>BSBK01001154.1:1165000-4107500 GCA_027943335.1 Chamaecyparis obtusa | reverse complement strand
ACTTACAAAATTTGATCAAAACTTGATCTACTCTGTGAGGGGTCTAACCTATTAAGAGCTAAAAGACTTATACAGTCTACCTTGCTAAAGGATTTGAAACTTACAACAAAGTAAGCACTCGGTTAAGAGATTACAAAAAGTCTATTAGGACTACTCGGTAAAGAGATTTTACCCTACTATACTGGTTAGAATGTCTCAGTACCTGATCTTGAGTTTTCACTATATGTCAATTATAGATCTTCTCTTTACTGTATTATGTTGATCTCATCTATCAGATTTATCTCTATTTTGTCCTTCACTACTTAGCTTGGTCCACTAAACTCTATCTAAATACTTCTCTACACTGAATAATACCTTTCTATTTATTCCCTTCACATTCACTATCCCTTGCTACTCTGATTTAGGGTTTAGATCTTGGCCTTATATAATCAACAAAACATCTTCATGATTCAAGACCTATGGTTCAGATTAATTCCTTTTGCCACTTAAACCTTACTAATTTCTTATTGGCTCTAGGTATTGCATAGGGATCAATGATTGCTAAGTAGATGTGTAATTACCTCCATAATTATCTCAACAAACAAAATACAAAACATGAATGTTGGCCAAAATGGTTTGCCTCGATCACTATGCCAAAACAAACTCTTATGTCATTCCTAGCTAGCTCGGCAAATGCAGTTCCTAATACTTGGCATTCACTGTACTCAGCATATGTTGATATATCTGACGCTCTGTAATCATTGCATATATGACTCGGAAAAACTAGACTCGGTATACCACAAAAATACATAGTGACCATAAGTTTACTTGGCAGTACTACTACTCGGTAAGTAAACATTACATAGCTTGACCTTTACATAATGACTCGGTCGCAATGATGACCAACCATCATTACCTAGATGAATGACTAAGTGTGGGTCACTAATAGTCAACAAAACTATAGAGATCTACAATGTCCCCCTTTGACATTAGTGGCAAAAACACTTTGTCATGACATTACATCCATATTTTCAAAAATATGTAGGATAAGAAAAATACCCCCCCTGAGATATATATACATTCAAATTTTCAAAATTTAGTTACCTCCCTTTGTCATGTGATTTCATGTCATTTTACTTCCCCCTTGATTTTGACACAACAAATGTCTTCTGGAGTGGGGATCTCAAAGTGTTTCTCTAGAAATGGTTTGTGCAGCATCATAACCATGTGTAGTGCAGTTTCCCATCCTCCAGCAACAACAATTAAAACTTTAGACTACACTTCTAGCTCGGCAGCTAGATTGATTAGGCTCTTGGCAGTAGATAGATTTGGATCCCTTTGGGTTAAGTCCTTCACCTTGACTAACTTTCTCTATATTGCCTCCAGGTGAGGTGTTAAAATTGTTTGCATAGAAAGTAGGCGAGATCTAATCTTTCCATCATTAGCCATCAGTTCGGCTATCTTTCCTTGTGTATGCATGATCTTGGCATAATGGTTGGAACTATTTTCTGCATCAACACTTAAGGACTAACTGGTGGATTTGAGTTCTTGTTGCAATTGATCGATCAATCATTGGTTCTCCTCAGTGAACTATTCTACATTGCAAAGTTTGGTGAGTAGAGAGTTTTCATGTACAATTACTTATTTGGTCTCAGCTACCAAAGTGGAAAGTGTGACCTGTTTAACTACAATCTTGGTAGAGACTTTCTCCAGCATCTTGGTCTCAAATTTTCTTTTCGACCACTCAAACAATTTATCACTGGCGCTACTCGCTTCATTATTTACCTTCTGAACAATATGTACAAGTTGTTCCAATATAGTAGAACTGTTTACATCTGACAACTCATAAACATCATTAAATATATCTTTAATTTCATATAGAACCTATTTTTGTTGATGTTTTCTTCTCAATTCTTCTTGTCTGATTTTCCTTGTCAATAAATCTTTCAATATCTGTAACTGCTCATAAGATAAGTTATCAGTATCCCATTTAGGAATAACAATAACTTCATCAATGGTTACCTCTGGTGAAAAGACTTCTATTTTCTTCTTGAGTTCCTTCTTTGGTGTGCTCCCACTCGACATCTATACAAGAGCTTGTATTGCTTCTTGTTCTGTAGGCCCCTGTACCTCAGTAGCTTTGTCTTTTCCTTCTTTTCCTTTTGTTCCCTTATCCTCCACATGAGGACTAGTAGCTTTTTCTTTGGACTTCTCTTCTTTTTCCTAGTTAATCTCCTCGATAGATGTGGATTGAATAACTGGTGTCAGCTTATCTGGTTCCTCGGTAGTACTTGTACCGGCTAACATGTCAACTGTAACAACTTTAGATTTGGTAGGGGTGGTGTTACCAGTTGATGTCCCATCAATTATCGAATAAGCTTTGACTTGAAAAAGTACAGTGTTACTGCCTAGCAAAGATGTGTCTTTTTCTTTCTCGACTTGTATGTCTTCCTCGGTTAGCACCAGATTCTTAATTGGGGTATCCTCTATGATATCAAGAATGTGTACTTCATGTTCCTTCAGAATCTCCTCTATTGTAGGATCTTCTATCTCTGAAATGGGTGAATCCATATCATTTAGTTCTTTTGTAGGCTCGGCATCCTCAAATGTACTAGCACCATTGTCTCCATCTTTGTCAATCAACAATCCAAACACTATCTTCCAAATCTTGACACTTTCCTATACAACATCCTCAACCTTGTGTTGAAGGATTAGATAAGCTCTGAGCTTAGGATCAAATTTGGCTCAGTGTTTCTCCATAGTTTTTCTAATGTTGGCAAGGGTGAGACTTGATTCCACTTGTGCTAAGGTGCTCTCCCTTATTTTTTTTTTAGTATTAAGAGCATATTCCCATTTTTGTGCAACCCTATTGCTTAGCTCCTTGGGGATTCGATTCTCCAACTGAATAGGTAACATCTTGAAAGTGAAAAGAATTTCAAGAATAGCATCTTCAAATTTTTCCTTCTCTCCTATACTCAGACTTTCAAACTTTAATTCTTTCAAGTCATCCACTCCTATAGAGTTTGTGATTTTTTGGCATATTTCATCCACCATAGTTTTAACATCCTACAATGCAATCTTCTTCTTCACCTCTTCATCACTTTCATTTTCTTCATCATCTTCTTGTTCCAACACAAGTTTTCTTCTAGGCCTTTTATTTATCTTACTCGACACTACCTTAGGTTGTGTAGGTTTTCATTTACTAGATGCAGGGGATATCTTAGGAGTTTCAGCAACTGCTCCCCTTGTTCTAGGCCTTAGCACAGGTGTCGAAGACACTTTAGGTTTCAGTATTCATTTCTTGGTTGGGGGCTCAGCAATTACTGGTTTCTTTCCTTTCTTCATTTCTACTTCTTCACTGTCACTAGATTCACTTGGTTCATCTTCTCCCAAACCTTGGGTTAATTCTAGTGGAGCATCCTTTTCTGATTCTTTCACATATTTCTCCACATTCTTTACTATCTTCTTTCTTTTCCTTTCTAAGGTTGCATCTATTAAATCCATAGAGATTTTTGATTTGGCTTCTTCATATATTCCAAAGTAGGGTGCCTTACTATCAATTTCTTCAGCTAAGAGAGTTGTTATAGAAGCAGTAGCTTCATCTATATTAACTTCATAGGGTAGTGGCATGAGCCATGAAACCCTAGGAAGAACTGCTTATGCATATGTGAAGTCTATGTCAACTAGAAAGCATATATCATTATTGTACTTTTCAACTAATGACACAGGGATTCTACTCCTCTTCCTCATTTTCTTCTTAAATTCAACAAAATAGTTGTCCATCACTCCATTAAAACTATCTCCTATCTGACCTATGAACTCACTTATTTGCATAGTAATGGGTTTCTTCTTGTCCCATATCACACCTCCATGAGTAGGAAAACTCTTTTTTTACATAAAAGAATAGACAGATTAGCAAAGAGCCAAACTTACACATAGAATTCTTTACAGTTCAGATTGAGTTGAGGTTCTTGGCAAGCTAAGTCAGTTGGAACTTGACAAGATCATATGTGTGTCCTTTCTTAATGATTTTCCATGCCTGGTCCACTACCATATAGGGGACACTGTCCAACCGACTGGATTGGTAGAACTTGTGTGAGATAACTCTAATAGTAAAGTCAATTTCTAGATCTATAATGGTAGAGATTGTCATTCCACATTTGTTCCATACTGCTTGTGTGTTTTCCTGAATTTCTTCTTTGCTAGAACGCTTCATTGTCCTTTTTCCTTGGATCCTCAGGTATCCAGTGACTCGATGGATCATTTCCTTTGTTATCTTCATGGGCCCATCTTCCAGCCATAGTTGCATGTCGTGTACTTGACTCAACACTATTTTTATCCATTCAACTTTAAAATTCTACGGGAAATCTAGGGCATGCACTATCCCTTATTCGACAACTGATTTATACTCCGACTTTAACACTCCATTAACACATAACTTATCATATGCCTCCCTGATCTCATAATCTTTGATTTCCCCAATTTTGCACATATAACATGACCTAATATCATTCATCATTAATACATTTTCTGGAATAGAAGATATGGCTCCGGATAAATCTCCTTTAATTGCAGATTTTGAAATTGTCTTAAAAGTCTTTGGCTTGCAAACTTCATTTCTTACCAGTTGTGCATTGAAAACTTCCATCCCTTGTTTCTTCACTGTAGCAGAAGATGATGCCATTTTAATTTTAAAAATTTTAAAAAGAAATTTTTGCTCGGTAATGTACCTTTTTCTTGTAAGTACCCTGTAGATGATTTTTGTCGATGGCACACTGTAGAGATTCAGAATCATCTTTGACAAACTATTTTCTCGCACTCTAAATCACTCAAAGAAATCTCAATTCGCTAGGTGAAATGAAATGAGTAGCAACTTTCCACTTTATAGATTCCAAAAAGTAAAATTAGGGCCTCATAAATGCTCCATACAAAATTTGTAAGTGGAATACAGCTGTCTCGGTAAACTCATGCTAACCTCGGCTAACAAAAGCTCAGTCAATATAACCATTACAACACTGCTCAATATCTATAGCATCTTGGCCATGACAGGTGCTTGGCATACACTGATAACTTAGTCAGGATACTGACACTCGACATCAATAAATGAAATTTTCTATTTTTCTCAGATATGTCCTAATGCATCTTTATCTATGTAGATTGGACTTCTACTCAATCTTTATGTTAGGAACTAATGTAAAATAAAGCTTTATAAAATTTAGTTCCAAACATACCTTCTACGCTTAGTTAGAAGAAGTGTGATCACCTGATCCATCAGATTGGGTGACCTCAGATGTGCTAGCTTCACTAGTGCTTCCTTCTTTCTTCTTCCATGTCTTGTCCATCTGATTTTTCAATTTTTCACGGATATCTTCATTCTGATTTTGATAATTGCTTGGCATAGGTGATCTACAATCTTTCTTTAGGTGACCTATCTTATTACATTTGTAACATACCATGCTTCCATTCATCCAGCTTTTGGATTTGCCTCTGAAATGAGTCTTCACGCAATTTTCTCCAATGTGTCCATATTTTCCACAGTAATGACAATTGTACCATGTGTTATAATCCCAATTGTATGATTTTTTCTTCACATGATACTTACTCTAATCATTTGATGACCATCTTGGTTTAGATCTACATTCAAATGCTCTATTCCCATACTTCTAATAGTTGAAACAATTGCCTTGAAACTTAGGTGAGGTAGGTGGGTTACTAACCTTAGACCTACATTCATGTGCCTGATGTCCATGTTTCTTACAGTTAAATCAATTTCCATTGAACTTAAGTTTAGAATCAAACTTACCATGTTTTCTTCTTTATATGTTGGTTGTATGTCCTAGCTTTCCACAGTGATGGCATGTGGGCTTGTTGTTCTTCGGTTTAGAATTCTTCTATTCTCCATTCTTTGATGATTCTCCTTCTTTAGTAGATGAAGCATTTTCATTGAGTCCAAGTCTAGATCTATCATCAGATCTTCTAGGTGACTTTAACAGTTCTTCAAAATATTTTATAGCTTCATTGGGTTTTTTCATCCTTTCATTTAAATTTCCTTTTCAAATCTTAGTTCATTCCTCAATTGATCATTCTTAGACCTCAGTTGGTTGATTTCCATATCTTTCCTGCCCAACTCTTGATTAAACACTAGCAGTTGATTTACCATGTCCAGTTGATTATTAGTCAACCTTTTCATGTCACTTGTCCTTTCATCTAATCTCATTACAATTTTTCTTTTGTCTTCAGCCATTGTCTTATCATCTTCAACTTTCTTTTTTTGCTCAACTATTTCACAAAGTCTGACAGATTGAATTTCCTATTCTCTCTTTAGATTCCTGAATTCATCATTCAGTATGATATTCTTCTCCAATAACTCTTTTATGGCTTTGTCACTTTCTGCAGAGTTCCCATTATCAAATAATCCAGTGGTATCTTCTTCTTGATACTATAATTCATTTTACTGAATAGCAATTTCTCTCCTCTTGCTCAAGGATTTCTTCAGTTCGCTTCTGGCTACTTCCATTTGTTGTAATGCCAACTGTACATCAATTTTATGATTCTCTATGACCTTTCCCAACTTATAGACTTCCATCTCAAGATATTTTTCTTCAAGCAATTAGACTTTCTATGAGAAACCTTGCAGCTCTAATACCAATTGTTGGAAATATAATTGGGAAATGTGATACTGAGATGGGGGGGGGTGAATCAAATATCACCTAATAAACCATTTTCATATAAATAAAAAATTTTCATAGCATCAACAATACTTGATCATAATCAAATAACTAACATAATAAACAGTATCCATGAAAGCATTCATAACACAATGATTTTGGTTACCCAAAAACCCTTGAAAGGTAAAACTGGGGTGGGGATGACACCCACAAATCTTCACTACTACAATAATAAATTTTCATGTTAGGGCTTACAAAATTTGATCAAAACTTGATCTACCCTATGAGGGGTCTACCCTATTAAGATCTAAAAGACTTATATAGTCTACCTTGCTAAAGGATTTGAAACTTACAACAAAGTAAGCACTCGGTTAAGAGATTACAAAAAGTCTGTTAGGAATACTCGGTTAAGAGATTTACCCTGATACACTAGTTAGAATGTCTCAGTACCTGATCTTTTAGTTTGCACTCTATGCAGATTACAGGTGTTCTCTTTACTATATTGTGTTGATCTCATCTATCAGATTTATCTCTATTATGTCCTTTCACTACTTAGCTCAGTCACTGAACTCTGTCTGAATACTTCTCTACATTGAATAATACCTTTCTTCTTATTCCCTTCACATTCGCTATCCCTTGCTACTCTGATTTAGGGTTTAGATCTTGGCCTTATATAATCAACAAAACATCTTCATGATTCAAGACCTACGGTTCAGATTAATTCCTTTTCCCGCTTAAGCCTTACTAATTTTTTATTGGCTCTAGGTATTGCATAGGGATCAATGATTGCTAAGTAGATGTGTAATTACCTTCGTAATTATCTCAACAAACAAAATACAAAACATGAATGTCGGCCAAAATGGTTTACCTCAATCACTATGCCAAAACAAACTCTTATGTCATTCCTAGCTAGCTTAGAAAATGCAGTTCTTGATACTTAGCATTCACTATACTCGACATATGTTGATATCTCTGATGCTCGGTAATCATTGCATATATGACTTGGCAGAACTAGACTCAGTATACTACAAAAATACATAGTGACCATAAGTTTACTCGATAGTACTACTGCTCAGTAAGTAAACATTACATAGCTCAGCCTTTACATAATGACTCGATTGCAGTGATGACCGACCATCATTGCCTAGATGAATGACTAAGTGTGGATCACTAATAGTCAACAAAACTATAGAGATCTACAATCCTTATAATATCTACCATGATTTCTAAGAGATCCTAACCATCATGACATGTCCATGGATATTAAGTCACATGATATCCATCATGATGGAGATTTTGCAAATTCATCACCTCACAACCTCAATCAAATACAAGCATTCATTTTCAAAAAGTCATCATCTTTCTCCAATATTTATAGGAGGGCCCATAAGTCTTGGAGTCACACACATGAAATCTAGATTGACTCATCTCAGAGGGTGGATCCATCATGGCTCATTCCTAAGGGTAGAAAAAAGGGCTTTCACCTTAGACATCACTCTCAAAGAGAAGAATGCAATAACATACAAGATAATAGATCACAAATGGTAACTTTCCTTTTCATCTAAAGCTTCATTCTCCATCATACCAAGTTTATCTCAAAAGTATACAACCTTCTCTCTAGAAAGAGACTTAGTGAGAATATCAGCGATATGTTTTTTAGTGATAATGTACCTTGAATAGCATACTTATGCACTATATCTCTTATATATTTTGCATCACTCTAGGTGAACCCCAAGTTATGTAGGAGTTAGCATAAAGGAATTTCATCCAACACACATGGGACTCAATCTCATGATCATAGTCCTCTTGATGCTCCCTTTAAGGTCTTGTAACAACCTCCTCAACTCCTTGTCCAAGGTTGTTTTTAGATGAACTATCATACTCCCTCTGGATCTAATATCAACCTTTTGTGAGCAAGTTGTGTCTTTTTTCTTTAGTTTCTATTAATCTATTTTCTTGAATGTTCAACCATCTATCTCAGAATATCATGACCTGGATATCTTCATAAAATCCTTCTAGCTCACATACATGGAACTACATCATTTGAATCACAATTCTTTTTCCTTCTATAGTTTCCTGGTCACTAGGGAAACCATCTCGATATGGTTTACTTCCTCTGGACCAATATGATCAGGATCCTTGGATATCAACTGAAGAAGATCCTCTAGATGCTCCGTTTGAAGCTCAATTTCTTGCTTCAATCTCCTGACCTCCTTGTCCAACATTGCCTCTAATGGATTGTCAAACTCCCTCTTCATTATGTCTAAATGGATGTTTATACACCTACATCCAAAAATAAAGTCTAGATTTCATTGACATGACTTTGAAACCATTCATGAATCTTTTCTTTACTTCACACTTACAACCATATTCTATCCTATGACCTTCACAGATCTGAAACAAAATTGTGATGGGGTGGTTTGTAAAATAGAGCACATTCCATGTGCTTTGAATAGCATCCATTGTTAAAAATAGGAAATACTGAGAGGGGGGGTGAATCAGTATTTCACAAACTTTTTCTTTTTCCCACTTATGGATATAACAGATTACTTTAGTGCATACAAAGATTATCAAGCTGATTAAGAAACATAGCAGTAAATAGAAAGAACTCATAACACATGATATGTTCTCAAGGAAACCCTGGCCAAGGGAAAACCCTGGTGGGGATGGTACCCACAAAGATCATTAATCAAAAGTATCTTGTTAGGGATATTGGACCCTGTTAGAAGTCAATTTACAATATATAGTAGATCTGTCCTAGTTAAAGGACTTTAGGCCTTGTTAGAAGCCTTAACCCTGTTAGGAGTTAGATTACAAAACCTGATCACCAGCTGAGCTCACTGCCCAAACAGGTAATACAAAATGTTTTTGACTGTAATATGGTACTGCTTACAACTTCACATCAATAGCCTTTGCTGCTATCACAATATACAACTATCGCAAGTTATCCTTTCTTTCTCTTTACACATCACATATATCTTTCATTACATTTCAAGTATGCCTAATATATGAGTTATTAGAGCTAATAACATTACATGGTTGGCTTCCAAAATCTTTATCCAAGAGTAAACATCTAGAATGTCATCCCTTCATAATGTTAAGTCATTATTTTGACAAGCAAAAATAATCCCTTAACTCTTTCCCTAATACTGTCTCCAAAACTGTTCTGTCTGCAAAAACTATCTTCGGTAAACTTTGAATAACTTTGTCGTACTACTCCAAACTTTATGTGCACTGAGATGGGGTATCCTCATACTCTATAGAAGCTTCAGTTAACTACACAAAAAAAAATATTGCTCCAGTGGACGTCGCCAACTAAATCTTCATCGAGTGCTCTGTCAGGATCACTGTATCCATACTTAGACAATTTCTTCCTTCAACTTGCCATACTTGCATTCCAGATTTTGCACTCTTAATAGAGATCATATGTTTCCATAATGACAACATCTATGCATCCACATTAGCCAAATTTCCAACAATCTCCCCCTTTGTCATTGGTGGCAACATATGGGAAAATTGGCTAAGTGTGCAAACAAAACTTCAAAGTATTTACACAAAATTGTGGCCAAAAGTTATACAACACATATACAATATTGTACTCCATATAATAGCTCCCCCTATGAGTATCCTTCCTCATAATATATTCAATTTTCTGCTATCTCTCCCCCTTTAACAACAATGACAAAGATAATTTCAAAAAAAAACTTTATACCTTGTTATCAGTTATTGCAAAGCTGGTAGGCTTGCAACACAGTCACCAAACTTGGACTTCCATGATTAAAAATCTTTCTCCCATACCTTCCTGATGGATTCAGCAACATTGAGTAGAGTACTCAATCCGTATGCTACTATCTGACAAGCTTGCAGGGAATTGAAGCTAAACTTCTGAAAACATGTCTTTGTTGAAAGACACTGCTCAATTTGATCTTCAACAATTGAGGTCTTCATTGAGATGTGCTCTCTCAAGATGTTAATCCTGAGCATCTTTTTGTTCTTCTCCTCTGCTAACATTCTGTTTTCATCATTTAACTTCCTGATGTTCTTCTCTACAGAACTTATCTTTACATTTGGGCTTGACAAGGTGTTTGTTTCAGCTGTAATTGCATCTATCTTCTCTCTGATCTTCTTATCTTCTTCAGCTGTTAGGATTTCTGATTTTGTGCATTGTATATACAAACTCTTTCCAATCTCAAAATGTTTCCTCAAATTCTTTATGCATACATCCAAACTACCAATATCATTTCGAATATTTACACTTAAATTTTGTTGCATTTCTGCTTCAAAATCTTCTTGAACTTTTATTCTAGCAATATCCTTTAAGTTAGAAAATTCAGAGTCAAAAGAGTTTATTACTATTTTAGCTTTCTCAAGTGGATCTAATTCAGATACCTTAGTTCTGATCACACTCTCAAGTTTCTCTGTCAAAACTCTAACTTTGCCTTCAAGGTCCTTCACCTTCTTATTCTTTCCAATAATTTTATTAAGAGATGTGATGAACTCAAGTTGTTCATCATCTTCAACTTCTTTTCCAAGGTCTTCAAAAATTGAATCAATTTGTCTCTTCTTACCGTCAGGTGCACTAGGGGTAGTGACCTTTGTCAAAATTTGTTTACCTTTAACTGTCTGTACTGCTGGAACTGATTCTGATACTACTATTGCTTCCATTGCCTCTGTATCCTTTTCTGATTCTGTAATCTTCTCTTGCTCTTCTAAAGCCAAATTGTCAACAATGTTTCCTAGATCATGAAATACAGCATCACCTGACTCTAGTGTCACTTTGGTTCCTTCAATGTCCATTGATTCTTTTCCAATATTGATATGTGAAGAAGATGGAACTTCTTCAATACCAACTTCCTTTGCATGCGGTTCCTCTGATTGCTTCTGCTGAGGGTCTGATTCAACATGCTTTTCTGCAACTATATCTGCAAGAACTTGCATTACTGCTTGCTCTGTCTCTTTCTGTACTTCCTCCTTTTTGCCTCCCATTATAAGGATTGTTCTTCTCTTAGTTCTCAATAAATTTCCAAGAGACTTCAAGAATCTCTTCAAATGATCTTCATCCTCAACTTCAGAGAACTGTCTGATTACATGTTCTCTCATCTTTATGTCCTCTTCTTGTGCTCTCTATTTTCTATTCACAAGTTTTTTATACAAATCTTATGGGATTATACCATGAATAGTGCTAAGTTTCTTATCTGTCACAATCATATGTGTAATCATTGCATTTTCAAAATTCAATCTATCAAATGATCCATATAGATCATAGAATTTATTCAACTTAGTGAAGTCTCCATGCTTCAATATATCTTCATTAACTCTTTCAATTCTTGGTTTCCAAGTTTTCTTCTTGATTGAAACTACATCATCATCTTTAATTACTGCTACATTTCTAGGTACAGGTGGTACAATTACTTTTTGTCTCTTGTCGGGTCTTGTTGCACTCACTTTTACTCTTGCTAGGAATAGGAGAAAAAGATTTATCTCCTTCATTTTTTTCAGGTACTTCAACTTTTACCTTTACTACAATAAGATCAACAGGATCTGCACTAGATGTCTTAGGTGAAATTACAAGATTTTCACTTTGCTTCAAGGCTTCTACAGTCTTCTTAGCTATGTCAAACTCATGACTTGACATAGCAGATTCTTCTTTCTCTCTAGGTGGTTCTTCTTTAGGTGGATCTTCCAATGTGTTCTCATCTAGCTTTATTTCCTCCACACTTTTAGATGTCTTTAGATCTGGCTTCTTACTTTCATGGATTATTTTAAACATACTAAATCCAAATCCAGTCCTATCAAAGAATGGTTCTTCAAAATAAATTTGTTTTCCA
Source organism: Chamaecyparis obtusa (assembly GCA_027943335.1). Classification (NCBI taxonomy): domain Eukaryota; kingdom Viridiplantae; phylum Streptophyta; class Pinopsida; order Cupressales; family Cupressaceae; genus Chamaecyparis; species Chamaecyparis obtusa. The sequence continues at coordinate 4,095,025 of BSBK01001154.1, read as the reverse complement.
GTCTTATCACTATTTGAATATAGCCTTTCAAGTTGTTGTTTAGATTGAGTTAATTCACCTTTCACAATTTTATTATACTTCACAAGTTCCACATACTGCACTTTTACTTTTTCAGATTCAGATGTTTCCTTTTCAAGTCTTGACCTCAGATCTTCATTCTCAATTTTTAATTTTTCATTATCAGATCTCAAATTTCCATCTTTCATACTAAGCTTCAGATTTACTATCTTCAACTCATGCTTAAGGATCTCATTTTCTTTTTCTAATTCATCACAATCTTCAACAAGCATATCAGATTTCTTTTCAGATTTCAGATCTTCTATCTTACCTTTTAATTTTTCAATAGCATTCTTTACATCTTCATATTTTCTTCTTAAGGAGTCTCTTTCATCAGTAAGCATATCAATCTATTCAAGAGCTTCTTCAAGATTCTTCTAAAGTTGATCCATATCCATAGAGATCTTACTCAAGCTACTAAGCTTTCCTTGAATGTTCCTCCTTTGAGTAACTGTGCTCTAATACTGATTGTTAGAAATAGGAAATACTAAGAGGGGGGGGTGAATCAGTATTTCACAAACTTTTTCTTTTGCCCACTTATGGATATAACAGATTACTATAGTGCATACAAAGATTATCAGGCTAATTAACAAACATAGTAGTAAATAGAAAGAACTCATAACACATGATATGTTCTCGAGGAAACCCTGGCCAAGGGAAAACCCCAGTGGGGATGGTACCCACAAAGATCACTAATCAAAAGTATCCTATTAGGGATATTGGACCTTGTTAGGAGTCAATTTACAATATATAGTAGATCTGTCATGGTTAAAGGACTTTAGGCCTTGTTAGAAGCCTTAACCCTATTAGGAGGTAGATTACAAAACCTAATCACCAGCTGAGCTCACTGCCCAAATAGGTAATACAAAATGTTTCTAACTATAATATGGTACTACTTACAACTTTGCATCAATAGCCTTTGCTTCTATCACAATATACAACTATCGCAAGTTATCCTTTCTTTCTTTTTACACATCACATATATCTTTCATTACATTTCAAGTATGCCTAATATATGAGTTATTAGACCTAATAACTTTACATGGTCAGCTTCCAAAATCTTTATCCAAGAGTAAACATCTAGGATTTCATCCCTTCATAATGTTAAGTCATTATTTTGACAAGCAAAAATAATCCCTTAACTCTTTCGCTAATACTGTCTCCAAAACTATTATGTCTGCAAAAACTATCTTCGGTAAACTTTGAATAACTTTGTCCGTACTACTCCAAACTTTATGCATACTGAGATGGGTTATCCTCATACTCTATAGAAGCTTTATTTAACTACGCAAACAAAAATATTGCTCCAGTGGATGTCGCCAACTAAATCTTCATCGGGTGCTCTGTCAGGATCACTGTATCCTTACTTAGACAATTTCTTCCTTCAACTTGCCATACTTGCATTCTAGATTTTGCACTCTTAATAGAGATCATATGTTTCCATAATGACAACATCTATGCATCCACATTAGCCAAATTTCCAACATCCATACACAAGGAAATAGGCAACAAGAAATTGGGATTGGGTTTTTACTTCCCTATTTCATTTTCTTGAAAGTTTCTAAAGCCTTTACACCAATTCAAAATTATGCACATCATGTGATAGTTCATGAGACCACATTGTGAGGCATTCTATCCACAACATACCATGATAATATCAATCACCTTATAGTATAATGGGATACAATGTGTATTATCATCCAGATATACTGTAATAACCAAAAGTTATCATTCGATGATATAATCTAAAACTTTTCACTATCATCATCTAAAGACAATTTCACTCTCCTCTGTATTGTGAGTATTGTCTTCAGCATTCCATGACCAGCCTTTAAGTGGTGTCTCCACACTATCTTATGCATGAACCACACTAATGTGTTATTCTGAACCATTTTCTTCACCTATAACATGTGTCATTTCTCACCGTCGATGATTGATCTTTCTCATTATGTGAGGTTGATATCTCCATTTCAATTATGCGAGTCACTAGTTATTCTATACTATGAACAACTTGATATACAATATTGACGCCCATGCTGGACTTCTCTTTTTCTTTAAAAATTTAATGCTTCCATACTTTATTATTTAATAAATGTCTATCGGGTATCAAAACACGTGTGCATAATCCACATGTCGCTTGTCATATTTAAAAAAAAGAAGCATGCTCTCTATTAAATGTAACTCTAATGTTGTTTGATATCCATGATACAATCGCTACCGCAAAGTGGAGAAATGTATGCTATCAATTTGTATATTGATCTTAATCATTGTTATTAGAAGTTAAACAATCACATTACTTTATTGTTACTACCATCAATAATGGATGGTCTCTATGAGATTATTGTCAATTCTCATTGGTAGCCAATGTTCTTAATAATTATTATGGTGCACTTTTTTGAAAGAGTTAACTATGGTATCACATCCACTACCAATTATTATCTAATTAGTGACTCTTTAGTCATGGTTTAGTCAACTCTTGATCTTCTGATGTCTTCTTCACGATGACCTTTGTCAGCTATGAACTCTTCATGGTTTTCAGTGGATGCAATCTAAGTCCACATGCATTAGTTTGTATCATTATTAATTCTTCGAGCAATATCTTTATATGGTTAGTCTTAAGTGCCAACCACTTATTATAATCTTATTGTTGGGTATCTGCAAGATCATGGTATGCCAAAAAGTGGTGATGTGAAAAAGAAGTCATGATTGATAGACTCTTTGAAAAACAACTATAACTTTCAAACAATATAACATTTTTTAAATCTGAAATATACATCACATTCTATGCTTCACCTAATACAATAATAATAAATAATTCTTTCAATTTGATGAAGTTTAGACTAAGTTAAGGTGGTTAGACATGAGATTTTTATATTAAAGAAAATTTGTAGCAGAAAAATCATAATTAATTATTTACTTGGAAAAAAAATACAAAAAAATATACATCACAGCTAGACATGATTCTACTCCTTTTATCTAGAATCTTATAAAAAAATATTATCATTGATTTTGTTTAATGTGGTTAGACATACACCTACTTGTTATCTTTCTCGTCCTGATTGATAGACTTATTGAAAAATAGCTATAACTTTCAAAATGTATAACATTTTTTAAATCCAAAACATGTGTCACATTCTATGCTTTTCCTACTACAAGAAAAAATTAAAAAGTTTTCAATTTGATAAATTTAAGACCAAGTTAACATGGTCAGACACAAGAGTTTTTGTATTCTGCAAAAGTTGTAGAAGAAAAATCATAATTAATTATTTACTTAGAAAAAAATTACAAAAAAATATGTGTTACATCTGGAAATGAGTCTACTACTTATATCTAGAATCTTGTAAAAAAAATTATCATTTGATTTTGTTTAAGGCAATCAAACATACACCTACTTCTTATATTTTTCTTGAAATTTTCATACTACTACATTGAAATTTGAAATTTTCAACATATAGAATAATTTTTTTTTTAAAAGACCAAGTATCTTACAAACTAAATTCAATTTTCTATAGATTCTCTTCTTACATATTTTTGATATAGTATTTATAACTTGTTCAAATTTTTATGTCAACTTGCTAAAACCTGATTTTCTAAATTTTCATTGCCACTTAAGGGCCTAGTTTGGCATATCATGATCCTACACATATCCTGCTGCTAGTTAATAAGCATCACCTTTCCAATGTAATTTTCATTTTCCAATAATATGGTTGTTGACTATGATTAAATTTGATATGATATGCACTCAATATTACTATAGACTATTGAACAGAGGAAATATTACATTATTACTCGGATAGCTTTATGTATATCATTTGATTGATCAACTTCAATCAGTAATATTTAATATTTCTTGACTTTTATGTTAATTATCCTTCTATCATACTCATCTATCACTGTGATAGGTGTTTGCAACAATCATAATTGTTAGGGATTCATAGGTGTCTGAAATACCAATGAATCAAACAATATATAGAATCAACATTGTTTCTTTATTACTCTCCCTAAGTGTGTGTTTGTGATAGTGTCTCAAATGAAACTGCACAAAAAAATGTCTCAACCATACGTAGAGAATTCTATAGTGGAATGTGTATGCGCACAGACATGAGGAATACAATTATGTATATCTACAAATTGAATCTCAAGAAACTCTTCTTATTGGATTACTCACTGAATTCTTCCACCATAAATCCTTCGATGGTTATTAAAGGCTCAAAATGAATTCATGTTATACGAGCGCACAAGTATTATTTCAAAGTTCATTCACCCAGAACATTGGATGTAGATAACCTTGTGATCAAATGCATGATAACCCTATCAATGTGGATATGCCTATCAAAATAACTCCTCCAAGATTATAACTTGGCTCTGATACCATGTTAAGATTGTAGGATCGTTGCAAATGTATTAACATTGCCTCTACAATATATATTTTCCAAGAGCAATGATCTCTCTTTTATATTGAGAAAGAGGCTAGGAGAGACATGTCTCTTCATGGGACATGTCTATTTATTATAATATTTCATTAATCAATCATATATATTAGTATAAGTTTGCATAATATATATTAATAATAATATATATAATATAACATATATATATACACAAATATATTATTATTAATCAATATCTAAACTTATTATATGTATTCTAAATGATTATATGAATGAAGCTACAAACATTAACACTCCCTCTTATCTAGGGAGGATGATCAAACAAAATGTGTAGGGATCTTCCTTGTCAACACTTATGATCCTCACCATAGCACACAAAACTGCTATAATCATTAACAGTAAGATAATATTTTTGTAGATTATTGGCTTGTGGGTGTCATCACCACCATGGTTTTTCCCCTAATAGGGTTTCCACAATAAAAATTTATGTTTTATGGTGTTATGCTTATTTAATTTATTTTCTTGCACTTTAATTTCAATTTATGCATTAAGTGGTTTGTGAATTAGGTCAATAAGAAAAAAAAATTGATAAAACATTGATTCACCCCCCTCTCAGTGTTCCCTCATTCTAACAAAGATAATTAAGTTTCCCCACCCATGGAATTGAGTTCTTGTACAAACTAAGGATGAGTTGAAAAAAATTTGGTCGTCTATGGGGCATTGATCTAGAAAATTGCTATCCTTGTCCTCGTGAAAGGTTTTTTGGTTCCACATGAGTTCCATCTAGAGTCTAGGGTCCAAAGAGACTACCAGGATAACTCAGGAGTAGGATTTATGTGATGACACTCTCCTCCATGTGTCTTAGGATTCCCTTCAGTGAGCCTTGTGGTTCGCCTCTACTATAGCATAGTGGCTGGTGGTTTCCCATGTGTATCTTGGGATATGTCCTATGTATTATTTGGGCATATGCTATGTTATGTTTGGTTTTCTTGTACTTCATTTTGATTTAATTTTTTGTGTGTTGTGGGGCCTTATGTTATCTTCTAGCTTGGGGGAGTGGGCCTCAAGGTTCCATGTGGAAGGGTGGAAAATATTTTTCCATAGAGGCTTGTTGTTGGTTTGAGGTTTTCAATTCATGTCTCTTGGATGGTTTCTACAATACTCTAGAATCTTCACTATATTTTTATACTAATTTCTTGATAGAAGATCATTACTCTAATTTATATCATGTAATGTAGAATGGATTTTGGTATTGTAACCTATACTCTTGTAAATTATTGTAAACATGTTATACTTATTTAATGATATTTCTTCGAGAAGTAATAATTTAGAATTGATTAGATTGATTATATGTATTTGGTTATCATAACTATGTAATAAATTAGTCTCATGACTTTCTAGATTTAGTAAATGGTTGAAAGTAGCATTATAAGTCTAACATTTCCATTTGTGGTTTAATTATTTATGCATTTATAAGTGGTGACTTTGAGGAACCTAAGAGGACTTGGTGATGATTTTGTAATATGGATCAATTAGAAATAGGAAATACTAAGAGGGGGGGTGAATCAGTATTTCACAAAATTTTTCTTTTGCCCACTTATGGATATAACAGATTACTTTAGTGCATACAAAGATTATCAAGCTGATTAACAAACATAGTAGTAAATAGAAGGAACTCATAACACATCATATGTTCTCGAGGAAACCCTGGCCAAGGGAAAACCCCAGTGGGGATGGTACCCACAAAGATCACTAATCAAAAGTATCCTGTTAGGGATATTGGACCGTGTTAGGAGTCAATTTACAATATATAGTAGATTTGTCCTGGTTAAAGGACTTTAGGCCTTGTTAGAAGCCTTAACCCTGTTAGGAGTTAGATTAAAAAACCTGATCACCAGCTGAGCTCACTGCCCAAATAGGTAATACAAAATGTTTCTGACTATAATAGGGTACTGCTTACAACTTCACATCAATAGCTTTTGCTGCTATCACAATAAACAACTATCGCAAGTTATCTTTTCTTTTTTTTTACATATCACTTCTATATTTCATTACATTTCAAGTATGCCTAATATATGAGTTATTAAAGCTAATAAATTTACATGGTCGGCTTCCAAAATCTTTAACCAAGAGTAAACATCTAGGATTTCATCCCTTCATAATGTTAAGTCATTATTTTGACAAGCAAAAATAGTCCTTTAACTCTTTTGCTAAAACTGTCTCCAAAACTGTTATGTCTGCAAAAACTATCTTCGGTAAAATTTGAATAACTTTGTTCGTACTACTCCAAACTTTATGCGCACTGAGATGGGGTATCCTCATACTCTATAGAAGCTTTATTTAACTACACAAACAAAAATATTTCTCCAGTGGATGTCTCCAATTAAATCTTCATCGGGTGCTCTGTCAGGATCACTGTATCCATACTTAGACAATTTCTTCCTTCAACTTGCTATACTTGCATTCCAGATTCTATGCTCTCAATAGACATCATATGTTTCCATAATGAAAACATCTATGCATCCAAATTATCCAAATTTCCAACAATCTCCCCCTTTGTCATTGGTGGCAACATATGGGAAAATTGGCTAAGTGTGCAAACAAAACTTCAAAAACACTTATACAAAATTGTAGCCAAAAGTTATACAATATGTATACAATATCATACTCCATAGAATAGCTCCCCCTATGAGTATCCTTCCTCATAATATATTCAATTTTCTGCTATCTCTCCCCCTTTGACAACAATGACAAAGATAGGGTGTACAAAAATTTCAAAAACTTTATACCTTATTATCAGTTATTGCAAAGCCGGTAGGCTTGCAACACAATCACCAAAATCTAACTTCCAAGATTCAAAATCTTTCTCCCATATCTTCCTAATGGATTCAGCAACATTGAGTCTAGAGTACTCAATCCGTATGCTACTGTCTGACAAGCTTGCAGGGAATTGAAGCTAAACTTCTAAAATGATGTCTTTGTTGAAAGACACTACTCAATTTGATCTTCAACAATTGATATCTTGATTGAGACATGCTCTCTCAAGATGTTAACCCTGATCATCTTTCTATTCTTCTCCTCTGCTAACATTCTGATTTCATCTTTCAATTTCCTTATGCTCTTCTCTATAGAACTTATCTAGAAATTAGGGTTTGTCAAGGTGTTTGTCTCAGCTATAATAGCATCTAACTTCTCTCTGATCTTCTTATCCTCTTCAACTGTTAGGATTTATGATTTAGTGCATTGTATGTACAAATTCTTTCCTATCTCAAAATGTCTCCTCAAATTCTTTATGCATACATCTAAACTACCAATATCATTTTGAATATTTACACTTAAATTTTGTTGCATTTCTGCTTCAAAGTCTTCCTGAACTTTTATTTTAGTAATATCCTTCAAGTTAGAAAATTTAGAGTTAAAAGAATTCATTACTAATTGAGCTTTCTCAAGTGGATCCGATTCAGATACCTTAGTGTTGATCACACTCTCAAGTTTCTCTCTCAAAACTCTAACTTTGCCTTCAAGGTCTTTCACCTTCTTATTCTTTCCAATAATTTTATTCAAAGGTGTGATGAACTCAAGCTGATCATCATTTTCAACTTCTTTTCCAAGGTCTTCAAACATTGAACCAATATGTCTCTTCTTACTGTCAGGTGCACTAATGTCTTCAACTGGTATAGAAGGTGTGCTAGAGGTAGTGGCCTCTGTCAAAATTTGTTTTCTTTTAACTGACTATTCTGCTGGAACTGATTCTGATACAGTTGGTGCTTCCTCTACCTATGTATTCTTCTCTGATTCTGTGACCTTTTCTTGCTCTCCCAAAGCCAAATTGTCAACAATGTTTCCTAGATCATGAAATACTGAATCATCTGATTCTAGAGTCACTTTGGTGCCTTCAATATCCATTGATTCTTTGCCAATATTGATATGTGAAGAAGATGGAACTTCTTCAATACCAACTTCCTCTGCATGCGGTTCCTCTAATTGCTTCTGCTGAGGGTCTGATTCAACATGCTTTTCTGCAACTATATCTGCAAGAACTTGCATTACTACTTGCTCTGTCTCTTTCTGTACTTCCTCCTTTTTGCCTCCCATTATAAGGATTGTTCTTCTCTTAGTTCTCAATAAAGTTCCAAGAGACTTCAAGAATCTCTTCAAATGATCTTCATCCTTAACTTCACAGAACTGCCTAATTACATGTTCTCTCATCTTTATATCCTCTTCTTGTGCTCTATGTTTTCTATTCACAAGTCTGTTATACAAATCTTCTCAGATCTTACCATGAATAGTGCTAAGTTTCTTATCTGCCACAATCATGTGTGTAGCCAATGCATTTTCAAAGTTCAATCTGTCAAATGATCCATATAGATCATAGAATTTATTCAACTTAGTGAAGTCTCCATGCTTCAATATATCTTCATTAACTCTTTCAATTCTTGGTTTCCAAGTTTTCTTCTTGATTGAAACTACATCATCATCTTTAACTACTGCTACATTTCTAGGTATAGGTGGTACAACCACTTTCTGTCTCTTGGCAGGTCCTGTTGCACTCACTTTTACTCTTTTGCTAGGAATAGGAGAAAAAGATTTATCTCCTTCATCTTTTTTAGGTACTCCAACTTTTACCTTTACTACAATAGGATCAACAGGATCTGCACTTGATGTCTCAGGTGAAATTACAAGATTTTCACTTTGCTTCAAGGCTTCTGCAATCTTCTTAGCTATGTCAAACTCATGACTTGACATACCAGATTCTTTCAATATTTTCTTCATAATAGATTCAACTCTCTTACTAGATTGCTTCTTTTCTCTCAAACTTATTGCAGAGTTGAAATTCTCTTCATAGGTTCCAAACCTATTTGCATGACCATCCAACTCACACTTTAACAATCTTTTCACATATCCTAGTGTTTCTGCTTCAGATATTTCATAGCCAAGAGGGTCTATGAATTCCATTCTAGGCTCAACTGCTTCAATGTAGGTGAAATCAGTGTCAACCATAAAACAAATGTCATCTTTATGCTTTTCAACTAAGGATTGAGGAATCCTTGATTTGTTCTTAACAATATTTTGAAAAGTCTTCAATACAAGCTTCACACTGTCATTAACTTTATCAAAAAGGTACTTCACATAGACTGAGTTTATTCTTTCCATTGTGTTCACATTGTCACTCCAATCATCTATGTAAGGAAATCTTCTCAAAATATGGAAAAACATATAGGTTATCAGAGATGAAAACCTAAACTGTGTGTACTTAGCCTTCTTAATCTTTTCTAAGTTCTCAAATAACTAAATTTTTAGAATTTCACATAGGTCTACTAGTTTCTTCTCAATACACATAAGATAAGCTACATGAATCATTCCTGCAGCCATGTCATCTTCCCTTGAACTACCACAGAATTTAGTTGTTAGGATCTTGCAAAGCTACCTAACATCATCTTGCTTAATCTTACTTATCACAATTCCTCTACCATTATAACTAGATCCAGTGTTATCTAAAATAATCTTTCTCATGTTCTTTTCATTTAGTGGAATCTCTCCAACTTTTGATAATCTAGTAATTTCATGAATTAGGTCGGCAGTTATATCAATAACTCTATCCTCCATCCAGAATTTCCCATTGTGGATTCTACTTAAAATGATCTTGGTACATTCCTCATCATTGAATTCATACTTCATGGAATATTTGATAATTTCATTGTTCTCTAGGTGCCCATAAGCTAGTTTAACTAACATGTCTTGATTGTACAATTTCCTGTAATCATCACTAAAATCTACATCTCCCAAAGTTTCAAACTTACAACCTAAATATCCTTTAACATTCTCAATGTGCAATACTCCATCTGGTACGGATGATAATGCTAGACTGTCATCAATTTTAGTTGGTTCTACTGGTTCTTTCTTAATCTTTGGTCTATTCTTATCCTTAACATTATGAACCATAGAAATATCCATCTTATCAACTAATTTTAAGATCAAAAAATACCTCAACTTTGCAAATCTGGGGTTTCGGTATGATCGTCGCTACAAACTATTTCCAAACTTCTTCAAATCATCCTTAACTCACTTTTCTTCTTTCAAATCTCTTTTCAATTGCTTTTTAATCATAATAACTTTGATTTTGACCTTATAACACTTCACATTAACTTGATCTGACATCGCATTCATTCATTTTGCCGCTAAAACCTCAAAAAGTTGATTCTGCAAACCTGCAACCATAAAACTTTCTGCGACCTCGCAAAACACAATATTTTCTTTGGCGCACTTAACCGTAGCATTAGTACAACATAACAAACCTATATCTAACTGTGCAAAACTTAACTCATTCAAATTCCTAATCTACACTAATCCTAAGTCCTAAACTACAGAAACTTACATAATTTAAGTACTTAAAGAAGGGTCGGGTAAAGATTCATCCTTACCATCAGTTACATTACCTTCCTGACTACTTTCAATGTTGACTATACCTCCTTGATCTATACCTTTGTCAAATTTAACTTCATCTTTATTGCTACAGCAACCTTTCTCTTCGTTTCTTGCATTTTCATTCCTTCTTGCAGTGTTCCTAGGGTTAGGGTTATGATGATAACCTCCATTGTTCATTTTGCAAAATCTTGCTGAGTGTCCAAACTTGTTGCATATCTTACAAATGATTCCATTGTTTCCAAATCTCTGTCCTTGCTGGTTAATCCATGACCTGCAATTTCTAACAATATGTCCTACTTTGTTGCATCTAAAACATACTACCATTTTTCTTTGATTCATTTCTTCAATAGATTTCTTATCTGCATTGTTAGTATTCCCAATCATTCTATCATAATTATTCAAAATTACTTTAGGTCTTCTACATTCGTTAGCTCTATGTCCAAAACTATCATAATTATAACAATGTCCATTAAAAGGTTTAAATTGCTTACCTGTGCAATCTCTCTTCATGTGCCCAATAGTATTACAAGCAAAACATCTACCTTTTAATTCTCTTTGCATACCTTTAGATGATTCTTCCTATTTTGATTCTTCTTGCTTTGATTCTTCTTTCTCTCTAGGTGGTTCTTCTTTAGGCAAATCTTCCAATGTGTTCTCATCTAGCATTATTTCCTCCACACTTTCAAATGTCTTCAGATCTGGCTTCTTACTTTCATGGTTTGTTCTAAACATACTATATCCAAATCCAGTCCTATCAAAGAATGGTTCTTCAAAAGAAATTTGTTTTTCAGTATTATCACCTTTTGAATATAGCCTTTCAAGTTGTTGTTTAGATTGAGTTAATTCACCTTTCACAATTTTATTATACTTCTCAAGTTCCACATACTGCATTTTTACTTTTTTAGATTCAGATGTTTCCTTTTCAAGTCTTGACCTCAGATCTTCATTCTCAATTTTCAATTTTTCATTATCATATCTCAAATTTCCATCTTTCATACTAAGCTTCAGATTTACTATCTTCAACTCATGCTTAAGGATCTCATTTTCTTTTTCTAATTCATCACAATCTTCAACAAGCATATCAGATTTCTTTTCAGATTTTAGATCTTCTATATTACCTTTTAATTTGTCAATAACATTCTTTGCATCTTCATATTTTCTTCTTAAGGAGTTTCTTTCATCAGTAAGCATATCAATCTATTCAAGATCTTCTTCAAGATTCTTCTAAAGTTGATCCATATCCATAGAGATCTTACTCAAGCTACTAAGCTTTCCTTGAATGTTCCTTCTCTGAGTAACTGTGCTCTGATACCAATTGTTAGAAATAGGAAATACTAAGAGGGGGGGGTGAATTAGTATTTCACAAACTTTTTCTTTTGCCCACTTATGGATATAACAGATTACTTTAGTGCATACAAAGATTATCAAGCTGATTAACAAACATAGCAGTAAATAGAAAGAACTCATAACACATGATATGTTCTCGAGGAAACCCTGGCCAAGGGAAAACCCCGGCGGGGATGGTACCCACAAAGATCACTAATCAAAAGTATCTTGTTAGGGATATTGGACCCTGTTAGGAGTCAATTTACAATATATAGTAGATCTGTCATGGTTAAAGGACTTTAGGCCTTGTTAGAAGCCTTAACCCTGTTAGGAGGTAGATTACAAAACCTAATCACCAGCTGAGCTCACTGCCCAAATAGGTAATACAAAATGTTTCTAACTGTAATATGGTACTACTTACAACTTTGCATCAATAGCCTTTGCTTCTATCACAATATACAACTATCGCAAGTTATCCTTTCTTTCTTTTTACATATCACTTCTATATTTCATTACATTTCATGTATGCCTAATATATGAGTTATTAAAGCTAATAACTCTACATGGTCGACTTCCAAAATCTTTAACAAAGAGTAAACATCTAGGATGTCATCCCTTCATAATGTTAAGTCATTATTTTGACAAGCAAAAATAATCCTTTAACTCTTTCGCTAAAACTGTCTCCAAAACTGTTCTGTCTGCAAAAACTATCTTTGGTAAAATTTGAATAACTTTGTCTGTACTGCTCCAAACTTTATGCGCACTGAGATGGGGTATCCTCATACTCTATAGAAGCTTTAGTTAAGTATGCAAACAAAAATATTGCTCCAGTGGACGTCGCCAACTAAATCTTCATCGAGTGCTCTGTCAGGATCACTGTATCCATACTTAGACAATTTCTTCCTTCAACTTGCTATACTTGCATTCCAGATTTTGCGCTCTCAATAGAGATCATATGTTTCCATAATGACAACATCTATGCATCCACATTAGCCAAATTGCCAACAGGTTCATTATGATGTAATGTCCATGTTAGATGTACACTTAAAGTTTTTTATTTTAAAAAATTGTATCGTGCCTTTGAGAAAAATTATGGTGTCATCTCGGGTTCCCTAGACAAGCATTACACAATCGCTTGATAAGGGTTTTGTTGTTTTACAGGTTTTAGGTATTTACATATGATTATCTATTTTATCACAACAACCGTATTTCTATTTCATATTGGTTCTTTCTAATTTTTGGTTTCTTGGTTTTTGGCAAATTTATATACTTATCTATGATTTCATTAACTCTAATTTTTCATTTATGTCATAGATGAAATACTACATTTGCAGATGAAGAAACACATTTGTTGGATTATAAGATGCACTTATTTATTTTAGTGTCACATTTGGATAATTATAATTTTTCCATGTACTTTAGAGGTTTCTAGTCAATTGCGTCTTTCTATTTGTGTTTTATAGTTTGTATGATTTTTTTGGGTTTTTGTGTTGCAAAAATAATTGCCTATGTTTAAAGAGTTTATCATTTCCAAAATTTTGTTACTTTTTGGCTAATGATTCTTTAGTTTTTAGCAAAACAATACATTTTCCTATGATTTCACTAATTTTATTTTAGTATATTTGTTTAGCAAAGCAAGTGAAACAACTATCATTTTCTAAGTCATAATTTCTTTTCCTACAATATAATTATCAAATTCTAAGACACAATTGCTTGTTTCTACAACACATGTACTATTTAAACATTGCATTTTCCTATTAATTTTTATTTCATATTTGATTTCAATTTGAGCTAACACTTAAGCTAACTTGATCTATGAAGCTTTTGGCTAGAGTCTAATATTTTGTTGATATATATTTTGATGCTTTTTATTTAGATTTAAACAAATTCATATTTTATAAGGGAATAAAAAATATTTCTTGTTTAGTTTAGCACACATTTAGAATTGGTTCTTAAAAAGAACCTAAGTGCTTGGCATTTTTTGGTGGACTTGCATGCTTTCTTTTTCTTTCTTTTTTTTGTAGATCCTAAGGTAGAACTCTAGTATCCTCTTCCCTTTCCTTCAAACAAATCTTGAGTGTAAGATAAATTCCATCTACCTACACACATTTTTATTTTATAAGGGAATGAAATTTTTTATTTTTTTTAGTTTAGCACACATTTAAAATTGGTTCTAAAAAAGAACCTAAGTGCTTGGCATTTTTGGTGCACTTGCATGCTTACTTTTTCCTTCTTTTGTTAGTAGATACTAAGGTAGAAGACAAGTATCCTCTTCCCTTGTCTTCAAAGGGATCTTGTGTGTAAGATAAATTCCATCTACCTTTATGAAAATATAGAATAAAATATCAAATCTCTAATTACCTTTCAATAAATTTTTGGGGTAAGACAAATTACATCTATTTTTTCTTCTAAAGAGGCCTTCCTTGGTGGGACAAGAGCTAATCACCCTAAGGGAATGACCTCAAGTAGTGTTTTCAATTTAGCCCACTATATAAATGTGGATGCAATGAAATCCTTAGATTGACCAATATTAACACTTACCATAGATTGCCAATTTGAAAGGAGGCATACCTTGTATATCTTAAAATCTTACTAATATTCGTTAAATTTTGAAGTGTCTTGTTAGATGCTCATAAGGTACTAGGGGTCTTGAATTTCACTAGAAACTTAGGATAGAATCCTACCCTTTATTATCCTATGTGGTGCAGTTGTGGTGCAATAGGATTGCATCATCCCTTGAAGTTGCTCACCATATGTGTTTTCTTGGAGTTAAGTTGGAAATTTTTGGCTTTTTATAGACTATTTAATATAGTATTCCAAGAAGAGGGTAGTTTCCACCCGAATGGGGATGCGCTAACTCCCCAATCTCCTTGAAATATATTGAAGTACTCTAATTCTCTTATTCTCTAGAAGGGAATACCTCTTTCATAAAGAGGGACATACATCCAAGGATCAATAAATATCAAGTTGTGAGCCCACATCAAGTTTCATTGTAATCCACATTTACCTTAAGTCGATAGGCTTTGTCTTCAAGTATTTTCTCTTTGTACTAAGACTAGTAGAAATTGGGCTTTGAGAAGCCTTGGGAAAATAAATTTGAACTTATAATATCTCCCATCAAATAAAAAATCATTAATCTTTGTGTTGTAATTTTAATCTTGTCACAATTGATCATTTACTACAACAAAAAATTCAAACCAACATTAAGATCACAACTTGTTCCACATCAAACATTGCCAGATATTTTGAAGACAAGTCAACAAGATCCAAACTTCTAACAAGAAAAAGAGAAAAATAATCATTGAGATCTTACAACAAGATGGATTTTCACTTAGAGTTTTAATCTATCATTACCTTCTTCCATTAGTTTCATCATACCTTGTCCTTCATTCATATATTTTCATATCATATCATACATGCTTTGGTCATATGTTTCTCCTTAGGTTATCCTTGGTCTAGATCATATTATTGGCATATCATTATCATCCCTTAATCACTTGTGGTTCATAATCCCCAAGTTAGGTAAATTATCAATATAACTGGGTAGGGTAACCTTGTTTGTATTTCATCATATCCTACTTGGGCATACCCTCCTTTGATCATTTTCTTTTCATGTATCCATTCCTAGTACAAGTAACCATTGTCTAATTTTAGAACTAGGGGTGCCTTATAAATTATATCAAACCTTTGCATAGACCTTTACACCTATTTGGAGTCTACTTGTATATCATATCTTAGCTTCACATCATCTCCCTTAGTTGTATTTATATCATAGAGTTTGTGTACCATATCTTTGAGCCTCATATTTTTATTCATACCCTTTGTCCTAGGTCAAAGATAAAAACTATCACATGTCCCCTAAAATAATATATCAAGAAAGAATAGAACAAGAGAGAGACTTACAGTGAAAAGATCATGATCATGAGGAAGAGATTGAGGTTTCACATCAAGAGGAAGAATACCAAGAGAACCAAAGAAACCATGAGAAAAATTATGAGCATGATGAAATAAATGAGGATATTTTCAAGAATAATCTTTAGAATCCTAAGTTCCTTAATCTCTTTACCGAGGATACGAAACATGATGCACAACAATATTTTAATACTATTGTAGATGAAGGGATCAAAATACCCATAGTCATTGATCCTTTCTTACTCATATTGGAAGATAAATATAGTAGGAATAAGAAACCTAAATCCAAAAATTATAAAAAATTAAAAGACTTTAGACCCCTTACATGCAACCATATTACAATTTAATTACACTAAGGTATCGACATTTATATCTACCAACACTCCTTTTATGGATGAGATTCAATCTTTAAGAAAAGAAATTGATGACCTCAAGAACACAAGGAAGTCCTCAACTGCATTCATTTTGGAGGAAATATGTCCATTTTTGAACATCTAGTATACTAAGAGGTGAGGGGTGAATTAGTGTACCGATGAAAAATTTAAAATATTTAAACACCTGCCCACATAACATAATTTAAACTTGTAGTAAATGAAAGATTTAAAAATAAATAATGCAACACCACATAATACCATATTTTTATCATAGAAACCCAATATGGGAAAAACCATAGAGTGTTAACTCTCAATTAAATTAGGTAACTAGTTATAGAACGCAGGGGTGGCTCATTGCTGATATGGCTCACTGCCAGTTGGCTCACTATTATTTGTGCTCACGGCTTGAAATACAAAATAGCAATAATAGATGATAATATGAAATACAAAATTGAACTAAATTATAAATACATCTATGTATACATAGTTCTTTTTGAAATATAGATCTTCTATATCAATATTGAGTTATAATTACATACAACATTTTTCTATATGCAGTTAAAGTTTGTATGTATAAATCATAATACATCTATCATATCACCATTTCCATATATTTCCATATATTGAGGCCTCTCTCAATATATATTGTCATCGGTATACCATCCTTCCATGTCATATGTATCTTATTATGTTGGTTGAGGATAAAAATAAAACTTGTAAGTAACCAAAATGTCTAGGTGTAGTAGGCCTTAACAAAAATGTTTATTATTCTAATCACTATCGATCTAGACCAAAATAATCATACGTCATGGTAGAGTAAAGTGTATGTCATTAATGCCACTATTGATGAGGCTATTGAAGCATATTTAAAGATATAAACATATGAGAGTTGTACTGGAACATCTAGAAAGATGACATCAATGAAAACAAAAAAATGGGGTAACTTAAAAATGTCCCCCTTTTTCATTGATAGAAAATCAAAAGAATTTGGAATGCCCAAAAAATTGAAAAATGCCAAAACTCGCCCTTTGAGGGATAACCTTGTTTTTCTTTTTCAAAATATCTTCTTTAGCCATTTTTGTTTTATGCTTATTACTCCCCCTTTTGACATCAATGGAAAAGGGGCACCATATCATGTATTGGCACCAGGTATTTTTTTTATTGGCTGACATGTCTAACCCCATTTTTGTAATTGACATAATTGTTGTTAAAATGGCTTAGGGATAGGATTTTTCATATGAGATTTTGGTAGCTTCTGGTAGTAGTATTGAGTTGTAAGGGATTGCAAATTGTAACAGGTTGAAATTACTAGATAATAATATTGGACTCTCTATTTGTTGGACGTAGCTCAAGATTGGGTGAACCACGTTAAATCTTTGTGTCTTCTTGTTTTATTTCTATGTTATTTTTATTTCTCTTCTAAATATTAGTTAAATTTGCATGTAATTGTTAGATATCTATCCACTAATCCTAACAACATCAGCTACACAAGTAGGGGTGTCCTATTTACACGATTGTTGGTTCTTAGTTTTTTTGGGACTATTTTGGACAACTTGGAAAAAAAAATGTTGATGTGGCATCATATTTGATGATTTGGCCTTGAAACCTTAGTTATGAGTAGGGGACTTTCCAAGTAAGATAATGTAAAAAATTAGGAGTGATTTTAAATTTTCACATAGGATTTTGAGAAGTGTGAAGTTTGGGTGTTCAACTATTGGGTCCTCTCTCATACACCTTATCTCAAAGCTCATGAACTAATAGATGTGTGTATACATTCACACAAACCTTTAGCATATCATATGCCAAAAATGGATCCATCAATTCTTTCTCTTCCATGTTCTTTTTTTGCTTGACATCTTCTAAAAATTGACTTAATATGGAACCCATAAATTCCTCACTAATTTTATCCAAGTGAAAAAAAAATTGTAGCACTGAATTTGGCATTGCCTATGAAAATATTTGTAAACTTACATATAATGTATTCACATATTATATGATTGAATTCTTAATATTGAGAACTATAAAGAAAAAATAAATTACTTTGAGAAGCCCATGTATAAATGAGACATTAACAATTCGTGGCCAACTAGACAATTGCCTTAATAATGATAGCAATCCTTTCATAAATATCTTGGTAGCATAATAATTTATATCAATTAATGTCATACTTTCATGATCATACATGAAAGTTTCATTTTATGTTCAATAGAACTACACAATAGTGAAGGAATATTGAATAATTTGAATAAAAGAAGTACTCAAATGCAAGTTAAATGGTAACAATAGTTTGTATATTATTTCACCCCATATCTCACAAATAATATGTCTTATCCCTTATATCAAATGAGTGAAATAATAAAATGGAGTATATATTACATTATTATCTTCATAAAGTAGGAGACAAAATCAAATCAAATTTCAAAATCATGTGAAAAAAATAAAGAGTTCATCCACTCATAAACATTTTCCCTGCAAAAAAAATATATAATAGATTATTTTGTGTTCTTCGTTGATTGCTTACCATGTAGAACCTTTAATAATGTCCATAAGGATTGTTTTAAAAAAATTACATGTGCATTACGAACCTTCTAGATATATTCCTAAATCACCACTAAACCTTCCTTTATGGATAGATATCATAATGATTACAAACTCACATATAAATTTAATCTTTTCAAAATATTACCTATTATATTATTTTGGAGATGCTTCATACATATCAATAGTGTCATCCAAACATGTCATTTAATAGTCAGAATCCTATCAAACATTGTATTTGGTTCTCATCACACTTACATATTCTAAACGATTTAGATGGAAATTATTAAGTTGAAGCCTGTTCATTTTTCTTGGAGAATTTTATGTTATAGTCCTCTTATTGGTTATAGATTGAATTATATTTTAGTTTCTTATCCTTAGTGTCCTAATTGTTGGTGTCAAAAAAATATTATGAAAATATTCTAATTTTTTCTCAGATCCTAAACAACATTGAAGTAGATTTAGGATTCTTGTAATCCTTTTAGATCCTTACATGTGATATTTATATGATATTTTCTCATTATTATTACTAAATTCATCTAGATATGACATGCTTTCTATGTGAAAGTTATATTTAACATTTTTTTTGAATCAAAGAGGGAAACATGTATTCATCCAAAGAAATCATCAATTAAACCAAAGGGCATAAACCCGACCCCTTAAGGGCCTCAAACCACTCACACTAGCAAGACTAATAAAATGACCTTCAGGGAAATCTCAAAAATACAACTTCAGTATCCATGAATGTATTTTTCAATAAAGTTTCATAATTTACTAGAGTACACCTAAGGAAGATGCCCCCAATGCCTAATATATCAACAACTAACTAATGAAAGGACCATTTATCCAAACAATTTGCAATACCATTCCACTCTTGCAAGATGTGGATGAAAGAATTAAGTTCCAAAGAACTACCCATCTTAAGAATTTTCTAGGACATCAAAGCCAGGCACCAGTTAACACTATCAAGAATTTTGTTTCTAATCACATTAACTAAAATGTATAAGGATATGACTCACAAATAATCTTTACTCTAGAAAAGAAAATGCCCTCTTTGCAAGGCAAAATGAGAGCAAAGTTTGTCATATGATTATTTCTCTGTATCCCTTTGTAAATGGAGAAGAAGAAACACACAATACCAAAACTATCTTTTCTTACTCCCCAAACTCCAACATATCTAGGATTTCCTTATAAGATTTATCAAAATTAATATTGAGCACACCTTTGAGAAGTGGGGACCACTTTCCATCTCTTTGATTTTTCTTTATGGGATTGCTTCTCCTTCAAGTTCAAGGACAAAAGTTATTTCCTCATAAATCTAATCCTTCCACTATTTCAAATTCTCCAAGGTTTGAGGGAATAGATAACTCACACTTAGCAAGAATAGTTTCTCAAATCATACCTTAAATCAAAGGAATCTACAATTTTGTTGAAGAAAAATTTACCAAAATAGATAGGAGGGGTCAATGAAAAAAGACACCTTAAGAAAGACAAGATTTTCGAGATGCCTCCCCAAACTACTCCAAAGTCAAACAAAGAGAAGGCATGGATACAAGCCTACTAGTAGAAATACCACCAAAGGTTCTAAATGTATGTAGAGAAAGAGCACAAGAAAAAAAAATGGGAAGAAAATTCTTTTAGTGTTACCATATAGGACACATCTTGATAGTCCCTAAAATACTCAATCAAACAAATCATCCCAAGTGAGTAATCTATTTCATATAGTGAGAAAGAGAATAAAGTTAAATTTAATTCATGCACAACCATTGCAAAAATAAACTCCCGATGGATAAAGAGAACAATAAATATGCACATCAAAAAATCCTAACCTGAAAGTACTAAACAAGCCCCCAATAAATGGCACCCACATGCCTAAGCACCACACCCATAATAACAACTACCCATTGCTCAACAAGAATTTACTCTCGTGCACTTATCCACAATAAACATCACAAATATTATTGTGTAACTAAGGTAGAAGCCTTACCATATGCAAAGACCCTCCCCACAAACCTCCAATCTTCCATTCATCCACATCCTTTGGACCTCTAGCTAACGTCGTTCTATTTAACATCTGAGAATGCATAAATTAAACTATTTTTTTAATATTTGTATTTTTAATTATATTTATCCATATAATGTAATCCTATGATTTCTTCAAATGTTTTAAAATAGATATAAGTGTGTCACTAAAGTTGAATTTAACATTTCCTAACCATACATGCTTCTTGATAATTATTGTGATGAATCTTGTATGGCTAAAAAATTTCTATTGGCCTATCTTTCAAAAATGGATCAATCCCCTCTAAAAGGATGTTGACATGGTAGAAGTCATAATCCTTGTATACATAATTCTCATGCTTCACAATAGAAAGTTCATGATTACATTTTATTGTTACAAGTAGTAGTTGTTGTTGCACCAAAAGATCAACTTGTTAATGCCTGATACAACCACTAGACTTATAGAAGACACAGGAGGTTGTTAAACCATGTCATGAATCCCAAGGAGAGCACTGACCATTTTGTCAACAATCTCCCCCTCAGCATTACCCAAGGGGATTCGAACCTGTGACCAAGCTCTAATACCACTTGTTACAAGTAGTAGTTGTCATTGCACCAAAAGATCGACCTGTTAATGTCTGATACAACCACTAGACCTATAGAAGACACAGGAGGTTGTTAAACCATGTTGCAAATCCTGAGGGGAGCGCTGACCATTTTTTCAACATTTATATGAGTGATCACTAGTTTCCTATTAGCCTTTAACTTCCTCTCAATCACATAACAATTTTTATGTAGGTTGGCTAGATAGTTGCAAATCTCTTCTTATAGTTGGATGAGTAGGTGCCCTTTCTATAAAATAGAAGTATGTATTTTTTTGAAAGTGAAGTGGAAAGGTTGTGATTTAACATGCGAAAACATGTTATAAACAAGATTTTAAACCTTTCAAAGCTGCAAGAAAATTGAGGAGAGAAGTATTAAAATTTATCCCACATTTTATAAAATTTCTACTATATCTTCAGCATAGAAAAGACATCAATAAAGATCATGCAACAATTAAGTTAATTTTCTTCAACTATACAACATATCCAACAAGAATTTTAACTATTGAGTAGTTGCGTTGCACTTGCTGGAATTTGGTCATTGCCAACAAACATTATTTAATGATGAATAGATACTAAAACTTATATTTTATAAATTCATATAAAATATGGCAAGTTTCTCATAATGGAAAAGGTAGTCTCAAAATAACAAATAAATTCATTTAGAATCCACTGGTCTCCTTTTCAAGAAAGTAATTACCAAAAGGTTCACCAAGAGGAAACAAAGCTAATTTGACTACATTTTCAGCACCTTCACTTGGTGAAAGGTCTCCTGTACCATATGCCATTCTAGTTCTAACATATTTAGGATGAATGCAATTTACATTAGCCTTATCAAAGAGCTCACGAGCTAATAGACGTGTGTATGCATTCATACAAGTCTTTGACATTTTGTATGCAGAAAATGGTGTTGGCCATCCTTTCTCTTCTAGGTTTTTGTTTTGCTTCACATCTTCTAAGAGCTGGACTAGCATGGAATCCAAAAATTCTTCATGAATTTTATCCATGTCATAAAGTTGTTTTTCTAGCACTAGATTTGGCATCATCTCTGAAAGCATTTATAAACATATATATAATGCATTCACACATTATATGATTGATATCTTAATATTGGGAATTGTAAAGAGAAAAGACATTACCTTGAATTACCTTGAGAATCCCATGTACAAAGCCATTAGAATGTCTACTAGATAACCCACCTCCATAGTAGAATCAACCAAACACTTTAACATAATTATGAACCCCAATATTTTTATTCTAAACATGAGGATATGATTATTAAAACTATTAATTATCAAATAACATAGAAATATCAAGGACAATGATTCCAACTTTGAATATTTTGTAGTTATCTCTCATTTATTTTGAGACATCAAAATGTAGCATCCCAACTTTTGAAACTTTAGTCTACAGTATTTGTGCACTTAATATGAATATGTAGTGGTATTGTTTAATTATACATATTTGACACTTTGATGCAAGAGCATCTCGAATCCTTGGCAATCCTATGTCACCAAAAATATTTTGAAGTTTGTCTGTGTTGCTCGATTCCTGCTTTGACTGAGTTGGTCGGTAGTTGGTCAGTTTCCTTTGGTTACCGAGTATGGTTTGTTATCTCCTAGATGGTCAGTTGTTTCTCTGGTGCTCAGTGATGCTTTTCTATTACTCTGTCATCCTTTCTTACCGAGTAGTTTATTTTGAGTTTTTGTTGAGGCTGACTTGTGCAATGATTATGAGTCATGGATTTAATGTTGGTATCCATCATTGGGAAGCATGTGGTCCCAAATCTGACCATTCCTTCTATTGATTGTGGATCTAAAGGCCGATTCAATTTGGTAGCCTCTTGTATAAATATAGTTGTTTGGTTAGAGTTTAGGGAGTCAATTTTGATAGAAGATAGAAGATAGTAGAAAGAAGATTGTTGATAGATCCTCGCATGTTGGAGGACTTCTGTATTTCATTGTAATATATGGCCCTAATCAGGAAGACCTTATAGCCCAGCATGTATGAATCAATTTGAATGAAGTTAATATCATTGATCCTATTTTCTCTCTCTCACTATGTTGTTGTTGCTTCCACGAGTTGTTGAGCAGGGCTAGATCTATAGGGTGTTCCATCATTTGGCCCCTAAGGTCTCACCCCTTGCATCAGGTGGTATCAGAGCGAGGTTAGATCTAGATCTAGGTCTATAGGTTCCTTCTTGTGAAGCCCTAGTTGAATTTTTGTGGGGTGGTAGATTGCGATATGACCTGCAATTACAAAGGGTTTCCAAGATGGTTCATGGGAGGTGAGAAGCAGATCTAGGATTGGCAGGCATGTTGAGACAACTTTCTGCTAGGTTAGAAGTTGTTGAAACAAACCAAAGAAGAGGAAAACATCTTGAAGATGTTAGTGAAGATGAAGTTGAATTGGAACAAGATGAAGTAGAACCTACACCGGTTATGGATCAGAGTGAGGAAAGATTCTTGAAGGCATTGACAAGTTTCAAGTCAACACTACATTTCAATCCTCCTAAATATAGTGGAAAATTAGATTTTGATGAATTGATAGACTGGATCACCAAGATGGAAAAGTATTTTGAGTATGAAAATGTATCTGAGGAGAAGAAGGTGAAAATTGCAGGCATAAAGTTGAAAGCTCATGCATCCTTGTGTTGGGAACATCTGCAATTGGATCGGAAGAAGAAAGGAAAAGACAAAATCAAGGTATGGAATAAAATGGTGAATAAATTAAAAGGAAAGTTCTTACCTTGTGATTATCAGATTAACCTAGTTAGGTGAATGCAAAGTCTAAAGTAGAAAGATAGCTCAGTAAAAGAGTATACTGAGGAATTATATAGATTAGATATCAGATCTAGACATGATGAGGATGATGTGGAAAGAATTTCTAGATACCTGAATGGTTTGAGAGTTTCCATCCAAGAGGAAATCAGTTTGGTCAAGCTGGATAACATTGAAGAGGCTTATTAATTTACATTGAAGGCTGAGGAGAAATTGAACAAGAGACATGAACAGAGGCAAAGAGGTCAAGGTGGTAGATTCCCTATAGGAAGAGGTAGATCCTATGGTGAAAATAGTAGATCTGAACTTGAAAAGACAAATCTAGACAAAGGTAAGACCGAGTGGAAAGGTGAAAGTCCATCTAGAGGTAGAGGCAGTAATTACCGAGGTTGTTATAACAGAGGTAATTTCTAAGGAACTTGTTACAATTGTGGAGAAGGACATAGATCTTTTGAATGTACACATGGTAGCAAGAAGGTTGGTAGCAGTAGAATTGCTTTGGTGCAAGAAGAGTCACTGAATGAACCTGAGAAGGAAAATAACTTGATGGTAAGAAGAGCACTGTGGAATGAAATTAAAAAGGAAGATCCGGTAAGGAAAAGTTTGTTCAAGATCAAATGTAGATTTTTTGACAAACTTTGGAAGGTAATCATTAACAGTGGTAGCTCGGAAAATATGGCATCTGAGGACATGGTCAGAAAATTATAGTTGGAAAGGTTGGAACATTCGAAACCATATCAGATTTCATGAATCAAAGATGAGCATACACTCTTGGTAAGTGAACAATGTTATGTGAATTTTAAGATTGGAAAGTATTATGATAAAGTATTGTGTGATATCATGCCTATGGATTGTTGTCATATTTTGTTGGGTAGACCTAGGCAATATGATAGACATGCTATATATGATGGGAGATTGCATAAGTATACTATTGTGGCTGATGGAAGAAAAAAAATCTTGTTACCTTTGATGGAAGAACCTGTTAGTAATGTTTTCACATCTATGAAATTTTTCTTAATGGAAGGAAGAAAATTTGTTAAGGACTTGAAGAAGAATGATGTATGTTTTGCTGTGATTCCTAACAAACTGAGTAAGAAAATAGAGGATAATGTCCCTGAAGAGATTAATAAGTTACTCACCGAGTATAGTGAAATCATTTCTGATAATGTACCTAATGGTTTGCCACCAAAGAGAAGTATTGATCATTGCATGGATCTAATCCCTAGAGCTAGTTTATTGAATAAGGCACCTCATTGGTTGTGATGCAGGAGCATCCTGGGTGTAAGAGCAATCTTGCATCATCCAAAAATATTTCTATTTTTGTATTCAATAAGGGCTATCTTGTGCAGAGCTGCTATTTATGGAAACTTGCTATTTTTAGTAAGTTGGCCTTACGATCTCGGAATGTTCTGATTTTACATGTGGAGGTTCATCTCAGTCATATCAACCTGCCAGCAAAGTTTCATGGCTAGATCAAGTGTAGTTTTGAAGATATTGAAGATTTTTGGTATTGGCAGCAGGGTACAGAAACTTTGAACTCAGTTTTGAAGGCTTTAGAGGCCCCGGATGAGGTTAAAAATTTTGGTGACAAGCGCTTTGCGCTAGTCAAGCCTGTAGAGTGCTTTGTGGCATTTCTAGAATGGGGTTATAATAGCCAATCGGGTCAACAGGTGATGACTTATGGTCTTCGGAAGTTGGGTCACCTGAAATGGCGGAAAATAATTTTTCTTCAAAATTTCTATTTGGGTTTCAAAACTCATTTTGAGCTGACTTTGATGTAATAAATTGTAAAATAAAATAATTATAAGTTTGGTCGGCCCTAAGGGCTAAATTTCTAGAACCTTCTCGAGCGGTGGAAATTGCCTATATAAAGAAGGCCAGTAGTGTTGTCTAGGGCAGTTCTGGGTAGTAGATCTAGCTATTGATTCGAGGCTTTGTCCTACGGAATATTGTAAGGGAATGCCCATGTGGCTTTACATATTGTAATTCTGAAAGTTTGTAATCCCACATTTGTGGAGATAATAAGAAGCCAATTTTTTGTTCTTGCATATTATTATTGTTGCTTCTCTATTTCTGTTATGTGTTTGTGGTATTAAGGGGAGCACCCTTCATCAGGTTGACACCTACCGAGAATCAAGAATTAAACCGATAGATTCAAGAGTTTCTAGATAAAGGTTTGATTAGAGAAAGTTTGATTCCTTGTGCAGTACCTGCGGTATTGGCACCTAAGAAGAATGGAGAATGGCGAATGTGTACTGATTCCAGAGAAATCAATAAGATAACAGTCAAGTATAGGTTTCTTATACCGAGAATGGATGACATAATGGATAGTTTGACTGGAGCAAAGTATTTCACAAAGATTGATTTGAAAAGTGGGTATCATCATATTAGAATCAGAGAAGGCGATGAGTGGAAAACTGCTTTCAAGAAAAAAGAAGGTTTGTATGAGTGGTTGGTTATGCCTTTTGGTTTAACTAATGAACCAAGTACTTTTATGAGGCTAATGAATGAAGTTTTGAAGAAATTCTTGGGTAAGCTTGTGATTGTATATCTTGATGACATTCTGATATTCAGTAAGACCAGAGAAAAACATTTGTTGCATGTTAGACAAGTTTTGCAGAGATTGAAAGATGAAAAGTTGCTAATAAATCTGAAAAAGTGTTCGTTCATGAAAGAGGAGATTGGGATTTGTAATTTCAGTTGATGGTTTGAAGATGGATCCTGAAAGGGTTGAAGCTATTCTAAATTGGCCTACACCTATGAATGCTAGTGAGGTAAGATCATTTCATGGTTTGGCAAGTTTTTACCGAAAGTTCATAAGGAATTTCAGTTCAATTTGTAATGCTATGACTGAGACTATGAGAGGAGATAAAAGAGAATTCAAGTGGATAGGTGTAGCTGATAAAAGTTTTCAGACTCTAAAGCAGAAAGTTGTTGAATTGCTTATTTTGGAATTGCCTGATTTCAATAAGGTATTTCAAGTAGAATGTGATGCAAGTGGTAGTGCAATTGGAGTTGTGTTGAGTCAAGAAGGTAAACTTGTTTCTTTCTTTAGTGAAAATTTGAATGATGCTAGAAGGAAATATTATGTGTATGATCAAAAATTCTATGCTATTATTCAAGCACTAAAGAAATGGAGACATTATTTGATACCGAGTGAATTTGTGTTGTATATTGATCATAAGGCTTTACAATACTTGGGTAGTCAGAATAAGTTGAATCAGAGACATATGAAATGGGTTGAATACTTGCAAAGTTATACATTTGTGATAAAGCATAAAAGTGGAGTCACTAACCGAGTTGCTGATGCATTGAGTAGAAGAAGATCTTTGATGACCGAAATGAAAATTGAAGTTCTTGGTTTTGATGAGATGAGAGATTTGTATAAAACTGATCCTAATTTTTTTGAACTGTGGAGAAAGTGCAGAGCACCTATTCAAGATCAACCAAGTACAAAATGGGAAGAATATTTCATTCAAGAAGGATGTTATTTAAAGGTATTCAGTTATGTATACCGAGAGGACAAATGAGAACTAATTTGATGAAGGAGAAACATAGTAGTGGTTTGGCTGGACATTTTGGTATTGATAAAACTTTGAGTTTTCTTAAGGAGAAATACTTTTGGCCACAGTTGTATAAAAGATGTTCATAAATTTGTGAGAAGTTGTGGAATTTGTCAAGTAGCAAAAGGAGTAGATCAGAATACTAGATTGTATACATCGATTGTTGTACCTGAGGAACCTTGGACTGACATCAGTATAGATTTTTTTCTTCGCTTATTGAAGACAGTAAGAGGTAATGATTCTATATTCATTATGGTAGATAGATTTTCAAAGATGGCACATTTTATACCTTGTAGAAAGACATTAGATGCAGTACATGTAGCAGATCTTTTCTTTAAGGAAATTTTCAGATTGCATGGATTGCCGAGGAGTATTATCTTTGACCGAGATAGTAAATTTGTTGGATACTTTTGGAAGACTCTTTGGAGGAAGTTTGGCACTGAGTTGAAATATAGTTCTACATTTCACCCACAAATCGATGGATAGACTGAAGTTGTAAGCAAAAGTTTGGGAAATCTTTTGAGATGTTTAGTTGGAGACACACCTGGTAATTGGGATTTTGTGTTAGCACAATTAGAGTTTTCATACAATAATTCAGTGAATAGGAGTACTGGAAAAACACCATTTGAGATTGTGAATGGCATACAGTTGAGAGGTATATCTGATTTGAGAGACATTGTTGATGAAAGTAAGAGAAGTGCTGAAGGAGTGAAATTTGCTGAGTATATGAAGACATTACATGAAGATATGAAAATCGAGTTGGAAGAGACTAATCAGAAATACAAAGACAGAGCTGATAGATCAAGGAGACATAAAACTTTTGATGTTGATGATAAAGTGATGGTTCATTTGAAGAAAGGTCCATTTCCTATTGGAACATATGGGCCCGTTTGTTTGCAGGAATTGGAATTTGAGACAAAACCCGATTATCTCAAAATCAGGTTTTGAAATTCTAGTTTTGTGTATTCGAAATATAGTTTGGACCGTTTGGTTCACTTGGAAGATGGTTGAGACAATCCATATTTTGCGTTTGGTTGCCATTTTTGAAATTGGAATTGGAAGTGACAAATTCCTATTTATGTGTTTGGTTTGCAATTTCAAATTGGAATTGGAATTACATTATCCAGTTTCTGTGTTTGGTTCTACATTTTCAATTGGAATTATATTTTGAGAAGAAAATTTAAGTTTTTATAATTATTATATAATGTTTTAATTTAATATTTTATTTTTGTTGTCCATTTTTTATTTATAGGTTTTTTTTTATTAATTTATATTTTTATATAGAAAATCATAAACAAAATTTAATATATTTTTTCCAATATTATGAAGAGTAAACTTAACTTTTTTAAATAATTTTATACAATATCATAAACAATATTATAACAAGAAAGTAATTATAGCATTGCTTGATATCACATCAAAATATAAATAAGTCATCTAGTCCACATATATATCTATTTCTGCATAATGACCCAACAAATGACCAAACTAAATAGTATGATTGTTGCACAAAGTAAACATCGTAAAAACATGACATCGGCTTTATGCGTAGCCTCCGCTTTTGCAAAATCTTTTTCAAGTGCTTTGCAAGACTTGCACTCGTCATCCACAACAGGTATATGTGGAGAATGTGCAGATGATGTAGACAGTGATGGGGTGTCATTGGCCCACCGAAAATACTAACATCCACCGCCATCCTATAATACAAATCTAAGTTAGTCTCACTATAATGACTAATATTTATTCTTTGTAAACATTTAAATATTGTGCAATTAACAACCTTTTTCTTATTTTTGCAACTCCAAAATTGACGATCTAGATTATCCTGCGTGTGTGACGTCTTTAACATGCAGCGTGATCCATCACCACACTCACACATAGGGACATTTACCATAGCCATCAGCACTATATCAAGAAAATTTTTGTTCATTCATATATAACAACATGACTATATTCTATGAGTACAAATTGAAAAAGTTTCATTTATGTTGATATTACAAATTTATAGAAAAAATATAATGACACAACTATAGCATCAGATAGAAGTTTTGGGGAAGAAAAATATCCATGAACTAAATGGTGGTGTGAAAACACACCGTTAAATAAGAAAATGCAAGGAAATCCACACTCTATGCCCTTATGCCCCACATTCGATGAGCAACCATCTCATATCCTGCTCATTATTCCCATTACTTTCTGTATTGTTAGATGGTCAATCCTGCATCTACAAAGTAAACATGCTAGAAAAACTAAAACTTTTTTATTTTTAAATGGAATACACCAAGGAGTACCATCATAAATATTGATTGTTTACAAACATGAACAGTAAACAATCATCAGATAGCTCATTTTTTATCATCATATGTGGATATTTTTGGCATCAATGTTTCAAATAGCTTATGGATTCGATTGTGTAGATAGTTATGGATCACACTTTGTGATCCATCATTAGGATGAAAGAGACCAAAATGATGGACTTTTCTTTCAATCATTGTTCTCTCTTCCATCCTGATGAAGGATCACAGAGTGTGATCGTAAATGTTGATGCCAAAAATATCTACATTATCGAATCCAGAAGCTATTTCAAACATATTTAATGTCAGCATTTGTGTAGTCTCACTTTATCATCATATGTGTAGTCTCAAAACTATCCATTTCTATTTTTGTACCTATCACGTGGTTTTAAAAAATGAAAGAAAAATGAAAAGAAATTGAAAATGAAATAGAGCATTGAACAAAGTAGAATTATTTAACTTAATTTCATAATGCAACAATAATAACAAGATGGTTAGGGTATATACATACAGAATCATGAACAATACATTCGTCTACCAAAACACATTTATAAAATCATGTCTGAAGAACTAGAAATGGATAGTTATGAGACTACACCTTAACAATGCATTAAATGAAGCATTCATCATGTGGTACTCCTTCGTGTATTCCACTTAAATATGCTAAAATCAACAACACTAACAAATGCAATCTAATATGTCTATAAAGGCACATTAATGAAAACAATGGTCAAGGGAGGGCATGCTTGTTTGTCCATTAATTCAACAAGATCTTGCAATACCAAAACATTAAACCAATATGCACCAATATGCCATTGATGGACCTCTGAAAGCACTCAAAATTCAAAGGACAAGAGAGAAAGAAGGTTTCCTACCTTGAAGTGGAGAGAAAAACCAAAATGGAGAGGAAGACAAGCACACTCTGTGAAAGGCAACATAATCACTAGCAACACAAAATAATCTTGGCATGGATCCAACGAATTAACACAATAAGTATACCAGCGGGTACTTACTAGTGGCTACTGTATACCAGTGTATACCAAAACAAAGAGGGAAAAATGAAAGAAATAACTTGATTGGGTTGACACATGATCGCAAGAGAAGTTCTAAAACATCTTTGCATGGCCATTGAGAGAGCAAGTTTTTACAATTAATTATCTTTGACTTCCATTTCTCATAAGAGTCCTGACAAATTATATTTTGTAATGGAGATATACTAGTGTATACTGTTATACAACCACTGGCATATAGTCCAATCAGTGGATAAACTTAACAACATCTTGAACATGCAATGCATCTTTAGAACATCAATCACAAAGTATCGTATGCCAGTGGCTATGAACATCAATCACAAAGTATCATTTCTTTTTTATTCATCTGTAAGAAATGATACTTTGTGATTGATGTTCTAAAGATGCATTGCATGTTCAAGATGTTAAGTTTATCCACTGATTGGACTGTATGCCAGTGGCTATGAACATCAATCACAAATTATCATTTCTTTTTTATTCATATATAAGAAATGATACTTTGTGATTGATGTTCTAAAGATGCATTGCATGTTCAAGTCTTCATGGCTATTGCAAAGTCCATATCATCTTTTTGTTCTTGTGTCTCTAGTTTTTGAGGAATATTTGGCATATTGCAGATTATTTTTGGTCAATTTATTTTGAGTGGGTTCATATTTCTCTCCTGTGATTTGATCTATATCTCTGTTCATCTATTATCTCATGATTTACAAGGATGTGGAACTTCAATTTCTAATGACAACCTCACATCTACATGCTTGAGTGGAGACCTTTGATTTTTTATAAGCTTTCATAGATCAAAGATGGCAGCTCATTGTGATTGAGTTTGGTGGTGCTTTATTATTAACTTGGGGGATCTCTTTCTAGCAATAATTCGATCAAGAAAGATGATGTTTTTGGTGGGCTAGCATCATATACTTTGATGTCTAGATGGTGTGCAGTGTTGATTATGGATTATGACTTTATTCCTAGGAAATGGAAAAAGGTACCATCTGAGAGGAACGCCTCCATCTCCATGGGCTGCACATTCAACAATTGCAATGGGAACCATGGTTGTAATTTAAGGCAGTATTGGTCCTACTGGACATTCTACTGTTGGCTTATATGTTTCTCAAATATGCATTGTAACTATTAGTAGAAATGATGGTAAACGAGCATTATCCGATGCATGGGCACTAAACATGTCACAAAATCCATACCAATGATGCTTGAGCCAGAAGGAGATAGGTTGTGTGCTCAAATGTATGCAACATCTAGTGCACATGCAAATGACATGCTTCTGCTTTGTGGAGGAAGAGACAGTGTCGGCATGCCTCTTTCTAATAAATATGACTTGTTACATCAGAAAGGATGTTGATGAGCACTTTCCCAATGTCTTAACATACATAGTTCTGTGAGGACATTGGGTCATTGGAGAGCCGTTGTTCAGCATTTGCAAGGCCAGAGAGAGTTAAGATCAACTACTTACTTCAACAGAATTCAGCTCATATGCAAGGCTCATAATTCCAAATTTGATAGATCATTTTGGAGTCCAAAAATGCTTGGCAACCTAAAAAGATGTCTATTGGCTACAAATTCATAAATGCTTTGTGGTACCAATCAAAACAAGATAAAAGAAATGTATAACAGAGTTTAGTTGTGGAGGCATTGTTGTTGGCTACACATTTAACCATAGAATTGCAAATGCATACTCTGCAAACATGTTTTTCACAAGTTGGGTAAATCATTCTAGAAATGACTCAAATCTACATGAAAATCCATGCCTTCACCTGCCTTCTTTAGCAAGTAGAATTTACTATCTAGATGTGAAGAACATCATGGATCTCCAATTTAATGCAAACAAAGATGGTAACAAGTACACCAAATTAGAGGTATTCAGTGCTTACTTATGGAAGCTACTGATAATCACAGCCAAATGCGCAATTCTATGTGGACCAGCAAAATTTGAGTTCATC
Organism: Chamaecyparis obtusa; assembly: GCA_027943335.1. Lineage (NCBI taxonomy): Eukaryota > Viridiplantae > Streptophyta > Pinopsida > Cupressales > Cupressaceae > Chamaecyparis > Chamaecyparis obtusa. The sequence goes on along the minus strand of BSBK01001154.1, from coordinate 4,061,778 downwards.
GAAGTTATGCATTGGATGTATTAGATGAGTTAAAATATATATATATGAATATTTGATGGAACTAATTATGCTTTTTGGAGCATAACAGTGGAAACTTATTTGATTTCATGTTGGCCAGCAGAATCTGAGTTCATCAAAGTTGTGCATCCCTTATCCCCATCCCTGAAATGATATAGAACATAAGAAAAATCCATCCATTTAACTTTTACAACTCTTGTCTCTAGCCAATATCCAAGAGACCTCTTTCCCTTTATTTGATCAAGAAATCACCTTATTCATTTATTTCCAGTTGAAGCCAATAAGAGGAAATAGAGGATTGGTGCCAAAGATTCCAAGCCTTTTTCCCACAGGGCAACAAGACATATCAACTTGTGACCCTCACTTCCACAAAACATAAATCCCCCCTAACATCCATTTTACAAATGGAAGATTATCAGCCAGCAATTCACAAAGACTAATACTGTCCCATTGGATCTCAAAAAGAGTGAGAAAATAGAGCCCTACACTACAAAGTAAAATATCATAGTGGGCACACCCCATGATTAATAATTTAATAAGGTTATTTCTCTTCTATAGAGTACAAAAAACAAAACCAAAGAACTAGCATTTAATTATTCCAAATATTTTCTTTGTTCAAGCATTCCAATGGATATTAGTTCTAAGAAGAAAGCTCATGCAATGATCAATAGGTTTCATTTCATCAGGAAGGGGCATCCTGTTCTAAGGCCTGTACATTTGTCTTTGAAAAATGTACTCTCTCTAAATTTTATCCACTGGCTGTGAACATAAACAGTCCAATCAGTGGATAAACTTCACATTAATTTCATGCTTTTCTAAGTGCTCAATCATAAGTGTCATTATTTTCCAGCTTGCCATTATTTTCTAAGAAATTTTAATTATGCATATAGAACTCTATGCTTTCATTGATGAACAGTGAGATGAAGTGTTACCATAGTAATGTCAAATCAGAAGAACATTGAGTATAGCATCATGTCATTTTTATAGCCTTTTATAGGCTTCCAACACATTTAAAATCACACAATAGTACAGAATTAGATGTCCTTTTAAATACAACTATAAATCACCATATGTGGCTACAATCTAGTCCACTCTCTCCTCCTCAGTCATCAATAAGAACCATTTGGCTCTTTCATGTTGACCCGCGAAGGTTTCATATACCCTTAGGAATACAACTCGACTCAATTTGGGGATGGATTTGAGAGTGTTATATGCATCCGTCAAATCATTGTCATGAGCAGATTCATCAATTTTGACAAGGTGAACATTGTTCATGCCCTCTTTTATTTTATTCATTGTTTCACACATGGAATCCAAGGAAGCAGCCATAGTTTCCTTCCTCCTCTTTCCCACCTTTCTGACTGATGATGTAGGAGTCCCTCTAGTACTTGTTGTTGTAGTGGACTGAGTGGAATTATAAGGATCTTCATCCAAATCAATAGCACTATCAAGATGTATATTGAAACCAAGGCCCTCTTCATCATGCACATCAAATGGCTCTTCCATAGGGTTCCCTTCTTCAGTCTTAAGGGTCGCGGTAGCTGCATTGCCTTCAACAATGTCATTACCCACAATTGCACCCAATTCATTGAAGTACTTGAAGGGTTGCCTCTTATACACTTTGGCATTTTTGAACTCTCTTCTCTGCATGTTGGCATAAATAAATGGATTAGGTTCTTTGTCTTTCATTATTAACTTTAAAAGAAGGCAATATTATTTCCATCAAAATAGTAGAGAGATCACCCTACCTTCAAAAGCTCATCCCACACGCTATCCTTAGCATACATGCACTGAGTTGCCTCATTCCAAGCAAAACCACTTGTATTCCTTAGCTCTTTCATCACTCTATAGGCAAGCTTCCAAGTTTTCAACTTATTTTTGAAGTTGTCCTTGGATAGATTGAGGTTCATATCAACATTGAACCTTCTCTCAATTGCGAACCACGCTTCTTTCTTGAAGCCTCCATCACATTTTTTGCCTAGTTGTGCTTGCTCAAGGAGCAAGTCTAGAAACTTGCATTCCATTTCCTTTGTCCACATTATCTTCTTCAAGGAAGGAGATATCTAGCTCATGTAACCAATTTCATCCATGTTCATCAATAATTTTGTGTATGCCATGCTATGTATACAAATTGTTGTTAATGGTATCAAATTATCTTCATACATCAGTTTACTCAAATAAAACACATTGAGCCATACAAGTCAAATACTTGCAGATAGAAAGAGAAGAAAAAGGAAACCATCATGTATATCAAAGTATCTTCATACATCATCTTACTCAAATAAAACACATTGAGCCATACAAGTCCAATACTTGTAGATAGAAAGAGAAGAAAATGGAAATCATCATGTATATCAAAGTATCTTCATACATTAGTTTACTCAAATAAAACACATTGACCCATACAAGTCCAATACTTGCAGATAAAAAGAGAAGAAAAAGGAAACCATCATGTAGTCTTGAGTCATACAAGAACAACTATTCTTGGGATCTGTACTCTTCCCACATTCTACTTGCTATATCATCTCAAAACTATGCCCACTGGTCTCTATCACGCTGAGACAACCCATATGTCTCCAACATTGGTACATCTATCCCATCACAATCATCTTTCTCTTCGGTGATAATTTTTGATGGAATGCCATCTTCTAACGTAATGTAGTTGTCTAGTATGCAACATACTAATGCAATATGGGCTTGTGTCATGATAGGATAAGACGTGGCATGCCTTAGGATTGGAAAACACTACTTGAGAATACCAAATGTATGCTCTACTGAGTTTCTAAGAGAGGAGTGTCGATGGTTGAACAAATCTTCTCAAGAGTTTTTTGGATTTTCTCTTAAAAAATCCTTCAGGTGGTAGCGTGTACATCGATAAGGAGCAAGGAATCCAGGTGCATTGGGATATCCAGCATCCACTAGAAAATATTTTCCTACATAAATAAAGTATATTATTAAAACGTGAAACATTGATTGTACCCTTGAGTATATTAAACTATGATTTGGCTTACCGGGGGGAACAACAAGAGGATCTGCTCTTGACAGAGCTGAAGCTAGAACATGACTATCCGTGGCAAACCCTTCCCAACCAGCAAGGCAGTACTGAAACTTATGATCGATGGAACACACACCCATAAAATTTTGCGACAGGTTGCCTTTTCTATCATGATATTTACCCTGCATGTCAACATTGACGGTGACTGGTATATGGGTTCCATCAATAGCTCCAACACAATCCTATACGATATGATACAATCATCAATTCTACAGTCAACCAATAATATGATAAGGATAAAAATCCATACAAGAAATTTGTAACAACACAACAATTACCTTGAAGAATGAATGAAAACATTTGTTCCCACTAATTTCAAGAGGAGTGTTTGGACTAGGTGGTAGAAAGCAATCGTTGTGGAGTCCTGTTGGTACCCTTAAAATTTTTGAGGAATGGGACACATTAGCATGCATCTATATTATTTTTGCTTTCAGGATGCATGTGGGAACCGGGTGTTTTCTGGGTGGTTTCATAAAATTCATTTGTCCATTTTCTTTCATATGTTTCAGTGGTTTATTCTGAGTCCTAAAGTGGCATATTCAAATGGGTTTGCGTCATTTCATTCCTAGGGGGTCTCAAAATCAAAAAATTGCCGAGTGTAGAATTCATCGGGAAGGACTACTTTGAGATTGAATATCTTGAATTCTGATAAGTGTCATGAAAATCTGGGAATGGGGGCATCTTTAGTATGTTTCATTTGACTTATGTTTCCTATTTCAAGCCCCTGTTATAAATTTTGACCTTGTTTATTCATCCCCTTCCGGAGGTGTTTTCTTGGATCTGCATCTTGCACTTTTCATAGTTTTGTCGGGAGCCCTGTTTGTGAAGCTATATCTGATACTCGGTGATTGGTCAAGAAGAATTAATGATGGATCTGTATTGTAAACATGTTTCTCTTTTGGCTTGTCCATTTTCAGCCCCTGATGAATCCATTTGACCCATTCCCAAAAGCAAATCCATTTGTAGTTTTCATTGTTTTACTAAGGCTTGAATATGCATTTTATCCGGAAGCTTACTTTGATAGCTTGTATCTTTTGCCCAGGTGATCTAAATTGCAATCCAACTAATCCCCTATTTTCCAAACATGAAATACTTCTAGGACCTGAGATGATAAGTCCTAGCGAATTCATTTGGTCAGTTTTGTGAGCCCTTTCCATTTGCAGAAATTTGAAATTCCCAGTTGTACTGAACTATTTGTTTGTCAGGGGCCCACTTTACGAGGTTATAACTTTTGACCAGTTGACTCTTTTGATGAATTTCTTTTTGTGCTGTCTTGAAAAGTTGGAGTACTAACCCCAGTCCCAATTTCAGCCCCCTGCTAATCCATTTGTCTACCTTTAAAAATCAATCACGATGATTAAAATTGTTTTCTGACATGATTTTTTGCAAGGCAGAATGAAAGTGCTATGTTCGCCGTTTAAAATCTTTCAGCTGGGTTACAGTCAAGAAATGTCATTTTGCAGTATGAATGAATGTGGATCAATGTTCATGCATGTTCAGTGGTGTGACCCAGTCAGGTGAAATTGTCAGTTTTTAAAGCCGCTCTTGGAGCCCTCTGACCTAGTTTTGGCACTTTGCATAAAATGTGAATTTCAATGTTTCAATGATCTGGGTTTGATTTAAAATGGATTCAAAAGTATGCAAAGGGCATACAAGATGTTTGAGATCATTTCAGGGATCAGGTGTTTGAGTTTGAAATTTTTTTAGCCGGGCCCACTCTAGACCCGACTAGCTTCACAGATGGAAGAAAGAGATGAAGAATATGAATGTGAGATGGTCAGATGGTAGTATGCAATTGCTTATTGGAAATGAAGTGCTTGATATATCTTTTCAAAATGCAAGACATGATAATGCTCATCTATTTGTACGCCATGGAAAGGGTGTTCTGTAATCTCAAGGGCAGCTACAGCATAAGATGAGATTTATGCCATCTTCTTTGTCTTCAAAGTCACACAAGTTATTGACTACTCTTGTTGATTCTTGACATAAGAAGAGTTACAAAGTGAAAGATGTTATAACAATGCCATAACCCAAAGGAGGAACCTCTCAAACAATCAAAGGAAATAAGAAAAGCTCATATGAATAGAGGGGTGGCTGCGAAAGGAGCCTGTGCTAATAACCACAGGGCTTCTAATTATTTTAAGAGCCCTTATTCATTGAAAGGCTAGCACAAACAAGGAAGTTTCTCATGTGCCAGTTGGATATTGTGTGCCCTGTACAAAACATAAGCAATAAGATTGCCTATATAATGGTAAATTGGATTGCCAGTGCTAAGAGAATAGAGGCAGAAGCTGCCAGCTATTATGTTGTGATGCCCTGCACAATGTATTGGGGGCTCACAATTAATAAGAGATTCCTGTGCCAAAGAAAGGAGCTGTGTGTGTAGGAGAAGGCATTGAGCCATTGCGCATGTGAACAATGGAAGCACATGGAGTGCATGAAGCATGTTAGACCTTCCAATGCAAAGAGCCCAAAGAGGGATGCGCTATGTTGGAAGTAAGAGGATCCACGCATGGTGACATGGTTCCCATCTAGCATTAAAACTAAGGCAGCGACAACCAATGGGGAGGTAAAAAGCATGTTTAATTTAGATGTTGCAAAGTAAAATGTAAGGTTTAACTTGCGTGAGTATATGACTTGTGTGAGTGATAAAGAGTGGAGGATCCACGCCAGTGGGTGCATGAACAAACCAGTCTAAGTGAACAAATAGAACATTGCAGAATGCTATGCATTGGTTGAAAGGTGAAAACCAACAAACAAATGAAATAAGGGGGCTGCCAGGATTGGAAAGGCCTCACACAAAGTGAGGTAGCAATTACATTGGAGTGTCCAAGCATGCGAGGGAGATTTACTGCTCACAAACAAATAAACAAAAGGGGAGAGTGCGTAGAAAATGCAGATGGCCTGTGCTAATGAGGAGTGATCACGCAAATTAGCAGATAGCGTTGCTAGCAAGTGTGAGTAGAAGCCAGCACCAAGTATCAATTGAGGCTTCTCATGTGTTAATATAAACAAAACTCATGCAAACCATGAGTTGGGAGCTATTTGCTCTATGTAAGAAGGCATGGGAGATTAAAAAGGTTATACACCATTATCCCACATTGGTTATGCAGCGGTCATTTGAACTGTTTATAAGCAAAGACACTTCTATTGCATTGTAAATAAGAAGCGCAGCTTCTCTTAGCGGGCCTTTGGTTGGAGGCTTCTGATGTGATGGGTCCCACCACAAATTTTAATGTGAAGTGTTGGGAAAGACATGCACACCTGCCTCAGTTTCTATGTTGGCAGGACCCGAGACAACAAATTTTGTAGGTGGCGATGACTGGTCAGAGATGGACACATGTCAAGTGGTTGCATGATCGCAAGGTCCAAATTCAGCCCTTGCAAACATGCGACAGGCTGACATGTGGTGTCCAACTAGGTGATGAGATGGCAAATGAGGTGGCAGGCCGACCAATCCAAGCTTGCCATGTGTTAGCGGTTCCTGTTGCAGGAGGCCAAAAATAATATTTTATTTAAAATTCCTTCCGTGCATCCAATTTGAAAGTCAAAGTTATAAACATATTTTCATATAGTTTGAACTATATTGAAAATTCAAATATTGAAATGATAGACTTGGGAGACCATTTTAATGGCTGGGGGCTTTATTTTTCGCCCAACTATGGACTATTATATACCGCCAGAAAGGTCTCGATGTGAGGATTCAGATTCTGGAATCAGATTTTGCACAAGTGGCCATCTGTTCACATTATGTTTAGTTTAAGTTTCAGGGGGGGCCAGGAAGATATTTTTGTGAAATCTAATTCTTTTCATCCGGTGACTCACATTTCATTTGAAAGAGATGACAGGTGCTTTCCAGAGTTGAGAGCAGGTCCCATTTTCAATTTAAAGGTGGATGACTCATCCAATGAGCAGATGAGAGGGAGACAAGTGTCGCTTTGTGATGATCTTGAGTTTTCTCCTCTCCTTCTTATTCTGAATTGAATTCTTTGTAGAGGGTTCTGAATTTTGGTTCTCCTAGGGAGAAATGCAATGCAAGTTCCATTAATGCAAGCTTGGTTCTAAAATTGATGTTTTAGTCTAGATGTAGTGTCAATTTGAGTGTATTGAAATGGGTTTTATCAATGAAATATAGCTGGAATCTCATTGCAAGTATTTTGATGTCTCTGTGTGTTTTGGAAGTTCTTATGAATTGGATTTGTAAGGCAATGTCCAATTTGTTGTTTACAAGGTAGACTGTGATTTTGTCCATAAGTTTCCTTTAAGGAAGGAGTAAATCTGGCTGGATAATCTTTGAGAATTTAAATAATGTATAGATTTGATGATCATGTGTTTGTAGAGAAAATGGTAGTCTGTAAGGCAGGGTATTGATTTCAAGTGTTTTTGAATTGATGAAGTTTTGTGGATGTTTTCTCAATTAGACTTCACACCCTAGGATAAGGCACTGGTTTTACACCAAACTTGCATCCAAATCTTTAAAATCTATTCAACTTTACTTTCCTATTGTTATGAATGTTCATGTTTGATTGTATTCAAGAAATACAATTCATTTGCTGATTCCTTAAAGAGTGAATCACTAGGTTAACCTGCCTGAGTTTTAAGCTCGAAGAGAAGAAGGGTGAATACCCTTGTCACTTTTTCCATTTTCTGCAATGATTGTTTGCTTTTGTTAACATCATGGATTGGCTTTCTAATCTCTGCATCAGTTGCAGCAAGAGACATTAGTAAGTCATTGTGAGAACCCCTAATCCACTACAAGGATTTCATTGTGAAGCAGTGAGTCTAAAGATAGGTACACTCACCTAGATTTTTGGAGCCCGAAGTAGAAGAAGGACTTGGTCCTTATCAATTAGCCTTTTCACTATAAGAATCTAGAATTGGGAACCTGAGAGTCAAGCTTAATAGCTATATTGGTGATTCTACATGAAAAAGAGCTAACAAGTCCTAAGATAGCCCTCAACACCTTGTGGAAGTATCGGCTGATTGTCTCTCCTGAGTGCCCAAAGTTGTGAGCAATCTTGCGGTTCCTCATATTGTGGCCAACGGTGTGGAGGAACATCACAAGTTGTTCTTCTAACGTCAAGTGTATTGTATCTGTCAAGGTTCCTTTCAGCCTTAGGATAGTACCTAGATGAAAGAAGGCTCCCCTACTCATGCAAATTTGATCATGACAATCCACATCGTTGGAATGAATAACCATTCTATAAAAATAATTTCCTTTTCTTTTTCATTTACCTATTTGTGCATTGCCTTCTCGGGCCACCACTACTGTGGCTATAGCAACATAAGAAATAAGAGTTGTGAGAAGATGAGAATATGTGGTCTCCACAACTACCCATCCTAGAATGTCAATATTCTTAATAGGATCCATCAATGGCCTGAAATGTGGACAAACACAATGATTTCAGTGAGGATATATTGGTAGTATTCTAACTATCATTTTTGTTTGTCTAACTCTTTTCATGAAAGTATTCTACAAATAAAAGTGATTTTAAGACATTTTATAATCAATGTTCTTTGGTTAGTCCTAATGATGATCTTTTCTTCCCATACTTCAACTAAATGGGATGCAGACAATATCTCAAATTAACCTTCAATGGCCTTTACATGAATCCCTACAGGTGACTGTGGTAGCTAACTAGTTGATAACATTCAAAGTGATTGTGGTCATAGAAGAGTGAGATATAGGTGCAACTCTTTTTATGAAATTTAAAGTATTCTACAAATAAAAGTGATTTTAAGACATTTTAGAATCAATGTTAATTAATAGTAGAGATAGGTGCTATAGTCTTTAGAAGTATCTAGGAGCAAATGTCAATGAAATTGTATTTATCATGAATATGTTTCAGTTAGATTTAAGAATTTTGTTGTAATATCTTGTTTTATCAATGTTTTGTCTTATCAAAATAGGGAGTTAGAGAAAAGAAAATAGACTCTTTTGATTATGTATGATTTTAAATAGTGATGAATTTTGTTGTAATATCCTGTCTTGTCAATGTTTTGTCTTATCAATATGAATTATAAAATTCTAATGTCTTCTTCGTGGTTGTTTGAATTTGACTGTGTGTATCTTACTCTATCAACATTTCAAATCATATTATATGGGAATAGAAGAATCTAGCATAGGGTTTAGAAATAAGTTTGAATTGTTGGCATCCTATCCATTCTTTACTTGGTTGTTGGCACATCTCTCTTATGCTCATTCAAACTTATTTCTAAACCCTATGCTAGATTCTTCTATTCCCATAAAAATGCCCCTATAAACATGCATTGCAACCACCTGAATGGCCAAGTAGTTGTGTTGATATGAATACCAATAATGATGTAGAACAAAGTTTTTGAATCTAGACTAAGGAATTATGCAACATATAATCTTTGAACTTTGACTTATTAATTTCCACATATTTTGACTTATTAATTTCCACATATGAACAAATTTTGAATGGGGCAACTACAAATTTTATTTTTCAACTGAGTGAAGGCAATTTACTATTTGATGTGTGAAAATCAAAAGTAGAGATTTTCAGATGAAAGGAGTTATTATCACTCTTCCAAGTGCTCTAATGTATTCTGCTAAGAGTCAGATATTGTTAATTGGACCGAAATTGGCGGCGACGTTTCCCTATTCTTATATTATTTGTTCATAGCTCTGTTTCAAGAAACTATGAACTTAGAATATAAACTATGACTGCAACTACTAAACTTAGAATAGATATGTGTAGCTCTCAATGAGCATGTTGTAATAGATCTGTGTAGCTCCATGTGTTTGTGTGCAGCCCCAGAGTGTTGCCAATAGTTTGTACTCAGTAGTTGTAGTCATAGTAAGTTTATAGTTTATTTATTTTGATATTTACTATTTGATGTGTGAAAATCAAAAGTGGAGATTTGCAGATGAAAGGAGTTATTATCACTCTTCCAGGTGCTCTGATGTATTCTGCTAAGATTCAGATAATATTCTTAATTGGACCAAAATTGGCGGCGACGTTTCCCTATTCTTATATTCTAATTTATTCTACTAAGAGTCATCTGTTTAAAAATCCACAGTGACTAGAAATCCTAGACAGAGCTCACAAAGAAATGGTACAATGTGTATTAAAATTGAAAATACATATCTTCCCACAAAGGGGTTCTGATATGATGCAAAGATTTAGGGAAACTCATACAAAATTCTCTGAAACCAAACAACAAATAAAATCTCCAAAAATAGGGCAAAACACATAGAGCTTGCAAACTCTATTTTCCTAATTACTGGGAACACATGGTGGAAATAAAACTCAAACAACAAATTGGACACATGCCATATTCTTTTGTATTCAAATCTGGAGATGAACAATTACAAAATAAATAAACTATAAACTTAGAATATAAATTATGACTGCAACTATTGAGTACAAACTATTGGTAGCACTCTGGGGCTACACACAAACACCTGGAGCTACACAGATCTATTACAATATGCTCATTGAGAGCTACCCAGACCTATTACACCTGGAGCTACATAGATCTATTACAATATGACCTATTATCAACACTAGAAGAGGGATTTGAAAAAATAAGTTGTCAACAAAAACTCAGGAGTACTAATTTCATGTGGATGCGAGAACGAAATGGCTATACAGTCAAGAGGATTCCTTTATATTTTTGTTTCACATTTCAAACCTTCGGATTTGAAATATTTTTACAAAAAATAAAATACTAATTTCATATTGTAACTCTCAATGAGCATATTGTAATAGATCTGTGTAGCTCCATATGTTTGTGTGCAGCCCTAGAGTGCTACCAATAGTTTGTACTCAGTAGTTGCAGTCATAGTTTATATTCTAAGTTTATAGTTTATTTATTTTGATATTTACTATTTGATGTGTCAAAATCAAAAGTAGAGATTTGTAGATGAAAGGAGTTTTTATCACTCCTCTAGGTGCTCTGATGTATTCTGCTAAGAGTCAGATATTGTTAATTGGACCGGAATTGGCGGCGACGTTTCCCTATTCTTATATTATTTATTCATAGCTCTGTTTCAAGAAACTATGAACTTAGAATATAAACTATGACTGCAACTACTGAACTTAGAATAGATCTATGTATCTCTCAATGAGCATATTGTAATAGATCTGTGTAGCACTCTAGGGCTGCAACTACTGAGTACAAACTATTGGCAGCACTCTGGGGCTGCACATAAACACCTGGAGCTACACAGATCTATTACAATATGCTCATTGAGAGCTACACAGATCTATTACACCTGGAGCTACATAGATCTATTACAATATGCTCATTGAGAGCTACACAGATCTATTACACCTGGAGCTACACAGATCTATTACAATATGATATATTATCAAAAATAGAAGAGGGATTTGAAAAAATAAGTTGTCAACAAAAACTCAGGAGTACTAATTTCTTATGGATGCGAGAACGAAATGGCTATACAGCCAAGAGGATTCCTTTATATTTTTGTTTCACATTTCAAACCTTTGAATTTGAAATATTTTTACAAAAACTAAAATACTAATTTCATATTGTAACTCTCAATGAGCATATTGTAATAAATCTGTGTAGCTCTAGGTGTTTGTGTGCAGCCCCAGAGTGCTACCAATAGTTTGTACTCAATAGTTGCAATCATAGTTTATATTCTAAGTTTATAGTTTATTTATTTTGATATTTACTATTTGATGTGTGAAAATCAAAAGTAGAGATTTGCAGATGAAAGCAGTTATTATCACTCTTCCAGGTGCTCTGATGTATTCTACTAAGAGTTAGATAATATTGTTAATTGGACCGGAATTGGCGGTGACGTTTCCCTATTCTTATATTCTGATGTATTCTGCTAAGAGTCATCTATTTAAAAATCCACAGTGACTAGAAATCCTAGACAAAGCTCACAAAGAAATGGTACAATATGTATTAAAATTGAAAATACATATCTTCCCACAGAGGGGTTTTGATACGATGCAAAGATTTAGGGAAACTCATACAAAATGCTCTGAAACCAAACAACAAATAAAATCTCCAAAAATAGGGCAAAGCACATAGAGCTTGCAAACTCTATTTTCCTAATTACTGGGAACACATGGTGGAAATAAAACTCAAACAACAAATTGGACACATGCCATATTATTTAACGCTTCCTTTCTAGTTCGGCCTAGTCTCTCTAAAAATGCCCATTCCTGATCCAAATAATGGACTAGATTCAATAAAGGCAATGGAAGGGAGTCAGTCAAGTCAATCAAGCACAAGGAGAACAATTATTAAAAAGAAGCACTTCTCTGCTTGTTGAAAACATTATTTTCATTTCTATTTTGACCGAAAATATTGTCAGTGTAGGTAAATGGCATTATCCGTCATGTCTTACCAGTTTCAGATAGGTTTGAGATAAAATACAAATTAATTTTAAAGCTCCTTTCAATGATGGAAGTCAGTCAAGTCAGTCAAGCACAAGATGAAAAATTATTGAAAAGAAGCGATTCTCTGTTGCAAAAAACATTATTTTCATTTTTGTATTGAAAAAAAATATTGTCTGTGTAGGTAATAGCGTTATCAGTCGTAAACTAATTAATTTTAAAGCTCCCTTCAAAGATAAAAAATTATTGTAAGTGATTCTCTGTCACAGAAAACATTATTTTCATTTGTATTTTGACAGAAGCCACTAATCCCAAACCAAACCACATAAAAATGCTTTTTAAAAAACATGTTAACAAGGACCTGACATTATTCATGTTAATACCAAGCATCATTGACAGTAAAAATGTTGCAGGTCTATGAAAATCACCTATATTCACCTGTAAACCCTCAACTGCAAAAATGAGAATGGAGAGGCGCGAGAACAAAGATGCACACAAAACAAACCCCAGCAAAAATGACAGAAAAGGACAAAACCCCCAAAATAAAACTTGGAAGATGGCGGACCCGACGGATTATAAAATCAAATTCAGAAATTTCCAAAACCGGGTTATAAAATCAAATTCCACCTCCTGACTGGGAAGATAGTGTTGCCCGTTTTAGGGCCAAAACCAAGTTCTGCATGACATAACCTGAATTGCAAATTCAGGAACCAAACAATGGATTTCATGAAAATTGGGAAGCGTCACCACCAATTCTAGTCCAATTCCTACAAACAAATGGGTCCTATGGGAAGTTGAAGATGAAGAAGTTTGGACCTTGCAAGATTTTGAAGAAATTTTATAGTGGAAATGCATGAGATTGAGTTACCTAATGACATGGACATATCACTGATTTTCAACATTGTTGATTTGTATGAGTATCATGAACCTGATGAAGACATGACAGTACTAATGGAATATCCTAATAAGCAGAATGAAGAAATTGAGCAAATTTTGGAGCAGAGAATTGGCAAGAGTACAAGAGGTAAATAGTATATGGAATATCTAGTAAAGTGGAAGAATAGACTGATTGAAGACAGTTCATGGATTTCATAGTCTGAGTTGGATATAGCTTAGACCAGACCTACTGAATGATTCAGAGAATCATTTCTAAATAACCCCAGGTGTCTAATGCAGAAGCATCTCGAGTCCTTGGCAATCCTGTGTCACCAAAATGATTTTGAAGTTTGTATGTGTTGCTCGATTCCTGCTTTGATCGAGTTGGTCGGTAGTTGTTCGATTTCCTTTGGTTACCGAGTATGGCCGGTTATCTCCTAGGTGGTCGGTTGTTTCTCTGGCGCTCTGTGATGCTTGTCTATTGCTCGATCATCCTTGCTTACCGAGTAGTTTATTTTGAGTTTATGTTGAGGCCGACTTGTGAAATGATTATGGGTCATGGATTTAATGTTGGTATCCATCATTGGGAAGTGTGTGGTCCCAAATCTGACCATTCCTTCTGTTGATTATGGATCTGAAGGCTGACTCAGTTTGGTAGCCTCTTGTATAAATATAGTTGTTTGGTTAGAGTTTAGGGGGTCAGTTTTTATAGAAGATAGAAGATAGTAGAAAGAAGATTGTTGACAGATCCTCGCATGTTGGAGGAATTTTGTATTTCATTGTAATATCTGGCCCTAACTAGGAAGGCCTTACAGCCTAGCATGTATGAATCAATTTGAATGAAGTTAATATCATTGATCTTGTTTTCTCTCTCTCACTGTGTTGTTGTTGCTTCTGTGAGTTGTTGAGTAGGGCTAGATTTGTAGGGCATGCCATCATTTGGCCCCTAAGGTCTCACCCCTTGTGTCACACTTAATCCAGCACCTATTTATGGCTCAAAAAAAATTCCTTTTACTAACTAATTTTTAATAAACTAGTCCACATCTCAAGGAAATTTGTAATGCAAAATTAGATTATTTGGTATGAACTATTTTATATACTATGCAAATACTTGTGGCTTAGTCCTCCACCTTCATAAATAGAATTTTTTAGTACACATAATTTCTTGTCACTTTGTACGTTTCAGTATTCAAACTATGGAATTATAGAAATACATTTAATAACATTTCCCAGTTTAGTAGAATTCATCATGAGAAGAAAGAATGGCATACAAATTTGTATTTGATTTGAAAGCATCTAATGTGTGATCACTTAATTAATCCACTAGTTTTACATATAAATGATTTATTTGTCATGTTTGGAACATCATGTTAGTATATTCTATTATTTTATATATTAGATATGTAATGCCCCACCAAGGAACCTGAGAGAAATTAACCTAAAACATGTTACTAAGTTTACAACAAAAAAAAAAAAAGTTTAGAATCAATAATGAATAACAATGCATAAACAATATAAAAAAACACAAATTCATACACATAAATGTAACTCACAAGTACATTACAAATCTCAAGGGTTCCTTGATGTAGATTTAGTATTATTAAATTAATTATTTAGATTAAGTACAATTACAAATATATCACATATACATTTGAATAACAAGTACATCATCATATAAATATGAACATATATACAACTAATACCACAAGGTATCCGTAATGAAATGACATCCTCTGCACATGTCGTAGGGTATGCAACAAAGTCAAACAAAAAGTACCATATGATATCTCTAGAGTAACTAAAATAATGATAAAAGAACATAAAATAAGAAAGATAAGAGTACATCTCCAACACTAATGAACATAAGGGATCAACTGCTACAAGGATCATCCAGCACTAGTATGGGAACATCAAAGTCTCAAATGGTAAAAGAATCACTACTAGTTGACCTCATGGAACCACAGGTCGATTCCCACCTTGCTGAGGAGATAACATCAAACCCCACTTGGATAAAAATACCAAAACTAGACATAAGGTAGTATTAAGAAAGCAATCCTGAAAGCCCTCTATCTTGAAAGGTACAACTCAAAAATATAAAGGTACACATACTAATCCTGAGGCAACCAACACATGTAGGAAACCTAAGATGCATAAAGGGAAGTGTTATCACATGAGTCAACTCTAGAGTTACCCTAGTAGTCTATATGGACCCCAACCCCTAGTGACTCTATACGGTATCAATAACCTCTCATATAAACAAGGATACCAATTATGCCTTATCTAATCAACACAGGCGGCCATAATCTTCTCACAAACCTTCCTAGCATATACTAGCACTCAAGGCATGGGTAAGGAACATGGACATCTTATTAATTCATTTTAAACTTTCAATATATTTAATTTATCAATTTAATAAGTAATGTACAATGAGTTACCTTGGTGATCACTCAGGGTTTTGACCCTCATTGCAAGCCACTCCCCTTCTATACAATTAGTTAACCTTCCTAGGCTCATAAAATCATATAGCAAATAGTGATCACAAATCCAGTTCCATGATAGTTTTTAAGGAACATACTTTGGTTCTCAAAATCACAATACTATCAAAGCACTCACAAGAGTCTGCAAAATATGATCTCAAGGCAAAAAAGTTGGGTAGAGATGATCAAGTCAACATATTCTACAATGCATAACATAAGAGTGCAAAACATCAATAGAAAGAAGCACATCCTACCTCTGGTATACATTTCATATAAGCCAAAGTAGTTTCCCAAATATGACCATAAAAAAACAACCACATATACAAAAACCATTCAATTCTCAATTCCCATTTCCAGTTTTTTAAAAACTCCCAGTTTGTCTACAAAGTCTAAATTGACTATTGTTCATCTATATCTAAAAACCATTCATAAATAATAAAATTGTTTAATTAATACTATTATTAATAAACAATTTATCTAATCTCAACACAATTAAAAATTACCAATTAATAAATAATAATATTAATTTTAATTAATATAATATTTATTATTAATAATTAATTATAAAATATTAAAATAAAATTTAAATTTTTTTTAGAAATTATTATTTTTAAATAACATATTTTATTTTAAAACTTTAATAACAAAAAAGTGGGGGAGGCACGTTGGCCTATCCCCACATTGTTGTCTAGCAGCTTGTTGCCTTGGCAGCAGTGCGTTGTCATACAGTAGCCTACTACCGCAACAATAGTGTACTATCATCGATAGTAGTGCTTGCTATTGGCAGGTACCATGTCATGGGTAGGGAGTGATGCCCTCACCCACACAATTTTATATTTTTTTATATTTATTATATATAAAAACCTAATTTATTTGTATTTTGTTTAAAAGAGTGAGAAAAACCTAATTTTCCCCTAATGAAAAATATTTGATAAATTTTGAAAATAGGTGTTTTTTGTACTATAAATTCTATTATACTCATATGCAAATTTATAAAACCCCTATGCCCATATGCATAATAAAATACCAGA
This sequence comes from Chamaecyparis obtusa, assembly GCA_027943335.1. NCBI lineage: Eukaryota > Viridiplantae > Streptophyta > Pinopsida > Cupressales > Cupressaceae > Chamaecyparis > Chamaecyparis obtusa. The sequence goes on along the minus strand of BSBK01001154.1, from coordinate 4,044,980 downwards.
TTTCGCTTTCCCACAACAACACCTTGAAAATTCATCAAACCAAAACCCTCAACCAATAATTCCATATAAACATTCAATTTCAAAATCTTCATAAACCTAGCATACAGGATGCATACAATCTTTCAAAAATGAAGAATACATAGGTTTCCAACTCTACCTTAATTCCACCAGCTGATCTAGAACAAACAAAACAATCAAAATTCTAAACTACTCCAAGCTTTCAAAACAATTTTTTAAACTCCAAAAACTAGACCAAAACTTGTAACCTATATGTAGAATAATGGCAAAAATACTCCTAATAAAGGAAACCTATTCAACCTAGGGTTTCCAAGACTTTTGCAAAACCAAAAAAGAACTCAACCTTGAATTGAGTAAAAATAATTTATTTAATAATTTATTTTTTTTGTCAATTCACCCAACTTTAAATTGAGTAAGAATAATTAATTAAATTCACAATTCTTGGTTTTATCAAATCCTATTTGCATGATAAATTGATTTTTAAAATAGCAATATGCACTTTCACTTAAATTCTAATATAAATTTTCTTAAAACAATTGTGCAACTTTAATTACATATTATTAATTTCTTAGTCAATTATTATTTTTAACATATTAATAATTATGCAATTGATAATTAATTATCAATTTATTAATTATACTTTTTAAATTTCAAATTTAGATTTAATAATTATATAAATCCTCAAATTCCACATTTAGACTTTTTAATAATTAAGTCATTTTAATTGACAATTGTATTTAATTTATTCTCATAAATTAAATAGTCTTATATTTAATCATTTTCATACTTAATAAGATTTAATTATTTAATTACATAAATAATCTTATAAATCACTTTACTAATTTACACAAAACCACCCCAAACCACATTACATAAAAACAACACGGAGAAAAAACTAACTAAACCCAAAATATCAAAAATCATGCTCAAAGGAAGGGTTCATGAATGACGTCACCTTGATGAATTCGACAAATAACAATAAGATACTTGTCCACTATTTAAGGGCAATAAATGGCTTAGGTTGGGATTGGGCATGTATGTTATCTCCCATATCTTGCCATTGAAACATTGTGATAGGGCACACTCACTCCTGCCAATTCAAGGAAGACGATGATCGGTACCTACAATCCTGCCATCACAAAGATATGTGTGTGTGTGTGCATACATACATACATACATACATACATACATATATATACATATATATACATATATATAGATATATATACATATATATATATATATATATATATATAGACATGTTAGAATAACAATGTCCCAATCAACTTAGAGGGGGGATGAATTAGTTGATGCCAAACATATCAAATAAAATCTTAAGTGTAAACTTCAATGCTTAACCAAATAACTGGACATGAAATAAAAAGCAACAATAACACGTGAACACCAAATTTGTTCTCGAGGAAACCATGTTAAGGGAAAAAAACCCGATGGGGATGGTACCTACATATATTTGCACTATGAGCATAATGACCCTATTAGGAACCCTAACCTTGTTAGGAGCCAAGTAATACAATAGGAAGGTATTGGCTAAAGGACAGACCCTATTAGGAGTATTTCCAACTAATCCATGTTAAAGGATTGAACTTGTTAGGAGTCATAGCCTTGTTAGGATTTTATAAATAGATGATGTGATCAAGGGTTTGAAGGTTAAAGCCACCCTCAGGATCCTCAATCCTCACTTCTAATATGAATATAAATTTTGTTCCTAAAACTGCTTCCATCACTCAACCACTGCCAAGCGATTTCCACCTTTTGTTCCAGATGCACAATCTTTGTTCTCCAAATAATAGCCTATGTAGCCTCAAGCTCACATACCTTTTCATTGTTCGAACATACAACCAAACACTACAAATGCAAGGAATTTATTCCTTATATACAAGTTTCATACATTAAATCTGGGTTGGCTAATATAGGATAAATCCTATTTACAAAATACATAGAAACCCATGCTATGATACACATGGTATCCCCTAAAACATTAAAACAATTTAAATTCATAATTTAAGCACCAACATTCGAGATCCACACTTAATCATCCAAGAATGCGCTACATATTCTTGGTCAGCTTCCAATTAGTTCTTTACTAAATCACATGCCACACTTGACGTCATCCGTCCCTCTAGGACTCTGCAATCCTACAATAAGATTGTCATCATGTCTTCAATATGATCACATGCTCGCAAAACATAAATCATTCATTCGTGGAAGCTATACTGAAATTTCAAAGACCAACTCTACAAGTCTCCCTATCACTAGCCTATTTACCAATCTTCACTAATCAGTCATAACTTTAAAAAATGAACTCATAAACATCTGTGATCACACACTATAGCAGTACATATGATTTACTAATCTGAACTTTGTTCACATGTTCCAATTCATCATATAGTGCTTGTACAATTCTCTACAACCTATCTATCCATTTTGTAAGTGGTCTCTAGATAACATCTTTGTAACATATATTGACATCAATGGAAAACACTGAATTCCAACACCTTGGAATGAAACAATCCCAACACTATTCTCAACAATCTCCCCCTTTAGCATTGATGGCAACATATGAGAAAAACCATCAACCCACAAGTCATCTTCTCAACTCCAAAGTAACATTTTCTGCACAATGTTCTTCTTTCTCTCTTATACGACCTTATCAATATCATCTTCAAATCTATCCTTAACTGGTAAGGGTTTCTTCTACAAATCTCTCCCCCATTGTTGAATCACTCTTCCCTTAGCTTCTCTCCTCTTTTTTTCAACACAACTTCTTTCCTCTATTCTTCTCCTTTCACTGATTTTCTCCCCCTTTAGATGCTAGTAGGGTTTTTATCATCTACTCCCCCCCTTTGACATCAATGACAAAGGGTGCCAAAACACTTCCCCATACACTGCAAGGTGTAACATTTTTAAATCTTTATTGCCCTAGGTGCACAATCACCTTGATCTCTTCTGTCAGCTCAAATACTTACTCCCCTTGAGGAATAAACCTGTGCATCAAGTCCAAAATGATAAGGCTCTGATTACAAGTGGACTTATGCACTTCTTCATCTCCTTAGTTGCTATAAGGTGGGGCTCTAGCCCCAAGTTTACCTCTAAGATACTCAAAGGTATCTTTTCTCAGTGGTTTTGTGAAGATGCCAACAATTTTCTCCTTTTTACTGACATACTCAACCTTCACCTTTATCTTTGCCACTTTATACCTCAAAAAGTGATACTTTATTAAAATATGCTTGGTCTTAGAATGCATCACAAGGTTCTTAGACATATTCATAGTACTTGTGTTATCACAATTTATGATAATAGGTTCTCCAAGATTTACACCAATATCTTTCAACATTTGTTTCATCTATAAATCTGTGTGCAATTAATTATGGCTGTCACACACTTTGACTCTTCTATAGACTGATCTATGCAATATTCTTCTTGCTAAGTCAAGAAACTAACCTCTTTCCAATGAAAAAGGCTCCACCATGCAGGTTCCTTTTCTGTCATCAATGTTTCCTACCCAATCCCTATTAGTATAGGCATGAAATGAGAAGCCCTTAGACATTTCATACCAAATCCCAAACTCAATTTTTCCTTTTAGATATCTAAATATTATTTTTACATCCATAGAGTGAGTTTCCTTAGGATATGCTTGGAATCTTGCAATGATTCCAATAGCACTTGCAATGTCAGGTCTTGTATGTGTCAAATACTAAAGACCTCCAATCATTGATCTATACATGGTTTGTGGTACATTCTTTGTCGCATCTACAATAGACAACTTATTACCTATCACTATAGGAGTTCCAACTAGTTTACTATCATCCATGCCAACTTATTTAGAAATTCCTTAAGATACTTAGTGTGAGATATGAAAATCCCATACTTTCTCTGATTAATTTGTAGTCCTAGAAAGAATTTTATCTCCACAATCATTAACATCTCAAATTCACTTTTCATTTCTTCTGCAAACTTGTTACTTGTACTATTAATACCACCAAAAATGATATCATCAACAAAAACTTCTACAGTTAATATGACTTCATCATTAATTCTCAAGTATAAATTTCTATCTGCACTTCCTTTCTTGAAACCCAAATGAATTATACACTTATCTAACCTTGCATACAAAGCTCTAGGTGCTTGTTTTAGATCATACAATGCTTTCTTTAATCTACAAACCATATCTTATTAAAGATATGGAGGAGGAGATTTAGTAGGATGTCCTCAGTTATCTTATGTCTGCAACATGAGATCATGCTACCAATTACACCGGCTACCAAAGTGACATGTTCGAACTTGAAGTAGAACATGACAAGGCGTAGATGCGCGCTATTTTTTAGGATCATGTCTTCAAATAGAGGGGGTTCCAGGAGGAGATGATTTGGTTATTTTTTGGTCTTCGCATCGACTGATATTTTTTTCTTTGTGGATAGTATTATACTATAACAAATTACTATTAGTATTAAGAGATGTAGGAGTTGGACTGGGCTTTTCTAATTTTCTCTAAAAGGATCTTAGGATAATTTTTGTTACTTGTAAATTTTTACTTTGTAATTGTAAATATGAATATTCAATATACTTTTCATTTTGGTTTTGGAAACGGTTGGAAGCTTGTCATTTCTCCTTCTAGGGAAACCACAATCCTTCGATGTCCAATTACCAGTATAGCATAAATATGGAAAAACTAAAAATTTAAATGTATGAGTATCATTTTTTAAATTAATAGTAATACATATGAGAAGACTCTTTTTTCAAATAGTGTTTTATGTATTATTTTCTTATACTTCAAATTTTAATATAGTAACATGTTTATATGTGAATAATGAACAATAGTTTTATAAATTGAAAAATATGTAAATTTTAATTATTAATATGAGTCAAGATTCAAGATTCAAGAAGTACAGTTACATAGTATTAGTATATGAACTTGAAGTATCTGTGATTCTATATAAAATTATAAATACCTATTAATTGAATTTGAATGCTAAATCACTTCACTGACTAAATGAGAAGTCTGACACTTCTAAAATCTAAATCCCACATGGCACATGGAAATTTGGAACCCACTCCCACCTCCTGATTCCTGAAATTGACTAGCATTAACTTCTAAGTAACCCACTCCCAGCTCTGAAGTTACACCTAGATGTTTTGTAAATTCTCAACGGTTAATTTGTTACGATGGTGATGGGTTCTGAAGTTACACCTGGTTGTTTCATAACTTCTCAATGATTAAGTTTTTATGATGGTTATGGGTTCCGAAGTCCCGACTAATGTTGTGTGTAACTTCAGAAGGTGTTGAAAAGTGAGAGTAAGTTGCATGCCACGTGGAAAGTGCCAAAGAATGGAATGTTTGTGGAGCTTCACTAGGGTTTCTTGGCTGTTTGTGATGGTGGTTACAAAGTACAAGTGTCAAGAATGACATCTAAAGTCATGCTAGGATGCGTCATAACATCTCAAGGTTTCTTTTCCCTAATCAGTTTAACAGTCCCGAAGTTCTAAAAAGGTGTTGTGTGACTTCACAAGTGTCAAAGTTTTAGGAATTAAAATTCAAAGGGCCAAGGCCCCTGATTTGTAGGTAGAAAAGTTGAGATAGGGACCTAAGGTTCGATGTACCATTAGCGTAACTTCGGCACAATGCCAATTATTTTCTCTCATATCACTGCCAAATCTATGCTGGAAGTGACAGTTGACACTTTTCTGAAAAAGGTAATTACTAGTTTCATGTGTGTGGGCTTGATGATATTTTATTTTTTAATAGAGTAGGTCACCTAGTGGATGGTTGTGAGTTTCTTATTAGTTAGTAAAGACAATTCACAGAGCATCCATAATTTTTAGAGTTGAAGAGCAACAAAGAGATGAAACCTTTAAGTGCAAAAAAGGAGCTTAGAGTTTAGTATACATAAAGAATGACAGAACAAGGATCTCCTGAGGTTTTTGTAGTACCAGCAAAGAGTGCATTCAAGAAAAATGAGGCCAAATATATATGCTAAAGAATGGATGAAACTGCTTCCTAGAACCTCAAATTTTCAATCAGCTAATGCTTATGAATGGAGGGACCCTTATGTGTTATGCAAGGATGTTGTCTGCCCAAACACAACTAGGTATGAGCTCTTCATGTATTTCTATAATAATATATTGAGAGGCCCTCTTGTTTCAAACCCATGGGATGAGAACTTGGGAAAGTTGATAATACCTGAGGTATTTTTGGATGTAGACCTTATGAAAGCACTAATTGAAGCATACAATCTAGTGACACAAGCTTTACACAAGCAGGACAAGTCTATACTTTTCATGTTAGACAGAGTGAATTTTATTCTAGCTTTCAACCTTCAGGGACCTATGAGCGTGGATATTGACCTAGCCTAAGAGGAGGCCCTATTTAGTAGACAAAAAAGTTACTACACTGGAAGGGTTATGAGGAAGCGTATTCGTAGAGAAAAGTAAGAGGCATGGTTGTTGTCGAAGAAGGTTTCATATTCATTTGATATTGAGCTTTTCTTTCCCTATTTCCATAATACCATCTATAGTCTACACAAAGTTATTGGAATAGATGGAGGTTTGACAATGACTCTTGAAATTTATGTCATGGCTACAGATGTTCAGGACCTATACACCAACAAGGAGTTTGATTATGTGGGGAACATAATCAATGTAATGCACACTAAGTTGATGAATGCAATGACTGATTTGAAAGATTCAATTTCAATCACTAGTCCATGTTGATGCACTTGATCCTCTCTTGCAATATTGGCTACATCAACCCAGAATTCATCAATGAGACTAAGAATGCAGGAGGAACTGTTCTTCTTCATCTCTAGACTAGGTAATGGGATAGAATTTTTCATTTCTCTAATTCCATTTCTTTTTATAGTGATTTTGTGGATCAAATAATGAACATGTTAGGTATTGTGAGGGATAGATTTCCTTTAATTGTCAGAAAATTGCTTAGACCCTTTGCATTTGAAATTGAAAATGAAATTAAGCACAATTGGGGTGATATATTTATTTTTAAGAATTTTTCTATTATGAAAATATATGCTTTCCCTCAACCTCCACACATACTACCAAAATATATCCCAGAAAGATTGGAAATAATATAATTCTTATGGCAACTTATCATGATGGATAGAGAATACTTAGGCCCTAAAAGACATAAGGGAACCTTTCTACCAAGGAGGTTCCAAATAGGGGATTTCTCTATAGGTAAAGATGTTGTGGACCAAATCAATGAATTCCTGAAACAATTCAGATTTCCCTCTGCTAATGCAAGGATGTATGACCCTGAAGACTTCATTGGAGGATCATTGAGAGAAATGAGAAATCACAATCTGGCTCAAAATCAGCCTATGCTAGATGAGGGTGTCATTAGAAATGTGCTCAGTCTATATATATGTGATAAGAGAAGCCTTAAATGGAAAAATATTGTAAGGGTGGAGGAAGAATTGAAAAAGGCAGACCCTACCTTCCCTGATTTCTTTCCTAATGTCCTATACATTCTGATAATTGACATGTGTATAGAGAATTATGAATATATTATGTCTAAATTTCTAGACATCCCCAAGGAGAAGGAGGAGGACAGAATAAATCCTGAGGAAGTTGAACCTGATGTGGTGTTTATGGTAGAAATAGAACAAGCTGAGCCATCCACATCTGAGTAGGGGCCATCAAATAAATAAAAGTTGATGAATGTATCAGAAAAGGCAAGGCAAAAGGCACTACAAATCCTGCCAGGTAATATCCATTACTTTGCTTACTTAAGACAACAATTTTTGACATCATGCGCAAATGAGGGAGAAAATTCCCTAGATGAGTAAGAATTGGATGCAGCTAGATTGGATGACAGGGTCATCCAAGCTAAAGATTTTATATATGATGATGAATTCATCAAGTCTGATGAGTTTAAAAATTTTCTCTTTAGAGTAAAGCAGAATGAATTAACACTGTCTTTGAAACCAGGGGAATCACAGGAAAAGACTATTGAAATGATTGAAAAATTATAGGCCTAGGATCCCAACAGTGAAACATTAACTGTGGAGGAGGCAATAGATCTTGTGAAGAGAACTAGCACGTTGTTGATCCCTAGATGGGACTTGGGGTCCTCATTCTTACTTGACTAGATCAAGAGGCAAGATAAAGATGTAGCTTATGAAGCTTTTGGCCCTAATGGACTATAGAGGGGTTCTGGATCTAATATGGACACTAAGACACTAGTAGTATGGTGTGTGGCCCCATAATCTAATAAGCCTAGATTGGTTGACATCAAAGACACAACATAGGGTAGCCAATTAATATGGAGGTTGCAGGATACTATAAGATCACAGATAGAAAATCTCCTACATCATGCATCCTCCATGAATAAAGCAATGGTTGAGGACTTAGAGAATATGTTAGAGTAATAGATTATTTTGATCTTTTATTCCTCTCTAAAGATTCACTTAGGGTTTCTCATTCTCCTATTTAAGGATGAATCTTGAATTTTCTCTTTTAATTTCTCTAATGCAATTTTACTTTTGAGAGCTATTGCAGTTTGTATCCATTCTTCTCTTGTAACAGGGTATTCCAGTTTGTAAATATTCATGGGCCATGTGGATTTGTATTCTCAAATCCTTCATGGTATTAGAGCTTAGGTGCTAGGAAGGAGAAATGCAAGTTTTTTTTGCAGGTTCTAAAGATCAGATCGATTGCAAAGAATGGAGTTTTCAGCCTCTGCTCTTCCCACACCATTCAACTATTTCAAATGCACACCACAAATTTTTCTTTGGCCCACAAGTAGAGGCTTGTATCAAACGGTTATGGCAATAGAGGCTGTGTTGGATTCCACATCAGATAAAGGTCAAGGTCATGCTCTCTTCACATGGACCTTGCCTTCTTTTCCTCTTTAGTGACACCATGTTAGTGGACCTATCATGCCTCTCTTTTCAACATTATGGAGGGGTTTTCTACTATTCATGTTGATGAATCTTTCCTTACATAGTTGATCAGTTGTATAAACAATTGACACATGTATTTTCAACTAGCACTTTATTCTTGCATAGTTGAGTAGTGTCGATAGAGTCACTCATACAGATTTATGTGTGATCTGCATCCTTGAATGATAGATGTTTTTCCTTTGATTTCCATCTATTCATTGTTTGGGAGCACATATGTAGATTATTGTCTTATGTATCTTCAATTGAAAGATATTCTACCTTTGTTTACCATTTGTTCTTGGTTCGAGTAGTGTCGCTGGGTGCACTCATGTAGATTGATTTTGATCCTCATTTTGGTTTCAAAGAAATCTCTTCATTCAGCACTATGGTGGTTATCATTTGAAATATGTCCATGATTTTCTTTTCTTTATTTTTTATTCTCCTTAGTTGGAATTAAGGGGGGGTGTTGGTGTTAGTTAATTCCAACTCACTATTTCTTTTTCAGTCTAAACTGTAATTTGTGGATGGTAACTGTTTCATTATGTCCTCCAATTGCCACATGAAAGAAGGGTGATTATCAGTCATGCATTAAGTCTAACTTGATGAACTATCCTTTATTTCCCAATTTCTCTCTCCACTGTGATTTTCTATTGTTAACTGTGGCTCTTCATTACTAGTTTCAATTTGTATAAATCTGCACTATGTGTGCAATGTAAATCAGGGCATATTATTATTAATCAATGAGAGATTGGCATTCTTGTTTAACATGCTCTATTTTTTGTAAAGGCTATTTTTTTCTCTTTTCCTTAGCTAGATCTATGCAGCCATAGCTGCAAAATTCTACAGAATATGCTAGCTAAGACATTCAAAGATTATGTGTGAACTAGAAAAAATTTTGAAGAGGAATTGAAGAAGAATTTTCTCCTGGATAAAACTGTGAAGGAGCTAAAAGATGAAATAAATAGTCTAAAAAATCAATGCATTGCATTTACAGAGGTCTATGATGTTGGGGTCCAAACTGAGTATGAGGGGGGCTTATCTCCAAAACTTGCAATAGAAAAGATAATAATGGACGTTGATCAACTTGCTGATACTGGAATTTTTTAAAAAGAGACTTTGAAGAAGGTGTTATTATTGGAGATTTTCCAGCAAGCTAGTGCTGACTATATGTTTTTCATTGATGATAACATATGGTAAGCAGCATGCATGGAAGCCTGATGGAGAGAGTCTTGATTATATGGTTCCTAGATATGTTATCAACATGATATCATAGATGTAGAGGTTGATTCTGAGTGAAGACAGTAATACAGTTGTTTGTATTAGTAAGTGTTCCTGACAGGTCCCAGGAAGAGTTCAGTATGTGATTTACAGTATGGTTGTAATGGATCCTTGCACGTTTATATTTATGTTTTAGACATGTTAGGGAAGCTATGTTCATGGATGGAGAGTTAGTTGTGTAGTACAGGTTGAGTTATGAAGTCTCCAGTTGCCAGTTACAGTTTCTTGAGTTTATCTGATGGAGCCAACATTGTTTTTATTGTTGTAGTAGTTAAACCTATCATTTGGATATGCATTCTTGGATTAGTGTTTAGAGAAGAGTTAAGAATAGTTGGTTAGGAGTGCATGATGGAACTTATCATGAGAAGAAAGTATCAGTTAATTTGGTGGAGCTGACAGTGTGAAGCAATGCATCTACTCATATGGATTTGCACGGTCCTAATTAGTGTTGCATGCTTAGTATAGCTATTGGAGATGTTTTTGGAGAGTTATATTGTTTCTCTAATATGATTTCAAGGAAGTTCTAATAGGCTGACTTGATTATATCATTTGGAGAAAGATACTTATGGCCGGTCACTTGTGATCGCTAGATATGGAAGATAGTTGAAAGATAACAAAAGAGCAGAAGGTGCGAAGTATTGAGCCATCAGTAGAAGGTCTATGCAACAAAGTAGAGAGTGTATGCTATTTATTGGAATTTATCAAGACAATGGGTCTACTTTTAGTTCACCAAAGATCTAGATATAGTGTGTATATGCTAAATAGAAGTTTGCAACCTTCACCCCTTTGAGCAGTGTGCTCTTGGCTAGTGTGTCCTCACCCCTAACAGGGTTAATTATAAAAGACTCCTAACAGGTTCCGACCCTTGACCAAGTCATTGTACTTAATGCATTGTGAAGATCAACTCCTAACAAGGTTGTAAAATCTTCTAACATGGATCATAATACTCTAGTGCAGTTTATAGTGGGTGCTAATTCCCACCAGGGTTTTTACCTATTTGGGTTTCCCTGTAACCAAAATTGTGGTGTTGTGTTAAGTGTTCTCATATTGTGTTTATGCTTAATGTTCTTCTATACTTAATTGGATAAATAATTGAATCTTATAGATAATGGATTCACCCCCTCCCCCCCCCCCCCTCAGTTATGTCTTGGGACTATTCCTAACAGTTATTGCATAGAGTAAATATTTTAAAAGAGAATTCTCAAATCATTCATAGTACTTTCATTTATTTGTAGGGGGTAGAATTTCAATGTTGTAATGCCTTGTCTATACTAACCCCATTATTTGATTCTTGGGTCCCATACTTGCAATTCTTTGATAGGTTAATTTTACTAATGGGAAAAAGTTGGAGTTACTTGACCAAAAATTTGATGTTAAGGAAATGGTGTTATTAGTAAAGGATTTGTATCCATTTTTCATTGGAAAGTTACAAAAAATTCAAGAAAAGCTAAAGGTTTTTTGTTGAAGATTTTGAAGGATATATCCCTACTATTGTGGACATAGAGGGACACTTGAAGGATTGGCAGGAGTGGGTTGATTCTTTCAACCAAATTTTGGACGCTAGCAAGGTGGCTTCTTATTTTGTTGGTGATGCTGACATTTCAACTTTTTATGAAGTTGTGGATGAATTGTATAAGAAGGAGATTGACATGAATAAGTTTGTTCTTGAATCTTGAGCCATAACAGATGCAAAGTGGACCAAATTATTTGAAGACTTAGATACAATTAGAGTGAGAACTTGGCCATCAAAGAGGGAAATTGTGGTGTGGGAAACCATTGGAGAGATTGAAGCCTTACCACATGGATGATGGAAGTAGTTGAGATAGTTATGGTATTAGATGAAGAACCAATAGAGGGAGGTCAATTAATTCAAATAGGGTACCTTATATTTTGGTTCACCTATTGTGGATACACCTTTGGTGCAAACCAAGACTGATTCTAAAGAATTTGGATTGTCAGTTGTCACTCTTGTAACTATTTCCAAACTTTTTTGCCAATGTTAGTTTTTCTTTTCTGATAGAAGTCTCTGGTATGATGATCATTGATCATTGATTTATAAATTTCAAGGAAGTTAATACAAGGATATTTTGTAATTTTATGTGCCTTATGAACAAAGAGCTCAAGATCGCAGTTGGAATTTGCTTAAAATTGAATGTATAATGTCATATTATTATATTAATAATTATTATTATTATAATTTGATTTTTCTTTTGATTCAAGGAATTAAGTAAATTCTTAGTATTAGGAATTTAGGAAATTAGGAAGGTGTATGACAAATTGACAATTTCGAGGAAATTGGGAAGCTTTGACTGCTGACAATGTTCTGAAGTAATGTCAGCTTGTTTTGTAACTTCTCAATGGTTAAGTGGTTACGATCGTGATGGGTTCTAAACTTTTGAGGTCCTGACTAATGGCATGCATAACTTTGGAATTAAAGTGACATTTATTTAAACGTGACAGTGCATAATAGTGTTGGAAGTGACAGTTAGTTGCATGCCATGTAGAAAGCACAAAGGAATGGACTGTGTCAATAGTTAGATTAATATTTGTCAGGAATAGTTCTGAACCTACAATAGTAATGTTTAGGTGGTTTGCAGAGCCTCACGAGGGTTTCTTGGTCATTAGTGTTGGCGGTTACGAAGTTGCAATGATGCATTTGGCGGATAGGAGTAACTTCAGAAAGGTTAACAAGTTACAAGATTAAACAGTTCAGAGGTTACAAAAGGCTTTGTGCGGGACTTCGCAAGGTTATATGAGAGTGGAGATGTTAAGAAGACCGACACTGTAACTTCAAAAGGGTTCCAAAGGCCTCTAATTTTCATGTAGCGAAGTTTAGACAGGGTTAGATGAGCTATTTGTGTAACTTTGGAACCAAGCCAGCTTAAGTTTTGAATCTTGATTCCTGAAATAGCATGGCTACATGAGGCATTCAGGGCCGAGGTGTTTACACTTTACAGTGAGGAAAAAGAACATTATATGATTATAATTCAAATTTCATGAACATTATACATTAATATTATACTTCAAAATTCAAATTACAAAAATCATGAACAATACTTGTAATATGAGTCAAATTATCAATATTCAAGTCCAACAAGTATAGTAATTCTTGTATACAATGTATAAATACCTATTAACCGAATGCTAAATTACCTCACTGACTCAGTGAGCAATCTATTGCTTCTATATCCCACATGGAATCCATCTCCTCAAATTGACTAGTCACAAGAGGTACCTCTTCATTCTGAGTTGGGTATTCAAAATAAAAAAAAATCTTCATCTTCATTCTAAGTCTGGGACCAAGATGTATCATTTCTCTCAGAACTAGCAATAGCACCACTAGGTTTTGAAGTGTTCAAAAGCCCTTGTCTTTCACGCATAGAATTTCAAATTTCCAATGCCCTATCATAAGGAAAGTCTCTAGCATTGTATTGAGTTACAAACAATCTCAAGAAAGTTTCCAAATTTATGTCTAGTTTGTTTCTGATCTTTGATTTCAAAAACCCCAATGCACTGAAAACTCTTTCATCTTCCATTGACCCCAATATCATTGTTTGATGTAAATCAGCAAGTTTGAAATATTCTGATATTAAATCATGCAATACTTCACTCTTCTCTATCATTTTCCAAAGCCTGGTTATTACACCAGGTTCAAATGGATTCTCCAAGTTTTTCAACTGCAATTTCATATATGAAGAAAATTGTCTACATTTTTTTTTAAGATTAGCTAAATCTAAAATTCATTCAACTAGTTGTCCATTGCAATCTACATGTTTTGAAAACTCTCTAATCAATTCATCAATTATTTTCTGAAAGATATGTGCATCAATTTGTTTATCTTCAACATTTTTCCAAAAATGAGGAAACACACAATCCATGGCTTCAAGAATTTCTTCTTGAGGGAATGTTTCATGAATCTCAATTATCAGTAATAGATTTAACAATCCTATCAAAATCAGCCCTTTTAACTAGAAGTAGTCTGCCTCACTTTCCCGTCTTATATTGGTGCATTTATATTTCATATGTTGGAATTAGGAGAGAAAGGTACTAAAAGGGGAGGGGTGAATTAGTGCCTTCAAAAAATTTCCTTGTAAACCTTTCAAATATAAAACTATAAATAGTAATAACCAACCAAAATAAGTTGAATCTAATTGCATGTATCAATCATCCATTTAACTTATGAAAGTAAACAACATGAAATCAATATGACAATCACATAACACAAGTATTTTGGTAACGCAAAAACCCTTGTTAGAAGGTAAAAACTATGATGGGGATGACACCCACAAATTCTTTACTACTACAGATAGAAAAGGTTTGCTTGTTAGGGCTACAAGTTTTGATCACTTCTGGTGATCTCACCCTATTAGGAGTGACATATTAGATCAGCTAGATCTACCTAGTTATATGATTTTAACAACACTAATGAAGTGTGCACTTGGTTAAGAGATTTACATAAGATTGTTAAGTCTACTCTGTTAAGAAATTTTATCCAAAACTCTATTACAATTGTTAGAAACCAATAGGAAATTATCTGCTAGTTGACAACTCAATTGTTTGATAGAGATCTATAAGTTTTGATAAAATATCACCTCACTTGTGATGAATCTCTTCTCTGAACTGCTCAGTAGCCTTTTCTGATTCTGCTCAATCTGAATTCCTATGTACTTTGTTCTGCTCTGTTAACTGATAAACTTGAAGTTAGGCAATTGCTTCAAGTGCTCCATGATTCATATATCAGTCCACACCAAAAATGATGCGAACACACAAATATATAGTGTTTTGTTTTTTTGGCTTTAACAAAATTAGGTTACACAACATAGGCATAACCCTAAGATCTATGGTGTACAAAAATAACCTAGATCAAACTATTACATAAGATATACATTGCATTTAATGACTATCATAGCATTAAATATTCCTCGATCTTGGTAAAATGTTTTCTGATCTATTGTAACCGTTTGCATAGAAGAATGTGTCATTTCATATTACTATGCCATTTTTTGTGATCCTCGGTAAACACTGTATAAACTACTCGGTGTATACTGACTCTCAGTGTTTACTATCTGTCGGTGTCGGTGAAGTTGTTGCTTGGTAAGCTATGTAGTGCTCGGTGTATATGCTTTACCAACTAGTATGTCTTGCTTCTAGTTACCGATTAGCAAAATATAAGTGACCAACCGATATCTTTACAAATGTTTGATACTAATGACAACCTTGAATGCTCAATAGAGATAACAATCTCCCCCTTTGGCATTAGTATCAAAACTCGAATGTATATAGAAAAAAATTTCTATATATACCTTATATCTCCACCATATACATATACTTATCAAAATTTCTAAAGTACTCCCCCTCGGTGCATGCTCCTGGTAATATGTAGTATACGTAGCATCTGTGTAATTATTTGGCATATGACATATACATTACTTTCCCCCTTTTTGATAGTAATGCCAAATACAAAAAATTTAGTATACTCACATCTAGTCAAAAATATGCTGGTGGGTTTTCTTTACTGATTCCAAGAGGTTTTCCCATTCCTCTTTCAAGTTGGTGAGAGAAACATGCTCATGACCAACTTGTGCATGCATGTCAAATATGTTCTCCAACACCAAAATCTCGAGTGTTGCAACAAGTTGCTCTACTTTGACAATGTGTGCCTCAAAAATTTTTAGGTATGGCAAGAGTTATGTCTGTAACTTAGTGATTTGATCTGTTATGTGCTCTTCTTGTTTCTTTAACTCTTCTATTAATCGTCGGAGTTCCTGAACTCGATGAATGTGCTTAGAGAAAGCATTTGGCTTGGTTATAGCTGCAGTTGTACTGACTATGATTTTTTCTTCTAGTCCTTTTATCTTTTCATTGACTACAACAGTAAAGGTGTCTACAGTATAAAGCTTGAGTAAAAACTGACAAATTAACTGGGTGATATATTTGATCTTAGTTATTACCTCAGATAATTTAACCTTGTTTATTGCCACTTCTTGGCTTATTTTCTCTGCCAATTTATTTTGTATTCCTGACTCTGCCCTTTCTTCAATCCATTTGTCTCCATCAGTATCTGGGGCATTGATCTTCTCTGTCAATATGGCAAGTTGATCCATGATAGGAGTATCCTCATCAATATTCAACTTAGGTACTACCTATTGTAAGTGTTAGCAGTTTTTCTTGCATGGGTAAATAACTAGATCATAACCTGATCTCTCCCCTTTGATGCTCTTTTCCTGGCAAAAGAAATGCTAATTGACAAGGATTAAATCCTTCTTCACTTCGGGCTCCACGGACCCAGGCGGGTGTACCTCATTCCTCTGCTTATGCAAATAGATATAAACTAATACAAACACTTAATAAGCAGATTCACTAATGGATTAAATAGAATAAATACATCTTGCAACAAGATTCATGACTAAGATGAACCTCTATTATGGGAAGCCTACCCACATGCTCAATCTATCTTTCAGACTCATCAATAGAAAGGGAAAGTTGATTGGTTACAAGTCTAGTCAAGCCAGTGCCTAATCTTGGGCATGGAGTCATGAGATGCATATCAACAGAAAACTTCAAATCTTATACAACTAGAAATCAAACAATGCACCTTGCACATCATTCTTTCTTCCCCCTATCTAGACATCAGATCCTTATGAAACATCATACTATCAGCAATAATCTTCAAGATATTACACTCTCCTTGAAAGAAACTCGAAAATCATTACACTGTTTACCTTGTAAACAAGTACACAGATATGTCTTACAAATCAGTGTACAATAATTTGACAAAGACACAAAGAGACATCAGACAAACATGAAAAAGGATTTTCATTGTATTTCATTGAATCATTCTGAAACTATACATTCAATCTAGAAAACTCAAAATCATAACTCTGAAATGAAACTAAAACTTGTATTCATGGAACTCAAACTTGCAGAGCTCTGCTCATGCAAAAAGATTAGAACCCTTCGAAATGAAAAAAATCGAGACTAAGAAGAGAAGGGGGAAACACCAGAAAGCATTACCAACTGACACTTGTCAAACTCTGAACTACTCACGGAATGAGTCATGAAGTCTGGAACAGCAAACCTGATCTGCTCTATCCCCTTGAAAACACATGAGTCACCGGACATAACAAATCAAATATCTCAAAAATATCTTCTTGGCCCCCCTGAAACTTAAACTGCAAACAACGTGAGCAAATGACCACATGTGCAAAATCTGATTCCAAAATCAGAATCCTCGCATCGAGACCTTTCTGACGGTATATTATACTCCATATTTGGCCTGACACGTGAAGCCCCCAGCTATTAAAACAGTCTCCTAGCTCTGTAATTTTTGATATTCGAATTTTTAATATAGTTTAAAACTATATAAAAACATGTTTTTAACTTTAATTTTTGAATGTCTTTGAAGATGCACGGGAATTCTCTTTGAAATTTTAATTATTTTATGCTTCCACAAGTGCGGGACCCACTTGCCAAGTAGCAACCATCTGGTTGGTCAACCAGCCACCTCATCAGCACCTGCACACCACATTTGACCTTTGCCACCTGGCGCTGCTTGGTTGGTCTATGTCTCCACCTGGACACTGAAAAACAACATCCCGCCATGTCCTCATGTGTGCCACATGTCACCTTGTCGCATGTTCGCAAGGGCCAAATCCGGCCCTTGCGATCATGCGACCACCGTCGGATAGTCGCACAAATCCTGAGGTCATCAGCCTACAAAATTTATTTTTGTTCAAGCCCATTGGCATGGAAACCAAGGCAGCGTCAGGGGTCACATGAGTAGAGCTTCCTCCACTTCTTTCTACTTTCATTGTGACCGTTTTTGCATATATTCATTAAACTCTCCCCATCCCGGATAAATGTGGGATATATGGTTTTGAAATTTTAAAGACTTTTTACATGCTGGGCGCCAAAATTGGGGGCCCCACCACATAGAAACCACCAGCCAAGGGCCCGCTGACAGCCTCCGTGGTTCTTTCTTTATTTCATTGTTTGTGTGTTTTAGTATATAAATACTAAAAAACACCCAACACCCCATGCATGTGGGATAACTTTTCTATGCAGCTTTCAAACTTATTGAAAACTTCTCTCTTCCTACCGCGGCTTTCCTTCACTTTGTGTGAGTGCCTTCTGTGTTGTGTCTATTAGATTAGGTGAAATACTAATCTCCCAAGAACACCTGCATGCATAAACCTGTCACATGGAAGAAGCAAAGAATAGAAAGCAAGAAAGTCATGGAGGCCAAAAAGCTAGAGACATCTTATGGACATGCAAAGAGAAATTGTATTCCAAGATTATCTCTATTATGATCCAATAAGTGAATTAAGGAAATACAAAGAGGGAATCCTTATAAAAGGATACCAAAACCCTAAAGGTATAAAGCAAAAAATAAAGCTAGGTTGCACATTATAATTAATAAATATATTAATTATAATGCACCTAAAAGATAGCTTAAGTAAATAGAGTAATAAATGACTTAATTAATTAAACCAAAGTGATTTAATTAATAAGCATAAAGTATGATTACTCTAACAGTGTCAGCTTCCAAATTTGTAATACAACACTAGCAATGCCGATCCCCTGTAGACATAGCATGCCCCCATTTAACTTACAATGGCATCCAATTTATTAGTTCTACACTGGCACTGCCCGCTCTTGCGTGAGGAGTCCCATTGCAATGGTATTCTGCTACATTGAGCTGGGAGTTTATGTTATTTCATGGGTTATTCTTCTTGGCTAGGTGGGGCAGTCCTCAAAACAATGTGTGAGGCCTCTACAAATGGTGACCGGCCTCCTACCAATCACTCGCTGACCTCCTTCAAGTGCAGGCCACTCCACTGTCGTTGACCTGAGAGTGTCTGCAACAAGTCTTAATACTCATGCCCAATGCGGCTCCTCAATACACTTGGTGCGCATTCTCTTCCATGCGCTGGACCTCCAAATAGTGGCTAAGAATGTGTATTTGACTGGTCTTTCTCCAGATTACAAGCATACGCAGGCAACATCTTCATAACCTCATGCAAAAGCAAAACGTGGTTCCATTTTTCATTGTGTGAGTGAAGCATTTCAAACCAGCAGCTCTACTATTTGTAGGATGTACATTCACATCAACGTGCTCAGATGGTGACATTATAAACATATAGATAAAAGGCTTTGATGCCTCTGGCAAGATGGAAAAATAAAACTTCAAAAACTCATTTGAGTGGTATCCATTCAACCAGCCTGACATATGACATTTTCCATGCTATCACCATGTTTTAAAATACTGGCCGCTTCCTTGTTTGAATGTGTAACCCTCCTTATGCATTGGCAGGATCCATTACTATGTGCAAGGCATCTCCCCTCGATGCTTGATTTTATCTCTTACTTTGCATTCTTCAAACACAAGTCTTCCTTTATTGTGGATTAGTCTTATTTGCATGTAGCCCGTCATTCGAAACTGGTCTTTTATTGCCACAAGTCTCCCTTTTACTTTACAGACATTTTCTAATTGCAATATGAATTGGCTGATAAGATGTACAAGCCTCCTCACAAACTCCCGGTTTATTAACTTCACGATGTCTGCCTTTATTTGCACTGGAGACCAGCACATGTTCCTCCAATCTCCATGATATACATGAGTCCTTGCATAGGACAAACAAAACCTATTTTGTTTTAATGTTGTCCATTCCTTCATCTTTGCGCAACTTCTCCCTTTTTAATGCATGAACAGGCCTCTACGTTGCTTTGAGGCCTCTACTCATGCTGGCATTGTATATTGCTCAAGTCTCCCAAATTTGGCATGAGTTACATATAGTATACACCTTGAAATGCCATCATCAATCTGTAGACTTTCAATATTTTAACATCTTGATATAGAATATATAGTTCTCCTTGCAGTTCATAATGGGTAGGCGATAACCTTTATTTGTTACACACTACCTTTAATGCACAACACAATGTTGTAAACATTCATTTTAAAACAATATGTGCTCCCTGTGTATTCCATTTGTATGCACACATCCCATTTACTTTTCATGCACATCACAATGTAACAAAGCTGCAACCTCATACCTTCTGCGTAAGCAACTGAATACTTTGGCATGTGTAGAATCCATACATCTGTCCATATTAGTATTATTGACTCCAAAAGTTTATCTCTATTTGCAATGCAGATCATAAATTTTATGATTGATGGACGTTTCTCCATGAGCCCCATCATAAATAAAAACAAGCTCAAATGCACTCCTTCCACCACAACAAACTACTTTCCTTCTTTCTAGGGGGTATTTATCTTGTTAAGACTATCAATCACCATTTCACTCTGTGTCTTGCATCCTTAAATTCATCATAGCTTTGGATCCAAATACTCACCAGCATGATATGTTGAGACCCATAATAAAGATCTTCTTCTTCATCCACAAAACTCCTCGTCACATGTCGTATAAAATCCATGGAAATAACAGTTGTGATGCCAATTCTGCTAGCCTCAAATAAATGATGATGAAAATATATTAATGAGCTTCCACTCTCATCGATCTCAAAGACCTTTTTTACTAATTCTCTTCATCCTTTGTAAAGTCTCCAATCAGCACCGACTGGCCTCAGGAACTAGCTCTAAAAACTGATGAAATCACTTGGCCCAGCCCTGCCACTGAACGAGCCTATTCTTTGTTGTACAAACAAGAATCTTGTGAAATAGCATATCTTGAATGCAACTGATCCGAAAGATATTAACCTTCAAAGTTGGCGCTTTCATTCTGTCCTGCAAACCCACCGTTAGAAAACAATAAACTGCAACTACAACCATCCTGGTAAAAATAGCAAACGGGCCCCGAAGGAGCCACAAACTGGCATGCCTGTACGTTAAGATGTCTACAACCCGAATCCACAACTGATTTGATCTGGGCATCTTTCAGACAAAAGATATAACTCGCTGAAAATAGGTACTTGCAAAAGTAAACTCAGGACATGCAGAAAAGTACTGAAAATTGCAAATGGAATCGGCTTCAAAAACTGAAAAGGTGGATTGGTAGAGAGTCCCAACTGAAACTGGAAGTAGTATGTTATGTCTACAATGCAGGGCAACAAGAATTTAAACATTAGGCTTGACTGGTCAAAAGTTATAAGCAGGTAAAGTTGGCTCCTAGGATTTTGCAATTCAGAACAACTAGGCAGTTTCCCATTTTTTGCAAACAGAATGGGCCTGGAAAAGCTAACAAATGGATTGGTCAAGACCCAAAATCCTAAAGCATTGAAGTGCTTTATGCATGGATCACAAGGACACAAATGGATTGATATTAGGATCACTTGGGCGCAAGATACAAGTTGTCAGAGTAAGCTTCCGGATAAAATGCATATTCAGGCCTTAGTAAAACAATGAAAACTGCAAATGGATTTGCTTTTGGAAATGGGTCAAATGGATTCATCAGGGGTGAAAAATGGATAGGTCAAAAGAGAAACATGTTTACAATATAGATCCATCATTAATTCTTCTTGACCAATCACCGGGTATCAGATATAGCTTCACAAACAGAGTTCCTGGCTTCACTATGAAAAGTGCAAGATGTAAATCCAAGAAAACACCTCCGGAAGGGGATGAATAAACGGGGTCAAAAATTATCACAGAAACCTAAAACTTGATACATAAAGAGTATGCAATGTGTACAACAAGAATCTAGGCTCAAATTTTCATGACGCTCTCCAAGGTGCATTTTATTCAACCTCAAAGTGACCCTTCCCTGTGACTTTAACACAAGCAAATTCTGCATTCAGGACCTCCTAGGAATGAAATGACGCAAACCCATTTCAATACCTGAATTGAAGGCTCAAAATGACTCAACGGAATATATGCAAGGTGTCAAATCACTCTCCACTCATGACAGGACCCAGAAACATCCTTCTCACATGTGCATTTTGGACCAAAAGGAGCACTTTAGCAAGCGCTTTACATGGTACCTCAAAACTGCATTTTGAGTACCAACAGTAAGATATCCCGAACATCTATTATAATTTCCTTTCATTTTGTTTCTTGCTTCAACTTCTCTTGTGCTGCCTTTCTTTGACATAATTCCTCATATTTACTTAATTCCTTGGGGCTCAGGGTCCTCGGGTCACACTTAGCAATAACTATCACTTCATCTAGGGTGATAGACCCTTTTCCTTTCTTTTTCTTCTTCTTCTCCGATATTAATGGTGATTTCTTCTTAGTAATGACAAGAGACTTGTCTCCAGTCCTCAGAGTATCCTTCCCGGTTGACACACTTTCTTCCTTCTTCTACTCCTCGGTAGTTGTTTTCTCAGTTGATAGATTAGGAGCCTCAGGTGTGCTGTCAGATGGGATTGCCTCGATTTCCTTTGTTTCTTCTGTTACCTATATCTTGATGGAAGGTGCCTCTATTTGATTAGGCTCATCTATCTCTGCAGGTTTCTCAGTGTCTTGTTCCCCTGTGATGTCTTTGTTTTCCTCAAGGTCTGAGCCATCGGGTTGTTCCTGTGAAATAATTTCTACTGCTGCTGCAAGTACTGGAAGCTCACCCAGTAGTGATGTAAATGCACACTCTGTGACTTTTTCTTCATCTTTAGTGTTTAGGGGTGCAATACTTACATCCTTGTCATCAGGATCACCATTTGTGATTTCCTCAATGAGTACATCATCATCAATTTTCTTCTTCATTTTGATTTCTACTTTATCCGGTGCATCCTATGAGATACTTATTTCCTCCTTTTTCTCGGTGATATCAATTACCTCGGTAACTGATATATCAGTGTTCTTTGACTTCTTTATTGTGCTATCATCAATACAAATACCTTTACCTTTGGAATTTTGTCTCTTCTTAGACAAGTTTAAGAATGTTTCTTGCTCAACTTTTTCTTCGGCTTTAAAAATTCATGACCATAAAGAGTCACTTGTTATATCCATATCTGCCACATTTTCATCCAGTATCGTCATGGCTTGATTATTGATCATAAATCTGTTGGCAATTTGGCTAATGTGGATGCATAGATGTTTTCATTATGGCAACATATGATCTCTATTGAGAGCGCAGAATCTAGAATGCAAGTATGGCAAGTTGAAGGAAGAAATTGTCTAAGTATGGATACAGTGATCCTGACAGAGCACCCGATCAAGATTTAGTTGGCGATGTCCACTGGAGCAATATTTTTGTTTGCACAATTAACTAAAGCTTCTATAGAGTATGAGGATACCCCATCTCAGTGCACATAAAGTTTGGAGTAGTACGAACAAAGTTATTCAAAGTTTACCGAAGATAGTTTTTGCAAACATAACAGTTTTGGAGATAGTATTAGCGAAAGAGTTAAGGGATTATTTTTGCTTGTCAAAATAATGACTTAACATTATGAAGGGATGACATCCTAGATGTTTACTCTTGGATAAATATTTTAGAAGCTGACCATGTAAAGTTATTAGCTTTAATAACTCATATATTAGGCATACTTGAAATGTAATGAAACATAAGTGATATGTAAAAAGAAAGAAAAGATAACTTGCGATAGTTGTTTATTGTGATAGCAGCAAAGGCTATTGATGCGAAGTTGTAAGCAGTACCATATTATAGTCAGAAACATTTTGTATTACCTGTTTGGGTAGTGAGCTTAGCTGGTGATCAGGTTTTGTAATCTAACTCCTAACAGGGTTAAGGCTTCTAACAAGGCCTAAAGTCCTTTAACCAGGATAGATCTATATATTGTAAATTGACTCCTAACAGGGTCCAATATTCCTAACAAGATACTTTTGATCAGTGATCTTTGTGGGTACCATCCCCACCAGGGTTTTCCCCTGGCCAAGGTTTCCTCGAGAACATATGATGTGTTATGAGTTCTTTCTATTTACTGCTATGTTTGTTAATCAGCTTGATAATCTTTGTATGCACTAAAGTAATATGTTCTATCCATAAGTGGGCAAAAGAAAAAGTTTGTGAAATACTGATTCACCCCCCCCTCTCAGTATTTCCTATTTCTAACAATTGGTATTAGAGCACAGTTACTCGGAAAAGGAACATTCAAGGAAAGCTTAGCAGCTTGAGTAAGATCTCTATGGATATGGATCAACTTCAGAAGAATCTTGAAGAAGCTCTTGAACAGATTGATACGCTTACTGATGAAAGAAACTCCTTAAGAAGAAAAGAAATCTGAAATCTTAAAAGGTAAGATTGAAGATCTGAAATCTGAAAAGAAATCTGATATGCTTGTTGAAGATTGTGATGAATTAGAAAAAGAAAATGAGATCCTTAAGCATGAGTTGAAGATAGTAAATCTGAAGCTTAGTATGAAAGATGGAAATTTGAGATCTGATAATGAAAAATTGAAAATTGAGAATGAAGATCTGAGTTCAAGACTTGAAAAGGAAACATCTAAATCTGAAAAAGTAAAAATGCAGTATGTGGAACTTGAGAAGTATAATAAAATTGTGAAAGGTGAATTAACTCAATCTAAACAACAACTTGAAAGGCTATATTCAAAAAGTGATAAGACTAAAAAACAAATTTCTTTTGAAGAACCATTCTTTGATAGGACTGGATTTGGATATAGTATGTTTAGAACAAACCATGAAAGTAAGAAGCCAGATCTGAAGACATTTGAAAGTGTGGAGGAAATAAAGCTAGATGAGAACACATTGGAAGATCCACCTAAAGAAGAACCACCTAGAGAGAAAGAAGAATCAAAACAGGAAGAATCATCTAAAGGTATGCAAAGAGAATTCAAAGGTAGATGTTTTTCTTGTAATACTATTGGGCACATAAAGAGAGATTGCACAGGTAAGCAATTTAAACCTTTTAATGGACATTGTTATAATTGTCATAGTTTTGGACATAGAGCAAACCAATGTAGAAGACCTAAAGTAATTTTGAATAATTATGATAGAATCATTGGGAATACTAACAATGCAGATAAGAAATCTATTGAAGAAATGAATCAAAGAAAAGTAGTAGTATGTTTTAGATGCAACAAAGTAGGACATATTGTTAGAAATTGCAGGTCACAGATTAACCAGCAAGGATAGAGATTTGGAAACAATGGAATCATTTGTCAGATATGCAACAAATTTGGACATTCAGCAAGATTTTGTAGGATGAAAAATGGAGGTTATTATCATAACCCTAACCCTAGGAACAATGCAAGAAGGAATGAAAATGCAGGAAACAAAGAGAAAGGTTGTTGTAGCAATAAAGATGAAGCAAAATTTCACAAAGGCATAGATCAAGGAGGTATAGTCAGCACTAAAAGTAGTCAGGAAGGTAATGTAACCAATGGTAAGGATGAATCTTTACCTGACCCTTCTTTAAGTACTTAAATTATGTAAGTTTCTGTAGTTTAGGACTTAGGATTAGTGTAGATTAGGAATTTGAATGAGTTAAGTTTTGCACAGTTAGATATAGGTTTATTATGTTGTACTAATGCTATGGTTAAGTGCACAAAAGAAAATATTGTGTTTTGCGAGGTCGCAGAAAGTTTTATGGTTGCAGGCTTGCAGAATCAGCTTTTTGAGGTTTTAGCAGCAAAATGAATGAATGCGATGTCCGATCGAGTTAATGTGAAGTGTTATAAGGTTGAAATCGAAGTTATTATGATTACAAAATGATTGAAAAGAGATTTGAAAGAAGAAAAGTGAGTTGAGGATGATTTGAAGAAGTTTGGAAGTAGTTTGCAGAGACGATCATATAGAAACCCTAGATTTTCAAAGTTGAGGTATTTTTTGATCTTTAATCAGTTGATAAGATGGATATTTCTATGGTTCATAATGTTAAGGATAAGAATAGACCAAAGATTAAGAAAGAACCAGTAGAACCAATTGAAATTGATGACAGTCTAGCATTATCATCCGTACTAGACAGAGTATTGCACATTGAGAATGTTAAAGGATATTTAGGTTGCAAGTTTGAAACTTTGGGAGATGCAGATTTTAGTGATGATTACAGGAAATTGTACAATTAAGACATGTCAGTTAAACCAGCTTATGGGCACCTAGAGAACAATGAAATTATCAAATATTCCATGAAGTATGAATTCAATGATGAGGAATGTACCAAGATCATTTTAAGTAGAATCCACAATGGGAAATTCTGGATGGAGGATAGAGTTATTGATATAACTGTCGACCTAATTCATGAAGTTACTAGATTATAAAAAGTTGGAGAGATTCCACTGAATGAAAAGAACATGAGAAAGATTGTTTTAGATAACACTGGATCTAGTTATACTGGTAGAAGAATTGTGATAAGTAAGATTAAGCAAGATGATGTTAGGTAGCTTTGCAAGATCCTAACAACTAAATTCTATGGTAGTTCAAGGGAAGATGACATGGCTGCAGGAATGATTCATGTAGCTTATCTTATGTGTATTGAGAAGAAACCAGTAGACCTATGTGAAATTCTAAAAATTTAGTTATTTGAGAAATTAGAAAAGATTAAGAAGGCTAAGTACACACAGTTTAGGTTTTCATCTCTGATAACCTATATGTTTTTCCATATTTTGAGAAGATTTCCTTACATAGTTGATTGGAGTGACAATGTGAACACAATGGAAAGAATAAACTCAGTCTACATGAAGCACCTTTTTGATAAAGTTAATGACAGTGTGAAGCTTGTATTGAAGACTTTTCAAAATATTGTTAAGAACAAATCAAGGATTCCTCAATCCTTAGTTGAAAAGCATAAAGATGACATTTGTTTTATGGTTGACACTGATTTCACCTACATTGAAGCAGTTGAGCCTAGAATGGAATTCATAGACCCTCTTGGCTATGAAATATCTAAAGCAGAAATAGTAGGATATGTGAATAGATTGTTAAAGTGTGAGTTGGATGGTCATGCAAATAGGTTTGGAACCTATGAAGAGAATTTCAACTCTGCAATAAGTTTGAGAGAAAAGAAGCAATCTAGTAAGAGAGTTGAATCTACTATGAAGAAAATATTGAAAGAGTCTGGTATGTCAAGTCATGAGTTTGACATAGCTAAGAAGACTGCAGAAGCCTTGAAGCAAAGTGAAAATCTTGTAATTCCACCTGAGACATCAAGTGCAGATCCTGTTGATCCTATTATAGTAAAGGTAAAAGTTGAAACCTGAAAAAGATGAAGGAGATAAATCTTTTTCTCATATTCCTAGCAAAAGAGTAAAAGTGAGTGCAACAGGACCCAGGAAGAGACAAAAAGTGCTTGTACCACCTATACCTAGAAATGTAGCAGTAATTAAAGATGATGATGTAGTTTCAATCAAGAAGAAAACTTGGAAACCAAGAATTGAAAGAGTTAATGAAGATATATTGAAGCATGGAGACTTCACTAAGTTGAATAAATTCTATGATCTATATGGATCATTTGACAGATTGAACTTTGAAAATGCAATGGTTACACACATGATTGTGGCAGATAAGAAACTTAGCACTATTCATGGTAAGATCCCAGCAGATTTGTATAACAGACCTGTGAATAGAAAATAGAGAGCATAAGAAGAGGACATAAAGATGAGAGAACATGTAATCAGACAGTTCTGTGAAGTTAAGGATGAAGATCATTTGAAGAGATTCTTGAAGTCTCTTGGAACTTTATTGAGAACTAAGAGAAGAACAATCCTTATAATGGGAGGCAAGAAGGAGGAAGTACAGAAAGAGACAGAGCAAGCAGTAATGCAAGTTCTTGCAAATATAGTTGTAGAAAAGCATGTTGAATCAGACCCTCAGCAGAAGCAATCAGAGGAACCGCATATAGAGGAAGTTGGTATTGAAGAAGTTCCATCTTCTTCACATATCAATATTGGAAAAGAATAATGGATATTGAAGGAACCAAAGTGACTCTAGAATCAGATGATGCATTATTTCATGATCTAGGAAACATTGTTGACAATTTGGCTTTGGGAGAGCAAGAAAAGGTCACAGAATCAGAGAAGAATACAGAGGCAGAGGAAGCACCAACTGTATCAGAATCGGTTCCAGCAGAGCAGTCAGTTAAAGGCAAAAAAAATTTGACAAAGGCTACTACCTCTAGTGCACCTTCTATACTAGTTGAAGACATTAGTGCACCTAATAGTAAGAAGAGGCATATTGGTTCAATGTTTGAAGACCTTGGAAAAGAAGTTGAAGATGATGATCAGCTTGAGTTCATCACATGTCTGAATAAAATTATTGAAAAGAATAAGAAGGTGAAAGACCTTGAAGGCAAAGTTAGATTTTTGACAAAGAAACTTGAGAGTGTGATCAGCACTAAGGTATCTGAATCAGATCCACTTGAGAACGCTCAATCAGTAATGAATTCTTTTGACTCTGAATTTTCTAACTTGAAGGATTTTGCTAAGATAAAAGTTCAGGAAGACTTTGAAGCAGAAATGCAACAAACTTTAAGTGTAAATATTCAGAATGATATTGGTGGTTTAGATGTATGCATAAAGAATTTGAGGAGACATTTTGAGACAGGAAAGAATTTGTACATACAATGCACTAACTCATAAATCCTAACAGTTGAAGAGGATAAGAAGATCAGAGAGAAGTTAGATGCTATTATAGTTCAGACAAACACCTTGACAAGCCCTAATGTCAAGATAAGTTATGTAGAGAAGAGCATAAGGAAATTGAAAGATGAAATCAGAATGTTAGCAGAGGAGAAGAACAGAAAGATGATCAGGGTTAACATCTTGAGAGAGCATGTCTCAATCAAGATATCAATTGTTGAAGATCAAATTGAGCAGTGTCTTTCAACAAAGACATCATTTCATAAGTTTAGCTTCAATTCCCTACAAGCTTGTCAGACAGCCACATACGGATTGAGTACTCTACTCAATGTTGTTGAATCCATCAGGAAGATATGGGAGAAAGATTTTGAATCTTGGAAGTTAGATTTTGGTGATTGTGTTGCAAGCCTACCAGCTTTGCAATAACTAATAATAAGGTATAAAGTTTTTGAAATTTTTGTACACCCTATCTTTATCATTGTTGTCAAAGGGGGAGAGATAGCAGAAAATTGAATATATGTTGTGGAATGATACTCATAGGGGGAGCTATTCTATGGAGTATGATATTGTATACATATTGTATAAACTTTTGGCTACAATTTTGTATGTGTTTTTGAAGTTTTGTTTGCACACTTAGCCAATTTTCCCATATGTTGCCACCAATGACAAAGGGGGAGATTGTTGGAAATTTGGCTAATGTGGATGCATAGATGTTTTCATTATGGAAACATATGATCTCTATTGAGAGCCCAAAATCTGGAATGCAAGTATGGCAAGTTGAAGGAAGAAATTGTCTAAGTATGGATATAGTGATCCTGACAGAGCACCCGATCAAGATTTAGTTGGTGACGTCCAGTGGAGAAATATTTTTGTTTGCACAGTTAAATAAAGCTTCTATAGAGTATGAGGATACCCCATCTCAGTGTGCATAAAGTTTGGAGCAGTACAGACAAAGTTATTCAAATTTTACCGAAGATAGTTTTTGCAGACAGAACAGTTGTGGATACAGTATTAGCGAAAGAGTTAAGGGATTATTTTTGCTTGTCAAAATAATGACTTAACATTATGAAGGGATGACATCCTAGATGTTTACTCTTGGATAAAGATTTTAGAATCCAACCATGTAAAGTTATTAGCTTTAATAACTCATATATTAGGCATACTTGAAATGTAATGAAAAATAAGTGATATGTAAAAAGAAAGAAAAGATAACTTGCAATAGTTGTATATTCTGATAGTAGAAAAGGCTATTGATGCAAAGTTGTAAGTAGTACCATATTACAGTCAGAAACATTTTGTATTACCTGTTTGGGAAGTGAGCTCAACTGGTGATCAGGTTTTGTAATCTAACTCCTAACAGGGTTAAGGCTTCTAACAAGGCCTAAAGTCCTTTAACCAGGACAAATCTACTATATATTGTAAATTGACTCCTAATAGGGTCCAATATCCCTAACAAGATACTTTTGATTAGTGATCTTTTTGGGTACCATCCCCACTGGGGTTTTCCCTTGGCCAGGGTTTCCTCGAGAACATATGATGTGTTATGAGTTCTTTCCATTTACTGCTATGTTTGTTAATCAGCTTGATAATCTTTGTATGCACTAAAGTAATCTATTATATCCATAAGTGGGAAAAATAAAAAGTTTGTGAAATATTGATTCACCCCCCCTCTCAGTATTTCCTATTTCTAACAAAATCTTGCTTGATATTTAGTCATGTAATCATTAAGTTCTCCATAGCTTAGATGTGGGGCTGCCCGAACTAGAGATCGTTCTCTCTTTCTTTTCTCGGTGTCTAGTGCAATAGCCCATTTTTCAGTAATCTTGTCATCCAACTCCTTCGGTAATGTATAGGAAAATTCCATTGGAATTTTCTTGAATTTTTTCATCATTTGGATGATAGCCTCTTCTATCTTAGTTTGATCCTCTATTGACATCTTGTCAAATCTGTCTATTCCTAGATCAGCAAGGTCTCCATTCTCAATTATGTCTTCAATAATTTCATCTAGTGTTCTTACCTTGTTGTTGACCACCTTGAATTGATTAACGTCATCTTCATTCTTAGTCTCCTCAAGATCTTCTTTACTTCTTACCAGTCTTCTCCTTTTCTTTGGTGCCTCAGCTACAGCCTTGCTCTTTCTCTTGACATATTTCCTTGTCGGTGTAGCTACCCTCAGTTTAGTAACTTTTATGGCTTCTTTCTTTGGAGGGGACGAGGCTGCAGTTGATGATCTTGTCCTCATACCTTCATGTACTAGTAACTGCTTCTTCATAGGAACTTCAGGTGGAGGAGCCGGTGTGGGATCTTTATCTTTGTCAGACTTGGTTTCCTCACTATCATATGGCTTGTCAAATAACATCATCTGACCTTCAATTTCCTGTTCAACTGGTGTCTCCTCACGTGTTTTAGATAGATCTCCATATCTATTAGTAAGATCTTTCTTCATCTTCTTTACCTTTCTAGATATTTCTCCGATCTCTATGCCTATAGTTATTCTAGATTTGGCCTCTTCATATGTTTTGAACCTAGTGGCAATGGGATCTTTTGGTAATGCAAGTAGTGCATTAATAGATTTCAATGCAAAATCATGGTTCATTTCATAACCCATTGGTGCCAACCATTTTACTCTAGGTTCAACTGCTTTTATCATACAATGATTTGTGTTGACTACAAAACAAATGTCCATCTCAAAATTTTCAACTAATTCCCTTGGAATTCTACTCCTTTTATGCATTTTAGTCTAAAATTCTTTGAAGTATGCATCAAATACTATATTCAGATTATTTCCTAACTTATTTATCATCTCGGTAATCTGTGCAGTTATAGGCTTATCTGTTGTCCAGTTCACTTTATTGACACCAGGTACAAAATTTTGTATGAAGAAAAATATATACACAAGCAGCGATCCAAACTTACATTTGTTTGACTTCTTTGACCTTATTGTCTTCATGTTTTCTTATAGTTGATGTAAAATTACCTCAACAAGATCAACCTGGTGACCTTTCTCCATAATTTTGTATGCCATGTCTACTGCGCTATAGGGTACATTGTTGAGTCTGCTCGATTGAAATATCTTATACCTGATTACATGTGCTGTGAACTTAACTGCTGGGTCTCTGATTGTTGAAATCTTCAGTGCCCGACCGTCCCATTGTGCTCCAGTGTTCTTCTCAACATCTGGTCATGACGAACTATGGAAGGCTTTTGCCTTGTCAGTTGTAGGGAGCCCAGTAACCCTACTTATCATTTTCTTTGTGACCTCTATCAGTTTATCCAGCCAAAATGTTCCATCATGATATCTACTCAATACAATACTGATCCAATCAGCCTTAAATGATTGTAGATGGTATGTGATACTCGATAACCCTGATTCTGTAATCTTCTTGTATTCTAGTTTCAATTTTCCATCCATACCACAGAGTAGTGAATGTGCTACAACAGTTTTAAAGTCTCCTACTTCTCCAATTTTGTAATGAATATACGCTCTTACGTCTTCTTTTAATAAAACCATCTCTGGTATGCTCAAAAAAGTTCCCATTAAATATGTTTGTGCTACAACCTTGGGATGTGGCTTAAACTTAGGTTCATCTAAATTTTCCCTAATGATTAGATTAACTTCCTCCTCAATACTTTGCATTTTGCTTGTAGACGATGTAGATGCCATAAATCAATTCTAGGGTTTCAGCAAGCAGCAGGATAAAAAGTGTTTGATAGAAAATGAACTTACTTGGAATCATCAAAACATGTTGTCAATTCGATCTACAGTAGCCTTGAATCCTTCTGAAAATATTTTAGCTCAAACTCTTCTCTATGAAATCTCTGCTCTTCGAAATCGCAATGTAAAAATGAACTATGTTTCTCGTGTATTTATAGACTTTTCAATATTCCCACTCAAACTTTCATGTAATAAATGGTTGACCTAACTTTCGGTATGAAAATAGCTATCATCTCGGTGACAACTAAAAATTTTATCCGCTCGATTAACATAGGATTTCTTCATCGGTTTGCACTATTGTCTGGTTAACCTTGTATAGTGATTACCGATGGGTAACCAACTCTTGGTCTCTCTTTTACCAATTGTATAACATTGTTAGCTCATAACATATAAACCATAGTGCATCTTTATTCATGTTGACTTGGTATAAACACATCATGTATAAGGAATTGTATGTAAAATGTGATCATTTGAAATGTCAATCCCATAAATACCTATTTCACCTTAAGTGGAGGTACTGATGTCACCCAATCCAGTGGATGAGGTTTCACTGACAACATTAATTGACCTAGCATTCTCATTAGATGCCTTCTTCCACATAGTGTTCCTTAACTTTGTGATATCTACAATAGTATATCCACTCTCAAATACATGATTTTCATCTGGTGCTCGGTCTCTTCATTTCTTGCTTAAATGACCGACTCTATGATAGTGCATACATGCCATTCTAGTGCTTGTCCAGCTTCTTGATTGTCCAATCTGACTCTTTCTATAACAATTTGCTGCAATGTGTCCATATCTACCACAAGCAGTACAGTTAGCCCAAGTGTTATAATCCCAAACATAAGAATTACCTTGTCTCTTCGGTTGATAGGGCTTTCACTGTGTTTTCTTCTTAGGAGTCCATACTCGCTTCATCTTTGCCTTACACTCTCATGCAGTGTGTCCATGTTTATTACAAGTATAACATATTTTATCCATAGTAGTATTGTTAGCAATATCATTCTGTTTAGCTCTACACTCATAGGCTGGATGTCCAAACTTACCACGGTAATAACAATATCCATTAAACTTAGGAGTGACAGGAGGTTTACATTGTGCTTTTCTTCTACACACATTAGATGTATGTCTTGGTTTGCCACAGTGATAACATGTCAACACTTTAGGTTTCTGATTTTGATTGTTGTTGACTTGTTCATCTTGTTGTGATGATTCTCCTTCGTCGGTGTAGCCTATACCAGCTCTACTCCAAAATCTTCTTTGATTAGTTAGAAAGTCATCAATCTTCTTAGAATTATCCTCAGCCAATTTCTTCATTTCATTATGTTGCTGCTGATTTTTCACATCATTTCTCAATTTTTCATTTTCCTCTCTGAGTCTTGCAACTTCTTCAAGATTTCTTGACAATTCTCCATTCACTCAGTTTCCTTCTTGATTCACAGTCATCATTTGATTAGATACTTGGAAGTGATGATCAGTGAGTCTCTGCATTTCATTCTCTTTAGCTTGAAGTTGTTCAGTCATCTGTCTTCGATCATTAATAGCCAGATTCATTTCTTGTTCAGCTTGTCTAGCATTGTTCATTGTTTCTACCATTCTCACCATCTGAGATTCTTGACCGATTTGTAGTGCTTTCACTTGATCAGTTAGATGTTGATTCTTTTTAGATAAATCAATGATTATATTTTCAGATCCGTCAGAGATGCTTCTAGAAATAGATCCAATATGCTCGAACATTTCATCAATAGATTCTTCATGGTAACCGATCTCATTTTGCAAAATAGCTAGGTTCTTCCTTTCAACTAGTAATTTCTTCAGTCCTTCCTTGGCTTTCTTCTATTGTTCAATAAACATCTGCATTTGTATCTTCTGATTCTCAATAGTCTTATCAAGCTTATATCTCTCCATGGCTTAGATCTTTACCCTTCAGTAGTTAAACTATTCAACAAGAGAACTGAGCTCTAATACCAATTTTTGGAATTAGGAGAGATAGGTACTGAGAGGGGAGGGGTGAATCAGTGCCTTCAAAAACTTTCCTTGTAAACCTTTCAGATCTAAAATTGTAAACAGTAATAACCAACCAAAATAACTTGAATCTAATTGCATGTATCAATCATCCATTTAACTTATGAAAGTAAACAACATGAAATCAATATGACAATAACATAACACAAGTATTTTGGTAATGCAAAAACCCTTGTTAGAAGGTAAAAACTATGGTGGGGATGACACCCACAAATTCTTTATTACTGCAGATAGAAAAGGTTTGCCTGTTAGGGCTAAAATTTTTGATCACTTCTGGTGATCTCACCCTATTAGGAGTGACATATTAGATCAGCTAGATCTACCTAGTTATAGGATTTTAACAACACTAATGAAGTGTGCACTCGGTTAAGAGATTTACATAAGACTATTAAGTCTACTCTGTTAAGATATTTTATCCAAAACTCTATTACAATTGTTAGAAAGAAAGAGGCAATTATCTACTAGTTGAAAACTCAATTCTCTGATAAATATCTATAAGTTATGATAAAATATCACCTCACTTGTGATGAATCTCTACTCTGAACTGCTCGATAGCCTTTTCTGATTCTGCTCAATCTGAATTCCTCTATACTCTATTCTTCTATGTTAACTGATAGACTTGAAGTTAGGCAATTGCTTCAAGTGCTCCGTGATTCATATATCATTCCACACCAAAAATAATGCAAACACACAAATATATAGTGTTATTTTTTTTATGCTTTAACAAAATTAGGTTACACAACATAGTCATAACCCTAAGATCTACGGTGTACAAAAATGACCTAGATCAGACTATTACATAAGATATACATTGCATTTAATGAATATCATAGCATTAAATATTATTCAATCTTGGTAAAACATTTTTTGATCTATTGTAACCATTTGCATAGAAGAATGTGTTGGAAATATTCAAGACTATCTAGGTTATTGAGAGGGGAGGGGTGAGTCAGTAACTTCAAAACTTTTAACAGATTCAGATCTTAATAATATTAGATTGATAATCTGACTGCATGCATGAGTAACAGAAAGAATAAAACATTCATAACACTTAGAACACAGAGATTTGGTGACCCAAAAACCTTCCAAGTAGAAAGTAAAACTGGGGTGGGGATGATACCCACAAAACTTCAATACTGTAGTATAAAGTTTTCCGGTTAAGGCTTACAATGATCACTTCTAATGATTTTCCCTGTTAGGAGCAATAAGGACTATTAGGTCCACCTTTTTAGAGGTTTTACAAACATATAATGAAGTATGCACTCGATTAAGAGATTTTTACAAAGACTGTTAAGTCTACCCGGTTAAAGGATTTCAAGTTGATTCACCTGTTAGGATGAAATAGTAGATCTCTTACTTGCAACTGTACTTGCTGATTGAGATTCTCTAATGTACTGATCACCTTCTGTGATAGATAGATCTTTTCTACTTCTTATACTATTGTAGCCCTTTGTAATTCGCTTATCTCTTCCTTTCTCTCTTTTTCATACTTCTCTATTTTATCATACTTGGATATGACATAAAACATTGTTTATATATCAATCTAAGTCAATTCCAAAACAATTACAAAGTCGGCTCTTAAACAAGTAAACACAAATATTACTGAGTCGACCCAAATATAGTTACATGGTTACTGCAAACTAACTCGGTGACTTTCTGATACTCGGCATCCACTGTGTTACTCAGCATCATCATGCACTCGGTAGAAGTGGAAACTCAGTCCATACTAACCACTCGGTCGTAGTTTTGAACTCGGTAAACATTGGAGACTCGGTAGATAAAGTGTTACTCGATAGAAACTAAATTTCCTTTTTAACTGTGCAGCACTCGGTAAACACTATGAAACTTTACGAGCTCGGTATGCACTGTTCTACTCGGTAAGCTCTATTCTGCTCGGTAAGCTCTGCTCTATTCGGTAAGCTTTTCTCTACTCGGTAAGCTCTATTCAGAATAAGTGTTGTTGCTAATGACAATCATGCTTAATGCAAACAATCTCCCCATTTGGCATTAGTGACAAAAACACTTATAGCCAAAACTTATATACAAGAATCATGCTAAATCTTTTTTTGATTTTTCAAAATTTATCTTTGTCAAACTGCTGTCTATACATTTCATGACTCCCTTATATAGAGTACTTTCTCCCCCTTTCGTATTACACACCTTAATCTTATACACTTTCTCCTATACATTTTCTCCCCCTTTTTGACAATAATGCCAAAGGTGTATATACAAGTATTTTACAGGGAGAATCCAAAATGTGAAAGAAAATCAAAATGTACCTTTATGATTAGTGCCAGAGTTCTGTCCCAATTCTCTTGCAGAATCTTGCATGTTTGGAGTGCAATTTGGACTTCTGCAGAGAGTTCAATCATGTGATCTGCAATTGAAAATTGATTGTCATGGAGTAATGCTTTTGAGTGAACAATGTGCTTTTGCATTATGTCCATGATGGGAAGGATCATGTTCTGAATATCTAGCAGTGTTGACCGGATCTTTGTATCTTCTTTTAATAATTTCGACTACCTATTTGATAGGAATGTGATTTTCATATGATGTGCAAAGCTTGAACTAGGTTCAAGTTGCAACCTCTGTACACTGTCCTTTAGATCCTCATCAATCTTATTCAATTTTTCCTTGACTTCCTTAGTGAACTCGGTAACATTACATAGCTTAGCAACGAGTGAGGTAACATTGGAATAGGAGGACTCAATATCTATCAAAATTGAAGATAATTCTACCTGATTAATAGCTATATGCTGAGCAACATGCTCAAGCACTTTATTGTCAAATTTCTTCTTGGCTTTCTCAATAATCTTCTCTGACGCAAAGGAATCCTCATGGAACTTGTTTACTACCTCAGCGAACTGTAACAAAATATGTTGAGAGGAATCAACTTTAATACCTAATGCTTCTGACAAAATATCCTTTGCATCTTCAATAATTTTATATTCCTTGTCCCTTTCTTCTTTTAGTTTCTTCTGCTTTGCTTTCTTTTGGAGGAGTTCACCAATGTTTTGCATTTGATCTGCTGAAAGATTTCCAAAGTCTAATTTTCGAATCTCTATTTCCTTATCTAAGTCTATATCCTCTTCTACATTCTTACTCAAAAATCTTGTACTCAGTTGAGCCTTAGGATCAACCATTATTGCACTTAATGCCTTTATAGAAGTTATTGTAGACATTGTAGGACTAGCTGTGAAAAATTATAAACTACCGACTGGAATACTTGAAGGGCTCAAAACTGAAGTATTCACAATTGTAGAATCAAAAACTGAAATACTTACTGAAGTATCCAAAACTGAGGTACTTACTGCTGGAAAACTTGATATGGAAGTAGGTACTGAAGTAGATACAGGAGACTGCAACTCGGTAAAAGAGGTGGTAGTCATTTCTGTCGATGATTCATTGAGTTGTGGTAGTGATGATTTGACATTTGATGTATCTGTGGAAGTTGTCACAATCATACTTGAAGTTAATTCCGTGCTAGGTGTAGAAACTTTTTCTGGAGAGTGAGGAAGTGAGGCAATGACTTCTGCAGCTATCCAAACAATATTATCTTCCTCATCACTTTGCTTGTCTACCTCGGTATCTTCTTCATGTTCATCACTGTCATCATCAATATCCTTGATTATCACAATTTTGACACTCGATTTGTGAAGATTATAGATGTTTTTCCATGTGGCAGTGGCACTCTTCACAACCGACTCAATATCTTTGATCAAAATCAAACAACTATCGAATTTGAGTGTCATCTTAATTTCATTATCTATCAATGCCTTATTAATTTCAGCATTTTTCAAACTTGGCATTAATTGCCTCAAGGTTTGAGCATAGATGTCCTTGACAGTTTGTCTTGCATTAGACCATCTCAACTTAATTTTGTTCAGCAGAGTTCCTAGGATTTGAGAAGCTATCTCTTCAGGTGAGTATTTCCATCTTCCTATTTTCTCGATAACAGCATCTTCAATTTCCTGCTGCTCTTCCTCAGATCTGATTTCATATTTTAGAGATTTGAAGTTTGCAATTCTGGATCCTTCTTTCATATCCTTGATCTTTTATTTTAATGAAGGAGGAGGCCTTTTGAATACTATTTCTTCACTATCTTTGCCTACCTTGCCTCTTGCACTCCTTCTTGTAAATACTGCAGAGGGTTGCTTGGGTGCCTTGGTGATAAATACTTTTCCTTTCTTCTTTGCTGGTAGTTGTTCTTCTTCCTCCTCATCCTTTTTCTCTTCTTCTTCTTCAAAGTCCTCTCCTTTTTCCTCGGTTGACATTTGAGGTGTGCTAGCTTGTATTTTGGCCATCCTCTTTCTTCCTTTGTTAACCACCTGTGGAAGCTTTATACTAAGCTCAATTATCTCCTTAGCTTCTTCATATGTCCCAAAATATGGTGCCTTTGGATTAACAGGTTGATTAATTAGGGCTTCAATAATATTCTTGGTTTCATCAATATTTACCTCATAGGGAAGAGGTTTCACATGTACAATCCTTGGTTTTGCTACCTGTATATACAGATTATCACAGTCAACCATGAAACAAATATCATCTTTGTAATCTTCCACCAATTTCTGTGGAATCCAGAATCTATTGTTCATTTTCTCTTTAAATGATTCAAAATAGTTATCCATTATGCTTTCAAAATTGTCACCCATTTCTGAAATGTATTCATTCATCTGATAAAGAACCGGCACATCTTTTCTCCATACTACCGTGCCTTTTGATGGGAAAAACTTTTGAGCATAGAAAAATAAACAAACCAAAAGTGAGCCAAACTTACATGGATTGTTCTTTGAGGTTTGGATGCTCTCCATGTTCTTATTGAACTGTTTCAACAAAAGATCTGCTAGTTCAAATGACAGATTGTTCTTTACAATTTTATATGCTAGGTCAACTGCTTCACATGGAACACTGTTCTGCCTACTTGAACTATATATCTTGTGAACTACGATATGTATACCAAACTTCAATCTTGCATCTGTAATTCTACTTATCTTCATACCTCTACCATCCCACTCAGCTAGGGTTTTCTCTTCCAGTTCTGTCTGACCTAGGGTTTTTGTAGATTTTGCCTTGTCGAGCATGGGAAGACTAGTGATTCGGTGAATCATCTTCTTCGTAATCTCTACTGGTTGCTCAAGCCATATTTTACCTTCATGTACTCGAAAAAGGATATATCTATTTTATCTAAAAGCTCTGAGGCAAGTGTGTGATGTGAACTAAACCCTTATCTTCCAAATGTTGATGCTCCGGTTTGAGAACACCATCGACACATAGTTCCTCACGAATAGTATCTATCTCTAGGGCTCCAAGCTCTTGAATTGTACACTTAAAATGACTGCGAATATCGTTAATAAGGAGTACCTTAGGAGGAATCCAAGATTGAGCTCCACTCGGGTCTAGGGTTCTGGAAACTGCAGGCACGAGTTTGAAATCTAGTGCTTTCCATTCTCCA
This sequence comes from Chamaecyparis obtusa, assembly GCA_027943335.1. Classification (NCBI taxonomy): domain Eukaryota; kingdom Viridiplantae; phylum Streptophyta; class Pinopsida; order Cupressales; family Cupressaceae; genus Chamaecyparis; species Chamaecyparis obtusa. The sequence goes on along the minus strand of BSBK01001154.1, from coordinate 4,005,133 downwards.
TGAACCAACATTTCCAAATCTTTCTTCATTTTAGCACTGGATGATGCCATGGTAGCTCGGTGAACATAGTAAATTATTTGAGGAAAGAGAATATCTTGCTGAAATATGCTTCAAAATGCTTGATTGTACTAGGAGACTTTTGTTCACGGTGAATAGTGAACTTGATTTCACTTCTTTTGTTAAAACTTTTTCATTAATGCTCAGTACGAATTAGGGTATTGAATTAGACAGGCTGTCATCCACTATGAATTAATTGCTTGGTGAAGACTCCACAGCTCAGTGATCATACAAATTCATACTTCTCTGACCTTACTCGGTAACCAAATGAAGTTAGGTTACTCCCGACCTTTCTTGGTGATAACTGATACCGACCTTCTGGTGATCCTGTTGTATCTTGCATACTGATTTGGATCTGTCTTCCTTTCAGTTCAAGAACTATTTTGGAATATGTCTATGAAGATACAGTTCCAGTGCTTTCTTGGAGACTAGTTAGAGCTCATAGAGCCACTCCCTTCATTAGTGACTTCAGGATTGGTTTTCTCGGTAGGTTTAGGAATCCACTTCTGTATCATCTGCTTCCTAATGTTATTTGCTTTTGCTTTCTTTTCATCTTAAATTTTTCCTAAATTCATGCATTTTTTAGCTATGTGACCAAGCTTAGTGCAATTATAACATCCTATGGTAGAATCCCTTTTTCTCAAGTGGTGCCTTACACAATTCATGCCAATGTGTCCATATTCTCCACAGTAATGACATCTACACCAAGTGTTGTAATCCCAACCAAACATTGCTTTAATAATTTGTTCCGCTAGATTGGGTGTTTTAGTTCTGCATTCTGATGCCTTATGACCTTGTTTGCTACATTTGTGACATATGTCTTTAAATCTTGGTTTCTCCTTGCATTCATTTGCTTTATGACCAAGCTGATTGCAATTGTAGCATTTTCCATTGAATTTTTCTTTTCCATTGCTCCAACATTTGTTTGAAGTATGACCAATTTTTCCACAGTGATTATAGGTAGGTTTCTAATTCTTTTGAGTACCTTGTTTGGAGGATTCACCTTCCTCTTTGTATCCAAGTCCTGCTTTTCCTTTTTGCCTATGAAGGTTTCATTCATACACCTGATTCATATCTTCTTGAGATTTCAACATTCTCTCATTGATTTTCCTTTTAGCATCTAGCTCACTCATCACTCTTAAATTGATTTGCTTTTCAGATCTCAGCTCTTCTCTCATATTTTCATTTTCTGATCTTAGAGTTAAGATTTCTTCATTTGCATTGGAGATTTGATCAATAAAATTTTCTAGCTGAAGAGTTTTATTTTGGATTTCATTGTTCTTTCCATCTATTTCATCTTTCATCTTTTTTCTTTGTTCCAAGACTTCACAGAATCTTGTTGACTGAATTTCCTGTTCTCTTTTCAATTTTCTCACTTCTTCTTGCAGAGATCCATTCTTTTCTAGAAGTTCTTTGATTGCATTGTTTGCTTCATCTGAGCTGCTTGAAGGGAAAAAGTCTTCAATCTTTTCTTCAACATACTAGTGGTCATTGATCCGATTTGCAAGTTCCTTCCTTCTTTTTAGGGAAAGGGAAAGATGCTCTCTTGCTTCTTTGAGTTGAGTTATGGCCATTTCCAGATCTAGCTTTTCATTCTCAATTACTTTGTTCAGTCTGAATATCTCCATTGTCCTGAATCTTTTCTCAAGCTGTCAAACTTTATTCTAAGATCCACTAAGCTCTGATACCAATTGTTGGAAATATTCAAGACTATCTAGGTTACTGAGAGGGGAGGGATGAATCAGTAACTTCAAAACTTTTAACAGATTCAGATCTTAATAATATTAGATTGATAATCTGACTGCATGCATGAGTAACAAAAAGAATAAAACATTCATAACACTTAGAACACAGAGATTTGGTGACCCGAAAACCTTCCAAGTAGAAAGTAAAACTAGGGTGGGGATGATACCCACAAAACTTCAATACTGCAGTATAAAGTTTGCTGGTTAAGGCTTACAATGATCACTTCTGATGATCTGCCCTATTAGGAGCAATAAGGACTGCTAGGTCCACCTTGTTAGAGGTTTTACAAACATATAATGAAGTATGCACTCGGTTAAGAGATTTTTACAAAGACTGTTAAGTCTACCCGGTTAAAGGATTTCAAGTTGATTCACCTGTTAGGATGAAATAGTAGATCTCTTACATGCAACTGTACTTGCTGATTGAGATTCTCTGATGTACTGATCACCTTCTGTGATAAATAGATCTTTGTTGCTTCTTATACTATTGTAGCCCTTTGTAATTCGCTTATCTCTTCCTTTCTCTCTTTTTCATACTTCTCTATTTTATCATACTTGGATATGACATAAAACATTGTTTATATATCAATCTAAGTCAATTCCAAAACAATTACAAAGTCGTCTCTTAAACAAGTAAACACAAATATTACTGAGTCGGCCCAAATATAGTTACACGGTTACTGCAAACTAACTCGGTGACTTTCTGATACTCGGCGTCCACTGCATTACTCGGCATCATCATGCACTCGGTAGAAGTGGAAACTCGGTCCATACTAACCACTCGGTCATAGTTTCAAACTCGGTAAACACTGGAGACTCGATAGATAAAGTGTTACTCGGTAGAAACTAAATTTCCTTTTTAACCATGCACCACTTGGTAAACACTGTGAAACTTTGCAAGCTCGGTATGCATTGTTCTGCTTGGTAAGCTCTGTTCTGCTCGGTAAGCTCTACTCTGCTCGGTAAGCTCTGCTCTGCTCGGTAAGCTCTGTTCAGAATAAGTGTTATCACTAAAGACAATCATGCTTAATGCCAACAGAATGTGCCATTTCAGATTACTATGTCATTTTCGGTGATCCTCGGTAAACACTATATAAATTTCTCGGTGTATACAAACTCTCGATGTTTACTATCTGTCGGTGTCAGTGAAGCTATTGCTCAGTAAATTGTGTAGTGCTTGGTGTATATGCTTTACCGACTAGTCTGTCTTGCTTCTAGTTACCGATTAGCAAAATATAAGTGACTGGTCGATATCTTTACAAACCTTTGATACTAATGACAATGTTGAATGCTCAATATAGATAACATCATATCCTTTCATAAACACACATAAATCATTGTTTGCATTAAATTATAAAAAATTATCAGCATGATTCAAATCTGTAATTGTCTGCCACCTAAAAAAAATCGGGCTTTGAAGTGTTGTTATATCTGAGTACAGAGAATCCAGGGTGTTGACACCAAAAATTTCAGCTCCTAAAGGAATAGGACGTCAAGGAAGTATAATACATATTGGTCATATTTTATAAATCTCCTTTGATAAAAAGGTTTAAATAGATAAAACATTTATTATTTTCCACTCTCATGTATTAGGTTGTAAATATTTTGATTTTATGCATATTTTTTTTTAGATATTAATAATTTTAAAAAATAAAAATATGTATAAAATTGGGCTAAAAAGGTGGCGAGAGGGAATTGAACACTCAACCTCTTGAGCCGACCTTTTACCTACCTATCTAATCTCTCACCCCCTAACAGCCGTATAATGTTGAGATTGCGCAGGATAATAAAAATTATTTTCAGTCACATAAGCAGCCTAGTAATTTGAAAATTACGCAAAGGAGTAACTCTGATTTGCAACAACGTGAGCATGATGAACAAGCCCACCAGCTCATGCAAAATAGAAGGGAGTATGTAAATAGAGTTTTTCAAAATGAGCAACCGCAAGAAGAAAGTAATAATTATTTCAACAATATACATTGTAAAGCAAATAATAATGTGCTTGCACGAAACGGATGGGAGTATTCTAATCAGCAAAGACTTTCCATACAGCAGCCGTATAGTATATATCAGCCATGTGAGCAGCTGAAAGAGGATGTTAACTTGATTGTGCAAGGCAGAAAAGATTACCTCAACAACAATAATCAGCAAAATTACTATATGTAGCAGCCATATGATCCAGAATCTGTGCAAAACAAAGGTGGCAGAATGTATAATAATCTATATGAGAGCAAATGTGAGCGTGTAAAAATTATGCCAGGTAATAGTAAAAATGGTTATGCTAATGATGAATATGGCAAAAACAATTATAATGGCAATAATATTCACGTTAATTCTGGAAAAGTAAATGAAGATGTTTATCCGCAACAAACTAATTGTTTATACAGTGGAAACATTAGTGTAGAGAAAAATGAAATGCATATTAGAGAAAATTATTATTATTATTATATTGGGAATGCTGGAGGATATACTTTTACAGAAAAATGTGCACAAAGCCAAGATGATGCACAATTTTTAAATGCAAACATGGATTACCTAGGCAAGCATTATGAAAATTATGCACAAAGTATTTATAATGATAATAATCTGAAAGTACAATATTTTGGAGGTACACAGTACCCACATGCTGAGAAGCAATGTCATGAAAGTAGATATGATCTGAATAGTGCACCTCAGAATATACACAGGTGGATTTATCTAGGTGAAGGACAAAACTATTATGGTAATTTATAGCATGGAAGAGCTCAGACTCAACAATCTCATGCACGGCCAATGCAAATTTCAATGCATCCAGGGAGAGGCCAAAATTATGCACAGTCATATGCTATGGGCACAAATTAGCAACTTGGGAACCCTATACAATAGCAACATCGGCAGCACGGAGGAGAGATGCCAAATCCAATGGCTTAGCAACATCACGGTGGCCAATATGGTAATCTGGAAAATCCATGCTAGAGAGGTAACCCTATTCCTCAAAATCAATATGTTTAGAATAACAGTAATGAAAATTTATTTGATGTTAGATCTCAGGAAGTAAATGAAAGATATAAACCATTGGATTTTTCAAATGTTATTTGTTGTCCTGACCCTATACCAAATAAATTGAAGACTACTATTCCCAAGTTTACTAGTGATGGATCTCAGTTAGCTAAACAACACGTCATAAATGTGAAGAATATTGTTTATGAATTTGATATTACTCATGAAGACATGCATATGAAAATGTTAGTTCTTTCACTCAAAGATAGTGCAGATGAGTGGTACCAAAAGTTGCCAGATAAATCAATTACCAGTTGGCAAAACTTTGTTGATCAGTTTATTGAGGAGTTTGGGGATCACAGATATCCATCCTTTGCAACACATGAATTAACCACTATGAGGAAAAATATGAATGAAATAGTAAGGGAGTTTAATAAAAGATTTAACGGGGTGTTGAATAAGATTCCAAGGGATATCCGCCCTGTTGATCCTTTTCTAATTACTTTTTATTTGAAAGCTTTTGATGTCAAGATGAATTATGAGATAAGGTCTCATAACCCAACAACTTTACAACAGGCTTTCAAGATAGCATTGAATATTGAAAACAATAGAATAGCTATCGAAAGAATTGATAAAAGAAGTGATCCTAAGCTATTCGATCCTGTAGTCCCAAAAAAGAATAGTGAAAGTGATAAAATGGATGAATTAGTAGGTTTGATGAAGAATTTGCAACCAAACAAAAGTCATTTTCAACCAGGAAGACAGGACAAAAATTTCAATAGAAATGATAGATACAGGTTACAGGACATGCCTTATCATACTGAATGGAAAGATGGAAGGCCTTTAAAAAAGCAGACAGACACTCCAGATCCTCTCAAGAAAAATAATCATTTCATAGGGGATGAGTTGTGGTGTGAAATTTGTAAAATTCCTCACCCTCAGGATCAATGCCTTATAGCACAAAAGGTTTTAAAGGAAGAAAACCAAGGATATGAAGAGAGGCCTGTGATAAATGCTCTTTCATCCACACCCTTTTGGTCAGGAGATAGTGATGATTTAGATGGGGAATATGTGCCAGACAAAAGTTACAGGAGCTTGGGATACCAACAAGAGTAGGAAGTCTTCTCAGATGATGATAGGGGTCTAGTTATTAGGAGGACAACAAAAGAAGACAGAGAGGCTTACACAGTAGCAGCAATAGAACAAGTGCTTAGAAAATATCACTTGAGGAACAAGAATGTGAACTCAGGAAATGAACAATCAGCAAGGATGTACAGAATTCTGAACAAGAATGTTGAGATAAGGAAAGCAAAGATAGATGCCCCCTAAGAGGCATGTTGATCAAACATCAAAGATAAGTAAACCCATGGACAAATAGGGCAATGGTAAGGAAATTTCAAACTGTACTTCATTTATGTCTCAAGCATTATCTCAGGTGAAACTTTCTATCCCTCTAATGGAAATAGTTAAATTAACTAATTGTGGGAATGAAATGATCAAGTTAATAAATGATGTTAAAAAATATGCAAAGGAACAAAATGATAATGAAGAATTACCAGTTGTTTACCTAGGAACTTCTATTAATGAAGAAGCTACTAAAGTAGATCCTTTCTTTCTTACTTTATTGATAAACAATAAATTGGTTAAAAATTGTATGTTAGATTCTGGGGCAACGGTTAATATTATGCCTCATGGAGTAATGAAAGAATGAGGAATGAATGTGGATACTACTTATGGAAAGTGTTATGCTATGGACAATAGGTCAGTTCTAGTTATTGGAATAATGAAAAATGTTGAGTTTAAGTTCCCTTTGTGTCCTGAAAAATCTTATAAAATAGACATTATTATTGTAGAAGTACCACCTGGTTATGGAATGCTATTATCTAGACAATGGTCTAATTTAGTAGGTGGAAATATTCAACTAGATCTATCTTACGCTTCTATCCCAGTGAATTACAAGGTTGTAAGGATCGATAGAGAATCAAGATCTACTTACATCATTGAGGGTGTTGATCCAAGCTAGGTTACGCACTTCTGTCACACCGACATGGAGAATTTTTAGGTAAGAATTCATAAAAACCTCATTGAAAATACTAGTCCTATTGAAATATGTGCCAAGGAAAATAATGATCTCATTTGGAAAATGTTTTTTGATGGATCATGTAGTAAAAATGGTAATGGAGCAGGTGTAGTGTTTATATCCCCAAATGGGAAATCTTTTAAATATTCCTTTTTGTTAGCATTTGAATGTACTAACAACACTGTAGAATATGAAGAGCTCCTACTAGGTCTCAAAATAGCAGGTAAGCATGGTATCAAAATTCTTTCTGTTTATGGTGATTCTAAATTAATTGTATCTCAGATTAGGGACAAGTTTATTACTAAGAATCATATCCTAAAAAGGTACAAAAATGAAGTGTGGGATTCCATAGAAGTTTTTGATGCTTTTTTGATAACATGGATAGATAGATCTGAGAATATTCTTGCTGATTTCATGGCTAACCTAGCAATTAAGCATAATGATATCCCATGTGAAGATATTGTGCAGATAGAGATCAAACCAAGGCCATCAATACCTGATAACTTTCATAATTGGCAAATCTTTGATAACGATAGAGACATCATAAAGTTTCTTGCATGTGAGGAAAGGTATGAAGATCAATTCATTGATTTAAATGCTTATGTTGAAACTATAGAGGAAAATGATACTTTATTTGGAAAAGATGTAATTCAGCTTAAAACTAATAAAATTCCTAAAGGACTGGTTACACTAGAAAAGATGTTTGATAGGAAAGAATCTAGTGATAAAGTTAAAATGGAAAATACTAATATAGAGGAAGTGGAAAAGATAAATTTAGGAAATGAACACAATCCTAAATAAATTTTCACTGGTAAAAAGTTAACTCCTAAGAGTAGATCTGATATAGTTAATTTATGAAGAAAGTATAGACATGTGTTTGCTTGGTCCTATGACGATCTTAAGGCTTATAGAGAAGAGTTGTTCCAACATGAAATATCCTTAAAACTTGATGCAAAGCCCTTTAGACAAAGGCAAAGACCGATCAATCCAACTTTGGCTCCTAAAATGAAAGAGGAACTCGTTAAGATGAGGGATAAAGCCAATTAGACACTCTACTTGGGTTTCAAATTTGGTACCTGTTAGGAAGAAGAACGGAGATATTAGGCTTTGTGTAGACTTCAGAAATTTGAACATATCTTCGTTAAAGGACAATTATGCATTACCAAACATGGAAGTATTATTATAGAAAGTTACAGGAAATGAATTATTGTCCATGATGGATGGGTTCTCCGGGTACAACCCGGTTAAAGTTAAAGAGGAAGAACAATACAAAATAGCTTTCACTATGCCATGGGGTACATATGTTTATGTGAGAATGCCATTTGGGCTTACGAATGCAAGAGCTACTTTTCAGAGGGCCATGGATGTGGATTTTGAGGATTTCATTGATATTATCATGGTAATATATCAGGATGACATCACAGCTTATTCCAAGAAAGTAGAAGATCATTGTAAGCACTTAGAGAAGATTTTCAAAAGGGCCATGGAATATGGAGTATCCTTAAACCTGAAGAAATGTCATTTTGGGGTTACCGAGGGTAAACTCCTTGGTCATATAGTCTCCAAGGAAGGAGTCAGAATAGATCTAGAAAGAATTGAAGCAATTGATAAAGTTCAGATCTCTAAAAACATTAAGGGAATACAATATTTCCTTGGCCAAATCAACTTTGTAAGACGGTTTGTCCCAAATTTTTTAGAAATCATAAAACCTATTGCAAAGATGTTAAAAAGGGGTGCAGTTATAAATTGGACAGATGAGGCTTTAGAAGCATTTGCCAACATTAAGAAATCAATCAAGGAAGCACCAGTTTTGAAGTCCCCTAATTTTTCAAAACTATTTGAGTTATTCTCCTTTGCTTCTTTCCACACCATAGCAACAGTCTTGTTACAGAAAAATGATGAAGGATACGAACAACCAATAGCATTCTTCATTAAAACTCTACAACTTTCTGAGCTAAATTATGACATACATGAAAAGCAAGCCTATGCATTGGTCAAATCAGTTAAAGCATTTAGACCCTATCTGGTTGGGGCCAAAATTGTGGCATACATACCTAATGCAGCAACTAAGGATATCTTAAGGCAATCAGAGGTTACAGGAAAAAGATATTGATGGATAAATTAGATTCAAGAGTTCAACATTGAAATTCAGATCACTAAGTTAATCAGAGGACAAGGATTGGCTAAGCTTATGGTAGAAACAAATTAAGATGCAGCGCAAGTAAACCAAGTGGATTTAGAAAGGGCAGAAATGAGTATTGAGCATTGTCCATGGTACACAGACATAGTATACTTCTTAAAACATATGAAGTGTCAAGAAGGTCTAAATGATAATCAGAAAAGAACTATAAAGTTGCAAGCATCTAGATATGTGCTAATCCAAGGAGACCTATATTGGAAAAATAATGATGGTATCCTCCTTTTTTGTCTAGACACCTATCAAGCCAAGTCAATTATTAAAGATTTACATGACGAGGTGTGTGGTGGTCATTTTTTGGCTAAGACAATAGCTCACAAGATATTGAAAGCCAGGTATTACTAGCCTCATGTCTTCAAAGAGTGCTATGATTATGTTAGAAAGTGTGATTCATGTCAGAAATTCTCTGGGAAATTGAAATGCAATGGTGCTTTACCCCTTATTTCGTTACAAACTAAAGAACCTTTCAAAATGTGGGGGATAGACTTTATTGGTGAAATTGCAGATGCTTTGAGTGGAGGTCACAGATGGATATTGGTTACGACAAACTATTTCACAAAGTGGGTTGAAGCTATACCCAGAAGGCAGGCTACCAGCAAGGTGGTCATCAAGTTTTTAATGGAGAACATACTGACCAGATTCGGAGTGCCTTATAAGATCATTTGTGATAATGGCATGTGTTTCAGATCTAAGGAATTTTCATAATTTTGCAAAAAATATGGCGTAAATTTATCCTATTCATCTCCATATCATCCTCAAGGGAATGGTTAGGCAGAATCAAGCAATAAGAACATACTGAAGATTATCAGAAGAATGTTGAGTAACAACAAAAAGGCTTGGGACTCTAAACTAAATTTAGCTTTATGGGTAGACAAAGTAAAAGTGAAGATATCGATAGGTTTTACCCCTTATGAGTTGGTTTATGGAAAACAAGCAAGGCTACCATTGAACAATCTATTGCCAGTCTACAAATTCATTCAGGAGGAAGAGCTTGAAGATGTAAACTTTATGGAAGACCGGTTAAGCTAGCTATCAGAATTAGATGAAACAAGAAGATTGGCACAAGAAAGGAATCTTCATCAACAACAACAGATCAAAACTTTTCATGATAAAAGGGCGTCAGATAGACCTTTCAGAGAAGGCGACTGGGTATTAAAATGGAATGCAAAAGACCAAGACAAAGGAAAACATGGTAAGTTCAAGGCATTGTGGCTAGGACCTTACATGGTGGTTTCAAAAGCAAGTGAGAATTCTTATTATTTGCAGGATACTGATGAAGTAATTCAGGAGTTCCCTACTCATGGTCAATATTTGAAGCCATTTTTCTCTTAAAATAGGAAGTATTCTCTAGCTTGTATATTATTAGTTTTATTTTCTTTTAAAGCATCATGTTTCTTTTCTCACTATGGTTTGCTTCTCCAAAGATAACTAGGATCTCGCTGCATCCAGACATGAATGCACGTCCCCAATAAGAGCCACTGTTGACACCGAAAATTTCAGATCCTAAAGGAATAGGACGTCAAGAAAGTATAATACATATTGGTCATATTTTATAAATCTCCTTTGATAAAAAGGTTTAAATAGATAAAAGGTGTATGCATTTATTATTTTCCACTCTCATGTATTAGGTTGTAAATATTTTAATTTTATGCATATTTTTTTTAGATATTAATAATTTTAAAAAATAAAAATATGTATAAAATTTGGCAAAAAAGGCGGCGAGAGGGAGTTGAACACTCAACCTCTCGAGCTGACCTTTTACCTACCTATCTAATCTCTCACCCCCTAACCAATTAGTCTACATTATTCTTCGAGAGGGTTAGGAGAGATTATTTATTGACCTTTATTGTATGTGTAGGTGAGAGATCAAAATAACCTTTCACACAGGGAGTTATCTATCTCTTAATTATCTTTTGTAATAATGTGATTATTATCTATTTATATATTGTCTATTTTTAATGTTAAAAGGAAAAAAGAATGGGGAGAGGGAGTTGAACACTCGACCTCTCGACCTATTCTTTCTTTCCTACCTAACTACCCAAACCTACTCCCCTTACCAACTACTCTATGTTATTCTTCAAGAGTATATGTATGAATGAATATATAAACATAAGACGACCATATTTCCTTCAAAATAAATTATTAAAATTAATATTGTTTATTAGGGAGAATTTTTGCATGTCATAATCACTTATTCATAATTTGTATTTTACCCTAAAAATTTTTAATTATATGACATAGTGAGTTCATTATTTGATATGTATTAATTTGTGACCTAATTTCTTACCGCTTCCTCATTTTCATGTTTTCAAATATAGTTAACATTTATATTTTTAGGGTGAAAGAAAATTTTATTATTAGTAAACTTTAATTGTGTATAATTTGTAAATTGATTTTTGTATGTATTCTTAGGGTTTGAGTAATGATTAATTGTTTTTTCTTTTCAATCTCAAATCCCTTAATGTAATTTTTCACCTTTTATTTTACTTTAATTTTAGGGTGTTAATAGTTTCATTTTAACTTTTTTAGTTAATCTTTTATAGGTGTGTTTCTAGGGTTATTTTTATAAGGTTAAAATTTTAGGTTTCCCTAATCATACACATTTTATAATTATATTGTCATTTTTGTATTTGAAATATTTATTAAGGTGATTATTTTATCTTAATGATTTAGTCCATCAGTGGATAGATTTTATTTTAGGGCTAAATCTATTTTGCATTAAATGGGTTTTACTCTTTAGTAGGATCATTAATTTTTATTTTCAAAATAAAATGATAATTATGAGCATAATGATTTATTTATCTTATTATGATCCTATATAGTTTGATAATTTTTGGGACTTAAAATATAATTATATTTTATTTTATGATACTTGATTTAAATTAAGTATTAATAAATAATAAGTGGTTCTTATAAGATCAACATCATATATATATATATATATATATATATATATATATATATATATATATATATATATATATATATATATATATATATATAATTTATTTTATTTATTTAAGATAAACTAATATTGGTTATTTTGTGTGTGTGGGAAATTAAAGAACAAACTATTATGCACGACATTCATAAATTATGAGGTAAATTTATCCCGAACCAACATTGTAATGATTTATTATACATATTTAGGGTTAGTTACGTGATTAGGTCCTGTGAAAGGGCATGTCCTTTCATAGGGAACCATTGAGAAATATATTTATAATCAATCAAATTGTAAACAAAACAACAATTCGATCACGGCAAAAAGATACCTTCTCACAGATTGAAACTTAATGTCTCAAGATCTCAGGGACAAATATCCGATAAGTAATTATACCTATTGATTTTACAATTTTTTATGTTCAGTCAGTTTCTTGGATTACTCTCTAACAAAGGTATCCTATTATGCTTTCTATTCTATACATTTATTTATGATCAATTTTTACAATTTGAATAATAGTAGCATGGTCTGGGAACCTATTACTGTTTCCTTTGGGCTCTTAAGTTGAGTTAAAAATCTTAGGACCTATTGTATAAATTGTTGTAAATTTTGTTTTAATAGTAGCTTGTAGGGTGATGGTCTTGTTTTGCAGAAATGAGTTATCTTAAAACTGTCTCCAGTTACTTATGGTATTGAATGTATCTGACTCTATTTTCAAATTTGTATCAGGCACTGGTCTATCTGTTCTTTTGAAATTGTCATTTATTTCTTTATGTGGGATATATTTCAAATCTGTTACTTTATCTACAAAACATTAGATTAGGTTTAGTGTTAGTTCATAGCATTAGTTTAAATATTTGCCAATTAGGATATTAGGTTAATATATCTTCCAAGGATCAGTAACCTCTTTGGAAGAAATTTTGTTGTTTATGCACATTGTTTGTGCAGTTAGACAGTGTACTCAATTTAGGCCTACCAGCCTTGGTTCAATCGAACCAAAATTGTAGAGGCATCTATTATGCCTATTACTTGGCCTCAAAATTACCAGCATTTTTTAGCACCAACACAGGGCAATGCATGTCATTCTATGTAAACTGGTATACTCATGGATATACATAGTTCTATCTTGGGCTTTATTAACAAGTTTGTCCATTAAATCCAGCATGGGGAGACTACTGGCTAAAGTTAACAGAGTCTCTATATCACTTAAATTATGTAACAAAATAGGAGCTTTGTCTACTGTGAGGTGTTTCTCATATATTAGTCCGATCAAGGATTGATATTCTATTAGAACTCTTTCTACTAGTCCATTCAAAGAGATCCATCTGGTCTCAACATCCTTGAGAAGCTTGTTTCCTCATGTTAATCCCTCTGAAAAAATCTTAAATTCTACAAAATGTTTAGGACTTCTGCAGAAGTAAGAGTATAGCTCACGGACTAGATCTTCAACTTTTGACACTGTAGGAAAATCACTTACAATTTTATATGCTTAATTCATTCGATGGTCCATGCAATGTATGCCAAGCATGTAACGTGTAATACTAGTTTGTAATCTTGCAAAAATACCATTCCTTTGGCCTTGCATTACTGTAGCTCCATCATCTCCAACACACAAGTTAACTTCTTTCCATTTGTGAAATCATCCATACCAACAACTTCATTCAAAGCATTCTTCACTTTAAAATATAATTTTTCTACTATTGAATTGCCCCTCATTTTATGAACATAGAGTAGATGAGCTTGGCGGACATGTTCTTTTACTATATACACATGCATACAGACCCAAGTAGTGTTATCTACTACAATAACTTCAACTATGGATAATGAAATGAATCTAGACTATTTTACTTTCTCCTATAAATTTTTCTTTTCTACCTCCGAAAGACAATTTGTCATTTCCCATCCAATGTTTGTTAACCAATGTGACATAGGATAGTGAGGAACTCTGAAAAATGATAATAAATTATCATATTCTAAGAATTCTTTCATAGGATGCCCTCTAGACAAAATATGAAAAACAACACTCATCTAAATGGTCTTTGCCAGGTTTGCTTCATTGGCTACATGTTTAAACCTAGCCTTGATTGGATTTTCACTACTAGCAATTACTATCATTCTCTTGTTACTCTCTTCATATTCTATGGCATACTTAACATGAAGACTTTCTTCCTTTGATTTCCATCTCACTACTGATATTTCTTGTCCGTCTATGGTCTATTTTTTGTAAACCTTACCAATATGTTTTTCTATAGTGTCAAGCCTTAGCTATAATTTCTTCTCTCTTTTAGTTTTCTTGGTACAAATCTTACACCTTCATTTTGTTGGTTGTTCACCATTGTTTAGGATTGTTTCAATGAACCAATACTTTTCTATCCAATCAACCTTAAAATTTCTTATCATTTCCCACTCCCGCCCCATTTTTCCTTCCCTTTTTGTTTTCTTCTTACCAACATCAACATTATCTTCATTGTTAGCATTTTCATCCAAATCATTCTGCATATCCCTTATAACATCTTCTGTTGTGCCACCATTTTTATCCTCATTTGATACATTTTGATTTAACTCAATGACAACCCTAGTTTGCGGTATTGGTACTAGTGAACTAATGTGAATGGATTTTGCACTTGCAATTGCAGAAGTTGATGGAGTAGAAAAAATGCTGACTCCAAAGAAAGCCTTTATGGTAGTATCTTTAAGTTTTGGGCATTTTGATGGCCTCACAAACCCTTCACTTCCCTGAGGAGTCTTACCCTTGTGTAGCTTTCCAATCCCTTCACTACCCTGAGTTTGAGTTTGAGTTTGAGTCTCAACCTCCCCTGACATCTCAATCCCTTTAGAAGCCTAAGGATACACAAGATAGCCACCCTTGTCTAACATATTGACCTCTCACTAGTCACTAAGATTCTAGGAATTATAATTAATAGCAATACTGTGAAGTGCAAACAAATAATTGCTTACCTTGGTCCTAATTTATCTGAATTCTGCTTGTCTGAAATGTTGAATCCTTTGTCTACTGTTGCAATATTATTATTTGTAAATCTGGCCCTCCAAACTTTTGTAACGGGACATGAAAAGACTAACAAATCTGATTTGAATTTATATCAATCCATGATTCCAATTTCCATTTTTTTTCAATTCCCATGATTTTTAAAATACATTAACATTTTGATTTAAGTGTGGCAAAAATGTGTTGACTTGTGCAATGCACAATGTAGAAATTAACAAATTGTTGGAAAAATAGGTCCTGGTCAATACAACAATTATTAAATGGTTGGTGAAATGGGACCAATCTAAAGACCATTTGGCTATATTTAGATTTTATTTTTAATTCATAATTAATAACCCTTGGCAAATAAGAGTTCATAACAAGAACCACATCAAATTGGTTAAAGTTGAATATACTGGTCAACCATGTCAAATTGAAAATCTTTATGGCAATTTGAAATAATATATACCTGTTAGCGTGTAGTGATTGGGCAATTTGGGCCACTACATATTGTGCATGATTCGCTAATTCTGGCAACTCAATTTCCCATAATTCACCAAAAGGATAATATTCGCCACTAAAAATTACCCTAAAACTAACCCACATAATCTTAGAATAATCATCAGTAAATATAATAAATTACCTATCTCCAAAGTAAGACCTAGTCTGAGTAGGTCCACAAAGATCTGTATGAATCAAATCCAACTTGTTGTTCACAGAAAAAGCTTTCTCCCAGAGCTCCTCCTTTTTTGCTTTCCCATTAAACATTATATACATGTTGTGTTACTAGTTGGCTTCATGACAATCTTATGTAGATCTCTTATAATAGAATTATTGTTATAGGCCTTTACCATGTTATCAAAGTTTATATGACAGAATCTCCTATGCCATAACCAAATGTCATCTATCTTCTCAACAAAGAAACTTACCTCAGTAAACTTTAGCTAAAAGACATCACATCTTGTCTGTGTACCAGATGCGATCCAATATCCATTAGCACCTCTGATTGTGTAGTGATCATCCTTGTATTCCAAATGATATCCCTTATGAACTAGATAACCAACACTTAGTATGTTATGTTTTAATTCATCAACAAATAGTACATCATCTGTGTTATTTTTCCATCTAATGTAATAGATCATCTTCCAACAATCATCCTAGGATTATTTTCACCAAACCTGACAGCACCACCATCATACTTCTTATGTTCAATGAATCTATCTTTATGACTAGTCATATGATATGAACATCCACTATCTATAATCCAATCATACTTATTATCAACATGAGAAAATAATGTATTTTCTTCATGAATAGGTTCTTCATCTTTGATAGCCACAAATCCAAATACATCATTCAAATCATACCCATCATATGATGCACCATCACTAGCATAATAGCATTCCTTATCTTTATTGAACTTTCCAAACTTAGCCTTATGTTTAGAATCCTATTTGAACATATAGAAGCAAAATAACCAACTTTATTAGAGTTAAAGCATTTCAATGGTAACTTTCCTTCAAACTTACCTTTTCCTTTTCTTTCTCTCCTTGTAATTAGGGCCATAATCTTGTCATCAATACTTTTTCAAGCCTTTAAATCTCCTCTCATTCTTCAACATACTCTCTAAGTTCTTCAATGTACTTGCTTGTCCTGCTAGATCTTGCAAAGCTAGGTCCAAACTTCTTGTCATTGTGAACATTTTCCTTAAGATTTGTCTCAATCTTTGGTAGAGCATCCTTAAGCTCTACGGTATCAAAGGTAGTTATCTTGGGTATGAACATTTCTCTGGTAAAATCCTTGTTGAATGGAATGGTCTCTTCTATGGCATGTACCTTAGTTTTGTACATAGGTGTTAAATATCTTAGAATCTTTTCTATAACCTCATCTTCAATATATGTACCTCCATTTCTCTTGATTCTATTTATACATCCAGTAACCCTTTGAAAAAACATTCTTACTATCTCATCTTCCCTCATCTAAAGTGTTTCCATTTTCACTCTTCAATTATGCAATTTGGCTCTTTTAGTGTATAAATCTCCTTAATACAATGCAGTCATTTTGTTCCATATCTCATTTGCCTTAGTCAGATCTATGATATCTGAGAATTCTCCTTCTGATATTGCCTTGATCAGTGCCTCTCTCGCCAACATGTTTCACTGAAACAACTCATTTTCCTCATCAGTGGTAGTAGCATCATCCAACTAATCTTTAGCCTTTATTGTAATATCTTTGCTAGTTACTATCCAATATTTTATATCCCCATGAAAAATAGGTCAGTCTTCATTTGGTCCTTCCATGCTCCAAAGATGTCTACATCAAATTTGGGACTGTCTTTCCTGAAGTAAGACATCTTGATCCTTTCCTCAAGTAGTCAATCTTTCTCTTCGACGACGAGTAGCTCTAATACCAATTGTTAGAATAACAATGTCCTAATCAACTAAGATGGGGGTGAATCAATTGATGCCAAACATATTAGATAAAACCTTAAGTGTAAACTTCAATGCCTAACCAAATAACTAAACATGAAAGAAAAAGAAGCAATAACACATGAACACACTTGAACACCAAATTTTCTCTCAAGGAAACCTTGTTAAGGGAAAAAAACACCTGTGGGGATGGTAAATTCCAACACCTTGGACTAAAACAATTCTAACACTATTCTCAACAAGACAATGGTTTCAAATGGTACATCATGTGGATCTCACATGCAATTAACTATGACTCCATCCAATACCTTATCAAATGTAAATATAAAACATACATAAGATCCATGTGCATACATATATAGTGTTAGTATTTTTTGGCAAGTTGTCTATACTAAAGTATATGACTAGATATAGAGTTGTCATTATGGCAACAAAGTCATATAGCAGTTTGGAGTCAGCGCACTAAGTGTAAAGATCAGAAATCAGTTAAGTGTTGAAGACTGGACAACATACAGAGTTCCTACAACTCAGAGCACCTGTGCCCATGTGTATGGATGAATTATGGTATGCACCCTAGAAGTTAAGGTTGTTAGACTATACTTATGCTTAGTCTAAAAGCACATAAGTAGATATGGAAAGATGTGTAAGTTACAGTCAGTTGAAGTTGCACAACCAGTGTGTGCCAGCAGAGAATAGAGCATAGAGCTAACAGTGACTATTTTGGTTTTCGATTGTAAATTAATGTTATAGAGGCTATGTGCCCATTGTATTTAGTTTTTCGACATATGTACATGTATAATTATAAGCACACTTAAGCCAATTCATTCGGAAGCATTATTTGTAATTAGTTATAGGACCGACCTAATTGTATAATTGGTATGAGCACATAAATATAAGGTGCACCCATTGTATTCAGTATGGAAGTTGTATAAAAGTCATGTGAAGCAGAGTAGAGGTATGCGAAGAGAGCATATGATGCATTAGAGCTTTGCAAGAGGTCAAAGCAT
Organism: Chamaecyparis obtusa; assembly: GCA_027943335.1. Classification (NCBI taxonomy): domain Eukaryota; kingdom Viridiplantae; phylum Streptophyta; class Pinopsida; order Cupressales; family Cupressaceae; genus Chamaecyparis; species Chamaecyparis obtusa. The sequence goes on along the minus strand of BSBK01001154.1, from coordinate 3,986,712 downwards.
CAGCACACCAAAGGAATTGATCTAACAAGCAGTGTCACAGCAACAGTTCACTAGAAAATATAGTGTGTATCTGATCTCAAAAGGTTGTAGCCTTCATCATTTGAGTAGTGAGCTCTAGGACAGTGACTCCACTCCCCTAACAAGAATCATTGTAAAAGACTCCTAACAGGGTCCAACCCTTAACAAGTTCTACTGTACTTAAAGCATTGTAAAGCTACTCCTAATAGGGTAAAGGATCTTCTAACAAGGATCACAAAACACTAGTGCAGAATATTAGTGGGTATCAAGTCCCACCGGGGTTTTTACCTATTTGGGTTTCCCCGTAACCATATTGGTGTCATGTGTTGATTTCATGTTTCATGTTTATGTGAATGTTTAATTCAGTACTTAAGCATTTATAATTCAATATTCAAATTAAAGTGAAAATTTAAATTACAATGAACACTAATTCACCCCCCCCCCCCTCTCAGTCTTCCCATTCCTAACAATTGGTATCAAAGCTTTGGTCCTCAGCAAAGAAGTTTAACCACTTGAGGAGATCATGGACAAAGAAGATTTGAAGAAGAATCTTGAAGAAGCTCTTGAAGACCTAGACAACTTAGAAAGAGAAATTGAAAAACTAAAAGAAAAAGTTAGTGATGCTCAATTAGTTATCAAGAAACTAACAAAATATTTGAAGGGACACTCTAACAGTGATCTTGAAGAAAAAGTCAAAAAGTTGAATGAATAAAATGCATCCTTAGTGAGTCAACTTGAAGAACTTGATGACAAACTGATGAGCAATCAAGATGTCTACAATGAACAAGTAAAGGAGAACCTTCAACTCAATGAAGAGTTAAGTGAAGCAAACTTAGAAATCTTGGAGCTAAAGAATAACAAAGAAAGCTTGGAATATGAATTAAAGAAGTCAAAGGATCATATTGACAAATTACACACCAGTGCTGAATTGGTAGAATCACAGTTGTATGCAAGAAGAATCAAAGGAGACACTAGTTGTATTGGATACAATGAAACACAAAATCAGATTGATAAGATGCGAGCAAGAAAGGAGACACAAAAAGAATCTACTGATACTGAGAAGACTAAAGATCAAACCAAAGATAATGGTGGTCCTCCTAGGAATGAGCACAAGCCTATTGAATGCACCTGTTTTGCATGTAACAAGCATGGACACATTGCAAGGAACTGTACAGAGGTAAAACCTTTTAATGGTTACTATTATACATGTAATGTATTTGGTCATAGAGAAATAAATTATAAGAGTAGTAAGAAGAACAGGATTCAGCATGATCAAAGAAATCAAAATCAGACCAATGCAAGAAGTTCTTAGAATGTTACATGTCAGATATGTAACTATAATGGTCATACAACAAACCAATGTAGAATGGTGACTCATGTCAATGCGCCAAGGAATAATAGACCTCTAGTGATTTGTCACTCCTGTAACAAGGCTGGACATATCTCAAAGTTTTGTAGATCAAGGATGCAAGGTCGGGAAAGCCCTAAAAGGCCGAAGAACTAGTCTTGGATCCTAAAGTAGAAGTCAAGTTTGTGAAGGCATTAGAAGATGCGAGCATGATTTGGTCAGATGGAAAGAAAGAAAATGTTAATGGTAATGTATTGGATGCATCCCAAGTGGACGCACCCTCTACATCTACATAAATGGCCCTCAGGGTCATAAGGGGAGCTAATTTAGCTCTAGACCCCTGCGTGGCTGGTATACTCATCCTCAGGGTATGCACCTTTGGACTTAAGCTATTGGAGTGTATTGGAACCTTTGTGCAAGAGAACACATGCTGATTGTTAGCAGAACTCAAGTTTGAAAATTTGAAGTGATAGCCTGGTTTACACGAGTTGCATTAATGGAAAATTTCTTACTTTAAGTACATAGAAAGTTGTTTGTTTACTCATTGCATTCATACTCAGAGCGATTGGAGAGCAGATTGAACCTTGGAATTTCTTGTGAAGAGTTGGAGATTAAGTTATCAGTGATTGCAGTGCATTTGATTGGCTACAAGAAACCCTAGCTCGTTGCACTGGTTTGGAAGCCGTCAGAACATCTCAGAGATCATTTGGAAAGTGAATATCAAGTAAGTCATGGTCACTCCTATTGTTTTTGATGTTTCTAAGAAGAAGAGGTATGTTTTCAAGAGGCACCCATTTAAATCAACCCTAGATGATTTAGAGGGAGCATTCTCCTGAATGCCGATGGGCGTCATGCATGTAGAAGACACAAGGGCTTACATTTATTGTAAGAAGGAACCTATTGGAATGGATAGGTTAAGGGCGCACATGGACACAATGTTGAAACTAGATAAAATGTTCATGGATGAATACACCAAATGGAATGATCACCCCATTATTGAATATGCCATGTCATATGAATTCTATGAGGAAGAAAGAAGCAAGCACTAGTCATCCATCCTCACGAGCATTAAGGAGCAAGAAAAACACTCAAGCACCTCCTCAGGAAGGATTTAGACCTAGCCTCAAAGTTCTATATGCAATAATTGTAGATGAAGGAAGAATTGATCAAATAGGGAAGTTCTATGAATCATATAGTGAGATTGATAAGTCTGAAATTCATGGTATGATTATCAAACATATGATAAAGTTCAAAAAGACAGTTCTTGAATTGAAAATAGAAATACCAGATAATGTATGGGACATTCTAGAAAACCTTAAAAGACAAGAAAATGAAGAAGACCTAAGGATCAAGGAAAAAGTGCTAGAAGACACTTTGCCTGTATGTTCTAAAGAAGAAATAGATATGATATTGAATTTGGTAAAGCCACACCTTAGAACAAAGATGAGAACTCTGCATATAATGAACAAGGACTATGATCTGATAACGAAGGAGACAGAAAAAGCATTTGAGAAAGTGTTGTTGGGACAATAGATCAAACCACCTCTTGCACCCATCAAGGAGGATAAAGTGGCAGAACCCACTAATGTACCAATGATAGGTCCTCAGGACTCAGCGCCCATGTTAGAATCACCCAAAGATAGCACAATTATCATAGATAATGTGGAAATAGCCATGGCAGCTACTGATAAGGAGTTGGACAAGTTTGAGGAAGCATTTGTCAGCACTAAGGAAGCAGAAATCTTATGTAGCAATACCCCTCCCACTCAGCAAGAAGAAGTAATCATAGAAAATATATCTGATGAGAAAGAAGAAGAAAAGAAAGATGAATCTTCTATTGATTTGGTCAAGGTGAAGCAAGAAGTGATGGATAGCACTCCCATCACTCCCTCCTTAACATTTTTGTCAAGTTTCACACCTGACACAAGTAGTTTGGACTCCTGGAAGGAATAAGACCTGACTAAGTTCAGTGTCCTGGCGATGGAGAAGGCTAAGGAGAAACAAGTAATGAGGAATCCTCTCCTAGTGGAATCAGTAAATATTTTGAATAGTTTGTTGCCAGAAGATAAAAAGATGGTAAATGTACATTCAATCGATGATGTGAGCATAATCATCTCACAATTCAAAGTAAATTTTTCAAGCCTAGAAGAATCTGCGGCCATAGTGGCAGAGGAGAAATACTTTAAAAAGAGACTCAATGAACTGATGAGTAACTTTGCACTAGACTTGAACTCTCTTAAGTCTAGTCAAGCATCATTGAAGGAGTTTGTAGATCAAGGAAGGAAAGTCATTGCAGAATCCATGGATCAGGATAAGTTCACTGATGTCCATCTTAAGAAGATCAAAGATGCAGAGGCAATGATTGAGAAGGTGAATATTTTAGTACTAGACATAGCCACTGATGTAAACATGTGCAACAATGTCTACCAAGGTCAGTTGGACATAATTGAGAAGGCAGAGAAAGAAATGGAGAAGATAAGGTCTAGACAGACTCAATTGAGGAATGCTCTTGCGCCCTCACTAGACATTCTCAGTCAAAACATAAAGGAGATTGATGCGATCATGATAACCTATGATCAAGGTTTGAGCATAGAATTGGAGAAGATGGAGAAGCTTCAATATGCATTATGCGCCCATCTACAGATAGTCAATTCTCTGATATCCTTTTGGAAGAAGGAGATCCAGAAACTCAAGATTGCATATCCGGATGTTTTCCCTCAGTGAGTGTATGTAGATAAAGTTTTTTTATGCACCTTTGTCATTAATGTCAAAGGGGGATTTGTATAGAATATGGAGAACATATATGTATAGGGAGATATAAGAGTTTGTATAAAATATATAGAAGACAAAAGTTTTTTGTGTAAAGGAACAATTAGAGACTTGGCCATATTCCTTTGTTGCCATCAATGACAAAGGGGGAGATTGTTGGGAAGTTGTCTATGCTGAAGTATATGACCAGATATAGAGTTTTCATTATGGAAACAAAGTCATATAGTAGTTTGGAGTCAACGCACTAAGTGTAAAGATCAAAAATCAATTAAGTGTTGAAGACTGGACAGCATACAGAGTTCCTGCAGCTCAAAGAACTTGCTCCCATGCGTACGAATGAATTATGGTATGCACCCTAGAAGTTAAGTTTGTTAGACTATACTTATGCTTAGTCTAAAAGCGCATAAGTAGATATGGAAAGATGTGAAAGTTACAGTCAATTGAAGTTGCACAGCCAGTGTGTGCCAATAGAGAATAGAGCATAGAGCCGACAATGACTATTTTGGTTTGCGATTGTAAATTAATGTTGTAGAGGATATGTGCCCATTGTATTTAGGTTTCTGACATTTGTACATGTATAATTGTAAGCACACTTAAGCCAATTCATTTGGAAACATTATTTGTAATTAGTTATAGGGCTGACCTAATTGTATAATTGGTATGAGTGCATAAATATAAGGTGCGCCCATTATATTCGGTATGGAAGTTGTATAAAATTCATGTGAAGAAGATCAGAGGTATGCGAAGAGAGCATATGATGTATTAGAGCTTTGCAAGAGGTCAAAGCATCATCACACCAAAGGAACTGATCTGACAAGCAATGTCACAGCAATAGTTCACCAGCAGATATAGTGTGTATCTGATCTCAAAAGGTTGTAGCCTTCACAATTTGAGCAATGAGCTCTAGGACAGTGAGTCCACTCCCCTAATAGGGATCATTGTAAAAGACTCCTAATAGGGTCCGACCCTTAACAAGGTATACTATACTTAAAGCATTGTAAAGCTACTCCTAACAGGGTGAAGGATCTTCTAACAAGGATCACAAAACACTAGTGCAGAATATTAGTGGGTATCAAATCCCACTGGGGTTTTTACCTATTTGGTTTTCCCCGTACCCATATTGGTGTCATGTGTTGATTTCATGTTTCATGTTTATGTGAATGTTTAATTCAGTACTTAAGCATTTATAATTCAGTATTCAGATTAAAGTGAAAAGTTAAATTACAGTGAACACTGATTCACCCCCCCTCTCAGTGTTCCCATTCCTAACAGTATTGTCAATAATCCATAATCGTAAATAACATCATAATATGTAAATAACCATCATGAAAAATAACCATAAATAGATGATATCACACACTATCCAATGGGTCATATATATCAAATCCAATATAAAGTCTTGCATCCATAACATCAAGTATCATTAAATAACCAACGCACACATGAAAGTTGCCTAAAAGAGTTTGGCAAAAAGAACTAAAAAGCAAGCTATGGATGGGCACTACAAGTTATTAATTTATTATATCATTTATTTAGAATAATTTTACATAATTAAGGGTAATCTTATAATAGAGTATCTCACTTTCTAGTCTATTTGATATTCTCAAATCAATATTATAAACTAAGATTTTGATTTCTTTCACTTAAAAGAAAGTAAGGTTCTAAGAATTTGTTAAGGTTTTTAGGATCGTTGCAAATGTAATAGCACTGCATGTATAGTATGTGTTTTCCAAATGCAACAATATCTTGAATTTATATTGAGAATGAGCTAAGAAGAGACATGTCCCTTCATGGGACATGTCTATTCATTATTATGTAATTAATATAATGATTATTATAATTATATTTATATATATATATATATATATATATATATATATATATATATATATATATATATATATATATATATATATATATATATATATATATATATATATACATCTCATATATACTAAATATATATATACATATCTTCACTAGTATTCACTTATAGTGTTTATCCAACTAAAGCTACAAAACATCAACACTCCCTCTTAGCCAAGGAAGATTAAAAACGTGATTAGGATCATAAGATATCATTTACCATGATATCAAAGATATGCTCTGGCTAGGAATATCAAGTCACCTAATATTCACCATAACTCATAGATTCATAAGAATATCATCTCATGATATTGAGAGCATTGGCCATAGAATATCAAGTCACATGATATTCACCAAGTACTCAAAAATTTATAAAGATATCATCTCATGATATTGAGAGCATTGGCCACAGAATATTAAGTTGCATGATACTCACCAAGTACTCAAAAAATTTCCATAGGTAATGTGCAAATGTATCCTCAATAATACTTATCATAGGAACATTCATCATCTATCATGATCTGTTTCAGCCATCATAAGATGTCTATCACAATAAAATCCCATGATTTGTTTAAGGAAATTAATCCACCATGCCAAATATCATCTATCTATTAGGAATGGGAACACTGAGAGGGGGGGTGAATCAGTGTTCACTATATTTTAACTTTTCTCTTTAATCTTTATTCTGAACTTAAATGCTTAAGTACTAAAATAAACATTCACATAAATATGAAACATGAAATCAAAACTTGACACCAATATGATTATGGGAAAACCCAAATAGGTAAAAACCCCGGTGGGAATTGACACCCACTAATATTTTGCACTAGTGTTTTGTGATCCTTGTCAGAAGATCATTTACCCTGTTAGGAGTAGCTTTACAATGCTTTAAGTACATTAGACCTTGTTAAGGGTCGAACCCTATTAGGAGTCTTTTACAATGATCCCTATTACAAGGAGTCACTGTTCTAGAGCTCACTGCTCAAATGGTGAAGGCTACAACCTTCTGATATCAGATACACACTATATCTACCAGGTGAACTGTTACTATGACACTGCTTGTCAAATCAATTCCTTTGGTGCACTGATGCTTTGACCTCTAGCAAATCTCTAATACATCTTATTTTTTCTTCACATACCTATGCTCTGCTTATCACAACTCTCTTTCAACTTCCATGTCGAATACAATGGACACACCTTATATTTATGCACTCATACAAAATACATAATTAGGTCGGCCCTATAACTAATTACAAACAACAATTCCAAATGAATTGGCTTAAGCATGCTTACAATTATACATATAAACATTTTTGCAACCTAAATACAATGGGCACATAGCCTTTACAATATTACATTACAATTGCAAACCAAAATGCTAACTGTCAACTCCATGCTCTGTCCTTTGCTGGCACACACTAGCTGTGCAACTTCAACTGACTGTAACTTTCACATCTTTGCATATCTACTTATGCACTCATAGACTAAGCATAAGTATAGTCTAAAAAACTTAAATTCTAGGGTGCATACCATAATTCATCTGTACACACGTGCGATGATACTCTGAGCTACAGGAGCTCTGTACACTGTCCAGTCTTCAACACTCAACCAAATTCTGATCTTTACATCAAGTGCGCTGACTCCAAACTACTATATGACTTTGTTGCCATAATGAAAACACTATATCTAGTCATATACCTTAGTATAGTCAACTTTCCAACAATCTCCCCCTTTTTCATTGATGGCAACAAAGGAATATGGCCAAGTTGCTAACTACCCCTTAACACAAAAACTTTTGTCTTCCATACATTCTTTATACATAATCTTATATCTCCCTATACATATATATACTCCATATTCTATACACAACTCCCCCTTTGACATTAATGACAAAGGTGTACCAAAAAACTATATATGCACATACTTACCTAGGGAAAACATCCGGATATGCTATCTTGAGATTCTGGATCTCCTTCTTCCAAAAAGTTATCAATGAGTTAACTATCTAGAGATGGGCACATAAAGCATATTGAAGCTTCTCCATCTTCTTCAACTCTATGCTCGGACCTTGATCATAGGTTATCATGGTGGCATCAATCTCCTTTATGTTCTGATTGAGAATGTCTAGTGAGGGTGCAAGAGCATTCCTCAACTGAGTCTATCTAGACCTTATCTTTGCCATCTCTTTCTCTGCCTTCTCAATTTTGTCCATCTAACCTTGGTAGATATTGTTGCACATGTTTACATTAGTGGATGTTTCTATCACTGAATTCTTCACCTGCTCAATCATAGCTTCTACTTCTTTTATTTCCTTGAAATGGGCATCAGTAAGCTTATCCTGATCCATGTAGACTGCAATGAATTTCCTTCCTTGAATAGAAATTCTTTTAGGGATGCTTGTCCTGTCTTGAGTGAATTCAAATCTAGGGAAAAGTTTCTCATCAACTAATTCAGTCTCTTCTCCAGGTACTTCTCTTCTACAATCGTGGATGCAGATTCTTCAAGGCTTGAAAAATTACTTTTGAACTATGAGATGACTGTACTCACATCATCAACTAAGTGTACCTTATTCACTTTCATGTCTGTAGGCAAAAAATTGTTCATTATGTTCACTGATTCCACAAGGAGAGGATTTCTCATTACTTGTTTCTCCTTTTCCTTCTCCATAGCTAGGACGTTGAACTTAATCAGGTCCTCTTCTTTCCAGGAGTCCAAACTGCTTGTGTCAAGTTTCAAACTTGACAACAATGCTGAGGAAGGAGTGATGGGAGTGCTATCCATCACTTCTTGTTTCACTGAGACCAGTTCAATAGAAGATTCATTTTTATGTTTACTTTCTTTTTCCTCTTCTCCTTCTTTCTTTTCTACTTCTTTCTTTTCCTCTTCTTTCTCATCTGATATGTCTTCAATAAGCACTTCTTCTTGATGAGTGGGAGGTGAGCTGTTGCATAACATTTTAGCTTCTTGTGTGCTCACAAAATATTCCTCAAACTTGTCCAATTCTGTGTCAGTGGCCGTCATTTCTATCTCCACATTATCAATGATAATGGTGTTTTCCTTGAGTGATTCTGATATGGGCGCAAACTTATCCAACTTAGTTTGTACTTCTAGTGCAGGTGCTAAATCCTAAGGACCTGTAGACTATACCTTGATGGTTTCTGTTGCAATGTCTTGCTTACTAGGTACTTGAGAGATGGGCACAGACTTAGGTTTGGTGTGCTGCTCTAAGAATACCTTCTCAAAAGCCTTCTCTGTTTCCTGAGAAATTATCTCATAGTCTTTGTTCATGAGGTGAAGTGTCCTTATCTTTGTTCTTAAGTGCGGCTTCACCAGATTTAGTAATAATGACATTTCTTCAACAGAGCATACTGGAAGAGTGGAATCAAGAATTTGTTCCCTTATTCTGAGATTTTCTTCAGTGGCTTGTCTTTTTAAGGTGTCCACTATTTCCCATACCTTATCTGGAATTTTTGTTTTCAATTCAAGAACTATCTTCTTGAACTTTATCATATGTTTAACAATCATATCATGTATCTCTGATTTGTCAATCTCACTGTAAGTTTCATAAAACTTCCCTACTTGATCAATTCTTCCCTCATCAACAATTCTAGTGCTCAATACTTTAAGGCTAGGTCTAAATCCTGCCTTAGGAGGTGCTTGACTTGTTTTCTTGCTCCTTAATGCTCGCGAGGATGGATGACTAGTGCTAGTTACATTCTTCCTTTTGATTATAGGCTTATACTCTAGAGGATCATTGCAATCACTAGTTTCTTTGGGTGCAGGAGTGTCATCAGTCATATCCTTCTGACTGTCATCTTTTTCAAAAAAAAAATTCTTCATCTTAGGATCTATTGGTACTCTCAAATTTGGCTCAAATTTGGAGTGACCAATTCAAAATCTTCTAAAGGCAAGTGTATGTTTGGTTGAATGGTTGCAAAATTAATGCAAATGTGGAAGACAAATAGAGAAGCCCAGGTTGGCATATGAAGGAAAATCTTCTTCAAACTTCAGAACCAAATACCATGGGATCCCACAAAATAAATTTTTTGAATCAATGGATTTTGTGCATACACGGATTTGCAGAAAAGAAAAACACAGTCATATTGCGGGGGGCATAACTTTTTATTGAACCGTTGGATCGAGCTCATTTTAGGATATGTTGTCGCAAACCTAGTGTATCATCTTAAAATGGAAGCACTTCCATATTAAGAGAATTTAGCCCTCCGAGTAAGTGGTTTAGGGTCATGATTGGCATCTTTGCATTCTCCCTTGTCTTCCACTTCTTCTCTGCACTTTATTTCTTCATTCTAGGTGAAATTAGGGTTAAAGTCTTAAGGACTTTCCTGATTTTCCTCTTTCCATGACTCCATTTTCTAGGTAGGATTCAGAAATAAGACCTCCTAGTCCATCATCACATCATTCTGAGGATTTTCTATCTATTCCAGACACTGGGTCCTGATCTGACATCAATTTCCAAGTTTCTGGCACCCCTGGAACTCCTATTGCAGAACCTGACAAAGTTAGGGTCTGAGGTCAAAGTCGACCTCGACCCTGACCTCTTCCCGCCAAGATTTCAAATTCTCATTTGTCGGCAGTTTGGCTTTCGGGATAATTATTTCTCTGCCTCCAGGTCGGCTGTTTCGGGCTCTGAAATGGTAAATCTTTTAATTGTATTTAATCAAGATATATTTTCTAAAGGTGAGGACCTAATTGGGATTTAATTCTCCAAGGTGGCCCATCTAGAGGAGTGTTCCCTAGATCACTATAAAAGGAGGCCTTCCTCTCTCATTTACACATCACTCCAACATCAAGTTTTATCATCTCATCTCAAGCAATCAAGCTCTCAAGTTCTCAAGGTGATCAAGCAAGCATTCATTCAAGAAAATCAAGTCTTCTTCTCCATCCAAGTTTTCCATTGAAGATCAAAGATTTAAGCATTCAAGCTATTGAAGGGATTTGGCTCAAGCATTGAAGATTTATCATTCAAACCCTAGATCTAGCCACCATGGTGGTGTGATCTTCCTTCAAGATCCTTTGTTCATCTTCAAGATCCATATCATTGTTTCCTCAAGGTGGATTTCAAGCATACAATCATGGAGGTTTAATCATATTATGTTCAAGCTTTCATATCAATATATTTGATTACATTCCAAATACATTAGCATATCTATTGAATTGCATAGTTTCATTGTTAGATTCATTTATACTACTTGCTAGCATTCTCCTATTTCAATTTCAATAGTAAGGTTGATTCCAAACCAGGGTTTGACCAAGGCAAACCCCCCAAAACAAACACCAAAACTATTTTTTTTGCAGGCACAGGTGTGGAATCTCAGATTTGAGAGTGAATTTGGATACCCTTTTCAGAAATCTTTCAGGATCTGCGAACAGAATCAGAATCAAACTTCAAATAAATAATGTGGTCTTTGACCTTTTAAAAGGTCAAAGTCAACCTGTGTGAATTTGGAGAAAAGATTTTTGGGTTTTGTCCACCTCAGCATTTCCAGTCCAAAACAAGTGACGAAATCTTCAGAAAGTTCATACAGAAGTCAAAATTCAGCATTTTCCAGATCTGCCCTAATTCAAGGTTAGTATTTGCACTTCAATTATTTCAAATTTCAAGCTTAATTCAACTATAGGAAAGTATAGGGTTTCTCTCTCTTTTTCATATTCTTCATAGATTGATTCGATTGTGTATTAAACTCTTGGTTGATCAAATTGGATCTCTCCTTTGGGAATTTGGATTTAGGAGTGAATCTTACATTTTCCCCACACACTTACACAAATAGAGGTGATTCCAAATCACATCTATTCACCTAGTTCTCCACATTCTCACAGGAGCGATTTTAAAAATTCATCATGATTCGTGAGATACAATCGTTTGAGTGCAGCACTATCTAAACTGCCCATAAAAAATTTCATAGCATTTATCCCACATTCACCCCAGATTGTGAAAATGTGGTGTCTATAAGCAACTTTCCAAACATATGAAATAAATCAAAGTGCTAGAAGCTATGCTTGCCTAGGCTTGTGTGTCCACCTCAGTTTCCATGCCAGCGGGCCCAAAAAAAATTTGGTAGAAAGGGACACTTGTCAAGAGGTCTCCAAGTTTCTAAATGAAGAAGTCTCCAAGTCTCATGATAAGGTAGTCTCCAAGTCTCCAAATGATTATGAGACTTAGAGACTTAGTCTCCAAGTCTCTAGATGAGGTTAGTCTCCAAGTCTCCAAATGATTATGAGACTTAGAGACTTAGTCTCCAAGTCTCTAAATGACGTTAGTCTCCAAGTCTCCAAATGATTTAGAGACTAAGAGATAAGGCTAGTCTCCAAGTCTCCAGATAATTCATTTAGAGACTTAGAGACTTAGTCTCCAAGTCTCCAAATGGCTATTCAAAGACTTAGAGACTAAAGGCATTTTCCAAATCTCATAAAAAAATATAAAGAAAGAATTCATTCAAAGACTTAGAGAATTAGTCTCCAAGTCTCCAAATGATTATGAGACTTAGAGACTTAGTCTCCAAGTCTCTAGATGGCTATTCAGAGACCTAGAGACTAAAAAGATTTCTTTAAGTCTCTAAAAGAAACCATGGTCAAGGAAATGATTCAGAGACTTAAAGATTAATGTAGTCTCCAGATCTCCATATGGATTGGGGTTAAATGTGAGTTTGTTCGAGCATCCAATGAAATGGTGACAAGTGGCAAGTTCTGGTGGCCTGTGCAGATTTTAAAGTTATAAAAGATTTTAAAAGCATAACATAGTTGAAGCATTGAGATAATTTCAAAAAATTTCAATGACAGAGCTGCTCACGGGAAAATGTTTAGGAGATTCATTTTTTATCAGAATATGGTAGTATAATATGTTTCCAGAAATACCAGAAGATGACGGATGCAATGATGGTAGTTAGAATCAGATCAGATCAAGTTGCTAAGAGCAATAAGAGCTTTTAAATCCATGATCAAATTTTGGGGAGACCTTTTTTCTAAAATTGATTGATTTTGCAAATTCGGCAGAGGGAATGAATCAGATTTTTAGTGGATGAAAGGATAAGAGGGTACAGAGGATTAAATCAGGGAGGAGTAAAGGACAAAGAAATTAGATTTCCAGTAGATGAGTAGATTTTATGCAAAAAGGGACAAAGTAGATCAAATTTTGGAGGTGCCCGAGAAGATCATATTTTTAGAGAAGCAAGAAGACAAATGAGATCAGATTGCAGAGTGGACAGGTATTGATCAAGTATTGATTTTAGGGTTTCTTCTTCTTTTTTTTATTATTTTCTCTTCTCAGTTGTAAGGCTTATTGGTTCCTGTTCCCTTTTAGTTCCAGTTCATGTGGTTGCTCTGTTGTGAGCAGACCCCAAAAATGGTGAATATTGAATATCTTGTTGTAGAGAAAATTTCTCAGTCCTGTGTCTAAATTCCAAAAATTTCAAGCTTTGTATGTATTGAGACAGGCTCATTTTCAATAAGATACAGTGCAATTTCTATCTTACATGGTTATTTTCTCTTAGCTTTGTGTTCTATTTTTGTATGTTTCATTTGTAAGGCATTTAAAACATACTAGTTTTAAAGCAACTAATCTAATTGCCTGTGAGTTTCTTTCAAGGAAATAATTAAATCCTCATATGCAATTTGAGAGAGTAGACATATGTGTTAAGATTTTTATGATAGCAACATAGGATTGACATGATAGCTTGTAAGGCACCCTATCCAGATTGCATGTAGTTTGTAAGGCATTCTACTGTATTTCCTTGAGATCTTCCTGTGAATTTATATTCAGACTCTTCTACCCAATAGAATAGGCACTGGTTGGCTGTTTGTGATGCAGTTATCTTTAAGTCATCAAACACTAGATTTCATTACCAATTTTTTTCTGTTTCTAAGTTCATGCATACTATGAAAGGATTATATCTAGGTGATATAGTTCAATTTGTTGATTCTTTGAAGAGAGAATCAGAGGTTAACCTTCCTTGAGTTGTACTTACAAAAAGAAGAAGGATTCACTATTCTTATCCCATTGTCTATGATATTACATTAGTAATTTCATTTGTCATATTCTATATCAGGATGTTCTCAGCTATTTACAGAATCTTCTTTCATTGAAGCAGTTTGGAATAACACAATAGCATGATAGTGAAGACCAAATCCACTAATCAATAGCTTACTTGAAATATAGTAACCTATTCATAGGCAATACCCATCTGAGTCCTATGGAGCTCGAAGTAGAAGGAGGATCTTATCCAATCCTCATCAATTAGGCTTTTCTTGCAAACTTGGAGCCCCTTTTAACTGAGAATCAAGCCCATAATTTGCCAAGTTTGACCCTACAAGAAAAATTTCTAACAAATTGGTGACTATGCTAGAGATATGTTACAATGAAGATAGAATAATGTGGGTACGAGTAGAGCTAGACTCCTAGATGGCTTATTCATTTATCCAGTGGTCTCCATTGAAGTGTGTAAGAGTCAATTTTTAGAATTTTCAAATCATCTCACCAAGTTGTAATTGGTGGCTCTGAAGTTCTTTGTTTGATCAGTGCATAATGACATATTTTTAGTCCTGATAAACAGCATGTGTACCCTATTGAAGTTGATGTGTTGGTGGAGAAAGAGATCTCAGTTTATGGAAAATCTTTTCCTCTGCAAAGAGCTGGCAACTCGGCAAAGTTGAAGGTTGATTTGGAGGTGACTTCAAATCAAATATTTTGTAGCTACTCCAATACATCTAGGTATTTTAAAAGTTTTAATTGCTTTCCTTATCAAGTGATCAAAGCACTAAGGAAAAAGGAAATAAGGTGTGAAAAGAGGTTTTCATGTTTCAAAGATTTTAGTTGCATTTCTATAAAATCTGAAGTGAAATATGCACCAAAAAGATAGAGGTAGTTTATAGCTTCTCTGCCTACTAAGATGGTACAACTATTTAAGAATAGGTTATTTGGGGCAATAAATTTTGAAGGTATCCCTGGATACCCAAATCATATTCCAGAAGTGGTCAGGGATTGTTTACCAAAATTCACTGGTTTTGGTGAGCAATCAGTTGAAGATCATTTACAAAAGTTTGCTAACATGATAGATGATCACAATATCACACATGAGGATGTACTAATGACCCTGTTTGCAGTATCTCTAGTTGAGATTGCAAGGGACTGGTTTAGAGAACTACCTCATGGCTCAAAAGGATCTATGGAAGCATTGGAAGGTTGTTTTATTAGAAAATATGGTGATATTGAGCAATATGATGATATGGAACACAATGATGATCAAGACATAGCTGAATCTAAGGATCCTGTACCAGAGCTTGAAGTTCTTCAAGCAGAAATAGAAATGTTAACACAAAGGTTGCAAGAAAAGGTGGTGTTACATTTACAAGAAAGCATGAGCAGAAAGGAGGGTGAGTCACATTATGATTTCTTCATAAGGTTTTTGATAAGATCAAGAAGTTTGACATTCCTTTTTGTCCTCAGGATTTTGTATGGGAAAATTTATTTGTTAAACTATGTTTTCCTTGTACACTTAATTTACCAATCCATCATAAGGTAGAATGTATTCAGCAAACTATGCAATGAATGGAACATGTAAAAAAAAATTCTCCCAAAGATGTGCCTGTGGTTGAATACAGTGATGTTGAATCTGAAAATCCTAAATATATTGATGTTGAATGTGATAACAATAGTGAAACTAGTTCTGCTGATGAATCTGATTTTAGTGATTATGAGGATGAGTCTACTTATGCTGAGTGTTTTGCTGATGATAATGTTGATAACGAGCTTTGTGAAGAGCAAAACAATGAAAATGTTTTGTGTGCACACCAAGATGACAACTATGATGCAGATGTGAGTGTTTGTAGTGATTTCTTGACACAAGATGATATGCTCCAAGAGGTCCCATTTCATGATTCTAATGAGGAAGAAGTTTGCTGCATCAAGCAAGAAGACAGTTGGGATGAATCAGAATGTCAATCCTTACCAGGCAGTGAGAAAATTTCAAATTTTTAGAGTAAAGATTTTGATTATGAGAGTGTATCAAAGATAAATATGAATGAGGATAGTTGCTCACTTCATAGTGAACAAATTTCAGATTTGTTATCTTATGAGTATCTCAGAGTTTTAGGGAAAGAAAGATTAGAAACTCAACACTTCACACATATTCAGTTTGACAAGGAAAATACATCAAAGTGTCAAAGTGCTGATACTTATATTTCTAATTTTTCCTATCTTCCCATATCACTAGACCAGAATCAGATTGAATATGATATGTCAGATTGTGAAGTCATCAGTGTTGTTTCAGATTCAATGGATGTGGAGACTCCAGACATAATGTTGAGTATTGACTGGGATAGTAGTGTGGATTTTGAATCATGTCCAAATTTTGAATCTTCCATTAAACCATTAAAGGATGGTCCATCAATGGCTCAAGTTTCATGTGCAGATAATGAATATACTAGTATTTTCCCTCCCACCCACCAGCAACTTTCGGATTTGTGTGATGTTGTTAGAATGTAGGATGCTCCTCCTTTTGAAAAGCAAATTTGTGGTATGGATTGTCCATATTTTGATGCTAAAGTTATTGCTACATATCCTAAAATTGAGCCTCACCAGTGTTTGTTTGAAGGTTAGTATTGTATACACCTAAAAATGGTCACCTAGACTATTAGCCCCTTTTGCTAAATCCTCAATTGCTTATTCTTGATCAAATCTTAGTTCTATCATTAATTCGATTATTTTCTATGGGCTAACCATTTTATCCTATGTTTTTATTTATTTAAAAGGAATATTTCCTTCCCTTTTAATAAATAAAAATCCCTCACTTTTCCTCTTATCCTATGTTGCACAAATAAAGAATTATTCTTATTTTATAAGAAGGGAAAAAGCACTTTTTGTCTTATATGGACACAAAAGTCAACTCTTATTTTCTCATTGGAGGATACTTGTGCACATGGATTGCTCTTCTTTCAAGCTCCACCCTTGATTAAATCTTTTGCCTCTTAATCTTCATGGTCCATTCCTTTTTCATTTCTTATAAAAGGAGAGTTTTCTTCATTTTCATATCTTAAGTTTTTATGCTAATGTTATGCTGCAGGTTTTCTAGGTACATTTGGAGCTTTTGAAGATTTGGAGCATTCTTGGCTTTTGCATCTACATGTTATCATAGTTTTCATTTCTTGCATTATCATGACATTCTTAGCTTAAATTTCCTTTATGCTTTAGATTAATCCATCTAGCTTAACTAGGAGGCTTTGTAATACTTGCATCTTTCATTTTCATAGCTTAGCTTGCATTTCCATTTCTAGCATAGCATTGCATTGCATTTTCATTTAATTCTTGAAGATATTGGTATTCTTGCCCTTCTCTTCATTGAATCTCTCATTGCATGGTTTACTAGCAAGGTTATAGGCTAAATAGCTCTAGCTGAGAGCATTCTTAAAAACCCTTGCACTCCATGCCTAGGGAGCTATGGATTGATTTTTGAGACCTCATTCTTGAGTGTTTTTGAATATAATGATTCATAGAAGTGTGGTCACATTTTCACCATACATTTTTTGCGCCCACCGTGGGGCAAAGTAGACTAGCTTTGTCCTTTTTTTTTCTGTATTTTTGTCATTTTTTGTCAATTTTTTGGCAAGTTTTTATCTTAATTTTTGGTCTCTATTTTTCTGTCTCAGACTATTGTACGATACTTTCTAAAAGTATCGCGCGATAGTTCTTTGTATGCGCATGTGATACTTCACCTGCCAGAAGTATCGCCTGGCTATTGTAGAGAATATCGCCTAGTCTCGGGTGAAGTATCGCCTGGTGTCGAGTGAAGTATTGCGCAGACTAATATTATGGCCCCAGTATATTGAGAAGTATCACGTGATAATTCTGGTGTCTGTAACTATCGTCTGTACCTGGTAGTGAGCTATTTTTGAGTTATTTTATCTAGCTTGCAAGTTTTGGGTTCTCTGCTAACTTTTTGAAATTTTTTGAAAATTTTAGTATTTTCAAATCCGTGCCACTTAGGAAAATGAGTGCCTATTTTTGAGAAATTTTTGCAAATGGTATCAAAAATCAAAGTGTGATATATCGTTGGAAAGGTCTTTCCGTGCCTAATCCAACCATGATGGTTTCATTTTTAGATTTTGTCATTTGATCAATTTTTTTTTGTAGATTATCTAATTTTTCATGTGCTAACCATTGTTAGATTTTAGATTTTGCTAACCTTTTGTTGGTTTAACAAGTTATTTTGAAGATGCTCTTGCTTTCATGGAAAATGCTTAAAATTACTTGAGGTACTTTGTTCCATCTCTATAACATTTAGATTTTGGGATTAAAATTGAACCTCTCATGTGTTTGGCTTGAGTGTTTACATGCTTTCATAGAACACATTTTAATTGATGCTCTTAATGGGAAATGAATGAACATAGATTTGCTTTCATACAAGTTTGTGTAAGTGAATGCTTGTGTTTAAACCTTAAGTAATTCTTGGTTCCAATATCAAATATCTCATTGAGTGATTAAGGGCATGGATTCATTCTTTGTTTACATAGGGAGTTAAATGCACCACTTTGTAGACTCACTCTATGTTTGCTTGGAAAGTTAAATATTCCATTAATTCAACCCTTTGTCATTTGTGATTAGTATTGATAAGAAACTTTAGATTACTTTTGATTGACCTTGTTAGCTAAATTGGGTGTTGGACTCGCTTATTTCTAATCGCCCCTCGTTACCACCCTTTAGATGCAAGGTCAGCATTCATACATAGGGGAGGGGTCTACTTGAAAAGAGCGCTAAGTGTTCCACAAAGTTCTCCATTTTTATGCTTTCTTGATCTCATTAGTTTTGTAAGGTGTGGACTCACTTTGAATTTGTGTGAGGAGTTAAATATTCCACTTTTGGACTCACTTTGAGTTTGTGTGAGGAGTTAAATGTTCCACTTTTGGACTCACTTTGAGTTTGTGTGAGGAGTTAAATGTTCCACCTTGTGGACTCACTTCACATTCACTTGAAGAGTTAAATGTTCCACTTTTGGACTCACTTCACATTCACTTAAAGAGTTATATGTTTCACTTTTGGACTCACTTCACATTTACTTGAAGAGTTAAGTGTTCCACCTTTAGTGCTTTAAATACTTTTGATAGTGAGTTACTTACTTTTTATTTCTAAAAGGCCTGCTTGGGGACACACCACCTCAAGGGATGACCTTAACTCATGTGTTCCGGTGGAGTATAAATAGTAGGAGGTGAATCGAAAGACACCTCTCTTGGGAATTGAGTTTGATATCACTCTTGGCTAAGCCTCAAAGAACTTTATACCTTTGAGAAGTGAAGGAGGAGATTTGGGTTACCATCTCCCCCCAGCTGTGTGATTTCGGATTCTTCTCATCTACAGATTTGGGCCTCACATACCTTGCGTATATCAAGGACTCCCTTTAGCAAAGATATGTATATCCCTGTAGACAGCTTGATAGGATGTTGTTGTGTTCTAAGTGCCTGCTAAAACATTTTCAAGAACATACACAAGTAGAATCTTTAAGGAGTAGAAATACTAAGTCACTATTCTTGTTCATGTGCAAGGTTGCTTTGCCCCTTGCTCATTTTTTGAAGACAACTGCTTGCTTCAACTCCCTGATTGTTGTCTTATGTGCTTGATCCATGATAAAAATTTGTTGATATACTTACTTGATCTTTTAAAATGCTTCAAAACTAAGATTTTTATGTTCATTGGTCATAGAGTCGTACGACCTTGCAAAAGTGTCACCCCGCTTACTAGAAATTGTCGCTTGGCTTAGGGCGAAGTGTCACCTCACTATAAATTGTCGCCTTGTCTGCCTGGAAAGTGTCACCCAGAACCCTATTGTTGTCTTGTTGCTGTTGCAATCCAGAGCTGCTAAACTTGCATTTTAACCTATCGTAGAGTGTCTTTTTCTATTTTTACCTAAAGTTGGACTGTTATCTACATGCTTAGACTTGTTCTAGACTGAAACAAATGAGCTAAAACTATTGGATTTGAGCTTAATGAATGCTACTCTTGATCACTTGTCGCATCACGGTTAGCTCTCTAGCTACTTGCTTACTGAACTTCTTGCTCGCTGCTTGGCTTTAGTCAATTGATTGTTGTAAGTGCTTGAGCACTTTTGATGACCCATCTCTCTATTGTTCTACTTTGACAAGTGATCTTTATTAGCTTTGCTTATCTCAAATCTGAGAAACTTTGTCTCATTCTATTAGTCAACAAACATCTCTTTTCATGCCGGTTACAACTCAGTCTCAATTTGAGCAAGAGAGTCATCCTCCGTTCAATTATACATAGTTACCTTCTCCAACTAGACACTCACGAGTGCCCATTAGCAACAACAGTTCTAGTTCTAACCAATCTGAGGATTCTAAGGCTACCCCGTGGTACAAAGGAGGTTTCCTCTTTTCCGCATTCAAGACCCCCAAAAACACGGACAGTGTCTCACTTACTTTGACTGAACAAGAAAAATTTCAATGCTTGCAAGAACATTTTGAGCATAAAGATAACCAAGCGCGCTTAGACAAAGAACACAATCAACAAAAGATGGATGCTGCTAGGCGCATGGCTTATAGAGGGACATTTCATGAGCAACCTGAGACTAGTAATCATGAGCATAGATCTTTTTTTATCAATGGAAACAATGGCAACAACACGCCACCAAGATCTCCTCCAAGACCCACTTTTGGTATGCCTTCTTCACCTCCTAGACCTCCTCCCTCTCAACATGAGGCAGAGGCTAATGATGAGATTTCTAGTGAGGATCTTATGAGATTTGAACAAGATGTGGTCTCCCAACAAATGATGCATAAGCTTTTAGAGTGTAATGGCGATCAATATTTTCAATATATGACTTCTAGAGGATACAAGCTTCCTCCCGGCTATGATGTCAGACAAATTGTCCAACAAAGAGTACCAATTGAATTGGAAGTCCTTCAGGAAGAATGGCGTTGGACAAATCAATGCCTTACCCAAATGGCAATAGACAGAGAGCCTCCAAAGGTCTCTTTTGTAGAATCAATTTGTGCTCTTCCCTTTGATAGGAGTCTATACATGGTCCCATTTCCTAGGGATACTGAGGTTCCCAAATATGACAAGTATGATGAAAATGGTGATCCCCATGACCATGTGCGTCACTTTTACACTCTTAGCATGGACTTTCTTCATGAAGACACATTTCTTCTATGATTATTCCCTCGAAGTTTAAGAGGCCAAGCTTTGGAATGGTTTGTGAAATTGACACCACCTCTTAAGACTTTTGATGAGTTGGCTCAGTGATTTACCCAGCATTATTCTTACAACATTCAACAACCTGTCACTGTGATAGATCTTGGTAATCTAAGACAACATCAAGGTGAGCCATTTGCAACTTACTTACAATGTTGGAGGTCATTGTATTCTAGGTATCCTCGTCAGTTACCCGAGAGAGAAAAGATTGACATTTTCATCAACACTCTTGTGCATGAGCTATATTATGATTTAAGGAAACCACTGTTCTCTTCTTTCAATGACATGGTTGAAAGTGCATATCGAATTGAGGATGTAGCTATAAGAAAAGGGGATATTGTTATTAATAAAGATGCTAAAGGCAATGGCAAAGACAAGAACAAACCTTGGAATAAAAACAAGTATGTTGTTAATGATGGGGTTGTTGACGCTCCTAAAGCTAAAGAGCATGCTTTCAATCTCTCCAATGCTATCTATGCAGCAAAACAACAAGAAGCTACCAATGCTCACAGTGCTCCTAAACCTCAATATGCAGATAAGCCTAAGAAGTCATTTCGAAAGTGAGTCTATACCAAGTTGGCAGAACCTTATGATGTGATCCTTAAGACTTTGGTTGATAATGGATATCTTACGCTTCCTGATAAACCTGGTAACTGGGATCCGATAAATAGGCCTGATTGGTGGCAAGAGGATTCTTATTGTCATTATCACAGAAACAAGGGACATCTGACAAACAATTGTTTTAAGCTTAAGGATGATATTCAGGATCTTATTGAGAATGGCACAATCTCCACTGACGGCTTAACTAAAAATTTTGATCACACAGCTTTCAAAGATCCTCTACCTAAGCATGATAAGGGGGAAACCTCTCAAGCACATAAGAAGAATCATGATGCTAAGATCAATTACACATATCCTTCTAATACGCCTATGATCAACATGGTAGAGCCCGTTGAGAGTGTTTTAATGATGAGGTCTCAAGAGGATAATAAAGCCAATCATGGTAAGCCAAAGTTGGTCTTGCAAACACATGGTAGTTCATCCTCCCGAAGTGAGACACTAAATGCTATTACTAGGTGGCAAGCCAAGATTGTCCTTAAAATTGCGTAAGATCCCAAGCAAGCTTTTCCTTCCAAACAAGTGGCTCCTTCAGCCACCCTTAGCTATGATCTTGTCCAACATTTGCAAAAGACACCAGCACAAATATCTATCCTTGAGTTGCTTCGGTTATCCCCTTTGCATAGAGAGATTCTTGATGAGGCTATACGTACAACACGTGTTCCCAATGACATTGATCCAGATCAATTTCAAGCTATGGTCAACCACATTTCATCTCCGCTATCTCTCTCCTTTTCTATAGAAGATGACATATCTATTGCTCACTCACATAATCTAGCTTTACACATTGAAGTTCTAGTCTACAATACCCGAGTCCGTCGAGTCCTGATAAACAATGGTACAGGGTTAAATATTGTTTCTTTCAATGTCATACAACAATTGGGTTTGTCAAAATTTGCTGTGGATTCTAAGAAGAAGATTACTATAAAAGCTTACGATGAAATGGAAAGATCTTCCAAAGGTCTTGTCATGCTGCCTATTTGAGTGGCCCTATCATGAAAGATATTAGCTTCCAAGTATTGGACATCCCACTCGCATATAACATTCTTTTGGGTCATCCTTGGATCCATGACATGCAGGCTGTTCCTTCCACTTATCATTAGTGTGTCAAATTTCCGTACAATGGCACTAAAGTTGTGATTCCTGGAGACCATACTATTGCTATTAATGTTCTTGTTGCTGCTGAAAAATTTGTTCCTCACAATGAACCTTTTGTTGATCCTAGTACGTCTCTAGTTGCTACTGAGAAAACACTTAAGATGATGAGCCTTGGTATGGGTGAATATACGCTGGATTCCTTTGCTTCTATACCTGTTTCTCCTAGGTCATATGGGAGACCTTCTGATCAGATGAAGCCTTCCACTTCTGCTATGATGATCTTTGATACTTTTGTTCCTTCATCCGTTCCTTTAGAAGTAGAAAGAGAAGAACAAGCTATTCAAGAGTGGATCTATAGAGAAGATGAGGGTATATTTTCCCTCGATAATTCCAGAAATACTCCCATGCTCAGTAATTCAGACACAGATATAGATGAGTCACCACTGCACACTATGGTTCAAATGGGAGATAATCTTCCTTCTACTTCACTTCTTTGGGGAGAAGAATGTATATCTACTGATGATATAGCTGAGGCCTCTATGTCTAGAACCTATGTGCCTAAAGAATCATTGAACTATGATAGACAACGTCGCAACATTGCACGGCTGCTACAAAGAGGTGATCTCTCACATAATGACATGAGTATCTCTACTTCTTGGCATCTTAAGCCTCTTCTAGAAGATCCTCCTATGATAGATATGGATGTTGATGTGGTTCATACCTCTCGTAACCCACCTAACATAGTTGATGAGTCTCATGTCAGGTCTGATGAGTTTGTTCCCCTTATTGCCTTAGTTGACTACGTTGGTCCTTCTATGACAACTCTAGATCTAGCTACTTCTGGAGCTTACCCTATAGGCTTGACCTCTCTTGTCACCAGAGATGATATCCCTCACATAAATGCTATTGAACCAGTCACTTCATTTCATCTCGCATCAATACCTGTTACTTCTTCCACCAGTAGACTAGCAACAAAAAGGACTGAATCAACAATCAAGTATCACAAGTATCAAGTCAAAAGAAAAGAGCAATGGTCGGATGCTGAAAACCACATTGTGGTGGTATCCGCACCTAAGCAAAGTAAAAATAAAAATTTGCTCAAAAATAATGATTCTCAAATACAAGATGACAAGCTGATTCTCTACAAAAAAATGGTGCACTACTTCAAGCATGATCTCATATCTGTTACACTTCAACCCATTCCTAGAGCTGAGAACAAAGTTGCTAATGCCTTGGTTACTTCGACATCCATCTTACAAATGAAAAAGCATAAATTTCTCTTCAAGTTCCTGGTGGACGAATTATGCTATCCTACTCACAAATATTACAATCCTACCATCTTTTCATATCTTCCACCTCATATTCCTCCTGCAAATCCATCGTGCCATTCTTCCCGCCATCCCTTACACTTTGCCTTTGTCTCTGGTGACTTGTATAGGAAGGGTCTAGACGGAACTCTCCTTAAGTGTCTAGAAATAGAGGAGTCAGAAAAAGTGCTAGCTGAAATCCACGATGGCATATGTGGATCACATTCTAACGATCCTCTGCTAGCTCAAACATTGCTTAGGGCTGGTTATTATTGGTCGAACTGGTTGAGACCTCCTATCATCATAGCTGCAGCATTTGGGCCTAGGGCCTATCAATTCTCTACATCAGCAAAAGCAGATTCTTGATGCCTGTTTCTGTCTAGGGCATTCTTTGTACATACTTTATTGATCCTGAAAAAATTATAAAAAAATTCATATATGATGCTGAAAAAATCCTAAAAAGCATAAAAAGTACTGAAAAAAAGAGCATCCTAGTAAAAACCTAGCAATAGGTGCTTTGATGTCTCACCAAAAAAAATCAAAAAAATTTGAAAAAGTGCCTTGGTGAAAACCTGGAAACAGGCGCCTTGATAGCAAAAATATAAAAAAATTTATAAAAAGTCTTGAAAAAATCTATCAAGTGGTGAAAACCTGAAAACAGGCATTGCTTGAGACCCTCTGCACCTATGTCTATCAGTCTTGTGTGGCGCTCCTCCGCCCCACTTCTCGCTTTGTCTCTCCTAGCCTGGAATTGACTCTTGTCTTAGTCTAGGGGGCATACGTTATTTTAAGCTTATCTTGGGTCTCTTTGTGCATCTAGGTTTCTTAGGCACCTCGTAAACGGTGTTTTTCAACACCCCCCAACTGTGTTGTTCAATACTACCCTAGTGTCGAATGTTTCTTAACACTTATCAGATGTCCTACCCGTAGTCTAGATGATGCAATATTTCTCACTGGCAGATGCGATACTCAAAGCTTGACTCTATGACCTACACACACGCACTTGACTCGCTGAGACTTTCTTGGCTTTATTTTCTTTGTGTGCTGTCTATAATGATTTCTTTGCTGAGTGTTCTCCCCCTATGATTGTTTTCAATGATGCATAGCTAGAAGACTGAGGGAATGAGAACATGTTTTATTATTTTTTTTGCTTGTGGGTATATTTTGTTGGTCCTAACTTTCATGAGCATTTATGCTAGTCTTACTTGACACTATGGATTGACAAGGTATTATCCTTGACTGTTATGCAAGTGCATGCTTATAGTCATCTTGACTTTTGTGTGTCTTGATACAAGCATAATCTCACCATATCAAACTTAAGTAATCTCACTACACTAGTCATCTTGACCTACATGTCTCTGATGCCTAGGTGAGATTTCCACATTTCTATCTGATATAGATCATATTCAGATTCACATAGTTATGCTAGTGTGTATTGTATGATCTTGCGACGCTACCAATAATGCTTGATGATGATAATTAGATGTCTATTGGTTTTGTAACCTTGCAAGTAAACCACTTTTCATGTAGCTTGCATTCTTAGGTTCATGTTAGATTAGTTTTGCATCTTGCATATGGAGAGAGCTCTCCTTTCATCTTTCATGGACTTGTTAATCAACTGTGTTCACCTTTTGCTTCTTCCCGATCATGTCTTTCACTACTTTTCTTTCATATCCCATCATTTTCTCTTCATTTCAAGATCAAAACCGAAATCCGAGTTCACCTTGATCATCCAAATCACCTTTGTTCTTCTTCCACGCAGTTGGCTTTTGAGGCCTGATCCTTCGATCTTTGCTAGGGCATTCTTCACCTCCTCATCCCCATCTCTCTCACCTTCCAGTCTTTCATTCACTTTCACATCCCAAGTTCAAATTCACCCTCCGTGGTGTTTACGGGTTGAGGGACCGATAGGTTCATGCCCCGTGTCCCATGTGTGGGGCATATCTTCACTGCTTAATGGTTATTTTGTTCTCTTTCTTCGATTATGATTTCTAATGATTTGATCATGTCGCTCTTGCTTCTTCATTCCCTCTACCTGATTTTGCTTTCGATCCCAAGAGGGTAGACACATCATATCTTATTGGCTATCTCTTTCCTAAATGTTCAGTACTATTGCTACCAGGCTGACCATGAAGGATTTTCTATTTTTCTGCACTTCATTCTTTGGAGTCAGATCGCTATCTGCTTGCCTTCTTGGCTATTTGCTTTCCTTCTTGGCTAATCTGAGTTGTTTTGTGATCCCAAATCGATCTCACATTTCAACTTCATTTCTTTGACTACATATGTTCCCAGATCGATCACACATTAGTCAAAGAGAGGCAAAATGTATACACCTAAAAATGGTCACCTAGACTATTAGCCCCTTTTGCTAAATCCTCAATTGCTTATTCTTGATCAAATCCTAGTTCTATCGTTAATTCGATTATTTTTTATGGGCTAACCATTTTATCCTATGTTTTTATTTATTTAAAAGGAATATTTCCTCCCCTTTTAATAAATAAAAAGCTCCCACTTTTCCTCTTATCCTATGTTGCACAAATAAAGAATTATTCTTATTTTATAAAAAGGGAAAAATCATTTTTTGTCTTATATGGACACAAAATTCAACTCTTATTTTCTCATTGGAGGATACTTGTGCACATGGATTGCTCTTCTTTCAAGCTCCACCCTTGATTAAATCTTTTGCCTCTTAATCTCCATGGTTCATTCCTTTTTCATTTCTTATAAAAGGAGAGCTTTCTTCTTCATTTTCATATCTTAAGTTTTTATGCTAATGTTATGCTGCAGGTTTTCTAGGTACATTTGGAGCTTTTGAAGATTTGGAGCATTTTTTTCTTTTGCATCTACATGTTATCATATTTTTCATTTCTTGCATTATCATGACATTCTTAGCTTAGATTTCCTTTATGCTTTAGATTAATCCATCTAGCTTAACTAGGAGGCTTTGTAATACTTGCATCTTTCATTTTCATAGCTTAGCTTGCATTTCCATTTCTAGCATAGCATTGCATTGCATTTTCATTTGATTCTTGAGGATATTGGCATTCTTGCCCTTGTCTTCATTAAATCTCTCATTGCATGGTTTACTAGCAAGGTTATAGGCTAAATAGCTCTAGCTGAGAGCATTCTTAAAAACCCTTGCACTCTATGCCTAGGGAGCTATGGATCAATTTTTGAGACCTCATTCTTGAGTGTTCTTGAATGTAATGATTCATAGAAGTGTGGTCACATTTTCACCATACAAGTATGTTATTTCTTATGACCTTCCATCTATGGATATCAATGGATATAGTGATGCTTGCTTTAAAAAAGTGACAGATTTTGAGTGTTTTTCTTCACGGTTGGATAGCCACTTTCCGGCTTATGGTTTAAAGATTGAAGAAGATAAATGTTGCATGCATCCAAGTGCTTTCTTATCTAATGAATGTAACATGTATATGCCACACAATTTACATGCTTACAATCTTCCTAGTTTTCATGAAAGCTCATATATGAAATATGCAGATGAGTTTTCATATGCCAAGATAATGCAAAATGACAGTGGGTTAAGACAGGCAGGTGAGAGTGATACTATTATCTTACTTTTAAGCATGGGGTAAACAAAAAAAATTTTGACAAAGGGAAGAGCTGAATCCAATTTGAGGTTTTGGGCCTTTTGTAAATAATTTCCTTGTATGTACAGTTGCTTTGCTTTTAGTTGTGTGTTTGTTTTCAGTTGAGGTTCCCATTTTTTGAGAAGAGATGTTAGGGAGGCAAGGTGAAAAGACAAGAAGAGAAAGTCTGATTTGATTTTATGAGTGGTCTACTTCAACCATGAGACTCTAAAGTTCTCTGCATGCCCGCATGGGGCACGCGTCCACAATCAGAGCCACTATTGGTACTCTTAAATTTGGCTCAAATTTGGAGTGACCAATTCAAAATCTTCTAAAGGCAAGTGTATATCTGGTTGAATGGTTGGAAAATTAATGCAAATGTGGAAGACAAATAGAGAAGCCTAGGTTGGCATATGAAGGAGAATCTTCTTCAAAGTTCAAAACCAAATACCATGGGATCCCACAGAATAAATTTTTTGAATCAATGGATTTTGTGCATACATGGATTTACAGAAAAGAAAAACACAATAATATTGCGGGGGGCATAACTTTTTATTGAACTGTTGGATCGAGCTCATTTTCGGATATGTTGTCGCAAACCTAGTTCTCCACATTCTCACTAGAGGGATTTTAAAAATTCATTCTGGTTCGTGAGATACAGTCATTTGAGTGTGGCACTATCTAAACTGCCCATAAAAATTTCATAGCATTTATCCCACATTCACCCTAGATTGTAAAAATATGGCATTTATAAGAAACTCTCTAAACATATGAAATATATCAAAGTGCTGGAAGCTATGTTTGCCCAGGCTTGTGTGTCCACCTTGATTTTTGTGCCAGTGGGCCCAAAAAAATTTTGTAGAAAGGGACACTTGTCAAGAGGCCTCCAAGTCTCTAAATGAGGAAGTCTCCAAGTCTCATGATAAGGTAGTCTCCAAGTCTCCAAATGATTATGAGACTTAGACACTTAGTCTCCAAGTCTCTAGATGAGGTTAGTCTTCAAGTTTCCAAATGATTATGAGACTTAGAGACTTAGTCTTCAAGTCTCTAGATGAGGTTAGTCTCCAAGTCTCCAAATGATTTAGAGACTTAGAGACTTAGTCTCCAAGTATCTAAATGAGGCTAGTCTCCAAATCTCCAATTGGTTTAGAGACTTAGAGACTTAGTCTCCAAGTCTCTAGATAATTCATTCAGAGACTTAAAGACTTAGTCTCCAAGTCTCCAAATGACTTAGAGACTTAGTCTCCAAGTCTCCAGATGGCGATTCAGAGACTTAGAGATTAAAAGCATTCTCCAAATCTCATAAGGAAATCATAAAGAAAGAATTCATTCAGAGACTTAGAGACTTAGTCTCCAAGTCTCTAGATGGCTATTCAGAGACCTATAGACTAAAGGGATTTCTCTAAGTCTCTAAAAGAAACCATGGTCAAGGAAATGATTCAGAAACTTAGAGATTAATGTAGTCTCCAGATCTCCAGATGGAATGGGGTTAAATGTGAGTTTGTCTAAGCATCCAATGAAATGGTGACAAGTGGCAAGTTCTGGTGGCCTGTGCAGATTTTAAAGTTATAAAAGATTTAAAAAGCATAACATAGTTGAAACATTGAGATAATTTTGAAATTTTTCAATGACAGAGCTGCTCACGGGAAAATGTTTGGGAGATTCATTTTTTATCAGAATATAGCAGTATAATATGTTTTTGAAAAATGCCAAAAGATGACAAATGCAATGATGGCAGTTAGAATCAAATCAGATCAAGTTGTCAAGAGCAATAAGAGCTTTAAATCCGCTATCAAATTTTTGGGAGACTTTTTTTCAAAATTGATTGATTTTGCAGATCTGGCAGAGTGAATGAATCAGATTTTCAGTGGATGAAAGGATAAGAGTGTACAAAGAATTAAATCAGGGATGAGTAAAGGACAAAGAAATCAGATTTCTAGTAGATGAGTAGATTTTATGCAAAAAAGGACAAAGTAGATCAAATTTTGGAGGTGCCCGAGAAGATCATATTTTCAGAGAAGCAAGAAGACAAATGAGATCAAATTGCAGACTGGACAGGTGTTGATCAAGTATTGATTTTAGGGTTTCTTCTTCCTTTTTTTATTCTTTTCTCTTCTCAGTTGTAAGGCTTCTTGATTCCTGTTCCCTTTTGGTTCCAGTTCTTGTGGTTGCTTTGTTGTGAGTAGACCCCAAAAATGGTGAATATTGAATATCTTGTTGTAGATAAAATTTTCCAATCCTGTGTCTAAATTTCAAAAATTTCAAGCTTTGTATGTATTGAGATAGGCTCATTTTCAATAAGATACAGTGCAATTTCTATCTTACATGGTTATTGTCTCTTAGCTTTGTGTTCTATTCTTGTATGTTTCATTTGTAAGGCATTTAAAACATACTAGTTGTAAGGCAACTAATCTAATTGCATGTGAGTTTCTTTCAAGGAAAGGATTAAATCCTCATATGCAATTTCAGAGAGTAGACATATGTGTTAAGATTTTGATGATAGCAACATAGAATTGACATGATAGCTTGTAAGGCACCCTATCCAGATTAAATGTAGTTTGTAAGGCATTCTACTGTATTTCCTTGATATCTTCCTGTGGATTTATATTCAGACTCTTCTGCCCAATAGAATAGGCACTGGTCGGCTATTTGTGATGCAGTTATCTTTAAGTCATCAAACACTAGATTTCATTACCAGTTCTTTTTTGTTTCTAAGTTCATGCATATTGTGAAAGGATTATATCTAGGTGATATAGTTCAGTTTGTTGATTCTTTGAAGAGAGAATTAGAGGTTAACCTTCCTTGAGTTGTACTCACAAAAAGAAGAAGGATGTTCTTAGTTGTTTACAAAATCATCTTTCATTGAAGCAGTTTGGAATAACACAATAGCATGATAGTGAAGACCAAATCCACTAATCAAAAGCTTACTTGAAATATAGTAACCTATTCATAGGTAATACCCGCCTGAGTCCTGTGGAGCTCAAAGCAGAAGGAGGATCTTATCCAATCCTCATTAATTAGGCTTTTCTTGCAAACTTGGAGCCCCTTTTAACTGAGAATCAAGCTCATAATTTGCCAAGTTTGACCCTACAAGAAAAATCTCTAACAAGATCTTCTTGTTCTTTTTCTATTGTTGCACTCTTCAATTCCAAAGCAATCTTCTCTTCCCTTGCCTTGTCAAGATCTGCTTGAGACACACCATGTATTCTCAAGATTTATGATGTGATTTTAGAGGCTTTCCTCTTAGTTGTTGTGTTGTTCAGTTTAGCATCAACTTCCCTTGTCTTTTCCTCATAAGCTCCCCACCTAGGTTCATTAGGATCTTTGGGGGCTGATAGAAGTACCTGTGCATAAGCTTCTAGGACTTGTTCCTCTACTTCATAACCAAGTGGATGAATCCACTTAGTTCTAGGCTCAACAGCTTCCATACAAGTAGTATCAGTTTCAACCATAAAGCATATTGTATCCTTATATTTTTCCACAATGTTCTCTAGAATTTTGTATCTCGTCTGCATCTTGACCCTAAAGGTATTCAATTCCAATGTGACATAATCTCTTAATGTGCTTTCAGTGGATGCTTTGAGGGATATCTGTGGCATGGTTGGAATAGACTTGTCCAAATGCATATCTAAAACTTTTCCAACTATATGAAGGTACATATAGATGATTAGGGACCCAAACTTGAATATCTTTGTCTTGTCATGTTTGATAGCCTTGATGTTGTCAATCAGCGATGCGCGCAAGATCTCACACAAGTTGAACTCTGCATCTTCCTTTACAAGTTTGATGGCTGCTAGAATAGTGCCCGCAGACACACTATTCACCCTGCTAGTGTGATGAAACGTGTAACCCAGTATCATTGACATCAATTTGATGTCAGCTTGCTCAATAGGCTCGATAGTCATACCACACCTATCACTCCTAGACTTACAAGTCTGCTCAACTATTTTCCTGACATCCTTTCCCACAGGAAGGATGACGCCTATCCTAGAAAGGCCTTTCATCTCATGAATCAAGTCACTAGTGATTCTAACTGGTACATCACCAATCCAAAACAAATCATCATGAATCCTGCTCAACAATATCTTTATCCATTCTATCTCATAGAATTCATATGCCATAGCATACTCAACAATAGGGTGATCATTCCATTTAGCATATTCATCCATGAATGTCTTGTTAGGTTTCAACATGGTATCCATGTGCGCCCTAAGCCTATCCAATCCAACTAGTTCCTTCTTACAGTAAATGTAAGCCCTAATGTCTTCCACATGCATGACGCCCATAGGCGTGCGGGGGAAAGGTCCCTCTAAATCATCTAGGGTTGATTTAAAAGGATGCCTCTTGAAAACATATATTTTCTTCTCAGCAACATCATAAACAATGGGAGTGGCCATGATTTACTTGATAAACACTTTCCAACTGATCTCTGAGATAATTTGATGACTTCTGAATCGGCGCAACGAGCTAGGGTTTCTGAAACTGACCAAATGTACTGCAAACACTGATAGTTCAATTTCCAAATATTCACAACAACTTCCATGGCTCTTTCTGCTCTCTATCGCTCTAAATTTGAATGTAATGAGCAATCAAACAACTTTTTGTGTACTTAAAAGTAGAAATTCTACCATTAATGCAAGTCACGTAAACCAAGCTATCACTTCAAAATTTGCAACTCGAGTTTTTCTAACATTAAGCATGTGCACTCTTGCATGAAGGTTCCTATACACTCCAAAAGCTTAAGTCCAAAGGTGCATACTCTGAGGATGAGTATACCAGCCACACAGGGGTCTAGAGCTAAATTAGCTCCCCCTATGACCCTGAGGGCCATTTATCTAAATGTAGAGGGTGCATCCATTGTGGATGCATCCAATACATTCTCATCAGTCGTGTCCTTTTTTTTCTCTAACCAAATCATGCACTAATAAATTTGGGGCCATTTTGCGACGGCTATGTGTCGCTATACGGACAGTGATAGATGTCGCTATTTTTTAGTCACAAATCACGACGCCTATGGGTTTCTATCGCAATTGCGACGCCCTGTCGTCACAATGTCATTGCTTCACCCATTCAGCGCCTCCGTCGCATTGCGACGGCAGGGCGTCACAATTGCGACGGTCCTCCGAAGCAATTGCGACGGGCCTAGGCGTCGCCAATACAGCACCGCCGTCGCATGTCTTGGGAGGACCGTCGCAATAGCGACGGTCCTCCGAAGCAACTGTGACGGGCCTGGGCATCGCCAATACGGCGCTACCGTCGCATCTCTTGGGAGGGCCGTCACAATTGCGACGGTCCTGGGTAGAATTTTTAAAAAAAAATTATTTAATACATTGCTAATGAACCACATTAATGCTTTTTTCCTTCAACAAATGAGGACAGTCACTCTAAAGACAACATGATAATGTACACTCACTGTAAGTGTACATTATCATGTTGTGTTTACAGTGACTGTCCTTATTCAAGTGGCAATTACACAGGGGACAATCACTGTGAGATGTCCTCATTTGTGACAAGGACAGTCACACATGAGGACATCTCACAATCACTGTCCCTTGTGTAATTTCCACTTGAATGTATTGCTATTCAACCACATTAATGCTTTTCTTCTTCAACAAATGAGGATAGTCACTCTAAAGACAACATGATGATGTACACTCACTACAACTGTACATTATCATGTTGTCTTTACAGTGACTGTCCTCATTCAAGTGGCAATTACACAAGTGATGCAGAGTGGTCTGCAGAAGTGGTTAGCAGAGTGCATAGGGTTTCACCAAACACCTATCTCCACTAACCTTGGAGACCAAATAAAATTTCACACACCTTCTCTTTGATGCCCTAGGACATCTCAACTCATAATACAACCCTCTTATTCAGCCCAATATGCTGCTATTACACCATTCCCATCATTTCATCAAGGAACACTTCACTGTTTCTGCAAATCATCAGCCTTCTCGCACTAGTGCTGCATAGAATAAGTTAGATTTCTATTTTTCATGTCAATAAAAAGCCTCCCATGAAGTCTGGGCCCTTGGGATTCATGGGAGGTTCATTTATTTAAAGAAAACCTTTGACTGTTACAGAAAATTAGTAGAAACTGCCAGTTTATATGTTAGCAGGCGTAAGTACTTCTTCAAAATAGAATTAAAATTGATGCAACAGTGAGTAGAATGCAGTAAATAACCTTTCTAGTTCATAAACATATCATTCAACAATGAAGAATTCAATAAAACATTGAAACAACATTAAAATAAAAGCTAGGACTTACTAGGACTTTTATGACTCTTGACTGGCAAAGTACATTATTCATTACAATATGCCATTATTGGCCTTAAAATATCCCAGTTGACATGTAGGGTTGCCTTTGATCTTCTGGTTCCATCTTGTTCCAAGGTGTTCCTAGTTGACTTGATAGGTGCCCCTGCACCAACAAGGGATAGTCACTGTGAGATGTCCTCATTTGTGACAAGGACAGTCACACATGAGGACATCTCACAGTGACTGCCCCTTTTGTAATTGCCACTTGAATGTATTTCTATTCAACCACATTAATGCTTTTCTTCTTCAACAAATGAGGACAGTCACTCTAAAGACAACATGATAATGTACACTCATTGCAACTGTACATTATCATGTTGTCTTTACAGTGACTGTCCTCATTCAAGTGGTAATTACACAAGGGACAATCACTGTGAGATGTCCTCATTTGTGACAAGGATAGTCACACATGAGGACATCTCACAATGACTGCCCCTTGTGTAATTGCCACTTGAATGTATTGCTATTCAACCACATTAATGCTTTTCTTCTTCAACAAATGAGGACAGTCACTCTAAAGACAACATGATAATGTACACTCACTGTAAGGACAGTCACAAATGAGGACATCTCACAGTGACTGTCCCTTGTGTAATTGCCACTTCAATGTATTAATATTCAACCACATTAATGCTTTTCTTCTTCAACAAATGAGGACAGTCACTCTAAAGACAACATGATAATGTACACTCACTGCAACTATACATTATCATGTTGTCTTTACAGTGACTGTCCTCATTCAAGTGGCAATTACACAAGGGACAGTCACTGTGAGATGTCCTCATTTGTGACAAGGACAGTCACACATGAGGACATCTCACAGTGACTGTCCCTTGTGTAATTGCCACTTGAATGTATTGCTATTCAACCATATTAATGCTTTTCTTCTTCAACAAATGAGGACAGTCACTCTAAAGACAACATGATAATGTACACTCACTATAAGGATAGTCACAAATGAATCTCACAGTGACTGTCTGATGTAGAGGGAAGGGTGGTGGTATCAAATGCACAAGTAGGTTTAGAAATTTCAAAGGTTAGACACTTGGGCTTATTCAACAATCTTAAATACTTCAATAACTTGACTATCAAGGCTATCCTAAAGGATGGATTTGAGTTTTAAGGCTTCACTTTACTTGGTTTCAAGATTCTGAGACTCTCACTCAATTCCCATATCCCATTTCACCAATGTTCTCACAAACTGGTCACAAAAAGCTTAACAGGCTGTCTAAACCCTGCAGCAGACTTAAAAAGGGAATAATTCTAACTTTTCTCAAAACATTTGATGAGGTAACAACATTTATGGATACCCTCTTTGGAGTTCAACAACATATCAAAAGTTTTTATACTGTTGCTTTGGACAAACACCCTTGTTCGGCACTGCTACCCTGTTTCAATGCACTAAAATCTACTAAATTTTCAAAGGAAGTATGGGTTAAAGATCTCCTGGCTCCCAACTCCTGGACAGTGTCTAGTTATGTCTCCAATTGCTCAATTCCAAAAGGAATTAGACACAAATGCTCTGCAACTACAAAACCCCAATTTGTTGTCTTCGAACCCTGTCAACTAGGGCTTCCTCAATCTACTGTCTCCACACGACCCTGCAATGAATTGGTGGCAGATTCACCATCAAATGAACATTGTATACTATTCCCAAGCATTAAACATATGCCTTATGTGGACAGATCGCCCACTGCTACACCTTAGCACACTTCCAATGCCGTTTTCCACTGTTCTTGTTTGTGATCACACTGTTCTCCCACGCGGTTCTGCATATATTTAGATTAGAATCATATAATATAGGTTAGAAAATGTCATTCCATGAATTAGGCCTATCAATTCATGGAATGACCTCAATCGCCCCTAAACTTCTACTGTAACAGAAAACTAAGATATAGAACGTTGTTTCAAGACAACTTGTGCGACAGCAAACTTAATAGATTGTAACACTCATCAATCTGCAATTCGAAGGATAACAAATCTCCCTCAGAGCATATGGAATTCGATCAATTCAAAATGAGATTCAAAATGAATTAGTTTACATAAACTAGATGCTTTATTGCTCACTGTTTCCCCAAAATGGTACACACAGGTTCACTGCAATGTTTGGAAACATAACAAAAGCAAATGAAATGATTAAAGAACCCTGTCAAAGCATTTCAATTTCAAACCAAGCCAATAAAGTTTCAAAATAGAAATCGAATTGCAAGAAACAGCAGTCTTGTATTGCTTGTCGAGCACAAATTAATACACCAATCTCCTCTCTGTTTAGTAACAGAGCCTTTATCTAAATATAAAGGATTCTAATATAACTTCTAATAGATTCAACTATCGACCAAGTGTTACAACTCGAAACACAACTAACTAAGAACTAATCTTCAACCAACTTTCGTTGAGTTGAATGTTTAAACTTAACACATACCAAACTAAAACTAGCCGTTGGATTTTGAAAGTTCAAAATTCCAACTTACAATTTATTAAATTCTTTAAAACAAAAGACCACTAACTTACTAATTTGGATCTTTTATGATCATTAAACTCTTCTAGACTCCAATTGTAGTGCTTGGACAATCTTAGTCCATTATAATTTGTCTTTTAGTCCTATTAAGGACATTACAATTTAATTGAAGAATTGCGATATTTTACTAACATTATAGGTGCTAAGATCCACCAAGTGATCTGTTGTCCTTGATTAAGCATTCCATCCTCCTGTTTAGCCTTGATGTTCTTTGAAGTCTCCTTTATCTTCGACCATGGATTAAATGTTGGAGGTGCTCCTGCACCACTGTCCCTTGTGTAATTGCCACTTGAATGTATTGCTATTCAACCACATTAATGCTTTTCTTCTTCAACAAATGAGGACAGTCACTCTAAAGACAACATGATAATGTACACTCACTGTAAGGACAGTCACAAATGAGGACATCTCACAGTGACTGTCCCTTGTGTAATTGCCACTTGAATGTATTTCTATTCAACCACATTAATGCTTTTCTTCTTCAACAAATTAGGACAGTCACTCTAAAGACAACATGATAATATACACTCACTGCAACTGTACATTATCATGTTGTCTTTACAGTGACTGTCCTCATTCAAGTGGCAATTACACAAGGGACAGTCACTGTGAGAACTTCTCATTTTGTGAAATTACACAAGGTACTTTCTTGTCAACATATGTTGTATACTGAACTTGCAACTCTATTCTCTGATTATGCATTATAGTTGGGTGTTTTCTTATGTTGTTTCGTGATTGTTTTGTTGGTATTTTTAGGTAATTCAATGGATCTCATTGATGATATTGATGATGATGATGATGATATTAAAATTGAAGGAGAGATTATGAGGAGGAGAAGACTCCTACCTATTATTGTAGTTGTTCTTGCCACCCTTGTCGCGGCCATAGGGGAGTGTATAAAAGAAGGTAGTCGAAAAATGCGTAAGCGCACAAGAGATGCAATTCCTTTTTATAAGCGTGTTATCAACTCCAATGAGACGGATTGCCATGACCAAATACGCATGACTAGACGATCTTTCTTTAAACTAGCCAATATTCTAAGGCAAAAAGGAAGCATCAAAGATACAGAATTCCTCACGTTAGAAGAACAATTAGTCATGTTCCTCCATACTCTTGGCCACAATCTGAGGAATCGTAAGATTGCCCATAACTTTGGGCACTCTGGAGAGACAGTAAGCCGATACTTCCACAAGGTCTTGAGGGCTATCTTGGTGCTCCATTCGGATTATTTTTTTACCCCCTAGTCCAAACACTCCTCAGGAAATTACTGGGAAGGCCCGTTTTGATCCATACTTCAAGGTATATCTCTCAGTGGTTTAAGTTTGTTTAGAGTTTTAATCCTATTATTGTTTGATTACACCTATGATTT
Source organism: Chamaecyparis obtusa (assembly GCA_027943335.1). NCBI lineage: Eukaryota > Viridiplantae > Streptophyta > Pinopsida > Cupressales > Cupressaceae > Chamaecyparis > Chamaecyparis obtusa. The sequence goes on along the minus strand of BSBK01001154.1, from coordinate 3,948,676 downwards.
ATTTGAGTACAGGATTGTGTGGGAGCAATGGATGGATCCCATATACCAGTCACTGTGGATATCAACTTGCAAGCTAAATATCGCGATAGAAAAGGCAACTTGTCGCAAAATGTTATGGGAGTGTGTTCATTTGATTATAAGTTTCAATACATCCTTGCTGGTTGGGAAGGGTCTACTGCAGATAGCCGTGTTCTAGCTTCAGCTCTATCTAGAGCTGATCCATTGGTAGTTCCCCCAGGTTTGTAAAATATGATTATATTATTAAAGCATACGAAAAATAAGACAACGTTATGACAATGACATTTTTTTTTGTTTAGGTAAATATTATTTGGTCGATGCTGGATATCCTAACGTACCAGGATTTCTCGCGCCTTATCGGTGCACATGCTACCACCTAAAGGATTTTTCAAGAGCAAACCCAATAAACACCTCACACGAGTTGTTTAATCATCGACACTCCTCGCTTAGGAATGTAATAGAGCATACATTTGGGATATTGAAGCAGCGTTTTCCTATATTGAAGCATGCGACATCTTATCAAATCAAGACACAAACACATATTGTTTTGGCATGTTGCATACTTCACAACTTCATTACGATAGAGGACGGCCTTCCATCTGAGGTATAATTTGAAGAGGAAGATGGTTGTGATGGGATAGATGTACCAGTGCTTGACATCCACGATCCAGACATCCGCCCATCTCCACTCATCCACAATCCAGGATTTGAGTGCAATAGTTGTCAAGCTAGGACAAACGAAATTAAATTTTCACACATCTACTTATATTGCTATAAAATAATGTGCTATAACCCTACAACAACTCAAGCAACTAAAAATAGGTCCAAAATCCAAGGTAATATAATTTGGTTGTGAGACACCTGCCTATAAATTTTAGACCTTATAAACTTTACAAAATATCCTTAAAGAGTGAAAATCTTAGTAGAAAATATTGCAAGGTTACATATAGAAATGTTCATAACACACTTACCTTTTACGAATCTAATATTGTGTCACTAAATAGGACTGTATACATAAGAGGCATTCAAGTTTTTATGAAATGAGATTTTCTTAGCCAACACAAACTTAGCTTAAGACAGATTCCTTCTATTACAAAGCATCTCTCTACTTCATACCTCCATATTCCTACTAGCAATTTCGTCCATTTGTTGAAGATGTTGCTGCCTCCCGTGCTCATCTTCCTTGAATCAAAGATGAAGCTTGACCACTGAGCAAATACACCAATTCTGCAAATGCCTCAATTGTTTTTGAAATTCTAAAGCTTCAGCCCTATATGTTGTTGTTGCTTCCCTGCCATGCAAGAAAAACAAGATAAAATAATTAATATGCATTAAGCTAGTGACACAGCTAAGTATGAAAAATGCTCCAAGTTATGATAAAATTGCGAAAATAATTTAAACTTCAAAATTCTACGTCTCTAACAAAGAGCCACAATGCAATGATGGTTGTATATAAATTTTCATGCAAACTAGTTCATTCAGAGTGGTAAAATATGATTGCATCCACATTAGTTAAACTACCTACAGTTTTTGAAATCTATGCTAGATCGATCATCTTGACTTTTTTGGAGAAATTTTTGCTTCAGTTCTGAAAATAAGACTCAAATAACAAGTTCTGTACAAAATTTGAGACATTACTAATTGAGGACAATGTGTATTTTTATGGCACTGAAAGTTTGTGTCTTACAGGCAATGTGCAAGACTATTTATCAAAATGGTTTTATGAAAGCTCCAGGATATATATGTTATAGTGGAGACAACATGATAATGTACACTCACTGTAAGGACAGTCACAAATGAGGACATCTCACAGTGACTGTCCCTTGTGTGATTGCCACTTGAATGTATTGCTATTCAGCCACATTAATGCTTTTTTCCTTCAACAAATGAGGACAGTCACTCTAAAGACAACATGATAATGTACACTCACTGTAAGGACAGTCACAAATGAGGACATCTCACAGTGACTGTCCCTTGTGTGATTTCCACTTGAATGTATTGCTATTCAACCACATTAATGCTTTTTTCCTTCAACAAATGAGGACAGTCACTCTAAAGACAACATGATAATGTACACTCACTGTAAGGATAGTCACAAATGAGGACATCTCACAGTGACTGTCCCTTGTGTGATTGCCACTTGAATGTATTGCTATTCAGCCACATTAATGCTTTTCTTCTTCAACAAATGAGGATAGTCACTCTAAAGACAACATGATAATGTACACTCACAGTGAGTGTACATTATCATGTTGTCTTTAGAGTGACTATCCTCATTTGTTGAAGAAGAAAAGCATTAATGTGGCTGAATAGCAATACATTCAAGTGGCAATCACACAAGGGACAGTCACTGTGAGATGTCCTCATTTGTGACTATCCTTACAGTGAGTGTACATTATCATGTTGTCTTTAGAGTGACTGTCCTCATTCTGTAAGTGTACATTATCATGTTGTCTTTACAGTGACTGTCCTCCTTCAAGTGGCAATTACACAAGGGACAATCACTGTAAAGACAACATGATAATGTAGAGAAACGTTGTCATTTGTATTTTCAACAGCACTGAGAGAGGTTCCCTCCGTGAAATCACAGCTACAATTTCTGAGTACGTTGGGTTTATTTTTCTTTTGTCATTATTATGTAATCTGGTATTCAGCTATTAGAGAGCTAAAATACCCAGAAATGAGGACATATCTGTGTTGAATTTATTGTTAGCGGCTTTGGTTATTTATAATGCTTCCCCACAATACTTAATAGGATGCATTTGGTTTTCAAAGCTTTCACTGACTTGGATTCAAGATTCTGAGACTTTCACGTGCCTTGCTTCAGTTGTTTCCGCAAACAAATCGCGTGCCTTTTGTATGCTTCCACATTTTATATACATGTCCATTAGGGTAGTCACCACCACTATATTTGACAAAAACCCATCTTCAATTACTTTTTGGTGAATTTCCCTACCCTGTTCTATGACTGTACCTCTGGTTTTAATGTATAAAAATGACCCAAATTTCAAAGGAAGTATATGATAAATTCCACCTAACACTTCCTAATCCCTGGACAGTGTCTTCTTACACTTTGAAACAAACAATTCCAAAGGGAATTAGCCTCTAGGGCTCTGCAACACCCAAACCCACAATTCTTGGCTCTAAACCCTTCTTAACTAGGGCATTCTCAATCACCCAATTCTACACCCTTCAAATCCAAATTAGTGGATGATTCACCATCTCACAAACATTATACAATGTTCCACATTATAACAATCCACCCTTGCTTGGATAGATCACTCACTGCTATACATTAGCATTCAACTCAAGGTAATTTCCCACAGTTTATCTTGTGATCACACTGTTTTCCACAAAACTTTGCCTATGCAATGTTAGTACTTCATAATACAAGTTAGTTATTGTCATCCCATGAATATTAGGCCTTCTATGTTACAGCAAAATCAAAGTAAACTCATTCAAAACGGTTTAGAATGGATGAAAGAAATCCTTCTAACTCATGTATGTGTTAGTTCAAACAAATGAGGATAGTCACTCTAAAGACAACATGATAATGTACACTCACAGTAAGTGTACATTATCATGTTGTCTTTAGAGTGACTATGCTCATTTGTTGAAGAAGAAAAGCATTAATGTGGCTGAATAGCAATACATTCAAGTGGCAATTACACAAGGGACAGTCACTGTGAGATGTCCTCATTTGTGACTGTCCTTACAATGAGTGTACATTATCATGTTTTCTTTAGAGTGACTATCCTCATTTTGTAAGTGTACATTATCATGTTGTCTTTACAGTGACTGTCCTCCTTCAAGTGGAAATTACACAAGGGACAATCACTATAAGACAACATGATAATGTAGAGAAACGTTGTCATTTGTATTTTCAACAGCGCCGAGAGAGATTCCCTCCGCGAAATCATAGCTACAATTTCTGAGTACGTTGGGTTTATTTTTCTTTTGTCATTATTATGTAATCTGGTATTCAGCTGTTACATAGCTAAAATACCCAGAAATGAGGACATATCTATGTTGAATTTATTGTTAGCGGCTTTGGTTATTTAGAAGTTTAATTTTATTTGTTCATCTTTCAAGCACAAACGTTTTGTGGACCGTAACGTCTTCATTGTTTCGCATATACAATGAAACAGCCCTAACTTGCGACTACCTTCACAGTACTGCAAAACCGAAGAGGGAAAAGCAAGTTAGGATGGAAATAAACAAACTTAAAACTCAAACTTAAGAAAGATGAAGGCAATGCTTCAAAAGGCCGATGCCCTAAACACGGGAAAACACAATACCACCATTAAACGATGCCCTAGTCACCGTATCAATGCTGTCATCTCCGTACCAGTATGCTGACTGCTCACTTTCATCCTGTGATAAAGGTAACTTCATTAATCATACTTGAAATGGCAGCATACGAACTAAAGCTGATGAACATTTATAAACTAAAAGTTTAAAACTACAGATTACAAATGTAGTAGTTTCATACGAAAAGAACTTGATGTCTGAAATTTACCATTAGAAGTATCCAAAGGAATACCACAATACTGTTGAACTTGGAGAATCGGAGATGATCTACACAGCAAGGTTCAACAGCTGTAAGGACTGTTACACCATCTTTAGCATTTGAATACATTTTCTCCTTGGCTTCTGGTGGATCCTCAAAGACCCCCAATGACGTTTTCCATACAATTATCAATTGTTTGTCAGTATGAGATATTAATAAATAAACATTAATCACAATATTAGGCAAACAATGTTCTTGATGTCTGAATCTAAATCACAGAAAGCTCTAATAAAGCAGTTCTCAGTTTCACATTAAACTAAGTTTCAATTTCAAATGGTTATAATAATTTTTGCAAGTTATAAGTAGCTGGTTACAATGTATGACATAAAAAGAAAAAAAATCATTTCTATTCTTTTCTTCTTTTTCTCTTTCAACGAAGCTTTTGCACCACACAAATGCATACCAAGAATTTCTCAGGAGGTTTCAAGACCATTGCATACCAAACTTCTTCTCTGTAGATGCTACTGTGTGTCGTGGTCCAAACGGGCCCATAAATGTGGTTGAATAACAATACATTCAAGTGGAAATTACACAAGGGACAGTGACTGTGAGATGTCCTCATGTGTGACTGTCCTTGTCACAAATGAGGACATCTCACAGTGACTGTCCCTTGTGTAATTGCCACTTGAATGAGGACAGTCACTGTAAAGACAACATGATAATGTACACATACAATGAGTGTACATTATCATGTTGTCTTTACAGTGACTGCCCTCATGTTGTATATTCTTCTCTGTAGATGCTACTGTGTGCTAGGGAACTTCTTAGAACTATTGGTATATTCTTAGAGCTTGTTACACCTGGGATATTCTTCTCTGTAGATGCTACTGTGTGCCGTGGTCCAAACGGGCCCATAAATGTGGTTGAATAGCAATACATTCAAGTGGCAATTACATATATTATAATGTATCTGTCTAGTCCTCATGACTGCTCATAACAGTACAAGTGATATTTTTTTGGGAGTGGGGAAAGGTTCAAGACTTTCACCTGTATGAAGAATCCTTTCTACCTAACACAAAAATGCACCCCATAAAACATCTGATTGGTTTGAGTATCTTTGAACTATTTGGGTCTATTGACAACACTAGACCAGTGTATACAAAATTACTAATTTCATGCAAGACAATGTGATGCAGAGTGGTCAGCAAGAAACTTGGTCTTAAGCCCCAACCCACTTCAAGACACCAAAATGTTACACCTAAGCAATTTAGCCTCTGATTCTATCAGACTAGTTTAAAATCTCTGTACTAGAGGGACTTCAAAGGTTTCAAGATACTTCTAACACCTTATTGACTCAATCCCAACCAAGACCAAATTTCCTTTTAGGGACAAGTTCCCTGATTTTCTACCAAAAGAGACTTTATTGATCCTAGGCTTTGCCAACCCAATCAAACATTTGAAAACTCTTAAGATTCCCTAAAACATGCAGAATCATGCATTGGTTGTGTTCCAAACAACCCAAGACATCAAAATCACAAATAGACCTAGTGACTCTAGTAGGTCTCCAAAACCTGTTCTGCAGCAATAACTCTTCAATTTGACAAAGGACCTTATGAACTTATATGTTTTTTGAGTACCCTTTTTGATGTTCTAACAATCCTCCAACTCCCAGACCCTGACTCCACTCCAGCATATCAATGTCCTTATTGAGTCCGCAGACCTAATGCATGCCTTTGGGTGTGGGTTCCAAAACAAGGCATTGAAAATGGGTGCATGAAACCAAGATCAGAGTTTGAAGATGTCCACCATGCTCTAAAGATCTAGATTCAACAAGGTTTGAGGTCCTTTACTTGCCGCTACCCTCTGATCTTGCATAATCCATCAACTCCTAGTCAAGAACATTGAGATTCTTGACCTAGGGCTTGCTCTCGAAATTCTCTAGCTTAGTATCCTGTTCCAAAGCTTTTAAAATATGAAAATAAACCCCCTTAACTTGCATTTTACAAAGAACAGAGGATATCCTATGGTTTATTTGCAAGTTAAGGCCATTTGAATGCAATAACCCAAAAAATGAGGGTTTGACAGAACAACAGATAAGAAAAAGGAATAACTTTGATATAAGGTGTCTTGAATCTACCAAATAAACTCTCAAAGCATAAGATATAAATACTCTAACTTCCACACTGATCTGCCCTCCCTTTCACATCCGTACACTGTACAGTGCTTGAAGGAAATGCACAGAAAAGGCTCTGAAATAGTGGCTCTATCTGATAGAGAGTCCATGCTAGGCTTCATGACTAACCTAGAGCACATTCCTTATTATGGAGGAAGTTTGAATGGTGAAGAACTTATGGAATGGATAGAGGACCTAGATAACCATTTTGACTACAAGTATCTTATGGATAGAGGACCTTGATAACCATTTTGACTCATTTAGTATCTTATTGAGCTTCACTTTGTTTCGAGAATATAGTTTAATATTATCTACTAAACAGCGCCAACCACGTGAAGGTGGAAGCTCATTTGGCCCCACCCCCCTCCCCCTAACATCACTCTACATTCCCCGTTAACATCTAACATTCATTTATTCTTTCAATTATTAATAAAATGTAACATTCAATCAATATCACATGGTAACATTCATTAACACATTAAGAGATTCAAGTCACAAAAAATATATAAATACGAGACTTTACAAAATAATATACAATAGATTACATAGCAAGAAAAACAAATCATGAATATAATAAATATATACAACAAATTGAACAGATATTACTGCTTACCTCATGTATTTTCCAAGATCATATATCACTTGTTTGATGTTATTGTTGAAGTGCTCTGGGAGAGATAGAGGTAGCACGTACTGCAGTAATTATAAACCAATCATTTCATTATTTTCTAACATAACATAATGAATAGTACACGTAGTTTATGAATATATTGTAAATACAGAAGAACATAACTTACCTTGATGAAAGTATGCCAATCATGCGTTTTGAGCCCTGGCCCAAATTCACTTTTCTTTGATATGAGATTGCTTATGTTCGCAGCAAATCCTGTGGGAAATTGAATTTTTCGTATGACTTCTTTTATAGCATCACTTTGCTGCTCCGTTAATAACCAAGGAAGGGCACTTATATTAATCTGATCTCTATTGCTATTTGAGTGAATGAAATTCTTCAGTGCATGATTGGATTCATGAATGTCATTACAAATTTTGACAATTTTTTCTTTGTCACGCCTTCCATCCAGTATTTTCCACAATGTCTATGTTATATTCTTTCCAATATGCATAAGATCAAACAAATGCACAATTTGTAGGTCCTCGTAGTAGGGAAACCTACTAAATTGTCTGGGATAGCTTTTTAGTCCCTTTGGAAGGTTGTCAGTAGTGCCTTGACGACCTTCATGATCATCAATTACATAATTAGTAAACAAAAATCACAATAGAAATATATAAATTACAAACATAAACCCTTAGGTGGAACGACATTACCTCGACGATTAATTCTATTATATTCCAACTTCCATAGGCGAGGTGTCATTCTTCGTGGCTTTGATGTAGTCTCTTCTTTCCCATTGAAAAGATGTTTTTCCATACTTCGATACTTATGATTCCTGTGCAGGAAGTGTCTGTACTCATCAAACACCTGCTTTCCTAAACTTTTTGAATGACGAGATTTCATCTTTGGACCACAAACTGGACATGCAAATTTTCCCTTTGTTTGAAGACCTACAAGATAATGATATAATTGGATTATTAAATATGTTGATTTTTATAATTAGAATTATCATGCGCAACTTGAATTCACTATAACATACCACAAAAATGTGTTAGCCCTGGGGCATCATGTATTGTCCATACAAGTATTGCATGGAATTGAAATTGTCTTTGTCCTATTGGTCTAGACACGTCATACATAGTGACACCGTTCCATAACTCCACCAACTCGTCAATAAGAGGCTCAATATATACATTCATATCTTTAACTTGATATTTACCTACTTGAATGAACAATAACATTACATAATTATTGTGACCATTTTACTGTAAGATTTGTAAGTACATGTAAATTAATAACTATCAAATGATAAAATACCTGGAACAATCATTGCCAACATAATGTGCTCCCTCTTTATTGACATCCACGGAGGAATGTTATTGTTGATAACAAAAACAGGCCACACCGAGCAAACAGATCTCATCTCTCCAAATGGATTGACACCATCCGCTGCCAATGAAAGCCTGAGATTACGAGGTTCTTCTTTGAAGTGTTGCCACTTTTCCTCTATGTGCATAAATGCCGAACCATCCGCAGGGATTTGAATAATGTCATCTCGACTTCTATTGCGTGCATGGTAATCCATAAATTGTGCCAAGCTAGTACACCTGAATAATTGTCGCATCCGTGGAATAATGGGGATGTAACGAAGAACCTTGTGAGGAACCTTTTTTGTTATTCGATCTGTTCGATATCTACTCGTATGACATACAGGGCATTGTGTTGCAAATTCATGTTCTTTATAATATATAATATGATCATTGGGACAAGCATGTATTGCTTGATACTCCATTCTAATATCTTTCATAATAGCAGATAATTCTCGATATGAGCGAGGTAGAATATTTGATGGTGGTAACAAAAACTCGCCTATCAATCTACAGCAAAAAATATAAGTTGTTAATATAAACAATATTAGTGGTACATTATTCACCCTTTGTTAACTATAAAGACATATATGACATACCTTAACATACGTGACATTGTTATGTTGGATAAACCATTCATAACCTTCAAGTTCAACAACAACAATACAGCAGAGAGAAGAGTTGTTTGGGAGTCTTTGTATAAGGGCTCGTATGCCTTCTCAAGTAGAGGTACATCGAGGCTATCATCATCATCATGATCAGATCCACTTGGACTAAATGTGTCATGGATCAATGTATTTATACCATCATCTTCAATTGTGTTTTCTGGCGCATGATCGTCATCTTCCATGGGATCATTATCTTCACCTTGGATATTCGCACCCCCATGTTCCTCCATATCATGTACTTCCCTGGGGAGATCAACCTATATAAAATTGATTAACATAAATAAACCATGATCTTCAACTCATCATCAAGTGATTTCATATGTATATAAATTGTTAAAATGATATAATGAACAACTTACCAGTGGATGATAGTCATGCCCCCCTTCAATGTGACCATTCTCCCTACAATGTCTCTTAACTGTTTTGATTAGCAGTCTTCTACGGTTTAAGCCCTTACAAATTTTGCAGGGATAATAACATTTTCCATCACCTTTTCTTTTCAAGTTAGACCACAATCTAGCGATTGTCTCCCTATTTTGTTCTTCACTTATATTATCTTACATGATCGTTCTTCGCAGGAAGCAAAAATTGGGCTATGAAAACTTCGGTCTACAACTTTCAGTGACTAAGCAAAATTGTCAAAAGTACACAAATCTTCTTAGACCTAGTTAAATCCTTTAATATTTTAAAAGTCTAGTTAAAATATACATTAGATTAAAAAATATACAATTTTCATGCCTGAGCGCGCGGCTACAACTAGTGCAATGGTCTTCTTGCTTAGCTCTAGAAGCTCTCTAGCAATCAAAATATATAAGCTACAAGGCCTAACAGCAATTTCAAAACATATAAGCTACAAGGCAAGACATATTACATGACATGGAAAAAGGATTAAAATATACATTAGATTAAAATATATACAATTTTCAAACCTGAGCGCGCAGCTATAACTCGTGCAATGGTCTTCTTGCTTAGCTCTAGAAGCTCTCCAGCAATCAAAACATATAAGCTATTAGAATTCATTAACTTTCTGTAATTGGAAAACTCTATTTGATATTAGACCGTAAACTACTACTATTCTCTCCATAAGAACTAAGTACAAAATTCTTTCAAGTTCACATCCATGATTCCCTTTAGATTAAAATATACAGCAAAAATAAGCTAAAAGTCTAGTTAAAATATACATTAGATTAAAAAATATACAATTTTCAAACCTAAGCGCGCGGCTATAACTCATGCAGTGGTCTTCTTGCTTAGCTTTAGAAGCTCTCCAGCAATCAAAACATATAAGCTACAAGGCCTAATAGAAATTTCAAAACAAGGGTCATCAAAAGAACCAAAAACAATGTGTGCAAACAATACCTTGTGAAGTGGTATAGACAATTAGAAGATGCTACTATGTGCTAGGGAACTTCTTAGAACTGTTGGTATATTCTTACAACTTGTTACACCTGGGATATTCTTCTCTGTAGATGCTACTGTGTGTCGTGGTCCAAACGGGCCCATAAATGTGGTTGAATAGCAATACATTCAAGTGGCAATTACACAAGGGACAGTCACTGTGAGATATCCTCATGTGTGACTGTCCTTGTCACAAATGAGGACATCTCACAGTGACTGTCCCTTGTGTAATTGCCACTTGAATGAGGTCAGTCACTGTAAAGACAACATGATAATGTACACATACAATGAGTGTACATTATCATGTTGTCTTTACAGTGGCTGCCCTCATGTTGTATATTCTTCTCTGTAGATGCTACTACGTGCTAGGGAACTTCTTAGAACTGTTGGTATATTCTTACAACTTGTTACACCTGGGATATTCTTCTTTGTAGATGCTACTGTGTGTCGTGGTCCAAACGGGCCCATAAATGTGGTTGAATAGCAATACATTCAAGTGGCAATTGCACAAGGGACAGTCACTGTGAGATGTCCTCATGTGTGACTGTCCTTGTCACAAATGAGGACATCTCATAGTGACTGTCCCTTGTGTAATTGCCACTTGAATGAGGAACAAGGAGGAAGTGATACAATAATAGGGGGGTGATCATTTTAAAATGTGTTGGACAACAAAAAATGCTATGCACGGGGTAAAACATGGGCTCAAACCTTAAGAAAACTAGAGACTAACAACAAAGAAAATGTACCTCATGATACTTATTGAGCTTAAAGCATAAATAACCTACTATGTACAAGAAGGAAGGATAAACTATTAATAGAAATGTTTAAGATGGTTCCTATTTATCAATATCTCAAAAGGATTACCTTCCATGTTTTCCAACTCAAAAACATAATTTTCTTTGTAGCGAGAAATATAAAAAGGACCCTCCCATAAGGCATCAAACTTTGTATGTTGACTTGGATTGGCTGCTCTTTCATTGTACTTCAAAATCATATCATTTTTCTTAAGAGGGGGATTGCATACCTCTTGTCAAACCCACATTATACTATTCTTTGGTGATGTGTCAAGGCATTATAAGCATTCTCATAAGCTTCTTGTAGATTCAACAATTTTACTAATATGACATTCATCGCACCATCTTCCTCTACTTCAATTAATGTTAGAAGTTGTAGAGCTAGGATTTCCATTGATATAGGAAGAACAACTTCTATTCCATTGGCGAACTGGTGCCGGAGAACCTCACACAACCAATTTGGAGACGGAGATTATACAGACTTTCAGGACAAATCAGAGGGATGGAATACATAAACAGGGTCAACAAGTCAATTGGAGGATCTTAGCACCTTTAATGTTATTAAAATAATGCAATACTTCAATGAGTTTGTAATGATGTCCTTATTAGGACTAAAAGCTTGTTTACAATGGACTGAGATTGTCCAAAGTTCAATAATGTTCTAAGAATCTAGAATAGGCTAGTGCGGAAGTTTAAGTCTTTTTGAAAGTTTAATAATCATAAGAGATCAAAGTTAGTGAGTTTAGTGGTCTTTGGATTAAAATAATTCAATTAATTATAAGTTGGAATTTTTGAATTTTCAAAATCCAACGGTTAGCTAACAATGGAGGGAGTTAGTATTTAGGATTTAGTTAGGCTCAAACTAAGCTCCAACCGATGAAAATTGGTTGGATTAGTTTTTGAGAAGTTATAAAGAATCTTATATATATCTCTGTTACGACAAAGAAGGGAGATATATACGGACTGCAACAGTAAGAAATATAAAACTCTTAGTTTTTGCAACTCCATTTATCTTGGAAGTCTTAGTTTGTTTGAACTAACACATACATGAGTTAGAAGGATTTCTTTCATCCATTCTAAACCGTTTTGAATGAGTTTAATTTGAATTTGCTGTTGCGCGGGTGTATGGACTGGTGAAGGAAACAGCGAGCAATAAACTTTAATTTCTGCAAGTTCCTTGATCTTTTAAGTCTCAAATCATTTGGTTTGATTATTCAATTATTCTTGTTATTGAATGAGTTTACTATTATATTGAGACTGCTGTCGCGCCAGTCACTGTTGAAACAGTCATTCTTTTGTCTAGACTTGTCATTGCAGTAGAGTTTTAGAGATAATGAAGATCATCCCATGAACATAGAAGGCCTAATATTCATGGGATGACAATAACTAACTTGTATTATGAAGTACTGACATTGCATATGCAATGTTTTGTGGAAAACAGTGTGATCACAGGATAAACTGTGGGAAATTACCGTGAGTTGAATGCTAATGTATAGCAGTGAGTGATCTATCCAAGCAAGGGTGGATTGTTATAGTTTGGTTTTATACCTCCCAATTGCATTTGTTTAAAAATCGTTGGAGGTTTTTAAACAAATGCAATTGGGAGGTATAAAACCAAACTCAACCACTTTTGCCAGCATTCTTCAAGCATATGCCAAAATGGGATCTTTAGAACAGGGTAGGGAAATTCACCAAAAAGTAATTGAAGATGGGTTTTTGTCAAATATAGTGGTGGTGACTACCCTGATGGACATGTATATAAAATGTGGAAGCATACAAAAGGCAAGCGATTTGTTTGCGGAAACAACTGAAGCAAGGCACGTGAAAGTCTCAGAATCTTGAATCCAAGTCAGTGAAAGCTTTGAAAACCAAATGCATCCTATTAAGTATTGTGGGGAAGCATTCTAAATAACCAAAGCCGCTAACAATAAATTCAACACAGATATGTCCTCATTTCTGGGTATTTTAGCTCTCTAACAGCTGAATACCAGATTAAATAATAATGACAAAAGAAAAATAAACCCAACGTACTCAGAAATTGTAGCTGTGATTTTGCGGAGGGAATCTCTCTCGGCGCTGTTGAAAACACAAATGACAACCCGCTTGATTTCGCGGAGGGAATCTCTCTCGGTGCTGTTCAAAACACAAATGACAACCCGCTTTGTTCAAAACACAAATGATAACCCGCTTGATTTCGCGGAGGGAATCTCTCTCGGCGCTGTTGAAAACACAAATGACAACGTTCCTTTTTTTTTTTGCACTTATATCCCGACAACGTCGCAATTGCGACGGTGTCGGGCTATATTTGAAAAAAAAGGCCAAAACCGCTTAACATTTCCCTGTCGTCGCAAATTGCCGTCGCAATTTCACCCCAAATGTATTAGTGATGCTCGCATCATCTGAGGCTTTGACAAAATTAACTTCTCCTATGGGATCCAAAACTGGTTCTTTGGCATTTTTAAGGCTTCCTTGACCTTGCGTCCTTGATCTACAGAACCTTGAGATATGTCCAACCTTGTTACAAGAGTGACAAATGACTGGAGGTCTTATATTCCTCGACGCATTGACATGAGTCACCATTCTGCATTGTTTTGTTGTATGACCATTATAGTTACATATCTAGCATGTAACATTCTGAGAACTTCTTACACTTGTCTGATTCTGATTTCTTTTATCGTGTTGAATCCTATTCTTCTTGCTAGTCTTGCAATTCATAGCTCTATGACCAAACTTGTTGCATGAATAACAGTAGCCATTAAACGGTCTTACCTCTGTACAGTTCTTTGCAATGTGTCCATGCTTGTTACATGCAAAAAAAGTGCATTCTACTTGCTTGCACTCATTCTTAGGTGGTCCACCATTATCTTTGGTTTGATCTTCAATCTTTTCAGCATCAATAAAGTCCTTTTGTGAATCTTTTCTTGCTTGCATATTGTCAATCTGATTTTGTGCTTCATTGTATCCAATACAGCTAGTGTCTCCTTTGGCTTTTCTTGCATACAACTGAGATTCTACTAAATCAGCACTGGTGTGTAACTTGTCAATATGATCCTTTGCCTTTTTTAATTCAGATTCCAAGCTTTCTTTGATATTCCTTAGCTCCAAGATTTCCAAGTTAGCTTCCCTTAGTTCTTCATTTAGTTGAAGATTCTCCTTGACTTGTTCATTATAGACATCTTGATTGTTCATCAATTTGTCATCAAATTCTTCAAGCTCATTTAATAAGGATGCATTTTCTTCACTCAACTTCTTGACCTTTTCTTCAAGTTCACTATTAGAGCATCCTTTCAAATCCTTTCTTAGTCTTTTGATAACTAATTGAGCATCGCTGAATTTTTATTTCAGTTCTTCAATTTCTCTTTCTGAATTGTCTAGGTCTTCAAGAGCGGCTTCAAGATTTTTCTTCAGATGTTTCATTTCTGCTTTGTCCATGATCTCCTCAGGTGGTTAAACTTCTATGCTGAGGACCAGAGCTCTGATACCAGTTGTTAGGAATGGGAACACTGAGAGGGGGGGGTGAATCAGTGTTCACTATATTTTAACTTTTCTCTTTAATCTTTATTTTGAACTTAAATGCTTAAGTACTAAAATAAACATTTACATAAACATGAAACATGAAATCAACACTTGACACCAATATGATTACGGGGAAACCCAAATAGGTAAAAACCCCGGTGGGAATTGACACCCACTAATATTCTGTACTAGTGTTTTGTGATCCTTGTTAGAAGATCATTTACCCTGTTAGGAGTAGCTTTACAATGCTTTAAGTACAGTAGACCTTGTTAAGGGTCGAACCCTGTTAGGAGTCTTTTACAATGATCCATGTTAGGGGAGTGGACTCACTATCCTAGAGCTCACTACTCAAATGGTGAAGGCTAAAACCTTCTGATATCAGATACACACTATATCTGCCAGGTGAATTGTTACTGTGACACTGCTTGTCAGATCAGTTCTTTTGGTGCACTGATGCTTTAACCTTTAGCAAAGCTCTAATACATCTTATGTTGTCTTCGCATACCTCTGCTCTTCTTATCATAACTCTCTTTCACCTTCCATGTTGAATACAATGGATGCACCTTATATTTATGTGCTCATACAAAATACATAATTAGGTCGGCCCTATAACTAATTACAAACAATGCTTCCAAATGAATTGGCTTAAGCGTGCTTACAATTATACATATAAACATGTCGGCAACCTAAATACAATGGGCGCATAGCCTTTACAATATTACATTACAATCACAAACCAAAATGCTAACTGTCAGCTCCATGCTCTGTCCTCTGCTAGCACACACTGGCTGTGCAACTTCAACTGATTGTAACTTTCACATCTTTGCATATCTACTTATGCGCTCATAGACTAAGCATAAGTATAGTCTAACAAACTTAACTTCTAGGGCGCATACCATAATTCATATGTACACATGTGCACTGATGTTCTGAGCTGCAGGAGCTCTGTACACTATCCAAGCTTCAACACTTAACCGAATTCTGATCTTTACATCAAGTGTGTTGACTCCAAACTGCTATATGACTTTGTTGCCATAATGACAACACTATATCTAGTCATATACCTCAGTATAGTCAACTTGCCAACACTATCATGATCTATTTCGGCCATCATAAGATGTCTATCACAATAGAAGGCCATGGTATGTTTAAGGAACTCAATCCACCATGCCAGTTATCATCTATCATGATTTTCTTAGACATCATAATATATCCATCACAATAGAAGGCCATGGTCTATTTAAGGAACTTAATCCACCATGCAAATTATCATCTATCGTGATCTTCTTATAAATCATAAGATGTCCATCACAATAGAAGGCCATGGTCTATTTAAGGAGCTTAATCCATCATGCAAGTTATCATCTATCATGATCTTCTTAGACATCATAGGATGTCCATTATAATAGAAGATTAATTTATTGTAAGATCGTCACCTTTCAATAACTTCTGCAAATACAAGTGACAATCATTTGGAAGTCGTGACTTCCTCATGATGTACACAGGAGGTAGGCCCATTAAAAAAACATGTAGTCACACACATGACATGTATCATGCCTCATCACAGAGGGTGGAAACAAGGGATTTTACCTCGAACTTCTCTCTCAGCGAAGAACTCATTGAGAAGATATCAATTTGTTGATCTTTTCATCCAAGATTTATTAAGATGAACAATCGGACTCCCTTTGAGTCTGATATCAATCTTCTGAGCTCCTCGTCCAAAGTTACCTCAAAAGAGTCAAACTCCCTCTGAATCTGATATCTATCTTCTTTTTCTTGCAAGAGCATCCCCGTAAAAGATCAAGGAAAATAACTCTTATAGTACGTACATAAATACAAATAAGAGAGATATTACAATGAATGGATAAAGTAATACTCAAGGATAATAAATACTTATTTGTGCATCAACATCCTTGATACAAGTTTATTCAATGAAGGTCCATATACATCAAATCAAAAAACACCTTCTTAGATTATTTGAAACACATCTCCCCGCTAAGGATGGTTCAAGTGGGAATGTAACAATATTGGTTATTATTCCCCCCACAATGTAAAATTCCCACTCCTATGTCATTGAACAATACTTGTGTCTTCTTCTAAAATGACTTGATTTCTCCAAGAGAGGTGACACTCTGTATTTAATGTTTTCTTTCTAGAAAAAGACACCCTTCTTTGAATACGTGCTTCTTTGTTAATGCATGACCACAATCATGATAAATTAATATGTCTCTTTAATGAAAGCCGCTACAAGGTCTAACTAATCATTATGGAAATCGTTGTGTATACTTTACAGATTCATCGTCCTCAACCTCTTACTAAACAACACTTTTTTTTCTTTTCTTTAATCAAGTCACTTTATTCAAAATATCAATGTGTAAATTATGTATTTAATGAATCATCGCGTTTAGGAATGACATAGTTTCCAATATATAATTGTTGATGTTTTCTTCTTAACAAATCTTCTACAATTCACTTGACCTTACACTTTGCACTTAGTATGGACAAAAATTTACAACACAACTTCACTCACCAGATTTCACATAGACCCATACACATTCGATCACAACTTTTGAAACCAACACTTTCTCGCCAATTACTCTAGTGAGATTCTTCTAAATTTGTTTATCGCCAACATATCCAAAATGTAGCAAAATCCAACAATATATTTGTAAGAAAAAAATGGTGCGGCTGTATGGTGAGCTGTCTTCTTCTCAGTCGTCTGGTGAGCTATCTGGCGCATCATCTCTAATGCACTATTCTACATCTGCACTGCGAGACTCTCCACCTACCGTAGATGGCTCTCAGGCTGTTGTTGATTTCTCTCTACCCTCTGCCCTCTGGCCGGTTTCTTCCTTGTCGTCTTCCTCTGTTCAAGTGGCCTCTACATCGGAGCATAATGCCTCTTTCTCTGCGAGAGGGAAAAACATGGGTTTTTACCCCCTCTTTGTTGTGGGCGCCCTCTCTTCCTTTCCTTTGGAGGCTTCTTCTCCTCTTCTTCCAATGCCAATTTTTCCTAGTCCTGCAAGGACGGATCTCCATGATGTGTTACAGGCTAGGGTTTTGGTGGCATATTCTCCTCCTATCCGGGATCCTACTCCTGTGGTTTCTAGTTCTCAGGGGATGTCTTTTCCTAATATTGTCCCCAAGTCTTCCATTATGGAGCAGCGACATAGGGTCTCTTCTCCAGTTCCTATGTGTGGTTCCCTTTCGGTCAGGCTTTCTTCTATGGCTAAAGAGGATCTGGAGAACAGGTCAAGAACCTTTAAAGATCATGGCCTGATCTATCATTTTAGGGGTGTCTCGCCCATCCTCCCCCTTCTACACGAGTGGATTACTTGTAAATGGGAACCTCTACTTGTTGATCCAGTTCACATCTTCCCTATGGTAAAGGGATTTTTCATCGCTAAGTTTGAACTAGCTGAGGATCGAATAAAGATCCTTTGTGATAATTTTTTCTACTGTGAGGATGATAAATTTATGCTTATGATGAAACCCTGGCACCTAGATTTTATTCCCTCATCTAAAGTTTTCAATAAAGTCCCTATTTGTGTTAGACTCTGGAACCTCCCTCTTCACCTCTAGTAGGACTCCATCCTTGAGGAGGTGGGGGAAGCTCTGGGGGATTTTTTGATGTTGGATCATGATTCCTACAATATTTATCATTCCACCTTTGCTTTTATTTTAGTAGAACTTGGCATTTCGAAGGGCCTCCCAACTGAAATAAAAATAGAATCTTCATTAGGATCCTGGATCCAACAGCTTGACTACAAGGGCATTCCCTTCAGATGTCGTAAATGCTTTAAAATTGGCCATGTCTCTTCCCTATGTGGCCTGGAAATCAAGAAAAAGAAATATTCTCCCTCTTGGTGGAAGGGAGCTTCTACTCTACACTATACTGTTATGATAAACTCTTCTCAGGCAGCTAAGATGGACGATTTCGTTACCCCTCCAATTGCCCCGTCTTCTGTGGTTGTTGGGAATTCTTCTAAGACTATTGTTTCTCAGTAGGTTTTTGTTGATGTTGATCCTGCTGGGGGTTCTAGGCCTACTGGTGTTGAACCTTCTTTGTCTGATGTTGCTGGTGGGACTGGGGCTACTAGTTTGGCTGGTGTTTTGGGCCCTTCCTGCCCTAGTTTGGTGGTTCCTCTTGTTGGTAGACCTTTGGATGTGGCTGTTGTTGGCCCAGTTCTAGTTGGTTCGTTGGATGCTTCTTTGTTGGGTGTTGGGTCCTCAGCTTTGGATCTTTTGTGTTGGCAGGATAAGGCGGCTAAGGTAGAAGATGGTTGGGTTACTGTCAAAGGTAAAAATTCAAAAAGACCCCCCTCTTCGTTTGATATGATTTTACAGTCCCATAATAGGGGGACAAATGGATAGCTTTCTTCTATTGTGTTTTGAGGTTTCTTGCTTTGATCCATCTTGGTTGTGGGAGCCTGTGGTAAAACCCTCTCTTTGGTCTTGCTCTATTTTGTTTAGTGGGCATATTTGAATATCTTTTGTGACCTTCTTGTACAAGGTTTTGAGGTCCCTTCAAAACCTGTATTTACCTTAATCAAAAATAATGTATTTGTAAGATATGGTCCTCATACTGAGACTATTATTCTTGAGATAGTCACACATTCGCTATCCACAAAATACTCTCTTACATTTGCATCCTAGCTTTGATACCATGTTAAGGTTTTTAGGATCGTTGCAAATGTAATAGCACTACCTATATAGTATGTGGTTTCCAAATGCAACAATCTCTTGCATTTATATTGAGAACAAGCCAAGAAGAGACATGTCCCTTCATGGGACATCTCTATTCATTATTATGTAATTAATATAATGAAAATTATGGTTATATACATATATATACATCTCATATATATATATATATATATATATATATATATATATATATATATATATATTCACTAGTATTGACTCATAGTGTTTATCCGACTAAAGCTACAAAACATCAACATAAATAATTGGAGATGTCAATTAATGATTCTTGAGATTTTTTTATATGGATTTAAAATATATATTTTAAATTAAAATCACATTTTCAAAATATTTGTTATTTTTTTTCTATCTAGTTTACATTACCTTTAATGACTCATATTAGCTCCTAATACATAATATGTAGAAATAAGATAAATTTCTAAATTTGTACACTTGGTTCACTAATATTGATATCTAAAGTATGCATATTATCGATTATATTTTTTAGTTTTAATTTAATTTCAAATTAATTACAAATTATAATAATATTATTTAATAATGTATATATATATATATATATATAGTGTAACTAGAAGATTAATTGTGTTAGACATAAAGACAATTGGAGATTTTTAGTTTCCAGATAGTCTGAAAAAATTGTATTAAGATTAATTGTAATTGTGTTACATAGTGAACAACTGTAGTTAAAAATCTATATTTGCATCACCAGAGACCTCTCAAACTAGAAAATTCAAAAACTGGCGAATATTAAAGCATGATACATGTTAAATTCATCTAAATATTAACCAAAAAATTAGAAATGATGTAATGAAACATAAGAGTGATTACAAACTTGAATTTAAAAACTAAGTTCTAATCTACCAATAGAGAGATGAAATTGAAATATAACATAAATGAAAGCAAAGCAAATGCATAAGACGTCTACTTTGTACTTCCTCTATTGTTTTTCTTGGAAAATCAAAAGTTCTCTCATAAATTATGCGTCCACAAAGAAATTACAATATATCAAGAATAATGTGTTGATGATGATTTGAAAATGCTATCGAAGAAGTTGAAAATGGGAGATTTGATTGGTTTAAATAGGGGATTGAGCATAATTTGGAAAGTAAGGATTGAGTTTATTTATGGGAGATGAATGTACAATACCCATCAAGAGAATAAGTCTGGTGGAGATGGGGGTGAGAGAAATTAGCAAGTGGGAGTGAGAAGTTGAGAGAGGGAGTGAAGAGGGGAAGATGGAAGAGTTGAATGAGAGAGAGTTTGGTAAGTGGAGTGAAGAAATTTAGTATGTTAGAATTAAGTAATGATAGAAATAAATAAATTAAATGTATTTATCCTCATTCATATATGAAGAAATAATTAAATAAACATTAGGTTATTCTATTTAAGAAATTAGAATATTAAGAAAGATTAAAAAATTAAGGAATCATTTAGTATTTAAAATAATATTAAGTTAGGTTTAAAGGAAGATTAAATACAAGTTTAAGGCAATTATTCAATCAAGAGAAATGCTTGATTGGGGTGAGGGGTGAGTAGCTGATGAGGATGGTTCAACTTAGGAAAAATGGTGAACTATTTGACCAAAGTTCTTAAAAGAAGTTATAATTAAATAACTAAAAATTATTCAATTACAAGGAGATAGAATAACCATGTTCTTCCAGCTGAGGGAAAAAACCATAGTTCAATCCACTACAAACACCGCCTCTGTAGGTTCTTCGCTAGCTGGAAAACCCAGAGTTGAATCTCTTATAAGAAGCCACCTCAACAGGAACTACCTTGGTATAATGCGTACTAGACCTACCTCAACAATAGCAAGAGGCTACACAGAATCCTCAACACTAGTGATGCATAGAACCATTAGAATGTCTGCTATAGGACCAACCCACAACCTGTGACTAATTAGATGTATATGGAGATGACCTAATACCAAACCATTGATGCAAAAAATTCCTCTAAATGACCCAAATGTGAGACAATAGTGATAGTCTGAAAACGCAGGACACAGTCCTTATTAAAAGACTAACTTGACCTACATACTTTAATGCACTCAAAATTTAGATTCCATGGAATTTTGGATGAGGAGGTGACATCTGTATAAAATAGAAGTGTGTATTTGTTTGAAAGTGAAGTGGAAAGGTTGTAATTTAACATGGGAAAACATGTTGTAAGGCAGATGTGAAAATCAAGGAGAGAGGTATCAAAGAGAAAAGACGTCTTTTCATTATGAGCCTCTGGTTTTGATCAAAATTTAACCCACATTTTACTGAATTTCTCTTACATCTTTAGCATAGAAAAAACTTCACTAAATACATCAATCAAGAGGCATCAATAAAGATAATTTGCTTCAACTATATAATAGATCCAACAAGCATTTTAACAATTGAGCAGTTGCATTGTGCTTGCTAGAATTTGTTCATTGCCAACAAACACTATTTAACGATGAATATGTATTAAAACTTATATTTTATAAATTCATATATAGTATGACAAAGTGTCCCATTATGTGAAAAGTAGTTTCAGAATAAGATAGAAATTCATTTAGTAAGCACTGATGTCCTTTTCAATGAAGTAATTACCAGAAGGTCCACCAGGAGGAAACAAAGCTAATTTGACTACATTTTCTGCACCTTCACTTGGTGAAAGGTCTCCTGTAACATATGTCATTCCAGTTCTAACATATCCAGGATGAATGCAATTTACGTAAGCCTTACCAGAAAGCTCACGAGCTAATAGACGTGTGTATGCGTTCATACAAATCTTTGACATTTTGTATGCAGAAAATGGGGCTGGCCATCTTTTTTCTTCCAAGTTTTTGTTTTGTTTCACATCTTCTAAGAACTCACTTAGCATGGAATCTAGAAATTCCTCACTAATTTTATCCATGTCAGAAAGTTGTTTCTGTAACGCTGGATTTGGCATCATCTGTGAAAGCATGTATAAACATATATATATAATGCGTTCACACATTATATGATTGAAATCTTAATATTGGGAACTGTAAAGGGAAAAGAAATTACCTTGAGAATCCCATGTAAAGAGGAGACATTAACAATTCGTGGCCAGCCAAACGATTCCCTTAATAATGAGAACAAGCCTTTCACAACTCTCTTTGTACCATAGTAATTTATATCAATACATGTTGCTACGCTTTCATGATCATACACACAAGCTTCATTTGATGTTCCATAGAACTGCAATAGAGAGGAAATATTGAATAATTTGAATAAAAATAGTAGCCAAATGTAAATTAAATGGTAACAATAGTTAATGTATTCCTACATATCTCGCAAATAATATGTCATCAAATATCCTATTTCAATATGAAAATAATTTTGAAATAACATGATTGTCTTTATAAAGTAATAGATAGAATGTCTTTATAAAGTAATAGATAGAATCAAAATCATGTCAAAAAAGTGTTCACTCATTTTCATAAAAGAAAGTTGTTTTATAAAACAATATTTTTTCCTCTAAATAAAAACTTAAAATCACACAATCCCAATTTCTTGCAAAAATACTTATAAAGAGAGTTTCAATAAGTCTTTTCCATCAAATCATTCTTTTCCACCACCAATGTGATCCCTCCCAATGAGATCATTATATTCACTTGTCCATGGCTTATTAGGAAGAACCATTGTATGCATTGTATATTGAATAACATCAATTCGTTACCTAAAAAAAATTGTCCTACCTTAGAATCCACCCATGTTGGTGGGAAGTATCAACAACATTAGGACAACTAGATTGAACTATGTAGGGAGAAGATCAACCTACACAATGACTAACTATAGTAGAGAGAAACTCTTTATTCTTCTAGAATGGTGATAGGAGGAACCTAAGTCGTGACTAGGTTTGAAGAAACAATGTTAAGGAAATGCTTGTCATTTTACAATAAAATCTTATTTATCAACCTTTAAATTCAAATATACATTATACATTTGAAATCACTAGAGATATTTTTGTGATTAGAAAAGCTAATATTAGCATAATTATTGTAAGAAATTACGGATTTTATGTCTTTCCAAATGATGACATGCATATTTCATATGAAAATATAATAAACCCTAGTGAACTTAACAATGAAGCCAATCCCATTGCTTAAGAAAACATTGTTCTTGGTAAAAGCATCTAGTTCAAAGCTTTTCAACAAATTATGTATACATGACTACCCATCTTCCACTTTGGTGTAGTACCTAAATAGATGCTTGATCACCTCAAAGTAATGAGTGAAACAATATCGGATTCAAAACACAAAGATGAACAAGGAATTTTCTCACATCTATAAAATAGAAGTCATCTTCTTCTTTAAAAAATAAGTAATCAATTATCAAGAAATAATCGTAAGATGATTCATTTAATAATGACCCATCATACTTACACTGAAAAGACATTCCATGTTTATAAGCCAAGATCATTGTAAAGAATTCAATTGAGGCATAGTATCATGGTAAATTTACTTTGTTGTTAAGAAAATCACCAAGGTTGAAACCCCCACTTACCCACTAAGATCACAAGATGTGTTCCTTCATTAGGTTGATGTGTTCATAGGATATGTGTCTTTGTTGGGCAATTACAATTGCAAGTTGTGGGCCTTCACTAAGCTGAGTTTCTCTTAACAAAAAGAAAATTCATTGCAAAGAAATGCATAAAACTTATTATACTCATTTATCTATTAGATATATTAAATATGTGAAGCATAAGAGATAAACCAATATATATGCTTGCACTTTAATATGAATATCATGTAGAAATTTATATAAGGAAAGGAGGTAGATATATCATATATGAGTGAATATAATATAGATAATATATAAATAATTATTATAAGAGAACTTATGTGTATGAACATTTCACTAGAGCTATGCATATGAAGAAAAATGAGAATATGACATGATTAATATAAAGCCACTAGGTCTCTTATATAAATTATGATATATAATGCATGTGTGTAAGTGTAAATATATTTTGTATTTTATATTGTGTTACAACACTCTATCAACTATATAACCCTTGAACTTCATCTTATCAATAACACTAAAGTATAAATAAATATATATCAAGAAACATAGGCTTATGCATCATTGATCTATTCCCCTTTCATAACAATACACCCCTTATATATTTTGACATTGATAAAGTGGTAAAGAAATATCATATCAAGGAAAAAATATTTGTAGTAATAAGAGATTCAATAAAGAAGGTTTACAATTGGAAAATAACATAATTTTAGGGATTCTAGTAGGATACTTTATGTTATAGCATTATGAGAGGGGGCTAGAAACCTAAGGGATTAATAATGTTTAATAAATATGGGCATAATCATATAAGCCAAACAATTCTTTTGATGAAACAATAATGTTTGTGTTCCTGTTACTCTCACAATAAGGCAAGCATGCACCAAACTTAATCACTCATCATCAGTGGCTTTGTTGGAGATCCAAAGGCCTACAAATCAAACTGCTAAGTCAATTAAATCATAATAGTTATAGCCTTTGTAGGAAAAGCCTAATTTCTCTAGATCTCCCAATAAATTATAAAGTTTTATAAAATGATCTTATTCTTAAGATTTTTTAATTACTGGGTCTGTACTTATTTACAGCTTAAGTAAAAAAAATAGACATATAATCTTACCCTGCAGGTCCCAACTCTAGTCTAAAAATCTCAACCATACATATAGAAATTATCAAACATGGAAAACTATGTGCCTTCCTCACTTAGGATAGAGAGTGTATCAACCTCTAAATGAAAATAATGCCATCAAAATCAATACATACACCTCAGTAACCCAATATCCAAGTTTAGTTCTCCTCCACCTTTTAATGAAAGAGTTAAAGTCAAAATGGCCCATGACTGGACATTTATGTAACATCTTCAACAGAGAAATTAAAGGAATTTTGCAATCATGGCTAAGAGGACCACACTATTCAAACATATATCAATGGATAGATACATGTTGATTGGTAGATGTATGGAAAAGAAATATTTTGTCCTTCATCGTTGCCATACACAGCAGTTTCAGAACTTTCTTAGTATCACAAAAAATTGTACATTAGACTGATGTCTACATCTAATTAACACAGTTAATATTCATTCCCTGATGTACATAATCAACAATGTATATAGAATTCACTTGGATTTTTATGGCACACAATTATGGGCATTGTAAGAATTTTGATATCGCTCTGATACCATGTAAGAATTTGCCTAAGGCAAAGAATAAAAACCAAGATCTAGAAGCTCAAGAGATAGCACAAGAGAGACAAAATATGATATGATCAACTGATCAAATAATGAATAGATAGATTGAATGAATTGATTACAAAGTAGGAGTGCCTAAATATATAGGCAATGCATGATATCTAAAAGATATGCAAGTGATAAGATCACAACTAGACATGGTGGAATCACATGTCCACCAAAGGTGGATCATCCTCCATTGTACATGAAAGTATGTGCAACATGTGCAACAATGAAAGAATGATAATGTGATAAGATCACTAAAGGTGGATCTCACACACAGAGGTATGAGAAGACAACTATGACCACCTAAAGTGAAGATTCTCCTAACCATGTGCTAAAATGAAATGCAAACTCCTAGGTGTGACAATGACATCTAATATGCAAATGCATTATCTTAAGTAAACTTAAGTAAAGTGTAATTAGTAAATACTTAATTACACCAACACCCCCCCCTTAAGTGCAACTTAGGGGAATGCACTTAAGCTCACAATGCAAGATGGGTCTCGGCTACTAGGCCATGTGAGGTACCCATGTACAATATGCAAGAACAATGCAATCTCTCATAAAGTGGAGAAAGAGGGAAAACCTCATGGGAAAAACCCTCCCCCAAAAAAAAGAGATGAATACAAGATGCATGCATGGATGGAGTAATCAAGACCCCCCAATTACAACATACATCATGCATATACAATAAAAAATCCCCCCAAAGGAAGGAAACAAGGAGACATGATATCCCCCCCATAATGAGTAATCTCCTCCAAGGATGGTAAGTGGTTGAAGACAAAACATAGTCCAATGCCTACAAACAACATTTCTCCTCTTAGGAAAAAGATACACCAAGTATAGATGTAAGAAGGCTTCCCATTGTGGATAGGAAGTAGGAAGGGGAATCCAAATGAAGTATGATGTCTCTAAAGTATGCTCAAGTGTTACCATGTCCTTGGTTGATGAAGATGCCACGAACCAATCAAGAATAAGCCCAATAGAAGGTGACAAATAAGGAACCAATGGTAACTGATCCACATAAGAATTTGGATCAAACTCCAAAGACAAAGATGCCTCCTCAAATGATGTAGGAAGAGAATCAAGAAAGCCCCCCCTCAATGTAGAATGTACACCCATGATAGATGCACCGAGATCAATGTAGAAACTGCACCAAGAAAACTGAATAATGTTCCTCCCCTTAGGAAGAGACAAGTCCATAGGTGTATCAATGAATCCTCCCCAATCTATAGGAAGAATCCTCAAAATGTATGAAGTCTCAGGAAACTGAATAGGAATCTCCAACACATAAGTATGGTCAACCTGAACCATGCAATGTGACATCTCAAGTGAAGTTTGAGACTCGTGAAAACCAATCTCCAAAGACTCAAATGTCTTCTCTAAAGTTAAAGAGACCTCCTCCAAATTTTGTATCAAAGGATCCACAATCATGTCAATCTCGAAAGAAGGATCAAGTGGAGAATGAAGCTGAGGGTCAATATGCTCCCTCACAACACCTGAAGAAGGATCATCCTCAACGAAGAGAAGATGAATGTCATCAATGAAGTCTCCCAAATCTGAAATGTAGGACTCCACAAACAAACTTGCAATGTCTGTCAAGTAGTCATCCCATGGAACCAAGTCTGGAAGACAATGAATATCTTGCTGCACTGAATCACAAGAACCCATGGCTATGCAAGCATCATTAGGAGCAAGAGTAGAAGTAGTCTCAATAGGAGGAGAAGGAGCTACAACTAGAGGTTCTAGACGTTTTGGAAGTGGAGGAATATGTGGATCTCCATACATTTCCCAAATAACAGTCCAAAGATCAGGAACTTTTTCTGTCTCATCATCATAGTCATTAAGGGACTCCATAACATCCATATCCATATTCAAATAGATAATCTTCATAACTTCTAAGTAAGAGTCAAGATTGAAAGAAGAACTTTTAGGTCTATACTCATACAAATAGGACAATAGGTTATGCTCAGTAAGATGAGCAAGAACCAATTCACTTCATTGCTTATAGTTTCTTCTTGTCAACTTAATTAAACCATCCATGATGTACTTCTCACATGAAACAATGAGACCAAAAAATCAATGCACCCCCCAAAATGCAATGAACCAAAGAACCCCTCGAAAATAGATGGTTTTGGCACTTTATAGCTAGTGCGTGTACAATTGCCACTTGAAAAAATAGATCAAAGTGGACTTCTAATTTTGATATTTACAACAAAAAATATGAAGCTATAGTAGACTCAAACAAATAAGACACAAGATCTCTCAAGGATCTAACAAATTACAAGTGCCAAAAATAGGCCAAAATAGACCAAATTCTGAAAGTACTATATCTACTCAAAAAAATTTCAAACTGATACCAGATTTGGAAAGTAGACAAAAAATCATGAACTTTCAAAAAAAAATAGCACTTGAAAATATGTCCATATGAGCCCAAACGAAGCCTCCAAACTTGTAAAAATTAGAATTTGCAATTTTCAAAAAATATCAGAAACAAAGATCAGAAATCACTTGCACCATTGTGTAGATCG
The DNA here is from genome assembly GCA_027943335.1 of Chamaecyparis obtusa. Classification (NCBI taxonomy): domain Eukaryota; kingdom Viridiplantae; phylum Streptophyta; class Pinopsida; order Cupressales; family Cupressaceae; genus Chamaecyparis; species Chamaecyparis obtusa. The sequence goes on along the minus strand of BSBK01001154.1, from coordinate 3,920,123 downwards.
TGAAATTCTACCCCAAAACAAAAAAAATTGCTCTAAAAAAAGAGTCCGGAAGACTGAGATATCGCTGTTTGAAAATTGCCTCTGAAATTATTTTTTCTGAATCACCGCCGCCGAACCTTGAAAATTCAAATGGCTCTAGATTTTGCTTCAGATATCCGATTTGGATGAAACAAAATTCGATTTAGGGGTTTTTGGACCTCCTCAATGTGATGCCAACCTCTGATTTGCACCAACAAGCTCCAATTTTGACCTGCAATAAAATTCTCTCAAAATAGGCTATACAATGAAACTCCTATGGCTCTGATACCATGTAAGAATTTTGATATCGCTCTGATACCATGTAGGAATTTGCCTAAGGAAAAGAATAAAAACCAAGATCTAGAAGCTCAAGAGATAGCACAAGAGAGACAAAATATGATATGATCAACTGATCAAATAATGAATAGATAGATTGAATGAATTGATTACAAAGTAGAAGTGCCTAAATATATAGGCAATGCATAATATCTAGAAGATATGCAAGTGATAAGATCACAACTAAACATGGTGGAATCACATGTCCACCAAAGGTGGATCATCCTCCATTGTACATGAAAGTATGTGCAACATGTGCAACAATGAGAAGATGATAATGTGATAAGATCACTAAAGGTGGATCTCACACACAAAGAGGTATGAGAAGACAACTATGACCACCTAAAGTGGAGATTCTCCTAACCATGTGCTAAAATGAAATGCAAACTCCTAGGTGTCACAATGACAACTAATATGCAAATGCATTATCCTAAGTAAACTTAAGTAAAGTGTAATTAGTAAATACTTAATTACACCAACAGGCATGTATCAAGTCTAGGCTCTAAGGGAGATCCCACCAAATGGAAATCTCTCTTCCTAGGGAAAAATGGATCAGATGGAAGTCACTGCCATGTATTCTTGCAAAGATCATGAACAAGGACATGAGGGTTTCTGTGGCTAGTGATGTATATTTGATTTCCTAGGCCTAAGCAAACAAATGGGGCATAAGATGCAAGTGGTGCTGAGAAAACTCTGCAAATTTCAATGGGTGTTGTCATGACTTCCACCCATTCATTTGTACCAAGATCAAGCTCCCATATAATAATCCTTCTGGTGGAGTCTTATATTTTAGCTTATTCCATAATTCTTCCAATCATCAGAAGCCTACCACATGATTCAACCAAGCAGGGTGATGTTAATGAGTAAGGCATCTGCACTATCAACTCAGACCAACTTTCACTAATCGGGTTAAAAACCACAACACCATAGGGGAGATATGTAATGCAATAGAAGAGGTTATTACACCATACTCCTGGATAAGACCCAAATTTGGCTTCTTCAATGGCTTACCACATATCTTCCATGAATTTTTTTATGAATCATAAACCTCTGTCAAGAGTTCATGTGTAAGGAATCATGGCTGGAAACCCATTTTCTCCAGAGACCATGATCTTGTAGCAATTATTTGAGGAATCCATTATCATGTTGACCTTGTGGATAAGGCTGACTTATAGCATTCTAAGTAGATACCTTAGGGTTTTGGACCTTTGGTGATGGGATTGCAGATTGAAAGAATCTCCATTCTGCAACTTGATTACCTAGGCAGAGGAGGCTCCCTGATACAGCTAAAATGGATGGACAAGGTGATATTCTCACTGATCCATTTTGCAGCTTTATACTATTGTTGGCAAGCCTCATGATGGTGTGCCATTTTTTCATTGATGGACCATAGGAATATGATGCTCTTTCAATTGTCCAGAGGATGAACCATGGCTTTGGAGTACATACTCTTGATAGAGCAAATTGGAATCTTTTTGATTGAACAAGAAAGTTCCATCTCCTGTAAACACAACGAAGACAAGTATGCTTGTGAGGGGTAGATATGAGGAAATTGTCTGTTAAAACTTAAATCCTCTGGTAGAGCACTCCAAATATTAGGAAGAGGCACAAACTTAAGAGGTTGTGTTTCCTCCCCGCGTGAGTATAAGTGGGGAAGGGCACGAAAAGATAGGGGCATCTTTCGGTCTAAGCGGCTTGCTATCAAATTGAAATGAAAAGCTCCCTGATTTAAAGTGACAGATAAATTGTGACCTTGACCACTGAATGCGTTGTTTGGAGATATTACAAATCTTTGATGAATTGGAAACAAGGTATCGATGTCAAGTTAATCACCCAATAAATAATTGCCACAGTCAAGTGTTTGATCTGACAATTAGAGGCGTACAACAATACCTCACAGCTGCATCGAGCATCATCAAGGGACATACATTAGTCCATAGAAAATTATAATCTCTGGGAACCATCTAATGTGTTTTCATGAAGGAGTGGACAATCACCGTACGTCAGAGGATAGTTATTCTGAGAAATGACAAAGGGGATTCATTCGGACGGACATGGGAGTAGAGTGCATTAATATGAGGAGCACATTTCAGAAAGCATCAATGATAAAGGCAACATGGCTAATACTATAGGAATCATGTCCTTGTTAAAGAATTAAAAGATCCAACTATATCAGATGGACAAACAGCGATGATAAAGTTTATATCTACGTGGGGTTAAATAGTTCATTGACTATCCTATCACGGCAATTATTAGTTAGTTGAAACTTTCAACATCTTAAATATTCATGGAGCTGTAGAAGAGCATCGATATCTTAGTATTAGTCGGTATTGACTACTGTTGTGCAAATCATATTTGTAATATGGCATTTAGCGTGAATAGTTCTAAGTATGGATTGTTTCTGTTGATAAATGGAGACTTGCGCATGAAGGATTCCACCTTCTTTTTATGGCTATTTAGGATAGATTGAGAGCACAATACAATTCTTATTATCGTTGTCTATAAAGAATATTCAAACTAAATTGAATGAATGTTCAGTCATTGGAAATAGGTAATAGTGAGGAGTGATAATTAACAACAAATCAAAGGATTGCCTATTTTTGTCAAGCAGCAATAATCAATAAGACTTGTTAGATATACCAAGAGGTACAATAAGAGTCACAACTCTCAATGGAAAGGAAACTTTATCATATTCCTTAGGGCCATATCAGAGACAACTATCAACAACCTTGAGAAGATTTGTAGTATATCTTATATCGATATATTAGTAACAACTTCTAAAAGTTGGGAGGAAACTCATTGCATGATTCGTATAGTTCGTCAAAAATAGCAGAAGTGTAGATCAAAATTAGCAACCCAGGGTAATTCTATCACATTCTGCCAACATTGAGATAAAGTTGTCACAAAAAATACCCTCCTCTCCTTTTTATTGCGATTGAAAATTGGCAACTGGTGAATAAGTTGGCTAACAAAGCCCCCTCCTTGTTAGTGTGAGTCAGTGTAACAGACAAACTAGCTTGCAATTAGCCATAATCTGAATCCTAGGCAGAGCTTCTGATTAATTATCTTGCAATTAGTGATGGCCCTAAGGACTTTGGTTACTCTTGGAATAACAGTCTAGGCAATACTTTCAGATTAATAAGAGTAACAGCACGCAAGAAATTTTACCTCAATGCAGAGATGGATGAGAGAACCATGCTTTGTATTCTTCAATACCTCTTGAAAGTAACCAAGCATAAATAAAAATGAACCTTCAAAAACCCAAAAAGTCAATTTCTAACTCAGAGAGAGAAAGGTATCAATCAACATGTTTTTTTTTTAATGCTAAATTCTCATCAATGATACCAAACAGAAATTTCATGATAAAATTGATTTGAATCCCCTGCTAACAAAGTGATACTTTACTCTGCAACTTTTCGTGATCCTCATCTCTCTGTAGTAAGCCCCCGATTCTTGGAAAATAAACCATTAACTGTAAAAAGGGCACAAAACAACCATGTACTATGAGTTTATTCTCTCTCTGGTATCATCACCCTGACAGTAACAAGTCAAAGCTTCTCATGCAGATAGAGAATTAGACTCTAATAATTAACTCTCACCAGTAGAAAAATCAATTCCTCATCTCAATACTGAAAAATTACAGTCGTTAAAAGTAAAATAAACACCATTCAAGCTTCAAGCTCTGCAATTTTCATATTATGTATGTTTTCTACCAAAAGATAGCCAAAATTAAATCTCATATATAATCTTACGCTCCTAGGAAGTAAAATGCTACAAGCAGGGGTTTTGTTGCTTCCTTCAGATGTCTAGTGGCATAACCCAGATGCAACTAGCCTAATGAAAACAGATTGGCCAACAGATGAATCATGCATTCTGAGCAATTCTCCAAACCACAGTCTGTAGATGGGTAGATCAGAAGTAGCAAGAGCGAAAGCTGTACAAGAGCAATTTTTCAGACAAGCAGTCGGGTAGCCTTGCCGTGTTGGCTCATTGTTGATTAAGAAAACTCCTTCTTTGGGCAAGTATCTATTCTTTCCTCAAAGAATTCATCAGTGGTGCCCTCTGTGGCAGAGCAGTGAAGAGGTGTCCGCTGTTTGCAGCTGCTTTACCGCCAAACATGAGACTCGTTGGACTTGGAGAAGCCCTGGAAACAACCACACACTTCATTGGGATAACATGCTCCATAAGCCACGTAGATATAAGAAAATAAACTAATGATAATATCTATAGCCTTTGTACTAAAACCCTAATTGCTCTGTGTTCGTGGAAAAGGAAAACCCTAATTGCTCTCGATCCCCAAAGAAATTACGAAGTTTTATAAAATGATCTTATTCTTCATGTTTTTTAATTATTGGGTTTGTACTTATTTAGAGCTAAGTAAAAAAAAACATGACATCTTGAAACAAAAAAACTTACCAAAAATCACTCTTTCTACAACACAGAGGACAACGAATACAAAGCGGGGCTAGGCTAGGTTTTTCTCTGACGACATGGAGATGGATCCTTTGCGGTTTATATAAAAGTAGTAGCTACAAGGGGAAGGAGTGTCTGCAGAGCTACATTTTCTAGAATATGTGGCAATATTCCCCTTTATGTCATTAAACAAATAGCATTGGACAAAAGTGAAGAAACCATATGGAAGCACTCTTCTAAAAATATGTTCTGACAAGGCTCTGTAATAGTGTATAGCTTCTTTCGTCCTCAACACGACGAGAATGAGCGAAGATGATATTATGAGAATCCATGCAAGTAGGGATCAAGAAATTACCATACCCTATTTCCATGTCCTTTTCCCTGTCACCATTGAGATCAGTTTTGAGAGGAAAACCCTATATTCTTGAGATTTTTACAGAGAGGGAAGAACAGAAAAAATGTAATTTGTGTAAATTTGTTTCAACTTTCATCTAAGACAGAGTGTGGCATATAAAATATGTACAGAACATCGAGAGATGTTTTGGCATTCTCTCTTTAACTAGAATTTTTTCACAATCATGATTTAAGAATAGATAAAATGACTTAAGAAACTACTGTAATTTTCAATCCACGCTGAAAGTTTATATTTCAATAATAGAAGAAAAAAATAGTGCAGATCTAAATAGTGCAATCCAATTTGCAGAAGTTTAAATGGAAAAGTGCACATAAACATACCTCAACTTCCCCTGCGGTACAAAGATATCGAGTGGCGGAGACAAATTCCATTTGCAACCTGAAAAACCTTCTTCTGTTCGCTATATTTTCACCCTTTCTTTAGGAAAAATCTCTTTCAAATAAAATCCCTTTTAGCCGCTCTTTACCCCCAAAAGAAAAACTGTTTGCCGCTTATTTAGATCGAAAATGCATGTTTACTTTTGTCTTAATTTAAGACAATAAAAATAGTTTTAATAGTTAATTTAAATCTTTAAGACAAAATATTAATTTGTCTTTAAAAAATGTCTTAAATTACCCTCTTATGTAATAGTGCATGAGCACATGGGTCTTGTCCTCAAGCACCTCATTGTGCCACTTGACACGATCCCCATGAGGTTAGAGGACTAAATCTTCCTCCACCCTTGATCTCCATCAAGCAATCTTGACCTTTCATTCATTTCGTCTCCTAATCTATACATCCAACCTTTAGCACATCTACAACTGAAATTTGGAGGTGTAACTTATTATGCAAATAGCACACTTATGTGAAAGTACAGGTATGTAAAGTATCTTAAAATGACTTTTTTAAATATGCTACCAACACATAATCTAAAAACTTTTAGTAATTAAAAGATAAACATCATTTATTATTAGTAAAATATCATATTTATATATAAAAATAGCATGAATAAACTATCCCCAATCCCTGCATAAATAAACTATCCCCAATCCCTGCATAAAGCCTGCTAAGTCATCTAAAACATCTTGTGATCTTTCTTCTATAAGAGCTCATGCGTTTGAAGTCTGCATATTCATGGAAATTTCTGTCAATAAAGATGGAAATTGAAAAGGAGTATAACCAACACACCAGTAATTGGCGCATATCCACTCCAGTTTTGTCCATCACTTCCCAGTTCATACCTTGCCCCGCCACTGCTGCATTGTTTATCTGTTACCAGAACAAAGAAAGAAAAGTATATCACATAAAATCAAACAAACAACCCTAAACCTCCTTCAACGAAGCAAGACAAGATGGAAAACAAGCTCAAAGACTTACCAGAACATCAAATCCTCCCAACTTGGTTTTCAACCATTGGGCGAGATCTGAAACACTTTGAGAGCTCTGCACATCTAACATGTGAAAATGGACATTCTCAACTCCTCCTTCGCCCAGTTCTTTCATGGCAGCCAACCCATTCTTCTCGTTGCGACACGTAAGCACAACAGTCATGCCCTTGCATGCCAGCTGGCGAACAATCTCAAAGCCTATTCCCCTATTGGCTCCTGTGACCACCGCCACTGTTTCCATACTCCACCATTTCTCATCCTGTCAAAACCCCAACAAAAACATTTTTGTTAAAACTTTCAATTATGCAAACTGAAACTAAAGAAGTTCCAAATCTGCATGGAAAATTTTACCATTTTCAGGATTTTGTAGAAAGAGATTCAGCAATCTATGTGTGCATCAAAGAAAAAGCATTCTGATTAAGGATCAATGTTGCCCAATCTTGTAGATCTGTAATGTATAGGGCTGCCCTATGGGAGAGTACAGACTCACGTTTCTTTTGAGTTGTCTACGTATCTGTTTCAACCATTCATTTCACTTTAGCTTTATTTAAATCTTTTTGACTCGTTTGTTTTTTAACTATTTTTTCCATGTGCTTTATTTAAAAAAGAGAGTTGACTTATTTGTTTTTTAACTATTTTTTCATGTGCTTTATTTAGGTTGAAGGGCAGATTTATGTCTTCTCTCATCAATTCATCTTAGTTGAATTTAATAGGAAAATTAAACTTACGTCTTCATTGATTTGTATATAAATTTATTTCTTAATAATTTTTTTACCTTAGCTTTATAAAGAGAAATGATAGACTGAAGTCTTTGTTTAACCCGGGATTTAGGTACGGAAGTGTTATTACAAACAATATTATGAGGGCATACCCTCATTTACAATACTTGTTGCAAGCAGACTTCTATTATCATTATCGAGCTTCCTAATGTTCTGCTCTATAGTTAACCTTTTGGATTGATACATCTCTCACTGTACTGGTGTGAGATATTCGAGATTACTAATTCCCATGCGGCAGTTGACCTGTATACAAAAGAACTTCATAGTAATACTAGACGAGATGACTTACCATTAGTTGCCTCATATGGTTAGGAAATCGAACTTAATATATTAAAAATTTAAGTCTATGATATTCTAATAATAGAGAGAGTAGATATGACTATTCGAATTCAAGTGCCTTTATACATCCATGTAATACAACCATATTTATTTTGCTAAATTGTTCTTTAATCACATAGTCCTATCTAAATGGTTCTTAATTCTTATATCATACGATTCGATAACTAATAAAGTGCTAAGAGCTATTCACTTTAATTGTAGATTGTAGTGTTGTACATTTTCCATGAATTCTAGCTAATTAAAGAAAAAGTCCTTCTTAAGATACTACCAATACTTAATGCTAAAGATCATCATAGACCATACAACTGGAAACCGACCACTATTTAAAGAAAGGAAAAAGATTAATGTGCTAATTTCTTTAAGAGCCTAACACGGGCCTGGCTTCAGCTATTAATTCTAGATCTAGCTATATCAAGTCTAAGACCATTCTTAAACAATTATAATGGGAGTGTTACGAAATACTGACATATTTTTCATTACAGATACATTATGTTCTTTGGCCACATGCTTCCAGCTGTCTATTTAAACAAGTTTTATCTTAGATGTTGAATTATAAAACTATATTTTCCAATTTTAAATTTCACATTGCTCACTGTCTATCCTGCAATTGATTCAGCACTCACCAAAATTAAGAGGGGTGTAAAGTGTATTGTTTTTAAACTTACCTTGCTTGTGAGGTTCAGAACACTTATAAAATAAGGATAAAGACTGATAGAAGAGTTGAGGGGCAGCTATATATTTAATCCTAAGACCCCTTCTGCTGGAGAGATACCATGTGCATTCTTGAATCAACCCATATTTTATAACAATGAAGTACATTCAAAAATCCTCTTCATTAACCTTAACATTGATTCTGAGCTATCTCTAGCCTTACTTTGTTTCTCTTATTTATATCTTTTACCTTCATCCAACCAAAGGTCTATTATCTCCTCAGGCTCCAGTTCTACAAGGCATACCACATCTATAGTTCCCACTTTATCCATATGCCAGTATGTATAGAACCAATCTTCCCTCTCTGGTTTGAGTATACGAAAATAGTATAGTAGAAAGATCGTGTTTCTCTTCGCTATGTCTCTAAACCCTGTGGAGTTAGCCATATCCTCATTGACTAAGGTGGATGAAGATGAAAGGCAAGGTGTCTTATCATATTCTCTGAAAATAGGATGCCTTTTATAGTTTTGAAGGGCTGAGTATAGGCTTCCCAGAAATCTCTTTTTAAATGTATTATTACAAAGCCTCCATAAAACTTGTTCCTCAAAGCCCCAGGAGGAGATGACTGCCACAAAACATGAAGTGATATTGGTAAGGTTCCTGATTCTATCATCAGAATTGATGAAATCCTTGCCTAAGATACGAAAGACAGCTCTAATAACGAGGGGATTTTTAACTTTCAACATCTTTCTGACATGTTTAGGCATGATCTTACCCTCGAAAGCCAATTGCCCTCTACTGCAGGTGAGCATAGCTAAATGCTTCATGTTAATCTACACTAGTGATTATGGCGGGGCATAATGGTCTCCAAATAAAAGGTCTGAAGTATAAATAAAGAAAAAACCTATATGTCGGGTAACTTAGGTAGCTGGAATACCAAGAGCCTCCTACCACAAATGCTATATCTTCTCAGGGAAGCCAAAGAGCCAACCATGCACATGATATTAGATATACTTCCAATTATAGCTTAATACTATATAACATAGTATTATATAACCATGAGATTGTGAAAAGAGTTTGCAAAATTTGAATTAGTATACTATATCACTTGTGGTTTTATGGGTAAGACTGAAACTAATTCTACTACATCTTGGTTTCATGTGCTGCTTTATCTACTAAAATATACTATCCTATAAATGATCCTGCTATAACTATTTACTGGCACCTGAATTTTGAATTGTTGTTATTGGACAGAAGATGTAAATGCTTACCCAAAATATAGTGATTGGTTTGGGTTGAGTTTAGTATCACATACCGTAGTGACCTACCTTCTTGGTCGATTCAGCACCTGCAGGATCCTAACCTTGAAATATGATCAATAAAGGTTAACAAGAAAGAAAATATTGCCTTCATTTGTTGCAAAGCCATATATATTCTTATTACTTAATCTTAATACTATTCTTATTCCTTTGAAACCATCTTTTCCGTGTAGCAAATGCAGTATTAGATTTCCTAAGTTAGTCTGAGGAGCCTGTATTCCTAAACTAAATCAAATTTAACTGGGATGTATGATTCCTCACTACTAAAATATAGATTATACTACAGTTTATTATCTGAGGAGAGTATGCTAAGAGTTTTTAGCAGGAAAATAAATTTCTCGACCTAATCTATATGCTAATAAGAAGTAATTTATACCATCAATAATTGATCAGGAAGCTTTTCCAACCACACAGAGATACATTTACTCCAAACTAAACCATATTTCTATTTATCTATGAGTTATACCATAAGTTTGTATACATAAATAGAGGAAAGTGGAACATATATACTATAATAAGCATAGTTTCTAGTTGAACAGAGGCTGATATATCTGGGCAAATTTACGAGCTTTTTGATAGAGACTGATGTATCTTGTTAAATTTACATAGCTAGAAGAATATACTATAGACCGCAAAAGGAGATTAGGGGTACGATTGGTCAATTAGCTCTATTTTTTCTGGATTGCTCCGCACTTCCAGATATTCTCACTTTTCACCATCATGATGATGCATGCAACTTCGGTTGCTTCCTTCTTTAAGTGTCGTGTACACCTTGTTACCTCTAAGGCCATGATATGAAGGTTCGCTGGCTCGACTTGGTCTATGTCTCCTGGAATGTTGAAACCCTCATTCTGCCAATAGTTAAGGAGCCATTTTGTGTCCATCTCCTCAAACAGGAACTCCTTATAGAGAAAATCCAAGTTTCTCAACATCTCCGGCCAGTGAGTATCGAACCTTCCTTCATCTTTGAATGTGAGCATGGGAATGCATTGTGATTGGGGGATTTCACCGAGCTTAGCTATCTATGTATTCATCGTAGTCTCTGGGTATGGGATTGTCAGCTGGTTATCCACACAGCTCACCATTTTTTCCAAACCCCCTAGATGATCTTCAATGAAGATTTCCCTAGCTATCTGAATAATATCTTATTTTCCCTTACCTGCAAAAATTGAGATTGCAATGAATTGGCCTATAATCTCTCCATTGGTTTGAAATGTGTACTCATTGTCGAAATATTGATCCCCCATATCCTTCTCTATAGCCCTTCTCGATGAATCTGGCAAGGGGTTCAAAACCTGGTTCCATCGCTCAGGCATGAAGTGACCTCTAAACGCCATCACTCTGTTTCTTTTAGTAGAGAAGGTAAGCAGTCTTGATTCCATGGCTTGGGTATAGTTAGGGACTTGATGAAATTTGTATAGGAGATCTATATGAGTTAAGCTATATATGGGATAGCGAGATGGGTCTAATGGAGGAATTGTCATGAATGACTTGTTGAACCTTAAAATATCATCATTTCTTGTGTTTGCGCTAGCTCGTTATGTCTAATGATTGATTCCTTGAGACCTGTCATGAAATTTTTCATGATGATCCTATCAATTAGACTCTGTATGATTGATCTCTAAAGAGCATGATGTTACTTGAAATATTAACCAAGCCAATTAAGTTTAGTAGGCTACCGATTTTACCTTAAGCAAAAAATGGTTATGATTAAGTCTGTAGCTATCATTTATTCACGTATCTGAATACTCCATTTCTATCATTGATTATGAATATGTATGTTAAATGTATATTACTGTACGCATCATTAAAGGCCCATAGACTAGGCTCAAGGAAGGACATAAAAGCTACACGTGTCTACTGATGAGACTGAATAGGGGAAGAGAATTATTAGTAGAAATTATGACTAAGATGGGTCATAGATTTTAGCTGAGCAGGGAGGAAAACTAATAATGGAAGAGTAGGGATCCCTCAGAGTTATAAGTTTATGGCTCATCACTTAAGTATGAAGACATACTAACGAATACTGATGTAATAATTACTATAACTGATGCTTGCCCTCCTTGCTCTTGTGAAGGATATTGTTTCTACATGACTAAGAGATTCCTACATGATCTATCATTTCTCGGTAGTCCTTAAGTGACATATATATAATCATAATGTAGTAGATAATCCATAATGTTCAATCCTTAAGTGGTATTCATTAATTAGTTACGTGTCTCCTGAAATTCTATTCATGTGAGGATTACTTGTTATTGACAGTTTAGGATGCTAGTTAATATTTCCAAGGGAGAGCCGTAAAATCTGGAGGTTAATGACTTGATTGATATTGCTTAGATGTCTGTTAGAAATTTTTCAAAGATAATATATCACTCTATGCATATTAGGATATAAACTATGTACCAGAGATATCCGGTATGCGACTTAGCCTTGAATAATACTATAAGTGATAGTTAGGTTTATTGATTTAGAGGTTTGCTAAAAGTACTCCTGCCTAGAATTGAAAATGGAAAAGATCTCCTAGATAAAGGCAGGATAGGCTAAAGCTGAAGCTATAGATTTCTCCATATATATCCTAATGCAATAGGATCTTAAGAGTTCTATTAAGAATACTAAGGGGGGGGCAACTACAGAGAAAATACTGAATTTGTAAAGGACTGATTTACCAGGACTCAAAAGAAAAACAAATTTCAATTAACCTGAGATTAATAACTAGAATAATCTGTACTGCTAAGAGAAGGTCAGATTCTTATTGATAGCATGAGTGTATTTAATAGGAAATCTATCTAAAATAGTGTGCTTAGCTGAAAATGATAAGTCCAAATCTGCCTATAACATTAATAGATATTAAGATTTAAAAATGCAATGAAGCTTAGGTTATATACATAAATATGTTCTAGCCAACTATAAGGATATGACAAAAAATATTAATAGGATGGTGATCAGAGGAATTTTCTCTCTGAGTCTAATGTCTAGGAGACCTAAAAATCGATAAAATTTCAGAAGTCTGATTAATATAGAAGGTATCCCTGTTTCAGCAGAGCCAGAGATTAGGTAGGGTCTAGCTTTAATAATCCTAGATTTTGACATGAATTATAAGAATTCTAAATTTAAGAAACTCTTCCTACTGGGAGTTTGAGTAGTCTATCTGAATCATTTTTATTGAGTCTAGTTAGTTACTATTCAGTATTATTATAAATATTGCTGATATGTATGAGGTATGTGATTACTGATGGCTTATCTATGTGATACAACTTACCTATAAGCTATGTTTATTTAAATAATATCTACAAATTTTTCACCCTCTGCTCCCCTATTTGCTAGAAGATCAGCTTCTGCATTACCTTCTCTATAAATATGTTTTACTTTGACTTGAGGGATTTTATCCATGATTTCTAGGATTTCTTCTAATTTTGAATTAAGTTTCCAGTTTGGTGTTTTCCTAGTCCTAATAGCATTTACTATAATTTGGGAATCTCCTTCTATTTCAATTTTTGACAGGCCTAATTGATAACAAATTTTAAGTCCTTCTAGGGCTGCATCACATTCTGCCATATTATTGGTTGTAGGCTTAATGGATTTGGCAAATCTAGCGATCGGATCTCCTTTCCAATTATGGATAATCCCACCTATACCCGATATACCTGGGTTGCCTCTGGAGGCGCCATCAAAGTTTAGTTTATACTACCCTTCTTTAGGTGATGACCATTTACATGTGCTTTTGTCATCCTTTGTTTTGTTCCCTCCTCTACCATATAAAGGGGGTATGACCAAATTTGGCCATATCCTTCTAAGATTATTATCACATTGCTTAAAAGAGTTTTCATAACTATGTTGGTTCCAAAGTCTGTTGTTAGTTACTTCGATAATTAAGGCTTCTATTTTATTAGTTACTGTTCTCCATTTGAGTTTTTGGTTTGTAAAGATTCTTCTATTACGCTCTTTCCAAATTTTCCATAATACTATAGATGGGGCGATAACTCAGATATCTTTAAACAGGCTGTCCTTATTTGGTGAGGGTCATGCTTTGAGAAAATCCAATATATCCATAGGCCTCGCTGAGTACCAATTTAAGCACTTGCTTAGCCAATTCCAACATTCTTGAGAAAATTCACAATTTATAAGTAAGTGGTTAGTATCTTCCTCTTGACATTCACATAAAGGAAATCTAGATGGGCCTTCAAAACCTAACTTCCTAATTCTATCTACTGTTAGAATCTTCTTTTGCACTGCTGCCCACAGAAAATTTCCTGCCTTAGGGAGGCATACTTTGTTCCAGCATAGATTTAGGGGTATATCTATGGAATCCAGATTCTATTCTTTCAGGATTGTTTTGTATCCATCTTTGACTTTATAGTTTCCATCGTTTGAGCCTGCCCAAATTAATTGATCTTCTCTATTTTTGAATGAAATAATTCTATTGCTAAGAATATCCTTTAGTTTGACATTTTCATTTAGATCTCCAAGGTTAATATCTATATTCTTCCATATGGGATCAACACCTAGGGAAATGTAATCTTTAACATAGCTATCAATACATATTTCACAGTTATCCATATACTCCTGTGAGAATCCTTCATTTTTTAATGGGGAATACCCTCCCCAAGAATCTTCCCAGAATAGGGCCTTGTTACCTGCTCCAACATCCCACGTGAGTAGGTTGTTTATAACTCCTCTGGATTCTATAATAAAATTCCAAATACAGGAGCCTTTAGTGTGTGAATGGGCTCTAAAAATATTAATGGGTTCCGCATTGGGACATATTTATTTAGAAGGATAGTCACCCATTTGCTACTGGGGTTCTTATAAATATTCCAAACTAATTTGGTTCCTAAGGCTGTATTCTGCCATTTAAGGTTCTTAATGCCTAACCCTCCTTGGGAAATTGGTTTGCAGAGATTATCCCACTTAATAAGCATTGTTTTCTTTTCTTTCGATGTACCTTGCCAATAGAAATCTCTAAGGAGTTTATCTATATTGGCTTTGATGTTGCTAGGAAGTGGGAGAAGAGACATTTGGTAAATGGGAATAGTAGATAAAACAAATTTAATCATCATTGCTCGGCCAACTTTAGTGAGCCATTTTTCTTTCCAACTACCTTTTTTTGTTTTGAACTTTAGATACTACTGTATCCCATAGCTTTGAGCTACGAACCCCCTTGTCTAGGGGGATTCCTAAATATTTGCAAGGAAACTTACCAATCTTGTATCCTAAAATGTTACAAATCTAGCTCTCCTTAGATGAGGGGGTGTTAACAAAAAAAAAATTTGATTTATTGGGGTTGACATTTTGACCTGAAGCCTTCATATAAACATTCAGAGTGGATTTAAATGCCTTTGCTTCTTTCATATTGCATGCCCCTGGTAGTATTGTATCATCTGCAAACTATTGATGGGTTATATTGGAAACGTTGTTAGTTACTTTAACTCCTGTAATTTTACCTTCCAAATGAGCCTTAGTAATGGATCTACCCAAAGCTTATGCCATGATCACATATAGGAAGGGTGATAGTGGATCACCTTGTCTAATACCTCGAGAGATTTCAAAGAAGCCTTCAGGGGAACCATTAATTAAGAGTGAAATCTTGAGAGAAGAGATACAGTTATAAATTAAATTTATCCATTGTTTAGAGAACTCGAATGCCTCTAGACATTTACATAGGAATCTCCAATCTACTTTATCATATGCTTTCTGGATATCTATTTTAATGAGCATACATGATTCTTTATTATACTGAGTGGTATGCACTATTTCTTGGGCTATTATAATTCCATCCAGAATTGAGCGTTTGGGGACAAACCCTATCTGTTCTTCAGAGATAATTGATGGAAGGAAGGTTTTGAGCTTGTTTGCTAAGCATTTAGAGAGGATTTTATAAATTGTGTTACATAGGGAAATTGGGCAAAAATATCCTGGTTCTAGGCTATCATGTTTCTTTGGAATGAGGGAAAAGAAGGTATTATTAATTTTAGTTAACAGTGTGCTTGAGTTTCTAGTTGCTTCTACCACTTTCTAGATATCCTCACCAAGAAAATGCCAGCATTTTTTAAAGAAACCAGCTTGAAAGTTGTCAGGACCGGGTGCTTTCTCAGGGTGGAGCTGAAATAGAGTTGTTTTAACTTCTTTTAACGATACTTTGTTGTTGATCCATTTATTATCTGCTTAAGAGATTAATTTGGGGATTGATGATAATAATTTCTTTTAGGCATCTAAATCAGAGTAATGATGATTATTAAGAAGCATTTGGTAATAATGAACAAGATGATCTGCTATATGTCTTGGATCTTCAATTAAATCATCATTTGAGACTTTGAGTTTTGTAATTCTATTAATATCTCTTCTATTGTTAGTACTATTGTGGAAGAATTTGGTATTGTTATCACCTTCTTTAAGCCATGTTTCTCTGGATTTTTGTTTCCAGAAGATCTCTTCCTTAGTTAGGATCTTCGCATGCTTAGTCATAAGTTATTTTTCCTTTATATATGACGTTTCATCCATTCCTTACTTTATGACAGTTTCATTTAAGTCATTAAGTTCTGATTCTATTTTGATTTTTTGTTCAAAGATATTATTAAATTTTTCTTTGTTCCAGTCCAAGATCTTATGTTTAATAATTTTAAGTTTGGGTACTAGGCAGTACATCATAGAACCAGAGATCTTAATTTGTTTCCACCATTTTTCCAAAAGTTGCATGAATTCCTCATTCTGAAACCACATGAATTCAAATTTAAATGGGTTTCTAAGCGGTTTGAAATTCTCTGTAATAGTTAATCTAACTGGAAAGTGATCTGACCTTGATTTAGTAAGCACTTCCGCATATGTATAGTAATTAAAATTTCCCATATCTCCACTAATAAAGAATCTAGCCAACCTTTCAGTAATATGACTAAAACTAGTTCTACGATTGTTCCATGTAAACACCCCATTATTAGTGGAGATGTCTGTCAAGTTATTATCACTGACCCAAAGACTAAAGTCCTTTTGTGATTGTGAAACAAATTGCGAACCACTGGATTTTTCTTTAATGTCTAGGATTGCATTGAAATCCCCTCCAATTATATGTATATCATCGAGGTTGTTGGCTAGTTGAGTATGTAAGTCTTTCCATAATTTTTTCTTTTTCAAATTTGGGATAGGTCCATATACATTAATAAGCTTGAATTTTAATTTGGTTTTTAAGTTGATGACTGTTAGTAATAACCAGTTATTATATTTTAAAACTCCCTCTATCATTACTTTCCTAGGGTCCCATATAGCTGCTAGCCCACCAGAGGCTCCTTCCGAGAAGACTATCTCTGACTTCTAGACACCTAATTTATGACTAAACTTCAAACTTTCCTCCTAGTTTAATTTAGTTTCCTGAAGTAATATTATTTCAGATTCAAATGTATTTAGATATATTTTAATTAATGTTTGCTTGTTAGGGTCATTAAGGCCCCTAACATTCCAAGTTGTTACTCTCATTTCCCTTGGGGAAGGATCTTCCCCTTCCCTACATTCAGAATATCGAATAAATTCAGTTGATTCCCAGCCTGTCCATCTTTAGCTCTTAATTCATTAGTTGATTTCCTGCCTCTTTTCTTCTTGATCTTAAGGGTGATTGGAGATGATAGACCTTCAGTGTTAGTTGCAATACCTAGCTACCTATCAGCATTAGTTATCCCAAATAAGCATCTGCTGGTGTCTTCTTCATCTAGTTGCAGTTTGTTAATCAGGTTTTCCTCCTCATGCATACCATTTTGTGCATTGTCCTCAAAAACCTTATAAGGGTTAATATAAAAATCTTCATGATCTAAAATATTTTTGTCATACTCTTCTAGGTTTGATCCTTGAGTAAGTCCTAATGCCTTGTTAATAGATTCAACTTCAATTGGAATTGAGATGAGTGGAGATTCATTTTCTCTATTCTGATGAGAATTTCTTTTTCATGCTTCTTCATTATGCCACAGAGATAGTTCTTCACTGATTTCATTTTGAACTTCTTTTAGCTCCTCCATAAGTCCTCCCACCATAATCATTCTATTCTCAATAACCTGGATTCTGGTATCTTGCAATGGAGGGGGATTGCACTCATGTAAAAAAGGCTCTTTCCCAGGAAAGTCTAGCCCTTCGGGACGCATGGGTGATAGATTGAGATTAAAATTGCCAGGAGACCCATGTTCTACATGTTGATCTCTATCAGAGGAGCATTGGCTGGCAGTCTCCTTGTTGAAAGGGTTGGGCTCAATCCTAAACCCACCTTTATTTTTGAAGAAAGATACATTTGCATTAGAACTATCATAGTTTGGGCTGGTAGAGAAGGAATCCCTGCTTTTGCTATTGTTTGAAGGAGAGGCATAAGGGCTAGGGAAGCTACTCTTAGGTTCTGGGGATTCAAGGGATTCATTGATTTCTTCCACATCTGAATAATCTTCAAATAATGTAGGCCAAATGGTACAAGAAGAGGATTTGCAATTGATTTTGATGGGAGGAATGGATTTAATGTTGAGATTCATGTTAACTATGATTACTTTTTCTACACAATAGTGCTCTATCTCTATAGTTCCTATATACGAACCGTAGCAATTTCCTATTTTCCTGAGAGTATCCTCCTTGGATAGTTTTAATGGTAAATTATTGAGAAGAATGGCCTTATCTACTTTAAAGTTATGTAACTTCGTTGGATTAAAAAAAGGTCTCCATTTAAATATAGAAAAGGATGAGTTTCTAAAGTTAGGGCATCCATTAATTAAGATTTCATCTCTCAATTCTTTATTGCTAAAATCAAGGTAAATAAACTTATCTAGAAGCATTGAAATATTTACCTCCTTGCACCAAATTGATTTTAACCAGTCAGCGATGATGCCCTAAGTAGTTCCAAATCCATTCCACCTACATATAAGACCAAAACTTGCACATAGCTCTTGGATTTCTTCTATAGATCCGTCAGAGATATCTAGCTCTAGGGTTTCCTGATTCTGGTTAATAAGATTGGGTGGAAACATATTATGTGCAAAGGAATTCCAATCTCTAAGATGATTATTAATGGATCCTCTTCTATGGGGAGGAGAATACAACTTACCATTGTCGGTCGGATGGATATCCTTACCTGTGGACTACTTGCTAATTGATGTGTTATCTGATTTCCTCCACAGCTTAGGAATAATGATCTATTTTTCTTGAAGACTGGGAAGATTATCTTTGAGCTGCCCTAGTTTAGTGCATCGATGTGAGGGAGAGTAAAGATCCTTTCGATGCCAATCTTTGGAGAGAAAAACATTATCAGGACAAGCGATCTTATCTTGGTGGAGGCCATCAAAACTATTACTTAGTGGAATAATAGGAATGCATCTTTGGATTGACCGATAATGTGGATTGAAGACTGCCGCTTTCTTTTCCCTACGGGCATTTTGTTTAAAGGAAGGGATCCATGGTAATTCATTATCCTGCCTAAAAATTGGAGTAACCTTGCATTTATTCTGATCAACAGAAGAGGGCCTCTTGTGAGGATAGGAGACATATCTTGTTTTTGCAAAGAATCTAAGCTGAGCATCGAGGAGTTCAACAGAGAAAAAGCGCGAGCTTACAGAGCAGAGCGAGGCCATTTTTCATTATTACTTTAAAAAAAAATAAAAACATTATTAGTCAATGAAATTAATTACTATCATTCTATTAAATTAAATCTGTTCTATTTAAGAGACGTGATCAATTATGTCTTCATTGATTTATCTTGAAATTCTTTTTTGACCTACCTTTCATCCTTTCTATTAGTCACGCTGACAAATTTATGTCATTGTTGAGTTGTCTAAGAATTTTTTTTTTATTAATTCACCCTTGTTGTATTTAAGGAAAAAGATAAACTTGTATCTTTATCAAGTTGTCTAAGAATTTGATGTTTTCGATTAAGTAAAACAGGTTTTACAGGGACCTTGAAACCCACAACAGTTTAAAGTTTAAAGAAATTCAGCGTACCAAGCAAGGAAAATAAAACAGAGTAGCTAGGACAGGCTACCACAAGGCCAAACAAGAAAAAATAGAGAAAGTAAAGTAGAGCCGAAGGACAGAGCACCAAGACCAGTTATGCCAAGCTTTTGAGCATGACAACCGCATTGCTTTCAAGGGCCTCCATCAGTTGAACCGTGTCTTTGACATTCTGCACTTGGGAACCTTGTGGATCTATCTTCTCCCTATTCTTCCTGGTTTGAGCCCTGGTTCTTTTACCTGGTCCTTCAGTCAGCTCCTTGTCCTCCTTCATAGTGCTCTGGTTGGCATTGGGGTCCATTTTTTCTTCCATCTTTTTAATCAGTAGCTTAAGGTTCTTGTTGGACATTTTAAGAATGTTAAAGTTTTGCTCTGCCACTCCCTTGAGGGTTTTTTCCAGACATATCATTTTGGATTCCATGTTCGTGAACTTGGTTTCCAGACTTGGCTTAATCTCAGTGATCTTTTCCTTGTTATCCAAGCCCTGAATTTTTTCCTTGATGTCCTCAATCTCGTGGTAGAGCCATTTGAAAGATCGAAACTGGTCCAACATACTATTTTTAGTGTTGTTAAGGAAATCCATGTCCATCTCCCTACCTTTATCACTGAGCACTACCAGTGCAGGGTCAATCAATTCTTCCTTGTGGACTTTTCCTTCTTTGTCCTCTAGAATCTAAGGAAAGACGACTTCCCTTATTATTCCCATGCACATGGTATTGATATTGAAATTTCTCTAGACCTTTTTACCCCTCTCAGTGTCCTGACTATTATACTCTCCCCCTTAGGCTTCTTCGGTCTCATCAATCCTTATGGGTGACTGGTTAGTACCCTGCTCATTTTTGTCTTTAGTCACGGGGACTTGGTTTTTAGTGTTAGTATCAGGGGACTGAGGAGGAAGGGTTTTTTCCTCACTGATAGTGAGATCGACTGACAAGTGGCCACAAAGGTCCTGCATAGGTTTGGGGGTGTCCTCCTTGTCCTATTCTTGCATAATGGAAGAATCCAAAATGGGGTTTCCCACTTCTTCAACCGAATCCATTTCTTCCCCCTTTTCATTATACTCTTCCTTCAAGTTTGCCTTCTTCCTATCCCATTTTTTGGAAGGTAATTCCTTCTTGATAGTTTTTAGGGGACATTTTTTGGATGGGGAGCCCTTTCTCTGTTTCTTGAAATCAACTTCCTCACTATCATCTGAAGGAATGCCCACAGAAGAGTCCGAAGGAACATAATCTGAACTAGAGTACTCACTGATAGCCTTTCTATCCCCTATTTCCTTGCCCACGATTTTGGTTTTAAAGAATTTGTATAACAAAAGGATTAATCCTTCATGTAGAGCAGGATTAGCAATTTTTTTTTCTCTAAAACCAGTTATATTCTTGTTCATTGAAGAGAAGAGATAATATGGAATGGACATCTTGAAACCATGCCTAAAATGATTAAGCAAGATGAAATGATAAGTGCGGATTCTATCAAACTTGGTATCCAGGGTTATTTAGTAGATGAGGGCCTTCAGAACATACTGCCAGAGCGTCTTCAAACTCTCAAGAAGGTAGTAGGTGCCTGCTTTGACAATGGCATTCATCTCAATGTCATCCCTTGTGAACTTTTTGACAACCATATCGGAAATTTTTTGGTCTCTATAGAATTTTTCCTCAACAGTAGGAATGCCAGAGACCAAAGAGATGACCGCCTCCATGATAGTGAACTACTTGCCATCAATCTCCACCTTCCCATCTTTCCAGGTATTGACAAAGATATTGGTGATGTCCTTCCTACACCCATGGAGACATTCAATAAAAGTGGTAACTTCCCCTTTCTGTAAGGCATTCCATATTTTTGTTCGCTTCTTCCATTTCTCACTGTCTCCTTTCGGCTCCCTTCTTAACCTCTCCCCAACCATGGCTATAGCGATAGCTCTGGTATACCTCTGGTTTTGTCGATAATTTATGCTTGCCTTCTTTCTTACTTCAACATTGCTCTTTCCAAAAGTAGGATTTTTGAAATGAGTACAAGAAATGGGGAAGAGGGCCCTAAAAGTGTGTGGAGGTGACGTGTTATTAAAACTCATGCAACTCCACCACAAATCACCATGAGTGAAATAACATCTCTTAACTAGCTTGTTTCAGATATAATAATTATTAGGTAAAGTCGCGGTACTTTGAAGATCTCCTCCATCTAGAGAATCTAGCTGGACTTTATGGAAAGTTTCATCATTGTGCCTTAAGTAGTAAGTTTCCTTGCTGGCAGCCAGTAAAGTGATCCAATTAGTGTCCCAGTTGGCAAAAGAGGTAAGCATGTGAATATAGATATCATCTTCCAAGAAATAGGTCCAAGTGGCATAAAAAGTGATGACTAATACAAGATCAAAGCCACGTCTGCTAACCTGGCTGAGGAAGAACCAATAGTTTTTGCTTCGTTGAGGATCATACATGGCTATCACAAACTTTTTAATTGCTACAGAATAGAACTTTATTCTTCTTAATAATCAGCTTGAGTGAGCTAATGAGCTCACCAAAATACTTTGAAGTGACTAACATCTCTTGCTAGGAGTACAGGCAGCCTGGATGGTTTTCTAGGTTCCATCCGCAATGTTTCTACTTGCTTCATCTTGCCTTATTTGACTTGCTCTTTTTCTGCCTGGGGATTTGATTTTAGCTCCAACATCGGCTCTGTTTTTGCTTCTTGTAGTTGCAGAAGAAACCGGGGAGGGATCTCTACTTTTGGATCTCTTCTTGCTTTGAACCTTCATCCATCCCTCTTTTTTCTCTTTATATTTAGCAAAGAGCTCCTCCATCTTGGTGAGTTGCTTAGGAGAGATCAAACCCAAAAGAAGATCCATTTGTTGGACTTTGTTAGAGTCTTGTGTCACAAGGCGGTTGCATGAGTCTAGGGGGCCACCAGGTTTTCCCCTAGCCAGGCTAGAATATCATTCTTCCAAAGGGGATTCTAAGGAATCCGGGATGAAGGAGGCAAAGGTAGAACCAAGGCATGAATCACCCCCTTCCCCTTGACCAATGTCACAGGTGTTGTCAATGGAGTCTTGTAGAATATTAACTTCCAAGTCTATGCCTTCAGACTGGGGAGAGTCCTTTCTAAGAGCCAAACACTCTTGACTTGGTGTTGTTTTCTCCTTTGGTTCCCCAATGTTAGGGTTTTCCAGAACCTCCTAATTTTCCTCTAACTTAACCTTTTTTTTCCAAACTCTTTGATTCGGGACCTGCGATTCAAAATGAGGATTGGCTAACTTCCTTGGAAGGTGTTCTAATTCATTACCTGACTTGTTCTTTTTAAAAACTAGAGATTTCCTTTCTTTTTCCAAGTTCATGCACATTGGACATGGTCTGGCTTTATGTCCCACTTTCTTACAATGGAAGCATGCAAAAGGGATGCTTTCATAATCCAACTTTTGCAAATGTTTTCTCAATTTAGATTTGAGAACAATGATTTCTGGCATATCTTGAACCTCTTCCACCCCAATGCAGCTCCTAGCATAGGTGAGGTGGCTTTTAGCCATACTTATAGGGTTAATGGAAAGAAGAGAGCCAAAGGATCTGATAATATTGTCAAAGACGTCTTCTACCCAGAATTCCAAAGGGAATTCTGGGAGTCGAACCCAAACTGGGGCCTGGACGAAGAAATAATCATTGAGATCTAACTTCAAGGTTCATTTTTGCACCACAAGAGTAGCCTTGCCAATTGACCAGGTGCCTGCATAGAGGATTTTGTCTAGGTCTTCTTTGCAGGAAAACTCAAAGGAGAGAAATCCCTTCTCCATGGCCGTGACAAGGACTTGCCCCTTAAGCTCCCATTTCTTTTTCACAAAGATTCTCACTATATCTATGTTGGATCTAGACCCTACAAATTTTCCTACAAGAGTGTGGTCCATTGAGGCAATGTTGTGATCCACCAGCTCATCAGGAATTTCTAGAATAAAATTTCCTATCTCTTTATCAGAAAGATCCTTTATGGAAGGGAAGGAAGACTTGCCTAAAGGTTGTATGCCAAAAAGGGTCGACCAATGACGATGAGAGGCTTTTTCACTCTGATCCTTTGTTTGAGTCTTCATGGCTGAGGGGGAAGGGGAAGGGTTTCCTTCTCCCTCCCCGACCGCCTTACCAGGGTCTTTATGCTTAACCCTTGGGTCCCCTTTCATGTTCTCTTCATTCCCCACTCCCTAATCTGCAGTGACACCATTGCTAGCAGCATGCTCAGCCTGCAAACCTGGGTTCCTGCCCATGTTCAAATTCAAACTTCCTCCTGCTCGCCTGTTGTCACTCGTTGTCGCCATCATCCTTATTTTTGTCTAAGAATTTGATGTTATCAATTCACCAATTAGTTTTATTTAAGAGAATGGACACACTTACAACTTTACTAATTTGCCTAAGAATTTATTTTTTATCAACTATTTTTTTCACCTTAATTTTCTTAAAGAGAAATGATAGAATTGCATCTTAGTTGAATTGCCTAAGAATATATTTTTGATTAACCTTTCTTTTATTAGTGAAATAAAACTGATCGCTTTGGCTCTACTAAATCACATCAGCTCTATTTAAGGAAGAGGAGTCACTTATGTCCTCATTAATTTATCTTAGAATTTTCTCATGATGAATCTTTAGTCATTTCTATTAGTCAATGAGATTAATCATCTTAATTTTATTTACATATAGAACCACCTCAACTTTATTTAGTAGAAATGGCTTAATCACATCTTTGTTCAGTTGTCTAATACACTAAAAAATATGGTACTGCAAAACATGTGCATAAAGTTCTATATTATCGTATGCTTTATATGTTACTGCAAAACATGTGCATAAAGTTCTATATTATTGTATGCTTTATATGTTACTATAGGATTGGTAGTTTCTTTCATTTGACATGTAATGAAAGGTACTTTTGAACCATTTATCATATAGAAGAACAACAACAATTGCTCAACTTTACAAGTGATGAGTGAAAATAATCAATATGAAATCATTTTGATACACAATAAAATAGTAGTTACTAGATCATAAATAAATACCAATTGAATACTGACACCTATTGTTCATGTGGCTCATCGATTAAATGATTAATACAAAATAAATAAGTACTTCTAGTAGAAAGAGGCATGTTCTTGCAACAACCTACTTTTAAGATGACAACTTTCTCAATTGTCATTTCACCTCATCACTACTAAAACAATGATAAATAAATAAATTTTAAAGTTAAGAAATTCCACTAGAATCACATGCTAATGCATTTAATTTGAAAGCATCTAATGATTGATTTATTAATATTCTAGGGCACATGCGATTCAGGAGCATCTACCAATTGAAGTGTGAAATGTCATAGTGAGAGAAGTTAAAGAGATAGAGCAATTGGGAATTGAAAAGGGAGAAGAAGACAAATTATTGGCACACTTGCATGGTATGGGACAAGAATTTAGATGGGCATTTTTGTTATGTAGAAAATAGATGAAAGGAAGGGGTGTTGGAATTACTGATTTTATAAATCAGATTTTGCGTAGATCGGTTTTATCTTTTCCAAACAACGCATTTATTTTTTAGGAGCTTGAGTAGCTGATGGTTGTCAGTGGGTAAACATTAATTCATGCTGTGAAATATTATCCCCTCTTTCACCGTAACTTAGCAAATACGTTTCTAAAGCTTCTTTGTCAATTACGTAGTGGTGAAGTTTTCTAGTTTTATAAAGAGGAAAGAATGTTCTCAGTTTGAATAGCCAGTAAGTAGAGATAGAAGGTGCAAGCATACGCATCCGAGACAAAGCTCAAAATAGAGCATCTGACAAAGAATGAACAATAGTTGAATTTGCAAAAGCAAATAGATTGTTCTATACTCTGTTCCAGCATAGAGGATTTATGATTAAGTTTGTATTTTGTATTGCACTATACAACAGTGATTGTTCCAGGCATAGAAACCTTATTTGATTATAGCCCTATAGAGTTTTACATGTTTTTGTAACAACAATACTTGTTTGTTGTAGTAGTTATTTCTAGCTTACCAGTTGTATTTTATGTTTCATTTATTAATAGAAAGGGCTAATCTCTTGCATACTCCATCTTATTGTTCAGTCTCCATTTGATTCATTCCACTTCATGGTTGGAAACAGAGTAGCCATCTCTGTGTTCCACCACTCTACCTAGTTTGGGTGAAAACTTTGGATTTTTGGAAGTAATTTTTCTCGTACTTGCTATTTTGTTTTTGCTTTTGAAATCTCCACATGGTATCAGAGCTACTGAGCCCTTAATCAAGTATTAAGTTGGGCATTTGTATTCATTGGGTGTTTGAAGTTATTATGTAGGAGACATGGTAGGAGATGAGAGAAAATTTTGGCAGCAGGCAATGTCCTTTAATGGATAGAACTATCATGTTTGGGCAAGAAAAATGAAGACCATCATGATAGAAAATGATTGGTGGGATCTAGTGAAGAATTGCTTCATAGATACAATAGACCCTACTCTGTTCATTGCCCTCACAAATGGTCAGAAGACTCAGTTGAGAGAAACAAGAAGGAAAGATGCTAAAGCCACGATCCTGATTGAAGCAGCCTTGACAAAGGCTTTATTTCCAAGAATAGCAACAACTAGTTATTCCAAAGAAGCTTGGGATATTCTTGAAACAACATTCAAAGAGACTAATCAAGTTTGTGTTGTGAAGTTGCAAATGCTTCAAAGAGAGTTTGAGTCTCTTCTCATGAAAGAAAATGAAACTTTTTCCGAGTTCAGCACTACAGTCTCCACTTTATTAAGTCAATTGAAAGCTAATGGAGAAGAGATTGAAGAACAAAGACTTATGGAGAAGATTTTGAGGAGTTTACCTCATAAATTTGATACACTTGTGATTTCTATTAAAGAGTCAAAGGACTTGCCCAAGTTGATAGTTGATGAGTTGATGGGTTCTTTCCATACTCATGAGCATCGCATTAATAGGTCTGCAAATTACATTCAAGACCTAGCTTTTAGAGCTCAAGCCAATGCAAGAGATAGGGGGAGATGAAGAAACAACTCTGGCTGTGGTTCTAGAGGAAGAGGACATGGCAGCTCTGGACAAAGAAATGCTAGAGGAGTTGGCCATGAAGAGCAAGCAGCTCTCAGAATAGCCCCTAAGGAGGAAGAAGAAATAACAGCTCTAATAAGAGCAATGTTGAATGCTATTATTGCCACAAGTTTGGGCACTATGCAAATGAATGCTAGAAGAAACAAAGTGACTAGCCACAACATGTTAATGTTGCTGATGTAAATGTTGTAGAAAGAAACAAATCCACAACCTTCATCATGTGCAATATTGGTGAAGAAGGCAGCCCTAAAGTTTGGTATTTGGATAGCGGCTGTAATAACCATATGGCTGGTAATGAAAGTCTATTTTCTTTTATTGATAAGAATTACAAGCCTGAAATTAAAATGGGGAACAATGGAACTGTTCTTTTTGTGGGGAAAGGATATGTTATGGTCCGCACCAAGCAAGGTGAGAAGAAAGAGATTTAGAATATTTATTTTTCCCCTTGTATTAAGCATAATCTAATGAGTGTTGGACAACTCATTCAGATTGGAAACAAAGTATTGTTAGAAAATGACAAGTGTATCATTTATGAGAAAGATGGGAGCAAGAAAGTTGTTGCAACAATCCAAATGAAAAAGGACCAGATGTTTCCATTGAAGATTGAGACATGTTTCTCACTCTCAATCGGTTGTCGCACGTCCCAAGTAAGTGTGTATAGCAATTTAGAAGAAATCAACTTTTAAAAGTGTGATTGAAGACCCGTCTAAGTTATGAAATTTCAGGTATGGACATCTTGGTTATGTTGGTCCAAATTTACTATCAAAGAAAAGAATGGTGGATGGTTTAGCAAGTATTATAGAATCCAGTAGCAAGTATGAGGATTGTATTTTGGGTAAGAAACATAGGCTGCCCTTTAATTCTGGTAAATCCACAAGGGCTAGAGCACCATTGGAGCTGGTGCATACTAATCTATTAGGCCCTATGCAAGTTACTTCCATAGGTGGGAGTACTTATTTCATGACCTTTATTGATGATTTCAGTCATAGAACATGGGTTCATTTTCTAAAAAATAAATCTAAAGCTTTTGATAAGTTTTTAGAGTTTAAAGCCTAGGCTGGAAAAGAAAGTGGACATTGCATCAAATTCCTAAGGTTAGATAGAGGAGGAGAGTATACCTCCAATATTTTTGTGAAATTTTGTAGGAAAAATGGTATAAGGAAGGAGCTAACAGCTAGTTATACTCCACAACGAAATGGAGTGGCTGAAAGAAAGAATAGAACTATTGTTGAGATAGCAAGAAGTATGCTCAAAGAAAAATGTCTTCCAACTAAATATTGGGGAGAAGCTATAGCAACAACAATTTACTTAATTAATAGAAGTCCTACAAAAGCATTATGTGATAAGATACCTATTGAGGCATGGGAAAGGCATAGATGGACAGTTGAACACTTGAGAGTGTTCGGTGTGTAGCATATGTACACATACCAATGGAGAAAAGGAAAAAGTTTGATGATAAGGGTGAGAAGTATATTTTCATAGGTTATAGTTCAAAATCTAAAGCATGGGTATGTGCAGGATCATGGTATGCCAAAAAGTGGCGATGTGAAAAAGAAGTCCTAATTGATAGACTCTTTGAAAAACAACTATAACTTTCAAACAATATAACATTTTTGAAATCTCAAATATACATCACATTCTATGCTTCACCTAATACAATAATAATAAACAATTTTTTCAATTTGATGAAGTTTAGACTAAGTTAAGGTGGTCAGACACGAGAGTTTTTATATCGAGGAAAAAATGTAGTAGAAAAATCATAATTAATTATTTACTTGGAAAACAAATACAAAAAAATATGCATCACATCCGGACATGAGTCTACTACTTTTATCTAGAATCTTTTAAAAAAATATTATCATTTGATTTTGTTTAATGTGGTTAGACATACACCCACTTGTTATCTTTCTAGTCCTCATTGATAAACTTATTGAAAAATAGCTATAACTTTCAAACTGTCTAACATTTTTTAAATCCAAAATATTTGTCACATTCTATGATTTTCCTACTAAATGAAAAATAAGAAAAGTTTTCAATTTGATAAAGTTTAGACTAAGTTAATGTGGTCATAAATGAGAATTTTTGTATTCTAGAAAAGTTGTAGAATAAAAATCATAATTAATTATTTAATTGGAAAAAAATTACAAAAAAAATATGTGTCACATCCGGAAATAAGTCTACTACTTATATCTACAATCTTGTTAAAAAAATTATCATTTGATTGTGTTTAAGGTGGTCAGACATACACCTACTTCTTATTTTTTTCTTGAAATTTTTCTACTACTACATTGAAATTTGAAATTTTCAACATATAGAATAATTTTTTTTCACAAAAGGCATAGTATCTTAGAAACTAAATCTAATTTTCTATAGATTCTCTTCTTACATATTTTTGATATAATATTTATAACTTGTTCATATTTTTATGCCAACTTGCCTAAACCTAATTTTCTGAATTTTCATTGCCATTTAAGGGCCTAGTTTGGCATACCATGATCTTGCACATACCCGCATATAGATTGTATAACCCTCTTACCTAAAAGATCATCATTTGTATAATCTCTATGAACTCAACATCTCTTAAAATATATTGGATGTTGTTAATAACAGAAATAGAAAATACAACTGGTAAGCTAGGAATAACTACTACAATGTAAACAAGTACTGTTGTTACAAAAAAAAAATATAAACTTAATCATAAACCCTTTGTGCTGAAAATACCACATCCTTTGGTTCCATTCACATACCTCTGGATTCTCTTTCCAGCTTGCTAGTGAGTGTCCTTTGGTGTTTCCATAAACCTGGAAATCAAACTCACTCCATGCATAATGTCAGGCCTAGTTCCTGTTAAGTACATCAAACTTCCAACCAAACTTTTAAACATAGTTGGATTCACACTGCTGCAGTAATCTTCCTTTCTCAACTTAAGACCTACCGTTGTTGGTGTTGGGGCTACCTTGTTGTTCAACATTCTAAACCTTTCTAAAATATGGTTTACATACCTCTCTTGAGAAATAAAAATATTAGCACAGAGGATTTATGATTAAGTTTGTATTTTGTTTTGTAACAACAGTACTTGTTTGTTATAGTAGTTATTTCCAGCTTACCAATTGTATTTTTTGTTTCTGTTATTAATAGAAAGTGATAATCTCTTGCATACTCTAGCTTATTGTTCAGCCTCCATTTGATTCATTCCACTGCGTGGTTGGAAATAGAGAAATCATCTCTGTGTTCCATCACTCTGCCTAGTTTGGGTGAAAACTTTGGATTTTTGGAAGCAATTTTTCATGTACTTGCTATTTTTTTTTTGCTTTTGAAATCTACAAAAAGGGCACGTGACTCGGCCAATGCACAGGACAAGGAAATATATAAATTAATGGTTGTTCTAAGAAAAATAATTGTAGGGTTCACTTAAGAGCAAGGAGAAAGGCTATTGCGTAGAGAGGGGAAAAGCCAACCTTGAGGAGCAAGAGAGTTGAAGTGTCCATGATTGGAGAAGAGAGGTGTAGGAAACAAAGATAAGTGTACAACAATTATTGATTGTAGATTTAAAATATTGATAAAGAAGGGGAAACAAGAGTTTTAGAAGGATGTGTAGGCAAGGAGGGGAATTGTGTGCAACAAGAAGAGGAAGTTCATTGCATAATAATAAAGAGTTTCTTTAGAAAGAAAAAATCAGCAATACTACAGATTTAATTTGATAAGTATGTGTGCTTTAGGAAGTGTGTTGTAATATAAATAAATAGTAGTTCTCTTGATAATTATTGGATAACAATAAAGAAAAGAGTGATTTATGGGAAGAGTTGTGGAAGAGTATTGGAACAAGGACAATTTAAAGGTAAGATCTATTACAAAATAAGAATAAGGCTATGCTAAAAGTCAGAATTTAGAGTTTTTTCCCCTTGTGTGTAAGATAAAGAGGATTTGGAAATAATTTCATTCCATCAGCAATAGAGTGAACAAAAAGAGCTTTGGTTGTTAGTTCTAAGAATATTGACCACTGAAAAATTAACATTTGATAATCTGTACAGAGTTAATTAGTTTTTTGAAATTCAAGAAGGGGAGAAGCATTGTCTAATAGACTTTGTAGAGAGTTTTGTAAATCAGACAGAGTATGTAAATCAAACATAGATTTGAACTTTTGTCACGAGTTATTAGCTACAAATTGAGATTGACTAATAAGGTGCTCTTAATTTGATCTGCATCAACATGGCATATAGAAACATTATATACATAGTATTGATGTAGGTTCATTGCATTGGCCAATTCTTTTAGAGGCTTATTATCCATAGGTTATAGACCATAAGCACCAAAATTGTAAATAGACATGATTATGTAAGAACCTAACCAATTAAAGTTAAATTTCTATTTTCAATGAGGTGGCACATCAACATTTTGAATGTAGGTGGCTCATAGAGAATGATATCACCTAGTTTGAAAGTGTAATAAAGAAAATTCTAATGATGATGTTTTGCGAGAGACCTTTCATAAGATTGAAAGTGCTCGAGGGCCTTTAAATGACACTCATTAAACAAGTCAAGTTGGTGTATATGTTCTGCATGGTAGGTTTCATTATCAATCAACCTTTTACGAAATAGAAAAGATGGAATTTTCAACTCTCAAGGCACATGATTGCGCTAATGCCATACACAAGGTTATATGGGGTTGTGTTAGTAATAATATATAAACTGACAAGGTTATTTGTTTTAGCTTATGTTGACTATTAGCTAAAGGTGTATCTTGTCCTCCTTATCAGTCATAGTAGCATCTATAGGTTCTCTATCTCACTTAATCAATTTGATCAACATCAAATCACTTTTGACTAAATCTATAAGTAATTATACAAACATGTGCTAAATAGTGGTTTATTGAAGGATCATATGATCATATAATCATATAGTTGCAACTTAACATAATGAACTACTTAGAGCTTTAATACCATATTTAAAGACCTCTATATTATTATATAGATAGATATATAGATTATAATAGATACATGAAATTACTTTTGAACAGAAAACATGAATACATAAACAAATAATTAAAAAACTAAAAAATATAATATTCTTTACATAAATGTCCTCTCCATTTCTCTTAAATAGAGATTCAAAAATAATGTTCAAATGCTAATAATCCTTGAGATAATTAGAACATGAGCTTACCTAAAACCTTATATACATTACAAAGTGTGCAATTTTTCTAGAGATTCTATAGATTCATCATCTATTATGTTTTTTATTCTAAAAACTTTGAAGAATCAAACAAAGTACCCTTTTTACTTGTAGCAGTTTGCCTAATGTTTCTCATACCTAGTCAATTTTCCATTTTTTTGTAGATATTTCTACTAGGGATTTTGTCTTTACATTTATCAAAATTCTCTATCCTATTTCTTGATAGATGCCCATTACAATTTTTCTATTTCTTCTTTCTCAACTTAGGTAGGGTCATCCATATCAAGCTAATGGAGTTTGGCTTTGCACTTGCTAATTGTATTTGTTTGAAATTTTCAAAGCATTTCAATAAATACTTTTTTTTGTTATATCGTCCATGCATGATTCTTTAAATTAATCTTAATCATCATTTATTAAACTTGTAATTATTGTGTTCCTCTACACACACCACAATTTATTTCAAGCAGGTTTGAAATCATGTATATCATATAATTTTGTTTGGTTTTCATTTATAGATGTAAGACTTGTAGAATTTAATGGCCTTCCTCTTGAGATTAAACCTAAGATCCTTTTCTAAAATTATGTCTCACCTATCTAGTGACGAGTTAGAAATAATTCATCTTACAACATTATTACCATTTCAATATATGCCTCTATGGTTAGTACATGAGTTATATCAAAGCTAGTATGTTTAAGGATGTCTAAAGTTGGCCTTAGATGCCATCATTGAAGCTTATCCTTGATTAACATTAAGTAATACATGAAAGCAATAATATTGAGAATTTGATCAATTAATTATGTGATAGAAAGAATAAAAGTTGAATTTAATAGATAATAAATAATTTCAAATGTTAAAGAATGCTTTGGAATATAGTGTTTATGTATGTTCAACTAAAAATGTTTAATATATGATATTTATGTCTTTTATCATAAGGTTAATAAAGGAAGTGCCTATGAACTATTTTTTCTTGATAGGTACATATATTCAACTATACTTCTATCAAGAATATTATTTTATCTTGTAAATCTTATGGTACTAGAAATGTAGGTTTGGTCATATCCCATTCATTTGACATTGGATATATAATATTTTACTACATGAAGGCTTTGATTTATTTTGATCAATGTTATCTTTGTTTAAGTGCAAGTTTTATAGCTATTCTTATTTTCTCTAGAAAATAGTCAAGCACTTATGTAATATATAAAATAGGTTACCAAGGTGTAATGTATGGTATATAGGATTGGGGAAGGTAAGATCTTCTTCTTAACCCCAAATTCCCGAAGGAAAGATCCAAATTGATTAACCACAAGAAAATGGTCAATGCAAAAATGAATCAATCGATGAAGAATATGAAGAAAGGAGAAAACCTTATATCCTATTATGGAAGGAAGTATTGAAAATATTAATTGAATTAAAGACAAACACTAACCTCAAAGTATGACAGATCTAGAAAATGCCATTTTCTAGTGTCTGTACTCAATTTCGGGAAATTCTGCAACCAGATCTGGCCTGGAAACACAAAGATAGAGAAACCCCATAAACCTTTTTCTTTCTAAGAAAGGTTGACTTTGACCTAGGCAGAAAGATTGACCTTAACCCCATTATGTCGACCTTGACCTGCGCTGCTCTGACAAAAATTCTGTTCGCGAATCTTGAAAGTTTGCTAAAAAGGGTGTCTAGATCTGCACTGTAATTCGATGTTCTGTATTTGTTCCTACAAGAAAGATGGTTTTATTTGTTTGGGGGGAGGGGTTTTCCTTGGTCAAACCCCAATTTAGGAATTAACATTGAAATTGAATTGAAATTGTAGTAATAAACAAAGAAAATGAAACAATTCACCTTGCCTATGTTGAAACCCTTGGGGAGGATTCAAATCCTTGAATCTACAAGTATAGATGCTCCAAATGAATGTATAATTGGATGTAAGATGTCTCAAATCAATTTTCTTTAGATCTTCAACACCAATCTTGAATGGATCTTGGAATAGGAAGAATCTTGAATGGATGTGGATGGAGAAATCTTCAATAAGAGAGCTCCATAGAGATTGAATCCTTCAATGGCTACCAATGGATCTCCTTGATGAATTGGATCTTGAATGCTTGAAGATTAATGAATGCTTGAATTATTTCCTTCTCCTTCTTGCTTGCTTCTTGATTTCTTGATTTCGCTTGCTTGAGTGCTTGAGAGATATGAAAGATGATGCTTGATTGAAAAAAATGTATTGAAATGAGAGAGGAAAGCTCCCTTTTATACTAGTCTAGGGCACAAACTTCTAGAGAGGCCTACATAGGAGAATTAAATTCCCATTTAAACCTTAATCCCTAGAAATGGACCTAAATTAAATATTATTTAAGAGTTTACTATTCTAAAGCCTGAAATAGCTGACCCGGAAGCGGGAAATAAATCTTTCTGAAACCCGACATCCGAAAACTTTGGGATCTTGAAATTTTGACCTTGGGTCAAGGTAGAGGATGAACTTGACCTAGGTCAGGGTCGAGGTTGACCTTGACCTAAAAGATGAAACTTGACCCTGAGGTCAGAATCTCAAAGTTACAATTTAGGATGCCAGAATTATGCAGAAAAGAAGTGGAAAATCAGATAGAACAAGGGAAAAAGTTAGATCTAAGTCAAAGAACCATTCAAGGTGTTTTATATGACACCAAACCACTTACTTGAATGGCTAAACCAGTCCTAAATGGAAGTCATTCCATTTTTCAATGCTACATTTAGCCCCCACTTTAGCAAGACTATGGACTCGATGCAAACTCTTGGTAAAGGAGATCACAAAGAAAAAGACAATCTTATTGAAATAAAAGGGACGAAGCAATCCTCAAGCCCCCAAGAACTCAAGTCTTCATCAACTCTAAGATTAAAATAAGAGAGACATCCCAAAAAAATAAAGAAGAGGGTATGATTACCTCGCCCAATGAGAACTTATGTCCCATCATGAACCACACAAGGAAACAATGCAAATGGAAAGATGGAGTTGAACTACCTAGTGAATGTGGCTACTCACTAGTCAACCCATCAAGGATTGACTCCTAGGAATATTCTATTCCAAAAGAGAAAAACCAAAACAAAAGAGATCCAGTCTTAAGGACACCTTCAACCTTAAGGGATCAAAACTTGAAAATTGAAACTCGACGGATCAAGAGATCCTATAAGAGAAAAATTCATGCTTTAAGGATTAATCACTAATCCATAAAGGGATAAAAGAGCCTTAAAAATAATATATTGAAAGTGTG
Source organism: Chamaecyparis obtusa (assembly GCA_027943335.1). Classification (NCBI taxonomy): domain Eukaryota; kingdom Viridiplantae; phylum Streptophyta; class Pinopsida; order Cupressales; family Cupressaceae; genus Chamaecyparis; species Chamaecyparis obtusa. The sequence continues at coordinate 3,885,054 of BSBK01001154.1, read as the reverse complement.
TGCATGCAAAATAGGAGCAGAATGTATGCCCCCATGTTAAAGTCATTGATAATACTTTAACAAGAGCAATGGCTTAAACATAAACATAAACAACTCCAGTGATTACGTTTCCACTACGAGATGCCCCCAAGTGAAGACAAATCAAGGGAAATACTATAGATCTCTATAGTTTCGTTAACTATTAGTGACCCACACTTAGTCATTTATCTAGGCAATGATGGTCGGTCATCACTGTAACTGAGTCATTATGTAAAGGCTGAGCTATGTAATGCTTACTTACCGAGCAATAGTATTGCTAGGTAAACTTATGGTCACTATGTATTTTTGTAGTATATCGAGTCTAGTTTTTTCGAGTAATATATGCAATGATTACCGAGCACTAGAGATATCAACATATGTCGAGTATAGTGAATGTCAAGTATTAGGAACTACATTTGCCGAGCTAGCCAGAGAATGACATAAGAGTTTGTTTTGGCACAGTGATCGAGGTAAACCATTTTGGCCAACATTCATGTTTTGTATTTTTTTTTTCGAGATAATTATGGAGGTAATTACGCATCTACTTAGCAATCATTGATCCCTATGCGATACCTACAGCCAATCATAAATTAGTAAGGCTCAAGCGGCAAAAGGAATTAATCTGAACCATATATCTTGAATCATGAAGATGTTTTGTTGATTATATAAGGTCAAGATCTAAACCCTAAAATGTAGTAGCAAATGATAGCGAATTTGAAGGGAATAAGCAAAAAGGTATTATTAAGTAAAGAGAAGTATTCAGACAAAGTTCAATGACCGAGCTAAGTTGTGAAAGGACAAAAAAGAGATAAATCTAATAGATGAGATCAATACAATACAGTAAAGATAAGATCTGTAATCTGCAAATAGTGCAAACTAAAAGATTAGGTACTGAGACATTCTAACTAGTGTATTAGGTTAAATCTCTTAACTGAGTAGTCCTAACAGACTTTTTGTAATCTCTTAATCGAGTTCTTACTTTGTTGTAAGTTTCAAATCCTTTAGCAAGGTAGACTGTATAAGTCTTTTAGCTCTTAACAGGGCAGACCCCTCATAGGGTAGATCAAGTTTTGATCAAATTTTGTAAGCCTTAACAGGAAAATTTATTACTATAGTAGTGAAGATTTGTGGGTGTCATCCCCACCCCAGATTTACCTTTCAAGGGTTTTTGGGTAACCAAAATTATTGTGTTATTAATGCTTTCATGGATGCTGCTTAGTATGTTAGTTATTTGATTATGATCAAGTATTGTTGATGCTATGCAAAAGTTTTATTTATATGAGAATGAATTAGTAGGTGATATCTAATTCACCCCCCCCTCTTAGTATCACATTTTCCAATTATATTTCCAACAATTGGTATCAGAGCTGCAAGGTTTCTTATAGAAAGTCTAACCACTTGAATAAAAATATCTTGAGATGGAAGTCTATAAGTTGGGAAAGGTCATAGAGAATCAGAAAATTGATGTACAATTGGCATTACAACAACTGGAAGTAGCCAAAAGCGAACTGAAGAAATCCTTGAGCAAAAGGAGAGAAATTGCTATTTAGCAAAATGAATCACACTATCAGGAAGAAGACACCACTGGATTATTTGACAATGGAAACTCTACAAAAAGTGACAAATCCATAAAAGAGCTATTGGAGAAGAATACCATACTAAATGATGACATCAAGAATCTAAAGAGAGAATAGGAAATTCAATCTGTTAGACTTTGTGAAGTAGTTGAACAGAAAAAGAAAGCTGAAGATGATAAGACAATGGCTAAAGAAGACAAAAGAAAAATTGCAATGAGATTAGATGAAAGGAAAAGTGACATGCAAAGGTTGACTAATAATCAATTGGACATGGTAAATCAACTACTACTGGTTAATCAAGAGTTGGGCATGAAAGATATGGAAATCAACCAACTGAGATCTAAGAATGATCAATTAAGGAATGAACTAAGATCTGAAAAGGAAATCAATGAAAGGATGAACAAACCTAATGAAGCTGCAAAATATTTTGAAGAACTGTTAAGGTCACCTAGGAGATCTGAAGATAGATCTAGACTTGGACTAAATGAACATACTTCATCTATTGAAGGAGTGATCTAGGTGGATCTCTCACTAAAAGTTCAAGTTTCCTGAAATCTCCTAGAAGTGGCGCCAAATCGAAGAACTCATCAAAATGGATTCAACGCAAATTGAATGGGCTTGAAAGGAGTTCATTTTCTCAAGTTATGGCCAGTCAAAGTTTGGTCAAATCAAATTTAGAGGCCACCAAAAGGTGGAAAAAAATAATCACCTCAAAAGTGGTCAACAATGGGTTTCAAATTAAAGATCTCGTCAAGAGCTTTCTAACTGCGTTCGTTTCGTCGAAAACAAACTTCATATGTGAAAGTTATGCTTGTTTGAAGTTGGAGGAAAAAGGTTTTTTAAATGATGACATCATCATCCTAGTTAGCCTTATGACGTGGCAGAGCAGCTGACATGACCCTAAAATTTCCAAAAAAAATGTGGTGGCAAGATTGGAACTCACAATCGCCTTCCAACTAACCTCCTAGCTAGACGCTATACCACACATGTCATTGGAGGGAAGTTAGTTTTAAACATAGCAAAGCCGCCAAAGAGAGTAAATGGAGATTGGAAAGAGTTGAACTCTTAACTGTCCACCTCCTAAAAGGTTGCATGACCAGTGCGCTATTAATAGAGACTAAGATAGTTTTTGAGGCAGTTCTACTTAACCTTTTACCGATCCCGCCTATCCTTAGTTAAATAAGGATATGGTTAAAACAAACCCCTTAAATTCCATGGTGGAAAATTAATTGGAATTTTTAAAGGGGATATTAACGGGATTATGTGTTTTAAATAGGGATTTTATAGTTTTGGGGTTTTAGCTCATTATGAAAAATTTTATGTATAAAATAGGCCTTATGGATTTTGTAAAGGCATTCGGGGGAAGGATCCAAAGGTGATCCAAGAGACCCAAGTCTGCTAGAGAAAGAGAAGAGTGATATGAGTGACACTTTCTCATTTTTATTCTTCTAATGTTTGGAGTAGGTTCATAAGCGCGTTTTGCCTTCTTGAACCCTTGTTTAAGGCAAAGGTAGAACTTTTTGTAATGCTTGTGATAAAGTCCCAACATTTTATAAGAAGAAATAGAATGATTCATGTTCAAGCGAATCTAGAGATGTAGCCAGAGATTGGTGAACTCCATTATCAACTCTCTCTCTTTTTCTTGTGCTTATATGTGCCATTAGTTTTACTTAACTATCATTTAAGTTCTTTATTCTGCATTGAACTAAGTTTAAGTGGTTAAGTTAAGTGGAATAGAGGTCAATGTTTCAATGCATTGCACAAGCACATTGGGTTTCATATCACTCACTTTTGATGTATTTTCCTTTCATCTTGTTCACGTAATAAAATAATCACTTTGCAATAAAATTGTCTAGATTCTAAATCAGATCAAGGAGAATCATCAAACAATGGAGAATAGAAGAATGCTAAACCAAAGAACAACAAGCCCACATGCCACCAATGTGGAAAGCCAGGACATACAACCAACATATACAGAAGCAAACATGGTAAGTTTGATTCTAAACCTAAGTTCAATGGACATTGCTTTAACTGTAAGAAACATGGACATCAGGCACATGAATGTAGGTCTAAGGTTAGTAACCCACCTACCTCACCTAAGTTTCAAGGCAATTGTTTCAAATATTAGAAGTATGGGCATAGAGCATTTGTATGTAGATCTAAACCAAGATGGTCATCAAATGATCAGAGTAAGTCTCCTATGAAGAACAACTCATAAAATTGGGATTATAACACTTGGTATGGTTGTCATTACTGTGGAAAATATGGACACATTGGAGAAAATTGTATGAAGACTCATTTCAGAGGCAGATAGAAAAGCTGGATGAATGGAAGCATGGTATGTTACAAATGTAATAAGATAGCTCACCTAAAGAAAGATTGTAGATCACCTATGCCAAGCAATGATCAGAATTAGAATGAAGATATCTGTGAAAAATTTAAAAATCAGATGGATAAGACATGGAAGAAGAAAGAACAAGGAAGCACTAGTGAACCTAGCACATCTGAGGTCACCCAATCTAATGGATCAGGTGATCACACTTCTTCTAACTAAGCATAGAAGGTATGTTTGGAACTGAACTTTACAAAGCTTTATTTTACCTCAGTTCCTAAGATAAAGATTGAGTAGAAATCCAATCTGCATAGATAAAGATGCATTAGGACATATCTGAGCAAAATAGAAAATTTCATTTTTGATGTCGAGTGTCAATATCCTGACCGAGTTATCAGTGTATGCTGAGCACCTATTATGGTTGAGATGCTATAGATACCGAGCTATGTCATAATGGTTATTTTGATCGAGCTTGTGTTATTCGAGGTTAGCACGAGTTTGTTGAGACAACTGTATTCCACTCACAAATTTTGTACAAAGCATTTACGAGGCCCTAATTTTACTTTTTGGAATCTATAAAGTGGAGAATTGCTGCTCATTTCATTTCACCTAGTTAATTGAGATTTCTTTGAGCAATTCAGAGTGTGAGAAACTAGTTTATCAAAGATGATTCTGAATCTCTACAGTGTGTCGTTGGCAAAAATCATCTACAGGGTACTTACGAGAAAAAGGTACATTACCAAGCAAACATTTCTCTTCAAATTTTTGAAATTTAAAATGGCATCATCATCTGCTACAGTGAAGAAATGAGGGATGGAAGTTTTCAATGCACAACTGGTAATAAAATAAAGTTTGCAAGACAAAGACTTTTAAGACAATTTTAGAATCCGCGATTAAAGGAGATTTTTCCGGAGCCCTATCTTCAATTCTGGAAAATGTGTTGATGATGAATGATATTAGGTCATGTTATATGTGAAAAATTGGGGAAATCAAAGATTACAAGATTAGGGAAGCGTATGACAAGTTGTGTTAATAGAGTGTTAAAGTCGAAGTATAAATTGGTTACTTAACAAGGGTTAGTGCATGTCCTAGATTTCCCATAGAATTTTAAAGTTGAATGGATAAAAATAGTGTTGAGTCGAGAACACGACATGCAACTATGGCTGGAAGATGGACCCATGAAGATAAAAAAGGAAATGATCCATCGATTCACTAAATACCCTACGATTCAAGGAAAAAGGACAATGAAGTGTTCTAGCAAAGAAGAAATTCAAGTAAACACACAAGAAGTATGGAACAAATGTGGAATGATGATCTCTACCATTACAGATCTAGAAATTGACTTTTCTATTAGGGTTATCTCGTACAAGTTCTACCAATTTAGTTGGTTATACAATGTCCCTTGTATGGTAGTGGACTAGGCATGAAAAATCATCAAGAAAGGACACACGTATGATCTTGTTGAGCTCCATCTAACTCATCTTGCAAAGAACCTCAAATCAATCCAAACTGCAAAGAATTCAATGTGTAAGTTTGGCCCTTTCCTAATCTATCTATTCTATTATGTAAAGAAGAGTTTTCCTACTCATGGAGGTGTGATATGGGACAAGAAGAAACCCATTACTGTGCAAATCAGTGAGTTCATAGGTCAGATAGGAGATAGTTTTAATGGTGTGATAGACAACTATTTTGTTGAATTTAAGAAGAAAATGAGGAAGAGGAGTAGAATCCCTGTGTCATTAGTTGAAAAGTATAGTAATGATATATGCTTTCTAGTTGACACAGACTTCACATATGCACAAGTAGTTCTTTCTAGGGTTTCATGGCTCATGCCACTACCCTATGAAGTTAATATAGATGAAGCTAATGTTGTTATAAAAGCCCTCTTAGCTAAAGAAATTGATATTAAGGCACCCTACTTTGGAACATATGAAGAAGCCAAATCAAAAATCTCTATGGGTTTAATCGCTGCAACCTTAGAGAGGAAAAGAAAGAAGATAGTAAAGAATGTGGAGAAATATGTGAAAGAATCAGAAAAGGATGCTCCACTAGAATTAACCGAAGGTTTGGGAGAAGATGAACCAAGTGAATCTAGTGATAGTGAAGAAGTAGAAGAAGAAACTCAAGTAGAAAAGAAGGAAGGAAAGCAACTAGTAATTGCCGAGCCTAAAATAGAACTAAATATAATGGATTCACCCACTTCAGAGACAGAAGCTCCCAAGGTAGAGGAAATTCAGAAGGAACCTAAAGTACACATTGTTGATATCACAAAGGATACCCCAGTTAAGAATCTGGTATTAACCAAGGAAGACATTTAGGCCAAGAAAGAAAAAGACACATCTTTGATAGGCAGTAACATAGTACTTTTGCAAGTCAAATCTTATCCGAAAATTGATGGGACATCAACTGATAACACTACCCCTGCCAAATATGAAGTTGTTATAGTTGACATGTTAGCCAGTACAAGTACTATCGAGGAACTAGATAAACTGGCACCAGTTATTCAACCCACATCTGCCGAGGAGATACACAAGGAAAAAGAAGAGAAGTCAGAATAAAAAGCTACTAGTCCTCATGTGTAGGATACGGGAATACAAGAAAGAGAAGGACAAGAGAAAGCTATTGAGGTACAGGAGCCTATAGAACAAGAAGCAATACAAGCTCTTGTATAGATTCTGAGTGGGAGCACACCGAAGAAGGCACTCAAGTAGAAAATGGAAGTCTTTTCACTAGAGGTAACCATTGATGAAGTTATTGTTATTCCTAAATGGGATACTAATAACTTATCCTATGAGCAGGTGCAAATATTGAAAGATTTATTGACAAGGAAAAGAAGACAAGAAGAATTGAGAAGAGAACATCAGTAGAAATAGGTTCTGTATGAAATTAAAGATATATTTAATGATATTTATGAGTTGTCAGATGTAAACAGTTCCGCTCCCATATTGGAACAACTTGTACATATTGTTTAGAAGGTAAATAATGAAGCGAGTAGTGCTAGTGATAAATTGTTTGAGTGGTCAAAAAGAAAGTTCGAGACCAAGATGCTAGAGAAAGTATTTGCCAAGATTGCAATTAAATAGGTCACACTTTCCACTTTAGTAGTAGAGACCAAAAAAGTAATTGTAAATGCAAACTCTCTACTCACCAAACTATGCAATATAGAACAATTCACTAAGGAGAACCAATGATTGATCAATCAACTGTAGCAAGAACTCAAATCCACCAGTTAGTCTGTAAGTGTTGATGCAGAAAATAGTTCCAACCATTATGTCAAGATCATCCATACACAAGGAAAGATAGCCAAACTGATGGCTAATGATGGAAAGATTAGATCTCGCCTACTTTCTATGCAAACAATTTTAACACCTCACCTAGAGGCAATAAAGAGAAAGTTGGTCAAGGCTAAGGACTTAACCTAGAGGGATCCAAATCTGTCTACTACCGAGAGCCTAATCAATCTAGTTGTTGAGCTAGAAGTGCAACCTAAAGTTTTAACTGTTGCTACTGGAGGATGGGAAACTGCACTACACATGGTTATCATGCTGCACAAACCATTTCTAGAGAAGCACTTTGAGATCCCCACTCCAGAAGACATTCATCATGTCAAAATCAAGGGGGAAGTAAAATGACATGACATGACATGACAAAGGGAGGTAACCAAATTTTGAAAATTTTGAATGTATATATATCTCAGGGGGAGTATTTTGCTTATACTACATATTTTTGTAAATACAGATGTAATGTCATGACAAAGTGTTTTTGCCACTAATGTCAAAGGGGGAGATTGTAGATCTCTATAGTTTGTTGACTATTAGTGACCCACACTTAGTCATTTATCTAGGCAATGATGGTTAGTCATCACTGCGACTGAGTCATTATGTAAAGGGTGAGCTATGTAATGTTTACTTATTGAGAAGTAGTACTATTGAGTAAACTTATGGTCACTATGTATTTTTGTAGTATACTGAGTCTAGTTTTGCTGAGTCATCTATGCAATGATTACCAAGTGCTAGAGATATCAACATATGCCAATTACAGTGAATGCCAAGTATCAAGAACTACATTTGCTGAGCTAGCTAGAGAATGACATAAGAGTTTGTTTTGGCACAGTGATCGAGGTAAACCATTTTGGCCGATATTCATGTTTTTTATTTTGTTTGTTGAGATAATTACGAAGGTAATTACACATCTACTTAGCAATCATTGATCCCTATGCGATACCTATAGCCAATCAGAAATTAGTAAGGCTTGAGCAGCAAAAGGAATTAATCTGAACCATAGATCTTGAATCATGAAGATGTTTTGTTGATTATATAAGGTCAAGATCTAAACCCTAAAATGTAGTAGCGAGGGATAGCGAATGTGAAGGGAATAAGAAAAAAGGTATTATTCAGTAAAGAGAAGTATTCAGATAGAGTTCAGTGACTGAGCTAAGCAGTGAAAGGACAAAAAAGAGATAAATCTGATAGATGAGATCAATACAATATAGTAAAGAGAAGATCTTTAATTTGCATACAGTGTAAATTGAAAGATCAGGTACTGAGACATTCTAACTAGTGTATTAGGGTAAATCTCTTAACCAAGTAGTCCTAACAAACTTTTTGTAATCTCTTAATTGAGTGCTTACTTTGTTGTAAGTTTCAAATCCTTTAGCAAGGTAGACTGTATAAGTCTTTTAGCTCTTAACAGGGAAGACCCCTCACAGGGTAGATCAAGTTTTGATCAAATTTTGTAAGCCCTAACAGGAAAATTTATTACTGCAGTAGTGAAGATTTGTGGGTGTCATCCCCACCCCAATTTTACCTTTCAAGGGTTTCTGGGTAACCAAAATTATTATGTTATGAATGCTTTCATGGATGCTGCTTAGTATGTTAGTTATTTGATTATGATCAAGTATTGTTGATGCTATGAAAAAGTATTATTTATATGAGAATGAATTAGTAGGTGATATCTGATTCACTCCACACCCCCTCTCAGTATCACATTTCCCAATTATATTTCCAACAAATACTACATAAACATACAAAGAACATAGAAGAGATCTACCTATCGTGGGGTCAGTATGATCATAACATAATATTTATATATGATATTATTGCAAATGAATTGACATCATTCCCCAAAGAATGTAGAACTACAATCACAATGGAGGAAAGAAAACATAAGAGTTACAAAGAAGAGTCTTTTCAGACCACAACATTGAGACCAAAATGATTCAGTGCTACCAAGTCGCAAATCCAAGCAAACTACACAAGGAAAACATTTACAAACAATAGCACAAGTACAACATAACATGAAAAAAACATATAAAATAGTAAAGATACATATAGAGGAATAGTACAACAAGTTTGATTCCTTTATCACCTTGCACCAACAAAGTAACAAGGGTCATATAAAAGAATCTAACAAACATTTAGCAAACATATTACGGGAGAATCACAATACAATAGGAAAACACACAAAAAGCTACCATGAAGGAAAATCCAATCAAGCGCGTCGCCTACTCTCCCCATCTTATTCTATATCATTTTGAGGTGAGAAACTCGCAAGAGGGACTATATCCAACACAGTAGGAATAATAGCCAGTTCCAAAAAAAGATCCTCTTGAGAATCATAATGTTTGATACTAGGTTAAATTATCAATTGTGTTGAAAGCATATTAGGTAAATCAATATCAATGTCAATAGTCTCATATTCATCATTAACATCATTAGTATCATCAAGAGTATCTTCTTCACCAAGATTAATCAAAATAGAATCTAAGATACGAGTAGAATCATCATAATCATTCATCTTAACATCATTATTAACAATAACTTCTTCTAACATATCAGGCATAGACTGGTCAAAAGAAGGTAAAGAATTTTAAATAATAGAGGCACGAGCTGTAGCTTGAGCTTGACGCTTCTTATGACGTTCATTAGTAGATCGGTTATATTTTTTCTTGTTTGAAATATGTTGAGAAGTAGGAGGGACAACCATAGGTTCCTTCACAAATTCTATAGGAGGATCAGTAGGATTTTTAGTAGGCTAAAAAGAAACACTAGAAGCTTGAATAATAGAACTAGAAGCCATGGATAAAGGAGGTATGGAAGGTGTAGGAAAAAGGCCACGGTTAAGAACCATCTAAGGCATGCTTAACTCAAGAATATTGTGATGCTTATAGGCTTGATATGAGCGAAAAAAGGTTATCAAGTCGAGAAGGACATGAATTAGGTAATGAAGGCCAAAAGAAGCCAAGTGTAGCACAATCCCTAGGCCTAGAAGGTTGATATAAGCTATGATTGATTGTCTTCACTTCTTCATCATGAATGAATTTAAGACACTTATGGATAGGAGAAGCAATGACATGCATGGCATTCAACCAAGGAAAACCAAACTTAACTTGAAATTGATCAAAAGTAGGAACAACAACAAAGCTAGTGTCCACAACTTTACCACAAAGTTCAAAAAGCAAGTTAATAGAACCAAATGATGGATAAAGAAAACCATTACAAGTTTGAATCCACACATCTAATGTATCATAAGAATCACATTGTAAGTTCTTCAAAAAAATATTTTCATTAGTAATAACATTGACTAAGGATGTAGGATCAACAAGACAATTGCGCGTAGGTATCTTAGAAATCCTAGCATAAATGTAGAGGGGACCATCGAAAGCTTTAATAGTCTCATAATCATCAAAGGTAATCAAGAGTTCCCTAGGTCTTTTATTCTTAGGTTATTTTTGAGGTTTAAGTTTAGGCTTACGTTGAGGTGGAAATTGAAGTTGAGTTTGAGATTGAGGCTAGGGTGGAGATACAAATTGAGACAAAGCAACATGCTCCACATGGTTAACAATGTGATTAAGATCATCCATCTTTGAATCATAAACAATATCCACAAAAGATGGCTAAACAATGGTATTATTATCATGTGTAGGCAAAGGATTCATATAGATTTGGAGATTTTGATTAGGAGGAGAGACAGATTTATTCCCACTACCATCAAAATTATCAACAGATAAAGCATTATAATTAATTAAATCTTGAACCTTATGTTTTAAAGAATAACATTTCTCAATATCATGGCCATTCTAACGATGGTATTAACAAAAGGCTTTGGAATCAAAGGATTTGGATGCCACCGTAGTAGGTAAAAGAGGTCGAATAGGAGGTAAAGTAATCATATTAGCAGTCAACAATTTACTCATAATAGAATGCAAAGATTCAAAAAGAGGAGTAAACATACGATTCAGACAAACAGAAGTGGATGAAGAAGTGGCATTGTTGGATGCAACAACAACTAGATCAACAACTACATTTGCTTTCTTATTTATCTTGATAGAGTTGTTAGATTTTTTAAACTTATTTGGATTAGGAGCATCATCACTCTTATCAATTGGGATAGGAGCCATTGGAGTGTTGCTCTCAAATTGACTCACTTGTAATTAATAATGATGAAGCACTGCACAAATTTTTTGATGTATGCACCCTAAAATGGTCGCCTAGACTTTGGGCCCCCATTTAGCAATTTATCAAATCCTTGAATCAATATTTTCAAAAATTAGCATTTTATCAATTATATCAATTTCCTTGATCAAATCCTATTTTATCATTTTTGATTATTTTCCTTGGGCTAACCATTTTATCCTAAAGTCTTTATTTATTTAAAAGGAATTTCCTCCCCTTTTATTAAATAAAAGCCCCCACTTTTCCTCTTATCCTAAGTTGCACAAATAAAGCATTATTCTTATTTTATAAAAAGGGAAAAAACACTTTTTGTCTCATATGGACACAAAAGTCAACTCTTATTTTCTCATTGGAGGATATTTGTGCACATGGATTGCTCCTCTTTGATGCTCCACCCTTGATTAAATCTTTTTCCTCTTAATCTCCATGGTCCATTCTTTCTCATTTCTTATAAAAGGAGAGCTCTCTTCTCATTTTAGCATCCATCTTTTGAATACTAACCTAATGCTGTAGGATTTCTTGGAGACTTTGGAGCTTTTGAAGATCATTTCTTGCATTCTAGTTTCATTTCTTGCATCATAACTTTTATGGCATCTAGCTTAGTTTCCTTTATGCTTTAGATTAGCTCACATAGCTTAATTAGCAAGGGTTTGTAATACTTTTATTTTCATAACTTAGCTTGCATCTTCATTCTTAGTATAGCTTGCATTGCATTACATTCTCATATTGATTCTTGAGGATATTGGAATTCTTGTCCTTGTCTCTATTGAATCTCCCATTATGTGGTTTACTAGCAAGGTTACATGCTTCAATAGCTCTAGCTGAGAGTAATATTCAAACAATCTTGTGACTCCATGCCTAGGGAGCTCTAGGTCGCTTTCTCAAAGTTTCCCATTCATGAATTCCCTTGGAAGTAATGACTTAGAGAAGTGCACTATTTAGTGTGTACAGTTGAAAAGAGATAAATTTAGTAAGGAGAATTTGAGTGTCGACCTACCAATATCTGAGTGCCGACCTACCAATGGCCAACTGCATAACATAAAATCTAACTCATCCCGGTCACCCCACTACTTGCATGCCTTGTATGGTCTCCACTGGAATGAGGTGAGCTCATCTAGTACCTGGTGGTAGTATGTCACATCTCTGCTATGTGGCTGAGAGATGAATCCTATGTACCTATATATGTAGGGGCATCTCCGCTACCTTGGCTGCACTCATGGTCGCACTACAATAATGTGCTCCCACACCCATATCTGAGCAAGAATGGCTCCACATGCCTAGGTCCTGCGCTCCCTATAAACTATCTCATGGAGCTCATGGTACATGTCTGCCAGGATGGCTGGCCCCCATGCCATCCACCATGGGTGAGCAATCAAATCCACCACTAACCTCCCCCAGCCCAATGGAAAACCCTTCTGACTCTTGTCAGTAATAAGGGCCTGTGTAATGATAGAAAAAATGATGCATGGCATCGGGAAATCCCTACCAAACTCCTCAACTAACCGATCCTAGCTTAGATGCCTGTCAATAATCATAACATCCTGAAACATATCCTGCATGATCTGCCTACCCTCTGTCAGATACTGATCATAGTACACCTATTCCAACAAACAATCATGTCATTTTCTATCATATGGAAAGTCTACATCTATGACTATCTATAAGCATGATTATACTTACAGGATCTCCATAGATCGGAACCTGTAGGATCTAATAGACATCCTCGAGGCTAATCGTAGCCTCTCCAATGGGCAAGTGGAAGGTGTTGTGCTCACTGTGCCATCTCTCGACCATCGCAGTCAAAAACCCATGATCCGCCCAAATATGGGGCATTTATAGCAAGTAGCCAAACCCCATCTCCCTGAGGTCAACTCATCCTGGATCGTCGAGATCTCGAACGCATCGTAGCCCAGTTACTTGAGGTGCTCTAACGAGCAGCATTGAAAAGTGCTCTTGCAAACCATTAACCCAAACCAGATGTCAGAACATATCATGATGGATGCATAAACTCAGTATAAAACATCTTAAAAGCAAACATTGTCAAGACCCATGTCATTTTGCTCAAAAACATTAAAACATGTTATTTTTCTATACTGTGCGATACTATTTTTTGACTAAGTATCGTGTGATACTTTCTCCAATAGCAGTGCGATGGTATCTTTGCCTATGATACTTCACATAGCATCACATGATATTTCATCCAGTGTCATGCGACACTAGATTCAATATCGATGCGACCCTATTTTGACCCATGAAGTATTGCACGATAGAGATCCTCAAAGGGTGTGATACTTACAAAGTATCGTATGACTTTTCATACAAAGAAAATTTGAAATTTTTTTAAAACTTTAAAAACATGTTTTAAAATGACATTAAAGCTCATAAATGACCAACAAAGTGAGTTTTTCTGAAAACATACCGAGGCACCATACTGCGGAGGCCGGTTGTGCAACCGAGTGCGCTCAAATCGATGCCTGTGGACCGGGATCACTGCTTACTGGACCATTTTCTCTCTCTAAAACTCTCAAGATTCTCAAATCACTAAAAGACAAATGATTTTGAAAATGAGCTTTTTACCCCATTTTATAGCATTTTGACTTTTTTGACCAATTTTCAAAACACCTCAAAATTGAGTGAAAATTGCACCCCTAGCTAATTTTGATGTCCTGGATCCATTTTCAAGATCGAAATTGAAATCTGAGTTCATCTTAATAGTCAAAATCTCATTTCAAAACTTTCCCCTTCTTCTGCACAGTTGGCTGACCATTTGAGGCCTGATCCTTCGCTCTTTGTTGGGGCACCTTCATTTCTTCACCCCCATCTCTTCCAACCTTCTTGTCTTTCATTCATTTTCACTCACTTCATCTCTCTAAGGTTTTCCTTCATCCTTAATCTATATCTTTCTCAGTCAAACCTAGTCAAACTGGGGCATGTCTTCACTACTTGATGGTTATCCTATTATCTTTTCATTTTCAATTGTGATTTCTAGTGACTTGATCAAGTTTATCAATTTTTTGTTCTCCTCTACCTGATTTCAATTTCGATTCTGAGGGGGCAGTACCTATCAGCTTTAATCCTTGATTCAGCTTATCAATCAAATTTTCTTGAGATTCTTATCTCTTATTTGAGACTTGATTATCACCTAGCTATACAGGTGTTGGTCTTGTCTTTTAGCTTATCTTTGTCAACTTTTTCTTATGCTTGTCCTAATATGTTCCCATCTGTCAAACACATGTTTGGATTGTTTTGTGATCCCAAATCGATCTCACATTTCAATTCCATTCTTTGACTGTATGTGATCCCAAATCGATCTCACATTAGTCAAAGAGGGGCAAATGTATGCACCCTAAAATGGTCGCCTAGACTTTGGGCCCCCATTTAGCAATTTATCAAATCCCTGAATCAATATTTTCAAAAATCAGCATTTTATCAATTATATCAATTTCCTTGATCAAATCCTATTTTATCATTTTCGATTATTTACCTTCGGCTAACCATTTTATCCTAAAGTCTTTATTTATTTAAAAGGAATTTCCTCCCCTTTTATTAAATAAAAGCCCCCACTTTTCCTCTTATCCTAAGTTGCACAAATAAAGCATTATTTTTATTTTATAAAAAGGGGAAAAACACTTTTTGTCTCATGTGAACACAAAAGTAAACTCTTATTTTCTCATTGGAGGATATTTGGGCACATGGATTGCTCCTCTTTGATGGTCCACCCTTGATTAAATCTTTTGCCTCTTAATCTCCATGGTCCATTCTTTCTCATTTCTTATAAAAGGAGAGCTCTCTTCTCATTTTAGCATCCATCTTTTGAATACTAACCTTATGCTACATGATTTCTTGGAGACTTTGGAGCTTTTGGAGATCATTTCTTACATTCTAGTTTCATTTCTTGCATCATAGCTTTCATGGAATCTAGCTTAATTTTCTTTATGCTTTAGATTAGCTCACATAGCTTAATTAGCAAGGGTTTGCAATACTTTAATTTTCATAGCTTAGCTTGCATCTTCATTCTTAGTATAGCTTGCATTGCATTACATTCTCATATTGATTCTTGAGGATATTGGCATTTTTGCCCTTGTCTCCATTGAATCTCCCATTATGTGGTTTACTAGCAAGGTTGCATGCTTCAATAGCTCTAGCCGAGAGCAATATTCAAACAATCTTGTGACTCCATGCCTAGGAAGCTCTAGGTCGCTTTCTCAAGGTTTCCCATTCATGGATTCCCTTGGAAGTAGTGACTTAGAGAAGTGCACTATTTAGTGTGTATAGTTGAAAAGAGATAAATTTAGTAAGAAGAATCTTATCTCTAATATCCTTTTGTAAATTTGAAATAAACATACATTAAATATCAATATCAGGAACAGGATCAGAAATATGAGCCTACAAATACTTAAATCTACCAATAAATTCAGTCAAATTTTCTTTAGTATTTTGTTTACAATGCATCAAATCAGTTAAGGACACTTGCAAACCAATGTTATTTTAAAATTATTGAATAAAGACATTAGCAAGGTTTGGAAAAGAGTCAATAGAATAAGGAGGCAAGGAACAATACCATTGCAAGGCCTTATCACCAAAATTTATAACAGCTTGGCTAAAATCCTATGGTCATGAGCATAGTCACTACAAAGAATTTGGAATGTTTTAACATGAGTAATAGGGTCTCCCTTATCATTGTAATTTTCAAGATGAGGCATATCGGCTTGCTGAGGAACAAGAGAACAAATAATGTCTAGGGATAAAAGACTTCCCATGTCATATGTAGGAATGCTAAACTTGGATTGAGTTAAAGATGCAAGTTGTTGTTGTAAAGAGGACACAGTTTGAGCCAAACTAATGATTGTTGAATCATTAGATGAAGTAGGAGGCATATAAACATTATAAACACTAGGTAAAGTGTATGAAGCAGCGAGAATAGAAGACATAACTAGGGGAACACTTGGAATCATAGTTGGAAGAGAATTGGAATAAGTAAAAGGAACATTATGATAAGAAGTTTTTTAAGTAGGTAGGGACATGGGTGGAACACTCATAGAAAGAGAGGGAACCGATGTAGTCACTAAAGGAGGAGTATAAGTAGGAATGCTAGGTAAAGGAATGGAAGGAGGTTCCACACTAATGACAGGAGGAGTGAATCCTAAATCTTGATCTTCCTAAGCTAAAGGTTTAACATTTGAATGCACAAGATGAGTAATACCACGCTAGATATTAACACCTTGATCACTGTCATGAAGAACTTTCTTAAGAGCATTTATAGCTTGAATAAAATCTTGATTATGGTTCTCTTGAGTAAGCCAATTTCCTATTTTATCAAGTTCAATTGAAATTTTTTGGACTTGTTTACGAGGAACTTTTAAAGCATCATCCTCATCATGAGATGAGTGAGAAGAGTTATGCTCCATAGTAGGATTAGAATCATGAGAAATCAAATTATCATCCTGGATCCCAAGGAGAGGAGAGGAAGACTTGGGACCAAAGAAACTCATAAGTATACGACTTCTTCTAACTAGAATATTATAAGTAGGACTAGAGGTAGTAAAGCTCATATACCAATGTAATGCAAATGAACTAGACTAGGAAAACAAAAAGCATGAACAAATAAATGTTTTTGTATTTTTACTTTATATGAAATGTAACTGCAGACACATAAAAGAAGGTTAATACATGCAAGATATAACACCATAAAAGAAAGACTTATCTATTGCGGGTTTACCAAAATGTAATATATAAAATAGGTTACCAAGGTGTAATGTATGGGTGAACCCACAAAGCTGTGTCCCACTTTTAGGGATGAACAAAATTGGGAGTCCACAAAAAAATAAATTTTTGGAGCCTTCGTACAAAGTGGTGGACCCACTTCACGCGAAGTACCCCAAACAAGGGTCTTCATGCGAAGACCCCTCTTCGCACGAAGACCCCTACGAGGGGGTCTTCGTGCGAAGAGGGGATTCACACGAAAATCCTTTGGACCGGGATTTTTTATAAATTTTTGGCATTTTTTTTATCTCATTGTCACTGTCACTATTTGCTGACCCCAGGCCTTCGAGCGAAGTACATCATCATGTCAACATGCCAGCACCTCCCAAGCTTCTTCGACATCTTCTGTTTATTCGCAGTATCAGGTGCATGCATTTTTCTCATTTTTTATTGTAAATAATATGTTTTATATTTATTTTAGTTTGTTATTTGTTTCAAATAATTTTTTATTTGTAGAAATGTTAGAAATTTGTAGTTAAATATTATCTAATATGCTAGAAATTAATAGTAGAATGTTAGAAAATCGTAATTAAATATTAGCAAATGATAGAAATATTAAAAATCATAGTATAAATGTTAGAATATGTTAGAAAATGGTAGAAAATCATAGTAGTTTGTTAGCAACTGTTAGAAAATATTTACAAAACATTAGAAACTGTAGTAGAAATGTTAGAAAATGTTAGAAAACATTAAGATTAAAGTTAGAAAATGTTAAATTTTAAGTTTAAAGTTAGAAAATGTTAAATTTTAAGTTTAAAGTTTGAGATATTAGAATCTCTGTCTCTCTCACATGTACACGCATTTTTAGTAAATATTAGTTAGTTATTTGTTTTAAATAATTTTTAGTTTGTAAAAATCTTAGAAAATTGTAGTTAAATTTTTGAAAATGATCTAGTACTATGTTAGAAAATGTTAAAAAATTGTAGTACAGTAAGTTTCTAGGACCCTTATTCCTCCCTTATGACATATTAAGACACTTAGGATCCCTTAGGAATCTCAAGATCTTATAATAGATATTAGGATGTCCTATGGCGCATTGATGTACATGTTAGGTTCCATTAATACATACAAGGACTCATTGTTTCCCTCAAGTCTCCTTAAAACATTCTAGGATGAATTAATGTACAACCTATGATCTCTTAGGACCTAGTATAAGGCCTAAAACCCCTTAAAACATTCTAGGACCATTACGTATCGCTTATGACATACTAGTATCCTTGCTTACAAGAACCCTTAAGACATACTAGTATCAGTTAATGTAACCTAAGATCCCTTAGACCACTTATCACATCTACGACCCATTAACATTGTTGGACCATTATACATCCCTTACGACATTTTAAGACATATATGACCCATTTAGATCATCAAGACCCATTAACATATCTTAGGTTGTCTTAGGACACATTTATGTATCTTAGATTCAATTAATATCATACGAGGATCCACTAATGAAACCTAGGACCCCTTAGGACCTCTTATGTTACCCCCGACCCCTTAAGACACTCTACCTAACCCTTATCCATCCCTTACATTATCTTAAGACACATATAGGACTCATTGTTACCCACGACCCCTGAAGACACTCTAGGACCACTTATTGCACCTACGACCCATTAAAATTTTAGGACTCTTATCTGGATCCCTTAAGACCTCTTATGTTACATACGACCCCTTAAGACACTCTATGACCCTTATCTATACCTTAGGACCTCTTATGTTACCCATGACCCCTTAAGACACTCTAGGACCACTTATTGCACCTACGACTCATTAACATTCTAGAACTCTTATCTAGATCCCTTATGAAATCTTAAAACAAATATGAAACCTTAGGACCCCCAAGACCCATTAAAGAATCTTAGGATGTCCTAGGACCACTTAGACCACTTATCACATCTACGACCCATTAATATTATTGGATCATTATACATCCCTTAGGACATTTTAAGACATATATGACCCATTCGGATCCTAAAGACCCATTAACATATCTTAGGTTGTCCTTGTTAGCTCTTTTTCATGTAGAATCGCTAATATAGCTATTAAGCTTGACTCTCAAGTTCCCAATTCTAGATTCTTACAGGGAAAAGGCTAATTAATAAGGACCAAGTCCTTCTTCTACTTTAGGCTCCACAAACCCAGGCGAGTGTACCTATCTTCGGAGTCACTACTTTACAATGAAATCCTTGCAGTGGATTAGGGGTTCTCACAATGACTTGCTAATGTCTCTTGCTGCAATTGATGTAGAGCTTAGAAAGCCAATCCATGATGTTAACAAAAGCAAACAATCATTGCAGAAAAATGGCAAAAGTGACAAGTGTATTCACCCTTCTTCTCTTCGAGCTTAAAACTCAGGTAGGTTAACCTATCTGATTCACTTCTACAAGGAATCACCAAAAGCACTTGCACTATTCAATGCAATCGACAAACATTTATGCTCTTAAACATGAAAGGGAAAAGTGATTGGAAAAGATTTTGATTACAAGTCTAGTTTAAACCAGTGCCTAATCCTGGGCATGGAGTCATGAGATGCACATCAACAGGAAACTTCAAATCTTATACAACTGAAAATCAAACAATGCACCTTGCACACCATTCTTTCTTCCCCCTATCTGGACATCAGATCCTTATGAAACATCATATTATCAACAACAATCTTCAAGATATTACACTTTCCTTGAAAGAAACTTGAAAGTCATTGCACCATTTACCTTGTAAACAGGTATACAGAGATGCCTTACAAATCAATATACAACAATTTGACAAAGACACAAAGAGACATCAGACAAATACGGGAAAGGATTTCCACTGTCTTTCATTGAATCACCTATATTTATACATTCAAATCACAAAAAACTCAAAATGAGAACTCTGAAATGAAACTCAGAACTTGCATTCATGGAACTCAAACTTGCAGAGCTCTGCTCATGCAAAAAGATTGGAACCTCTACAAAATATCAAAAATGGGAATAAGAAGGAAAAGGAAGAAACTCAGAAATCATCACAAAGTGACACTTGTCTTCCTCCTTTCTGCTCATTGGATGAGTCATCCACCTTCAAACTGGAAATAGGACCTGCTCTCAACTCTGGAAAGCACCTGGCATCTCTTCAAACAAACTGTGAATCCTCAGATTGAACAAAATATATATTTTCAAAATATCTTCCTGGCCCCCCTATTTCATTCAACTACCAATATCTCTAAACCAGTTAGACCTGCACTAAAATCTGACCTCAAAAATGGATTCCTCATTTTCTCACCTTTCCGACGGTATATAACATTTTCTATTAGGCCCAAAATGAAGCCACCAGCTATTAAAATAGCTCCTATGCTTTGTGACTTAAACATTTGAATTTTAATATAGTCAAAACTATATAAATTCATGTTTATAATTTTAATTTATGAACGAATGCACAGAAGAGATTTCAAATAAAATATTATTTTTGTTGCCCTACCAGGACCCACGTGACACGTGGCAAGCACGGATTGGTCGACCTGCCACCTCATTTGCCATCTAATCAAGCGACTAGGCGACTGCATGTTCACTCTCTAATTCACTTAATGTTTCATGCTAACCACCAACTAATTGGCAAACTGGCAACTAACTCCATTCTCGGATTCGCTGAATACTCTCCGCTAACCGCCAGGGATCTCGCGAACATGCGACTGCTTGATCTCCAAATCGCGGAATACTTGGCCTTAACCGTCAAACATCTGGAAAACTGGCGACTGTTTATTCTTTGATTCACGGAATTATCTGGGCAACTGTGAACTTGATTGGTGAATCAGTGGATGATGGTTACCTAACTGTCAGTCGCTGAATTGCTAATTTTTTATGTTACCTGCTTGAGCTTCTGGTGAATTTGCACGCGGTTGCCACGTGTTGGCCTGGCGCATGATTGCATGGGCTAGAAATGGCCCATGAGATCATGCGACCATCATCTCTGCGCTCTCCTACAAAATTTACTTCTCTGTCGAGCCCAGTAGCACGGAAATCAAGGTGGCCACTGAGCACACACATGGGCAGAGCTTCCTCAGTATCAATCTACTTTATGTGTTTGTGTGCTTGGTTATAAACATTTCAAATCACGTTCTCAGTATCAATGTGGGACTATTGTTTTTCGCAGTTTTTAAAACCTCCTACAGCATTTCACCCAAAACAATGGGTCTGGCCGCACACAACAAGCTCCAACCGAACAGGCCCACAAAGAACTTTCATCCCCTTTGTTTACATTGATATGGAGTGCCATAGTATATAAATACAAAATAGAACGCCCACCCACCGAATGTGGGATAATAGCTTTTCTTGTTTGCAGTGCGGCCTAGACTGAGAATCCCCGTAAGTCTAACTTTTGCTTCTCTACATGGAAGCCATCGACACAAAAACTTGGTCCTTCTAATTGCACAATCTATAAAGGCTTTAAGATCACTTTGATCCACTCCTCCACGTTTAGAAACTGGCCTCCTCCAATATATGCTGGTGGTTCTCTTACTAATACTGTCATTTCTCTTGCGCAGGGTATCTGTTCCTACACATCATGCGCGGGCTACCTTCAATATCTTGGCATTGGCATTTGCTAACTATGCAACCCTCCATATTTAGTTTGCGCAAGCCTTCTCTCCACATCGCTGGCCTCCATATGTTTAATACGTAAGGCATGCTGTAGATGCCAGACTAACATAAATCAAGCATCGTTTGAACTCGCCTGTAGTATCCACAAAAGGGGAAGCTCCCATATGCACTGTCAGTCTCTAGTCTTGTGCGCTGGCAATCATACAATACACGAGCCCCTTTTCTTGAACATCTCTAGTGATATTTAATTTCCCAACATTCTTTATCAGCACAAACCTCCTCTGTTTGAACAGTGGCTGCCTCCTTTGTTGTGCGTGGGTGCTCCTCATATTTGCGCAAGAAGCTCCTGAACATGGCTCCTTCCACGCTAATTAGCAACTTTTCCTAAGGTGCATGAGGCATCAATTTTCCATGTGTCATTGTTGCCATCCAATGTGTGCTAGAGTCTCCATTTAACTGTGCCTTACGCTAGCTTTCCTTTGCATCTGGTTGCTTGTCATATGAGTTCACCTTTTAAAAACATTAAGAGACCTCATATCGCCAATGCATGAGCCCTCTGTTTGATGCACCTCCACTTCCATAGGCAATCCACTCAATGCACAAGCAATATACCCTTTACTCTGTGTTTTGCGCTAGCTCTCAAATTCATTCACATTGCTGGCTTCCCATTTTTTTGTGCAAGCTTCCTTTCAAATGGCGTGAGGCACCTCCTTTTGAAAGGATAGGCCTACATGTATGATCAATGCCCAAATACCCAACACACTTCAAAAATCAAGTCGCCCCCTATATGAAGCAAGTCGGGTCCAGAGTGGGCCCGGCTAAAATTTTTTCAAATTCAAACACCCGAACTTGAAACTGCTCCAGACATCCCCAGGATGTCCTAGAATTGAAGAACGACCAAACCCAGATCGCCAAAATGTCAGAAAACCTTGCTATGCAAGAGTACCAAAATCACACGAACAGGCCCAGAAACTGGCCTTAAAAACTGACAAAATCACCTGAACAAATCTTACTGTGTGACTGACATAAACTTTGAGATACATAGAATCACCTTGAAAAATGACATCCCTTGACTGTACCTGAGATGAAATTTATTAACCCTCGAAGTCAGTCCTTCAATTCTGTTCTCTGTAAACCACTTGTTAAAAGTAATAAACTGCATTTGAAACCACCTTGGCAAAAACACCAAATGAATCCCTGGGAAACCAAAAACTGGCACATAAGTACACTGAGATGCAAACATCATGATTCAATCATCATCCTGATCCAGGAGTAAACTAGGCAAAAGATATAGCCCTGTGAAAACTGGTACTTGCAAAGATAGACCAAGAAAATGTAAAAAACAAAGGAAAGTTCAGTTTGGAAACGCCTTTAAAAAGATATCAATTGGATTGGCAAAAGGCTCAAATTTGAACTGGAAGTAATATTTCAACTTTGCAATGCAGACCAACAAGAATTTCATTGATAGGTTTGACTGGTGAAAATTTATAAGCAGGTAAAGTTGACCTCCGACAAACTGATGCACTTCACACTCTTTGCAAATAGCAGAAACTGCAAATGGAATCGCATTGGGAAACTCACCCAATGGATTTGTCATGAGTTTCAAACTGACAAAGACAAAGTAAAACTTGTCTATAATGTAGGGAATGATTAAAATATCCCTATCAATCCATCAGGTGCAAATTATAAGATCACGAACAGGGCTCCCGACAAAACCTAGAAAAGGTGAAAATGCATATTTCTAGAAAACACCTCTGGAAGGGGATGAATAAATAGGGTAAAAAATTATCATAGGGACCTGAAACCAAAAACATAAGTAGTATGGAACATGTGGAACAAGACCCCATACTTGAATTTTCATGACATTCTTCAGGGTGCAAAATATAAGCTGACAAAGTACCCCTTCCCGGTGACTTTAACACTTAGCAATTTCTGCATTTAGGACCTCCTAGAAACGAAATGATGAAAACCCATTTCAACATGCCGGCTAAGGACTCAAAATGACTCAACGGGATATATGAAATGTATCAAATCATTCTCCACTCATTACATGACCTGAAAACACCCTTTTCACATGTGCATTTTGGACCCAAAGGAGCACTTTAGCAAGTGTTTTACATGGTACCTCAAAATTGAACTTTGAGTCCCAACAGTGGCTCCAATTGTGGATGCTTGATCGCAAGATCATGGCAAGAATACTAGGATCTTCTGGAAGAGCAGACCACCCCAAAAACTAATTTTCTCCTTATTACTCCAAAAACAACTTCATCTTCTTATTCCTCCAATCCATTATTCGGTTATGAGGCTCCTTTATTGAAAGAAACTACACTACTGCTGAAAGGAAAGAAACTATACAAATGTAAAAACATTCACAACTAGATTACAAAAAGCTCCCAATAAACGTCAGCCTTTACCTTTATCAAAAACTCGGTTCTCATCCCCATACTTTGGAATCAAACTGAAAACTTCACTTGCATTTGCATGGTTAAACTCGTGAAAACTCCCAACAAGAAAATCAGGTAATAAACAATCAACATCCTCAAAATTATCCAATGTGTGAGTATGACACTCCAACCATTCATGCTGATCCTCTTCATATATAAACTTATCAGATTCAAAAACGTTACTGACTTGCAAAGGAAAACTACAATCTCCTTCTGTTATATTAGGAAAACTAATATAGGAGTTGAATTCATAACAAGGAAGCATGGAAAAGTGTTGATCACAACTTTTAGACTTATCATTTTCAGTACATGCCTTTGCATCAAAACAAAAGCTCTCATACTCACCTTCATGTAAATAGTGCAAATAACCATGAGGCTCTTCATATATCACGTCCTTATCATCTGGCTGAGATGATCCTAAAAAATTTGATTCACACCTATTTGCATCATTTGGTTCTTGAATTGTTTCAGCTTCAAAACACATTTGTCTTTCTTCACAATCCTCAAACAATGGATTAGAGATCAAGTGGAAATCTTTCTCATAAAAATGCAAGCATGAAGCCAGCTGGTCTAATTCAATCCCTTCATCAAACAACTCATTGAAAAACTCATCAAACATTTCTTCACATTCAATATCATGAGCATCCTCAGCTAAAAAAGAAAATTTAGAATTTGGAACGGAACAAGACTCATCATTTGTATACATATCAGCATTATGTACTTCACAATTTTCCTCAAAAGGATGAATCAATGAAACCCCACATGAAACCTCAAGTGGACTACCCATGGTGCTTTCAACATTACCAAAATATTCAGTAATGCCATCTGAATCTATACTTCTAAAATCAGTCCATTTTTCATAATTTGCACTATCATGCTCAACTTCATTTTCTAACCAGTTATATCCCAATGAATATAAATCATCATTTCCCATACTGAAATCAAATCACATTCCTCATCAGATGAACATTGATCATTAGCCAAAGAAAAATTACAAACATTATCTCCATCCACTTCACTTGATGAACTTTCAGCATACACTTCATTGGAGACAAAACTATGCAAAAGATGAAATACATTTTCAGATTCCATTAAATGATCCATACCTTTATTTGTTGAAAACATTATGATCTCTTCTTCATTCAGACCTTCACTTGCTACTTCATCCTCATGTTCAGAAAATACATACGCCATGTAATCTCCATGTGGCTCTTCATTAGATCCACCATGCTGATCATAATCTTCCAGGTCACATGGTGCATGTACATCAAATGAATTAAGAACACTATCAACATTACTTGCATTAACATTTACATCAGCATCATGGGAAATTTGTACAAGCATATATTCCTTCTCTAAGGCACAACTGTACGTGGATCTTCCCAAGTCCATTTCATCATGGGGCTGTATACAAACTAAAGTTTCATCCACAATGTCCTGCTGCTGAATCTGAGTGTCAAACATAATCTGATTTATACCAGCTGGTTGCACACCAACAGGAACATCCAACTCATCATGATACTTGCAAACAAGAGGAATACCTAAATCTTTGCAACCATCATTGTGTACACACCTATGATGGGAGAAATATTCATGTAGTTTTGGCAAACCAAATCTTTTCATTCTGTCAATGTCTGAAGCCATTTGAAAAGCTTGATATAAACATTTTGGTTTCTTATCCCTCAACAAGAAACTCATCTTCTCATTTAATGCAGCAAGGTAAATGACAAGACATAATGCATCATGGGGTCTGCACTCTTCTGGAATTCTCTTCCATGTTTTTATGAGTCTGAGATTAAATGTGGACACTAACTCCTCATCTTCAATGTGAATACCAATCAGATCAACTAATAGACTGTACTCACTTTCCCATTCTTTAAAATTTTCATTAAATGCTAATGCAAATTCTTCCCATGAGTTGATTGACTGAGGGAACAAAAGAGAAAACCATTCTCTAGCTTCTCCAACCAAAGATTGCACAAAAAGTTTCATAACCACATCCTCACAGCTAATTTCATAATCTTCCATTAAGTCAAGGAATAGATTCAAATGTCTTTCAGTGGATTCATCTTTCCTACCACTGAACTGAGGCAATTTTTTCCTAACATCTGCAGGTATGACATTTGGGAATCTAGGAATACCTTCACAATTTAAAGTTGGGTGTGATGGGAAAATGAACTTTCTTCTTCCTTCTAGCTATAACACCATGGGAGACATAGGAATACTGGATGATATACGAGGTTGGGACACTTCAACTGATTTCCCCAAATACTTCAACCTTGTATATATACTTAAATCACAATGCAGATTTCATTCATTCAAATGCTTGACTATACTTTGAAAAAAAGTCACACACCATTACAATAATACAACTGTAACTAACCAATCAACTGATGTGCAAAATTTTACTCTTTTTCCCTTTACCAATAGTGCTGGAAATCACCAAATAGGGAAACTATTACTTCTAAACTTAATGTCAAACTGTGAGAATACCTGGATTTTACAGCTGTATTTCAAAAATCTGATGTATTTCTCCCACAGCCTACAACATATGTCACTAATCTTTTATGCAGAGTCGCCACCTCTCATGTAATGAGAGAATATAACAATTTCTTAATAGAACTAGACTCTATAACTAAACTGGACCACTAGAGATTTACTGATTTCTTTAACAAGAATTTTTACTACGATCCCTAGCAGAGTCGCCAATTTGTTGGCGGTTAGCATGAAACATTAAGCGAATTAGAGAGTGAACATGCAGTCACCTAGTTGCTTGATTAGATGGCAAATGAGGTGGCAAGCCGGCCAATCCATGCTTGCCACGTGTCACGTGGGTCCTGGCAGGGCAACAAAAATAATATTTTATTTGAAATCTCTTCTATGCATTCGCTCAAAAATTAAATTTATAAACATGAATTTATATAGTTTTGACTATATTAAAATTCAAATGTTTAAGTCGCAGAGCATAGGAGCTATTTTAATAGCTGGTGGCTTCATTTTTGGGCCAAATAGCAAGTGTTATATATCGCTGGAAAGGTGAGAAAATGAGGAATCCATTTTTGAGGTCAGATTTCAGTGTAGGTCTAATTGGTTTAGAGATATTGGCAGTTGAATGAAACGGGGGGGCCAAGAAGATATTTTGAAAATATATATTTTGTTCAATCCGGGGATTCACAGTTTGTTTGAAGAGATGCCAGGTGCTTTCCAGAGTTGAGAGCAGGTCCTATTTCCAGTTTGAAGGCAGATGACTCATCCAATGAGCAGAAAGGAGGAAGACAAGTGTCCCTTTGTGATGATTTCTGAGTTTCTTCCTTTGCCTTCTTATTTCCATTTCTGATATTTTGTAGAGGTTCCAATCTTTTTGCATGAGCAGAGCTCTGCAAGTTTGAGTTCCATGAATGCAAGTTCTGAGTTTCATTTCAGAGTTCTCATTTTGAGTTTGTTGTGATTTGAATGTATAGATATAGTTGATTCAATGAAAGATAATGGAAATCCTTTCCCGTATTTGTCTGATGTCTCTTTGTGTCTTTGTCAAATTGTTGTATATTGATTTGTAAGGCATCTCTGTATACCTGTTTACAAGGTAAATGGTGCAATGACTTTCAAGTTTCTTTCAAGGAAAGTGTAATATCTTGAAGATTTTTGTTGATAATATGATGTTTCATAAGGATCTGATGTCCAGATAGGGGGAAGAAAGAATGGTGTGCAAGGTGCATTGTTTGATTTTCAGTTGTATAAGATTTGAAGTTTCCTGTTGATGTGCATCTCATGACTCCATGCCCAGGATTAGGCACTGGTTTAAACTAGACTTGTAATCAAAATCTTTTCCAATCACTTTTCCCTTTCATGTTTAAGAGCATAAATGTTTGTCGATTGCATTGAATAGTGCAAGTGCTTTTGGTGATTCTTTGTAGAAGTGAATCAGATAGGTTAACCTGCCTGAGTTTTAAGCTCGAAGAGAAGAAGGGTGAATACCCTTATCACTTTTGCCATTTTTCTGCAATGATTGTTTGCTTTTGTTAACATCATGGATTGGCTTTCTAAGCTCTACATCAGTTGTAACAAGAGACATTAGCAAGTCATTGTGAGAACCCCTAATCCACTGCAAGGATTTCATTGTGAAGTAGTGAGTCTGAAGATAGGTACACCCGCCTGGGTTTGTGGAGCCCAAAGTAGAAGAAGGACTTGGTCCTTATCAATTATCCTTTTCCCTATAAGAATCCGAAATTGGGAACTTGAGAGTCAAGCTTAATAGCTATATTGGCGATTCTACATGAAAAAGAGCTAACAGTCCTATGACACATTTATGTATCTTAGATTTAATTAATACATACAAGGATCCACTAATGTAACCTAGGACCCCTTAGGACCTTTTTATGTTACCCACGACCCCTTAAGACACTCTATGACTCTTATCTATACCTTAGGACCTCTTATGTTACCCACGACCCCTTAAGACACTCTAGGACCCTTATCTATAGCTTATGACATCTTATGTTACCCACGACCCCTTAAGACACTCTAGCTTATGTCATCTTATTTGGATCCCTTATGAAATCTTAAAACAAATATGAAACCTTAGGACCCCCAAGACCCATTAAAGAATCTTAGGATGTCCTAGGACCACTTAGACCACTTATCACATCTACGACCCATTAATATTATGTTACCCACAACCCCTTAAGACACTCTAGGACTCTTATCTATACCTTAGGACCTCTCATGTTACCCACGACCCCTTAAGACACTCTTATCTATACGTTAGGACCTCTTATGTTACCCATGACCCCTTAAGACACTCTAGGCCATGTATTAGGTCCTAATAGGTCATATTAGGAAACAAGGTATGTCTAAGTTGTTTCTCTACTTAAAGAGAAAACTAGACCTATTAGGACCAAGTAGACCTAACTTGGACCTATTAGGACCAATTAGATGTATTAGGACCTTTTAGGTCCAAATAGACCTAACTAAACCTAGCTAGACCTATTAGGACCAATTAGACAGGTAACTAGACCAATTAGTTACTATTAGGAATAAAATTTAGGACCTATTAGACTTAACTAGACCTAACAGTACCAAGACCAATTAGGACCTATTAGGAAAAAAATATAGAACCCAATTAGACCTATTAGGACCAATTAGGACTAATTAGAACCAATTATGACCAATTAGAACTAATTAGGACCTAATTAAACTCAATTAGAACTAATTATGACCTAATTAGACTCAATTAGAACCAATTAGGACCTAATATGACCAATTAGGACCAATTAGTCCACTAATTAGGACCTCTTATGATACCCACGACCCCTTAAGACACTCTAGGATTCTTATCTGTACCTTAGGACCTCTTATGTTACCCATGACACCTTAAGACACTCTAGGACCCTTATCTATAGCTTATGACATATTATGCTACCCACGGCCCCTTAAGACACTCTAGGACCACTTATGTTACCCACGACCCCTTAAGACACTCTATGACTCTTATCTATATGTTAGGATCTCTTATGTTACCCACGACCCCTTAAGACACTCTAGGTCATGTATTAGGTCCTAATAGGTCATATTAGGTCATATTAGGAAACAAGGTATGTCTAAGTTGTTTCTCTACTTAAAGAGAAAACTAGACCTATTAGGACCAAGTAGACCTAACTAGGACCTATCAGGACCAATTAGACCTATTAGGTCTTTAACCAACATTATTATGACCAATTAGATGTATTAGGACCTATTAGGTCCAAATATACCTAATAAAACCTAGCTAGACCTATTAGGACCAATTAGACAGGTTCGGAGCTCGGTAGGGTTGTAGACCGCGATCAGTATCGTAGGGATAATCGAGTTGTGCAGCCTCGTAGCCGGAGTACTTTACATAATATATTTTATTAGATGATATGATTTGATTAGAGAATTTTATTTGATGATATATGATTTGATTAGATGATATGATTTGAAATGATTTGAATAGATGATTTTATTTGATGATATATGATTTGATTAGATGATTTGATTACATGGTTTTATTTTATTAGATGATATGATTTGTTTAGATATGATAAGTAATATAACTAATTTCATCATTTTTTGGTGTCTTAAGGGGTGGTCTTAAGGGGATCTAGAATTAATATCATAAAAGACAACTAGTTAATACATGTAACTAATGGATAATAACTATTCTAACTAATTCTAGAACTAACACATGTCATAAGTAATATAACTAATTTCATCAAAGAATACATAAAATCTTTAACTAATATGCAATCTATAAAAATTATTGAATAATCAAAGTATACATATAAAATTCTATATATTAAAACCATTGAACCATCAAATAGGTCCATCATATATCAACAAATTATAGTCCATCATATGTTTAAATATATAAACAAAGTATAATGAAATTTAATCCAAAGATATCAAGTAGGTCCTAACACAAGAAATAAGTATACATATTATACTTTTTAGACCAACTCAAGTGCTTATCACCTTTCATGGAGAACATGTAATATTCTCTCATGATCCTCACTATCTAGTCTCCACTTACAATGTCCACGTTGAGATTTAACTGTATGAAGACAAATGGATGTGGCAACTACTAGGTGACTATATTGAAACACCTTATTGTCTGGTTCATAATCAAAAAAGTGAATACCATGTTGAATTACTTTGATTTGCTTGAAATATGTTCCCTCTAAAACAACTGAACCTACAGGTCACAAATTTTAACAATATATAAATTTAAACAAACTCAATTTGAAATTTGTTAAAAGGTTGAAATTTAAAATTTATAAATTGAGTTCAATATATTGATGTAAACCATATACAAACCTATGGGGAACAACAATCCATCACTTTCTTCAGGTTCAAGTAACTTCATCCTCTCTGCAGTACAATGCAGTAAATAATAACCAACTCCTACATTTCCACGCTCAACAATCACTGCAAAGACATCTCCTGCACAGTAAATTTATATATACATGTGTGAGATCTTAAAATAAATACTTAGTTCAATCTATAGATCTATCTATCTATCTATACATGAAACTCAATGTACCATATAATGTGAAATATATATATACTTACCAATTTTGACCAATCCCGAGATATGATCGTAATCAATAGAAATCAAAGGAACATCATCAAAGTTTTCATCTTCATCTCTATCAAATGTATCAGTAACAACTAGTGGCACTAGATTCCATGTGCCTACATATCCACGGTCTTGATTGATACATTCCTCATAATTATTAGTAATGCAGTGACAACAAAAGCATTAGTCCTTAGTGTTCAACATCCAATTGCGACAATTCGTACTCATAACAGAATGCAAAGATCACATCTTTTCTATCCCATTGCAACCATGCATAATGTTTCTATCCACACCTGAACAAATGCATATATAATTTAAATTCTATATAAATATAATTTGAATAAAAAATATCATAAAATTTTTAAACACTTTCAAATAATTTAAAAATGTGTGCATACTTTTTATCTCCCAAAATTTTCTATATGGCACCACCTGAGTCAATCCTGATGATGTGTCATTCTCATTTGGTGCGAAATGTGTCTTGCACCATTCAACCACATCATGTGCATTTTTTATATGCACTCCCTTATAATTCATTTAATACTTTCATATGGCACATTTGATGCAAGCTTCGACACCATCATGTTCAGCTTTTCCATGTCCACTCTCAAAAAAACTCCAGACATGTGGTATGTTTACATTACGATGATATCTACATAGTGCATAAAATGGTCTCAATAATTTGAATTGTGTAGCACATCCATCTGACCAAACATAATGTTTATCAATTTTTATACCTCTTTCTTTCAAATTTGCAAAAAATATCTTGAAGCAGTGTTCCACATAATGAATGTCATGCTCTCTATCATCACTTATATAAAAATGATATTCCTTCTTGATGACCTGTGCTTCAAATGTACTCTGAATACCATCCAAATTTAATTGTGTGTGTCGATAACACACATGTACCATAATACTAATTTGTTCTAAAAAATAGTATTCTGACTGAATTACCTTTTGATGAACAAAAGAATAATTTTCTGCAAAATCAACAACTGATACAATAGTTCCAAGTGGGAAATTATCTCTCAGTGTTTGAAATTGTTGTACTTGGCACTTTGCAAAAAAGGCATGATGAATGTAGGGTTGAATCAATTTTTTAAATTTTTCCATAAATACTCCAACATTTATCTCCTCTTCAACATATTTTAACCTTTTGGATTCTTTCCCTAATTTTGTTTCATTCTTTACATATTTGTAACTCTTGCAATTTACCATCTTTGTTACATCAATATTTTCATTTTTCAAAAGAAAAAGAGACAAATTGGCACATGTTTGACATATTCTTTTTATGCTATTTATTTGTCCAGCTACATCATCTCTTTTGTCACATAAAATGGATGAGATGAATTCACTTCGTCTAGTAGGAGGAGGCTTTTCAAAACCATAAGCATCTTCTAAAAACTTTCAAAAAATCTGATAGTGGAGATCAAATTCAATATGCTATTAAGGAGAATCTTTTCTACTGTGGTAGATCTAACCTTCTTAAAGGAAAGGCCCAGGCTGCTACTAAGGAAAAAAGACAAAATTGTGTGTGGACTAGTCCTCCGACTGGTTGGACCAAAGCCAACTTTGATGGCATGGCGAAAGGGAACCATGGTCAAGCTAGCAGTGGAGGAATAATCAAGAACAACTTCGGTATTGGCACTGCAGCTGTCAGTCTCCCCTTGGGTGCTTAGACGAATCACTATGTTGAAGCCTACGCGGCTCTTCAAGTTACCAAACTTGCTAAAGATCAGGGGGTTAAGTGGCTCTAGCTGGAAGGTGATTCGATGAACATCATCAATTGCCTCAACCTCTCTCACCCTCCCTCTTGGACTATAGCCAACATTATAGTTGAAACTTGGGCCATTCTTAACTCCTTTGATAAGGTGTTCATCTCCCATGCGTATAGGGAAGCCAATGCGGTGGCAGACTGGTTTGCCAACTTGGCAGTCACTAAGGATGCTAAGTTGATATGGAAAAATAGAGATGACTTTCCCATATATGTGAAGAGTATCCTTGAAAAGGATCGACTCCAGTGCACTAAGGGAGAAATATTACAACCTTAATTCCTCGCTTGGTGGTCGGGTGCTGCCGCTTCTCTTCCGCCACTCTTGGATTAGTCCTATCTTTTGTTTGACTTCTGGGTGGTGCCTTGGCTGTCTCTAGCTTGGCCCGTTCTGTCTTGCTATGGTTTTCTGGCCTTGGCCTTTCAGTGGTCTACTTCTTGTTTGTTTTGTTTGGGTTTCTTTCTTCTGTTCTAGACCTGTGGGTTCTAGGCACCCTGTAAAACCTATTTTACTTAATCAAAAAAAATATGATAATGACAACAACAAGTTTCAAACACTTTGTTTGTCCTGATATAATATGGCTTCAATCTTTCAAACAATGTTTGCCCAATCTTTATATTAGGATTTGAACTACAAAATGACACATACATTTCATGTTGTGTTGTGTCCAACCAATGTTTCGTATGATATTCATATTGATTAGCTAAAATTCTATGTCCGATATCATCTCTAGTGTTTGATGAAGGACGTGTATTATCATTCCAAAATGATGTGACCAAATTTTTTGTTCCTTCATCAATCCTATCAGAATGAGGAGCTTTACACATGATTGCCCAATTGCCTTCCAAGGTGCTATCATCCAAAAGTATTCTCCTATTAACATATCGTGATATTGTTTTCCTATTAAAACCAAATTGAGATTAAATTGAAGATATCTATCTTTTTCGTCCCATAGTGTTACCTACAATAGATGTCAACATAACTTTTCTTGTAATGGACTTATCTATAGTTCGAGATCACTTCCCTAGCTGGTTCAAACATTTCTTAAGATTTTCAATCATATCAGTTTGCTTGACAACAAATTTTCTCTCCTTTGATGATGTGTCTATACCCAATAATTTTAATGCCCCTTCCAACTTTTTGTTTATAAGTATAAGTGAAAGCAATTGAGTTTGTTCAAGTGTTTCAAAATTATCAAATTTACCCAATATTTCTCTTGCTATCATATTCATTGATCTTTTCTTAGCAAGACTGAAGTGTTGAACATTAGCAAGTGATCTCAAATTCTCCACATACATTGTAAGTAAATGATCTAAGTTTCTATAATTAATATTTTTCTTTACAGTTTGAGCTAAATTTAAAAGTTCATCCATACCAGTAGGAGCACGTGATGTTGACCCTTCTCAAAAATCAATTGTTTGAGCTTCTGTAGGGAGTAATCCCAACCCTTCTTCAATGTGCAATTCTTCGACTTGACTTGACCCTCCTACTTCAGCTTGTCTTTCAGCTTCTTTAGTTTTATGATAATATGTCAATGCAACTTCATGATTTCTTTGTTTAGTACCGAGTGACCTTTTTCTAGAAGATTTACTTTGTCTTCCCTTCTTGTTCCCCATTTTTTCAAGCTCCAAAAAATGTCTTCCATAAGATTGTCAACAAAAATTTTCTTCTTCAAAAAATACTTTAATCTAATATTTTTCCTCTCCAAAATTATGCCTTTGAAAATATTGAAATACCAATCCTCCTTCCAAAAATGCCTTTAATAATAGAAAATGCGAATTTAGTAATTGCAATTCGATGTAAAATAGAAACAAAATGTTTTACTTTTATACCATTTAAATTTTTTTTTACAAATAATTTTACTAGCCAATTTCGCTTGAAGTACATACTTTGTGCGAAGTACCCAAGGAAAAATTCTGACGGTGTCCTCTTTGTCGGGATTTTCACTTTGGTCATTCAACAACCTATCTCTTCAAGACTTCGAGAAAAATAGTAAATTATAAAAAAAATTTATAAAAGATATGTAGGAAAAGAGTATTTGTGTTACCTTTCTATGAAAAAAAGAAAAAATGAATTTCGATATACACAGATCAAGTTAGAGCGATCCAAGTGACCTTATGTCTAAATTACAGTTATTGGCACTTTAAAACTTAATAAACTATGAAATATTGATCCAAAATGAATAAAACCAATTGCATCTTTTAGATATTGAAGTTAAAAATATAATCTCGAAAGAATTACATCGTTATCATATTTTTGAAAAAAAGTTATGCTGATCCAAGTGACAATAACTCCTTAAAAACATAGTTTTTTCACGCAAACCACTTTTCGAAGGAGAAGGAAAAATGAATTTAAATGATTTTAAAAAAAAAAAATATTTAAAAACTAGAAAGAAAATTTTAAAAGACTCTAGTTTACATCATCTTCAAATTCCTAATAGTTTTGTGGCAACAGATGTTCGAAAGTGAAGTTTTTTCTTAGAATGTTGAACTCTATGTCAAAGTTGGCCAAAAAGTGGGACTCACTATTGTGGGACCACCCGTATGGTATATAGGATTGGGGAAGGTAAGATCTTTTTCTTAACCCCAAATTCCTAAAGGAAAGATTCAATTTGATTAACCACAAGAAAATGGTCAATGCACAAATGAATCAATCGATGAAGAATACGAAGAAAGGAGAAAACCTTATGTTTCATTATGGAAGGAAGTATTGAAAATATTAATTGAATTGAAGACAAAAACTAACCTCAAAGTATGACAGATCTGGAAAATGCCATTTTCTGGTGTTTGTACTTAGTTTCAGGAAATTTTGCAACTGGATCTGACCCGGAAGCATAAAGACAGAGAAAACCCAAAAACCTTTTTATTTTTTGAGAAAGGTCGACCTTGGCCTAGGTAGAAAGGTCAACCTTGACCCCTTTATGTTGACCTTAACCTGCGCTGCTCCAACGAGAATTTTGTTCGCAGATCCTAAAAGTTTTCTAAAAAGGGTGTCCAAATCTGCACTATAATTCATTATTCTGTATTTGTTCCTGCAAGAAAGATAGTTTTTTTTGTTGGGGGGGGAGGGGTTTGCCTTGGTCAAACCCCAGTTTAGGAATTAACCTTGAAATTGAATTGAAATTACAGTAATAAATAAAGTAAATGAAACAATTCACCTTGCCTATGTTGAAACCCTTGGGGAGGATTCAAATCCTTGAATCCATAAGTATGGATGCTCTAAATGAATGTAGAATTGGATGTAAGATGTCTCAAATCAATTGTCTTTAGATCTTCAACACCAATCTTGAATGGATCTTGGAATAGGAAGATGCTTGAATGGATGTGGATAGAGAAATCTTCAACAAGAGGGCTCCATAGAGATTGAATCCTTCAATGGCTCCCAATGGATCTCCTTGATGAATTGGATCTTGAATGCTTGAATGCTTTCATTCTTCTTCTTTTTTGCTTGTTGATTGCTTGATTTCGCTTGCTTGAGTGCTTGAGAGATATGAAAGATGATGCTTGATTGAAAGAGATATATTGAAATGAGAGAGGAAGGCTCCCTTTTGTAGTCAAGGGCACAAACTTCTAGAGAGGCTGACATAGGAGAATTAAATTTTCATTCAAACCTTAACCCTTAGAAATGGACCTAAATTAAATATAATTTAAGAGTTTACCATTCCAAAGCACGAAACGGCTGGCCTGGAAGCAGAAAATAAATCTTTCTGAAACCCGACATCTGGAAACTTTGGGATCTTGAAATTTGGACCCTAGGTCAGGGTCGAGGTCGACTTGGACCTTGAGGTCAATAATCTTAGAGTTACAATTCAGGATGCGAGAATTATGCAAAAAAGAAGTGAAAAATGAGGCAGCACAAGGGAAAAAGTCAGATCCAACTCAAAGACTCATTCAAGGCATTTGACATGACCCCAAACCACTTACTCGGAAGGCTAAACCAGTCCTAAATGAAAGTGCTTCCATTTTCCGACGCTACAACTTATAAATAGAGAAGATAGAGAATCATGATGCTGGTAATTGGTTGTATGTTGTAAATTCTAACTTGGAGATCCTAGTTTATAGTATGGTATCTCTTTATTGTCATAGTATTTTGAATGCTTAGTAAGCGTTAGGCTTTAACTTTCAATTATATGAGGAAGAACTAGATTACTAACCCCTTTTGTAGCATTTTAATGTAAGTTGTAGATCTATGTTATACTAGAGTTGCATGGATGGCTAGAAAGGTTTCATGCTATATGTGTAGCATAAATGTATGCTTTTTAAAGATTCATGGATTTACTAATCATATCATGATTGCAATCAAATTATTTAAAGTAATTTTATATTATGTTGGCGCATATGTTTCCTTCCTTTTGCTTTTAATATCTTAGCACCTTTTTGGAATTTCATTGTTTAAGTCGTCATGAGAATTGGTTAGATGTTTCCATAATTTGTTGAATTTTAGATTCAATATTAGTGCTTAGAATCCATATAAGAAATGAGAATTCTTATAGAATTATAGCAATGTAGTTATTAAAAAAAGATGGATCTTCTTATCTTCACGAAGGGATTTTCAAAACCAGCGCATAAAAGTGCCACTGCAAAATCTCACAATGCTCTCCACAGTGTAGACGAGCCACAATGGCTAATGTGGATAACCCACTGTGTCCACAAACCTCTCATCACACAAAGAAGACACAATCTGCTTCACCGGGGAGGAGAGGAAAAATGGTACTTCTGACAATAGCAGCTCTAGTGTGGCATCCCCAATCACTTTGTTCAACTTGGAATAAACCATGTTCAAGGCTTCATATTGCATGCTAAACTTCTCCATCTCCTCCAAACTCTCTGGAATATTGTGAATGCCTATGTGTACTCCAATGTCATGCCACACCATTAACTGCGCCTGCTTCTCTCCTTCCCTCCACTTTATGTAGTTGTACCTACAACTCAACATTCTGAATGCCCACTTCATTCCTAAATCCTTACCTAATCTAAGTCAAAAAGATGAAAAAAAATTAATTGGAAAGTGGACTGATTAAGGCTTACTCGTCTGCAAATCATGGGATTGAGAATGAACAAAGAGAGAGTGTATAAGTAATCATCGTTGTAGATCTTGTACTAGCCATGGATAAAGTTGAGTCATCAGATCACGCGAGATCCCCTAGCGCTTTCGACATTTTAAGGAAAGCAAGGTGCGAAAATGCCTTCCTGAATGTCAAAATCTTAGGAGAGAATAATAGGGGAACTTTCAATTTCATGCACAAAGTATTAAACAGAGTAAGCACAAGAAATAGATATAAATTAAACACAAATAATTTATCATGGGAAAACTCTTAGGGATAAAAAATACACACCAAAGTCGATAACTCTAGTATTAGAGTAAATCAAATTTACATACAAGTGTTTAGACTCCTTTGATGTTATTACATTCTTTGTTATTTTCAATACAACCAAATCAATAAAAAGCTTCAATGGAATACACTGTGCAACTTCCCTAAGTTTCACACAGCAATCATTGATTATCCCACTACTTCATCAAATGAATTCTCCATCAGAAAATATATCCTTTTCTATGTGATGGTTCGTTTCAGATTCTGGTAAATCAACTGTCATGTAAACAACAGCTTCAAATAAACTCGGTGAAACACCCTTCGACCTCAAGAATCCAGCTTGGACCAATTATCAACAGACATCTTGGTAAGTCTACGAAGGTTTAACGCTCGTGGCCTCCACCTTTCTCTTAATGGCCCATCAAAGAAATACATGATTTTAGCCAAACTATTAGACATTACATAGAACTCACAAGTTCCACCGCAAAGAAAGCATATCGCCAAAAGGTCTCCTTGCTTTCCATCGAAACTGTTCTCATCGAAGAAAGTAGGCTTTCAATGAAAGTCTTAAGATACTTCACGACTCTTAAGTTCCTTTTGTACATACAAGATGAAAGTATCATCGATATTCCTTTATTGTAGATGATGGTACTTTGATAAATTGCTAAGCTACTCTATCAATTTCCAAAGTTATTTAGACAACTATTTATCGCTAGGACAACTCAGGGTTACATCGATGGTGGATCATTGAAGAAGCTTATAATATATAAGACTTTGGACATTTCTCCAAGTTCAATGTTACACCAAAAACTATATCACCAAGATAGATAAAATATTCCAACGAAAAACTTTTCCAAGGCAAGATCTTGTTCATCGATAAGATAATAGTAATGTCTTAACAACATAATCACCCTTAAATGATTTAGCCATCAAGTTTGAGGCATCATTTCTCAATAATCTCCAACTTGATGAAGAACTTACTGGCATCTCAGAACGTTCGGAGACTACTAAAAATTATGGGCACTAAGGCCCCTTGAATTGTTTCACCATTTGAACTTAGGTGTGCTCACTAGTTTTGTCAAGGCATCTGCAACATTTTTCAGTGTCAACATTTTCAAGATTTACTTTCCTATCTTCCACCATGTCATGAACAAAGTGATACTATACATCAATGTGTTTCATCTTGGCATGGAAAGTAGGATTTTTGGCCAAACAAATGGCACTCTGACTATCACAACAGATTTTAATATGTCCTGCATTTAAACCAACATCAGAACAAAAATGCTTAATCCAAGAAGCTTCTTGACAGGCACGAGTAGATGCCATATACTCTACCTCTATAGTAGATAGAGTGACTATAGCCTTCCACTTTGTCATCCAACTAATAGCACCACTATTCATCATGAATACATATCCACTAGTGGATCTTCTTCTATCAATGACCCCTACCCAATCATAATCCACATAACCTTGAATACTAATAGATCTTTTTTATCTAGCTAAATTTCCCTGATAGCATAATGCATACTGTGAAGTACCCTTCAAGTATCCAAATACTCTTTTCACAACATCCCAATATGATCTACCTGGATTAGCCATAAATCAACTTAGTATTCCCACTGCTTGGGCAATGTCTAGTCTAGTACAAACCATTATATATATTAGACTACCAACAACACTTGCATAAGGCACCTTAGACATGTTTTCTTTCTCAGTACAAGAATTTGGACAATCTACACTAGATAGTTTCATTCCCTGCAAGACTGAAATAACTAACTATTGCAATTTATTATATTGAACCTCTCAAGAACAATACCAATATACTTACTCTAATGAGCAACCAAAGTTTTCTATTCTTCATGTCCCTTTTGATTTCCATTCCTAGAATGTACCTAGCTACACCTAAATATTTCATTTAAAAACATGCTGACAATTGATATTTTAGATTAGAAATCATACCCTTATCATCTCCAATAAATAACACATCATCAACATATAGAGCAATGATAAGTAAATGACCATTCTCAATTTTGAAATACACACAATTATCTGATTTGATCTTACAAATCCCAATGACAACACAAAGGTATCATACTTTTGGTACCATATTCTGGGTAAGGGTTTAAAACCATAGAGAGATTTCTTTAACTTGCAAAACAAAGTTTCTTTACCTTTTTCAACAAAGTGCTTAGGTTGGGACTTGGGACATATAAATTTCTTCCTCTAGAACTCCATAAAGCAACATTGTCTTCACATCCATTAGTTCAATCCCAAAATTATATGCTGCTCCAAGTAACAAAATAAATGAT
Source organism: Chamaecyparis obtusa (assembly GCA_027943335.1). Classification (NCBI taxonomy): domain Eukaryota; kingdom Viridiplantae; phylum Streptophyta; class Pinopsida; order Cupressales; family Cupressaceae; genus Chamaecyparis; species Chamaecyparis obtusa. The sequence continues at coordinate 3,844,407 of BSBK01001154.1, read as the reverse complement.
CTAATAGATGTTAGCTTAGCTATAGAAAAAAATATTTCTCCATAATCAATTCCCTCTACCTAGGAATAACCTTTTGCAACCAACCTAGCTTTATATGTTTCTACACTGCCATGTCCCAGATCCCGGGTCTCACTTTTCTTTAGAAACACCATTCTTCATTCATAGCTTCCAACCAAGAATCTAAATTACACACTTTAATTGTCTCTTTTACAGTCCTAGGCTCATCAATATGAGTAATCAAAGCATAGGCACAATTCAAATTCAACATCAAATAACCAAACCTTTCTGGTGAATAACAATATCTATTAGGTTGTCACCTTTCCCATGTAGACCTCCTCAATAGTTGAGGCTAAGGTTCTTCTTGTCGTTCTTCTGAATTTTCAAAACTTACAGAACTTCTTGAGCTCTCCTCATTTTTAAGTACACGGAGTCTGTGGTTCCTCCTTTTCTGAAGTAAGAGAGATTTTAATTACATTTTCCCCTTTCTTTATCTTTTTTAACTACACATCCATTGAGACAGGTTTCATCTCACAAAAAATAATGCTTATGTTGTAAAATAATACCTTCTCAGTTACTAGATTCCAAATATTGTACCCTTTCACACCAATGCCATATCCAATGAAGATATACTTAATAGATTTGTTTTCCAATTTGGATCTTTTTACATCAAGCACATAAGCATATGCCTTACAGCTAAAGACACAAATATGTATCAGAGAAGGATTCTTACCAAACCATGCAAGTCCATAGTCATTTTATCTAAAAGCGCCGAAGTGGGAGATCTATTTAATAAATAACATGTTGTAGCTACTGCCTATTCCTCTATTAGCTCCTGTAACCACTGCCACTGTTTCCATACTCCACCATTTCTCATCCTGTCAAAACACCAACAAAAACATTTTTGTTAAAACTTTCAATTATACAAAATTGAAACTAAAGAAGTTCCAAATCTGCATGGAAAATTTTACCATTTTCGGGATTTTGTAGAAAGAGATTCAGCAATCTATGTGTGTATCAAAGAAAAAGCATTCTGATTAAGGATCCATGTTGCCCAATCTTGTAGATCTGTAATGTATAGGGCTACCCTATGGGAGAGTACAGACTCACGTTTCTTTTGAGTTGTCTACGTATTAGTTTCAACCATTCATTTCACTTTAGCTTTATTTAAATCTTTTTTTGACCCGTTTGTTTTTTTAACTATTTTTTCCATGTGCTTTATTTAAATCGTTGTTGACTTGTTTGTTTTTTAAACTATTTTTTCATGTGCTTTATTTAGGTTGAAGGGCAAATTTTTGTCTTCTCTCATCAATTATCTTAGTTGAATTAAAGAGGAAACTTTAAATTTCATTGATTTGTCTATGTATTTGTTTCTTAATAAAAATTTTTATCTTAGATTTATAAAATGATAGACTCAAGTTTTTTTTAATTGTTTAATTTTTTTACTATTAATCAATGAAACTAACTACTATCATTCCATTAAATTAAATCAGTTCTATTTAAGAGACAAGATCAATTATGTCTTCATTGATTTATCTTGAAATTCTTTTTTGACCTATCTTTTATCCTTTCTATTAGTCACGATGACAAATTTATGTCATTGTTTAGTTGTCTAAGAATTTTTTTTAATTAATTCACCCTTGTTGTATTTAAGGAAAAAAAAAAAACTTGTATCTTTATTAAGTTGTCTAAGAATTCAATGTTATCAATTCACCAATTAGTTGTATTTAAGAGAATTGACAAACTTATAGCTTTACGGATTTGCCTAGGAATTTATTTCTTATCAACTATTTTTTTCACCTTAATTTTCTTAAAGAGAAATGATAGACTCACATCTTAGTTGAATTGCCTAAGAATATATTTTTGATTAAACTTTCTTTCATTAGTGAATGAAATTGATCGCTTTGGCTCTACTAAATCACATCAGCTCTATTTAAGGAAGAGGAGTCACTCATGTCCTCGTTAATTTACCTTAGAATTTACTTATGACAAATCTTTAGTCATTTCTATTAATCAATGAGATTAATCATCTTAATTGTATTTACATATAGAACCACCTCAACTTTATTTAGTAGAAATGACTCAATCATATCTTTGTTGAGTTGTCTAATACACTAAAAAAGAGGTTACTGCAAAATATGTGCATAAAGTTCTATATTATTGTATGCTTTATATATTACTATAAGATTGGTAGTTTCTTTCATTTCACATGTAATGAGAGGTACTTTTGAACCATTTATCATATAGAAGAACAACAACAATTGCTTAACTTTACAAGTGATGAGTGAAAATAATCAATATGAAATCATCTTGGTACACAATAAAATAGTAGTTACTAGATCATAAATAAATACCAATTGAATACTCACACCTGTTGTTCATATAGCTCATCAATTAAATAATTAATAAAAATTTAAAATTTTCATGTGACTCGTCAATTAAATCGTCAATAAAAATTTAATAAGTACTTCTACTAAAAAGAGGCGTGTGCTTGCAACTACCTACTTCTAAGACGACTACTTTCTCAATTGTCATTTCACCTCATCACTACTAAAAGAATGATAAATAAATAAATTTTAAAGTTAAAAAAGTCCACTAGAACCACATGCTAATCCATTTAATTTGAAAGCCTCTAACGGTTGATTTCTTAATAATCCGGGGCACATGTGATGCAGGAGCATCTGCCAATTGAAGGGTGAAATGTCATAGTGAGAGGAGAAGTTAAAGAGATAGAGCAATTGGGAATTGAAAAGGCAGAAGAAGACAAATTATCGGCACACTTGCATGGTATGGGACAGGAATTTAGATGGACATTTTTGTTATGTAGAAAAGAAAGAGGTAAAGATCTGCATGATTAAGGAGAAGATGAAAGGGAGGGGCACATGAATCAGCCAATGCACAGGGCAAGAAAATATATAAATGAATGGTTGTGCTAAGAAAAATAAGTGTAGGGTGCACTTAAGAGCAAGAAGAAAGGCTACTGCATAGAGAGGGGAAAAGCCAACCTTGAGGAGAAAGGGATTTGAAGTGTCCATGATTGGAGAGGAGAGGTGCATGAAACAAAGAGAATTGTACAACAATTATTGATTGAAGATTTTGAATATTGATAAAAAAGGGGGAAACAAGAGTAAAGAAGGATGTGCAGCAAGAAGAGGAAGTTCATAGCATAATAACAAAGAGTTTCTTCAGAAGAAAAATCAGCAATACTGTAGATTTAGTTTGATAAGTATGTGTGCTTTAGGAAGTGTGTGGTAATATAAATAAATAGCAGTTTTTCTTGATAATTATTGGATAACAATAAAGAAAACAGTGATGTGTGGGAAGATTTGCTGAAGAGTATTGGAACAAGGACAATTTAAAGGTAAGATGTATTACAAAATAAGAATAAGGCTACGCTAAAAGTCAGAATTTAGAGTTTATTTTATTTTTCCTTGTGTGTAAGATGAAGAGGAACTGGAAATAATTTCATTCCATCAGCAATAGAGTGAACAAAAAGAGCTTTGGTTGTTAGTTCTAAGAACCTTGACCGCTGAAAAAATAATATTTGGTAATTTGTATAGAGTTAATTAGTTTTTTAAAAAATTCATTGCAACGACTGTTGAACTTAAAGTGGGAGTTTGTTGGGTGTCTGAAGTTCAATGATCATTCTTATTTTCCCTCCAGATTATGTGACCATTCATTTCTCTTTCAAAAGCTCTTTTTAGAGCGGAGTGGTTAATGTTTATTATTGCATTGTAATTGGCAAAGTTGTATGTATAATCCAGAACCAGAAAAATAGAGATATTATTAATAGAGATTTTCCCCTACTAAAAGTGGATGTAGAACAATTGGTGAACCACAGTAAATCTTGGTGTTGTGTCCTGTATTTTATTTCTTGTTTTCTGATTCTATATTTTTTCATTTATTTATTTTCTCTTCCAATTATTCACACATCCTTGGTTGCCTTTACAGATATATTTCTTGGAAATATCTAACTAATTGGCTCTGCATAATTTTTTTTACAACATTCCATAAATATATTCATGTAAAAGAATCATTATCTCAATACACCAATAAATCATATTCACTAAATTCATAAATAAATAAAAATTAATATTAAACATAATCAATTATTAGAAAGATTGCAACACAAAATCTATTACCCAAATCAATAACCTACTATAATACCAAAAGAAAAAGAAATAGAGCACCATACCCTATTTTTATACTATCTAATAAAATAATTATAAGAGCAGAAGAAAAAAAAACCATTTAGTATAACAAACAACTCATAACCATAAGGAAATAAATACCATAAACTAGATATTCTCTGAATCATACTTGGAGGTTGCATACAATTTTATTAAATTCTATATTAATAGTTTTTTCATGTAGAATATAAGAAGTCTATCCTTTTTCGGCAAAAGTAGTTTTAAAACTAAAGGAAATTCATTCATTCAGAAGTCACCGATCTCCTTTTGAATATAGAAGTGACCAGAAGGCCCAGCAGGAGGAGACAAAGCCAATTTCACAATACTTTCAGCCCCTTCACTTGGTGAAAGATCTCCTGTGCCTGATGTCATTCCAGTTTTAACATATCCAGGATGAACACAGTTTACAGTGACCTTATCAGAAAGCTCACGGGCCAATACACGTGTGTATGTGTTAATACAAATCTTTGACATTTTGTATCCAGAAAATGGGGCTGGCCATCCTTTCTCTTCCAAGTCCTTGTTTTGCTTCACATCTTCTAAAAACTGGCTTAACATGGAATCCAGAAATTCCTCACTAATTTTGTCCATATCAGAAAGTTGCTTTTGTAGCTCTGGATTTGCCATCATCTGTGAAGACATATATATGTATATAATGAAGTCATATATTATTTTATTGAAATCTTTAGTGTTGAGAAGAGTAAAATGAAATGAAATTACCTTGACAAGCCCATATACAGAGGAGACGTTGATAATTCGTGGCCGGCCAGACGTTTCCCTTAGTAATGGTAGCAAGCCTTTCACAACTCTCTTTATGCCATAGTAGTTTATATCAATACATGTTCTTGCACTTTCATAATCGTACACACAGGTTTCATTTGACGCTCCAGAGGACTGCAATACAGAAAAATTATTGAATAGTTTGAGTGTAAAAAGCCTAAAATGTGAATGGTTGGAATAGTTTGTTGGATTCTTTCAGCACACAGCTCATTGATCATATGTCAAATCCCTTTTATCAAATCAGAGAGTTATTTAAATGTATTTTCTAATTGCTTTTTCTATATATACTATTAAGGAAGTATCTGTTATATCCAAAAAAAAATTCACCCGGTCATAAAATGTTTTGCTATTTTTTTTAAACTTAAAAATGAGCCCTTATCATTAAGGTAAACTTATTTGCTATCAAATAAATCATTTTGACCCTTTAAAAGAAGCACTTGGTTGTAAAGTCACATTGTCATTTAAAAAAAATTTTAAAAATTAATTCAATAATAATAGATTTTCAAAGTAGAAATTCTATTTCACATTTGAAAAAATATATTTTAACTTTCTTTTTTAAATATGTTGTTCTCAACAATTTATCCATTTAATCTAGATCTATTTGAAATAGGATATCATGAGATTCTCTTACTAAAGATTTAAGTTGAGAAATAGCATACAATAACTGAAGGGTGTTTTCACATAATTTTATAGTTACAAGCATTTTAAAGAGTGATCCTAACATAATTGCATGTGATGAAAAAAATTAACGGTAAATGGACACTTCAATCTTTAATTAGATTATAGTAACACAATTAAATACTATACTAACACAAATTATAGATTATTTGGTTAACAATTATTAAGCTAAAGCTTGTGTATTTTGCTCAGTGCAATTTATATTATATTGACTTTTCCTATTGGTTCCAAATGGATTAATTTGAGAGGCACCATTCCTCATCATCCATTCTGTGGATATCAAGAAACTATAACACATCTTCTAATTTTGTTTCATTGCTAAAACGACATTTTAAATTTTGACAGATAATATCTCTATATAAGATTAACCCATAATTCTGACCAATTACAATATCCTTTCAAAATAGAAATCTTATTTCAACTCTTTTCTCTACATATATTCTTCACAATTCAATTTGTCCATTTATTCTAAATCTATAATTTGTTCAAAAATGTCAATACTTAAACATCTAAATTATTCCATTAATCCATAGAATCCAAGATAACAAAAGGGCCCCGTCCATCATTTATCTCGTTTTCTCTGCCGTATTCATGAAAGAAAGCATAGTACCGATTCCCTTAATAAAGATGCAAATTGAAAAACAGCATGCAATTAACTTAAAGAAGATTTTTTCAGTGTACACCCAACCTACCAGTAGTACTTGACGCAAATCCACCCCAGTTTTGTTCATCACTTCCCAGTTCATGTCTTGCCCCGACACTGCTGCATTGTTTATCTGTAGTTACCAATCAGAAAACCACATCCTTAAAAATTCAAACAAATACCTCTGCCTACCATTCAACGCAGCAACTCAAGATAAAACACAAACCTAAATCTATTGCACATTCTTTGTTTTTTCGCAATAAAAATACATAAAACACAAACTCAAAGACTTAAATCATATCATTACCAAAACATCAAATCCTCCAAACTTGGTTTTCAACCATTGGGCGAGATCTGAAACATTTTGAGAGCTCTGCACATCTAATATGTGAAAATGGACATTCTCAACTCCTCCTATTTTGCTCAGTTCTTTCATGGCAGCCAACCCATTCTTCTCGTTGCGACACGTAAGCACAACAGTCATGCCCTTGCACGCCAGCTGGCGAACAATCTCAAAGCCTATTCCTCTATTGGCTCCTGTGACCACGCCGACTGTTTCCACACTCCACCATTTCTCATCCTGTAGACAAAAATATTTATTATGATATTATTATTAAAATTCAACTGTATAGTTTTAAAAAATACATCCTATTCATGAAAAATAAAATATTCATCCAATTGTGGAACTGGAACTCAGAACTTTGAAATCTGTATGGAAAACTTTACCATTTTGAAGATTTTATTCAAAGAGATTCAGCAAACTGTGTGTATATCAAAGCAAAAGCATTCTGAGTCACGGATCCATGTTGACCAATCTTGTATATCTTGTAGGGTAGTTAGTGTATTAAATGATCAACCTAATTATATGTCAGGCAATCATAGTTAACTGAAGTCTCATGTAATGCATTTAAATAGATATATGAATAGGTATCAGTACGTTCGTATTTTGCACTGAATTCATGTGGATACCTCTGTACTCTTCAGCATTATGTAGGTCCTATAATTCACCACATCAGGGTTTCGATCCATTGGACTAAATGAATCATGTGTTTTATGATATCAAAGCTTTTCCTACGAGATGAAGAAAATGAAGTATATGCACCGAAAGAAAACTGACGGTCATTTATGGGTATTAATATATATTAAATTGAGTAGGTGTATTACATTAAAATGGATGAACGTAAAGTTGTTTTCCTTTGATATTATTACTAAGTTTCTTTCTTAGTGTATTTAATTTGTGTTTGTCTTTCGGTTGTTATGATATCTTTCTCTAGAGTCTATATCGTAGTATGATATTTCCAAAATTGGTAGATGTTTCATCTTCCTCTTTAATAATTAGGTCAACTACTCTCGATGAAAGACATTCAATATATGCATGGGTATCATTTCAGACAGCACTTTTGCACGAGCTTATATACAGTTACATAGAAAAGAAAAATCAGCAAGCTTGTATTTCGTACACCATTGTAAAATATAAAAAAAATGCAGAGTCCCACATTGTCGCATTAGGAACTTCTAATGTCATATTCTAATTTTTTTTGGTTATTTATGATGACTGAGCAATTTTCTATTCCTAAACGTATATGTTTGTGACAAATAAAGTGACTACATTGCATAATAAATATGCGTTTCAATCATTCAATAAGTTATGTGAAGCTCAAATTTATGGGTATGAGTAGCTCTTCTCAATAGTGGACTCCCACAAGTTCAAGATTGAGAGACTATATGTGAAATTGATAGCAACCTACCACATGTTCCCTTCTTTTGACATGGTTAATTCAAATATTACATTGGATAACTTTGGGAAAACAACCTTAGTAAAAATTGTGTCCATCCTCTTAATAATTAAAGATAGGTAATATCAATCTCTTTTTAAAATGCCATAGACCTTAACAATCTATAAATTAAAAAGAATAACCATTTAAATAATGACAAATAAACATTTATGACATTAATCACCAAGAACTCGTACTCACAATTATATCAAGGGTGCATTGCCTTACAAGTCTTTGTATATGCTTCACCTTCACATACCAAAAATATTTATGTAATACTAAATAAATATCACTTACAAACATTATTAGTCCTTGTGTTGGTGTGTTTAAATTATGTGCCTAGTAAGTCTTTCTCCTAGGACCTAGACACATACTACTTGAGTTTACTTAGGGACCACATAGGAATATTCCCACTTTCAATGATGTTATCACATTATTACTTTTCCTCCTTAAATGGGAATTCCACCTTTGGTGCACTTATGACTTTATCACTTTTCCACCTTTAGTGGATGTATCGCACAACCCACTTTTCCACCTTAGAGAGTGATCCAGCTTTCCTTAATGTATAGCACAACACCTTTCCACCCTTGGAGGGTTATCCACCTTTAATGGACATGTGGCACTTTTACTTTTCCATATTAAATGGGTGATAAGTTATCACTTTATATATCATGTTATAAGATTAAGACACTTGTCATAATCTTATGTCTTCCTAAGTCTCGCCTGGCCTATTTAACCAAGGAGCCTCCTTCGTAATATATAATTTAGTCAACTCAATTAATTCAAGCTAGTCTATTGCATTCTTGGTGAGAATGGAGTTTATTCTTGTCAATTCATCATGTCTTATTAATTTTCTTTAAATTAGGCCTCCAGATATTAGGTAGCTATCTCCATAGCCAAATATTATGTGATATTACAGCTCATTGAGTGCCTTTGGATAGACTTTCGTGATATTTTGAGTGCATTTTTCGGTTGATTTTAGGAAGTCCTCTTTTTGGTGTTATATTAAAGGTCAAAATTGGAGCTTTCTAGTGAAAATTTGAGATCGCCATTGCATTTAAGAGGTTCAAAAACTCCAAGATCAACTTTTTCTATCCAAATCGATGTTGGAGGCCAAATGTATAATTGTTTGAAATTTGCATGTGGTTTCTAGATCTAGTAGGTGCTAGTAATTTTTTATCTTTCTGTGTCAAAACTAACCCCACCATCATGTTCAAAAGGTCCAAATCAGCTAAAATCGACTATAAATTATCAAAATTGGAGTTAGTCACTTAGAACAATTGAAAAAAAAATCCTACATGATTTTTCAAAAAAAACTTCTATAAATTCAATATTTATATTCAAAAATAAATTCACAATTTTTTAATAATTTTTATAATAGTTTTCTTTAAAAAATTAAGAAGTCAAAAGTAAAATTGTTTTATAGGCTACAAAAATAATATGTACTCATAAGTATCATAAAGTGCATCTTTTAGAGTTGCATACATTTAACTTAAATTTTATATTTTTCTACTTTGTGTTGGGGTGAGGAGACTCTATGTGTCCCCCCAACCTCCTCCCCTTCCCCCGCCCACAAAACATATGATCATTTTAAAAGTTTCTTTTTATAATGTTTTTAAAAAAGATAGAATATTTAATTCTAAAAATAAAATACAATAATATTTTAGAATTTTGAAGACTACAACAATGCTATATCTGGTAGGAGATTTAACTTTTGCTAAAAATAGTAGAATTTCTAGATTTAGTAAGGTCTACCAAATTTAGCAGTCTCTAGAATTGATAAAGATCTAAATAGGTTAGCAAATTTCTAAATCCAGTGGCACCTCCAAATTGGTGGGACTTTGGCCAAATTTAGATGTGATCTAATGTTGACATTGTCAATTTGCCTTAGATTTTTCTAACCCCTCTCCATTGACCTTTTCAATTTTGGAGGTGATTTTTGAATGGCAATAACTTGGGCTAAGGACCTCCTTTTTCAAAGCAATGCTTCTCTAGTTAGGCTATGTTTTTTTGTTGTATGCATTGGTGAAAGTGGATATTGATTTTGGAGCACAAAGTTTTCATAAATTTTATTTTTTCGTAGGTGTACTACAACTCTAAGAAATCCTCATTTTAATGACTTTCATGACTTCATTTGAGTTCATACGGACTCCTTTTTAGGTGTCATGTTTTTTTTAAAGTGTATACTTTTTTTCTTTCTACTTCTTAGTGATTCTATTAGTTTGTAGTCATTGTTATCATAAATTGTACTTTTAGCACTTGACCTCATTTGGCATATTTTGTCTATTGTAATGCATAGATCTCGATTTGGTCTTTTTAGGTCTAATTGATCTAAGTCTGATATAGCTTGATTATGGTTATTGTAACCACTAAAATTGGAAGTCCAATTTTCCTTTATCTTGCAAGTGTAAATGCATAAAGTATAAATCTACTTGTGGTTCTTTGATTAAGTGAATTTGGGGAGGAGGGGTGGGTGGGGGTGGGAGGTGATGTATGATTGTGCTTTTATTTTTCTCGTGTTCTATTTTGTATTCTTTCTATGGGTAATCCTACGTTTCCTATTTTAACTCCACATAATTAGGTAACATGGAAATTCATTGCATGTAGTAAACTAATGGAAAAGGGTTAACTCGCTACATTGATAGAACTATTTAGGAACCATTAGATCCTAAGGGGGGGTCCTAATTTGAAAATGGATTGGCTCATTAAAATTACTATAGCTCTTATAACATTAAGGAAATATATAGCATTTGAACTTATCTTTCACATTAATAAGTGTAGAATAGTTAAGGACATTTGGGATAGAATTTCTCAAATATATGGAACATTTGATGAGATTAGAGGATACAAGATAAAAAATCATCTCACAAATTTAGATGTTAATAATTATGATAAAATCAAAGGCTATGTAAATAAGGTGAATTATCTAAGAGCATAACTTGAAAGGATTGTGACATTGATAAGAAGGATGCACAATTGGTCTTTAGTTTGTTGGACAAGCTTCCTTTAAAGTATGTAATTTTTGTTTCTAGTTTTGAAACTCATTGGTTGACTATGGAGAGCATATATAATATGTCATCCTTTGATTAATTCATTGATATGTTTATGCTTGGATAATAAAGTTGATCACAATGGGTATTCTTAAATCATCCAAGTGACATGCTTTGGTAGCTAGTCATCAGAAAGTATCCAACAAGAAGAAAAATAATTCAAAGCCTAAGTAACACAAGGATAGATCATAATCGTCATCTCCTCAAAATAAGGAGATTCTACATCCTCTCCTAAGGGGGAATCACCTAAGAAGGAGAAGCCTAATTATGCATATTTCAAGAAGATGGGACATGAAGAACTATATTGTTATAAGAAGGATATTGATGAATTGAAGTATCTTCTTGAGAAGAATGGAATTATTTTTCCTTCAAGAATGTATACATAAAATTATTTAAGATCTAACTAAATGGAACTTGATAAGGAAAACATTCACACTTTTGGGATAAATAATAAAAAAGAATAATCTCTGTGTGCTACAATACGTCATGATTTAGGGAGATGGCTTCTATATTTAGGAGCTTCTCATCATATGGGATATTTATAGTTCATGTTCTCATCATTTGATCCTTGTAATATGATACCTATTTTTATGTCAAATCATACATATATGAATGTAATTAGGAAGGGACCTATTGGTATTTGGGATGTCGCCTTCAATGATTTTTTGTATTTACCTCACTTTACAAATAATCTTCATTCGATCTCTCAAATCACTCATGGTGTGACAAGGAAGACTATAGATAAATCACTCCTAATTTATTTATCATTAGAGACTTGGAGAGTAGAGTGATCATTACCATTAGGGTATGTGCAGGATCATGAGGGGCCAAACTATGCCCTTAAGTGGCAATGAAAAATCAGACAATCAGGATTAGTCAACTTGGCGTGAAAAAATGAACTAGTTATCAACCTAATATCAAAAAGTTGTAAGAATAGAATTTGTAGGAAATTGAATATAGTTTCTAAACTACTAAGCCTTTTCTGAAAAAAAATTAATATGATTGGCAAAAAGTATAGATTGCAATGCAGCACTACAAACATTTCAGAAAAAAAATAAGAAGTACGTGTATGTCTAACCACCCTAATCAAAAGAAAATGATAATATTTTTTTATAATATTCTATATATAAGTAGCTGACTCATGCTCAGATGTGACGCATATTTTTTGGTATTTTTATTCCAAACAGATAATTAATTATGATTTTTTTGCTACAGCACTTTCAAAATTTAAAAACTCTCATGTCTGACCACCTTAACTCATTGAAAACTTATCATAATTCAATTTTTTTTAATTTTTTCTTATACTAGATGAAGCATAGAATGTGACACATCTTTCAGATTTCAAAAATGTTATACCGTTTGAAAGATATAGTCATTTTTCAATCAGTATCTAAATCAGCACTTTAGAGGTAGCTCGATTAGAAAATAACTAATAATTACTTAACGAATTCAAAATTTGACAACAATTATATCGATAGAAAGCTAATAATCTCCTTAAGATACCCTTTTCGTTTTATCAAATTCGAGTGAAAAAAAAGTCGTCAACTACATGGTCAAAGTCTGGAACTGAGAGAAACAGAAGAAAAACATATTTTTGTGACACTTGAAGAGTTGACCAGGTAGGTTTGGTGCACAGACCAATACCGAGCCTAATCGGGTACCCAAATCTGGCGGCAGAATTTCAAATTTTTGCTTTGCCTCCACTTTCTCTAATTTCTAATTTCAAAATTTGGTTCCACTTTATCAATTATAGTTATATAATTGAGAGTTATATATTTGATAGTTATTAGTTATATATTAAATATTATATAATATGAATTATATATTAAATGTTATATTTAATATTATTTAATATATATTAATATTAAAAACTATATATTAGATTATATATTATATATAATATTATATATTATATATTAAATATTATATAATATACATTTTACATTTTAAATATTATTTAATATGATTCAAAGCATGAGCATGAGTCCCTACAGTGGCATAGTAGTGCCTTTTACAGGTGCCAAAAACCCTAGCTACGCAGAAATGGAGGCTTTGAAGAATAGTTCATTGGAGGCGGATTATAGAAGCAGAGGGCAAGAGAATCACTCTGTTTCCACCACTTGTGGCTATGAAATGGTATCTTTCCCTGCTTTTTCAACTGAAATGCTAAATTGTAAAGGTTCTCGAAATAGATTCTAGTTGTGCCAGACAATTGTACCACACCTATTGATAATCCGGTAGCTAAACAGAGTCATTGGGAGGTTAAACAAGAACAATCGGATGGATCTTTGAACTGGTCGAAGATTATGGAGAGCGGGGAAGGGTTTGGTAAAATGAGCAGTTGTACTAAGAATGATGCACGTGCCGTAGAACTGACAGCATTAATAAATTTAAAGAAGAGATCAGTGGCGACACGACATTATGAGGAAAGCCTTGCTGTTTCGATGGTGCCCCCCTCGGGCGATATTATGAAGAATGTCTTACCGCTTCAATGCTGGCACCACCTCTATCTCAGACTTTCACCATTGCTTCTCATCAGTACTTTGAAATATGGCAGGGATTGCGGGCACATTATTACCCCTAGGGATTGGGATTGAGATATCACACGTTAGGACCCCTAGGGAGTCCCCATGACCCCTTATGACACATTGGAACGCTCAAATGTGTCTTAAGAGGTCTTAGGACCCCTTCAAACACACTTGAACATTCCAATGTGTCAAAAGGGGTCAGTGGGACTCCCTAGGGGTTCTATTATGTCTTATCACGCATTAGGACCCTTAGGGAGTCCCCATGACCCCTTTTGACATATTGGAATGCTCAAGTGTGTCTTAAGGGGTCGTAGGACCCCTTAAGACACACTTGAGCATTCCAATGTGTCAAAAGGGGTCATGGGGACTCCCTAGGGGTCCTAGTATGCCTTATCACGCGTTAAGATCCATAGGGAGTCCCCATGACCCCTTATGACACATTGGAACACTCAAGTGTGTCTTAAGGGGTCCTACGACCCCTTAAGACACACTTGAGCATTCCAATGTGTCAAAAGGGGTCATTGGGACTCCCTAGGGGTCCTAGTATGCCTTATCACGCGTTAGGACCCCTAGAGAGTCCTCATGACCCCTTTTGACACATTGGAATGCTCAAGTGTGTCTTTAAGGGTCCTACGACCTCTTAAGACACACTTGAGCATTCCAATGTGTCAAAAGGGGTCATTGGGACTCCCTAGGGGTCCTAGTATGCCTTATCACATGTTAGGACCCCTAGAGAGTCCTCATGACCCCTTTTGACACATTGGAATGCTCAAGTGTGTCTTAAAGGGTCCTACAACCCCTTAAGACACACTTGAGCATTCCAATGTGTCAAAAGGGGTCATTGGGACTCCCTAAGGGTTCCAGTACGTCTTATCATGCGTTAGAATCCATAGAGAGTCCCCATGAACCCTTTTGACACATTCAATGTTGTAGTGTGTCTTAAGGGGTCTTAGGACCCCTTAAGATACAATTGAGTGTTCCAATGTGTCAAAAGGGATCATGGGAACACCCTAGGTGTTCTAATGCATGATAAGGCGTACTAGGACCCCTAGGCAGTCCCCATGACCCCTTTTGACACATTAGAATGTTCAAGTGTGTCTTAAGGGGTATTAGGACCCCTTAAAACACACTTGAGCATTCTACTGCATCAAAAGGGGTCATGGGGAATCCCTAGGTGTCCTAATGTGCCTTATCATGCATTAGGACATCCAGGGAGTCCCCATGACCCCTTTTGATGCATTAGAATGCTCAAGTGTGTCTTAAGGGGTCCTAATACCCCTTAAGACACACTTGAACAGACCAATGTGTCAAAAGGGGTCATGGAGACTCTCCAAGGGTCCTAATGTGTGATAAAGCGTACTAGGACCCCTAGGGAGTCCCCATGACCCCTTTTGACATATTAGAATACTCAAGTGTGTCTTAAAGGATCCTAATACCACTTAACACACACTTGAGCATTTTAATGTGTCAAAAGGGGTTCTAGGGACTCCCTAGGGGTACTGGTACACCTTATCATGCATTAGGGTACCTAGAGAGTCCCCAGGTATGTGTAGGATCATGAGGGGCAAAACTATGCCCTTAAGTGGCAATGAAAAATCAGACAATCAGGATTAGTCAACTTGGCGTGAAAAAATGAACTAGTTATCAACCTAATATCAAAAAGTTGTAAGAATATAATTTGTAGGAAATTGAATGTAGTTTGTAAACTACTAAGCTTTTTCTGAAAAAAATTAATATGATTGGTAAAAAGTATAGATTGCAATGTAGCACTACAAACATTTCAGCAAAAAAATAAGAAGTACGTGTATGTCTGACCACCCTAATCAAAAGCAAATGATAATATTTTTTTATAATATTCTATATATAAGTAGTTGACACATGCTCGGATGTGACGCATATTTTTTGGTATTTTTATTCCAAACAGATAATTAATTATGATTTTTTTGCTACAGCGCTTTTAGAATTTAAAAACTCTAATGTCTGACCACCTTAACTCATTGAAAACTTATCATAATTCAATTTTTTAAATTTTTTTCTTATACTAGATGAAGCATAGAATGTGACGCATCTTTTGGATTTCAAAAATGTTATACGGTTTGAATGTTATAGCTATTTTTCCATCACTATGTCAATTAGGACTTTAGACGTAAGTGAACTAGAAAATAACTAATAAATACTTAACGAATTCAAAATCTGACAACACTTATATCAATGGAAAGCTGAAAATCATCTAAAAAAACCCTTTTTGTTTTGTCGAAATCAGGTGGAAAAAAAGTTGTCAACCTAATGGTTAAAGTGTTGACATAAGAAAAATAGAGAAAAAACATGTTTTTTGCACACCTTCAGCGTTGACCATGGAGCTTTGGTTTCCAAAGCTATTACCCGATTTTGCTTTAATTTCAAATTTGAAAAGTTTCCCCCTCCCACTCTTTTTTTATTTCCCTTTAAATTTGATGTTTTTTTCTTTCACCCTGACAATGAATAATTTATATATTTTATATTTAGGTTTTATATTTTATGTTTTATATTTTATATTATATAGTATATATATTATATATTATTTATTTATATTATATATTCGATAATATCAATTTAAATGACCTAAGTATATAGTCTGTTCAGATTTATATTAAATGCAATATTTTTATATTATAATATAAATGTTACATAATATATATATATGTATATATTATAAATTATATATTAAATATTGTTGTGTATATAATATAATAAAATATAATATAATGTCTAATATATATAATATATAAAATGAATAGGACATTAATATATTGTATATTTGATAATATATATTAAATGTAATATCTAATATATATATTATATATTTAGTCTATTAAATATTGTATTTTTTCAAATATTTTATATATTATTTTAATATTTAATTTAAGTTATAACAGATCCTCTCATGAGACAACAGGTCGAATCAAGGTCGCTAGACATCTTAAGGGGTAATTAGGGTTTGTGAGACAACTTCGGATGTACAGTGACCATTTGGAAGGCAATAGGGCATGTCCGAGTACCAATGTACCAAATTTTAATGACTTTTTCCTAGTCCAACTCGAAAAGGGTCCATGGGGTGCTCTCAGGAGACCACATGTCCAATCAGTGTCGCTAGGCGTCTTAAGGGGTCATTAGGGCTCGTGAGACAACCTTTGATGCACGGTGACCATTTGGAACGCATTAGGACATGTTAGAGGACCTAACTCCACAATTTAGATGAATTTTGATTAGTCAAACTCTAAAAGGGTCCATGGGGTGCTCTTGGGAGACCATTGTGCGATTCGAGGTCGATAGGTGACTTAAGGGGTCATCGGGGTTCCAAATGAAACTTTTGATGAACAGTGATCTTTTGGAACGCATTAGGACATATCAGATGACCTACAAACCAAATTTGGATAACTTTTGCCTAGTAGAACTCGAAAGGGATCCATGGGGTGCTCTAGGGAGACCACATGTCTAATCGAGGTCAGTACCTATCTGTTAAGAGGTCATTAGGGTTCTAAATGAAACTTCGATGGAACGGTCATCCTTTGGAACACATTAGGATATGTCATAGGACCTATGTACCAAATTTGGATGACTTTTGCCTAGTAAAACTTAAAAGGGGTCCATGGTGTGCTCTCGGGAGACCACATGTCGAAATGGGGTCGGTAGGCCTATTAAGGGGTCATTAGGGTTCCAAATAAAACTTTGATGGAATGGTGACCCTTTGGAATGCATTAGGACATGTCATAGGACCTACGTACCAAATTTAGATGACTTTTTCCTATTAGAACTCAAAAGGGGTCCATGGGGTGCTCTCGGGAGACCTCATGTCGAATCGAGGTTGGTAGTCCTGTTAAGGGGGCATTAGGGTTTGAAATGAAACTTCGATGGAACGGTGACCCTTTGGAATGCATTAGGACATGTAAGAGGACCTAATTCCATGATTCATATGACTTTTTCTCAAAATAACTCGAAAGGGGTCCATGGGTTGCTCTCGGGAGACCTCATGTTGAATCGGGGTCGGTAGGCCTGTTAAGGGGTCATTGGGGTTACAAATGAAACTTTGATGGAATGGTGACCCTTTGGAATGCATTAGAACATGTCATAGGAACTACGTACCAAATTTGGATGACTTTTGCCTAGTAGAACTTGAAAGGGGTCCATGGGGTGCTCTCGGGAGACCACATATCGAATTAGGGTGGATTGGCCTGTTAAGGGGTCATTAGGGTTCGAAATGTAGCTTTGATGGAGCAGTGACCCTTTGGAATGTAAGATTTTACAAATGTGCAAATCCACAAAAAACCAAGATCACCTGCAAGCAAAATACCAGAAGCTGGAGCGAAAACCTAAGAGAGAGAGAGAGCAAGGGTTTTGAGAATCTCAGCGGAGTGAGAGCAAAATTGTATTTCCCAAAAGTATAAACAATAATTACAAAAAGCGGCTTATAAGGTGAGAAACCCTAAAGCCGGAGAAAGCTAGCTTTGTGCATTTAATAATTAATAAACATATTAATTATTATGCACCTAAATGACAAGCTTAAGTGAAAATAGAATAATAGTGACCTTTAATAATTAAATCAGATAGACTTAATTATAAAGGTAAATAGACTATTACTCTAACACCCCCCCTTAAGCGAAGCTCAGGAGGAAACTAACCTAGCACAGCTAAGAAAGCAGGAAAATGGGTCCCGGCAACAAGGCCTGATCAGGTACCCAACAACAAAGAAATCTCTGTGAACCGGGGAAATAGAGAAAACCCAGTGGGAAAAACCCTACCCCAAAAAGAGATACAACAACATGCTGAAAAGAAACATGAAGGAAGGAAGGACTCAACAAGACCCCCCAAGGACAACTTCCGTCACCCCAAGCATAGAACGCAACTGAAGATAGCGCGGAGATGCAAAGGGTTTGGTGAAGATGTCAGCAACCTGCGCGTCAGTGGGAATGTACTCCAAAGTGAGAACACCATCCTGAATCTGCTGACGGATGAAGTGCATATGAAGCTCAATGTGTTTAGTGCGCTGATGCTCCACCGGGTTGCGGGAAATGTGAATAGCACTCTGATTATCGCACCACAGAACAGTGGGACGATCAGGAGGAAAACCAAACTCAGTCATCAACTGCCGAAGCCATAAAATCTCCTGACTAGCATGAACTGCCGCTCTGTACTCAGCCTCTGTAGATGAAAGTGCTCGAGTGTTCTGTTTCTTGCACAATCATGTGATAGGACCAGAGCCAAGACAAAAAACAAAGCCAGAAGTGGACTTCCGATCATCAACATCACCAGCCCAATCTGAGTCAGTGTAGCCAACAATGTGAGGAGCCCCTGATGTGTAGTGAATGCCATACATAAGTGTGCCCTGAATGTATCTCAAAATACGCTTGGCAGCTTGCCAATGACTCTCATGGGGCTCATGTGAGAACCGAGAGACTAGACCAACTGCAAAGGAGAGATCAGGACGAATGTGTGTCAGGTATAACAAACTGCCAACCAACTGCCGATACAAAGTAGCATCCACTGAAGGCGTAGTGCAAGAGGTAGACAAAGTAACACCCGACTGAAAAGGTGTGGGAGCAGGCTTGCAATCAAGCATATCAAAGCGCTGAAGCATGTCAAGAGCATACTTCTGCTGGTAAACAAAGATCCCAGTAGGTGACTGCACAATCTGTAGACCCAGAAAGAAGTGTAAAAGACCAAGGTCTGTCATCTCAAACTGCTCCATCAATGCGCACTGAACATCCTGAATCATAGAAGATGAGCTACCTGTGATGAGAAGATCATCAACATATAGCACAAGTATCAAAATCTCATCCTCAAGACGCTGAATGTAGACTGTAGGATCGGAATGACAGCGTGTGAATCCTGTAGAAAGCAGAAAGGAGTCCATCTTCTCATACCAAGCACGAGGGGCCTGTTTGAGACCATATAAAGAATGCCGAAGTCTGCAGACCAAGGAGGAATCCTGCACAAATCCTTGAGGCTGCTCCATGTAAATCTCCTCACTAAGATCACCGTGCAAGAAAGCACTCTTCACATCCATCTGAAAAATGGGCCATCCCTGAGAAGCTGCGAGGGATAAGACAAGGTGAATAGAGTTCATCTTGGCGACAGGGGCAAATGTCTCAGTGTAATCAATACCCTCAACCTGTGAAAAACCCTTCGCAACAAGACGTGCCTTGTACTTATCAATAGAACCATCAGCAGCAAACTTAGTACGATACAACCACTTGCATCGCACTAACTTTCTTCCCTTAGGAAGCGAACAAAGATCCCAAGTATGATTCTTCATCAAAGAAGAATACTCCTCCTCCATAGCACTGTCCCACTCAGTATGTCCTGTCGCTGCCCCAAATGTCTGAGGATCACCACAAATAGCATGACTCAGAAGACTGGAACCTGCAATATGAGACCGGGTGCGACGAGAGGTGGAAGGGTCACCAGCCAGAGATCCTGCAGCATCAACTGTAACACGAGCCCATCTAGGCATCTGTGGAGGATCCTGTGGTGGAGGTAAATGGGGATCACCAAGATCATCATCCTCATCATCCTGAAACACAACTGGAAGAGAGGAGGGAGTAGTGGTGAGTGAAGTAGACTCTGGAAGCGGGGTATCGACTGTAGGAAGGCGCTCATCAAACTGGACATCCCGTCGAAACAGGACCTCTCTGGAATCAGGATCAAACAACCTATATGCCTTAACATCCTCGCAGTAGCCAACAAAAATGAGGTGTCGGCTCTTCCGCTCCATCGCTTTCCTCTGAGCGTCAGGCACAAATGCCCATGCTTCACTACCAAAAACTCGAAATGAAGATACATCAGGCTTGACATGAGACCAAGCCTCCTCAGGAGTCATATGTCGAACTGCCTTGTGAGGCATCCGATTCTGAATATAGTTGGCACAATTGACTGCCTCTGCCCAAAAAGATGAATCCATGGACCTGGACTGTATCATACAATTAGCCATCTCCCGAAGTGTTCTGTTCTTTCTCTCTGCCACACCATTTTGCTGAGGGGTGTAGGGCACTGAAAACTGATGCTGAAGACCATGTTCAGAGCAAAAATCTCGGAAAGCCTGGTTCACATACTCCCCCCCATTATCTGTGCGTATCCGGCGAATAGAAAGACCAGATTGCTTCTCCACAAATGTCTTAAAGACTCGAAATGAATCAAAGACATCAGACTTGTACTTCAAAAAGTACACCCATGTGCGCCTGGAGAAGTCATCAATAAATGTGAGCACATATCTGGCACCAGAAAAAGAAGGAGTAGGAAAGGACATGAGGTCACTGTGAATCAACTCCAATGGTGCCAAAGCACGAGTAGCTCGTCCCTGAGGAAAAGGATCCCTATGTTGTTTGCCAAGAACACAACCCTGACAAACTCCATCAGTGCAAGTAATCTGTGGAAGCCCAAGAACAAGTGCCTGTGTGCTCATCTGCTGAAGATATCTGTAATTGACATGGCCCAAACGCTCATGCCAAAGTCTACTCACTGAATCTGCATGTGCTATAAGACAGGAACCTGTGCCAACAGAAGACTCAAATCCATCAAATCTGTATAGGCGGGATGCAGTGTCAACACTCCCAGTAGCCACAATCATCTCAGTATCATGTAAGTCCTGAATAACCACATCATGTGGTGAGAACTCAACTATCTTACCAGAGCCAGAGTGGCAAATCTGATAGATAGATAGAAGGTTCGTCGAAATGTCGGGGACAAAAAGAACATCCTGAAGAGAACCCCCAGCTAATGCAACTGAACCAGAACCCAAAACCGAAAGATGAGATGAGTTCCCAACAGCAATCTGCGAAGTAGCGCAAGGAGCAATTGAGGTGACCAACTGCTGAGTGTGAGTCATGTGGTGAGAAGCACCGGAATCAAGAATCCAGGTGGGCCCAGAAGTCATAGCTCGTGCAGTAAGAGCATGACCTTTCCCTGTAGGGGAGGAGGTGGACTGGGGAGCTGAAATGTGATGCTCCTGCATGGCTTCCTCTAAAGCCTCCAAACGTTTCCAACACCTGGAAACGGGATGTCCATCCTTGCCACAAAAGCTACAGGTCTCAACTGATTTCTTCTTAGTCTTGGAGGTAGACTCAGTAGACTTCGAAGAAGATTTACCCTTAGAAGGGTTTGCTGGAGGTTTGGAATCATTTTTCTGTGCAGGTTTGGAGGAAGACTCATTGCCTGCGGAATCTTTCTTCGGTTTGCCTTTCTGTTTTGGTTTCCCCTGTGAAGACTGAGCAACCAATGCTTGGCTAGAAGAGCTAGAAGCATCCATCTGTTGGATCTTTGCCTGTTCCCGTGTCAACCAATCACAGAATGTCTCAAAAGAAGGCATGGTGTGCCTAGCACCCAAAGCATCCATGGTGGAGTAGAAAGTGGAAGAAAAGATCTGATACTGTCCTCGCAACTTTGAGAGTATCAAGAAGATACACTCATCATCTGTCTTTGTTTTCCCACATCCCTGCAAAACTGAACGCAGAGACTTGAACTTCATCAAGAAGTCCTCAATGGTGGGAAAGCTGGTAGGAGTCAAAGTAGTCAACTCTGCATCAAGCTGAAGTGCCCTGAACTCATTAACTGTGCCAAACAAATCTGAAAACTTGCCCCAAATGGCCCTAGGAGTGGTCAAACCTTCCAAGTGAAAGAGGAGACTGTCGGAGATGTTCAGTGCAATCAAGCCCATGGCTTCATCCATCTTATTCCTGTGCTGAAGAATCTCAAAGGGACGTTGCAGGACAGGTTGGTTCTCATCCAGACATGACCATAAGCCACGTGACATAAGAAGTCTGGTCATGTGTGCTTTCCAGGTATGATAATTATGCGGTGTCAGCCGGGCCACAGAGGGATCCGACATTGAGAGAAGAAGAAGACAGAAGTAGAAGGGTCTTTTCTGAAGTAAATTACAGAAAGGAAAAACACCCCCCCACAATGTATAAATCAAACCCCCGTACAGCAAATAACTGAAAGCACAAAAAAAATGAGGAGAAAACCTGGACTCCAGAAGCAGAGAAGGAGGAAAGGAGAAGCCTTGACTTTGACGCTAAAAAAGGGAGCTCAAATGGCTGAATCAGCAAACCAAACTAGCATCATTGCGTCCGTCTCGGAAAGACCTTTCCGGTGATATATTATATGTCGATTTTCGAGTCCGTATGAACCCTGTAGGAGCAAAAACGCCCAAGTACCCCCAAATGTAAGCTCTCTGGAAAAACCAGGGACGACAAAAAATTTGACGGCCGTATGACCGTCACTGGGCCGTCGCTGACGTCAGCATGACGTCAAAACCGTACCACCAGAAATTTTTTAAAAAAACCCGCCGGAATTTTTAAAAAATTTCTCGATTTTCGAGCCGTACGGCCCTGGTAGGGCAAATTTTTCTCCTGTGGTCACGGGGGCCAAACTGGGTCGAGTTTTATATGATTTCGACTCTCCCGGACCTTCTGAACGCAATGGCGGAGTGCGTTTCTGCTCAATCTGCTCCAGAAGATCGTGCCTCCTTCAAAGTGACAGAAAACCCCAGAAACAAGCTGTGGCTGTCGTCTTCGAATCCAGGCTCCAAGAACTTCAACCTCGGCAGCGGCAAGGAGGCTCTGATACCATGTAAGATTTCACAAATGTGCAAATCCACAAAAAACCAAGATCACCTGCAAGCAAAATACCAGAAGCTGGAACGAAAACCTGAGAGAGAGAGAGAGCAAGGGTTTTGAGAATCTCAGCGGAGTGAGAGCAAAATTGTATTTCCCAAAAGTATAAACAATAATTACAAAAAGCGGCTTATAAGGTGAGAAACCCTAAAGTCGGAGAAAGCTAGGTTTGTGCATTTAATAATTAAGAAACATATTAATTATTATGCACCTAAATGACAAGCTTAAGTGAAAATAGAATAATAGTGACCTTTAATAATTAAATCAGATAGACTTAATTATAAAGGTAAATAGACTATTACTCTAACATGGAATGTATTAGGACATGTCATAGGACCTACATACCAAATTTGGATGACTTTTTCCTAGTAGAACTTGAAAGGGGTCCACGGGGTGCTCTTAAGAGACCTCATGTCGAATCAGGGTCGGTAGGCCTGTTATGGGGTCATGAGGGTTCCAAATGCAACTTCGATGGAACGGTGAGCCTTTGGAACACATTAGGACATATCATACGACCTATGTACAAAATTTGGATGACTTTTTCCTAGTAGAACTTAAAAGGGGTCCATGGGGTGCTCTCGGAAGACCTCATGTCGAATCGGGGTTGGTAGGCCTATTAAGGGGTCATTAGGGTTTGAAATGCAACTTTGATGGAATGGTGACCCTTTGGAATGCATTAGGACATGTTAGAGGACCTATGTACCAAATTTGGATGGCTTTTTTCTAAGTATAACTCGAAAGTGGTCTATGGGGTGCTCTTAGGAGACCACATGTCGAAACGGGGTCGGTAGGCCTATTAAAGGGTCATTAGGGTTCCAAATGCAACTTTGATGGAATGGTCACCATTTGGAATGCATTACGACATGTCATAGAACCTATATACCAAATTTGGACTAATTTTTCCTAGTATAACTCGAAAGGGGTCCATGGGGTGCTCTCGGGAGACCTCATGTTAAATCAGGGTCGGTAGGCCTGTTAAGGGGTCATTAGGGTTCCAAATGCAATTTTGATGGAAAAATGACCATTTGGAATGCATTAGGACATGTCAAAGGACCTACGTACCAAATTTGGATGACGTTTCCCTAGTAGAACTCGAAAGGGGTCCATGGGGTGCTCTCGGGAGACCACATGTCGAATCGAGGTCGGTAGGCCTGTTAAGATGTCATCCAAATGAAACTTCGATGGAATAGTGACCCTTTGGAACACATTAGGATATGTCATAGGACCTATGTACCAAATTTGGATGACTTTTTCCTACTAGATCTCGTAAGGGGTCCATGGGGTGCTCTCGGGAGACCACATGTCGAAACAGGGTCGTTAGGCCTATTAAGGGGTCAATAGGGTTTGAAATGCAACTTTGATGGAACAGTGACCCATTGTAACACATTAGAACATGTCATAGGACCTATTTACCAAATTTGGATGACTTTTTCCTAGTAGAACTCAAAAGGGGTTAATGGGGTGCTCTCGGGAGACTACATGTCGAAACAAGGCCGGTAGGCTTGTTAAGGGGTCAATAGTGTTCGAAATGCAACTTTGATGGAATGGACCCTTTGGAACACATTAAGAAATGTCAAAGGACCTAATTCCATGATTCAGATGACTTTTTCCTAGTAGAACTCGAAAGGGGTCCATGGGGTGCTGTCGGGAGACCACATGTCAAATTGGGGTCGGTAGGCCTGTTAAGGGGTTATTAGGTTTCCAAATGCAACTTCGATGGAATGGGGACCCTTTGAAATGCATTAGGACATGTCAGAGGACCTATGTACCAAATTTGGATGACTTTTTCCTAGTAGAACTCAAAAGGGGTCCATGGGGTGCTCTCGGGACACCACATGTCGAATCAGGGTTGGTAGGCCTGTTAAGGAGTCATTAGGGTTCCAAATGCAACTTCCATGGAATGGTGACCCTTTGGAACCCATTAGGATATGTCAGAGGACCTATGTACCAAATTTGCAAGACTTTTGCCTAGTAGAACTCAAAAGGGGTCCACGGGGTGCTCTCGAGACACCACATGTCGAATCAGGATCGACAGTCCTGTTAAGGGGTCATTAGGGTTCCAAATGCAACTTTGATGGAATGGAGACCCTTTGCAATGCATTAGGACATGTCAGAGGACTTAGTACCAAATTTGGATGACTTTTACCTTGTAGAACTCGAAAGGGGTCCATGGGGTGGTCTTGGGACACCACATGTCGAATCAGGGTCGACATACCCGTTAAGGGGTCATTAGGGTTTCAAATGCAACTTCGATGGAATGATGACCCTTTAGAATGCATTAGGACATGTCAGAGGACCCTTTAAGACACACTTGAGCATGATAAGGTGTACTAGGACTCCTAGGGAGTCCCCATGACCCCTAGGAGTCCTAAGGCATGATAAGGCATACTAGGACCCCTAGGGAGTCCCCATGACCCCTTTTGATGCATTGGAATGCTCAAGTATATCTTAAGGGGTCCTATGACCCCTTAAGATAGACTTGAGCATTCCAATGCATCAAAAGGGGTCATGGGGACTCTCTAGGGGTCTTAACATGTGATAAGGTGTACTAGGACCCCTAGAGAGTCCCCATGACCCCTTTTGACACATTGGAACCCTCAAGTGTGTCCTAAGGGGTCCTATGACCCCTTAGGACACACTTGAGGGTTCCAATGTGTCAAAAGGGGTCATGGGGACTCTCTAGGGGTCCTAACGCATGATAAGGTTTACTAAGACCCGTAGGGAGTCCCCCTGACCCCTTTCGATAAATTGTAATGTCCAAGTGTGTCTTAAGGGGTCCTAGGACCTCTTAAGACACACTTGAGCATTTTGATTTGTCAAAAGGGGTCATGGGGACTCCCTATGGGTCTTAAGGTGTGATAAGGCATACTAGGACCCTTAAGGAGTCCCAATGACCCCTTTTGACCCCTAGGACCCCTTAAGACACACTTGAGCATTCCAATGTGTCAAAAGGGGTCATTGGGACTCCCTAAGGGTCTTAATGCATGATAAGGCATACTAGGACCCCTAGGGAGTCTTCATGACCCCTTTTGACACATTGGAACACTCAAGTGTGTCTTAAGGGGTCCTAATACCTCTTAAGACACACTTGAGCATTCTAATGTGTCAAAAGGGGTCATGGGGACTCTCTAGGGGTCCTAACACATGATAAGGTGTACTAGGACCTCTAGGGAGTCCCCATGACCCCTTTTGACATATTGAAATGCTCAAGTGTGTCTTAAGGGGTTGTAGGACCCCTTAAGACACACTTGGGCATTCAAATATGTCAAAAGGGGTCATGGGGACTCCCTAGAGGTCCTAGTATGCATTATCACACTTTAGGACACCTATAGAGTCCCCACGACCCCTTAAGACACATTGGAATACTCAAGTGTGTCTTAAGGGATATTAGGACCCCTTAAGACACACTTGAGCATTCCAATGTGTTAAAAGGGGTTATGGGGACTCCCTAGGGGTCTTAATATGCCTTATCATGCCTTAGGACCCCTAAGGAGTCCCCAGGACCCCTTTTGACACATTGGAATGCTCAAGTATGTCTTAAGGGGTCCTAATACACTTTATCACACGTTAGGACCCCTAGAGAGTCTCCATGAACCCTTAAGACACATTAGAATGCTCAAGTGTGTCTTAAGGGGTCGTACGACCCCTTAAGACACACTTGAGCATTCTAATATGTCTTAAGGGGTCATGGGGACTCCCTAGGGGTCCTAGTAAGCCTTATCATGCATTAGGACCCCTAGAGAGTCCCCATGACCCCTTAAGACACATTGGAATGCTCAAGTGTGTCTTAAGGGGTCATAGGACCCCTTAAGACACGACCCCTTAAGACACACTTGAGCATTCTAATATGTCTTAAGGGGTCATGGGGACTCCCTAGGGGTCCTAGTAAGCCTTATCATGCATTAGGACCCCTAGAGAGTCCCCATGACCCCTTAAGACACATAGGAATGCTCAAGTGTGTCTTAAGGGGTCATAGGACCCCTTAAGACACACTTGAGCATTCCAATGTGTCAAAAGGGCTTATGGGGACTCTCTAGGGGTCTTAATATGCCTTATCATCCCTTAGGACCCCTAAGGAGTCCCCAGGACCCCTTTTGACACATTGGAATGCTCAAATATGTCTTAAGGGGTCCTAATACGTCTTATCACATGTTAGGACCCCTAGAGAGTCTCCATGAACCCTTAAGACACATTGGAATGCTCAAGTGTGTCTTAAGGTGTCGTACAACCCCTTAAGACACACTTGAGCATTCCAATGTGTCTTAAGGGGTTATGGGGACTCCCTAGGGGTCCTAGTATGCCTTATCACACGTTAGGACCCCTAGAGAGTCCCCATGACCCCTTAAGACACATTGTAATGTTCAATTGTATCTTAAGGGGTCATAGGACCCCTGAAGACACACTTGAACATTCCAATGTGTCAAAAGGGGTTATGGGGACTCCCTAGGGGTCTTAATACGCCTTATCATGCCTTAGGACCCCTAAGGAGTCCCCAGGACCACTTTTGACACATTGGAATGCTCAAGTATGTCTTAAGGGGTCCTAATACGCCTTATCTCATGTTAGGATCCCTAGAGAGTCTCCATGAACCCTTAAGACACATTGGAATGCTCAAGTGTGTCTTAAAGTGTCGTACAACCCCTTAAGACACACTTGAGCATTCCAATGTGTCAAAAGGGGTCATGGGGACTCCCTAGGGGTCTTAGTACGCCTTATCACACGTTAGGACCCCTAGAGAGTCCCCATGACCCCTTAAGACACATTGGAATGCTCAAGTGTGTCTTAAGGGGTCATAGGACCCCTTAAGACACACTTGAGCATTCTAATGTGTCAAAAGGGGTCATGGGGACTCTCTAGAGGTCCTAGTAAGCCTTATCATGCGTTAGGACCTTTATAGAGTCGCCATGACCCCTTAAGACACATTGGAATTCTCAAGTGCGTCTTAAGAGGTCATGGGGACTCTCTAGGGGTCCTAGTATGTCTTAGGACCCCTAGGGAGTCCCCATGGTCCCTTTTGACACATTGGAATGCTCAAGTGTGTCTTAAGGGGTATTAGGACCCCTTAAGACACACTTAAGTGTTCCAATGTGTCAAAAAAGGTCATGGGGACTCCCTAGGGGTCCTAGTATGTCTTATCACACGTTAGGACCCCTAGGGAGTCCCCATGACCCCTTAAGACACATTGGAATACTAAAGTGTTCCAATGTCTCTTAAGGGGTCATGGGGACTCCCTAGGGGTCCTAGTACGCCTTATCATGCCTTAGGACCCCTAGGGAGTCCCCATGACCCCTTTTGACACATTGGAATGCTCAAGTGTGTCTTAAGGGGTCATAGGACCCCTTAAGACACACTTGAGCATTCCAATGTGTCAAAAGGGGTCATGGGGACTCTCTAGGGGTCCTAGTATGCCTTATCACACCTTAGGACCCTTAGAGATTCTCCATGACCCCTTAAGACACATTTGAGCATTCTAATGTGTCAAAAGGGGTCATGGGAACTCCCTACATGTCCTAATACATGATAAGGCGTACTAGGACCCCTAGGGAGTCCCCATGACCCCTTTTGACACATTGGAATTCTCAAGTGTGTCTTATGGGGTATTAGAACCCCTTAAGACATACTTGAGCATTCCAATGTGTCAAAAGGGGTCATGGGGACTCCCTAGGTGTCCTAATGTGCATTAGGACACCTAGGGAGTCCCCATGACCCCTTTTGACACATTGAAATGCTCAAGTGTGTCTTAAGGGGTCCTACGACTCCTTAAGACACACTTGAGCATTCCAATGTGTCAAGAGGGGTCATCAAGACTCCCTAAGGGTCGTAGTATGCCTTATCACACGTTAGGACCCCTAGAGAGTCTCGATGACCCCTTTTGACACATTGGAATGCTCTAGTGTGTCTTAAGGGGTCCTACCCTAGATAGTCTCGACGTCAGATAAGGTGTACTAGGACCCCTTAAGACACACTTGAGCATTCTAATGTGTCAAAAGGGGTGATGGGAACTCCCTATGTGTCCTAATATGTGATAAGGCGTACTAGGACCCCTAGGGAGTCCCCATGACCGCTTTTGACGCATTGGAATGCTCAAGTGTGTCTTAAGACCCCTTAAGACACACTTGAGCATTCCAATGCGTCAAAAGGGGTCATGGGGACTCCCTAGGTGTCCTAATGCGCATTAGAACACCCAGGGAGTCCCCATGACCCCTTTCGACACATTGGAATGGTCAAGTGTGTCTTAAGGGGTCCTACAACCCCTTAAGACACACTTAAGCATTTCAATGTGTCAAAAGGGGTCATCGGGACTCCCTAGGGGTCCTAACATGTGATAAGGCATACTAAGAACCCTAGGGAGTCCCGATGACCCCTTTTGACACATTGAAATTCTCCAGTGTGTCTTAAGGGGTCCTACGACCCCTTTAGACACACTTGAGCTTTCCAATGTGTCAAAAGGGTTCATGGGAACTCCCTAGGTGTCCTAATGTGTGATAAGGAGTACTAGGACCCCTAAGGAGTCCCCATGACCCTTTTTGACACATTGGAATGCTCAAGTGTGTCTTAAGGGGTATTAGGACCCCATAAGACACACTTGAGCATTCTAATGTGTCAAAAGGGGTCATGGGGACTCTTTAGGCATCCTAGAGCGTGATAAGGCATACAAGGACACCTAGAGAGTCCCCATGACCCCTTTTGACACATTCAAACGCTCAAGTGTGTCTTAAGGGGTCCTAATACCCCTTAAGACACACTTGAGAATTCTAATGTGTCAGATAAGGTGTACTAGGACTCCTAGGGAGTCCCCATGACCCCTTTTGACACATTAGAACGCTCAAGTGTGTCTTAAGGGATCCTACGACCCCTTAAGACACACTTGAGCATTCCAATGTGTCTGAAGTGATCATGGGGACTCTCTAGGGGTCCTAAGGCATGATAAGACATACTATGACCCCTAGGGAGTCTCCATGACCCCTTTTGACGCATTAGATCTCTCAAGTGTGTCCTAAGGGGTCTTACAACCCCTTAAGACACACTTGAGAATTCCAATGTGTCTTAAGGGTTCATGGGGACTCTCTAGGTGTCGTAATGCATGATAAGGTGTACTAGTACCCCTAGGGAGTCCCCAGAACCCCTTTTGACACATTAGAATGCTCAAGTGTGTCTTAAGTGGTATTAGGATCCTAGGACCGCTTAAGACACACTTGAGCATTCCAATGGATGCCTAGGGAGTCTCTCTGCCTCTAGTGAACTATTCTTCAAAGCCTCCATTTCTACGTAGCTAGGGTTTACGACACTTGTAAAAGGCACAATTAATACAAAGATTTAGCCGATGACCTTTAAAGACCTAAAAGAAATGAGAAAAAAATTTAGGCCAAAAATACATATCGCATTTCTGTATGTAGTACCGTAAGCTTGAACAATCCAGCTAGCTTCCTCTGCTAAGGCACGAAGAACTTCATTAATGTATGCTCTAGGAGGAAGATTATAATTTCCATATTTCTGCAAGAGTTTCTCCTTAATTTGTAATATTATATATAATATATTAGTATACATTAGTATATGTATTATATATATATATATATATATATATATATATATATATATTATATACATGTTAGTATATATTATACATTAGTATATATATAATATATTATATATATTAGTATATTTAATACATTAATATATATAATACATTAGTCTATTATAATACATTAGTACATATATAATATACATTATATATATCATATGCCTCTTTTTTATAGATATATTATATACATAAATATATGTAAAAGTTCAATTGTTTTCATTTGTTCCTGCCGGTTTTTCATTGGCAGGAGGATATCGGGTACTCGATTTTTCCCAAGAAATATTTGACCAAAATATTACCTGTCCCCATAGAGAAGACAATCAAGGGATTTTATACTTTTTTCACGCGTTGCAAAACAAAAAATGTGATTTGGGGCCCATTGTTTGATTTTTGTCGACTTGTGGTCTCACCATGAGAAGCACTAGTCATCGAAAGGCTAAACGCAAGAGGAAGCTGACAGATGATGAAATTCAGGCATATAGGGAAAAAGATAAGGAAAATCACCGAAGAAGGAGAGAAGGTATGTTAAACATTAATCAAGGTGACCCCGTAAATGTAGTTGTAGGTGAAGAGGATGTTCAATTTGAAAATGCACTAATGGAGATTGAAAATGTAGAGTTTGGGAACGAAAATGTTGCACAAGAACTACATGAATGTTATACATCTCCAAATTATATGCGAAATGAAGTCCCTTGCAATAAAGATAATCAATCTTCAAATTTGGGGCTTTCAAGAACACCTAAATGGTTAATTGAAATTGAGGAGAACATTATGAATAATTGGGAAGGAAAGAGGTCACATAGAACCGTTAGGTTGTAGGCTTCAAGACTTTATGATCAATTTTTTTGAAACAAGACATTGGTTGAGAAATGTCAAATTTTTGTGCAGTTGTTAAAGTTGCAAAAGATGAGACCTGTGCTTGTGAAATTGAAGATTTGTGTGAACAAGAAAATGGAGAGAAATGCCATTGTTGTGAAGAATCTTTTCAATGCTCTCAATAGCATTGGAAGACTAGCAGAGAAAAAGACAAGAGAGTTTCTCAGAGGGTTATTACAACCTCCTTAGTAAGTCATCAGTTGAGAAAGGCTCGTTTGATGAGACAAACTTGTGTTGACTTCAATATAGACCGTAAAACTTTGGGTAGAGCACTTGCAAGAAGAGAAGGACTTGATGATCCCCTTCAAATTGATACATGGGCTTATGGTGGGAGACTTCCACGTTTCGATAAGAAGCTAACATATGTTGTCAAGGATGAAATTCAACAATTTTGGTATGCTAACTCAAGAGTGTCACCAAATGT
Source organism: Chamaecyparis obtusa (assembly GCA_027943335.1). NCBI lineage: Eukaryota > Viridiplantae > Streptophyta > Pinopsida > Cupressales > Cupressaceae > Chamaecyparis > Chamaecyparis obtusa. Next base: position 3,812,237 of record BSBK01001154.1, on the reverse strand, counting down.
GAAGGATGTCTTGAAGTTGAGAGTTGGCAATCAAGACCGCACTCCACATCCTAAACATTATGTGGAGGTAAGTCAAACAATGTTGTATAAAAAATTTTGTGAGACACATCCAACATTGAAAATATCACAAAGGTCTTTTGAATCCGTGAAGCCATTTTATTGTGTACCCCTTAAGATTCAAAATACATGTTGTTGCAAATATCATGTTGAGTTTTCAATGCATCATGAATTATTACGGTCCATTCATTCTACTTTGCATACTAATGAAATGCTAGAGGATTGTGGTGCAAGTGGTCTTCCCAAATCATCAAGAGACTTGCTAGATCAATTTTTATGTCAAAGAGATGATGGTTGTTTATTTTATAAAAAAGATTGCTTAAATGCCAAGTGCTTAGAATGTGGTGGCTTGTCCAAGTTTAGAACATGTTTTCATGAGGGTTTGGAACACAATTTTGGAAAGACACTCGTCCAAAAAAAGGTATATGAAACAGTGAAATATACATTGAAGAGTGGAGGTGAAGGCTCTAGATGTGAGTTAGTTGCAAATGAATACAATGTTGCTGATTTTATCTCAGATTTCAAGACAAATCTTTTTTACAAGTATGCAAGGCATAGTCATAGGTCTCAATGGTTGGATCAACAATTCAAGACATGTAATGACACTTTCCCCATTGGAACTATTATATCCGTTGTAGACTTTGCGGAGAACTATACATTGCAGCCCCAAAATGAGACTCAAGCTCAATATTACAATTTGATTCAGGTTGCTATTTTTGTACACATCACATATAAACATTCCCCTGATAGAAAAAAAGATGAGCGAAAGATAATCAGAGAGTACCATTTTTATATGAGCGACGACGGGTCTCACTCTCATGAGTTTGTTCAACATTGTTTCCAGAACTATTTTGACTTCTTGCAGGAAAATGGTATTGCTATGGATAGGCATCTCATTTGGTCGGATAATTGCACCGGTCAATTTAAGAATGCTAGAATGTTTTATTAGTTGTGTAGAATGCATGTGGAGAGAGGTGTACCTCATATTTGGAGTTTTTTGGAGTCAGGGCATGGGAAAGGGGAGCATGATAGAGTAGGTGCGTGTGTGAAGAGAGCTCTAGTTAAGGAGCAATTGAGGATTTCAGGTGCTGTACTTCTTGATGCTCATTCTATTGTTGATTCGTGTACTTTAGCATTGTTGCAGGGGGGGACTCTTGATTCTACAGTGTGTAGATTCTTTTGGTTGGTTGAGGAGGGAACTATAGGAGATAGATTGGATTGTCAAACAATGAAAGACTCTTCAAAAATGCATTCATTCCGAAGCTCCAATATTAGTACATGGACCATTTGGACACGAGAGTTGGCTTGTTTTTGCCCCATGTGTTTTCAGTATGATTGGGATCATTGCAAGTCAAGTGAGTGGGTAGATACATGGGTTCCATAGTATTTGACCCCTTTATCTTTGACACTCTCTATAAGAAATGATGACATGGACACTTCAGTTGACTATGACCATCTTTCAGATCTTTTGAAGCCAGGAGATGTTTTTGCATTGGTTGCACCACAGGGGAATGATGAGAGGTCAAATTATTGGTTAGCACATTGTGTACAAGGTAAACAAAAGCTTGTACAACTGATGACTGATGGTGACGGGTTCACATATCCTACTGGTTCAGTTGTTGTTGCGGGAACATGGTTGTGAACATACATGATTAGAAAGAATGGAGTTCCAGCATTTGAAGACTATGAGAAGCACAAAACTATTCTGATGTATTCACACCTTGTTATAGCAACAAATGTCAAGTTGTCAAAGCATCATGGAAGACCAAAGAAAAAAGATCTTTGGACTATTACTACTGCTAATCATGAAGCACTATTGGAGACCCTGAAGCAAAGAGATGACCCTTCAGGAACACTTGGCTAGGTAATAAGTTAACTTAGCGCATTATTTTCTAAGTTCATTAAGCTTAATTTCAATACATTAATTTGACCTTTCTTAGATTGTATTTTGAGTCAATAAACTTGGTTTTGTATGTGGAATGTAACTTGTCCAGGAGCACCTATGAAGACGCCTACGGTCACCATGGATCCAATCAGAGATAGAAGGAAAAAAGGATCCTTAATGGTTAATTGAGATCTTTTGAAGCCTATAATTGCAATTTGTAACAATCAATTTGATTTAAAAGTTAAATGTCCTTAAACTCTTCATAAGGACTTATGACCAAAATCATGTATGGGTGGCCAATAGTGCCAAGAAGAGATATTACATGTCATATACTTATGTCATTTGCATGGTTTGAATTCTTACATGTTTGATTGTTATTTTTAATGCTTTAAGGATATTATTTTTTATCATTTCAAAAAATCTATAAAAGTTAAACCTCAAACATAATAAGCTCCACAGTTCAAATTTAACAAGCTTAATCATGATTAATTTCACAGTTCAAATTTCAAACATACCACTAACAGTCAGTTGAAAGTGGCTCGTATCTCAGACCTTGTGAGAGGTATTGACAAACTATCAGGTGCTACAGGATCATGTTTTCGAGGTCTACAATAACCTCTCTCAGTTTTGGGCGATTCAACTTCGTTTGCATTTGGCAAGGCGATCTCAGTCGATGCCAAAACTTGCAGTGAGGGTTAGTTGAAAGTGGCTCAACAATGTATCTTTCAAACCGTCTGACCTAGCATTGAACCATCTACTCCATCAGCTTCGATTGGCTGGGTAAATGCCAATGACAACCCCATTTTTCCCATAGAGTCACCAGAACGCTCGTGACCATGCTCGACCCAAGTGACCCCAAGGTGCACTAAGCACGATTGGGTCACGATCTTCTGGGGCTCATATCTTGGACCTCGTGAGAGGTATCAACAAACTATTAGGTGTTACAGGATCATGTTTTTGAGGTCTACAATAACCTCTCTCAGTCAGCTTTGGGTGATTCGACTTCATTTGCATTTGGCAAGGCGATCTCAATCGATGCCAAAACTTGCAGTCAGGGTCAATTGAAAGTGGCTCAGCAGCGTATCTTTCAAACCGTCTGACCTGGCATCAAATCATCTTCTCCATTAGCGCTAGTTGTCTAGGTAAACGCTAGTGACAACCCTGTTCTACCCATAGAGTCACCGGAATGCTCGCGACCACGCTCGACCCAAGTGACCCCAAGGTGCACTAAGCATGATTGGGAAGCAATCTTCTGGGGCTCATATCTTGGACCTCGTGAGAGGTATCAACAAACTATTAGGTGTTACAAGATCATGTTTTTGAGTTCTACAATAACCTCTCTCAATTTTGGGTGATTCGACTTCGTTTGCATTTGGCAAGGTGATCTCAGTCGATGCCAAAACTTGTAGTGAGGGTCAGTTGAAAGTGGCTCAGTAGCGTATCTTTCAAACCGTCTAGCTTGGCATCAAACCATCTAATCCATCAGCTCTAGTTGGCTGTGTAAATGCCAATAACAACCCCATTCTACCCACAGAGTCACCAGAACGCTTGCGACCACACTCGACCCAAGTGACCCCAAGGTGCACTAAGCATGATTGGGCAGTGATCTTATGGGGCTCATATCTTGGACCTCTTGAGCGCTATCAACAAACTATTAGGTTTTATAGGATCATGTTTTTGAGGTCTACAATAACCTCTCTCAATTTTGGGTGATTCGACTTCCTTTGCATTTGGCAAGGCGATCTCAGTCAATGCCAAAACTTGCAGTCAGGGTCAGTTGAAAGTGGCTCAGCAGCTTATCTTTCAAACTGTCTGACCTGGCATTGAATCTTCTACTCCATCAGCTTTGGTTGGTCAGGTAAACACCAGTGACAACCCCATTCTACCCACAGAGTCACCGAAACGCTCGCGACCATGCTCGACCCAAGTGACCCCAAGGTGCACTAAGCATGATTGGGTAGTGATCTTTTGGGGCTTGTATCTCGGACCTCGTGAGAGCTATCAAAATTTTTTTAGGTTCTATAGGATCATCTTTTTGAGGTCTAAAATAACCTCTCTCAGTTTTGGGCGATTCGACTTCGTTTGCATTTGGCAAGTCGATGCCAAAACTTGCAGTCAGGGTCAGTTGAAAGTGGCTTAGCAACGTATCTTTCAAATCATCTGACCTGGCATCAAATCATCTACTCCATCAGCTCTAGTTGGCTGGGTAAATGCTAGTGACAACTCTGTTCTTCCCACAAAGTCACCGGAACGCTCGCGACCACGCTTGACCCAAGTGACCCCAAGGTGTACTAAGCATGATTGGGTAGTGATCTTCTGGGGCTCATATCTTGGACCTTGAGAGAGGTATTAACAAACTGTTAGGTGTTACAGGAACATGTTTTTGAGGTCTACAATAACCTCTCTTATTTTTGGGTGATTTGACTTTGTTTGCATTTGGCAAGGCGATCTCAGTTGATGCCAAAACTTGCAGTCAGGGTCAGTTGAAAGTGGCTTAGCAGCGTATCTATCAAACCATCTGACTTGGCATCAAATCATCTACTCCATTGGCTTTGGTTGGCTGGGTAAACACTAGTGACAACCCCGTTCTACCCACAGAGTCACCGAAATGCTCGCGACCACGCTTGACCCAAGTGACCCCAAGGTGCACTAAGCACGATTGGGCAGCGATCTTCTAGGGCTCGTATCTTGGACCTCGTGAGAGGTATCAACAAAATATCAGGTGTTACAGGATCATGTTTTCAAGGTCTATAATAAATTCTCTTAGTTTTGGTCAATTCAACTTCGTTTGCATTTGGAAAGGCGATCTCAGTCGATGCCAAAACTTGCAGTGAGGGTCAGCTAAAAGTGGCTCAGCAGCGTTTCTTTCAAACCATCTGACCTGGCATCGAAGCGTCTACTCCATCAACTCCATTTGCCTGGGTAAATGCCAATGACAACCCCATTCTACCCATAGAGTCACCGGAATGCTCGTGACCACACTCGACCCAAGTGACCCCAAGGTGCACTAAGCACGATTGGGCAACGATCTTCTAGGACTCGTATCTCAGACCTTGTGAGAGCTATCGACAAACTGTCAGGTGCTACAGGATCATTTTTTTGAGGTCTACAATAACCTCTCTCAATTTTGGGCGATTCGACTTCCTTTGCATTTGGCAAGGCGATCTCAATCGATGCCAAAACTTGCAGTCAGGGTCAATTGAAAGTGGCTTAGCAGCGTATCTTTCAAACCGTCTGACCTGGAATTGAACCATCTACTCCATCAACTCTAGTTGGCTGGGTAAACATCAGTGACAACCCTGTTCTACCCACAGAGTCACCGAAACGCTCGTGACCACGCTCGACCCAAGTGACCCCAAGGTGCACTAAGCACAATTGGGCCGCGATCTTTTGGGGCTCATATCTCAGACCTTGTGAGAGCTATCAATAAACTATTAGGTGCTATAGGATCATGTTTTTGAGGTCTACAATAACCTCTCTCATCTTTGGGCAATTCGAATTCATTTGCATTTGGTAAGGCAATCTCAGTCGATGCCAAAACTTGCAGTCAGGGTCAATGGCTCAGCAACGTATCTTTCAAACCGTCTGACCTGGCATCAAATCGTCTGCTCCATTGGCTCTAGTTGGCCAGGTAAACACTAGTGACAACCTCATTCTACCCACAAAGTCACCGGAACGCTTGTGACCACACTCGACCCAAGTGACCCCAAGGTGTACTTAGCACGATTGGGCAGCGATCTTTTGGGGCTCGTATCTTGGACCTTGTGAGAGGTATCGACAAAATACTAGGTGTTACAGGATCATGTTTTCAAGGTCTACAATAACCTCTCTTAGTTTTGGGCGATTTGACTTCGTTTGCATTTGGCAAGGGGATCTCAGTCGATGCCAAAACTTGTAGTGAGGGTCAGTTGAAAGTGGCTCAATATTGTATCTTTCAAACCATCTAACCTAGCATTGAATCATCTACTCCATTAGCTCTGGTTGGTCAGGTAAACACTAGTGACAACCTTGCTCTGCCCACAGAGTCACCGGAACGCTCACGACCACACTCGACCCAAGTGACCCCAAGGTGCACTTAGCATGATTGGGCAGTGATCTTCTGGGACTTGTATCTCAGACCTCATGAGAGCTATTAACAAACTGTTAGGCGCTATGGGATCTTTTTTTTGAGGTCTACAATAACCTCTCTTAGTTTTGGGTGATTCGACTTCGTTTGCATTTGGCAAGGCGATCTCAATAGATGCCAAAACTTACAGTCAGGGTCAGTTGAAAGTGGCTCAGCAGCGTATCTTTCAAACCATCTGACCTGGCATCAAACCATCTACTCCATCAGCTCCAGTTGGCTGGGTAAATGCTAGTGACAACCCCATTCTTCCCACAGAGTCACCGGAACACTCGTGACCACGCTCGACCCAAGTGACCCCAAGGTGCACTAAGCACGATTGGGCAGTGATCTTATGGGGCTCGTATCTTGGACCTCATGAGAGGTATCAACAAACTGTCAGGTGCTACAAGATTGTGTTTTTGATTTCTACAATAACCTCTCTCAATTTTGGGCGATTCGACTTCGTTTGCATTTGGCAAGGTGATCTCAGTCGATGCCAAAACTTGCAGTGAGGGTTAGTTGAAAGTGGCTCAGTAGCGTATCTTTCAAACCGTCTAACCTAGCATCAAACTGTCTACTCCATTAGCTTCAGTTGGCTGGATAAACACTAATGACAACCCCGTTCTGCCCACAGAGTCACCGGAACACTCACGACCACACTCAACCCAAGTGACCCCAAGGTGCACTAAGCACGATTGGGAAGCAATCTTCTGGGGCTTGTATCTTGGACCTCATGAGAGGTATCGACAAACTATTAGGTGTTACAGGATCATGTTTTTGAGGTCTACAATAACCTCTCTTAGTTTTGGGTGATTTGACTTCGTTTGCATTTGGCAAGGCGATCTCAGTCGATGCCAAAATTTGCAGTCAGGGTCAGTTGAAAGTGGCTCAGCAGCATATCTTTCAAACCGTCTGACCTGGCATCGAATCATCTACTCCATTGGCTCTAGTTGGCTGGATAAATGCTAGTGACAACCTTGTTCTACCCACATAGTCACCGGAACACTCACGACCACGCTCGACCCAAGTGACCCCAAGGTGCACTAAGCATGATTGGGCCACGATCTTCTGGGGCTCGTATCTCAGACCTCGTGAGAGCTATCAAAAAAATGTTAGGTGGTACAGGATCATGTTTTTGAGGTCTACAATAACCTCTCTCAGCTTTGGGTGATTCAACTTTATTTGCATTTGGCAAGGCGATCTCAGTTGATGCCAAAACTTGCAGTCAGGGTCAGTTGAAAGTGGCTTAGCAGCGTATCTTTCAAACCGTCTAACCTGGCATCGAACTGTCTACTCCATCAGCTCTGGTTGGCTGGGTAAATGCCAATGACAACTTTGTTTTGCCCACAGAGTCACCGAAATGCTCGCGACCATGCTCGACCCAAGTGACCCCAAGGTGCACTAAGCACGATTGGGCAGCGATCTTCCGGGGCTCATGGATCAAGTAGAAATTTTTCTGAGCAGACATTGTCCTATTTGGTATGGTTATGAAGGTAGACTAAAATGGTTGGAGAGGCTATCAATGCCACTGTCTATCCAAGGACATGCCATCATCCTTGGGGCCGGTTATAATTTTAACTATCGAGTCCCATAAAAATTGTGACTTGGAAGCATAGACAATATATGTAAACTATTCAATAGAATGCCTGCAAGCAGAGCATGACATATGGAATTGTAGATAGGAGTAGTAGAACTAGTAAAAGGTATCCAAAAATGAAGTTTCCAAAGCTTTTTCAGGTTAGACTGGTCGATGACAATGAGAATTGGTTTTGCACATCAACAGTATTGGCTTTTCAGAACATGATAATCTATAACGCAATTTCAATATTAAGACATTATCATTTCCTGAGAATGCCCCAACACCGAATGTCAAGGAGGACTTGACATCTTCCTTGATGGACAGAAACTTGTTTCATGCTCGGTTGTTGGATTCATAGAGGTCTGGGACTATATCAGTGGGAAACTTAAGAGCGATTTTCAATACCAAGCTAATGATGCCTTCATGACACATGATAATGTAGTTCTTTTTGTTGACATCAGTCATGATTCAGAGATGTTGGCTTCAGGTTCACAAGGTGGGAAAATTGACGAGGACGTGCTCACAATTGAATCCCAAAATACATATGTATGATGGCTTTGACAAAATGTTTCTTGGTGTCACTTGTATGAAGCGGTATGTTTGTGGAGAGCTAGAAATGACACGCTCTAGTTATAGCACCAAGCATCCAATCAAAACATAGAGGCATTAACACTTGTGTTGCAATAAGATCCAGATGGCACTATTCTATAAGAATAGATCCATTTTGAAAGATGTAGAGCACCAAGTAACATGAACTTTCATAACAAAATATTACTAAGGCACTCACAAAGGGATACTTTAATGTATTCAAGAAAGAAGATGTGGATAGACACGTCCTCAACAATTAGTTATTATAACAAGAAAGAAACTAACTGAAAGGGGAAAATAAGTAAGGCTCGTAGAGGAGATTTTGGGGGTTCTGGATTCCACCTGACCCGAGAGACTTTGTGCCAGGGGAGGGATAGATTAGGATTTTTATTGTAATGTAGGGAAAGAGGAATTTTATTTTTAGATAATGATTAATGTACAGGAACATCAGAATCTTTGTTTTTTTTTGTGTTTAAAGAAGGATATGTCAGCATATTAAAAATTTGATTTTAGATGCTCACTTTCTGATTGATATTCATCTTTGAATGATATTGGTTTCTTTTGAATGCATATCTGTTACATCTGATCATCAGCACGATCATCTATGGACTTTATGCTATAGTTTTTCTTGTATTTGGAAAGAACCATTCATCTTTCTCTCTTAGTTTCTTTCTGTAATGCATTGTTTAGGCAAATGAAATTTATAGCATTTATTGTCCTTTTCTTTTCAGTAAATTAGTCCCTTTGTATCTATCTCGTGTTTACGAATAGATGTTTGTAAGCCTTTATTGCTTTTAGGTTAAAAGCATTATCATTTATAGTTTAGTTGATTCATTGTAAATCCTGCACAGGGAGCTGTACCTGGATAATTCAAAGGGCGCTTACGCTTCTCAATAGTGAAGTGACCCAACTGTTGGTGTTGGTTGAGTCTTTTTGTTTAGGCTTTAAGGGTCATTTTGTAAGCATTTCTTTCGAAGACAAATCTGTTCACCAACAAGAAGTTAAACCTCAAACATAATAAGCTCGATGAACAGGGTATTCCAGAGTAAAGAAAAACAAATGTAACTTCAACAAGATATAATTTAAATCATAATGATAATCATAGTCAAGATATAACTTCACCATTCAATTCCATAAACATGAATAATAAATATGTATATACAAAAGATGACGCAAATATAACATATAAATGAATATGTTCTATATATGTATCAAATGTATCAAAAGTATGTCCATATACAAATATGGCACATGCCATTTCAAAATGTCTACAAAATCAATGTTTTAAGGTGTACAATGTGGCATATATGCCATCTCAAAATGTGCCAAGTGTCATCTCTAAATGACCACAAAACTAAAACTGCATCTTATGTTGTAGGGGGATCATCAACATGTAGCCTCTTTGAAGGAGTGTTGGGCTCTGATTGATCCTGCATAAAAAATGAGTTCAAACCAAAGTTAGATTGCTTACTTTATATGATTTGTACATATATATATATATATATATAATTCATAATTTTCAAACACTAATTTAATTAAAATTATAACCGAATACAAATAAATTTGTACCTGGTCTCTCGATCGCCTACCACGATCAGGTGTCCTAGCATAAGTCCTGGGTAGCGAAGGGACCATGCCAACAATACCAACTCTGACCTATAAATATATATTTGCAATAATGAGATTAGTAGACTGGTGCAACATAGAGTAATAAATCTACAAAATAGGATGATAGCATAATAAAATTACAAATTGATTGAACTAAAATTAAAACTTACATCTGGTGATCCCTCCTCTGGAATAGTGGGCTGGGTCAACAAAGAAATAAAAGATTCTCGTGGGACCTCCCTCACAGTCGGAGTAACCTATGAGAGTAAAAAGATTGTCAATTATATATCAATGTACTTCATCATAGCAACCCTAGTTACAAAATACAAATAACAATATGTAAAAGTCTATGTACAATCAGGCTATCACTCTAAATTGAGATGCCTGTAACCCTATGCCGCCGAACCGGTGTCAGGACATCATCAATAGCCACACCCTATACAATAAAGTGCAAGTAAAATATTTATTACTACACACAAGTGGCATACATATGCATGCATAATTAATCTTAAACAATTAACTACCTTTCCTTTGTCAACACCTGATGAAGGAACCCCCTCACGCCCCCCACTGATGTCGATTGTAGCCTGCAAGAACACAATAAGATGACAATATATATTAGTAAATGTATGAATTTTATTGCTCTAATTGATAGAGATTTAAGCATGTACACCAAATGATATAAAAAAAAACTAATGGGTACATAATTTATAATATATCGTATAGTCATCAAGGCCAAATCAAATGGCCAAAAGTGTGGACTCATCCACCTGTCTCACCTTCTCCTGTGTCATCGACTGAACATAAATGGAAAAAATATATATACATAAGTGCATGCAATCATTAAAACTAATCTAAATAAATAAATTATTTTTAAATTAAATAATTCATGTGACAAATTTATTTATAATGTTTACTCTTATCGTATCAACAGGATTCAATGGCTCTACATGCACCTCCTGAGCACTCTCATGAGATGTAGATGCTCCATGAGGTGTTGTAGCCTCTGCAATAGCCTCTCTTGTATCTCCCTCATCAATATCATGAAATTGATATATATCAGAATCAGTAAGCGGTCCGAGGCACATATGCCTGCACATAATGCACATATGGGGCTCACATACATGTGAACTCCGATGAGATGTTGATGCACCAATAGTATCCACAGGAGGCAACATTGACCTAGTTTGTGTGATCAACTGATCACTCAGTAAATGAATGGCCCTAATAGTTAGTTTAGCAGCCTCATAAATGATATCAGGATGCTGCACTGGAGGAGGGGGTGTGACATCAATGGGGCAGACAAAGGTAGTGGCCTTTCGGCGCTAGGAAGATGGCCTAGTCTGAGGAGCTCCTCTGCCTATGCCCATGTTGGGCCTCATACTCCAATAATCAACATGGTGACCAAGCACAAACTCAGCATACAATTTTTTAAGGAAATAAAATGGGACCTCCAAATTGCTATGTGGTGGTTTATCAAAAACCATCCACCAACGATCCCAAAAGTTTGTGCGCATTGCTTCATTTGTGCACCATTTTATTGATAATTTGGGCTTTTTGGGGTCAACTGGTATTCTAGTTTTAGGATCGACAAAAAGGGCGGCTATATCTTCCTTACTTATATTAAGGGCCGCAATCCCATCATGGTCAAGCCCATCATCAAATTGGGCATGCATATCATCACGCCAATGAAGAGCAGCATTATGTTGCTGCGTGAGTGTGTCAATATTTCCAACAATTGTATTTAGTGTGGCAAGCATGGGACCTAATGTAGGTATATTTTGATACGTGTTTTGGAAACCTCGTATTGTGTTCAAATTTTCTTCTATCAAATCTTGTAAAGATTTAGGGTTTAGATATGGGGGATTGTTATTTGGAGGGTTACTTTCTTCATTGTTGTCAGCCATGCCTGATTAAATAAAAAACAAATCTATGTTTCAAATATTATTACAAATATAAATACAAAACCCTATTTTTTAAAAAAATGCTACATTTATAATGAAAATGAAATAAATTAATAAAAATATGCAATTAACTACTTACCGAATATGTTCAGAGTCGAATTTGGGGTTTCCAATATCAGGTATTCGAAAATATATCAGGTATCAGAAAAATGCGGTTAGAAACTTGAAGAAATCACGCTAGGAAATGAAGAATAGGGCTCACGGGTGTCGGATATATGCCACAGTTATTGGGTACTCAAAAATATCAGGTACTCGATATTTTTGGGTACCTGATATTTTTGGGTACCCGATTAGGTATGTGCTTTGGTGGCAGCTTTTCCCAGGTGTACTGACACCTAGGCCTACTAAAAAGTCAACAAGCGCTTTCATGCACTTTTGGACGAGTGAAAAGTGAATATTTTTCACATTGCCACTTTTTGGCCCCTCATGATCTTGCACAGACCCATTAGGGAGGTTAATCATGCATCTCATTTGTACTCATTTTTAGACTTTATTCATATAGATGATTGTGATTCTTTAGATGATGATCACACTTGTAGTGTGGATTCTAATCATGAGATAATGTTGGCTACTTGAATTTGGATATTCTAACATGTGATCTAGTTCTTGAGCCTTTTATTTCATCTTCTCATAATAAAACTACATCTACAATTTCTCTTGATGATGCTTATATTTCTACAATTTTGTATTCCTATGATTCAGTACAATAATATATATAGTTGTCTTCTAGATATAGATCTTTTGGATGAGTACTTAACAAACAATATAGGTTTATTTGTGGAGTCTAATCTTGTATATTTGGGACACACCATTGATGATATACATCTTCTCTTTGATGGTGATGATCCCTCCTTAGTTGTAATGAGATAAAACTTTGGCCTGTTAGAAATAGGGAATACTGAAAGGGGGGATGAATCAACATTCTAAAACCTTTAACTTTTGCCCAATTATGGATGTAACAAATTATCTTAACACATGCATAACATAAGAAGCTAAACAACATGCATAGCAATAAAACTAAAGAACTCATAACACATTATTTGTTCTCGAGGAAACCTTGGCCAAGGGAAAACCCCGGTGGGGATGGTACCCACAAAGATCCACTAATCAAAAGTATCTTGTTAAGGATGTTGACCCTATTAGGAGTCTATTACATGCATATAGTGTCTCAGTCCTGATTAAGGGACTATAGGCCTTGTTAGAAGCCTCAACACTGTTAGGAGTTGGCAATACAAAATGTGATTACCAGATGAGCCCACTACCCAAACAAATAATATATAATATTTACTGATTACAAAAATAGGTCAAGGTACATAACCTTATACTGCTTGCATCAATATCTCTTCGCTGCTCTTCACTTTCACCATTACATTCACATATACATTATACCGCATTGCTCTCTTTTACAATTACAATCTTTACATATCTTTATACAAGTTATTAAGAATAATAAATTTCTAGTCAGCTATCATATTACAAAATATCTTTATCCAAGGGTTAACATCTAGTATGTCATCCCTTTATATTGTTAAGTCATTATTTTGATAAACAAAATAATCCCTTAACTCTTTATCAATTCTGTCCTGTTAGCTTAACACTATCTTTAGTGAAACTGTCATAACTTCTTTCGTGCATGCCGTACTGACTTACGCTCTGAGATGAGTCTTCAATAGTCACCATAGAATCTATGTTAAAGTGTGAAAGCACTGAACTTACTCCAATCAACATCGCAAACCAAAACTGTCATCAGGTTCACTGGTAAAAACACATTGTCTCATACTTAGACTATTTCACATTGCGCTCTGACATACTAGCTCTCTGACCTGTGCGATCTTCATGTAGATCATATGTTTCCATAATGACAACATCTATGTAACCAACTCTGCCAAATTGCCAAAAATCTCCCCCTTTGTCATTGGTGGCAACATATGAGAAAATTGGCTAAGTCTTACAACTTCAAAATCTCAAAATTGTGGCCATAATACAAAACATATATATATATTGTCCTTATGACTTTAATAATCCTCTCTATATACTGTACTCCCCCTAAGAGTATGTATCCTTAACAATTTTCTACTATATAGCTCTCCCCCTTTGACAACAATGACAAAAAAAAGATAAGGAGGGTAACAAAACTGTGTTCACAAAAAGTTATACCTTAATTCAATATTGCAAAGCCGGTAGGCTTGCAACACAATCTGAAAAATTGATCTTCATAGACTCTAACTCTTTCTCCCATGATTTCTTAATTGAATCTTCCACACTGAGTAGTGCACACAATCCATAAGATGCAATATCACATGCTTGGAGATTCTCATAACTAAACTTCTAAAAAGATGTCTTTGCTGAAAGACATTCTTCTAGTTTCCCTTCAATAGTGCTCAAGTTTATAGAAATGTGTTCTCTCAAAAGAGTGAATCTCTTAAGCTTCCTGTCCTTGTCATCTTGAAAAATTCTTATTTCATCATAGATCTTTCTAATTTTCTTCTCAATAACAAATATCTTCACATTGTGGCTCGAAAGAAGGTTCAATTCATTCTGAATTTCTGCTTCCTTCACCTTCATCTTCTGATCTTCCTCTACTACCAAGTTCTCTGATTTTGTACACTGAATGTACAAGGATTTTCCTCTTTCCAAGTTCTTCCTCAAGTCCTTTATAGAGATATCAAGGTTATTGATATCATTCCTAATATTCTGACTGATGTCCAAGAGTGTTTTATCCTCATAAGTTGCTTGAGCTTTCATCTTTTCTATATTAGATAGATTTGTAAACTCATTATCAAAAGTGTTGATTACTTCCTTTTCTCTTTCCAGAGGGTCATCTTTTGCAATCTGTGTAGTAATAATGCCTTGTAATTTCTTAGTAATCTCCTTTAGGCATCCTTCAAGACTCTTTACTTTCTTATTCTTTCCAATGATCTTGTTCAAAGATGTGATCAATTCCATATGATCATCATCATCTACTTCCTTTCCCAAATTATCAATCATAGAACTAATATGAGTTTTCTTGCCAGTCTCAGGTGTAAGACTAATTTCTTCTTAGTGGGAACATGTACTTGTTTTTATGTCACTTTAGGTTCTACAATTGTGGTCTTTTTTTTCTCTTCTCCTTTTGTACTCTCTTACTCTTCAAAAGTTGAATTGTCAACAATGTTTTGAAGATTCTTGAATAAGTTATCATCACCATCCAAGGTGATCTTAGTTACTTCTACATTCATGACTTCATCCTCAATGTTTATGGCTGGTGGAGAGGGAATGTCCTCTTGTTCTGCTTCTTCTACTGCTTGATCTTTAGATTCTTCTACAACTGATGATTCTCCACCATTCTATGACATTACCTTAATGATTGCTTGCTTTGTTTTGTGTTAACTTCTTCATATCTACCTCCCATAATCTAAATGGTTCTCTTCTTGGTTCTCAGATGGGTGCTTAAAGCTTTCATAATCTAATTGAAGTGTACTTCATCTCTCACAACACAAAGTTTTCTTACAAGCTTTTCTCTAATAGCTATGTCCTCTTTTGATGCTCTCTTCTTCCTATTTACAAGTTTATTGTACAAGTCATTAGGTATCTTACCCTGAATTGTATCAAATTTCTTATCAGATAAAATCATATGCTTTACCACTTCATTTTCTAGATTTAATCTCTCTATTCATTAACCTTCTCAACTCGAGGTTTCCAAGTTTTCTTCTTAACAGGAGTGCTTTCATCATCTTTGATTTTTTCAATTTTCCTTTGAACTAGTGGTACCAATGTCTTTTGCCTCTTACCCGGTCCAGTAGCACTCTCTTTTACTCTTTTGCTAGGTGTGGAGGATGTGGATCTGTTGGCAATTTGGCTAATTTGGTTACATAGATGTTGTCATTATGGAAACATAAGATCTACATGAAGATCGCATAGGTCAGAGAGCTAGTATGTCAGAGCGCAATGCAAAATTGTCTAAGTATGAGACAGTGTGTTTTTACCAGTGAACCTGAAGACAATTTTTGTTTGCAATGTCGACTGGAGTAAGTTTAGTGCTTGCACACTTGAACATAGACTCTATGGTGACTATTGAAGACTCATCTCAGAGTGCAAGTTAGTACGACATGTACGGAAGAAGTTATGATAGTTTTTCTAAAGACAATGTTAAGCCGACAAGACAGAATATGAAGACAGAATTGGTAAAGAGTTAAGGGATTATTTTTTTTATCAAAATAATGACTTAACAATATAAAGGGATGACATCCTAGATGTTAACCCTTGGATAAAGTTATTTTGTAATATGATAGCCGACTGGAAAGTTATTAATCTTAATAACTTGTATAAATGTAATTGTAAATTGTAAGAAGGATAATGATGAAGGAAAAAATGTATGTAATAGCGATAGTGAAAGAGAAGCAAAAAGATATTGATGCAAGTAGTATAAGGTTATGTACCTTGACCTAGTTTTGTAATCATTAAATATTGTACATTACTTGTTTGGGCAGTGGGCTCATCTGGTAATCACATTTTGTACTGCCAACTCCTAGCAGGGTCGAGGCTTCTAACAAGGTCTATAGTCCCTTAATCAGGACTGAGACACTATATGCATGTAATAGACTCTTAACAAGGTCAGCATCCTTAACATGATACTTTTGATTAGTGGATCTTTGTGGGTACCATCCCCACCGGGGTTTTCCCTTGGCCAGGGTTTCCTCGAGAACAAATAATGTGTTATGAGTTCTTTAGTTTTATTGCTATGGATGTTTTTTAGCTTCTTATGTTATGCATGTGTTAAGATAATCTGTTATATCCATAATTGGGCAAAAGTTAAAGTTTGTAGAATACTGATTCACCCCCCCTCTTAGTATTCCCTATTTCTAACAATTGGTATCAGAGCTTAGTTACTCAGAAAATAATCATTCAAGGAAAGCCTAGCAGCTTGAGTAAGATCTCTATGGATATGGATATACTACAGAAGAATCTTGAAGAAGCTCTTGAACAGATTGATATGCTTACTAATGAAAGAGATACTCTAAAAATAAAATATATGATGATGCAAAGAACCTCATTGAGAAACTAAAAAATAAGTTGGAAGATCTGAAATTTGAAAAGGAATCCAAAGTTTTCATTGAAGATTGTGATGACAATTTAGAAAAAGAAAATGAGATCCTTAAGCATGAACTAAAGATAGGAAATCTGAAGCTTAATTTGAAAGATGGAAATGGAAAGAATGAAGCAAATCTGAAATCTAAGAATGAAAGTCTAAAGATTGAAAATGAAGGACTAAAATCTAAACTTGGTAAAGTAACATCTGAACTTGAGAAAGTCAATTTGTAGTATGCTGAACTTGAGAAATACAATGCAATTGTGAAAGGTGAACTGACTCAATCTAAACAACAACTTGAAAGGCTATATTCAACTAGTGAGAAGATTGATGAACAAATATCTTATCAAAAACCATTCTATGATAAGACTAGTCTTGGATTCAACACTTTTAAAGCAAATGAAGAAAGCAAGGAACCAGATGTGAAAATATCTGAAAGCATAGATGAGAAGAAGTCTGATGAGATTAACAAATTTGAAGATACACCTAAGGAAGAAGAATCACCTAAGCAAGAGGAATCACCCAAAGGTATGCAAAGAGAATTCAAAGGTAGATGTTTTGCTTGTAATACTATTGGTCATATGAAGAGAGATTGCACAGGTAAGCAATTCAAACCTCTTAATGGTTACTGTTATAATTGTCATGGTTTTGGACATAGAGCTATTGAATGCAGGAAACCTAAATTTATTGAGAATAATAACAGTATTAGAATGTTTAGGAATACTAACAATGCAAATAAGAAACCTACTGAAGATATGAATAGAAGAAATGGAGTAATATGTTATAGATGCAACAAGGTTGGACACATTATTAGAAATTGTAGATCACAGATCAATCAGCTTGGACCAAGATATGGGAACAATGGAATAGTTTGTTAGATATGCAACAAGATTGTACACACAACAAGGCTCTATAGAATGAACAATAGAGTTTTTCATACCAATCCTAACCCTAAAAGTCATGCAAGAAGAAATGAAGATGCAAGCAATAGTAAAAAAGGATGCTATAGTAATTCAGATGAAGTGAAGTTTATCAAAAGCATAGATCAAGGAGACAAATTCAACATGGAAGGTAATTAGGAAGGTGAAGTATTAAAAGGTAAGAATGAATCTTTGCTTGACCCATCTCAAAGTACTTAATTTATGAAAATTGTAGTAGAATAGGAACTTAGATTAGTGTAGAAGTAGATATATGATGAATTGAGTCTTGCACAGTTAATGCAAGGTATTATATGATGTTATAATGCTATGGTTAAGAGTGCAAATAAAAATATTATGTTTTGCGATATTGTAAGAAGTTTTAAGTTTTGCAGGTTAGCAGAATCAACTTTTTGGAAAGAAGCAGCAAAAGAATTGAATGCGATGTCAGATCTAAGTGAGATTGAATTAATAAAAGGTCATGATCAGTATTATTTGATCATCAAAGTGAATTCAAGTGTTAAGGAGATCAAAGAGTAGTGATTAGAAGCTTTTTGCAAAGATTTGGAGAAGAATTTTGTGCCGAATCTACGCAAGCCCTAAATCACGAAATCGAGGTATTTTACTTGGCAGATCTTTAAATCAGTAAAGGAATTAGAGGAAATCATGGATGTTTCTTTAATTCACAATGTTAGAGATAAAAATAGACCTAAGATGAAAAGGGAACCAGTAGAACCCTTGGAAGATGATCCTAGGTTAGCTTTATCATCCGTACCAAATGGAGTTTTACATCTAGACAGTGTTAGAAGTTATCTTGGATGCAAACTAGAGACTATCAGTGATAGTGATTTCACCAAGGAATATCAGAAGATCTACAATTAGGACATGACATTGAAAGAAGGATTTGAACATTTGAAAGATAATGAGATCATTAAGTATGCATTACAATATGAATTTGATAATGAAAAATGTACTCAGATAATTCTAAGCAGAATTCATAATGGGAAGTTTTGGTTAGAAGATAGAGTGATAGATATCATAGCTGATTTGATTCATGAAGTTACTGGACTATCTAAAACTAGAGCCATTCCTTTAAATGAGAAGAACATGAGGAAAATATTTATAGACAACACAAATTCATCCTATAATGGTAGAGGAATTGTGATTAGTAAGATTCAACAAGATGATGTCAAATACTTATGTAAGATCCTAACCACTAAGTTTTGTGCAAACTCAAGAGAGGATGACATGGTAGCTGGAATGATACATGCTACTTATCTGATGTGTGTTGATAAAGTACAAGTTGATATGTGTGAGATTTTGAGAATTCAACTATTTGAGAATTTGGAAAAGATTAAGAAAACTAAGTATACACAGTTTAGATTCTCATCCTTAATCACCTATATGTTTTTTCATCTATTGAGAAGATTTCCTTACACCATTGGAAATGACTAGAATGATGGCCAAAATATAATGGAAAGGATTAACCTAGTGTACAGGAGGCATGTTATTTTTAAAGTGAATGAGAGTTCAATATTCGTAATCAAGACATTTCAAGATATAGTGTCTAGCAGATCAAGGATCCCATAGTCTCTTGTGGAGAAGTATAAAAATGAGATATGTTTCATGGTTGATACTGACTTTACCTACATTGAAGCAGTAGAACCTAGAACAGAGTTCATAGACCCTCTTGGCTATGAGATATCTGAGGTAGAGATAGAAGAGTATGTGAGCAGGTTACTTAAGTGCAAGTTGGACACTCATTGTAATAGGTTTGGAACCTTTGAGGAGAACTTCAACTCTACAAAGACCTTACTTGAAGAGAGGCAATAAAAGAAAAGAGTTGAGATTACTATCAAGAAAATTATAAAAGATACAGGGATGACTGAGTATGAATTCTTGGTAGCAAAGCAAACAGTAGCAACAATCAGAGATATTGGACAAAAAGAAGTTTTATCTATTCCACCTTTATCATCAATTGCAACACAACAAGAAGAAACACAAGTTAAGGTGAAAGTGGAAGAAATTGAGAAGGATCAAGAAGAAAGGATATCCACTAGATCCACTTCCTCCACACCTTGCAAAAGAGTAAAAGAGAGTGCTACTAGACCAAGTAAAAGGCATAAAACATTAGTGTAACCAATTCCAAGGAAAATTGCAGAAATCAAAGATGATGACACTTCTATTAAGAAGACAACTTGGAAACCCAGAGTAGAGAAGCTTAATGAGCAAATCATTCAAGATGGAGACTTTACAAGAATGAATAAGTATTATGATCTCTATGATTATACAGAGAGATTAAATTTGGAAAATGCAGTGGTAAAGCATATGCTTTTGTCTAATAAGAAGTTTGATACAATTTAGGGTAAGATACCTGATGATTTGTACAATAAACTTGTGAATAGGAAGAAGAGAGCATCAGAAGAAGACACATATATTAGAGAAAAGCTTGTAAGAAAGCTTTGTGTTGTAAAAGATGAAGCACACTTTAGTCAAATTATGAAAGCTTTAAGCACCCATTTGAGAACCAAGAAGAGAACCATTCAGATTATGGGAGGTAGATATGAAGAATTTAATGCAGAAATAGAACAAGCAATCATCAAGGTTATGTCAGAGAATTATGGAGAACCATCAGTTGTAGTAGAGCAAGCAGATGAAATAGAACAAGAGGACATTCCCTCTCCACTAGCCATAAACATTGTAGATGAAGTCATGAATGTAGAAGGAACTAAGATCTCCTTGGATATTGATGATAATGTATTCAAGAATTTGGAAAACATTGTTGACAATTCAGCTTTTGAAGAGAAGGAGACTACCAAAGGAGAAGATAAAATAGAGACCACAGTTGTAGAACCTAAAGTGACAGAAAAACTAGTACCTGATTCCACTAAAGAAGATATCAGTCTTACTCTTGAGATTGGAAAGAAGAATTAGATTGGATATATGATTGAAAATTTGGGAAAGGAAGTAGATGATGATGATCATATGGAATTGATCACATCCTTGAACAAGATCATTGGAAAGAATAAGAAAGTAAAAAGTCTTGAAGGATGCCTAAAGGAGCTTATTGAGAAGTTACAAGGCATTGTAACTACACAAATTGGAGAAGTTGACCCTTTGGAGAAAGCAAAGAAAGTGATGAACACTTTTGACAGTGAGTTCACAAATTTAACTGATATAGCAAAAGTGAAAGCTCAAGCAGTCTATGAATTCAAAACACTTTTGAACATTAGCTAGAATATTAGGAATGATATCAACAATCTTGATATCTATATAAAGGACTTGAGAAAGAATTTGGAAAGAGGAAAATCCTTGTACATCCAGTGTACAAAATCAGAGACCTTGACAGTAGAAGAAGATCAGAAGATGAAGATGAAGGAAGAAGAAATTCAGAATGAAACTTTCTTTCAAGCCCCAATGTGACAGTATCTAATGTTGAGAAGAAAATTCGTAAGATATATGATGAAATCAGAATTTTGCAAGATGAAAAGGACAGGAAAATGAAAAGATTCACTCATTTAAGAGAGCACACTTCTATGAAGTTAAGTATTATTGAAGGGCAATTGGAAGAATGTCTTTCAGCTAAGACATCTTTTCAAAAGTTTAACTTTGAGAATCTCCAAGCATGTGAGATAGCATCTTATGGATTATGCGCACTACTCAGTGTGGCAGATTCTATTAAGAAATCATGGGAGAAGGAGTTAGAGGCTATAAAGATTGATTTTGCAGATTGTGTTGCAAGCCTGCCAGCTTTGCAATATTGAATTAAGGTATAACTTTTTGTGAATACAGTTTTGTAACCCTCCTTACCTTTATTTTGTCATTGTTGTCAAAGGGGGAGAGATATATAGCAAAAAATTGATAAGAAAATGATAAGGATTGATACTCTTAGGAGGAGTACTATATTAGAGATAAGATTTTTTTGGAGTTATAAGGATAGTATATATATTTTATACTATGTCCACAATTTTGAGATTTTGAAGTTGTAAGACTTAGCCAATTTTCTCATATGTTGCCACCAATGACAAAGGGGGAGATTTTTGGCAATTTGGATGAGTTGGTTACATATATGTTTTCATTATGGTAACATATGATCTACATGAAGATCACATAGGTCAGAGAGCTAGTATGTCAGAGCGCAATGCGAAATTGTCCAAGTATGAGACAGTGTGTTTTTACTAGTGAACCTGAAGATAGTTTTTGTTTGCGATGTCGACTGGAGTAAGTTAAGTGCTTGTGCACTTGAATATAGACTCTATGGTGACTATTGAAGACTCATCTCAGAGCACAAGTTAGTATGGTATGTACGGAAGAAGTTATGACAATTTTTCTAAAGACAGTGTTATGCCGACATGACAAAATATGAAGATAGAATTGGTAAAGAGTTAATGGATTATTTTGTTTATCAAAATAATGAGTTAACAATATAAAGGGATGACATCCTAGATGTTAACCCTTGGATAAAGTTATTTTTAATATGATAGTCAACTGGAAAGTTATTAATCTTAATAACTTGTATAAATGTAATTGTAAATTGTAAGAAGGATAATGATGAAAGAACGAATGTATGTAATAGCGACAGTGAAAGAGAAGTGAAAAGATATTGATGCAAGGAGTATAAGGTTATGTACCTTGACCTAGTTTTGTAATCAGTAAATATTGTACATTACTTGTTTGGGCAGTGGGCTCATCTGGTAATCACATTTTGTATTGCCAACTCCTAACAGGGTTGAGGCTTCTAACAAGGCCTATAGTCCCTTAATCAGGACTGGGACACTATATGCATGTAATAGAATCCTAACAGGGTCAACATCCTTAATAGGATACTTTTGATTAGTGGATCTTTGTGGGTACCATCCCCACCGGGGTTTTCCCTTGGCCAGGGTTTCCTCGAGAACAAATAATGTGTTATGAGTTCTTTAGTTTTATTTCTATGCATGTTGTTTAGCTTCTTATGTTATGCATGTGTTAAGATAATCTATTATATCCATAATTGGGCAAAAGTAAAAGTTTGTAGAATATTGATTCACCCCCCCTCTCAGTATTCCCTATTTCTAATAGGATCTAGTGGATATCCTTGCTTCTTGATCCTTCTTTGTTTCTTCCACTTTTACCTTAACTAGTGTTTCTTCTTATTGTTCTACAATTGATGATAGAGGTGGAACAGACAAAACTTCTTTTTGTCCAATATCTCTAATTGTTGCTGTTGTTTGCTTGGCTACCAAGAATTCATGTTCAGTCATCCCTATATCTTTTAGAATTTTCTTGATAGTACTCTCAACTCTTTTCTTTGACTGTTTCTCTTCAAGGATGGTCTTTGCGGAGTTGAAGTTCTCCTCAAAGGTTCCAAACCTGTTACAGTGAGTATCCAACTTGCACTTAAGTAATCTGCTCACATATTCTTCTATCTCAACCTCAGATATCTCATATCCAAGAGGGTCTATGAACTCTATTCTAGGTTCTACTTCTTCAATGTAAGTAAAGTTAGTATCAACCATGAAACATATCTCATTTTTATACTTCTCCACAAGAGATTGTGGGATCCTTGATCTGCTAGACATCAAATTCTGAAAAGACTTAATTACCAATACTGCAATTTCATTTACTTTATTCATAACATGCCTCCTATACACTTGGTTAATCCTTTCCATTTTAGTTTGGCCATCATTCCAGTCATTTCCAATGGTGAATGGAAATCTTCTCAATAGATGAGAAAACATATAAGTGATTAAAGATGAAAATCTAAACTGTGAAAACTTTGTCTTCTTTATCTTTTCCAAATTTTCAAACAACTGTATCCTCAAAATCTCACACATATCAACTTTTATTTTATCCACACACATCAAACAAGCTGCATGTATCATTCCAGCTACCATGTCATCCTCTCTTGCATTAGCATAAAACTTATTTGTTAGGATCTTACATAAGTATCTGACATCATCTTGTTGTATCTTGCTAATTACAATTCCTTTGCCATTGTAGGATTAATTTGTGTTGTCTATGACTATTTTCCTCATGTTTTTATCATTTAAAGGAATGGCTCTAGTTTTAGATAGTCCAGCTACTTCATGAAATAAGTCAGCTGTGATATCTATCACTTTGTCATCTAACCAAAACTTTCCATTGTGAATTTCGCTTAGGATTATCTTGGTACATTCTTCATTATCAAATTCATATTCCAAAGAATACTTAATAATCTCATTATATTTCAAATGCTCAAACCCTACTTTTAATGACATGTCATGATTATAGATTTTTTGATATTCCTCTGTGAAGTCACTATCACTGATAGTCTCTAGTTTACATCCCAGATAACTTCTGACATTCTCTAGATGTAAAACTCCATCTGGTACAGATGATAAAGCTAACCTAGGATCATCTTCCAAGGGTTCTACTGGTTCTCTTTTCATTTTAGGTCTATTCTTATCTCTGACATTGTGAATCAATGAAATATCCATGACTTCCTCTAATTCCTTAACTAATTTAAAGATCTGCCAAGTAAAATACTTTGATTTCACGATTTAGGGCTTGCGTAGATTTGACACAAAATTCTTCACCAAATCCTTGCAAAATGCTTCCAATCACTGCTCTTTGATCTCCTTGACACTTGTATTCACTTTGATGATCAAATAAAATTGATCATGACCTTTTATTAATTCAATCTTACTTAGATCTGACATCGCATTCAATTCTTTTTCTGCTTCTTTCCAAAGAGTTGATTATATTAACCTGCAAAACTTAAAACTTCTTGCGATCTCGCAAAACATAATATTTTTCTTTGCACTCTTAACCATAGCATTAGAACATCATATAATACCTTGCATTAACTACACAAGACTCAATTCATCATATATCAAATTCTACACTAATTTAAGTTCTTATTCTACTGTAATTTTTTTATGAATTAAGTACTTTGAGATGGGTCAGGTAAATACTCATTCTTACCATTTAATACTTCACCTTTTTAACTTCCTTCAGAACTGAATATGTCTCCTTGATCTATGATTTTAACTAATTTCACTTCATCTAAATTACTACAACATCCTTTCTGATTGTTGTTTGCATCTTCATTTCTTCTTACATAACTTCTAGAGTTAGGATTGGTATGAAAAAATCTATTGTTCATTCTACAAAACCTTGTTGTATGTCCAATCTTGTTACATATCTGACAAACTATTCCATTGTTTCCATATCTTGGTCCAGGCTGATTGATCTATGATCTACAATTTCTAGCAATGTGTCCAACCTTGTTGCATCTATAATAGACTACTCCATTTCTTCTGTTCATATCCTCAATAGGTTTCTTATCTGCATGGTTAGTATTTCTAAACATTCTAATACTATTGTTATTCTCAACAAATTTAGGTTTTCTGCATTCAATAGCTCTATGTCCAAAACCATGACAATTATAATAATAACCATTAAGAGGTTTAAATTGCTTACCTGTGCAATCTCTCTTCATGTGACCAACAGTATTACAAGCAAAACATCTACCTTTGAATTCTCTTTCAATACCTTTAGGTGATTCCTCTTGCTTAGGTGATTCTTCTTCCTTAGGTGTATCTTCATATTTGTTAATCTCACCAGACTTCTTCTCATCTATGCTTTCAAATATTTTCAGATCTGGATCCTTGCTTTCTTCATTTCGTTAAAAGTGTTGAATCCAAGACTAGTCTTATCATAGAATGGCTTTTGATAAGATATTTGTTCATCAATCTTCTCACTAGTTGAATATAGTCTTTCAAGTTCCTGCTTAGATTGAGTCAGTTATCCTTTCACAATTGTATTGTATTTCTCAAGTTTAGCATACTGCAAATTGACTTTCTCAAGTTCAGATGTTACTTTACCAAGTTTAGATTTTAACCCTTCATTTTCAAGCTTAAGATTTTCATTCTCTGATTTCAGATTTGCTTGATTCTTGCCACTTCCATCTTTCAGACTTAGCTTCAGATTTTCTATCTTTAGTTCATGTTTAAGGATCTCATTTTATTTTTCTAAGTTGTCATCATAATCTTTAATGTGAATTTCGGATTCCTTTTCAAATTTCAGATCTTCCAATCTATTTTTTAGTTTCTCAATGAGGTTCTTTGCATCATCATATTTTCCTTTCAGAGTATCTCTTTCTTCAATAAGCATATCGATCTGCTCAAGAGCTTCTTCAAGATTCTTCTGTAGCTGATCCATATCCATAGAGATCTTACTCAAGCTGCTAGGCTTTCCTTGAATGATTATTTTCTGAGTAACTAAGCTCTGATACCAATTGTTAGAAATAGGGAATATTGAGAGGGGGGGGGGGTGAATCAGTATTCTACAAACTTTAACTTTTGCCCAATTATGGATATAACAGATTATCTTAACACATGCATAACATAAGAAGCTAAACAACATGCATAGCAATAAAACTAAAGATCTCATAACACATTATTTGTTCTTGAGGAAACCCTGGCCAAGGGAAAATCCCGGTGGGGATGGTACCCACAAAGATCCACTAATCAAAAGTATCTTGTTAAGGATATTGACCTTGTTAGGAGTCTATTACATGCATATAGTGTCTTAGTCCTGATTAAGAGACTATAGGCCTTGTTAGAAGCCTCAACCCTGTGAGGAGTTGGCAGTACAAAATGTGATTACCAGATGAGCCCACTACCCAAAAAAGTAATATATAATATTTACTAATTAAAAAAATAGGTCAAGGTACATAACCTTATATTGCTTGCATCAATATCTCTTTTTTGCTCTTCACTTTCTCTATTACATTCACATATACATTATACCGCATTACTCTCTTTTACAATTACAATATTTACATATCTTTATACAAGTTATTAAGAATAATAACTTTCCAATTGGCTATCATATTAAAAAATATCTTTATCCAAGGGTTAACATCTAGGATGTTGTCCCTTTATATTGTTAAGTCATTATTTTGGTAAACAAAATAATCCCTTAACTCTTTATCAATTCTGTCTTGTCAGCTTAACACTGTCTTTAGTACAACTATCATAACTTCTTCCGTACATGTCGTACTAACTTGTGCTTTGAGTTGAGTCTTCAATAGTCACCATAGAGTCTATGTTCAAGTGTGCAAGCACTGAACTTACTCCAGTCAACATCACAAACCAAAATTGTCATCAGGTTCACTGGTAAAAACACATTGTCTCATACTTAGACAATTTTGCATTGCGCTCTGACATACTAGCTCTCTGACCTGTGTGATCTTCATGTAGATCATATGTTACCATAATGACAACATCTATGTAACCAGATCAGCCAAATTGCCAACATGGCCCTCTTCTTCATTTTGTTTGTGATCATTCTTCACATTTTGAGATGAGTGTGGATACTTTGGAGAAACATTTGGAGGAAGTTTTTATCTTGACATGAGACACTTCAGTTTCTAGATCTTTTTCTGTATTTATCTTCACTAGAACTTGGATTATTATTTTCACTAGTATGGCCTAGTACACCTAATTTGTAGGGGCAAATTTCAGAATTTACATGGGGACACTAGAAAAATTCTTAGAGAATTCATACATCTTGATATTTCTTCCTATATCTTCCTTTTCAGATTGGAGGGACATCAAACATATAATTTTGGTTAATTGTTTCTTCCAAAAAGGAGGAACATTGTTCAACAATACTAGAGAATATTGTATATCTAGTTTGGAGCATCTACCATTTATGCATATTCTACATTGAGAGGATATTATATGGTCTCTCTTCTTCTCTCTTATGGGGGTTGTTTTCATCACAAGGGGTTTCATCCATCTGATTCTTCATTGGGAGTATATATTTTATTTTCATGTCTCTTTCAGGGAGGACTTTTGTCCCGTTGGTTTTTCTCCTTTTCTCAATTTGTGAGAGTTTGCATTGCACATTACATGGCCTAGTATTTGGGGGTCATCTTGCATTATTTGCATTATGTACATTCTCCCTAATTTTCACTTAAGGGTGGATGTTGGTGTGTTTATTTTTTTACCTAATGTGGCTTTCTCTTAGGACCTAGATACATATCTTACTTGAGTTTACTTAGGGACCACATAGGAATATTCTCACTTTCTATTGTGTTATCACATTATCATTTTCATGTACCTTAACTGGACCTTTGCTACACTTATCACTTTATCACTTTTCCACCTTTAGTGGATATGTTCCACAAACACCTTTCCAATTTGGAGGGTGATCCACCTTTCATGGATTTGTGGTATAAACACCTTGCTACCTTAGAGGGTGATCCACCTTTAGTGGACATGTGACATTTTTAGTTTTCCACATTAGGTGGGTGATAAGTGTAGACACATAAAAAAAGTCCTCCTAAAATCAAGAAAATTCATCTATTAATTAAATAAGCATTTATGTTTATTTAATTAATTCATTAGCCTTTTCCCTTATTATTTAAATAAATATTTCTATTTATTTAAATAATTCACTAAACCTTTTCTGTCCTAAAAATAAATAAATTCCTATTAAATATTTAATTACCCATTTTCCATTTCTTGATACACCTATTTATGAGATAAACACCTTTGTTCATTTTATAAATTTCTAAATCCTATTCCTTCTAATCCCACCAAATCACCTTCAATGACACTGTCACATGTCTCTTTATTTGAATTTTGTTCCTAAATTCAATATCTGAGCTACCTACCACTCATTTCTATTGCCTTGTAATCTCCTTTATTCTCACCTAAACTTTACCTTCTATATAGTCTTATTCACTCTCCTATCGCCTCTTAATCCTAGATCTTGATTTTCATTATATGTCTATAGAACAAGGCTTTCTCCCATGATTTGAATCTAATAGGAAATTCTAATGAGCAATCTATTGAGATTTTCATACTTGGTGATCTTTGAGAGCCACATCTATCTTTATTATCATCATAATCTTGGCATCTTGTTATTATCTTTCCATCTTCATTATCATCATCATCTTTCCATATTTCTACTAACTTTCTATTACCATTAAATCGTAGCCTTCATACTATTATTTGCATAGTATTTTCTTCAATCAACCATCCACATTCTCCCATAGCCTCTTATGCATGTGCTAACAAATTTGAGAGAACCAACATTTCAATACAAGATCTTGGAAAATAGGAGCACAATAGAGTTAAGCATCTCTTGAATGCACGGTATACTTATTTTTTATTTATTTCATATTTGCGCATTCTTGAGGAAGTGCTCTATTATATGATATTGGTTTTAATTTTCTTACTTCTAGGGCTTATGGTTGGGTTTAGTGGGTGTACAAGATAGGTTGTTATAATTCTATCATCATCATTTTGGCATGCCTAGTGGAAATATGTTCCTATTAGATCTATATGTTTATAGGCTTTTTAAGCTTGTATTGTTGTTTTGTTTAATTATTTTCAAGGATAACCTTGTTCTTGTAGAGTTGAAGATAAAATCCTAGGGTTTTCAAAGTTCTAGTCATATCTTTTAAATGACTTATAATTTTTCCATGAAATTTTTATTGCAAGTTGAGGATGCTATTAAGAGGTCTTAGTCCAAAAATCCAAATTTTCCTGTCAATCATATGTGAGTTGTGATTTTATTATTATTTTCATGAAATTTTTATTCTAGTCACAAATCAGAAATTATTTTGGAAAACTTTACATTTTTGGAAAGCTCTAAAAATTCTACAGGGGGTTTATTCTTTGAATTTTTAAAATTGATGAAAAATAATTACCAAAAAAGTAGATATTTAAAAAATGGTACTTTTTGATAAATTGGTTTTTAATACAAGTCTAATTACTAAGAGTGGATGGGTGAATCAGTAATCAACAAATTCTCTAATTTCAAACTCTTTAAACTTTATGCACCATAACATTCAACAAAAATTAATATAACTAGAAACTTTCACACATGCATTCACAAATAAGCAATCACATAATGAAGACATCGTATTTTTATCGTGAAAACCCAAATGGGAAAAACCACATGTGGGGGTTGGTACCCACTAAATTTGTACTCTTCTAGAATACACCGTGTGAGGAGCTTACCTTGTTAAAGGTTTACAAAAGCATTGTTAGGTGCTACCCGGTTAAGGGAGTTTCCTATAGGTATGTTCAGATCTTTTTCATTTTAGGAAAATCCTTGTTAGAGGACTTTAAACATTCAGTATTAATGCTAGCTTGTTAGAGGATTTACAACAAAGATCTATTAGGATCCACCCTGTTAAGGGATTTCACTATTACAATGGTTAGAAAGCAATAGATAGAAATGATCTGTGAAATTGCACTACCTCTGCATAATCATATCCGTTTAAGCTTTGAAACTCTTCTAAACACTATATTCTTTCCTGGGTTAATCACACTTGATTCCTTCAATTTCTTTGTCGCTGCACCCTTTTGTGATTCGCAATCAACAACTAACTTCTTTTTCAACTTTCCAATACATAGACTTTTCTTCAACCGAATTAAAATAAACCCTAGATCTAAGATAACAACTATCCAGATCAAATTAGGTATGATACAATGTATCTAACAACTCATAATTTTTTTTTCTCTGATCCTATCAACTTCCATATGAATATCACCTTGGAAATTGAACCATGTTCAACAATTTGTTTGACCAAAAGAAACTTCTCAAAGAATCCACTTCAAATGCATATCTTAGGCAATGTGATGTCAAATACTTTCCACAAATCATGGAACTACCTTACTACTTCACTAAAAACATCACTAATCCCATTGCCACTTCAAATTTCTTCACCAATTCACAAATCTTCGTTACCTGTTCAAGAATGAGAGCTATCTTTTTTTTCCTTTTCATTCCATTTATACTGATTCATGTCAATTAAACCATCTTCACTGGTCAACAATATGAGTCATGATCTTTATCACAATATCTTGACATTGTTATCAACCATATCCTATGAGGGTATGTGCAGGATCTGTTGGAGATTTGTTAGTAGACCAGTACTGACTATATGTTTGTCATTGATGACAACATATGGAAAGTAGCATGCGTGGAAGTCTTATGCAGTAAGCTTTCAGTATATGTAGTATGGACATGATATCAGCATGATATCATGGGCGCAAAAGTTAACTATTAGTACAGACAATTATATAGCAGCTGGTGTCAACAGTGTTCTTGATAGAGTAACAGACAGTGTTCTATGTATGGTTGTCCGTACAGTTATCATGGAGCCTTGCACACTTGGATATATGTTGAAGACATGTTAGTGATGTTAAGTTCATGGACACATAGTTTGATGATGAATGCAAGCAAATTTATGCAGTTGTTATTTGCCAGTTGCAGTTTCCTATGTTTGTTCAGAAGAGCTGACAGAGAATTTATTGGTTCTTGAGTTGCACCTATCTTGAGGGTATGGACCCTTAGATTTAAGCTTGGAGAAGTGTTATTGATGTTTTATTAAGAGTGCATAAGATAATTCAGCCTACAGAGAAAGTTCCAGTTGTTTTGGTAGAGCCGACATTGTGTAGCATGCATCTACAATTATTTTATTAGATAGGTCCTAGAATGTGTTGTGTGCATAGTAGAGCCAATAGAATGTTTATTGGAGTTTGTTATATTTTCTTTAATATTATTTCAAGGTGGTTCTAACAAGCTGACTTGATTATATCATTTGGAGGAAAGATATTTATAGGCAGTCATTTGTGATTGCTTATGTGTGGTTCATGGATGATTAAGCAGAGCAGAGCATAGTGTGTGAAGTGTTGAGCCATCAGAAGAAGGTCTATGTGACCAAGTAAAGTACTTGTGCTATTCATTGGAACTGATCCAAATAGTAGGTCAAAGCGCAGTTCACCAAGATCTAGATATAGTGTGTATCTGTTAATCAAAAGGTTGTAGCCTTCACCCATTTGAGCAGTGAGCTCTTAGATTGTGCATCCTCTCCGCTAACAGGGACAATTGTAAAAGACTCCTAACAGGGTCTGACCCTTGACTAGGTCTACTGTACTTAATATATTGTAAAGCTACTCCTAATAGGGTAAAGGATCTTCTAACAAGGATCATTATACACTAGTACAAAATATTAGTGGGTATCAAGTCCCACCTAGGTTTTTACCTATTTGGGTTTCCTCGTAACCAAAATATTGGTGTTGTGTTTATGTGTTCTTTCATTGTGTTTATGCTTTATGTTTAAGTATACTTAATTAGATAAAAAATTGAATCTTGTAGATAACTAATTCAGCCCCCCCCCCCTCTTAGTTATCTCTTGGGACTATTCCTAACAATTGGTATCAGAGCCAAGTGCCTCAGAGAGAAATTTTAATAGCTTGAGGTTGATCAGATGGTGTACTTTAGGAAAGAGAGTCCTAAGTTTGATGGAGAAAATTATCTTGATTGGAAGAACAAGATGGTGACTCATTTGCAGTGCATTGCTTTTGAAGTTTTTAATGTAACTATCAAAGTAGCCAAGATTCCTACCTTAGAAGACCTTGCAAAAGATGATGCTACTAACGTACAAAAGAAATTGTTTCATCAAAATGCTATTGCTAAAGAAGCCCTTATCAATGCCCTATCTGATGGTGAATTTTTAGAAGTAAAAAAGATAGATACAACCCATAAAATATGGAAGCACCTTGAAGACATATTTGAAGGAGACAAACAAGAAAAGGATGTGCGCAGAAAGATATGTAAGAAAAGATACAATTCATTAGAGATGCTACTTGAAGAAAATATCATAGCTTACAATCAGAGGATTAATGAAGCAGTTTCTGGAATTAGGAACAATGGTGGAGAGATTTCAGAGGAAGACATTATGGACAAGTTAATGACTACTCTTACTCCATAATATGAAAGCAAGATCAACATCCTTGATGAGACCATGCAGCTTACATCAAATTTCAAGAGAGAGACCTTGATCAACAAAATATCAGCTTTTGAGATTTAAAGATTGAATAAAGAACCTAAGAGTGAGACAACTTTCAAAGCAATAGTCCATGGTAAGAAATCTGCAAACACTTCTAGTAATTTTGATGATGATGATGAAGAGAAAAAATTAGATGATTTTATTGCTATGATTTCCAAAAGAGAAAAGAAAGGAAAAGGAAAATATGAAGGTCAATTACCATTTAAGTGGTTTTCATGTAACAAAATAGGTCACTTTGCATCTAAGTGTCCCACTAGAGCTAGAAAATTCAAAAAGGATTACAAGCCTAAGTATTCTAAGGAATGCTACTATGCTGGAGATGGAGTTTCAGATGAAGAATCTGGTGAAGAAGAAATTGGATTCATTACTATTGTAGACAAAATGAATAACAAGACAATTCATGAAGACAACAAAGAGAATCAAGAGCTAGCATTGATTTCACAAGCTGACATAAGGACAGACTGGATTATAGATTGTGGTTGCTCACATCACATGATAGGTGATAAAGGTAGGTTTATTCATTTGGAAAAATACAATGGTGGTATGGTCAAATTTGGAGACAACACTCCTAAACCTATAGTGGGTAGAGGAGCCATCACTTTGGATGGAAAGAACAATACATATGATGTTCTTTATATTGAGGGTTTCAAACATAACCTTCTCAGTGTTGGATAGTTACTTGGAAAAGGCTATCAGTTGCAATTCAAAGATGACAAATGCATTATTAACAACAAAGATGGTGTTATGATTGCATTAGGCTCAAAGACAAGAGGTATTTTTTTTCAACTCAATTCAGAAGCAAGTTGTTTTGTTGCTAAAGTTAATGACAGTTGGTTATGGCATAAAAGACTATGTCATATCAATTTTGATAACATAGTAAAGATAAGCAATGTTAAGGCAGTAAGAGATCTACCTAGCATAGCAAAGCCAGTTGATACTATATGCAGGGAATGTGTGATGGGAAAGCATGTGAGAAATTCCTTTAGGAGCAAGTAGAATTCAGTAGAGAACAAGTTGGATCTGATTCATACAGACCTGTGTGGTCCAACTCAAAAAAGATCATACTATGGTGAAAGTTATTTCATTTTGTTTGTTGATGATTATACTAGGATGATGTGGGTTGCGTTATTAAAAGATAAGTCAGAAGCATTTGAGAAATTCAAAATATTCAAAGCTAAGGTTGAGAATGAATCTAGACTAAAGATTAAATGTTTGAGATTGGATAGAGGAGAAGAATTCACCTCTGACAGATTCTATGAGTACTGCGAAGAACATGGCATAAAGAGACAGTTAAGTGCACCTAGAACCCCTTAATAGAATGGAATTTTAGAGAGAAGGAATAGAATCATTCTTGATACAATGCGCACCATTATGAGAGAAGGAAAATTTGCACACACCTATTGGAGAGATGTGGTCAATACAACAGTCTATACCATCAACATAATTCAATTGAGGCCTGGCGCTGACAAAACACCTTATGAGATATGGTTTGGTAATGTTCCCATAGCAAAATACTTCAAAATCTTTGGAAGCAAGTGCTACATCAAGAGGGATGAAGCAGTAGGCAAGTTTGATGAAAGAAGTGATGAAGGTATTTTTCTTGGTTACTCTACTAAAAGTAAAGCTTATAGATGTTTCAATTTAAGATTGAAAAAGATCATTGAAAGTGCTCATGTAAAGATTGATGAAAAGTTTATGATTCAAGAAAGATATCATGATTACTCACCTATGATTGAGGAAGAACCTAGACCCTCTACTAGTGAGACATTTATTGAAGAAATGTTTGATAGTATTGATGTGTTATTCAATGACCCTGAGACAAGTGAAGAAGAAACTCCTAAGGCTGATAAATCAACATCACCTAAAGTTCCAAAGTTTACATCAAGAAATCATTCCAAGGTAGACATCATTGGAGATCAGAGCGGAAAAGTCTTAACAAGATCACAAGCAAAGAACTCAGCTAGCAGTGAAGTGATATGTTTACTATCTCAGATTGAACCTTTAAGTGTTGAAGATAATTGTAATGATTCAGATTGGCACGATGCTATGAAATAAGAACTTGATCAGATCATTAAGAATGACACTTGGGAACTGGTCCCAAGACCTAGTGATAAGAGTGTGATTGGAACAAAGTGGATATTCAGAAACAAGATGAATGAAGATAGTACAGTAGTAAGAAATAAAACAAGATTAGTATGTAAAGGATATGCACAAAGAGAAGGCATTGATTATTTAGACACATTTTCACCTGTGAGAAGATTAGAAGCTATCAAGTTGTTTCTAGCCTATGCTACAATAAAAAAATTCAAAGTTTATTAGATGGATATCAAGTCAACATTCCTAAATGGAGACTTGAAAGAAGTATACATTGAGCAGCCTGAAGGATTAACCTTATCAGACAGACTTGATATGGTATGTAGATTGAAGAAAGCCCTCTATGGACTTAAGAAAGCCCCTAGAGCATGGTATGAGAGACTAGATGGATACTTAACATAGATTGGATTCAAGAAAGGATCAACAGATTGTAAAGGTTTACTACTTGTAGCTATATTTGTTGATGACATTATCTTTGGAGGTAATGAAAAACTCAATGTTGAATTTTCCAAAGAAATGAAGAATGAGTTTGAGATGAGTATGATTGGTCCTATCAAGTATTTTTTGGGACTAAATGTGTAGCAGACAGAAAAATAAATTTTCATTAATCAATCAAAGTATGTAAAAGAGATACTGAAGAAATTCAAGATGGATGATTGCAAGCCAGTACAAACCCCTATGATCATTGGATGCAAGCTTACAAAAGAAGATGACTCACTAGTAGTAGATATAATATTTTATAAGACTATGATTGGTAAACTCATATATCTTACTCAGACTAGACCTGATATTTCCAATGCAGTTGGAAAAGTTGGAAGATTTACAGAAGAGCCTAAATAAAGTCACCTCATGGCGGTAAAAAGAATATTCAGATACTTACAGGGCACTATAGTTTATGGTCTATGGTATCATAATTCAAAAAATGTTGAGCTTCATGTGTACATAGATGCAGATTGGGCAGGATGTGTTGATGACATAAAGAGTACTTCAGGTGGAGCAATGTTTCTTGGTGATAGACTTGTCACTTGGACAAGAAAGAAACAAAATTGTATTTCTCAATCAATAGTAGAAGCGGAGTATGTTACAGCATCCTTGAATTGTTCTACAATTGTTTGGATCAAGCAAATGATAAAGGATTTTGGAATTCAAATTGATTATCCTATTGTTATTCACTGTGATAAAACTAGCACTATCAATATGTCAAAGAACCATGTGATGCATGCAAAGACAAAGCACATTGCTATCAAGTATCACTTCCTAAGAGAGAAAGTGATAGAGAAAGAAGTCAAGTTGGACTATGTGAGTACTAAAGATCAGTTGGAAAATATATTCACAAATCCCTTGCCTAAGGATACTTTTGAGTATCTTAGGGAGAAGTTGGGATTCATTCCCTTGCCTAATTATTCTTAGAAAAAAATTAAAGGCATCAATCCTTAGGGACTGATGGAAGGTTGACTACTCTACCTCAAGAGTAGTACCGGTGCTTAAAATGAATGGCACCCTTTTGCATTGATGTCAAAGGGGGAGTATATATATAGAATCATGAAAAATAGAAGCAAAAAGAGGAGTAATATAATAAGGGGGAGCAACATTTAGTTATGACAACAGTATAGTTGAAGAAATGGAGAATATTAGAAAATATTACAGCAAATGGAGGATTCATCTTTGGGGGAGTTTTGAAGAGGAAATGGAGAATGTTATAAAAGAAATGTTCATTTGGGTTAGTGGTGGTTTTTCATTCCACATGTTGCCATCAATGCCAAAGGGGGAGATTGTTGGAGATTTGCCAGTAGACTAGTACTGACTGTATGTTTTTCATTGATGACAACATATGGAAAGTAGCATGCATGGAAGTCTTATGCAGTAAGATTTTAGTATATGTAGTATGGACATGATATCAGCATGATATCATGGGCGTAGAGGTTAATTGTTAGTACAGACAATTATATAGCAGCTGGTGTCAGCAGTGTTCCTGACAAAGTAACAGACAATGTTCTGTGTATGGTTGTCCGTAAAATTATCATGGAGCCTTGCACACTTGGATATATGTTGAAGACATTTTAGTGATGTTAAGTTCATGGATGCATAGTCTGATGATGAATGCAAGTGAAGTTATGTAGTCGTTATTTTCCAGTTGTAGTTTCCTGTGTTTGTTCAAAAGAGCCGACAGAGAGTTTATTGGTTCTTGAGTTGTACCTATCTTGAGGGTATGCACCCTTGGAGTTAAGCTTGGAGAAGTGTTATTGATGTTTGGTTAAGAATTCATAAGTTAATTCAGCCTATTGAGAAAGTTCCAATTGTTTTGGTAGAGTCGATAGTGTGTAGCGTGTGTCTACAATTATTTTATTAGACAGGTCCTAGAATGTGTTGTGTGCATAGTAGAGCCAATAGAATGTTTATTGGAATTTGTTATTGTTTCTCTAATATGATTTCAAGGTGGTTCTAACAAGCTAACTTGATTATATCATTTGGAGGAAAGATATTTATAGGTAGTCATTTGTGATTGCTTATGTGTGGTTCATGGATGATTAAGCAGAGTAGACCAGAGTGTGCGAAGTGTTGAGCCATCAAAAGAAGGTCTATGTGACCAAGTAAAGTACTTGTGCTATTCATTGGAACTGATCCAAAGAGCAAGTCAAAGCATAGTTCACAAAGATCCAGATATAGTGTGTATCTTTTAATGAGAAGGTTGTAGCCTTCACCCATTTGAGCAGTGAGCTCTTGGACTCTGCATCCTCTCTCCTAACAGGGACAATTTTAAAAGACTCCTAATAGGGTCTGACCCTTGACTAGGTCTACTATAATTAATATATTGTAAAGCTACTCCTAACAGGGTAAAGGATCTTCTAACAAGGATCATTATACATTAGTATAGAATATTAGTGGGTATCAAGTCCCACCGGGGTTTTTACCTATTTGGGTTTCCCTGTAACCAAAATATTGGTGTTGTGTTCATGTGTTCTTTCATTTTGTTTATGCTTTATGTTTAAGTATACTTAATTGGATAAAGAATTGAATCTTGTAGATAATTGATTCACCCCCCACCCCCCCCCTCTCATTTATCTCTTGGGACTATTCCTAACAGGATCATGGTATACCAAACTATAGCCTTAAGTGGCAATGAAAAATCAAAAAATTAGGGTTAGTCAACTTGACATAAAAATTTGAACATCTTATCAACCTTATGTGAAAAATTTGTAAAAATAGAATCTGTAGGAAATTGAATGTAGTTTCTAAACTACTAGCTCTTGTCTAAAAAAAATTGATCTAATTGTTCAAAATTTTAGATTTCAATGCAGTATTACAAAATTTTTAGGGAAAAGATAAAAAGTACGTGTATGTCTAACCATCTTAATCACAATCAAATGATGATATATTTTCACAAGATTCTAGATATAAGAAGTAGCTAGACTCA
This sequence comes from Chamaecyparis obtusa, assembly GCA_027943335.1. NCBI lineage: Eukaryota > Viridiplantae > Streptophyta > Pinopsida > Cupressales > Cupressaceae > Chamaecyparis > Chamaecyparis obtusa. The sequence continues at coordinate 3,774,115 of BSBK01001154.1, read as the reverse complement.
TGTCTAGATGTGATGCATATTACAAAATTGAAAACTTTTTTTTTTTTCTTATAGTAGGCAAAGCATAGAATGTAACGCATGTTTCAGATTTCAAAAAGGTTAAATGGTTTGAAAGTTATAGTTTTTTTTAATCAATATGTCAATTAGGACTTTAAAGATAACTCAATTAAAAAATAATTAATAATTACTTACTGAACTCAAAATTTGACAGCAATTATATTGATGGAAAGCTAATAATGTCTTTAAGAAACCCTTTTCGTTTCATCAATTTCGGGTGAAAAAAAGGTTGTTAGCTACATGGTTGAAGTCTCGAGATCAAAAAAAATCTAGAGAACACACCTTATGGGTTGACCATTCATGTTTTACATTTCCCAAGGCAAATACCAAGCCTAATTGGATATTCGATAAAATCGGATATCTGAAATCTCCCGCCTAATTCAACATTTCAATTTGACTATTTTTTCAATTTTAAGTTACATTTTTTTTTTGATGTTAATATTAAATGAGTTGACTATTTTTTTTAGTTTTAAGTTATATATTAAAATTTTTTATTTTATTTTATATTAATATTAAATGATAATAGAATAACATTAGTATTATAGTATTATATAAATTTTTATATTAGTATTGTATTATATTATTATTTATTTCTCTATTGTATAATAGTATAATATTAGTATAAAATGTTTATATTATATGTTCAATAATACCTGAGAGAGAGAGAGAGAGAGATTTTGGGTATTCGATTATTTTTACTAGCATTAAAAAGAAAAAGTTTATTCTCTGGGTTCCTCAGCCCGAGAAGCACATTTTTCTGTAGAGAATCATAGGATTGTAGTTGTAGAAGACAAAAATCCACTTTTTCCCCCTTCTTGGTTGGAATTTCTCTATTATCAAAGGTTTTTGCATCACCTTTTTGGTCTCACTATGGGGAGCAGTAGTCATCGAAAGCATAAACAGAAGAGGAAACTCAAAAATGAAGAGATTGAAGTGTATAGAGAAATGGATAGGGTTTCTCATCAGAACAAAAGACAAGGTATGTTAAATATTAATGAAGATGTGGGCATAGGCCCACCCTTAAATGTCATTTCAAGTGAAGAAGAATGTGAATTTGAAATGATTTATGACAATAATATTAAAAATGAGAATGTAGGGATTGAAGATGAAAATGTAGGTTTTGAAAATGAACATGTAGATGTGGACAATGGAAGTGTGGACATTGACAATGAAAATCCATCGATTGAATATGAAGGAATTGACAATGATAATGGTACACAAGAACCAAATCAACGTAACACATCTCCAAATTATATGAGAAATGAAGTCCCTTGGGAGGAATAAAGACAAACTTCAAAATTGACACTTTCAAGAACAAAAAAATGGTTACTTGAAATTGATGAGAACATAATGAGAAATTTTGATGGCAAGAGATCAGAAAGAACCATTTGGTTGTGGGTTTCAAAACTTTTTGATCATTTTTTTAGCTAGAAGACGTTGGTTGATAAATGTCAAATGTTTGTGCAATTGTTAAAGATGCAGAAGATGAGACATATACTAGTCAAATTGAAGATTAGTGTGAACAAGAAAAAGGAGAATGCTATTATTGTGAGAAACATTTTTAGTTCTGATGAATGATACTCCCCTTAATACCACAAACACATAACAAAAACAAAGAAACAACAATTTGCAATAACAGAAAATGGGCTTCTTATTATCTCCACAAATGTGGAATTACAAATTTCAGAATTACAATATGAAAAGTCACATGGGCATTCCCTTTACAATATTCTATATGACAAAGCCTCGAATCATACCCAGAACTACTCTAAACTACTCCGAACTGCCTAAGACAACACTACAACCCTCCTTATATAGGCAATTTTTCCATCGCCTGGGAAGGTTCCAGAATTTAGCCAATAAGGTTGACCAAACTTAGAATTATTTTATTTTTCATTTTATTACATCATTGTCGGCTCAAAACAACTTTTGAAACCCAAACAGAAATTTTGAAGGAAAATAATTTTCTACCATTTCAAGTGACCCAACTTCCGGAGACCATAAGTCAGTCCCCGTTGACCCGATTGACTATTATAACCCCATTTCAGAAAGGGTGTGAAGTTCTCTACAATGCCTAAATCAAGAAAGCTACATTCAATTGAAGTTTCAACCTCATCCGGGGCCTCTAAAGCCTTCAAAATTGAGCTTGAAGTTTCTGTACCCTGCTACCAATACCAAAATTTTTCAATATCTTCAAAACTACACTTGATGTGGCAATGAAACTTTACTGGCAGGTTGATATAACCATAATGAACCTCCAGGGAAGAAAATAGACCATTCTAAGCTTGAACGAAAAACTTACTAAAAATAGTAACTTTCCAAAAATAGCAGTTCTGTACAAGATAGCCCCCTTATTGAAAAGAAACCAAAAATATTTTTGGGTGATGCAAGATTGCTCTTGCATCAAGTTCTCTCAAATCCATTGGGAAGACTACCAAGGAAGAAATATAAGATAGTCGCTAGGAGGCTTATTACAACCTCCTTAGTAAGTCATCATTTGAGAAAGGCTCATTTGATGAGACAAACTTGTGTTGACGTGAACCTAAATCTTAAAACTTTGGATAGAGCACTTGCAAGAAGAGAAAGATTTGATGATCCTCTTGAACATGATACATGAACTTATGGTGGGGGACTTTCACATTGTGATAAGAATCTTACCGATGGTGTGAAGGATCAAATTCAACTATTTTGGTAATCTAACTCAAGAGTGTCACCAAATGTGAAGGATGTCTTGAAGTTGAGAATTGGCATTCGAGACCGCATCCCAAACATTATTTAGAGGTGAGTCAAACAATGTTGTTAAAAAAAATTTGTGAGACACATCCAATATTGCAAATATCACAAAGAGCTTTTGAATCCCTCGAGCCTTTTTTTTGTGTGCCTCTTAAGATTTGAAATACTTGTTGTTGCAAATATCAGGTGGAGTTTTCAATGCACCATAAATTGTTACGATCCCTTCATTCTACTTTGCATACTAGTGAAATGTTTGAGTGTGGTGCAATCGCTCTTCCAAAATCATCAAGAGACTTGCTAGATCATTTTTTATGTCCTAGAGATGATGGATGTTTCTTTTATAGAAAATATTGCGCAAATGACAAGTGCTTAGAGTATGGTGGGCTAGTGAAGTTTTTTGAATATTCTCATGAGGGTTGTGAACATGATTTTGGAAAGATAATTGTCCACAAAAAGAATGCAATATAGTTGATTTTATTTTAGATTTCAGGAAGAATCTTTTTTACAAGTATGCAAGGCATGGTCACAGGTCTCAGCGGTTGGATCAACAATTTAGGATGTGTAAGGACACTTTACCAATTGGCACTATTATATTGGTTGTTGACTTTGTAGAGAACTATACATTGCAGCCCCAAAATGAGTTGCAAGCTCGATATTACAATTCTATTCAGGTTGCTATTTTTGTGCACTTAACATATAGGCATTCCCCTGATAGTACAGAAGTTGACCGGACGATAATTAGAGAGTACCATTTTTATATGAGTGATGATAGATCTCACTCTCATGAGTATGTCCAACATTGCTCTGAGAATTCTTTTGAGTGGATATGGGAAATAATATTGCTATGGATAGACATCTCATTTACTCAGATAACTGCACAGGTCAATTAAAAAATGCTCATATGTTTTATTGGTTATGTAGAATGCATGTAGAGAGAGGTGTACCTCATATTTGGAGTTTTTTTGAGGCTGTTCATGGAAATAGGGAGCATGATGGAGCAGGTGCATGTGTAAAGAGAGCTCTAGTTAAGGAGAAACTGAAGATTTCAAGAGTAGAACTCCTTTATGCTCATCCTATTGTTGATTGGTGTACTTCAACATTATCATAGGGGGGGACTCTTGATTCAGCGGTGCACAAATTATTTTGGTTGGTTGAGTTGGGAACAATAGGAGATAGGTTATATTTTCAAACTATGAAAGATTCTTCAAAAATGCATTCATTTTGAATCTCCCCAAAATTATTTGAAATCTCGATATAACAATTCTATTCAAGTTGATATTTTTGTGCACATAACATATAGGCATTCCCCTGATAGTATAGAAGATGACCGGAAGATAGTCAAAGAGTACCATTTTTATATGAGCGATGATAGATCTCACTCTCATGAGTATGTCCAACATTGCATTGACAATTATTTTGAGTGGATGCGAGAAAATAAAATTGTTATGGATAGACATCTCATTTAGTTAGATAACTTCTTAGGTCAATTCAAAAATGCTCGTGTGTTTTATTGGTTATGTAGAATGCATATAGAGAGAGGTGTACCTCATATTTGGAGTTTTTTTAGGCCATTCATGGAAAAGGGGAGCATGATGGAGCACGTGCATGCGTGAAGAGAGCTCTAGTTAAGGAGAAACTAAGGATTTCAGGTGTAGAACTCCTTGATGCTCATTCTATTATTGACTAGCGTACTTCAACATTGTCACAGGGGGGACTCTTAATTCAACGGTGCACAGATTCTTTTGGTTGGTTGAGTTGGGCACAATAGGAGATAGGCTGGATTGTCAAACTGTAAAAGATTCTTAAAAAATGCATACATTTTGAAGCTCAGATGCTAGCACATGGACCATTTGGACACAAGTGTTGTCTTTTTATTATCTGAGGTGTCTTCAGTGTGATTGGGATCAATGTGAGTCAAGTGAGTGGGTTGATACATGGGTTCCACATTATCTAACTCCTTTATCTATCATAGTCTCTATAATAAATGATGACATGGATTGTTCACTTGACTACAACCATCTTTCAAATCTTCTACAGCCAAGACATGTTTTTACATTGGTTGCACCACAAGGGAATGATGAGAGATCGGATTACTGGTTAGCACATTGTGTATGGAGAAAGCATAAACTTTCACAACCAACGACAGATGATGATATGTTCACATATCCAACAAGATCACATGTTGTTGTGGGAATATGGTTGTGCACATAAATGATTAGAAATAATGGCATTCTTGTGTTTGAAGACTATGAGAAACACAAAACCATTCTCATGTATTCACACCTTGTTATAGAAATCAATGTTAAGTTGTTGAAACATCAAGGAATCCAAAGACAAAGGAACTTTGGACTATTAGTATTGTTGATCATGAAGCAATATTGAATACCCTCAAGCAGAGAGATGACCCTTTAGGCACACTTTAGTAGGTAAGTTCAACTCAAGTTGCAAGGTTTTCCATGTTTATTACGATTACATTCAATAAATTAATTATAGTTTTTTGCTTTACTTGTTTGATCCAATAAAATTGGTTTTGTGTGTGGATTGTAAATGCCCTTAGATACATATCTGATAGATATAGAAGATCAAGGTGTGCATTTGATTATACCATCTTTATGATGGTAAACTTCGCTATGCATTGGCTAGTCATGTTCTTTGGTTCGTTTAGTTACTTATACATTCATAATCTTTTTGTCAACCTATATAACCTTCTTATATTCTCTATTAACTTTTCTTATGTCTTCTAAATGCAGGGATTGGAATGTAGATGTCATCGAGTACCATGTGTTAAACTTATATGCTTTAGGAGTGGAAAGGAAACTTATTTTTTATATATAGTTGTGTATCTAAGATTTTGTATATAAAAACAACAATCAAATGTAATGTGCATATTTAGATGCCAAATTTTGTATATAAAAAAAACAATCAACTATAACGTACCTATTTAGATGCAAAATTTTGTATATATAAAAATAACAATCTAATGTAATGTGCATATTTAGATGCCAAATTTTATATATAAAAAATTTGATGCAAAATTATATGCAAAATTTGAAATATAAAAGAGCCCATGGGGTTGATTTGCAAATATTAAGAGCCCACATTTATATTGTCTTAATTCCATGTAAAGTGCAAAAATTGTGTTTCCTTTCTATGAATGTTGTATCCTTATATTTGTATCATCTTAATTTTGTATCCTTACATTTGTATTTTCTTAATTCCATGTACATTTGTATTGTCAAACAATGTAATAGTTGGAGTCATTGAGTCAAAATTGGTCAAATGTGTCCAAAGTAAAATTGTGATTCCCTGGGGTGAAGGGATAGTATTAAAGGATTGCATCCTACCACTGAATGGACTGTAGCATTAGCTCCGGTTGGGTGGGTGAATTCTAGTGATAACCCCATTTTGACCACTGAGTCACTAGAACATTTGCGAACATGCCAGACCAAAGTGTCCCCAAGGTGCACTAAGCACATTTGGGCAGCCATATTTTGAGGCTCATATCTCAGATCCCATGAGAGCTATCGATGATGCTATAGGACCATTTTTCTGAGGCCTACAATAACCTCTTTGCATTTTGGGAGATTTGAATTTGTTTAAAATTGGCACGCCAGTCTCGTTTGATGTCAAAACTTACAGTGGGGGTCAGTTGAAAGTTGCACCACTGGGTTTCTTCCAAACTATTCATCTTGGCACCGAATGGTCTTGCCCTTGTCTTCATTGAATCTCCCATTACATGGTTTACTAGCAAGGTTATAGGCTAAATAGCTCTAGCTGAGAGCATTCTTAAAAGCCCTTGCACTCCATACCTAGGGAGCTATGGATCGATTTGTGAGGGCTCATTCTTGAGTTTCCTTGCATGTAATGATCCATAGAAGTGTGACACATTTATAGCACACATTTTTGGTGCCCACCGTGGGGCAGAGTAGACTAGCTTTGTCCCTTCTTTTTCTGCATTTCTATCATTTTTCGTCAATTTTTCGGCAAGTTTTCAGCTTAATTTTTCATCTTTGTTTTTTTGTCTCAGATTGTCGTGTGATACTTTTCAGAAGTATTGCGTGATATACCTCTGTATGCGTGCGTGATACTTCACCTGTCAGAAGTATCGCCTGGCTATAGTAGAGAATATCGCCTGGTCTCGGGCGAAGTATCGCCTGTGTCAGGCGAAATATCACGCGGACTGATAAGTATCACCCCAGTATAATGTGAAGTATCACGTGATACTGGTGTCTCTACTTGGCAGAGAGCTATTTTTGGGCTATTTTATCCATCTTGCAAGTTTCAGGTTCTTAGCTATCTTTTTGAAATTTTGCAAATGGTATCAAAAGTTTAAGTGTGATATATTGTTGGAAAGGTCTTTCCGAGCCTAATCCAACCATGATGGTTTCATTCTTAGATTTTATCATTTGATCAGTTATTTTTGCACATTATCTGATTTTTTCATGTACTAATCATTGTTAGATTTTGGATTTTGATTCTCCTAACTCTTGTTGGTCTAACAAGTTGTGGTTGTAGGTGCTTCTTGCTTGAAATTTGCTAAAATCGCATGTCAAAGAGGGCTACTAATGGTTTTTGTAGGGCTGTCCTAAGCATAAAAACCAAATCAAGTGCTTGTTTAATTGCTTTCTTTATTAAGTGCGACATATACTAGTTGTTTCCTTTCATAGGCACTTAATACCTTGTTGTAGAACTTTTGAGGTGGTAGGAGAGTATGCTCTTCACCCTTGTGGTGAAACAGAAATCTTGACCCATCTTGGGATTTTGAAAGCAAGGGGGTAATTGAATCTTTGCTTGGTGTGTTTGGGAGAGATTCTTGAGATAGGGGAGTATGCTCTTCACCCTTGTGGTGAACCAAAAACCTTGAACCTCAAGAATTAATCCACTCTTTGTTTAGCTTAGGATCCTTTAGCGGGCCTGCTCTTGAGAAATCAAGAGGAACAACCCAAGTGGGGACAACCTTGTCATCATTTTCCTTGGTGGCAAGTGATTCCAACTCACTATAATCTCAAGGCTATCGAGGACACAAAACCTTGGTAGACATAGTACTTATCTTCACTTGATGTGAGTAACTTGTGGGATTGTGACCATGAGGAAATCATTAAGCAAGAATGCTTAAGGTACTCTTGAGGCCGGGAGGTCCTAGTCCTTTATGAGGAGCAAGAGGGGTGCTATGAATGGAAACCTGTACTATGAACCATTAGATAGAGGCCACCCTATTTTAGCTGCTTAGCTTCTTGGTGCAAGGATTGATCCAAGTGGACTTACCCAGATCACCCCAAGACACTCACAATATGTGTTCCTTTGGTTGTGTTTTTGACACTTCCATGACAACGCCAATATCTCTTGTGGGCAACCACTTGGTGTGAGGCAAGGGAGCATCAAGTTGTGGGCCACGTTGCTAAGTAATGAGCCTTGTCCTTCTAGGTAGTAATTGCTTGAATTATCTTTGATTGTGCTATGCCCGTGTAAATGTTTTCAACATTCAAACACACGATAGCGTTCATAAGGTTTTCTATTTTGATATCACAAGTGCTTGTCTTGGCAAGGTTGCTTTTGCCCTTGTTTCAAGTGTTCTATGACATGTTTGATCATCTACTGTTTGTAAACCTGTCTTTTATCTACTATTACTGCTTGTCAAACTAAGAAATTGCACTATCCAACCTTTGAACTTGATCAAAATGCTTTAAAACTAAGAATTTTATGTTCACTGGTCAAAAAGTCATACGAATCTGCAACAGTATCACATGCCTTACTAAGAAATATCATGCGATAGTTCGCGCCCTGCTATTTTATCGCGCGCTTTGCTAAGGTGTATCACGCGATAGTTCGTGCCTTCTGGACTATCGCCTTGCTAGCCTGGAGTCTATCGCCCAACCATACTATAGTCTATCACCTGGCTTAAAGTGAAGTATCACCCAAACTGAGAAGTATCACCCTGTCTGCTTGGAAAGTATCACCTAGAATCTTTTTGTTGTCCTGTCATTGCTGCAATTCGGAGTGGCTAAAATTGCACTTTAACTTGTCGTAGAGTGTCTTTTTCTGTTCTTACCTGAAACTGGTTTGTTACCTACATGCTTAGATTTGTTCTAGACTAAAACAAATGAGCTAAAACTATTGGGTTTGAGTTTAACGAATGCTACTCTTGATCACTTGTTGCATCACGGTTACCTCTCTAGCTACTTGCTTATTGAGCTTCTTGCTCGTTGCTCAGCTTTAGTCAATTGATTGTTGTAAGTGCTTGAGCACTTTTGACAAGCCATCTCTCTATTGTTCTAATTTGACAAGTGATCTTTATTAGCTTTTCTTATCTCAAATCTAAGAAACTTTGTCTCATTCTATTAGTCAACCAACATCTTTTTTCATGCCGGTTACAACTCGGTCTCAATTTGAGCAGGAGAGTCATCCTCTGTTCAATTATACATAGTTACCTTCTCCAACTAGACATTCAAAAGCACCCATTAGCAACAACAGTTCTAGTTCTGACCAATCTGAGAATTCTAAGGCTACATTGTGGTATAAAGGCAGTTTCCTCTTTTTCGCATTCAAGAACCCCAAAAACATAGACAGTGTCTCACTCACTTTGACTGAACAAGAAAAGTTTCAACTCTTGCAAGAACACTTTGAGCGTAAGGATAATCAAGCACGCTTAGACAAAGAACACAATCAACAAAGGATGGATGCTACTAGGTGCATGGCTTATAGAGGGACATTTCATGAGCAACCTGAGACTAGTAATCATGAGCATACACCTCTTTTTAACAATGGCAACAATGACAACAACACACCACCAAGATCTCCTCCAAGGCCAACTTTTGCTATGCCTTCTTCACCACCTAGACCTCCTCCCTCTCAACATGAGGCAGAGGCTAATGATGAGATTTCTAGTGAGGATCTTATGAGATGTGAACAAGATGTGGATTTCCAATGAATGATGCATAAGCTTTTAGAGCGTAATGGCGATCAATATTTTCAATATATGACTTCTAGAGGATACAAGCTTCCTCCCGACTATGATGTCAGACAAATTGTCCAACAAAGAGTACCAACTAAATTGGAAGTCCTTCAAGAAGAATTACGTTGGAAAAATCAACGCCTTACCCAAATGGCATTAGAAAGAGAGCCTCCAAAGGTCTCTTTTGTAGAATCAATTTGTGCTCTTCCTTTTGATAAAGATCTATACATGGTCCCATTTCCTAAGGATATTGAGGTTCCTAAATATGACAAGTATGATGGAAATGGTGACCCTCATGACCATGTGCATCATTTTTATGCTCTTAGTATGGACTTTCTTCATGAAGACACATATCTCCTATGCTTATTCCCTCGAAGCTTAAGAGGCCAAGCTTTGGAATGGTTTGCGAAATTGACGCCACCGCTTAAGACTTTTGATGAGTTAGCTCAGTGATTTACCCAGCAGTACTCTTACAACATCCAACAACCTGTCACTGTGATAGATCTCAGTAATCTAAGACAACATCAAGGTGAGCCATTTACAACTTACTTACAATGTTGGAGGTCATTGTATTCTCGATATCCTCGTCAGCTACCCGAAAGAGAAAAGATTGACATTTTCGTCAACACACTTGTGCCTAAGCTATTTTATGATCTAAGGAAGCAACTGTTCTCCTCCTTCCATGACATGGTTGAAAGTGCATATCGGATTGAGGATGTAGCTATAAGAAAAGGGGATATTGTTATTAATAAAGATGCTAAAGGAAATGGTAAAGACAAGAACAAACCTTGGAATAAGAACAAGTATGTTGTTAATGATGGGGTTATTGATGCTCCTAAAGTTAAAGAGCCCGCTTTCAATCTCTCCAATGCTATCTATGCAGCAAAACAACAAGAAGCTAGCAACACTCACAATGCTCCTAAACCTCAATATGCAGATAAGCCTAAGAAGTCATTTTGAAAGCGAGTCTATACCAAGTTGGCAGAACCTTACGATGTGATCCTTAAGACTTTGGTTGACAATGGATATCTTACGCTTCCTGATAAACCTGGTAACTGGGATCCGATAAATAAGCTTGATTGGTGGAGAGAGGATCATTACTGCCATTATCACAGAAACAAGGGACATCCAATAGATAATTGTTTTAGGCTTAAGGATGATATTCAGGATCTTATTAAGAACGACACAATCTCCACTGATGGCTTAACTAAAAATTCTGATCACACAGCTTTCAAAGATCCTCTACCTAAGCATGATAAGGGGGAAACCTCTCAAACACATAAGAAGAATCATGATGCAAAGATCAATTACACGTATCCTTCTAATATGCTTGTGATTAACATGGTAGAGCCTGTTGAGAGTGTTCTAATGATGAGGTCTCAAGATGATAATAACACCAATCATGGTAAGCCAAAGTTAGTCTTGCAAACACGTGGTAGTTCATCTTCCTGAAGTGAGACACTGAATGCTGTTACTAGGGGGCAAGCCAAGATTGTCCTTAAAACTACGCAAGATCCCAAGCAAGCTTTGCCTTCCAAACAAGTGGCTCCTTCAGCCACCCCTAGCTATGATCTTGTCCAACATTTGCAAAAGACACCAGCACAGATATCTATCCTTGAGTTGCTTCGGTTATCCTCTTCGCATAGAGAGATTTTTGATGAGGCTCTACGTACAACACGTGTTCCCAATGACATTGATCCAGATGAATTTCAAGCTATGGTCAACCACATTTCATCTCTGCTATCTCTCTCCTTTTCTATAGAAGATGACATATCTATTGCTCACCCACATAATCTAGCTTTACACATTGAAGTTCTAGTCTACAATACTTGAGTCCGCCGAGTCCTGATAGACAATGGTGCAGGGTTAAATATTGTTTCTTTCAATGTCATACAACAATTGGGTTTGTCAGAATTGGCTGTGGATTCCAAGAAGAAGATTACTATAAAAGCTTATGATGAAGTGGAAAGATCTTCCAAAGGTCTTGTCACGCTGCCTGTCCGAGTGGGCCCTATCATGAAAGATATTAGCTTCCAAGTATTGGACATCCCACTCGCATATAACATTCTTTTGGGTCATCCTTGGATCCATGACATGTAGGGTGTTCCTTCCACTTATCATCAGCGCATCAAATTTTTGTACAATGGCACTAAGGTTGTGATTCCTAGAGACCATACTATTGCTATCAATGCTCTTACTACTACTGAAAAATTTGTTCCTCATAATGAACCTTTTGTTGATCCTAGTACATCTCTAGCCGCTGCTGATAAATCACTTAAGATGATGAGCCTTGGTATGGGTGAATATACACTGGGTTCCTTTGCTTCTATACCTGTTTCTCCTAGGTCATATGGGAGACCTTTTGATCAGATGAAGCCTTCCACTTCTGCTATGGTGATCTTTGATACTTTTGTTCCTTCATCCGTTCCTTTAGAAGCAGAAAGAGAAGAACAAGCTATTCAAGAGTGGATCTATAGAGAGGATTCTAGAAATACTCCCATGCTCAGTAATTCAGACACAGATATAGATGAGTCACTGCTACACACTATGGCTCAAATGGGAGATGATCTTCCTTCTGCTTCACTCCTTTGGGGAGAAGAATGTATATCTACTGATGATATGGCTGAGGCCTCTATGTCTAGAACCTATGTGCCTAAAGAATCATTACACTATGATAGACAATGTCGCAACATTGCACGACTACTACAAAGAGGTGATCTCTCACATTATGACATGAGTATCTCTACTTCTCAGCATCTTAAGCCTCTTCCAGAAGATCCTCCCATGACAGATATGGATGTTGATGTGGTTCATACCTCTCGTAACCCACCTGACGTGGTTGATGGGTCTTGTGTGGGGTCTGATGAGTTTTTTCCTCCTATTGCCTTAGTGGACCACGCTGGTTCTTCTATGACAAGTCTAGATCTAGCTACTTTTGGAGCTTACTCTATAGGCTCAACCTCTCATGTCACCAGAGATGACATCCTTCACATAAATACTATTGAACTAGTCACTTCATTTCATCTCACATCAACACCTATTACTTCTTCCACCAAAGAACTAGCAACAAAAAAGATTGAATCAGCAATCAAACATCACGGTCATCAAGTCAAAAGAAAAGAGCAATGGTCGGATGGCGAAAACCACATTGTGGTGGTATCCGTACCTAAGAAAAGTAAAACTAAAAATTTGCTCAAAAATAATGATTCTCAAATAAAAGATGACAAGCTGATTCTCTACAAAAAAATGGTGCACTACTTCAAGCATGATCTCATATCTGTTACACTTCAGCCCATTCCTAGAGCTAAGAACAAAGTTGCTAATGCCTTGATTACTTTGGCATCCATCTTACAAATGAAAAAGCATAAATCTCGCTTCAAGTTCCTGGTGGATGAATTACGCTATCCTACTTACAAATCCTACAATCCTGCCATCTTTTCATGTCTTCCACCTCATATTCTTCCTGACAATCCACCACACCATTCTTTCTACCATCCCTTACACTTTTCCTTTGTCTCTGGTGACTTGTATAGGAAGGGTCTAGACGAAACTCTCCTTAAGTGTCTAGAAATAGAGGAGTTAGAAAAAGTGCTAGCTGAAATCCATGATGGTGTATGTGGATCACATTCTAATGATCCTCTGCTAGCTCAGACATTGCTTAGGGCTGGTTATTATTGGTTAAACTAGTTGAGACCTCCTATCATCACAATTGCAGCATTTGGGCTTGGGGCCTATCAGTTCTCTACATCAGAGGAAGCAGATTCTTGATGCCCATTTTCGTCTGGGGCATCCTTTGTATATATTTTATGATCCTAAAAAAAAATACCAAAAAAATTCATATATGATGCTGAAAAAATCCTAAAAATCATAAAAAGTACTGAAAAAATGAGCATCCTAGTGAAAACCTAGCAATAAGCGCTTTGATGTCTCACCCAAAAAAATCAAAAAATTGAAAAAATTGAAAAAATTGAAAAAGTGCCTTGGTGAAAACCTGGAAACAGGCGCCTTGGTAGCAAAAATATAAAAAAATTATTAAAAAGTCCTGAAAAAATTGCAATAAATCTATCAAGTGGTGAAAACCTGGAAATAGGCACTGCTTGAGACCCTCTGCACCTATTTCGATCAGTCTTGTGTGGCGCTCATTCACTCCACTTCTCTCTTTGCCTCTCCTAGCCTAGAATTGACTCTTGTCTTAGTCTAGGGGGCATTCGTTGTTTTCAGCTTATCTTGGGTCTCTTTGTGCGTCTAGGTTTCTTAGGCACCTTGTAAATGGTGTTTTTCAACACCACCTCAACTGTATTTTTCAACACTACCCTAGCGTCAAGTGTTTCTTAACACTTATCAGATATCCTACCTGTAGTCTAGATAATGCAATATTTCTCACTGGCAGATGCGATACTCAAAGTTTGACTCTATGACCTACACACATGCACTTGACTCACTGAGATTTGTTTGACTTTATTTCTTTGCGTGCTGTCTATGATGATTTCTTTGCTAAGTGGTCTCTCCCTGAGAAGTTTTCGATGATGCATAGCTAGAAGACTGAGGGTATGAGAACATGTTTTATTTCTTTATCTGCTTGTGGGTATATTTTGTTGGTCCTCACTGTCATGAGCATTTATGCTAGTCTTACTTGACACTATGGACCTACAAGGTATTATCCTTGACTGTTTTGCAAGTGCATGCTTATAGTCATCTTGACTTTCTTTTGTCTCGATGCAAGCATAATCTTGCTATATCAAACTTAGGTAATCTCACTGCACTAGTCATCTTGACCTACATGTCTTTGATGCTTAGGTGGGTTTCCCAAATTTCTATCTGATATAGATCATATTCAGATCCACATAGTTATGCTAGTGTGTATTGTATGATCTTGTGATGCTACCAATAACGCTGAATGATGAATATTAGATGTCTATTGGCTTTGTAACCTTGCAAGTAAACCACTTTTCACGTAGCTTGCATTCTTAGGTTCATGTTAGTTAGTTTTGCATCTTGGATATGGAGAGAGCTCTCCTTTATCTTTCATGGACTTGTTAATCAACTGCACTCACCTTTTGCTTCTTCCCGATCATGTCTTTCACTTCTTGTCTTTCATATCACATCATTTTCCTTTCATTTCAAGATCCAAACCGAAATCTAAGTTCACCTTGATCACCCAACTCATCTTTTTCCTTCTTCCATGCAGTTGGTTAACCTTTTGAGGCCTGATCCTTTGATCTTCACTGGGGCATTCTTCACCTCTTCATCCCTATCTCTCTCAACTTCCAGTCTTTCATTCACTTTCATATCCCAAGTTCCATTCCTCTTCTGTGGTGTTTACAGGTTGAGGGACCGATAGGTTCATGCCCCGTGTCCCATGTGTGGGGCATATCTTCACTGCTTGATGGTTGTTCTATTCTCTTTCTTTGATTATGATTTCTAGTGATTTGATCATGTTGCTCTTGCTTCTACTTTCCCTCTACCTGGATTTCACTTTCAATCCCGAGGAGGTAGACACATCATATCTTATTGGCTATCTCTTTCCTAAGTGTTCAGTATTGTCGCTACCAAGCTGATCATGCAGGATTTTCTATCTCTCTACACTTCATTCTTTGGAGTCAGATCGCTATCTACTTGCCTTCTTGGCTGATCTGAGTTGCTTTGTGATCCCAAATCGATCTCACATTTCAACTTCATTCTTTGACTGCATGTGTTCCCAAATCAATCACACATTAGTCAAAGAGGGGCAAATGTATACACCTAAAAATGGTCACCTAGACTATTAGCCCCTTTTGCTAAATCATCAATTGCTTGTTCTTGATCAAATCCTAGCTCTATCATTTATTCGATTATTTTCTATGGGCTAACCATTTTATCCTAAGTTTTTATTTATTTAAAAGGAATATTTCCTCCCCTTTTAATAAATAAAAAGCCCCCACTTTTCCTCTTATCCTAAGTTGCACAAATAAAGCATTATTCTTATTTTATAAAAAGGGAAAAAGCACTTTTTGTCTCATATGGACACAAAAGTCAACTCTTATTTTCCTATTGGAGGATATTTGTGCACATGGATTTCTCCTCTTTTAAGCTCCATCATTGATTAAATATTTTGCCTCTTAATCTCCATGGTCCATTCCTTCTCATTTCCTTTAAAAGGAGAGCTCTCTTCTTCATTCTAGATCCCCAACTTTTTATGCTAACTTTATGCTGCAAGTTTTCTAGGTCACTTTGGAGTTTTTGAAGATTTGGAGCATTCTTAGCATCTACATCTCATTCTTAGCATCTACATCTCATTCTTGCATTCTTAGCTTAGCTTCATATTTATTCTTTCTTAGATTAGCTTCATTTCTATGCTCTAGATTAGCTCACATAGATTAATTAGCTTGGGTTGTAACACTTGCATATTTCCTTTCATATCTTAGCTTGCATTTCCATTTCTAGCATAGCATTGCATTGCATTTTCATTCTTGATTCTTGAGGATATTGGCATTCTTGCCCTTGTCTTCATTGAATCTCCCACTGCATGGTTTACTAGCAAGGTTATAGGCTAAATAGCTCTAGCTGAGAGCATTCTTAAAAGCCCTTGCACTCCATGCCTAGGGAGCTATGGATCGATTTGTGAGGGCTCATTCTTGAGTTTCCTTGCATGTAATGATCCATAGAAGTGTGACACATTTATAGCACACAAATGGTCTATGCCATTAGCTTCAGTTGGGCAGGTAAATGCTAGTGACAATCCTACTTCGACCACTGAGTCACTAGAACATCCATGACCATGCCGCATGACAAGTGTCCCCAAGGTGCACTAAGCACGATTGGCCAATGATCTTTTGAGGCTTGTATCTCAAACCCCGTGAGAGGTATCAGCAAACTATGAGATTCTATAGGACCATTTTTTTAAGGCCTACAATACCCTCTCTCCATGTTGGGAGATTCAAATTTTTTTGAATTTGGCACGCTAGTCTTGCTTGATGCTAAAACTTGTAGTGAGGGTCAGTTGAAAGTTGCACCACTGGGTTTCTTCCAAACCATTCATCCCGACACCAAATGGTCTACACCATTAGCTCTGATTTGGGGGGTAAACACTAGTGACAACTTTGTTTTGACCACTGAGTCACTAGAATGTACGTCACCATGCCGGACCAAAGTGTCCCCAAGGTGCACTAAGCATGATTGGGCAGCAATATTTCAAGGCTCATATCTTGGACCCTGTGACCCTGTGAGATGCTACAATATTTCAAGGCTCATATCTAAGAAAACTATGAGATGCTACAAGATTGTGTTTATAAGGTCTACAATAACCTCTCTCCATTTTGGGAAATTTGATTTTTTTTGAATTTGGCATGCCAATCTCGCTTGATGCCAAAACTTGCAGTGAGGGTCACTTGAAATTTGCACCAATAGGTATCTTCCAAATAATTTTTCTAGCATTGAATGGTCTATTCTATTATCTCTAATTCGGTGGATAAACGCTATTGAAAACCCCATTTTTACCACTGAGTTATTAGAGTGTTTGTGACCATGCTAGACCAAAGTGTCCTCAAGGTGAATTAAGTACAATTGGGCAATGATCTTTTGAGGCTCGTATCTCAGACCCCGTGAGAGGTATCAGTGATCTATGAGATGATATAGTACCATGTTTCTAAGGCCTAAAATAACCCCTCTTTGTTCTACGAGATTCAATTTTTTTTAATTTGGCATGCCAGTCTCGCTTTATGCTAAAACTTGTAGTGAGGGTCAGTTGAAAGTTGCACCACTGGGTTTCTTTCAAACCGTTTGTCCTAGCACCGAATGGTTTGTGCCATTAGCTCTTGCTGAGTGGGTAAATGCTAGTGACAATCTCATTTGGAACATGAATTCAGTAGAACATTCATGAACATGTCAGACCAAAGTGTTCACAAGGTCCACTAAGCACCATTGTGTATATTGGCAAGCGTGTTGGTGTGTCAAGAGGAAAAGTAGGACCATTCCTAGGGTAAACCTACCCAACCAGATGTGATGAAAGAATCAATTTGTGCCACAATGGATAGATGTTTCTGCTCCAAGGGAGATGGGGACCTGACCATAAAGGGTCATTTACAAATGTAAAGAGACCAAGGATGGTCATTTGAATGCATTGTGGATTGTGTCTATGATTTGAAATGGAGTAAATTGATTTTCTATTGTCTTGTTATCACTTCCATGTCTGCATTGCATCATTTCAATGGCATCTGAAGGTAAGGAATTAACTAGTGTCTTCTACAATAGTGTTTGGTTGCAAGGATATGCAGGATATATGGTGGTGGAGGGACCACAAATGGTGGTAAATGTTGATTAAAGGTGCATGAAGCAGCACCAGTCATTGTTGCGAGCATATACTCCAATTGATGATTATATTTTGTGATGGATATATGTTATTGGGGTCCATAGGGATGTGTTAGATCCATTGGGGGGATCTAGAGAGATTTGAAAGAGTCTTTTTGAACAAGTCCTAGCCTACAGACCCTAGAAAGGAGGGTTTGGTACCTAGAATGATAGGTCATTGTTTTCTCAATAAGAGTTTGACAAAATCTTGATGTAGAAGCATCATTCTATGAATGTGCTTACTGATTCTCATGGAATGATGTGTCTTTGACATGTATAATAGAGTTCTAACCTAATACATTGCATAAGAGTTGATTTGACAAGGTGATCACCAGATTTGTGAAGTGAACTTTGAAGGATTTTCTTGGTTGAGAGCATCAGATACACATGAATAAAATGTAGCACATAAATTTTGAATTTATTTAAATGATGAATTACACATGTGAACACACATAGCATATAAATCATACACATAAATTTTTTTAAGTCATGAGACATACATGTAGCACATAGATTATAAAGCATAAACATGAATTCACTTAAGTCATGCACGAAGCTCATACACATGAATTTAGGTTATGAAGAATGTACTTGAATATACATGACTATACTTAAGTCATACATCATACACATGAGTACATACACACAAGCATATTTACATACTAACAATGAATAAATGAACACACAATTAATAAATTGGATCCAATATCAAGTTTCATATATATCAAAATGAACAATAATTTTGTACATGTTTACAAAATCAACATATCTAGATACAATGTTGCATACGTTGTCTCAAAATGTGTCATATGATATCTCAAAATAAGAAGTTCAACTACAAATGTTTCTAGGACATCCTATTCTACTGGTGGATCATCAAAATGTAGCCTCTTTGAAGTACTCTTTGGCTTTGATGGATCCTGCGTCAAACACAAAAGTGAAACCCCAGGTTCAATTACTTAATTTATATGTTTTCTACAAATAAAAATAAAAATTCAAAATCATAGTCAACAATAATAAATAAATAAAACTAAAATTGAACTCTCATGTACCTCACCTCTCTGTCTCCTCGTGCAGATAGGAGACCTAATATATGTCCTTGGTAGTGAAGGGACAATGCCACCAATGTCCACTCTGACCTGTATATGTTTGCAAACATGAGATTGATCTATGAGTTATACTATTTAATGTTAAATCCTTGGTAGAAAATATATGTTTACAAAATAATTGAATTAACATGAAAACTTACCTGTGTTGAACTTTTTTCAAGAAATGTCGGTGGAGTCATCAGTGATACAAACCCTTGGTGTTCTACCTCCCTCAAACTAGGGGTGACCTACAAAATTCAAATAGATACTTTGTACAATCATGACTTGATCATATTATATATACTTGATAGTAAAATATAGACAAATAACTTAATAAATATATGTATCATGGGGCTATCACTGCAAATTGAGATGCATGTGACTATCATGGCGAAAGGGTCTCACAACATCATCAGACACCACCCTCTATCAAATAAGCCATGTAAATTAAAAATGAGCATGCACAACTAACAAGTATACATGTATGCATAAACAAACTAAATTACTTAATCACCTTCCCCTTTTCAATGTCTGACACCTGAATGCCCTCACATTTCCCCCTAGTGGCAACTGGTGACACTTACATTAGTATGTAATAAGATTATCGTAAAAATTAGAAAACACATGTACATATACTATTATAATAATTTAAAGAAACCAATGAGTACATTAAAACATATGTACCATGGAAGTGTCAAGGCCAAATGATATGGCCGAAAGCGTGGACCTCCACATGTGCCATCTTCTCCTCTATCATCAACTAAATATAAATTTAATACATAAAAAAACATAAGTGGAAAATCATTATAAGAAAATTCTACTAAAAATACAAATATTTAAAATTAAATAAAATGTAAAAAGTGAACTGTTTACCTTTACCATAATAGTAGGAGTCCATGGCTCTCTAGGCCCCTCATGCACATCTTCATGAGGTGCTTTAGTGCTTGTAGTGTGTTGTGTAGTATCTTCCACCTCAAAGACATAGTTATATGCATCACTATCATTCAGGGGACCTAAGCATAGATTATTGCACATAATGCAAGTGTGGGGCACACAAACATGTGAGCTCATGGAGGATGTGGAAGGGCAAGAAGCATCAACATGAGGAGGTAACAAAGTCATGCTCTATGTAACCAATAGATCACTCAAGGTGTGAATGGCTTGAATAGTCTGTGAGCTGGCCTCAGCAATAATATCAGGATGATACATGGTAGGAGGTGGTAAAATCTTGGGAGGGGGGACATATGTGTGGGATCTCACCCAGTGTGCCCATGGCTTGTCCTGAGGAGCACCTAATCCTACACCCTGGTTCGGTCTCATAATCCAATAATTTACCTTGTGACTAAGCACAAATTCATCATATAATTTTTTAATGAAATAAAATGGGACATCCAAATTCCTATGAGGTGGTCTATCAAAAACCATCCACCAGTGGTCCCAAAACTTGTCACATATTGCATCATTTGTGCACCATTTAATTCACAACTTGGGTTTTTTAGGGTCCACTTTTAAACTGGTTTTGGAATCCACAAAAGATTACATATGTGATGTTTTTTCATGTTTAGGTTCATAACTTGATCATAGTCAAGCCCATCGTTAAACTGGGCGTGCATGGAATTGCACCAAAGAAGTGCAACATTAAGTTGCTCTGCAAGTTTCTCCATGTTTTCAATAATGGAGTTCAACATGGAAAACATGGGGCACAATATGGGGATATTTGCATATGTGGTCTAATATCCTCTAAGCTTATTTATATTGTCTCCTATGAGATCCTCTAAATGGTGAGGGTTTGAGACTGGTTCATCTTCTAAAAGTGGGGGATTGTTTGGAGGTGGTTCTAGATTATTTGCGGGATCATTAAGAGGGTTTTCTAATTAATTTGAGTCCATGTCTGATTACAATTAGAACTTGTAGGATAATAAATTGTGGTCACCAAAATGTAGATTAACAAAGAGTTCTCTCCTAAGAAGAATGGAAGTGTGATGTGATAATATGATGAGGATGGGAATATAAGATATACTTAACCCCAAATTCCCAAAGGAAGATCCAAATTGATTTTCCAAAAGAGGATGGTCAATACATAGATGAATCAATCAATGGAGAATATGAAGAAAGAGGATAAACTTATATTATGTAATGGTAAGTATGTATTGGAATCTTAATTGAATTGAAAACAAATACTAACCTCAAGTATGAAAAATCTAGAAAGTGTTGTTTTCTGATGTATATGTATAGTTTCAGGAAATTCTGCAACTAGATCTGGGCTGGAAATGCAAAAATAGAGAAAACCCAGAAACCTTTTTCTTTTCTGAGAAAAGTCATGCTTCACCCAAGATAGGGGTAAGATCTTACCCTAGAGTAAAATCTTACTCCAAAAGGTCATCCTTGACCTACACTCTTCTGAAAGAAATTTTGTTCACAGATCTTGGAAATTAGCCGAAAAGGGTACTAAGATCTGCACTGATATTCATCGTTCCACACTAGGATATACAAGAAAAAGGGTTTTTTTTGTTGGATGCGGGGTTTGCCTTAGTCAAACCCCAGTTTGGAATCAACCTTGAAATGTAATTAAAATTGCAATATATAAAAAAATTAAATGGAACTATTCACCTTGGTTATGTTGAAATCCTTGTCGAGGGTTCGAATCCTTGAATCCACCAGTATGGATGCTCCAGATGAATGTAGAGTTTAATGTAGGATGTCTCAAATAAATTGCATTATATCTCTAACACCAATCTTGAGTGGATCTTGGAATAGGAATAATCTTGGATGAATGTGGATGGAGGAATCTTCAACAAGAGGGCTCCAAAGAGATTGAATCCTTCAATGGCTATCAATGGATCTCCTTGATGAATTAGATCTTAAATGCTTGAATGCTTGGATGCTTGAGGATGAATGAATTCTTGAATGCTTTCCTTCTCCTTCTTGCTTTCTTGATGATTTCTTGATCACTTGATTGCACTTGAGAGATTATAAAAAGGATGCTTTTGTGAGGTGATGGATGAAATAAGAGAGGAAGGCTTGCTTTTATACTAGTTTAGGGCAAATTTTTTTAGAGAGGTTGACATAGGAGAATTAAATTCCAATTAAGTCTTAACCCCTAGAAATGAACCTAGATTGAATACAATTTAAGGGTTTACCATTCTGAAATCTAAAACAGCCAACCCAGAAGCGGGAAATAAAACTTTTCGAAGCCTGACATCCCAAAACCTCTGAAATTTGAAATTTGGACCTAGGGTCAGGGTCAAGGTCAACTCTGACCTAGGTCAAAGTTGAGGTCATCCTTTACCTAGGTCAAATTCAAGGTTGACCTTGACCCAGAAGGTCATCCTTGACCTTGAAGTCAAAGATCTTAGTTTCTCAGGATAGAGTGTTAGAAAGAGGCTAGAAATAGGTGAAGAGAGAAGAAGAACAGGGGGGAAAGCTAGATCCAATAAAAGACTCACTCAAAGGCTCTTGAAATGACCCCAGAAAACTTACTCAGAGGGCTAAACCGGTCCTAAATGGAAGTGCTTCCATTTTTCGATGATACATTTAGCCTCCACTTTAGCAAGAGAATGGACTCAATGAAAACTCTTTGTAAAGAAGATCATAATGAAAAAGATAATCTTCCTAAAATCAAAGGGACAAAGAATCCTCAAGCCCCCAGGGACTCAAATCTTCATCAACTCCAAGATCACAATAAGAGAGACATCTCTAGAAGAGAGAGAGAGAGAGAGAGAGAGAGAGAGAGAGAGAGAGAGAGAGAGAGAGAGCTTATCTCACCCAATGAGAACTTATGTCCCACTATGAACCACACAAGCAAACGGGACAACTAGAAAGATGGAATTGAACCACCTAGTGAATGTGGCTACTCACTAGTCAACCCATCAAAGATTCACCCCTAGGAATATTCTATTCCACAAGAGTAAAACCAAAAGAAAAAGAGATCCAGTCTTAAGGAAACCTGCGACCTTAAGGGATCAAAATTTTGAAACTGGAGGGATCAAGAGATCCTATAAAATGAAATTCCATGCTTTAAGGATTAGTCACTAATCCATAAAGGGAGAAATGTACCTTGAAAAATATATGTATATTGAAAGTGCATGTGTGCAACAAGTGAGTAGAGTGTATGCCTCCACGTTAAAGTCATTGCTAACACTTTAATAGGAGCAATGGCTTGAATGGAAACATAAACAACTCCACTGATTACGTTTCCACTATGAGATGCCCCAAACAAAGAGAAATACCACATAAACATACAAAGAACATAGAAGCAATCTACCTACCATGGGGTCAGTATGATCATAAGATAATATATATATATATATATATATATATATATATATATATATATATATATATATATATATATATATATATATATATATATATATATATATATATATATATGATATTATTGCAAATGAATTGACATCATTCCCTAAGGAAAGTAGAACTGCAATCATAATGGAGGAAAGAACACAGGAGAGCTATGAAGAAGAATCTTTTCGAACCATGACATGGAGACCAAAAATAATCAATGCTACCAAGTTGCAAATCCAAGCAAATTACACAAGGAAACATTCATGAACACTAGCATAGGTACAACATAATATGAAACAACATATAGAAGAGTAAAGATACATATAGAAGAATTGTACAATAGGTTCGATTCTTTTATCACCTTGCACCAACAAAGTAATAAGGGTTATATAAAATAATCTAACAACATTTAACAAACACATTATGAGAGAAGAACATTAAAACAGACAAACACATGAAATCTACCATGTAGGACTAGCCAATCAAGCGTGCCGCCTACTCTCCCCATCTTGTTCTATATCATTTAGGGAATGTGGATAACTTGCAAGAGGGACTATATCCAACACCGTATGAATGATAGCCAGTTCCAAATAAGGATCCTCTTGAGAATCATAATGTTCAATACTAGGTGCAAGTGATAATTGTGATGAAAGCATATTAGGTAAATCAATGTCAATGTTAATAGTCTCATATTCATCATTAACATCATTAGCATCATCAAGAGTATCTTCTTTATCTAGATTAATCAAAATAGGATCTAAGATATGAATGGAATCATCATAATCTTCCATCTTAACATCATTATTAGTAGTAACTTCTTCTAACACATTATGCATAGATTGATCAAAAGAAGGTAAAGAATTTTGAATAATAGAAGTACAGGCCTTAGCTTGAGCACGACGCTTCTTACGACATTCATTAGCAGATCAATTATGTTTTTTCTTGTTTGAAATATGTTGAGAACTAGGAGGGACAACTATCAGATCCTTCACAAGTTCTATAGGAGGATTAGTAGGATTCTCAGTAGTCTGACAAGCAACACTAGAAGCTTGATTAACAGAACTAGAAATCATAGATAAAGTGTTGGAGATTTGCTAGCAGGCCAGTACTGACTGTATGTTTTTCATTAATGACAGCAAATGGAAAGTAGCATGTGTGAAAATATTATGAAGTAATCTTTTAGTATATGTAGCATGGACATGATATTAGCATGATATCATGGGCACAGAGGTTATCTATCAGCACATACAGTTATATTGTAGTTGGTGTCAGCAGTTTTCCTGACAGTATAATAGACAGTGTTATGTGCATGGTTGTCCGTACAATTGTCCTATGGGAATGCACCCTTGGATATATGTTGAAGACATGTTAGTGATGTTTCATTTATGAAAGCATAGTCTAATGATGAATGTAAGTGAATTTATGCAGTCGCTATTCGCCAGTAGCAGTTTCCTGTGTTTGTTCAAAAGAGCCGACAAAGATTTTATTGGTTCTTGAGTTGCACCTATCTTGAGGGTATGCACCCTTGGAGTTAAGCTTGGAGAAGTGCTATTAATGTTTAGTTAAGAGTGCATGAGTTAATTCAGCTTACAGAGAAAGTTCTAGTTGTTTTGGTAGAGCTGATAGTGTGTAGCATGCATCTATATTTATTTTATTAGACAGGTCCCAGAATGAGTTGTGTGCATAATAGAGCTGATAGAATGTTTGTTGGAGTTTATTATGGTTTCTATAATATGATTTCAAGGTGGTTCTAATAGGCCAACTTGATTATATCATTTGGAGGAAAGATATTTATAGGCAATCATTTGTGATTGCTGAAGTGTGGTTCATGGTTGATTAAGCAAAGCAGAGCAGAGTGTGCGAAGTGTTGAGCCATTAGAAGAAGGTCTATGTGACCAAGTAAAGTACTTTTCCTATTCATTGGAACTGATCTAGATAGTAGGTCAAAGCATAGTTCACCAAGATCTAGATATAGTCTATATCTGTTATTCAGAAGGTCATAGCATTCACCCATTTGAGTAGTGAGATCTCAGATAGTGCATCCTCTCCCCTAATAGGGAAAATTATAAAAGACTCCTAATAGGGTCTGACCCTTAACTAGGTCTACTATACTTAATATATTGTAAAGCTACTCCTAACAAGGTAAATGATCTTCTAGCAAGGATCATTAAACACTAGTATAGAATATTAGTGGTATTAAGTCCCATCGGGGTTTTTACCTATTTGGGTTTCCCCGTAACCAAAATATTGGTTTTGTGTTCAAGTGTTCTTTCATTGTGTTTATGCTTTATGCTTAAGTATACTTAATTGGATAAAGAATTGAATCTTGTAGATAACTGATTCACCCCCCCCCCCCCCCCCCCCTCTTTTTAATCTCTTGGGACTATTCCTAACAATTGGTATCAGAGCCAAGTGCCTTGGAGAGAAAGTTTAATAGCTTGAGGTTGATCAGATGGCATACTTTAGGAAATATAGTCCTAAGTTTGATGGAGAGAATTATCTTGATTGGAAGAACAAGATGGTGACCCATTTGCAATGCATTGCTTTTGAAGTTTTTAATGTAACCATCAAAGTAGCCAAGATTCCTACCTCATAAGACCTTGGAAAAGATGATGATACTGACACACAAAAGGAGTTGTTTCATTATAATGCTATTGCTAAAGAAGCCCTTATCAGTACCCTATCTGATGGTGAATTTTTAGAAGTAAAGAAGGTAGATACAACCCACAAAATATGGAAGCACCTAGAAGACACATTTGAAGGAGACAAAAAAGAAAAGGATGCATGCAAAAAGACATGGAAGAAAACATACAATGCATTAGAGATGTTGCCTAAAGAAAACATTAGAGCTTACAATCAGAGGATAAATGAAGCAGTTGCTGGAATCAGGAACAATGGTGGAGAGATATCAGAAGAGGACATTATGGATAAAGTAATGACTACTCTTACTCCAGAATATGAGAGCAAGATCAACATCCTTGATGAGACCATGGAGCTCACATCAAATTTCAAGAGAGAGACCTTGATCAGCAAGATCTCAGCTTTTGAGATTTCAAGATTGAAGATAGAACCAAAGAGTGAGACAACTTTCAAAGCAATAGTTAATGGTAAGAAATCTGCAAACACTTCTAGTAATTTTGATGATGATAATGAAGATAAAACACTAGATGATTTTATTGCTATGGTTTCCAAAAGATAAAAGAAAGGAAAAGGAAAATATGAAGGTCAATTACAATTTAAGTGCTTTTCATGTAATAAGATTGGTCACTTTGCATCTAAGTGTCCCACTAGAGCTAAAAAGTTCAAAAATGATTACAAGCCTAAGTATTCTAAGGAATGCTACTATGATGGAGATGGAGTTTCAGATGAAGAATCAGGTGAAGAACACATTGGATTCATTTCTATTGTAGACAAGATTAGTAGTAAGTCAGTTCCTAAAAATGAGAAAGTAAATCAAGAGCTAGCATTAATTTCACAAGCTAACATAAGGATAGATTGGATTATAGATAGTGGTTGTTCACATCACATGACAAGTGCTAAAGGCAGGTTTGTTCATTTCAAAAAATACAATGGAGGTATGGTCAAATTTGGAGACAACACTCCTAAACCTATAGTTGGTAGAGGAGCCATCACTTTGGATGGAAAGAACAGTACTGATGATGTTCTTTATGTTGAGGGTTTTAAAAACAACCTTCTTAGTGATGGATAGTTACTTAGTAAAGGCTATCAGTTGGAGTTCAAAGATGAAAAATGCATCATTAACAACAAAGATGGTGTTATGATTGCATCAGGCACAAAGACAAGAGGTAATTTTTTTCAACTCAATTTAGAAGCAAGTTGTTTTGTTGCTAAAGTTTATGACAGTTGGTTATGGCATAAAAGACTATGTCATATCAATTTTGATAACATAGTAAAGATAAGCAATGTAAAGGTAGTAAGAGATCTACCTAGCATAGGAAAGCCAGTTGACACTATATGCAGGGAACAAGTGGGATCTGATTCATATAGACCTATGTGGTCCAACTCAAACAAGATCATACTATGGTGAAATGTATTTCATTTTGTTTGTTGATGATTATACTAGGATGATGTGGGTTGCATTCTTAAAACATAAGTCAGAAGCATTTGATAAGTTAAAAATATTCAAAGCTAAGGTTGAGAATGAATCTAGACTAAAGATAAAGTGTTTGAGATTGGATAGAGGAGGAGAATTCACCTTTGACAGATTTTATGAGTACTATAAAGAACATGGCATAAAGAGACAGTTAAGTGCACCTAGAACACCTCAACAGAATGGAATTGCAGAGAGAAGGAATAGGTGTTGGAATTAGGAGAGATAGGTACTAAGAGGGGAGGGGTGAATTAGTGCCCTCAAAACTTTACTTGTAGAAACCTTTCTGATCTATAACTGAATACTATGATAACCGATCAAAATAACTTGAATACAATTGTAGAAATCAATCATCTAGTTAACTTAAGAAAGTAAACAACATGAAATCAATATGAAAATCACATAACACAAGTATTTTGGTAATGCAAAAACCCTTGTTAGAAGGTAAAAACTGTGGTGGGGATGACACCCACAAATTCTTCACTACAGCAGATAGAAAAGGTTTGCCTATTAAGGCTAAAAGTTTAATCACTTCTAGTGATCTTACCCTATTAGGAGTAACATATTAGATCAGCTAGATCTACCTAGTTATAGGATTTAAAAACACTAAATGAAGTGTGTACTCGGTTAAGAGATTTATACAAAGATTGTTAAGTCTACTCGGTTAAGAGATTTCACCAAAAAACTCTATCACAATTATCAGAAAGTAATAGGTAATTATCTGCTAGTTGACAACTCAATTGTCTAAAACAGATCTATAAGTGCTCATTAAAATATCACCTTATCTGTGATGGTTTCCTTCTCTGTTCTGCTCAGTAGCCTTCACTGATTTTGCTCAATCTGGTATCCTCTGTACTCTATTCTGCTTGGTAAACTGATTGTCTTGAAGATAGGAAAATTCTTCAAGTGCTCCATGATTCATATATATTAGTTCAACAACCTTATAAAATGGTGCGAACATATACAATATATAGTGTTTTGTTTTGTTGCTTTAGCAAAAATTACATTACAAAAATAATCATAACCCTAGGATCTACGGTGCAAAATAACCTAGATCAACTATTACAATAAGATAAACATTACATTTAATGAGTATCTATTTACAATAAATGCTCCTCGATCTTGGTAAACCATTTTACGATCTGTTGTAACCATCTGCATAGAATAATGTGCCATTTCTGATTACTATGTCATTTTCTATTATCATCGGTAAACACTGTATAAGCTACTCAGTGTTTACTGACCGTCGGTGTTGGTGTCACTGGTGCTTGGTAAACTGTGTGATGCTCGGTGTAAAAGGCTTTACCGACTGCTTTGTCTTACTTCTAGTTAGCAACTGTCTCAATATAAGTAATCGACTGACTTGTTTAAAATCCTTTGATACTAATGAAAACCTTGAATGCTTAATAGAGATTAACAATCTCCCCCTTTGGCATTAGTATCAAAATTTTGAATGTATATAGACAAAATGTTTCTATATATTCCTTATATCTCCACCATATACATATCCACAAAAGTTTCTAGGTACAAAGTAGTCCCCCTCGGTGCATACTCCCGGTAGTATGTAATATACATAGTAAAACTATACTTATTTGGCATATACATGTTTTCCCCCTTTTTGATAATAATGCCAAATGCAAAAAAAAAATATGATGTATACTTACATCTTATCAAAAATGTGTGGATGGGTTTTCTTTACAAACTCCAAGAGGTTATCTCATTCCTCTTTCAAGTTGGTAAGAGCAATATGCTCAAGACTGACTTGGGCATGCATGTCAAAGATATTATCCAACACTGAAATCTCTGGTGTTGCCACAAGTTGTTCAGCTTTGACAATGTGAGCTTCAAAAATTTTCAGGTGAGGAGTGAGTTATTTCTGTAACTCTATAACCTAATCGGTGATGTGCGCTTCTTGTTTCCTTAAATCTGCTATCAGCCACCAGAGTTCCTGAACTCGGTGAATATGCTTTAAGAAAGCAGTTAGCTCGGTGATAGCTTCTTATGTACTCAACTTTATCTCTTCTTCTAAACCTTTTATCTTTTCACTGACTGCTATAGTGAAGTTTTCTAAAGTACACAGCTTGATTAGAAGTTGACATATTATCTGGGTGATAGATTTTACCTTGGTAATGACCTCAGATAATTTTACCTTGTTTAGTGTCACTTCTATGCTAATCCTTTCTACCAATTTGTTCTGAATCTTTGATTCTACCCGTTCTTCAATTCTTTTGTCTGCATCTGTATCAGGGGCATTCATTTTGTTGGTGAGTGTGACAAGTTGATCTATGATGGGAGTATTCTCATCAATATTTGTTTCTGGTATGATTTGTTGCAGAATATCCCTCACATCATTTAACACTTCTTTATGTTTGTGTTCTTGCCTTAACTTCTCTCATGCCGCTTTCCTTGAACATAATTCCCCATATCTACTTAGTTCCTAGGGCTTAGGGTTCTCGGGTCACATTCTGGTATAATGATAACTTCATCAATGGTGATCAGCCCTTTGGCTTTCTTCTTCTTATTCTGGGCAAGAGGTGACTTCTTATCACTTATGACAATAGCTTTTTCTTCACTCCTCAGAGTATCCTTCCTAGTTGACACTGTATCATCCTTCTTCTGCTCCTCGGTAGATTGTGTGGGAGTCTCAGTTGTAGTGTCAGGTGGGTTCACCTCGATTGACTCAGTTTCTTCTAGTTCCTTTGTTTTTGTAGACTGTGCCTCTAGTTTGTTATGCTCATTCATATTTGTAGGTTGCTTGGGTGCTTGAATCTCAGTTGTATCTTTATTTGGCTTAGGATGAGACACATCAGGTTGTACTTGTGAAATTATTTCAACTACCTCTACAAGTATAGGTAGTTCACCTGGTAGAGATGTGAGCACACTATCAGTGTCTAATGCTTCATCTTTGTATGGTGCAATTGTCACATCTTTGTCATCCTCATCATCAGGATCACCATTAGTGATGTCCTTAATGGGTGCATCATCATCGGTTTTCTTTTGTAAGTGGATCTTAACTTGATCTGGTGCATCCTATGAAATTGTGATTTCTTCCTTTTGTTCGGTGATATCAATTACCTCGGTAACTGATATACCGGTGTCCTCTATTTTCTTTCCCTTGTCATCATCAATAAAAATACCTTTACCTTTTGAACTGTGTCTCTTCTTAGATAGTTTCAAGAATGCTTCCTGTTTGGCTTTCTATTCTACTTTCAAAATTGATGTCCATAGAGAATCACATATGACATCCATATCATCCACATTCTCATCCATGATCTGCATTGCTCTATTCTTGACTAGAAATCTAGCCTGATACTTTGTCATGTATTCACTTACCACAACATAGCTAAAGTGTGAGGCTACATGGCTTAGTGACCGTTCTCTTTTCCTTTTCTCTATATCTAGTGCAATAGCCCATCTCTCACTTATTTTGTCATCAAGTTCTTTTGGCAATTGACATGCGAATTCCATTGGTACTCTCTTGAATTTGATCATCATCTGGATGACAACATGTTCTATCTTTGTCTGGTCCTTAATTGACATGTTAAATTTGTCTATGCCTGGATAGTTAAGATTTCCATTCTCAATTATATCTTCAATTATTTCTTCTACAGTACTTTCCCTTTTACGAACTAACTTGAATTGATCAGGATCATTTTCAATTTTTGTATCCTCTAGATCTTCCTTATTTCTTATGTATTTCCTCTTTTTCTTCGATGTCTCAACTACTTTCTTGGTCTTTCTCTTAACATATTTCCTAGTAGGTGTAGTTTCTCTTCTTTTTGCCATGTTTACTGCTTTGACTTGCTCGGTGGATTGTGCAGCAATTGATGAACATGTCTTCATTCCTTCAGGTTCTGGTAGCTACATTTCTTGCTCATCAGTTATGGAAGGAATTGGTGTTTGATCCTTGTCTTTCTCTAACTTGGTTTCCTCGCTATCATAGGGCTTGTCAGCCAACTGTAACTGACCTTTGGTTGCTTCTTTAACCGGTGACTCCTTAGGTGAGTTAGATACATTTCATATTTTGCTGTGAGATATTTTTTCATTTTCTTCTCTATTCTTGACATTTTTTTGATCTCTATGTCTATTGTGATTCTAGACTTAGCTTCCTCATATACACCAAACCTACTGGCAGTGATGTCTATTGGTAATGCCAGCAGTGCATTGATAGATTTCAAAGTGAAATCATGATTCATTTCATATCCCATTGGTGCTAGCCATTTTGTTCTTGGCTCTACTGCCTTTATCATTGAGTGGTCTATGCTGACTACAAAGCATATATCATCTTCAAATTTACTTACTAATTCCTTTGGAATTCTACTCCTTTGTTGCATCTTTGTTTGAAATTCCTTGAAATATGCATTGAATTCCTATTCAGATTGTCTCCTAGACTTTTCATCATATCACCGATTTGAGCAGTTATCAGTTTGTCCAATTGCTAGTTTACTTTACCGATACCCAGTACATATTTTTGTAGATAGAGAAATGTACATACAAGTAGTGATCCATACTTACATGTATTAGATTTCTTTGCTTTTATTGTCTTCATATTGTCATGCAGTTGGTGTAGTAGTAGCTTGACAAGATCAACTTGGTGATCTTTCTTCACAATTTTGTAAGTCATGTCCATGGTGCTGGAGGGTACACTATTTGGTATGCTAGATTGGAATATCTTGTACCCTATGACATGAGCTATGAATTTTACTGCTAGATCTTTGATAGTTGATATTTTCAGTGCCCCACCGTCCCATTGAGCTCCAGTGTTCTTTTCTACATCGGGACGAGATGAACTTCAAAAGGCTTTGGCTTTGTCGATTGTAGGGTACCCAGTAACCCTACTTATAATCTTCTTAGTGACCTCAATAGGTTTATCCAACCAAAATTTTCCATCATGAAATCTGCTTAGCACAATTGTTATCCAGTCATTGTGGAATGATTGCAGGAAGTATGTAAAACACCATAACCCTGACTCCTCAATCTTCTTGTATTCAGATTTAATCTTACCATTCGGTCCACAGACTTGCTAATAAGCAGCAATAGTCTCAAAATCACATACTTTATCAATTTTGCAATGAATATAGGCCCGAACGTCTTCTGTCAACAAAACCCTATCTGGAATACTTGAAAATGCACTCATATCATCTATTTGTTCTGCGACCTTGGGATGAGGTTTGAATTTCTCTTCAAAAAAATGTGCCCTAACAATTAATTCTACTTCCTCCTCAATGTTCTGTGATTTTATTGCAGTCGATGTCGATGCCATAAATTGTTTCTAGGGTTTTGAAAAACAATAGATAACTAGTGTTCGATAGGCAGATGAACTTACTCATTATCATCGAAGAATTACCGTCAGTTCAATCTACATTAGCTTGGAATCTTTTCTAAAAATCTTTAGCTTGAACTCTTCTCTGTAAAATCTCCTTTCTTCAAAATCGCAATGTAACAATGAACTTTGTTTCTGCGTATTTATAGGTTTTTTGATATTCCCACTCAAACTTTGATGCATTAAATGTGTGACCTAACTTTTGATACGAAACAACTGTTAGCTCGGTTATTTCTATAATTTCTTCATCGGTTTGCATTGTTGTCAGTTAACCTTGAGTAGTGATTACCAATGGGTAACCAACTCACATTTCTTCTTTTACCGACTATATGATATTTGTATACTTATAACACTTAAACCATTGTGCATCTTTATTCATGCAGATTTGGTATTTGTACATCATATATAAGGAACTATCTATAAAATGTGATCATTTAAAATGTCAGTTCAATACATACCTTTGTCATCTTAAGTGGAGGTACCAATGTCACCCAATCCAGTGGATGAGGTTTCACCGATAGTGTTACTTGACTCAACACTCTCATTAGATGCCTTCTTCCACATTGTGTTCCTTAACTTTATAATTTTTGCAATGTTATATCCACTTAAATATATGGTTTTCATCTGGTGCTTAGTCTCTACAGTTCTTGCTTATATGACTGACCTTGTGACAGTGCATACATGCCATTCCTTCATTTGTCCAGTTTCTTGATTGTCCAACCGACTCTTTCTGTAACAGTTTGCTGCAATATGTCCATACCGACCACATACAACACAATTAGTCCATGTATTATAATCCCAAACATATGAGTTACCTTGTCTCTTCAGTTGATATCGCTTTCATTATAGTTTCTCTTTAGGTGTCCAGACTTGTTTCATTTTTGCCTTGTAGTGTGACCATGCTTATTACAAGTATAGCATATTTTCTCCTCAGCAATATTATTAGCAATGTCATTCTTCTTAGCTCTGCATTCATAAGTTGGATGTCCAAACTTACCATAGTAATAACAATATCCATTGAATTTAGGAATGACAGGAGGTTTACCTTGTGCTTTGCTTCTGCACACATTAGATGTATGTCCTGGTTTTCCACAGTGGTAACATGTCATCACTTTAGGTTTCTGACATTGATTGTTGTTGACTTTTTTAGCTTGTTGTGATGATTCTCCTTCACCAGTGTAGCCTATACCGGCTCTGCTTCCGAATCTTATTTGATTAGTCAAGAAATCATCAATCTTTTTAGAACTTTCCTTGGCTATCCTCATCATTTTATTGTGTTGCTTTTGTGTCTTTATTTCATTTATCAGTTTTTCATTATCTTCTCTGAGTATTGCAACATCTTCAAGTCTTCTTGATAATTCTCCATTTACTCGGTTCATTTCTTGATTAACTATCATCATCTAATTTGATACTTGGATGTGACAATTAGTGAGTCTTTGTATTTCATTTTCTTTTGCTTGAAGTTATTTAGTCATCAGTCTTGGGTCTTCAATAGCCAGATTCCAGTCTTGTTCATCTTGTTTACCATTGTTCATGATTTCCACCATTCTCACCATTTGAGATTCATGACCGATTTGAAGTGCTTTCACTTGCTCAGATAGATGCTGATTCTTTTTAGATAAATCAAAGTGTAGACACCTCAAAATCCTTTAGAAAATAAAGTATTTTTATTTTTTGAAAAATCCCTGATGATGTCATCATTTATTAATTAATTTATTTATTTATTTTTATGTCATTAAATCCCTTTATCTTAATTAAAAACATTTAATTAAGGAATCCCTCCCAAAAATGTTTAAATCTTATTTAAACATTATCTCTTTATTTATTAATTATTTTAATTAATAAATTGACCAAAAATCCCAAAATAAATAATTTATTTATTTTTTGCCCAAAACTTGGCCAATTTCCTTTAGATCACTAACCTCTTCCAGAATCTTCTAATCCCTCCTTAATTTCAATTAAAAGGCTAATCCCATCTTTTCTAACCCTAATCCCAACTCAAAATATTTAATTAAGATTAAATATTTATTTTCATATTTATTAAATATATTTTAATAAATATTCCCAAAACTAAAACCTTTGGAATGAATAAACATTTATTCATTCTCCCTAAACCAAGAAAAACTCTAGACTCTTCTAGAAACTTCTCAACCCAACCTCTTCACCCATCCTAATCCTAAATTCCCCCTAATCCTAATCCTAATCCTACCCCTAAACATTTGCACAATCCTAACCAAGCTTAAGATTTTCCTAAACCAAAGCAAAGTCTCCCCTTCCAAATATCTCAACCACAAAACATTCAATGCATCCACAAAGTCATCAAAGTCCCTTAAAGGCTCATTCAATGCTCTTACAAGCACTTATGAGGGGAGTTATGAGCTTTGAGCCCCCTTTGTTGACTCATCTTTACCTTTCCCTTCATCCACTCACCTTGTGACATGTGTCACCTCCTGATTGGCTATAGACTAGCACAATCCATGTGCTCCCCTTTGAATGAATCTTGGCCTCTCTTAAGGATTTCAATCCTGGCCCCTCATTCTTCCTTCCCAAATCCTATAAATACCCCTCCTTTCAAGAGAAAATCAATTAGCTTAACTTTCATTCTCATGCATTGTTATCATGCCCTTTTATTTCTAGACTTAGCACAAATCATTCTAATTTAGTTTACTTTCAAGCATTTTAGCTCATCATAGCTTAGTAATAATGGATTAACATAGTTTTTATTATTGTTTTGCATAGCATAGCATCATATCACATCTCTATTTGGTCTAAAATCAATCTTAGCATAATCACACTTGCATTGAATCTCCATTTAAGCATCATAGTTTGAGTTCTTGAGGCCTTAGGGGAAATCTTGGGTGTTCTACCCATTATTGTGCCATTTTTTAGGGTTTTCATGAGTCTCAAACCATCTTAGAATGCATTAGAGTATGCTCCAAGTGCTTAGAGAGCACACCCACATCCCTCTAATTGAAGCAAATCAAACATTTGCTCTATAGCACTTGTTTTTAGCAACAATTTTGAGGTGGCTTTGGTTTTGTTTTCATGTCTTATGCTATTTTTAGTTCATGAACATGTTAGATTAGTCTAATGTTTGAATGTTTCAACCTTTCAAGACAGGTAACAGGTTCAAAATCATAGTCTACATTCTGGCACGCCCGGTGGGACCCACTTCACGGGTTCTTTGCAAACATTTTGATTTTTCAAGCTTATAGGTGGACGAAGCACTTCGAATTCTTCTTCCTCTTCTTGTCTATACTCTTCTTCTATTCTATCTTCTTCTTCTTCTTCTTCTTGCAGGATCATGGCAAATTTTTCTAAAAAAAAAACAAAACAAAAAAATGTTTAAGGAAGCAAAATCATACACACCTTGTTTAGTGCTTAAAATGAATCCCCAAATCATTGTTGAATGCATTAAGGACTAAAATTTTCAAAATTTATTCTAATAAACAAGAAAAATTAATCAAAGCATTTGCATCCTTGCAACATCAAGGTTTTAGATGCATTCATGCAAAAATTAGGAACACTTGAAAGCTTTGGGTACTTAAAAAGAATCTCAAATTTGCATCTTAAAATCTAAAATGGGTTCCAAAAATCAGTCCTAGAAATTCTAACATCTTTTTGTGGCAAAGTCTGGAATGTTTTTCCAATTCATGCATCAAACTAAATCTAGGAACTTTGCCTTGGGGTCTTAAAAAAAAAAAAAAGTCAAAACAAAATCTTGAATGAAACTAAAGGAATGAACTTAGGTCTTAAAGTGTCATTTTCATTTTGAAAATCAAACATAATCTTGAATGATCTAAATTGGAAAGAAAAGCATCCCTATTCCTTCCTTGTTGTATTTCAGTTCAAACAAACTCAATCTTGAATGATTTAATGTTAAAACAAAGCACTTTCAAAGTTCTAAATCAACACGCTCACTCAATCTTGAATGCTCAAAGGAAAGAACTTGCAATCGCTCAAATCGTTTATCTTTTGGAGAAAGAACAAATCAAACTTTAGCACTTGTGTCTGCAATTTCAAAGGTTTTTTTTCAAACATCACTTAATCAATTTGGAAAAAAAAAAGAACAACTTGCTTGATGTGCATCTAGGAGCTTTACATTTTTTGTATAATCCTTGTTAAAGTAAGCAACGTAGAACATTTGAACTCGGACAAGTTCACTTGTTCTACTTTTAGCGAGGCCTATCCAGGGAGAAAAGCACTTCCTCCTTGGAGAACGACCTCAAACCGGTATCCCCCCCGGCCGGTATATAAATAAAGTGAAGGCAAAAAGTACTCACTTATATCTCCTAATCCACGGGTGTCTTGTGCCAAATGCAAATGTCTGGGGAAAGGTAAATATTCCTCCCCCAGGGGTGTTGGCTAGGCTCTTAAGTGAGTCACAAGCGGTTAGCATAACCGAGTATGGAGACTCCATGGAACTACTAAAAACCTGATAAAATAGAGGCTACCCTATCTACATCTGAAAGTATCAAAATCCTTGTGCAAGGACTGATTCCAAGGGGTTTACCGGGTCACCTCAAGATTACTCACCATTTGTATTCCCTTCTAGGGGGTACCAAGCTGTGGGCAAGTGATTTTGATACTCACCTTCCTTAGGTAGATTTGCTTGAAGTGCTTGACAGTCAAAACTTCGTGAAAACATTGTTGGAACATACACTTTCAGAGCTTTATCAGAGTCAGTCATCCTGCTTGTATCTCACAAGGTTGCTTTGTCCCTTGTAGAGATTGCTTTTTCGAAAGTCTTTTTTTACCTATCCTTTGCCATTGGAAAACATTGAATCAAAACTTGATACTCAGAAAGTCTTGCAGAAATCAGATATCCAAGAAGCCTTTTGTCTCAAACCAAACTTATCAGAATTTTCCCAAAGATATGCCCAATTTGATCAAACATCTGAAAGCCAAGTTGCCCAAATCAAAAGATTATCAAGAGAAGAAAGTTGCAGAAAGAAACCTCAAGAACCATCAATCCTCTATCAAAGCAACCCAACCAGAAGAAAAATATCAAGAAAAGCTTGATAATATTGGCTATAATGCAAGAGTCAAACAGTTTGCCTA
Organism: Chamaecyparis obtusa; assembly: GCA_027943335.1. Classification (NCBI taxonomy): domain Eukaryota; kingdom Viridiplantae; phylum Streptophyta; class Pinopsida; order Cupressales; family Cupressaceae; genus Chamaecyparis; species Chamaecyparis obtusa. Next base: position 3,736,160 of record BSBK01001154.1, on the reverse strand, counting down.
CCGATTCTGAGTGAACCATTGCTACATCAGCCTTGAAAGATTTATGAATTAATTTAATAATAAAGTGATTTATTTCCAACTTAACTGATTTTGAAAAATAAAACAATTGATTTATGGGTTAATCAATTATTTTTCAAACTTTTATTCAAAAATAATATTATTAAAAATTGACAACTTGCTTTAATTAATTAAATAAGAATTTAATCAATTATTCATAGGATTTTGGATTTATTGTCAAAATTAAATAATACAATTTAGGAATAAATAGAATTAACTTCAATCAAATAATAAAGTGGCAGAATTAAATCTAATTAATTAAATATTGAGAATATTCAATTAATCAAACTTTAGGATAAATAGGATTTATCGCCAAATAATCATTAAATCAAAGATAATTAGGATAATTAGGAATATTACTAGGAATATTCCCCGATGCAGAATTTGAGATAATCAATTAGGATTCGATGATGTTTCGATGTGCCTTTGGTTAGGACTTTGATGTCGATTTTGTTCAATGTGTCGATATAGGAGGTTAATGAACTTATAGCCCATTTTTGGGGTATTACATCTACTAGGAGAAGGTTTGTCCTCCTCTTCTTCTCCTAAGAAATCATCAGCCTCAACATCTAAACCAACTACCTCATCAGTTGTACAAGTTTACAATCTAGTTGACCAACTTCAACATACTTCAGCTTTGATCTCAATAATTGAGCTACTCAAGATCTCTCCTACTCACAGGGAGATCCTTGATCAAGCCCTTCTTGTGACTAACATATCTAAGGACCTAAACATAGGAAAGTTCCAGTCCATGGTCAGTCATCTTGCGTTGCCTCATTGTCTAACTTTCTCTAAAAAAGATGATAAATCTGACAGTCATCCACATAATCATCCCCTCCATATTGAATTTTCTATTCATTCATATAGATTTAAGTATGTTTTGATAGATGGAGGCATGAATTTGAACATTTTCACTTTTAACTTGGTCAAAGCTCTTAGTTTCTCAGAGCGTTGTATTGATCCCTGATGCAAAATAACGATGAAAGCATACGATGAAGAGGAATTCTCTTTTAAATATATGGTAGTCTTGGCCATTTAGGTAGGTCATGTTTAGTAGAATGTCATATGTTAGGTCTTGGATATTCCTTTGGCACATAACATACTTCTGGTTCATCCTTGGATCCATACAATACAAACACTTCCTTCTACATACCATCAATGCATTAAATTACCTCATGATGGAATTGAGGTTACTATTCTTGCAAACTCAACATATATATGTAAAAATCCTAAAAAAGAATAATGAATGGTTCCTCACAACAAAGAAGGATCAAATCCTAAAGAAGCGAAAACAAAAGGAAAAATGCCTCTATCAAACTATGGGAAAAGGATACTTTCAGACCTAATGGTATGAGAGGATATCAAGTGGACACTCTTCCACTCTCTTCAAAATCTTATAAAAAATCATTTCTATCAACAACACCTATTATACGTGTAGGAACCAGAATGATTAAAGCTAAAATTACCCTCAAGATAGAAAGGGAAGAAAGCCACATCCTACAAAAACTCTACAGGGGAGAAGAATCTGAACAAGAACTAAAACATGCTAGGATCTCACCTAAAAAGTATGGTGTGGTTTACCAACTTATGAAGAAGATGGGATATGATGGAAAATTCCCTCTAGAAAAGGAAAAGGTCTAATTGAACCTCTACATGCTGAATTCAAAAATCCTAAAGACAAAACCAGTGTTGGCTATCATGAACATAAGTTTGAAAAATCTAATAGCAACACTCACACATACAAGGACTCAGATGATGAAGAAGAAGAAGTATAAATTCAACCCATGACATATGAAAGGCTCTTGCATATCCAAACTTCTAATCCAGACAATCAAGGAGAGCCATATATACCATCTCAAGCTCCTTGAGAAAATGACCCAGTGGAACCTACAGTTCTAGCAGAAATTGATCAAGAAAATCTTACTCAGTCCCCTAATAAAATTCCTACTATTGCTGATCGTACTACTACTACCACTTCTAATACTGTTGAGAACACTATGGACTTTGATCACATGCATCCTGATTAGGGGAAACTACTAACATCTCCCATATTTTGGATATCCCTAGATTCATGCCTATTCTAGACTGCTTTATTACTACTGCTACTGAACAAGATACTACTACTAAAAGCATACCTTTTGAGATAGAAGAAAGTGCTGATGGAGAGCTCCCTCCTACAATAACTCTAGCTGATTACATTAGACAATATTGTAATAGTGAGATAGATTCACATGAATATGAGTGGGAATCATTATCAGATGTTATGAAGGAAATTCAAGTTGATATTATACAAAGATATGCTACTGCTACCAACTTTCAAAGAGAAGAAAGGTCAAATTCTCAAGATCTATCAAATGACGAAGATCCTTTCCATCCTCCTATGGAAGTCATCCCTATGGCTCCTAGGCCATATGCTCATAATCAAATAATACTCCAACTAATCTAGTAAATCATGGATATATAAGACCTCATCCTACGACAACAACATGGAACTTTGCAAGATCTAGGATTGAGATGGTTCTTGTTCGCACACTTCTAGAACAACATGAGGGACTTAGTTCTAGGAATAGACTTCTCTAAACTCCTCTAACTCTTTTAGGACAACTCATGATCAACAATGCTCTAGGTAGGATAACTTTCTTGATCTCACGGATTCATTCATGAATGATGAGGATGATACCAATGTCTTTGCACTTGAACTTGTTGAGACTTTATCCCTCATCCTTCCTAAGTTAAGTGAGTGGGACACTTCCCATCCATCCCTCCATCTAAACCCCTCATATCAACCTCATTCATCTGTAATTGTTGAGTCTTTTGGAAGCAATTTGGATGTGCAACATAAAAATAAAAAATACAAGAATTCACTTACATATGAATATCACCATGTCCTATCCTAATCGACATGTGGCTACAAAGAAAAAGGAAATATTCAAGAGACCACAAGGGTTCTCAAATAAAAGAAGAAAATCAAAGAAAATATGGATTCCAAAATCCATCATAGAAGAATTGCAATCAAAAGCATCTCAAAGTAAAGAATGACCAAAGACTACATGGATTTCCAAGTCTCTCTTGAAGGACTTGGATATAAAAGAAAAATAAGTTTTGACATTCCATCCTTCATCTCCTTCATGTGACTCACTTCACTCCCAAATCATCTACATCATCATTACCTCCAACACCTCATCTAACTCTCAAATCTATCATTACCTTCCAAGAAGTGCATCCTGGTATATACTAATAGCTAATGAATTTTTTATGAGGAATCTAGATGGTACTATCCTTAGGAGTCTAGAACTTGAGGACTCTAACAAAGCATTAAGAGAAGTCTTTGAGGGTATTTATGAATTTCACTCAACTGGTCGTTCCCTGGCCTATGAAACTCTTGACAGTTGGATACTACTAGATGGATTCTTTTACCATCACTCCAACATTTGGTTCTAAAGCTTATTAGCTAGGTACTACATAATATGATGTTCTCAAAGATCCTCTCAATGCTCTTCAGTTGAAGTAACTCTATAGCTAGATATTCCTACTCCCTATACAATAATTTATGATCTTGAAAAATTTCTAAAAATCATATAAAAGTCTTGAAATTTTCTAAAAATTGTAAAATGATCCTAAAAAAATTATCATCTTGGTGAAAACCTAGAAACAGACACCTTGATGTATCCACAAAAAAAATCAAATATAAAAAATACAAAAAAATGAAAAAATGAAAAAGACCAAAAAAATCAAAAACAGAAAAATCATGTTAGTGAAAACTTGGAAACAAGCGCCTTGGTAGAAAAAATACAAATAATCTTCAAGTGGTGAAAACCTGGAAAACATGTGTCACTTGTAATCAATGCTCCATCTATCAACGTATGGCTGAGCTCTCATGCTTCCATCAACCTCCTTACATCCACTTTGCTATTTGTTTCCTTGTGTTGTCATGGGTTGTAACTAGTCTTAGTCTTGTCCTCAATTCTTATCTTCTATCTAGGGGCAATCGTATGCCTATCTTATTTATCAATGCTTTACCACTTGGTCAACCTTTTGATCTTAACTTGTGTCAGTTTATCAGTCCTTCTCAATGGGCACTTTATCACTGGCACTACTTGGTATTTCTCAACACCTCAATCCTACAGTGTTTCTTAATACTACCAATTTGGACATCACTTTGTTTCTTAACACATATCAGATCTTGCATTATCCTTCACCGCACACTTGCACTTTGATACTAGCACAAAGGTGTTCCTTAACACCCAACACCAAACTACATCCTAGAAAATTGAAAATGACTGAGATATGATGAACTATTTTCTTGTGTTGTTTGTTATCATTGATTTTTCGCTTGCTATGTCTTCTATTGTCACTCAACGATGTCTTCTTGACTAGAGATTCATGACTGGGGGCATAACAATGTTTTCTTTGATTTCTACTTGTGGTGTAATTTTAATGATCCTAAGTTATCTAATAAATTGGGTGTCTGTGGCAAGAGCCTCCATCATAATTGGAATGTTGCACATACCTCAACCCTCTTTATTCAAACACTTAGGTGAGGTTGGAATTATCTCCTTGTCTGTTTCTTGTGTGTAGCATGTACGCCAACACTCCTGGTTATCTTGGTAGCTTGTTCATTGATATGAGTGTTATCTTACAATATTAATTTAGAAACCATGTTCAGGTCATCTTGACACTTATACCTATATGCTTACGTGTGTTTCCTACATCTTCTTTGATAAGGTCGTATTCATATCTCCATGGCCTCTCTTGTGTCCTAGGCTAAATTTCATTCTAGGACTACATTTAGCTTTGCATTTGCTGGTTCCCTTGATCCATCCTTTTCTCTCTACCAAAGTGCTCAACTGCAAATATTTCATAATGAATTTGACTAATACTTGCATGAATCAAGATCAATTCCTGGCTAGGGCCACCAAGTGTTGAAATCTCATAAGCTTTATTTGATTTCTATCATCTTGGATTCATTTTTTAGATCAAAATCAAAATCATTTGTGGCATAATCAAATCTTCTACCGCACTTTAGCACTAACACTATCATTTCTCGCTTGCTTCTGCCTTCCTTTTTCTTAGATTCTTTCAGGCTAAAATTTTCCCCTTGTACCTCATTTCGATTTCAATCCTAAGGGGGCATGACAATATAGAAGATCTCTTTGTCAATCAAATCTCCTAATTTGCAAATCTAGAAATTAAACCAAACCTTTATCGATCAAGTCAATCAAGACTAAAACATCATCGCTCGGGGCATCTCAACTTCATCGCTTCATATCAAGTTGAGATTCTCCACATATCCTTTCTAAAAGAGTGTTCTTATCGCTTCATATCAGTTCACTCAGACATACATCTTTTCAATCTCTTGGGGCATGTCATGTTCATTAGGACCCATATCAATCTGGTATTGTCTCTCAAATGATTAGCTATCTCAATCTCTTTGGACAAATATTCAGTCTCATTGCTTCATATTAGGGTAGATACTCTCATCTTTCTTATTGGTCTTCGTTCAATCATGTTCAGAGTCAGATCTCTACCAGCTACCTTGACATCATCATTGTTTGACTCAATGTGTTCCCAGATCGCTAACACATTAGTCAAAGAGGGGCAAATGTAATCACCTAAAATTGGTCTAGTAGAACCTAAGCCCCTAATTTCGATCAAATTATCTCAAATAAAATCTTAAATCTTGAAGGCATATTTACTAGACATAATTGTGCAGAGTAACCCTAAAAATCCCCTTTGCATAATTAAATAAAAAAATTAAAAATCTTATATCAAGATTATACTATGGTCTAATTTCTAGAGCTTGCATATTTATTTAATTTCTATAACTTTTCTTTTAATATAAAGTTTCTACACTTTTATTAAAATAACACATTCACATGTGTGTAAATACTTAATCTTGATTAATTAGCAATTAAAAAGGATTTGTGCTTTCAAAATTGTTATTTTGTCTTATACTACCTAACATCTCTTTTGCCTCTTAATCCTCACCACTCATCTCTACCTAATTAACCTTGCATCTCAGTTTGCCTCTTAATCTCCACCCTCCACTCTTGAGGAAATTCCTTTAAAAGGAAGCTCTTCCTTGGCTCAAGGTTCAATTCTCTTGCATTCTAAAAGTTGAATCTTGATCATTTGTTGAAGTCAATTTTTTATTGTAATTTTAGTTCTCTTGCAATCTAGCTTTCTTGCATTGTTACATTCTTAGAGTAGCTTGTTAATTTGAATTCTTATCTTCTATTTTATCTCATTTCTTATCTTAGCTTCATTTCTTAGAAGTAATCTTGCATTGTTAATCTAGTTTTCTTTCTTGCATCTTCATTCTAGAACACTAGTTGTTTGTATTCATCCTAGCTTAATCTCTCATTCTAGCTTAATAATCTTGCATTTTAGCTTCATTCTCTTGCTTTGAATCTTCCATTTTGGAGTATTCAAGTCACTAATCATCTATGCCAATTTCATGAGAATCATGAGAAGGATTAAACTCGCTTGAACTAGGAAGTTATGAGACGCTTCTTGAGATTTCCTCTTCCATGGATTCTCTCAAGTGTAATGGTTCATAGAAGTGTGTCACACTTTTGATCACACACATTGTTCCATCTATTATTTAATTTTTGTGCATCATTGTCATATCATTGTTCCTTTTAATCTATTGTGTATCATATGTTACAAATAGGAAATACTGAGAGGGGGGGGGGGGGGTGTGAATCAGTATTTCACAAACTTTTACTTTTGCCCACTTATGGATATATGTAATTAAATTGTAACTTGCATAAGAAACTAAACTGAACAATAAACATAACCATAAAATAAAGGAACTCATAACACCATGTTTTTTTCTCAAGGAAACCCTAGCCAAGGGAAAACCCTAGTGGGGATGATACCCACAAATGGTCCACTAATCAAAAGTATTTGGTTAGAGATATTGACCTTGTTAGGAGTCTATTACATCTGTATAGTGTCTTGGTCCCTGTTAGAGAACTTTAGGCCTTCTTAAAATCCTCAACCCTGTTAGGAGTTGGAATTTACAAAATTTGAATGTATGCAAGATGAGATTACTAATCATTGCTATGTTCTAGTCGACTCAACACTATTTCAGTAAACCATTAATATATTTGTCTGTACATGTCATACAGTCTTGCACTCTTGGATGTAGCTTCAACATACCTTATATAATCTATTATAAAGTGTGCATGCACTTGAAGTAATTATGTGAACTTATCTGATCAAAATAGTCTCTGTGTAGACAGATAAACACTATTATACTTAGACAATTTTCATAAGTTCTCATCCAAAACTTCCTCCTTGGATCATGTTGTCTTAACACAAAATATATGTTTCCATAATGAAAATACTATTAGGAATGAATGCTAAATGTTTGGGATCCATTCTTTAGCAATTTTTGTTGCATTCATGACTATGATTGTCATTGATGTCAACACAGTGATTTACTGAAGACTTGCAGAGAAACAGATAGAGTTTGGATTAGCGCACGTGGGTTATTGTAGTTGGAGCTATGAGATTTTGAGGTTATACTCTTTGATATGTTATATGTCTATGGTTAAGAGTGCAGACAATAATTCATTTATTCATGGAAGTTATGATCATTTTGGTGGAAGCAGTATTTAGGCAGTGTTCATGAGTAGCGGTTTGTGGAAATCAGATGATATCTCCTAATTAGGATGGAATCTGGTTTTGTGCAATTAAAGGGAAGTTGAAGACACATTGATAGTGATGTGGATGACAACATAGACTTTGAGGTCACATGAGTGAAGATTTATTGTATTTGGAAGCTGATAGTTTTGTGTAATTTTGGTGTAGCGTGTGGAAACTTTTATTTTGTAATTGTATGCCGACTCATTTGTAATTATTTGAGTGTGGTATAAAGGAAGGAATGTATTTCCTTATTGTAGTGAGTAAGTGATTAATTGTGATATGGTAGTAGCGGTTGTGTGTGATGTTGTATGCATGAAGTGAAGAAAAGAGCTAAGTATGAAAGCAAATTCGTGAAGGAAGACATGCAAGGTACAAAGATTTGAAATTGAGATCTGATGTAATAGTGAGTGTAGTTTGGCATAGTTAGAGAAGAGGTAACATATTATTCCATTGAGTAATGTAAAGATTATTTGAACAGTGTGTTCAGTGATCTTACCATGAAGCTGTTTGGGCAGTGGGTCCTTTTGTCTTCCATAACTCTTAACAGGGTTAGAATCTTTTAACAGGGATTCAAAATCTCCTAACAAGGATTCATAAGTACTGAATGTATTTCATAAGACTCCTAACAGAGTCCATCCTTTCACAAGGAATATTCATAATAGTGCATCTTTTGTGGGCATCATTCCCACCGAGGTTTACTCTTTGATCAAGAGGTTCCCTAGTCAACATATCTTGTGTCATTATGTTATTGTGTATGAATATCTTTCTATGGTTGGTGTATCATCTTAAAATGGAAGCACTTCCATGTTAAGAGTGTTTAGCCCTCTGAATAAGTGATTTAGGGTCATGATTGGCATCTTTGCATTCTCCCTTGTCTTCCACTTCTTCTCTGCACTTGATTTCTTCATTCTAAGTGAAATTAGGGTTAAGGTCTTAAGGACTTTCCTAATTTTCCCTCTTCCATGGCTCTATTTTCTAGGTAGGGTTCAGAAATGAGACCTCCTAGTCCTTCATCACATCATTCCAGGGATTTTCTATCTGTACCTAACACTGGGTCCTGCTCAGACATCAAATTTTGCATTTCTGGCACCCCTGGAACTCCTGTTGCAGAATCTGGCAAAATTAGGGTTTGAGGTCAAAGTCGACCTTGACCTTGACTAGGTCAGGGTTAACCTCAACCTTGACCTCTTCCTGCCAAATTTTCAAAGTTTCATTTCTTGCTAATTTATCTTTCGGGAAAGTTATTTCCCGCTTTCGGGTCGGCTATTTCACACTCTGAAATGGTAAATCCTTTAATGGTATTTAATCAAGGTATATTTTCTAAAGGTGAGGACCTAATGGGGATTTAATTCTTCAAGGTGGCCCATCTAGAAGAGTGTGCCCTAGATCACTATAAAAGGAGGCCTTCCTCTCTCATTTTCACATCCATCATTCACATCTCAAGCACTCAAGCTCTCAAGGTGATCAAGCAAGCATTCATTCAAGCATTCAAGTCTTCTTCTCCATCCAAGTTCTCCATTGAAGATCAAGGATTCAAGAATTCAAGCTATTGAATGGATTTGGCTCAAGCATTTAAGATCTATCATTCAAACCCTAGATCTAGCCACCAAGGTGGTGTGATCTTCCTTCAAGATCCTTTGTTCATCTTCAAGATCCATATCATTGTTTCCTCAAGGTGGATTTCAAGCATACAATCATGGAGGTTTGATGATGTTATGTTCAAGCTTTCATATTAATATATTTGATTACATTCCAAATACATTAGCATATCTATTGAATTGCATAGCTTCATTGTTAAATTCATTTCTACTACTTGCTAGCATTCTCCTATTTCAATTTCAATATTGAGGTTGATTCCAAACCGGGGTTTGACCAAGGCAAACCCCCCAAACAAACAACAAAACCATTTTTCTTGTAGGTACAAGTGTGGAATCTCAGATTTGAGAGAGAATTTGGATACCCTTTTCGACAATCTTTCAGGATCTACGAACAGAATCAGAATTGGACTTCAAATAAATAATGTGGTCTGACCTTTTAAAAGGTCAAAGTCAACCTGTGTGAATTTGGAGAAAAGATTTTTGGGTTTTGTCCACCTTGGCATTTCTAGTCTAGAATAGGTGATGGAATCTTCAGAAAGTTCATACCGGAGCCATAATTCAGCATTTTCTAGATCTACCCTAATTCAAGGTTAGTATTTGTACTTCAATTATTTCAGATTTCAAGCTTAATCCAACTATAGGGAAGTATAGGGTTTCTCTCTCTTTCATATTCTTCATAGATTGATTCAATTGTGTATTAACCTCTTGGTTGATCAAATTGGATCTCTCCTTTGGGAATTTGGATTTAGGAGTGAATCTTACATTTTCCCCACACCCATACACAAATAGTGGTGATTCCAAATTACCACCATTCATTTTGGTGAACCCGACTAGCTTACTCTCTTTATTTTTGGTGTTAGATTTAAATTTTTCATTGCATCTATACTTCAAAAATTCAAAAAAATCTATATATTGAATAAAATACAAAAACATATTTCTTGAATTTTTATCATGAAGATTGTTAAGATGTTTTGGTGCATAATCATGTTTGTTATTACTCTTCTTCTAGCATCTATTTATAATGCATATGATTTTTATGAGGGTATTATTCATTTCATAACATTGATGACCCTTCACTTTGCTCTTGCTTATGCTTTTGTGAAGTTGACTGATACTAGTCTACCTACATTTCAAACTTTTCTTAGGGATTTATGTGGTAGCCTTATTCATCTTTTAGATTATGTGAAGAATTTGGTAGATGACACACCATCTCCTACTCTTCCTAATCATAATCCATCTCCTAATCTTCCTATTTTGATACCCACTTCTCCATCTGTTAATCCTTGCTCTTCCCGTACTTATGATGGGATTCAAGCTATAGTGCAGGATGTGGATGTGCAAGATTTCTTTGATTTACCTTCTCCTCCTAATCATGATGATCTTAAAGGAAAGGGTAAAGAAACTTCTTCCAAACCTATTATCCCACCTTATATGACCTTTACTCATGAACATGATAAACAATCACCTCCTGTAGAAGCTTTGCATGATATGTACACTACTGGATATAATATGGTGAATAAACAAGGCTATAAAGGTTTAGGGTTAGGACTTAATGAGCATGGTATCAAATTTCCCATTAATATACCTCCTAAACTGGATATGTGTGGTGTTGGAACTTCTAAATCTCAAGTCAAGTTAAGTGTTGTGGATCTTCGTCCTCCCCTTAACACTCATCTCTCTACACCTCTAATGGATAATCCTAACACTCGTCAAGAAAATGCTAAAATAGTATATGTGGCGCTAATGAATTCTAAGAAGGAAAGATTTAGACCTATACCTATTGATGCTTTATATAAATTTAAATGTCCTTTCCACTATCGTAATACTCATTTGCTTGCCAATTGTAACAACTTCAAATTATATGTTAGGGATAGGGCTGTGCATGGTATTATACCTTTTTCTCGCATCATCTTACAACTTCTTCATAATTTTGATATAGGGGATTCCCCTCCATTAGAACTAGAGTAAATGTTCTTATCCTCTTGTCTCATGACTGGGGGGCAAGAGGCATCATTTTATCTAGTCTTTTAGGATCCATTAGGTCTTTTTATTAAGATTTAATTGGTATTCTTTATGTTTCCTTCGTCCATAATCTTACATGATGTTTTTATCCATTCCTAGGAATTATATTTTCTTCTTAGGAAATCTTGTCTAGGACATGTGTTTTGTAAAAATATCCCTTGTCTTTCATCCCTCGGGGGGGAAAGGTTTTTCCTTCTTTCTCTTTGTCTAAGGGAACTTCTTTCCTTAAGCTTAGTGGTATTTGTTTACATTGCAATATTATTTCATCATATTAATAGATATTTTGACTAAGGATAACTTTCTTATCTGAGAAGTTGTTGTCCTAAGTTGTCACTTCTTCTCTATGTTGCAAATTATGTTCTTTAAAAACTCTCACCATTGCTTTAGTGTTAGTGTTGTTTTCCTTCATTCCAAAGATTCCTCTTGCTCTTCTTCACAAGGGGCTTGACAATTGAATCTTTGTTCCCGCCTTTTGAAAGATGATATCTTATTTACACGTACTCCTCTTTGGTGGGGGTCTTGGCAATAAGATCTCTTTCCTTGAGGATCCTTTTCCATAAGTGAGATATCCTTTTCATGATTATTTATACTCTTGGATGTAGGGGTCAATATCTCTTGCTAAGGATATACTCTACATTGTTGAAAACAAGATATCTCCTTGTTTTGTGAAGTAGGTATCCTCTTCCATCTTTTTTCATACACTTGGGGGGAAAAGATGCCTTATCCTTCTTTTCTATCATTCACATATGGAGTCACAAATATGGATTGTGAGTTTGGTAGAAGTACTTTAGCCTTGGAGGCTTGGTATACTTTTTTATCTTATTCAGATCTATGCATTGATATTTCATCTGGTATTCTCTTCTTTTCTAGGGATTGACCTCTTTCCTTGGTTAAGCAGTATTTATTTACTATGTGATATCCAATCATACATGAAAATTATGGTTTGCATGTGAGGATTTATGTCCTTTATATAAACTTTATTGGTTGTTTGACATTGGGTTTCTATGGTTGATACATCTCTCACCTTGGAAACTGAACAGTGTGCTATCCCTCATAAAGGTTACTTCCTTTTCACTTCTTGCATGATATCTTTTACATTCATCCCTTCCATGGCCTCATAGGAGTTGTGACCTTCTTGGCTTGGACTGGGTGTTGTCTCTGGATATTGTCTTGATGCTGAAGAAGGCTTTATCCTTGTTCTTTCTTTCCTTAACATGACAAAATAGTATGTTTTTTCCATATTAAGGAGGGGGGCATATATAAGGCCTCCCTTGTACTATAGTTTTTATTTTTACATGCTAAATCTTGGAGGGTAATGCACATAAGTTGCTAAATCCTAAAAAGACACGCATTCATATGCTAAATCTTTCGATGGTAACACACATAAGTTGCTAAATCCTAAGGAGACACGCATTTTTCAAATTTTCAATATGCTAAATCCTCTGAAGGTAACGCACATAAGTTGCTAAATCTTGAAGGGACATGCATTTCCAATTTTAAGTATGCTAAATCTTGGAAGGTAACACACATAAGTTGCTAAATCTTGAAAAGACATGCATTCATATGCTAAATCTTCCGATGGTAATGCACATAAGTTGCTAAATCCTGAGGAGAAACACATTTTTCAAATTTTCAATATGCTAAATCCTCTGAAGGTAACGCACATAAGTTGCTAAATCTTGAAGGGACATGCATTTCCAATTTCAAGTATGCTAAATCTTGGAAGGTAACGCACATAAGTTGCTAAATCTTGAAAAGACATGCACCTATATGCTAAATCTTTCGAAGGTAAGACACATAAGTTGCTAAATCCTGAGGAGACACGCATTTTATATTCATAGTGATACAAGAAGGTGGATCTATGAGTATTCTAGAAGCCGTCAGAAGACGCATTACAATTGCAAGCATAGTTTATGGGTGAACCTGTTGGGCTCTCCCTCCAGGGTGATTCATGGTAAGATGGGCATCTTACCGGGCGAGGTAATCACTTTCTCTTTTCTCTCTTTTAGCTTTCATGCTAGTAGGATAGGATCATGAAGCTATGTTGTCTATAGTGTTGCTCTTGTCTTTCTTATGTAATCATTTATGCTGTTATGGTAGCTTTCCAAATATGATATTATTATGAGAAATATTTCTTAGCAAGGTTTCTTATGATAATTGATTTGGGTTATTTAGTACTAACCCTTGTTCTTTTGTATACTCTCATGTATGTATGTTGAGTTAGAATCCTTGGTTTGGGGGCTTGTGTCTTCAGCTAAGTGTTATTATGTCATTTTGAATCCACTGGGATCTCTTCTTTCTTCTCCTTTACCAAGAGTTTGCATCGAATCCATACTCTTGCTAAAGTGGGGGCTTAATGTATCATCTTAAAATAAAAGCACTTCCATGTTAAGAGCATTTAGCCCTCCGAGTAAGTGGTTTAGGGTCATGATTGACATCTTTGCATTCTCCCTTGTCTTCCACTTCTTCTCTGCACTTGATTTCTTCATTCTAAGTGAAATTAGGGTTAAGGTCTTAAGGACTTTCCTGATTTTCCCTCTTCCATGGCTCTATTTTCTAGGGAGGGTTCATAAATGAGACCTCCTAGTCCTTCATCACATCATTCCAGGGATTTCCTATCTGTACCTGACATTGGGTCCTGCTCAGACATCAAATTCTGCATTTCTAGCACCCCTGGAACTCCTGTTGTAGAATCTGGCAAAATTAGGGTTTGAGGTCAAAGTCGACCTTGACCCTGACCAGGTCAAGGTTCACCTTTACCTTGACCTCTTCCTGCTAGATTTTCAAAGTTTCATTTCCCGCTAATTTATCTTTCGGGAAAGTTATTTCCCGCTTTCGGGTTGGCTGTTTCAGGCTCTGAAATGGTAAATCCTTTAATGGTATTTAATCAAGGTATATTTTCTAAAGGTGAGGACCTAATGGGGATTTAATTCTCCAAGGTGGCCCATCTAGAAGAGTGTGCCCTAGATCACTATAATAGGAGGCCTTCCTCTCTCATTTTCACATCCATCATTCACATCTCAAGCACTCAAGCTCTCAAGGTGATCAAGAAAGCATTCATTCAAGCATTCAAGTCTTCTTTTCCATCCAAGTTCTCCATTGAAGATCAAGGATTCAAGCATTCAAGCTATTGAATGGATTTGGATCAAGCATTCAAGATCTATCATTCAAACCCTAGATCTAGCCACCAAGGTGGTGTGATCTTCCTTCAAGATCCTTTGTTCATCTTCAAGATCCATATCATTGTTTCCTCAAGGTGGATTTCAAGCATACAATCATGGAGGTTTGATGATGTTATGTTCAAGCTTTCATATCAATATATTTGATTACATTCCAAATACATTAGCATATCTATTGAATTGCATAGCTTCATTGTTAGATTCATTTCTACTACTTGCTAGCATTCTCCTATTTCAATTTCAATATTAAGGTTGATTCCAAACTGGGGTTTGACCAAGGCAAACCCCCCAAACAAATAATAAAACCATTTTTCTTGTAGGTACAGGTGTGGAATCTCAGATTTGAGAGCGAATTTGGATACCCTTTTTAGAAATATTTTAGGATCTACGAATAGAATCAGAATCGGACTTCGAATAAATAATGTGGTCTTTGACCTTTTAAAAGGTCAAAGTCGACCTGTGTGAATTTGGAGAAAATATTTTTGGGTTTTGTCCGCGTCAGCATTTCCAGTCTAGAATAGATGATGAAATCTTTAGAAAGTTCATACAAGAGCCAGAATTTAACATTTTCCAGATTTGTCCTAATTCAAGGTTAGTATTTGTACTTCAATTATTTTAGATTTCAAGCTTAATCCAACTATAGGGAAGTATAGGGTTTCTCTCTCTTTCATATTCTTCATAGATTGATTCAATTGTGTATTAACCTCTTGGTTGATCAAATTGGATCTCTCCTTTGAGAATTTGGATTTAGGAGTGAATCTTACATTTTCCCCACACCCATACACAAATAGTGGTGATTCCAAATTACCACCATTCAGTTGGTAATTATATTACTTATATGGTTTAATACTGTTGAAGATGATAAAATTTATAATTATCTAATAACTGATTCACCCACCCCCCCCCATCTTAGTTATCTTGGTAGACTTTACTTTCTAACAATTGGTATTAGAGTGGCAGGTCCTTGAAAAAGAAGTTTAATAGCTTAAGGAGATCCATGGTGAATTTCAGGAAAGAAAGCCCTAAGTTTGATGGAGTAAATTTTGACAGCTGGAATGAAAAGATGAAGACACACCTACTATGTTTAGGACTAGGTTATTGGTTGATTACAAAGAATGATAAGACTATCATTGAAGAGGACAATCTTGAAACATGTACTATGGATGAGAGAGATCTATTCATGTGTAACATACTTGCAAGAAAAGCACTTTTGACAGCACTTCCGGAGAATGAGTACAATCAGGTAAAATGTTTGAAAAAGTCTCATGAAATTTGGAAAGCTTTACACTCTACTTTTGAAGGTGATGAACATGCAAAAAGAGTTAGATTACATAATTGGATATGTGCATTTGAAGATATAAGAATGTTAGAAGATGAATCTATTAGAAGTTATATTGGTAGAATGTCAAAAATTATTACAGGTATAAAATCTTGTGGAGGAACAAAGATAGAGAATGAAGTGATATGGAAAATCCTAAGGACATTAACTCCTATATTTAAGTAGACAACACAGAAGATTGAACAAGTCATACCTTGTACAAAAAACTTTACAAGAGAGACTCTTCTTGGAAGATTGGAAACAGCAGAAATGAACCTGAGATTATCAAGAAACTTACCTAGAATGGAGACAACATTCAGTGCTCTTAGTGTTCAACCAAATTTTTCAAGAAGCATCAGTGTGAGTAGAGATTATGCTGGCAGCAGTAGATCTAGAAGTGAAGAATACAAGAAGATTGAAGAAGGTATTGCCTTGCTTGTGAAAAGAGAACCAGATGGTAAGAAAATATTTAAATGTTGGACTTGTCAAGAATATGGTCATTTTGCATCTAAATGTCCTAAGAGAGTTAAAAAGTATAGAAGCAATTTCAAACCTAGAAGATCTAAGGAATCTTATTTTGCTAATGATAAAGATCTTGAAGCTAGTATAGAATGAACTTTAAGTGAAAGTGATACTGAGAATAATGATGACATAGGATTTGTAGCAATTAAAGAAGAAAATATTGAAACTGATGTTAAGGAAGAAAAAGCCTTAGTTTCTCAAGTTGAAAAGAAAGCTGATTGGATTATAGATAGTGGTTGTTCACATCATATGACCAGAGACATGAAAAAGTTAATAAAGTTGAATGAATATGATGAAGGAGTAGTTAGAGTTGGAAACAATGCACCTTGTTTGATTAAAGGTATAGGATCTATTACTCTTGATGGAAAGACTAATACTGATAATGTTTATTTTGTGGATGGATTGAAACATAATCTTTTGATTGTTGGACAGTTAGTTGATAAGGGATATCAAGTTTGGTTTACTGAGAAAACTTGTGTGATAAAAGATAAAGATGGAAATCTGATTGGAACTGGATCTAGAACCAGAGGTAATGTATTTCAGTTGAATCCTACTGAGATGACATGTTTGATTACTAAGATTGATGATAGTTGGTTATGGCATAGAAGGTTTTTTCATATAAAATTTGATAACATTGTGAAAGTAAGTACTACACTTGCAGTAAGAGATTTACCTAAAATTATGAAGCCTACTAACATGATTTGCAAAGAATGTGTAATGGTTAAATAGAAGAGAAGTTCTTTTCCCAATAAGAAGTTTACATCTACAGAGAAGCTGGAGATTGTTCATACAGATTTGAGTGGTCCTACCAGGACTAGAGGATTCTATGGAGAAAGGTATTTTATGATTCTTGTTGATGATTTTACAAGAATGATGTGGATTGCATTTCTTAAAGAAAAATCTGAAGCATTTCATAAGTTTAAGATTGTTAAGAATAAAGTTGAGAATGAATTTGGAATGAAGATTAAATGTTTGAGATCTGATAGAGGTGGAGAATTTACTTCTAGAGAGTTTAACACCTTTTGTGAAGAAAATGGCATTAAGAGACAATATTCAGCCCCTAAAACACTTGAACAAAATGGCATTGCAGAAAGAAGAAACAGATCAGTGACTGAAGTAGCAAGAGCTATGTTGTTTGAAAATGATTTGGAAAAGATATTCTGGAGAGAAGTAGTAAACACAACAGTATATACAATGAACAGAGTACAAATCAGAGCAGACACAGACAAGACACCTTATGAATTATGGTTTGGACATGCACCCTTAGTTAAGTATTTTAAAATTTTTGGAAGCAAATGTTATATAAAGAGAGATGATGATATTGGAAAGTTTGACCCTAGAAGTAATGAAGGTATATTTCTTGGATATTCTTTGAAAAGAAAAGCATATAGATGTTTCAATAAAAGAATTAAGACTATTGTTGAAAGCGCAAATGTTAAAGTTGATGAAAAGTTTAAAATTCAAGAAAGAATGCTTGATTATGAATCTGATGAATAACCTCATCCTAAACCTAACACTGGATCTAATGAATTATTTTATGAAACTAACAGTGATTTGTTGAATGAAAGCTCCAGTGATGTCATTGAAGAACCTACATCTGAAGAGAGATCTGAGACAATGACACCTAGCAAGAGTTTGTTAAGAAATCATCCTTTTGGACAAATTATTGGGAGCATCAAAAGAGGAGTTCTAACTCGAAATAAGGCACAAGAATAGTTATGTTTGATTTATCAAATTGAACCTAAGACTACTAATGAAGTTTGTGAAGATGAAAGTTGGACTAATGCTATGAAAGAAGAACTAGATCAAATTGAAAAGAACAAGACATGGGAATTGGTCCCTAGACCTAAAGACAAGAATATTATTGGAACTAAATGGGTATTCAGAAACAAGATGAATGAACAAGGAGAAGTAGTAAGAAACAAAGCAAGATTGGTGTGTAACGATTACTCACAACAAGAAGGAATTGACTATGAAGAAACCTTTGCACCTGTTGCAAGAATTGAAGCAGTAAGGATGTTTTTGGCATATGCAGCTTACAAGAAATTCAAAGTATATCAGATGGATGTGAAGTCAACATTTATGAATGGAGAATTGGAAGAAGAAGTCTACATTGAGAATCCTGAAGGTTTTCCTTCAACTCAAGAAGGAGACATGGTATGTAAATTGAAGAAAGCTTTATATGGACTTAAACAAGCACCTAGAACTTGGTATGCAAGATTGGATAAGTATTTGTTAAAATTGGGATTTACAAAAGGAACAGCTGATAGCAATCTATACACAAAAGAAATTGAAAATAGTTTGTTAGTTATAGTTATTTTTGTTGATGACATTATCTTTGGAGGAGAAGATGAAGCTAGTGACAAATTTGCTGATGAAATGAAGACTGAATTTGAAATGAGTATGATTGGTGAAATGAAATACTTTTTGGGATTATAGATAACACAAAATAATGATGGTATCTTTGTAAGTCAGACAAAGTACTTGAATTACTTGTTGAAAAGATTTGGAATGGAGAATTGTAAACCAGTTGGACCACCCATGGTGACCGGACATAGGTTATCTAGCATAGATGAGACTCTTGTAGTAGAATAGAAGAAATACAGATCTATGATTGGAGGATTGCAGTATTTGACTCATACAAGACCAGATATAGCACATTCAGTTGGAATTGTAGCAAGATTTCAAGTTGAACCTAGAGAATCACATTATGTAGCAGTAAAGAGGATACTAAGATATTTAAGAGGCACAATGGACTATGGACTATGGTATGAAAAATCTGATGATTTTACCCTATGTGCATATACAAATGTTGATTGGGGAGGTAGTGTTGATGATAAGAAAAGCACCAGTGGTGGAGCATTTTTCCTTGGAGGAAGATTAGTTTCTTGGCTAAGCGAGAAGCAAAATTGTATCTCACAAAGCACAATAGAAGCAGAATATGTAGCAGTAGCAAACAATTGTAACCAGATAATTTGGATGAAGCAAATGCTGAAGTATATTGGAATAAAATTTGTTGAGCCTGTTGTCATACATTGTGACAACACCAGTATAGTTAGTATGTCTACGAATCCTATATTACATTCTAAGACAAAGCATATAGAAATTAAGTATCATGTTGTAAGAGAGAAAGTTACTGAGAAAGAAGTCAGACTTGAGTACATAAGTACAAAGGAGCAGATAGCAGATATATTCACAAAGCCTTTACCTAAGGATACATTTGAGTATCTGAGAGGTATGCTTGGGATTATGCCCTAGCCTACTTTTGAGAAGTGATGCAGTTGGTTGCATCCATCCAATGGTATATGAGCCTTATCTTTCTTCTAGACTGGATGTTGGTACTTCCTCTATGGGGGAGTATGTGTATCTGAGCTGAGTCATGAGGACTCTAGTAAATGTATTTTTTGAAAAGTGTCTTTTGACATTGAGTTGTTGTTGACATAGTGATGAAATTTATGTCATTGATGTCAATGGGGGAGAAGTATACATGAAAAACAATCTGAGACATCTATTGGAGATAATTGAATAGGACAACGAAGCAAGATTTGATTGATGAAGAGGATCTGAAGAAGCAATGTTGCAGTATTGGATTTTTGGAACATTAGATGCTTTTCATCTATGTTGCCATCAATGCTAATGGGGGAGATTGTTAGGAATGAATGCTAAATTTTTGGTAGCCATTCTGTAGTAGTAGTTGTTGCATTCATGACTATGATTGTCATTGATGTCAACACAGTGATTTATCAAAGACTTGCAGAGAAGCAGACAGAGTTTGGATTAGCACACGTGGGTTATTGCAGTTGGAGCTATGCAATGTTGAGGTTATACTCTTTACTATATTATATGTCAATGGTTAAGAGTGCAAATAGTAATTCATTTATTCATGGAAGTTATGATCATTTTGGTGGAAGCAGTATTCAGGCAGTGTTCCTATGTAGCAGTTTGTGGAAATCGGATGATATCTCCTAATCGGGATGGAATCTAGTTTTCTGTAGTTAAATGGAATTTGAAGACACATTGATAGTGATGTGGATGACAACGTAGACTTTGAGGTCACACGAGTGAAGATTTATTGTATTTGAAAGCTGACAGTTTTGTGTAATTTTGGTGTAGCGTGTGGAAACTTTTATTTTGTAATTGTATGCTGACTCATTTGTAATTATTTGAGTGTGGTATATAGGAAGGAATGTATTTCCTTATTGTAGTGAGTAAGTGAGTAATTGTGATATGGTAGTAGCGGTTGTGTGTGATGTTGTATGCATGAAGTGAAGAAAAGAGTTAAGTATGAAAGCAAATTTGTGAAGGAAGACATGCGAGGTACAGAGATCTAAAATTGAGATTTGATGTAACAGTGAGTGTAGTTTGGAATATTCAGAGAAGAGGTAACATATTATTGTATTGAGTAATGTAAAGATTATTTGAATAGTGTGTTCAGTGATCTTACCCTGAAGCTGTTTGGGCAATGGGTCCTTTTGTCTTTCATAACTCTTAATAGGGTTAGAATCTTTTAACAGGGATTCATATGTACTGAATGTATTTCATAAGACTCCTAATAGAGTCCATTCTTTCACAAGGAATATTCATATTAGTGCATCTTTTGTGGGCATCATTCCCACCGGGGTTTACTCTTTGATCAAGAGGTTCCCTAGTCAACATATCTTGTGTCATTGTGTTATTGTGTATGAATATCTTTCTATGGTTGGTAATTATATTTCTTATATGGTTTAATATTGTTGAAGATGATAAAAGTTATAATTATCTGATAACTGATTCACCCCCCTCCCTCTCAGTTATCTTGGTGGACTTTACTTTTTGACAAATACCATGATATCCTACTTAGCAAAATTGCCAATGATCTCCCCCTTTTTCATTTGTGGCAACATATGGGAAAATTGGCTAAGTCCCAAAAACTTACAAGAAATTTTAAAAAAATCTTGCAACATTGTGTTACATGGCCATTACAAGATTTACAAAAGTCTATGGATCATACATGTCTACTAATTCTACCATAGGGATACTCCCCCTTTGATTATACTCCATACTAATTCGCATATATCTATACCTTATACATACAAGTAATTTTCTCATACTATGTTACTCTCCCTTTGACACCAATGATAAAGGTGTCAAAATATGTATATATACAGGTCAAAATTTCTTATATACCTTCTTGTCTTCAATTTTGTAATGTTTGAAGACTTCAAATGAAATCTATAAATTTTGCCTTTAAGTTTTCAATTTCTTTCTCCCATGTCTTCTTAACAAAATCTGATAGACTGAGTAATGCACATAGCCCATAAGATGCTATCTCAACTGCTCTAAGATTTGGATAGGAAAATTTACCATATGATGTCTTTGATGAAAGACATTATTCCAGTTGATTCTGCACATTACTAATTTTCAAGGTTAGCTGCTCTCTTAGTAATGTAAACCTCTTCAAATTTCTTTCCTTTTCATTTTCTAATAGCCTTATCTCATCATTTATTTTACTCACTTTCTTCTTAGTATCAATGACCTTCATGCTAGGATTTTGTAGCTCGTTCACTGTGACTTGTAATTCTGCTTCTTTATTCTTCAACTTCTCTGAAATATCTAAGATATGATTGTGTAACAAAGCACACTGACTGTACAATACTCTTCCTCTTTCCAAACATCTCCTCAACTCCTTAATGAAAACATCAAGGTTCTATAAATCATTCTTAATATTTTGATAGGTGGTTTGGAATAATTGTGCATCATGAAGTGTTTGTGCTTTCACTGATGCAATGTCGGATAAAGTAGCGAACTCACTGTCAAAAGCTTTAATTACCTCTCTTGCTTTAACTTGTGGATCAACTTCACTGACTTGAGTAGCTATAACACCTTGAAGCTTAATTGTTACCTCAAGTAGTGATCCTTCTAGGCTCTTTGCTTTCTTATTCTTTCCAATTATCATATTCAGGGATGAGATCAACTCTATTTGATCATCATCATCAACTTCAGCTCCCAAATTTGCTAATAACAACTCAATGGGTGACTTTGATGAGTTTGATGCTGTGACCTTTTATGGTGTGACTATTTGAATGTGCTAAGGTATAATCTTTGTAGGCTTTACCTCTTTTCCTATACCATTTTCCTCTTGCACTGCTTGTTTGGTAACTTTTGTTTGTGTCTCCTCTAATGCCTTTATTTATTCTTTCTTATCCTCTCCCTTTTCTTCTTCTGCATCTTCTTCCTCATCTTCTTTCTTAGTTTCTTCCTCATCTTCTTGTTCATTTACCATTTCTCTCAAATTGCCAACATCCTCTCCTTGATCTTTAAAAGGATATTCTTCTCTGGCAATGGTGATGCTAGTGCCTTATACATGCATGGTTTCATCATCAATAAGAATGGTGGGTGGTAGAACTATGGTTTCTTTCATCTGTGAAACTACTTCTATTGTTTGAGTGTCTTGTTCTGATTTACTTAATGATTCTCTTGGTACTGAAGTCATTACTTTCACAACTACTTCATTGGTTTCCTTGTTAACTTCTAATAGATTCATCTTCCAACTGCTTCATTCTTATATGTCCTTATCCTTTTGATAATAATTTAGCAATGATTCCATTCCCTCCTCATTTTGAGGTACCAAAATTTGACAAATACAAAGGGAATTCAGATCCACAAGACCACATTTGTGAGTTTTGTGCTGCTTGTATTGAAGTCGCTCACAATGAAACTTATCGTATGCGACTATTTCCATGAAGTTTAGGAGGACAAGCCATAGAATGGTTCTCCAAACTACCCCCATGCATCAAATCTTTCAATGAGCTTCTTGACAAATTTGTGACTCATTATTCATATAACATCAAACATGAAGTCACTATGCTTGATCTTTGCAATGCACATCAAAAGAATGGAGAACCCTTCCTTACTTTTTTGCAAAGATGGCATCAATTGTTTTCCAAATATCCATGAATGATTCTTGAACAAGAAAATATGGATATCTTTGTGCATAACCTTACACCAGAAATGACTTATAGGTTACAATTGCAATGTCCACCAAACTTCAATAAGCTCATAGAAAATGGTATCAAGATTGAGGAAGCCATGGTCAAAAAAAGTGAGATAAAATTTTATTCCAAGGACAATGTTGGGTCCTCAAATTCCAATCCCAACAATTATAACAACGACAAATCAAAATTCTAGAATAAAAATAAAAACATTGTCAATGATGGGATTGTTGATAATTGTAATGTCAAACCAACACAACCCCTTCTAAATCTCACAAGTCAAGCCAACGCTACTCAAGCTACCTACAACAATCAATCAGAAAATCCAAACACCAACAAAGATTCATCTAAACCAAGATTTCCTTTTATGTCACCTCGAAGAAATTTTACTCCTTTAGGGGAATCTCTTGAATCAGCATTATGGAAGTTAATCACAAAGAAACTCATTATGCTTCCTAAAATGAAAGATTTTGAACCTAGAGTGAAACCTTCTTGGTGGAATGGGAATGATTATTGTGAATTTCATAGAGGAAAAGGACATAAAACCAATGATTGCCAAAGACTCAAAAATGTAATTCAAGACTTAATTGAAAGTGATGAAATTGGTGTTAACGGACATACCTCAAATGAATCACATACGGCTTTCAAAGATCCACTTCCTGAGCATGAAAAAGGAGGTTCTTCCAACACTAAGGGTGACAATCAAGCCAATTATAATACTACACCCTATAGATATGTTGGTAATATTTCTGAATGTCATCCTTCTAAGTACCATGCCAATGTCATTACCATAAAGGAAAAATTAGAGAGTCAACCAATCCATGTTACTACTCATGCTCAATCCAAAGTTACTCTCCAAGGAGTCCCGTCTAAACCAAGAACCTCTCAAAACAAGTTTGTTTATGTCCCAAAGTCTACACCGAATATTTCCAACCAGTACAATCTTTTGGAACAACTCAAGAAAACACCTTCCCAAATATCCATCTTAGAGCTTTTATGCCTATCCCTGTCTCACAAAGATATCCTTGAAAAAGCTCTCTTAGAGACCCGGGTCCCCACAAATCTAGATCATGATCAATTTCAAGCTATGGTGGGACATTTAACAACCCCACATTACCTATCCTTCACTGAGAATGATGATTTAGCTATTACCCAACCTCATAATGCTCCCCTACATATTGAATTCCTTGTACAGAGTCACAAAATCAAGAGAGTATTAATAGATGGAGGAGCTGGCTTGAATATATGCACATTGAAACTAGTCCTTGAATTGGGATTTTCTAAAAATGTTGTAGATCCAAAGAAGAAAATCACAATAAAAGCTTATGATGAAGAAGAGAGGTCATCCAAGGGATTTTTTGTTCTTCCTATAAGACTTGGTCCTATAATCAAAGATATACCTTGCCAAGTTCTTGACATGGATCTTGCTTATAACATTCTCTTGGGAAGACCATGGATTCATTCCATGCAAGATGTGCCATCAACTTATCATCAGTGCTTGCAATTCCCTCATAATGGTCAGTAGATCACTATCAAAGGAGAGACTAATCCTTTCCAGTATTGTAACACTATGAAAACATCTAATTCTTTGGTACCTTATAATCATACTGGATCTTGTACAACTACACCCATTGATCCTAGCAATATAGCATCAACTTCTAAATCAAATGGGATCAAGATAGACATAAAAGAAAGAAGTATGAGAGAGTACACTTTAGGTCAAGCTCTTTGCATCACAGAGTTACCTTTATCTCCTAGATCATATGGTAGATCTTTGATCACTAAAAAACAATTGGAACCCCCTTCAACACTTGTTTATGACAAATTTATAAGTGGGGGCACAATATCCAAAGAGGCAGTTGAGAGTAATGCTAATCATTTGCTTAAGTCACAGAAGAATGAAGAGGATATCAAACATGAATATATATCACCTGATGTCTATGGTAAAGGGTATACTTTTCTACAAAAGATGGGATACCAAGGTGTTGGACCTATAGGGTTACAAAGAGAAGGTGTTATAAGACCAATTTTGCAAAATCCCAATTATCAAAGAGATACCACAGGATTAGGGTATAAAGGAGAAGGACCCAAAGAACCAAAAGGAAAAGCAAAGGTCACACCTTTTCATGAGACATCTAAAGCTCTTGCCTTATAATTTAGAAAGCACGATATGTATGTAGATCTAGAGAAACAAAAGATAGCACAAAGAATCATTGATAGACTTGGGGATAATGATGATTCTAACTCAAATGATTATGAATGGGATTCATTATCTGATTGTACTAAAGAGATAGGAGTTGATGTTGTCCATCACTATAGTAATGATTACCATGAGGGAGAGATTTCAAGGATTGACTCACTTGGATTAGTCCCATGTGATACTACTTTTGTCGATTGTGAGGATAGTGAGCTTTATCTTGCGATAGATGAACCGGATGAGAGTATGGAAATAGACCTCTTTGATACCATCATAAATCTTGACAAATTTTCTATCAATACCATCTCTGCCTTTGAAACTGACCCGAATGATTCAATGCCCCTTGTACATCCTGAGCTTATTGATTGGGATTCTCCCGATCATCCAGAAATTGATGTTTTCCATAATGATGATGCCATCATTGACTATCTCAAAATTAGGGATCATTTACCACCAGGGGATCACATGTCAAGATTTCTGATAGAACTCAATGACATGGCCTACTTCGGAGAGAGTGCCAATCCTTTCAGTCATAAAAATATAAAAATAATCAATAGATCTGATGGTGAAAACCTCTCTGAGGTGCCTAACAATGGAAGGATTGACAATCTTCCCAATTATCTACATCGAGAGCAATCTTCCATCCTTATAGAACCAATAGTACCTCTTAACATTGGAACAGAAGAGTCTCTGCGCATCCTCAAAGTAGCAGCATCCTTGACAGAATCAGAGAAAGAAGTTTTTGCAAAATTTTTCAAAGAGAGACAAATCAACTTTGCTTGGTCCTATGCTGATATGCCTGGGCTGGACCCTAATCTCATTATGCATCATTTATCTATCAGACCATGTGTAAAACCAGTTAAGCAGAAGCTTCACAAGATGCACCCACACATTGCACTAATGGTTAAAATAGAATTGAAGAAGCTCTTAGATGTTGGATTCATTCGGGCTATTGATTATGCTGAGTGGATTTCAAATATCATCCCCATCTCAAAACTAGACAAGTCTATCCAGATTTGTATTGATTTTTGAGATCTTAATAAAGCTTGTCCAAAAGATGACTTTCCTCTGCCAAATATTGACATTATTGTTGATCTGATAGCTAGGCATGAGATGTTATCGTTAATGGATGGTTTTTCTAGCTATAATCAGATCAAGATTGCGCCAGAAGACCAGAAAAAACTACTTTTAATTTTCTGTGGGGTACATACTACTGGAATGTGATGCCATTTGGCCTCAAAAATGCTAGAGCAACTTACCAAAGGGCTATGACCACAATCTTTCATGACATGATGCATACCATTATGGAAGATTATGTTGATAACATCTTAGCAAAATCCAAAGATAGAGCTGGTCATTTGAGAGTGTTGGATAGAATATTCACCCGGATGGAAAAGTATCAGATTCGACTCAATCCAAAGAAATGTGCATTTGGGGTCACATCTGGTAAACTGTTAGGGTACATTGTCTCAGCCAAAGGAATCAAAGTAGATCTAGAAAAAGTTAAAGAAATAATGGAGATGGCTTCCCCCATTAACATCGGTCTGTTAAGATCTTTGCAGGGATGTCTCCAATCCATCCAAAAAAAAATTTCTCAACTAGCAGATCGAAGTCATCCCTTTCAACATTTGTTGCATAAAAATATCTTATTCCAATGGGATGATAAGTGTGAGGAAGCTTTCAATAAAATCAAGCAATATCTGGCAAATCCTCCAACTTTGATGTCACCAATTCCAGGCAAGCCACTCTTCCTCTACATTTTAGCTACGACAGTCTCACTAGGTGCTCTTTTGGCTCAGCAAGATCATGAAGGGAAAGAAAAAGCCATCTACTATATCAGTCGCACCCTAGTGGGATATGAGCTAAACTATTCTCCTATAGAAAGAGCATGTCTAGCCATTATTTTTGCTTCATAGAAGTGGTGACATTACATGTTGTCACATTCAATCAAGCTCATTGCAAAGATTGATCCTTTAAAGTATCTATTAAGCAAGACAACATTGACAGGCAAATTGGCTAAGTGGGTCATGCTACTTAGTGAATTTGATATTGAATATGTGGACAGGAAGGATATCAAAGGCCAAGTGATAGCAGATCAGATAGCAGATGCTCCATTAACAGATGACCAACCTATACACATAGAGTGTCCTGATGCACACATCTTGTCTTTATCTATAGAAACATGGCAACTATACTTTGATGGATCATGTACTCAACAGGGATCAGGAGCTAGTATTCTCTTTGTCACGCCACAAGGATACACAATTCTGAAATCTTACAAGCTGCTCTTTCCTTGCACCAATAATGTAGTAGAATATGAAGCTTTGTTGATTGGGCTAAAGATGGCTTTACAATGGAAAGTAACTAAAATGAATGTCTATGGGGATTTTTAGTTGATTATAAACCAGGTTAATGATGATTATTAGACTAAAGATGATAAGTTATTACCATATAAACATATGGTTGATGACTTCAAACAATATTTCTTAGTCATCACTTTTGAGCAGATTCCTTAGCATGATAACGAGGCTGCTGATGTAATGGCAACGCTTGCTTCTTTGTTTGATACAGAGGATACCAAAGCCCATTTTGAGTTCTTGGTGGAATCCTTGACTTGTCCTACATATGATGACCCTGATACGAGTATTATATGTCATCTTATTAGACATGACTCCCCAATTTATGGAAAAATCTATTCTTATCTGAAAAATGACATCCTACCCCCTGACCTATCTCGAAATCAAAAATGAACTTTTCTCCACCAAGCCTCCCACTATGTCCTAATATTTGACACCCTTTATAGGCGAGGTCTTGACGGTACTCTCCTATGATGTCTCAAGCATGATGAAGCTCAAACTACCTTGCGAGATGTACATGAGGGTATTTGTGGGACACATTCGAGTGGTCCCTCTTTGGCTAAGAAACTCATACGTATGGGTTATTATTGGCCTACCATGGAAACAAATTCCTTTCATTTTGCTAGGGCATGCAAGAAATGTCAGATACATGGAAACCTTATTCATGCTCTAGCACAAGAGTTACATCCTTTTACAACTACCTTGTCATTCAGTCAGTGGGGACTCAACCTTGTGGGTGCTATCAACCATCCATCTTCCAATGACCACAAATGGATTATCACTGCAATAGAGTATTTTACTAAATGGATTGAGGCCGTTCCATTGATTACTGCCATAGAGAAACAAGTATCCATGTTTATCCTAAATTATATCATTTGCAGATATGGTATACCTATGTATCTCATTACTGATCATGGGAAATAGTTTCAAAATCAAGACATGGATGAACTATGCGCAAATTCCATATCACCCATAACTATTCCTCCATATACTATCCCCAAGGAAATGGCCAAGTTGAGGTGTCAAACAAAACAATTGTTAAAATCCTACAAAAGACTATAAATGATGATAGTCGTGACTAGCATATCCAACTGAATCCAGCCTTATGAGCTTACCACACCTCCATCCGTACTCCCACTAGAGCCACCCCATATTCCCTTATCTATGGATCTGAAGTAGTCCTGCCCCTCGAGGTTGAGTTGCCTTCACTTCGTGTCACTCTCAAAGATTTGATTTTTGATGAAGAGTATAGAGTTGCACGGCTGACTGAACTAGAAGTGTTGGATGAACACCATTAGAGAGCTTATGATCATTTGAAAGTCTATCAGTAGCGTATGTCTCGTCAGTATAACAACAAGGTAAAGATCATAGACTTTCAGCTGGGTGACCTAGTCCTTCGAGAAAATCCAAAGAATCAATAGCATCATGAGAAGAAGGGCAAGTTCAAACCCAATTGGTTAGGTCCTTTTGTAGTTATAGCAATTTATGGTTCTGGGGCTTATCAATTGTCCACACCTGAGGGAGATCCTTTGGATGAACCTCTTAACAGCATACACCTCAAGAAGTTTTATCCTTGAAATCCCAATGCAAGGGATATGTATATATTTTGTAAATAAAAAAACATCATAAAAATACAAAAAAAATAAAAAAATCAAAAGAAAATTGCAATAAAAGCATGTGGTGAAAACCTGGAAACAAGTGCCATGTGTATCAAGTTAGCTCCTTTATCTATTAGGATTCTTCTAGTGTGTTCGTTCATTGTATATATCCACAATAAAATGGCTAGTCAGTCCCCATTCCCACCATGTATATATCATAATAAAATGGCCAGTTCATACACCATCCATTGTATTTACCCATAATAAAATCCCATCATAGCTTGATCTTTTGTCATGGTCTTTGTCCTAGTCTTGTTGCATCTGTCTTCATCCATAATAAGTCAGTCCATCACCTAGCTGGGGGCATGTCCTCAACCTAGTTTGGGAAGTGGATCTATGATAATCATGACTCTTAGAGGACATAATGGAGTATTTTCACTAGACAAGCAAACACAAGCAAACGTTCTTCCACAATGGTATCTTCATGATGAATCGAAATCTGTGCTCTATCCTTCGAAACATGGCCACTTATCTATCATTCTTGACTATACATCATCAATTGAACTGATCACTATACCTTACACTATCTTTTGGCAAAAGAAAATGTATATTCATGACATTCATGTTAGCATGGTTTGTTGTAGATTATGCATTCATATCTAGATTTCATTGTTATCATGTTTCCTATGCTATTCTGGGATATCTTTGACATGAGTTTGAAACTCCCATATGTCATTGATTAGAATAGCCGGGATGGGGCATGATATTTTCTTTGATTGCTGTTTGTGGGATATTTTCTAATGAAATCGAAGGAACAAATAATTGGGGTGTCTGTGTGTAAGTGCCTTCATTAGTTTAATAGTATTGAGAACATAAAAATCATGTTGCTCTACAAATGCT
Organism: Chamaecyparis obtusa; assembly: GCA_027943335.1. NCBI lineage: Eukaryota > Viridiplantae > Streptophyta > Pinopsida > Cupressales > Cupressaceae > Chamaecyparis > Chamaecyparis obtusa. The sequence continues at coordinate 3,705,788 of BSBK01001154.1, read as the reverse complement.
ATTTGTGGTGATACGCCATCACATACCTTGACTCCAAATATTTGTTCCTTGATGGAGGGGGGGGATATTCCTTGTCTATTATGCAAACAAAACTCAAGTCATCTTGGTTCAATTATACCTAGATGCTTGTCAAGTTTGCAATATTAAACTCCATGCCAGAAGTGCTCAGGTCATCCTAGTTTAATTATACCATGATGCTTGCATTTTATTGCAACATAACGAGCTCAATGATGAAAATCAAATTCAAGTTATTATGAAGTTCTAAGATGTTACACGAAGTTGTAGAGATATACTCATTTCATATTTTATTTTGCATTTCATTTAAACAGTTCACGACTTGCATATTAGTGCTCCTTTTATAGGGATTTGTAGGTTATCTTTCTTATTAGGTCATATGTTCTCCTAGTCCATTCTTCTTGTGTCAGATACATTGTTATTTAAGTTGAGGACATTTGGACAACAAAAACATTAAATTTTCACCTCACATCTTACAACATTTAATCAATTCATTTAGGCCATGCATAATCTTCATTAGGTATGTTCATTTGTATATTACCCATCTATATTACATGCATTTCACGTGTTGTTTTGTTCTAGTTATCATAACATCTCATTATCTTTTTATTATGATATAAGTTGTTATATTTTAGTCATCTTAAGAATATTTCAATTCATTACATATCATTTGCTTTACACCATCATTTATTATCCATTACATGTATTATATCAGCATGCATTTATTATCATTCATTTATTATCCATTCATTATCCATTATCTACATTGTTTTACATCATTGCATTAGTAATCACATAGCATTGTATAGATTAAAATCATTTAGGACATGTATTTATATCAACATCATATGTTCGATCATTAACCATTATGCATCAAATATAAAATAAATCATTTTTGCATTCTAGGACATACATTCTATGCATATTAAAGTAAATCATCCCATCCTGCATATGTTAGTACGCACATGTATATAAAATCATCAAAGAAAATCATGATAGAACTGCATCACTGTATATATAGAGTCAATCATATAAGGTCCAATCATATAAAGTCCATAAAACAAATAAACTATCCAAATGCCCAATGATATAAAGAAACATAACAATGTCCAACCGTGTCCATCAAGTCAATAATATAATGATACAATGAAACAATGATACAAAGAGTGTATATAATGATATCCAATATCTATGATCCACTACCTCGAGACTATTTTGTCGCTGCTTGTGAGATGCAATGAGACCATGTGCTCCTGAACTACCTGATCTTGAGGCTCCGGCTTGATCCCCTGAACCTATGGGTGCTCTCGGAGGGTGTGATGATACACCTCCACTACCAGCCGGTACCTATCTATCAAATACTATTGTCCTAATAGCAACTGAGCTCTCTCTGTAGCTCCCAATCCACTGATCCCTAGGAACCACCTATCTGTAGGCCTCTCGCCAGTAGGATATCTCCTTCCTGGCACGTATCATGGCTCTCAGACTATCTCCATGAGGACCCAAATCATCTGTCTGCTGCAGCTCATCTAGTAACATCTCTGACTCCCCGAGTCTCTCTATAGCCACATCATGCTCATGTCTAAGCACTCCCATCTAGCTCTCTAGTCTCTCTATCCATCTCTCTAGTCCAAGGACATGGTCTACCTACACCTGTGTCATTGCTAGTTGGACTAGCAATGAGTCAATATCTGGATCCTCCTTCGCAGCATCTCTTTGTAAATAGGGATCCTGGCCCCCGATGTCCATCCCTATTGGCTCCTCCTGAGCATCCACATTCGACATCTGTGCATCTTGCCCTACTATATCAAGCATCTACTTGTCTTGTATATCATTGTGGATCTATCTACCCTATACCACTCTGACCTGGGCTAATAAAATATCTGCATCATCCTGTCCTTGTCCTGCCTATATTGGCACCTGTACCTGTATAGCTGGTCCCTATACTAGGGTAGCTGGTATCTGTACCTATGGTGGAGCTCTTGCTGTTGGCTGTGTTAGAGGTGGCCTATGTCCCTGTCTAGCCGGAGGTGGCATCAAACCCCTCTATCTCACACCACCACCTCTCATCTGAGGTCCAGCTCTATCACCTCTCCCACCATCTCCTCCATCTCCTCTCCCTCCATCACCATCTCCTCCATCACCATCTCCACTGTCACCTCCACCTCCTCTCCCTCAACCTCTCCTATCTTGCACTTAGCATCTCCCATGACGTCTCTCTACTGGATCTCTCTCTGGTGGCCTAGCTGCTGGATCAGTCAAGCATGGTATTGGAAAATCTCTCAAGTACTACTCTAGATCAATAGTCATCCCTGGGTCCATGACCCCCTACCTCATCGTCCATGCCTAAAATGACATGTCAAGAAACTCCTGTCTAGCTATGTCAAACAAGACCATGGGTCCCTAATCACGCCTCTCCTGATGTGTTCGAGAAAACTCCATGACTCCTTGTGGCATGCCCTGGATCCTGCCAAACTGTTGCAGAACCTGGCTGACCAGCTATCTCTCAATGATATAGGGTGTCCGCCCTATCAACCATCGTGACTCAAAATAAAAACCAAGCTGTCTCTCATCATCCTAGGGCTCACACCCTAGGTAAGGTCTCCATGTGACTATATCAAGGGTATCAAAAGTATACCGCCAGAACTCTATGTGTCCCAGTTTTGCTTGAGACAAAACTGATGAATACAAATGAATATATGGCTATCCTGCATTGCAAAATCTAATCGCTACTGGCCATGTAACTGCAATATGCTCCCATGCCCATACATGGAGCAATGTGACACCTGTTGATAATGATGCACCCCTATGGTACACCACCTGATGAAGATCATGGTATAAATGGGCTAAAAGGAAAACACCCCAAGCAAATCGAGTCCCATCATCCATCATCCGTTGCAATATGTGGCCCCAACCAACTGCAAACCTGTGTGACCTACAATCAGGGCATACGAATCCCCCAATTGCTCCTGCTAACACCACTGGTAGAGGCTCATATAAATTAACCATATCCTCCCACCTAATCTCCCCCTCCTCAATATCATCATCACCAAACATTGCTCTACACTTTGTCACTCCACCATGCCGATCGTAGTGTACCAGCTCGCCTGTGATAGGAAGTCAGAGGATGCGATATACATCCTCTAGTGTAACTGTCATCTCTCCTGTTGGGAGATGAAAAGTACTCATCTTCGAGTGCCATCTCTTTGCTAACACAGTCATCATACTCATATTCGCTTGAATCTCAGGTGTGTAGATCACATGGTACAAACCAGATGCTCTGATCAAGAGTCTGTCAGTCTCTGACATCATCAGTCTCAGGTTCTATGTGACAAGATATCTCTCCCGTGACATCAGAACATTGGTAATATCCTCCTATCCAAGTCAAACAAAATCAAGCTATCAGATTTTGATAAACTAATCTAAACAGCTATCTATCCTATTATATCAACTACAAACATGTTTCATCACGTGTTTCAATAGATGATTTTATCAATTATCTAACATCAAGATTGGTTAACTAGCGACCATGCTACGATGTTTCCTATCTTGACTGAATCAATCAAATTCAACCGTCGACAAATCAAATCGGCTTATCGACATCAAGTTTGACCTAATTGACTATCTAATTTGACCCAATTCTACCATCCAAAACAAATGCACAACATAGAAACATGCATGCGCAACATCCCCTAACATTTGCACAGTTTTATTCCACATTTGCGCAACTTTATTTGACAAATGCGCAGGATCCACATATGCATGTATTTAATTCATATTTGCGCAACCTAAATCTTATTTCTACATGTATGCACAATTCTGTAACACATATGCGCAAACTTACCAGTTTGCTGCGCAAACATGGCGAATTGTTGCACATATGTGTGCCGCAACTACGCATTTGTTTTCCGCACAAGAACAAGAAAATTTTCAAAAATTTCCTAAGATTCAATCTAACCTAAACATGCTACAAATCCTACTCTAACATGCCAAAAATTACGAATTCACAAAGAGGATCAATCCACCTATTGGCTCTCCCGAATCGGGTGGTCACTGGAAGCGTTTGGCCCTCTCAAAGCGATGATTTGACAGTGGGAATGACATCCTAGCGGCTCTGCTCTTCTCTCTCACACGCTCTGATCTCCAAATGAAAAGTGTGCACAATGAGCTTATTGTGGACCCCTTAGCCCTATTTATAGCCCTTGGACTTGATGTGCTTGGTTTGTGGACCCTATCTCCCATTTTTCTTCTGTTTCACCCCGTTTTCACCCATCTTTTCTCCCATTTCTTTCATGAGATTGATTATCCAACTCAACAAAAACAAATAAAACTAATAATAATAATAATAATAAAATTCAAATAATCTTTTTTGTCAATCAATCTCTTGAGGGGGCATGCATAGGTCATTCGCAAAAATGCTTGGAATTTTCTTTGAAACAATGTGGCACACACATTATTTCAAAGAGGGGCAAAATGTATACACTTAAAAATGGCTTCATTAATTAATTAAATATTTATTATTTAATTGATATTGACTTGATAAATTAATTAAATATTTATTATTTAATTAATAATTATTTCCTCTATTTATTAAATAGATTATTCAATTTATTTAGTAAATTCATTATAGTCTATTCCTCTATCCTAAGTCTTCTAATTAGTCTTATTAAAGTGATTTAATTAAATATACAATCACCTAAATATGACTAAGTCTGCTAGTCCACCTCACTTACCTAGTCACCTGACACATCACTTTGGCTAAAATAAATAATTATTATTAATTATTTATTGGTAATTATCCTCACCCACACATGTCCTATTCTTAAGGGCGATGTGGCCTCATAGGACTTGGTCTCATGACCACATGTCCTCTCTTAAACCAAGTCAAGAGACATGCCCTATTCCTAAGGGGCTTCTCAAGCCACCTCTAAGGGTCAAAGGTGACTCATGGGACACTTGTGCCAAGAGTCCTCATGAGGAAAAAGTCCTTCCCTCTTCCTCTCTTTGGTCTTTGTGAGACACTTGACATGTGTCTTTCCCTTCCACCTTGTTCTCCTGCATGTCAATGTGAGAGGAATATCATCCCTATTCTTCCTATCACACTCCAACTACATCCCCCTTTCTCTCAACTCCTTCAACCAAGTCAATCCTAGCCCTAGGATCTTCCACCTTTCATTCTCCGCCGTAGGATTGTGCCACCTAGGCTTAGATCTTCCAAAACTCTATAAAAGGAGCCTCATTTCCCCTTTGTGAGCTAATAGGTATTTTTTTAGTCAAGCATTCACACAATAGGCAATCAAGCATTCAAACAATCAAGTAATCAAACATTTCAAGAGCATCTCATTCACCATATTTTCATAATTAGGCTTTAGTTTTGCATACACTCATCATCAATCTCCACACTTTGGTATCATCTTGGACAAGAGGCTTCATTTGGAAATCTGAGAGCTCAACATCCTCAAGAAATCAAGGCTAGGAGGGCAATGGAGACAAGCTACATGGTAGGTGAAGGTAAAACCTTGTTTTAGCTTCATTTTTAGTGTATTCTTCATTGTTGTTTGCTAATTAGTTTGATTTATTAATTTTAGAATAGTTAATTTTTCATTTAGAGTAGTTAGACATCTAATTTGCATGCACATCCTCATGATGCTTGAAGCTTTTGGCTTCCCCCCTATGTTTTGCAATTTTGTCAAGATCCTTCTCAAAGATGTCTCAGCTCAGGTTGAGGTTAATGGTTCCCTCTCTCCCCCCTTTCCTCTTGGAAAATCTATTAGACAAGGATGCCCCTTGGCCCCTACCCTCTTTTTCATAGCTTCTGATGCCTTATCTTACATTCTCAGAGACAACACCCTTTCCCTTGCTGTTAAAGGTATAACCCTTCCCAATGATGCTGAGCTCGTTAACTGTCAGTTTGTTGATGATACCTCTTTATTTTTTGAAGTCAATGAGCATAATTTTGATGCCCTCCAATCTAAGCTTGATGATTTTTGCTCTATCTATGGTTCCTGTATCTCCCAAACCAAATCCATTTGCCTCGATTGGTCTGAGCAACCCCCTGACTAGTTCACTAAATCTGGTTTCCTTTGGGGAGAGCCTCAAAAGATTGTGCGCTACCTAGGCATCCCTTTCTCCATTGATTCTTCCCTTAAGGATATGTGGCTCTGGGTCAAGAATAAGATTTTTAGTAAGCTGAACAAGTGGCATAACAGATCCCTTTCTCTTGCTGGTAGAGTTCATGTTTGTTAAAAAATTCTTTCCTCCTACAATGTTTACTACTTGTCTGCCTGGATGTTTAATAATTATCAAGTTTTGGAGATTTAGAAGACCATTAGAAACTTTCTTTGGTCAGATGGTAAAGGTAATAATAAGTTTCATGCTGTCAAGTGGGCATGGTGCCAAATTGACAAGCTCCTTGGGGGATTGGGCCTAATGGATCTTAGAACCCAAGGCACTGCTTTAGCCACCAAATGGATCTTTCACTTGTTGGAGGATGAGGAACCTTGAAAGGTCCTTATTAGATGCAACATAGAAAGAGGGATCCCTTAAAAAGCTAAAACCTAGAAGAACATTCCTTTTTGTGATATCATTATGGGTAACTTCCCTATTCTTGTCCAAGGTTCCTCGGTCTTTAAAACTATATGGAAAGCTTGGGAGCATACTAAAAAGTTCATTACTAATAGAACCTTCTTTGATCCTAATCTCCTCTTTGGTGAACGATCCATTTGGTGGAATCTGCACATTGCTGGTAAACCCCTTGCCCTCTCCCAAGGCTGCTCTGCCAAGCACTGGAACAATCTGAGAATTTCTCAGTTCATATCTCTCTTTGAAAATGATAGACTTATTAGCTAGGAGGAAATTAGTTCTCAATACAATATTCCTCTTTCTCAAAAGAAGACTTATAACATGATTGTCAAGGTAAGCAAAGATCTGCCTAATTGCTGCCATGTTGACTCTCAAAGGTTTCTCAAGATGAAGTGGCCGAATGGTACCATTCTGGGAAGATTAAAAGCTAAAAACATTAATAAAGTTATTGTTGTTAATAATAACATTGCTGGTCATATGAATAAACTCTGGTACTCTAACCTTGATGATAACGATTGGAAGAACAATCTGGACAGACTTTGGAAGTCTCCTATTGAACCTAAAATCAAATGTTTTAAATGGTTGTTGCTCCTAGACAGACTTCCTATTATAAAAGATCAAAACATAAATCCTGTTTGCTCTTTTTGTGGGAGACTGGAAACTAGCAGACACATCTTTTTTGATTGCTCTTTTGCCAAAAGCATCTAGCAAATGTTTGGTATTTACTTTCCTATGGTTGTTATTACTTTTGAAATTATTACTGGTTTTATTGATAATGGTAAAAGTGATATGAATATTTTTTGGCACATGCTTTCTTCTAACATCCTTTGGCAGCTTTGGAAATGCAGAAATGAAGAGAGGTATCAAGACTCCCCTAGATCCCTTACTGAGTTTTTTCGAAAACTCACATACATTAAAATTGCCTTGCAGGTTAATGTGAATATGACCTTGGAGAAGAAGAAACTTAGAAGGTTCCTTCGGACGAGACACACTACTATGTTTGTTTACGAGCTGAAAGATGGCTATGATTGGAGGAATCACAATGATAATTTCATTAACTTTGAAGATACTCTGAAAAAACTCATCAAAGAGATCAATAGCAGTAAGAATGCCACTGATAGACAGATTGTGATGCTCCAACAAATCCAAGACAAGAAAAGTATTGTCTGGATGGAAGGACCTGGGGGCTGGACCGCTTGGATTGATGACAACAATGATGTTCTTGTCTAATATGTTACCTTATTTTCACTGTATCTATTTGTAAAACTCTTCGTGAACTTGTGTGGGCGAGGATGGGCCTCTCCCATTGAAACTCTTGTTGTATCTTTTTGTTTTTTGATATCCTTATAGTTAATTCAAAAAAAAATAATAAAAATGCATTGCTCCTTCATATTGCATAGTTTTCGGCTTGGAAAGAATTTATGTTTCTATCTTTAATTAGGATTTTCATTAATCTTTTTCTTTTTTATATTAACTGTATATTAAATTTTTTAAATTTTAAATTATATTACATGAGTTTATTTTAGTATATAACTCACTTTTTCTAATGTAAATAAAAATATTGTAAATATATGATATAATATAATATATATTTATTCTCATTTATATATTTAAAAAAATATTTTAAAATTTATTATATGTTAATTATGCATTAATAAATATTTAGGTAAACAAATAATATTATATTTATAATTATTATACACTAAATATATTATATTATAATTATAATTTATGTATAATATAATAATACAATATTATATATTAAATAATATTAATCATATGTAATAAAAAATATATATCAATAAAATAAAATTAGCACGAGTATTATATTTACAAATAAAATTAAAATTAAGATTTAAATTAATTATAATTTGTAATCAATAATTATTTATATAATTATAATTTTATAAATTATTTATTATCATTATATAAAAAATTATAATTATATAATTATATAATTAATTAAAATATCTTATATATTATAATAAATTTATTAAAATTAAGATTAAATTTATATTAAAAATTAAAATTAAAATTAATTACTAAAGGCAAATACTTAGCCACTATATGACAATTGTTAATCCTACTTCCCTCAAACCTTTCTTGAGTTTTCCCCTCTTGAAAGCAATCTACATTCCATCTCATCTCAAATTTTGATATTCTTGATATTTGAGGAAAAATGTGATAGAAGACATCGTGTTAACCAGGTCTGTTAAATATTTCAACAAAACCAATGTTGAATGTTACGACTCTTAGTCTGGAACAAGATATGGCAGGCCTGTGGCGCATTTTACGAAGCGCTTGTTCCATTGCTCTCACTCAGGACTGAAAGCCTCTGACCGCCTGCTTGCCCTCTGATTTTTACAAATCAGATATTTACTGCAAAGAGATGAAGTTTACAGAGTTGTACCTTTTGGTTGCAGGCCTCCATGTCCCCACATACCCATTAAATGCGGAGAAGACCTAAAATATTACATTTTTTCTTCTTATGGTAGGATTAATTACCGTTCATCTCACACACGACAGCTAGGTATTTCTCTGTTGAGTGAAGTTTACAAAAATTCATTCATATAAAAATCTCATATGTATCTCTGATTAGTAAGTTCAAACAAATCCCCTTCATACCTATCTCCCATTGGCATATCTGCTCAGTGAATTAGATAAAAACCTCCCATAGACAGCAACCATATCTCCCGTCCGTGAAGCACAAATAGTCGCTCCAGAAGAGAAAGAATGGGGCATGGAAAGAAGAAAAAGAGTGGAAAGAAGAGGAGAAAGAGTATAGACCATTCTGCCGCAACAAAATATCTGCACGAATGGTTTTATAAGACTCCCTCCGAGGAGGCTATCAACGACGATTTCGTTCCTAAGAGTTTAAAATCTACAGAGGCTCCTGTCATATTTGAGCTGCATTCACACAGCACTTGCAGTGATGGTTTCTTGTCGCCTTCGGCTCTTGTGGATAGAGCGCACAGGAATGGGGTGAGTTTCAACATACTCAATTAATTTTACTTATGAAATTATATTGCAACATTTTGGATGTCGACTGGGTCTTTTTAAAGGTTTTATGTTCTTTGAGATTAGGTTTTTTTAATTAAGGAAATGTCTTTGTGTGTTTGTGTGTTTTCAATTGAGTTTTTCTGTAACTTTCTGTTTCTTCCATATTATTAAGACAACTTTAATTTCGAAAGTTTGTCCTGACAATTTCGGAGGCTTTCTTATTCATATAAAAAAATCTGTCACTAATAAATGAGTTTGACATAGTTAATCTGATTATTGCATGTTTATGGTATGCATTAAGGAGCGTGTGTTGTGAGTAGTTCAACAGAGAGAGCTAGAAAATGGTCTTTGCAATATATATGAGAGACACTGGATATGGTGATCTGCACTATGGTTAGTAAGCTTGCCTTTCTGGTGTGTGCATTATTAAAAAAATCGATAAACTTCTAATGGAAGTAAGCGCCTAACTGTCATGTTCCTAATCTGGTTAGTTTATACTTGTCTGATAAACTTAACCATTCAAGCTCTAATGGAATGAAATCCTAACTGATTTACTTTAGCTGTCATTTTGTCTATGGTGGTAAAACTAAACCACTGACTAAGAGCTAGATGATTTCCACAATCTATAAGATGTTATCTTTGTTTCTGGATTCGATTGTGTGACTGTTTATTTTTTGCATCAACATTTCAGATCACACTCCGTGATCCATCATCAGAATGAAAGCAAGAGAACATCAGAATCAAACTCATAACTGTTGTATGAATAAAGTGGTAATCTTGACCTTTATTGCATATATATGCCTGCATTTGTGCAAGTATGTTTGTGTGTGTTTTGTATCTCCTTATGTTTTGACCTTGTGACTGCTTGTGAGAAAATATGGCCTTAACATTCTGCCTAGGCTATTGGAGGTGATAAAACAGTTGAAATTTTTAGCCAAAATTTAACACTTAACCTGTCCAATCTGTGATTAACTTTGAGCAGGCAAGACTTGGGCCTCAAGGCTCAAATGGAAAACTACAATTATTAGGTGGCCTGAGTTGAAAACTCAACTTTAAAAAACTTCTCCACTAGAGAGTATGCACTATGTCTTGAAAGTCAAACATCCTTGTGACCTAAGTATCGAACTTGATGATAGGAGGAGTCAACTCAGGGATGCACATTGTAAAATCACACAGATATGCTTCTGCATACATTCTAAGAGCGTGTGCTCTACCTGAGTGGTATTGGATCAGGGGTCCATTTTGTTCTCATATTTGTAGAGATGATTGTATAAGGTTTACCTACAAGCAAAAGATTCTCCATTATCATGCTGGAGACGTTGCCTGTCTGATGCATAGAATGTGTTGAACTTTTATGGATATTAAATAGTCAAGTTATTGCCTAGCCTTATGTAGATTAAAGCTAGTGCTTGCCTTGCCAAGTTGTTCTGGAGTCCAAAACATGACTCTTCCAGGACTACATCTAACATGGGATACGAGAAATGAATATTAACTTGGCCAACAGTGAACAAAAAGTTCTGTTGAGCATTTGAGATATTCTAGCTCATCTCTGTAGTGATGGTCTGCAATATAGGATCTCTGTTACCATATCATTAATTCTATCTCATGTCTTACATATGCATATAATATATATGACATTGTTAATTTATGTCAGGCATTTCGTAATAGCTCTTGTTTGTTGTAGAGGTAATTGAATCAAATTACATGTATGTGCATGGGTACAAAATTACGTCACCAGGTTTTAAAGAGCAATTTATAGTGACTAATTAAGATTGCCATAAGGAGGTGGAGTAGTGGGAGGTGAGGATGAGGGAGGGGAAAGACAAAGAGGAGAGTGAACTTAAAAACTTTTTTAGTCAGTTGACATTTGTACATATTTGAGTTTCGTAACATTGACAGTGTGTGCCAGGCAGTACTGGTTTAGATGTTAGTTTGCAATCAAAGTGTTGTACGCATCTAAGTGGGAGGTATGGCTGCTGCAATGTCTCCTCCTTACCCACCAGTTTAAACCCAATTTTATAGATGAGGCCTACCTTTTTTTAAAATGACAAGTTCTATTTATTTTATGGTTATGGAACATATGTCATATATATGGCAAACTGACAATTTTTTTTTATTTCTCTAGGAATCTCTCTAAAAGTATTTAGTCTGTGATTAAACTTTTGAATGTCTTATGAATGGTTTAGAGCATGCACAGAACAGGTGAGAGTGCTTGCCCTCACAGACCATGACACTATGGCAGGGGTACCAGCTGCCTTGGAAGCTGCCCGTAAATATGGTATCAGAGTAATTCCAGGTGTTGAAATCAGCGCAATTGTTCCTTCAAGGTTAGCCAGTTTCTTACTTGTCTATATGTAGGCATAGGTCCCAGGATTACCATATTAGTTGAAGCTTTTGATTTCTTTCCCTTACTTCACCATGTCAGTTTTACATCAGCAGAATACTATAAGTGTAATTAAATACTTGCAACTGGCTGGAAAAGTCATTGTGAGCAATGACCTTTTTGTATGAGAGTGCTATCATATTTTTGATCACATAAACCATTAGATTATCTAGTCACTTGGTCTGTGCATTTGAGCTCTTTTTATGAATCATGTTCTCGGACCTTTTTTCTTGTTCACCTGGCTTGGTTACTCTGGTAGAAAGGAAAGCACTAAGACAAAATTCTCAAACTGTTTTTACCTTTTTATTTTTATTTTTAAATTTAATATAAATTAAGTCAGGGCATTGAATCTATGATTAAAAAATCTGCTTTGAGGCTAAAATTTATTTAGTTTGAGATGTTATTTTGTCTAAATTTTTTATTGTCTAACAGGACTGGTTCTGGAAAAGGACAACCAGTACATATATTAGCTTATTATGGTAGCTGTGGACCAGCTAAATTTGCAGAGATAGAAGAATGCTTAGCCAATATAAGAGAGGGCCGCTACCACAGGGCAGAAACCATGTTACTGAAGCTTAAAGCTATGAAAATGCCCCTAAAATGGGAACACGTTGCACGCATTGCCGGAGATGGCGTAGCTCCAGGAAGACTGCATGTGGCTCGGGCAATGGTTGAGGCAAGATATGTCGATAATATAAAGCAGGCATTCAACAAATACCTATATGATGATGGACCTGCTTATGCTACGTATGCTACATCTAATTCTTCAATGCTTTTTGGGATCACATAGATGATACAAGTTCCTGATTGCAAATTGAATATTTTATGTCCAATAAATAGGTGACTGAAGCTTGCTAAAAGTGGAGTGAATTTTATTTATTTTGCAGGGGTAGTGAGATTCTTGCCGAAACAGCAATAAAAATAATATGCCGGACAGGAGGAGTGGCTGCCCTTGCTCATCCATGGGCTTTGAAGAACCCCGTATCTGTGGTCAGAAGCCTTAAAGAAGCTGGCCTTCATGGCATTGAAGTCTATAGAAGTGATGGAAAAACAGGTAAGGGGCTTCTTGAATGGAAGCTTTTATTATTTTCATTTGGTTCTTACTTCTTTGTTTTGAAGTTAACGTGGTTGTCCAACTTACTCATTGAACTTCAGTGGAATAAAGGTTTTTTTATTTACTGAAATTTAAAAAATATTTTTGTCTTCGTTTAATTTTAGTGTCTATTTTACAAGCAAATAATCACATTTCGAATTATATCATTTACACAGTTCTTCAATTATACAACTGATTAAACTAATAATGTTAAGTTCTTTTTAAGGGATTAAAGTTTAAACCCTGTAGTGCCTTGAAAATTTAATATCTTGCATATGGTGATTTAGTTGATATCAATCCTGTTTTGCGATTTCTTACTCTGGTGTATTATATGAAGTAGGATTCAGTGAATTAGCTGATGCTTATGGCTTACTGAAGATTGGAGGGTCTGATTTTCATGGAAAAGGTGGCCCTGCTGAAACTGATTTGGGAAAAGTAGCTATTCCAGATTCAGCAATACATGAATTTCTCAAGGTAGCCCAGCCTATTTGGTGTGATGCTCTTAAGGATATCTTACTTGGCTTTGCAGAATCTTTTGAGCCAAAACTAGATAAGATCATTTGTCCCAACGGTGATATGTCTTTGAGATGCAACATCACTGATAACAAGGAAGAAACTGTAGCTTTGCATCTGTCTTCATGGTTGACAAAAGAGGAAGAAGAAGCTGTTGAGGTGGAAGCTGTAAGGTTAAAACTTTCACATACTTTCATGAGCGAGGAGGGGAAACAGATGTTTGTTATTAGAAGATAATATGTATAGCTTTTCTTTGAAAATATTTAGTGCTGGTCTATGGGTGTGAAGTTGATTTCTGGTTTGTGAGGCTTTAAATCATGGACATTGAGATTTTTGCTGATTTGATTATCAAATATTCGCTTGATAGTTCAGCTTTTTCTATTTCTTCCAATATAGTTAATCTATTGTTGAAGTTTAGGTTCATTGCCTTGAGGATGAAAGAAGTCATAATTTACAGCTAACATGTCTACATTGTTTAGTTCGGCTTGCTTACCATTGTCCTTCAAGAAAAGTTTAGCTTTGATATTCAATGTAGAAAAATGTTCTGATGCAATTTTTATATATACAGATAATTGCTCATACTGAATGACCTGGTTTCTGAAAGAATTTATTACAGGGTATCTCCTAATAGGCAGCATATAGTTTTGAAATAACCTTTTATGAATATATCAGGCTTTCTTTTGCAGACTGATTTGCTGTCTTTACTAACTATATTGAACTGTAAATTTGTAAAGTAGTGTTCTACTAGGCATTTTAAAAAGCTCATTCAAACCCTAAATTAGGTCCGAGTTGTTACTGTCTTTCAAATATCCACAACTTTGAATGTGAAATGTCTTTCCTCCAAACACCTGCTGCTTCAACTGTACACAGAAGTAAGAATCAGTACAAAATCCATTAAAAGAGCCTTCAGATGGTATGCATTTCCATATTATGTTTGCAAATGCATCGTTACAATGAATTGCATGTTATAGTAATTGTGTTTCAAGAAGATAAATAAAAAAGGTTAGTGGACAATAATAGATCAATAACAACCAATTGATATAACAAGTACATGAACTTATAACCAATTGTAGTTAAATAAATTATTTATTGGACTTTCCAGATTGTGTGCGGTAATCTCCAACTAGATATATTCACTCGATTTAACAAAGGTTTGGTAGCCATTAGCAAGGCCTACAAATGGGAGTAAATTGGTATAAGAATTGGTCACTTCTGAAGCTTCATAGCAATTGCAAGGGTATGGAGTTTGAATAAAATCACAGCATTGAATTGAGCAATAACCTATTCAGACACCTGATATGTGCAATTATCCCTTTTCCTACTGGATTGATTTCTTGGCAAGATGATGTTTCCATAGTCTTACAGAAACTCAGTTACTCACTCAAAACACATTAATGTAAGATTGACATACATGTTCTCCCTCTGTCATCTCTGTGTGGTCATTGATGACTATTCCACTCACTTTACGTTCTAACCCTCAAAATAAAAATCAAGAAATGCACAGGCAAGGTCAGTAAACCTTTGAATCTTCTGAATTGTTAAATTAATAAATATAATATATCATGTATTGTTATAGAACGTTTATGTATTGTTAATTGCTGTCATAAATTGTTTTTGATTTAAGTAATATGTGTGTTGGTGGTCTGGAGTATGAATGGTGGCTGGTAAGTTGCACGCCATCTACAGTAGATTGTTTCACACATTTATCTCTCTGGACTAAGCTTGTAGAATTGTGATATACATGCTTTTGCACGTGTTTGGTATCATATAACATTCACAATGTGCAAGTGTTGAAATTGTATGCCCATTTCGCACATTTTGGCATTAGTATGTTTTCTTTTTCCTCAAGTGTTGGCAGCATAATTTTATTGTAAGCGTAGGATTCTGGACGCAGATAGTCAATTAACAGAAAATATTGTAGTTTTGTTTCTGTCATATGTGCCCCTTCACCCTTCTCCAAACCCCATTGGCAATTTATAAGTAAAAGTTATTTGAAAGGTTTGAAAAACCAGCAGTATTGAAAATAATAAAGTGGGATCCGGTTAACATTCACATGAAAATTTTGATTTATTATGTGCAGGGACCAAGACGCTTGATGCCCAATGCAAAGCTAAGAAATGGAAGGTGAAACAATGGGTGTTTGATAGGGAAAAGTAAAAACAGAATAGTCAATCTTCACAAAACTGTTCTATTCTTGAATTAAAAGCCAAATTATACAAAGGGGGATGGTTATTTGACTAGTACACAAAATGGTTGTAATTGGTAGACAACACACAGAAAATGTTGGGTGATGTTGAATGTTGGGTGATGTTGAATGCAATCCTATAACTATGTTGATTTCTGTTGGAGGGAATTTGCTGTGTTTTTTGACATGATTACATCATCTCACCCATATACACTAGAGTATTTTTTTCCTTGCATTAATGTTGATGCCAATTAAACAAATGATGAAAATTACCACAGAGTTTGCTAGGTAAAACATCTGAGCTCCATCGAGAGAAATGAATCAGAACTTAAATGCAAATGGAACAGTTATATCTTGGCACACCAATTCAGGTTCCTTCTCCAAACATAACTCTTGTAACGCTGCATTTTTTGAACAGAGTTTATCTCCATCCAAAACAACTGCTCCTGGAGTGGAACTGTTTTGATTTGTCATCAATCCAAATTTTACATTTTTGACAGGTTCAGGGGCCAAATACACACTTGGGCCAGAATTGCGCGTGGAAGAGTCCAATCATGCTTCTAGAATCTTATATACTTAAGGTAAAATTTGAAAATGCAATGCTACTAAGTTGATATGCAGTATTAACTCGAAATGAGCAAATATTTAATTGGATGGAGTAGGGTGATTTTTTACCTGTGGAAGGAAGTGAATGGAAACACTTTATGTTGGGTGATGTTTGTGAGCTCTAAGGATTGTAATTACTTTTCATGTTGGATAATGAATTGACCATTGTGGACATTTTGTGAAACATTGGATATTATAAAATAAGCTAATTCTAGTGGGACGCAGCTAAGCTCACAAAATGTAGGGTTGACCAAATTTTTAAAAACGGAAAACAAAACAGTTTTTTGCGAAAATTTTACCATCTATTCTTCATGATCTGCATATTTTGTAGTCGAAAACCAAAAAAAATTGAAAAAAAAATCGCTGTGTTTTCGTGAATCTGGATAAAACCAGTTTTGACATTTTCTTGTCTTTGCTATGTTTTGTAGGGAGCGTAGCCGCTGCCAATACTAGTGCAAGTGAATGGTGTTAAGACTGATGAACCAACCTCACTTGTTTGCCAATAAAGTTTTAGCAACATGCTTGTAGGGTCAAGTTGTTCAGGTATGAACCAACCTCACTTGTTTCCATAACACGCCGATGCTGCCGAACCAATAACATGCAATTAAAGTCATCGTAAACAAGAATTCCAGTCATTAACTTTGATCAAAATAGTCAATCAATCACTATTACATCATTCATAAGTGTCAATTCTCAAAATCGCTTAATTTGGGAACAATTTTAAAATATACTTACGGTGGTATGGAGAAGTGTAAAAAGTAGCTGTCCCTCACCCATACAACAATACCAACCCCACATAAAACTCACAACAAACATAGCCCGAATAATGCAATGAATAGCTCCACCTTCCATCCTCTCCCAACAGTCTGTGATTCTCCTGCTCGATTCTCTTTATTCACAAGAACAACAGAAGCGCTGGAATTTGTGAATGTTAGGAATTGCAAGGGAGTATATATAGAATAGAAGAAGAGGGAAGATGTTAAACTAGTCGATTGAGCCCATCTTGATGTGAATCTTGCGTATCATCGTGTGTCTTCATTGAAGAATTTCTAGAAAGTACGACAAAATGCAGTACGCAATACACAATATGCAGGCATAGGAAATGCCGACGAGATCATCCCCTGGTTCTATCGTAGGAATAACCTATTTTATGGTTTCATTTTAGCGTACATAAACTAACTATACAGAGAGAGAGCAAAAATGCATTGGCTTTCACTGAAATCTGTACAATTGTAACAATGACAATGCTCAAACTTTTCAATTATTGAACAATGAGAGTTTGAAATTTGTGATACCCCAAGTACCTCAATTTGGTGGCTGTACGGCTATACTTAGGTGTTCTCACTGCCAAATATAATCAAAATTTTAGGAAAATTCCAGGAAGACTGTATAAATTAAAAGGGTGATTTCAGATATAAATTCCGATTTCTCAGTGATCATGATTTGTATATGGTTAAGAAAAAAAAGGATTATAATCAAAGGTAAGGGAATTAGAATGACCTCAAATATAGAAAAATGGCAAAAGTCTATTCATTAACACCTTTACAGCCGAAACAAAGCAAGAAAAACCTGTATAATAGAAACTACTACATGCAGCAAAAATCTAGCACCATTGAATCATCAACTGCGAAAACATATTTGTAAGTTCTCCAGACACCCCATTTCGTATCATCTAGCCCCCACTCCAATTTTTTGCAAGATCTTCTCAGTTAAATGAAAGACAAAAAAATAATACTTCACACATATACTGAGCAACAAGCTGGGGAACTACCTAAACCAAGTAAAATGCCATTAAAATGTGTTTCTTAAGCTTGAGATTTGCATGCATAATTGTTCACGTGGAGGGTGTACATCAGTTCACTGTAAACGTGGCAATCCATCACTGTAAACGTGCCAAAATGCTCTTAATTGGAGGACATAAATAATTATTTACAATCATTTTATAAGTTCTAAATTTTTTTTAACTTCACCTGATTATTTTTGTTTTTGTAAATTTATTAATAATATTAGTTCCAACACTAATTTTAAGGCCTAACATCTTTTCATTTTTTTTATTTGTCCTTTTGCATTATTTTGTTTAAATTTTATATTTTATTGTGTTTACATAATTATTTTGTTTAAATTTTAAAGTTCTTTGAAAATTGTAATTATAATTATAAAATATATAAATATAAATAAATTTAGAATTTAGAATTTATTTTTAAACATATTTAAATTACAAAAGTATTTTATTTAAATTTACAATTGTATAATAGATTTTAAAATCATTTCAAGATTATGTATCTATAATTTTAACAAAAGTCTTTCTTTGTTTTCATATAAAATTATATTATTATCTATTTTTATAAAGTATTTGATTTAGATTCAATTAGATTTGGATGTGTTTTTACTAAATAATCCATAATACAAGCATACTGAACCATCACAACCTGAAAATTTTACACGCAAAAATAAACGTGAAAATCTATTAAATTTATATACAGTCAGTCAAAGTTTAGGATAGATACACTTTGAAATTGCTTAAATTTATGCACAGATAGTCAAAGTTTAGGATATAATTTCTTTCATGCCGCAGAAATATAGTGCTCCTTTTGCTCTAGAAACAGAAACGCACAGCCTATTTTGGTTACCTAGGTATCCAATGTTTCTTTCATCATTGGATCTTACGAGGGATACTATCACATTGGTATTCTTTGAACCATGAAACCTCAAGAGTAGAACATCAAACCACAACACCGTCAACATCAATATTATCTATTTGTTGCACCATTTTAATTTTAAGGAAAAGGGACGTATTCTTACTTGAAATCTATCGATCGTATGAACTTGAACCTCTTCAACACTTGGTTATAGTTCCTAAATTGCATGTTGAGAAGCATGCAAGCAACAGTCAAATCCTAAATGCCAAGTGTGACTTGCATGTTGCACAAGTCCTCAAAATTTCACACTCCAAGATCTTTTTTTGGCATCCCGAGACTTGATTTTAGTGAATATCACTGCACACCTCCTATGACAACTTCATGGGATGCATCACACAACCATGGGTACAAATAAGAGGTGAAGGAGACATGGAGAAAGGACTGATTGTCAGTGACCGAGACAATGCAAAAAGGCCAGCGCATGAGGAAATGAGTTTGCAAGGAGTTTGAAAGTAAATCAAACATTGTAGAGGAAGATTACGTTAGGAGGAACCAGTGCAAGTTTTATACACATTATGCAATGTGCATACATTTGGAAGGAAGTGCGTGAGGTAGAGGCTGGGTGTGTGCCACAACAATGAAGACGACTGCCAGTCAAGGAGACTGCAAATGAAAGGGTGCGTGAGCAGTTTGAGAATGACCAACGTATAAGCTAGGAGTTTTTCGGGGGTTTTTGTTCAATCAGATACATGTATATATTGGTTGCATGTAGTAGTTTTGAAACATGTCCCCAATATCGAGGACGGGAGTAAACATGTCACATATATGCTCTAACAAGTAAAGAAGCTAGCTACAACAAAGTCGATGGGGTGAAAACCTTGTGACATCCAAATCAGCTAAATCGAGTGCCCTAGCTCCTACCATCAGACATCGTCAATGCATGGAAAGATTAATATATCCTTCCAGCCAAGAGCTCAACTCCATTCTCTGCGTATTTGTGTTGCATAACTATTATTATTTACACTTTTCTTAATTTAATAAAGAAAACTCACAACAAAATTATAGAAATGTCAAGAACAGAACAGCTGTAACAACAACATTATACGGTGTTGCGAACAGAACAACAATCTAGCTCTTACTAATCGTAACATCATTAAATATCAATGTTAAGGCACTAGAAACCTAGTTCATAGAAGCATATAACATAAGAAAATTGAAGCCAAACAATTAATTGAATCTCACCTGAAAGTTATTGCAGTACAAGATAAAATCGATGATTTTATTTATGACCAAGAATCTTTCCATATCTTTGAAAACGATTGGTACCAACTTTTCATAGATTTCTTCGCTATCTTTTAATCAACATCACTAATGAACCCAAATATATTTATTCAAAAATGACAGCAGCAAAGAATCTACCGTGAACTTTAACCTAAGGATTTTTGCCTGAATGTCAATTATATTAACAGTAAGTACACGACTCAGAAGAATTGGGCTCAATGACCTAGAAGGTGCGTGGAACTTCTTGGTTTATCTGAAGAAATAGAGCAAGAGAATACAACCATCTTCTGTGAAGTATTGGTGAGAGTTGGAGGACAATCCGATTGCGAAAACATTATTTCAGAAGAGAAACCCTGCTGAAGAGGAGAATACATTGGCACAGGCATTGTAGGAGGAAGATGCAGTGGGGCTTCAAAGTTTAAGATCTGAAGCACTTGTCTCATTTTGGGCCTTGTCCCAGGATCAGGATGAGAGCACCACAACCCAATGACCATCAGCTTCTCCATTTCCTCTCTATCAAATTCTCCATTCAAACCAGCATCTACTGCATCCAATAATCTCTCTTTCCCATACAAATCCCACACCCACTCCACAAGCCGCAGGTTGCTATTGACCGCAGGGTCGGCCTTGCAAAATATAATATCTCATCCACGCATTTTATCTCTACCCTTGCCTGAGATTTACAGCACAAGAAGAAAGAGTACAAAAACCCTAAATTATGGAAAGAGAATTGGGAGAATTGCAGTTCCTAGGTATCGTAGGAGTGGGAGAATTAAATGCAATGTTTAAAAACTATACACGGATTTATCCCATATTGCTTAGGAAATGGAAACTTAGAATGTTTAAAAGACTAAGCGCACACTAAGAGATATGAAGTAAAGAGCCAGAGGCTCTGCGTGTGCCTGCGTGTGGAGGCTGCCTTGGTGACTACTGACCGCCAGAGACGACTATATTTTGTAGGACGCTGGCGAGATGACATGGACAGAGCTAGACACATGGTGCCCGATCGCGTGTTCGCTAGATGAACATGACGGTCAAGGAAAAATTTATAGATCTGGAGATGAGCTTAGTCACCGAATCTTGAAATACGCTGGCAGTTAGAGTGAAAAATTGGAAAACTGGAGATAACCTTGGTTGTGCAATCTCCTAGTTCAAACGGTTAAGTCCCAAACCCTATAAAATAAAAAGAATTTAAGCCCTAAACCAAATTGATCTCTAACATTAACACTAAAGGAAATAGAACCCTACCATGAAATTAAATTAAACCTAGCACTAAAATAAATGAAATTCTAACATTAACACTAAAGGAAATAGAACCCTACCATGAAATTAAATTAAACCTAGCACTAAAATAAATGAAATGAGAATCCTAAAGCTAATTGATGAATTTACCAAGTTGAACCCTATAGCTAATCCAAATGGAACCCTAACAATAAGGCTAATTGGACATTAAACCCAATTGAATGCTAACCCTGTATTCACTAAACTATATTGAACCTTAACCCTAGACCTAATTGGACAATAAATTATATTCAGATTTTCTTGGTTTAAATGTGTTTCAATATGTATAGTTTACATAAGTTCAACTATTTAAAACACAAGATTAATTGCATTTCTGAACTTTTGTAGGCAACTCCTAATTGCTCAACACGGAGAAGGCACGAGTATTAAGATGGGGTTGTAGATATGAGAAAAATGACATAGTTTCATATGAGCCTCTGGCAAAATAGCTGGTAATATTGTGCATGTAGTTGTCAGGTGCATAGATGACAAAAATTCTGTGGTGGGCTGGTGGCCACTACCTCATACTTCTCTCACTTCTGACGAATTTGTCAGCCCTGCAGAAAGTAAAATGGATGGAAGTACCACTTCTGACGAATTCATCAGCCCTGCAAAAAGTAAAATAGATAAAAATGAAGAAATAAGCAACGCGTGTCTCGTAAACCTCGAACCTAACTCCGATTGTTGGCGAGTTAATGTTGGAGATTTGCCAGCAGACCAGTACTGACTGTATGTTTGTCATTGATGAAAACATATGGAAAGTAGCATGCATGGAAGTCTTATACAATAAGCTTTCAATATATGTAGCATGGACATGATATCAGCAGGATATCATGGGCACAGAAGTTAACTGTTAGCACATACAGTTATATTGCAATTGGTGTCAATAGTGTTCCTGACAGAGTAACAGATAGTGTTCTATGTATGGTTGTCTGTACAGTTATCCTATGGGCATGCGCCCTTGGATTTATGTTGAAGACATGTTAGTGATGTTAAGTTCATGGATGCATAGTCTGGTGATGAACAAAAGAGAAGTTATGTAGTTGCTATTCGCCAGTAGCAGTTTCCTGTGTTTGTTCAGAAGAGCCGACAAAAATTTTATTTGTTCTTGAGTTGTGCCTATCTTGAGGGTATGCGCCCTTGGAGTTAAGCTTGGAGTAGTATTATTGATGTTCGGTTAAGAGCGCATAAGTTAATTTAGCTTACAGAGAAAGTTCCAATTGTTTTGGTAGAGCCAACAATGTGTAGCATGCATCTACATTTATTTTATTAGACAGGTCCTAGAATGAGTTGCGTGCATAGTAGAGCCGACATAATGTTTGTTGGAGTTTATTATGATTTCTCTAATATGATTTCAAGGTGGTTCTAACAGGCCGACTTGATTATATCATTTGAGGGAAAGATATTTATAGGCAGTTAGTTGTGATTGCTTAAGTGTGGTTCATGGTTGATTAAAAAAAGCATAGCAGAGTGTGCGAGTTGTGGAACCATCAGAAGATGGTCTATGTGACCAAGTAAAATACTTGTGCTATTCATTGGAACTGATCCAGACATCAGGTCAAAGCGCAGTTCACCAAAATCTAGATATAGTGTATATCTGTTATTCAGAAGGTTGTAGCCTTCGCCCATTTGAGCAGTGAGCTCTTGGACAGTGCGTCCTCTCTCCTAACAGGGACAATTGTAAAAGACTCCTAACAGGGTCTGACTCTTAACTAGGTCTACTGTACTTAATATATTGTAAAGCTACTCCTAACAGGGTAAAGGATCTTCTAGCAAGGATCATTATACACTAGTACAAAATATTAGTGGGTATCAAGTCCCACCGAGGTTTTTACCTATTTGGGTTTCCTCATAACCAAAATATTGGTGTTGTGTTCAAGTTTTCTTTCATTGTGCTTTTGCTTTATGTTTAAGTATACTTAATTAGATAAAGAATTGAAACTTGTAGATAACTGATTCACCCCCCCCCTCTTAGTTATCTCGTGGGACTATTCGTAACAGTTAATAAATTGAACCACAACTATCAATGGCAATTGAGGAGGCTTTTCACCATCGTTATATACAATAGCTTTGATTTCTCCTATATCACCATTAACTAGCCCTGTCTGGACACATAAATTAGTACATAGCATAACTTGTTGCCCGATACATAAAAGAATGTGAGATTGAAGTTGTTCTTCATCTGCATTCGAGCTCTCAATATCTTTTTGTTGTTCTACTATTGAAAGAGCCACAGGTTGATGTAGAAATAATAATATACTCTTATTATGAATAGCTACCATTTCATTAGTTGTAAAAAGGTGTACTTTAGAATGAAAATCTTCTTGTTCCTCTTTACTGAGAGCAATACTTGTCCGTGACATGAGTAGATTCCAATCTGCAATTGTTGGTTCTGCGTTTCTTAGATTTGTAAGAAGAGAACGAAATTGTACCTGAACATCTGTGTTACCAATTTGACGAAAGTTAGCCTCTAAAGTGATTACTTTTCTGAATGATTGCCATAATTGTCTACCATATGAATTTGAAGCATATATTGGAATATTTTTAACTGGAGGAAGCTAACCCAAATCACCAAAGAGAATCATTGAACGACCTCCAAAAGAAATATGGTTGCTATTTGGAAATGCTTCTCTCAATCTCATATCAATTCTTTCAAATAATTTAGGACCAATAAAACTCATTTCATCTATAATAATATACTGAACATAATACAGATTTTCCTGTAACTTTGCCAGTTGTTGACCTTGTAATTGTACCATCTCTTTGATAAGAATGCATAGAGCTAAATGAATTGTAGATGCCTTGTTGTTAAATGCTGCAACTCCTGTTGGTGCAAGAAGTAGAACAGGTGATTGTCCATTGGGTGTTGATTGAGTGAGACTAGTTTTGATTTGAGCAATCAGATGAGATTTTCCAGTGCCAACAGTGCCTTGTACAATTAGCTATAATGGTTTTTGTACAAAACTTGTATGGCTATGTGATATAATCATATCATATGCTTTTTGTTGTTGGACATACAATTTATAATAAGATTGATGATGCATAATTGGACTCTGTTGAAAGATTTCTTGATTTGATTGAATGAAATTTGTAGCTGTAGCTTTTTGTAAAGGAGTAATATTATTTTGCAACCAATTATTTTCTGAATCAAAATCTTGATATCCAAGCATATCTAAATCATTTAAATGTATAGGCATGCCTAGATATAAACGAGATAAAACTTGCCATTCATCTGGTATACTATCTTGCATTATATCTAGATTTGCTGTAGGGCTTGTAGGATCATCTGCTTCTTCTGCATCTGAATGTGTTCTACGTACATGCCATGCTTCATATGATCTCAAAAAAGATTCCCATTGTTCTATTATTCCTTCATCTGATGCTGCAAATTCTACTTCAATATTGCGGAATGGTTTGTATAATAAAAGTTCACTCCAGCAAAAATTTGGA
Organism: Chamaecyparis obtusa; assembly: GCA_027943335.1. Lineage (NCBI taxonomy): Eukaryota > Viridiplantae > Streptophyta > Pinopsida > Cupressales > Cupressaceae > Chamaecyparis > Chamaecyparis obtusa. The sequence continues at coordinate 3,680,760 of BSBK01001154.1, read as the reverse complement.
TAAGAAATGTCCTCTCTGGAAGGAATACTGATAAATCTAGGGGAGACTCTAACTATACAAGCTGATCTTCTTTTTTTCCATTTGTCCTGCATTCGGTTAGCTCTAAATGTCCATCTTTGGGTTATGTCTATAAGAGAAAACATTTAAATAAAGATATAGAATGTATTTGATCGAATAATCCATTTCTAGTGCATTATCTAAAGAATTCCATCTATAATATGTATGATTTTAGTTGGATGTTGCCAAGGTGGAGGAAAGCATATTTCAATTCATCTTCTTCCAATTCATGAATCACCCCTATTACAACTACTTTTCCATGTTTGTAGAAAATGAGCAGATTCAGTTACCAAACCCTAATAGCTACAACACTTTGTTCCCATTTTCGGGGATTCAAGAAACTTTTCATGAACTTTAAGCTCCCTCCCACTACAAATAAACAGAATGCCATTGCCTTCCATAAAGATCACACCCTGTTCAATTTGATTTGATATAAGCCAACTTGTAGAACTACTATATATACTATCTATAGAGCTTATTATTTTTTTAGGCTAATGGCTTTATTCAATGCTCTTGGGAAATTGCATACATACTTTTATTAATTTATAACATTTTTATTAATAGATCTTACAATATAGTTAATCCATTGAAAAACACACTAAAAATTAAAGCTTCCTAGTGCTAATACACATGGTCACTACAAAGGGAAACCCAATGTGGAGAAGGGTAAATTCATAGATGTAGGAAAAAATATGTCAGTGTATAAACAATGCACTATGTATTTTCGTTTGAACCCGAACGAACAAACCCACAAATGATCCCTTTATATTTGACAATAGCTCACTTATTTTAAGTTTTTCAAGAGTCACTATATTATCACAAATGGTAAGATGCTCAATGTTTGAGGGTCAAGTGAAGCACTCTCTAGCATGACAATAAAAGTTTGTTCTATCCACATTCAAAAAATATGCCTGCATTTTGCCACTTAACATTTATTATTCTTTATATTTTCCTATCTTTTATTCAGTATTGCTTTTCACAGTCCACCATTGAAGGGAAGAGAAGCGTCTGGGTGAAACAAGACAATTGTAAAGCAAGGATGCTCGACAATGGCATTATTGCAAAGTGCAATACAAAATAGCTATAAGAAAAACTTTTAACTATGGGCTTATTTTAGTAGTTTCAGCTAAACGAGGTTCAAACACTGCCAAAAAATGCAATGATTTTTAGAAAGTTTAGATTTATATATTAAGATTATTTTTGTCACTACAAGTTTAATTTATATACCTATAGACAATAGACAATTTTATTATCATAAAATTGTTGTCTAACAAACCTAAAACAACTTTTAAAAATATAAGTTCAATTCAAAAATTGAAATATATTATAAAAAATCATTAAAAACAAAAATTTAAAATACATTATATAAAAGAACACCCAAATGTAAATAATTTCTAAAATTTAACATGATTAACCATAAAGATGACGAGCTTTCTATGCATTAAAATTCCGAATGCACCTCATACTTCTAAGCCAAGCATCTCCCATGCATTGAAAAGGCTTATCCTAACTGCTTTAGAATTTCACGGTGGACAAAATTATTGTGGTAATTTTAAAATTATAAACTTAATCAGTAATTGCCCTATAGAAGAAGATCCTTCGATTCAGAATGAAAATAATTTATGCCATCAGTATATTGAAAGTGAGTAGATGCACATTAACCATTTACCTAAATACATAATTTAGTCATCAAAACCCTAGGATGTACAAGCATGCCTCAAATCCTCGTACCCCATAGCAAGTTGCAAAAGCATGAAATAGTGCTTAGTGCACAATTCTGCATTGCGTATGAAGCAATGGAACATCTCAAAGAATATTGTTCTACAACTTGCACATAGAAAACAAAAAAGCATGGGAAAAGTGATTTTCATAAATGTGGAAAAATGTGACCAAAATATCAGGCCGCCTGATGGAGATGTTCGATGGATATCAATGGTTGTAGACAATGTAATCGTCTTGCACTGTCTATCCATGCCACAATATCAGTGCATAAATCCTACTATTTCCAATGTCATCCCATCCCGTCCATTTGTTCTGCAATGGTTGATACGTGGAAGCGACAAGATTATTATCTCACGCGTGCCCTGCACAACACATATTAATAAATCTTGTAATGGATGCATCTACACATATTGTGAATCAGTTAAATAATTGTAGGTAAATGGGCGAGATGCAGGAGGGCAAGATCCGTTAAGTGTTCCCTTGGTAAGATATACATTTTAGTTTATAATTTAGACATTGCCCATCTTACCCGTCCAAATGCACGACACAATCCTTCATATTGTCGTTTCATGATAAATTTTGAATTAGAGTTGTATTTGAATTCGGTGTTCAAAATCCTGGTTAGGGTTTTCAGGGTTTCTGCGCAATAAACTTGTATTTTTTCATCACTTTGTCTTCTTAGTTTTAATGTAAATGGCATCGTGCTCTTCAAGAATTTTTTGAGCTTGAATTTTTATGGAAATTTGAAGTAGTTACTAGTTGAATTTGGGGATTTGGCCAGTCTTACTAAACTTGACCTGTCAGGCTACTTGAGTTTGCAAGAATTGCCTGAATCTCTTGTCAAGCTCTAGTCTTTACAAGAGTTGAGCTTGAATTATTATATAAATTTGAAGCATTTTCCAGCTGGATTTGGGGGGCTAGCTACTCTTGCTAAGCTTGAACTGTTCGATTGTGAGAATTTGCAAGAGCTCTCGTGTGATTGATGCAGGAGCATCTCGGGTCCTTGGCAATCCTGTGTCACCAAAAATAATTTGGAGTTTGTCTGTGTTGCTCGGTTCTTGCTTTGACCAAGTTGGTCGATAGTTGGTCGGTTTCCTTTGGTTACCAAGTGTGGTCGGTTATCTCCTGGGTGGTCGGTTATTTCATTGGCGCTCCACATTGCCTGTCTGCTACTCAGTTATCTTGCTTACCGACGGGTTTAGTTTTAGTTTTTGTTGTGGCTGACTTGTGTATTTATATTGGATCATGAATTTAATGTTAGTATCCATCATTGGGAAGTGTGTGGTCCCAGATCTGACTGTTCCTTCCGTTGATTGTAGATCTGAAGGTCGACTCAGTTCGGTAGCTTCTTGTACAAATGTAGATGTTTGGTTGTAGATTAGGAGTCAGTTTTGGATAGAAGATAGTAGGCATTAGATTGGAGATTTGTTACAGATCCTCGCATGTTGGAGGACTTCTGAGATTCATTGTAATATCAAGTCGTACCCAGGGAGGCCTTACAGCCTAACATGTATGATTTAATTGATGAAAATATATGAAAGATCTGGCATTCTCTCTCTCACTGTTGTTGTTTGTTGCTTCTGCATGTGTTGGGCAGGCTTGGATCATCAGGGTGTGCCATTGTTTGGCCCCTCTTGCTCCCTGCCTTGCGTCAGTGATTTGGAAAAGCTTCCATTATTGCAGTCATTGAATATAAAAGGTTGTTCTAGTTTGCATTGTGTCCCGCCTAGATTGGGAAATGTGTGGAGCTCCAAAATAAAAAATAAGACAATACATATAATCATTGTTTGAGTTAAATATTCTTTATCAAATTTGTGAATGCTCTGTTCTTTCAGTAATTTTGATTTTTTGTTTCCATACATTATGTTTGATCATGTTGCGAGTTAACATTCATGTTATATGTTGGTCTTAGGAGTGCATTTTGTTGATGTGCAAGTTGACTTGGTGGGAGGATATTATGATGCAGGAGACAATGTCAAGTTTGGTTTCCCCATGGCATACTCTATCACAATGTTGTCATGGAGTGTCATAGAATTTGGGAAGCACATGGGTTCTAAGCTCCAGAATGCAATGACTACGATTCGCTGGGAACATATTATCTTCTCAAAGCCACTTCACATCCAGACACCATATATGTGCAGGTGATGTACTAGGTTCTTATTCGCCTACAAATTCTATCCCAAATATGTGCAGGTGATGTACTAGGTTCTAAGAAGAAAAGCTCCAAAGAAGGCGGCACCGACTGCTAAGCCCAAGAAACCCGCCCCTAAGCCTAAAAAGGCTACGACTCCAAAGAAGCCGATGTCCAAGCCCAAGCCGGTGAAGAAAGTCGTCACTCCCAAGAAGAAGGCAAGATGACCTGCAAAGAAGGCTAAAAAATGAAATTGAACTAAATTGATTTGTAGAGATGCCCATGTACAATACTTTTTTCTTTTTATCTTTTCCTTTTTGTCTTTTTTTGTCTGAAATTGTAGGCAAATGCATGTTCGCAGGTATTACTTTTTTAATGTTTATCAAAACTTCCATCTATTTGTGTGTATGGAAGCACTGTGTTTGTGTAACGGAACAAAAGCAGTTTCGATATTTAAAAACTCTGCCTCCTTCCATTCCAACCAGCGGCCCTGTCCAATCCAACTCAACCTTTTCTATTCTCATGTATTTTGTTGAGGTATTTGAGTTTTGCAGGTGTACGAATACCTTTTGTATTCCCTTTTTTCTTCATGCGCTGTCTGTTTTCTCCCTCGCCCTGTCATGTGGATGCCTGAGGAAAATGATTCTATTTGCAGCTTAAAATCATACTGGATTTCCACGTTTAGATATGTTCGAGTGATCTTTATGGAAGTGCAGTCAAGGCACGTAAGCACATTGGCATAGAAATGTTGGATAATTGACAGTTCCGTTATGTGAATTTTTTACCCTCAAATTTGTGCTATTTTGTCTCCCTTTGACATCATTTCTTTTTTTTGGCTTCTCTTGTAAAAGTAATTTAATAGGCAAATGAATAGAAAATTCACCTTAGGTAAAGACAAATAATGTTGCAATAAAGTATTTTAAAATATTATTTTTTAGAATTTGTCTATTATTTCATTTTTAATATTGTAATTTTAAATTTAGTTTATATAGTGTCTAATTTTTGACAAAGAGCAAATAAACTTTTGTTTTGTGTATTTTTATTGAGAATTTATATGTTTAATATTTTTAATTTATTACAAAATTATAATAATATTTATATAATTTTAAATTAAATTATATTCTACTTATATTAAAATTAATTTTAAAATATATTTTATATATTAAAAATAGATTGATTTGATATCTTACAAATTAATTTAAAAAATACAAAATAACAAAAATCAATATAATGAAAACTATAAAATGCAACAAAATATAAAATTTTGAAATTATAAACAAATATGACACGGCAAATAGTATATTGTAATATATTTGAAGTATATTTATTATCATATTTTATATGAAATAGAAAGCACATTATTTATATAAATTAGTATTTTTAGATAGCAAAAAATTATTATATCAAATTTGTATCGCAAATATTTTGGGAGTACATATAATTCACACTACAAAGATAGATGTAGTACTTAATATAAATTTACTTTATAGAATTTGAGACTTCAATTGTTAATGATTCTTTTTGATAATATTATATTTGTATAACAAACAATTTGGAAGTGCATACAACTCAATCTTATTACAAAGATGGATGTATATAATAAAATTTGGAAGTACATACAATTAGCAAGATAAAATTTAAAATGTAAGATTTGTTTTGGTGTTTACAAATATCATTTATGTCCAACACCAATATTAAATATTAGAGTTGAATTAAAATTAATATATAAATTTAATATTTGTTAGGATTAACAAGGCAGAAATAACAATTATGTGCAAATATAACTAATGTCAGAAAATAATAAACCACACAGAATAGAACACAAGACACACAGATTTAACATGGTTCACCCAATCCCTGGGCTACGTCCACCAACAGCGAGTCCAATATTATTATTATCCAGTGATTACAACCTGATTACAATCCGTAATCCCTTACAGCCCAATTCTGCCGCAAGTACTAAAATCATACATAATGAAAATCCCTAACCCTAAGCCATATTATACAATATTTTCTCGCTTTAGGGTTAGAATGAGTTATAAGTAGTCGGCCCAAATAACCAAAAAGTAGTCAGGCTCGGGGCCTGACCTGGCCCCGAACCCCAGTGAGGTCGGGAGGAAAAGTGTACAGTACTTTCCTGATTAGTCACCACAAGCTAACAATCTCCCACTTGGTGACTGATCAGTATCCACACTATACTAAAAAACCTCCCACTTGGAGACTGATCATGTAGCAATACCGCTACCCACAGGAGGCTCCCACCGGATTGAACCACCTTGGACTCAGTTGTTCCTTTATTTGTTCAATCTAGAAGACCAACTGAAGCTGAACATGAGTTCAACTTCTCCCTTGTTACTACCTTTGTAAACATATCTGCTGGATTATCATCAGTATGAATCTTTTCCAGCCTTAACTGTCCATCATCCAAAACTGATCGAATGAAATGGTACCGCAACTGTATGTATTTTGTCTTTGAGTGCAAAGCAGAATTCTTTGCAAGATGAATGGCACTTTGGCTATCTGTATGTAGAAAATTATCCTTTTGTGGATGTCCCAATTCTTCCATGAAGAATTGAAGCCATATCATCTCCTTGGCTGCCTCTGTAGTAGCAACATACTTTGCCTCTGTAGTGGATAAAGCAACCACCTTTTGTAGTCGAGAAATCCAACTCACTGCTGCCCCACCAACAGTAAATATATAACCTGTAGTACTCCGCCTGCTATCTATATCTCCTGCCAAATCTGAGTCAACATAGCCTTGTATAGTAGTAGTAGAACCCCCAAAGTGTAAACACTTACTGGATGTGCCTCTCAAATATCTGAGAATCCATTTGACTGCATTCCAATGCTCAATACTAGGGTTACTCATATAACGGCTAACGACTCCCACTGCGTGTGCAATATCTGGCCTAGTATATACCATAGCATACATTAAGCTCCCTGCAGCTGAAGCATAAGGTACCTTAGACATTTTAGTCTCTTCTTCTGGTGTCTTGGGACACATATCCTTAGTCAATTTCAAATGACCAGGCAAAGGTGTGCTGACAGCTTTGACATTTTCCATAGAGAAACGTTGCAACACCTTCTCAATATAATCAGCCTGAGATAGAGACAATTTCCTATTTTTCCTATCTCTACAAATTTTCATACCAAGGATTTGTTTTGTTGCCCCCAAATCCTTCATAGCAAAAGATTTTGCTAACTGTTGTTTCAACCCCTTAATGTGATCCATGTTAGACCCAGCTACAAGCATATCATCAACATATAAACATAAAATAATGTAGCTATCATCATCCAACCTCTTAAAATAAACACAATGGTCAGAATTACACCGACTATATCCATGCCCATTCATAAAAGTGTCAAATTTAATATACCATTGCCGAGGTGCTTGCTTCAAGCCATATAAACTTTTCTGCAATCTGCACACCAAATTCTCCTTACCCTTGACCTCAAATCCTTGTGGCTGAACCATATATATTTCTTCATCCAAATCACCATGAAGAAAGACTGTTTTAACATCAAGCTGCTCTAAATGCAAATCTTCAGTAGCCACAATACTTAAAACAGTACGAATAGAAGTCATTTTAACAACTAGAGAAAATATCTCATCAAAATCAATACCATGTTTCTGTGCAAATCTTTTTACGACTAATCTGGCTTTAAATCTTTTCGTACCTCCATCCTCTTCTTTTATCCTGTAAACCCATTTATTCTGTAAAGCCCTTTTACCTGCAGGTAACCTACATAAATCCCATGTCTGATTTTTTAGCAAAGAGTCCATTTCATCTGTCATTGCAGACTCCCACTGAAGCTTTGTATCCACCTGCACAACTTCATTATAACATTCAGGTTCACCAGCATCTGTTAACAAAATAGAATACAAAGATAGAGAAAATCTTTCTAGAGGTCTACTTAGCCTTGTTGACCATCTAACACTCACTGGGGTGTGTGGTATTTGTTGTTGCTGTTGTTGCAGAGCATAAGGAACTACTGGAACATGAACTTGTGAAGTATCATCCTGTACTACATAGTCATTTTCTTTCTTCTCATGCTGCAGCAACAGATCATTTTCTTTCTCATTGAATATGACATCCCTGCTTCTTACAATTTTATGATTTTCAAAATCCCAAAGCCTATAACCAAATTCATCAATGCCATACCCAACAAATACACATTTATTTGACTTAGCTTCCAGCTTGGTTCTATTTTCAGAATCTATAAGTGCAAAAGCTTCACAACCAAAGGTTTTGAGAAAAGAATAACTCACCTTCTTACCACTCCATGCTTCCTCTGGAATACCATAGTCCAAAGGAGTAGAGGGGCCTCTATTGATTAAATAAACAACAGTGTTCATTGCCTCTGCCCACATATTTTTGGGCAGCCTAGCATGCAACCTCATACTCCTTGCACGCTCCATTATTGTCTTGTTCATGTGTTCAGCCACTCCATTTTCTTGTGGAGTCCTTGGTACAGTTTTCTGCCTACGAATACCATTAGAGGAACAATATTCTTCAAATTCTGTGCTGCAATACTCACCACCATTATTAGATCTGAGACATTTTAACTTTTTACTAGTCTCATTCTCAACCAAACATTTCCATTTCTTAAAAGTTTGAAATACATCAGATTTCTGTCTAGGGAAATAAATCCATACTTTTCTTGTTGCATCATCTATAAATGTAACATAATACAGAGAGCCACCAAGGGAAGATACCTGAGTTGGTCCCCATACATCTGTATGCACAAGCTCTAATCTCTCATTTTTCTTTTCCTTCCCACTCTTCACAAAACTAACTCTCTTTTGTTTTCCATAAACACAACTTTCACAGAAATCCATATTGACACATTTCAGACCAGGTAAAACTTTCTTTGAATGAAGTAATTTCATACCTTTTTCACTCATGTGCCCGAGTCTGTTGTGCCACAGTGCTGTGTCAGAATCTACAGCAACAGTTTGATGTTCTTCCTGCTCAACTGCAGCCACTGTTCCTGAACATTCATTGTCTTTTGAAACAATTAAAGTAGAAGGAACAGTATGACCTGTACAAAGATATAAGGTGCCTACTTTCACACCTTTTGCTACTACTAAGGAACCTTTTGAAACCTTCCAATTTTTATCATTAAAAGTAACTGTGCAACCCTCATCACCCAGTTGCCCTGCTGAAATTAAATTCCTACTCAACCTTGGAACATGTCTTACCTCTTGTAGTAGCCAATGATTCCCATTCTGCAACTTAATCTTAATTTTTCCCTTTCCAACAATCTGACAGGGTTCATTATCTCCCAAATAAACTAGCCCAAAATCCCCTTGGACATAATCAACAAAATAACTTCTATGGGGTGTAGCATGAAATGAAGCCCCAGAATCTAAAACCCATGAATCATCAATACTTTCTAAGGACAAGAGAAAAGCATCCTCTTCGGATTTGTTACTTACTACATTTGCCTCCTTATTTCCATCATTTTTGTCTCCTTGATCTTTCTTCCGAGACCAACAATCTTTCTTCTTATGACCTGGTTTTCCACAGTACCAGCAATCATTTGGCCCTTTAGATTCGGACCTCTTTCCCTTTGATTTTCCTCTTGATTTCCCATGATTTCTAGAGTTGTTTCCTCTATCTCTTGTTCTACCTCTACTTTCTGTGTTCAATACACTACCCGATGTGGATGCCCCTGAGCTTTTTCTACGAATTTCTTTACTCAATATAACACCAATAACATCATCATACTTTAGGGTATTAGAACCAGAAACATAATTACTAACAGCCATTACCAAGCCATTCCAGCTTTTTGGCAAAGAACACAAAATCAAGAGAGCCCTAACCTCTTCATCAAAAGTAATTTTAACTGAGGTTAATTGACTTGTAACTGTATTAAACTCATTCAAATGATCAGTAACTGATCCACCTTCTACCATTTTCATATTAAATAAATGCTTCATAAGAAATACCTTGTTTGAAGTTGAAGGATTTTCATACAACTTCGCTAGGGTTTCCATCAGATCTTTAGCTGTCTTTGCTTCAGTAATATTGAATGCCACCGATTGTGCCAGGCATAGATGAATACTCCCTAGTGCCTTCCTATCCAAAATATCCCAATCCTCCTGAGACATTGATTGCTCTTTCTTGGCTACTCCCTCTAATGGCCGCCATAGATCCTTCTGATAGAGATAATCCTCCATTTGCATCTTCCATAACTGGAAGTTCTACCCATTAAACTTATCAACCTTCAGCCTACCCTCGTCTGCCATTTCTCCCACTTAACCGAGAGACTCTCCCACTAACTTGTGAGACCTGCTTCAGAGAATAGATGAAAGAACGAACGAAATAACCTCGCTCTGATACCACTTGTTAGGATTAACTTGGCAGAAATAACAATTATGTGCAAATATAACTAATGTCAGAAAATAATAAACCACACAGAATAGAACACAAGACACACAGATTTAACGTGGTTCACCCAATCCCTGGGCTACGTCCACCAACAGCGAGTCCAATATTATTATTATCCAGTGATTACAACCTGATTACAATCCGTAATCCCTTATAGCCCAATTCTGCCGCAAGTACTAAAATCATACATAATGAAAATCCCTAACCCTAAGCCATATTATACAATATTTTCCCGCTTTAGGGTTAGAATGAGTTATAAGTAGTCGGCCCAAATAACCAAAAAGTAGTCGGGCTTGGGGCCTGGCCCGGCCTCGAACCCCGACGAGGTCAGGAGGAAAAGTGTACAGTACTTTCCTGGATAGTACTTTCCTGATTAGTCACCACAAGCTAACAATATTATATTAAAAAAGTTTTAAAAAATTTAATTTTGCAAATGATGAGAGATATTCAATTATAGATTAGGTTAATAGTAATTATATTTGTTGAGATGATAAACCTTTTTAAAGGAGTCCATTTGTTGTATTTTAGTTTATCAACTGAATTTTAATCTTTTTAATAAATCTAACTTTTTTTAAATTTAGAAATTTTATATAGTTTAACTGTATTTAAGTTCAAATTTATAATTTTTTAATAAGCTATTAACATTTAATAAGCTATTAACATTTATATAAGGAAAATCAAAGATAAGAGATGGTTAAAATTAAGATGAACATAAAATAGTGTTAAACATGTTTGAAGATCAATATCAAAAGATATATTTGAAAGAGTGAAATACATTCAATGAAAATAAATGAATGATTTGACCCTCTACATTATATCTAAATAAAAATATAACGATGTGAAAAAAATCAATCATTGAAATCATTTTATAATAATCAAATCTTTCACAACCTCTAAAACAAAGTTCATTTTGCTTCATTTTATTATAATAGTCATATCATTATAATTTTAATATTATGTATTATATATCTATTTATGTTTATTATTTATTTTATATCTAAATAACTAATCTTCTTGGGTATTATAATAATAATTTTATATAATATGTTATTCAATTTAATCAAATATATTTTCAATTATAATATTATTTTAAATTAAAAAATATAAAATTAGAAAAGAAAATTAGAGTATTCTCTCCTTTCAACAAATTGATGAGTATTTAATTTGACAATGAACTCCTTATTCTCAATCATATCCTTGATATTTTTAAATCTAACAATCATATTTTATTCTTTCTTAAAAAAAATAACATAAATTTGAATCTAACAAAAATAAATAAAAATGAATCACATTTGAAACATATAAATCGAAGAAAAAAAGAAACTTAACATTTATTCGGCCTACAAATTGCACACGAAATTGCAATTACTAGTTGTAATTATATAAGGCTAATGATATGCTTTCTATGAAGCACTACTCTACCTTTATCTTTTATTTTCTTCTTAGAATTGATTAATTATCATTTTTTCTTAATAGATGAACTTATGTCATTAATCATGCATCTAATAATGATTATTTGGTTCAAGATAACAATGAGTACATACACAACAAAAACCTGCCTTGTGATGCACCCAGTAATATGGAACACTTATTGGTAAGTAACATATCTTCTTTACATAATGATAAACTACATGATGAACCATCTTCGTCATCTCATGTCGAATCTATGGATGCTTACAATCTCTTGATGCTAGATTATTTCTTAATGATCATTCATTCTTTTTTATTATTGCTCAAGTTTGTATCTCTAGGCGTCTTGTTCAATCATTGCCTTCATAGATGTTATTTTCTAAGACATTTTTTCTCAATGGGGGAAATCACTATTTTTTTTATAAAGATGAAATGTCAATATAGGAAAATAAACCACCAAACCTTGTGTCATGACTCGAAATATGATATACCACCATAATACATGTCAATCTTGAGTACTAAATTTTATATAAATATATGCTAAATGTATAAGTGATCAATGATATCCTTAGTGTGCATAAATTTAATAGCTCATATGTTAGTGTAATCACTTGAAAATGGACAAAGACAATTGAGTAACAAATCAAGGTAAATCAAAGCAAATCAAGGACAAAATAAAAACAATTGAATCAAATCAAATATTTAGCCAATCAAAATTAAAATCAAGTCTTAATTCAAGATAAATCAAAATTGAGAGCATTTTAATCAAGTGAAATCACATCAAAGTGCAATTAATTCTATTTATTGTATAGTTTTGAATTAAATCAAATTCAACCCATTCAAGGGCTACATGGCTAAATAAATGAATTTTAATTAATTAATAAATCCTAATTTCTCTCAACAATCCAAAAGGGGAGGAAAATCAATCAACCAATAGGATTTGAGAAAATGCATTCACATGGATCAAGCCAAATTCAATCTCAATCACTCAAAGTGAAAGAGAATCTTGTCCATTGATCTTGTCTACTTGTCCCAAGCTTTGAGAACACAAACTTTGCATTGTCTTCAAAGGGTGGAACCAAAGACTTAACCAAGGCTTAATCATGATCAACTACACCACACCCCCTACCATTGCATAAATCTATAAAAGGAAGACCAAAATCCTCATAATTCATAACCACAAATCTGAGAATTGCATAGAACCTCTTGCATTTTATAGCTAGAAATGCATTTTAAGAGCTTAATTAGCATTCAATTTGAATATAATTGTTAGCTTTAGCTTAATCTTTATCATTTCTCATTCTAGGACTATCATTAATGGTAGCTTGCTGAGAGCTTCTATTAACACTCTTAGATAGAGAGCCATAGGATGCTCAATTGATCTTTCATTTGCTAAATAGTTGCTATATTGTGGTTTATTTAGTTACTATTTCATTTATTGCTCAATACTAATTCTATGAAGGTACATTTCCTTGTACACAAAATGACACCCACCATGGGGCAGGATGCTTCACTTTACTAAATGCTCAAAATTATTTCATTTTTATCAAATTTATGCATGTTTAACTCTCAGGTTTTTCAGGAAACAACGCTTTTGAGAGCTCAAACGATGCTTTTGCATGATTAAAAGGCACTTTCCAGCATTGTTTCAATTCTTTCACGACAAATGTGTGCGCCTTTGCACTGATCCACGACGCTTTCAATCCTTCTATTATCTCTCTATCATTCTTATGACGCCTTTGCACGGATCTGTAGCACTTATTCCCTGACCTGTGAGTGCTTCTGCTAATTTCCTAAGAGCTTTTACTTAAATTTTACTGCCTTTGATAGATTCTACTATGCCTTTATTAGTTATTTGTGCACTTTTGAGTTTTACTGACAGAGTTGAAACAATGCTTTTAATCAGATTAGCAGCGCTTTTAAGCAATAAAATAATGCTTTTAAGCAGTAAAATAATGCTTTTAAGCATTACAGAAGCGCTTTTGCATAAACTATTAATTTTCATTATCTGGCTGTGGTAAAATGATTTGTATAACTCTACAGAATGTTTAATCATAGAAAAGTGAAAAAACCAGAGAGTAGATTCAACCAAGAAGGGAAGGCTTTCACTAAGAAAATCAAGAAGGAGAACTTTGTTCACATCAAATCAGTTCTTGAGGATTCACAAGAGGAGGAAAATCAGGTTTATGAGAACTACCTTAAAGTTGTAGAAGTATATAAAACTAAGTTTGTATCACTTAAATTGGATTTTCTCACCTTAATTCAAGTTTTTCTTAAAATTTGCAAATAAGGCCTTAAATTCAATTTAAAGTTTGCTTCTTCAATTTCATTTTTGGTTTCCTTCATTGTTGTTGTTGTTGACTAACTTGGTTGGAGGAAAAGCACATTGGAAAGGAACTATAGCCAAGGTAAGATAAAAATGGAAATAATCACTCAAAAATGCCCCTAGCCTATGCTAGCTACAACGAAAGGTAAGCCTCAAACTAGTGAATATTTTCCCTTAAATTGTGGCATTGGTGCATTTGAAAATCTAGTAATTACAAAACAACCTATCTTTGTTTGGAAAGTTTAGCATTTAGTCCTATGCTCTTCACTTCTTCTAGTGAATCAAAATGCCAAAGGTGTTGAACTTTTTAATTAAGAAGAAAGGTTGAGGAAATCAATCACATAAAATCAAAGCCCCTTGTTTGTGGAGGAGAGTAGAAATACTCAAATCCCTATAGTTAGTGGGCTAGTAATTGAACCTTGTTTATTGTGTTTGGGAAATTAAGGAAAAGTTAGGGATATGCTCTTCACCTTTTGGTGAATCAAATTCCCAAAAACTAATTCTTAGCTCCATTTTCTTTCTTTACATGAATATGCTAGAACATTAGTGGGCTCGACTCTCGAGAAATTGCCTTAACGAGGCCGGTGAGAGGGACAACCCAAAGTGGAATACACTTGCTTTTGCTATGAGAATCCAACCCACTATAAAACAAAATGCATACATCCTTAATGGGGTGTGTGACAAAAGGATTTTAATTTTTTGAACTTCCTCGAGTAGTCCTCACAGATTGCACAAAACTCTGATATACCGGTGGTGGGAAGCCCCTTTTACATACTTGGGGGATGAAATTTTAAGATCCATTTTGAATGGAATCTATATTAAATCCTTGATAAAATAGCAAGACCACCTTTTAGAGCCATGTTTACGAACCAATCTTGAGCTAGGTAGGTGCTTGAAGTTTCTTTTTGTGCAAAACTCGTGACAATGTTCTTTCAAATCAAACATTTTGTATTAGTGGGTAAAAAGAAGACAAGTGAATGTGTGATTTTTGTGTTTGAAATACATAAACAAGTGAGAGAGATATCCATTGAAAGTTAATCTTACATTTTTAATCTCTTCAATTTAAAATCAACAATTATCAAATCAAGGATTACTTCAAATCAAACCCTTGTTGGATGCCGGTTTCCACATGGTCCCACACATATAGGGTATCTTTACAAAGAGATAGCACTCTTGTTGCAAATGAAGGGCAAGAAGTTGAGTATCAAAGTCTTTTCAAAGGTCCTAATCAAGAGGAAATTTTCCCAAACTTATTTGAAAAAAGACTTGGAGAAATGGATAGAAACTCTACATATCATAATTACCAACAAGGGGGAAATAATCATAACATCAACAATGCCAATCATAATCCCAAAGAAACACTTGAAGAAAAATTTTACAGAGCAGCCCAAGATTAGGAATTCCTAGAGGTCATGTAGAAATTAATAGATAAGGATAGGGAGAATTTTTTCCTAAACCTAGCTCAAGCAGGGGTAAAGCTTCCCCATGATTTTGATATAGGTCAACTTAAGAAAGACCAAGAGAAAGATAACCCTATGAATGCTATGACTAGGCAAATAAAAGCCTTCCAAGAACAAATTGATACCATGAAAAGGGCGGCCGAACCTAAGGCCTTTTCTATTGAAGCTTTGTGTCTGTTCCCATTTGACAAAAGGTTAGTTATGGCACCTTTTCCCTTTAATACCATTTTTCCTAAGTATGACAAATATATGGGTAAGACAGACCCACGGGATCATCTAAGGGAGTTTTGTGCCTTAAGCATTGAGTTCATGCACAATGATACATACCTAATGAGACTCTTTCCTAGGAGCTTAGGAGGTCTTGCCATGGAGTGGTATTCAAAATTACCCCAAGGAATAAAGACCTTCGAGGAGCTAGCCTCCAAGTTTGTGACCCACTATTCTTATAACATTGAGCACGAAATCACGATGCTCAAGTTGTGTGATACCAAATAGAAAGATGGAGAATCCTTCTTAGGATTCCTACAAAGGTGGAGGACCATTTTCGCAAGGTATCCATGAAGTATCCCTGAGAAAGAGAAGATGGAGATCTTCACAAACAATTTGAACATGGAAATGAATTATATATTACAACTTCAATGTCCCCTTACATTTGAAAAACTTATCGAAAATGGGATCAAGATTGAGGATGTATTGGTCAAGAGAGGTGAAATAAAATTATTTAAAGATAACAAATCTAATAACACCAACAATGACAACAATAATTATGTGCCTAAATATGTCAATAATCAAGGGTCCAATAATTACAATGATAAGTCTAAGTCATGGATACATAATAACAACAAAAACCTTGTGAATGATGGAGTTGTGGAGGCTCACAACTTGAAGGAAACCCCTTTCACCTTACCATATGGAGATAATTCTTCAAATAATGTTAATCAATCAAACAAAGCTCCATTTAATCCCAACAATTCCAACAATTCCAATAACAATTCCAATAATTCCAACAACAATCCTAATAATCCTTATAATAATGCTAATGGGAATAAGCCCAAATCCTTTTACTCCACTTATAACAAAAGAAAATTCACCTATTTAGGTGAACCTTTGGAGAATGCATTAAGGACCTTGGTTTCCAAAAAAATCATCACATTACCCGATGTGAGAGAATATGAACCTCAAGTTAAACCTAATTGGTGGAACGACTCTCATCATTGTGAATATCTTCAAAATAGAGGTCATCCAACCAATGAATGCATGAGATTGAAACATTTAGTGAAAGATTTAACAGATAATGGAACCATCAAAATTGAAGGACCTCAAAATAATGAGGATCACACGGCCTTCAAAAATCCCTTTTTGAGCCATGAAAAGGGTGAGTCATCTAATGCTAATCAAAGTAAAAAAAGAGGCAATGAGAAGGTGAACTTTGATCATACTTATGATAACATGATAAATACTCTAAGGGAAGAAGATAATACCATAAATGTTGTCATAGTAAAGGAAAATTTAAGAGAAGCATCATCAAATTTTGTCACTAGGGGGAAAGCATAAAAAATTATTCTACCTACCAATGCTCCTAAAATTGTGTTATCAAACCAAGCTTCAACCTCATCATCAAAACAATATGACTTGGTTGGTCAACTACAAAGAACTCCTGCTCAAATCTCTATTTTGGAGTTTCTCAAGTTGTCACCAATTCATAAAGACATTTTGGAGAAAGCCTTATTGGAAACCAATGTGCCTCTAAATTTGGAGGTAGAAAAATTTTAAAATATGGTGGGACACCTCATTGCACCCCATTGCTTATCATTTTTCGAGCAAGATGAAATGTCCCTTAATCATCCTCAAAATATTCCTTTGCACATAGAAGTCTTGATTCATAAGCATAGGGTGAAAAGAGTCCTTATAGATGGAGGATTTGGCCTAAACATTTGTACCCTTAGCCTAGTGAAGGCCCTAGGATTTTCTGAGGAGGCTATTGACCCTAAGAAAAAGAACCATTAAAGCCTAAGATGATGAAGAAAGAGCTTCAAAAGGAATCATAGTGTTACCCATTATAGTTGGTCCCATGAAAAAATAGACCATATGCCAAGTGTTAGATCTAAAGTTGACTTATAATATCTTGTTAGGAAAGCCATGGATTCACGAAATGCAAGCCGTTCCGTCTACTTATCACCAATGCCTAAAATTTCCTTATCTAGGACAGGAGATAATGGTAAGTGGGACTTAAACCCTTTCCAATATTGTAGCAACATCAAGCCTATCAATGACTCTTTAGTCCCACAAAATGCAAAACGGTCTATACATAATCAAATGGAGCAAGGGAAAAGTTATAAAGACATCCCATTATTGAAGGGAAAAGAAAAGATGGAAGAGGAAATTGTTATTGAAGACACACCAAAACTCACTAACCTAACTACATCAACTAAAGGAAAAGAGAAGGTTAGTGAGGATAATATTATTAAAGAATCAAAAGAAGACCATACCAAAGCTATCCAAATGTGCACCAAAGAGGCTCATTATAAAAAAATGGACCAAATTATGAAGAATTTTGATAAACAATGCAAGATCAGGAAAAAAGGCGTAGGAGAATAATCCTTATCTATGATGGACTTACCCTTATCGCCCAAGTCCTATGGAAGACCCTCAAATCTACCCCATAGATATAATGATAATTTTGTGAGGGAAAGTACATCATCTTCCATGGATGAAGAAGACAATGAGATTCTGAACTGGTTATATAAAGATGAAGAAACAAGTGCCCATGTCAAACACATCCAAAATCCTAGCATTCCCACACATCAATATGGGAAAGGGTTTCAAATCATGCAAAATATGGGGTACAAAGGTCAAGGACCTTTGGGCACAAAGAATGAAGGGCTCCTTGAACCCATAGAAACAACATGGTGAGATACCAAGGAGAAAACAAGATTAGGGTATCTCAAAGAAGGATACACTCAAAACCATTATCCCAAACTCCATGGTCAAATATTGCAATTAGAATCTCATAGTGATGAAGATTCTAATGAGTGGGAATGGGAGACATTATCTGATGAGTCATGCCATGATAAGGGTATTGATGTTATTCATACCTATACTTCTACCAAGGATAAATGACCAATAGCAGAATCAAGTTCAAATCAAGCATCTAGTTCAAACCAAGTGGTTCTAAATAATGTGCCAAGCATAGAAATAGAGATAAATCAATGGGTAGGTGAACCCTACATACCTTCATGGAGACCTACTATGGAGGAATCAAACGTTAGGTTTAATCCACATGAATTTTATCCAACGAAAATCTTAGAGGATTCTAGTGAGGAGGACTTTGATCCTACTTCTTTAGAACATTTAGAAGAGGCCCATGTCATAGACTTGCATGATATAATGTATGAACCATCTAATGAAGTATTAGCCTTAAACCCCATTGAAACAAACCCAAGTATTGACCCATTAACTCTCATACACCCAGAATTAATTGAATGGAATTCCATTGAACCAACTACCCTTCCAATCTTCTTGGATGACAACATGGTGTCCCAATACCTGAATGCGGTTGAACCCTCTTCTATCATGGAATATCAGGAAGAATTGATTAAGGGGAGCATCCAAACTTTCAATCTGAGAAAAATTGAAAAAAATAAAAAAACAAAAAAAGGAAAAGAATCAAGCGTTGAAAACCATGTTTTGGCAACAATAGATCAAGAAGAAAGAAATAAAGAAATAAAGGATGTTTCCAAAGGTGAAAACACAACTGAGGCACCTAAGGAAGGGAGTTTGGATGCTCTACCAGAACATTATGAAGAAATATCTCCAATCTTAATTGAGCCCACAGAAAAGATAAATATTGGGTCAGAAATTGAGCCAAAGATCATCCACCTAGCGACATACCTATCTAGAGAAGAAAGAACATAATTCATCAAGTTCTTTAAGGAAAAGAAAATTAACTTTGCATGGTCTTATGATGATATGCCAGGATTAGATCCAAATCTAATAATGCATCATCTAAATATCAAGGATGGAGCCAAACTTGTTAAGCAAAAGTTAAGGAAGATGCATCCACATATAACACTACTTGTCAAAGTGGAATTAGAAAAATAATTGAAAGTGGGATTTATAAGGGCCATTGATTATGCACAATGGATCTCAAATATAGTGCTAGTATCAAAAGCAGATAAATCCATTAGAATCTGCATGAATTTTAGAGACTTAAACTTGGCATGTCCTAAAGATGACTTCCCACTTCCAAGTATAGATGCCATTGCGGACCTAACAACATGATACTCTATGTTTTCACCCATGGATGGATTTAGCAGATATAATCAGATAAAGATAGCACTAGAAGACCAAGATAAGACAACTTTTACATGTGCATGGGGTACTTTTTGCTAGAATGTCATGCCTTTTGGTTTGAAGAATGCCGGAGCAACCTATCAACGAGCGATGACCACAATATTTCATGATATGATGCATAAGTTCATGGAGGACTACGTGGATGACATATTAGCCAAATATCACTCAAGAAAAGAGCACTTACCAATTCTGGTGATTTTTTAAAAAATATTAGAGCAATTCAAAGTAAAAATAATCCAAAAAATGTGCATTTGGAGTCTAATCCGACAAACTACTAGGCTACATTGTATTTGCAAAGGGAATAGACGTGGATCCCGCTAAAGTTAAGGCCATTATGGAAGTGGAACCACCTAAAAACATTAGTCAAATGAGATCTCTACAAGGAAGGATACAATCCATCAAGAGATTTATCTCCCAATTAGCTGAAAAATGCCATAATTTCACCCAACTTCTGCACAAAGATACAAATTTCAAATGGGATGAAAAGTGTGAAGAAGCTTTTAATTTATTGAAGAAATACCTCATGAACCCACCAATATTGATGCCACCTATTAGAGGCAAGCCCTTAATCCTATATATTTCAGCAACGGAGAATTCATTAGGGGCACTTTTAGCACAAGAAGATGAAATAGGCAAAGAAAAGACAATTTACTACATAAGTAGGACTCTAGTCAAATACGAGCTGAACTATACATTCATGGAAAGGGCATGCTTGGCCGTGGTTTTTTCTTCACAAAAATTACACCATTATATGCTAGCTCATAAGATAAGGCTCATTGCCAAAATTGATCCTTTGAAGTATCTACTTAGTAAAACAACATTAAATGGAAGGCTAGCAAAGTGGGTCATGGTGTTAAGTGAATTCGACATTGAATATGTTGATAGAAAATCAATCAAAGGGAAAGTCATTGCTGACTAGTTAGTAGAAGCACCACTTCAAGATGATCATACCATCCAAGTGGAATTCCTAGATTCAGAGATTGTGAATGTTGAGGCAAAAACATGGCAACTATATTTTGATGGTTCATACACTCAACATGGGTCAGGAGCAAGCATACTTCTAATCACTCCTCAAGGATCTACTATTCCTAAGTCCTATAAATTGTTATTTCCATGCAACAATAATATAGTAGAATATGAAGCCTTGGTCATTGGAATCAAGTTGGCACTAGAATGGAAAGTGACAGAACTAAAGGTTTATGGAGATTCACAATTAGTCATTAATCAAGTTAATGAAGAATATCAAACAAAAGATGACAAATTGGTACCCTATAAAAACATGGTGGAAAGTCTTAAGAAGTAATCCATTCTTATTACCTTTGAGCAAGTGCCAAGAGAAGAGAACAAAGTAGTAGATGCAATGGCAACTTTGGCTTCACTTCTAAATATGCTTGATCAGAGTGCTAGATATGAATTCCTAGTAGAAGAAGTGGATCAACCTGCGTTTGACCCTACCCACCCTTATACCATTTTCTTGCTAACTACACATGAATCACCTTAGTATGGACCTATTTACACTTACTTAAAAGATCAAATTATTCCCATAGACCAAACTAGGAATCAAAAGAAAAGCTTCATTTTCCAAGCCGCTCGATATACTATAATTTCTGAAACATTGTACGCAAGAGTTTAGACAGAATGCTCCTTAGATGTCTAGAAGAAGAGAAATCAAACATAGCCTTACAAGAAATCCACAAGGGAATTTGGGGATCACACTCAAATGGATTAACCCTAGCTAAGAAACTTCTTAGGATAGGATATTTTTGGCCTACAATGGAGAAAGATGCTTGTAACTTTGCCAAAACTTGTAGAAAGTGTCAATTCCATGGAAACTTGATACATGTACCCGCACAAGAGCTTCATCTGATGACAACACCTTGGACATTCTATCAATGGGGTCTAGATTTAATAGACATGATTTATCCACCATCTTTGAATGGTCATAAACTCATCATCACGGCAACATAATACTTTACTAAGTGGGTGGAAGTTGTACCCTTATCAACGGCAACAGGAAAAAAAAATCTTTGTTTATCCTAAATCACATCATTTGTAGATATGGCATACCTCATGCTATCATAACAGATAATGCAAAGCATTTCAAAAACAAAGACTTAAAGGAATTATGCACAACGTTTCACATGATTCATCATTTTTCATCCATCTATTACCTTCAAGGTAATTGTTATACACTAAGTTTGCACCCTTGTTTCAAGCTCTCTTGGTCTTGATAACCTAGTATAACATGGGAATCATCTCCAGGTTGTGGGACCTATGCTAACTAAGATGAGACCTCCACATTCTAGGCTGGTTCCTCTTGGATAATCACGTTAATTTTCTTCTTGACATGAAAAGTAAATCTTTGGCAGAAAGGGATAGAAGGAATGTTGAAAGGGAAAATAACTTGAAAAGAAAACTACCTACTAGGTGATACACCAAAAATATGGTATGAATTTTAGTATAAAGGATGAACTCAACACACAATCTTAGGTCTAGGAGATCACAACTCACTAAATAGGCTTGCATCAATATTTCATAGAAGGGTCTGCAATAGAGAGATGCTATGCAGGGAAAGAGAGAATTTCACAAGGCAAAAGCACTCTCAAGAACTTAGACACAAACTATAACCTACAAATAGACATTCACCTCTGCAATTGGGTATAAGAATGAGACAAATTGCCAGGGGTGGAAGTATACCCACAAGAGCATTCGAATCAGATCATTCACAAACATACACATAAACTATAGAAAGAAAGAGGGATCAAGAACCCTAAGATATCACTGAAAGCATTCAAATACCCAATTAATTAAGAGACAACTCAGACAAGAAAGCATAGGGACATGAAAAATGTCACAAAGTACCTTGCAATATATAAACCATCAATGAAAGTTTCAAATTGCAGAAATCAGGGGGTAGAAAGAATGCCAGAGATAAATTTTGAGAAAGAAAAAATCCTTCTTTTACAATTGTCAACTCTTCTCCCTAAAAGCTCCAAAAATTAATATATACATCTCCTTTTGCACGCAGGTAGGAACAAAACCTAATTAGGGTTACATAGATTGCCATATAATAATCCAACCCTAATTCTATCATGTCTGATCATAAATGTCTCTTGAAATATCTGGACCAATCAGATATCATGTTGAGTGTCCATCTCTATACTGCATCTACCTGCGGACAAGCCGCCTTGATCCATCTACCACCCTGCAACTCGGCCTTGCCATGAATGTTTGTAATTGAAGTACATAAGTCCATAGGTGGCACCACCTTTTAATATTTCTTCGGAATGAGAAAATCGACGTAGTACCCTAAGAAAATGTAGGAGACAGTCATCAGATCTTCTAATCATCCTCCCAACTGCAACTGTCCTAAAGAATTCAATTTGAGCTACCCATCTTGTCGCAATCGACCGCTGGATCAAAGCCCTAGAAAAACCCTACAGAGATATATTTGAATTTAAATATTAACGGCTAGCAGGTTAAATTTAAAACGTGACCATTGATCAAAGCTTCTCCCGACAGATGAATGGCTCAGATCGACCTTAAAAAAAAATAGTCGCAAACCTTCTGAAAAGTCAAATGCCACCTCACCGGTCACAAGCCAATAAAAAGTGAACACCTCAGTGACACGTAGCATATCAGACCCACGACCCACTGAGATGCTCATCGGACGGTGGTCGCATGATCGCATGGGCTTAGAAGATTCCATGAGATCATGCGCCCACCGTAGATCTTACTTCTCTGCCACCTCACTCAAGATACTCGGAACCCCTAAAAAATGCCACTTGTAATACTCAGTGACCAATCAGAAGCAAGCACGTCAGATGGACCCCACAAAATAGAGCTTGAACACTTGGAAGATCGAAGGGTCGTCGCATGATCTCATAGGGTCAGAAGATTCTATGAGATCATGAGACAACTGTAGATCTTACTTATTACTGATGCCCCTACAGATCCTATGACACGATCCCATTGACAAAATCCCAGTCATCACCTAGCCGACCAATAAAATATAAGCACGTCAGAAAGAAAAGGACCCACCCGACAGAGCCCAGAGATAAAGCAAGATCAATGATTGTCGCATGATCTCATGGGCTAAGAATATTCCATGAGATCATGAGACAATTCTCAGATCTTCTTTAAAAGATAGTGCATTGGGCCCACTCTGACACAACTCCACATCACCAGCCCCTCGACCAATAAGAAATGTACACCTCAGACTACGTGGCAATGGACCCACTAACAATCTACAATGCTAAAGACAAGGAAGATCAACGGCCATCGCTATGTTGAGATCTTAAAACACTTGCATCTTTGATATACAGAATAGTGGTAACCGTCAGATCTAATCGACACTTAGCCTGCACAAAGACTAAAACCGTGATGCCAAACATTAACCGCCCGCTAGATCGCTAAGTGTTATGGCTTTGACCGCCAGAAATAAGAGACTTGGTGACTGAAGGATTTTAAAATGCACATGGGAAATGGAAACCTTTAGTGGCCGAAAAAAGGTAACGAAGAATTATAACAGGCCAAAGGGTTTTTTGGGCTTTTTGGCTACAACGGCTACATTTATGAATTTTGACCTAGGTCATTGATGCTAGAGACAAAACAAAAAGATACAAAGACCAAGGGAAAGATACTAAACCCATGAAACATTTGGAGGTGCCTAGCAGGGGTTAAATGGAAACCTCGGATGGAGCTTAGCCAAATTTGTATGGAACAAAAAAATTGGGTAACATTAAGGTGATTTCTGCTGGATGTCAGCCCGCTAGACATAGAAATCAGTGGCCTTGACATATTCATTGGGAATGGGGTCATCATTTGGGCACAAAACCTAACAGAGAGATAGACCTAGAACTAGAGGGACAAAACTGTGCATAGACACTTCTTGAAAAGTGGGAAAACTAAGCTAGAAAACTTGAAGAAAGTAGGGAAACATATTTACAAGTATTTACAAGGAAGGATTGACCGCAAAACAAGGTTTTAATGGAATCCATTTACTGATATAGGTAGGGCATCCCCTTCAAGAGTTGATAGCTAGAAAGCATTGGGCCACTTGCATTCTATGATAACAAATGGTCCATCCCAGAAGGAATCAAACTTTGTGTGTCTGCTAGGCCTTGATTTGAATTCATTCCACTTGAGAACTACATCTCCAACTTTGAAATTTCTAGCCCTGGCTCTTTTATCAAAACTCTTCTTTGTCTGAATCTGATGGAACTCCATATCTTTCATGGATTTGTCTCTGAGTTCCTCTAGCTCCATTAGTTGAGCATACTTGATTTGCAAGGGATCTCCTTCTTCAAATAGGGCATAGTGAGTAGCTAAGTCTAGAGCTAGTAATTCAGTTGAAATGCACAACTTAGCCTCCTCGCCATACACTAGCACATAAGGAGAATTCCCAATGATCCTCTTTGGAGTAATCCTGTCTAACCATAAGGTAGACTTCAACTTAGTATGCCAATCTCTTTGGTTATCCTGTAGAATTTTCTTGATTATCTCGATTAAGTTCTTTTTTGTTGATTCAACAAGACCATTTCCTTGAGGGTAGTAATTTGAACTTGTATTAAGATAAATGCCATTCCCGATTGCCCATTCTAAGACCTTAAGGCCTATAAATGCAAATGCATTATCTGATATTATAGAGTCTGGAGTGCCAAATCTATGAATTATATCATCATAAAAACTCAAGACAACACTCTCATTTGATTCTTTTAAGGCAACTGCCTCTGTCCATCTAGTGAAATAATCAGTAGCAGTGATTATCCACTTGTGTCCTGCACTAGATGGATGATTGATCATACCAATAAAGTCTATGCCCCACCTCATGAAAGGTTGCTTTGCTCTGATTGGCTAAAGGGGCATAGCTGCAAGATTTTCTCTTCCTACAAACATAGCACATTTGATGCATTTTCTCACATAATCATGACTATCCTTAAAGCTAGATGGCCAGTAGTATCTAGCCCTCATGATTTTAAAAGTAGTAGTCCTAGGAGAAAAGTGACCTCCAGAAGGTCCATCCTGAAATTCAAATAGGACATCAGCTATCTTTTCTGAATCAATACATCTTAAAAGGACACCATTGGGATCCTTTCTGAAAAGAACTTCATCTATCAGCACAAAAGGAACATATTGTAGCCTGTAGTACCTTCTTTTTTCTGAATCTAGGCGTACATGACATTGTCCTATTTTTAAGTAATGAATCATGTTAGGCAACCAACCTGATGCCTTGGTATGTTCCTCTAAATCATACACAACCAAAGATGCATTTGTTTGTTCTATTTTCTTTGAACTTTCATCCTCTACCAAATGTTCACAAAGACCTCTTCCTCTAACCAGCTTGGTGGTTTGGATATCAATGTCATATTCCATTACCTTGGTAATCCAACTAGCTCTTTTCTCATTTAAGTCCTTGGAAAGAAAAAATTCTTTGACACTTGGATGAGTAACTTTCAGGTGTACCTTGCTATGGGTCAATAGATATCTGATCTTTTTAAGGCTCTTCACCAAAGAAAGTACATGTTTTTCTATAACAGAGTATCTTTGTTCATATTCTTCTAAACCTTTGCTAAAGAAAGCAATAGGTTGCTCCAACCCTTCTGAATTTTCTTGAGTCAACATAGCAGATATAGCATCATGACCTCCATAAGTATAAAGGATAAAATCCTTACTGAAATTTGGGTTTAAGAGAGCCGGAGCTTCTGTCAAGGCTTCTTTGATGGCTTGGAAATTGGCTTTTCCTTCTTTAATCTAGCTGAAAATTGAACTCTTCTTTAACATGGTTGTTAAGGGTTTCAATAAATCTACAATATTAGGCAAGAAACGCCTAAAAAAATTAATCTTTCCTATGAAATATTGGAGACTTTTCTTATGATGTGGCAATGGTAGGAATAGGATGGTTGCAATCCTCTCTGGGTCTACTATAATTCCTTTCTTGGATACTATATATCCTAGCAATTTTCCTTCATGTACTGCAAACACACATTTCTTGGGATTAAGGGATATCCCAAATTCTCTACATCTTTCAAAGATTTTCCTTAGATGTCTGATATGATTTGCTACATGTTTGGAGTAGACAATTATGTCATCTAAGTAGACCAGTACAAACTTGTAGATGAGGCTTTTGAAGGCCATATCCATTGCATTTTGAAAAGTAGCACCTGCATTTGACAAACCAAAGGGCATCTTTTGATAAGCCATGATTCCCCACTTGGTTGTAAATGCAGTCTTGTATTGATCCTCCTCATTAACTAAGATCTAATTATATCCTGAATAGCCATGCAATAATGAAAATCTCTTGGATCCAGAGACACATTGTAAGATTTGTTCCATAGAGGGTAATGGATGGCGGTCTTTTAAAGAGGCTCTATTAAGATCCTTGAAGTCAACACATAACCTCAACTCCCCATTCTTCTTACTTACAGGAACAAGGTTGGAAACCCAACTAGTATGTTTGATGGGGTAGGGATACCACTTTCTATCAATTTGAGCACTTCTTTATGCATAAGTGGCTCAAGCTTGGGATTAACAGGCCTTTGTTTTTGCCTTACTGGTTTGGCATTAGGCTCTAATTCAATAGTGTGCTGAGCAAGGGCTAGATCAAAACCTTTGAGGTCCTCATATTGCCATGCAAAAACATCACTAAATTCTCTGAACAATTGGGTGTAAGCTTACTTTTCAACATCAGTGTTTACCTTTCCAAATTGTAAACTTTTACCTAGTCCTAACTCTAATTCAACACAATGTTCTTGTTGAACTACCAGGCCAGCTTTATTCTTCTTAACTTGATCATCCTTGTTGAAGATAGTCTCTAAGGTGACAAGACCTCTGGGCATCTTATTAGACTTAAGTTGTATCACTTGGTCACCATAGTTTTGAAATAGTCTATCTTGGTTATGCTTCGAGAAAGCATCTTCTTCAAACAAGAATTGTAAAATTTTCTCATCATTATCAAACACTTGCCAATTAGTATCATTATCAGGGATAGAAGATCTGACGATCACTTTAATATGTTGTTGGGTATCCTCCTTTGAAATACTATTAGGAATGTCATATTGAGATCCAATAGCAGCTAATCTATCTACATTTTGATTTAGCTTCCTAGGGATAGCAACAATATTGAAAGCACAAAAGTCTTCAATCAAATCCCAAACTCTATGTTTTTATGCTCTCAAGGTGTCACTTTTGGTTGCACTTATCCCTCTCACTTGGCTGACTACTAGCTCATTGTCACCATAGACCTTTAAGGCCTTAAGCCCTCTCTTTCTAGCCCACTCCAGTCCATTGACTAGGCTTTCATATTCTGTAGTGTTGCTAGTGTAGGAGAAATTGAATCTGAAAGATGTATAGTATCTTTCTCCTTCTGGGGACACTAGCATAGCACCACCACCAGAACCATGTCTAATTCTAGCTCCATCAAAAAACAATTCCCAAACTCGATTGATCTGATCCTCTGAATCAGAGTCTTTCTTGAGAAGACTTGGCTCTATGGATCCACTTTCTTGTATCAAATAACTCCCCAAACTAGCATCCCAAACAACATTCTCTTGGGCTTTAAAAACCTTTTCTGACTCTAGTTCATCTAGGAAAATATCAGGGATACTTTCTATCTTAGTGTTTGCTTCTCTGATAGTTGGGAAATCACTATCATCAAATATAGGGCAGCTTGCATTGATGACATTGGATACATATGGCTCTATATGGTGTGCTGCTAATGATTCAGATTTAATGGTAACCTTGGTGCCATATATTGTGTGAAAAAGTATGTGGGACTAGTCACAAGAAAGGTATCCTCCTATTTTGGTTGTAAACTCCCTTGATAAACATATGGCAAATAAAGCAGGTAGATCTATTATATATATATCAAGTAGGATAGAGAAATTAGGACTTGCATGAAGGATTAGACTGGTATCCTTAGCTACACCTATAGTATTAACTGAGGATCCATCAAGTTGTGTAACCTTCTTTTGGAGGGGTTCATATTTAAGTCCTAATTGGTTAGCCACTTTTTTGGGCATTACAGTACTAGTAGCTCCACTATCTACCATACAATTATGTACTAAAGATTTTCCAATGATCAAAGACACATAAAATGGAGGTGGCTTTGAGTTTGTACCTTGAGTGGCATTACCTTTGGAGTTGCAACTTGGAGCCTCCTTTTCTTGATCAGTGTTAACCAACATTGGCTTTGCAGCTTCTTTTGTGGGCTGGCGAGTAGTCATTTCAGTCATAGCTTTCTTCAAAATCTCAGGTTGCCCTAGAATAGCCAAAGAGTCCCACATAGACATGGTAATGTTTAGCTTCTTTATGTTGTCTACAATGTTGAAAGGTGTCACAGTGTGTAATCTTTGTTGAGCTTTCACTATAATGGGCTCCACTTCTTTGAGAGTCTATCCCTCTTTGTTTGTAATGGTAGGAGCCTTCTTGAATATGATAGGAGTAGCTTGCTACATTGGCTCTACAGATGTAGTAGCTTTAGTACTAGAGTCTACTCGCTCCATGTCTTGAGCTCTTCTCTTTAACCTTGTGTTGGCAGCAATAGAAAATTCATCATTGACTCCATTGAAGTCTTGCTGCTCCCAATTGAAGAGAGCGGTCTCATTCTCTTGTGATTCTTGTTGAGGAATTGATCTACTGGAAGAAGCCTTTGATTGAGCTTGTGAGGCATTTTGAACCATTAGTGCTTGGTTCATCCATCCATTTAAACATGTAGCTTGATTATGAAGCTGATTACAAGGGAAACACCATTCATTATGGGGTCTGTCTGACGCGCTTGCTTCTGATTTGTCATTGAGTATTACAGGTGGCATTTGTCAGTGGGTTCGAGTAACTTGAGTGAGGTGGCAGGGAAGTAAGATCTACGGTGGGCGCATGATCTCATGGAATCTTCTAAGCCCATGTGATCATGCGACCACCATCTGATGAGAATCTTAGTGGGTCTGATGCGCTACGTGTCACTGAGGTGTTCACTTTTTATTGGCTTCTGACCTGTGACAAGGTGTTTGACTTTTCAAAAGGTTTGCGACTATTTTTTTTAAGGTTGATTTGAGCCATTCATCTACTAGGAGAATCTTTGATCGATGATAGAATTTTAAATTTGACCTGCTAGCCATTAATATTTAAATTCAAATATATCTCTGTAGGGTTTTTCCAGGGTTTTGATCCAACGGTCGATTGCGACAAGATGGGTAGCTCAAATTGAATTCTTTAGGATAGTTGTAGTTGGGAGGATGATTAGAAGATTTGATGACTCTCCTACATTTTCTCAGGGTACTATGTCGATTTTATCACTCCAAAGAAATATTAAAAGGTGGCATCACCTGTGGATTTCTGTAGTTCAATTGCAAACATTCATGGCAAGGCCGAGTTGCAGGGTGGTAGATGGATCAAGGCGGCTTGTCCGCAGGTAGATGTAGTATAGAGATGGACACGCAACATGATATTTGATCGGTCAAGATATTTCAAGAGACATTTATGATCAGACATTATAGAATTAGGGTTGGATTATTAGCTAGCAATCTATGTAACCCTAATTAGGTTTTTCTCCTACCTGCGTGCAAAAGGAGATGTATATATTAATTTTTGGAGATTTTAGGGAGAAGAGTTGACAATTGTAAAAGAAGGATTTTTTCTTTCTCAGAATTTATCTGTGGTATTCTTTCTGCCCCCTGATTTCTGCAGTTTGAAACTTTCATTGATGGTTCAGATATTGCAAGGTACTTTGTGACATTTTTCATGTCCCTATGCTTTCTTGTCTGAGTTGTCTCTTAATGAATTGGGTATTTGAATGCTTTTAGTGATATCTTGGGGTTCTTGATCCCTCTTTCTTTTTGCAGTTTATGTGTATGTTTGTGAATGATCTGATTTGAATGCTCTTGTGGGTATACTTCCACCCCTAACAATCTGTCTCATTCTTATACCCAATTACAGAGGTGAATGTTTGTTTGCAGGTTATAGTTTGTGTCTAAGTTCTTGAGAGTGCTTTTGCCTTGTGAAATTCTCTCTTTCCCTACATAGAATCTCTCTATTGTAGACCCTTCTATGAAATATTGATGCAATCCTATTTAGTGAGTTGTGATCTCCTAGACCTAAGATTGTGTGTTGAGTTCATCCTTTATACTGCAATTAATACCATATTTTCAGTGTATCACCTAGTAGGTAGTTTTATTTTCAAGTTATTTTCCCTTTCAACATTCCTTCTATCCCTTTCCCCAAAAGATTTACTTTTCATGTCAAGAAGCAAATTAAGGCAATTATCAAAGAGGAACCAGCCTAGAACCTGGAGGTCTCATTTCAGTTAGCATAGGTCCCACAACCTGGAGATGATTCCCATGTTATAATAGGTTATCAAGACCAAGAGAGCTTGAAAGAAGGGTGCAAACTTAGTGTATAACAATTCTGGCATGCTTGATGGGACAAAGGTTTAGATTTATGTTTAAAGGTGTGACTAGGATCAGATTCAGATCCAAAGATACCTCACCTTGGGCATAACATTTTTGGCTACAAGAAAATAAATTTATGTTTGAAGATTATGCTATCTCTGATATACTGACTGCATAATATAGGCTTTTAGAAGTTTTCTATCAAGTATATCTGTTAACTCCACTGATTTCATAGATCTAGGCTAAATTTTTTCAAAGTTTATTAGAAAGATTGAGACTAGAAGCTCAAAGCCTACCAAATTTTTAGAGTTTCCCTTAAGAAGAGGCTACAAAGGTAGATCAACTCAGAGAGCATCTCCTATAAGGAAAGTATAGTCTACACCTCCTGATACTTTAGAAAGGAGACCTCTTCCCTTTCATCTTAGAAGAAGAGGAAGATCTCTAACTAGAGATCTAGAAGAAGAATCAAATCTAGCATCCAACACAACTCACACAGTTGCTACTCAGCAAGTTTCAGCTCCTACAATGGCTAGATAGTTTGCTTTTGCACCTTTCAACCAAAGGAGCCCATTAGCCTTTGCTCAATATCATGATGTGCCCTTGGTGGCACTAAAGAGTCTACCTGATTTCATAGGTGAAGGACAAACTACAACTTTTGAGCATATAAGAGATGTGACCACTATCTGCAACATACATAATATAACTCAAGAAGATGTGGCGACCAAATTATTAGCAGCCTCTCTCAAAGTTAAGGCTCTTGAATGGTTTAGAACCTTAACTGTTGGTTCCATTACTTCATGGGATGAACTAGGAGATGCATTGAGTAAGCATTTTGAGGATAAATCAGACAACTTGTCTTTGGTTGAGCAATTGACAACCATTAAAAGAGACCCTCAAGAACAAATGATAGATTATAACAATAGGATCCTCAAAACATGGAATAGAATTCCCATCTCAGTGAGGCCATCAGCTGACCATGCTTTCCTCTATTTTTTGCAAAGTTTGAATGGTCAAATCTCTATCATGATCCAATCTATGGTTGCTACCTCTCTACCCCAAGCTTTTGACATAGCTGTCAAGGCTGAAAATTGTTTAATCCAAGAAAGTATGATAGCTAGGAGGCCACCCATGCCCATCTTTCCTAGCCTTTAGCCTATTGCACCTGCATAAGTACCCCCATTTACTCCTATTCCTACCATATTAGCACCTCAAGCTAGTACTAGTGGTCAAGAGTTAAAGGAAAGTTTCTCTCAAGAGTTGCAAGAAATAAAGAATAGCCAACAAACTAGTCAGCAATAAATGACAAATTTGCTGCAAACTTTGACTAAAGAGGTCACAAACCTAAAGAGACAAGGGCAAAGAATTAGACCACCCTTTCAGTCACAAGGCCAAGGTCCTAATCAACAGTATCAAAATCAAGGACAACCTTATCAACAAAATAGGCCACCATACCAAGGAGGGTATCAAGGGAAAAGACAAAATTTTAATCAAAGACCATTCCAAGCATATAACCCTGCTCCTCTCAATTATGTGAATCCAGTTAGGGACATGGTTCCTAGTCAAAATAATATGGCTATGGACAATGAATGGTGTTTCCCTTGTAATCAGCCTCATAATCAGGCTACATGTTCAAATGGATGGATGAACCAAGCACTAATGGTTCAAAATGCCTCACAAGCTCAATCAGAGGCTTCTTTTAGTGGACCAGTTCCTT
Source organism: Chamaecyparis obtusa (assembly GCA_027943335.1). NCBI lineage: Eukaryota > Viridiplantae > Streptophyta > Pinopsida > Cupressales > Cupressaceae > Chamaecyparis > Chamaecyparis obtusa. The sequence continues at coordinate 3,647,808 of BSBK01001154.1, read as the reverse complement.
AACAAGAATCACAAGAGAATGAGACTACTCTCTTCAATTGGGAGAAGCAAGACTTCAATGGAGTCAATGATGAATTTTCTATTGCTGCCAAAACAAGGTCAAAGAGAAGAGCTCAAGACATGGAGTGACCAGACTCTAGTACTAAAGCTATTACATCTGTAGAGCCAATTCAACAAGCTACTCTTATCATATTCAAGAAGGCTCCTGCCATTACAAACAAAGAGGTCCAGACTCTCAAAGAAGTGGAGCCCATTATAGTGAAAGCACAACAAAGAGTACACACTATGACACCTTTCTATTACAAGTAGTAGTTGCCGTTGCACCAAAAGATCGACCTGTTAATGCTCAATACAACCACTAGACTTATAGAAGACACAAGAGGCTGTTAAACCACGTCACGAATCCTGAGGGGAGCGCTAACCATTTTTCCAACAATCTCCCCCTCAATGTTACCCAAGGGGATTCAAACCTATGACCAAGCTCTGATACCACTTGTTAATAATAGTAGTTGCCGTTGCACCAAAAGATTGACCTGTTAATGCCCGATACAACCACTAGACTTATAAAAGACACAGGAGGTTGTTAAACCATGTCATGAATCTCGATGGGAACACTAACCATTTTTCCAACACTTTCAACATTGTAGACAACATGAAGAAGGTAAACATTACCATGTCTATGTGGGACTCTTTGGCTATTCTAGTGCAACTTGAGATTTTGAAGAAAGCTATGATTAAAATGACTACTCGTCAGCCCACAAAAGAAGCTACAAAACCAGTGTTGGCTAACATTGATCAAGAAAATGAGGATCCAAGTTGCAACTCCAAAGGCAATACCACTCAAGGTAGGAACTCAAAGCCACCTCCATTTTATGTGTCTTTGATCATTGGAAAATATTTAGTACATAATTGTATGGTAGATAGTGGAGCTACTAGTATTGTAATGCCCAAAAAAGTGGTTGACCAATTAGGACTTAAATATGAACCCCTCCAAAAGAAGGTTACACAACTTGATGGATCCTCAGTTAATACTATAGGTGTAGCTAAGGATACCAGTCTAATCCTTCATGCAAGTCCTAATTTCTCTATCCTACTTGATATATATATCATAGATCTCCCTGCTTTATTTGCCATATATTTATCAAGGGAGTTTATAGCCAAAATAGGAGGATACCTTTCTTCTGACTGGTCCCACATGCTTTTTCACACAAGATATGGCACCAAGGTTACCATTAAATCTGAATCATTAGCAGCACACCATATAGAGCCATATGTATCCAATGCCATCAATGCAAGCTGCCCTATATTTGATGATAGTGATTTTCCAACGATCAGAGAAGCAAACACTAAGAAAGAAAGTATCCTTGATATTTTCCTAGATGAACTAGAGTCAGAAAAGGTTTTTAAAGCCCAAGAGATTGTTGTTTGGGATGCTAGTTTGGGGAGTTATTTGATACAAGAAAGTGGATCCATAGAGCCAAGTCTTCTCAAGGAAGACTCTGATTCAGAGGATCAGAGCAATGAGGTTTGGGAATTGTTTTTTGATGGAGCTAGAAGTAGACATGGTTCTAGTGGTGGTGCTATGCTAGTGTCCCCAGAAGGAGAAAGATACTATACAACGTTCAGATTTAGTTTCTCCTGCACTAGCAACACTGGAGAATATGAAAACCTAGTCAATGGACTGGAGTGGGCTAGAAAGAGAGGGCTTAAGCCCTTAAAGGTCTATGGTGATAGTGAGCTAGTAGTCAGCCAAGTGAGAGGGATAAGTGCAACCAAAAGTGACACCTTGAGAGCATAAAAACATAGAGTTTGGGATGCGATTGAAGACTTTTGTGCTTTCAATATTGTTGCTATCCCTAGGATGTTAAATCAAAATGTAGATAGATTAGCTGCTATTAGATCTCAATATGACATTCCTAATAGTATTTCAAAGGAGGAGACCCAACAACATATTAAAGTGATCGTCAGATCTTCTATCCCTGATAATGATACTAATTGGCAAGTGTTTGATAATGATGAGAAAATTTTGCAATTCTTGTTTGAAGAAGATGCTTTCTCGAAGCATAACCAAGATAGACTATTTCAAAACTATGGTGACCAAGTGATACAACTTAAGTCTAATAAGATGCCCAGAGGTCTTGTCACCTTAGAGACTATCTTCAACAAGGATGATCAAGTTAAGAAGAATAAAGTTGTCCTGGTAGTTCAACAAGAACATTGTGTTAAATTAGAGTTAGGACCAAGTAAAAGTTTACAATTTGGAAAGGTAAACACTGATGTTGAAAAGAAAGCTTACACCTAATTTTTTAGATAATTCAGTGATGTTTTTGCATGGAAATATGAGGACCTCAAAGGTTTTGATCCAGCCTTTGCTCAACACACTATTGAATTAGAGCCTAATGCCAAACCAGTAAGGCAAAAACAAAGGCCTGTTAATCCCAAGCTTGAGCCACTTATGCATAAAGAAGTGCTCAAATTGATAGAAAGTGGTATCATCTACCCCATCAAAAATACTAGTTGAGTTTCCAACCTTGTTCTTGTAAGGAAGAAGAATGGGGAGTTGAGGTTATGTGTTGACTTCAGGGATCTTAATAGAGCCTCTTTAAAAGACCGCCATCCATTACCCTCTATGGAACAAATCTTACAATGTGTCTCTGGATCTGAGAGATTTTCATTATTGGATGGCTATTCATGATACAATCAGATCCTAGTTAATGAGGAGGATCAATACAAGATTGCATTTACAACCAAGTGGGGAACCATGGCTTATCAAAAGATGCCCTTTGGTTTGTCAAATACAGGTGGCACTTTTCAAAAGGCAATGGATATGGCCTTCAAAAGCCTCATGTACAAGTTTGTACTGGTCTACTTAGATGACATAACTATCTACTCCAAACATGTAGCAGATCATATCAAACATCTAAGGAAAATCTTTGAAAGATGTAGAGAATTTGGGATATCCCTTAATCCCAAGAAATGTGTGTTTGCAGTACATGAAGGAAAATTGCTAGGATATATAGTATCCAAGAAAGGAATTATAGTAGACCCAGAGAGGATTGCAGCCATCCTAGAGCTACCATTGCCACATAATAAGAAAAGTATCCAATCTTTCATAGGAAAGATTAATTTTGTTAGATGTTTCTTGCCTAATATTGTAGATTTATTGAAACCCTTAACAACCATGTTAAAGAAGAGTTCAATTTTTAGTTGGACTAAAGAAGGAAAAGCCAATTTCCAAGCTATCAAAGAAGCCTTTAAAGAATCTCTGACTCTCTTAAACCCAAATTTTAGTAAGGATTTTATCCTTTATACTTATGGAGGTCATGATGCTATATCTGCTATGTTGACTCAAGAAAATTTAGAAGGGTTGGAGAAGCCTATTGCTTTCTTCAGCAAAGGTTTAGAAGAATATGAACAAAGATACTCTTTTATAGAAAAACATGTACTTGCTATGGTGAAGAGCCTTAAAAAGTTCAGATATCTATTGACCCATAGCAAGGTACACCTGAAAGTTACTCATCCAAGTGTCAAATTTTTTTTTCTTTCCAAGGACCTAAATGAGAAAATAGTTGGTTGGATTACCAAGGTAATGGAATATGACATTGATATCCAAACCACCAAGCTGGTTAGAGGAAGAGGTCTTTGTGAACATTTGGTAGAGGATGAAAGTTCAAAGAAAATAGAACAAATAAATGCATCTCTAGTTGTGTATGATTCGGAGGAACATACCAAGGCATCAGGTTAGTTGCCTAACATGATTCATTACTTAAATATAGGAAAATGTCCTGCAGGCCTAGATTCAGGAAAAAGAAGGTACTACAGGCTACAATTTGTTCATTTTATGCTGATAGATGAAGTTCTTTTCAAAAAGGATCACAATAGTGTCCTTTTAAGATGTATTGATTTAGAAAAGATAGCTGATGTCCTATTTGAATTTCATGATGGACCTTCTGGAGGTCACTTTTCTCCTAGGACTACTACTTTTAAAATGATGAGGGCTAGATACTACTATCCATCTATCTTTAAGGATAGTCATGATTATGTGAGAAAATGCATCAAATGTGCTATGTTTGCAGGAAAAGAAAAACTTGCAGCTATGCCCCTTCAGGCAATCAGAACAGAGAAACCTTTCATGAGGTGGGGCATATAATTTATTGGTATGATCAATCCTCCATCTAGTGCAGGACACAAGTGGATAATCACTACTACTGATTATTTCACTAGATGGACATAGGTAGTTTCCTTAAAAGAATCAAATGAGAGTGTTGTCTTGAGTTTTTATGATGATATAATTCATAGATTTGGCACTCCAGACTCTATAATATTAGATAATGCATTGGCATTTATAGGCCTCAAGGTCTCAGAATGGGCAATCAGGAATGACATTTATCTGAATACAAGTTCAAATTACTACCCTCAAGGAAATGGTCTTGCTAAATCAACAAATAAGAACTTAATCGGGATAATCAAGAAAACTCTATAGGATAACCAAAGAGATTGGCATACTAAGTTGAAGTCTGCCTTTGGTTAGACATGATTACTCCAAAGAGGATCATTGGGAATTCTCCTTATGTGCTAGTTTATGGCAGGGAGGCTAAGTTGTCCATTTCAACTGAATTACCAGATCTTGTCTTAGGTACTCAATATGCCCTATTTGAAGAAGGAGATCCCTTGCAAATCAGGTATGCTCAGCTAATGGAGTTAGAGGAACTCAGAGACAAATCCATGAAAGATATGGAGTTCCATCAGATTCAGACAAAGAAGAGTTTTGATAATAGAGCCAGGGCCAAAAATTTCAAAGTTGGAGATGTAGTTCTCAAGTGGGATGAATTCCTTCTGGGGTGGACCATTTGTTATCACAAAATACAAGGGGCCCAATGCTTTCCAGCTATCAACTCTTGAAGGGGATTCCCTACCTATATCAGTAAATGGATTCCATTTAAAACCTTGTTTTGAGGTCAATCCTTCCTTGTGAATACTTGTAAATATGTTTTCCTTCTTTCTTCCAATTTTCTAGCTTAGTTTTCCTGCTTTTCAAGAATTGCCTGTGCACAGTTTTGTCCCTTTGGTTCCAGGTCTATCTCTCTATCAGGTTTTGTGCCCAAATGATGACCCCATGCCCAATGAATATGTCAAGGCCACTAGTTTCAATGTCTACCAGGCTGACATCGAGCAGAAATCACCTTAATGTTACCCAATTTTTCTATTCCATAAAAATTTGGCTAAGCTCCATCTGAGGTCTGCATTTAACCCCTGCTAGGCACCTCCAAAAGTTTCATGGGTTTAGCATCTTTCCCCTGGTCTCTGCAACTTTTTGTTCTATCTCTAGCATCAATGTCCTAGGTCAAAATTCATAAATGTAGCCGTTGTAGCCAAAAAGCCCAAAAAACCCTTTGGCCTATTATAATTCTTCGTTACCTTTTTTTGGCCAGTAAAGGTTTCCATTTCCCATGTGCATTTTAAAATCCTTCAGTCACCAATTCTCTTATTCCTAGTGGTCAAAGCCCTAACACTTAGCATTCTGGTGGGTGGTTAATGTTTGGCATTGCGGTTTTAGTCTTTGAGGAGGCTAAGTGTCGATTAGATCTGACAGTTACTACTATTCCATATATCAAAGATGCAAGTGTTTTAAGATTGCGGCATAGTGATGGCCATCGATCTTCCTTGTGTTTAGCATTGCAGATTGTCAATGGGTCCATTGCCACATAGTCCAAGGTGTACATTTCTTATTGGTGGAGGGGTTGGTGATGTGGAGCTATGTCAGAGCGGGCCCAATGCACTATCTTTTAAAGAAGATCTGATGGTTGTCTCATGATCTCATGGAATATTCTTAGCCCATGAGATCATGCGACAATCATTGATCTTGCTTTATCTTTGGGCTCTGTCAGGTGGGTCCTTTTCTGTCTGACATGCTCATATTTTATTGGTCAGCTTGGTGATGACTGTGATTATGTTAGTGAGACCATGTCAGAGGATCTACAGGGGCATCAGTAAGAAGTAAGATCTATGGTTTTCTCATGATCTCATAGAATCTTCTTACCCTATGAGATCATGCAACAACCATTTGATCTTCTAAGTGTTCAAGCTCTATTTTGTGGGGTTCATCTGACGTGCTTGCTTTCGATTGGTCACTGAGTATTATAGGTGGCATTTGTCAGTGGGTCTAAGTATCTTGAGTGAGGTGGTAGGGAAGTAAGATCTACAGTGGGCGCATGATCTCATGGAATCTTCTGAGTCCATGCGATCATGTGACCACCGTCCGATGATAATCTTAGTGGGTTGTGGGTCGGATGTGCTATGTGTCACTGAGGTGTTCACTTTTTATTGGCTTCCGATTGGTGAGGTGGCATTTGACTTTTTAGAAGGTTTGCAACTATTTTTTTTGAGGTCGATCTGAGCCGTTCATCTACTGGGAGAAGCTTTGATCAATGGTCACATTTTAAATTTGACCTGCTAGCCATTAATATTTAAATTCAAATATATCTCTGTAGGGTTTTGCTAGGGTTTTGATCCAATGGTCGATTGCGACAAGATGGGTAGCTCAAATTGAATTCTTTAGGATAGTTGCAGTTGGGAGGATGATTAGAAGATCTGATGACTATCTCCTGCATTTTCTTAGGGTACTACGTCAATTTTATGGCACTGAAGAAATATTAAAAGGTGGCACCACCTATGGACTTCTGTACTTCAATTGCAAACATTCATGGCAAGGTCGAGTTGTAGGGTGGTAGATGGATCAAGGCAGCTTGTCTGCAGGCAGATGCAGTATAGAGATGGACACACAACATGATATCTGATCGATCAAGATATTTCAAGAGACATTTATGATCAGACATGATAGAATTAGGGTTGGATTATTATCTGGTAATCTATGTAACCCTAATTAGGTTTTTCTCCCGCTTGCATGTAAAAGGAGATGTATATATTAATTTTTGGAGCTTTTAGGGAGAAGAGTTGACAATTGTAAAAGAAGGATTTTTTCTTTCTCAAAATTTATCTATGGCATTCTTTCTGCCCCCTAATTTCTGTAGTTTGAAACTTTCATTGATGGTTCAGATATTGCAAGGTACTTTGTGACATTTTTCATGTCCCTATGCTTTCTTGTCTGAGTTGTCTCTTAATGAATTGGGTATTTGAATGCTTTTAGTGATATCTTAGGGTTCTTGATCCCTCTTTCTTTCTACAGTTTATGTGTATGTTTGTGAATGATCTGATTCAAATGCTCTTGTGGGTATACTTCCACCCCTGGAAATCTGTCTCATTCTTTTACCCAATTATAGAGGTGAATGTTTTTTTGCAGGTTATAGTTTGTGTCTAAGTTCTTGAGAGTGCTTTTGCCTTGTGAAATTCTCTCTTTCCCTGCATAGCATGTCTCTATTGTAGACCCTTCTATGAAATATTGATGCAAGCCTATTTAGTGAGTTGTGATCTCCTAGACCTAAGATTGTGTGCTGAGTTCATCCTTTATACTGCACTTCATACCATATTTTTGGTGTATCACCTAGTAGGTAGTTTTCTGTTCAAGTTATTTTCCCTTTCAGCATTCCTTCTATCCCTTTCCCCCAAAGATTTACTTTTCATGTGAAGAAGCAAATTAAGGTGATTGTCCAAGAGGAACTAGCCTAGAACCTACATGTCTCATCTCAGTTAGCATAGGTCCCACAACCTGGAGATGATTCCCATGTTATACTAGGTTATCAAGACCAAGAGATCTTGAAACAAGGGTGAAAAATTAGTGTATAACAGTAATGGACAAGCCGAGGAAACAAATAAAAACATCTTGAAGATATTGAAGAGAACAATGTACAATTGAGGTAGAGATTGGTAGATCAAAATAAACTGGACCTTATTGGCTTATATAACATGTATAAGAATGCCAACAGGAGCTACACCTTTTTCCTTAGTCTTTGGAACATAAGCATTTTTTCCTTTGGAGGTATAACTTCCATCCTTAAGGGTATCTCTTCATGGTTTGATAAGTGAGGAAGACTATAGAGTTGCTAGGCTGCAAGAACTAGATCTCCTAGATGAGAAACATAAGCAAGCATTTGATCATTTGAAGGTATACCAAAATAGAATGTCAAGGACTTATAACAAGCATATCAAGTCAAGAAAATTTCAAATAGGTGACCTAGTTTTGCGAGAGAATCCCAAAAATCAAGAAGAAAGAGAAAAGAAAGGAAAATGGGAAGCAAACTAGTTAGGACCTTTTATCATTACTTCTTCTTTTGGGACTGGCACATACAAATTAGCAGATTATGATGGAGAAGAGCTACAAGAACCTATTAATAGCATACATCTAAAGAGGTTCTATACATGAGGTAGATGAAAGAGTATAAAGAGTATCAGATGGAAAGCATCATATTTATTGTATATAGTCAAAAGAGATCTTGAAAATACCAAAAACAATTGAAATGCATAAAAGATAAAAAATAGTGGAAAATTGAGCATGGAGAAAAACTAAAAACATTCATATATGATCCTTAAAAAGATGTTGTCTTGGTGAAAACCTAGAAAATAGGCACCTCAATGATATGAAAAAAAAGAGAAAAAAATACAAAATAAGAGAAAAAGAGAAAAAGTGCCTTGGTTAAAACCTAGCAAATAGGTACCTTGGTAGCAAAAAAAGAGAAAAGCTTTGAAAACAAAAAAGAGCAAGATCTATTCAATTGGTGAAAACCTGGTAAATAGGTGCCATTGAAAGTCCAAGTCAGTCGCATACCTAGAAGGTCACCTTGTAAATATTGCATTCGCCAGCATTTGTATATATTGCATAATAAAACCCCACAGTTGCATTTGCAAATACCTTAAGATTTTGATCACCTAATCTACAAATTGTCCTAAGTCCCACAAATAAATTTATCTCAAACTAGCAGCAATCTACTCAAAAGGAGCAAGGATTCATCAAAAGAAAGCTTTATTCAATCATGGAATCAATTCATCAAATTCGAAAGAGGAACACTTAATCAAATCTACATTCTGATCCAATTTGAACCAAACGCAAAATTTGATCCAAGATCTTACATGACCTTATCTTTATTAGGATTAAAAGTATGAAAGGGATGAAACTACACTTGAAATATGGATTTGAAAAAAATTGCAAGAAATTTTTCTAAGTGTTGATCAAATTGATGAAATCATGTCTTTCTAGCGAATCGATGAAAGTTTTAGACTAGACAAGCTATGATGAAAGGATGATATTTTTTTTGATTCCTGAATGACTGTCTTAAAATCAAAGTTTTAAATCATGTATTATTTTTCTAAGGATGTGATCATCAAAGAATCATCGATGATTGGTACATAGGATAAAACTAAGATTTCTGCTTGTTTACGCAAAAGGATACCTTGGCTATTTTGATCTTCAATATCATAATACCAAAATCCACTTGCAACATAGAATTCGACAAAATCAATATTAACACTCTGATGATTGGCTTCAATCAGTGATAGTCGTATCGAAGAGAGAAGGGAAAGCAAAGAAAGAGGTGCAAAAAGTATTCATATCATCATAGTTGAAGTAGTGATGGTTGTACTAAGACAGGATCCCAAAAATGCTCAATGATGATTATAAGCTCCAAATTTTGAATAATGACAGTTAGTTGCATACATCTTAGATTAAGTGCATTGTATATTGTTTTGCCATTTTGCCTTTCTTAGCACTTAATTTGCAAGAGGAAAAGAAAAAGGGGGTGTACTCAAATAAAAAATCAAAGGATTATAAAAAACAACTATATTAGATTGAGTGTGTTGGAAATAAAAAACAAATAAAAAACAAAGTGCATTTCATTGAGTTGCATTATCATTAGATTGCATTCATTCTCATTTCATTAAACATTTCATTCATTTAAATGTGTCCAACATTTGAATCATTAAGTTCATTGCATTAGATTGCATACTGCATTATTATTAAGTTGCATATCCATCTAGATTGCATCTATCTTCACTTCATTAAGTTCATTATTATCATTAGATTGCATTCATCTCATTTAAAGTGCATTCTTAAATATCAATTCATTAAGTGCATTGCATTAAGTTAGTTAATCACTCTCTGCATACATTATGATCATTCAACATTAAATTCATATCATCCATGATAGTATCATTCAACTATATTGCATATATCATTAATAATTAAAAGCTCATGATTATTGCATCATTACATAGATCCATCACATTTTCATATCAAAAGAAAGACATCCATTAGATCAAATATTCATTATCCATCTAACATCCTACATGTATTCATTGCATACACACAATATCATTAATCATTAAATTAACATTGCATTCATCTATTCTATGTTATACATAAGACAATCATTAAAGCATCATTAGAACATATGCATACATTTGGAAAATTGCATTCTGAAAAGCATAAAACAAAGCATATAGGAGGTAGAGTCATATAGATCTGCATATCATGAAAAATACTTGGAAAAGAGATCCAACACATGATGACATCATATATAGTGAAATCTATCAAAGAGAGTATCAGAGTCCATGGTACTATCATCATGAAATAAAAAAGATATCAAAGTCTAAAAGAATGATCATAAAAGAAATATCCAAATATCAATGTCCATCAAACTATCAGAGTATCAACATAAGCAACATCAATTGATTAAAAAAGATACAACAAGAGTCCAAGGTCTTGATAGAAAAAAAGAGAAAGATCATGTATATCAAATCATATAAATCATAGATATCTCAAAAAATTGAATCACCAGCACCATCGGTACCATCAGGACTAGGAGCACTATCTGGAGGCTGACTAGAATTAGCCTGTAAACCATGTTGACACTAGTAAATTTTACCCTATTTTTCGATGAGGATTAGTCAAATTTTTGATACCCATTGGTCGAACAGATGACCAAAACTATGGTCAAAATTTTTCTCATTGATTATACGACAGGAAAAATAGTCGTCAAAATTCTGACCTCCTTAGTGGTTGAATTACCGACTAAATTACCTAGAAGAATTTTAGATCAAACCTTTTATCTATGCGACCAATGTTCATTGAAATTGAGACAAATCAAGGTCCATAATGTTGTCAAAATCGACGTTGAACACATAGGATTCTCATCGAAACACAAAACATAGTTCATCTCTCTTGCGATGACATGTGGTCAAAATTGACGTCAAATACATAGCATTCTCGTCGAAATAACTATTGTTTAAACATAAAAAAAGTGACCAATAATAATTTTTCATTAGAAAAAAAAATTTATGGTTCTTCTTTTGAATGCAATTGAGATCTCTACCCAAAAAAATCTTCCATGCTTGTGAAAGGGAAGCATTTTGTTGATTGGGTTTGGTTGCTCAACACCAATTCCTAAGGAAGACATGGTCAAAGAAAGATGAAATGTAGCCAAAGAAAGTATTGAATAAAGAAGTGCATGAGGGTATATATATATATATATATATATATATATATATATATATATATATATATATATATATATATATATATATATATATATATATATATATATATATATATATATATATATATATATATATGGAGTGTTGTAATTGAGGGAAGAGGAAAAGAGATTGTAACTAGATTACAAATGACATGAGATTGCAGTTGTGTAGATTACAAATGTTGTGAGAAAGCTTTGCTAGAAGTAGTGTGGCATAGCATTTTTGGGAAAGACCATAGTAAACCGATTGTGTCAAGATTGGTTTTGAATTTTTGCTTTTCTTAAATATGATAAACTTGGAAAGATTGTTTTGCAATAGAATCTCTTAGTGTTATGGATTGCTGGACGTCAAGGAGCTAAGAATCCAATCAATGAAAAAATCATTTGAAATTCATGAAAGGGCACAAAATGAGATTATTGAAAATTTTGAAATTCTCACAAACTCTTTATAGTTATCAGATTGCTTGTGGAAGGAAGCAAAGGTGTGAATACACTACTTAATTAGGACACAAGCCTTTTTGCATCACATTAATCACCACTAGGGAGTCACACACTACCATTAATTGCTTCACACCTAAAGAGGATGCCACTATGATCCTTGTGACAACACCTTCCCTCCCGGTATGATTATTGGTGTAGTTTCCCAGGAATAGAATCACCCTATAAAAAGCTTTCATTTTTGCATTTGACACCCACAATTACAAGATTGCTCATAAAAGTCCTTATCTTTACCTAGTGGTCTCTTCTTTCCTTCAAAGAGTTTTTATTTCTTTCTCACATATTGCTTCTTAACCCTTAAACAAGGGTAAGGGTTTTTCTCATTATTCTTAAATGATTAGTAAGCATGAATTGGCTTGAAGATTTGGAACATGTCTTCAATTTCACCATAGGAAATAAGCCGATTATGTCATGTCCCCTTATGTTAAAATAGTTTAAGCATAGATGTCATTGTATTATTTCTTTATAAAATAATAAAGAATCATACGAGAGATCTACATATAATAGTAATACAAATAAAAAGTAGCAGATTTAATCTGGAAATATAAATATATATGTCTTACAGCAATATAATCATTGTTGTAAGTACAAAACTGTTAATATGATTTAGAACAACAGAGAGGGGGGGTGAATTCGTTGTTCTCAGGTCCTGATGTATAAAACAAACTTCAAATTTTTTTCTTTAAATTAGATCTAACAACCAAAACCAACTCAGTCATCACTAATTCTATAATAGAAACATATAACATTGTAGTCCACTACCCAGCTTTATCTAACTTATAAAACACAGAAATGTTCAAACCAAAACATTCACACAAGCATTGACACTAGGATTTATAGTGGAAACCCAATCTGGGAAAAACCACTTTGTAACATGCTACTATTATTTTCACTCTTCTGAAGTGAGCTCGGTTAAAGCTAACCCTATCAAAGGTTACAATGCGCACTATTAGGTGTGACTCAGTTAAAGGATTTCAATCACCCTGTTAAAAGTGAGCCTTGTTATAGGACTTACATACAATCCATTAGAATGCAACCTTGTTCAAAGGATTTAAACATATGACTGTTAGGTCAACCTTCGTTAAAAGGATTTTGATTGTTACAATGGTTAGAAAGTAGTAGCAGTATTGATCTAAGAAACATACAACTCACTTTGCAAATATCAGATCCAATTCTGTACACAAATGTTGGTTTACTGACTTTGAAACTTTTCCATCTCCATCTCTGATCCGCTCAGAACTTTTCTTCAAGAAATCACCACACTTCTCCTTTAGCCTTTTCTACTTATATAGTCAATAACATCTACTGATCTTCCAGCATCCTCTTTTCACCCATGCACACACATATCTAATGCTTAGGTTCCCTTAATACTTCCTCAATTAGGTTAACTCATCTTTTGCCACTCAATCTCCTTTGTAGATCTTAGGGTTAGGTCAGATTCATTGAATCTACCTGCTTTATGTTCTTCGGATCCTTTTCTAGAAACATCTCAAATCTCTTAAAGATTTACAATAAAACTTTTTTTAGTGCATTCAATGCTTTCAAACAATCAATAAATAAAGTCAACATGTTTTACATAATCCAAGAATTCAACAATGTCGGCTCCAAATCTGAATTCTCTTCAAATATAAAAATGCCGATGCTTGGTCAATAATGCGATCAACTACTCGGTCTTCATGTAGAAAGCTCAGTCATTACTAAAAATGTTTCCTCGGCTTATATTGACTCGGTTGACACTAACATTACTTGGCTTGAACATGATTTCTCCATTTTTGCTCGGTTAAGCCTACCGGTTTAGTCTTCAATCTTACTAAGATAAACAATACATTGTCTCATCATTGTACAAGATAGTCAAGTACACTTTGTAGTATCAAGATAACTCAACCTTTCCTTAGGTGCTATTGTTACCATCCTTTCTTTCCCTTCTTCACAATGATACAATAGATATAGTACTTTCTTAAGTAGCAATAGTCTTACCAGTTAAGGTTTGACATCAATAACAACACAACAATTGCTTCAATTGTAGTTTCCAAAAATATCCCTCTTTGGCATTGATGGCAACACCATATGATATCACCTGAATAACACATGGATTTCCAACCAATCCAAAAACTTATCTGTCCATTTTGTAATATCCTTAGCTTTATTTTGATTCAAAATCTATAAGCCTCACTTTTGTGACCAACAAAAATATCCAGATCTCCCTCTATCCTGATCCTTCATCTCAGTTCATCATCTCCTTACTTTTCTTTTCAGTGTCATGTGTTATTATATAATCTTAGTTCATCTCCCTCTTTGACAAAAATGCCAAAGTAACAACTAAAACATACATCCATCAGATGTAGATATTATCTATCCAGCTTTGTGTTTCTCCCTCTGTCATCTTGCTTATAACTGATTCCTTGTCTTTGCTCTTTTTCACAACTCTAGGCCAGTCCTAAAGTGTGACAATCTTCTGCATCAATCTATCAAATAGTTTGCTGTAGCATATTTGATGCAGTGCTCCTAGCTTAACTAGGCAACCTCAGTTAGGGGAAGGACCCCTAATTGACTTCTCAAATACTCATGTGCTTCTTTAGGTAAAGCTTTAGTGAATATGTCTACTAATTGTTCCTTTGTATTCACATATTCCATTCAGACTTCTTTATCTTGTACTAATTCTCTCAAGTAGTGATACTTGATTGCTATGTGCTTGGTCTTAGTATGCATCACTGGATTCTTAGAAATGTTGATAGCACTTGTGTTGTCATAGAAAATAACAATAGGTTCAGTGATTTCTTCTTTCATGCCTACCAACAATTGTTTTATCCATACCAAATTTGAACAGTTTACTGCAACAGCAACATACTTGACTTCAACAGTAGATTGAGAAATGCAATTTTGTTTCTTGCTCATCCAAGAGACTAATCTCTATCCAAGAAAGAAATCTCCACCACTAGTACTCTTTCTGTCATCTACATTTCCTGCCCAATCAACATCTGTATATACTCTTAGTTTAAATTTTTCATCCTTCTTGTAATATAGCCCATAGTCAGCAGTACCTTTCAAGTATCTCATAATTCTTTTCATAGCCATCATGTGTGTTTCCTTAAGATTGGTAGAGAATCTTGCCACAATCCCAATAGCTAGTGCAATATCTGGTCTACTATGTACAACATACTACAATTTTCCAATCATGGATCTATACAAAGTCTGGTTCACTTCTACAACATCATCATCTTAGATAACTTTTGTCCAGTAACCATAGGAGTACTCACTGGTCTAGAATCTTCCATCCCAAAAATTTTCATCATTTCATTAACATACTTAGACTGTGTAATGAAAATTCCTTCATCTGATATACTTGTAAACCAACAAAGAATTTGATCTGACCAAACATGCTCATTTCAAATTCAGTTTGAATTTCATTTGAAAATATTTTACACAAAGCATCTTGTGCACCAAAAATAATATCATCCACAAAATTTTTTGCCAACAGAATACCTTTACCTTCTTCATCTTTCATGTATAGATTGCTTGTGTCATTTGTTCTTGAAAATCCAATCTGTATTAAGTAGTTATGCAATCTCTCATACCATGCTTTGGGAGCTTGTTTTAATCCATATAGTGCTTTGTTTAGTTTTCATACCATGTGTCTTCTATTTGGATCAATAAAACCTTCTGGCCATTCTATGTAAACTTCTTCTAGTATACCATTTAAAAATGCAGACTTGACATCCATTTGATATACCTTGAAATCTTTATAAGCAACATATGCAAGCAGAGTTCTTACTCCTTCCAATCTAGCTACAGGGGAAAATGTCTCCCCATAATCTCTTCCTTCTTTTTGTGTGTAGCCTTTGCATACCAGCCTAGCTTTGTTCCTAGTTATTTCACCTTTTTCATTCAACTTATTCCAGAACACCCACTTTGTTCCTATAACATTTTTGTTTTCAGGTCTCAACACTAGAGTCCAAGTATCATTCTGCTCTATCTAGTCAATCTCTTCATTCATTGCTTGTATCCAATCTTCATTTTCTAATGCCTCTCTATTTGACTTAGGTTCAAATTCACACAGTAAACATGTTGGATCCTTTGTCTTACTTCTGGTCAAAATTCTAGTATATTTGTCTCCAATTATTTGTTCAGGCTTGTGATGTCTTCTTACATATTTTGTCAAAATAGGTCCAACTCTTCTCTCCTCTATTTCATCAAGGTCCTCAACAAGATTTTTTGATTCAGCTTCTGAATGCTCGACAACTCTTCCTGATACTCAGTAGCATTATCTTGTCACTTGGCATGTTCTTGTTCTCTTTCAGCACTATTTTCCTGATGCTCGGCATCATCTTCCCGTCACTCGACATTGCTTACCTGAGACTCAACATCAGGTGCAAGTATATTACTTGCCTCTTCTTCTTCTTCAATATACACAAAAGATCTATAATCTTCTGGTTCTCTTTTTCTATCAACTTCATTTCTTTCTGCATACTCATCAACTTTGACATTCACACTTTCCACAATTTTGTTAGTGTTAGAGTTCAAACACTTATAAGCTTTACTTTTTTGGAATACCCTAGGAATATGCCTTCATCACTTTTAGCATCAAAATTTCCATTCCTATTGTCTTTTAATATGTAACACTTGCTTCCAAAGATTCTAAAGTATTTAACACTCAGTGCATGCCCATGCCATAATTCATAGGGTGTCAGATTTGTACCTTTCTTGGTCTATACCGGGTTAAGAGTGTAGATAGCTGTACTTATAGCTTCTTCTAGTATTTTTGTGCCACATTATTTTCAATCAACAATGTCCTTGCACAATCCAAGATCAATTTTTTCTCTATGCTATACCATTCTGTGGAGGTGTTCTAAGTGCAGACATCTATCTTTTGATCCCTCTTTCATTACAAAATAGATTGAATTCATTTGATGTAAATTCTCCACCTTGGTCAGATCTAAGACATTTAAGGTTCCTACCTGTCTCCTTCTCAACCTTAGCCAAATACCACTTAAAGAATTGAAAAGCTTCAAATTTTTCTTTTAGAAGCATTACTTGCATCATCCTGGTATGATCATCAACAAACAAGATAAAATATCTAGCACCACAGTAACTTTGTACACCCATAGGTCCACAAAGGTCAGGATGAACCAAATCTAAAATGTTTTCAGAAGTAAAGGATTTTCTCTTAAAACTTGACTTTGTCATTTTTCCTAACTGGCATTCCTTGCACATCACATTCTTAGGTTTCTTCAATCTAGGTAGACCTCTTACTTTCTTCTTCTTACTTATTTCTACTAGATTATCAAAGTTAACATAACATAGTCTCTTATGCCATAACCAAATGACATCAAGTTGTGCAACCATACATGCTTCTTTAGATAGGTCAAGATAGAACAAATTACCTCTAGTCTGTTCTTCACTTCCAATCAATTCACCAGTAGCATCAAATATTTTAACTTTCTTGTGACGAAATTCCACTCGGTAACCAGTGCTATTGAGCTGAGCAACACTTAGTAGATTATAATTTAGACCTTCAACCCAATATGCATTTTCAAAAGAGATCTTATCAGTTAGTTTAATCAAACCTTTTCCTCTAATAGGTGTATGTACCCTAAAATGGTCACCTAGACTTTGGGCCCCCATTCAACAATTTATCAAATCCCTGAATCAATATTTTCAAAAATTAATATTTTCAATTTAAATTAATTTCCTTGATCAAATCCTATTGTATCATTTTTTATTATTCTATGGGCTAACCATTTTATCCTAAAGTCTTTATTTATTTAAAAGGAATATTTCCTCCCCTTTTATTAAATAAAAAGCCCCCACTTTTCCTCTTATCCTAAGTTGCACAAATAAAGCATTATTCTTATTTTACAAAAAGAAGAAAAATACTTTTTGTCTCATATGGACACAAAAGTCAACTCTTATTTTCTCATTGGAGGATATTTGTGCACATGGATTGCTCCTCTTTCAAGCTCCACCCTTTATTAAATCTTTTGCCTCTTAATCTCCATGGTCCATTCCTTCTCATTTCTTATAAAAGGAGAGCTAACTTCCTCATTTGCATATCAATCTTTTTATGCTAATGTTATGCTGCAGATTTTCTAGGTCACTTTGGAGCTTTTGAAGATTTGGAGCATTCTTGGCTTTTGCATTTACATACTATTCTAGTCTCATTTCTTGCAATCTAGTTTCATTATCATGGCATTCATAGTATAGATTTCCTTTATGCTATAGATTACTTCATCTAGCTTAATTAGGAAGGCTTTGTAATCCTTACATCTTTCCTTTCATAGTTTAGTTTGTACTTTCATTTTTAGTTTGCATATTCATCTTAATCTAGTTTGCATTTGCATTTCATAGTGATTCTTGGGGATATTGGAATTCTTGCCCTTGTCTTCATTTGAATCTCTCATTGTGTGGTTGACTAGCAAGGTCATAGGCTTAATAGCTCTAGCTGAGAGAAAACTTTGAATAATCTTGCAACTCCATACATAGAGAGCTCTAGGTCAATTTCTAAGGTATCCTATTCATGGATTCCCTTGGATATAATGACTTACAGAAGTGCACCATTTGAGTGTGTACAATAGGACATGATGCATCATTACCAAATTTTACACTTTTACCTCTATAATGATGTAAGGTCACAAACTTACTCTTGTCACCAGTCATGTGATGTGAACAACCACTGAAAATAATCTATTTGTCACTCTTGTTCACATAGGAGATCAATGCAATTTTCTCATCCTCATTAGATTCATCTTTCATTGCAACATAGACTACCTCAATTTCAAAATCATCACTGTTAGTGTCAGTTTATTCTTCATCAATGTAACAATATTTCTTACCTTTTCTTTTGTAGTCTTTGTGCCTTCGGTAGCTTTTGTCATCTCTTCTATCTTTGTGTTTTCTTTTTCTTTCTTCATCTTTATCATTCTTGTTAGGACATCTAGCAGCTATATGGCCAAATTTATTACATGCAAAACATATAATAGGGAGTTTACCTTTATATTTTCCTTTTCCCCTTCTCAGTCTTCTAGCCATAAGAGCTAGATTTTCAAGTTCTTCATTAGAAGTGTCACTCTCACTTTCACTTTCACTCTCACTTTCACTTTCATTGATGCATATTTCTTTTTCTTTCTTTGGCTTATTTAGAACTAATTGTGACTTAAAAGCAGATTCAACATTACAAATACTACCAACAATGAAGTTATCATAGTTAGAGAGTTAAAAAATAGTCATCTTGCCAACCAAACTTTCCAAAGTAAGCACATTTGCAGAGTTACATCT
This sequence comes from Chamaecyparis obtusa, assembly GCA_027943335.1. Classification (NCBI taxonomy): domain Eukaryota; kingdom Viridiplantae; phylum Streptophyta; class Pinopsida; order Cupressales; family Cupressaceae; genus Chamaecyparis; species Chamaecyparis obtusa. Next base: position 3,628,616 of record BSBK01001154.1, on the reverse strand, counting down.
AGATTCCTAAATAGATAAGATCTTAATAGCATATATAAGATGCATAGTTCTTAGTACTTTTCCAATTATAGTTTCATCATCAATAATCCCATTTTCTCCTCTAATAGCATTCACAACTTCTTTTATTCTACCACAATATTGTGCAATATTCTCACCTTCTTGCATTCTCATTTCATCAAACTTACCTCTGAGACTCTTGGCCTTAGCTTTCAGTACATTTAAGTCACCACCAAAGATCCTTGCAAGAGTGTCCCACATCTCCTTAGCACTTGTGTAATCCTTAATATCCTCAAATTTTGGATAGCTTAGGGCAGACACAATTTCTAGCATTGCCTGATTATTTTCTTGCTTAGCTCTCATTTCCTCAGAAGTCAAAGGTGTGACAGGTGAGACATAGTCATTCTCAATGTAGTACTTGTTGGAAACAATTGTCTGAAGGAAATTGCTACTCAAATTATGTATTGTCTTTGATGTCACACAATGTCATAGTCCGCAGCAATCAGTTCCTACCGAGCTCAGTCGGTCTGCCAGACAGGAATATTAGTGCTTACCGAGTCCACTCGATTATCAAAGAAAATAAGTGTCTACCGAGTCCACTTGGTTATCAAAGAAAATTTAGCATTTACCGAGTTCAGTCGGTCGTCAAAGAAAATTCAGTGTTTACCGAGTTCAGTCGGTCGTCAAAGAAAATTCAGTGTTTACCGAGTTTAGTCGGTCATCAAAGGAAATTCAGTGTTTACCGAGTTCAGTCGGTTATCGAAGGTAAAGGATTGTCGGTGTTTACCGAGTTCGCTCGGTCTCCGAAAGATTGTAGAAAGTTATGGTCACCGAGCACTGTTGGCCCTTGAAGGATTTTTGCAAATAGAGTTTGCTTAATTCAGCCGACTGTTATACTAAATAATGTCGATTTGACAAATCTAAAATCATATAAATAAAAGGTCAAATGTGAAAAATAAACAAGAAATACAGCAGAAGATTTACAGAAGAAAGACAGGAAAGGTGTGTGCGAATTTGTGAAGGATGTTCAGATATCCTTGAGGTGCAGCACAGATTTATTCGATCAGGAAGGATCACACATATGCAGAACAGAGATCTGTAATCAGCAAGATAGTTGCATTATTATACAGGTCATTTTTCATTGTTACCTTCTTATCATTGTAACAGTGAATTCTAAATCTCTTAACCGAGTTGGTTTAACAACCATATTGTAAATCCTCTAACAAGGTGACAATTCCATTGAATTGTTTTCAAGACCTCTTACCAGGCCACTCCTAGCAGGGTGTTTAAATCCTCTAACAAGGTCACACCTAACAGTGTGTTTTGTAACCTTTTACCGGGTTGGCTTCTAACCAGGCATCACTTCAGAAAAGTGAAAATCAGTATCTAGATACATTGGTGGTTTTTCCCATATTGGGTTTCCACGTTAAATCTTGTGTCTCTTGTGTTCTTAATTGCTATCTTAATCATACACCAGTGCTGATGAATATCTAAAAGATAATTTTGCTAATACTTTCTGCATCTTCAAAGTTACTACAATCTATTTACCGAGTACTAAAACAGATAACATTTTTAAGATATCCTAAGGGATCTGGAAAGAATTAATTGTGAAGTGTTTTATGGTTGACTAATTCAACCCCCTCTCAGTCACTTCATCCATATTCCATCAATTGGTATCAGAGCATTTGGTGCTTGCAGGAAGGGTTTCAAGGACCTAAGCTAAAGATTAGGATGTCTTACAAGAGGGAAATTCCAAAGCTCAACAGAGATAACTTTTCAGCATGGCAAGGTCTCATATGACTTCATCTGGCTTCCATTGGTGATTCAGGATGCAAATACATTGATGAAGAATACACAATTCCTAATGGCGCATTAACTGTTGAAGACATTGCAGATAAAAAGACTCACAACACCATGATGATAGACATTGCATCTGCTCTTAGCTATGAAGAATTTGATGATATTAAAGACTGCACTACTGCATATGAAATGTGGATGGCACTGAAGAAAATATATGGTGGTGATGCAAATGTGAAAAGAGCCAAAGCAGAAAGCCTAAGAGGACAGTTTGACAAGATGAATATGAAGGAAGATGAAAACATTGTAAAATATGTTGAAAGAATCAAAGCAAGTGTAAGTGCAATTAGAGCTTCTAGAGGAACAATCTCAGATGAAACTCTTATAAGTAAGGTACTCAGAACATTACTCCCTATCTATGCAATAAGAGTATCAGCTATTCAAGAAAGAAGATGTGAAACAAACCACAATATAACTTTGGATGCTTTAGTTGGAAGATTGACAGCCTTTGAATTAGACAACTATGACAACTATGTTCCTAGTTCCAAAAATATTGAATCAGCATTTGAGGCCAAGGTTTCACTAAAGAAGAACAAGAAAATTAAAGAAGTTCAGTCAGAAAGTGAAGAAGTATCAGAAGAAAGTTCTGATAGTGATCTTGAAATTGTAGAAGCATTACTTGCAAAGAAGTACTCTAGAGGGAAAGGTAAATATAAAGGTAAAACTCCTTTAATCTATTTTTCATGTGAAGAAATTGGACATATTGCAGCTAGGTGCCCAAACAAGCAAGTCAAGGAAGAGAAGAGAAGTCACAAGTACTATGGCAAAAATAATTTCAAATCATTCAAGGATAAAGGTAAGAAAACATGTTTTATGGCTAAAGATTTTGATGATAGTGAAGAAGAAATTGTTTTTATTGCTATAAAAGATGAATCTGATGATGATGAAGATAAGATGGCACTTATTTCTCATATAAGAAAAGATGACATATGGATAATAGAAAGCGGATGTTCACACCACATGACTGGTGACAAGACAAAATTTGAATATCTAGAAGACTATGATAGTGGTAATGTAAGATTTGGAAACAATGAACCTTGTTGTATAAAAGGAAAAGGAAGAATCTCATTAACCAAAGAACTCATATGTGATAATGCTTATTGGGTTGAAGGACTAAAACATAATCTTCTAAGTGTAGCACAGCTAATCAACACTAGTTTCAAGGTTGAATTCATGAATGGTCAAGCAAGACTGCTGGATGGAAAAGGAAAACTCATTGGATCAGGCAAACAAACAAAAGGTAACTTATTTTATCTTGATCTCAGTGAATATTCATGCTTTATTGTTCAAATAGAAGAAAGTTGGCTATGGCACAAAAGGTTATGTCATGTGAATTTTGATAACATGATAAAAATAAGCAAATTCAAGAAGGTTAGAGGCATTCCTACTTTGAAGAAACCTGATACTAGTCTATGTAAGAATTGTCAGATTGACAAAATGAGTAAAACTAGTTTCAAGAGTAAGAACTATCAGTCTAAAGAAATTTTGGAAATTGTGCATACTGATTTATGTGGACCTATTGGAATACAAAGCTATACTGGAGATAAATTCTTTATTCTTTTCATTGATGATTATTCTAGAATGATGACTGTCATGTATTTAAGAGAAAAATCAGAAGCATTTGAAAAGTTCAAATAGTACTTAGCAAGAGTGGAAAAGGAAACAGGGAAAAGATTGAAATACTTAAGATCAGACAGAGGTGGTGAATTCATCTCCCATGATTTTAACAACTTTTGCATTGAAAGAGGAATCAAAAGACAGGTATCAGCTCCTAGAACTCCTGAGAAGAATGGAATAGCAGAAAGAAGAAACAGATCTATTATAGATTGTGCAAGGACTCTAATGATAGAAAAGAACATCGCTATAAAATACTGGAAGGAAGCTATCAGTACTGCAGTTCATACCTTGAACTGAGTACAATTGAAGAAAGACATTCAAAACTCCTTATGAATTATGGTATGGCTATAAACCTAATGTAAGTTACATGAAAATATTTGGTAGCAAGTGTTATATCTTAAAAGAATCTAGAAGAAATAAATTTGATGTGAAAAGTGATGAAGGAATATTCCTAGGATATTCTGGCAAAAGCAAGGCATACAAATGTCTGAACTTATCTACTCACAAAGTCATAGAAAGTATACATGTAAAATTTGATGAGTTTGTAGAAAAGACTGAAGAAGAAAGCAAAAGGGAACCTGAGAACTACAAAAGATTCATTTACATTGAACCTGAAATATTGGTAGACACAACTATCAATAAGGAAACTATATCTACCGAGCCGAGCACAGTTACCGAGTCACAAACCGAGTCACAGGAAGAAGTTCAAACTGAGTCACAGGAAGAAATTCAAACCGAGTCTCAGCCTGAAGTTACCGAGCAAATATCTACCGAGCCCGAGCAACCTGAAGAAGAAATCCTAGAAGACAACAGCATGAATCATTCAAAAGGCAAGGAACCTATACTAGCCAAATATGTCAGAAGACATCATACACCAGATCAAATTATTAGAAACAAATCAGATGGTACTATGACAAGAAGCAAGCTAAAAGGTACATGTCTGCTTACTGACTTTGAACCTAGAAATATCAAAGATGCATTGGAAAATGAAAGTTGGATTGAAGCAATGAATGAAGAATTAGAACAAATACAAAAGAACAAAACATGGACTCTTGTACCTAGACCTAAAGATAAGAATGTAATTGGAACAAAATGGGTATTCAGGAATAAGCTGAATGAAGATGGTCAAGTATCTAGAAACAAAGCTAGACTGGTATGTAAAGGTTATTCTCAAGAAGAAGGTATAGATTATGGAGAAACTTTTTCTCCTGTTGCAAGATTAGAAGGTGTAAGAACTCTACTTGCTTATGCAGCACACAAAGGATTTAAGGTATATCAGATGGATATAAAATCTGCATTTCTCAATGGAATTCTTGATGAAGAAGTCTACATTGAACAACCAGAAGGTTTTGTTGATCCAGATAAAAAGGACATGGTCTGCAGGTTACACAAAGCATTGTATGGTTTGAAACAAGCTCCTAGAGCATGGTATGAAAGACTCCATAACTATTTGATTCAGATTAATTTCAAAAGAGCCAATGATAACATCAATCTGTATATTAAAGAAGGACCGGATGACAAAATTGTATTAGCAGAAATATTTGTGGATGATACTATATTTACAGGGAATGAGGATCAGTGCAAAGAATTTTCAGAATAAATGAACAAAGAATTTGAAATGTCTATGTTTGGTTTAATAAAATTCTTTGTTGGTCTTCAAATTCAGCAAAGCAAGAATGGTATATACATTACTCAATCTAAATACATTAAGGAAATACTTAAGAAGTTTGGTATGGAAGATTCAAAACCAGTTGGTACACCCATGTGTACTGGACTAAAACTTACCAAAAATGATGATTCAAAAGAAGTTGATCAGACCCTATACCGATCTATGATTGGAAAATTGCAGTATGTAGTACATACAAGACCTGATATTGCCTTAGCAGTCAGTATAGTAGCTAGATTCTCAGCAAAACCTAAGGAAAATCATATGATGGCAATCAAAAGAATCTTAAGATACTTAAGAGGAACTGAAGAATATGGTTTTTGGTATAAATTTGAAGGCAATCTAGACTTAAAAGTGTTTACTGATGCTGATTGGGCAGGAAACATTGATGATAGAAAAAGCACAAGTGGTGGAGCATTTTTTCTTAGGAAAAGACTGGTATCCTGGACTAGTAAAAAGTAAAATTGCACATCTCAATCCACAGCTGAAGCAGAATATGTTGCTGCTGCAGTAAACTGTTCAAATATTGTTTGGTTTAAACAGTTATTAGAAGGTATGAAGGTTGAAATCAAAGAACCAGTTGTTATATTTTGTGACAATACCAGTGCGATAAACATTTCAAAGAATCTAGTGATGCATTCTAAAACCAAGTACATTGCTATTAAATATCACTTTGTCAGAGAATTGGTGCAGGATAAGGAAATCAGATTAGAATATATTCATACAAAAGAATAGATTGCAGACATTTTTACCAAACCATTACCTAAGGATGCATTTGTGTATCTAAGAGGTAAGTTAGGGGTCATTCCCCTATCCGAGGCTCACTAAATACAGTTTTAGTGATGCATCAACCAGAAAATGATTGAAAATCAACCAGTTGATGCATCATATTCAAGGAATCATTGCATATGAATCAGTACTTGAGGTACATTAATTTTCACCGGTAATATGTGAATTGTCTTTGGCATGTGTTGTCAAAGAGGGAATGTTTGCTATGTCTTTTCTATTACTTCAAGAAATTTTCAATAGTCAGAAGGAAGAATTTTCAAGATAAAGGAAGTTTGCTGACAGAGGGAGATTTGAATCTGAACCGAGCTAACTCTTTCAAATTTCTTATGCTATGACATATTGTGTTGCCATCAATGCCAAAGAGGGAGATTGTTGGAAACAATTGTCTGAAAGAAATTGCTACTCAAATTATGTATTGTCTTTGATGTCACACAATGTCATAGTCCGCAGCAATCAGTTCCTACCGAGCTCAGTCGGTCTGCCAGACAGGAATATTAGTGCTTACCGAGTCCACTCGGTTATCAAAGAAAATCAGTGTCTACCGAGTCCACTCAGTTATCAAAGAAAATTTAGCATTTACCGAGTTCAGTCGGTCGTCAAAGAAAATTCAGTGTTTACCGAGTTTAGTCGGTCGTCAAAGAAAATTCAGTGTTTACCGAGTTCAGTCGGTCATCAAAGGAAATTCAGTGTTTACCGAGTTCAGTCGGTTATCGAAGGTAAAGGATTGTCGATGTTTACCGAGTTCCCTCGGTCTCCGAAAGATTGTAGAAAGTTATGGTCACCGAGCACTGTCGGCCCTTGAAGGATTTTTGCAAATAGAGTTTGCTTAATTCAGCCGACTGTTATACTAAATAATGTCAATTTGACAAATCTAAAATCATATAAATAAAAGGTCAAATGTGAAAAATAAACAAGAAATATAGCAGAAGATTTATAGAAGAAAGATAGGAAAGGTGTGTGCGAATTTGTGAAGGATGTTCAGATATCCTTGAGGTGCAGCACAGATTTATTCGATCAGGAAGGATCACACATATGCAGAACAGAGATCTGTAATTAGCAAGACAGTTGCATTATTATACAGGTCATTTTTCATTGTTACCTTCTTATCATTGTAACAGTGAATTCTAAATCTCTTAACCGAGTTGGTTTAACAACCATATTGTAAATCCTCTAACAAGGTGACAATTCCATTGAATTGTTTTCAAGACATCTTACCAGGCCACTCCTAGCAGGGTGTTTAAATCCTCTAACAAGGTCACACCTAACAGTGTGTTTTGTAACCTTTTACCGGGTTGGCTTCTAACCGGGCATCACTTCAGAAAAGTGAAAATCAGTATCTAGATACATTGGTGGTTTTTCCCATATTGGGTTTCCACGTTAAATCTTGTGTCTCTTGTGTTCTTAATTTCTATCTTAATCATACACCAGTGCTGATGAATATCTAAAAGATAATTTTGCTAATACTTTCTGCATCTTCAAAGTTACTGCAATCTATTTACCGAGTACTAAAACAGATAACATTTTTAAGATATCCTAAGGGATCTGGAAAGAATTAATTGTGAAGTGTTTTATGGTTGACTGATTCACCCCCCCTCTCAGTCACTTCATCCATATTCCATCAGTACTTTGTAGAATCACCAATACTGGCCAGATGCAGCTTCATCAAGCTTTTCCATGCAGGGAAGTTTTTCTTATTCAGCTTTGGTACCTCCTTCTTATACATCCTGATCATTTTCTTCAAGTCCCTTTAAACTTGATTTCTGTAAATACCAATAATAAGAAACATGAATCTGATACCAATTGTTAATATGATTTAGAAAAATAGAGAGGGGGGGTGAATCAGTTGTTCTCAGGTCCTGATGTATAAAACAAACTTCAAAAACTTTTCTTTAAATGAGATCTAACAACCAAAACCAACTCGGTCATCACTAATTCTATAATAGAAACATATAAATTTGCATTCCACTACCCAACTGTATCTAACTTGTAAAACATAGAAATGTTCAAACCAAAACTGATGCAGGAGCATCCTGGGTGTACGAGCAATCTTGCATCACCCAAAAATATTTCTATTTTTGTATTCAATAAGGGCTATCTTGTGCAGAGCTGCTATTTATGGAAAGTTACTATTTTTGGTAATTTTCGTATTTGCTCAGAATGATCTGATTTCTTTCTTGGAGGTTCATTTTGGTCATATAAGTCTGCCAGTAAAGTTTCATTGCCAGATCAAGTGTGTATTGGAAGATATTGAAGATTTTCGGTATTGGCAGCAGGGGACAGAAACTTTGAACTCAGTTTTGAAAGCTTTAGAGGCCCCGGATGAGGTCGAATTTTGGGCTGAATGAAGCTTGCTTGATTCAGGCGTTGTAGAGATCCTCGCGCCCTTTCCGAAATGGGGTTACAATAGTCAATCGGGTCAACTGGTGATGACTTATGGTCTTCGGAAGTTGGGTCACCTGAAATGGCGGAAAATAATTTTTCTTCAAAATTTCTGTTCGGGTTTCAAAATTTATTTTGAGCCAACTATGATGTAATGAAATGTAAAATAAAAATAATTCTAAGTTTGGTCGGCCTTATTGGCTAAAATTCTGGAACATTCCCAGGCGGTGGAAAATTGCCTATATAAAGAAGGCTGTATTATTGTCTTAGGTAGTTCAGAATAGTTCTGGGTAGTAGTTCTGGGTAATAGTTCGAGGCTTTGTCCTACAGAATATTGTAAGGAAATGCCCATGTGGCTTTGCATATTGTAATTTTGAAAGTTTGTAATTCCACATTTGTGGAGATAATAAGAAGCCAATTTTTCTGTTCTTGCATATTGTTGTGGTTTCTCTGTTTCTGTTATGTGTTTGTGGTATTAAGGGGAGCACCCTTCATCAAGTGGTATCAGAGCAGGTTTTCCTGAGTGTGTAAATAGATCGCCGACTGTGAGGCAGTTTGCACCAGGACCGTGGTTAGGGTTTCAGCGCGCATCGCAAAAATGCCTCCACGAAGAGAACGTGGCGGAAGAGCTGGTGCTATGACACCTGAGGTTAGAGAGCTGCAGAGACAAGTGCGAGCATTGCAAGAAGAGATTCACAGAGGAATGAATCTTAATGTCAGAGACGAAAGCGAGGATGAAGCCGAAGAAGAATATCAAGAAGGAGAAGTTGAAATTGTGAACCAGGAGGAAGAAAGACTTTTTCGGGCGATTTCCAAGATTGGGAAAAGACCTAAGATTGAGGTTCCTACATTTTTTGGAAATCTTAACCCAGAGGAATTGATCGACTGGATCAATGAATGTGAAGAATATTTTGAGTATGAAGATGTTGAGGATCTTGATAGGGTCAAATTTGTGAAGGCCAGACTGAAAGGTCATGCGAAGATATGGTGGCAAGAGATTCAGTTGGAGCGAAATAGAAGGGGAAAGGAGAAAATCACGAGATGGGATCGGATGGTGGATAAATTGAAGCGACAGTTCATTCCTGTTGATTATGAGCTTGACCTACTGAAGAAAATGCAGAGTTTGAAGCAAGCAGGAAGATCTGTTCAGGAGTATACAGAAGAGTTCTATCGACTTCTCATCAGAACAGGCCATGCAGAAGCTGATAAGGAGAAAGTTGCCCGATACCTTAATGGGTTAAGGCCAAGCATTCAGGAGGAGCTGAATCTGGTTCGAATGAATAGTATTGAAGAGGCATACCAGTTTGCCCTAAAAGTAGAGAAAAAGCTAAACAAGAAGTTTGAGAGCAGACAAAATGGAAGAGGTCGCGGTGGACGATCTGGTGGACGGTCATATGGTGGCCAAAATGAAGATCCGAAAAAGAAGGATGAGGCCAGTAGCAGTCAGAATTAGCGAGGAAATAATTTCAATTGCTTCCAGGATCAGAATAATAGAGATCAAAGAGAAAGAGGAAGAGGACAAGGATCTGGAAGAGGTGGCTTCCGTGGAACATGTTTTCACTGTGGAGAAGAAGGTCACAGGGCATTTGAATGTCCTCAGCGCCAAGGCATAACAGATAGGAGAAATGAAGGCCAGACCAGAGTTGCACATGTTGATGAAGATGCTAGATCATCAAATTCTGAAGATGCTGAAAGAGGAGAAACGCTAATTAATAGAAGAGTCTTGCTGAGTGGTGAGAATGAACCTGAACAAAGGAGGAGCCTGTTTCGCACTAGATGCAAGTGTGAGGGTAAATGCTGTGATGTGATTATCGATAGTGGAAGCACTGACAATTTGGTGTCAGAAGAGATGGTGACAAAGTTGAAGCTCAAGAGACAGAAACACCCACATCCATATCGGATTGCCTAGGTGCAGGATGACCACAAGGTCATGGTCAGTGAACAGTGCCCGGTAAAGTTCAAGATCGGCGGATACCAAGATGAGGTATTGTGTGATATCATATCTATGGATGCATGTCATATGTTGTTGGGTAGACCATGGCAGTTTGAGAGATGTGCTGTACATGATGGTCATGCGAATACCTATTCCCTGACAAAGGATGGAGTGTGACATAAGCTAAAACCATTGAAGGAGACTGAAGAAAAGGTATGTGGTACTGCAAGGATAACTTTTGTTGATGGAAGAAATTTCCTAGATGGTATGAGGCATGAGCATGTATGTTTTGCTTTAATTCCAAAAGCTGGTAAAGAGGAAGTAGAAGATGTTCCTGTAGAAGTTGCAGATTTGTTGAATGAGTTTCAGGATATTGTATTTGATAACGTGCCTGATGGATTACCACCAGTCAGGAAGATCAGTCATCAGATGGACTTGATCCCAGGAGCGAGTTTGCCGAATAAGGCAGCACACAGAATGACACCTGCAGAAAGTGAGGAGTTGAACAGACAAGTACATGAGTTGTTACAGAAAGGATTGATCCGTGAGAGTCTGAGTCCCTGTGCTGTACTAGCGGTATTAGCACCAAAGAAGAATGGAGAATGGAGGATGTGTACAGATTCTAGGGCAATAAACAAGATCACAATCAAGTACAGGTTTCCATTGCCACGAATGGATGATATTATGGACTGTTTGAGTGGAGCTGTGTATTTTTCAAAGATAGATCTAAAAAGTGGATATCATCAGATTCGGATCAGAGAAGGAGATGAATGGAAGACTACCTTCAAGACAAAGGAAGGACTGTATGAGTGGTTAGTCATGCCTTTTGGGCTAACCAATGCACCGAGCACTTTCATGCGGCTCATGAACGAGGTTCTGAAAGAATTTATGGGTAAGTTTGTCATTGTTTATCTAGATGATATTTTGATCTTTAGTAAGACATTGGAGGAGCATATGATGCATATTCGTATGGTATTTGAGAAGCTAAGAGAAGAGAAATTGTTGATTAATTTGAAGAAGTGCAGTTTTGTGAAGAAAGAGTTGGTGTATTTGGGGTTTGTAGTTTCAGGAGAAGGTCTAAAAATGGACCCAGAGAAGGTACAGGCTATCCTTGAATGACCTACTCCAAGGAATGCTACTGAAGTAAGATCTTTTCATGGTCTAGCTAGCTTTTACAGAAAGTTTATCAGAAATTTTAGCAGTATTTGTGGACCCTTGACTGAAACAATGAGAGGAGATAGAAAAGAGTTTAAGTGGACTAATGGGGCAGAAAAGAGTTTTCAATTATTGAAACAAAAAGTTACAAAACAACCTATTTTAGCACTTCCAGATTTTAATAAGGTGTTTCAAGTAGATTGTGATGCTAGTGGTACTGCAATAGGAGCTGTTATGAGCCAAGAAGGTAAACCTGTTGCGTATTTCAGTGAGAAGTTAAATGATGCCAAGAGAAAATATTCTGTTTATGATCAGGAATTTTATGCTATAGTTCAAGCATTAAAGAAGTGGAGACACTATTTGCTTCCTAAGGAGTTTGTTTTGTATACTAATCATCAAGCTTTGCAATATTTGAATAGTCAAGGAAAGTTGAATCAAAGGCATTTGAAATGGGTTGAGTTTTTGCAGAGTTATACATTTGTTTTGAAACATAGGAGTGGAAAGTCTAATAGGGTTGCAGATGCTCTTAGCAAAAGGCAGCTATTGCTGACGGAAATGCAGATTGAAGTGGTTGGGTTCAAGGAGCTCAAGAATTTGTATCCAGAGGATCCTGATTTTGGTGAAGCTTGGAAAGCTTGTACAGAACCTGTTACTCTAGACAGGACGAAATGGTTGGATTTCATCATCCAGGATGATATGCTATTCAGAGGAAGTCAGTTGTGCATTCCACAAAGTTCTATGAGGGAGAATCTCATCAAAAAGAAGCATAGTGGAGGATTGGATGGACACTTTGGTCATGATAAAACCGTTGGTTTGGTTAGTGAGAATTATTATTGGCCGCAGTTGCAGCAAGATGTGAAGAAGTTTGTACAGAGTTGCAGAGCATGTCAGATGGCGAAAGGAGTGAAGCAGAATACAGGATTGTATCAGCCATTACCCGTACCAGAGAAGCCTTGGGAGGATATCAGCATGGACTTTGTTCTTGGTTTACCGAGGACTCAGCGGGGACATGATTCAATTTTTGTAGTGGTTGATAGATCTTCAAAGATGGCACATTTCATTCCCTGCAAGAAGACTAATGATGCTGTTCATATAGCAGAATTGTTTTTCAGAGAAGTAGTGAGACTTCATGGTTTGCCACAGACCATAGTTTCAGATCAGGACACTAAGTTTGTTGGATATTTCTGGCGTACATTGTGGAAGAAGTTGAAGACAGATTTGAAGTTCAGTTCATCACATCATCCACAGACTGATGGACAGACAGAGGTGGTGAATAGGAGTTTGGGAAATTTGCTGAGATGTTTGGTTGGAGATAAGCCAACAGGATGGGATTTGATTTTACCATAGGCAGAATTTGCATACAATAATTCTGTCAACAGGAGCACTGGTAAATCACCATTCCAGATTGTATATGGAAGTAGTCCAAGAAATGTATCTGAATTGAGGAAGATAGATAAAGGAGAAATAAGTAGTGCTGAAGCTGAGGATTTTGTAGAACACTTGAAGAACATCCATGGGGAGGTGAGGAAGCATATTACCAAGATGAACACACAGTATAAGGCTAAGGCAGATGAGAAAAGGAGGTATAAGGAATTTCAGGTTGGAGATGAAGTCATGGTTCATTTGCGGAAGGAGCGGTTTCCAGTTGGTACATATAACAAGCTGAAAATGAAGAAGTTTGGACCATGTAAGATACTGAAGAAACATGATTCAGAAAATGCATATGAGGTAGAATTGCCTACTGAGCTAAATATTTCCCCAGTGTTTAACATTTCAGATTTGACAGAGTATCATGAAGGAGGTGTTGAAGATGAGATCACAGCAGCACAGTGGAGTATTCCATCAACTAGTTCAGACACTAAGGAGATCGAAGATATACTGGACAGTCGTGTTGGCAGAAGCACAAGGAATAGGACATATGAAGAATATCTGGTCAAGTGGAAAGGACGACCTGTTGAAGATTCATCATGGCTAACAAGGGTGGAGGTTAACCGTCTTGGTTTTCCTCTGCACACCTGAGTCGTGACAGGGTCACTTCTCAAATTACCCTGGGTGTCTGATGCAGGAGCATCCTGGGTGTAAGAGCAATCTTGCATCACCCAAAAATATTTCTATTTTTGTATTCAATAAGGGTTATCTTGTGCAGAGCTGCTATTTATGGAAAGTTACTATTTTTGGTAATTTTCGTATGTGCTCAGAATGATTTGATTTCTTTCTTGGAGGTTCATTTTGGTCATATAAGTCTGCCAGTAAAGTTTCATTGCCAGATCAAGTGTATATTGGAAGATATTGAAGATTTTCGGTATTGGCAGCAGGGGACAGAAACTTTGAACTCAGTTTTGAAGGCTTTAGAGGCCCCGGATGAGGTCGAATTTTGGGCTGAATGAAGCTTGCTTAATTCAAATGTTGTAGAGCTCCTCGTGCCCTTTCCGAAATGGGGTTACAATAGTCAATCGGGTCAACTGGTGATGACTTATGGTCTTCGGAAGTTGGGTCACCTGAAATGGCGGAAAATAATTTTTCTTCAAAATTTTTATTCGGGTTTCAAAATTTATTTTGAGCCGACTATGATGTAATGAAATGTAAAATAAAAATAATTCTAAGTTTGGTCGGCCTTATTTGCTAAAATTCTGGAACATTCCCAGGCGGTGGAAAATTGCCTATATAAGGAAGGCTGTATTATTGTCTTAGGTAGTTCAGAATAGTTCTGGGTAGTAGTTCTGGGTAATAGTTCGAGGCTTTGTCCTACAGAATATTGTAAGGGAATGCCCATGTGGCTTTGCATATTGTAATTCTGAAAGTTTGTAATTCCACATTTGTGGAGATAATAAGAAGCCAATTTTTCTGTTCTTGCATATTGTTGTGGTTTCTCTGTTTCTGTTATGTGTTTGTGGTATTAAGGGGAGCACCCTTCATCAAAAACATTCACACAAGCATTGACACTAGGATTTATAGTGAAAACCTAATATGGGAAAAACCACTTTGTAACATGCTACTATTATTTTCACTCTTCTGAAGTGAGCTCGGTTAAAAGCCAACCCTGTCAAAGGTTACAATACACACTGTTAGGTGTGACCCAGTTAAAGGATTTCAATCACCCTATTAAAAGTGAGACTTGTTAAAGGACTTACATACAATCCATTAGAATGTAACCTTGTTCAAAGGATTTAAACATATGACTGTTAGGTCAACCTCTGTTAAAAGGATTTTGACTGTTACAATGGTTAGAAAGTAGCAGCAATATTGATCTAAGAAACATACAACTCACTTTGCAAATATCAAATCTAATTCTGTACACAAATACTGGTTTACTGACTTTGAAACTTTGCCATCTCCATCTCTGATCTGCTCAGAACTTTTCTTCAAGAAATCACCACACTTCTCCTTTAGCCTTTTCTGCTTATACAGTCAATAACATCTACCAATCTTCCAGCATCCTCTTTTCACCCATGTACACACATATCTAATTCTTAAGTTCCCTTAATACTTCCTCAATTAGGTTAATTCATCTTTTGCTGCTCAATCTCCTTTGTAGATCTTAGGGTTAGGTCAGATTCATTGAATCTACCCGCTTTATGTTCTTCGGATCCTTTTCTAGAAACATCTCAAATCTCTTAAAAATTTACAATAAAATGTTTTTCAGTGCATTCAGTGCTTTCAAACAATCAATAAATAAAGTCAACATGTTTTACATAATCCAAGAATTCAACAATGTCAGCTCCAAATCTGAATTCTCTTCAAATATAAAAATGTTGATGCTTAGTCAATACTGTGATCAACTACTCAGTCTTCATGTAGAAAGCTCGGTCATTACTAAAAATGTTTCTTCAGCTTATACTGACTCGGTTGACACTAACATTACTCGGCTTGAACATGATTTCTCCATTTTTGCTTGGTCAAGCCTACCAGTTTAGTTTTCAATCTTACTAAGATAAACAATACATTGTCTCATCATTGTACAACATAGTCAAGTACACTTTGTAGTATCAAGATAACTCAAACTTTCCTTAGGTGCTATTGTTACCATCCTTTCTTTCCCTTCTTCACAACAATACAATAGATATAGTACTTTTCTAAGTAGCAACAATCTTACCAGTTAAGGTTTGGCATCAATGACAACACAACAATTGCTTCAATTGTAGTTTCCAACAAAAAAAAGGGCAGAGCTACTTCAGACGACGATGAATTAAAAGAAACTGAGAATTCATAAAATGCAAAAACTACCAGATGACTAGTCAACAGTTATACAATTAGAACTGCTATAGTACCACATGAGCTCCATTAACTTCATGAAACATAGTGACTGAAGAATTGTTTCATAACAGTACTGAGCTTTTTGGAGTATTCCAACATGAAAATAAAATCACACGCTTTTTGATGGGTGTTCATTGACAGATATCAACATATCATAAATTCTCAGATTTCAACCTAAAATTCTTAGGTTTTCCTTCAATTACGTTGAAATTCCTTCCCATTGAGGCCAAATTCAATAAATTCTATAGGATGGGTCATATTCATTTGCATAAAATAAATTTAAAAATGAGTTTATAGTTTGAAAACACATATTAGAGATCAGATTTATGAAAATTTTAGTCTATAATGATCAATATATTTCTTTCCCATTAGATCATGTAGATTCTTTCCCATTAGTTCATGTAGATTTTTTTGTCATTAACATTTGAACGATCCATTTTTGATGCAGATATTAAGAGAAGAGGATTGATAGACCATAGTATTTAAAAAATATTGGCGACAAAAAATCTACATAATATATCAAATAACAAAAGATAGTCTACTTATCTAAATAGAGGAGAAGATAGATTTGGTTTTTGAATGGACCAGCTTATACTATTAAGATTGCCTGCAAACCTTTAGAAAGGCAAACCACATAATAGACAAAGAGAATGGCTATTAATTAGTGCTATTTTAAAGATGTAGATTACTTAACTTTGCTCCAATAAAATTAAATACTAATTTATGTGTAAAAGAAAGAGTAATGAAGATTACTTGATCATCTGATTATCTATTATATAAATTCTTGCAATAGTCACATTGTTGAGGGAAATTTCTTAAATTCAGATCATATAATATCTACTAACCTTAAAATTTTCATATGTCTCAAATGCCATTTGATAGACCTATAAGATTGCAACATCAAACGACCATCTAAAACCCTTTGGATTGTGTAAGTTCATTCAACATGGCCAAAAGAAATTTCTAAAAGAAATAATAGGAATAAGTTTATAATGGTTGAAATCACCCATGCTCAAATGGAAAGGTACTTTACAAGGGCTTGTGATGATGTTGAATGAAATTGATAGTTCAAGGTAGAATTCCTTCAGATTATGAAGTAGATAACTGAATCGAATTTGCTATTTCAAGATGAAATTCTTCAAGTAAATTATTAAGAGGAAAACAAGGAGAAGCTTTTGATGAAGAAGCATACAATTTTGTGAAAGAAAGCAAGACTAATGTCCATATCTTGGTTTCTTTCATTTTCATGGAATTAAGAATTAAGAATATAGGAACTGAAGGAATTAAGAATAGAATAAATGAACTAATTTAACACTTCACCTACTAAAAAACACAAACCAATGAAATAATCCACATTAGGCCAAGACAGGTTGATGCATTCAATACGAGAATACTTACACAAAATGAAGCTGAATCATGCCAGACAATGACAATGAGAAGTTGACTATTGGCCCTTCTAGTTTTTTATTTGATAGTTGCCTGACAATGACACATTCAAAATGCACTTATGAACAAAGACCTAGAATGAATGAAATTGATTAAATAATGAAGGTATGTTAGTTTGAGCTTCATTTGGTTTCAAGAAAACTATAATATTCTCTACTTAACAAGGCCAACCACGTGAAGGTGGAAACTCATCTGGCCTCACCCTCCTTCCCCCTAACATCAATCTAAATTCCCCATTAACACATAACAATATTCATTAACATGACATATAATTCAATATTAATACACAACATTCATAGATAATTACTTAAAATAATGTTCATGGAGTTATTATGATAGTTATGCTGATATTTTTGTCACAATTGATGTTCAGGATAGGGGAAAAGCACCTACAACAATAGAGGCAATCACTGTCGATATAGATGACGATATCCCATAAATCCCTAATATAATAAATATTTCTTACTTCAAAATGATGTGCTCGTGCCATCAATATATCTATCCTCTTCAGCATCTCTTCGGTTGGATTTGCATCTTCCAAAATAGTAATAATTATTATATTAGGGATTTGGGATATCCTCATCTGTATCTATAGATATTGCCTCTATTGTTGCAGGTGCTTTTCCCCTATTTGATATTTATATTCAGGTGTCCACACTCATTCTGTTGCTTGTTGCTAGCGGGTCACAGTCAGTGATTGGGAGAGCCCTGTTTTGGCACCAGTCATGTAGTACAAGCACTAGAATTGAGTTTTTCAACATGGCTAGGAAATTTTTGTATATCAACATGCGATAGAGTTTTTTGCCCAAACTCTATCTCATGTTGATATACAAAAATTTCCCAGCCCATGCCAAAAAACTCAATTCTAGTGCTTATATTGAGACCTTAAATTATTGAGCTTCTCTTTGTTTCGAGAATAGTTTAACATTCTCTGAGAAACATAATTGTAGGCATCATGGTCACATTTTTTTGGAGACAATGTAATTGAGTGGTATACCCAGATGATGGAGATAAACTTCTGCACCTCCGATTCCAAGTTGTTCTACATCTGGTAGTGTCAACTTGGAATCAGAGGTGCAAAAGTTGTACTTCATCTGGGTATACAACTCAATTATGTTGTCTCCAAAAAAATGTGACCATGATGCCTACAATTATGTTTGTCAGCTATTGTGAAATCCTTGTCACCCTTAGCTGCCATCCTAAGCCCTTCTTCCCTCTCCAGTTCTTCAAGGCTCTGCAAGATATCTGGATCAATAAAGTCTGCAACATTGTGTCCATCCATGATCTCAGGAATATCATCTTCTTTCCACTCTTCATTTTCCAAAATATACCGCTTCTTCAAGCTTGTAGAGTAGTCTCTAGTGGTTACAAATCAATCTTATTACAAACTACAATAAGAGGCTTAGTAAGTCTAATTTAATTTGTCTATGGACCGAGACCTTAAATTATTGAGCTTCTCTTTGTTTCGAGAATAGTTTAATTAACATTCTCTACTTAACATGGCCAACCATGTGAAGGTGGAAGCTCATCTGGCCCCTCCTAGGAGCCTCTTATGACCCTTTACAACATTTTAAGACCTCTAAGTTGTATTCTTAGAGGTCTTAAATGGTCGTAAAGGGTCATAAGGGGTCCTTGGACACAATAGATGAGAAACATAATTGTAGGAATCATGGTCACATATTTTTGGAGATAATGTAATTGAGTTGTATACCCAAATGATGGAGTGCAACTTCTGCACCTCTGATTCCAAATTGACATTGTGGGATTCAAAGACCATAGATAAGGAATAAATTTAGAGAGCGGAGGAGGGCCATAATGATAAAAATAATACAGGACAAACCTCAAGTTAAATGAGGTAACTGCAAACATTTTAATAGATTTTTATTATTAAATAATGAAATTTGCATATACTAGTGTTCTAAGCCCCCTCATTACATGATTTATTATTGTAAGCCCCCTCTAACTTATGCATCTAGAAAATTAAACTACAACCTATTGGGATTGAGACAAACCTTATAGAACAACAACAACAACTAGGAAGGATCGCTTTCCAACATCTGTTGGATACATCTATTGGAGGACCTTGTATTCATGAGCTACAGATGTATTCAAAAGATGTTGGAAATCGATCATTCCTAGCTGTTGTTGTTCTCTAAGATTTGTCTCAATCCCAATAGGTTGTAGTTTCATTTTCTAGATGCGTAAGTTAGAGGGGGCTTACAATAATAAAT
Organism: Chamaecyparis obtusa; assembly: GCA_027943335.1. NCBI lineage: Eukaryota > Viridiplantae > Streptophyta > Pinopsida > Cupressales > Cupressaceae > Chamaecyparis > Chamaecyparis obtusa. Next base: position 3,609,292 of record BSBK01001154.1, on the reverse strand, counting down.
CATGTAATGAGGGGGCTTAGAACACTAGTATATGTAAATTTCATTATTTAATAATAAAAATCTATTAAAATGTTTGTAGTTGCCTCATTTAACTTGAGGTTCATCTTGTATTATTTTGGTCATTATGGACCTCCTCCGCTCTCTAAATTTAATACTTATCCATGGTCTTTGTATCCCGTAGTGTCAACTTGGAATCGGAGGTGCAGAAGTTGCACTCCATCGCTTGGGTATATAACTCAATTACGTTGTCTCCAAAAAATTGTGACCGTGATGCCTACAATTATGTTTCTTAGCTGTCATGTTTATAAAGGGAGACTTCATACCATGCTGTGCTCAAACTTTAGCGAGACTTCATACCATGCAACGTTCGTAGATTATGTTCAATGCGTTATTTATGCTTGTATTGGTGGGAAAACTCTTGAAAACACACAAAAGAGATTGCATTCAACCATGTTGTTTACATGACACATGTAGTTTACCTCTAGCATACATCAGCGTTGCATACAAATCTACAGACACTGCATGGTGTAAAGCCTCGCTCAAGCTTGAAAATGATAGTCAATCCATAGTCAAGGTCAAGGAACAAATGGAATAACCAAGATAATACTATACGTTAAATCATGTGATTGATAACAGATTAGGGCTCACCTGAGCCATAAACATGAAGAATTATTCTAAAAAAAGATGTAAACCATATATATGCGCACTTGAGGTAAAGAGAAGTTATGTCATATCAATATTAAAATATTACTTACAATATGAAAATAGTAAACTAACTAATTCTTGAGTTCATCTCTGCATATGGTCGCAACAAAGATATGCAATTACAATATAGAGAAGGCATCGTAAAAATATAATTTTGGAATTTTCCCTAGCCTGACATGTTTTGCACTCAAATCCTTCATCGCATATAAGTGGAGATGGGCGGATAGATGCAGATGAGTTGTCATCGACCCAACTAAAGTATCTGCAGCCATTATTTCCCTATGATACCTAGTCTACATTATATCTTATATTATAATGAATAGTATTTACATTAGAAACTTTAAATATATACACATTAGCAACCTTTTTTCTATTTGGGCAGCACCAAAATTGTCATCTAGGGCTGTTCGGTGTCCGTGAAGTCTTCGACACACACTGCCCACTACCACATTGACAGTTTGGCACATTGACAAGAGTCATTGAGCCTATATAAATAATGCACCGCACCATCATTACTACATTTATTATTTTTATATGAAATTGTAGACACCTAAAAATCTTTTAGAAAATAAAGTATTTTTATTTTCTAAAAAATCCCTGATGACATCATCATTTGTTAATTAATTAATTACTTAATTAATTAATTTATTTTTATGTCATTAAAACCCTTTATCTTAATTAAAAATATTTAATTAAGAAATCCCTCCCAAAAATGTTTAAATCTTATTTAAACATTATTCCCCTGTTTATTAATTATTTAATTAATAAATTGACCAAAAATTCCAAAATAAATAATTAATTTATTTTTTGCCCAAAACTTGGCCAATTTCTTTAAGACCACTAACCTCTTCCAGCATCTTCTAATCCTTCTTTAATTTCGATTAAAGACTAATCCCATCATTTCCTAACCCTAATCCCAACTCAAGAATATTTAATTAAGATTAAATATTAATCCTAATCCTAATCACCCCCTAACCTTGTCACATTCCCTAACCAAGGTTAGCCAGCTCCTAAGCTTAACCCAAAGTCAACAAATTTCTAGAAACTTCTCTTACATGCATTAAATGCATTTAAGGCCTCCTTATCCCTCTTACATGCATTTATGATGCATTTAAGAAGCCCCTCACCCCTTTCTTACACCCTTTGACCTTAGGCACATTTCCCAAATTGTGCACATCCCTCCCATCTTTCAACCCAATGCCCTTGTGACACTTGTCACAAGGAGGTGGCCCTAAACTAGCACAATCCATGTGCTCCCCTTTGAATGAATCTTGGCCTCTCTTAAGGATTTTGATCCTGGCCACTCATTCCTCTTTTCCAAATCCTATAAATACCCCCTTTTCCAAGAGAAAATTCATTAGCTTAGCTTTTATTCTCATGCATTGTTATCATGCCCTTTTACTTCTAGCTTTAGCATAATCAATCCTAATTTAGCTTACTTTCAAGCATTTTAGCTCATCTTAATATAGCCTTAATGGATTAACGTAGTTTTTTTCATTGTTTTTCATAAGCATAGCATCATATCACATCTCTATTTGGTCTAAAATCAATCTTAGCATAAACATCATGTAGCTTAATCTTCATTTCAGCATCATTTGGATCCTTGAGGCGTTAGGGTCAAATCAGGTGTTCTATACCTATTTTGTGCCATTTATGAGGTTTTCATGGATCTCAATCTGTCCTAAAATGCATAAAGAACATGCTCCAAGTGCTTAGAGAGCACACCCACATCCCCTTAAGCAAGAGCAAATCAAATAGTGCTTGGGTGCACCTGTTTAAGCTCAATCTGTGGTGGCTTAGCTTAGAGTTTCCTTGTTTTGGATTGATTTCATGCTAGACTAAAATCTAATCTTTGTTTGGTTTAAGTCTTTCAAAATAGGTATCCTCAAAAGCCTTGTCCACAAAAATATACTGAGTACCATCAGAAATATTAACCATTTACAATAATGAAAAGTAAACCTAAATCAAATAGCTCATTTTTTATCAGCATGTGTAGTCTCTGTGTATATGAAAAATGAAAGAAATATGAAGCTGAAATAAAATAGTGAACAAAATAGTATTCCACATAGAGTGAATGAAATATACCATCCAAAGAAGGTGACAAAATCATGTCACGAAGCATAGACAGGAAATAAAAAGGGGACAAAAGACAAGAAATAAGAAAAATCATTACGACTATAGAAAAATCATTTATACTATAATAAAAAATAGAAACACTCTTTGTCAACAATTTACAAAATCATTAGGACTATACAAAAATAATTATGACTATAAAAAATAAAATTTTAGAAACGGACGGTTTTGATGCTTTTCCATTACAACAATTGAGCATTCATCATTTGGTATTGTGTATTCCATTTAACTATGTCAACAATGTTCAAAATCCTCTCACCAAGCACAGACAAGAAATAAGAAAAATCATTAGGACTATAGAAAAATCAAGTTCTAGAAATGGATAGTTCTGATATTGCTTTGCCATTACAACAATTGAGCATTCATCATTTGGTACTTCTTGGTGTATTCCATTTAAGTTTTTCAGTTTCCGTGTTTATGTGCATGTTCTTTATGTGTTTGGCTTCTCTCCCTCGCAAGGGATACGTCAATAGGTAATTGATTTGAAAGCAGAATGATTTGATAGTGTTTTTTCAGGATAGGCGTAATCATCCAGCCAACCTTAATTAGCAAAATTTGTGATATATGTCAAGTACTTATAATCAGTATTCCCAACAAATAGAGACTTAGTAGTAAAATCATGTCCTTTGGATTACTAGTTTACTTATAATCAGTATGTCCTGACCTACTAGTTTACTTATAATCAGTATGCCCTTGATCATTTTTCCAGTTGTTTTGTCCATTACTAAGATCTAGTAATCTGAATTTGTGCCTCTATGAGCCTTTTCAATAAATATATTTTGTGTAGATTAAAACTTCCCCATCTTTTATGTTTTGATGGAATCCTTATACTATTTACAACCTCTGGCTTGAATTGATGGATATCCACACTCTGATCTACGGCTCCCAAATTGGCGTAGAAAGATTGGACAGTGGAAAAGGTTCTTGAATTTGTATATATACACACGTATGTATATATACACACATACATGTGTGTGTATATATACACATACACACATATACACACACACACACATGTGTATATATACACAAATACACACATGTGTGTATATACATATACACACATATACACATGTGTGTATGTATATACACATATACACACACACACATTTGTGTATATATACACATATACACATGTGTGTATGTATATACACATATGTATAGACACACATATATATACACACACATGTATATATATACATCCTTATATATATACATAAATACATACATGTGTGTATATACATATACATACATGTGTGTATATACATATACACACATTTGTGTATATACACATATGTATATACAAACATGTGTATATACACACATGTATATATATACATCCTTATAGTAATATAATATACATCCTTATAGTCACGGATCCCATGAAATATTAAATTTGCTTTTAGAAAAATTGGAATTAGAAATTGGAATTTCCAATTCCACCTATTTGAGTGGAAGATGAAATGCCCATTTTGGAGGCAAAATTGGAATTTTGAAATTCCAATTCCAATTTTTTGGACAGACACAAACATGGAATTGAAGGTCACATAGTAATATTTGAAATGTTTTGAGAGTCACCTAATGTGACTATACCCACACAACAACGTCATATACTAACTTGTATAGTTTTCTTTCTCTATTTTGTTACTACAGTAGGACTTTAAGAAGAATGGGGGTCATTCCATGAACATAGAGGCCTAATATTCATGGAGTGACTTTGTTTAACTTGTATTATAAATTCCTAACATTGCATATGCAGAATTGAGCAGGGTTAAAGGTGATCACAATATTGAACAGTGAGAAAATACATTGAAAATGAATGCTAAAGTATAGCAGTGGCTAATCTGTCCAAGCAAGGGGTGAGTTTTATGTTTGGAAATGTTCTAACATGTTGAGTAGATGGTGAATTAGTCACCAATTTGATGCAAAAGTGCACGAAGATAGGACATTGAGAAAGCCCTAAAAACAAGGGTTTGGAGACACAAAATTGGGGTTTTTGGTGTTGCAATGGGACTGTGTTTAATTTCTTGGAGATTTGGACATTTTGAATCATTATAAGAGACTGCTGAAGGTTTGGGGTCTTAGAAGTATAATAGTGTGATTCCCAAACCCCAAAGAGTTGAACCCATGGATAGTCAGTATATCAAGTGGAGTGTCATTAGTATAGCTTTACGTCTTGAAATGATAAAATGAAAGTCACGCCGACAAAATGAAAGTCACTCAGAGATGATTAATTTTATAAAAAAAAATTATTATTCAAAAGAAAAAATTGTACTGTTTCCTTGTGGGATAGGTATAGGACTTCACTGATTCATTCATGTAAGTTGTGAAAACTATTCTCCCTTTAGGTCTCTAAAGACAAAAAAAGAATTCCACACTCATGAACAATTTAGACAACCACTTGTGAGGCAAAAAATTGTAACTACAAAAGCTTGGTGGAGGTCTGTCCTAAAATTAGGACTATGACTTATATGGATTCAATGGTACTTTTCTCTCCTATGACTCAATTTTAACGAATTAGATTGTGACTATAATTCAACCTTAAGACAAGACAATCACTACCTTGAGACTTAATGGCCTATGTAGATTGTGATTGTGATTCATATGATAAATTTTAATCAAAAACTCCATGATTTGATCCAATCCAATGATCACAATTCAAAGCCTCAAATTATTTGTTTAAGCCTTTTGTTTTCTTATTTTCAGGAATAAAGATAAGAAGTTCTAATGTATGTCAATCAGAGAAGAAAATAAGTTAAATGCAAGAAAGAGTTAATAGCCACCTCAATAGTTTCAGACATTGCCTAGAAATTAGAGTATATTATATGGTGTACATCTTTGAGAAGAAAGGGTAGAGCTCAGTCGAAGTCAGCAATGGAAGCATTCATTCTTGGGCTATTTCAAAATATATTGTTTGTATCTATTAGTGGAAAGTGCATGACAACAAATCTCAGAGGCCTAATTATGGCGCTCACCAAGGCTCTACACTCTCAAGTGTTCAAAATCTTTTCAGCCAACCAATACATTGTGTCCCCCTAACTCCTCCCTGAGACTCTTCACAGTTGTTGTCTCATTATTGAAGATGCACCCTTGTACTCCCTAAGTACATTCACTCACCTAGACTATTACAGATTCTTCATAAGCCTTTAGACCCTTTCTAAATGTTAATTGACTCATATTGACATCCCTCTCATTTGCCAAGTTTGTAACTTGGTCTTGACACACCTTAATCTTTAGGACTATCCCTTGTGGCAATGCAGGCCGCCAGTCAAACTTGGCACATTTTTAGATTTTGGTTTCTAAATTTCCCAAAAGACCCCTCAAGATAGTCACCATGTCTTAATCTATGTTCTCTTGGATAGAGTGTCCCTCGAGGAATAGATTTTAGACCCTATACAAACTCCCAAATCCACAGCATCTCCTTCGAAGATAAAAATCCTGATGCTCAGTCTAATACAATAGGTGCATTTAAAACTTGGCACTCAGCCAATCCCATGATTGTCTCATTAAGAGGTGATTAATTCAAATTTAAATCCTTGAATTGAGACTCAAAATTGAAATGAAATAATAGTTACGGGTCTATGCTCATCGTGATGCCAGTCACATTTCAGATGCTTGACTATCTTCATATCAAACTCCTCCAATCTAAATTATCCATGGTAAGTTTATTGAAATCTTATGATACATTCTACAATTTTCCATCCTCACCAAATGCCAATGACTTTCATCAGATCGTAGGAAAGAAACAAATGTTTGAAATTCAAACTGCCGGCTAGGGCACACCCATGGGTTTTCTTGCTTTGCAACCTAATTCTCTTTCCACACTTAATCAAATCAACTCAAACCACTTGCAAATGAAAGATAGAAGTGTTTAGAAGCCTTCCATCAGATTAGATTCTTGACTTATTTCAATACGGGTTTGCATGAATGTAAATACCAGTAATTTTTGATGGAAAATGCAATTTTGTTTTTTAATAAATTTTGAAATATTCGTTAGGCAATTTGTATAATGGATAAGCAATCCACATCTTTGGACGGCTCCCTAGTAAAGCTTTTGCCTTCTCTACACCACCAACAATATCCCAGCTAATCCCAATCCCAGCAAAATAATAAAATATGCAGTAGACGACATTTTTGGGGAATAAATTGGCTTCAAACTTTTTAAAACTGGTAATAATAAATAGATGTGTTCAAATTCTCACAAGAGTCAGGAAAACAAAATCATGTTACCTCAGTGTTGAATTCGCAGTGTCAAATCCACCCTCCAAAGTGAAGGTTACCTCAATGAGATTCCAATACATAGTGCCGATGAGGTTTCGCGCGCTACAACCTTGAAAAAATACGTTGTGGTAATAATGAAATGAAATCAAAACCCTACTTCTATTTATTATATAAGTGGTAATAATGAAATGAAATCTTTTTTTTAAGTTATGCCCGTGGTTGTTGAAAGTTTGACCTACATAGTATTGGTCAAACTTTTGACGAACACAGGCATGGATTAAAAAATAAATCAAAGTTTTCGTTCTATAATCCGACCAACCAAATTTTTTTAATTTCATGGTCAAAAAATTTGGTAGAAAAACCAAGTCAAATGTACTAGTGTGACTCATAGTAGCCATGAAAGTCTACATCATTGAGCTCAATTAAGAAACCTACTGCTACACTGTTGAAATTTGAGTTTGCAGGGATACAACATTTGATGCTGAGGCTGGGGTAGGAGTCTATGCTGTAGAAGACTGTGGAGGAAGAACAAAAGAAGATGGCCTCAAAGAAGATGGATTACCCAAAGATGGAATAAAATGAGAAGATGATGGATGTGAAGAAGATGAAGGCATCGAAGCAGAAGCATGTGCCTGAGATGAGGTAGCCTGTGGAACAACTAGAGGAATAACCTACTAAGCAGGAGCACCCTATGCCTGATCAAGTAACACCTATGCAATATCTACATCAACATCCCTCTGATGCTTGACTCTAGGTCTATCTTATGGATCCCTAGCAACATGATATAATACTCTGTCAACCCAATGACCCCTCACCTAATCATTACCCCTAGGAGGAATAGGAGCAGAAACAATCACTGGCATACAAAATCTACTTGCTCTAGCCCCTCGACGACCCCATCATTAATGTTGTCCCTTGATCCTACCAACACCACCACCATCTCCGCCATTATCCCCATCATCACCACTAGCATCATCTCCCGCACCACCATCATCTCCATTTGATAACTCCTTAATGGTAGGAACTCTCTCCGTAGGATCGATAAATCTAGGGAAAGGATAGCGCAGAAGCCAAGCACCATAATCATTAGTAATACCCGCATCCATCACATGTGATCTAGGAGACCAAGGATGATACCCAATCTCTCGTATCTCTCACATAGCTATCCTGTAATCTACACATGGGACCCATAATGATCTCTCGGCCTATAAATGAGCATGCATAGCTATCCTTGTGGCATATCCTGAGTACATCCATACTGATGGAAAACTCATCAAAAGCAGAAGCTCTCAATAGTATAAGTGGAATGCCCGATCATCCATCGGGGGCAGAACATGTAAGGAAGCTCACCATCATCCTCTAGCCAAGCCTCACAACCAAGATATGGCCTCCATACAATAGTGTCTATGTCATCAAGGACTTGTCACCGATAATCCAGTTTACCCATATGGGTTTGGATGATAATACCACTGTACATCCAAGAAAATGGCCAACCTAGCTGACAATCTCGTGTAGTAATATGAAATGTCACTAGGATATGCTCCCAAGTCCACAAATGAAGAAGGATCACACTTGCAGTAAGTGTAGTAGAATGCCTATAGACCACTGTATGCAACTCATGATATATCTGGGCCAGAACAAAAGAACCCCAATCAAAGTGACAAGGATGTGCCATCAGATCCTCAAGAATGGGACCCCAACCAATAAAAAACCCATGCTCATGTCTGTCAGGAAGAAGGAAACCTCCACTCAAAGTATCTAGAACAATAGGCAATACAGGAAAGGAAATGAACTGAGCCCACTGGATGTGTGCATCACCAATAGTATGATCACCAAATACTTGCTGACATGCTACTCCATCATACAAAGAGTCATAATAAACTAGCTCACCATGAGTAGGTAAGCAGAGGATCTAATAAACATCCTCGAGAGTAATAGTCATCTCCCCTAATGGAAAATGAAAAGTATTATGGTTTGAGTGCCAATGCTCAGCCATAGTAGTGAGAAGACCCTGATACACTAAGAATCAAGGAAGATGGAGAAGGAAAGATAGGCCACAAGAACTGATATGGCGACGATCCGCCACACTAAGATCATCAATCATGCTCCATGATAAAGGATAAGAACCATGAAAATGCAAGGACCCAAGGATCTCCTGTAAAAACAAGTTCAATCACATCAGAATTGAAATCAATTATTAGTTGGATCATTCAAAGTAAATCAAAATTTTTCAAAATATCAAACCAAAATAAGTTTTCATGTTTCTACTCAGATAGAATGGAAAATTTATCATCATCCACCATCCGAATCTAGATTGACGAGAAATATTCAAATGATAACTAACTCATACTAACATATTACAACTTGCTAAAGACATCAAATTTTGGGAACTTAACCTATCAACTGATCAATAATGTCAGAAGAAATGCAAAGTGGACTTAATCAAATTAAATGTATTTTTGCTGAGTGAAAGCACTATTTCAGGTTTCAAAAGCACACAAACGCAAAAGTGCTATTTTAAGTATGTAAAAGAGTTACTTAATGGATTAAAAGTGGAAAAACAAGCAAAAGTGCCCAAAGAATTCAAAAGCGCTATTAAAAATATCAGAAGCACCGTTTAAAAAGGTAAAAGTGAAAATAAGTGGAAAGTGCTCTTTAACAAGGTAAAAGCGGATTAGGGCCAAAACCTAGCGAGAAAAAGTGCACAATCAGAACGCGAAAGTGCACCTTAAAATTGCGGAAGCGCAACATGGAGGGTGAAAGTGTTGTTTAATTGGGCAAAAGCGCTCTTTGGATGAAAAAAAGGAAAAAAAAAGGTATTTATAAGAAAAATCTAAAAAACTAGAAATTAAATGCAAAAATTGACAAAACGAGGAAGTATAGGCACTCACCAGAGGTCCAGAGCCAGGTAGACGCTGATATCGATGACATCGCTCAAATCTATGCTCGTGGATAGAGACAAACATCATGAAAGGTAGAAGAAGTCAAAGAGGAAAATGTGAAAAGTGAAAGTGACAATGAATAGTGAAAAAGGAATTTTGACCCCTTTATATAACCTTTTGACCTAAAAAAGGGTATCTATGACCAAAAAAAGGAATCTTTCATCAAAATTGACCCAGGGACTTAAATTTTACACCAAATCAGCCAAAACAAGGGCATTTGTAATCAAACAGATGTAAAATCAATATCGGAAATGAAATTAAAATTCATTAAAAAATGAACTAAATAAATGTGATTTAACCAAGAACATCAAAATATTCAATCATCGATAAAATTTTATTTCATTTCCAAGGGGGCATACCAAAGGATAATAATCAGCATCAACAAGATCATCATCGACAATCGAGAGACCGATCATGAAATCAGAGCGTAAGATTTTATCAAATTTTTTTTTGTAAATCAATCAACGAGGGCATCACATTGAAATCAATCATTAAATCAAAATTTTACATCAGAATCTTACATCATATCAAGGATCCATCATCAGAACAATCATCAAAATGATCATCAAAGTATCACATCAATTGAAGGAACATCATCAGAACTGCATCAATCTCATATCAGATATCAAGGATCAACCATCGAAAAACATTAAATGCACATCAAGGATCGACCATCAACAAAATTAGGACCTATCATCAGCAAAATTAGAGTATTCTTTGAATCGACATGCTTCACACATCAACTCAAAGAGGGGCATTTGTAATCACCTAAAAATGGACAAAGACAATTGAGTAACAAATCAAGGTAAATCAAAGAAAATCAAGGATAAAATCAAAGGAATTGAATCAAATTGAACATTTAGCCAATCAAAATTAAAATCAAGTCTTAATTCAAGATAAATCAAAATTGAGAGCATTTTAATCAAGTGAAATCAAATCAAAGTGCAATTAATTCTATTAATTGTATAGTTTTGAATTAAATCAAATTCAACCCATTCAAGGGGTACATGGCTAAATAAATGAATTTAAATCAATTAATAAATCTTAATTTCTCTCAACAACCCTAAAGGGGAGGAAAATCAATCAACCAATAAGATTTGAGAAAATGCATTCACATGGATCAAGCCAAATTCAATCTCAATAACTCAAAGTGAAAGAGAATCTTATCCATTATGTTGGAATTAGGAGAGATAGGTATTGAGAGGGGAGGGGTGAATCAGTGCCTTCAATACTTTAGTTGCAAAACCTTTCTGATCTATAACTGAATACTGTAATAACCGATCAAAATAACTTGAATCTAATTGCATAAATCAATCATCTAGTTAACTTAAGAAAGTAAACAACATGAAATCAATATGACAATCACATAACACAAGTATTTTGGTAACGCAAAAACCCTTGTTAGAAGGTAAAAACTGTGGTGGGGATGACACCCACAAATTCTTCACTACTACAGATAGAACAGGTTTGCCTGTTAAGGCTACAAGTTTTGATCACTTCTAGTGATCTTACCCTGTTAGGAGTAACATATTAGATCAGCTAGATCTACTTAGTTATAGGATTTAACAACACTAAATGAAGTGTGTACTTGGTTAAGAGATTTATACAAAGACTGTTAAGTATACTCGGTTAAGAGATTTCACCAAAAACTCTATCACAATTGTAAGAAAGTAATAGGTAAATTATTTGCTAGTTGACAACTCAATTGTCTGAAATAGATCTATAAGTGCTTATCAAAATATCACCTTATCTGTGATGGTTTCCTTCTTTGTTCTACTTGGTAGCCTTCACTGATTCTGATCAATCTGATATCTGCTGTACTCTGTTCTGCTCGGTAAACTGATTGTCTTGAAGATAGGAAAAGTCTTCAAGTGCTTCATGATTCATATATATCAGTTCAACAACCCTTGTAAAATGGTGCAAACATATACAATATATAGTGTTCTATTTTACCGCTTAAGCAAAAATTAGGTTACAAAAATAATCATAACCCTAAGATCTATGGTGCAAAATAACCTAGATTAACTATTACAATAAGATAAACATTACATTTAATGAGTATCTATTTACAATAAATGCTCCTTGATCTTGGTAAACCATTTTACGATCTGTTATAACTATTTTCATAGAATAATGTGCCATTTCAGATTACTATGCCATTTTCTGTTATCATCAGTAAACACTATATAATCTGCTCAGTGTATACTATGATGCTCAGTGTTTACTGACCATCAGTGTCAGTGTCTCTGGTGCTCGGTTAACTGTGTGATTCTCGGTGTTAAGGCTTTACCGACTGCTTTGTCTTACTTCTAGTTACCGACTGTCTCAATATAACTAACCGACCGACCTGTGTACTATCCTTTGATACTAATGACAACCTTAAATGCTCAATAGAGATTAACAATCTCCCCCTTTGGCATTAGTATCAAAACTTCAAATGTATATAGACAAAATGTTTCTATATATTCCTTATGTTTCTGCCATATACATATCCACAACAAAAAACTTCTAAGTGCAAAAATACTCCCCCTCGGTGCATGCTCCTGATAGTATGTAATATACATATCAAAGTATACTATTTGGCATATACATGTTTTCTCCCTTTTTGATAATAATGCCAAATGCAAAAAATATATATATTGTATACTTACATCTTATCAAAAATGTGTGGATGGGTTTTCTTTACAGACTCCAAGAGGTTGTCCCATTCCTCTTTCAAGTTGGTAAGAGTAATATGCTCAAGACCGACTTGTGCCTACATGTCAAAGATATTATCCAACATCAAAATCTCTAGTGTTGCTACAAGCTGCTCAGCTTTGACAATGTGTGTTTCAAAAATCTTTAGGTAAGGAGTGAGTTCTTTATGTAACTCTATAACCTGATCGATGATGTGTGCTTCTTGTTTCCTTAAGTCTGCTATCAGCCGCTGGAGTTCCTGAACTCAGTTAATATGCTTTAAGAAAGTAGTTGGCTCAGTGATAGCTACTTGTGTACTCAACTTTATCTCTACTTCTAAACCTTTTATCTTTTCACTAACTTCTACAGTGAAGTTGTCTGAAGTACAAAGCTTGATTAGAAGTTGACAGATTATTTGGGTGATAGATTTTACCTCAGTAATGACCTCAGATAATTTTAATTTTTTAGTGCCACTTCTGTGCTAATCCTTGCTGCCAATTTATTCTGAATCTTGGATTCTGCCCATTCTTCAATTCTTTTATCTGCATTTGTATCAGGGGCATTGATTTTGTCAGTGAGTGTGGCAAGTTGATCTATGATGGGAGTATTCTCATCAATATTTATTTTCGATACTATCTATTGTAGAATATCCTGTACATCATTTAACACTTCTTTATGTTTGTGTTCTTTCCTTAACTTCTCTTGTGCCACTTTCCTTGAACATAACTCCCCATATTTGCTTAGTTCCTCGGGGCTTAGGGTTCTCGGGTCACATTCTGGTATAATGATAACTTCATCAATGGTGACCAGCACTTTGGCTTTCTTCTTCTTCTTCTTCTGGGAAAGAGGTGACTTCTTCTCACTTATGACAATAGCTTTTTCTTCACTCCTCAGAGTATCCTTCCCAGTTGACACTATATCATCCTTCTTCTTCTCCTCGTTAGATTGTGTAGGAGTCTCAGTTGTAGTGTCAAGTGGGTTCACCTCAGTTGACTTGGTTTCTTCTGGTTCCTTTGGTTCTGTAGATTGCGCCTTTGGTTTGTTAGGCTCATTTGTATCTGTAGGTTTCTTAGGTGCTTGAATCTTAATAGTATCTTTATTTGGCTCAAGATGAGGTACATCGGGTTGTACTTGTGAGATTATTTCAACTACCTCTGCAAGTATAGGTAGTTCACCTGGTAGTGATGTGAGTACACTAGCAGTATCTAATGCTTCATCCTTGTATGGTGCAATTGTCACATCTTTTTCATCCTCATCATTAGGATCACTGTTAGTGATGTCCTTAATGAGTGCATCATCATCAGTTTTCTTTTGTAAGTGGATCTTAGCTTGATCCGGCGCATCCTGTGAAATTTTGATTTCTTCCTTTTGTCCTGTGATATCAATTACCTTAGTAACTGATATACCAGTGTCTTCTATTTTCTTACCTTTGTTATCATCAATGAAAATACCTTTATCTTTTGAACTATGTCTCTTCTTAGACAGTTTCAGGAATGCTTCCTGTTCAACTTTCTCTTCTACTCTCAAAATTGATGTCCATAGAGAGTCACATATGACATCCATATCATCCACATTCTCATCCATGATCTGCATTGCTCTGTTCTTGACTAGAAATCTAGCCTGATACTTTGTCATGTATTCACTTACCACACCATAGGTAAAGTGTGAGGTTGCACAGCCTAGTGACCATTCTCTTTTCCTTTTCTATGTATCTAGTGCAATAGCCCATCTCTCACTTATTTTGTCATCAAGTTCTTTTGGCAATTGACATGCAAATTCCATCGGTACTCTTTTGAATTTTATCATCATTTGGATGATAGCATGTTCTATCTTTGTTTTTCCCTCAATTAACATTTTGCCAAATTTGCCTATGCCTGGATCTATAAGATTTCCATTCTCAATTATATCCTCAATAATTTATTCTATAGTACTTTCCCTATTACGAACTAACTTGAATTGATCAGGGTCATTTTCAGTGTCAGTCTCCTCTATATCTTCTTTATTGCTTATGTATTTCCTCTTTTTCTTTGGTCACTCAGCTACCTTCTTGTTCTTTCTCTTTATGTATTTCTTCATCGGTGTAGCTACACTTCTTTTTGCTACTTTTATTGCTTCTTCTTTCTCAGTAGATTGTATAGCAGTTGATGAACGTGTCCTCATTCCTTCAGGTTCTGGTAGCTACATATCTTGTTCATCAGTTGTGGGTAGCTGAATTTCTTCTTCATCATTGGTGGGAGGAACCGGTGTGTTATCCTTTTCTTTATCTGACTCCATCTCCTCATTGTCATAGGGCTTGTCAGCCAACTATAACTGACCTTTGGTTGCCTCATCAACTGGTGACTCCTTAGGTGAGTCAGATGTAGTTCCATATTTTGCTGAGAGATCTTTTCTCATTTTCTTTGCCCTTCTAGACATTTTACCGATCTCTATGTCCGTTGAGATTCTAGACTTACCTTCCTCATATACACCAAACCTACTGGCAGTGATGTCTATCGGTAATGCTAGCAATGCATTAATAGATTTCAAGGTGAAATCATGATTCATTTCATAACCCATCGGTGCTAGCCATTTTGTTCTTGATTCTACTACCTTTATCATTGAGTGGTCTGTGCTTACCACAAAGCATATGTCATCTTCAAATTTAATTACTAATTCCTTTGGAATTCTACTTCGTTGTTGCATTTTTGTTTGAAATTCCTTGAAATATGAATTTAATTCCTTGTTTAGATTGTCTCCTAGACTTTTCATCATTTCACCAATTTGAGCAGTTATCGGTTTGTCCGATTGCCAGTTTACTTTACCAATACCTGGTACATATTTTTGTAGATAGAGAAATGTAAAGACAAGTAGTGATCCGTACTTACATGTATTGGACTTCTTTGCTTTTATTGTCTTCATGTTGTCATGTAGTTGGTGTAGTAGTAGCTCAGCAAGATCAACCTGGTGATCTTTCTTCACAATTTTGTAAGCCATGTCCACGGTGCTGCAGGGTACACTATTTGGTGTGCTTGATTGGAATATCTTGTACCCGATGACATGAGATATGAATTTTACTACTGGATCTTTGATAGTTGAGATTTTCAGTGCCCTACCATCCCATTGAGCTCCAGTGTTCTTTTCTATGTCAGGATGAGATGAACTTTGAAAAGCTTTGGCTTTGTCGGTTGTAGGGTACCTAGTGACCCTACTGATAATCTTCTTAGTGACCTCAACAGGTTTATCTAACCAAAATTTTCCTTCATGAAATATTCTTAGCATGATTCTTATCCAGTCATTGTGAAAGGATTGTGGGAAGTATGTGAAACATTATAACCCCGACTCCTCAATCTTCTTATATAAGGATTTAATCTTTCCATCCAATCCATAGATTTGCTGATAAGCTTCAATGGTCTCAAAATCACATACTTCACCGATCTTGCAGTGAATGTAGGCCCTAATGTCTTCTATTAACAAAACCTTATCTGGTATACTCGAAAATGCACCCATATCATCTGTTTGTGCTGTGACCTTGGGACGAGGTTTGAATTTCTCCTCAGCAAAGTGTGCCCTAACAATTAGTTCCACTTCCTCCTCAATGTTTTGTGATTTGCTTGCGGTCGATGTCGATGCCATAAATTGTTTCTAGGGTTTCGACAAGCAAATAAATAACCAGTGTTTGGTAGGAAGATGAACTTACTCGTTATCATCGAAGAATTGTCATCGGTTTGATCTACAGTAGCTTGGAATCTTTTCTAAAAATCTTTAGCTCAGACTCTTCTCTATAAAATCCCCTTTCTTCAAAATTGCAATGTAACAATGAACTCTATTTTCGCATATTTATAGGTTTTTTGATATTCCCGCTCAAACTTTGATGCATTAAATGTGTGACCTAACTTTTGATATGAAATGACTGTCTACTTGGTAATGTCTACAATATCTTCTTCTCGGTTAACATAGAGTTTCTTCATTAGTTTATACTATTGTCAGTTAACCTTGTATAGTGATTACCAATGGGTAACCAACTCATGTTTCTTCTTTTACCGACTAGATAACATTTGCAAACTTATAACACATAAACCATAGTGCATCTTCATTCATGTAGATTTGGTATTTTTACATCATATATAAGGAACTGTATGTAAAATGTGATCATTTAAAATGTCAGTTCCATACATACCTTTCTCATCTTAAGTGGAGGTACCGATGTCACCCAATCTAGTGGATGAGGTTTCATCGATAGTGTTACTTGACTCAGCATTCACATTAGATGCCTTCTTCCACATTATGTTCCTTAACTTCATAATATCTACAATGTTATATCCACTCTCAATATATGGTTTTCATCAAGTGCTCGATCTCTACAGTTCTTGCTTACATGACCAACCTTGTGATAGTGCATACATGCCATTCCTACATTTGTCCAGTTTCTTGATTGTCCAATCTGAATCTTTCTATAATAGTTTTCTACAATATGTTCATATTGACCACATGTAGTACAATTAGTACATGTATTATAATCCCAAATATATGAGTTACCTTGTCTCTTCGGTTGATATGGCTTTCGTTGTTGTTTCTCTTTAGCTGTCCAGACTTGTTTCATTTTTGCTTTGTAGTCCCTTGCAGTGTGACCATACTTATTGCAAGTATAGCATATTTTCTCCTCAGTAGTATTATTAGCAATGTCATTCTTCTTAGCTCTGCATTCATAAGCTGGATGTCCAAACTTACCATAGTAATAATGATATCCATTGAATTTTGGAGTGATAGGAGGTTTACCTTGTGCTTTACTTTTGCACACATTAGATGTATGTCCTATTTTTCCACAGTGGTAACATGTCATCACTTTAGGTTTCTAATTTTGATTGTTGTTGAATTTTTCTTCTTGTTGTGATGATTCTCCTTCACTGGTGTAGCCTATATCGGCTCTGCTTTTGAATCTCCTTTGATTAGTTAGGAAATCATCAATCTTTTTAGAACTGTCCTCGGCTATCTTCATCATCTCATTGTGTTGCTTTTGTGTTTTTATTTCATTTCTTAGTTTTTCATTATCTTCTTTGAGTATTGCAACATCTTCAAGTCTTCTTGATAATTCTCCATTTACTTGGTTCATTTCTTGATTAACTGTCATCATCTGATTTGATACTTGGAAGTGACAATCAGTGAGTCTCTATATTTCACTTTCTTTTTCTTGAAGTTGTTTAGTCATCATTCTTTGGTCTTCAATAGCCAGATTTTGATCTTGTTCCTCTTGTCTACCATTGTTCATGATTTCCACCATTCTCACCATTTGAGATTCATGACCGATTTGGAGTGCTTTCACTTGCTCAAATAGATGTTGATTCTTTTCAGATAAATTAGAGATTATACTTTCAGATCCGTTAGAGATGCTTCTAGAGCTTGATCCAATATGATCCAATATTTCATCAATAGGTTCTTCATGATAACTAATTTCATTCAGCTAAATTGCAAGGTTCTTTCTTTCAACTAGTAATTTCTTCAGTTCTTCCTTGGCTTGTTTATACTGTTCCACAAACATTTGCATTTGTATCTTCTGATTTTCAATAGTCTTGTCAAGTTTGTATCTCTCCATGACTTAGATCTTTACCCTTCAGTGGTTAGACTGTTCAACAAGAGAACTGTTCTCTGATACCAATTGTTGGAATTAGGAGAGATAGGTACTGAGAGGGGAGGGGTGAATCAGTGCCTTCAATACTTTAGTTGCAAAACCTTTATGATCTATAACTGAATACTGTAATAACCAATCAAAATAACTTGAATCTAATTGCATAAATCAATCATCTAGTTAACTTAAGAAAGTAAATAACATGAAATCAATATGAAAATCACATAACACAAGTATTTTGGTAACACAAAAACCCTTGTTAGAAGGTAAAAACTACGGAGGGGATGACACCCACAAATTCTTCACTACTGCAGAAAGAAAAAGTTTGCCTATTAAGGCTACAAGTTTTGATCACTTCTGGTGATCTTACCTTGTTAGGAGTAACATATTAGATCAGCTAGATCTACCTAGTTATAGGATTTAAAAACTCTAAATGAAGTATGTACTCAGTTAAGAGATTTATACAAAGACTGTTAAGTCTACTCGGTTAAGAGATTTCACCAAAAACTCTATCACAATTGTCAAAAAGTAATAGGTAAATTATCTGCTAGTTGACAACTCAATTGTTTGAAATAGATCTATAAGTGCTTATCAAAATATCACCTTATCTGTGATGGTTTCCTTCTCTGTTCTGCTCGGTAGCCTTCACTAATTTTGATCTTGTTCAGCTTGTCTTCTGATATCCTCTATACTCTATTCTGCTTGGTAAACTGATTGTCTTGAAGATAGGAAAATTCTTCAAGTGCTCTATGATTCATATATATCAGTTCAACAACCCTTGTAAAATGGTGCGAACATATACAATATATAGTGTTCTATTTTGCCGCTTAAGCAAAAATTAGGTTACAAAAATAATCATAACCCTAAGATCTACGGTGCAAAATAACCTAGATTAACTATTACAATAAGATAAACATTACATTTAATGAGTATCTATTTACAATAAATGCTCCTCGATCTTGGTAAACTATTTTACGATCTGTAATAACCGTTTGCATAGAATAATGGCCCATTTCAGATTACTATGCCATTTTTCGTTATCATCGGTAAACACTGTATAATTTTTTCAGTGTATACTGAGATGCTTGGTGTTTATTGACCGTCAGTATCAGTGTCGTTGGTGCTTAGTTAACTATGTGATGCTCAGTGTAAAGGCTTTACCGACTGTCTCAATATAAGTAACCGATCGACTTTTTTACTATCCTTTGATACTAATGACAACCTTAAATGCTCAATAGAGATTAACACATTGATCTTGTCTACTTGTCCTAAGCTTTCAGGACACAAACTTTGCATTGTTTTCAAAGGTTGGAACCAAAGACTTAACCAAGGCTTAATCATGATCAACTACACCACACCCCCTACCATTGCATAAATCTATAAAAGGAAGACCAAAATCCTCATAATTCATAACCACAAATCTGAGAATTGCATATAACCTCTTACATTTTATGGCTAGAAAGGCATTTTAAGAGCTTAATTAGCATTCTATTTGAATATAATTGTTAGCTTTAGCTTAATCTTTATCATTTCTCATTCTAGGACTATCATTAATGGTAGCTTGCTGAGAGCTTCTATTAACACTCTTAGATAGAGAGCCATAGGATGCTCAATTGATCTTTCATTTGCAAAATAGTTGCTATATTGTGGTTTATTTAGTTACTATTTCATTTATTGCTTAGTACTAATTCTATGAAGGTACATTTCCTTGTACACAATTAGATTGTTGAATAAATAGACATTTCCAGCTTCAAGATAAATTAGATAATTTATTTAAACAAAATATATTTAAATAGCTAGATGCCTAATAATGAAGATTTTTTTAAAAATTTTTTTACTTGCTTTTCACTAAACTTCAATGCCTTGAAATTTTTGTAGGCCAAAAGAATAATCCAAATACAATTCTTAAGCCTTCAACAAACCCTTGAAAGAAGATTATGTTTACCATAAACCTCACTTCCACAAATCATAGTAAAATATTACTTTGTACAGGTCATCAATATCATTATATTTCAATAGTAAAAAAAACTCTCAACATTCTTAGTATAACATATGTAAAACATCATTACGAGGGCTCGTGGTTGGGGATAGGCCTTGTATTATAATATTTTAGAATCTAATTTTATTAATGCTCAATATTGTATCTTAGTGTAAATATTAGAATATTTCTAATATTTAGTTAGCTGCAATTAGAATAGAATGTTTCTATTTTAGATGATCCTTTCCTAAGGAAACATCATTTATTCTCTTGTATATATAGATTATTTGATCTCTATTAATATATCATATAAGTATTCTACCAGTTAATTTTCGTAACATGGTATCAGAGCTAACACTTTGAATTTTCATTTTTTGAAATTATCATATCAAATAATTTTCAAAATAAAATTTTCTCAAATTCCCACAGTGTGGGATCCGTCTAAAGTTTTTTTTCACGGGATTACTTCTGGAAATTGCATTCTTTCTGCAAATCATTTTTTCTTGGGTGTTGCTTTGACATCTTTGAATCTACATTCTCCACGTGATTTCTCTACTACTTAGTCTTCAGTCACGACTTCTAGAATCGCAGTTGTTTGAGAAAATTTCATGCCCACACAGATCTTTTGCTCACATTTTTTCCCAATTTCTCTCTACTCGCAATCTGTAAATCGGTCATGAATTCTTTCTTTGTCATTTTTTATAGAAGTTGTGATCATTCTGTCCTCCGGTAATGACCTACTCCACACCCAGAATTTGTATTTTCTTTGCAAAATCCACCATAATTTTTTGGGTTTTTTTAGCCAAGGCCATTTTTTTTTTCAAAACCCTAATTTTTGGGCTTGGATTTTTAATTTATTTTAGATTCATGGTGGGTTTTTTGAGATCTCAAATGGGTTGTCTTCAGATGTTTTTGGGTGCCTTCATTTTTGTGCATTGATTTTCAAGCCAGTGGATCCAGTTTTTGACAGCATATTTCTTTTGGGTTTTTTGAGCTCTCTTCTGAGTGCTCCTCTTTTTTTTGGGTCTTCCAATTTTTGGCCTCGAAGTTCATTCCATCTCAGATATTCATTGAGTATTTGTATCAGCAGCTTCAGAAGTCAGACTCAATTAAAAAGAAAGCTAATTCTACTAAGCACTCATAGTAGAAAAAATCTTCGTTTCATGCCTTTATGGCCAAAAGACTTGCAAATCATGTGCAATCTTCTACCTGGTACATAGATTCCAGTGCTTCTCGACATTTCACTCACATGCGTGATTGGTTTTTTGAGTTCTCTCCCTATATTGACTTAGTTATTTTTGGAGGTGGTGAAGAGTACAATATTGTCGGCAGGGGCAATGTTCAGATACAGTCTAGAGGGAGAAGTCTCATGTTCCTCAATGTGTGCTATGTTCTTGGTATGAAACATAATCTTCTTTTAGTGAGTCAGATTATGAGACACTCTCCTCAGCTGGATGTTGTTTTCATTGCACATAAGTACTCGATTGTTGATCATGCTTCTCAAACTACTATTGTTGTTGGAATTGAGGATCATGGTCTTTATGGGCTTGTGGAATCAGGTGCTTCCCTTGGGCATGCCTTCGTAGAAAAATCCTTTGCTATCAGTAGTCTTTGGCATCAATGATATGGTCACCTAAATATTTAGTATCTTACACAACTTGTTTGGGATGATTTAGTACATGGTCTCCCTGATATTCAAACCTAGAATCATCGAGTTTGTAGAGCTTGACAGGTAGGGAAGCAACATAGGACACCATTCAAAGATGGTGACTCATGACAAGCCTCTAAGGTACTCCAACTGGTTCATGCTAATATATGTGGTCCTATGATTACTACTTCTATTATTGGGTACAATTATTTCTTACTCTTTGTTGATGATTTTCATCACAAAATGTGGGTATATTTTATTAAGAAAAAATCAGATGCATTTCCTCTATTTCAAAAATTTAAGGCCTTAGTAGAAAAAGAGTCTAGTTCTTCTATTCTTACTCTTAGGTCTGATAATGGGGGGGAGTTCTATTCTTCTTCTTTTTCTACCTTCTATGCTACTCATGGCATCAAATGACAGTTTAGCACATCACACACCCCTCAACAAAATGGTGTTGTAGAGCATCAAAATCGTACCATTCCAGAGATGGCTAGAGCTATGATGGAACATAGAAACGTTCCTAAAAAATATTGGGCATAAGCAATATTCATAGAAGTCACCCACTCATGCAGTTAAACATAAGACTCCTCAGGAAGCATGGTTTGGTCACAAACATAGGATCAACCATTTGAAAGTTTTTGGCTCTTTAGCATATGTATGGATTACTAATGCCAAGTGCACTAAGTTGGATTCCAAGAGTCAGAAGCTCATGTTTATAGGGTACATTAACACTCATAAGGCCTACATAGTGATTAATGTAAACACTGATCATTTAATCTTTAGTCATGATGTTGTGTTTGATGAGGAACTAGGACCATTTCAACTCTCTTTCTCCCCACAACATTCTAAGACTCAGTCTTTAGAGACTTCTGACTTGGGTCTTTCTATTTCATGTGATTCATCTGATGAGTAAGATGATGCTGATGCACCACCTGAGCTCACTCTGGACAATGCAACTCTTGCCCTTGTTCCTGATCTTGATCCACTCCCTCATCAAGCTATTCCTTTTGCATTTGATATTGGCTCCTCTACTCTTTGGCCTAAATGGTGGGCTAAGACAATCAATGATCTTCATCCTAATGAACTCATTGAGGATAGAACCTCCAAAAATAAGAGCATTCAATATAACATAGTTAATATTGCTCTTATGGCTAACATCCATAGTATCTCTAAGCCTTAGACATATGCAAAGGCCAAAGGAATTCCAGAATGGGAACAAGTAATGGATGCTAAGTTCCAAAGTCTTCAAAAGAATCACACCCGGGTTCTTTCAAATCTTCCTCCAGGGAAGAAACCCATTAGTTGTAAATGGGTCTATAAGTTCAAGTATCATGTAGATGGTACCTTAGACAAATATAAAGCTAGATTAGTTGCTTGAGGATTCACCCAGCGAGAAGGCATTGACTATGAGGAGACTTTTTCTCCTATGGCTAAGATGAGTACTATTCATCTTCTCCTTGCCATTGCATCTCAGTATGGTTGGAAAGTCCACCAGATGGATGTGAAGAGTGCCTTTCTAAATGGTGAATTGTAGGAAGAAGTCTACATGATGCAGCCTCCTAGTTTCAAGATTGCCAGTTCAAAACCCAAAGTGTGTAGACTCCACAAAGCCTCTATGGTCTTAAACAGGCCCCTCGGGCATGCTACATAAAAATGATCAGTGCTTGGTTGCTTATGGATTTTAGCGTCATCCTTCAAACAATAATCTATATATCAAACACTTTGGTAATGATATTCCCTTTCTTGTTGTCTATGTGGATGACTTAATCATTACTAGGAGCTCAAAACATTTGATTTCTAAAATCAAATAGGATTTGTGCAACACTTTTGATATGATAGATCTCGAACTACTTCATTATTGTTTAGGTATTGAGGTTTGGCAGACTGACAACAACATTTTTCTTTCTCAATCTAAGTATTCCAGAAGCTTTCTTGATAGGTTTCGAATGTGGGATTTCAAACCAACCTCCACTCCTATGGAGACTGGTCTAAAATTTTCTGCACAATCAGATTCCCCTCTTGTAGATGAAACAGTCTTCAAGAAACTAGTGGGTAGTCTCATCTATATTACTGCTACTAGACCTGATCTCAGCTTTGAAGTCAGCTACATCTCCTAATTCATGACAAACCCCAAGGTTGATTATTGGGTTGCAGAAAAGCATGTTTTGTGCTATGTACAAGGTACCTTAGATTATGGACTTCTTTACACTAGGAGTGCTACTCCTCAAGTCAGTGGGTTCATAGATTTTGATTGGGCTAGCTCTGTTGATGACAAAAAATCTACCTCTAGATATGTGTTTAGTTTAGGATCTGGTGTGGTCACTTGGACCAGTAAGAAGCAACAGGAAAGGGATCTCTCTTCAATAGATGTAGAATATAGAGGAGTTGTCAAGGCAACTTGTGAGGTAGTTTGGATTCATTAGATGCTTGCAAATATGAAACTACCTCAATTAAGTTTGACTCCTTTATTTTCAGACAATTAGGGTGTACTTAAACTTGCCAAGAATCCAATCTTCCATGAACACATCAAACACATAGAACTTCATTGTCATTACATTCAATAGTTGGTAGAAGATGGATATGTTCAGTTGTTATATGTTCCTACCTCAAAGTGGCCATCATATATTTTACCAAAATACTTGGTCCTGACAAGTTTGTAAAATTCAGGGGGTCTATTGGTGTAGTTAATAGATTGAGAATTAAGGGGGGGGGGTATTAGAATATTTTAGAATCATATTTTATTAATGCTCAATATTGTATCTTAGTGTAAATATTAGAATGATTCTATTATTTAGTTAGTTGTAGCTAGAATAGAATGTTTCTAATCTAGATGATCATTTCCTAAGGACACATTGTTTATTCTCTTATATATATAGATTGTTTGATCTCTATTAATATATCATATAAGTATTCTACCAATTACTTTTCGTAACACCTTGGACTCAATCACTAGATTACAAGGGCCTCTACTCTTGGTGCTGGCATTGCTTCTCTACAGGACATCTGGCTACAAACTGCTCTCTTTTGCATCATAAAAGTGTTTCCACTTAGTGGAAGGATGTAAATAATGATCATTTGACCATCTAAGCTCTTGATTCTCTCTAATTCTACCTCTGAGGACTCCTCACAAACTCATGATGATGATGAAGCTCTTGCTACAAATTTAGGTGATGCTCATGTTGCAAATCTAGGTCATGCTTCTGTTGCTAATTTGGGTGATACCCTATTGTAAACCATATGGATACCACTTTTTCTCCTACTAGTAAAGCCCTCTCTATCCATTTGGACCATTCTCTACCTTCTGATCCTACTTTGATCCAAGCTTCAGTTGACAATGTACAACTTTCTCAACACTCTAGCCATTGTGTTGACAGATGTTCAAATGGAGTTTCATTATAGACCCCCCCCCTTGTGGTAGTGATCCTATGGAGAACATCACCTAGAAAATTATCTGATGGCATAGGAAAAGTAGCTCTTCAAACTCACACTCTTCTCCACAAGCGGTGATTGAGTACCCCACCCACTCTTGATGAGGGGTACTAGCCTTTGTGCTAGTATACTATTTAATTTTTATTTTGTTTTTGAAAGCACATGTTCTGTTCGTGTCTTGTTAATAATCTATTTATGGCTTGTAAAAGCCATCATCCTCATTTTATTGTTGTTCTCTTTGACACCTTTGGACTGTAGTTGTGTAAGGATTATCCCTCTTTTAAGGTTGCTGATTATAATAAAAAATATATGTAAAACATCAATCTATTTCATGTTACAATTGTTGGAAATATATGTTTGATTGTCTATTTTCATTGATGTCAAACATTTTGTTCTAGAGGTGCTTGTGATTGCTCAAACACTATGGTCTAAAAGTCTACTACTTAGTCAAGTAAGTTTGTGGTTGCTCAAACATTGTGGTTTGAAAGTCTGCTAATTAGTGAAGTTTGTGTACTTGACCTATAGAACATTGGAAGACAAATATGTATCTTGAGGTTCATGTGTGTACATACTAAATAGTGCACTTCTCTAAGTCATTACTTCCAAGGGAATCAATGGATGGGAAACCTTGAGAAAGTGACCTAGAGCTCCCTAGGCATGGAGTCACAAGGATGTTGATGGTGCTCTCAGCTAGAGCTATTGAAGCATGCAACCTTGCTAGTAAACCACACAATAGGAGATTCAAAGAGACAAGGGAAAGAATGCCAATATCTTTAAGAATCAATAATGGAAATGCAATGCAACTATGCTAAGAATGAAGATGCAAGCTAAACTAGGAAAGGAAAGTATTACAAACCCTTGCTAATTAAGCTATGTGAGCTAGTCTAAAACATAAAGGAAACTAAGCTAGATGTCATGAAAGTTAAGATGCAAGAAATGAAACTAGAATGCAAGAAATGATCTCCAAAAGCTCCAAAGTCTCCAAGAAATCATGCAGCATAAGATTATCATAAAAGGTTGAGATCTAAGAATGAGAAAAGAGCTCTCTTTTTAAAGGAATTGAAAAGGAATGGACCATGGAGATTAAGAGGCAAAAGATTTAATCAAGGGTGGAGCTTGAAAGAGGAGCAATCCATGTGCATAATTGTCCTCCAATGAGAAAATAAGAGTTGACTTTTGTGTCCATATGAGACAAAAAGTGCTTTTCTTCTTTTTATAAAATAAAAATAATATTTTATTTGTGCAACTTAGGATAAGAGGAAAAGTGGGGGCTTTTATTTAATAAAAGGGGAGGAAATTCCTTTTAAATAAATAAAGACTTAGGATAAAATGGTTAGCCCATAGAAAATAATAAAAAATGATAGAAATAGGATTTGATCAAGGAAATTGATATAATGGAAAAGTGTTGATTTTTTGAAAATACTGATTCAGGGATTTGATAAATTGCTGAATGGGGGCCCAAAGTCTAGGCGACCATTTTAGGGTGCATACATTTGCCCCTCTTTGACTAATGTGAGATATTTGGGATCACATGTGGTCAAAGAATGGAATTGAAATGTGAGATCGATTTGGGATCACAAAACAATCTAGACATGTGTTCAATGAATGGGAACATATTAGGAGAAGCATAAGCACAAGCTGATAAAGATAAGCTAAAAGACAAGACCAACACTTGTATAGCTAGGTGATAATCAAGTCTCAAATAAGAGATAAGAATCTCAAGAAAAGTTGATTGATAAGCTGAATCAAAGATTAAAGCTGATAGGTACTGCCCCCTTGAAATTGAAATTGAAATCAAAATTAGGTAGAGGAGAACAACAAATTGATAAACTTGATCAAGTCACTAGAAATCATGATTGAAGGTGAAAGATGATAGGATAACCATCAAGTAGTGAAGATATGCCCTAGTTTGACTTTGGTTGGACTGGGAAAGATATAGGATAAAAATGAAGTCAAACCTCAGAGAGATGAACTGAATGAAAATGAATGAGAGACTAGAAGGCTGAAAGAGATGGGGATGAAGAAATGAAGATGCCCCAACAAAGATAGAAGGATCAAGCCTAAAAAAATCAACCAACTACGCAGAAGAGGGTGAAAGTTTTTGAAATGTGATTTTGACTATCAAGATGAACTTAGATTTCGATTTTAATCCTGAAAATGGATCTAGGACATCAAAATTAGCTAGGGGTACAATTTTCATGCAATTCTGAGGTGTTTTGAAAATTGGTCAAAAAGTCAAAATGTTAGATAAGGGGTGAAAAGATTAAATGCTATATAAGATTAACCTCTTCTGATGATAGGAAAAGTATGTGATGAAAAAGATAAGGAATGAAAGACATGATCAAGAAAAGAAAAAGGTGAGTGCAGTTGACTGACGAGTCCACAAAAGATGAAAGGAGAGCTCTCTCCATATGCAAGATGCAAAACTAACTATCATGAACCTAAAAATGCAAGCTACTATGAAAAGTGGTTTACTTGCAAGGTCACAAAGCTTGTAGACTC
The DNA here is from genome assembly GCA_027943335.1 of Chamaecyparis obtusa. Taxonomy (NCBI): domain Eukaryota; kingdom Viridiplantae; phylum Streptophyta; class Pinopsida; order Cupressales; family Cupressaceae; genus Chamaecyparis; species Chamaecyparis obtusa. The sequence continues at coordinate 3,581,456 of BSBK01001154.1, read as the reverse complement.
TAATATTCATCATCAAACATTATTGGTAGTGTCGCAAGATCATACAATGCACACTAGTATGACTATGTGAATCTGAATATGATCTATATCAGATAGATATGTGGGAATCCCACCTAGGCACCAAAGACATATATGTCAAGATGACTAGTGTAGTGAGATTACCTAAGTTTAATATAGTAAGATTATAATCACGTCGAGACACAAGGAAAGTCAAGATGGCTAGAAGTATGCACTTGTGAAAATAGTCAAGGATAATACCTTGTAGATCCCAATGTCAAGTGGAACAAGCATAAATGCTAATGATAGTTAGGACCAACAAAATATACCCATAAGTAGAAAAAGCAATAAAACATGTCCTCATGCCCCCAGTCTTCTAGCTCAGCATCATCAAAAACTATTAGGGAGAGAACACTCATTAAAGAAATCATCATAGACAGCACACAAAGAAATAAAGTCAAACAAGTCTCAGCGAGTCGAGCATTTAAGTGCATGTGTAGGTCATAGAGTCAAACTTTGAGTATCACATCTGCAAATGAGAAATACCATATCATGCTAGACTACGGGTAAGTCATCTAATAAGTGTTGAGAAACACTTGAAGCTAGGGTAGTGTTGAAAAACATAGTTGGGGTGGTGTTGAAAAACACCGTTTGCAAGATGTCCTAAAGACTAACGCATCCTAGAGACCAAAGCTAACATAGTTATGCCCCCTAGACAAAGACATAGACCAATTCCAAACCAAGGCAATAAGGTCAAGGCATGAAGGAGGAAGGCTAAGTGTCGAGGATGCATGCTAAGAAACAAGGGTGCAAAGGCCTCAAGTAGCACCTGTTTCCAGGTTTTCACCACTTTGATTTTTTTTATTTTTCAATTTTTTTTTTGTATTTTTGCTACTAAGGCGCCTGTTTCCAAGTTTTCACCAAGGCACTTTTTCTATATTTTTGAATTTTTTTTATTTTTTTTATTTTTTTGGTGAGACATCAAAGTGCCTATTGCTAGATTTTCACTAGGATGCTCATTTTTTTACTACTTTTATTGCTTTTTAGGATTTTTTCAGCATCATATATGAATTTTTTTAGGATCAATAAATATGTACAAATGATGCCCCTAGATAGAATGGGTGTCAAACTCCCAAGCAAGATCACATCGTGTAGTCCCAATTTCTAGCGAGGTGGAGGACAAGAGGGAATAGCAAGCTAGTGGAAGAGATGGAAGACAAGAGAATGAAGGAGAATGAAGGAAATAAATCCTCAATGGAAAAATCCTCAAGAGTACCCAAGCTAGGAAAAATTATCATGTAAAGCACATTTGGACAAGCAATGAAAAGGCCAGCATAGGATAAAGTCACAAAGGTGTAATGCAAAAGAGGGAAAGGATGCAGTCCAAAGGAGTAGACATGTCAAGAGGCTTCATAGCATCATTGTTTTACTCTTTTTTATTAGATCAAGACCAAAGGGGAGAAGGATAGCAAAAGGCTAGAATGAATGGAGGAAAATAAATATGAAGGCTAAACATGAATGTAATGAAAGCAAGATCATCGTAAGATAGCTCACAAGATAACCAAATATTCATGTATAGGTCAACAATGCCAAGATCAAAGATGGAATGGATGAAATATGTAGAAGAACTACGCATGATGCCTGATTGCCAAGTTTTCATCATGGTACTTATCTAAGGCACCACAATGGAGTGGTTTTCACCATAGGACTAATTTATTTCTATTTAATTTTTCTACCTAGGCGCCTATTTCCAAGTTTCCACCAAGGCACATTTTCAATTTTTTTCATTTTTTTTTTCTTTTTCTTTTTTCTATTTTTTTAATTTTTTTTTTCTTTTTGGAAGAAGGCAAGCTTTTTAGATAATGCTCCTTGAAAGGTTAAACCATGATATGCTAAGGATTCAAAATGATATGCTCAAAGATGCTGATAGGGAAATGAAGATGGAAGAGAAAAATGAAGGATAAGATTTTATGTAAAGCAAGTGAGGTTGGAAGATAGGAGGAATAGGAAAATGAGGAAAAAGGATAGAAGGTAGAAGGATAAGGAATGGAAGGATTGTGATAGGGTAGATGGAAAGGAAGGCAAGATCAATGTCAACACACACCTTGAAGGGTGGTGAGAGGATGGAGGAAATGTGAATGAAAGAATACGAGAAGGAATATGGAGAATATTTAGCAGAGGTTGTGGTTCAGACACACAAAATGGAAGAATGTTTTTGGAAAAATATGAGGTGGAAGCCTTTGGAAGCTTGAATGTCAACTTCACTTCTCAACACTAGACTCTTTCAAGAGAGACTTTGGAATCCATATAATTGTAGGCTTTTCATTTCTTTTTGATGATTTAGAGAGAATATCTTCAATGATGGATTTTGGAACCCATACTTGTCTTGAAGTTTTCTTCTTAGATATCTCTTTTGACTTTATGCCTCCATGTTGATTAGAGGAGACATGGTGATCTTCTTTTTTTGATGGATTCTTGTATTGCTTCTTTTTCTTGTATTGAACATTCAAGTTACTTCCAAAAGACTTGGGACTTGTGGAAGAAGGAGGATATGACTGGTTTAGATGGGTGGATGGATGAAAAGGATTCAAGGGTATGCATCTATGTTGATCTTGAAGAAAGATAGGAGAGGAAAGGATGTAAGGACCCACGATGGATGATGAATTAGGAGAGTTAGGAGAGGAAAGTGAAGGGACATAAGGGCCCAAGATGGAAGGAAGATGTGAAGCCTTTGGTATTGTTGGAGGAAGTCCAAGGATGGATGTGGAAGACGCAAAAGGATAATCAACCAATTCATCAACATTTATATGACAACCAAGGACATTAGCATCTTTAGAGTGAGCATTAGGATTTTTGATAGGATCATGAACATCTTGAATGAGAGCAACTTCTTCGATAGGATTGTTCAAAGCTTGCAAAGACTTAGGAAGAGTAGAAAGTGGAAGCAAACATGGAGTGGTAGAACAGGAAGATGGAAGACTTTGATCTTGACAAGGAGCTTTGGATAGCATAAGCGTATCATTTTTTTCTTGATTTTCAATAAGCTTAACATTGGAAGTAACAACAACATTTTTAATAACCTTAATGGAAGTATCATATTTGGAAAGCACAAGTGTAGTAAGGTTATTTTGATTGTCAATAAGCTCAATGGTGTAAGTAGTAGCTTGATCTTGCTTAGGAGAAGAATTAAGAAATGGTGGAATGAATGCGGAAGAGCGTGCAGGGTCAAAAGAACCATGAGATGGAAGAGAGACATCATGAAAATAATTAGATGACATGGAGGGTTCTTGATCTTGATCTTTCCTTATATTTTTTTCTTTATCATTTTTAGAGTCCTCTTGACATGGAGCCACTTTTAAGGACAAGGAAGCATGTTGGAATTTTATGGAAGAATTTGGAAGAGATAGTGAAGAACTAGTTGAAGTAGGAATTATAGTGCATAAAGGCTTAGGCTCTTTAATTTTAGCATTATTGAAAGTATTTTCAGCCAAGTGAAGGTTAGCTTGAGTTTCTTTAAGAGGGAGCCCTTGAGGATAACTATAGGGAACCATATGAAAAGTATTAGGATCTTTGTTGGATGAAGGATTTGTGGAAGATTTGGAAGACTTGGAAGCTTTAGAAAATGTATGGGCATTGGAGGAAGTAGATGATGGAAGGGAACCATCACAAGACAAAGGTCCATAATTAACATAATCTTGCTTGAGAGTGCAATCTTTATCTTTAGCATGAGGGTTCTTAGAGGAAGGATTCTTATAGTATTGACATTTCATATCAGTACGGTACATTTTATATTCCTCAACAGAAGTGGATGCATCATCTAGGTATTATTGACAGAAATCATCAAAGTCTTATTCAAAATCAGAATCATATGGATCACCATCACAATCTATCAAATGTGATGTCCCATTTCCAGTAAGCACAAGAACATGACTAGGAGGACTCTTAGTAATAAAGGTATCATAAAGACTATCATATTTCTCATCATGGTATGTCTTGATAAGAGAAGTGAGACTCTTGGGAGAAGTAGAAGAGGAACTAGATCATGAAGAAGAGGAAAGTGAAGACCTAGTGGAGGAAGAAGACTTGGATAATGAGGAATGTGAATAATGTCTAGAAGAGTCATGACGAGACTTGGAAGATGAGGAAGAATGAGAAGACTTAGAAGATGAAATTTTTTTTGAAGGAGGTCATGATAGGATCATGTCTATGATCCTAGAAAAGGTGTCTGATTCAATCATATTTTCTTTTATTCTTGTCTTAAGTTTATCATCCATGCAATATCTAGAAGGACTGTTGGAAGAATAATACTCTTTGAATTGAGCAATGAGTTTGAGATCATCCATTCTCAAGAGAGGTTCCATAACAAGGTAGTTGAAATTCATGGTTGTAGAAGAGAAGGAATCAAGCATGGAAGAAATGAATAGAAGAGATGAAATAGAAGAAGGTAGAGTAGGTAATAAGAGGAAAAGAATCAAGAAGACATGAAGAATTTAGGAAGAATCATGAAGAAAGAAGAGAAAGGATGAAAATGGAAGACTAGGAAGACATGGAAGAAGCGGAAGAAAGAAGACTAAGAGTCATTTTTTACAATTTGATACCATTGAAATTTATTTGGATATTGAGCAACATGTCACAACACCTAATATTTGAGATCTGGACTGACTGAGGAAGACTGGAAGTGACACAAATCAACTTTAGATTGCAAGCAGTAGTGAGATAGAAAAAGGACTCTGTGCAATAGTTTCCAAGGTAATAGAGCGATATAATTTCTCTAGGCGATATTTTGCATAAGGCAGTGCGACAGTTTCCAAGCAGCTAGTGTGATAGAATGTAAAATAGGCAAGCGATACAACAACGATGATGAAGTATCATGTGATATTTCTTAGGAGGGTGTGTGATGCTTTTCCAGTATCATATGACTCTTGACCAGTGAACATAAAAAAACTCAGTTTTGAAGGCAATTCGGTCAATGTTTTAGTTTGATGGTTCAATTTTTTGACTCCAAACACAGTACTAGTAGTAAGCAGACAAGTTTTCAAATAGTAGGTGATCAAACATGTCATAAAATACTTGCACAAGGGCAAAAGGAACCTTGCCAAGACAAGAAATTGTGATATCAAAGTGAAAAAATCCTATGAATGCTACTGTGATGTTTGATGTTTGAGAATGTTTACACGAGTAGATCACAATGAGAACACTTCAAGCACTTACTAGCCTAGAAGGACAAAGGCTCAATACTTAACAACTTGGCCCACACTTGATGTCCCATCGCCTCACACAAAGTGGTTGCCCACAATAGATATTGGCTTTGTCGTGGAAGTGTTAATGACACAACCAAAGGAACACAGATGGTGAGTAATCTTGGGGTGATCCAGGTTATTCCACTTGGATCAATCCTTGCACCAAGAAGCTAAGTGGAAAAATAGGGTGGCTTCTATCTATGGTTCTTAATAAGGGCTTCCATTCATAATACCCCTCGTGATCCCCAAAGGGACTCCTTACCTTGTGACAAGTAACGGACCTCGTGGCCACAAGAGTACCTTAAGCATTCTTGCTCAACATTTTCCTCATGGTCACAATCTCACAAGTACTCACATCAAGTGAAGAAAAGTACTACATCTACCAAGGTTTTGTGTCCTTGATAGCCTTGAGTTTATAGTGGGTTGGAATAGCTGGTGAAAAGATTGTCCCCACTTGGGTCGTTCATCTTGATTGCTCAAGAGAAGGCCTACTAAAGGATTCTAAAAGCTAAACATGGAGTGGATCAACCTTTGAGTGTCAGGATTTCTATTTCACCTCAAGGGTGAAGAGCATAATCTCCTAGCTCAAAAATATCTCCCAAACACACCAAGAAAAGGTTCAATTACCCTCTTGCTTTCAAAATCTAAAGACGGGTCAAGATTTTTTGGTTCACCATAAGGGTGAAGAGCATACTTCTCCTACCACCCAAAGATTCCTACAACAAGATATTAAGTGCCTATGAGATGAAACAACTAGTATATGCTGCACTAAAAAAGAAAGCAATTAAACAAGCACTTGATTGGTTTTTATGCTTTGGGTAGCTTTAAAAAAATTGTTAGTAGCCCTTGTGCATTTGAAGCTTTACCATGCATTATTTTAAGAAAATAAGCAAGAAAATAGGAGCACCTACAAGCACCACTTGTTATCCCTACAAGGGTTAGCACATCAAAAACCAAATGAAATCTACAAATAGACCCCTGTTCTACAACAACAAATCAGAAATCCGAATCAAAACCAAGTAGATCTTGCAAAGAAATGACAAATATTGCTCACTGCCAGGCCTGGGCTATGTTTCTATCAGAGGAATAGTCATGCAATATTTCATCCTATATTGGTGCGATAATATATCTCCGTACGATATTTCCTGATACCTGTGTGCGACAGAGAATAGAAAAAGAGTGTCATATAATCTACCAAAGCGTACGATATTATAACTGGTAAAATATTGCATTGGTATGTAAGAAACTATTGTATGATACTGGTATCACAATAATCCTGTAAGAAAAAACCAGAGAGCAAATTTTGACGAAAACAACAAGCAAATATTGACGAAAAAAATGATGAAAATGCAGAAAATGAAGGACAAAACTCGAATGTTTTGCCCCATGGTGGGTGCCAAAAATTTACACACTAAATAATGCACTTCTCTAAGTCATTACTTCCAAGGGAATCCATGGATGGGAAACCTTGAGAAAGCGACCTAGAGCTCCCTAGGCATGGAGTCACAAGGATGTTGATGGTGCTCTGAACTAGAGCTATTGAAACATGCAACCTTGCTAGTAAACCACACAATGGGAGATTCAAAGAGACAAGGGAAAGAATGCCAATATCATCAAGAATCAATAATGGAAATGCAATGCAACTATGCTAAGAATGAAGATGCAAGCTAAACTAGGAAAGGAAAGTATTACAAACCCTTGCTAATCAATCTATGTGAGCTAGTCTAAAGCATAAAGGAAACTAAGATAGATTCCATGAAAGTTAAGATGCAAGAAATGAAACTAGAATGCAAGAAATGATGTCAAAAAGCTCCAAAGTCTCCAAGAAATCCTGCAGCATAAGATTAACATAAAAAGTTGGGATCTAAGAATGAGAAAAGAGCTCTCTTTTTAAAGGAATTGAAAAAGAATGGACCATGGAGATTAAGAGGCAAAAGATTTAATCAAGGGTGGAGCTTGAAAGAGGTGAAATCCATGTGCACAAGTATCCTCCAATGAGAAAATAAGAGTTGACTTTTGTGTCCATATGAGATAAAAAGTTCTTTTCTTCTTTTTATAAAATAAGAATAATATTTTATTTGTGCAACTTAGGATAAGAGGAAAAGTGGGGGCTTTTATTTAATAAAAAGGGAGGAAATTCCTTTTAAATAAATAAAGACTTAGGATAAAATGTTTAGCCCATAGAAAATAATAAAAAATAATAGAAATAGGATTTGATCAAGGAAATTGATATAATGAAAAAATGTTGATTTTTTAAAAATACTGATTCAGGGATTTGATAAACTGTTGAATGGGGGCCCAAAGTCTAGGCGACCAATTTAGGGTGCATACAATGTGAAGATGATGTTTAACAATGCTTTAGTGTTATACTCTTATATTCAAAAGTTTGTGTGGTTCGAATGTTCATAGTTTAATGAACATAAAATACAATTTTACAATTATAGTTAATAGTGCTTCATTTGTGCTTTTCAGAAGGTTTCTACTCCTTAAATTAGGGTTGAAGGTGTGTTAATACTTATGAAAATGAGTTTAGGTTTTGGTCTTGGTTGTGATGTTCTTTGGCGATCTGAGAATTGTTCTTGGTGATTTAGAAACTATGTCATCCAATGTTGTAGTTTTGCTCAATTGTTGTCCTAATCCAAAAATATGTGGTGACAACTTTTGATGTGGACTATTGACATGTACTAGTGTTCTTGACATGGCACATGCATCTCACCATGGTGTGTGGAGGCTCAGATATAGTTGGCAAGTTGGGTGATTCATTGGCTAGTGTGTTTTTACATGTTTGAGATGGTGAAGTTGTTTCGGTAATTGGAAATCTGACATTGGGCTATGTGTAGTGGGTTCATGGTCCCTCTCTCTCCTAGAGTGGATCCTTGTTTTTGATTTAAGTTTGGATTATACATTTAAGAATTATCTCTTCTCTGGATGGGTTTTTACTATATGTAACCTATGCATTTAATGTTTATCTTATATTCGATTGGGTCTATTGGCTTTTGATTTGAAAGAATTTGAACTACCTTGAAAATGAAGAAATCTACCTAGGGGTTAGCTAAATCCCATGATTCATACACTCAAACAGGAACAAGGACCAACTAACAAAGCAATTAAGCTTCTACACTTTGAACTCTACAAAATTCAGGCAGGTGAACCTAGGATTAGACTTATTTACTTCTTAACATTACCTTTGCCCAATCCTTAAAAAAGAAGATAAATGTCCACAAATATTCTCTTTCTTATGAAACTTAAGTGACACTATGAGAGCTAATCACACTATCAACTCACTCATAAGCTAAGCAAAGGCTTAACAATTCAGGACTGTAACTTAAAATTTAAAAGACTTGATTTAGTTTTAGATTTGAACTCTGAAGAGAAATGAATATCAACTTGACTGCATTTTCTCTGATCAGTGCCTTATTCATTGGGTATACTTTAAACTAGTCCATACTATGATTTATGATCTATTCATTCACCTTGCAAATAAAAATCAATTGATGCTTTAAACCCTCTACTTATGACAAATCCTCTCCTATACTTTATAATTCTATCAAATTATACTAAGCATTTACTTAATTCCTTGAATCGAAAGAAAAAAATAATATGACATACAATTTTAAACAAATTGCAACTATGATCTTGAGCTCTTTGTTTGAAAGACACAGAAAATCACAAAATATCACAAAAAAGAGACAAGATTTAGAGAAATAAATTTCTACCAAATCTTTGTATTAATTTCCTTGAAATTTATACATCATAATATTTTACCAAACTCAAAAAAAACACAATGACCAGAACACCATATATTTCATTAATATTTAGTACAAGCCCATTATACAAAATGGATCTTATATAATCTTAACTAAGGATAGAGACTACTAATCTCAGAAAAGAAAAAACTTATTGAATATCTTTCGGTCCCTTTTCCTAGTCTTGGAAATCCATTTATAATGATGGATTGTAACAAGCTTTAGACGTGGGAAAAGTAGAGTTGTCAACATTAAAACAACTTTAACAACTATTGGAACTAATTACAAAAGTGACAGCTAGGAGATCGGATTCTTCAAAATCAAATTTGGTTTGCACCGTGGGTGTATCAACAATAGGTGAACCATAAAGATAAGATATTTCTTTTGAATTATATGATCTCCCTCTATTGGCTCTTCATTTAATACCATAATTGTCTCAAACTACTTGTTAATATGATTTAGAACAATAGAGAGGGGGGGTGAATTAGTTGTTCTTAGGTCCTGATGTATAAAGCAATCTCATAAACTTATCCTTTGATCAGATCCAAAACCAAAACAAACTCGGTCATCACTGATTCAATAATAGAAACATCTAACAATGAAATCCACTACCTAGCTGTAACTTAACTTCTAAAACATAGTAATGTTTAGATCTAAACATTCACACAAGTATAAACACTAGGATTTATAGTGGAAACCCAATTTGGGAAAAACCACTTTGTAACATGCTACTATTATTTTCACTCTTTTGAAGTGAGCTCGGTAAAAAGCCAACCCTATCAAAGGTTACAATACACAGTGTCAAATGTGACCTGGTTAAAGGATTTCAATCACCCTGTTAAAAGTGAGCCTAGTCATAGGACTTACATACTCTCCATTAGAATGCAACCTTGTTCAAAGGATTTAACATATGAATGTTAGGTCAACCTCTATTAAAAGGATTTTGATTGTTACAATGGTTAGAAAGTAGCAACAGTATTATCTGAAAAATATAAATATCACTTTGCAAATATCAGATCTAATTCCATACACTAATGCTGGTTTAATGACTTTGAAACTTTTCCATTTCCATCTCTGATCTACTTGGAACTTTTCTTCAAGAAATTACCACCATTCTTCTTTAGCCTTTTCTGCTTATTCAGTCAATAAAATTTTTCTCTTCCAGCATTCTCTGTTCACCATGTACATACATATCATAATGCTCAGGTTCCTTATATTTTCCTCAATTAGGTTAACTCATCTTTTGCTGCGTAATCTCATTCGTAGATCTTAGGGTTAGGTCAGATTCATTGAATCTACCTTCTTTATGATCTTCAACACCTTTCCTAGAATCATCTCAAATCTTTTAAAGATTTATAATAAAATGTTTTACAATGTATTTAATGCTTCCAAACAATCAATAAATAAAGTCAACATGTTTTACATAATCCAAGAATTCAACAATGTCGGCTCCAAAATTAAATTCTCTTCAAATATAAAATTGCTGATGCTCAGTCAATACTGTGATTGTTCACTCGGTCTTTATGTAGAATGCTCGGTCAATACTAAAATTGTCTGCTTGGCTTGCACTGTCTTCCTCGGCAATTTACTGATGCTCGATTGTCACTATAATTTTTCTCGGCATATACTAACTCAGTCAACACTAACATCACTTGGCTTAAACATGATTTTCCCATTCTTTGCTCAGTTAAGCCTACCAGTATAGTCTTCAGTCTTACTAAGATAAACAATACATTATCTCATCATAGTGAAACATAGTCAAGTACACTTTGTAGTATCAAGATAACTCAACCTTTCCATTAGGTGCTATTGTTACCAACCTTGCTTAGCCCTCTTAGCAACACTCAAATAGATATAGTACTTTCCTAAGTAGCAACAGTCTTACCAATTAAGGTTTGACATTAATGATAATATAACAATTATTTCAATTCAATTTCCGACAATCTCCCTCTTTGGCATTGATGAAAACACCATATGATATCACCCTGAATAACACATGGATTACCAACCAATCCAAAAATCTTATCTGTCTATTAGAAACTTATTTATAATATCCTTAGCTTCATTCTGATTCAGAATCTTGTGAGCCTCACTTCTGTGACCGTTACAAGTATTCAGATCTTCCTCTATCCTGATTTTTCATTTCAATTCATAATCCTCTTTTCTTTTAGTTCCATCAGCTCATCAACTCTTTCTTTTTAGTATCATGTGTTATCACATCTCATGTGTTATCATATCAGTACATTCTCCCTCTTTGACAAAAATGCCAAAGCAGCAACTAAAACATGCATCCATCAGATGTAGATAATATCTGTATAGCTTAGTGTTTCTCCCTCTATCATCTTGCTTATGACTGATTCCTTGTCTTTGCTTCTCTTCACAACTCTAGGCCAGCCCTAAAGTGTGACAATCTTCTGCATCAATTTGTCAAATTTTCTGCTGTAGCATATTTGATGCAGTGCTCCTAGCTTCTCTAGGAAGCCTCAGTTAGGGGAAGAACTCCTAATTGACTTCTCAAATACTCATGAGCTTCTCTGGGTAAAGCTTTAGTGAATATGTCTGCTATTTTTTCTTTTGTATTCACATATTCCATTCGGACTTCTTTGTCTTGTACTAATTCTCTCAAGTAGTGATACTTGATTGCAATGTGCTTGGTCTTAGTGTGCATCACTAGATTCTTAGATATATTGATAGTACTTGTGTTGTCATAGAAAATAACAACAGGTTCAGTGATTTCTTCTTTCATGCCTATCAACAATTGTTTTATCCATACCAAGTTTGAATAGTTTACTGCAGTAGCAACATACTCGGCCTCGACAGTAGATTGGGAAATGCAATTTTGTTTCTTGCTTGTCTAGGAGACTAATCTCTGTCCAAAAAATAAAGCTCCACCACTTGTACTTTTTCTATCATCAACATTTCTTGCCCAATCAGCATCTGTATAAACTCAGAGTTCAAATTTGTCACCCTTCTTGTAATATAGACCATAGTCAGTAGTTCCTTTCAAGTATCTCATAATTCTTTTCATGGCCATCATATGTGTTTCCTTAGGATTAGCAAAGAATCTTGCCACAATCTCAACAGCTAATACAATATCTAGTCTATTGTGTACAACATACTACAATTTTTCAATCATAGATCTGTACAGAGTCTAATTTACTTCTACAACATCATCATTCTTAGATAACTTTTGTCCAATAACCATAGGAGTTCCCATTGGTTTAGCATCTTCCATCCCAAAAGTTTTCAGTATTTCATTAACATACTTAGATTTTGTAATGAAAATTTCATTCTTCTTCTGATATACTTGTAAACCAACAAAGAATTTGATCTCACCAAACATACTCATTTCAAATTCAGTTTTCATTTCATTTGAGAAACTTTTACATAATGCATCTTGTCCACCAAAAATAATGTCATCAACAAAATATTTTGCCAACAAGATACCTTCACCTTCTTCATCCTTAATGTATAGATTTCTTGTGTCATTTGTTCTTGAAAATCCAATCTATATCAAGTAGTTATGTAACCTCTCATACCATGCTCTAGGTTATTTCTTCAATCCATACAATGCTTTGTTCAGTTTGCACACCATGTGTCTTTCTATTTGGATCAATAAAACCTTCTGGTTGCTCTATGTAAACTTCTTCTTCAAGTATACCATTAAAAAATGCAAACTTGACATCCATTTGATATACCTTGAAATCTTTATAAGTAGCATATGCAAGCAGAGTTCTTACTCCTTCCAATCTAGCTACAAGGGAAAATGTCTCCCCATAATCTATTCCTTGTTCTTGTGCATAGCCTTTGCATACTAGTCTAGCTTTGTTCCTAGTGATTTCACCATTTTCATTCATCTTATTCTGAAATACCCACTTTGTTCCTATAACATTCTTATTTTTAGGTATCGGCACTAGAGTCCAAGTATCATTCTTCTTAATCTGTTCAATTTCTTCATTCATTACTTGTATCTAGTCTTCATTCTCCAATGCTTCTCTAGTTGTCTTCAGTTCAAATTCACATAGTAAACATGTCGGATCCTTAGTTTTACTTCTGGTCTGGATTCCAGTATCTTTGTCTCCAATTATTTGTTCAGGCTTATGATGTCTTCTCATATATTTTGCCAACATAGGTTCAGCTCTTCTCTCCTCTATTTCATCATGTTCCTCAACAAGATTGTCAGATTCAACTTCAGAATGCTCGACAACCTCTTCCTGATACTCAACAGCATTTTCTTGTAGCTCGGCATGTTCTTGTTCTTTCTCGTCACTATTTTCCTGATGCTTGACAACTTCTATCTGTTGCTCGGCATTGCTTACTTGAGACTCGGCATCAGATGCGAGTCTGTTACTTGTCTCTTCTTCTTCTTCAATGTACACAAAAGATCTATAATCTTCTGGTTCTCTTTTACTGTCAGCTTCATTTCTTTCTACATACTCATCAATTTTGACATTCACACTTTCCACAATTTTATTAGTGTTAGAGTTCAAACACTTATAGGCTTTACTTTTTGTGGAGTACCATAGGAATATGCCTTCATCACTCTTAGCATCAAACTTTCCATTCCTAGTGTCTTTTAATATATAGCACTTATTTCCAAAGATTCTAAACTATTAAACACTTGGTGCATGCCCATGCCATAATTCATAAGGTGTGTTGACATTGAAAATTTTAGGTTCAAAAGGAACGAGACATCAGGGAAGTATAGTATACATTTCTCATATTTTATATAATTTTCCTACGTTAATAATTAAAATGATAAAAAGGCATGTATGCAAGTCCCTATCTTTATTTCAATAAATTAAATGCATGTATATTTTGAAATAAAAATTGTTATAAAAGAATAATTGTTATTGAAAAAAAAATGAGTGGCGATCGGGAGTTGAACACTCAACCTTTCAAGCCACCCCCTTTTTCCTACCTACCTACCCTCCTACCCCCTAACTAATTGTCCTATGTTATTCTTCAAGAATATGGGTGGGAATTATGAGATTAATATTAGATTATTCTTTTAAAAAAAAAAAAAAATTAATTAAAAATAAAAATTGTTGGAACAAATAAATGTATTGTTTTTTGCTAATGTGATTTTAATGTATTATTTACCATGAAACCATTAGTGTGAAAAGTATATTTGTATTAAAAGATATTATATTTTTTTTAGGTTTTGAAATATTTTTTATTGATATTTATATTTAATTTTCAAAACCTAAAGTATAATCTTTTATTATACTCTATTGAATGACTATGTGCATTATCTTTTTATGGGATTATTAAAGTAAGTACATATGATTGATTATCTAAATTTTATTTGCACTTCTTGTAAATAAGCATTTGAATATTATTTCATGATTTGAATTAATGTTTATTTGATATAATAATTGATAATTAAATAATCTTGAATTGAGATCATATTGAAAACTTAAAACATTATTAGATATGATGATTTTAATTTTAAGTTTTATTTAAAGATTATTTAATTTTGAATGTTTTTGTGCAGGAACTAAATGTTAGATTTTTATGCACAAACACCTGAGATTATAAAAAATCAATTTTATTGTACGGAAAATGTTTTTCCTAAAACCATTATATGGTTTAATTATATTTTAGGGTTAGTTACCAAGATTAGGTCTTGTGAAAGGGTATGTCTTTTCACATGAAACCTTTGATAAATATATTTATAGTGAAACATTTGTAACAAAGAGGGCATCATCATTTTTATCAACATTGAAATATTTGAAACCAGTGCATGCTTTTATTCCAAAACCTTATGGGATACTATGGATTAATACATGCGAATCGAGTGATTTTTCAAGCTTAATACAAAATCTTTGTTCAAAATTCATTGGTGATATCTGTTCCTCTATGTTATTTTGAATTGGTTCTTTGGATAAAGTATCTTTACTTTCTTTAAGATATTTGATTTATTATACTGCAAGATCAAATAGGAATTGTAGAACTATATTCACTTGGCTTCTCATTGTGTATGGCTAAGCGTGCCTTTTGAATACTGTAGGATTCAATTGGTCTGTCCTCTGAGGATTAAATTCCATTTGAATAGTTGTCTTCCTTTTTAGTTTGCTATTGTTAATTAATCATTTTCTTGAAGTGATCAATTTATTTTAAATTTATCTCCAAAGTTATATGTTTTGATTCAAAGTGTCACATTGTCATTAATAGGCACCGGTCTTTATTATAAATTTAGTTAAGATTTATTATTTTTTTGTATCAAAGCAATTCACTGCATTATTTTGTTTATAGAATTCATTCAGTCATCTAAGAAAGCATATTAAAATTAGGCCTACTAGCCTTGGCAATCAAAGCCTAAATTGTAGAGGTTTAAGTTCCTGAGGAATTAAACCTATTTGTTGGCCAGAGAAAGCATAATTCCAGTCTGCTATTTTGGGAACCAATAGATTGGATTGACTCTATTGCCCAAGGTGAAACAGGCACTGGTCTTATTGATAAGTGGAATTTGGTCATCTTATCATTTGTTGCTAGTCTTGACATCCTATTCCTTTAATTTCATTTTCATATCCTATTTGTTATCTTATTTATCAAGCTTTAAATTAGGTTTAGCATTAATTCTTAGCCATAGTTTAGATTTCAAATTATCTGACAATTAGGATATTAAGTTGCTTTTTCCTCCAAGGATCAATAACCCCTTTGGAGTGAATTTTTGTTGTTTATGTGTGTATTTGTGCAGTCAAACAACATATTTGATTTAGGCCTACCAGCCTTGGTTCGATTGAACCAAAATTGCAGAGGCATTTATTGTGCCTATCAGTTGGCCTCAAAACGGTCAGCATTTTTGAGCACCAACAAATTGGTGACTCTGCTGGGGATAGATATCAGTGAATGTCAGTTTCAGAATCTTTGGTTAGTGTTGTAAAGACTCTATTGGGAAGAAGGACTCAGAGCAGTTATTGATTCCTCATAGAAGGTGAGGTGGCGACTCTAATATTCAGTTTCAGCCGAAGCCTATGTTAGGGAGAAGATCTCTAAAGAACAAGCGGTTCATTGAATTGGAACCAAAATATGAAGGAAGGAGCAACAATAATGATGAGCATAGTCACTCCCAGTATGGCAGAGGACAAGAGCAGAGAGATGATGATGATGTAAATAATTTTGGTAATAATTATAATAATCTTGAGCCAAATCACAATGCGAGGCATTATGGGAATATACAAGGAAATTATAATAAATGGAATCATGATCTGCATCCTAAGATTTACATGCAGGATGGGAGTAATTGTCACTTATCACCAAATAATAATGGACATGGACAATATGTTAATATGCCAAGATTTGGAGAGATTATCGTCTAGCCAGATAAAAAAAAGCATGGCCAGGAATTAAATAACCAACAGACTAGTTTCCTCGGGCATGATAGGGGAGATCAATATAAATATAAGGAATTACAAATGCATAATAGTATGTACACAAATTTACATGTCCAAGGCGATGAGAGTATGCAACAAATCAATATGCATAAAGATTTATAGCATATTAGTAATAATATGTAGCCGCATGGGGTTAAATATAACATTTATAATGCACAAGGCAAAGAAAACTCTTATTTCCAACCAAGAGAATTCACATTCGGTCAGCACATTAATGGTGGAAAAATACTGGGAGATGATGAACATTATGCAAAAATTAAAGATCATGTACAACATCAGCAAAATAAATGTATTCATGGTTGGGGTAATGAAAAAGATAATACACAATATGAGGAGGAAATGCCCCGTCACAATAAGTATTATCATCAAAGTAACTGCAAGCAATATGAAAGCTTGCATGGGGAGGATACATTGCATTGTGTTAAGATTCTTGTGCAGCCTCAAGATGCATATCATTGGTGACAATAACAACATAGTACACATAACGTGTATCATTTGAAAAGAAAAATGCAGCAAAAAGTTTCCACGAAACCCCAATATCTCTCTGCGCAAGCCACTCAAGAACGTTAGCAAATGAACCATACAAATTTGTATGAGATAGATGGAAATAATGTAAGTGAGCATCCAAACAATAAGCCTAAATTTGCATGGATAGAAGATATGTATAAAATTAAGAATAAATACAATATCATGTGCCAGCCGACGCATCATGGGGATAAATATGAGAAGGTAAATGTTAACTCTGAATACCAGCAACCTAATATGCATAAAACATATGAGAATGACAAACATTATGGGGGTTACTATCATATTAACAGTGCCCAACACCAGTACACTGTAAATCTACGTGGGAGCATAGGTAATGGTCATGAATTTTTGCAAAGGTTGGTGAGAGACCAATATCTGATAAATAATGGATGTTGTGAAGAAGAAGCTCATTGCTGTGAAGACCTGCATGAATATACATCTGGACCTGCACAGAATCAAGGTAATGTACATCAAATATTTAAAATATTGGATCATAGTTACAATCAACCGTAGTGTTATGGTGTACCACATGAGAATTTATCCTGCATACAATTTGCGCGAGGAGAATATAAATGCAATAGTAGTTCTGATGAATAGCAAAATGATAATATATATCTGAATCAGCAACCACATGAGCAACTATATCATTCCAGGTTTGCACAAAAGAAGGATGTATTAAATGTTCCCTCAAAATAGCAAAATGATAATTTATATTGTCAAAACCAAGAGTTACAAAAGCAAATACACAATCCCAAATTTGTGCAGAATGAAGATAAAATGCAACACTATATGCATGTGTTAGGAGATCAAGGAGGAGACTGGAGATTTTCAAAGCATGATACAAAATTTGAAAATCCACTTAAACAGTCAAGTATCCTCCTACATAAGCCAAAAGACACCTATTATTTTGCACAAAACTAGAGTCATTATGATTTATATGTGCAGACTGAAAAAAAGTAGCAATGAATAGCCAAATGTTATTTATCCATTTACGCAAGAGGATGAATTATGTATGTCTCCCTTAAACACATTTTTTAATATACAAAGGGAAGAAGGTGAATCTGCATTACATTTGTTCTTGAGAATGGCAAGAACCTATTGGATGATACCTTTGGACATTAGGCCTAAGTGTGAGAGAATTATGCAAAAATTCTATGATTTGGAGATCGCGGGTGACCCCAGTTTGGAACTTTTATTAGAAATACTTTAAGAAGAAAAAATAATATAAATAATGGTACCAAGGAAGAAAATTTTGAGCAGCTTGAATCCGAATATGAAAACCAAGGAGGAGGCTATATGTACTATGAACATGAAGAAATTCAAAGTTGCATAATAGAAGAAGAGCCTTATATATTTTCCTTGGATATGTATGAGGAAATGTGAGGAAAATAGAAGAAGATACTCAAAGTTGCATAATAGAAGAACATGAAGAAATTCAAAGTTGCATAATAGAAGAAGATACTCACCAGAAATGTGAGGAAAATAATGTGGAAATAAAAAATGAAAAAATTACAAAAGGATCATCAGAACATTATTCTTTGGAATTAAACAAACAGGAAGTATTGGACCAGGTTGAGGAAGATTTCATTGTCAATAAAATTTATACAGACAATGAGGAACATTCTTTTCTTAGCACAGAGCAAATTTCAGATATATTAGGTGAGGAATATCAGAAGTATACTAAAAAATGTGGTTGCATTCCTTTTTCTAATTATCAAAGTGACCAGGTTCAGATGATTTTTGATGGAACAGAGAATAAGTTTCAAAGGGATAAAATACCTAGGAAAAAACATATGCTGATTGATAATATTGAAGATTTTATTGGGTATGATATCTATGAGAATCATAATAATGATTTTTTTGGATATGAATTACTTTCTAATTTGTTCTGTGAAAAGAAACTGCATGCTTTACAAAAAGAGGATGAAATTATAGCAGAAAATATTTATGAGAATATTGATTCAATTAATAGAGCAGATCATGATTCTCGGGAAAATTTATTCAACCAAAGGGTATTGTATAATATAAATATTGGAGAAAATGAAAAAGCATATGAAGAGGCAAACAAACTATTGTTGCCAAACATTTCAAAAGATGATGCATATCCAAGAGCATTATGTGAAAAAGCAAAGGAGGATAATGCATTTGGACGATGGGAAAAATTATTTCAGCAATATCTTTTTGAAAGTCAACTATATTCTGATATGCATTGGGAACATAGAGATAATTATGAAAAATCCGTGGAACCAAATTTACATAATGTGATTCAAAATACAAATATTCTAAAAGGGAATAATGAAAATTTACCAAAGATCTTTTTCCAGAAAAATGTTGCTGAGTTATACAATGAAACGAACAATCACATTTATGGCATTAAAATTTGTGATCATGAGGTTTGCAATCTTATTCAATCTTCATATAATACAAGGAAGGTTTTGGAATATAATGAATTATCAAATGGGCAAAGGATACATTGGATAAGTGATTATAGAAATAGAAATTCTCAAACCAAATATGAAGGAAGTTACAATAGTTTATTCCCAGTACAGGTTGCTTAGCATAATATCATATATAATTTGGCCACTAAAGATGCATTCAGAATGATCCTGTTTCTCCTTGATCAAAACTGAATCTTTGATAGAGGAAAGCATTGTAATCTTGGATAAGCATTTAGGGAGTAATCCTTTCTTTCTGTATTATATTTTATTTTCATTTATTTTGTTTTTAAAATATTTTTATCTTAATATTTTACATTTTAACTTCTATGTGTGCTATATCATTGATGTACAGATTACAATAAAGTTTCCATAAAATTTTATTGTTATTGATTTCTATGAAATATGCTGAGGAGCTGAAAGAACAACTGCGCGCTCACTTTAGAGGGAAGTATATTCTTGTTTAAATTGGCTTATATTTTCCTACTTTTAAGATTAAATATTAATTGAGAAAAATGCCCTAAATTTAAAGGATAATTAATTTTCATATCATTATTATAAATGGTAAATATGTTGAAAGAATAGTTATGATTTATATTGTTTACTTTTAAATAACTTTATTCTTAAAATGGTTTTATTCATCTCCATTTTATTCCATTTTGAAGAGGAATTACAATACAAGTTGCAGTCTACACTAAGAAGCTCGTAAGGTTTCAGTATCAGCTTATGACTTTGGCATTTAGTGTCATATATGGGCCGCTATTGTTTGCTTATTTCTTGATGAAATTTTAGAAAGGACAGTGGAGGGAACAAAATTTTATAGATGTTCAAAAATCTGAATCACGTTTTTAATATTGAGGCATAGTTTTGTTACCATTTTTGGGCTGCAAATGATCATTTACATATCACAAATGACCCCCAGACATTTTTCCCATATATGGGAAATGATTTTCTTGCAGTCTCATATGTTTTTGAGATGCTTGCAACATCAAAAATGCCCAGACATCTCCAAAAACGGCCAGCAGATTTGAATTCATGTGTAAATAATTTGAGCCACATTTCGAGGCTGAATATGTGTGGTAAATGATAATTTTAATCTCCAAAATAGATGTCCAAACCATATACTTCAACTTGGGGGGCATTTGTACAATGTTTTAAACTATTTTGGAGTGCTGGTGAGCTCCAAAGCAGCCCAGATTTCTGAATGACAGATAACAATTTATTTTCTCAGCGATTAACTCATGGAGATACAAAATGTTGAAAAGCAAGAGCAGATTTAATGAGGGAAGTATTATTTATTATGTGTTTAGTTATTATTGTTTATGTTTTGCATTTAATGGTCTTTTTCTCCAGAGAACACTGGATTCTCGCTGTGTCCAGGTATGGACCCACGTCCCCAATAAGAGCCACTGTTGACACTAAAAATTTTAAGTTCAAAAGGAACGAGACATCAGGGAGTTGAACACTCGACCTCTCAAGCCACCCCCTTTTCCTACCTACCTACCCTCCTACCCCCTAACCAATTGTCCTATGTTATTCTTCGAGAATATGGGTGGGAATTATGGGATTAATATTAGATTATTCTTTAAAAAAATAAAATAAATTAATTAAAAATAAAAATTGTTGGAACAAATAAATGTATTGTTTCTTACTAATGTGATTTTAATGTATTATTTACCATGAAACCATTAGTGTGAAAAGTATATTTGTATTAAAAGATATATTTTTTTTAGGTTTTGAAATATTTTTTATTGATATTTATATTTAATTTTCAAAACTTAAAGTACAATCTTTTATTATACTCTATTGATTGACTATGTGCATTATCTTTTTATGGGATTATTAAAGTAAGTACATATGATTGATTATCTAAATTTTATTTGCACTTCTTGTAAATAAGCATTTGAATATTATTTCATGATTTGAATTAATGTTTATTTGATATAATAATTGATAATTAAATAATCTTGAATTGAGAACATATTGAAAACTTAAAACATTATTAGATATGATGATTTTAATTTTAAGTTTTATTTAAAGATTATTTAATTTTGAATGTTTTTGTGCAGGAACTAAATGTTAGATTTTTATGCACAAGCACCTAAGATTATAACGAATCAATTTTATTGTATGGAAAATGTTTTTCCTAAAACCATTATATGGTTTAATTGTATTTTAGGGTTAGTTGCCAAGATTAAGTCTTGTGAAAGGGTATGTCTTTTCACATGAAACCTTTGATAAATATATTTATAGTGAAACATTTGTAACAAAGAGGGCATCATCATTTTTATCAACATTGAAATATTTGAAACCAATGCATGCTTTTATTCCAAAACCTTATGGGATACTATGGATCAATACATGCAGATCGAGTGATTTTTCAAGCTTAATACAAAATCTTTGTTCAAAATTCATCAGTGATATCTGTTCCTCTGTGTTATTTTGAATTGGTTCTTTGGATAAAGTATCTTTACTTTCTTTAAGATTTTTGATTTATTATACCGCAAGATCAAATAGGAATTGTAGAACTATATTCACTTGGTTTCTCATTGTGTATGGCTAAGCGTGCCTTTTGAATACTACAGGATTCAATTGGTCTATCCTCTGAGGATTAAATTCTATTTGAATAGTTGTCTTCCTTTTTAGTTTGTTGTTGTTAATTAATCATTTTCTTGAAGTGATTGATTTATTTTAAATTTGTCTCCAAAGTTATACGTTTTGATTCAAAGTGTCACATTGTCGTTAATAGATTGAACTAGAGGAATTTTAGCATTGATCATCAATTAAAGAAATCACACATAGTAATCATATTGAGGATAAAAAATAGGCACTACTCTTTATTATAAATTTAGTTAAGATTTATTATTTTTTTGTATCAAAGCAATTCACTACATTATTTTGTTTACAGAATTCACTCAGTCATTTGAGAAAGCATATTAAAATTAGGCCTACCAGCCTTGGTGATCAAAGCCTAAATTGCAGAGGTTTAAGTTCCTGAGGAATTAAACCTGTTCGTTGGCCAGAGAAAGCATAATTTCAGTATTTTGTTTTGGGAACCAACAGATTGCATTGAATCTATTGCCCAGGGTGAAACAAGCACTGGTCTTATTGATAAGTGGAATTTGGTCATCTTATCATTTGTTGCTAGTTTTGACATCCTATTCCTTTAATTTTATTTTCATATCCTATCTGTTATCTTATTTATCAAACTTTAAATTAGGTTTAGCATTAATTCTTAGCCATAGTTTAGATTTCAAATTATCCGACAATTAGGATATTAAGTTTCTTTTTCCTCCAAGGATCAATAACCCCTTTGGAGTGAATTTTTATTGTTTATGCATGTATTTGTGCAGTCAGACAAAATATTTGATTTAGGCCTACCAGCCTTGGTTCGATTGAACCAGAATTGTAGAGGCATTTATTGTGCCTATCAGTTGGCCTCAAAATGGTTAGCATTTTTGAGCACCAACAAGGTGTCAGATTTGTACCTTTCTTGATTTGTACTCGGTTGAGAGTGTAGACAGGAGTGCTTATAGCTTCTTTCCAATATTTCTGTGCCACATTATTTTCAATCATCAATGTCTTTGCACAATCCAAGATAGATCTATTTCTCCTTTCTACTATACCATTCTGTGGAGGTGTTCTAGGTGCAGACATCTGTCTTTTAATTCCTCTATCATTGCAAAATAGATTAAATTCATTTGATGTAAATTCTCCACCTCAGTCAAATCTAAGACATTTCAAGTTCCTACCTGTCTCTTTTTCAACCTTAGCCAAATACCACTTAAAATATTGAAAAGCTTCAGATTTTTCTTTTAGAAACATCACATGCATCATCCTAGTATGATCATTGACAAATAAGATAAAGTATCTAGCACCATAGTAACTTTTTACACCCATAGGTCCACAATGGTCAGTATGAACCAAATCTAAAATGTTTTCAGAAGTAAAGGATTTGCTCTTGAAACTTGACTTTGTCATTTTTCCTAACTAACATTCCTTGTACATTCTCAGGTTTCTTTAGTATAGGTAGACCTCTTACCTTTTTCTTCTTACTTATCTCTACCAGATTGTCAAAGTTAACATGACATAGCTTTTTATGTCATAATTAAATATCATCAAGTTGTGCAATCAAACATGTCTCTTCAGATAGGTCAAGATAGAACAAATTACCTCTAGTCTGATCTCCACTTCCAATTAGCTCTCCAGCAACATCAAATATTTTAGCTTGCTTGTGATGAAATTTCACTCGATAACCAGTTTTGTTAAGCTGAGCAACACTTAACAAATTATAATTAAGACCTTCAACCCAATATGTGAAAGGAAACTCAGGTGCAGAAACAACTTCCTATGCTAATCTCTATAGGAGAGTATTGTGCAAATTCTTATAAATCCTTACAATTTCATATTCATTAACTACTTTAACAAAGATATTGCAACCACATACCATGCATACAGAAAAATAGAGAATGACAGAATGATATACCCTGGGGAAACCTTTCGGTAAAAACCCCAGCACTCCAAAACCTGCACAATGTATTGATCAAAACTATTACAGCTTACAATACACTTGCAATGCAAGTTCTTTTAGAAGATTTGTAAACCCTTGAAGAAAAATCACGGTAGCATAAAATGTTCCAACAATACACTCGCATCACATCTCTTCACAACCCTAAAAAAGCTTATATCATGTGCTTCACTTTTTAGGGCTACTCCCAAAGATAACCCTAAAAAAACTTATATCACGTGCTTCACTTTTTAGGGCTACTCCCAAAGATAACCATATTAGAGTGTACAGTACTCAAATTTATTAGTTGCCACATGTCTTCATCTATCATTGAATCTTCCTGACATAGCTCTTACATGTCATAGGAATCCATCATAACCGTTTTAGCCATGATCTCCTTACACACAATTCAAGATGCCAACACATCAACATTATTTGCAAGAAATACATTTTACAAAACAAATAATAAGAATAGGAATTATCCAAGGTTGAGACACCTTATTCCTAACATTCTCCCACTTGTCAAACACCTTGTAAGAGCAACATGAACATAACAGGAACTAATCGCTATAGGCCAAAAGGCCCATAGACTCTGAACACCATTTGAACTTCTCAGTGCCCACTAGTTTCATTAATACATCTGCAACATTATTCACAGTATCTACCTTCTCAAAATTTACCTTTCCATCTTCCACCATATCTCTCACAAAGTGAAACTGCACATCAATGTGCTTCGTTCTAGCATGGAAAGTTAGATTCTTTGCAAGGCAAATAGCGCTCTGACTGTCACACCAAATAGTAATCTGTTCTGCATCAACACCAACATCAGAACACAATCTTCTAAGCCAAATGGCTTCTTTACAAGCATGAGTAGTAGCCATGTACTCAGCTTCTGTAGTGGACAAAGCAACCATAGGTTGTTGCTTACTCATCCAACTAATGGCACCACCAAACATAGTGAACACATAAGCACTGGTGGATCTCCTACTGTCAATATCACCTACCCAATCTGAATCCACAAACCCATGAATACAAACTGAATGTGGAGATCTAGAAGAGTTACCATGATAACATATGGAGTAATCTAATGTACCCCTCAAATATCTGAATACTCGCTTAACTGCATCCCAATGTACCCATCTAGGGTTAGCCATAAACTGACTCAAGACTCCCACTACTTGGGTAATGTCTGGTCTAGTATAGACCATAGCATACATAAGACTACCAACTACACTAGCATAAGGTACTCTACTCATGTCCTCCACCTCACTAGGAGATTTTGGACAATCATCTACAGATAACTTTGTTCCCACAGAAATAGGAACACATAGTGGTCTACAATCTGCCATGCTGAACCTGTCCAACACAGACTTCACATACTTACTCTGACTCAACCAAAGTTTTTTGTTAGACCTGTCTCTACTGATTTCCATACCCAAGATGTACCTAGCTGCCCCAAGATCTTTCATCTCAAACTGTGCTGACAAATGAGATTTAAAATAAAAAATCATACCCTTACCCTTCCCAAACAGCAACATATCATCAACATATAATGCAACAATAAGAAGACGATCATTTTCAACTCTGCAATAAACACAATGATCTAATTTTGATCTTACAAATCCAATTGACAACACAAAGGCATCAAACTTAAGGTACCACATCCTAGGAGATTGCTTCAAACCATATAGAGATTTCTTTAATCTGCAAACTAAGGATTCTTTACCTTTAACAATGTAGTGCTCAGGCTGTGACATATAAATCTCTTCCTCCAAATCACCATGAAGGAAAGTTGTCTTCACATCCATTTGTTCTATCTCTAAATCATATGATGTAGCAAGAGATAACAGAAATCTAATGGATGTCAACTTTGCAATAGGAGAGAATATTTCACCATAATCTATTCCCTCTACTTGTGAATACCCCTTTGCAACCAATCTAGCTTTGTACCTTTCAACACTGCCATCTGCACAGAATTTCTTCTTGAACACCCATTTACAGCCAATAGATTTTCTCCCTTTAGGCAAAGGTACAAGGTCCCAAGTTTTGTTTTTCTCCAATGAAGCCATCTCATCATCCATAGTGTCAATCTAGGAACCTCCATCTTCCATGCCCAAAGCCTCTTTCATAGATCTAGGCTCATCAGTGTTAGTAATCAAAGAAAAGGCACAATTGGAATCTAACATAGAATAACCAAACCTTTCTGGTTGCTTTCTTTCTCTCATGGATCTCCTCAAGGGCTGCGGTTGAGGTTGTTCTTCCTCTTCTTCTGAACTATCAAAACTGCTAGAGCTCTCCTCATCATTAGGCCCAACATGGTCTCTCTATTCAATCTTCTCAGGGGTAGGAGGCAACTGAACAACATCTTTTTCCTTTTCTTTTTCATCTGGTTGTAGCACAATAGGAGAAGATGTTAGCTCTCTAAAAATAATATTTCTACTATACAACACCTTACTAGTCACAGGATCCCAAAGCTTGTATCCTTTCACACCAGCATTGTATCCGATGAAAATACATTTAACAACTTTGTTTTCCAACTTAGATCTTTCTCCTTTGGAACATGTGCATAAGCTTCACAACCAAAAACATGAAGATGTCTAATTGAAGGCTTCTTACCAGACCAAACCTCCATGGGTGTCTTACCAACAAGGGCTGATGTAGGAGATCTGTTAACCAGATAGCAAGCAGTGGCCACAGCTTCGGCCCAAAACCTTTGTTCTAAACTAGCTCCACTAAGCATACTCCTAGCCTTCTCCATCAGTGTCCTATTCATTCTCTTTGCAACTCCATTTTGTTGTGGGGTATAAGGAGTTGTCTTATGCCTCTCGATACCTTGTTCTTTACAGAACTGTTCAAAATTTGCTGAGGAAAACTCACCACCATTGTCAGTTCTCACACACTTAATCTTCTTACTAGTCTAATTCTCTACAAGAGCTTTAAATTCCTTGAACCGACTAAAGACTTGTGTCTTACTTTTAAGGAAATAAATCCACGTCCTTCTACTATAATCATCTATGAAAGATACAAAAAATATAGACTTGGAGATTGAAGGAACTTTTATAGGACCAAATACATTAGAAGATTTGTGAGAACTAGAGTAAAACTGAACATGATTTTGTTTACCATAGACACAGTGTTCACAGAAGTCAAACTCAAGATTGCAATCATTTAACCCCTCAATGAAATTTTTATTTTTCAGGGTTCTGAGACCCTTTTCACCAATTTGGCCAAATCTCATATGCCACAACATTGTCTTTTCTGTAGGAAGCTTACCTTCCAAAGTGTTTGCACTACCATCGGAACCAATAGCCATAGACTTCTTCACTACTTGTTCAGATGGTGAGGATGAAGAACTATTACATAGAGGAATACATGCATCTAGCTGAAATAAGGTACCTCTCCTAGTACCCCTTGCAAGCACTATCGATCCTCTCATCATCTTGCATCCTTCTTTCGAAAAAACAACTTGCACACCTACATCATTCATCATACTTACAGATAATAGGTTTCATGCCAAACCCAGAATGTGCATAACTCCATTGATTCCCTTTACTCATCCATCAGGAAATTTGATAGTGACCCTTCCATGTCCAACTATCTTTAGGTGAGAATCATCACCCAAGTACACCTTTCCACCATCGAACTCTTCATATTTTGAGGACCAGTTTCGATGAGAGGTCATGTGAAAAGATGCAGCTGATTCAACCAACCACACATCATCAGATGCATGGGCTG
Organism: Chamaecyparis obtusa; assembly: GCA_027943335.1. Classification (NCBI taxonomy): domain Eukaryota; kingdom Viridiplantae; phylum Streptophyta; class Pinopsida; order Cupressales; family Cupressaceae; genus Chamaecyparis; species Chamaecyparis obtusa. The sequence continues at coordinate 3,553,868 of BSBK01001154.1, read as the reverse complement.
CCAAAGCTATGATGAATGCATTGCCATTTTCTTGAGATCTTTCTGAAGTTGAATCTGAACCTTTCTTCTTCTTCTTCGGCTCTTTGTAGTCTTTATGGAAGTGCCCAGATTTATCACAGTTCCAACATTTTGCCTTGGTCTTATTGGAAGTCTTTGACTTCCCACGGGATTTGGATCTACCCTTATTGTCAAACTTATTGTCATTTTTCTTCGCTCTTTCAGTGGATCTCCCACGAATAGCAAGGGCTTCTTTTTTTGAAATGGAAGCCTTTCTCCACATCTCCTCTGATAGCAGCAAAGACACCACATCATCCATTTTTAAGGTGACTAACGTGCTTCTGAGAGCCATCACAAGATGGTCCAATGAATCCATTAAAGAACACAAAAGTGTGTAGCAATGATCCTCCTCCTCTAACTTGACACCAGCTGATGTCAACTGTGCAGCCAACAGATTAAATGCATTTAAATGATCCATTAAGGATCCACCTTCCTCCATTCATAGAGAGTACAACTTCTTCCTCAGGAACAACTTGTTCACCAAAGATTTGGCCTGATACATGGCCGCAAGTCTTTCCCACAAACTATTTGCAATTTTCTCATCTAGAACATTCAAAAGAACTGCATCAGTTGAACAGAGTCTTATGAGACCCTTAGCTTTACGGTCTTTGATATCCCAATCTACTTGAGCTATAGTTGCTAGTCTTGTAGCACTTGAAGTCACTTCCCATAGGTCACGATCTTACAACATGTCTTCCATCTTGAGTTTCCACAACTCAAAATTAGTGCCATTAAATTTCTCCACCTCCATTCTTCCATATGATGAACTTGCCATCTCAATCTGCAAATAAGATTCAGAATGCTCTACAAAAAAAAAACTCCCACTCAAACTTGAGATCGGCTCAAAAAACCCTACCCAACAACTAGGATCAAAAGTTAATCAAGCTCTAATACCACTTGAAAGGAAACTCAGGTGCGGAAATAGCTTCCTACGCTAATCTCTATAGGAGAGTATTGTGAAAATTCTTATAAATCCTTACAATTTCAGACTCATTAAATACTTTAACAAAGATATTGCAACCACATACCATGCATACAGAAAAATAGAGAATGACACAATGATATACCCTAGGGAAACCTTTCGATAAAAACCCCAGCACTCCAAAACCTGCACAATGTATTGATCAAAACTATTACAGCTTACAATACACTTGCAATGCAAGTTCTTTCAGAAGATTTCAAAACCCTTGAAGACAAATCACGGTAGCATAAAATGTTCCAACAATACACTCGCATCACATCTCTTTGCAACCCTAAAAATATTATATCACATGCTTCACTTTTTAGGGCTACTCCCCAAGATAACTGTATTAGGGTTTTACCATTCTCCGAGAAAATAGGAACCCCAAAATTTTTTTTGGGGTAATGCCCCGAACCCCATGATTGGGGAAGAGTGTACAGTACTCAAATTTATCAGTTTCCACATGTCTTCACCTGTCATTGAATCTTCCTGACATAGCTCTTACGTGTCATAGGAATCCGTCATAACCATTTTAGCCATGATCTCCTTACACATAATTCAAGATGCCGACACATCAACATTATTTGCAAGAAATACATTTTAAAAAACAAATAATAAGAATAGGAATTATCTAAGGTTGAGACACCTTATTCCTAACAATATGCATTTTCACAAGATATCTTATCATTTAGTTTAATCAAACATTTTCCTCTAACAAGACATGGTGCATCATTACCAAATTTTACACTTTTACCTCTGTAATGATGTAAGGTCTCAAACTTATTTTTGTCACCAGTCATGTGGTGTGAACAACCACTATCAATAATCAATTTATCATTCTTGTTCACATAGGATAGCAATGCAGTTTTCTCATCCTCATTAGATTCATCTTTCATTGCTACATAAACTAACTCAATTTCAAAATCATCACTATCAGTGTCAGTCTCTTTTTCAGCAATGTAACAAGATTTCTTACCTTTTCCCTTATAGTCTCTGTTCCATCGGTAGCTTCTATCATCTTTTCTATCTTTGTGTTTGCTTTTCCTTTCATCATCTTTATCCTTCCTGTCAGGACATCTAGGTGCTATATGACCAACTTTATTACATGCAAAACATATAATAGGGATTTTACCTTTGTACTTTCCTTTTCACCTTCTCAGCCTTCTAGCCATAAGAGCTTTTAGATCTTCTAGGTCTTCATCAGAAGTGTCATTGTCACTTTAACTTTCACTGATGCATCTTTCTTTTTCTTTCTTTGGCTTGTTCAGAACTAGCTGTGACTTAAAAGCAAATTCAACATTTCCAATGCTTCCAATAGTGAAATTATCATAATTAGATAGTTCAAAAGTAGTTAGCTTACCAACCAAACTTTCCAAAGTAAGCACATTAGTAGAGTTACATCTAGATTCCTGAATAGCTGAGATCTTAATAGCATAAATAGGACGCAGGGTTCTTAGTACTTTCCCAATTATAGTTTCATCATCAATAGTCTCATTTCCTCCTCTAATAGCATTCACAACTTCTTTTATTCTACTACAATATTGTGTAATGTTTTCACCTTCTTGCATTCTCATTTCATCAAACTTACCTCTAAGACTCTCAGCTTTTTCTTTCAGCACATTCAAGTCACCACCATAGATCCTTGCAAGAGTGTCCCACATATCCTTTTCAGTTGTGCAGTCCTTAATGTCCTCAAATTCTAGATAGCTTAGTGCAGATGCAATTTCCAGCATTGCCTGATTGTGTTCTTGCTTGGCTCTCATTTCTTTGGTAGTCAAAGGTGCAACACGTGAGACATAACTATTCTCAATGTAGTACTTTGCTGAGTCACCAATACCCACCAGATGCAGCTTCATCAAGCTTTTCCATTCAGGGAAATTTTCTTTGTTCAGCTTCGGTACCTCCTTCTTATACATCCTAATCATTAGCTTCAAGCCCCTTTAAACTTGATATCTATCAATACTAATAATAAGCAACTTAGCTCTGATACCAATTATTAATATGATTTAGAACAACAGAGAGGGGGGGTGAATCAGTTGTTCTCAGGTCCTGATGTATAAAGAAATCTCATAAACTTATCCTTTGATCAGATCCAAAACCAAAACAAACTCAGTCATCACTGATTCAATAATAGAAACATCTAACAATACAGTCCACTACCTAGCTGTAACTTAACTTGTAAAACATAGTAATGTTCAGATCTAAACATTCACACAAGTATAAACACCAGGATTTATAGTGGAAACCCAATTTGAGAAAAACCACTTTGTAACATGCTACTATTATTTTCACTCTTTTGAAGTGAGCTCGGTAAAAAGCCAACCCTGTCAAAGGTTACAATACACACTATCAAATGTGACCTGGTTAAAGGATTTCAATCACCCTATTAAAAGTGAGCCTAGTCTTAGGACTTACATACACTACATTAGAATGCAACCTTGTTCAAAGGATTTAACATATGACTATTAGGTCAACCTCTGTTAAAAGGATTTTGACTGTTACAATGGTTAGAAAGTTGCAACAGTATTATTTGAAAAATATACAACTCACTTTGCAAATATCAGATTTGATTCCGTACACTAATGCTGGTTTACTGACTTTGAAACTTTTCCATTTCCATCTCTGATCTGCTTGAAACTTTTCTTCAAGCATTTATCACCATTCTTCTTCAGCCTTTTCTACTTATTCAGTCAATAAAACTTTTCTCTTCCAGCATTCTCTGTTCACCATGTACATACATATCATAATGCTTAGGTTCCTTATATTTTCCTCAATTAGGTTAACTCATCTTTTTCTGCTTAATCTCATTCTTAGATCTTAGGGTTAGGTCAGATTCATTGAATCTACTTGCTTTATGTTCTTTGCCTCCTTTTCTAGAATCATCTCAAATCTCTTAAAGATTTACAATAAAACATTTTACAATGCATTTAATGCTTCCAAACAATCAATAAATAAAGTCAACACATTTTACATAATCCAAGAATTCAACAATGTCAGCTCCAAAATTAAATTCTCTTCAAATATAAAATTGCTGATGCTCTGTCAATATTGTGATTGTTCACTTGGTCTTCATGTAGAATGCTCAGTCAATACTAAAACTATCTCTTCGGCTTGCAGTGTCTTCCTCAACAATTTACTGATGCTCAGTCGACACTATAATTTTCCTTAGCATACACTAACTCGGCTGACACTAACATCACTCAGCTTAAACATGATTTTCCCATTCTTTGCTCGGTTAAGCCTACCAGTATAGTCTTCAGTCTTACTAAGATAAACAATACATTATCTCATCATAGTGCAACATAGTCAAGTAAACTTTATAGTATCAAGATAACTCAACCTCTCCCTTAGGTGCTATTGTTACCACCCTTGCTTAGCCCTCTTAGCAACACTCAAATAGATATAGTACTTTCCTAAGTAGCAACAATCTTACCAATTAAGGTTTGACATCAATGAAAATAAAATAATTGTTTCAATTCAGTTTCCAACACTACTTTCATGTAGCAAGGCTTGAATCTCTCCAATGGTTTCCCACACCACAACTTCCCTCATTGATGGCCAAGCTATTGCTCCAACTTCATCCAAGATTTGGTTGAAAGGATCAACTCGCCCCTGCTAGTCCTTCAAGTGTCCCTCTATTCAAAAATTTGGTGGTGATTTGAGATCAAATCATTGACTTGGTTTTGAAGTTACGGAAATGGTTCATCTAATGCTGTCTCAACTTTACTACATGCAAATTGGAACCCCTTGACACCCTTCTGAAGTTACATTGACAATTTTCTTAACATCTTCACAAGAGCAAAATCGTGTAACAAACACTCATATATAACCTTGCAAAGTCCCACACAAAGCCTTTTGTAACCTCAGAACATCCTTTTCTTGTGACTTCTTAACCTTTCCGAAGTTATGTCTAATCTCCAGATGCTCCTATGCAACTTTGAAACTGCCAACACTTACAACCAATAAACCCTCGTGATGCTCTACATACTGCTTGAACATTACTACCGTAGCTTGAAAATATTTTCTTGACAACATTGATTTGACTATTGATACATTTCACCATTCTTCGACGCTTTCCACGTGGCATGCTATTTTTTCTTATCTTCAATACTTTTTGAAGTTATGCACATCAATAGTCGGGACCTTAGAACCCATTACCATTACAACCATTTAATCATTGAGAAGTTATGCAATAGTTAGACATAACTTCATAACATGCCAACGGTCAAAGATTTTACTTTTTGTGAAGCTCCACAAACATTTCAGCGTAACTTCAAGGCTCTTGATTTTAAACATAAAACTCGACACTTGCAAAGTTACGCATAACCTTTTTAGGAGACCGGGGCTGTTAAGTTGACTAGGGAAACAAACCTTGAGATGTTACGACACAACTTGGCATGACTTCAAAACTTTTAGGACAAGTAAAGACAATACAAAATGTGAAGTCACGCATGACAAAGATGGTTAAGGGAAAACATTTTTAAACACCACAAGACTAATAAAGATAAAGAACTAGGAAAGATAATAGTGGCCCGACGACATGACTAAAGACCCTTTACTTAAGTCACCCAAAAAGTAATGAGGAAATAGACTGACCATAGGGTTTTGAATGAAGGAAAATAATTTTTTTGAAACCCTATCAACATATTAACCATATTTCCTCACTTCTAAAAAAGAAATAGACAATTTCTTCAAATCTTTGCACTTAACTAAAATTTTGACTGCTAGTGGCTCTATTTGGAGATGACGAATAGCTTGCATTTGTGCAAGGATGGAGAGTTTTTGGGAGAGGAGACTACAAACATGATCTCAAGACAACATAGAGCAACTCAAAAACCAAACCAAACCTACATACATGGAAAATAGGAAAGGAAACAAACTGACACACCAAAAGGAAATAATATATACAAACTTACACACCTAACTAATGCTCATGGAAAAGAAGGTACCTTCATGAGAAGTAATTTTTTAGAAATTGTCCATGAATAGGCAATTCCTGAATGTCACCAGAGATTTATCTGATAAAATATAAATTTTCTCCCCACTTGTCATGAATTAAGTAGGGACCTAACCAAATAGGATCAAATTTTCCATGCTTACCCTTGTCCTCCAGTCTGACATTCCACAAAAGAGCTAGATCATCAATATCAAATTTTCTCTCTGTAGTTCTTCTATCATACAAGTTCTTCACTTGCATTTGTAAGTTGGCATTTCTTGATGCAAATTCTCTTCTTGTTTCATCCAATTCTAAGATATCATCCATCCTAGCCCGCATCTCATCAGTCACATCTTCATACAACTGAACAAATTTGTATATCACAATCAAGTTGTTTTGAGGTAATCTAGCTTCGATCTCATATACCAAATCAAATAGAGCACATCCAATTGATTTCTTCATAGTCACTCTGTCAGCCCAAACTTCCAGTGGTAACTTAGCATCCCATGCCTTATTATTAGTGTCAAGGATCCTTTTGATGATCTTCAATAGGTTCTTATTTCTAGATTCAACCTGCCCATTACCCTGTGGATGGTAAGAGGATGAAGTGGACCTTCTTATACCATATTTTTCACAAAATTCAATATATTCATCAAACCTGAAACACATTGCATTATCTGTCACAATTCTCTCTGGACATCCAAATCTAATAATATTATTATTTAAAATGAAATCCATTACAACCCTACTAGTGGATTTCCTAGTAGGGACAACTTCTACCCACTTAGTGAAATAGTTAGTGGCCACCAAAATCCATGAATGACCAACACTAGATTTATTTGCAATTTCTCCAATAAAATCTATGCCCCAATGTTGGAAAGAAGCTTGAACTTCAACAGGTTTTAAGGGAAAATTACTTGAAAACTTTAACTTACCAGAGAATCTCTGGCATGCATCGCATCTCTTCACAAGATCAAAAACATCCTTGAACAATGACAACCATTAGAAACCTACCCTCACAATCTTGTGTGCTATTATCTTAGCCATATAATGAACACCACAAATTCCCCTATGCATATCATTCAAAACTTAATTTTCTTGATCCTTGTTAACACATTTCAACAATATGCCATCAGTAGTTCTTCGCCAAAACTTATTAAGTATGATTGCATATTTGATGGCATAAAGTTTCAAAGTTTTCTTAGCACTTTCACACAAACCAGGAGGGCACTTCATTTTTGGCAAATAATAAATGATGTCAGTATATAAGTCACAGAGATCCATATCATATGTATATGTTCTCTGCTCTTACTCAACCTAATTTATCTAGTTAGCATCTAGGTTTGTTTGGGTCATCAGCTTTGCAAGCCCTTGACCTCTGACCAATTTGGTAATTTAAACAATAATGTTAAACTCTTGGATCTTGTTGATCCATATACACCTCCTCCATGAGACTTCCTACTATGTGAAAATATCCTTTACTGTAGCACTGGGTACATAAGAAACCATAGTTGCTCCCATCAAGTAACATCTAAAAGCTTTTACTGCTTTCACTAGTGCATACACTTCTTTTTCATTTATTTCATATTTTCAACTTAGCAACTTGAAGCAACTTGCTAAAAAATGCAATTTGATGCTCAAATCCTTCTGAATTCTTCTATAACAATACTGTATCCACCGTATGAAAGGATTTAAAGGAAAATATATGCATGGGCTTATCATAATACAGAGCCTTAAGCACATGAGCATCCTTGATTGCTTGTTTTATATTTTGGAAAGCAATAGATGACTCCTCATCACATTTAACTTCAGATCCTTTCTTCAACATCTTTGAAATAGTGTTAAGGTTTTAGGATAATTGAAAATGTAATAACACTATCTAATTGTATGTGTTTTCCAAATGCATCATTCTCTTTGTATTTATACATGACAAGGACAAGAAGAGACATGTCCCTTCATGGGACATGTCTATTCATTAATTTGTTTTATCAATTTAACTATTTAGTTATTATGAGAATAATTATAATCTAACTTAATATATATATATATATATATATATATATATATATATATATATATATATATATATATATATATATATATATATATATATATATATATATATATATATATATATATATATATATATATATATATATATATATATATATATATATATATATATATATATATATATATATATATATATATATATATATATATATATATATATATATAGTAAATACGATTTAGAACAACAAAGAGCGGGGGTGAATCAGTTGTTCTTAGGTCCTGATGTATAAAAAAATTATAAAAACTTATCCTTAAATTAGATCCAATAACCAAAACAAACTTAGTGATCACTGATTCAATAATAGAAACATCTAACAATGCAGTCCACTACCCAGCTATAACTTAACTTGCAAAATATAGTAATGTTCAAATCAAAACATTCACACAAGTATTAACACTAGGTTTTATAGTGGAAACCCAATTTGGGAAAAACCACTTTGTAACATGCTACTATTATTTTCACTCTTTTGAAGTGAGCTTGGTAAAAAGCCAACCCTGTCAAAGGTTACAATACACACTATCAGGTGTGACCTGGTTAAAGGATTTCAATCACCCTGTTAAAAGTGAGCCTAGTCATAGGACTTATATACACTCCATTACAATGAAACCTCGTTCAAAGGATTTAACATATGATTGTTAGGTCAACCTCTGTTAAAAGGATTTTGACTGTTACAGTGGTTAGAAAGTAGCAGCAGTATTTATCTAAAAAATATAAAACTCACTTTGCAAATATCAGATACGGTTCCATACACTAATACTGGTTTACTGACTTTGAAACTTTGCCATTTCCATCTCTGATCTACTTGGAACTTTTCTTCAAGAAATCACCACAATTCTCCTTCAGCCTTTTCTACTTATTCAGTCAATAAAAATTTCCTCTTCCAGAATTCTCTGTTCTCCATGTACATGCATATCAAAATGCCCAGGTTCCCTTATATTTTCCTCAATTATGTTAACTCATCTTCTACTGCTCAATCTCATTCATAGATCTTAGGGTTAGGTTAGATTCATTGAATCTAACCACTTTATGTTCTTTGGATCCTTTTCTAGAATCATCTCAAATCTCTTAAATATTTACAATAAAACATTTTACAATGCATTTAATGCTTCCAAATAATCAATAAATAAAGTCAACACATTTTACATAATCCAAGAATTCAACAATGTCGGCTCCAAAATTAAATTCTCTTCAAATATAAAATTGCTGATGCTTGGTCAATACTATGATTGTCCACTCTTTCTTCATGTAGAAAGCTTGGTCATTACTAAAACTGTTTCTTGGCTTACATTGTCTTCCTCGGCAATTTACTAATGCTTGGTCGACACTATAATTTTTCTCGGCATATACTAACTCGGTCGACACTAACATCACTCATCTTAAACATGATTTTTCATTCTTTGCTCAGTTAAGCCTACTAGTTTAGTCTTTAGTCTTACTAAGATAAATAATACATTATCTCATCATTATGCAACATAGTCAAGTACACTTTGTAGTATCAAGATAACTCAACCTTTCCTTAGGTGCTATTGTTACCAACCTTGCTTAGCTCCTTAGCAACACTCAAATAGATATAGTACTTTCCTAAGTAGCAACAGTCTTACCAGTTAAGGTTTGACATCAATGACAATACAACAATTGTTTCAATTGCAGTTTCCAAAAATCTCCCTCTTTGGCATTGATGGAAACACCATATGATATCACTTGAATAACACATGGATTACCAACCAATCCAAAAAATTATTTGTCCATCAGAGAATTATTTGTAATATCCTTAGCTTCATTCTAATTTAGAACTCTATAAGCCTCACTTCTGTGACCGTTAGAAGTATTCAGATCTCCCTCTATCCTAATCCTTCATTTCAGTTCATCTCCCTCAGATCTTTTAGTATCATGTGTTATCATATCAGTTCATCTCCCTCTTTGACAAAAATGCCAAAGCAGCAACTAAAACATGCATCCATCAGATGTAGATAATATCTGTGCAGCTCAGTGTTTCTCCCTCTATCATCTTTCTTATGACTGATTCCTTGTCTTGGCTTCTCTTCACAACTCTAGGCCAGCCCTAAAGTGTGACAATCTTCTACATCAATTTGTCAAATTTTCTGCTGTAGCATATTTGATGCAATGCTCCTAGCTTGTCTAGGAAGCTTCAGTTAGGGGAAGAACTCCTAATTGACTTCTCAAATACTCATGAGCTTCTCTGGGTAAAGCTTTAGTGAATATGTCTACTATTTTTTCTTTTGTATTCACATATTCCATTCGGACTTCTTTGTCTTGTACTAATTCTCTCAAATAGTGATACTTGATTGCAATGTGCTTGGTCTTAGTGTGCATCACTAGATTCTTAGATATATTGATAGCACTTGTGTTGTCATAGAAAATAACAACAGGTTCAGTGATTTCTTCTTTCATGCCTATCAACAATTTTTTTATCCATACCAAGTTTGAATAGTTTACCACAACAACAACATACTCGGCCTCGACAGTAGATTGGGAAATGCAATTTTGTTTCTTGCTTGTCTAGGAGACTAATCTCTATCCAAGAAAGAAAGCTCCACCACTAGTACTCTTTTTGTCATCTACATTTCCTGCCTAATCAACATCTGTATAAACTCAGAGTTCAAATTTGTCATCCTTCTTATAATAAAGACCATAGTTAGTAGTTCCTTTAAAGTATCTCATAATTATGTTCACAACCATCATATGTGTTTCCTTAGGATTGGCAGAGAATCTTGCCACAATCCCAATAGCTAATGCAATATTTGGTCTACTATCAACATCATACTGCAATTTTCCAATCATGGATCTGTATAGAGTCTGATTCACTTCTGCAACATCATCATTTTTAGATAAATTTTGTCCAGTAACCATGGGAGTTCCCACTGGTTTAGCATCTTCCATCCCAAAAGTTTTTAGTATTTCATTAACATACTTAGACTGTGTAATGAAGATTCCATTGTTCCTCTGATATACTTGTAAACCAACAAAGAATTTGATCTCACCAAACATACTCATTCCAAATTCAATTTGCATTTCATTTGAGAAACTTTTACATAATGCATCTTGTCCACCAAAAATAATGTCATCCACAAATTTTTTTGCCAACAGGATACCTTTACCTTCTTCATCCTTCCAGATTTCTTGTGTCATTTGTTCTTGAAAATCCAATCTATATCAAGTAGTTGTGCAACCTCTCATACCATGCTCTGGGAGCTTTCTTCAATCCTTATAATGCTTTGTTTAGTTTGCACACCATGTGTCTTATGTTTGGATCAATAAAACCTTCTGGTTGTTCTATGTAAACTCCTTCTAGTATACCATTCAAAAATGTAGGCTTGACATCCATTTGATATACCTTGAAATCTTTATAAGCAGCATATGCAAGCAAAGTTCTTACTCCTTCCAATCTAGCTATAGGGGAAAATGTCTCCCCATAATCTATTCCTTCTTTTTGTGCATAACCTTTGCATACTAGCCTAGCTTTGTTCTTAGTGATTTCACCATTTTCATTCATCTTATTTCGAAACACCCACTTTGTTCTTATAACATTTTTGTTTTCAGGTCTCAGCACCAGAGTCCAAGTATCATTCTTCTCAATCTGGTCAATTTCTTCATTCATTGCTTATATCTAGTCTTCATTCTCCAATGCTTCTCTAGTTGTCTTCAATTCAAATTCACATAGTAGACATGTTGGATCCTTAATCTTGCTTCTGGTCTAGATTCCTGAATTTTTGTCTCCAATTATTTGTTCAGGCTTATGATGTCTTCTTACATATTTTGCCAAAATAGGTTCAACTGTTCTCTCCTCTATTTCATCATGTTCCTCAACAAGATTGTCAGATTCAACTTAAGAATGCTCGACAACCTCTTCCTGATACTCAACAACATTTTCTTGTTGCTCAGCATGTTCTTGTTCTCTCTCGACACTATTTTCCTGACGCTTGACAGGTTCTGTCTGTCGCTTGACATTTCTTACCTAAGACTCAACATTAGGTGCAAGTCTATTACTTTCCTCTTCTTCTTCCTCAATGTACACAAAAGATCTATAATCTTTTGGTTCTCTTTTATTGTTAGCTTCATTTCTTTCTGCATACTCATCAATTTTGACATTTACACTTTCCACAATTTTGTTAGTGTTAGAGTTCAAACACTTATAAGCTTTAATTTTTGTGGAGTACCCTAGGAATATTCCTTCATCACTCTTAGCATTAAACTTTCCATTCCTAGAGTCTTTTAATAAATAGCACTTACTTCCAAAGATTCTAAATTATTTACAACTCGGTGCATGCCCATGCCATAATTCATAAGGTGCCAGATTTGTACCTTTCTTGATCTGTACCTGGTTAAGAGTGTAGATAGTAGTGCTTATAGCTTCTTTCCAATATTTCTATGCCACATTCTTTTCAATCATCAATGTCCTTGCACAATCCAAGATAGATCTGTTTCTCCTTTTTGCTATACCATTTTGTGGAGGTGTTCTAGGTGCAAACATCTGGCTTTTAATTCCTCTATCATTGCAAAACAGATTAAATTCATTTGATGTAAATTCTCCACCTCGGTCAAATCTAAGACATTTCAGGTTCCTACATGTCTCCTTCTCAACTTTAGCCAAATACCACTTAAAAAATTGAAAAGCTTCATATTTTTCTTTAGAAGCATCACATGCATCATCCTAGTGTGATAATGAACAAATAAGATAAATTATCTAGCACCACAGTAACTTTGTAAACCAATAGGTCCACAAAGGTCAGTATGAACCAAATCTAAAATGTTTTCAAAAGTAAAGGATTTCCTCTTGAAACTTGACTTTGTCATTTTTCCTAACTGGCATTCCTTGCACATCACATTCTTAGGTTTCTTCAATCTAGGTAGACCTCTTACCTTTTTCTTCTTACTTATCTCTACTAGATTGTCAAAGTTAACATGACATAGCTTTTTATGTCATAATTAAATATCATCAAGTTGTGCAATCAAACATGTCTCTTCAGATAGGTCAAGATAGAACAAATTACCTCTAGTATGATCTCCACTTCCAATTAGCTCTCCAGCAACATCAAATATTTTAGCTTGCTTGTGATGAAATTTCACTCGATAACCAGTTTTGTTAAGCTGAGCAACACTTAACAAATTGTAATTAAGAACTTCAACCCAATATGCATTTTCAAAATATATATTATCACTCAGTTTAATCAAACCTTTTCCTCTAACTAGACATGGTGCATCATTACCAAATTTTACACTTTTACCTCTATAATGATGTAAGGTCTCAAACTTATTTTTGTCACCAGTCATGTGATGTGAACAACCACTATCAATAATCCATTTATCATTCTTGTTCACATAAGATATCAATGCAGTTTTCTCATCCTCATCAGATTCATCTTTCATTGCAACATAAACTACCTCAATTTCAAAATCATCACTATCAGTGTCAGTCTCTTTTTTAGAAATGTAACAAGATTTCTTACCTTCTCCTTTTAGTCTTTGTTCCATCAGTAGCTTCTGTCATCTTTTCTATCTTTGTGTTTTCTTTTCCTTCCATCATCTTTATCCTTGCTATCAGGACATCTAGCAACAATATGACCAACTTTATTACATGCAAAACATATAATAGGGAGTTTACCTTTATACTTTCCTTTACCCCTTCTTAGTCTTCTAGCCATAAGAGCTTCTATATCTTATAGGTCTTCATCAGAAGTGTCACTGTCACTTTCACTATCACTATCACTTTCACTTTCACTGATGCATCTTTCTTTTTCTTTCTTCAGCTTGTTCAGAACTAGCTGTGACTTGAAAGTAGATTCAACATTTCCAATGCTTCCAACAGTGAAATTATCATATTTAGAGAGTTCAAAAGTAGTAAGCTTACCAACCAAACTTTCCAAAGTAAGCACAATAGCAGAGTTACATCTAGATTCCTGAATAGCTGAGATCTTAATAGCATAAATAGGACGCAGGGTTCTTAGTACTTTCCCAATTATAGTTTCATCATCAATAGCCCCATTTTCTCCTCTAATAGCATTCACAACTTCTTTTATTATACCACAATATTGTGCAATGTTTTCACATTCTTGCATTCTCATTTCATCAAACTTACCTCTAAGACTCTCGGCCTTTGCTTTCAGCACATTCAAGTCACCACCATAGATCCTTGCAAGAGTATCACACATATCCTTAGCATTTGTGCAATCTTTAATGTCCTCAAATTCTAGATAGCTTAGGGCAGCTAAAATCTCTAGCATTGCCTGATTATGTTCTTGCTTAGCTCTCATTTCTTTGGTAGTCAAATGTACGATAGGTGATACATAACTATTCTCAATGTAGTACTTTGTAGAGTCACCAATACCAGCTAGATGCAGATCCATCAAGCTTTGCCATGTAGGGAAGTTTTCCTTGTTCAGCTTCGATACCTCCTTCTTATACATCCTGATCATTCTCTTCAAGCCCCTTTAAACTTGATTCTGTCAACACTAATAATAAGCAACAAAGCTCTGATACCAATTGTTAATATGATTGAGAACAACAGAGAGGGGGGGTGAATCAGTTGTTCTCAAGTCCTAATGTATAAAACAATCTGAAAAACTTATCCTTGAATCAGATCCAATAACCAAAATAAACTCGGTCATCTCTGATTCAATAATAGAAACATCTAACAATGTAGTCGACTACCTAGCTGCAACTTAACTTACAAAACATAGTAATGTTCAAATCAAAACATTCACACAAGTATTATCACTAGGTTTTATAATGGAAACCCAATTTGGGAAAAACCACTTTGTAACATGCTACTATTATTTTCACTCTTCTAAAGTGAGCTCAGTAAAAAGCCAACCCTGTCAAAGGTTACAATACACATTGTCAGGTGTGACCCGGTTAAAGCATTTCAATTACCCTGTTAAAAGTGAGCCTAGTCATAGGAATTACATACACTCCATTAGAATGCAACCTTGTTCAAAGGATTTAACATATGACTATTAGGTCAACCTCTGTTAAAAGGATTTTGACTTTTACAATGGTTAGAAAGTAGCAACAATATTTATCTAAAAAATATACAACTCACTTTGCAAATATCAGATCCAGTTCCATTCAGTAATGTTGGTTTACTAACTTTGAAACTTTACCATTTCCATCTCTGATCTTCTAGAAACTTTTCTTCAAGCAATCACCACAATTCTCCTTCAGCCTTTTCTGCTTATTCAGTCAATAAAACTTTCCTCTTCCAACATTCTTTGTTCCCCATTTACATGCATATCAAAATGCTCAGGTTCCCTTATATTTTCCTCAATTAGGTTAACTCATCTTTTGCTACTCAATCTCATTCTTAGATCTTAGGGTTAGGTCAGATTCATTGAATCTACCCGCTTTATGTTCTTCGGATCCTTTTCTAGAATCATCTCAAATCTCTTAAAGATTTATAATAAAATGTTTTACAATGCATTTAATGCTTCCAAACAATCAATAAATAAAGTCAACACATTTTACATAATCCAAGAATTCAACAATGTTGGCTCCAAAATTAAATTCTCTTCAAATATAAAATTGTTGATTCTCGGTCAATACTATGATTGTCCACTCAGTCTTCATGTAGAAAGCTCGGTCATTACTAAAACTGTTTCCTCGACTTACACTGTCTTCCTCGGCAATTTACTGATGCTCGGTCGACACTATAATTTTTCTCGATATATACTAACTTGGTCGACACCAACATCACTCGGCTTAAACATGATTTTTCATTCTTTGCTCGGTTAAGCCTACCAGTTTAGTCTTCAGTCTTACTAAGATAAACAATACATTATCGCATCATTGTGCAACATAGTCAAGTGCACTTTGTAGTATCAAGATAACTCAACCTTTCCTTAGGTGCTATTGTTACCAACCTTTCTTAGCCCCTTAGAAACACTCAAATAGATATAGTACTTTCCTAAGTAGCAACAGTCTTACCAATTAAGGTTTGACATCAATGACAATACAACAATTGTTTCAATTGTAGTTTCCAACACACACACACACACACACACACACACACACATATGTATATATGTATACATATAATAAATCATTTCTCATAATAATCATATAGTTAGTATTATGTATTTGACCAGTGCTACAAACATCAACACTCTCTCTTAGCTAGAGAGGATAAATCTATCGAATGTCAACACTTAAGATACTTGACAACATCAATTATATGATGTAAGCAATAAAGGCATCATCCTCATGATGTAATCAATATAAACATAGTATCAATATGTGGATTGGCTCCATCAGAGATTCTATCCACAAGTCCTCAAGTGGATTGCCTCCATCAATGATTCTATCCACAAGTCCTCAAGCAGATTGCCTCCATTGGTGATTCTATCCACAAGTCCTTAGGTGGATTGCCTGCATCGGCAATTTTATCCTTTTGATATCTTGAGTATTGGCCTATCAGAATATCAACATATGACATTCACCTAAGTACTCAAGAGTTCCTAAAGATATCATCTCATTATATCAAGAGCATTGGCCTACAGAATATCAACTCTCAAAATATTCACCAAGTGCTTAGAGTAATGGCCTACCAACATCAATTTTCATGATGTCCACCAAGTACTCAAGAGTTCATAAAGATATCATCTCATGATATTGAGCACATTGGCCTACAGAATATTGGGTTTCATGATATCCACCAAGTACTCAACAAATGTTCATAGGTAATGTGCACTTACCATAAGAACATTCACATCATCTATTATGATCTATTTCAACCATCACAAGACGTCTATCACAATAGAAGATGCCATCCATTATCATCTATTTCAGCCATCACAAGATGTCTATCACAATAAAAGATGCCATCTATCATGATCTATTTCATCCATCACAAGATTTCTATCACAATAGAAGATACCATCTATCATGATTTGTTTTAGCCATCACAAGATGTCTATCATAATAGAAGATCAAGTTATTATAAGATCATCACCTTCCAATAACTTTTGCAAATATAAGTGATAATCATTTGGAAGTCATCACTTCCTCATGATTTACATAGGGGGAAAGCCCATTAAAAACATTCATGATTCATTAGTATAATAATCAATTATATCAAGTTTACCTAATAAGTGTTTCACCTTCAATAGTGAACTCCCTCTCAATCAATATGATCAAGATTGTCACAAGTTCACCGAGCCATCTGCTCCCTCTGAAGCTCAATTTTATCAACTTTTTGACCTCTTTTGAAATGTCAGACTCCCTTTGCATCTAGTCTCAATCATCAACTCATTTTCAAGCATCAAGTTCTTTCTCCCTTGAATGCAATTATCTTATGCTTCTATCTCGAAGGTATGTCAGAGAGAGATTACAAATAGATCACTAAACTATCTCAACCGGAAATAGCAATGATAGAATCCTACAAGATTTTACTAACCAATAGTATAGCATGAATTAAAAACTCAAAAATTATGTGCATTAATAAAACATGAAATACTTATCTTTTATAAATTTCAAGTATTTCATTCTGTAAGCTGAACCCATATAGAAAAAATCATGCAAATTCACAAAATGATGTCACCATTCTTGAACATTACCATAATTCTTCACATGAATTGTCTTGAATATCTAAAGGTTCTATACACTATGAAAACCTTCAATATGATCAGATCTTCCTTCAAGTGGTTAGGCTTTTAAAGAAGGAACCTCACTCTTTTATATATTTTTGCATAGACCTGTACACAATCGGTCATAACTTTTGAACCTGACATTTTCTCTCCAATCGCTCCAGTGAGATTCTTCTAAATTTGTTTATCACCAACACATCCAAAATTCAAGGAAATCCAATGGTACATTTTTGAGATATGGTCCTTGTACTGAGACTGTATTTTCTAAGACAGTCACGCATTCACCATCAACAAACCAGTCTCTTACATTTGCAACTTGGCTCTGATACCATGTTAAGGTTTTAGGATCATTGCAAATGTAATAGCACTATCTCATTTTATGTGTTTTCCAAATGCATCGATCTCTTTGTATTTATACATGACAAGGACAAGAAGAGACATGTCCCTTCATGGGACATGTCTATTCATTAATTTATTTTATGAATTTAACTATTTAGTTATTATGAGATTAATTATAATCTAACTTTATATATATATATATATATATATATATATATATATATATATATATATATATATCATTTCTCATAATAATCATATAATTAGTATTATTTATCTGACCAATGCTACAAACATCAACAAATAGGTCTACTACTTTTTGCAAAATTAGTGACAAACATTCTTAAGAAATTTACCTATCCAAAGAAAGACTGAATACCTTTCACATTTTTAGGGTGTTGGATTTTATTGTAAGGAAACTCAGGTGCAGAAACAGCTTCCTACGCTAATCTCTATAGGAGAGTATTGTGCAAATTCTTTTAAATCCTTACAATTTCAGATTCATTAACTACTTTAACAAAGATATTGCAACCACATACCATACATATAGAAAAATAGAGAATGACACAATGATATACCCTGGGGAAACCTTTCGGTAAAAACCCCAGCACTCCAAAACCTGCACAATGTATTGATCAAAACTATTACAGCTTACAATACACTTGCAATGCAAGTTCTTTCAGAAGATTTCTAAACCCTTGAAGACAAATCATGGCAGCATAAAATGTTCCAACAATACACTCACATCACTTCTCTTCGCAACCCTAAAAAAGCTTATATCATGCGCTTCACTTTTTAGGGCTACTCCCAAAGATAACTGTATTAGGGATACCTATCATTGAAACTTCCTGACATAGCTCTTACGTGTCATAGAAATCCATCATAACTGTTTTAGCCATGATCTCCTTACACACAATTCAAGATGTTGACACATCAACATTATTTGCAAGAAATACATTTTACAAAACAAATAATAAGAATAGGAATTATCCAAGGTTGAGACACCTTATTCCTAACATTTATAAATGATAGCCACTCTCTTAGGATCAATTCTAACACATTCTTTGGAAACTAAATGACCCAACTATTTTCCCTCAATCACACCAAAGAAGTATTTTCTTGGGTTTAGAGATGCACTGTACTCTAAGGCCTTGGCACATATCTTCTCCAAATGCAAACAATGATCTTCTTCCTTCTTAGAGTATGATATTAGATCATATTGATATATAACCAAGAAAATATTAATGAACTCTACAAATGCAACATCCATGGCCCTTTGAAATGTTGCTCCTACATTGGTAAGGCCAAATGGCATTCTCACATACACATAAGTTCCCCATGGTGTAGTGAATGTTGTCTTAAATTGCTTTGACTCTTGGACTACAACTTGATTATATCCTAAAAACCCATCCATCATAGACATTAGTTCAGATCCAGTTACCCTTTGTAGCATAGCTTCCATATTGGGCAACCAATAATTATCCTTAAGGGAAGACAAGTTAAGGTTTTTGAAATCCAAACATACCCTGATATCACCATTCTTCTTCCTAACAGAGAGCATATTGGAAACCCATGATGAATGCCTAATGGGCTTGATTATACTAGCATCTCTAAGCTTCATCAATTCTTCCTGCATTTTGGGTGCAAGAGTTGGGTTGATTGGCCTTTGTTTCTGCCTCAAAGACTTTGCATCATCTTTAAGAGAAATGACATGTTGAAAAAGGTCTCCCCTATAAGTTTTTAGATCATCATATGACCAGGAAAAAATATGTATGTATTTTCTTAATAACTCAATCAAGGTTTTCTTCATAGGGGGTGACATTATTTTACCAACATAAACCTTCTTAGGGGCTTCATTTGTTCCCAAATTTATTTCATCCAACTTACCAATATTTTAATCACTTGTATCTATTTTAGCTATATCTTGGTTATCAAAAATATTTTCCAAAACAACAAGTCCTTTTGGAACCTTATTTGTTTTCAACTGGATTAACTCATTAGCAAGAATAGTGCCTTTTCCATCAATATTTTCAACAAAAGCACTATAGTCTAATTCTTGTCAATAATACTTGTCTTCACAATTCATAAATCTAAGAATATACATGTCATCTTCAAAAAATTGCCAATTTTCAACATTATCAGGCATAAATGGCCTTGCCTGCATGTCAACCTTGGATATTCTTACAAATGTTATGTCATCTGGCTTTATTGTAACATTTTCTAACAAATCTGCCATCTTATTATTACTCCTATCCATCCACACAATATCAAATGCATCAAATTCTTCTATCAAATCCCAAACAACATTCCTGCACTATTTCAATCCTTTATTCTTGGATGCATAGGAAGACCTTACCTGAGATACAATGATTTTAGAATCATCGACAACATGCAAGCATTTTATTCCATGTCTTGCTACTAACTTTAGACCAAGCAACAAAGCCTCATATTCTGCAATATTGTTTGTATAGGTAAAACTCAAAGTGAAGGAAAATTTATGTGTTTCCCTCTAGTGACATCAGTAAAACACCTGCCCCTAGACCCTCCTTTCAACTAACACCATCAAAATGCATAGTCCATAAGTCCTCTTCATCATTATTTTTTTTTAACTTTAGTATCTATGGGGATAGGTTCAATTCCCTTTTCTATGACAACAACTTCAACCCTAAAATCATTTATATCAATATCAACAAAACAAGTTGTGTCATTGTACACATTTTTCTCTATCATATGTGGGACTATAGGTTCTCTCTCTACCTTTACAAATTGATCATCAATATGGAAACTAGTAAAGAATAAATCACATTGTAAACTCCCACCCATAGCTGCACTCCATTTTTGAGACAATAACATTCCATAGTGAGGTGGGATATCAACAACCAACACACTCATGGTTAAATCCTTCTCAAGATATGCTACAAGTTTTTAAGGAAGAGCCTTAATAGTTATAATGATAGGAACTTCTCTTGAATCTAAGACACAACATCTATCCTGAGTAGTGTCTACCTTAAGCCCTAATGATTCCATTAATTAAAAAGACATCACTGAGTTAGATGCTCTTGAATCAATCATATAATTTTTTTTATAGTTTTACCATTCACTATTACACTGAGAAAGAAAGGATCAATGTTCTCCAAGTAAGTAGTCAAACTATCTAAATAAAATTATGGAATCTGATACATTATTCCTTCTACCTCTTTTATCTTTTTGGTTCTTCCACAGGCTTACCAAAAGTTTTATCTTAAAGGGAATTAGAACTATCTACACTCTCTACCCATGAAAACAAGGAAATCATATCTACTAGAGCATAAGAATGTATTTCAATAGGCATACCTTTTATTTATGTGTTCTCCTCTAGCTTGTCAAATACAACACCCACCTTGGGCTTGTTAGTCTTGACCATTGGAATGATTGGTTTATTAGTATTCACTTTCTTCTCAACATTCCATGTCACATTTGCCTTTGTAATCTCAACTTTCTTAGGTTCCCATTTCTTCCCTTTTAGATCCTTAATCTTCACAGTGAAATTATCCTTCGACTTACCCTCAACATAAGCATTATTGTTTGTCTTCTTGATAAACATGCTAGCAGGCTTCCGAACATCTTCATTCATTGTCATATTTCTCAGTTGATAATCACTTTTAACCTGAGAAATCATATTTGTTGTGATTCTATCAATTTAATCCTTAGAAGGTCTCCTCAATTCTATATTCTCTAATCAAGATGTCACATTACACACTAAATCATCTCTATTTTCTTCATAAAAAAAAACTTGTTGATGATACATTTCACCTCTATGTCTTTGTGAATCTATATCAACATCAGATTCCTCTTGTTTTGATATATCACTATACTCAAGGAAAGAATCAACCATATTTTATCCAACACTGTCATCATGATCTTTTTGGTGGGGTTCATCAGAATTTTCATCCTGGGATGCAAAAATAGACTGGGCTATTGCACAATATTCTGGTAAATGAGGAGATTGGCAAACCATACACCAAGGGATATCTTCAATAAAATTCATGGTATTTATTTTTAAGGGATCAAGGGTAGACTAATCATTATTATTTTTCACAGGAGGAGGCACAAAATTTCCATCTTTCCATCGGGTACTATAAGGAAATTTTTACAACCTATTTTGCCTATTAAGAATGTTAAACTGAGGCTTGTCTACATTATAACCTTTGTTATTTTTGACCTTATGAACCTTCAAATATTTAAGGGCATTTAATACCTTATCAAGATTATCATCATTTGGTTTCTTATTTCCAACACCCTTACCAGTTTCCCTCCTTTTACTAGTCTTACCAACAAACAATTTTGGATCATCCCTTCTGCCTAAGTTGCTAGAAGCTCTTCTGTTGCTTTCAATATTCACAATAATTCTAAAAGCATCCCTGAGAGTTTTGGGATCCTTATCTCTTAATAAGTATGCCATTTTACCATCAAATGCATTAAAATATGTAGTTATGTAGTCATTCTCATCCAACCTCATAGATTGAAATAATTTGTGCATACCCTTGTGGAATCTAAGGTTGAAATCAGATGTTGATTCATTCTAATTCTTCTTAATGTTATTGAACTCATTTAACATGAAACTAGCATTAGTCTTATCACCATATTGATCCTTGAAACAATTCTCAAAATCATCCCAAGAGTAGATAATATCATTAGGAAATCTTCCAAACCAATCTTTGACATCCTCAGTAAGAGATTGCATAGATAATTTCTTGAAAACATCCTCATGATCAACCTCATAATCATTAAGCATATCAACAAAAGATCTCAAGTGTTCTTCACAACTTATGACACTATTTCCAGTGAACTTTCTAGTTTTATCTCTCAATTCATTTGCTTCAGGATTAGGATATCCAGGAATACCTGTAAAACAAATCTGCCTATATCTCTCAAGATGAATAGGTCTTCTTTGAAAATTCAAGTTAGTACCCCCACTAGGCCTGCTATATTACCAACATTTCTACCCATAGTTATATTCCTCTATTGTCGAGAAGCAACATGACTCATTCGAAAAGAAGGAAAAGTAATTTTACTGGAAGAAATACCAATAGTATTTTTTACAACACCAGAAGCAACTCTAGAAGGCATACCTTGTCCAGAGTTAGATGGCCCGACAACACCAACAAAGCAAGTCTTGAGAAATTGAATTTTTCTTTTCATCTCTACAATTTTTTCTTCATGTTCAACTTTCTCCAGTTCTTTGGCCATATCTTCTCTCTCCTTTCTTGCTTTCTTCAATTCTATATCAAGCTTTGACACAAGATGGGCTCCCTTTGAGGAAACAATAGATTCATTAATTTGGATTCCCACTACCTTCTTCTTTCCTTTGTTATTTTCATGTGTCACAAGTTTAGTTGAGGAGATTTCAGCTCTATCTTAGAAACTTCATAAGGATGAACTTGTCTAATGACTGGACCTTCACCTTCAAATTCATCTCGCTTCTCCACCAAGCATTCTTTCTCTTGGAACTCAGTGCTTAGGGCTCCTAAATCATCAAAGAGGTCAGACTGTAGAGACTTAGGACATGACTCTAACCTCTTAATCTTTTCTTTTGACAATGGAATTCTTCTAAGAAGACTATCTCTTTCCAAAAGAGAATTCATTGTATCTATTTTTTTTCCTCCTCCAAGTGCATTTTCCTAACATCTTGGTCTGCACCTTCCCTTCTGAGAGCATCAAGTTCATTAAATAAATCATCAGGATCATGCATAGTTTCATTTGAATTCTGATGTGTCTCTCATATCTATAAGATTTATTTCATTGTAAGGGTTCTGGGTTTGCTGATGTACACTATGTTGTGTGTTTGATGGGTTTCCACACTGGCTCATACCCCTTGAATGACTTAATCTATCTTTCCCAAAGGTAGTATGCCCAAGTGATGAAACACCCATGTCATGATTTAGACCATCTCCTTGGAGAGGAGTATCAAAGAATCCATTAAAATATCTAGTATTCTCAGAGTTAGAACTCCTAGAGGAGGATTCCTTTTCTTTAGTTACTGGGTGTAATGGGTTACTCACCCTATCACCCTTAGATTTCCATACAGGAGCATTGCTTGACTCTCCACTCTTCTTGACCCATCTCCTCTTATTTCCCTGAGGTAACTTAGTATTCAGACTAACCTCAGGATGTGCCTTGGTGTAGGACCTAGTACTTATTCTTTTGTCAACCATCTTTGAATGTATTGTAAAATCACTAGTTCTGAAGCCTTTTTGAGTCATCACCCACTTGGGGAAAGGAATGTATCCTACAGACAAACCTTGAGAATCTAAAAGAAATGAGGCTGGACAAAAGAACAACTAAATGTAGATCCCAATTAAGACAATAATAAGAGCATCCACACAACTTGACTCACTGGATATTATGATTTGAAAATTAAAACACCAAAGATTCTATGACAGGTTTAATAATATTTTTTTGTCTCTATTCCCCAGGAGAGTCACCATGTGGCTTCTATTTTGATAGAATTTGAACTACCTTGAAAATGAAGAAATGTACCTAGGGGTTAGCTAAATCCCATGATTAATACACTCAATTAGGAAAACAAGGACCAACTAATAAAGCAATTAAGCTTTCTATAGTTTGAACTATGCAAAATTCAGGTGAGTGAACCTAGGATTAGACTTATTTACTTCTTAACATTGCCTTTCCCTAATCCTTAACAAAGAAGATAAATGCCCATAAATATTCTCTTGCTTATGAGTGAGTTGATAGTGTGATTAGCTCTCACAATGTCACTTAAGTCTCATAAGCAAGAGAAGATTTATGGACATTTATCTACTTTGTTAAGGATTAAGGAAAGACAATGTTAAGAAGTAAATAAGTCTAATCCTAGGTTTACCTGCCTGAATTTTGCAGAGTTCAAAGTGTAGAAAGCTTAATTTCTTTGTTAGTTGGTCCTTGTTCCTATTTGAGTGTATTAATCATGAGATTTAGCTAACCCCTAGGTACATTTCTTCATTTTCAAGTTAGTTCAAATTCTATCAAATCAGAAGCCAACAAGGTCTATTCTTTATTTTGGTATGGGTTCTTTTGACATAGAACCTTTACATTTTGTTGTTGTCTTGGATGACTTGTAACTAAAATTGTAAATCTCTTTGATATAACCAACCTTGTTGCAATCTAAAATAATATATCTTGTATATAAGTATATTTTATGCTTTGACAAAATGTAACCTATGAAGTAAGTGGATTATGTGTGAACTAGTGAAGATCTACAATAAAAAAAAGAAGAGTTCAATGATTATGGCACAAAAGAAAAGGCAGTTACAATGAATTGCTAATGTTGATAGTGTTGTGTAGGTCAACTACATTATCAGGAGAATCTCTCTTTATTCTCATAAATATTTGTGTGTACCTTGTCCTCGAGACAATGTGTCTTCAGTGGACAAGTTTGTTGTGTCTTGCTACTTTGGTAGTGAGCCTTTGTATGCAAGTCTGGAGTAGTGAGCTCCTATCTATATTCATTGTTGTATTGCAGTGAGCCTCTGGTTGCAAATCTGGAGCAATGAGCTCCTATTATCTTTTGTAAATAGACTATATACATCAGTGAATTATCTTGTGGACAAGTTCTCATCGTATTTTTTCGTAGTTTGGGTTTTCCACATATAAAACCTTGGTGTTCATGTGTTTTTGGTTCTATTCATTACTTGCTTATTGTTTCATGTGGTGAATATTAATGTTAGTTACTATGTTTTGGTTTATACTGATTCACCCCCTCCCCTTAGCTTTCAAAGTGTGTACAAAAATTGGCATCAAAGCCTAGTTCCTCTTTAAGAAGCTTTACCACTTAAGGCTGATCTGGGATGACACAAAATTTACACTTTCAGGCTCCAGTATTTGATGACACTAATTTTCCTTATTTGAAAAATAATATAGAAGCATTTATGGAAATATTACAAAATGGTATTTGGGAGGTTATTCAAATTGGTTTCTATCCTCGTTGTGGAAGAATTTTGACTACTAAACAAAGACAAAAGGAAGCTAATGTGAAAACAAGAGAAATTATTTTTAGTAGTCTATTTGGCACAAAATTTGGGAAAGTGAAAGGTTTAAAAGGTGCTAAAGAGATCTGAGATAAGCTAGTCCTGGTATATGAAGGAGATCTTAAGACACAACAAACAAGACTAATAAATCTCAAACATATACAAGGTCTTAAGATCGACAAAAGAAAAGAGTGTTGAAAGCTACATTTATAGAGTTACTGATGTTTTTTATAGAATCAGAGCTACTAGTGGACATCTAGAAGATACATATATCATACTGAAGATCTTATTAATCATATGATATAAAGAAGATTTATCAAGTTTGAAGAATATGGTGGAGAAACCAAATTTGCAGGAGAAGGAAGTGCACAAATCAAAGAAAATGGAATGATTTCAATTGATGGTAAGCATAGAGTTGATGATGTTTATTATGTGGAAGGTTTGAAGCATAATTTGTTAAGTTTTAGTCAAATGTGTAAGAAAGGTTATGAAATTATGTTCAAAAGTGATGACTATGTTATCAGAAAGAAATTGACCAGTAAAAGGGTCGCTAAAGGTTTTATGACTCTTGAGAATATCTATTATATTAAAAATAAATGTGAGAATTTATGTTTTCTAATTGAATGCAATGGAGGATGGAGAGATGAAGTTGAAATAGAACTCAATCAAGTCAAAGTGAATTCCACTTTGCTAAAGAACAATGAGGAAAGAAAGGTTGAATCAGATGATTCGATAGAAATAGAATGGATTATGGTAGACCATAAGCAAGAAGAAGACAAAAAGGACATAATATACTAGAAGCAGATGAAAATGGTAGACCATAAGAAAGAAGAAGACACAAAGACATGATAGACTAAAAGATGGATATGGAAGACCTAAAGAAAGAAGAAAACAATAAGGATATGATAGACCTAAAGTAGGTAGAAGGAAAAAAGAACATGGTAGACCAGAAGTAGTTGGAAGATTTAAAAAATAACTAGTAGATTGGAAGCAAGTGAAGAGAAAAAAGAATTTGGTGTATGAAAAGGAAAGAAAGAGGATGATGAAATAAAGACCTCCTATTCATTTATAGGTACTCTTCCTTTGATAGTATCTATTTTTATTTCAATAAAGTAGTGTGTGTGATGTGAACCTAACCTTTTAGGAGAACAATGAAACATTCAAACATTAGTCTAAACTAACCATGCATCAACATATATAAAAACTATTCGCAGGCCACTTCAGATTGAGCTGAAACGGGAGCACCCGATCACCGTTTGATGTGCTCATTTAAGAGGGATGTGGGTGTGTTCTCCAAGCATAATAAACCTATCCCTAATATAGATTAGGAAAGATTAGGATCAATTGAAAGCCATGGATACCCCAAAATGGCACAAAATCAAGTAATAGGGAACCTGTTTTGCCCCAAGGGTTCGGAGGGTGAAAAATGATGAAATGCAATTTTAAAGATAGAGATGTGATGAAAGATTGATTTTAACTTCAAAATGGATGTGATATGTTATGGAAATGATATGAAAATCTTGAAAATGAACTAAGTTAATCCATAAGGCTATGCTAGAATGAGTTAGAAAACATGAAATATGAAGTAAATCTAACAATATTAGTTGATGCTAAGATAATCTAGATGTAAATTCATATTATAAAAATGCTATGAAAATGAGAAGTTAATTGGTGATTTTCTCTTGGAATGAAAGCTATTTATAGATATTTTAGGAGAGGCTTGGATTAGGAAGGGTGGTTAGGGTTTAGGACCAAGGGTCAGGACCTAGGGTCAAAGGGATAAGGATGAAGGGTAGCTCACACATGTGTGAGAAACACTAGGGAAGTGTGCTAGGGGAAAAGGGTGGAAGAAGAGATATAGGATCTCATTAAGAGGCTATAAGAGACATTAATGATGGTGTAAGGGTTCATTAATGAGTTTTTAAGTCTCATTAATGAGGGTGTTGACTTTGATTCAAAGGGAGAGGGTTTGGGCTAAAAGGGTTAGGAATCACCCCTTAAGCGGGGTTAGGGAGTGATTAGAGATGAGAGGATAGGTTTAGGGTTTTATAGAAGATATCAAGGGTTTTTAGGATTAAAATAAATATTTAATCTATTTAAAGAGGGTTTGGGTTGAGACTTTATTTATTAAATTAATTTAATAAATAAGAGGGAAAATTGTTCAAATTTGTTTTAAAGATTTTTGGCTAAGGTTCTTTAATTAAATGTCTTTAATTAAAATAGGAGAGGGGATAATGACAATAATAATAAATTAATTAAGTAATGATGATGTCATCAGGACTTTTATTAACTAAGATATTTTTAATTGACAAGGGGATTTTTAGGTGTCTACAAGTAGGATACAAAGTTAATGCATGTAGAAGTCTGAAAAGGAGTTATGTTTTTAATGAAAGATGCTATCATTGCAATAAGTTAGGACATAATATAGTTCGATGCATAAGTAGAATGAATTTGAGTAGGGTGAATGTGAATAATAATGTCAAGAACTTCAATAGAACTTCTATAGTGTTAATGAATATGGACAACTAAAATAAAAAAGGATGGTGTGGTGTGCTATAAATGTAACATGACATGACATATTGCAAGGTTCTACAAGGATGGCCTAGTTTTCTATAAATATAACATGACAATACACATCACAAAATTCTGTAGAAATATGAAAAAATAGGACAATTATATGATAATCGTAGAAGAATCAAAAGAAAGGAACATGATATTCTTGATGTGGAACATAGAAGATGCTTTTGATGTTGATACAACATCCATTTTGAATGTTGTTTTCTCCTTTGTTAAATGACTCAGACCGTAAGGCCCGAGGAGGAGTTTTCACATGAATCTATTTTCTCTGCCGAGGCTAGATGTTGGGTATCTTCTCAGCATGGCGATAAAGCATGAAGACTTTCACGGTGGTAAGATCTATGTTTTGTGGTCCGAGAAGGTAACTATTTGGTTCTGTAAATAGTGTATATTTATCTGGTTGTATCAAAGATTGTTCTTTCTGAGTTGTATTCAAATATGGGTTGGAGATATGTTGTGTTTGTTGGTTCACAAATTAAGATGCATTTGAATGACTTGGATAACTATGTTATGTATTGTTGAAGTTCTCTTGATGAGTTGGAGGATATGGTGTATGTGGGATAATTTTTCTCCTAAGGTTACTAACTAGTTTAAGGATAGCAAGAATAGCTACTACATAGAGAAGATAAAGTCTAAAATTGTTTCAAATAATAATGAAGAGAAAGAATAGAAAAGTACATTGACAAAGAAATGGAGATTATAGAAGTTAATGTTTGGTTGTTGGTAATGAGGACCAAATTGTTTCTCCCATCTCTAGGAGAATCTTAGGGTTGTTTCCCCCTCTTCTTCTAGCTTAGTGCACTAGGGTGGCACATCTATCTAGGAGGAGCTTTATGACTTATTCTTTTTCTTCTGGATTGATGCTAGTGGCTTTTATCAAAGTTGTGTAGTGGTAAATATGTTCTTGGCATTTGTCCTTGATGGAAAAAGGGGAAAAAGATAAGGAAAACTTTTATTTTTTCAAGATTGTTTTGGTTATTTCAGTAAGAGGGAGTTGATATTGATTGATATTTAATTGAAAATATTCTTGGTTAATATTTGTCATCAATGAAAAATGAGGAGATTATTGGAAATATATGTTTGGTTGTTTATTGTCATTGATGTCAAACATTGTGATCCAAAGTTGTTTGTGGTTGCTCAAACTCTATGGTCTCAAAGTTTTCTACTTGGTGAAATAAGTTTGCAGTTGCTCAAAAAATGTGGTCTAGAAGTTTGCTACTTAGTGAAGTAAGTTTGTGGTTTCTCAAACACTGTGGTTTATACATCTTCTACTTAGTGAAGTAAGTTTGTGTACTAAACCTATAGAACAATAGAAGATAGATATGTATCTTGAGATCATGTGAAGATGATTTTTAATAGTTCTTTAGTGTTATACTCATATCTGAAAGTCTCTGTGGTCTGGATGTCTATGGTTCAGTGAGCATAAAAATGTAGTTTTATAGTTATAGTTAATAGTGCTTCATTTGTTCTTTTTAGAAGGTTTTTTCTCTAAAATTTAGGTTTTGGTCTTGGTTGTGACATTCTCTCATGATCCAAGAATTATTCTTGGTGATCCACAAATTGTGTCATCTAGTGTTGTAGTTCTACTTAGTTGTCCTGATCTGAAAATATGTTGCGATGACTTCTAATGTGGACTATTGATATGTGCTAATGTTCTTGATGTGGCATGTGGAGATTTGGATATAGTTGGTAGGTTAGGTGATTCATTGGCTAGTGTGTTTCTGCACATTTGAGATGGTAAAGTTGTTCTAGTAATTATAGATTTGGTATTGGGCTATGTGTAGCATGTTTGTGGTCCCTCTCTTTCATGGAGTGGATTGTTCTTATTGATTTAGGTATGGGTTATACATTTAATGATTATCTCTTATTTGGATGGTTTCATGCTCTATGTGACCTATGTATTTAATCTTTATCTCTTATTTAGTTGGGTCCATTCTTTATTTTGGTCCAGATGCTTTTGGTATAAGACCTTATTACATCTTGTTGTTTCCTTGGCCAAAATGTAACTTAAATTGTATTATCTCTTTGATATGGCCGACGTTGTAATTTGCAATGATCTATCTTGTATAAACATACAATTTATGCTTTGGAAAAATGCAAGGTGTGAAGCAAGTGGATTATGTGTGAAATAGTTAAGATCTACAAGTAATAGAGTAGAGTTCAATAATTATGGAAGAGAAGAAAAGATAGTTACAATGAACTATTAAGGTTGATAGTGTTGTGCATATCAGTTACATTATCAAGAAATTATTCTTGTAAAGAGTTATGCATACTTTTTCTTGGAACAATGTGTCTTAGGTGTGGTGGTCAATTTTCATGTCATAGTGGAAAATTTGAAGAAAATTGCCTTAGGTTGAAGAAATATGGTTTATCATCTTTGAAGGGTTTCAAAATAAATTTTCTTAAGTCTCAAAACCCTACACACGTTCTATTTCTTCATTACCTTTTTGAAATCACTTAAGTCAGGTTTTGAGTCACATGTTTCAAGTCATCTAAAGGGGCCACATCATTTAAGTTATTATGCCTAACGGGATCCATTTTAATATTTCATAAGTCCTAAGTTTCCTAGGAATTAATTTTTCCTAAGTCCCCGTATGTTTTAAAAGCCAAGAAGATCTATTTTAATCCAATGGTTGGTGCATTCCCACTATCACAAAGATGAAAAGTATTTACCCTTTGTGGAATCAAGCTTATGTGACACATAGCAGCTAGTGGGACTAAGCTAGAGCAAAAGAAAAATAAAAAGTGTGGAGCTAATTAGATTTAATCTAATGGTTGGTGCATTGCCTTAATGAAAAGTTGCAAGATAAGTAATGATCAAGGCATCGTGCCTTGCTTCCATGTGTCCTTTGTGATGTCATGTATCTCTCGGTTGAAATGCAGTTAAAGTAAAGAAGGATCTATTTTGATCAGATGGTGGATGTATTCCCGCGATCAAAACTTGTAAGAAGGATACCTTTCAAGGCATCGCGCCTGTGCGACGTGTGTCCAGTCTAATGAAGAGAGAAAAGGTATGGTGTAGGAGCACCTTTGAATTTTGGTTATTTTTTTAAGTCTTCTTGATGTAAGGATTTCCCTTAGGTCATGTTGACCATGCTTTGGAATCCACTTGGGATTTGAGGTCCTTAGGTCTTAGGTAGAAGGTGGAAGTCTTGTAGTCTTTCCCTAGGATATTAAGTGTGATGTGATGTCAGGCTTTGATATTGAGGTTTAGAGCATTTGAAATGATTTTTTGAGTCTATATATAATCTAGGACTCCATGGTATCTTCCTAAGTCTATTTGGGAGCAAGATATGAAAAGTTGTCAATTTTGTTGCAAAAGTTGCTTAGCAACTTTTGGAACTTTTAAAATTTTTCTCGGTCCACTAAGCCTTGAGACCTAAATCCATGCTTAAGTGTTTAAAACCTCTCCTAAGCCTAACCTAAGACTATTTATGTAATTTTTGGCTCATATCCTGAGGTTAGAAGGAATACTATACGAAGGATCTATTATGAAAGTGTGCACAGTCTAGTTTTTGGAAGGATTTTTGTATGAACAGTGAATTAATGGAAGGAATGTTGATTTAGATCTGATCTTATGATTGATGTTAGATGTTAGTGTGTGGATCCATATTAATTTTCTAAAATTAGTTTAGGTTTTACTTCTCATTTACTGGTTTGGTTTTTAGTTCTTCACAAGTCATTATTCATTGGTTTCGACCAGGAGAGCTGAGAACATGAGGGTCTAGCTCACTATCCCACCATACAATCTATAGGGCCTTTTGGGGATAGTGATTAGAATCCATGTATGTAACATATATGGAAGCAAGGTCCCTGGTGTGCATGCAAATCATTTTTACAGTCCAGCCCTATGTGAGCCATGGTGAGCCCGACTAGGAAGGATTGAATAGAGAAAGGGAATAGCTTGCAGAGGAGAGATGGAAGATGCATGTTAGGAGTTGGAGGTCTTGGATGTGGTCAATGAAAGATATGTATGCAAATACATGGAGTGATCAATCTATTTGATCATCCAAAACCAAGAGACACTTCAGTGAATCAAAGGAAGGCTTATTCCATACCAAAAGCACCTATTTTTGGTAAGAGGGTTGTACGGCCTAGGAGGGACCCAAAACCTCTATAATCCTTGAGAAATTGCCTCATATATTAAGGTTCCATAATTTTGTTTCAGGGTTCTTTGTGTAAAATCATGAGGAATACCCTATTTTCTCAGAGAGGAGGCCTAATTGACCCCTTCCTTATAGCCATGTTTTACAAAGGAAGTATGAGATTGGTAGAGAGGAATGATGAAGTGAAGGTTGGAACATGTGAAAAACCATTATTTAAGACATTTTACCACACCTCCTAGCCTCTACAATCTCCCTAGTTCATTTGGAGGTGTTAAACTCTTATTCTAGCTTAAGGGTCACTAGATGCATGGAGGTGCCAGGTGCTAAGAAGTTGTGTTTACCTTTATGGATCAGTTTGGGTAGATTGGTTGGGCATAAGCTCAGGTGATAGAGCCATATTTGGCATCCTATAGGTCATTGGTGTGGGTGGACACACTTGAGGGTCACTAGGTGAACCTAAGAGCAAGGGCTTGTGATAAGCTCCTTCGCAACCTCCCTATCAGATTGGTATCAGATCCCCAAAATTTTTTGGGATTGAATAGTGCATGTTAGATTGTGAATCTAGTGGGTCTTCAATCATGGTGACCAATGTGGAGTTAGCCAAGAAGGTTGAGGACCAAGAGATAGACAATAGGATGTTAAGGGAGAAAATAGCTCAATTAGAACAAACACTAAATGAAGTACAATTGAAGGCTGAAGAAGTTAGTGAAAAACTAGATTGGAGAGAAGAAAAAGAGATTGAAGTCCCTAAGGAGGATAAGGCTCTAGAACTAGACCCCATATTTCTTGAATAACCACTCTTAAAGGCATTGAAAGCCATGAATAGAAAAGCTTTAGAGGGGATACCATTGTTCAGTGGTAAGATGGAAGTAGATCTAGTCATGGACTGGATAGAGGGCATGGAAAATCACTTTGAATGTGATGGAATCAATGAAGCTCAAAAGGTAAGAGTAGCCAAATATAGGCTTAGAGGCTCTGCTTTGACATGGTGGAAATTTGTTTAGACAAAGAGACAAAAGGAGGGCAAGAACCCAATCCTATCTTGGAAGGGCATGGCGAGTAAGATCAGAGAAGCCTACATGCCAAATGATTATGAGATTCAAATACACAAAAAGAGACAAATTTTGAGGCAAAAGGATCTAGATGTGAGCTCCTATATAGAGGAATTCCAAAAACTTTGCATGAGATCCAATGTGGTAGAGGATGAGAGTGTTAAGGTAGCCAAATATTTGAATGGCTTGAAGTGGAGCATTTAAGAGGAGATGGTTCTTCTTAGTTCCAAGATAGTGCACCAATGTTACCAATTGGCTATCAAGATTGAAGAAAAAGGCAAGAGGAAACAAGATCAAACCTCCAAGAGTAGAGGTAGAGGGAGAGATCAAAGGGGACATAAAGGAGGCTACCAAGGTAGAGGAAATGAACATAGAGGACAAGGAGAATCCAAGCCAGTAGAACATGGTGGAGAGTCATCTTCTAGAGGAAGTTTTGGTAGAGGTAGAGGCCACCACAGAAACTCAAATAGAGGTAGAAGTGCAGGCAGGGGTAGTTCATACTTTACTACCATGAAATATTACTATTGTGGGCAACTGGGACATCCAGCTTATAGGTTCTTGGACAAGCCATCTTCTTCAAATTTAGAGAAGAGAGTAGCCTACACCCAAGAGGACACTTCAAGTGTCAAGTCACTAAAGGTTAGCCACATTGAATTAGAGATGGGTGAGAATCTAATGTTTAGGAGGGTTCTCATTAGGTAGCTAGCTAATGAAGAACCAAGGCAAAGAAGAACACTCTTTAGAGTGAAATGAAAAGTCATGGGAAAGGTGTGTATGGTGATTGTTGACTCTGGTTCAATAGACAATATCATAGTAGAAGAGGCAGTGAAGAAGCTTAATCTTCCCAAGGTACCTCACACCAATCCCTATAAAGTGACATGGCTAAACAAGGGCCAAAGTGTATTGGTTAATGAGAAAGAATGGATTGAGTTCTCTATTTGAGGGTACAAGCATAGACTATTGTGTGATGTACTCTTTATGGATTCATGCCTCCTATTGCTAGGAAGGCCATGGAAATTTGATAGAGAAGCCATCTACAATGGAAAGGACAATACTGCCACCTTCAAGAAAGATGGGAAAGCCTTCAAACTTCAATATTTGCTAGAGGAAGAAGGAGAGAAGTCCAAGACTCCTACTGTATTTTTTAGTAGTGGGAAAGAGATGATAAGTGCACTCCAAGAAAAGGATATTGCAGGTATGCCATAGTAGTAAAGCCAAAGGAAGAGGAGAAGTCCATTCAAGCACCACTACCAAAGGAAATCTAGGAGTTACTTGGCAAGTATAAAGATATTGTGAGTGATGAAGCACCTGCAACCCTGCCACCTAAGAGGTCCATAAGTTGTGAAATTGACTTTATTTGAGGAGCCTCATTGCCAAAAAAGGAAGCATACAAACTTACACTAGAGAAAAATCAAGAGGTGGTTAGACAAGTCCAAGAGTTTCTTGATCAAGGACTCATCAAGAAGAGCATCAACCCATGTGTGATACCAATGGTCTTATCATATAAGAATGATGGAAAATGGAAGCTTTTTACTAATTCAAGGGCCATTAACCGGATAAAAATAAGGTATAGGTTTCCCATACCTAGGATTGAGGATTTGATGGATTGTTTGGGAGGAGTGAAATACTTCACCAAGCTAGATCTCAAGAGTGGCTACCATCAGATTAGGATCAAGGATGGAGATGAGTGGAAGACAACCTTTAAGACTATCGAAGGGCTATATGACTGGCTTGTAATTCCATTTGGGCTTACTAATTCCCCTAGCACATTCATGAGGTTAATGAATGAGGTGCTCAAGGACCACATAGATAGATTTGTGGTGGTATATCTTGATGATATACTTATGTTTAGCAAGACAAAAGGAGAACACTTGGCACATGTGGAGACTGTACTCAAGAGACTACATGAGGAGAAATTAGCAATCAATCTAGAGAAATGTGAATTTCTCAAATAAGAGTTAGTTTATTTGGGTTTTGTGGTATCCAAGGGTCAACTAAAAATGGATCCAAACAAGGTGGAAGTAATAAAAAATTGGCCTACACCAACCATAGGGACATAAGTAAGGAGCTTCCATGGACTGGCCCAATTTTATAGGAAGTTCATAAGGAACTTTAGTGGCATATGTGCACTAGTCCTAGACACCATAAAGGGTGGAGTGAAGACTAAGTTCAGATGGACAATGGAAGCTAGAAAAGCATTTCAAGATTTGAAGTAGCAAGTGGAAATAGAACCCATCCTCCTATTACCTAGCTTTGATAAACTATTCACTTTGCAGTGTGATGCAAGTGGCATATTAGCAGTTGGAGTGTTAAGCCGAGAAGGTAGGCCCCACTAATACATTTGGGGTGAAATTCCGATGACAATTTGCGACGGCAGGCAAATGTCATGTGGTTTTGGCTTTTTTTTCCAAATATAGCCCGACACTATCGCAATTGCGATGACAATACATTTGGCAATGTCGCCATTGCGACGTTGTCAGGATATAAGGGCAAAAAAAAAAAGGAACGTTGTCATTTGTGTTTTCAACAGCGCCGTAACCCTCCGTGAAATCACATCGGGATATAAGGGCAAAAAAAACAAGAACGTTCTCATTTGTGTTTTCAATAGCGTCGTAACCCTCCGCGAAATCACATCGGGATATAAGGGCAAAAAAAAAAGGAATGTTGTCATTTGTGTTTTCAACAGCGCCGTAACCCTCCGTGAAATCACAGCTACAATTTCTGAGTACGTGGGGTTTATTTTTCTTTTGTCATTATTATGTAATCTGGTATTCAGCTGTTAGAGAGCTAAAATACCTAGAAATGAGGACATATCTGTGTTGAATTTATTGTTAGCGGCTTTGGTTATTTAGAGATTTAATTTTATTTGTTCATCTTTCAAGCACAAACATTTTGTGGACCATAACGTCTTCATTGTTTCGGGTATGCAGTGAAACAGCCCTAACTTGCAATTGCGACATTGTCGGGATATAAGGGCCAAAAAAAAAAGGAACGTTGTCATTTGTGTTTTCAACAGCGCTGTAACCCTCCGCGAAATCACATCGGGATATAAGGGCAAAAAAAACAAGAACGTTGTCATTTGTGTTTTCAACAGCACCGAGAGAGATTCCCTCCGTGAAATCACAGCTACAATTTCTGAGTACGTTGGGTTTATTTTTCTTTTTTCATTATTATGTAATCTGGTATTCAGCTGTTAGAGAGCTAAAATACCCAGAAATGAGGACATATCTGTGTTGAATTTATTGTTAGCGGCTTTGGTTATTTAGAAGTTTAATTTTATTTGTTCATCTTTCAAGCACAAATGTTTTGTGGACCGTAACATCTTCATTATTTCGGGTATGCAATGAAACAGCCCTAACTTGCGACTACCTTCACGGTACTTGTGTACATTATCATGTTGTCTTTACAGTGACTGTCCTCATTCAAGTGGCAATTACACAAGGGACAGTCACTGTGAGATGTCCTCATTTGTGACAAGGACAGTCACACTTAGGACATCTCACAGTGATATTCCCTTGTGTAATTGCCACTTGAATGTATTGCTATTGAACCACATTAATGCTTTTCTTCTTCAAAAAATGAGGACAGTCACTCTAAAGACAACATGATAATGTACACAATTACCAAAAAATGATCTTGTTAATTGATGTAACACTTTGTCTTGCTCACTCCCTATCCTTCACTAGGGTCTCTTTAGGCCAATGTTTTGACTTGATAGGGTACTTAACTATCCCTACACTCTTTAGGTATCTCTACCCAAGATCCCACTCCTTCAACTAGTGCACACCAACAAGAAATACAACAAACTCTGCTCAATACCAATCCAGCTACTAGGACACTCCTAGTCTTGTCTTCACAAATTGAAACACATTCAACTAGAACTTTACTCCATGGAGAGGCTGGCCACTAGGACCTCTATTGGTTTCAATATTACTCCTTCACCTATACTTTTCATTAGTACTTCAATCCGGTTCATCAAACCATGCCAATTGCACCCAAAAATAGGCTGCTAGCAATTAGGCCTTTGTCAAGCATTTTTGTTTATATTAAGCCACCTAAAGGGCTTAGGATTTAGATGCCCTTTATTGAGAACTCCAAGATATCTAAGGTCTTCTCCTCCTAGATTTTTTGTACACCAACTCCTACAGCCATGCCTGAAAACAAGTATTTTGACACAACTTGGACAGTCTGACTAAGAGTTTGTTTTCTTAGCAACCAAAGAAACTCACCCAATCTTCTAATTTGACTTGGGGCTTCTTTAGATGTGTGTCTACCTCTCCATGAGATTTTAGTTGAAGCAACCAATGCATTCAACTTGTTGTAATCTTCTTGTAATGATTTGTCATCCCTAACTGTGCTCAACTGACTCACCTAGGACATCATTGCAAACATAGAAAATGAGCTTCCCAGGGCCCCTCCTTCCAAACATATAGTACATGGAGTCTCCTCACCCATTCCAAGAGCCCGTACAAAATTGACAATGGAATGATGAGCTAAGACTCCATTTGTTCAACCTGCCTGGTTCAAACCAATGATAGGGTACTTAACAAAAGAATTAACAAACTAGTTGGAATGCTTCAAAACTCAAAAAAAACACAACACAAAATAAAAAAACAACTTGTACTAACTTTTCCAATAGACACTGTGAGCTATCTAATCCATTAATCAACTGACAACAAAGAAACAAAAAAACTCAAGAATTCACTAAAACCGTGTTACTCTACAAATCTTCTTAATTCCAAATGTTTTTCCCCCCAACCTTTTGCATAGATCGATGGAGCCCTCTTATAGTTTATCTGATGCCTAATTCAATGGTTTCATATAGTTACATAACCATCTTACTCGAAAATGCTCCCTTGCACAAATGTTGTCAATGTTGTGAATGACAACATTAACAACTTGTTACAACCTTTGGGATTTTGGTTCAAAACTTATTGTTCAAACACCATAAGACCCTAACCATGACTTAGTTATGCTATTTAGACCTCACATAGGCCACTTCTACACTTCTTTGCCCAATTTGACCCCTAAATGCTTCATTCCCACTTTTGCCACAATATTGGTAACTTGGGTACAAATTGGCACTTGCCTTCACAAAGGTCACACATGAGGACATCTCATAGTGATCGATTGTCCCTTGTGTAATTTCCACTTGAATGTATTTCTATTGAACCACATTAATGCTTTTCTTCTTCAAAAAATGAGGACAGTCACTCTAAAGACAACATGATAATGTACACTCACTGTAAGGACAGTCACAAATGAGGACATCTCACAGTGACTGTCCCTTGTGTAATTGTCACTTGAATGTATTGCTATTGAACCACATTAATGCTTTTCTTCTTCAACAAATGAGGATAGTCACTCTAAAGACAACATGATAATGTACACTCACTGTAAGGACAGTCACAAATGAGGACATCTCATAGTGACTGTCCCTTGTGTAATTGCCACTTGAATGTATTGCTATTCAGCCACATTAATGCTTTTCTTCTTCAACAAATGAGGATAGTCACTCTAAAGACAACATGATAATGTACACTCACTGTAAGTGTACATTATCATGTTGTCTTTACAGTGACTGTCCTCCTTCAAGTGGCAATTACACAAGGGACAGTCACTATAAAGACAACATGATAATGTAGAGAAACGTTGTCATTTGTATTTTCAACAGCGCCGAGAGAGATTCCATCTGCGAAATCACAGCTACAATTTCTGAGTACGTTGGGTTTATTTTTCTTTTGTCATTATTATGTAATCTGGTATTCAGCTGTTAGAGAGCTAAAATACCCAAAAATGAGGACATATCTATGTTGAATTTATTGTTAGCGGCTTTGGTTATTTAGAAGTTTAATTTTATTTATTCATCTTTCAAGCACAAATGTTTTGTGGACCGTAACGTCTTCATTGTTTCGGGTATGCAATGAAATAGCCCTAACTTGCGACTACCTTCACGATACTTGTGTACATTATCATGTTGTCTTTACAGTGACTGTCCTCATTCAAGTGGCAATTACACAAGGGACAGTCACTGTGAGATGTCCTCATTTGTGACAAGGACATTTACACATGAGGACATCTCACAGTGACTGTCCCTTGTGTAATTTCCACTTGAATGTATTTTTATTCAACAACATTTATGGGCCTGTTTGGAGCACGACACACGGTAGCATCTATAGAGAAGAAGTTTGGTATGCAATGGTCTTGAAACCTCCTGAGAAATTCTTGGTATGCATTTGTGTGGTGCAAAAGCTTCGTTGAAAGAGAAAAAGAAGAAAAGAATAGAAATGATTTTTTTTTTTTTTATGTCATATACTGTAACCAGCTACTTATAACTTGCAAAAATTATTATAACCATTTGAAATTGAAACTTGGTTTAATGTGAAACTGAGAACTGCTTTATTAGAGCTTTCTGTGATTTAGATTCAGACATCAAGAACATTGTTTGCCTAATATTGTGATTAATGCTTATTTATTAGTATCTCATACTAACAGACAATTGATAATTGTAGGGAAAACATCATTGGGGGTCTTTGAGGATCCACCAGAAGCCAAGGAGAAAATGTATTCAAATGCTAAAGATGGTGTAATAGTCCTTACAGCTGTTGAACCTTGCTGTGTAGATCATCTCTGATTCTCCAAGTTCAACAGTACTGTGGTATTCCTTTGGTTACTTCTAATGGTAAATTTTAGACATCAAGTTATTTTCGTATGAAACTACTACATTTGTAATCTTTAGTTTTAAACTTTTAGTTTATAAATGTTCATCAGCTTTAGTTCGTATGCTGCCATTTCAAGTATGATTAATGAAGTTACCTTTATCACAGGATGAAAGTGAGCAGTTAGCATACTGGTACGGAGCTGGCAGCATTGATACGGTGACTAGGACATCGTTTAATGGTGGTATTGTGTTTTCCCATGTTTAGGGCATTGGCCTTTTGAAGCATTGCCTTCATCTTTCTTAAGTCTGAGTTTTAAGTTTGTTTATCTCTCTCGGCGCTGTTGAAAATACAAATGACAATGTTCTTGTTTGTTTTGCCCTTATATCCCGATGTGATTTCGCGGAGGGTTACGGCGTTGTTGAAAACACAAATGAAAACACAAATCCCTTGTGTAATTGCCACTTGAAGGAGGACAGTCACTGTAAAGACAACATGATAATGTACACTTACAGTGAGTGTACATTATCATGTTGTCTTTAGAGTGACTATCCTCATTTGTTGAAGAAGAAAAGCATTAATGTGGCTGAATAGCAATACATTCAAGTGGCAATCACACAAGGGACAGTCACTGTGAGATGTCCTCATTTGTGACTGTCCTTACAGTGAGTGTACATTATCATGTTGTCTTTAGAGTGACTGTCCTCATTTGTTGAAGAAGAAAAGCATTAATGTGGTTCAATAGCAATACATTCAAGTGGCAATTACACAAGGGACAATCAATCACTGTGAGATGTCCTCATGTGTGACTATCCTTGTCACAAATGAGGACATCTCACAATGACTGTCCCTTCTATAATTGCCACTTGAATGAGGACAGTCACTGTAAAGACAACATGATAATGTACACATACAATGAGTGTACATTATCATGTTATCTTTACAGTGGCTGCCCTCATGTTGTATATTCTTCTCTGTAGATGCTACTATGTGCTAGGGAACTTCTTAGAACTGTTGGTATATTCTTACAACTTGTTACACCTGGGATATTCTTCTCTGTAGATGCTATTGTGTGCCGTGGTCCAAACAAGCCCATAAATGTGGTTGAATAGCAATACATTCAAGTGGCAATTACACAAGGGACAGTCACTGTGAGATGTCCTCATGTGTGACTGTCCTTGTCACAAATGAGGACATCTCACAGTGACTGTCCCTTGTGTAATTGCCACTTGAAGGAAAAAAGCATTAATGTGGTTCAATAGCAATGTATTCAAGCGGAAATTACACAAGAGATAATCACTCTGAGATTTCCTCATTTGTGACTATCCTTACAGTGAGTGTACATTATCATGTTGTCTTTACAGTGACTGTCCTCATTTGTTGAAGGAAAAAAGCATTAATGTGGTTCAATAGTGATGCAGAGTAGTCAGCAAGAAACTTGGATCTATGTCCCAACCCACTTCAAGACACCAAAATGACTCAACCAATCAATTAGGCTCTAATTTCTATAGGTTAATGTTTAAAATCTACAAAGTAATGAATTTGAAGGTTTCAAGGATCACACAACAACTTATGGACTCAATCCCATTCAATAACAAATTTCCTTTTAGGGACAAGTTCCCTGATTTTCTATCAAAAGAGACTTTTAAGGTTCTAGATCTTACTTCCTACAACAAAACTTAGAAACCCCTTAGATATCATCTAAATAACAATAATCATGCATTGGTTGTGATCTAAACAACCCAAGACATCAAAATAACAAACTGACCTAGTGACCCTAGTAGGTCTCCCAAACCTGCTCTGCAGCCATAACTCTGCAACTTGCCAAAGGACTCTAAGAAGTTATATGTTTTCTGAGTACCCTTTTTGGATTTCTAATAGACCACCAACTCCCAGACCCTGACTCCACTCCAGCATATCAATGTCTTCATTGAGTCTGCAGACCTAATGCATGCTTTTAGGTGTGGGTTCCAAAACAAAGCATTGAAAATGGGTGTATGAAACCAAGATCAGAGTTTTGGAGTGTTCTCCTGATCCAGATAAACAAGAATGCATAATTTTTCAAGTCCTCAATATGATGCAAGCTTCTGATTTTATTCTAATTACCATCTTCCCAGCCAAAAACATGGTAGTTTTTGATCTAGGGCTCACTCTCAACAAATGCAGATGCAACCCCCTGCCTCAGGGCTTTTAGAATATACAAATATACATCCTTAACTCTCATTCCACCAAGGAAGAAGGAATTCCAATGGTTGAAATGTGAGTTAAGGTCTTTACATCAGTCAAACCCTGAAAATGAGGGTTTGTAAACAATGCACAGAAAATTTGAAATAACTTAGATATAAAACAAAGAGAATCAATCAAACCAACTTCCAAAGCATCAAATGTCACTATTAAAACTTCCAGGAAAATTTTATCATCCAACCACCATCCGTACAGCCGTACAGAGTTCGTTTTTCACCAGAAATGCACTAAAATAGGGTTATTTTTATTTTTTATGAAAGCAAAATGATTACAATACTGGTTCTCTGTCTATCTTCGACCATTTGAAGCCTAAAATAGGCTCTCCAAATGTTGGT
Source organism: Chamaecyparis obtusa (assembly GCA_027943335.1). Classification (NCBI taxonomy): domain Eukaryota; kingdom Viridiplantae; phylum Streptophyta; class Pinopsida; order Cupressales; family Cupressaceae; genus Chamaecyparis; species Chamaecyparis obtusa. The sequence continues at coordinate 3,510,923 of BSBK01001154.1, read as the reverse complement.
TCAACCATCTAGGTGGTTAGAACAGTTTATCCAACAAATGTCAACTTTGCTAAGCAACTTTTAAAGTTGCATTACAACTTTGCAAACAACTTTGCCGAGAAGGTTAAAAATGTGTTGTGAAACTTTAGGAACCTTATTAAAGTTATTTTGGACCTTAAAAATTCTTAACAACATCTAAAAGACACCTAATAAACACTTACTATGCTCATTTCATCCAAGGACTCAAAAGATTCCCAAGGTTTATAAGTCACCAAGGGGTCTTGTGTCCAACAAGTGGATGTTTATAAGGAGATAAAATCAATCCTTAATATTTATTACAAACCAAGAAAACATCTAAAACTCCTATTCTAATTTATTGTCATTCAAAAAGACTCTGATTTGTCAATCAAAAGGACCTTTCACCAGTCAATCCTTCAAAGCTCCAAGGTGAAAATCTTATGTTCCAATTGATAGGATTTGAATCCTTGGCTTCATGGCAACTTCCTTCAATCATGGTGTCTTTGGCTTGCATTAGGGATGCCCCTGCATCAAATAGCAATGCATTCAAGTGGCAATTACACAAGGGACAGTACATGCCCATTAAAGTTGGTGTTTTGTTATCCAGCATGACAATGGAGACAACATACTCTGTGTCAATTTTACTGATCAAATTTCCCTCCGCCAGGCAAAGCAACAATCTGGGTATGATAAGGTGAAATTTTGTAGTCCTTTTGGGTATGATAACAGTTCCAGTTTCCAATAAGATGGTTCATTTTTATAATCTAGATTCAATTTCTCTTGTGAAAATCTTTTTTTCATTTTATGGGTGGTAAAATATAATTATTATGCTAGAGGTGTGTACTTATGGATGATAATGAAACAAAATGATAAGATTTAAGACTCTTGTTTTTTTTTAAAATAGCAATTTAAGTTTCCTTCTATTATAAATTACTATTTTTCTATTTTTTAATGTATCTTTCCAGATCTTTTATATCATTTTATTTATGAAATATAAATATATTAATAATGTTTTAGTGTTTTTAGGATTAGTTTATATCAATTCTATGTATCATCATTCATCATTCAATTGTCAGTATTATTAATTTAGACTGTGCAATTGTAGAACTACTCGAATATGGGTTGGATGGATACTCAAGCAGGGGAACCCTCCTCAAATATCTCAAGCAGTGAACTTGGAAAAATGTGTCCTGAAGGAACCCTTTCCATCAGAGAGATAAAAGTACAAACAAGTAAAAGAAGCAGGCTCTGCAAATATGTTTTTGAGAAGAAAAATGATAGATTATTCGAGTATGGTTCATGAGGTATATCTAAAAAGACATTTTTTTTCTTATTATAATAAAAGAGGAAGTTGTGAATGTCAAAGTTGAGTGAAACAAAAATTATTTTCATCAAATTTTGTTAGGCTTGCTTTTGGGAATAGTTTCTTATAATATTGCTATTAAGATTTTTATTGTGTAGTTTTTAGATTAGGTTTATAAAATTATATTTCATGAGTAGTGATTCATATTAATCAATTAACGATACTTTTGGAAGGTATTTTCAATGTGTCAAATTTTGATATTTTTACAAGAATTAGATTGTGTAATTTTTTTAATTAAAGTCATTGACTCATATTTCATAAATAATAGTTCTCATGAATCCATCTCTTATAAGATTGAATAGTCTATTTAGGAAGTATTTCTGATAGTATGTCAAATTATGATATTACTATTACCATTAGATTGCATGGCTTTGAAGTCAACCTCATTGACCCATATTCTTCTCTGTAGATGCTACTATGTGCTAGGGAACTTCTTAGAACTGTTGGTATATTCTTACAACTTGTTACACCTGGGACATTCTTCTCTGTAGATGCTACTATGTGCCACGGTCCAAACGGGCCCATAAATGTGGTTGAATAGCAATACATTCAAGTGGCAATTACACAAGGGATAGTCACTGTGAGATGTCCTCATGTGTGACTGTCCTTGTCACAAATGAGGACATCTCATAGTGACTGTCCCTTGTGTAATTTCCACTTGAATGAGGACAGTCACTGTAAAGACAACATGATAATGTACACATACAATGAGTGTACATTATCATGTTGTCTTTACAGTGGCTGCCCTCATGTTGTATATTCTTCTCTGTAGATGCTACTATGTGCTAGGGAACTTCTTAGAACTATTGGTATATTCTTACAACTTGTTACACCTGGGATATTCTTCTCTGTAGATGCTACTATGTGCTGTGGTCCAAACGGGCCCATAAATGTGGTTGAATAGCAATACATTCAAGTGGAAATTACACAAGGGACAATCACTATGAGATGTCCTCATGTGTGACTGTCCTTGTCACAAATGAGGACATCTCACAGTGACTGTCCCTTGTGTAATTGCCACTTGAATGAGGACAGTCACTGTAAAGACAACATGATAATGTACACAAGTACCGTGAAGGTAGTTGCAAGTTAGGGCTATTTCATTGCATACCCGAAACAATGAAGATGTTACGGTCCAGAAAATGTTTGTGCTTGAAAGATGAACAAATAAAATTAAACTTCTAAATAACCAAAGCCGCTAACAATAAATTCAACATAGATATGTCCTCATTTCTGGGTATTTTAGCTCTGTAACAGCTGAATACCAGATTACATAATAATGAAAAAAGAAAAATAAACCCAACATACTCAGAAATTGTAGCTGTGATTTCGTGGAGGGAATCTCTCTCGGCAATGTTGAAAATACAAATGACAACGTTTCTCTACATTATCATGTTGCCTTTACAGTGACTGTCCCTTGTGTAATTGCCACTTGAAGGAGGACAATCACTGTAAAGACAACATGATAATGTACACTTACAGCCCATGTACATTATCATGTTGTCTTTAGAGTGACTATCCTCATTTGTTGAAGAAGAAAAGCATTAATGTGGCTGAATAGCAATACATTCAAGTGGCAATTACACAAGGGATAGTCACTATGAGATGTCCTCATTTGTGACTATCCTTACAGTGAGTGTACATTATCATGTTGTCTTTATAGTGACTGTCCTCATTTGTTGAAGGAAAAAAGCATTAATGTGGTTCATTAGCAATGTATTCAAGCGGCAATTACACAAGGGATAGTCACTCTGAGATTTCCTCATTTGTGACTATCCTTACAGTGAGTGTACATTATCATGTTGTCTTTACAGTGACTGTCCTCATTTTTTGAAGGAAAAAAGCATTAATGTGGTTCAATAGCAATGTATTCAAGCGGCAATTACATAAGGGATAATCACTCTGAGATTTCCTCATTTGTGACTATCCTTACAGTGAGTGTACATTATCATGTTGTCTTTACAGTGACTGCCCTCATTTGTTGAAGGAAAAAAGCATTAATGTGGTTCAATAGCAATGCATTCAAGTGGCAATTACACAAGGGACAGTACATGCCCATTAAAGTTGGTGTTTTGTTATCCAGCATGACAATGGAGACAACATACTCTGTGTCAATTTTACTGATCAAATTTCCCTCCGCCAGGGAAAGCAACAATCTGGGTATGATAAGGTAAAGTTTTTGCAACAATTTCTTGCTGCTGCTAAGGTTACCATTGTTTACGGTTTCTATTATATAGTTCTATCTATATTGCTATATGGCCTTTTGTTTAGGATTAAGTAGATGAGGGAAAATATTTCTTTTGTGGATTGTAAACAAAACATTGAATTATTTTAGAGAATAGATCTAAATCTATAAGATGCTACGATGGAGCACATGACCATGTACTTGTGAATATTAGGATCCATGTTAATCAAATGACTACTTTATGTAAATTACTTTTGAGTAAGTAAAAGGCAATACAATTTTTCGAAGTGTGCAAGGATTTTTATGATATACAAGTGTACGAAGAAATGAATCTATGTTGTTTTGTATCAATATCAAACATCTCTGATATATTTTCATGTTTTTATAATCTATTTTGCAGATGGAAAGTTGAAATGCCAGCTATCCTAGAGCAGTCAATAAGAATATTGTCTGATGCTGGTCTTGGTATGGCCATGTTCAGTCTGGGTATGTTTTGAATTCTTCTCTATCTCTCTGATTGAGGAGTACTCGATATATGCATGTGCTTTTTTCTTCTTTGATGGTTGTGAAGCTCTGTTTGTTCTAAATACCACCGTATTGCAATTGTATTAGTTTCATTATTTTCTCTAAAGTCATTGTATTTTTTCTTATTATAATAAAAGAGGAAGTTGTGAATGTCAAAGTTGAGTGAAAAAAAATTATTTTCATCAAATTCTGTTACTGTCACAAGGGACAGTAACAAAGCCCTAGCTTTTCCTCTGATATAGCCTTCTCCCATACCTCATCCTGAGATTCTTTGTCTTCTGTGTCATCTGATCCTCCTATACAAGTTGCAAATGAAATTTATCATTCATGTATAGACTGAGATAATATAATGCACTCGATATTTGAATCATCGTACATGTATAGAATGATAGAATATAATGCATTCAATATTTCTATTATCGTTCATGTATAGATTGAGATAATATGATGCATTCGATATTTGAAAAAAGTGATCAGATACCTTCTTTCTTGCCAAACGTGTTTTTACAACCTTCACATCTGCAGCCATCTGAGCAGCCAACCCCTGCCTAAAATAAAAGATATGAGCACTAATCAGAATACACATAAACTACTCTCCAGCCTTTAACCTTAAATTAAGCAATCAATTGAAGATATCTACCTGATAGCATTCACAGTATTTCTTTAGACACATTGATTTCTTACAATTGCAGCCTCTTTTGTGCCTTGCCGATGTTGGAGTCTCGGTGCACTCTCTCTACTGAAGTAAGATAGTGAGAAAGATAAGAACTCTCCATAGATAGTTAAGTAATAGTGATACTATAAAAAGAAAACACCAGAACAAAGGAAAACCTCTCAGTATTTTCTCACTCCATTAGTTGGTGGAGAGTCAGCACCATGAACAATTTTAGGAGCAAAAGCAAGCGGATTGGGTGATTCTATCTACTGGCGTGTGCCAACAACCATATCTGTATACTCAGGTTTGTTAAAGCACTCTTGACATGTGCAGGACTCAACGCGGTATACTCCTGCTGCAAAACACTCACAATACCTGCAAGAGTACTAGTAAGAATTTCATTTAAATTAAAACTATAAATCTAGTCATGTCAATACATGAATTGAAATGCAAAAATCCAAAAACATCTATTTATTTAATTATCTGATCTGCTGCATCTAAGAGGTACGTAGAATGTTCTGGATTGCAATTTTCTTTTCTTAAGTGCTAACACACAGACCTTCATAGCAATGTTCAAGTTTCGAGACAAATAGAAAAGACATAGGAACCAAATAATAAACCCACTCTAGTGCACAAAGACTCACAATTTAAGGCATTTTGACTTTTTACAATTGCAACATTTGCAGCCTTCTTTATCCCCAGTAGTGGCAGACTTTCTTTTGGGCATTCAAAGAAAAAGTCAAAGCTAAAGAAAAGGATGCAAAAGTGAATTCAAAATAATCCAGACAAAAAAGCATTACAAATGAAGACAAATCTCTGTAAAGTTGATAAAATCCTACAATTACCTTTTCTTCTTAGGACTGCTCTGATTATACTCTTCCCCTATACCAAATCCAGGTTGTCAAGAAATATCTTGTAGCGCTGGCCTCTTCTTGTCAAGTGGACTTGAGTTCATATATTCAATTTTAAAAGGTTTCCTACATTGCAATGGCTTTATGCCAACTGTTAGGGATCAGAAACATGTAGTGGACTTTTTGACTCCAATCTGTGTGTTTCCAAAAGACTGCACCTCCTGTTGATCAATTCTAGTCTTTTCCACAACTGACACAAGCATTCCAGGAGCCATGCTTGTATTTGTTGATACTGAAATATTTCCACCTGAGCTTATAGGAAGTAAAGAACTTGTTCGACTGTCACTGGGAGCCTCCTTCACTCTAGACGAAGTCAGCATTCCCTGCATGCCAGCAGCTCCCTTTGAAGTTGTTAGCAGCCCAGTTCCACAATTTAATGACATTGAAGAGGCAAGGCTATTTAAATGAAAACCAATCCCAGTTGGCATACCCACTGACATAGAAGAATGCCCATTATTTCTAAGTGAGCTGTCAGAATTGTCTGAGTTACCCTCAGATGTTTTATAAGAGCAAGATGAAAACTGTCCAACAGATAAAGATTGGGAACTTCTCCCAGCATCTGTACCTGCATCTCTCTTATATACTACAAGTTGCTTGCCATCAAAAATTGCAGTTCCCTCATGTGACATTGATGGTGAAGTGTTCTTTTCAGAACCATCATCTGTGGTTACCAATGCTCCTGTTTTAGGCAATAAGTTTGTTGCATTCCATGAGCCATTGGTCAAGTTTCTTCTACGAGCTTCTGATGCCTCAAAATCTAAGCAGCGCCTATGCATGCCTCATTGTGGTTGATTATCATTCTGTACATGAATTATAATGAGTAATCAGTTTTGGGCCTTGGAATCTTGTATGTAACATGCACAGGCATTTCATGGCTAAATGAATCTATTTTAAAAGCATCAACTTTTCTTACATGATACTGGATACATAAGTAGAACAAGCGTATATCAAATTGGAAGCAATTAGAACTCCACAATGACATATTATTTAGAGTACTCTTCATTTTAAGTAATAATGCATATATTGACACTGTAAAGACAACATGATAATGTACACTCACTGTAAAGACAACATGATAATGTACACTCACTGTAAGGACAGTCACAAATGAGGACATCTCACAGTGACTGTCCCTAGTGTAATTGCCACTTGAATGTATTGCTATTCAGCCACATTAATGCTTTTCTTCTTCAACAAATGAGGATAGTCACTCTAAAGACAACATGATAATGTACACTCACTGTGAGTGTACATTATCATGTTGTCTTTAGAGTGACTATCCTCATTTGTTGAAGAAGAAAAGCATTAATGTGGCTGAATAGCAATACATTCAAGTGGCAATTACACAAGGGACAGTCACTGTGAGATGTCCTCATTTGTGACTATCCTTACAGTGAGTGTACATTATCATGTTGTCTTTACAATGACTGTCCTCATTTGTTGAAAGAAAAAAGCATTAATGTGGTTCATTAGCAATGTATTAAATAATTTATTTTTTTTATCCACCCACGGGCGTCGCAATTACGACGGGCGCCTGTCGTAATGCGATGCAGGTGCCCGTCGCAATTGCTTGGAAGGCCCGTCGCAATTTCGACGGCCCTCCGAAGCCATGCAACGGGGGGGTGACGCCCATGCCGCTAACAAATCTTAGCGACATTGTGACGGGAGGGCATCACAATTGTGACGTCTACCCATAGACGTCGCAATTTGTGACTAAAAAACTGTGACGTCTATGGGTGCCGCTATTGCGACAGATAGCCGTCGTAATTGTGACACATAGCCGTCGCAAAATGCCCCCAAATGTATTAGTGCCCATAGCCTTTTTCAATGAGAAGATTAATGAAGCTAAGAAGAAGTATTCAACATATGACTTGGAGCTATATGCACTAGTTCAATCACTTAGGAAGTGGAGGCACTACCTCCTTCCTAAGGAATTTGTAGTGTTTACTGATAATTAGGCACTTAGCTACATAAACACACAAGAAAAGTTGAGCAATAGGCACTTGAAATGGATGGAATAATTACAAGCCTTGACCTTAACCATCAAGCACAAGAAGGGATATTTGAAAAAGGTAGTAGATACACTAAGTAGGAGATTGCTGATAGTGTAAGAAATTCAGTTGCAAAGCATTGGCATTGAGAGTTTCAAAGAGCTCTATGGTGAGGATGAAGACTTCTCCGATGCATACAAGGTATGTTCTAAATTTGAAAACCATTTTCATAGTCCATTCTCTGAATACAATCTTCAAAGTGGAATACTATTCAAGGGGAATCAACTATGTATTTCCAAAGGCTCAATGAGAGAGAATCTCATCCAAGAGAAGCACAATGGGAGTTTGAGTGGACATTTTGGCATCGACAAGACAATGGAATTGGTACCAAGATTTTACTATTGGACCAAGTTGCCAAGGGATGTTAGAAGGTATGTGGAGTAATGTGTGGTGTGTATGAAAGAAAAAGGGGAAGCCAACAATGCATGTTTGTATCCACCTTTTCCCATTCCAGATAGGCCACGGGAGTGCATAAGCATGAACTTTGTGGCAGGTCTCCCTAAAACAAAAATAGGGCTGGATAGTGTCTTTGTAGTGGTGGATAGATTTAGTAAAATGAGTCACTTTATTCCTTGTAGGACCACTCATGATGCAAGCTACATAACTCATTTATTTTTCAAAGAGATTGTAAGGATTCATCATTTGCCTTTAAGCATTATGTCTAACAGGGATGTAAAGTTCATGAGTCACTTTTGGAAGACTCTATGGAGGAGACTAGACACAAACCTATCCTTTGAGTCAGCATATCATCCCCAAATGGATTGGTAGACTGGGGTAATAAATAGGGTACTAGGGAACCTATTGAGATGCTTCACTAAGGAGTATGGATAGACATGGAACATGGTCCTTCCCCAAGTAGAATATGCCTACAATGACAATGTAAATAGGACCACATGAAGAAGCCCATTTGAGGTTGTGTATGGGATGCATCCAAGAGGGGTGTGTGAGCTTAGAGATCTAGGAGCTATGGAGAATAGGAGTGGCCATGCTGATGAATTTTCTCAGACCATGAAGGAAGTACAAGAGTAGGTTAAGAAGACCATCATTGAAGCAACCCACAAGCTAAAGACCAAGGTAGACATGTCAAGAAAGGACATACAATTTCCAGTTGGAGATCATGTCATGGTACATCTCAACAAGTCAAGACTACAAAAGGGAATACCAACCAAGCTGTAGATGAAGAGAGTGGAGCCTTGTAAGGTATTAGCTAATTATGGTAACAATGCCTACAAGGTAGAACTCCTGACAGACCTGAACTTTTCACCAGTGTTCAATGTGGAAGATTTGAACAAATTCAAGGGGACATTATCAGAGGCTAGTCAAAATAGTGGAGAAATACTTAAATACATCAATGATACTATCCTACCTCCTAGAGAGAAGCCACAAACTAAAAGGGTTCTTGAATCAAGAGAAAAGAAGAAAAAAAGGCATAGGGCATACATGGAGCACCTCATCAAATGGAAGGGGTGTCCTGAATCTAAAGCAACATGGGTAGAAGAGGCTGACTTTAAGAAGTCTGGCATAGATACTTCTATCCTCTCCTCCACTATGCCTTAAAGCTCTTTTGTGTAGAGGGGGGAGTATGGTGCAGGAGCACCTTTGAATTTTGGTTATTTTTGTAAGTCTTCTTGATGTAAGGATTTCCCTAAGGTCATGTTGACCATGCTTTGGAATCCACTTGGGATTTGAGGTCCTTAGGTCTTAGGTAGAAGGTGGAAGTCTTGTAGTCTTTCCCTAGGATATTAAGTGTGATGTGATGTTAGGATTTGATATTGAGGTTTGTAGCATTTGAAATGATTTTTTGAGTCTAGATATGCTCTAGGACTCCATGGTAGCTTCCTAAGTCCATTTTGGAGCAAGATATGAAAAGTTGCTTAGCAACTTTTACAACTTTTGAAAAGTTGCTCAGTCCACTAAGCCTTAAGACCTTAATCAGTGTTTAAGTGTTCAAAACCTCCCCTAAGCCTAACCTAAGACTATTTATGCAATGTTTGGCTTATATCCCAAGGTTAGAAGGAATACTGTATGAAGGATCTATTTTGAAAGTGTGCATAGTCTGGTTTTTGGAAGGATATTTGTATGAATAGTGAATTAATGGAAGGAATGTTGATTTAGATCTGATCTTATGATTGATTTTATATGTTACTATGTGGATCCATATTCATTTTCTGCAAGTAGTTTAGGTTTTACTTCTCATTTACTGGTTTGGTTTTTAGTCCTTCACAAGTCACTGTTCACTGGTTTTCACCAGGAGAGCTGAGAACATGAGGGTCTAGCTCACTATCTCACCATCCAATCTATATGGACTTTGGGGGATAGTGAGTAGACTCAATGTATGTAACATATATGGAAGTAGGGGCCTTGTTGTGCATGCAAAGCATTTTTACAATCCAGCCCTAGGCGAGCCATGGTGAGCCCAACTAGGAAGGATTAAATAGAGAAAGGAAATAGCTTGCAAAGGAGAGATGGAAGGTGCATGTTAGGAGTTGGAGGTTTTGGATATGGTCAATTCCAAGATATGGATGTAAGGACATGGAGTGATCAATCCATTTGATCATCCAAAACCAAGAGATACTTCACTGAATCAAAGGAAGGCCTATTTCCTACCAAAAGCACCTATTTTTGGTAAGGGGGTTGTATGGCCTAGGAGGGACCCAAAACCTATAGAATCCTTTAGAAATTGCCTCATATAGGAAGGTTCCATAATTTTTTTGTAGGGTTATTTGGGGAAAATCAGGAGGAATACCCTGTTTTCTCAGAGAGGAGGCCTAATTGAGCCCTTCCTTGTAGCCCTATTTTACAAAGGAAGTATGAGATTGATAAAGAGGAATGATGAAGTGAAGGTTGGAACATGTGAAAAACCATTATTTAAGACATTTTACTACACCTCCTAGCCTCTGCAATCTGCCTAGTTCATTTGGAGGTGTTACACCCATATTTCAGCTTAAGGGTCACTAGATGCATGGAGGTGTCAGGTGCTAAGAAGTTGTGTTTACCTTGATAGATTAGTTTGGGTAGATTGGTTGGGAATAAGACAAGGGGATAAAGCCATATTTGGCATCCTATAGGTCATTTTTGTGGGTGGACACACTTGAGGGTCACTAGGTGAACCTAAGAGTGAGGGCTTGTGATAAGCTCCTTCCCAACCTCCCTATCATAGGGCCATCATCGCCAAGTAAATTTGAAATCCTACTTCCTGATTGGTATGTTTCCCTTCCATAAAGAATGATGTGGAGGTCATTAGTTTGATTGAAATTTTGCAAACCACATGATGTGTCAGGAAGGTTTTTGATCGACGGTTCCATTTTAAATCTTGTATTATCCATTCAAATCACAAATTTTAAATATTTGAATTCTCTAAGAAATGTCTGATGATATGGAGACTTAGTGGTGGTCTTACTGTGGATAAAAAAGAAAAGGAGGTGGGTTCAAACAATTATATAAAAAACATCTAGAGATTCTTGGTTAGAATTGATAACAGGTAAATGGAGTCAATGAGTCAGGCAACTTAGATTTTTCTTGACCTAATCTGATCTGATTTTGTAGGGATGTAGAAAGGGACACTCTTCTAGAAGAAGTTATGATATGAAAAATTTGTCAATAGAATTCAAGTCCCTGGTACACAAAGGTAGATGAAGAATTGATTGAGAAGCTTCCCACAAGAGGCCATTTATTGAACCAAACCCTATGCCTTAGAGAGGCGAGATAAAATTAGGGATCCTAAGAATAATTCTCTTTGGGAATTCTCAAGTATACTCCCACGTAAAGACAAGGTTGTTGTTGATGTACTAAGAATGTTAATTGAGAAATTTTGGCATGACAACACAAGGGTTTCACCCAACCAAAGAGATGTTGTTAGAAGGTGAATTGGACTTAGAAACTGTGAACCACATCCAAAACACTATTTATACATGACTCAAACACAATTTTATGAAAGGTTTCTTTAAAGCTTTCCTCAAATTAAAATTAGCCAAAGATTTTTTGAGATAACAAAACCATTTTATGTTAAGATTAATCATGCATGTACTATGTGTTTTTGTAGGGTTCATGTTGAATTTTCCATGCATTATGATATTTATCATTATATATGTTGTACTTTACACACTAACAATGTTTTGTAAGAATATAGTCTACAAGCACCTCCTAAGTTACCGATAAATTTATTTCAAGTGTAGTATGTAGAAGAGATGATGTGTGCATTTACTATAAGATGATGTGTTTGAAAGGATTTTTTCCTACATGTTGTGGTTTGCAACAGTTTCCTAGATGCCTACATATAGATAGCACACATGAAATTGGTAAGACACTAGTTTCTATTGGAAAATAAAATTCAGTCACATATGGTGTTAAAGATGGAAAAATAATTAAAGAGGTGTGAGTTAGTGAAAAGGGATATATGCATAGCTGATTTTATGAAGATGTTTCAAGAGAAACTAGTTTATGAGTACATAGGTCATACACATAGAGCTAGGTGGTTAGATGAGAAATTCAAGTTGTGTAAGGAAACTTTCCCCCTCAGTACTATTGTGTCTGTCATTGATTTTTCTAAGAATTATACACTAAAAACTCAAAATGAAGTGCAACCTATGTATTACCATTCTACACAAGTTACTAGTTTTGTACACATAACATTCATGCATGCACATGATAGCATAGAGGAGGACAACAAGGTTATAAGAGAGTATCACTTCCATATCAGTGATGATCATACTCATTCCTTAGAGTTTGTGCAAGGATGATTTATAGTCTTCTATGGCAGTTTAAGTTAAAGAGGTATAAGATACAACCAACACTTAATATGGTCGAACAATCGCATTGCACAATTCAAGAATGCAAGGATGTTCTACTGGTTGAGTAGGATGCATGTGAAAAGTGGTGTACAACATTTTTGATGGTGTGGGAGCATGTGTGAAAAGAGCTCTTACTAGAGAGTAATTGAAGTACAAAGGTGGCACATTGTTAATAAATGCAGAAATAATTGTGCAATGGTGTAAATCTACGATGGGACCAAGTAATGCATGTAACTCTATGGTTTCTAGAGTTTTTTGGTTGATACATGAATCTAACATTGGAAACTATCTATATTGTTGTACACTTACAAGATCAAGTGACATGCATTCATTTAGAAGTTCAAATGCAACATCATTAGCTATTTATACTAGACAAATTGCAATCTTTTGCTCTTCATGTATGCATTTTGTGTGGGATGAATGTGAATCAAAAGAGTGGGTTGACCAATGGTATTTTAGACCTTTGGAAACCCTAGATACATATCAACTTCCTAGAGAACTACAAATGTACCATTTTGAAGCATCGGTGGATTTTGACGATGTATCAGACCTAGTTGAACCAGGTAATTTCTCTAGATTTGGTAGGTTAAATCAATTTTAAACTCAATTTATTAGTTAAATGTTGATTTTGGTATTAAATAATCCTTCTATTAAATGAAGGTCATGTATATGTAGTAATTACAGATGAAAACAATGAAGAAGGAACATATTACTTTTTGTGTCTTATTAAGGCTAAAAGAAATTTGACAACTACAGTCATTGATGGAGAGGGTATTTAGTACCCAATATGATCCATTGTTGTCATAGAGACATGGGTTAGAAGGTAACATTATTGTGTCCAGTTGTATTCACACCTATTAAAATCTTTTTATTACAACTTGCATTGATTTGGTTATCAAAATCTATAAAATGCAGGTAACTTATCAAGAATAGTAATGCCTAGTTGTTTGAGGACTTTGAGATACATAGACATATTCTTCATTACTCTAACCTTATTGCTGCAAAAAATATTCAATTGATAAATTATCGTGGAAGACCTCTTAACAAGAATTTTTGTAAAGTTCATGAATCAGACCACGAGGCAATACTTGACACAATAAGGGTTAGAGCTGATCCAAAAGGTTCTCTTGACTAATTTTGAGCAATCTAGAAGAATGATTCTACAATATGGTAGAATGATTTTGACAATTTTGTGTATATCTTTGAGGTTCTCTATGTGCATATTTAGAGGCCAAATTTTTTACTTCAAAATGAAAATGAGATGTAATTTGCTTTAATAGATGCCAAATTTTGTATAAAAAAGGGCTACCATGTGCATATTAGATGCTATTTTTTAAGTTAAAAAATGACAATGAGCTATCCTGTGCATGCTAGATGCCAATTTTTGTCTATAAAAGGTTCAATGAGCTACCATGTGCATATTAGATACCAATTTTTATGTAAAAAAAGGGCAATGAGATGTCACGTGCATGTTAGATGCCAAATTTTGTATATAAAAGGTGCAATGGACCTGATTTGTAAATATATTATTAAAATACATGTATTCAATCCTCTCAATCCCTACCTTTGAAGAATCTGACATTTAATTTTGAACTTTATTTTTTATTTTGTACGTTCAACAATAAATAAGTGTGCAATCTATTTAAAAATTTCTTACTTAAATATTAATTACCATTAAGAACATGTTCAAACATATCTTTTAAAAAACTATTCTTTAAATGCCATAACATGGATGTGACTACAAAAGCTCATGTCATATGAGAAACATTGGCTATCTTTCAATCCTCTTGTTGTGGGATCAATTCATCTGCTCCATTATCTCTAATTGGCCAAGTAATGCTAGTGTCTATTCCATCTTACACACATAGTCCCTTGAACGTTCACAAGCACACTTGACCAAAGTGTCCCTAAGGGTCACTAAGCAACATTGGGTAGTGATCTTTCTTGGGGCATATGTCAAAGCTCATGTGAGGTATCAATGAATCATTAGGTACTACATGACCATTTTATGGAGGCCTATAATTACCTATCTCATTTTTGGGAGATTCTCCTTCATTTTAATTTGGCATCCCTATCTCAATTTATGTCAAAAGTTAAAATGTTGCTCATTTCAATTAAGCAACATTGACTATCTTTCAATCCATTCATCATGGGATCAAATCATATAATCCATTAGCTCCACTTAGATGGTTAAATGCTAGTGATGACCCTGTCTCACACATGGAGTCCCTGAAACATTCGCAAGCACACCGTACCAGAGGTCCCTAAGAGGCACTAAGCAACATTGGGAAGTGATATTTCTTGGGGCATATCTCAGAGCTCATGTGAGGTATCAATGAATTTTTAGGTGCTAAAAGACCATGTTATGGAGGCCTACAATTACCTATCTCAGTTTTGGGAGATTTCTCTTTGTTTTAATTTGGCATCCCTATCTCAGTTTATGTCAAAAGTTACAATGTTGCTCAATTAAAATGAGCAACATTGGCTATCTTTCAATCCATTCACCATGGGATTGAATCATTTACTCCATTAGCTCTGGTTGCCTAAGTAAACACTAGTGACAACCATGTCTCACCCATAGAGTCCATCGAATGATCACGAGCACACCGAACCAGAGTGTCCCTAAGGGTCACTAAGAAACATTGGGTAGTGATCTTTCTTGAGGAATATCTCAGAGCTCATGCAAGGTATCAAAAAATCATTAGGTGCTATAGAACTATGTTATGGAGGCCTAAAATTACCTATCTTAGTTTTGGGAGATTCCCCTTCATTTTAATTTGGCATCCCTAACTCGGTTTATGTCAAAAGTAGCAATGTTGTTCAATTGAAATGAGCAACATTGGCTATCTTTCAATCCATTTGCCATTAGATCAAATCATTTTCTCCATTATATCCATTTGGTTGGGTAAATTCTAGTGACAACCCCATCTCACCCATAGAGTCCCTCAAATGTTTGTGAGCACATCAGACCAGAGTGTCCCTAAGGGTCACTAAGCAACATTGGTAAAATCAGGTATTTCACACTTTTCACCAACTTGTTCCAAAACATAATTCACAAGAAATAGAAACCACATAAACCACCCATTAATATACATCTTCCTATGACCCTTATTTGGTTAATTAGGAAAATTTGACACAATAGACAAAATCATTACATATTTTGGCTTTTCATGCCTTATTACATCAAATTAAGTCACATATGATTTTGATTACATTATCCATGCCACAATGACTTTGATAAACATGTTTCAATTCTATTATATTAAATAATGAATGTAAACATGTTTGATTAATTGAAAAAAATAAAGTTTTGAAGTACAATGATATGCACACAATGAACAAATTGGATCGAATATCAAGTTTCATATATATCAAAATTAACAATAATCATGCACATATCAAAAAAATGGTATAGATGCAAAATCAATAATAGTTACAAAGATGTGGCATGTGACATGTCAAGGTCGATATATACAATACAAATGTCAAATATATACAAAAATTGGTCATTAGGTGACCAAAAGTAGATTTATATATCTCTATCAATATCTATGAATGTGTTGGATCATCAAAATTGAGCATCTTCAAAGAAGTATGTGGCTCACTGGGTGTCTACATAAGAACAGTTCAAATGCTAAATCAAATATCTTATCCCCAAATACTATCAAAATAACTAAATACTAGATTGTAATTTGATGGAAATTGAATTGTTGATTACCTCATCTCTTTCTTCTGCACTTGGGTTGTGTAGTAATGCTTATGGGCTCATTTATTGGTGAGGAATCCTAACAAAATGGAATGGTAAAGGGTTTGTAGGAATTCATGATGGAAGCTATAATACATAAAAAATAATTAACACAAGTTAATAACCCAAAGTTGATGACAAACACTACAAAAATAAAAATGCATGTACTCATATCTAAATCCATATGTTTCACACACACACACACACACACACACACACACACACACATTATGATAATGCATACTGTTGGTTGTTTTTCTTGCAACCTCCTTTCCTGGGTTAGAGCTTGAGACCAAGTTGTGGGAATGAGAACTTGGAACACAAACTAAACATCATCAACAGAAAAGAGACAAGAGAAATCCAACTTGACAAGGTAAAAATACCTTCTTCACTTAGAGCTCCACATCACTCAGGCTGGTATACCTCATTTTCACATACATAACTTCCTTTTGATAAACAATAGCTTGCAGATACACAACTGTGGAATAGCTTTTAAACCCTTTAGGTGTAAAAATTCTAAAAGATCCTCCTCTTCATTTGACATGACCCTTTGGTCCCATAATAGGGGGATGAATGGATAGCTCTCTTTCTTAAAACTCTTGATCTCTGATGATTTTTTGTGTTTTAGATTTCATGCTTTGTTCCATCCATCTTGTGGGTGCCTGTTATAAAACCCTCTCTTTGGTCTTGATCTGATTCATTTAGTGGGCATTTTTTAATATCTTTTATGACCTTCTTGTATAGGGTTTCAAGGTCCCTTCAAAACCTATTTTATCCTTAATTGAAAATAAATACATCAATGTTTACCAAATCTTATGCAGTATCCCACATGGATACAATAAGCTTGAAAACTAAAAATTCCTCTAACTCCTCCTATCAACATGAAAAAGAAAATGTTTTCAATTATATTTTAGATAAATGGATCCCTGAAATACCCCAGATCTCTCATAGACTAGTGCCTTATCCAGTGGGCAATAGAGTCAAATAAGTCACTATAACATGAGACTATGAATAAAGAAGAAAAAATAGTCTAATATGTCTAATACCTTACATCAAACATACACCATTGATCAAATTCTACTTAATAATCCACCTGTGTATTTAGATATGCAATTACCTATTCAAATAATTTAACCCTCCCCTTGGAAGAGACCCTAAAAGAGACAATACATTAATCAACATCCACTAAAAGATAAGCTTGAAATACCCTTGATATCCCAGCTCATACACATCTGAAGAAAAATCCTAAATCCCAGTTATTCCCTTGAAATAACTCTATTGAAAACTTATAATAGAAGAGACAAAAACACCCTTGTTGCTTTAACCCATGTGATTTAGGAAGCAAAATGAAGAGAACTTGATAACAGTATGAAAATGCTGAAATCCCATTCATAAGAAAAACTATTACAAAACATATTATTCTTTGAAAACTAAAAAGGAAAGAAGAACACCCTATATGAAGAAAAGAGCGAAGTATTTACAGAAGTAACCACTCTTGGAACCATCTCTAAAAATTGTAGAGAAATTGGAACCCTTTAGAGAATAGGGTTGCAACAAGCTACAAAATATGGGAAAAGTTAGGGAAAAACTTGATCTTACAACCACTTCAACCACCAGACACAACAAGAAATAAAAGAAAACAAGAAAGCCTAAAAACCTAGGAAGGATCAGATCAAATATGATTTACAATATTTGAGTTTCATCACTATAGGCCAACCATGGGTACAAATTTAAAAGATTTCTTGTTGTAGGAAATAAATTTAATGCCAAAACCACCTCAGAAAATCTTGTGTGTACTAGGGCATGGAAATGACTGTAAACCATCATTCCCTAGCCACCCTTCTCAAAATATCAGTCCTCAACATTACACTTGTTATGGAATTTTAGGAAAACAAATAAGATCTAGATGACTACCTAATACCTTGTTCATTAATTTTCACCTATAACCATCCTTGGAACAAAACAAATCAGATTTGGCTTGTCATTTCTGGCCTATTGATTCAATCATGTCTGAAAAACCCTTAATCAATTCAAAATCTAGCCATAATAGTTAATCCTTCAAGTTTAAAATGGAGCCGTAGATCCTTGGCTTTCTTGATAGATCGGGCGGTTCTCAAAATTCAACAACACAATCAATTTGGCTTTTAAAAGGATTGGCCACATCACCCAACATGATAACCAATTAGGAGCAAGCATATCATCAACACATGGCACAAGGACCCACATTTTCATTGGTCTTTCATTAGACAAGATCAGATGGTCATCACAATCCTGTCATCATTATCCTTCATTCATCTTTTCATGGAAATAACATGACCATCGTCAGATCTTTCTATTGTTACTCTTACTCCAACCCTTAGCCCCACTAATGTCTCCCCTGCCGATTGGAAGATCAAACATCGGGTGTGATCCTTTGATCACTATCCATGATGCATCTTTCTTTTAAGGCATTACGATCACCGTCTATCCTTCTTTCAAACTATCGGTTCCTTAAAAATTTTACAAACCTACAGACCCACTTCTTTATAACTCCCATCAGATGGTTGTCATGAACCTATGCTCATTATCAATCGAGAACTTTTTCTTTTGAGGTATCACACCCAATGCATGATCATCCTTGACCTACAATGACTTTACCTTTAACCGCGACAAGTCCTTTTAACTTTATATCATCTGGAGATCACACAACCGAAGGCTCCTCATGATCTATGAGAACTTTACTTAACCTGAGTCTGATCATGAGATTTAGTGACTGAAGCAAATCTCTCAATCTCTGAATCTTTTCTTTAACCATGATTTTATCATGAGAATCAGTGATTGATACATCTCCCGGTCTCTAGGTGTTTACTTTAACTCGTGTATGATTAGGAGATCTGGAGATAACCTTATTTCATTTCACCTTTTAACCTTATCATTGAATCTTTGAATGTTTAGTCACTAACCATTGGCACTTGGAGATTCAGAGACAAGCCAAAATAGTTAAGCCATTTACCCTTTCGCTATATCTCCAAATATTAAAGAGTTAACATCAAACATTGCAAGATTAGGAGATAGCCCTAGTTTCCAAGTCACCAAATCTTAGATAACTTAACTATCAAAGCCTGAGACCTAGAGAAAACCTTTATCACTGAGTCATTGAATGCTAAGTGACTAACTATCATCATTGCGAGATTAGGAGATAACTACAAACTTTCAAGTCCTTCACCTTTTCACTGAATCTCCAGATCAAAATATACTTCATTGTTACTTCACAAGATTTAGAGATAACTACCATGCCAGATCATTGAATTCCAAGACATCACCACCAGACATTGGGAGACTTGGAGAAAGGCTTCTCGCCAAGTCATTGAATGAAAACAACTAACTACCTAAGGCTTGGAGATTAAGAGATAACCATTAAAAAATTACTCAGTCGCTTAATCTCCAAATCAATATACTTAGCTTTTAGACTTCTCGAGACTTGGAGAAAGAAGGGAAACAATAACCATGTGCTAAATAAGAAACTTAAGTGTCATGGAAAAGTAACACACAATTAGACCTTGGGTAGGGTTTTTCATTTAGGCAAATTTTTTGAAACCCTAGCATGGATAAACCCCATTTCTTCATTCCTGAAGTAGAAATTGACCATTTTCAAAGCTTTTTATAGGGATGAAGACCATTTTCATTAGATTATCTCTATGATAGGAAAATGGGCTAATAGTGGCTCTAATTGGGGATGTGTGCCCCATGTGGGCATGCAGAGAACTTAGAATTTCTAGGAGAACATACCACCTACTAGACAAAAACTTGTAGGGAAACTTCTCAAAAAATGACAGACAAACCAGGAACATGAA
This sequence comes from Chamaecyparis obtusa, assembly GCA_027943335.1. Lineage (NCBI taxonomy): Eukaryota > Viridiplantae > Streptophyta > Pinopsida > Cupressales > Cupressaceae > Chamaecyparis > Chamaecyparis obtusa. The sequence continues at coordinate 3,490,868 of BSBK01001154.1, read as the reverse complement.
GAAACATGAAGTAAAAACACACCTAAAAGGGAAATACTTATAACATATACATTATTTACAAATGGCCCAAAGCCACAAAAATGATATCATTGTTTACCTCTATCAAACATATGATTTTCATGCCCATATGTGACCAGCCACATGAAAATATCATTAAAAACTTGTTGCCAACATATATGAACATCTTTGGGCTGAAGAATAAAACCATATTTGTCACTGCCCACACTTTGCCAGTCACAACCACTATCATACTCATACTCCATAAAGTATGGAATATCTTTTACTTCTTCTTGTTGAGGACTAGAAATACAAAATTTATCCAATAATGAATTAAGGTATAAATTGCAATAATGATCATGCATTACTACAAACTCACCTGGCTGAGAAGGAACTGGACCCTTAAATTTATCTTCATAAGATGCATCAGCCACTGAACAACTTGGTTCCTCAAGGATATCTTCACAAACTAGATCATGAACCAAGTGAAAGCTTTCTTCACAAATATTGTGACACAAGGACAAATGATCTGCATCATCACTTTTATCAAACAATTCATTGTCCCTATCATTGAAGACATTGTCCTCAATGCTATCACAATCACTATCATAATCATGAAAAGAAGGAAAAGAAAATGAACAAGAAACTTGTTCATCACTGGAATCTTCATGACAAGACAACACACTATCATGGTCTTCATTTTCTTCTTCTGCAAACTCACTACATGAGGGGAAATTTTGCAAACATGGATCAATATCAACATCACTTTGAACACCCACCTCATTATCAGTGTCAAAGCATATATCAATAGGGTACCGTGAAGTAGAGTCCATATCAAAGGCATACCTCTAAAGTTTAGTAGCCAAGAGTGCTAAAATTTTCTCTCTTCTTAAAGGATATAGGACTTCATATTTTATTTCTTTGGCCTCACTCTCAGTGCTGAAAATATATTCCGCATTTGGAACATGGTCTGAAATCTCTTGGCTCATGTGTATATTATTCACTGTCCTGTGGGTATAGTCAGGGAATAAAAAGTTCTAATGATCATTTGTAACGTGTTTTTGGATTGGTTTTGATGTAAGGATACTCCTTTCATTGTGTTTACTTATTTATGTAATCATTTCTATGTTTTTGTTGGTATTGAAGTCTAGGAGTAGACTAGTGTTCTTCAAACCGGGACTGGTTCACGGTACAATCATATTTTGGGTCTGAAGCCTTGAAAATGTTGTGACTCTCCCACCCCTGTGGTCACTGTGATTGGTGGGAGAGTACAAAAATGTAACATTATCCTTGTATCATATTAATCATATGCAGGGATTTGGAAAGGTGTGTTTGGAGAACAAAAAATGGTGGCAATTTGTTGATTGAGGGAGGCTAGTCTTACACCAGTCATAATGAAAGGTGATTTCCTTGAGAATGGAAGTGTTTAGTGGTAGATTATTTATGTATGGGACCGTATTGAAGTGTTAGAATAGTTGGTTTAGTTTGGAGATGATTGTGAAGGTCTCTTTGAATAGACCCTAGGTGTATGACCTTAGAAACAAGGGTTTAGTGGCTAAGAGCATAGGTGAGTGGTGAAACCTTGAAAACTTGAATGAGTGGGTTTATGAGTTGCTTTGTAAAAGGGGGTGAATTAGGCCTAGTTTGGGGTTGTTAGGTTATTGGATCTTGGATATGGTCCAAAGAAGTATATCCTGAGTCTTGGGAAGGATTTAAAGGACCTAAAAGGGTATCTTAATCAATCACTCTTTTCTTGAGTTGTTTGGGGGATGTTGGATAAAAGGGAAATTTAGTGACTAGTGAAGGCTACAAGCCTTAAGGGCTATTGGTGAGAGTTGGGTGAAGGATTAGTTGTCCAGGTTTGGTGGGTTGGTGAAACATGGTTTCTAGACCATGATAAGATGATGTATGGGGTTAGAATGAAGATGGAAGGCCTACGTGAATATTTCATACATGGCAGGCTCTAGGTGCATTTGGGGCAGCCTAGCTGGTGAGCCCTTGAGGGGACATTTGAAGTGAGAAGTTGTCTCACCATTTGATAGAATGCAATCAGGGTATGGGAAAGAGACTAATACACACCACCTCTATATCAATAGGACTTTATTTAAGTTCTTGGAGGTCTTCTATTTTAGATGGTACGGAATGGAGGCAAGAGTTGTACGGACTGGAGACAAGGGTTGTATGGACTAGAGGCAAGAGTTATTAAATGGGTGAATTAGGCCTCTCTAGTAAAATGAAATCAGCAATTTTAAAGTAGTTTGTCTCAAAACAAGTTGGGTCGCATTTGGGATATGTTTTAAAACTTCCATAAGGGTATCCAGATCATTGATGATTTTTTGAAGTCTTTTGGGAAGATGTGGAGAAAAATGCCATTTTATGACTGGTGAAGGTTACTATGAGTAGTCCAAGAATGATAGTTTGATAGTTTGGAGCCAACCAATGTAAGTGCAATGGGTGAAGCCTAGACAATGGATCCTTATGAAGGATGTTTGATGTGAGAAGATTGTCTCACTTGTTACTGATTGTTCATGTATTTCTATAAGGGTATGGGTTTAGAGTGTCTTACACACCACCTGTGCATCACATTCATGTTCTAATAAAGTATAAATCATACAATAACAATACACATCGATAAACATACAAGTATAACTATAAGGCATGGGAAATTTAAAAAGCATAAGACATCCACATAGACATAAATTAGTATACATCAATACACCAAATAGATGAATTGCATACCTAAAACATAAAAAAAAATATTCGTAGGGCATGAAGCCAAATATATATGTCCAATAATGTCATACATCGAATATATTCAATACAGTTAAATTGGATTCCTCAAATCCAAATGGATGTACAATGTATCACTTATATAATATAAAAAAAATATGTCCACTAATGTCATATAGGCATAAAATCTATATCCCTAATCTAGTCCTTTCCTGCCAGGGGAGGAAAACAAATCTCGAGCTGTCTTTGATCATCACGTCAATGGAGATGCAGTGGATGATGTAGTCTTTCGAGTGAGCTCACTAGTCCTCCTATCTAGACTCTTCTACAGCTCGAGCTGATAAAAATTAATTTAAGCATTAATAACTAATATACATCAAAATTAAATTATACTTGATGACATAAAATAGAATATTTTCTTACCGCTAGCAAATAGTCACTATGTACATCCACCGAAGGTGCATGTTGACGATCTGGAGTAATAAGTCCCTACAATAATGATCAAAATAATAATTAAAATATGTATACATGAATATCATTATAAAATTCAATACAAACTATTAAAATAATAATTAAAATTAAGTGATCTCTTTCATACCTCAGTCAGTGCTTCAGAACTAGCTACTGCTGCAACTACTCCATGATCCAAAGTATCACGAACATAAGGATGAGTCTCTGATGTCAATAACTACAAATGAAACAATAAAAGTATTATGTAGTTATCAAGATTACATATATTTTGTACAACCCTACTAATGAATAAATGATGCCTCTATGAAGGTTCCACCACGTCCTTCAGTGTGCGGTGTCGGTGTTGAAGCTCCAATATTCAACTAGTGCACATGTACATGGAAAATTATAAGACAACCATTCATATAAGAACGTACTACTGACATGTTAATTATAATGTATTATTACATATATACCTGTGGACTCAATGATGACATCACAAAGCCAAGTGAAAGAATGTGATCACCGCAATGACCACCTTGCCTCTGGATTTTGATAATAATTTGTCTAGCAATTTAGTTATTCATTCATTTATTAATTAAATATAATCAAGTAAATTAAATTAACATGCAAATAAAGATACCTCAAGGAAAGTGGCATGATTCCCTTCACTGTCTATTTTGAATTTTGATGGTCCACCAGTAAACTAATGCACATGCATAATAATTTATGATACAATCATTCATATATTACATAATAATCTAATATATTAATTAATTTTTTTTATTCAATACATACTTGTGGACTTGATGACGATGTGTAGAAGGGGACATGAGGATCATTGCCACTACCACCACCACTGACACTCTTGACCTAAATTTTGATCATAATTAATAGATACTAAATTAATTAGTTATTCTTTTATAAATGAAATATGATCCAAGAAATTTAATGAACTTGGAAATATTTACCTGTGTGTCAATGCCAAATGTCATATTTAGAAAATTATCAGTCATCATTCTAGGATCCTCTTCCTCTATCTCGGTAGTACCAAATGTGCACAAGGATCCACATGACCAATAAATATTCCCCCTCGAAGATTGATGATGGTCACCCTCAACTAAAGGATTGGCACACTAAATGAGAGTCTCTGTCAGAGCACTAATCATGCCTAGTGTGTCCACCTCTACATGTTCCTTCACAACAGAAGGAATACTAACATGATCCACCTGTGGCAAACCCTAGGTGTGTTAGGGTCACGATGTGCCCCCTCTCTATCAAATGATGACCCCCCTCCTCTACCTTGAGAATCTAGAAAGTCAAAATAATTTGGCACCTCCTTGAGTACAAACTCACAATAGAGTTTCCTCAAGAAATATATAGGAACCTCGTGATTGTTACAGAGAGGGGAATCAAAGAGCATCTACCATCTCTCCCAAAATTTGTTTTTAATTTCTTCATTTAAGCACTAATGAATTGGGAACCTCCTTGTTGTAGTTATAAGAGTATCAGTGTCCCCTAGTTTTTTAAAGAGTTTGCAAATGCCATCTTTTGTGATTTTTTCCTTTTTTATGTCCACATAAGATAATTTATTTGCATAATATTTTTTTTGTTCTTCTCTTTTATCATGCCATAAATTAATTTGCCCACTAACCCAGCCTACATTGGTCAAGATTTCTTCCAATAATTTTGCAAGTCTTTCCCTTCCAAGATTTGTAGCAATAGAATATTTTAACCTCCTAATTAGAGATTCTAATTCTTTTTTGCCTCTTTCAGTTTGGTTGATCAATTTTTTTTGTGTTCCAAGAGGAGGTTTCTCGATTGGTGGAGGTGGTTGAGGTTCATTTTCTTGGTTATTTTCTTCATTTGTTTCTTCATTCATTTCTTCATAAGGAGACAAAGGGTTTGGTTGACGGTTTTGTTTAGGGAGATCATTTCTTCCTAGCAATTTTAAAAACTAGATTTTAAAATCTTAATTACACATAAAATCTAAGAAAATAAATTCTAACAAAACAAATTTTAATAAAACAAATTGATTCAAAACTAAAATTTGAATACAAATAAGAGGCATGGCTGTAAAAACACTTACCTCTTCTTCTGGATCGAGCTTGATGACGTCGTGGGGCCATTCTCTATGAAAATTGATGGATGAATGAAATGAAATGGATTGAACAAGCAAAGGGATTCTATGTACGTGCTTGGGAAGCCCTCTTTAGCTACAAACATGGGTTTTTGGAAAGAAAAAAGGGCTTTCCCAACCACAACAAACACTTTATAGTGTTTTTACAAAGTGTGTGTGCCCTATAGGGCGTACGCGCTATGGTTTAGATTGCCCAAGCCCAAGGCTTGGGCAACCCAAACCATAGCATGTGTGCCCTATAGGGTGCACGTGCTTTAGTGCATACACACTATGGTCGATGGGGGACCAAAAAGCAAAGTGGCACCTTTTTGGTCCCCAATCTTTGTGCATATACCCTACTTTTAAATTCTCATCATATCTTTAGATTTATATACCAAGTGAACTTATGTATCAAACCTTTAAATATTTATAAGAAAAATATGATGTACACAAGATTGTGTATGATGCTAGTGATGAAGAAAATATGAATATTAAATGTCAAATTTAATTTTAATTTTAATTTTCATTGTGTAATGAGATTTTGAGACTTGAGTAATTTCATTTTTGCAAATTATTGATATGATATGAGGTATTTTATTTATAATTTTATTGGCAATTATGTATTTATGAGTTTCACTCTTCTTTTTATATTTATAACTTTGATGTTTAAACATATGTGTGTGTGTAGATATGGTGATACACATGTACGAAAAAACCCATACCCACATTCTCGAACCCCATTTTGAATGTTTTCAATGCCATTTTTGACTTTGCGTGATGTTTTGTCATCATTTTTAAAGAATCATGGTTTGATTTGTCTCTTCTTTTCTTTCTATGCATGACCTAGTGTTTTGGTCATTTTTTGATGTGTTTGGTGTTTCTTTTATGCGCCTTGGCCTTTCTTTCATTGTTGTGTTGACCTAGTCCCCTTTCCATGTTGGCTTTGAAATTTTTCTTTAGTCTGACTAGGATTTTAGTGACAACTAGGGGTTTTTGCTGTATTGTTGTACCACAGAATGAGGGTTTTGCTTGTCGTTTCCCCAAAAATATGGAACAATTTTTTTTCAACATTTTTTTCCAAAAAAATTGAGTGGATTTTTGTATGTTTTCCCCAAAAATTGTGGTTGTCTTTTGCTATTGTTTTGCAATTTTCTTGAAATAAAAATCTTGAGATTTTTTCACCATCTAGGGCTTTGACGATTTTTTCCTCAAAATTATGAGTAATTATTTTTTGATGATTTTTTTTAAAAATTATGGGTTTTACCTTTTTTTTAGAAAACAAAGGATTTTTGACATTTTTTCACAAAATTATGTTGTTTTGTAATAGCTTTTTTTATCAAGGCTCCATCTTTTTGCCATTTTTTTATCAATAAAAGTTATAGTTTTTTTGAGAAGCTAATCTTGGTTTCTGTGTCTTTGGGTAGTGGGAGGGATGGCTTTGTTACCCAACATCATGCTAGGAGGCACTTAGAGGTTCAACAACATGAATTGCAATACCTAGAAGAGTATGCTTACTATTTTTTAGTACAAGTGTCTTGATCAACTTGTTCTTGGTACTACTCATCCCACAACTATGAGTAAAGACCAAGACAAGTTTGATGAGCATAATCAGGAAGTGGTTATGCTACTTTAGTTCTCCATCATTGATGAGATGCTTCTAGAAGTACCATCTAGAAAGACTGCTATAGAGATCTGGAGTCACCTTAAGGATCTGCATGAGACGCCTGATAAAGGCAAAGCTTTCTTCCTTAAGAACATGTTCTTGATTATGATGAATGAAAAGATGTCTTTGCAAGACCATCTCATGAAGGTGCAAAGAAATCACTGCAAAAAATTTCATCTACATCATAATCGTATTCTTGTTGTTCACATAATTCCTCCTTGAACTGAGACAAGAAGGTTGTCCATTTATGTTGATAAGAAGAAAAATCTATAGACATAATGGAAACATCATCAACCATAGATTCATCTTCAACATCTTGATATTCATTGATCTCATTGTCAACATCATAATCATCAAAAGAAGTAGAAGAAAATGAATAAGAAACTTGTTCATCACTAGAATCTTCATGACAAGACAACACACTATCATGGTCTTCAATCTCTTCTTTTACAAACTCACAAACATGAATCAAAGTCAGTAGTGCCCTGGACAGTAACATCATCACTATAAGTTTGATGACATGGAGAATCCATAGATAGAAGATCCCTTGGGATCTCATATTTTAACTTATCCTCCAAATCTTCTACCATCAAAAAAATGTGAGAAAATGATCTAGGCCATCCTTCCTCCAATGTGGACCTCATTTTCCAATAAAAGAACCACAATATTGAAAGATGAAAAGCTCTTTGTTGGGCTTATGTTTTAATGGGACATCAAACACAATTTTTATAAATCTGTAATTGAAACATGAGACCAAATCACCTTGTTCTATTTTGATGTCCAATAATCTTTTGAGTGCCATAGATGGACTAGGTTCATCATCAAATAATTTTATGAATGATACACTCAACTCAACCCAAGAGTATATTGAACTTGATGGTAAGAACATAAACCATTTCCTTGCATTACATGAAAGAGATTGAACAAGCAATCTCATGGAAACATCCACATGCTCAACATCCCAATCAAATATATCCATGAGATCATCCACATGTTGTCTTGCTGAAACTAATCCATCAACGATAAATTTTGGCAAGCATTCCCTAACCTCAATAGGAATAATATTGGGGGCACCCTAAATATTATCAAAATAAAAGGGCAGGTACTCCTCCATAGAGAAACTACTACAAGAACTTGTCAGGGGCTATCAAAATGTTCAGCTTTACAACTTGTAGTAAGAGCACACCCTTTATCTGAGATACATACATACTTCAAGACTTTGAAAGCATAATCTTGAAAACCATATCTTAAAAGAATGTAACAACCATTCCCTTTCTTTAGTGCCAAAAATCACTTAATGGGAACATACTACTTGTACAACTAATCTTATGAAAAGATAGATAAAGATCAAAAATACCTAGAAGTATTGTACTTGAAACTCAACCTGTTGACTGGAAACAGTGTAGATCTAGAGCCTCCTTTGTAGCTCCATCAGGTTCTTTTCTCATAGAGTCACCACCTCCTTGAAGGGGACACATATTCTAACCATTGGAAACTCTTTATGTATCCTTTTTACACCAACACAACAAAACTTCAACAAGGTATAAAAACCATTTATCAGGACTACAAATACGTCATATGCTCATTCTAAACTTGCATTGATACAAAAAATACTTTCAGAGTCACCACTCACAACTCTGTGAGATGGTATAAATCTTTTTAAAAATTGACTCTAGACAACATAAGTCACCACTTTATTAGCTGACTTGGATAGGAAAACTTGAATGGATATTTATGAGTTTTTGTATTTCATCCCCAGTAGAGTCACCAATTTTGTTGGTTGTTTTTCTTGCAACCTCCTTTCCTAGGTTAGAGCTTGAGACCAAGTTGTGGGAATGAGAACTTGGAACACAAAATCAACACCGTCAGTAGAAAAGAGACAAGAGAAAGCCAACTTGAAAAGGTACAAAGACATTCTTCACTTAGAGCTCCACATCACTCAGATGGGTATACCTCATCTACACACACATAACTTTCTTGTGATAAACAATAGGTTTCAGATACATAATTATGGAATAGCTTTCAAACCCTTTAAGTAACAAATACCTCAATGTTTCCAAAATATTATGCAATATCCCACTTGCATACAGTAATCTTGAAAACTAGAAATGCCTCTAACTCTTCCTATCAACATGAAAGGGAAAATGTTTTCATTTATATTTTGGATAAATGGATCCCTGAAATACCCCAGATCTCTCATAGACTAGTGGCTTATCCAATGGGAAACATAGTAAAATAAGTCACTATAACAAGAGACTATGAATAAAGAAGACAACACAGTCTAATATGTCTAATGGATTATAAAAAACATACACCATTGATCAAATTCTACTTAAGAATCCACCTATGTATTCAGATATTCAATTACATGTTCAAAGAATTTAACCCTCCCCTTGGAAGAGACCTTGAAATAGATAATACATTAATCAACATCCACTGAAAGACAAGCTTGAAATACCCTTGATATCCCAAATCATAAACATATGAAGACAAATCCTAAATCCTAGTTATTCCCTTGAAATAACTCTATTGCAAGCTTCTAACAAAAGAGACCAAAACAACCTTGATGCTTTAACCCATGTCATTTAGAAAGAAAAATGGAGACAACTTGATAACAATATGAAAATGATGAAATCCCATTCATAAGACTAACCATTACAAAACATATTCTTCTTTGAAAACCAAAAAGGAAAGAAGAACACCCTATATAAAGAAAAGAGGGCAATATTTATTGATGGAACCAGCTCTAAAAATTACAGAGAAATTGGAACCCTTTTTCCTGTCTTGGAAACCTTTTTATAGAATAGGATTGCAACAAGCTACAGAACATGGGGAAAGTTAGGGAAAAACTAGGTCTTACAACCACTTCAACCACTAGACACAACAAGAAATAAAAGTAGACAAGAAAGCCTAAAAACCAGGGAAGGATCAGATCAAATCTGATTTACAATATTTGGGTTTCATCACTAAAGGCCAACTGTGGGTACAAATTTAAAATATTTCTTGTTGTAGGAAACATATTTAATGCCAAAACCACCTCAAAAAATCTTGCGTGTACCAAGACATGGAAATTATTGTCAACCATCATGCCCTAGCTACCCTTCTCAAAATATCAGTCCTCAACATTAAACTTTTCATGGCATTTTAGGAAAACAAATAAGATCTATATGACTACCTAATACCTTGTTCATCAATTTTCTCCTGTAACCATCCTTGGATGAAAACAAATCGGATTTGGCTTGTTGTTTCTAGCCTATTGGTTCAATCTTTTCTGAAAAACCCTTAAACAATTAAAAATCTTTCCACAATGGTTAATCCTTCAAGTTTAAAACGTTGTCCTAGATCCTTGGCTTTCCTGACAGATCAGATAGTTCTCAAAATTCAACAAAACCATCAGTTTGGCTTTGAAAATGACTAGCCACATCACCGAACAAGACAACCAATCAAGAGCAAGCATATCATCAACACATGGCATGAGGACCCACCTTTTCATTGGTCTTTCATTAGACAAGATCAGACGGTCATCGCAATCCTATCATCATTATCCTTTGTTCTTCTTTTCATGGCAGTAACACAACCACCATCAGATCTTTCTTCTCTTTACTCTTACTCCAACCCTCAACCCCATTGACATCACCCCCACCGACTAGAAGATCAAATGATAGGCATGATCCTTTGATCGCTATCCATCCTACATCTTTCTTTTAAGGTATTACGATCACCGTCGATCCTCCTTTCAAATTATTGGTCCCTTAACACTTTTATAAATCTATAGACCCACTTCTTTATAACTCCCATCAGATAGCTATCGTGAACCCACACTCATTATTAACTGAGCACTTTTCTTTTGTATCACACCCACCACATGATCATCCTTGACCTGCAATGACTTTACCTTTAATTGTGGCAAGCCCTTTTAACTTTACATCATCTGGAGATCATGCGACCGAAGGCTCATCATAATCTCTGAGAACTTTACTTAACCTGAGTCTAATCATGAGATTCAATGACTGAAGCAAATTTATCAATCTCTGAATCTTTTCTTTAACCATGGTTTTATCATGAGAATTGGTGACCAATACATCTCCTGTTCTCTAGGCATTTACTTTAACTCATGTCTAATTAGGACATCTGGAGATAACCTTATTTCATTTTTCATTTTAACCTTATCACTGAATCTCTAAATGTTTAGTCACTAACCGCCAACACTTGGAGATTTAGAGACAAGAAAAAATAGTTAATCCTTTACCCTTTCACCAAATCTCTAAATGTTAAAGACTTAACATCAAACATTGTGAGATCAGGAGATAGCCCTAGTCGCCAAGTCGTTGAATGTTAGATAACTTAAATGTCAGAGCCCGAGATCTAGAGAAAACCTTTATCACTAAGTCGCTGAATGCTAAGTGACTAATTTTATATTAGAAATAGGGAATACTGAGAGGGGGGTGAATCATTATTCTACAAACTTTAACTTTTTCCTAGTTATGGATATAACAGATTATCTTAGCACATGCATAACATAAGAAGCTAAACAACATGCATAGCAATAAAACTAAAGAACTCATAACACATTATTTTTTCTCGAGGAAACCCTAGCCAAGGGAAAACCTTGGTAGGGTTGGTACCCACAAAGATCCACTAATCAAAAGTATCTTGTTAAGGATGTTGACCCTGTTAGGAGACTATTACATGCATACAGTGTCTCGGTCCTGATTAAGGAACTATAGGCCTTGTTAGAAGCCTCAACCCTATTAGGAGTTGGCAGTACAAAATGTGATTACCATATGAGCCCATTGCCCAAATAAGTAATATAAAATATTTACTGATTACAAAAGTAGGTCAAGGTACATAACATTATACTTCTTGCATCAATATCTCTTCACTACTCTTTCACTATCACTATTACATACATTCGTTACTTCACTTTTTACAATTACATCTTTACATATCTTTATACAAGTTATTAAGATTAATAACTTTCTAGTAAGCTATCATATTAAAAAATATCTTTATCCAAGGGTTAACATCTAGGATGTCATCCCTTTATATTGTTAAGTCATTATTTTGATAAAAAAAATAATCTCTTAACTCTTTATCTATTATGTCTTCATATTCTATCCTGTCGGCTTAACACTATCTTAAGTAAAACTATCATAACTTCTTATGTACATGTCATACTGACTTGTGCTCTGAGGTGAGTCTTCAATAGTCACCATAGAGTCTATTTTCAAGTGTGCAAGCACTGAAATTACTCCAATCAACATCACAAACAAAAACTGTCATCAGGTTCACTGGTAAAAACACACTATCTCATACTTAGACAATTTGCATTACGCTCTGACATACTAGCTCTCTGACCTATGTGATCTTCATGCAGATCATATGTTTCCATAATGACAACATCTATGTAACCAACTCAGCCAAATTTCCAACAATATCCCGCTTTGTCATTGGTGGTAACATATGAGAAAATTGGCTAAGTCTTAGAGTCCAAAAATTCAAAATTGTGGCCATAATAAAAAAATATGTATATATTGTCCTTATGACTTCATGAATCCTCTCTATATACCGTACTCCCCCCAAGAGTATGTATCCTTAACAATTTTCTTCTATATATCTCTCCCCCTTTGACAACAATGACAAAAAAAAGGTAAGGAGGGTTACAAAACCGTGTTCACAAAAAGTTATACCTTACTTCAATATTGTAAAGCCGGTAGGCTTGCAACACAATCTGCAAAATTGATCTTCATAGCCTCTAACTCTTTCTCCCATGATTTCTTAATTGAATCTGCCACACTGAGTAGTGTTCACAATCCATAAGATGTAATCTCACATGCTTGGAGATTTTCATAACTAAACTTCTGAAAAGATGTTTTGGCTGAAAGACATTCTTCTAGTTGCCCTTCAATAGTGCTCAAGTTTATAGAAATGTGCTCTCTTAAAAGAGTGAATATCTTCAGCTTCCTATCCTTGTCATCTTGTAAATTTCTTATTTCATCATAAATCTTGTGAATTTTTTGCTCAACATCAAATACCTTCACATTAGGGCTCGAAAGAAGGTTTATCTCATTCTGAATTTCTGCTTCCTTCATCTTCATCTTCTGAACTTCCTCTAGTACCAAGTGTTAGGATTTGATAACCATCAAATCTTCCCAAGAACACCTGCATGCAAAGACTGCTACAAGAATGAAGACAGAAGAGAGACAGAAAGCTATGGCGGCCAATAGGCCAGAGACAGGAAAATCATCTTGACAGAAATAAGCTTCTATTAACAAAAATGAAATTACAAAACAATCTCCTTATGAATTACAAAGCGGTGAATCCTTATAAAGGATACCGAAACCCTAAAAGGGAAACTTCTAAGAAAAGGAAACTTTCCTAAGTCTAACTTAAGCTAAGAGTAGAGAACTAATAATTAACTGATTTAATTATTAGCAATACTCGACTACTCTAACACCCCCCCTTAAGTGTAACTTAGGGAGAAGCAAAAAAAGCTAAACTACTGCAGAAAGAAGGAAAGATGGGTCCCGGCAACTAGGCCTGATCAGGTACCCAAAACATAAAGCAAAAGATGTCCCAGAGAAAGGAACAAGAAAGAGCATGAAGCATCTCTGAAGCATGAAGCTGCAAACACTGTTAGAAGAATACTGCTGGAACCCCCACTGAAATAGTGCATGACCAGGTAGAGAAGACAAAGTCTGAAGAGCTGATCAATAAAAGAGGTGACCTCCAAAATAGGAATGAATGAGTGTCTATATAGTAGATGATCCATCTCACCGAAATGCATAGGTGCCTAGCCACTGCATCCGCCTAGTACATAGGAACAAAAACTGAATACGTAGATCACTCAACCGAACCAAGGAAGCAATAGAGCCAACAGGTGAACCCCCCCATAATGCTGAACGGGGTGATAGGAACACTGAAATGCAATGCCAGAAACATCTGCAAGAAGAAGAAATAGGAACACCTATGTGCAAAAGAAGGTACAAGCACAGGATAAAGGGCGGTGTCATAGACACAGTCTACATGGGCTAATGTCGTGGAAGGTACGCTCACTTGACAAGAGTGGATGCGCCTATAGTGGCAAATGCATTAGAATCCCCCCATGGCACTTTATAATTGAGTGCAAATACTAAAACTGAACCAGGTGAAAAAGATCCCAGAAATGCAGAAGAGGGCACTCTATCTCAGTGCATTGACAAAACAAAGATACATCAGAAAGAGCATGCAAGCTCAGAAGTCAGAAAGAAGAGTGCACTAAGAAACCAGAAGAAGAGATCCCCGGACCTGTAGAACCAAGCACACCACCAGAGGGCATAAAATTCATAACTCAGAGGAGTGAAAACCTGGAGTAGAATCTGGAAAAATAACTTCTGTCACTGAATAGCACACTGAACCAGCTTTCCGACGATATCTCGTTTGCCGAAAAAGGAGTCTGGATGAGCCAGATATGACTCCCGGAAGGCAAAAAGAGACATCAGACAACAACAGAAAAAAAAAGCTATTGAAATGGTGGAACCAAAAACCCTAACCTCCACCATCGAAAAGATCTTGGAAAGAGCTTTCCGACGGTATATGGAAGTCAAAAAAAGACCCCCGGATGCTCCTTGTAGAGCGAGAAACATCCAGGTACCCCCAAAAAGGCAAAAAAGAGATGAGTTAAGCCCCAGGGGCTAAAAAAAATAGGCCCCCAGGCGCATGGCGCGCTCCGGGGGCTGGGCCGCAACCCCTGGTCGGTCATATGACCGCGCTGCTGTGAATATGAGCCCGCGGGGGCTGAAACGGGCCGCCACCGGTGGCGGGGGCCAGCGGAGCGGCGCTATAGGTCCCAGCGGAGCGGCGGGGTCGCGGAGCGACGCGGCGAAGGCCGCAGATTGGTGGTGCCAGGGTGGCGGCCGGGCCGGGCGGCGGCTGGGCGGGCCGCGGGGCCTGCAGAGCGGAGCGGGGGCGCGGGCCGGCGGAGCAGAGCAGAGGGCGGCGGGGGCGTTGGCGGAGCCGGGGTGGCGGCCGGGCCGGGCGACGGCTGGGCGGGCCGCGGGGCCTATTTTTTTATATATTTTTTTTTAAAATCACTGACTGTACCTGCCTCGGAGTGTGTGCCAGGGCCGTACGGCCCTGGTATGCAAAAATTTTTTGCCTCTGATGCCACTGTGTCCAAAAAGGACAAGTTTTATATGGATTTAGGGGTTCTTGGGCCTTCCGGACACAATGGTGGTGTCCGTTTTTGCCCAAGGTGAGCCAAATTTTGGCTCCCCCTAGATCCACAAAAAAAACTTCTGAAACCCTTGAAAACCTCCTGCTTCTGAAACACTTCAACAAAACACGAACAGCGAGCAGCAAGATGGCTCTGATACCATGTTAGGATTTGATAACCATCAAATCTTCCCAAGAACACCTACATGAAAATACTGCTACAAGAATGAAGACAGAAGAGAGACAGAAAGCTATGGCGGCCAATAGGCCAGAGACAGGAAAATCATCTTGACAGAAATAAGCTTCTATTAACAAAAATGAAATTACAAAACAATCTCCTTATGAATTACAAAGCGGTGAATCCTTATAAAGGATACCGAAACCCTAAAAGGGAAACTTCTAAGAAAAGGAAACTTTCCTAAGTCTAACTTAAGCTAAGAGTAGAGAACTAATAATTAACTGATTTAATTATTAGCAATACTCGACTACTGTAACACCAAGTTCTCTAATTTTGTACACTGAATGTACAAAGATTTTCCTCTTTCCAAATTCTTTCTCAAGTCATTTATACAGATATCAAGGATATTGATATCATTCCTGATATTCTGACTAATATCCAAAAGTGTTTTGGCCTCATAAGTTGCTTGAGATTTCATCTTTGCTATATCAGATAGATTTGTAAACTCATCATCAAAAGTATTCATTACTTTCTTTTCTCTCTCCAAAGGGTCATCTTCTACAATTTGTGTAGTAATAATACCTTGTAACTTCTCAGTAAGCTTCTTCAAGCATCCTTCAAGACTCTTTACTTTCTTGTTCTTACCGATGATCTTGTTCAAAGATGTGATCAATTCCATCTGATCATCATCATCTACCTCCTTTCCCAAATTCTCAATCATAGAACCAATCTAAGTTTTCTTGCCAATCTCAGGTGTAAGACTGAGTTCTTCTTTAGTGGGAATAGGTACTTGTTTCTCTGTCACTTTAGGTTCTACAACTTTGGTTTATGTCTTCTCTTCTCCTTTGGTAGTCTCTTGCTCTTCAAAAGCCAAATTCTCAACAATATTTTCAAGATTCTTAAATAAGTTATCATCACTATCCAAGGTGATCTTAGTTCCTTCAACATTCATTACTTCGTCCTCAATATTTATGGCTAGTGGAGAGGTAATGTCATCTTTTTCTTCTTCTTCTTCTTGATCTTTGGATTCTATTGCAACTAATGATTCTCCAACATTCTCTGACATAACCTTAACTATTTCTTGCTCTGTTTCTACATTAATTTCTTCATATCTACCTCCCATAATCTGAATAGTTCTCTTCTTGGTTCTCAAATGGGTGCTTAAATCCTTCATGATCTGATTGAAGTGTACTTCATCTCTCATAACAAAAAGTTTTCTTACAAGCTTTTCTCTAATAGCTATGTCTTCTTTTGATGCTCTCTTCTTCCTATTTACAAGTTTCGTGTACAAGTCATTAGGTATCTTACCTTGAATTGTATCAAACTTCTTATCAGATAAAATCATATGCTTCACCATTGCATTTTCTAGATTTAGTCTTGCTACATAATCATAAAGATCATAATATTTGGTCATCTTTTTAAAGTCTCCACGAATAATGTATTCATTAACCTTCTCAACTCTAGGTTTCCAAGTTTTCTTCTTAACATGAGTGCTTCCATCATCTTTGATTTCTGCAACTTTCCTTTGAAATGGTGGCACCAATGTCTTCTACCTCTTACTCGGACCAGTAGCAATCTCTTTTACTCTTTTTCTAGGTGTGGAGGAGGTTGATCTAGTGGATATTCTTGCTTCTTGATCCTTCTTTGTTTCTTCCACTTTCACCTTAACTAATGTTTCCCCTTGTTGTGCTACAATTGATGATAGAGGTGGAACAGACAAAACTTCTTTTTGTCCAATTTCTCTAACTGTTGTTGTTGTTTTCTTGGCTACCAAGAACTCATGCTCAGTCACCCCTGTATCTTTTAGAATTTTCTTGATAGTACTCTCAACTCTTTTCTTTGATTGCTTCTCTTCAAGGATGGTCTTTGTAGAGTTGAAGTTCTCCTCAAAGGTTCCAAACCTATTATAGTGAGTGTCCAACTTGCACTTAAGTAATCTACTCACATATTCTTCTATCTCAATCTCAAATATCTCATAGCCAAGAGGGTCTATGAACTTTGTTCTAGGTTCTATTGCTTCAATGTAAGTAAAGTCAGTATCAGCCATGAAACATATCTCATTTTTATACTTCTCCACAAGAGACTGTGGGATCCTTGATTTTCTAGACATCAAATTTTGAAATGATTTAATTACCAACATTGTACTTTCATTCACTTTATCAATAACATGCCTCATATACACTTGGTTAATCCTTTCCATTGTAGTTTTTCCATCATTCCAGTCATTTCCAATGGTGAATGGAAATCTTCTCAATAAATGAAAGAACATATAAGTGGTTAAAGATGAGAATCTAAACTGTGAATACTTAGTCTTCTTTATCTTTTCCAAATTCTCAAACAATTGTATCCTCAAAATCTCACACATATCAACTTTCACTTTATCAACACACATCAAATAAGCTTCATGTATCATTCTAGCTACCATTTCATCCTCTCTTGAGTTAGCACAAAACTTAGTTGTTAGGATCTTACACAAGTATCTGACATCATCTTGCTGTATCTTGCTAACTTCAATTCCTCTGCTATTGTAGGATGAATTTGTGTTGTCTATGACTATTTTCCTCATGTTTTTCTCATTCAAAGGAGTGGCTCTAGTTTTAGATAGTCCAGTTACCTCATGAATTAAGTCAGCTATGATATCTATCACTCTGTCATCTAACCAAAACTTTCCATTGTGAATTCTGCTTAGGATTATCTTGGTACATTCTTCATTATCAAATTCATATTGCAAAGCATACTTAATGATCTCATTATATTTCAAATGCTCAAACCCTAATTTCAATGACATGTCCTAATTATAGATTTTATGATAATCCTCTATGAAGTCACTATCACTGATAGTCTCTTGTTTGCATCCCAGATAACTTCTAACATTCTCTAGATGTAAAACTCTATCTGGTATGGATGATAAAGCTAACCTAGGATCATCTTCCAAGGGTTCTAATGATTCCCTTTTCATTTTAGCTCTATTCTTATCTTTGACATTGTGAATCAAAGAAATATCCATGATTTCCTCTAATTCCTTAACTGATTTAAAGATCTACCAAGCAAAATACCTCGATTTCATGATTTAGGGCTTGCATAGATTCGACACAAAATTATTCACCAAATCCTTGCAAAATGCTTCCAATCACTGCTCTCTGATCTCCTTAACACTTTTATTTGCTTTGATGATCAAATGATACTATCCATGACCTTTTATTAATTCAATCTCACTTAGATTTGACATCGCATTCAATTCTTTTGCCACTTCTTTCAAAAAGCTGATTTTGTTAACCTGCAAAACTTAAAACTTCTCTCAATCTTGCAAAACATAATATTTTTCTTTGTTCTCTTAACCATAGCATTAGAACATCATATAATACCTTGCATTAACTGTGCAAGACTCAATTCAATATATATGAAATTCTATACTAATCTAAGTGCCTATTCTACTGTAATTTACATGAATTAAGTACTTTGAGATGGGTTAGGTAAAGATTCATTCTTACCATTTAATACTTTACCTTTCTGACTGCCTTCAGTGCTGAATATGTCTCCTTGATCTGTGCTTTTAACAAACTTCACTTCATCTGAGTTACTATAGCATCCTTTCTGACTGTTGCTTCCATCTTCATTTCTTCTTGCCTGACTTCTAGGGCTAGGATTGGTATGAAAAACTCTATTGTTCATTCTGCAAAACCTTGTTGTATGTCCAATCTTGTTACATATCTGACAAACTATTCCATTGTTTCCATATCTTGGTCCAGGCTAATTGATCTATGATCTGCAATTTCTAGCAATGTGTCCAACCTTGTTGCATCTATAACAGACTACTCCATTTCTTCTGTTCATATCTCCAGTAGGTTTCTTATCTGCATGGTTAGTACTAAACATTCTACTATTATTGTTATTCTCAACAAATTTAGGTTTTCTGCATTCAATAGCCCTATGTCCAAAACCATGACAATTATAACAATAACCATTAAGAGGTTTAAATTTCTTACCTGTGCAATCTCTCTTCATATGACCAATAGTATTACAAGAAAAACATCTACCTTTGAATTGTCTTTGCATACCTCTAGGTGATTCCTCTTGCTTAGGTGGTTCTTCTTCCTTAGGTGTATCTTTAGATTTTTTAATCCCATCAGACTTCTTCTCATTTATGCTTTCAAATATTTTCAGATCTGGTTCCTTTCTTTCTTCACTTGCTTTAAAAGTGTTGAATCCAAGACCAGTCTTATCATAGAATGGTTTTTGATAAGATATTTGTTCATCAATCTTCTCATTAGTTGAATATAATCTTTCAAGTTGCTGCTTAGATTGAGTCAATTCTCCTTTCACAATTGTATTGTATTTCTCAAGTTCAGCATACTGCAAATTGACTTTCTCAAGTTCAGATGTTACTTTACCAAGTTTAGATTTTAACCCTTCATTTTCATCTTAAGATTTTCATTCTCAGATTTCAAATTGGCTTCATTCTTTCCATTTCCATCTTTCAGACTTAGCTTCAGATTTTCTATCTTTAGTTCATGTTTAAGGATCTCATTTTCTTTCTCTAAGTTGTCATCACAATCTTCAATGTGAATTTCGGATTCCTTTTCAGATTTCAGATCTTCCAATTTGTTTTTTAGTTTCTCAATGAGGTTCTTTGCATCATCATATTTTCCTTTCAAAGTATCTCTTTCTTTAGTAAGCATATCAATCTATTCAAGAGCTTCTTCAAGATTCTTCTGTAGCTAATCCATATCCATAGAGATCTTACTCAAGTTGCTAGGCTTTCCTTGAATGATTCTTTTCTGAGTAACTAAGATCTGATACCAATTGTTAGAAATAGGGAATACTGAGAGGGGGGGTGAATCAGTATTCTACAAAATTTAACTTTTGCCCAGTTATGGATATAACAAATTATCTTAGCACATGCATAACATAAGAAGCTAAAAAACATGCATAGCAATAAAACTAAAGAACTCATAACACATTTGTTCTTGAGGAAACCCTGGCCAAGGGAAAACCCCGGTGGGGATGGTACCCACAAAGATCCACTAATCAAAAGTATCCTATTAAGGATGTTGACCCTATTAGGAGTTATTACATGCATATAGTGTCTCAATCCTGATTAAGGGACTATAGGCCTTGTTAGAAGCCTCAACCATGTTAGGAGTTGGTAGTACAAAATGTGATTACCAAATGAGCCCACTGCCCAAACAAGTAATATACAATATTTACTAATTATAAAAGTAGGTCAAGGTACATAACCTTATACTGCTTGCATCAATATCTCTTTGTTTCTCTTTCACTATCGCTATTACATACATTCGTTACTTCTCTTTTTACAATTACATCTTTACATATCTTTATACAAGTTATTAAGATTAATAACTTTCCAGTAGGATATCATATTACAAAATATCTTTATCCAAGGGTTAAAATCTAGGATGTCTTCCCTTTATATTGTTAAGTCATTATTTTGATAAACAAAATAATCCCTTAACTCTTTATCTATTCTGTCTTCATATTCTATCCTGTCAGCTTAACACTGTCTAAGTAAAACTGTCATAACTTATTCCGTACATGTCGTACTAACTTGTGCTCTAAGGTGAGTCTTCAATAGTCACCATAGAGTCTATTTTCAAGTGCACAAGCACTAAAATTACTCCAATCAACATCATAAACAAAAATTGTCATCAGGTTCACTGGTAAAAACACACTGTCTCATACATAGACAATTTGCATTGCACTCTGACATACTAGCTCTCTGACCTACATGATCTTCATGTAGATCATATGTTGCCATAATGACAACATATATGTAACCAACTCAACCAAATTTCCAACATTTTCATCATTGCGAGATTAGGAGATAACTACAAAATGTCAAGTCCTTCACCTTTTCGTTGAATCTCTCGATGAAAATAGACTTCACTGTTACTTCACGAGATTCAGAGATAACTATCACACTAGATCTCTGAATGCCAAGACATCATTGCTAGATAGTGGGAGACTTGGAGAAAGGCTTCTCACCAAGTCACTAAATGAATTGAAAAAAACTAACTACCCGAGGCTTGGAGATTAAGAGATAACCATTAAAAAATTATTCAGTCACTTAAACTCTAGATCAATATACTTAGGTTTTAGACTTCTTGAGACTTGGAGAAAGAAGGGAAACAATAACCATGTGCTAAATAAGAAACTTAAGTCTCATGGAAAAGTAATGCACAATTAACCTTGTTGGAAAAATGGTCAACGCTCCCCTCGAGATTTGTGACATGGCTTAACCACCTCTTGTGTCTTCTATAATTCTAGTGGTTGTATCAAGCATTAATAGGTCAATCTTTTGGTGCAACAACAACCATTACTTGTAACAAGTGGTATTAGAACTTGGTCATAGGTTCGAATCCCCTCGGGTAATGCTGAGGGGGAGATTGTTGGAAAAATGGTTAGTGCTCCCCTCAGGATTTGTGACATGGCTTAACCACCTCCTATGTCTTCTATAAGTCTAGTGGTTGTATTGGACATTAACATGTCGATCTTTTGGTGCAACAACAACCACTAATTGTAACAAGACCTTGGGTAGGGTTTTTCATTGAGGCAAATTTTTTGAAACCCTAGCATGGATAAACCCTATTTCTTCATACCTGAGGCAAAAATTGACCATTTTCAAAAAAAATTACAATGATGAAGACCATTTTCATTTGATTTTCTATATGACAAGAAAATGGGCTAACACATATTAGAGCCTCAAATAGCTCTCATGTACTCTTAGGAGGGATTGTCATTGATGAGTCCATTAGGACCATTTCATGTATGAAAATAATAACATATATCATAGTCATAGATGAAGGATTTGTAAGATATTTTGAACAAACAAGAATGCAATCAAAAGTGAATATAAAAATGTTACCTCTTTGCGCACTTGAACATTAAAATCATCCAGTGCATTCATTATTTCTATAAAACCCAATTGTTTATGTATATAGAACAAATAAGACATGTGCATTGATTAGTATATATGTACATCTTTAATCATAATACATTTCAACAAAAAAACTTAAATTGTACTGAATTACCTTTTATACTTTGGGCGTTCTCGAGGATTTCTATTTTCATCCCAGTGTCTTGGAGCTAGTGGGGTAACCTAGCAAAAACAAAATTAACATAAGAGAAATGAATATGATAACACATAGGTTCAATTAAAATTATAAATAAGAGGTGTGAAAAATATGATACTGCAAAGCTCTCTAGGCCAAAGTCAATTGTATAAAGCATCATATCATCAAATTTGGATATTTCAACCCTGGACAAGCCCTAAAAAACATAAAATAAATATACATATTAAGAAAAGATATCTTAACACCAAGAAATTATTCTATTTTTATGGGTATTTAAAAACTATACCTTAGGTGTTGAAGCTACATGTGCATGTCTAGTCAAACAAGCACTTTGTGGTGTGTTATGTGTATCACTTATTGCACCCTGCAATGCATATTATTCATATATCAATTTAATTTGTTCTCTAAATAAATATTTACTTACTTTTATAAGATTTAGGTAATTAAAATTAATAACATGTCAAAACAAAAATAAACATACCTGCGTCTGTCTCATAGAAAACATCATCTTCAATAGGTCATTTGTGAGGGCCACATCCTTAGTAGAAAATGCCTAGAATCTCCTCCCACAATGTGTACTTGAATGGGATGCCTAACCATCTTCATTTGTATCAGTATCTACCCCGACACATATACCCTGATAGCTAGGGCACATATTCTCAATGGGCTAGGCTAAGCCGAATGGATCATCTAATGATGGTGGAGTTGGTGAATGTGTTGATCTCTCCTCTACATTGACTAACTATGTGCCATGCTCAATAATGACATCAATCAATGATGTAGCTTCCTGAAGGGTCTATAAATAGATAGACTCCTTCACTACTACTGGGACTGCAATATGAACTATGGATTTTTTAGCTAGAAATCTCTAATGTTGTGGCTCTACCACCCTATGGGCTCCAACACTATCCTGTGCAGAGCCTCTCCCTCTACCCTGGAATTGTTGGATGTCAAAATAATTTGGCTTCTCACCAAGGATAAAATCACAATATAGCTCTCTCAAAAAATATGAAGGCACCTCCCAATTATTATAGGGTTCTTGGTCAAAGACCATATACCACCTATCCCAAAATGCATCTCTCATCCTATTATGAACACACCAATTATGGGAAACTGATTGGTAGTAACTTCTAGGGAGTTACTACTAATAGGATCAATAAAAAGAGAACTAATGTCTTCTTTATGTATCCTCCTTTTTTTCACTTGATCATATGACAATCCATCGACATAAAATGCATGACATGTATCCCTCCATGAACCCCATGTTGCAACCTCCTTAGACACCTCATTCATACTATTGGTCATTCTTTCTAAGGAAGTGGCAAGGGATGAGTGGTGATCAAAACTAGAGGACCTCAACCTATTAACCAATATGGACATTTGGGCACTATTTTGTTGAAGATTATTGATAAGGTCCTCTTGTGTGGCATCAATGTGACCTATTGGAGGATGCAGGGGTTTTGGATTTGGGTTTGGCAGTGAATTTGGGTTTGACAGTGGGTTTTCTTGTTGTGGGGCTACATTTGGAGGGTTCTCTTGTTGCTCATTTCCAACATTATCAAGATTTTTAGGTGTTTGAAGAGGTCTTTGTTGTCTCTTTAATGGTCGGGGATTGTTTTCTGAATCTAACACCAAAATAATTAAAAAACTTAATCAATTCAACATACCCTACTCAATCGAAATTGAAACAAAATTTTTTTAAAAAAAATTCTTACCTATTTGACGGCGTGGCATGTTTGCAAAATGAACAATATGAAAATAAAATTTGATTACAACAAGAACCCACTTGAGTTTTGACAATATCTCTTCCTCCTCTCTCCTCCAAACTCAGTTTTGGCATGAAGAAAATCAATCAAAATGTAGGTTTTCAAAAAATATCTATGGCAGTTAGAACGTGTACATGTTTTGAATAACATAATCTTTTTTTATTCTTTTTTGTAGCTTGGAAAAGGCTCAGCTTTTCCAAGCTTAGTTTTTCAAAATTTGAATAACCCGAGTGGGTTATGAAAATTTTTGGTTTTTTTCAAGGAGGTGGCCACTTTTTGCACACCATCTTGGTGCACTTACCCCCATGAAATCTTTCTAAATACTTTGTAACCTCACCTCTCTATAAGATATGCCAAACCATAGAATTATCCTTCAAATCATCATAGGTCATCGGTTCCACTCTATTCCTATCACCGTTCATTTCACTATCAACCAGGTTCTTCAAGATTTGATGTAGGATAAACAAAATCTAGCATATGAAAGCCCAAATAAGGCTCCACGGCACCCAAAAAAAATGCAGGTCATTACTGACAGAAAGTGCCAACTAAATGATCGAACACTTTCTATAACTCGCCATAATAAACCTCTCATTTCTTGTAATCATTGCAAAGTGTGGAAACATTTCAATTCTTACCATGGACTCTATCGTGGCTTAGGAGGGCCTTGACATCACTTGGCATGTCCACCTCATAGATCCAAGTAAGCTTTAGAATTAGTTTTGACCCCCAAATTGGCTAAATAAATGTTCACTTCCCTATTAGGCATGAGAAACAAAACATCTATCAAATATTTAAATAATTTTAATTGAAGAGTTGATAAGATTATCAATAGTCCATGAAGCCATATTCTCTACTTTTAGGCATTTGATCATGTTATTAGAATCACATCCTATCCAGACCATTTTGCAATTAAGATGCCTAGAAAAATCTAGGGTTGCATAGATTCATATGGCTTTTGTGAGGTGGTTAGTCTAGCTTCCCAAGGGGAGTTCCAATTAACCACCTCGCGGAGGCCATGGGAATCTACCAAATCCTATATTTTACTAGGCATCTTAATTTCAGAATGGTTTGGATAGAAGGTGATTCTAATAACATAATCAAATGCCTAAAATGAGAGAATAGGGCTTCATGGACTATTGATATGTTAGGAATAATAGTCCAAAATACAATTGAGAGGGGGGGGGTGAATCAATTGTATGAAAAAATATTAAACTTTAAACTTTGAATAGAAACAATATCAAATTCAATGAACACAATGAATACCAACACAATAAAACAATATTTTTGTGTTGGGGAAACCCTTTTAAAGGTAAAAACCCCCAGTGGGAATTAGTACCCAAAAATGATGTACTGAGAGTATAGTATCCTTGTTAGAAGATCTAGCCCTGTTAGGAGAAAATTAAAATGTTATAATACACAGTCCTTGTTAGAGGACATACCCTATTAGGAGTCAAGAAAAGAGGGTAGGCTCACTGCCCAAAGAAGGTTAAGTCCACCTTCAAAACACATTGTTCGCAACTCAATTGTATATGAGGAAATACATAATCCTTGTGAACTATCTAATAGCAACTGTCTTTGCTTGATGAGTTCCAATGAAGTACACAAGTAATCCTCTGCTCTACATCAGATAGATACAAGCTCATAGCTTCCACAATTTCCATTACATCACATACATTCTAACCATATCTTTTCCGAAAGAAATTATCTTACATATATACCCTATTACATTCTACATGATCAGGTCAGCCAATTAGGCTCTCCTAATATACAAAAAATTACATAAACCCTTGCTAAGCTACACACAGTATCTAGAACAAGTATACAACATTTATATTACAACAATTAAGGACTGACATCTTTAATTCAAGTTCACAATCCATAATACACTTTACAACACTCAAGTTAGCTTCCAAAAAAGTCATCTCAAGAACACACGTCAAAGCTGATGTCATCTCAAATTCTATACCTTGCGCTGACCATCGAATATTCTTTAGTACCTTTTCTATCATCCCTTAAGCTCACATATACTAAATCCATACCTTCTATAAGATATACCAAAAACATAGAGACTCACTCTTTGAACTTCCATTGTCACAGTCAAGTAACCAGTCTTCACCAAAACATTTGTAACTCATCCAATATGAAATATTACATGATGCAATTTTGGATATAAGATCACAACATCTTCCTATACTCTCATCTGACTTCTCACATCTTGAAACATCTATAGTGTCCGTACACTCTAGTAACTAGCATGTTCTCTTCACATAAACATATGTTGACATTAGTGACAAAACACTAATGACAAAAATAGCAGCTTCAACATCACTCAACATAGTGATTAAACATATTAAATGTATCAACCATCTCCCCAATGTATTAGAAATATCCAACAATCTCCCCCTTTGGCATTGATGTCAACATATGGGAAAATCCATTAACCCAAAGTTTTATCAATCCAAAGTTCTGTAACCAAACAGTACTCTCATAGTACACCTCCATACAATCTCCCCATACAAAAGGGATTTTATCATAGCAACACTCCCCCTTTGAAAACAATGGCAAAGGGTGCCATAATTCATCAACTGTTCTTCAAAATTGTCTTCAACGATCACTCCCCCTGAGGAGTAGATCCCTACATCAAGTCCAAAATATGTTAAGGCTCTAAAAACCTCTGGATTGATGCATCCTTGAATCATTTAATTCTAATTGGGAGGGGCCTGAACTCCAAGCATACCTTTGAGATATTCAAAGGTGTCTTTTGGTAATGGCTTTGTAAAGATGTCTACAATTTGTTCCTTTGTATTAATATACTCCAACTTTATTTCCTTCTCTTCCACCTTTTCTCTTAAGAAGTGATACTTGATAGAAATATTTTTAGTTTTAGAATGCATCACTAGATTTTTTGACATATTCATTGTACTGGTGTTATCACAATGGATAACCACATGCTCATCAAAAGTTATTCCAATATCCTTCAACATTTGTTTCATCCAAACAATTTTATTGCAATTAATAGCATCAACAACATACTCTGATTCTATAGTAGGTTGAGCTATACAATCTTGCTTCTTACTTAGCCATGAAAACAAATTTTTCCCAAGGAAAAATGCACCTCCACTATTACTTTTCTTGTCATCAATATTTCATGTCCAATCAGCATGAGTATAAGCATGAAGTTCAAAGTCATCATTTCTATCATACCATAAGCCTTAGTCTATTGTTCCTTTCAGATATCGCAATATCCTTTTCACAACAACTAGGTGTGTCTCTTTAGGTTCTTCCTGATATCTAGCCACAATCCCAACAACATTAGCAATATTTGGTCTGGTGTGAGTAAGATATTGTAATCCTCTAACCATTGATCTGTACTTGGTCTAAAAAATAAACTTTTATTCATCATCATTTCTCATCTTATTACCAACCACCATGGGTGTACCAACTGGTTTATAGTCTTCCATTCCAAAAATTTTCAATATTTTTTTAAGATATTTAGTCTGAGAAATAAAAATTCCATTCTTACTTTGATTTATTTGCAGTCCAAGAAATAATTTCATTTCACCTATCATGGAAATCTCAAATTCATTTTCCATCTCTTTAGAAAATTTCTCACATAATTCATCATTTCCTCAAAAGATAATATCATCAACAAAGACTTCTATTATCAAAACTCCATCTTCACTAGTTCTTAAATACAAATTACTGTGAACATTACCTTTTGTAAATCCAAGCCGAAGTAAGTATTTGTCTAACCTTTCATACCAAGCCCTTGGAGCTTTCTTTAGTCCATACAGAGCTTTCTTCAACTTGCATACCATGTCTCCATCTTTGCATAAAGGAAATCCATCAAGTTGTTCTATATACACTTCTTATTCAAGATCCCCATTCAAGAATGCATATTTCACATCCATCTGATATACCTTGAAGTTCTTATTTGCAACATAAGCCAAGAATAATCTTACAACTTCTATTCTAGCAACATGAGCAAATGTCTCTTCAAAATCTATGCCTTCTTGTTGTGAATAAACTTTACATACCAATCTTGCTTTATTTCTTACTACAACTCCTTCATTCATTTTGTTTCTGTAAACCCATTTAATTCCTATTACATTTTTGTTGTTAGGTCTAGGAACCAATTCCCAAGTGTTATTCTTCTTTATCTGATCTTACTCTTCTTTCATAGCATTTATCCAAGATTCATCTCTACAAGCTTCATATGTAGTCTTTGGTTCAGCTTGAGAAATCAAACAAATTTCTTCTCTAGCCTCTGATCTAGTCATTGCTCCTTGATTTGAGTTACCAATAATTTTATTTTCAGGATGATTTTTTTTTACATAACTCAAAGTCTTAAGAATCTTAGTAGCCTCATTTGTGTCATCATCACAAGTCTCATTTTTTGCATTCATCCTCAACAAGTTGTTCTTCTTCTGCAGCAATAGACTTTTTAATCTCTATATTTTGATTATAGTCATACATTCTCTCTTGTATTTGAAACCTTTCATGTATCTTCACTTTGTTACTTTTAATAATCTTCCTTAATCTCAGATTGAAACATTTGAAGCCTTTCTCTTAGTAGCATAACCAAGGAAAATTCCTTCATCACTTCTAGCATTAAACTTCCCTACTCATCATGTCTCTTGATATAGAATTTACTACCAAATATTCTAAAATATTTTATAGTAGGTGTATGATCAAACCATAATTCATAGGGAGTCTTACATATAACTTCTCTGATTTGAATTATGTTCAATGTGTACACCATTGTCCTGACAACCTCTCTCCAATGTGCATGTGATATATTTTCTTCCAGCAACATAGTTCTAGCAGCATCCAATATTATTTTGTTTCTGTGCTCTGCTATCCCATTCTGTTGTGGAGTCCCAGGAGAAGATGTATGTCTTTATATTCCATACTCTTCCCAGTATGAATTAAATAAGTCTAAAGTAAACTCTCCACCTCTATCTAATCTCAAACATTTTATCTTTAAGCCTTATTCATTCTCTACTTTTTCTTTGAATATCTTGAATTTGTCAAATGCTTCTTATTTCACTTTCAAGTAATCCACATCATTCTAGAGAAGTCATAAAAAATAAATATAAAATACCTTTAACCATAGTATGATCTTGTCCTTGTAGGTCCACATAGGTCTGTATGTATCAGATCCAACTTTCCTTTTGATGTATATGCTTTACTTTTATAACTACTTCTAGTCTGTTTTCCCATAACACATTCTCTGTATACAGTGTTAGATGGTTTCACAATCTTTGGTAGATCTCTTACTACATTAGTCAAACTTGCCTTCATAATATTATGAAAGTTTGTTACGAATGAATGTTGAATATATCCTATGGGAGTATTAGTAGTCATTTTGTAGTAGTTGTTGTTGCATTCATGACCGTGATTGTTATTGATGTCAACACAGTGATCTACTGAAGATTAGCAGAGGAGCAGATAGTGTTTGGATTAGCGCATGTGGGATATTAGAGATCAAGCTATGCAATGTTGAGGACTTAATCTAAGATGTGTTATATTTTCATGGTTAAGAGTGCATACATTAATTCATTTGTTCATGGAAGTTATGAGCATTTCAGTGGAAGTAGTATTCAGGCAGTGTTCCTGAGTAGTGGTTTGTGGAAATTGGATGATATATCCTAATCAAGATGGAATCTGGTTATGTGCAGTTAGAGAGCAGTTGAAGACATGTTGATAGTGATGTGGATGATAATGCAAACTTCGAGGTCACACGAGTGAAGAGTTATTCTAATTGGAAGCCGACAATTTTGTGTAATTTTGATGTAACGTGTAAAAACTTTTACTTTGTAATTTGGTTGCCAACTCATTTGTAATTACTTGAGTGTGGTATAAAGGAAGGAATGTTTTCCTTGTTGTAATGTATTAATGAAAGAGTGAATGAAATTGTGAAAGCAAATTTGTGGAAAGAGGATATATGAGGTACAAAGATCTGAAATTGAGATATGGTGTAGTAGTGAGTGTGGTTTGGCACAGTCAGAGAAGAGGTAACATATTGTTGAGATCAGTAATATTTTGATATTATTCTATTGAATAATCTAGAGATCATTTGGATAGTTTGTTCAATGATCTTGTCATTGAAGTTGTTTGGGTAGTGGGTCCTTCTGTCTTCCATAAATCCTAACAGGGTTAGAATCTTTTAACAGGGATTCAAAATCTCCTAACAAGGATTCATATGTATTGAATGTATTTCATAAGACTCCTAACAGAGTCCATCCTTTCACAAGGAATATTCATATTAGTGCATCTTTTGTGGGCATCATTCCCACTGGGGTTTACTCTTTGATCAAGAGGTTCCCTAGTCAACATATCTTTTGTTATTGTGTTATTGTGTATGAATATCTTTCTATGGTT
The DNA here is from genome assembly GCA_027943335.1 of Chamaecyparis obtusa. NCBI lineage: Eukaryota > Viridiplantae > Streptophyta > Pinopsida > Cupressales > Cupressaceae > Chamaecyparis > Chamaecyparis obtusa. Next base: position 3,460,297 of record BSBK01001154.1, on the reverse strand, counting down.
GTAAGTTACATATCTTATACAGTTAAAATCTATTGAAGTTGATAAAGGTTATAATTATCTGATAACTAATTCACCCCCTCCCTCTCAGTTATCTTGGTGGATTTTACTTTCTAACAATTGGTATTAGAGCAGCAGGTCCTTGAAAGAAAATTTTAACAACTTAAGGAGATCCATGGTGAATTTCAAGAAAGAAAGCCCTAAGTTTGATGGAGTGAATTTTGACAGCTGGAAAGAAAAGATGAAGACACATCTACTGTGTGTAGGACCAAGTTATTGGTTGATTACTAAGAATGCGAAGTCTATCATTGATGAGGATAATATTGAAACATGTACTAATGATGAAAGAGATCTATTCATGTGTAACATACTTTCTAGAGAAGCACTTTTGTCAGCCCTTTCGAAGAATGAGTACAGTTAGGTAAAATATTTGAAAACATCTCATGAAATTTGGTTAGCTTTACAGTCTACTTTTGAAGGTGATGAACATGTAAAGAATGTCAGATTACATAATTGGATATGTGCATTTGAAGATATAAGAATGATGGAAGATGAATCTTTTAGAAGCTATATTGGTAGAATGTCAGAGATTGTTGCAGGTATAAAATCTTGTGGAGGAACAAAGAAAAAGAATGAAGTGATATGGAAAATTTTGAGGACATTGACTCCTGCATTTAAGCAGACAACATAGATGATTGAACAAGTTATACCTTGTACTACAAAATTTACAAGAGAGACTCTTCTTAGAAGATTGGAAGCAATGTAAATGAACTTGAGGTTATCAGGAGACTTACCTACAACATTCAGTGCTCTTAGTGTTCACCATACTTTTTCAAGAAGCATCAGTGTGAGCGGAGATTATGCTGGCAATAATAGATCTAGAAATGAAGAAGACATGAATATTGAAGAAGGTATTGCCTTGCTTATGAAGAGAGAACCCGACGGTAAGAAAATTTTTAAATGTTAGACATGTCAAGAATATGGTCATTTTTCATCTAAATGTCCTAAGAGAGTTAAGAAGTACAAAAATAATTTTAAGCCTAGAAGATCTAAGGAATGTTATTATGCTAATGATGAAGAACTTGAAGCTAGGATAGAGAGAACCTTAAGTAAAAGTGATACTGAGAATAATGATGATATAGGATTTGTAGCAATTAAAGAAGAAAATATTGAAACAAAGGTTAAGGAAGAAAAATCTCTAGTTTATCAAGTTGAAAAGAAATCTGATTGGATTATAGATAGTGGTTGTTCACATCATATGACTGGAGACATGAAAAAGTTCATAAAGTTTAACAATTATGATGGAGGAGTTGTTAGAGTTGGAAACAATGCACCTTGTTTGATTAAAGGAATAGGATCTATTACTCTTGATGGAAAGACTAATATTGATTATGTTTAGTTTGTGGATGGTTTGAAACATAATCTTTTGAGTGTTGGATAGTTATTTGATAAGAGATATCAAGTTTGGTTTACTGAGAAAACTTGTGTGATAAAAGACAAAGATGGAAATTTGATTGGTACTGGATCTAGAACTAGAGGTAATGTATTTTAGTTGAATCCTATTGAGATGACATGTTTAATTACTAAGATTGATAATAGTTGGTTATGGCATAGAAGATTTTGTCATATAAATTTTGATAACATTGTGAAAGTGAGTACTACACTTGCAGTAAGAGATTTGCCTAGAATTATGAAGCCTACTAATATGGTTTGCAAAGAATGTGTGATGGCTAAATAGAAGAGAAGCTCATTTCCCTATAAGAAGTTTACATCAGTAGAGAAGTTGGAGATTGTTCATACAGAATTGAGCGGTCCTACAAGGACCAGAGGATTCTATGGAGAAAGATATTTTATGATTCTTGTTGATGACCTTAAAAGAATGATGTGGATTGCATTTCTTAAAGAAAAATCTGAAGCATTTGATAAGTTTAAGATCATTAAGAACAAAGTTGAGAATGAATCTGATGAAAATTAAATTTTTGAGATCAGATAGAGGTGGATAATTTACTTCTACAGAATTTAACACCTTTTGTGAAGTGAATGGTATTAAGAGATAATTTTCAGCCCCTAGGACACCTGAACAAAATGGTATTACAGAAAGAAGAAATAGATCAGTGACTGAAGCAACAAGAGCTATGTTATTTGAGAATGACTTAGCGAATATATTCTGGAGAGAAGCAGTGAACACAATAGTGTATATAATGAACAAAATACAAATCAGAGTAGACACAGACAAGACACCCTATGAACTATGGTTTGGACATGCACCCTTAGTTAAGTATTTTAAAATTTTTGGAAGCAAATGTTACATAAAGAGAGATGATGACATTGGAAAGTTTGATCCTAGAAGTGATGAAGGTATATTTCTTGGATATTCTTTGAAAAGAAAACCTTATAGATGTTACAATAAGAGAACTAAGACTATTGTTGAGAGTGCAAATGTTAAATTTGATGAAAAGTTCAAAATTTAGGAAAGAATGCTTGATTATGAATCAGATGAAGGAACTCATCCTAGATCTAACATTGAGACTACTAAATTATTCTATGAAACTAATAGTGATTTGTTAAATGAAAGCCACAATGATATCATTGAAGAACTAACACATGAAGTGAGATCTGAGACAATGACACCTAACAATAATTTATCAAGGAATCATCCCATTGAGCAGATTATTGGAAGCATAGACATAGGAGTTCTAACTTGAAATAAGGTACAAGAACAGTTATGTTTGATTTCTCAAATTGAACCTAAATCTACTAGTGAAGCTTGTGAAGATGAACATTGGATTAAAGCTATGAAAGAAGAACTAGATCAGATTGAAAAGAACAAAACATGGGAATTGGTCCCTAGACCTAAAGATAAGAATGTTATAGGAAAAAAATGGGTATTCAGAAACAAGATGAATAAACAAGGAGAAGTAGTAAGGAACACAACAAGATTGGTATGTAAAGGATACTTATAGCAAGAAGGAATTGACTATGAAGAAACTTTTGCACCAGTAGAAAGAATTGAAGTAGTAAGAATGTTTTTGGCTTATGTAGATTACAAGAAGTTCAAAGTATATCAGATGGATGTAAAGTCAACATTTCTGAAGGGAGAGTTGGAAGAAGAAGACTACATTGAGTAGCCTAAAGGTTCTCCTTTAACTCAAGAAGGAGACATGGTATTTAAACTAAAGAAAGCTTTATATGGACTAAAGAAAGCACTTAGAACTTGGTATGCAAGATTGGACAAGTATTTGATAAAATTAGGATTTACAAAAGGAACAGCTGATAGCAACCTATACACAAAAGAAATTGAAAATGGTTTGTTGGTTGTAGTTATTTTTGTTGATGATATCATTTTTCGAGGAGAAGATGAAGCCAATGATAAATTTGCAGATGAAATGAAAACTAAATTTGAAATGAGTATGATTGGTGAAATGAAATATTTTTTGGGATTGCAGATAACATAGAATAGTGATGGTATCTTTGTAAGTTAGACAAAGTACTTGAATGATTTGTAAAGATATTTGGAATGGAGAACTGTAAACTAGTTCGAACACCTATGGTATCTGGACATAAGTTATCTAGCACAGATGAGACTCTTGTAGTAGAACATAAGAAGTACAGATCTATGATTGGAGGATTGCAGTACTTGACACATACAAGACCTAATATAGAACATTCAGTTGGAATTGTAGCAATATTTCAAGCTGAACCTAGAGAATCACATTATGCAGTAGTGAAGAGGATACTAAGATATTTAAGAGGCACAATTGAGTATGGATTGTGGTATGAAAAATCTAATGATTTTACCCTATGTGCATATACATATGCTGATTGGGGAGGTAGTATTGATGATAAAAAGAGAACCAATGGTGGAACATTTTTCCTTGGAGGAAGATTGGTTTCTTGGCTAAGAAAGAAGCAAAATTGTATTTCACAAAGCACAGCAGAAGCAGAGTATGTAGCAGTAGCAAACAATTGTAACCAAAAAATTTGGATGTAGTAGATGCTGAAGGATATTGGAATAAAATTTGTTGAGCCTGTTGTTATACATTGTGACAACACCAACATAGTTAGTATGTTTAAGAACCCTATATTACATTCTAAGACAAACTATATATAGATAAAGTATCATGTAGTAAGAGAGAAAGTTGCTGAGAAAGAAGTCAGACTTGAATACATAAGAACAAAGGAGTAGATTGTAGACATATTTACAAAACCTTTTCCTAAGGATACATTTGAGTATCTAAGAGGTATGCTTGGGGTTATGCCCTAGCCTACTTTTGAGAAGTGATGTAGATTGTTTCATCCATCCAGTGGTATATGAGCCCTATCTTTCTTCTGGACTGGATGTTGGTACTTCCTCTATGGGGAAGTATGTTTATCTGAGCTTAGTCATGAGGACTCTAGTGAATGTATTTTCTGAACAATGTCTTTTGACATTGGAGTTGTTGTTGACATAATGATGAAATTTCTATCATTGATGTCAATGGGGGAGAAGTGTACATGAAAAACCATTTGTACCATCTGTGGGAGAGAACTAAATAGGAAAACAAAGCAAGATTTGATTGATGAAGAGGACTTGAAGTATTTTTTAGAGCAGCAGTGTTGTAGTGTTGGATTTATGGAACATTGGATGTTTTTAATCTATGTTTCCATTAATGCCAATGGGGGAGATTGTTAGGAATGAAAGCTGAATATATCCTATGGAAGTATTAGTATCCATTCTATAGTAGTTGATGTTGCATTCATGACTGTGATTTTCATTGATGTCAACATAGTGATCTACTGAAGATTAGCAGAGGAGCAGATAGTGTTAGGATTAGCACACGTGGGATATTAGAGATCAAGCTATGCAATGTTAAGTATTTACTCTATGATGTGTTATATGTTCATGGTTAAGAGTGCATATAGTAATTTATTTATTCATGGAAGTTATGAGCATTTTAGTGGAAGCAGTGTTCCTGAGTAGCGGTTTGTGGAAATTGGATGATATCTCCTAATTGGGATGGAATCTGGTTATGCGCAGTTAGAGAGAAGTTGAAGACATGATAGTGATGTGGATGATAGCACAAAATTTGAGGTCACATGAGTGAAGAGTTATTCTAATTGGAAGCTGACAGTTTTGTGTAATTTTGATGTAACGTGTGGAAACTTTTATTTTGTAATTTGGTTTGTGACTCATTTGTAATTACTTGAGTGTGGTATAAAGGAAGGAATATTTTCCTTGTTGTAATGTAGTAATGAAAGAGTGAATGAAATTGTGAAAGAGAATTTGTGGAAAGAGGATATGCGAGGTACAGAGATTTGAAATTGAGATCTAGTGTAGAAGTGAGTGCGATTTGGCACAGTCAGAGAAGAGGTAACATATTGATGAGATTAGTAATATTTTGATATTATTCTGTTGAATAATCTAGAGATCAGTTGGACAGTGTGTTCAGTGATCTTGCCATTGAAGTTGTTTGGGCAGTGGGTCCTTCTGTCTTCCATAACTGCTAACAGGGTTAGAATATTTTAATAGGGATTCAAAATCTCCTAACAGGGATTCATATGTATTGAATTTATTTCATAAGACTCCTAATAGAGTCCATCCTTTCACAAGGAATATTCATATTAGTGCATCTTTTGTGGGCATCATTCCCATAGGGGTTTACTCTTTGATCAAGAGGTTCCCTAGTCAACATATCTTGTGTTATTGTGTATGAATATCTTTCTATGGTTGTTGGTTACATTTCTTATATGGTTAAAATCTATTGAAGTTGATAAAGGTTATAATTAACTGATAACTGATTCACCCCCCCCTCTCTCAGTTATCTTTGTGGACTTTACTTTCTAACAAAGTTAACATGACAAAACCTTTTGTGCCATAACCAACTATCATCTACCTTCGCAACAAAATAAGTAGCTCTAGATGTATTTAACTCAAATACATTACCTCTAGATTTAGTACCCATTACAATCAAATTTCATGTCTTACTTCTAATAAAAAATTTACAATCATTGAATTGTAACTGAAACTCTTTGTCCATCAACTGTCCAACAATCAACAAGTTATGCTTAAGTCCATCAATAAGTAGTACATTATTAGTATTATTTTTTCCATCCAGAGTAAAAGATCCTACTCCTATGATAGGTTTAGGAAGATTGTCTCTGAATATTACAACACCACCATCATACTTCACTAAATTAACAAACTTGTTTTTATCTCTAGTCATATGATGTGAACAACCATTGTCTATGTGTTAGAGATTTGCCAGCAGGCCAGTACTAACTATATGTTTGTCATTGATGACAACATATGGAAAGTAGCATGCATGGAAGTCTTATGTAGTAATCTTTCAGTATATTTTAGCATGGACATGATATTCACATGATATCATGGGTGCAAAGGTTAACTATTAGTATAGATAGTTATATAGTCGCTGGTGTCAGCGGTGTTCCTGACAGAGGAACAGATAATGTTCTGTGTATAGTTGTTCATACAGTTATCATGGAGCCTTACATGCTAGGATATATGTTGAAGACATGTTAGTGATGTTTTAGTTATGGATGCATAGTCTGATGATGAATGCAAGTGAAGTTATGCAGTCACTATTTGCCAGTAGTAGTTTCTTGTGTTTGTTCAAAAGAGCTGACAAAGATTTTATTGGTTCTTGATTTGCACCTATCTTGAGGGTATGCACCCTTGGAGTTAAGCTTGGAGAAGTGTTATTGATGTTTAGTTAAGAGCGCATGAGTTAATTAAGCTTACAGAGAAAGTTCTAGTTGTTTTGGTAGAGCTGACAGTGTGTAGCGTGCATCTACATTTATTTTATTAGATAGGTCCCATAATGAGTTGCGTGCATAATAGAGCTGACAAAATGTTTGTTGGAGTTTATTATTGTTTCTCTAATATGATTTCAAGGTTGTTCTTATAGGCCGACTTGATTATATCATTTGGAGGAAAGATATTTATAGGCAGTCATTTGTGATTGCTAGAGTGTGGTTCATGGTTAACTAAGTAGAGCAGAGTAGAGTGTGCAAAGTGTTGAGCCATCAGAAGAAGGTCTATGTGACCAAGTAAAGTACTTGTGCTATTCATTGGAACTGATCTAGATAGTAGGTCAAAGAACAGTTCACCAAGATCTAGATATAGTGTGTATATGTTATTCAGAAGGTTGTAGCATTCGCCCATTTGAGCAGTGAGCTCTCGGACAGTGCGTCATCTCCCCTAACAAGGACAATTGTAAAAGACTCCTAATAGGGTCTAACCCTTGACCAGGTCTACTGTACTTAATATATTTTAAAGCTACTCCTAATAGGGTAAAGGATCTTCTAACAAGGATCATTATACACTAGTACAAAATATTAGTGGGTATCAAGTCCCACCGAGGTTTTTACCTATTTGGGTTTCCTCGTAACCAAAATATTGGTGTTGTGTTCAAGTGTTCTTTCATTGTGTTTATACTTTATGTTTAAGTATGTATGCACCCAAAAATGGTCGCCTAGACTTTGGGCCCCATTTATTCAATTTATTTATCTCTGAATCAGTTTTATCAATAATCAACATTTTATCAATTATATCAATTTCTTTGATCAAATCATTTTCATCATTTTCAATTATTTGCCTTGGGCTAACCATTTTATCCTAAAGTCTTTATTTATTCAAAAGGAATATTTCCTCCCCTTTTAATAAATAAAAAGCCCCCACTTTTTCTCTTATCCTAAGTTGCACAAATAAAGCATCATTCTTATTTTATAAAAAGAGAAAAAGTACTTTTTGTCTCATATGGACACAAAATTCAACTCTTATTTTCTCATTGGAAGATATTTGTGCACAAGGATTAAGCTCCCATTTTTCTCCACCGTTGATTAAGTCTTTTGCCTCTTAATCTCAATGGTCCATTTCACCTCATTTCTTATAAAAGGAGAGCTCTCTCCTTCATTTGGAGATGATCATGTTTTATGCTAATGTTATGTTGCAGGTTTTCTAGCTTACTTTGAAGACTCCTTTGAAAAACATTGAAGACTTGCTTCCTTTCATTTGCTTTCATCATTTAGTTGCACATTTCATTTGATTAGTTTGCATATCATGGCATTTTAGAGTAATTTTCCTTTTATGCAATAGATTTAGTTCACATAGCTTAATTAGGAGTTTCTAATCCATTGCAATTTCCTTTCATAGATTAGTTTACATTGTCGTTTGATAGATTAATTTTGCACTCATACTAGTTTCATTTGCATCTTGCACATTTGATTCATTTTGGAGATTTTGGCACTCTTGCCCTAGTCTTCATTTTTTTTGAATCTCTCATTATGTGGTTGACTAGCAAGGTCACAAGTTCGTAGCTCTAGCTGAGGGAAATTTTATCATAGTGTCTTGCAACTCCATGCATAAAGAGCTATGAGCCACTTTGTGAGGCCTCACCTTTGAGAAACCTTGCATGTAATGGTTCATAGAAGTGTGGTCACATTTTCACCATACTTTTCTGACGCCCACCGTGGGGAAAAGTAGATAGACTTTGTCCTTTAGATTTGTTGCATTTTTGTGATTTTTCAAATTAATTTGTGCATATTCTATATTCTTTGTTTTCTATCTCAGAATATCATGTGACACTTCTCAAGATTATCATGCGATAGTTCTCAGTATACGCGTGTGACACTTCACGTAGAAGAAGAATCACCTATCTATATTCTGGTCTGTCACCTAGTATCGTACGAAGTATCACCTAACTATTCTGCAGAGTATTGCCCAAACTGATAAGTATCACCAGGGTATAGGAAACTGTGTCACGTGATTCTGGTGAAGTCTGAGGTATATCGCCTAATCTGACAGAGAACTGCATTTTAAGTTTTATCATCCAAATTCGATCACATTTAGTTTGCTGGTTTACTTTATTATATTTAAATAGATCTAACATGCATTTCTTAGCTTAGATTAATCAGTTTCTTGCATTACTTTCATTTAGATTTTGGATTTTCCTAACCCTAGTTATCTAACAAGTTGTGGTTGTAGGAGTTTTTCTTGAAGGAAATTACCATGAATTGCATGTTAAAGGGCTACTAACAGTTTTTGTAGGGCTGCCCAAAGCATAATTGAAAAGCAAAAAGAAAGAAATTTTTTTTGAGTGTTTGTGATTTATTTCCTTTCAAGTGTGGCATCTACTAATTGTTTTAGGAACTTTAATATCTTGTGGAAGGGATTTTGAGGTGGTAGGAGAAGTATTCCCTTCACCCTTGTGGTGAACCAGAAAATCTTGACCCATCTTGGAATTTTGGAAGCAAGAGGGTAATTGAATTTGCTTGGTGTGTTTGGGAGAAGTTTTTGAGATAGGGGAGTATGCTCTTCACCCTTGTGGTGAACCAAAAACCTTGAACCTCAAAAATCATCCATTCTTTGTTTAGTTTAGGATCCTTTAGCGGGCCTTCTCTTGAGCAATCAAGAGGACCGACCCAAGTGGGGACAAGCCTTTTGCCGACTATTCTGACTCACTATAATCTCAAGGCTATCGACGACACAAAACCTTGGTAGACATAACACTTGTCTTCTCTTGATGTGAGTAGCTCATGGGATTACGACCATGGGGAAATCATTGAGCAAGAATGCTTAAGGTACTCTTGAGGTTGCGAGGTCCTAGTCCTTTATGAGGAGCAAGAGGGGTGTTATGAACAGAATCCCTTACTAAGAACCATAGGTTAGAAGCCACCTTTATTTAGATGCTTATCTTCTTAGTGCAAGGATTAATCCAAGTGGACTAACCCAGATCACCCCAAGATACTCACCATATGTGTCCCTTTGGTTGTGTTGTTTAACACTTCCATGACAAAGCCAATATCTCTTGTGGGCAACCACTTGGTGTGAGGCAAGGGGACATCAAGTTGTGGGCTAAGTTGGTAAGTATTGAGCCTTGTCTTGTAGGTAGAAATTGCTTGAAGTGTCTTTGATTGTGTGATACCAGTGTAAACATTCTCAACATACAAACAATCGGTAGCTTCCATAGGGTGCAATTTTACTTTTTGATATCACAAAGTGTTTGTCTTGGCAAGGTTGCTTTTGCCCTTGTTTCAAGTGTTTGAAGACATGTTTGATCCCCTACTATTTACAAACCTATCCAAATGCTACTAAATTTGTGATTGACATCAGACATTTTCACCCTAACATTTAGAAAATCCAAAATCAGACCTTAAAACTTGAAATTTTGCACAAATTGGTCAAAATCAACATCAATATCGCCTACACTTAAGAGAAATATCGTATGATAGTTCATGCTAGACTGTGTCACCTTTCAATTATTAATTTTATCACCTGGTAGTTTTACGGTCTATCACATGGCATCATGCGAAGTATGGTCTGAGTTCTATCACCTGGAGTGCCTGGAGTCTGTTGCCTGAAAGTTTTCAGTAATATTCTTAATTTCAATCATTAAGTTGCCTTTTAGTATGACTTGACCTTTGAGTAGGTTATCTAATCTTGCTGTTAGAAACCTATTTTGACTACAAATTTCTGATTTTAGCCTTTTGGGGACCATTTCAATTGATTTGCAAGGTTGCCTTGAAAATAATTTGTCAAGTTAGAGAGTTATTCCTAGTGAAAAGTTTGTCTTTAGAATTGTTGATTACACTCTTGGAGAATTTTGATCCTACTATTGTCCAATTCATTTTCATATATCAATTTCAATTTGAATTTTGGCTAAGTCCAACCTTCTGATTCAAAAGTGCAAGGGTATTCACCCTTTAATTTGAAGCACCTCTTTGACAGTGTTGGTGACGCCTTTTATTTTATATCTTTTCATTTTCTCTTTAGATAATAGAGAATCTCAATTATCCTAGGTTGGAATTGACACTTTGAGAGATTAACCTATCACTTAGAGTCCCTTTCTTTCATGTCAATTACTACAAGATATCAAGTGAATCAAGGGAAAAGACCCCTAGTTATCTTTAATCAGTTACCACTAGTTAGAACACATCAACAACGTAAGGAAAAGGAACCCTTCTTTGATCAGTCCCCTAGGAGTCAACTAGAGGTTGAGACTAATCCCTGTGAGGAAGGTACACCCAAAACACACTACTCATCAGGCACAAACATGAGTTTTTCAAACATTAAGAATTCTAGAGAAGATATCAACCGCAATCTTCAAAACATGTTTTCAAGTTTCAGACATAATGATGATGATGACCTCAGATATAGTCCACCAAGGTTACCTCATGATAAATCAAGATATTGGGATCCTCAACAAAGAGTAGAAAGACACCATAGACATAGTTCTTTAGAGTCAGGATTTCCACAACATATTGATCACAACAATGATTCAAAATACCATATCAATGTGGCCAACTTGTACAATGCATCAGGACCTTCATCTCCAGCTAAGGAAAATTCTTGGCATACTAATGCTAGATTGAGGGCTATCAAAAAAGCTAAGCAAGCTTATAGAGATGAACAAGTTGTGAAACAGGAGAAACTTAGGAGATTGGAAGAGGAAGAGAAAATCTTGTTAGAAATGAAGAAAAGAGCATTACAAGAAGAAGAAGATAGGTTGTATGCATGACAACTTCAAAGACAATTTGATGGATGAAGGACTAATAGTGGAACCAATTCTCCACTAGCAACACCCTCTCAAAGTCCTAAGACTAGAAGGAGGTCTAGGACACCCTCAAGATCACTAAGTCCAAGAGGAAGAAGCATTTCAAGAATTGATCACAATAGGAGAAATTCACCTCCTAGACTCTCTAGACAACCCTCCCAAAGAGCACATCATACTTCACAACATGGGGGGAGGTATGTTAATTTGGACACCTTAGACTTTTGGCTATTCAACAAGAGCCATCTTTCCAAGCTTATGTTGAAAAATATGTTGAACAAAACAAAGACCAATTCTTGGAAAGTCTAATTAACAAAGGTGCCAGAGTACCCTTTGATTTTGATGTGGATAAAAAAGTAAAGAAGCAAGATCCATCTACAAATGAGGTGATCAAACAATTGCAAAGAGATGTGGACAACATGAGAGCTCCCAAAAGTACTTTCAACTTGGATTCTATTTGTCCCAATCCTATTAACAAGAGTGTTGTAATGATTGATTTTCCTAAGAAGGTGGAGTTTCCTACCTATGACAAATATGATGGCATTGGTGACCCTCATGATCACGTAAGGCAATTTTACATCATGAGCTTCTCTTTCCACCATGAGGATTCATACTTAATGAGATTGTTCCCTAGAAGTCTCAAGGGACAAGCTATGGAGTGGTTCACTAACCTTACTCCACCAGTTAAAACATTTAAAGAGCTTGTGGAAAGGTTTGTACAACATTTTGCCTATAATTTGACCCAATCAGTTACCATGCTTGATTTGTGTAAACTAAAGCAAAATCAAGGAGAGTCATTTATTGCATTCTTGCAAAGGTGGAGATGTTTATGTGTGAAATATCCAAGAACAATCCTTGAAGAGGAGAGAATTGACATTATTGTGAGCAATTTGGTTCTAGAGCTAAGATATGAAGTCAGAAAGATTCCCTTCTACTCTTTTGACACCATGGTTGAAGTTTCTTGTCACATTGAAGATGTTTTAAAAGAACAAGGAATTTTGTCAAAATCAACAAATAATACCAATGGCCAAAACAACAATAGTGGAAATAAGGACAAAAAGAACAATTATTGGAACAAGAATAAAAAAGTGGTTAATGATGGTGTTTTTGATGCACCTCAACCTAAAAGTGAAGTCCTTAATCTTTCCAAGGTGGTACAAGCCATGAAACTTCAAATGTCTTCAGAGCAACAAGATGGCAGACCAAAGAATCAAGGAAAGCCTAAGACTGAGAAGAGGCAATTCACAAAGTTGGGAGATTCTTATGCTAACATTTTCAAAACTCTTATTGCTCATAATTTAGTACAACCTCAAGACCCTTCAAAATTCCGCATTCCAGATCCAAAACCATATTGGTGGAATGAGAAGTCATATTGTGTGTATCACAATGGAATTGGGCATGATATAGAGAACTATTTCAAAATCAAACATCTTGTCCAAGACCTCATTGAGAATGGTAGATTGCAAGTGGATGGTTTAACCTCAAATTCTGATCACAAGGCTTTTAAAGAACCCCTGCCAAAGTATGAGAAAGGAGAAGGTTCCAACAACAATAATAAGAATGGCAAGGCAAAAATCAACTATACATACACTAAAGTTGATAATGTGATCAACATACTTGAGGTGGTTGAAGAAAATGTCAATATGATGAGGGGAAAGGATTCTTATGATTATGATGATGATTCAAAGAAAATGCCTAATGAAGGACCCATAGTTGTGTTGAGAGGACCTAACTCACATAGGGAGTCTTAGTCTCTTCATGCTGTCACTAGGAGTCAAGTTAGTCAACCTCCTATTGTCATTAGAGGTCCTAATTCTAGCAAGCCTAGACAGTCTTCATCTAAGAAAACTCCCTATAAATCTATTGTTGGCCCTGAGCTTAATTACAACCTTGTTGATCAACTTCAATGCACACCAGCTCAGATTTCTATATTTGAACTTTTGGAATTGTCCCCAAGGCATAAGCGTGTCCTTGAGAATGCTTTGCAAGTGGCTAGTGTCCCTAACAAATTAGATGTTGATCAATTCCAGAATATGGTCAACCATTTGGCTAGCCCTCATTACCTCACTTTCTTAGAAGAAGATGACAAATCCATCAGTCACCCACATAACTTGGCCTTACACATAGAGGTCATGATTCATAAAACCCATGTCAGGTGCGTATTGATAGATGGGGGTGCGGGGCTAAATATTTGTACCATGAATTTTTTGAAGGCTCTAGGATATTTTGAAGAAGTCATTGATACGAGGAAAAAGATCACAATCAAGGCATATGATGAAGCAGAAAGAAGTTCCAAGGGATTGGCCATTTTGCCTATTCACATTGGCCCAGTAGAAAAGGATATCTTATTTCAAATTGTTGATGTTGGACCTTTAGCCAACAACATTTTGCTAGGTAGGCCATGGATTCATGAAATGCAAACAGTCCCATCAACATATCACCAGTGTGTTAAGTTTCCTCATAATGGTGTAGAAATTTGCATACCAGGAGATAGTACTTTGTCAGTTAATAATATTTCTACTGGGTCACATATACCTTTGAATAGGGAAGCTAACAGCTCTATTGTTTCACTTGAGCAATGCAAGGAGAAGTTTAAAACCATAGATCTTGGAATGGGAGATTATAAAATTGATTCTTTTACAAAATTGTCGATCTCTCCTAGGTCCTATGGGAAACCATCACTAGATATGAAACCTTCATCATCTACAATGACATTATTTGGAAAGTTTGTTGAGTCTTCAGTTCCCATCCAGGAAGAGAAAGAGGAAGTTGTCGTAAGAGACTGGATCTATCATGAGGAAAAGTACCAACACAATGCAAATTTTTCTCCTTCACCTAAAGTTTATGGGAGGGGGTACACGTTAGTGAAAAACATGGGATATCCGGGACATGGTCCCCTTAGCCACAGATTGGATGCCAGGTCTGAGCCATTGGACCATGCTCTATTTGCATGATGCAACAAATCCACAGTGGGTTTAGGTTTTGAAAGTGATAAACTAAAGAGTATTGTTGTCCTAGCTGCGACGGATAGTGATTCTAATTCTAAATACACACCTAATCTTTCTAACCAACAAGACATGATAGAAGATTGGGTGCCTTCAACTGATCTCCTTTGGGGGGAATTTCAAAATTTGACAATTGATAGTCCTCCTATCTCAGCTACAATGGGTGATAATGATTCAGATACTTTTGTGGTGCAACAAATTTCTAGAAAAGGGGAGACTCTTCAAAATTGTGAGGCTTCTACATCACGAGGCCCCAATGTTGAAAATACAAAAATAGATTCACATGAGTTTGAATGGGATTCACTTTTAGATGCAACCATCAACTTGGATGTTGATGTTATTCAAGCCTATAATGCCCAACCCGACATAGTTGATGAGCCTAGTGTAGGGTTAGAGGACTGGACTCCTCAAATCGCCTTAGTGGATGATACTTCATTAGGAAGGACGAACCCTGATTCGGGTACTTTAGAAGGGAACTTGATAAATCCTGAATATATGGTCACCAAAAATGACATCCACCACATTCACAATGTTGAACCAGTCATAGACCTACCTATTTTCAACCGCCATTTAATTGATTGGTCTCAAATTTCACAAGAGCCACAACTATTGACTTTTCAGAATGACTATGAGATCACATGTTACCTTAATGCCATTGAGCCAGTAGTGTCTTCCACTAGTGAGCCGACTACAAGTATGACTAAGCCTGATATTAAGTACCTCAGTCTCAAAATAAAAGAAAAAAAGAAAAAGAATAGGTGTTTTGATGGCGAAAACCACTTTGTGGCGGTGTCAGAACTGAAAATAGTAAAAAGAAAAGATGTATCCGAGAGTGAAAACCTCTTTGAGGTGCCTAATGATGAGGTACTTAATAACTTGCCCAGTTATTTTCAAGACAAATCCTTAGTGTTGATTGAACCAACATAGCTAGTAAATTTGAACACAGAAGAAGCTCCTCAAATAGTTCATCTTGCTCAGTCTTTATCAGATGAAGAAACAAAGACATATGCACAATTCCTACAAAAGAAAAAAATCAATTTTGCATGGACATATTCAGACATGCCAGGGCTTGACACAAATCTTATAATGCATCACTTATCCATAGCTCCAGGGGTCAAACCAGTGAAAGAGAGACTCAGAAAAATGCATCCACATGTAGCTCTCCTTGTCAAAGTGGAATTAGAAAAAATTTTGAGAGATGGATTTATCAGAGCCATAGATTATGTAGAATGGATCTCAAACATAGTACCAATTTCCAAACATGATGGGTCCATTCATGTATGCACAAATTTTAGAGATTTAAACAAGGCATGCCCAAAGGATGATTTTCCACTTCCAAATATTGATATGACAGTGGACATGACAGCAGGTTATGAAATATACTCTCTAATGGATGGATTTAGTGGATATAATCAGATTAAGATAGCACCTGAAGATCAAGAGAAAATAGCATTCACTTGTGCATGGGGAACCTATTGTTGGAATGTCATGCCATTTGGACTAAAGAATGTGGGGGCTACCTATCGACGAGCTATGACAACTATATTTCATGACATGATGCATAAGAACATGGAAGATTATGTGGATGATACCTTGGCAAAATCAAGAAAAAGGGATACACACCTTGAAGATTTGGAAGTGATTCTAGATCGAATGGAATAGTTTCAACTTAGGCTAAATCCAAAAAAGTGTGCATTTGGTGTCACCTCAGGGAAACTTTTAGGATTTATCATTTCAGCAAGAGGCATAGAAGTTGATCCCAAAAAAGTCCAAGCAATTCTAGATATGCCACCTTAAAATATCAATCAAATGAGAAGTCTGCAGGGACGTCTTCAGTCGATTAGGAGGTTTATTTCTCAGCTTGTAGATAGAGCATAAACTTTTAATAAGACATTGCATAAGGGTGTTTCTTGTGTTTGGAATGAGGATTGTCAAAAGAGCCTAGATCAAATCAAACAATATTTGGCTAATCCTCCAATTCTAATGCCTCCTATTCTAGGGAAACCATTGATCCTATACATTTCAGCTACAGACACTTCCTTGGAGGCATTGTTGGCTCAATTGGATGAAAATGGAAAAGAGAGGGCCATATACTATATATGTCATATTCTTGTGTCATATGAGGTCAATTACAATAACATTGAGAAAGCTTGTCTTGCTGTGGTGTTTGCTTCCCAAAAGTTGTGACATTACATGCTCGCTCATACTACACACTTAATTGCTAAGATTGATCCTCTAAAATATTTTCTTAGTAAGGCTGCTCTCATAGGAAGGCTCACTAAGTGGATGATGATATTATTAGAATTTGACATAGAGTACATTGAAATAAAGGCCATAAAGGGGCAGGCTATTGCAGACCAACTTGCTGATTTTCCAGTTAAGGATCGCATGCCTATACAAGTTGAATTTCCTGATGAACATATATTACATGTCACATCTTGCACCTGGAAAATGTTCTTTGATGGCTCTAATTTGCAAAATGGGTTAGGTACAGGGATATTGTTCATTTCTCCACATGGATATACTATACCAAAGTCTTACAAATTACTCTTTCCATGTACAAACAATATAGCAAAATGTGAAGCATTAACAAATGGATTAAAGATGGCTATAGTATGGAATATCACTGAGTTGCATGTTTTTGGGGATTCACAATTGATAATCAATCAAGTCAATGAAGAGTATCAAACCAAAGATGACTAGTTAATACCCTATAAGAAGATGGTTGATTCTTTGAGATCCTTTTTCACTTTTGTGACATTTCAGCAAATCCCTAGGATAGACAACAAGGCTCCAGATGCTATGGCTACATTAGCTTCCCTTTTGCAATTGGAGTAGCATGAGTCCTGATTTGAGTTCCTGGTGGAAGAACTGCATTACCCTATCTTTGATTCACCTGAAAGTCAAGTCATTTGTACCCTTGTCACACATGAGTCCTCTCGATATGGTGCTATTTATTCATATCTCTATGATGGCATCATCCCTAACACATTCAACCATTTTGAACATCAAAACCTTGTCCGTAATGCCTCTCGCCACACCCTTATCTCTGGTGATTTATATAGGAGGTGTTTAGATGGGACACTTCTTAGGTGCTTGGAAAAGGATGAATCCAACCAAGCGTTAGCAGACATCCACAAGGGCATTTGTGGTGGACATTCCAATAGTCTTTCCATGGCCCAAAGGTTGCTTAGGGTGGGGTATTACTAGCCCACAATGCAAATAGATGTAGTAGCTTTCTCTAAGTCTTGTGAGAAATGTGAAAAACATGGAAACCTGATTCATGCTCTAGGTAGGGAGCTAATTCCTTCTATTTCTCATTGGCCATTTTAGTGCTGGGCCTTTGACCTTGTGGGGAAAATTCACCCCAATTCATCAGGTGGACATAATTTTATCATCACAACTACTGATTATTTCATGAAATGGGTAGAGGCAGTCCCTCTTTCTGTTGCCTCAGGCAAGACTATTTCACTATTTATCTTGAATCATATCATTTGCCAATTTGGAGTGCCTTCTGAGATTATTACTGATAATGGAGGTCAATTCAAGAACAAGGACCTAAAGCATTTATGCAAAAAGTTTAAAATCAAGAAACATTGGTCATCCATCTACTTTCCATAGGGAAATGGATAGGCAGAAGCCTCTAATAAAACAATTCTTAAGATTCTTCATAGGACAGTACACAAGAATGGTAGGGATTGGCACTTGCAAATCAATCCAGCATTATGGGCCTATAGAACTAGCATTTGTACACCTATAGGAGCTACTCCTTTTGCACTTACCTATGGCGTTGAAGCAGTATTACCTTTAGAAGTAGATATCCCATCACTTAGAGTCTCACTCAAAGGTTTGATTATAGATGAGGATTACCGTGCTATGAGGTTACAGGAACTAGAACTTCTAGATGAGAAGTGTAAGGCTTCTTTGATCATATGAGATTGTATCAGAAGCGTATGTCCAAGGCATTCAACAAGAAGGTTCACCCATGGGAATTCCAAGTAGGTGATCTTGTTTTGCGAGAGAATCCTAAGAACCAACAGAATAGAGAACAAAAGGGAAAGTTTGAACCTAATTGGCTTGGACCATACATTATTACAGTAGCTTTTGGTAGAGGTGCATATTTACTGTCAAATGAAGATGGAGAATAGCTCCCTGAGCCCATCAAGATTTTTCACCTCAAGAAGTTCTATCCTTGATGCCCGTTCTATCTGGGGGCATCCTTTGTACATATTATCTGATGCTGAAAAAATTCTAAAAATTCTAAAAAGTCCTAAAAAAATACAAAAAAATATAAAAATATAAAAAATTCAAAAAAATAGAAAAAGTGCCTTGGTGAAAACCTGGAAACAGGTGCCTTGGTAGCAAAAATACAAAAAAATGAAAAAAAGAGAAAAATTGCAATAAAAATCCAAGTGGTGAAAACCTAGAAACATATGCTACTTGAGGCCTTTGCACTCCTATTTATTAACATGCGTCCTCGACACTTGACCACTTTCCATCATACCTTGACCTTATTTGGCTTAGTCTAGAATGGGTCTTTACCTTTGTCTAGGGGGCATAACTGTTCACATAGGTCCTTTAGGTGCGTTTGTCTCTTGGGGCATTTCACAATTAGGTGTTTTTCAACACCACCCCAACAGTGTTTCTCAACACTACCCTTGCGTCGAGTGTTTCTTAAACACTTATCAGATGTCTTACCCAATAGTCCAAGTGTAATGTGATATTTCTCACTAAGCAGATGTGATACTCAAAGTTTGACTCTATGACCAACACACACACACTTAAACAATCAACTCGTTGAGATATGTTGACTTTATTTTTGTTTGTGTGCTATCTATGAGGATTTCTTTGATGAGTGGTCTCTCCCTGAGAAGTTTTCGATGATGCATAGCTAGAAGACTGAGGGTATGAGAACGTGTTTTATTTCTTTATCTACTTGTGGGTATATTTTGTTGGTCCTAACTGTCATGAGCATTTATGCTGGTCTTACTTGACACTATGGATTAACAAGGTATTATCCTTGACTATTTTAGCGAGTGCATGCTTCTAGCTATCCTGACTTTCATGTGTCTTAATACAAGCATAATCTCACCATATCAAACTTAGGTGATCTCACTGCACTAGTCATCTTGACCTACATGACTTTGATGCCTAGGTAGGATTTCCACATTTCTATCTGATAAAGATCATATTCATATCCACATAGTTATGATAGTGTGCATTGTATGATCTTATGATGCTACCAATAAAGCTCGATGATGATAATTAGATGTCTATAAGCATTTTGACCTTGCAAGTCAACCACTTTTCATAGTAGCTTGCATTCTTAGGTTCATGATTAGATTAGTTCTTTGCATTTTGCAAATGGAGAGAGCTCTCTTTTTTATCATCTACGGACTAGTTGGTCAACTATGCTCATTTTCTAATTCTTCTTGATCATATCTTTCATTTCTGGTCTTTCATATCACATCATTTTCTATCCATTTTTGGACTCGAAATCAAAATTTGAGTCGCATTTCCAAGTTTTCTCCTTCTTCTGTGCAGTTGACTGACCATTTGAGGCATAATTCTTCAATTTTTGATGGAATTTCTTCCTTTTCATGTCTTTCAAACTTCTAGTCTTTCATTCACCCCACTTCTTTTCTTCTAATTCATCACTGGGGCATGTTTCACTACCTAATGGTTATCTTATCGACCTTATCTTCAGTTGTGATTTCATTCTGATTTGATCAAATCTTTATCGATTTATTGTTCTCCTCTACCTGATTTTGATTTCGATTCTGAGGGGGCAGTATCTATTGGATTTTAATCCTTGATTCCTTGATTCTCTTGATTCAGACATCTTTCTATGAGCTTTTTCTCAAGCTTGAGATTCTTATCTCTTATTTTGGATATGATCCCAAATCAACCTCATGTCCAGAATCCTTTGTCTATGCTTTGTCTAGATATGATCCCAAATCGACCTCATAGCTGAGTTGTTTTGTGATCCCAGATCGATCTCACATTTCAACTTCATTCTTTGACTACATGTCTTCCCAAATTGATCACACATTAGTCAAAGAGGGGAAAATGTATGCACCCAAAAATGGTCGCCTAGACTTTGGGCCCCATTTATTTGATTTATTTATCTCTGAATCAGTTTTATCAATAATCAACATTTTATCAATTATATCAATTTCCTTGATCAAATCCTTTTCATCATTTTCGATTATTTCCTTGGGCTAACCATTTTATCCTAAAGTCTTTATTTATTCAAAAGGAATATTTCCTCCCCTTTTAATAAATAAAAAGCCCCCACTTTTTCTCTTATCCTAAGTTGCACAAATAAAGCATCATTCTTATTTTATAAAAAGAGAAAAAATACTTTTTATCTCATATGGACACAAAATTCAACTCTTATTTTCTCATTGGAGAATATTTGTGCACAAGGATCAAGCTCCCATTTTTCTCCACCGTTGATTAAGTCTTTTGCCTCTTAATCTCAATGGTCCATTTCACCTCATTTCTTACAAAAGGAGAGTTGTCTCCTTCATTTGGAGATGATCATGTTTTATGTTAATGTTATGCTACAGGTTTTCTAGCTTACTTTGAAGACTCCTTTGAAAGACATTGAAGACTTTCTTCCTTTCATTTGCTTTCATCATTTAGTTGCACATTTCATTTGATTAGTTTTCATATCATGGCATTTTAGAGTAATTTTCCTTTTATGCAATAGATTTAGTTCACATAGCTTAATTAGGGGTTTGTAATCCATTGCAATTTCCTTTCATAGATTAGTTTGCATTGTCATTTGATAGATTAATTTTGCACTCATACTAGTTTCATTTGCATCTTGCACATTTGATTCATTTTGGAGATTTTGGCACTCTTTCCCTAGTCTTCATTTTTTTTGAATCTCTCATTGTGTGGTTGACTAGCAAGGTCACAAGTTCGTAGCTCTAGCTAAGGGCGATTTTATCATAGTGTCTTGCAACTCCATGCATAGAGAGCTATGAGCTTCTTTGTGAGGCCTCACCTTTGAGAAACCTTGCATGTAATGGTTCATAGAAGTGTGGTCACATTTTCACCATACAAAGTATACTTAATTGGATAAAGAATTGAATCTAGTAGATAACGGATTCACCCCCCCCCCCCTTCTCAGTTATCTCTTGGGACTATTCCTAAAAATTGGTATCAAAGCCAAGTGCCTCCGAGAGAAATTTTAATAGCTTGAGGTTGATCAAATGGCGTACTTCAGGAAAGAAAGTCCTAAGTTCAATGGAGAGAATTATCTTGATTGGAAGAACAAGATGGTAACCCATTTGCAGTCCATTGCTTTTGAAGTTTTTAATGTAACCATCAAAGCAACCAATATTCCTACCTTAGAAGACCTTGGAAAAGATGATGCTACTGAAACACAAAAGGAATTATTTCATCATAATGCTATTTCTAAAGAAGCCCTTATTAGCGCCCTATCTGATGGTGAATTTTCAGAAGTAAAAAAGGTAGATACAACCCATAAAATATGGAAGCACCTTGAAGACACATTTGAAGGAGACAAACAAGGAAATGATGCATGTAGAAAAACATGGAAGAAATGATACAATGCATTAGAGATGTTGCCTAAAGAAAACATCAGAGCTTACAATCAGAGGATTAATGAAGTAGTTGCTGGAATCAAGAACAATGGTGGAGAGATATCAGAGGACATTATGGATAAAGTGATGACTACTCTTACTCCAGAATATGAAATCAAGATCAACATCCTTGATGATACCATGTAGCTTACATCAAATTTCAAGAGCGAGACCTTGATCAGCAAGATCTCAACTTTTGAGACTTCAAGATTGAAGACAGAACCAAAGAGTGAGACAGCTTTCAAAGCAATAGTTCATGGTAAGAAATCTACAAACACTTCTGATAATTTTGATGATGATGATGAAGATAAAACTCTAGATGAGTTTATTGCTATGATTTCCAAAAGAGAAAATAAAGGAAAAGAAAAATATGAAGGTCAATTACCATTTAAGTGCTTTTCATGTAATAAGATTGGTCACTTTGCATCTAAGTGTCCCACAAGAGCTAGAAAGTTCAAAAAGGACTACAAGCCTAAGTATTCTAAGGAATGCTACTATACTGGAGATGGAGTTTCAGATGAAGAATCTAGTGAAGAAGAAATTGGATTCACTGCTATTGTAGACAAAATGAATAGTAAGTCAGTTCCTAAAGATGAGAAAGTAAATCAAGAGCTAGCATTAATTTCACAAGCAGATATAAGGACAAATTGGATTATAGATAATGGTTGTTCACATCACATGACAAGTGATAAAGGTAGGTTTGTTCACTTGGACAAATAAAATGGAGGTATGGTCAGATTTGGAGACAACACTCCTAAACCTATAGTTGGTAGAGGAGCCATCACTTTGGATGGAAAGAACAATACTGATGATGTTCTTTATGTTGATGATTTGAAACATAACCTTCTCAGTTTTGGACAGTTACTTGGAAAAGGCTATCAGTTGGAGTTCAAAGATGATAAATGCATCATTAACAACAAAGATGGTGTTAAGATTGCATCGGGAACAAAGACAAGAGGTAATTTTTTTCAACTCAATTCAGAAACAAGTTGTTTTGTTGCTAAAATTGATGACAGTTGGTTATGGCATAAAAGACTATGTCATATCAATTTTGATAACATAGTGAAGATAAGAAATGTAAAGGTAGTAAGAGATCTACCTAGCATAGAAAATCCAATTGATACTATATGAAGGGAATGTGTGATGGGGAAGCATGTGAGAAATTAATTTAGGAGCAAGTAGAATTTAGCAAAGAATAAGTTGAATCTAATTCATATAGACCTATGTGGTCCAACTCAAACAAGATCATACTATGGTGAAATTTATTTCATTTTGTTTGTTGATGATTATACTAGGATGATGTGGGTTGTGTTCTTAAAAGATAATTCAGAAGATTTTGAGAAGTTCAAAATATTCAAAGCTAAGGTTGAGAATGAATCTGGACTAAAGATAAATTGTTTGAGATCGGATAGAGGAGGATAATTCACCTCTGACAGATTTTATGAGTACTACGAAGAACATGGCATAAAGAGATAGTTGAGTGAACCTAGAACCCCTCAGTAGAATGGAATTGCAGAAAGAAGGAATAGGATCATCCTTGATACAACACACACCATTATGATATAAGGAAAAGTTGCACACACCTATTGGAGAGATGCAGTCAATACAACAGTCTACACAATCAATAGAATTCAGTTAAGGCCTGGTGCTGACAAAACACCTTATGAGATATGGTTTGGTAATGTTCCCACAGTAAAATACTTTAGAATCTTTGGAAGCAAGTGCTACATCAAGAGGGATGAAGCAGTAGGAAAGTTTGATGCAAGAAGTGATGAAGGTATTTTTCTTAGTTACTCTACTAAAAGTAAAGCTTATAGATGTTTCAATTTAAGATTGAAAAAGATCATTGAAAGTGGTCATGTAAATATTGATAAAAATTTTATGATTCAAGAAAGATATCATGATTACTCACCCATGATTGAAGAAGAACCTAGACCCTCTACTAGTGAGATAGTTATTGAAGAAATATTTGATAGTATTGATGTGTTATTCAATGACCCTGAGACAAGTGAAAAAAATACTCCTAATGTTGATGAATCAACATTACCTAAAGTTCCACAGTTTACATCAAGAAATCATTCCAAGGTAGACATCATTGGAGATCAGAGCGGCACAGTCTTAACAAGATCACAAGCAAAGAACTCAACTAGCAGTGAAGCAGTATGTTTACTATCTTAGATTGAGCCTTTAAGTGTTAAAGATGCTTGTAATGATTCAGATTGGCATGATGCTATGAAAGAAGAACTTGATTAGATTGTTAAGAATGACACTTGGGAATTGGTCCCTAGACCTAGTGATAAAAATGTGATTGGAACTAAGTGGATATTCAGAAACAAGATGAATGAAGATGGTACAGTAGTAAGAAACAAAGAAAGATTAGTATGTAAAGGATATGGGCAAAGAGAAGGCATTGATTATTCAAACACATTTGAACCTATGAGTAGATTAGAAGCTATTAAATTTTTTTTAGCTTATGATATAGTTAAAAACTTCAATGTTTATCAGATGGATGTCAAGTCAGCATTCTTGAATGAAGACTTGAAAGAAGAAGTATACATTGAGCAGCTGGAAGGATTCACCTTATCAGACAGATCTGATATGGTATGAAGATTGAAGAAGGCCCTCTATGGACTTAAGCAAGCCCCTAGAGCATGGTATGAGAGACTAGATGGATACTTAACAAAGATTGGATTCAAGAAAGGAGTAGCAGATTGTAATATATTCATTAGAGAGACATCTGAAGGTTTACTTCTTGTAGCTATATTTGTTGATGACATTATCTTTGGAGGTAATGACAAACTCAGTGCTGAATTTTCCAAAGAAATGTAGAATGAGTTTGAGATGAGTATGATTTGTCCTATCAAGTACTTTTTTGGACTAAATGTGTAGTAGACAGAAAAAGAAATTTTCATTAATCAGTCAAAGTATGTGAAATAGATACTGAAGAAATTCAAGATGGATGATTGCAAGTGAGTAGGAACTCCTATGATCACTGGATGTAAGCTTACAAAAGAAGATGACTCACCAACAGTAGATATAACATTGTATAAGTCTATGATTGGTAAACTCATATATCTTACTCAGACTAGACCTAATATTTCCAATGTAGTTGGCATAGTTGGAAGATTTGCAGTAGAGCCTAAACAAAGTCACCTCATGGCAATAAAGAGAATATTTAGATACTTGCAGGCCACTATAGATTATGGTCTATGGTATCCTAATTTTAGAAAATGTTGAGATTCATGTGTACACTGATGCAGATTGGGCAGGATGTGTTGATGATAGAAAGAGTACTTCAGGTGGAGTAGTGTTTCTTGGTGATAGACTTGTCACTTGGAAAAGCAAGAAACAAAATTGTATTTCTTAGTCAACAACATAAGCAGAGTATGTTGTAGTAGCCTTGAATTGTTCTACAATTGTTTGGATCAATAAAATGATAAAGGATTTTGGAATTCAGATTGATTATCCTATTGTTATTCACTGTGATAATACTAGCACTATCAATATGTCAAAGAACCCTGTGATGCATGCAAAGATAAAGCACATTGAAATCAAATATCACTTCCTAAGAGAGAAAGTGGAATAGAAAGAAGTCAAGTTGGACTATGTGAGTACTAAAGAATATTGGCAGATATATTCACAAAGCCCTTGCCTAAGGATACTTTTGAGTATCTTAGGGAGAAGTTGGGAGTCATTCCCTTCCCTATTTCTACTTAGAAGAAAGAAGGAAAGGCATCAATCCTCTGGGACTGGTGGAAGGTTGACTAATCTACCTTAGGAGTAGTACTGGTGCTTAAAATGAATGGTGCCCTTTGCCATTGATGTCAAAGGGGGAGTGTATATAGAGTCATGAAAAATATAAGTAAAAAGAGGAGTAATATACTAAGGGGGAGCAACATTCTGTTACGACAACAATACAGTTGAGGAGATGGAGAATATTAGAAAATATTGAACCAGATGGAGGATTCATCTTTGGGGGAGTTTTGAAGAGGAAATGGAGAATTTTATAAAAGAAATGTTCATTTGGGTTGGTGGTGGTTTTTCATTCCACATGTTTCCATTAATGCCAAAGAGGGAGATTGTTGGAGATTTTCCAGCAGGCCAGTACTGATTGTATGTTTGTCAGTGATGAAAACATATGGAAAGTAGCATGCATGGAAGTCTTATGCAGTAAGATTTTAGTATATGTAGCATGGACATGATATCAACATGATATCATGGGCGCAAAGGTTAACTGTTAGTACATACATATAGTAGTAGGTGTCAGCAGTGTTCCTGACAGAGTAACATACAGTGTTCTATGTATGGTTGTCCATATAGTTATCATGGATCCTTGTGTGCTTGGATATATGTTGAAGACATGTTAGTGATGTTTTAGTTATGGACACATAGTCTGATGATGAATGCAAGTGAAGTTATGCAGTCGCTATTTGCCAGTAGTAGTTTCTTGTGTTTGTTCAGAAGAGCCGATAGAGATTTTATTGGTTATTGAGTTGCACCTATTTTGAGGGTATGAACCCTTTGATTTAAGCTTGGAGAAATGTTATTGATGTTTAGTTAAGAGTGCATGAGTTAATTAAGCTTGCAAAGAAAGTTCCAGTTGTTTTGGTAGAGCCGACAGTGTGTAACGTGCGTCTACATTTATTTTATTAGATAGGTCCCATATTGAGTTGTGTGCATAATAGAGCTGACATAATGTTTTTTGGAGTTTATTATGGTTTCTCTAATATGATTTCAAGGTGGTTCTAATAGGCCGACTTGATTATATCATTTGGAGGAAAGATATTTATAGGCAGTCATTTGTGATTGCTAGAGTGTGGTTCATGGTTGATTAAGCAGAGCAGAGCAGAGTGTGTGAAGTGTTGAGCCATCAAAAGAAGGTCTATGCGACCAAGTAAAGTACTTGTTCTATTCATTGGAACTAATCTAGATAGCAGGTCAAAGCATAGTTCACCAAGATCCAGATATAGTGTGTATTTTTTATTTAGAAGGTTGTAGCCTTTGTCCATTTGAGCAGTGAGCTCTCAGATAGTACGTCCTCTCCCCTAACAGGTAAAATTGTAAAAGACTCCTAACAGGGTCTAACCCTTGACCAATTCTACTATACTTAATATATTTTAAAGCTATTCCTAACAGGGTAAAGGATCTTCTAACAAGGATCATTATACACTAGTGCAGAATATTAGTGGGTATCAAGTCCCATCAGGGTTTTTACCTATTTGGGTTTCCTTGTAACCAAAATATTAGTGTTGTGTTCAAGTTTTCTTTCATTGTGTTTATGATTTATGTTTAAGTATACTTAATTGGATAAAGAATTGAATCTAGTAGATAACTAATTCACCCCCCCCCCCCTCTCAGTTATATCTTGGGACTATTCCTAATACTATGATCCATTCATTTTTCTTATTAACATGTGATACTAAAGCATTTTCCTCATGTACTAGTTCATCTTTAATAACAAAAAATCCAATCTCCTCATAATCTAAATCATCATCATGAGAAATACCTTCACTGGCATAATAACATTCCTTATCCTTTGAATACTTAGACTTGAAAAACTTAGGCTTGTACTTAGAAACTCTTGTAGGAAATCTAGATGCAAATGACCTACCTTATTGCATGAAAGACATTTCAAAGGTAACTTCCCTTCAAATTTACCATTACCTCTCTTTTCTCTTCTAGCAATCAGTGCAACAAGCTCATCCATCTTTCTTTCCTTTGCTAGTATTTGTTCCCATTCCTCAACATATTCACCAAGCTCTTCTTTTAGGTTCTCACTGCTGGTGCTTGAAAGTGCAAACATTATCCTCTTGTGTGCAGATACTTTGAATGCAAATTCAACTTTAGGTACAAAATATCCAATTTCAGTAGCTTTAAAGGTAGTTAGATTTTTCAATCAACATCTCTCTGCTAAAGTTCAGAGTCAAAGGTATAGTTTCTTGTATAGATATATCCTTAGTCTTGTAAATAGGTGTCAGTGATCTAAGGATTGTCACAATGACTTCTTCTTCATCATAAGTGCCTCCATAGTTTTTGATTCCAACCACAACCTCTGTAACCCTTTGAACATAAGCCCTAATGCTTTCATCATCCTTCATTTATAGCTTCTCCATTTTTGTTTTCCAGTTTTGTAACTTTTCTTGCTTGGTATACTTGTCTCCTTCATATAGTCCTTCTAATCTTTCCCAAATCTTGTGTGTCGAATCTAGTTCTTTAACCTCAGTAAATTCTTCTTCAGAGAGTGCACTGATCAATGCTTCTCTTATGACCATGTTATGTGAAAATATCTTCTTCTCATCATTAGTTTCCAATGCAAAGTCATTCTCAGTCTTCATAGCCACTAGATTCTTTGTAATCAATGAGTAGTCGATGCCCTCACATCTTTTTCTTCCAACTATCAAAGTTTTCAAGATCAACTTTCATACTATCCTTCCTATACAACGCCATCTCCAAGATGACCTCAAGCTATTAAGCTTTCTCTCAGAGGACCAGTAGTTCTGATACCAATTGTTAAGAATAACAGTCTATAATACAATTGAGAGGGGGGGTAAATCAGTTGTATGACATAATATTAAACTTTAAACTTCGAATAGCAAGAATATCAAATCCAGTGAACACAATGAATTCCAACACAATAACACAATATTTGGGTGTCGGGAAACCCTGTTAAAGGTAAAAACCCTGGTAGGAACTAGCACCTATAAATGATTTGATGTAGGAGCATCCTAGGTGTAAGAGCAATCTTGCATCACCCAAAAATATTTCTGGTTTTTTTTTCAATAAGGGCTTTCTTGTGCAGAGTTTCTATTTATGGAAACTTACTATTTTTATTAAGTTGGCCATATGATCTTGGAATGTTCTAATTTCATAGGTGGAGGTTCATTTTGGTTGTATCAGCTTGCCAATAAAGTTTCATTGCCAGATCAAGTCTAGTTTTGAAGATATTGAAGATTTTTTGGTATTGGCAACATGGTACATAAACTTTGAACTCAGTTTTGAAGGCTTTAGAGGTCCCAGATGAGGGAAAAACTTCAGCTGAAAGAAGCTTATTTAGGTGTTGTAGAGATCCTCATGCCCTTTCTAAATTGGGGTCATAATAGTCAATCAAGTCAATGGGTGATGACTTATGGTCTCCGGAAGTTGGGCCACCTGAAATGGCAGAAAATAAATTTCCTTCAAAATTTATGTTTAGGTTTCAAAAGTTATTTTGAGCCGACTTTGATGTAATAAATTGAAAAATAAAATAATTCTAAGTTGGTCGGCCCTAAGGGCTAAATTTCTGGAACCTTCTCGGGCGGTGGAAATTGCCTATATAAAGAAGGCCCATAGTGTTGTCTGGGGAAGTTCAGAGTAGTTTGGGATAGTTCTGGGTAGATTTGGGTAATGATTTGAGGCTTTTTTCTACAAAATATTGTAAGGGAAATTCCCATGTGGCTTTGCATATTGTAATTCTGAAAGTTTGTAATTCCACATTTGTGGAGATAATAAGAAGCCCATTTTCTGTTCTTACAAATTGTTGTTGTTTCTCTATTTCTATTATGTGTTTGTGGTATTAAGGGGAGCACCCTCCATCATGATTTATTGAGAGTATATTATCCTTGTTATAAGATCTAGGCCTATTAGGAGCTGATTAAAACATTACAATACATAATCCTTGTTAGAGGACATACCCTGTTAGGAGTCAAGAAAAGAGGGTAGGCTCACTGCGTAGGCTCACTATCCAAAGAAGGTTAAGTCCACCTTCAGAACACACTATTCGCAACTTAAGTGTATATGAGGAAATACACAATCCTTGTGAACTATCTGACAACAACTGTCTTTGCTTGATCAGTTCCAATGAAGTACATAAGTAATCCTCTTCTCTAAATCCAATAGATACAAGCTCACAACTTCCACAATCTCCTTTATATCACATAAATTCTCACTGTATCTTTTCCGAAAGAAAAGATCTTACATATATACCCTACTACATTCTACATGATCAAGTCGGCCAATTAGGCTTTCCTAATATACAAAAAATTACATAAACCCTTGGTAAGATACACACAATATGTAAAACAAGTATACAACATTTACATTACAACAATTAAGGACCAACAACCTTAATTCAACTTCGCCATCCATAATACACACTACAACACTCAATTTGGCTTCCAAACAAGTCATCTCCAGAACACATGTCAGAGATGATGTCATCCAATATTCTGTACCTTACATTGACCATCAAATATTCTTGAGTACCTTGTCTATCATCCCTTAAGCTTGCATATACTGAATTCATACCTACTGTAAGATATACCAAAAACATAGAGACTCACTCTTTCAACTTCCACTATCATAGTCAAGTAACTGGTCTTCACCAAAACATCTATAACTCATTCAATATGCAACATTACATGATGAGATATTGGATATAAGATCACAACATCTTCCTATACTCTCATCTAACTTCACACATCTTGAAACATTTGTACAGTGTCCATACACTATGGTAACCCACCTATTCTCTTCAGAAACATATGTTTACATCAGTGACAAAACACTAATGACAACAACAACAACTTCAACATCACTCAACATAGTGATTAAACATATTAAATGTATCAACCATCTCCCCAATATATTAGCAATATCCAAAAATCTCCCCCTTTGGCATTGATGTCAACATATGGGAAAATCCATTAACCCAAAGTTTTTTCAATCAAAATTTATGTAACCAAACAATACTCTCATAGTAAACCTCCATACAATCTCCCCATATCATAGGGAGTTAATCATAGCAACATTCCCCCTTTGACAAAAATGGAAAAGGGTGCCATAATTCATCAACTGTTCTTCAAAATTGTCATCAATGATCACTCCCCCTGAGGAGTAGATCCCTACATCAAGTCCAAAATATGATAAGGCTCTGAAAACCTATAGACTGATGCATCCTTGCATCATTTAATTTTGACTAGGAGGGGCCATAACCCCAAGCATACCTCTGAGATATTCAAAGGTGTCTTTTGGTAATGACTTTGTAAAGATGTTTGCAATATGTTCCTTTGTACTAATATACTCCAACTTTATTTCCTTCTATGCCACCTTGTCTCTCAAGAAGTGATACTTGATAGAAATATGTTTAGTTTTAGAATGTATCACTAGATTTTTTGACATATTCATTGTACTAGTGTTATCACAATGGATAACCATAAGCTCATCAAAAGTTATTCCAATATCCTTTAGCTTTTGTTTCATCCAAACAATTGGAGTGCAATTAATAGCAGCAACAACATACTCTGATTCTGCAGTAGGTTGAGCTATACAATCTCGCTTCTTACTTAGCCATGAAACCAACTTTTTCCCAAGGAAAAATGCACCTCCACTAGTACTTTTCCTCTCATCAATATTTCCTGTCCAATCAACATCAGTATAAGCATGAAGTTCAAAGTCATCATTTCTATTAGACCATCATTCATAGTCTATTGTTCCTTTCAGATATCTCAATATCCTTTTCACAATAGCTCGGTGTGTCTCTTTAGGTTTTGCCTGATATCTAGCCACAATCTCGACAACATTAGCAATATCTGGTCTGGTTTGAGTAACATATTGTAATCCTCCAACCATTGATCTGTACTTGGTCTAAAAAATACACTTTGATTCATCATCATTTTTCAGCTTATTACCAGTCACCATGGGTGTACCAAATGGTTTATAGTCTTCCATTCCAAACTTTTTCAATATTTTTTTAAGATATTTAGTTTAAGAAATAAAAATGTCATTCTTACTTTGATTTATTTACATTCCAAGAAAGAATTTCATTTCTCCTATCATGAAGATCTCAAATTCATTTTCCATCTCTTTATAAAATTTCTCACATAGTTCATCATTGCCTCAAAAGATAATATCATCAACAAAGACTTCTATTATCAAAACACCATCTTCACTAGTTCTTAAATACAAATTACTGTGAGCATTACCTTTTCTGAATCCAAGCCGAAGTAAGTATTTGTCTAACCTTGCATATCAAGCCCTTAGAGTTTGCTTCAGTCCATACAGAGCTTTCTTCAACTTACATACCATGTCTCCATCTTTGCATAAAGGAAATCCATCAGGTTGTTCTCTATACACTTCTTATTCAAGATCCCCATTCAAGAATGCATATTTCACATCCATCTGATATACCTTGAAGTTCTTATGTGCAACATAAGCCAAGAATAATCTTACTTCTATTCTAGCAACATGAGAAAATGTCTCTTCAAAATCTATGACTTCTTGTTGTGAATAACCTTTACATGCCAATCTTGCTTTGTTTCTTACTACAACTCCTTCTTCATTCATTTTGTTTATGAAAACTCATTTAGTTCCTATTAAATTTTTGTTCTTAGGTCTAGGAACCAATTGCCAAGTGTTATTCTTCTTTATCTAATCTTACTCTTCCTTCATAGCATTTATCCAAGATTCATCTCTACAAGCTTCATATGTAGCCTTTGGTTCAACTTGAGAAATCAAACAAATTTCTTCTCTAGCCTCTGATCTAGTCATTCCTGCTTGATTAGAGTTACCAATAATTTTATTTTTAGGATGATTGTTCTTTACATACCTTAGAGTCTAAGGAATCTTAGTAGCCTCATTTGTGTCATCATCACAAGTCTCATTTTTCACATTCATCCTCAACAAGTTGTTCTTCTTCTACAGCAATAGCCTCTTTGATCTCTATATTCTGATTACAGTCATACATTCTCTCTTATATCTGAAACCTTTGATGTATCTTCACATTGTTACTTTCAATCATCTTCCTTAATCTTATATTGAAACATTTGTAATCCTTTCTCTTAGTATAATAACCAAGGAAAATTCCTTCATCACTTCTAGCATCAAACTTCCCTATCTCATCATCTCTCTTGATATAGCATTTAATACCAAATATTTTGAAATATTTTATAGGAGTATGATCAAACCATAATTCATAGGGAGTGTTACTTGTACCTTCTTTGATTTGAATTTTTTTCAATGTGTACACCATTGTCCCAACAACCTCTTCCAATGCACATGCGATATATTTCCTTCAAGCAACATAGTTCTAGTAGCATCCAATATTATTCTATTTCTTCACTCTACTATCCCATTCTACTGTGGAGTCCTAGGAGAAGATGTTTGTCTTTGTATTCCATATTCTTCATAGTATGAATTAAATAAGTCTAAAGTAAACTCTCCACCTCTATCTGATCTCAAAAATTTTATCTTTAAGCCTTATTCATTCTCTACTTTTTCTTTGAATATCTTGAATTTGTCAAATGCTTCTGATTTCATTTTCAAGTAAGTAACCCACATCATTCTAGAGAAGTCATCAACAAAAAATATAAAATACCTTCCACCATAGTACAATCTTGTCCTTGTAGGTCCATATAGGTTTGTATGTTCCAAATCCAAATTTCCTTTTGATGTATATGCTTTACTTTTATAACTGCTTCTAGTCCATTTTCCCATAACACATTCTCTATATGCAATGTTAGATGGTTTCACAATCTTTAGTAGATCTCTTACTATATTAGTCAAACTTGCCTTCACAATATTATGAAAGTTAAAATGATGAAACATTTTATGCCATAACCAACTATCATCTACCTTCACAACAAAACAAGTATCTCTAGATGTATTTAACTCAAACACATTACCTCTAGATTTAGTATCTGTTACAATCAGCTTTCCTATCTTACTTGTGATAAACAATTTACCATCATTTAACTGTAACTGAAACTCTTTGTCCATCAACTGTCCAACAATAAACAAGTTATGCTTAAGTCAATCAACAAGTAGGACATTATTAGTATTAGTTTTTCCATCCAAAGTAATAGATCCTACTCCTATGATAGGTTTAGGAAGATTGTCTCTGAATATTACAACACCACCATCATACATCACTAAATTAACAAACTTGTTTTTGTCTCTTGTTTTTGAATACTTAGACTTGAAAGACTTAGGCTTGTACTTAGGAACTTTTGTAGGACATCTAGATGCAAAATGACCTACCTTATTGCATGAAAAACATTTCAAAGGTAACTTTCCTTCAAATATACTGTTACCTCTCTTTTCTCTTCTAGCAATCAGTGCAAAAGTTCATCCATCTTTCTATCCTCTGCTAGTATTTGATCCCATTCCTCAACATATTCACCAAGGTCTTCTTTTAGGCTCTCATTTCTAGGGTTCAGAAGTGTAGACATTATCCTCTTGTGGGCAGATGCTTTGAATTCATATTCAACTTTAGGTACAAAATCTCCCATTTTAGTAGCTTCAAAGGTAGTTAGATTTTGAAATCAACATCTCTCTGCTAAAGTTCAGAGTCAAAGGTATAGTTTCTTGTATAGATATATCCTTAGTCTTGTAAATAGGTGTCAGTGATCTAAGGATTGTCGCAATGACTTCTTCTTCATCATAAGTTCCTCCATAGTTTTTGATTCCAACCACAACCTTTGTAACCCTTTGAACATAAGACCTAATGCTTTCATCATCCTTCATTTTTAGCTTCTCCATTTTTATTTTTCTAGTTCTGTAACTTCACTTTCTTTGTATACTTGTCTCCTTCATATAGTGCTTCTAATATTTCCCAAATCTTATGTACTGAATCCAGATCTTTAACCTCAGTAAATTCTCCTTCAGAGAGTGTGCTGATCAATGCTTCTCTTGTGACCATGTTATGTGAAAATATCTTCTTCTCATCATCAGTAGCTAATGACAAGTCATTCTTAGTCTATCCTTCAAATTTTAGACTATCCTTCCTCTACAACACCATCTCCAAGATCACCTCAAGTTTTTAAGCTTTCTCTCTAAGGACCAGTAGCTCTAATACCAATTGTTAGGAATAACAGTCCACAATACAACTGAGAGGGGGGGTGAATCACTTGTATGACATAATATTAAACTTTAAGCTTTGAACAACAGCAATATAAAATCCAATGAGCACAATGAATGCCAACACAATAACACAATATTTTGGTGTCAGGGAAAACCTGTTAAAGGTAAAAACCCCAGTGGGAATTAGCACCCAAAAATGATGTACTAAGAGTATAGTATCCTTGTTAGAAGATCTAGCCCTGGTAGGAGCTGATTAAAACATTACAATACACAATCCTTGTTAGAGGAAAGACCTTGTTAGGAGTCAAGAAAAGAGGGTAGGCTCACTACCCAAAGAAGGTTAAGTCCACCTTCAGAACACACTATTCACAACTCAAGTGTATATGAGTAAATACACAATCCTTGTGAACTATCTGACATCGACTATGTTTTCTTGATCAGTTCCAATGAAGTACATAAGTAATCCTCTTCTCTACATCCATTAGATACAAGCTCATAGCTTCCACAATTTCCTTTACATCACATACATTCTCACCATATCTTTTTAAAAAGAAAAGATCTTACATATATACCCTAGTACATTCTACATGATTAGGTCAGACAATAAGGCTTTCCTAATATACAAATAATTACATAAACCCTTGCTAAGATACACATGGTATCTAAAACAAGTATACACCATTTACATTACAACAATTAAGGATCAACATCCTTAATTCAAGTTCGCCATCAATAATACACGCTACAACCCTCAAGTCGGCTTCCAAATAAATCATCTCCAGAACACACGCCAAAGCTGATGTCATCCAACATTCGATACCTTGCATTGACCATCAAACATTCTTTAGTACCTTGTCTATGATCCCTTAAGCTTGAAAATATTGAATCCATACCTTCTGTAAGATATACTAGAAACATAGAGACTCACTCTATCAACTTCCACTTTCATAGTCTAGTAACTAGTCTTCACCAAAACATCTGTAACTCATCCAATATGCAACATTACATGATGCAATCTTGGATATAAGATCAAAAAATCTTCTTGTACTCTCATCTGACTTCGCACATCTTGAAACATCTGTACAATGTCTGTACACTGTAGTAACCAACCTATTCTCTTCACAGAAACATATGTTGACATCAGTGACAAAACACTAATGACAACAACAATAGCTCCAACATCACTCAACGTAGTGATTAAACATATTAAATGTATCAACCATCTCCCCAATGCATTAGTAATATCCAACATGATAATCTTGCTAAGTCTTAAATTAAAATTATTCAAACATTCAATAGGTGTTTCATTTCTTATGTTATAGTTGTTGGGCAATCGACTTATCAGTAGTCCAATCAATATTGCCGATGGAGGGGAAAAATTTTGCACATAGAAAAATATACAGAGTATAAACAAACCAAACTTACATGTATTTGATTTTGCTGATCGAATGGTTCTCATGTTGTCTTCTAACTAAAATTGGCAAGGTCCAACTAAAATCCCTTCTTCACAATTTTATAAGCTATGTCCACTGCTCCACATGGTACACTATTGGGTCTGCTGGACTGAAATGTTTTGTAAACAATAACATATGCACCGAACCTGGTTTTGGGATCAACGATGGTGTTGATTTTCAATCCACTACCATCCCATGAAACTGTTGTAGCTTTCTCTATCTCAGTTCTTGGTGTACTCTGTTAGAGTATTATTACTCTTTTAGCTTATGCTTTCTCTTAGGTACTTCATTAATTAGTTATTAATTAATAATGCGCAACCTAGCTTTTATTTTTTTAGGGTTTGTTCACCTTTATAAGGTTGAACTTTGTAATTGTCTTTCATTAATTCAGTTGATAATTTTGCTCTCACATTTTGAGTAAACATCTGAGTTCTTCTTTTTCATCTTTTTGCTTCTACTTTGTATCAGGTTCTTGCATGCAGGTGTATTTGGGGTCTATGGATTTGCATGTTAGCAATTCCTACATGGTATCAGAGCCGCCCTGCTGCTGTCTGGTTTGAAGATATTTGAAGCCGCGATTCGAAGAAGTCAGTCACAGCCTTTCTGGGGTTTTTTCTGTGAGTTCTAAGGAGGCGCTACTTTTTGGTGCCGTTTGAGCCAAAACAAACTCCGCCATTGCGTTCAGAAGGCCCGGGAGAGTCGAAATCACATAAAGTTTGACCTATGTAGCCTCCGAAAGCACAGGGAAAATTTCTTGGCCTCCTAGGGCCGTACGGCTCAAAAATCGAGGTCATTTCTCAAATTTTTTTTTTAAAAAAATCATTTATTAATGATTTTTTGCGTATAAAAAAATGTAGCCAATTTTAAAAAAATCGCGCCTCCCGCGCGCCTCCGGAGGACCACCACCACCGTCGCACCACCGGCGCACCACCGGCCCGCCACCGGCTCAAACCCGCCGCCCTCCCTCCGCTCCTGCGCCGCTCAACCCCGCTCGGGCTCCTCCCGCGCCCCACCTCTGCCCGGCCGCCGCCCAGCTGCCGACAGTGACATCAGCTGACATCACCAGGACGTCAATCGACGACCAACCGGCCGTCAAATTTACAGTGGGCCCTATTTTTTTTTAGAGAGCTTGTTATTTGGAGGTACAGTTGGTTTTTTGTCCATATCTTGAGCATCCGGTATCCGTTTTCAAAAAACAAAATATCGTCGGAAAGCTGTTTCCGAGCCGAATGTGATGGTGCTAGTTTTGTTTTCTGATTCAGCCATTTGAGTACCTGTTCTCAGCGTTGAAGTTGCAGCTTCATTTCTCCTCCTATTCGGCTTCTGGAACTCAGGTTTTCTCCTCATTTTTTGTGTTCTTTCAGTAATTGATTATTCGTGGTGCTCAGGGGATAGAATCCTACTTTGTGGGGGGGTGCATTTCCTTTCGGTCATTTACTTCAGAACAGACCCTTCTACTTCTATCTTCTTCTTCTCTCAATGTCGGATCCCTTTGTGGCCCGGCTAACACCGCACAATTACCACACATGGAAAGCACACATGACCAGGCTGCTCATGTCACGTGGCTTATGGTCATGTCTGGATGAACACCAACCTGTTCTGCAGCGTCCCTTTGAGGTTCTTCAGCACAGGAACAAAATGGATGAAGCCATGGGTTTGATTGCACTGAACATCTCTGACAGTCTCTTATTTCACCTGGAAGGTTTGACCACTCCTAGGGCTATTTGGAGCAAGTTTTCAACCTTGTTTGGTACAGTCAACGAATTCCAGAAGCTTCAGATTGATGTAGAGTTGACCTCTTTGACTCCTGATTTCCCCACTATAGAGGACTTCTTGATGAAGTTCAAATCTTTGCGTACAGTTTTGCAGGGATGTGGAAAAATCAAGACAGATGATGAGTGTATCTATTTGATACTCTCAAAGTTGCGAGGACAGTACCAGATCTTTTCTTCCACTTTCTACTCCACCATGGATGCTTTGGGTACCAGACATGTTATGCCCTCTTTTGAGAATTTTTGTGACAGGTTGACTCGTGAGCAGTCCAAGATCACTCAGATGGATTCACTTGCAGGTTCACAGTCACAGGCATTGCTTGCCAAGTCATCTCAGGACACACAGAAGCTGAAGCCGAAGCAGATATCTGACTCCTCTCAGCACTCTACTGACACACCATCTTCTTCTAAGAAGGAGAATCAGAAGACTCAGATCCCCACATGTTCCTATTGTCAGAAGAGGAACCATGATGAGTCACAGTGTTTTCAGAAGAGATGTGATGGTTATGAGAAACAGATTGCAGATT
This sequence comes from Chamaecyparis obtusa, assembly GCA_027943335.1. NCBI lineage: Eukaryota > Viridiplantae > Streptophyta > Pinopsida > Cupressales > Cupressaceae > Chamaecyparis > Chamaecyparis obtusa. The sequence goes on along the minus strand of BSBK01001154.1, from coordinate 3,421,543 downwards.
TGCAAGCTCTCCTTCAGAAGAGCACTATTTCCTCTCCATCCTCTTCCACCTCACAGGGGTCTGCTTTTCAGTCTTCTGCATCTTCTTCGACATCTGGACAGGATTTTGGACAGGGTCATGCATTACGGGCATCTGTTGCATCCCCTTTACAGGTCCCTTGGATACTGGATTCCGGTGCTTCTCACCATATGGCATCTTCTCAAGAGTTGTTTTCTTCTTTTGAGACTTCTCCTATTCCTCATATTCTCATGGGGAATAACACTGTACAGACAGTCTGTGGGACAGGTTCAGTCAGCATTCAGGATGGCACATTCAATGATGTATTATATGTTCCATCTCTATCTGCAAACCTTCTCTCCATTTATCAGATTACTCGCAGTGGGTCAGGGAAGACAGTTGAGTTCACGGTCGATTCAGCCTTCATCAGGGATAGTGTGACAGGAGGCATTATTGCTACAGGGACAGTTGATCATTCCTCCCGTCTCTACATCTTTTCTCATTTTGGTCCACCATCTCCATTGTCGGAGCTCAGCTCTCCTCTTTCACGAGAGCATCATGTGGTGCAGTCAGGTAGCTTGAACCTCTGTGTTGTTCCTGAGACCCGTGTTGTGACTGCTACACCACATCCTAAGGAGTACTTTTCTCTTCAGCCGGATTCTTCTTCAGCACTGCTTGATCCTCCAGCTCCATTCATCGAGCCACCAGGTGCAGTTGTTGAGGATTCTTCAGAGGACACTCATCTCCTCTCTCATGACAGTGTCAGCACACCTGTCATACCACTTGCATTGGGGATTCCCTTTCAGGATCCTCGTGTCTTCTCATTTGAGCATCAGCTCGGCCTTCCAGTGACACCTCATCCTTCGAGGTCACCTCTTCAACACCCACTGACCTTCACTCCTCTGCATTGGAGTCACAGTGGTTTGCTCATTGCTCCAGGGGTTCTTTCATTCTGGGGGGCTTTGGAGCCTCGACCCTCTCTCTTGGGGGGGGTTAGCAGCACGCATTGTACTACTGGCTTTGAGAGAGTCTCTTAAAGTCATGCCTTTTGTCTTTGCTTGCTTTTATATCTCTTTTTGGAGAGGGGTTTTTCCCACTGGGTTTTCTCCTTTGTCTCCGGTTTACAGAGATTTCCTTGTACTGGGTACCTGATCAGGCCTTGTTGCCGGGACCCATTTCTTGCTTTCTTAGTCTTGCTAGGTCTGCTTTCTCCCTGCATTCAGCTTAAGGGGGGGTGTTAGAGTATTCTTACTCTTTTAGCTTATGCTTTCTCTTAGGTACTTCATTAATTAGTTATTAATTAATAATGCGCAACCTAGCTTTTAGTTTTTTAGGGTTTGTTCACCTTTATAAGGTTGAACTTTGTAATTGTCTTTCATTAATTCAGTTGATAATTTTGCTCTCACATTTTGAGTAAACATCTGAGTTCTTCTTTTTCGTCTTTTTGCTTCTACTTTGTATCAGGTTCTTGCATGCAGGTGTATTCGGGGTCTGTGGATTTGCATGTTAGCAATTCCTACATACTCATCAGTGCTTTCACGTTTGACGCAATGTAGGGAAGCAAGAGGGGCCAAAAAATGGTGCACCCTAATGATCCAAGCTTGCACAACACATGCGGAAGCCAACAAACACAATAGTGAGAGAGAGAATGCAGAAACTTTTATATATTATCATCAATTGAATCATACATGTCGAGCTGTAAGGCCTTCCTGTTTATGGCCTGATATTACAATGAATCTTAGAAGTCCTCAAACATGTGAGGATCTTTTACAAATCTCCAATCTAATCTTTGCTATCTTCTATCAAAATTGACCCCCTAAACTACAACCAAACATCTACATTTATACAAGAAGCTACCAAACTGAGTCAACCTTCACATCCATAATTAATGGAAGTAACAGTCAGATCTAGGACCACACACTTCCCAATGATGAACTCAAACATTAAATCTATGATCCAATATAAATGCACAAGTTGGCCACAACAGGAAACCAAACTAAACCCATTGGTAAGAAAGATAACTGAGCAGCAGACAGGCAATGCTGAGCGCCAGTGAAATAACCGATCGCCCAGGAGATAACTAACCACACTCGGTAACCAAAGGAAACCAACCAACTCGGTCAAAGTAGAAACTGAGCAACGCAGACAAACTCCAAATGTTTTTGGTGACACAGGATTTCCAAGGACCCGAGATGCTCCTGCATCAACCTTGTCGGTTATAAGATAACCAATAACTGCATGAATAATATCTCTAATGATTTTAACAGGTTCATCCAACCATAGTTTTCCATCATGTACATGGCTCAAAACAATCTTGATCCATTCATTTTTGAAAACTCTTAGGAAATATAGGGCATTGACCAAACCCTTCACTTCCAAATGTGCATGATCATCCTTTAGTTTCCCATCATCACTTAACTCTTGAAAAGTAGATTGGAGCTCAAAATCACCTACCTCTCTGATTTTGCAATATATGTAGGCTTGGATGTCTTCAACCAGCAAAATCGTAGGAGGTATGCTTGAAAAAGCTCCAGTTTTGTCGGTCTGCAAAGCATCTTCAGGATGAAGTTTGTACTTCGGTTCATTACAAGTTGTAGACATGACTATATTAACACCCTCCTCAGCTCTAGTCTTAGATCTGTTGACTTTTGATGCGGACGCCATTGTTCTTTGATTTAGGGCTTCAGGAAATAGCAATGAAATGTCTCGGTGAAGATAGAACTTACTTGTAACTATGATAAATCTACTCAAAAAACCTTCAAATCTTTGTTCAACTGCTCTGGAAATCCTTCACTCAAATTCTTGCTCAAAATCTCTCTGTTCTTCATGTTTGCAATGTGAAAAATAAGCTAAGTCCATCGTGTATTTATAGAAAATTTCAAATTCCCACTCAAACTTTTCACAATAAATGCTTGACCTAACATGGCTTAGTAAGAACAGTTGTGCTTGGTGTATACTTCAAAATATCCAAAGCTTGGTTAACACATAAGATATCACTCAGTTAATGCCATGACTCGGTTAACCTTGCTAATAGTTACTGACTAGTAACTTCTCACTCGGTCTTGCTTAAACCGACTATATGCATTTAAAGCTCAAAACATATAAAACCATAGTGCATCTGGTTTCATGCAAATTTAGTATGTAAACACTAGATATAAAGAAATGTATGTTAGATATAACCGATTTGAATTTGTAGTTCCATACATACCTTTTCAACTTAGGTGGAAGGGGTGATGTCACCCAATCCAATGGATGAGGTGTCACTGACTGCATTGCTTGACTCGACATTATCACTTGATGCTTTTCTCCACATTGTATTTCTTATCCTCATGATATCCTCAATTGTATAGCCATTTTCATAAGTTTGTGTCGTTGGTGCTCAGTCTCTGCAATCTTTTCTTAAGTGACTGATTTTGTGAAAATGTAAACATGCCATACCAGTGTTTGTCCAGTTGTGAGATGTGCCTCTCTAGTTCTTTCTCATGTAATTAGCTGCTATATGTCCATACCTTCCACATGTTGTGCAATTAACCCATGTGTTGTAATCCCATGTATAATCATCACCTTGTCTTCTCGGTTGATAGGTCTTGCTTCATCTTAGTCCTGCATTCTTGTGATATGTGTCCATGCATGTTGCAAGTGCGACAATGTTTCTCCATGTAAGGTTTGTTAGGAGTCCTATTCAACTTAGATCTACACTCATGTACCTGATGTCCATAATTGTTACAACTATAGCAATAACCATTAAACTTAGGAATGGATTTAGGAATACCTTTAGCTTTGCTCCTGTAGACATTATATGTGTGGCCCAATTTTCCACAATGATAACATGATAGCTTCTTTGGCCTTTGATTTGTGTAGACATTCATTTTTTCAGCTGGTCTTAATGATTCTCCTTGCTTGGTGTAGCCTAATTCAGTAGTACTTCCAAGTCCTCTTTGACTGATCAGAAATTCATCAATTTTCTTAGAACTGTCTTCAACTTTCTGAATCATTTCATTATGTTGTTGTTGCATCTTGAATTCATTTTTCAATCTCCCATTTTCTTCTCTGAGTTCACTGATGTCTTCTAGTTTCCTTGTAAGCTCACTGTTCACTCAGTTAACTTCCTGACTTATAATAACCATCTGATTAGAAATTTCAAAGTGATGCTCGGTAAGTCTCAGTATCTCAAATTCCTTCTCTTGTAGCTTCCCAGTCATTTATCTCATATCTTCAATAGCTAAGTTCCTTTCTTGTTTGGGTTGCCTAGCATTATTCATGATATCAATCATTCTAACCATTTGTGTCTCTTGACCGATTTTCAAGGCTTTGACTTGTTTAGTAAGATGTAGATTCTTTTCAGATAAATCAGATATTGATGCTTCAAATATGTCAGATATACTGCTAGATCTAGATCTAGGTGTTTCAAATGGGTCATCTATATCTTCTTCATGATAATCAGTCTCATTGTACCGAATAGCCATATCCTTCCTCTGAATCAATAACTTTTTCAATTCATCATTTTCTTTCTTGTATTGTTTAATGAAGATTTGCATCTGAATATTTTGATTCTCAATAGTCTTGTCCAATCTATATCTTTCCATCCTAAGATCTTTCTTCTTCAGTTGTTAAACTTCCAAATAAGAGATCTAGCTCTGATACCAATTGTTGGGATTAGAAAGATAAAGTACTGAGAGGGGAGGGGTGAATCAATACCCTCAAAAAATTTCAACACTAAACAATATGCAATAGTATTTCTTAACTAACCGACTGAGTCCATTGTTTGTAACATACATTCAAATAACTTGTAAATGTAAAATGCATGTAAACAAAACAATAAATCATACATGAAAATAAGTACTCATGACTCACATATTTTGGTTACACAGAAACCCTTGTTAGAAGGTAAAAAATGCAATGGGGATGACACCCACAAATTCTTCACTATTGCGGTAAATAAAGTATGTTGATTAAGGCTACAATTGTTGATCACTTCCAATGATCTTACTCTATTAGGAGTAACAAAAGATTGACTAGATCTACCTTGTTAAAGGATTTTAGCCACACAAATTATGTGTGCACTCGGTTAAGAGATTTACATAAGATGGTTAAGTCTGCTCTGTTAAGATATCTTTAAATCTTCTACAATGGTTAAATTGATAACAATAGAATATCTATAAAATGACAACTTATGCTTCTCTGAATCAGATTTATGAAATGTCAAATAGATATCACCTCAATGTGATGAATACCATCTTCTATCCTGCTCGGTAGCCTTGTATGTTTCTGATAAACTGATACTGTCTCTGATAAACTTCTCTGTCATATAACCCTTGTTTGATCTCTGATGTCCTGTGTGCGGCTACTGCTTCATGATCTCATATATCATGCATGATCAACTTGCATCTCTAACAAGTCACATCAATGCCCCAGATATTGATGCAGAAAAGAGAATTGAAGAAAGGGCTAAAGCAAAAATAAAGATGAAGCTAGCAGAGAAAATCAGCCAAGAAGTGGCTATCAATAAAGTGAAATTATCTGAGGTAATAATCAAACTTGAATCCATTACTTAGAGAATTGTACAAATTTTGTTTAAATTATGCACTATAGAACAATTCACTACCTAGGTTAGTGAAAAGATTAAGAAGTTAGAAGAAGAGATCTTGGTCAGTGCAAATGCATCTCTAACCGAGCCTAATGCTTTTCAGAAGCATAGACTAAAAGTTCAAGAACTAAGGCGATTGAGATCATATTTGAGGAAACAGGAAGACACCATAAGTGACCAAGTCACTGAGCTACAAGCCGAGCTACTTCCACACCTGAAAATCATGGAGAGACACATGCAGAAGGCTAAAGCCTTAGTATCTACCCCAGAGATTTTAGTTTTGGAAAATATTTTTGATATGCATGCACAAGTTGGTCTAGAGCACATTTCTCTTGACACCTTGAAAGAGGAATGGGAAAACCTCTTGGCTTCATTGCAGAAAACCCACAAGCACATTTTTTACAAGCTGTAAGTAGATATTTTTTTTAATTGGCATTAATTTCAAAAAGGGGGAAAATCATGTATATGCCACTATGTACTTCACACCACCGAGAGCATGCACAAAGGGGGAGTTTTTAAGAATTTTGAAGAGCTTGTAAAGGAAGAGAGTCTTTGTATATAGTTTGTATTCACATAGAGTTAGTAATTTTTTGAGTTATTCGGTACATATACATAAGGTTTTGATACTATTGCCAAAGGGGGAGATTTTTATCTCTATTTGAGTATTAAGTATTGTCATTAGTATCAAATGAGTTCAATCGGTAATCATAAGTTACCTAGTCGGTAAAGGTTGGAATAAGGAGAAAAAAAGTCAGTCGGTTAAGCATACAAAGCCTTCACACCGAGAAGATACAAGGCATAATTTAAGGATATCAGAATACAGTTTAACCGAGCATGTTTACTGAGTTTTAGGAACTGTCACATACCGAGTCAGTGATCACCGAGCATTCTACACATAGTGAGCATCAGTTATTCACCGAACAACAAATGCAGTGATTATAGAGTTATTCAGGAAACAATATAGTAATTAATAATGGCACATATCTCTATGCAAATGGTTTACATGGATCTTTAAACGGTTTACCAAGATCGAGACATATTTAATATGGATGTAATCATTTAATTTTGTGATGATTCCTATGTAACGGTTAGATCTAGGTTATTTTTGTACACCATTGATCTTAGGTTTTCAAAGATGTAGTGGCCCTAATTAGGTCAAATCAGTTTGATATATAATTGTAAAAGATGTGGTTACATAGATTCACATGGCCTAGCAAAATCTAGGGTTGCATAGATTCGCATGGCCTCAGTGAGGTGGTTAGTCTAGCTTCCCAAGGGGAGTTCCAACTAACCACCTCATGAAGGCCATGGGAATCTACCAAATCCTATATTTTGCTAGGCATCTTAATTTCAGAATGGTTTGGATAGAAGGTGATTCTAATAACATAATCAAATTCCTAAATGGAGAGAATAGGGCTTCATGGACTATTGATAATCTTGTTAACTCTTCAATTAAAATTATTCAAACCTTCGATAGGTGTTTCATTTCTTATGTTATAGTATCATGCCTATTGTTTATAAGTGATTTGTAATGATGCACTTTGTATTATTTATCTAAATTGAGTATGTTGGTGAGGTCTATATTTTATTATTTCTCCATATAGTTTTTGCCTTATATCTATGCATGAAATAATGTTGTTTGTTTACATATGAAACTTGTATAATCTTACATTATATTCCTCATATACTTTTCTTAATGTTGTGTATGGTTGTTTGAAATTCTAATTATTATAATGTTAGTTGTTTGATCCTATCTTATTGTTTAGATCTCATAAATGAAGTGAAATTATGAGAAATTTATATCATTATTTTTCTTGCATTTGAAATTAATTTCTTCCTAATCTTATCATCTTTTGATCTTTTTTATGAGAACCAAAATAGATTTGGATCTAAAAGATACATCAAAAAGGTATATTCATATTCATATAAATTCTTTATGGAAAATTTGAAAATATTTCAAATCTACATTACTTAAAAGCCTCGAGATAAATTATTTCTTAATATATTTGAAAATCTTGACTGATTATCTGTATCTAAAATTTGATTTACTGATAAATTCCCCTCAACGAACTACTCGCATAGACCACCTTTTTATTTTACATAGTCAAGACCTAACTATAAAGGAACATTGGAGAAGAATTTCCTTCTTTTCAAGAGGAGTAAGTGATATATCATTCACTTAGAGTTGGTTGTGCTAAAACCACCATGAACAAGAAACGCTCCCCAAAAGAGTCAATAAAGAAGGAAGCATCAACTTGAATTTATCCAAAAGGAAAACAAATAGAAATTAAAGCTCCTATTCCAAATCAAACCTTAGATAAATGAATTTAACACAAATTAACAACATAAGAAATCAAAACTACATTACTATTAACTACACATAAATTTGATTTTCTCCAATGATGGCTGAAATGTGGATTCTCTTTTACACAAAAGGTGCCTATTTTTACAACATATAGTTAGCCAAAAAGAACAAATGAAATGGAAGGAAAGATGCCTCAATTTATAGATTTTGGGCAAAGGTAATGGAGGGTGATGATGTGATTGAAGATCAATGGTGAAGGATAAATGACAAGACTTCCCTAGGATTGAGTAGAGAATGGAGGGTCATGATGGAGGTTGTTGGAATATGGAAATATAAGATACACTTATAAAAAATAGTAAGTTTTTGCAACAATGAAGAATGTGGAGGATCTGTGGATTTAAAATCTTGTTTATCTATAGAATTTGGTGGAGAGAATATAACAAATATAAAATTATATTATTATTTAATTTTTTAGCCATGTGAGGTGGAAAATAGGTGTGAATGGATAATAAAATTATTGAATAATGTGACATATAGAAAAGGGACCAATTTAATAATATAATTATTTAATTACGTGGAGTACATTAGCTGGAGGAGATTTGACTAGATGATGTAATTATTTAGTTGAGCAGGACAAGAGTGTACTAGGAAAATATTATGTGTCTAAAGTAGGTATACAATTATGTTATTATATTCACATGCTAACCTTAGATCTCGAGTTTAGTTGAAAAGCTTTGTCTAAAAACTTATTATATCCTAAGTCTTTTGGCTTTGGTTAGATCAAGGAAGTTGTTAATTTATTAGTAAGTGGGAAATGTAGATTAAATTTTTATATGAGCCCTAGGTTTATTGATAAAGTGGTTTTAGATGTACCATTAGATGTGTGTGCATTGTGTTTGGAAGCCCCTATGTGTATGACATGAAATTTGTTTAGTACCCAAGTGAATAGTATTGTTTGACTAGAGACAAATGAAGCTTCATGTTGTTTTCTTACAAAGGAAAGGAGTAACCCAAGGTCTCGATTCATCATATGGGGATGATATTAAGTAGAAGTGTCATGATATCTAATTTGAGTGGAGAGAAAGAATGTTGATAAAGTTCATTCAAGTTCAAGCTCTTTGATATTAATAAATCTTTAAGATTATTAAAGGCAATTTTTTTTTGTAATTATTAGTTGGAATGGTGCAAGGTGCAAGGTCCAATGACAATCATGACATCCACTTAGAAGTGTCATTTTTATTTAAGTCAATAAACTTTGGAGAGCATAAACTTTTCTATTTGGTAGGTGTGATCTATAAATAGATCGATTAGATTATATGGCAACAAGGAGTAACCCAAACAAAAAGGTTTTGCTGCTTTCTAATATTAAAAACAAGGAGTAGCCCAAACAAACACCCTTATGAAGGAAGAAAAAGGTTTTAGGATAGAGTCAAATACTTGGATGTTAGAGTATGTTCAATATAATATTGAACATCTCAATGCCAGATTCAATTAATAACAAATGTGAGAAAAACTAAGTTTTTGTCTTCTATGAGAAAGTATGTAGTAGTTTCTTAACCATCAAGGTAGTTTTGCACCAAAAAGTGACAAATTATTATGGAAGCAAAATAATAGCTTTGCTAATAATAATTCAACTTCAATCTAATCTGTTTTGTTCAATAAGAAAGTAGTAATTCCTTAATCATTTTTTAATGACAAGAAGTGGTTTTGTAATCCACTAGAAAATATCTCATAGTATTCCAAAAGCGATCATTCAAGCGCAAAAGCCATCAAGACAATTTATCATAGACTACATAAACTTTATGCATTTAATCTCATGATATTCCAATTTTCAAATATCTCATAGTATTCCAAAAGCGATCACACACTCAAGTGCAGAAGCCATCAAAACAATTTATCATCAAGACAATTTATCGTAAACTGGGGAAACTTTATGCATTTAATCTCATGATATTCCAATTTTCTAATTATTTAACTTCCTTGGGCTTTTCAAGTTCCACTATTAACTATTAAACATAAATAAATTGGTAAATGCAAAATAGAGCATGAAAAGACATTGTAATTAATATTAGAAGTGACTTAAAGAAAGTTAACAGTTCCATTAGAGCGTGATTAAACAATAAAACCTCAATCTTTTGGCAGGTGCCCTCACACCGACATGAAGTTAATGATGCCAAAGGCGATTATACCGGCCATTAAAGTGGACGGCACTAAACTACAAAACCCAGATGCTTTCTTTATTAATTTTAAAATCATAACGACCGTCTTTTACTGCACAAATAGTGTGTGACGTTATTATTAATCAATGGAAGCTTCTTATATTTAACTAGATTATATGATTATTATTATTCTTTTATATTGTCGGCATCAATTTAGTCCACCTTATCTAGGGTTTCTCTATAAAGACAAAACGCCAAGGAATCTATTGCCTTGCTAAATTATTTCTTTTAAACACTAAACTAAAGTCCACAAAAAACAATGTTCCATTCAATGCTTTGTAGTCAAAGGAAATGGCTAGTCTTAACTTTGATTCAAGAAAGCTTAACTTTGGTTCAAGAAAGAGTGAAAAGCTTACAATAATGATAAGAAATGCTAAGATGAAAGTGAAAGCCAATTAAAGTCAAATTACCAAAAGAACAAGGAAAATTAGAGTGGAATTGTGCCTACCTAGCTTGAAGACTATCTTCCATAATTTGAAATATTTTCTTAGTGAATTATAGGTATAATTTTTCAAATTGCACTCATTATTAAGATAAGGAAAGGTTAAAAAATTGTGAAGATTGTAAAATTATATTTATTTTGTAATTAGATTTAAGTATTAGTATTTTTTTAAAGTTTCATTCAATGGTAGGTAGAGTTTTAATATTATTTTTTAAATTATATTTTTTTTCATATGTAGTAATAAGTGAGTATTTTTTGAAAGTATTAGAAATATATTTTTAAATGTAGGATAGTTATGTCATAGAATATAATTATTTTTTGTTGGAAAATATTATATTTATTAATTATTAATGATAAAGCATTATATTTGCATCAGATCAAAATTTTCTAAAAATCAGAAAGTCTACTTCACCCATGAAACCTTGCAACAACATATTATATCTACTAATACTACTAATCTACCATGCATCTTCCCAAAACCATGCTATTGTTCAGTCAAAACCTTGGGTTTACAGTTTTAGTACCACCACCCTAGATTCTAACAAAAAATGCCTCTCGAGCAAACCAACTGCTCACCAATTTTGCAGATCAGAGCATCTCACTTGGAATAAAAAAATACAATTGTCTGGAACATTTTGCAAAACAAATAAACATGATAGAAAAAAGGGAAATGACCACACCTGATGATGGTCACTACATTAGTCTTGCTCGTCGACTTGAATCTTGTGAATTTGTAAATATTCCCTTTTAGTGGTATGTTTCTTTCATGTTCTTCCTGTACTTGGTTCATATGCCAGTTTTTGAGAAGTTTCCCTACATGTTTCTGTCTGGTGGGTGGTCTGCTCAACCAAAGATTTTGAAATTCTTGCCATACTTGTGAGAGGCATGCATCCCGGAGCCATTGTTAGCCCATTTCCTATCACTTTAATATCTTGTTGAAAATGACCCTTGTTTCTACAAAATCCTAAAAATTTGCCCAAGGTATGAAGGAAATAGGTTTTTACTTGTCTTTAGGGTTTCAAAAATCATTGTTTACATCCTTAAAACCTACCTATTTATTTTCCTTCGTTACTTTTCCATGCCACTTAAGTCTCCCTTTCTGCACGTGCTCTAAGTTACGTTGGGCGGGGCCATGTTCTTCATTGTGTTTTCTACCTAGCGGGCCTGTTGTTCCCCTAAGTCCTAGGTAAATATTTCCTAAGTCTCAGCGTCATTTAAAGGTTGATCATCGCTATAACTATTCCCGATCACCCATCGCTCATCAAAATTCCTCTTTTCAAGCCTGTACGATGTTCGTTCTTTCATTGTTATATGTTTCACTGAGCAATTGTAAGAATTACCTATCGACATATGTTTCTTCGATGTTTCTATCGGGTGAAAGAGGAGCTTCGATGAAATTATTCTTCAAGTGTCTCGATCTCTGATTGGTTATCGACATATGTTGTGGCAAAAGTTCCATTATTGAGTAAAACCCTGCATGGTTTGAGTTGATCAAACATTGGTCATGATCCCGCTATGAAAATTTGTCAGATATTTAGTCTTTATGACATCATGACAGTCTGCCATGTAGTCAGTGGGGTGGAGGTTCGAGAAATCTTATTGCATCACTAGGAATCGTTCTAATCACCTCATCGGTGATTGGAAGTAATGTTTTCATGTTCATGCGATGACCTTTCTTGCATCGTTGTGTGTCTCATTGATCAATATTAAGCATTGTTGATTGACATCAGTTTTATCGATAAATCTATCGAAGGCAGGCAATGATCGCTGGAGAACATTTTTGGGCTTTGCGATTGTCAATGGTTTCATCGGGATGGCTTATAGCGATGGTGGGGCCGATGGCAGACTCAAGTAAAAAGTAAAGTGCAGTTAGATCTGGGAAGATCCAACGATTGGCATAATACCGCTATAGAAAGTGCTCGAATGTTATTGATCGTGGCATCGTGATGACTGTTTGATCTTCCACTAGCCAAGGTCAAATGAAGAGGTGGGTCCTCTGGTCAACAGATGTTGATGATTATTTCCTTCTGATTGGTTGTTGTGGGTGATGTGGCCAGTCATTTTTAGGGCTTTGTCAACCATTCTGCTGATTTATGGGGGCCGCATGATGTGTTGGGAAAGACAAGGATCAACGGTCGTGTTTTAAAATTTATTGCTTAACCATTGCAAGCCAGAATGTTTGAATTTTTGAGAGGTTTTCCTGCGAGTTGTTGAGCTTGAAGAAGCTAAAAATTGAATGCGCCTAAATATCTGATTCTTTGTCTGATTTGATCTCATCTAGCTATTTTTAAAAAATTTTAACTATAGACGAACGACTGGTTATTAAATGCTTTGGTGGTCATTCTACCAGTTCTGATCCTGTTCACCACCAAGAATGATTTTGAGGGGACACTTGTCTGATGAAGGTGTTTATGTTGTGAAAGAGTGGTAATCATTCTTTCCATTATTTACATAGAAGAAGGCACAAAGGGTCTTCATGATGATTTTTCATATCCTTGTGGCTTGCCAGTTAGGGTTTTGGCCTTAATTGAGGATAAAATTTGATCTGTTGCTTCTAGATTTTGTGGATGTCTTTTCCACAATAATTGCCTAATTGTTGTAGGTGGTTAAAGTAGTTGTTAAACCTAATTTTTCCCTAAATGATCCAAAGCTTGTTGCAATCCTTTATAAGGATTTCCAAGATCATTTAGGAAGGGTCTTTATGCAAAAGGTCTTCTGCAAGGTCTTTTTGCGGTCATCGTTTGGTTGAGAAAGATGTCTAAGGTCTAGTCTCTTCTTGGTTTCAGAATACCCGCTGATGATTTGTTCTCAGTCTAGGGTCTAACATATTTATATCTAACTATATTTTGCATGAAAGGGAAAACTTCTGATCTTCATCTATATTGGAGTTTTTGAATCTTGAAGCAAGGTGTATACATAGGCATGAATCCTCATACATAATATAGTTATCCAGTCTCATATCTCTCCTATGTGTTCATCTTATGCGTTTTGAGTTTTCTGACTCACTCCATAGATTTTATCTATGTATATGTTGTCAATCCTTAGTTCTGATCTAGGATTAGAATAAATGATGCTATGGATGAAACATAGATCCATTGGGTTTGCAGAGGGGTTTTTGTAAGTAGTGTGGGTTTCGGTAATTATGTTTATGGCTTGGATCTTTGACGAAGAATAGTAGTTGGTTTCTATATTCTGTAGTGCATTAGAGATTTTTCCCAGAGGATAAGGCACTGGTTAGGAATAAGTATATTTTGCAGTGATATATGTATGATGTGGTTTGGTTATATCCCTCAAATTTCAATCATAACCAATCCCAATTCTTTTGAAATATTGAGGTTATAGGGTTGTATGTTTATCATGGTGATTAAGAATCAATGAATGACTGGTTATCATTTAGTATTTTCTCACCATCCCATATGTCATATGAATCTAGAGAAGGTTGTGAAGTATTGAATATTGAGTTGGATTAGGTGTACCAGCCTTGGTTTTGCTGAGCCAAAAGTGTAGAGGGTAGTTTTGTCCCTATAGTTGGTCAATTTACCTACAGATCTCCTCAATTTGGAACTAACCCCTCCTTAAAATTTGTCTTAGGTATATTGGTGTCTCTCTGAGTGTAAAATCTTTTTTCAGGAACCAAAAAAATGGTCACTCTACTGGGGAATAGAGATGCAATAGTCATGTTGAACCTAGTTTGATATCTCTAGTGTTGTAAATTTGGTTAAATAACACAGGTTTCAAGTTGAGTTTTTCTCTTGTCCTGCTTATTTATCTTATCCAGTAGTTTACAATTGAAGGTCATAGAGTCATGTTTTGAAAAAAATTATATCATCTCACCAACTCTGAGTGGCGACTCTAAAGTTCTTTGTTTGATCAGTGCATGCTTAGAATGAAAATACGAAGAATGTGCAATTTCGATAAACAATTTTTAGACCTTGGTGAAGTTTTGTTGTGTTGATAGAAAAAGGATGCAGAGAGAGTTTTCAGTGGTTAGAATATTTGTCCTCTTCAAGGAGGTGGTGACTCTATAAAGAATTTAGTGAAGAAGGCTTCAGATCTATGAAGGTTTTCCCGCCAACGGGTTGAGTTTCAACCATAATACTTCCAGGTACTTTTTATTTTCATTGATGAACTACAACTGATTTGAATAAACTATATGACTTGAAGATCTATGATTTTAGATCACTGAGTTTCTGATTAGATATGTAAGATGATTAAATTAGTAATATGTTGTCATTGATGTCAACTAGTTTTGGCAATACTTATCTTGTAATTTACTATACCCAAACATCTGGAGAAAGAAGAAGAAAAGAGATGAAGAATAGATATATCTACATGAGGAAGATGGAGATGACAAATAAGGATAAGGAACACATTAGATACATTATGAATGAGTCTATAACCTTATGTTATTGACTTGATTATGTTGCATTCATCTATGATGAAGGATAGAGAAAAATGCACAAAGTAGTGTTGTTGGTTAAAGAAGCATTCCAGTATACACCGGCACAGTGTAGTGTATACCGAGCACAGTATAAACCAAGCTTGTGTTCACTGACACATTTCTTTGTTAACCAAGCAGAAGAAAAGAACTAAATGACTGGTTTAGCCAATGGAAGTTGATGAGCTGGAAAGTGTTATGATTTTGAGGATGAAGATAATGTTTGTTACGAAGATCGATGACTAACAAAATTTGAAGAAGATTTAAGGGATTGAAATAAAACATGTTACTAACACATCAGCCAAAGAAGGTTTAAAGCGACAAAATCAACAAAGGAGATTAAGCAGCAAAATCTGATGGATGGAATTAAAATGGTTTACTTGTCTATTTAAGAGACTAGGATTTCATGATGAAATCATGTCGAAAGAAGGAGATTGCAGAGATATCATGTGAACAAGCTTCATGCATGCCTGATCAGACTAGTTAAGGAGAACCGAACTGCAGTGATTATCGAGCATCAGAAAGCTATAACTGAGCAATAGTAAGTTACTGAATATTGATTGAAATAGAATTGATATATTGAGCAGAGGATTTGAATGAGCTTAACATAGATATGATAATCTACAGTTGAAGTTGTGTTGTAATCAGATCAACTACTGTTACATTTTAACCATTGTAAATAGATAAATCTCTTAACAGAGTGGACTAGAAATTCTTGTAATGTCATTCATAGAGTGTACATTTGTTATACTATCAACCCCATAGCGAATGCTGGTTGGATGATAATGGTTGGTCTAAAATCCTCTAACAAGGTCACACCTCACAGTGTGTTTGTAACCTTTAACAGGGTTGGGTCTTCACCGACCTCACTTCAGAAGAGTGAACAATTTTTGGGTTGTCGGTCCCAAGTGGTTTTTCCCTTCACAAAGTTTCCACATTAAATCTCTTGTGTTATGTGTTGATTGTGATGATTGTTTGTTGTCATACTTTACATGTTTCATATTGGATTTGATCGGTAAGAACTATATGTTATTAATTGGTAATCGGTAAAAGCACATACATAATACTATTTTATGTTACTGATCTGTAGAAGTTTTAGTAAATTGTTTTTGGATATACATTTTGTGATTGGGACTGTGGATAATTGATTCACCCCCCTCTCAGTTATTCTAATAATTGGTATCAGAGCGTTGGTTTCTTGGAACAGAGTTTTAAGGACTTCAGCACAAAGATCTAAAAATGTGTAAGAGGGAAGTGTCAAAGCTAAACAAGGATAACTTCACAGTATGGAAAAGTTGAATGAAGTTGAATGTATTTGGAATTGGGAATTCTACCCTTACACTAATGGAGAATGGCTACATTGTATTGCCCACTGGTCCCTTGACCCTTGATCAACTAAGAGATAGGCATGAACATAATGTTACTATGATGGAGATTGTTGCTGCCTGTATAGATGCCGAATTTGAAGATATTAAAAATTGCACTACTGCTAAAGATATGTGGGATAAACTTGCTCAAGTTTATAGTGGTGATGTGAATGTCAAAAGAGCCAGAGCTGAAAGCTTAAGGGGAAGATTCGATGATATGAAGATGAAGGAAGGAGAAAATATTGTGCAGTACACAAATAGACTAAAAGAGGTAGTCTATGCTATTAGAGCATTTGATGGTGTTATTGACAAAGAGACAGTGGTAAGAAAAGTTCTCAGAACCTTATTGCTAGTTTATGAAATTAGAATATCTGCAATTCATGAAACTAGGTCTGCATCTGGTAACAAACTTACTCTTGATAATCTCATTGGTAAGCTTACAACCTTTGAACTGAATAACTTTGATAATAATGTTGTACCATCTATTGAATCTACTTTTATGTCTTCTCTGAAGATTGGTAAGTCTAGTAGCAAAAATAAGAATGATGATAGTAATAGCAATACTAATGATGAGCTTGATGAATGTGAAGCTCTTATGGCCAGAAGGTTACCTAAAGGTAAATGAAGATGTAGATGTAAATTACATTTAGCATGCTTTAGTTGTAAAGAGGTTGGTCATAATGCTTCTAGATGTCCACACAGGAAAGATGATGATAGAAACAAACACCGATCTGGTGAAGGAAGCTATGGGAGAAGAGGCAACATAAGTTACCAACACTACAATAGAGACAACCGAGACAATAATGACAAAGGCAAGAAGGTGTGCTACATTGCAGAAGAATATGTCACTGATATTGACACTGATGAAGATGTGGAGGTAGTATTTGTTGCAATGAAGGATGACTGATGAAGGGTGCTCCCCTTAATACCACAAACACGTAACAGAAATAAAGAAACAACAACAATTTGCAAGAACAGAAAATGGGCTTCTTATTATCTCCACAAATCTAGAATTAAAAACTTTCAGAATTACAATATGCAAAGCCACATGGGCATTCCCTTACAATATTTTATAGGAAAAAGCCTTGAATCAATGCCCAAAACTGTCCCGAACTGCCTAAGACAACACTACAACCTTCCTTATATAGGCAATTTCCATTGCCTGAGAAGGTTCCAGAAATTTAGCCTTTTAGGGCCGACCAAACGTAGAATTATTTTATTTTACAATTTATTACATCAAAGTCGGCTCAAAATAAATTTTGAAACCCAAACATAAATTTTGAAGGAAAATCATTTTCCACCATTTTAGGTGACCCAACTTTCGAAGAACATAAGTCATCACCCATTGACCCGATTGACTATTATAACCCCATTTCGAAAAGGGCGCGAGGAGCTTTACAACACCTAAATCAAGAAAGCTTCATTCAGCCCAAAATTTGACCTCATCCGGGGCCTCTAAAGCCTTCAAAACTGAGTTCAAAGTTTCTGCACGCTGCTGCCAATATTGAAAATCTTCAATATCTACAAAGCCAGACTTGAATTGTCAATGAAACTTTACTGGCAGGCTGATATGACCAAAATGAACCTCCAGGGAAGAAATCAGAACATTCTAAGATCAGATGACCAACTTACTAAAAATAGCAAGTTTCCACAAATAGCAGATCTATACAAGGTAGCCCTTATTGAAAAGCAAACAAAAACATTTTTGGGTGATGCAAGATTGCTCTTACACCCAGGATGCTCCTGCATCAGACACCCAGGGTAATTTGAGAGGTGACCCTATCACGACTCGGGTGTGTAGAGGAAAACCAAGACAGTTAACCTCCTCCTTTGTTAGCCATGATGAATCTTCAATAGCTCGTTCTTTCCATTTGACCAAATATTCTTCATATGTCCTGTTCCTTGTGCTTCTGCCAACCCAACTATCTAGTATGTCCTCAATCTCCTTGATATCTGAACTAGTTGTTGGAATACTCCACTGTTCTGCTGTGATCTCATCTTCAACACCCCCTTCATGATACTCTGTCAAATCTGAAATGTTAAATGCTAGTGAAATATTCAGCTCAGTAGGAAATTCTACCTCATATGCATTTCATGAATCATGTTTCTTCAGTATCTTACATGACCCAAACTTCTTCATTTTCAACTTGTTATATGTACCAACTGGAAATCGCTCCTTCTGCAAATGAGCCATGACTTCATCTCCAACCTGAAATTCCTTATGCCTCCTTTTCTCATCTACCTTAGCCTTATACTACACATTCATCTTGGTAATATGCTTCCTCACCTCCTCATAGATGTTCTTCAAACGTTCTGCAAAATCCTCAGCTTCAACACTACTTATTTCTCCTTTATCTATCTTTCTCAACTCGGATGCATTTTTGGGGCTACTTCCATATACAATCTATGGATGATGTGATAAACTAAACTTTAAATCTATCTTCAACTCTTCACTTTCTGCTAGTGTCATTCTGTGTGCTGCCTTATTTGGAAAACTGGCTCCTGGAATCAGGTCCATTTGATGACTGATCTTTCTTACTAGTGGTAATCCATCAGGCACATTATCGGATACAATATCCTGAAACTCATTCAATAATTCTACAACTTCTACATGTACATCTTCTACTTCCTTTTTCCCAGCTTTTGGAATTAAGGTAAAACACATATGCTCATGCCTCATACCATCTGAGAAATTTCCTCTATCAACAAAATTTATTCTTGCATTACCACGTACCTTTTCTTTTATTTTCTTCGATGGTTTTAGCTTATGTCGCACTCCATCCTTTGTCAGGGAATAGGTATTCGCACGACCATCATGTACAACACATCTGTCAAACTACCAAGGTCTACCCAACAACATATGACATGCATCCATAGATATGATATCACATAGTACCTCATCTTGGTAACCACCAATCTTGAACTTTACTAGGCACTATTCACTGACAATGACCTTGTGGTCATCCTGCACCTAGGCAACCCGATATGGATGTGGATGTTTCTACCTCTTGAGCTTCAACTTTCTCACCATCTCTTCTGACACCAAATTATCAGTACTACCACTATCAATAATCACCTCACAACACTTACCCTCACACTTGCACTTGGTGCAAAACAGGCTCCTTCTTTGCTCAGGTTCATTTTCACCACTCAACAGGACTTTTTTGTTAATCAGCATTTCTCCTCTTTCAGCATCTTCAGAATGTGATGATCTGACATCTTCATCTACATGTGCAACTCTGGCCTAGCCTTCGTTCCTCCTATCTATCCCTCCTTGGCATTGAGGACATTCAAATTCCCTATGACCTTCTCCACAATGAAAACATGTTCCACGGAAGCCTCCTCTTCCTAGACTTTGTCCTCTTCCTCTTCCTCTCTGATCTTGGAAATGACTAAAATTATCTCCTCTCTGATTTTGACTGTTACTAGCCTCATCCTACTTTTTTGGATCTTTATTTTGATCTCCATATGACCGTCCACCAGATCTTCCATCACAACCTCTTCCACTTTGTCTGCTCTCAAACTTCTTGTTCAGTTTTTCCTCTACTTTTAGGGCAAACTGGTATGCCTCTTCAATACTATTCATTCGAACCAGATTCAGCTCCTCCTGAATGCTCTACCTTAGCCCATTAAGGTAACGTGCAACTTTCTCCTTGTCAGCTTCTCCATGGCCTGTTCTGATGAGGATTCGATAGAAATCCTCTATATAGTCCTGAACAGATCTTCCTGCTTGCTTCAAACTTTGCATTTTCTTCAGTAGGTCAAGCTCATAATCAACCGGGATGAACTGTCACTTCAATTTATCCACCATCTGCCCCCATCTAGTTTTTTATCCTTTCCTCTTTGATTTCACTCCAACTGAATCTCTTGCCACCAGATCTTCGCATGACCCTTCAGTTTGGCCTTCACAAACTTGACCTGATCAGGGTCCTCGATATCTTCATACTCAAAATATTCTTCACATTCATTGATCCAGTCGATCAATTCCTCTGGTTTAAGATTTCTAGAAAATGTCAGAACCTCAATCCTAGGTCTTTTTCAAATCTTGGAAATGGCTCAGAAAAGTCTTTCTTCCTCCCGGTTCACAACTTCAACTTCTCCTTCTTGATCTTCTTCTTTGGCTTCATCCTCACTTTCATCTTTGACATTAAGATTCATTCCTCTGTGAATCTCCTCTTGCAATGCTCACACTTATCTTTGTAGTGCCCTAACCTCAGGTGTTCCAACACCAGCTCTTCCACCACATTCCCTTTGTGGAGGCATTTTCATGATTATCGCTGAAACCCTAACCATGGTCTTGGTGCAAACTGCCTCACAGTCGGCGATCTATTTACACAGAAACCCTAACCCATGATCTTGATGCAAACTACCTCACAATCGGTGATCTATTTACACACTCAGGAACTCCTGCTCTGATATCACTTGATGAAGGGTGCTCCCATTAATATCACAAACATGTAACAGAAATAGAGAAATAACAACAATTTGCAAGAACAGAAAATGGGTTTCATATTATCTCCACAAATGTGGAATTACAAAATTTTAGAATTACAGTATGCAAAGTCACATGGACATTCCCTTACAATATTCTATAGGACAAAGCCTCAAATCTGTTGGTACTCAAAAATACAGCATGAGTTTTTGAGCACCTTGTTAAAAATTTTGCTTTCTGACCCCATTAGGTGCTTTGATGCCTATTTTCCCAGGTGCATTTTTTAAGTTTCCCATGCATGTCAGATGTTCATTACCCTTGTTTTATCATTAGAAGACATCTTAGATCATCACATTTAATTTTCAAGTTGTTTCATGATGTCTTGTTTTGAGCACTTTTCCAAAATCTGCATTCGTCCCTAAGTGTCAAATTGTTGTACCAGGCCCTGTTTGCCTTTGAATATTTTTTGCCCTATTGAGTCTCATAGCCCACCACTTTGAAAATGTGTTAAATTTATATCAAAAAATTTATGTTTCAAAGCTCAAGCCTTTCCGAATCCATTTGCCGATCTGATTCCATATGCAGTTTCTAATAATTTGATGAAAGATTAGTTACATACTTTAGCCGGAGGCCCTGTTTAGTTGATTGTATCTTTTTCCTAGAGATTGATCATAATGTGCCAATTATTGAATCATGTTTTAGACATGGGAATGAGTCATCATGCCAATTTTTATCTCCCCATGTGTTCATTTGGTCACTTTTCCAGAGCCATTCCATTTGCAGATTGTCAATATTCTCTGGGTGTGCATTGTTCAGATTTCCAGTCACATTTTTTTTATCATAACTCAAAAAATACAAACTGGGTCAGGCTGAATTTTACATATGTTTGAGATGACCATGTTTTTATTGTAAAAGTTTTCTTTTAGAAAAACCCAGTTTGAAAATCAAAAGTTATGGTCATCTGAGTACTGGAAGCCATAAAAAATCAGCAATGCTTCATAAAGTTTAGTCCCACATTTCTCCCAATTTCGAAATTTGAAGTGTTTATATGGAATGCTCCAAAAATATGAAGTAAATCAAAGTGATGGAAGCTATGCTTGCCCAGGCTTGTACGTTCACCTCGATTTTCATGCCAATGGGCCTAGAAATTTTTTTACAAAAAGGGGACACTTGTCAAGAGGTCTCTAAGTCTCACAAAGGAAAAAGCTCATTCTGAGATTTGGAGACTTAGTCTCCAAATCTCCAAATCTCCAGATCTCTAGATAATTATTCTGAGATTTGGAGACTTAGTCTCCAAATCTCCAAGTCTCCAGATCTCTAGATAATTATTCAGAGATCTAGAGACTAAAGGAAGTCTCCAAATCTCATAAGGAAATATAAAGAGAGGAAATGATTATGAGACTTAGAGACTTAGTCTCCAAGTCTCCAAATGGCTATTCAGAGATCTAGAGACTAAAGAGATTTCTCCAAGTCTCTAAAAGAAACTATGGTCAAGGAAATGATTCAGAGACTTAGAGATTAATGTAGTCTCCAGATCTCCAGATGGACTGGGGTTAAAGGTGAGTTTGTCCAAACATCCAATGAAATGGTGACAAGTGGCAAGTTCTGGTGGCATGTGTAGATTTTAAAGGTTTTAAAAAATTTAAAAAGTTATAAAGTTCAGACTTTGGAGAAATTTCAAAATTTTTTAACAACAGAGTTGTTCACGGGAAAATATTTGGGAGATACATTTTTTATCAGAATATGGCAGTATAATATGTTTTTGAAAATGCCAGAAGATGACGGATGCAATGATGGCAGTTAGAACCAGATCAAATCAAGTTGTTGAGAGCAGTAAAGGCTTTTAATCCGCGAGTAGATTTTGGAGAGATTTTTTTTTTTTCCAAAATTGATTGATTTTGCAGATCCAGCGGGAGGAATGAATTAGAATTGCATGGTGATAGGAAAAGAGGGTACAAAGGACTAAATCATATTTCAAGGAAGAGCAAAGGATAAATTAATCAGATTTCCAATAGATGAGCAGATTTTATGCAAAAAAGGACAAAGTAGATCAGATTTTGGAGGTGCCTGAGAAGATCAAATTTTTAGAGAAGAGAGAAGGCTATGAGATTAGATTGCAGAATGGACAGGTGTTGGTCAAGTATAGATTTTAGGGTTTCTTCTGCTTCTTTTTATTCTCTTCTCTTCTCAGTTGTAAGGGTTCTTGGTTCCTGTTCCTTTTTGGTTCCAGTTCCTGTGGTTGCTTTGTTGTGAGTAGGCCCCTAAATGGTGAATATTGAATATCTTGTTGTAGAGCAAATTTCCCAGTCCTGTGTCTAAATTCCAAAAATTTTAAGCTTTGTATGTATTGAGACAGACTCATTTTTAATAAGATACAGTGCAATTTCTATCTTACCTTGTTACTGTCTCCTTGCTCTGTGTTTTGCTCTTGTATGTTTTAATTTGTGAGGCATCTGAAATTATACCAGCTACTAGGTAGTCTGTCTAATTATTTGTGAGTTTCTCTCAAGGAGAGGATTAAATTTTATAAATAATTTTAGAGAATAGACATATGTGTTAGGATTTGATGATAACACCATAAGATTGACAGGATAGTTTGTAAGGCATCCTATCCAGATTGCATGTAGTTTGTAAGACATTCTACTGTATTTCCTTGAAATCTTCCTGTAGATTTATATTCAGACTATTTTGCCCAATGGAATAGGCACTGGCTGGATGTTTGTTATACAGTCATCTTTATGTCATCAAGCACAAAATAGACATTACCAGTTCTTTTATATTTTTAAGTCCATGCATACTATGAAAGGATTGTATCCTGGTGATATAGTTCAGATTGTTGATTCCTTGGAGAGAGAATTAGAGGTTAACCTTCCTTGAGTTGAATTCATAAAAAGAAGAAGGATTTATGTCCTTATTTCCATTGTCAATGCTATTACATTTATAGTTTCTATTGTCAAGCTCTGTATCAGGAGATTCTCAGCTATCTATAGAGTGATCTTTTGTTGAAGTGATCTGAAGCCTAAATAGCATGACAGTGAAGACCAAATCCACTAAATAAAAGCTTACTTGAAATATGGTAACCTATTCATAGGCAATACCTGCCTGAGTCTTGTGGAGCTTGAAGCAGAAGGAGGATCTTATCCAATCCTCATCAATTAGGATTTTCTTGCAAACTTGGAGCCCCTTTTAACTAAGAATCAAGCCCATACCTTTGCCAAGTTTGACCCTACAAGAAAAATCTATAACAAAATCAATGCCCAGAATTGTCCCGAACTGCCTAAGACAACACTACAACCTTCCTTATATAGGCAATTTCCACCACTCGAGAAGGTTCCAGAAATTTAGCCTTTTAGGGCCGACCAAACTTAGAATTATTTTATTTTACAATTTATTAGATCAAAGTCGGCTCAAAATAACTTTTGAAATCCAAACATAAATTTTGAAGGAAAATTATTTTTCGCTATTTCAAGTGACCCAACTTCCGGAGAACATAAGTCATCACCTGTTGACCCGATTGACTATTATAACCCCATTTCGGAAAGGGCGCAAGGAGATCTACAAAAATTAAATGAAGCAAGCTTCATTCAACCCAAAATTTGACCTCATCCGAGGCCTCTAAAGCCTTCAAAACTGATTTCAAAGTTTCTGCACCCTACTGCCAATACTGAAAATCTTCAATATCTACAAAGCCAGACTTGAACTATCAATGAAACTTTACTGGCAAGCTGATATGACCAAAATGAACCTCTAGGGAAGAAATCAGAACATTCCGAGATCAGATGACCAACTAACTAAAAATAGAAAGTTTCTACAAATAGCAGCTCTGCACAAGGTAACCCTTATTGAAAAGAAAACAGAAATATTTTTGGGTGATGCAAGATTGCTCTTACACCCAGGATGCTCCTGCATCAATGACTCAGAGGAAGATGAAAGGTATGTAGAGACAAAACTTATCTCTAAGGTTCATAAAAATGATACATGGATCATAGATAGTGGATATACACATCACATGACTGGTGATGAAGAGAAATTTGATCATCTTGAAGAACACAATGGAGGATCTGTTAGAATGGGTAATGATGCACCTTGTATGGTTAGAGGAAAAGGATCCCTGATGATAAATGATAAAATTAGATGTGACAATGCTTATTGGGTAAAAGGTCTAAACTATAATTTGCTAAGTGTGGCACAGATGAACAATTCAGGCCACTTAGTTGCTTTTGAGAGCAAGAAAGTGAAGATATTTGATGATGGAGGAAGACTTATTGGAACTGGAACACAATCGAGAGGTAATTTGTTTTATCTTGATAATGATCAGTCTTCTTGTTTAATGATGAAAGATGAAGATGCATGGTTGTGGCATAAAAGGTTATGTCATGTGAATTTTGATAACATGATTAAGATCAGTAAAAAGAAAAAGGTTAGAGGTCTGCCTAACTTATCTAATCCTGATCATGTTATGTGTCATGAATGTCAGAAAGGTAAAATGACAAAATCTAGTTTCAAAAGAAAAGATTATTCAACAAATAGATTACTTGAGTTAGTGCATACCGACCTATGTGGTCCTATGAGAACTCAAAGTTATGATGGAGACAGATATTTTATTCCTTTTGTTGATGATTATACTAGATTAATGACAGTCATGTTCTTGAAGGAAAAATCAAAGGAATTTAAGATGTTCAAGTGGTATAAAGAAAAATTTGAGAAAGAGACTGGTAAAGAATTGAAATGCTTAACATCTGACCGAGGTGGTGAATTTATTTCTGATGAATTTACTAACTTTTTTAATGAGCATGGTATTAAAAGATAGGTCTCTACATTGAGGACACCACAACAAAATGGAATAGCTGAAAGGAGGAATAGGTCAATAGTTGACTGTGCAAGGACACTGATGTTACAAAAGAATGTTTCTTAGACATACTGGAGAGAAGTTGTCAGCACAGTTATTTATGTTCTGAATCGAGTACAACTGAAGAAGGACACTAATAAGACACCCTATGAGTTATGGTTTGGTAACAAACCCACTGTAAGTTATTTCAAGATTTTTGGAAGTAAATGCTTTATTCTAAAAGATGAAAGAAATGGGAAGTTTGACTCAAAAGGTGATGAAGGGATATTTCTGGGATATTCCACTAAAAGTAAAGCATACAAGTGTCTTAACAAAGTAACTAATAAAATGATTTAAAGTACTAATGTTCAGATTGACGAGTTTGATAATAAGAATGCAGAGGAAAGCACAAAGGAACCAGAAGAATATGGTAGATTCACTTACATTGAACAACCAAAGTACCTACTGACGCCGCAGACAGTGACAACCGGTCAACAGGAAAACAATACCAAGGAACATGAAAAAGAAACCGACGAGTAGGAAGCACCTACCGAGCAAGCAAATGAACCTGCACAGGATGAACAAGAAAGAAGAGATTGGATACTGGTGAGATTTTTCAGAAGACATCATCCTGAGACACAAATCATTGGAGACAGACAAGCTGACATGCAAACAAGAAGTAAAGCAAGACAAGGTACATGTCTAGTTTGTGAATATGAACCGAAGAATGTAAAAGTTGCATTAGAAAATGATGAATGGGTTAATGCAATGAAAGAGAAATTAGAATAGATAGAGAAGAAAAAAACTTAGAGTTTAGTACCCAGACCTAAGGACAAGAATGTTATCGGTACTAAGTGCATATTCAGAAACAAGCTTAATGAGAAGGGAGAGGTAACAAGGAACAAAGCTAGGTTAGTATGCAAGGGATATGCACATGAGGAAGGAATAGATTATGGTGAGACTTTCACACCTTTTGCTAGACTAGAAGGAGTCAGAATGTTACTTGCATATGCTGCACACAAAAAGTTCAAATTTTACCAAATAGATGTTAAATCTTTTTTTCTGAATGGGATCCTTGAAGAAGAAGTCTACATAGAACAACCTGAAGGGTTCGTTTATCTAGAAAACAAAGATATGGTATGTAAATTACATAAAGTTTTATATGGTTTAAAACAAGCACCGAGAGCCTGGTATGAGATGCTACATAACTATTTTTTGAGTATTGGATATGTTAGAACAAGTGAGAACATTAATCTGTACATGAAAGGAAATTCTGATGATAATATCTTGATTGCTGAGATATTTGTGGATGACATAATATTTGGAGGACAAGATCATATCTGTAAGTCATTTGTTGATGAAATGAAAAGTGAATTTGAAATGTTTATGTTTGGAGAGATTAAGTTCTTTCTAGGATTACAAGTGATTCAGTAGAATGATGGTATATTCATCACACAATCTAAATATATAAAGGAAGTATTGAAGATATTTGGCATGGAAGATGCTAAACCTATGGGAACACCGATGGCTACTGGATGTAAATTGACTCGAAGATGGAACTACTAAGGTAAACCAGACACTATACCAATCCATGATTGGTAAGTTAATGTCTATAGTTCACAATAGACCTAATATAGCACATGATGTTGGAATAGTTGCTAGATTTTCTGCAAACCCTAGAGAGTCACACATGGTTTATACAAAGAGAATCTTAAGATACCTGAAGAAAATTGAAGATTATGGACTATGGTATCCTAAGAAAGGCAAGTTTGAACTAAAGGTATATACCGATGCTGATTGGGCTGGAAATGTGGATGATAGAAAGAGTACCACTGGAGGAGCATTCTTCTTTGGTGAAAGACTTGTTACATGGACAAGTAAGAAATAGGCTTGCATTTCCTAGTCTACAAATGATGCAAAGTATGTTGTTGCTACTACTAACTATTCAAATATTGCATATATAAAGCAAGTGTTAGAAGGTATGAATGAGGTAATCACTGAGCCGGTGATTATATATTATGATAACACTAGTGCTATTAATATTTCAAAGAATCCAGTGATGCATTCTAAAACAAAGCATATATCTATTAAGTATCACTACTTAAGGGAACAAGTACAGGAGAAGCAAGTGAAGCTAGAATTTGTTACATCAAAAGAATAACTTGCTAACATATTTACAAAGCCTCTATCGAAGGATACATATGAATACTTGATGACTAGACTTGGGGTCTGTCCCTTGTCTATCGGTCACTAATGTGATCTAGAGGTTGCATCAACCTAATCTTATCAGAAGATCATACATGTTGATGCAGTAGAGTTCACACTTTGGATTTCTATCTAAGGTTGTGAAAGGTTGAAGTATTGGAACAGATTTTCATAACAGTATACTGAGATACAGAAAAATGCACTGGACAATAGAGAGTTACATGGCTACTACAGAGCTGTATGTTTTTATTTCTCATTGGAATTGCTGTCAAAGGGAGAGAGATCAATATGAAGAATATGAATCCAAAGACAAAGAGAGAGATACAGAAAAGGGAGAGCATTAAAGATTAGTTACTAAGAATAGAAGAAAACCTGTGAGCTAAAAAGATCATATCTGCAGAAGTTAGTCTGCACTTGCACATGCTTTTATGTAACATAGGGATTAAACATATTAAGCTAGGGAGAGCTTGTACCGAGTTACAACATTTGTTGACAAAGTTGTAGAATACATGTTTGGTATGTGTATGGCATATTTCATATTGCTTGTGTTGCCATCAATGCCAAAGGGAGAGATTAATGAACTACACCTGATTTGAATAAACTATATGACTTGAAGATCTATGATTTAAGATCACTGAGTTGATGATTAGATATGTAAGATGATTAAATCAGTAATTTGTTGTCATTGATGTCAACTAGTTTTGACAATACTTATCTTATAAGTTAGTATACCCAAACATCTATAGAAAGAAGAAGAAAAGAGATGAAGAACATATATATCTACATGAGGAAGATGGAGATGATAGATAAGGATAAGGAATACAATGGGTAACTTATGAATGAGTCTATGACCTTATGTTATTGACTTGATTATGTTGCATTCATCTATGATGAAGAATAGAGAAAAATGCACAAAGTAGTGTTGTTGGTTAAAGAAGCATTCCAGTATACATCAACGCAGTGTATTGTATACCGAGCATAATATAAACTGAGATTGTGTTCAATGACACATTTCTTTGTTAATTGAGGAGAAGAAAAGAATGAAATGACTGGTTTAGCTGATGGAAGTTGATGAGCTGGAAAGTGTTATGATTTCGAGGATGAAGATAATATTTGTTACAAAGATTGACGACTAACATAATTCGAAGAAGATCTAAGGGATTAAAATAAAATGTGTTACTGACACATCAACTGAGGAAGGTTTAAAGAAGAAAAATCAACAAAGGAGATTAAGAGGAAAAATCTGATGGATGGAATTAAAACAGTTTATTTGTCTATTTAAGAGACTAGGATTTCATGATGAAATCATGTTAGAAGAAGGAGACTGTAGAGATATCGCGTGAACAAGCTTCATGCATGCCTAATCAGATTGGTTAAGGAGAACCGAACTACAAAGATTACTGAGCGTCAGAAAGCTATAACCGAGCGACAGTAAATTACTGAATATTGATTGAAATAGAATTGATATATTGAGCAGAGGATTTGAATGAGCTTAACATAGATATGATAATCTACAATTGAAGTTGTGGTGTAATCAGATCAACTGTTGTTACATTTTATCCATTGTAAACAGATAAATCTCTTAATAGAGTGGAATAGAAAGTCTTGTAATGTCATTCATAGAGTGTACATTTGTTATCCTGTCAACCCCATAGTGAATGCTGGTTGGACGAGGAGGGTTGGTCTAAAATCCTATAACAAGGTCACACCTCACAGTGTGTTTGTAATCTTTAACAGGGTTGGGTCTTCACCGACCTCACTTCAGAAGAGTGAACAATTTTTGGGTTGCCGGTCCCAGGTGGTTTTTCCCTTCACAGGGTTTCCACGTTAAATCTCTTGTGTTATGTTTTGATTGTGATGATTGTTTGTTGTCATACTTTACATGTTGGATATTGGATTTGATCGGTAAGAACTATATGTTATTAACAGGTAATCTGTAAAAGCACAGACAAAATACTATTTTATGTTACCGATCTACAAAATTTTTAGTAAATTGTTTTTGGATATACATTTTTTGATTGGAACAATGGATAATTGATTCACCCCCCTCTCAGTTATTCTAACATTCATGTGTGAAGCTTTTCATGAAAATCAGTTGTAAAAGTATTTTGTTCCCATTAAGTGATTCTAGCACTAAAGAGAGGGAATGGTTGGTACATACTTCTGAGATATGTTTTTCAAGATTATGCTTTCAAGGTCTTGAAATATGTATGTATCTGAGATTGTGGGTGTGTTCTTACTACAAGTAAAATTGAACATTTTGATAGCCCATGACAAGTTCTTGTAGTGTTTTCTCTATCAAGGAGTAAAGGCCCTTTTGTTTTGATAATAGTGAGGGTGCCCCCAATATTATTCCTACTGAGGCTAGGAAATGCTTGCCAAAATTTATCGTTGATGGATCAATTTCAACAAGACAACATGTGGATGATCTCATGGATCTATTTGATGAGTTAGAGGTTGAACATGAGGATGCTGCCATGAGGTTTCTTGTGCAATCTCTTTCACATAATGCAAGTAATTGGTTTCTATTCCTACTGGAAGGTTCAATCTCTTCTTGGAATGAGTTGAGTGTATCATTTATAAAGTTCTTTGATAATAAACCTAGTCTAGCTGTGGTACTCAAAAGATTATTGGACATCAAACTAGAAGAATATGAATTTGTCTCTTCTTTAAACTTTAGATTTATAAAAGCATTGTTTGATGTTCCAACAAATTATAGATGAAGTGATGAGGATTGTGTTTTTCTCTATCTTGGTGCTTTCATTGGCTAGTTGAGATCCACATTGAGAGAAGAATTGCCCAGGTCACTCTCTCGAGCCTTTTTTTATGGAAGAAGCTTTGGAGGATAAGTTAAAGTATGAAGTCCCAAGGGATTTTCTACCTATGGATTCTCCCTATCAAAAATCTGATAGTGATGATGCTACTATCTAGGGAACTACTGATTTTGATTCATGTTTGCAAGATTTCCCCTCATGTAGTGATTTTGCAAAAGAAGAAAATGAAGACCATGATAGTGTGTTGTCTTGTCATGAAGATTCTAGTGATGAACAAGTTTCGTATTCATTTTCTTCTCCTTCTTTTGATGATTATGATGATGACAATGAAGTCAATGAATATCAAGATGTTGAAGATGAATCTATAGTTGACGATGTTTCCATTAAGTTTGTAGATGTTTCTTCTTATCAACATAATAGGGTAGTCTTCCTTTCTCAGATTAATGAAGATTTGTGCAAACAATAAGAAGATGATTATGATGCAGATGAAAGTTGTTGTGGTGATTACTTTGTACAAAATGATATGAGCCAAGAAGCTTTCTGTGGGAAAGTTATTCTCAACACTAAGGGTGAAGCCAAAGAAAATGAAAATAAAGTTCAAAGTTTATTAAGCAATGAAAGATTTTCAGAACTCTTAGCTATTGATTTTTAGAGGTATGCACCTAATGTGGACTATAATTTGCAGTACCCAGTTGATATATGCTTTGACAATGATGACAAGCTGATGGGTGTGAAGTGCAAAACATATTCCAAATTTTCTTTTCCTACTCTTGAGTAAAACAATGTGCAGGATTAGAGTGCACGAGTGTGAAAATTTTGCAAAGGTTGTATATGATGAGTATGAAGACTCATACATTGATATAGGTTTTGACTCAGATGGACTTGGCATGAAAGAACCCCGTGTTGATGATAATGTCTTTGATGATAGGGACAATAAAGTTTTTGATAAAAATGATGATGCAGATCAATTGTCCCCATGTCACAATATTTGTGAAGAAAAATTTCACTTGGTTCATGATCTAGTTTGTGAAGATATCCTTAAGGAACCAGGTTATTCAGTTGCTGAAGCATCTCATGAAGATAAATTTGAAGGTCCAGTTCCTTTTCAGCTAGGTGAGTTTGTTGTAATGCATGATGATCATTGCATTTTATACTTTGATGCATTACTAGATAGACCTTGTACTTTCAGTCAACATCAAGATGAGATAACATATGTTCCATATTTTTTGGAATATGAGAATGATGGTGATTGTGATTGGAAGAATGTGGGCAGTGGAAAATACATAATTACTTTTCAGCCCAAATATGTTCATAAATGTTAGCAACAAGTTTGTCAAGATTTTTTCAAGTGGTTGGTCTCATATGTGGATGAAAATCAATTTTTTGACAAAGGAAAGTCCTAGATTTTCCTTTGGTGGCCTGGGGCCACCAAATGAAGTTTTAAATCTTGTGAATTTGTAAATATTCCCTTTCAGTTGTGTGTTTCTTTCCTGTTCTTCCTGTTCTAGGTTCATCTACCAATTTTTGAGAAGTTTCCCTACATGTTTCTATCCGGTGGGTGGTCTGCTCAACCAAAGATTTTGAAATTCTTGACATGCTTGTGAGAGGCATGCATCCCTAGACAAAGCCATTGTTAGCCCATTTTCTTGTTAGTGCAATATCTTGTTGAAAATGATCCTTATTTCTACAAAATCATAAAAATTTTCCCAAGGTATGAAGGAAATAGGTTTTTACTTGTCTTTAGGGTTTCAAAAATCATTGTTTACATCCTTAAACCATACCTATTTCTTTTCCTTCATTACTTTTCCATGCCACTTAAGTTTCCCTTTCTTCATGTGCTCTAAGTTATGTTGGGTGGAGGCATGTTCTTCATTGTGTTTTCTACCTAGCAGACCCGTTGTTCCCCTAAATCCCAAAAAAATATTTCCTAAGTCCTAGGGTCATTTAAAGGTTGATCATCACTATAATTGTTCCTGATCACCCATTGCTCATCAGAATTCATCATTTCAAGCATGTGCAGTGTTTTTTCTTTCATCATTGTATGTTTCACTGAGAAATTGTAAGATTTACCTATCAGCATATGTTTCTGTGATGTTTCTATCGGGTTAAAGAGGAGCTTTGGTGGGAATATTCTTCAAGTGTCCTGATCTTTGATTGGTTATCGACATATGTTGTGGAAAAAGTTCCATTATTAAGTAAAATCTATAGGATCTAAGTTGATCCAATGATGGTTGTGATCCCGCTATGAAAATTTGTTAAATATTTGCCACGTAGTCAGTGGGGCTAAGGTCAAAGAAATCTTATTGCATCACCAAGACTCATTTCAATCACCTCATCGATGATCGGAAGCCGTGTTTTCATGTTCATGCGATGACCTTTCTTGCATCATTGTGTGTCTCACTAATCAATATTGAGCATTGTTGATTGGCATCAATTTTTTTGATAAATCTATCAGAGGTAGGCACTGATCACTGGAGAACATTTTTGGGCTTCACAATTGTCGATGGTTTCATGAGGATGTCTTATAGCAATGGTGGGGATGATGCCAGAGCTCAAGTAAATAGTAAAGTCTAGTTAGATCTGGGAAGATCCAATGGTTGGTGTAATATTGCTATAGAAAGTGCTTGAATGTTATTGATCGCTGCATCGTGATGACCATCTGATCTTCCACTGGCCAAGGTCAAATGAAGAGGTGGGTCCTCTGATTGCCAGATGTTGCTGATTTGTTTCCTTCTGATTGGTTTTTGTGGGTGATGTGGCCAGTAATTTTTAGGGCTTTGTCAACCATTCTATTGATTTATGTGGGCCAAATGATGTGTTGGGAAAG
Source organism: Chamaecyparis obtusa (assembly GCA_027943335.1). Classification (NCBI taxonomy): domain Eukaryota; kingdom Viridiplantae; phylum Streptophyta; class Pinopsida; order Cupressales; family Cupressaceae; genus Chamaecyparis; species Chamaecyparis obtusa. The sequence goes on along the minus strand of BSBK01001154.1, from coordinate 3,388,122 downwards.
ACAAGGATCGACGGTCGTATTTTAAAATTTGGTGTTTAACCGTGGCAAGCTAGAATGTTTGGATTTCTGATAGGGTTTCCTGTGAGTTGTTGAGCCTGAAGAAGCTAAAAATTGCATATATGATTATTTGCTTGATTTGATCTCATCTAACTGGTTTTTAAAAGGTTTAACTACATGCGAAGGATTGGTTATTAAATGCTTTGGTGGTTGTTCTAATCATGTTCATCGCCAAGAATGATTCTAAGGGGACACTTGTTTGATGAAGGTGTTCATGTCATGAAAGAGTGGTAATCATTCTTTCCATTATTTACACAGCTGATGGAATAGGGGGTCTTCATGATGATTTTTCTTGTCCTTGGGGCTTGCTGGTTAGGGTTTTAGCCTTAATTAAGGATCATATTTGATATGTTGCTCCTGAATTTCATGGATGACTTTTCTGGAGTAATTGCCTGATTGTTGTAGGTGGTTGAAGTAGTTGTTAAACCTAATTTTTCTCTAAATGATCCAAAGCTTGTTGCAATCCTTAACAAGGATTTCCAAGATCATTTAGGAAGGGTCTTTCTGTAAAAGGTCTTCTATAGGGTCTTTTTGTGGTCATCTTTTGGTTGAGCAAGAGATCTAAGGTCTAGTCTCTTCTTGGTTTTAGAATAATGGTTGATGATTTATTCTCAGTCAAGGGTGTAACAAATTTATATTTGACTATATTTTGTATGAAAGGGAAAACTTCTGGTCTTTATCTATATTAGAGTGGTTGAATCTTGAAGAAAGGTGTATATAGAGGCATGAATCCTCATACATAATACAACTATCTAGTCTCATTTCTCTCATGTGTGTTGATCTTATGAGTTTTGAGTTTTCTTACTCACTACATACAGTTTATCTGTGTATATGTTGTTAGTCCTTAGTTATGATCTAGGATCAGATTAAATGATGTTATGGATGAAACATAGATTCATTGGGTTTACACTGGGATTTCTGTAAGTTGGTTTGGTTTTACACTGGGATTTCATTGGGTTTGGGTAATTGTGTTTATGACTTGGATCTTTGACGAAGAATAGTAGTTGGTTTATGTATTTTGCAGTGCATTAGAGATTTTTCCTGGAGGATAAGGCACTGGTTAGGAATAAGTATATTTTGCATTGATATATGTCTGATGGGGTCTAGTTATATCCCTCAAATTTTAATCATAACCAATCCCAAGTCTTTTTAAATATTAAGGTTATAGGGCCGTACGTTCATCATGGTGATTGAGAATCAATGAATGACTGATTATCATTTAGTATTTTCTCACCATCCCATCTGTTATATGAATCCAGAGAAGGTTGTGAAGTATTGAATATTGAGCTGGATTAGGTGTACCCACCTTGGTTTTGCAGAGCCAAAAGTGCATAGGTCATTCTTGTCCCTATAGTTGGTCCAGTTACCTATAGATCTCCCCAATTTGGAACTAACCCCCCCTTAAAATCTATCTTAGGTATATTGGTGTCTCTCTGAGTGTAAGATCATTTTTAAGAATCAAAACCCCTTACATAGAAGATGGACACAATGTCGGTGTTGGTGTGAAATTTATAATTTTATGTTAAGTAATCAATACTCAACATCCCTTACACTATAATCAAGAAGAATGGGTTGTCTTTGATGAACACATTCTTTAGGAACTCTATAGAGACCTTTCCCCAAAATTCCATATGTTGCTTTGTCACCATGAAGCTGAAAATTTCTTCCATTTCATTGCAAGTGTCTCTCTCATTCACTGCCACAATCACAATGCCAGAATGTCACTTCGCTTTGCCTTTTCACTTGACCAACCACAAGAAGAGTGTGTATTTACTCATTGTACCATTGATATTTGCAAATTGTGTACCTTCATTCTTTGCAAATGTCACCATCAGACATACACCAATCAACTTTTCAACCTTGTACTTGCACCACCATCACCTCACCACCTTGTTGAGATCATTTCAAATGCCACCATGGAGAGAATTTATTGCCTTGATGTTAAATGAACACTAAAATTTCATCTCACTGGGAAAAAATAGCTGCTACTTTGGGTAGGGAATCAGCCGAAGTGTTCCCTTCCCTATAAATATGGGAAATTTTGTAGTCACAAAATTTTTCCAATTTCTTCCAAATGATAGAAATAATTTTATCAAGCTTCCAAACATGTGATTTTCCACTGGCAATAGCATTGACTATTACTTATGAATCACCTTCCAAATGACCTGCATTCATTTTTACATTTCAATAGCCAATAGAGTCGCTTGGGCCTCTTCTTTTTTGTTGGTGTCGTCTTCCAATTTCTTAAACTCAATTGCCAAAATGTTTCTCATACGATCTCTTGCAACACACCCAATACCCAACGGCCCCAAATTTCCCTTTGAAACTCCATCAAAATTTATTTTGACCCATCCTTCTTTGGTTTTTTTGCACTCCACAACACCTCTCTTTTATCTAAAAGGATCAACCCTTGTCTTCCCATTAACAAGCTTAATTTTTTTTTGACTCAAATAAAAATTCATCTAAGATTTTAATTATGTTGATTTATCTACTTAGATATGAGTGGAGGGTGTGTTTTATTACCTAAAAAAAAGGTTCCATTAGATACTTTTACCATTTTTAATTAGTAATCCCTTACAATAAGGAAACTCAAATATTACAATTCAAAAGTAGATTAGATGTGAATGAATCTTTTTAGTCATAGATATAATTTCAAATTTTATAGGATGAATTCTTGTTATAATTTTAAAGTGTCTAAAGATGACCCATTCATTCTATCATCATGTCAAAAATAAGTCATAAGGTCATTACTCAAATAGAATTTTAGTAACCATCACTAAGAATATTTTAACTTCTAAATATTTCACCCATATCTCTACCATTATGAATATGGTTGTCCTTGAAATTTTACATCCAAAAAAATTAGTGGTCATTAAAGTTCAATCTAGTGAAATTAGCATAGTTGAGCATCTAATCATCCTATCATATTGAGTAAGAAATACCATAGTCTTTTTATTTATCTAATGCTGATTATATTTATTCTCATAGTGCATGTTAATCAATATTTTCTTATCTAGAGAAATTGGTATGATATGTTTTCACCACCTTGTTCTACATTAAAATATATTTATGGTTAATCATCACTTTTTAGATAACGGTTTAGTTTCCAATAATATCTCTACGTAAACTTGTTGTCTTTAAAGTCAACCATTATTTTCTAGAGATCGGTTAAGTCATCAATCATCTCTCTACTAAAAAATGACATCTTTAAAGTCAACCATCACTTTTAAGAGGTTGGTTTACTTACAATTCACATTTGATAAATTATATTATCAAATTCAAGCTAAACTTTCCCTAAAATTAGGACTTACCAATAAGGATGTTAAGATCTTATATATAAATATTTATTATTGTGTAGACTTAAGATAAGATTTATATCAAAGAAGAAGGTTGTAAATCAAACTTGTATGAATAATGATAATTATTCTTTACTTGTCATTAGAGAAAACATAAGTATATCAAATTTTGAACTTGAGATAATACATAACCCAATATATGCTTGATAACTTTGGCATAAATAGTTAAAAATAGGGGCTACATATAAGATCAGGTTGGTGGAGATCAATGGTTCCAATTGATTGTGTTGTTGCATAGGTTTGATCATCATATCCAAGTTGTAATGTGTGTAACTATGCACATTGACTTGTTAACGTCCATTAAGCCTCAATGTTGTTTGAGATACATGGATGATCCAGATGCAATGTGAGATTGCACACTTTCAAAGTGTTCAAGATTAGCCTATGTGAACCCTTGCACTTTAGTTTAAAAGGAATTAATGGTCATATCTTCATACTTGATCAATGGCCTACATTATTTACACTATTGTGAAAGTTTAAAGATCTCTACAAAATGAAAAATACACAAGTGCATAGTATAAATGATACAATATTGATGCAGGAGCATCTTGGGTCTTTGAGCAATCTTGCATCACCAAAAGCATTTTTTATTTCCTGTACATGTCTATTGTTATTTTTTAGCCATTGCTGCTATTGGTTTCTTGCCTTGCGAAGTTAATGCGGTGTTGTGGACCTATTCTTGAGCATTCTCCTAAGAGCGCACATCCTAATTCATTTAGACCTAGAAGTTATCACCATTTTCCTTGGGCATCAATTTTCCACCAGTTTCGCATGAAACATGTGGTATTTCATCTTGTGCGGTTTCGTGTGGGGAAATTGGATCTTGTGAAGTTCAGGATATGTTCTTAGATCATGTTGTTGGAAAGTTGACTACACTATTGTATATGACTAGATTTAGTGTTGTCATTATGGAAACAAAGTCATATAGTGTTTTGGAGTCAGTGCACGTTATCAGAAGATTAGAATTTGGTTAAGTATAAAAGACTAGATAGTTAACAAAGCACTAGTAGATTAGAGCATTAACGCATGTGTGTATGATAGAGTTATTGTATGCACCCTAGAAGATAAGTTGGTGAGAGTGTATTCATGCTTGGTCTAAGAGCGCATGATTAGAAGATACAGTATGGTGAAGATACAGATAGTTGAAGTAGCATAGATAGTGAATGCCAGAATAGAACAAAGTATCCAGTTGACTATTGGTAATTTGATTAGCAATGATATTATTGTTTTTTAAAGGCTATACACCTATTGTAATTAAGTTGTAGATAGGTAATTATGTTTTTTTGTAAACACGCTTGAGCCAATTCACTTGGAAGCATTGTATGTAATCAGTTATAGGCCGACCTAGTTAATTGTTTTGGTAGCGCACATAAATATTAGATGCACCTTTGTAATAAAGTATGGATGTTGAAATAAAGATAAGATAAGAAGATTATAATTGTGTGAAGAGCAGTAAGAATGTATTAGAGATTTTGAAGAGGTCAACGCATCTATACATCAAAGGAACTGATCAGACAAGTAGTGTCATAGTACCAGTTCATCCAGTAGATATAGTGTGTATCTGAGACCAGAAGGTTACAGCCTTCACCACTTGAGCAGTGAGCTCTAGGATAGTGTGTCCCCACCCCTAAAAGGGTTATTGTAAAAGAATCCTAATAGGGTCTGACCCTTGACAAGGTCACTGTACTAAAAGCATTGTAAAGAACAACTCCTAACAGGGTTGCAGATCTTCTAACAAGGATCATAAGACACTAGTGCAATTCTTAGTGGGTGTCAATTCCCACCAAGGTTTTTACCTATTTGGGTTTCCCTGTAACCATAAATTAGTGTTATGTGTTGTGTTTATGTTGATGTTCATTTCAGTACTTAAGCATTCAAGTTAAGTTTCAAGAGTTAAGAAAAGATTAAATATAGTGAACACTGATTCACCCCCCCTCTCAATGTTCCCATTCCTAACAATTGGTATCAGAGCTCTGGTCCTTAGCAAAGAATTTTAACCACTTCAAGTGATCATGGATAAGGGAGAAATGAAACATCTAAAAAAGAATCTTGAAGCTTCTCTTGAAGACCTTGATAGATCTGAAAAAGAAATTGAAGAACTAAAATAAAAAGTAAGTGATTCTCAAGCAGTCATCAAAAGACTAAGAAAAGATTTGAAAGATTGTTCAAACAATGATTTAGGGAAGATGATAAAAAAGATAAATGAAGAGAACACATCTCTAAAAGATCAGATTGAAGAGCTGGATGAAAAGCTAACTAACAATCAAGAAGTTTATGATGAACAAATCAAGGAGAACCTTCAACTGAATGAAGAATTGAGGCAAGCAAACATGGAAATCTTGGAGTTAAGAAACAACAAAGAAAAGTTGGAATCTGAATTGAAAGAGGTGAAGAATCACATTGATAAATTACATACAAGCAAGGATCTAATTGAATCTTAGTTATATGCTCAGAAACTTAAAGGAGATACCAATGGCATTGGATTCAATGAAGCACAAATCAGATTGACAACATGTGAGCAAGAATGAAAGCACCAAAAGACACCACAAATGCCAAGAAGATTGAAAATCAGACTAAAGACAATACTGAACCATCTAAAGATGAGCACGAGCCAGTAGACCAAACTTGTTATGCATGTAACAAGCATGGACATATAGCAAGGAATTGTAAAGAGGTACCACCTTTCAATGGTTACTGTTATTCATGTAATAAATTTGGTCATAGAGCTATGAATTGTAAAACAAGTTAGAAGAACAAGACTCTGAACAATTAGAGAAATCATAATCAAACAAATACAAGAAGTCCTTAGATTATTACATGTCAAATATGTAATTATAATGGTCACTTAGCAAGGAAGTGTAAAATGGTAACCCATATCAATTCGCCGAGGAATTTAAGGCCTCCAGTTATTTGTCACTCATGTAACAAGGTTGGACACATCTCAAAGTTTTCTAGATCAAGAACGCAAAGTCAGGAAATCCCTAAAAAGCTAGAAGAATCAATATTATATACCGAAGGAGAAGTCAAGTTTGTGAAAGTTTCAGAAGATGCGAGCTTGATTTGGTTAGAGGCAAAGAAGGATAAGGTTGATGAGTATGTATTGGATGCATCCATAGTGGACACACCCTCTACATCTGGATGAATGGCCCTCGGAATCATAGGGGGAGCTAATTTAGCTCTAGACCCCTGCATGACCGGTATACTCACCCTCAAAGTATGTGCCTTTGGATTTAACCTTTTTGAGACTAGTAGAACCTATGTACAAAAGCACACTACCTGATTGACTACAGAATGAAAGTTGGATATTTTTAATGAAACTCTAGTTTACGCGACAAGCATTAATGGTGGAATTGTTCACTTTAAAGTACTTGGAGACTTATATATCATGCATCACATTCAAGTTTGAGTGATTGGAGAGCACAGAAGCCCTAGAAATTGATTGTGAAGGATTGAAGCTTGATTCACCAATGAAGAAGTGTGTTTAATCAGTTGCAGAAGCCCTAATCCATTACGACAATTTAGAAGTTCTTGGAAACTGATTGTGAAGTGATATACAAGTAAGTTATGGCTAATCCTATTGTTTTTGATGTTGTGGAGAGGAAGAGATACATTTTCAAGAGGCACCCTTTCAAATCTACTTTTGATGACCTAGAAGGAGCATTCTCCCGAACCCCTATGGGTGTTATGCATGTTGAAGACATCTGTGCATACATTTACTGTAAGAAGGAACCAATAGGTTTTGATAGAATTAGAGCGCACATTGAGACTATGATGAAACTAGATAAAACCTTCCTTGATGAGTTCGCGTAGTTGGAAAGCCATCCCATAGTTGAATATGCTACTGCATATGAGTTTTATGAGTATGAATGGATACAAATTTTGCTCAATAGAATTCATGATGACCTAATCTGGATAGGTGAATTCTGAGTGAGAATCATAGGAGATCTTATTCATGAGATGATAGGTCTCTCTAAGAAAGGTGTCATTCTTCCAGCAGGAAAGGATGTGAGAAAACTAGTAGAACATGCATGTAAGTTAAGAAGTGATAGGTGCAGAATGACAATTGAGCCTATAGAGGAGAAAGACATCAAATTGATGTCTATGATATTGGATTATAGGTTTCAGCACACCAACAGGGTGAATAGTGTGTCCGCGGCCACTATTCTTGTAGCAATAAGACTTGTCAGAGAAAATGGTGAGTTCAATCTATGCGAGATCTTGTGCACACAACTGATAGACAATATTAGAGCCATTAAACATGATAAGACCAAAATATTCAAGTTTGGGTCTTTGATTATCTACATGTACTTCCATATAGTTGGAAAGGTCTCAGATTTGTACTTAGACAAGAGTATGCCTAAAATGCCTCAAATATCTCTCAAGCCATCTAGTGAGAGCACATTGAAGGATTACATAACACTAGAATTGAAGACATTCAGGGCCAAAATGTAGATGAGATACATAATACTAGAAAACATTGTTGAGAAATACAAAGACACCATTTTCTTCATGGTAGAAACTAACACAACTTGCATGGAAGCAGTGGAGCCTAGAAAAAAGTAGATTCATCCACTTGGATATGAGGTTGAGGAACCAATCATAGAAGCATATGCACAAGTATTGCCATCAGCACCTAAGGACCCTAATGAACCAAGATGGGGGACTTATGAAGAAAAGACAAGAGAAGTTGATGTAGTTTTGAAGGGTGCATCAACTAAGAGGAAAGTAGCTAAGGTTACTTTTGAGATACTCAAAATTTATGGAGTAACACAGGCAGACCTTGACAAAGAAAGACAAGAAAATATTGCTTTGGGAATTGAGAGTGCATCTGCAATAGAAGTAGAATCTAATGATCCTAAGATGAAAAAGGTTAAGATTGAGAAAACTAATGAACCAAAGGATAAATAGGACAAAATAGATGCTACCCCTCCTACACCCACAAAAATAATTGATCTTATAGCTCCTCCTGAGTATAAGACAATAGCTAAGAGGAAGAAAGAGATAGGTGCAAGCCACCCATCCTTGTGCACTACAAGGAGTTAGAGAAAAAGCACATAAGCACCTCCACATGTAAGTTTCAGACCTAGTCTAAAAGTATTGAGTACAAGGATAATTAAGGAAGGAAGAATTGATCAGATAGGAAAATTATATGAGAAATAAAGTGAGATTGACAAATCAGAGATTCATGGAATGATTATCAAACATATGCTAAAGTTTAAGAAGATAATCCTAGAACTGAAGACAGTGACTCCAGACAATGTATGGAACATTTTGGAATTCTTGAAGAGACAGGCAATTGAGGAAGATCTGAGAATAAGAGGTAAAATTCTAGATGAAAGCCTCTCGGTATGTTCTCTAGAGGAGAAAAATTTGTTGCTAGATTTGGTGAAGCTGCACCTCAGAACCAAGTCTAGAACACTACATATCATGGATAATAATTATGAGTTGGTTGCAAAGGAAACATAGAAAGCCTTTGAGAAATTTTTTCTAAATAGGCACATGTACCCACCTACTATGCCCACAACTCAAGTGCCCACAAAGGTAGCCAAGGAATCCAAGACCACAAATGTACCATTTGTAGGTCCTCAAGATTCAATGCCTATAGTTGAAACACCTATAGAGGTAGAAAAGTTTGCACCCATGAAAGAGACTCAAAAAGATGATACAATTTTTATTGATAATGTAGAAATTTCTATGGTGACCACAGACATTGATTTGGATAAGTTTGAAGAAGCCTTTGTAAAACACAAGAGGTTGAGACTCTATGTGGTGACACTCCTCCTAATCAACAAAAAGAAGTATTGATTGAGGATATAACAGAGGAAAAAGAAGAAAAGGAAATAGAAAAGGAGAAAGGAGAAGAAGAAATGAAAGAAAGTGAGCAAATAGATGAGCCATCTGTTGAGATGCCAATCAGAGTAAAAAAAGAAGTGATGGATAGTACTCCTATCACTCCATTACCTTCTATATCATTTTTGTCAAGTTTGACACCGGACACCACTAGCTTGGACTCTTGGGGAGAAGAAAACCTGATTAAGATCAGTTTCCTAGCCATGGAGAAAGAAAAAGAAAAAAAGGTGATGAGGAATCCCTTGTTTGTTGAATCAGTTGACATTTTGAACAACCAGTTACCTTCAAACAAGAAAGTGTCTAAGGTCCATTCAGTTGATGATGTAAGCACAATTCTTTCAAACTTCAAGACTAATTTTTCTAGCTTGAAAGAATCTACATCCGTAGTTGCGGAAGAGAAATATATGAAGAATAGGCTAAGTGAATTGGTTACCAACTTTGCACTTGACCTAAGTTCACTAAATATTGGTCAAGCATCTTTGAAGGAGTTTTCAACAAAGGGAAGGAAGATTATTGCTAACTGTATGAACCAGGATAAGTTAACTACTAATCTATACAAGAAGTTCCAAGAGGCAGAAGCAATGATAGAAAATGTAAGGAAATCAGTGGAAGATCCCTCCACTAATGTCAACATGTGTAATAATGTGTATCAAGGATAGATAGACAAGATTGAAAAAGATGAGAAAGAGATGTCTAAGATAAGGGCAAGGCATACACAGCTCAGGAATGCTCTTGTGCCCTCTCTGGATGTACTTAATTAGAACATCAAGGAGATCAATGCCACCATGGTGACATATGATCAAGGTCCTAGCATAGATCTATAGAAGATGGAGAAGCTAACATATGCCTTATGCACCCATCTCCAAACTATCAATGCACTGATTGCATTTTGGAAACAAGAGATCCATAATTTGTAGATTGCATATTCAGATGTACTTTCTCTATAAGTACTTGTAGACAAATTTTTTGAAGCAGCTTTGTCATTAATGTCCAAGGGGGAGTATTGTGTATAGAATATGGAGTCTTGGAGTCTTATATGTAAAGAAGATGAATAGTACAGAGTCTAAGGGAGATATAAGATAAAGTATGTTAAAAAGTTTTTTGTATAAGGGTACAGTTAGTAACTTTGCCATATTCCTTTGTTGCCATCAACGAAAAAGGGGCAGATTGTTGGAAAGTTGACTACACTATTGTATATGACTATATTTAGTGTTTTCATTATGACAACAAAGTCTTATAGTGTTTTGGAGTCAGCGCACATTATTAGAAGATCAGAATTTGATTAAGTATAGAAGACTAGATAGTTAAGAAAGCACTAGTAGATGATAGCATCAGCACACATGCGACCAACAGAGTTATGGTATGCACCCTAGAAGATAAGTTGGTAAGAGTGTATTCATGCTTGGTATAAGAGTGCATGATCAGAAGATATAGTATGGTGAAGATACAAACAGTTGAAATAGCACAGACAGTGAATGCCAGAACAAAATAGAGTATGCAGCCAACTGTTGGTAATTTGATTAGTGATGCTATTATTGTTTTGTAAAGGCTATGTGCCTATTGTAATTAAATTGTAGATATGTAATTATGTTTGTTTGTAAACACGCTTGAGCCAATTCACTTGGAAGCATTGTATGTAATCGGTTATAGGCCGACCTACTTAATTATTTTGGTAGCGCATATAAATATTAGATGCACCTTTATAATAAAGTATGGATGTTGAAATAAAGATAAGATAAGCAGAGAAAAAGTGTGTGAAGAGTAGCAAGAATGTATTAGAGCTTTGCAAGAGGTCAAAGCATCTGCGCATCAAAGGAACTAATCAAACAAGCAGTGTCATAGTACCAGTTCATCCATTAGATATAGTGTGTATCTGAGATCAAAAGGTTATAGCCTTCACCACTTGAGTAGTGAGCTCTAGGATAGTGTGTCCACACCCCTAATAGGGTTATTGTATGATGCAATCAAGGATGGAGGATCCAATTAAGGATTGTCTAACCTTGCAGCCAAACACCAACACAACAGAAATACACAACAAGAAACCAGATCTGAAAGAAAATAGATGTCTTTATTCATCAATTAACTGATTACATGCAATGTGTTGGGCTGTAAAGCCTTCCCAATTACAACCAAATACAATGCAAGGAATAGTTCTACAAGATCACAAAGGATCCAACACACTTCTCCTCAGCTAGCCCAGGTTTGCAACACAACAGGACACTGGTAGGCACTCCAAGAAAGATCTAAACCTGTACTCAAACTTCCAAGCAATCTTTCTGCTACCTAAGCTCACAAGCTACTAACTCTTCTTTCAAAAATCCACACATCTGCTACTCCCAACTTCCCCCTAAAAAACTACCCAAACATCTACTTAAATACTAAACCCCAGCCACAAGTCGGCTTTACAAATAATTAAATCCCAAAAGCTAGCCGACTTCCAAATATACAAATATTAAATGCCAAACATCAGTCAGCTCACAAATAACTTCAAAAATCTTTAATTCACCAAGCTAGCCTCTAGATCTGCATAGGATAATGCAACACACCAGATCTAGGTCCCCACACACCCAATGGTCAATCCATAACTTGAGGAACATGACCTAGATTAAATACATCAGTCAGCCAAGCGAATCTTTGAGAACAACTGTCGGTAAGAAAAAATATTAAGCATCAAGAAATACACCAAGCATCCACACCAATCGAGCTCTCCAAGCATTACCAAGCACCAACAATTTTGACCAAGCACCACTGACATTGTCAAGCACTAAAAGCACCAAGTTTCCTCCAATGACTGAGCTCCCTTCAGCGATTGAGTCCTCCAATGACCGAACCACTTCAACAACCAAGCAATAGGCATAAACACCGAGACCTCATCAGTAACTGAGCACTGAAAAAAAAACCACCAAGTCATCGAGTGACCATCATCCATGAAGATCCACCAGAACTTACAATTGAGAATCACCACCAATACAACCGAGCTCCATTGGTGAAGCCTAAAAAAATTTGACCAAGAATCACCATCAAAGACTGAGAAATGCTAGTCTTCAACTGAGATTACCAGCCAAGTAACCAAACTCCACCAGATAGTTACTGAGATTGCCAGAATCTTTAGGCACCAAGAGATAAGCCAGGATGCCACTGCATCATTGTAAAAGACTCCTAACAGGTTCCGACCCTTGACAAGGTCATTGTACTAAAATCATTGTAAAGAACAACTCCTAATAGGGTTGCAAAATCTTCTAACAAGGATCATAAGACACTAGTGCATTTCTTAGTGGGTGTCGATTCCCACTGGGGTTTTAACCTATTTGGATTTTCCTGTAACCATATTGGTGTTATGTGTTGTGTTTATGTTGATGTTCATTTTAGTACTTAAGCATTCAAGTTAAGTTTCAAGAGTTAAGAAAAGATTAAATATAGTGAACACTAATTCAATCCCCTCCCTCTCAGTGTTCCCATTCCTAACACATGTGTGGACCTAAATGTGGCTTCACAACATGTTTTTTTATTTCCTACTTTAGTTTTAGTCTGTCAAGCTTTGCGGGCTATATATTTGGAGCTTGGGTTGATGGAGGGAGGTAGTTCTAGATAGTAGAAGAGTAGTAGAAGTAGATGAGAAGATAAAATGCGAGTTGAGACTCTAAATTATTAATTCTCATTGTATAAGGCTAAAACCCAGAAGGCCTCATAGCTGAGCATGTTGAAATATTTAATATAATTGCACTAGTGTTGTTACCAATTGCTTGTCTCATATCTATTGTGTTTTTTACTGCTTTCATGTGGTTTTCATATTGTTTCTGTGTGTAACTCTTCGCAAGTCTTGTTTGGGGGTTTAATATAATTGCACTAGTGTTGTTACCAATTGCTTGTCTCATATCTATTGTGTTTTTTACTGCTTTCATGTGGTTTTCATATTGTTTCTGTGTGTAACTCTTCGCAAGTCTTGTTTGGGGGTTTAAGCAGTCTCAATTAACCCCGATTCTACTTGCCTCTACCCTACCCTTGCATCAATTGGTATCAGAGAGAAGTTATTTCTTGTGGATTGGATCATGGAGAACCTTATTAGATTGGTTGTAGGGTGGAAGATCTAAAATTTGACCTATAACTTGCAGAAGGTTATGATCTTGCTGGAACCTAATTGTTAAGATGGTTTGTGGTAGAGGAAATGATAATGCTATCATGGATATGTTGAGGCAGATTGCAACTAGGCTTAAATTTGTAGATACAACCCAGAGAAGAGGCGCACATCTTGAAGATGTTAGTGATGAAGAAGCAACACCTAATCTTGAACCTAAAGTTGAGCAGGATGAGGAAAGACTCTTGAGAGTTTTGTCTAAGGCTAACTCTAGACCTACTATTGAAGTTTCTTGCTATGATGGAAGACTTGAGACCGATACACTTTTGGATTGGATCTCTGAGATGGATAAATACATTAAGTATGAAGGTACTCTTGATAATAAGAAGGTTAAGATAGTAGTTACAAAGTTGAAAGGTCATGCATCTCTTTGGTGGGATCATTTGCAAACTGAGAGACAGAAGAGAGGAAAAGAAAAGATCAAGACATGGATGAAGATGCTTGGAAAGATGAAAAAAAAGTTTCTTCTAGCTAACTACCAAGTTAGTTTGATGAGAAAAATGAAAAATTTGAGACAAAAGGACATGAGTGTGAAGGAATATACTGAGGAATTTTACAAATTAGATATCAGATTTAGACATGTGGATGATGAAGTTGAGAAGGTGGCTAGATACCTGAATGGCCTAAGGACATCGATTCAAGATGAGCTTAGTTATGTTAAAATAGATAGTGTAGAAGAAGCATACCAATTTTCTTTAAAGGATGAAGAATTATTGACAAAGAGACATGAACAATGATAGAGAGGAAGAGGTGGTAGATTTTAGAGAAGTAGAGGTAGATCTTATGGAGAAAGTAGCATATTTGAAAATGCGGTACAAGATAAAGGATGGAAAGATGAACCTACTGGTAGAAGAGGTAATTACTCTAGAGGTAGCTATATTGGTTACTCTAGGGATAACAATAATGGGAAAAGAGAAGAGAAATATTGGTTTAAAGGTACTTGTTACAAATGTGGTGAAGGAAATAGAGCCTTTGAATGTACTAACTCTGGAAAAAAGACTAGAAGTAATGGCAGAAATAATTTGGCTTGTGAAGAAGTTGAGGAATTGTCTAATGAACATGAACATGGTGAGAACTTGATGTTAAGAAGGATCTTTTGGAATGAAGAACCTGATGAGGAACCTATTCTGAGGAAAAATTTGTTTAGAACTAGATGTAAGATCGCTGACAGATGTTGCAAGGTAATCATTGATAGTGGAAGTTCTAATAATTTGGCATCCGAAGAGCTAGTTATCAAATTGTAGTTGCAGAGATTGAGACATCCTAAGCCTTACCATATTGCTTGGATCTAGAAGGAGCATAAACTACTTGTAAGTGAACAATGCCTTGTTAAATTCAAAATTGGAGGTTATCATGATGAAGACTTGTGTGATATTATGCCTATGGATTGTTGTCATATTCTTTTTGGTAGACCTTGGCAGTATGATAGGAAAGCTTTGCATGATGGTAGCTTGAATCAATATACTATTTGGATGGATGGAAAGAAACAAATATTGTTACCTTTAGTAGAGAAATTTGATGAAGGTCATTGTACTACAGTCAGAGTATGCTTGGTTGATGGTAAAAAGTTTGCAAGAGAAATCAAAGAAAAAAATGTTTATTTTGCTTTAATTCCAAGGAAACTTGCGAAACAAGATGAGTTAGAACATGCTCTTGAAGTTAAACCTTTGTTGACTGAATTTCATGACATCATTTTTGATAATGTACCTAATGATTTACTGCCTATGAGAAGTATAAGTCACTGTATGGATTTGATACCTAGAGCTAGTTTTCCTAATAAAGCACCACCATAGGTTAACACTTAATGAAAAGACAAAGTTGAATAGACAAGTGCAAGAATTTCTTGAGAGAGGTTTGATTAGGTAAAGTTTAAGTCCTTGTGTAGTACATGTTGTGTTAGTACCAAAAAGGAATGGAGAATGGAGAATGTGCATTGAATCTAGAGCTATAAACAAGATAACAGTAAAGTACAGATTTCCTTTGCCTAAGATGGATGACATAATGGATAGTTTGAGTGGAGCGAAGTATTTCACAAAGATTGATTTGAAAAGTGGATATCGTCATATTAGAATTAGAGAAGGGGATGAATGGAAAACTTCTTTTAAGACTAATGAAGGTTTGTATGAATGGTTGGTTATGCCTTTTGGTTTGACTAATGCACCTAGTACTTTCATGAGGCTGATGAATGACATTTTAAAAATATTCTTGGGTAAGTTTGTAATTGTATATCTTGATGACATTTTGATATTCAATAAGAGTAAGGAAGAACATCTTGAACATATAGACAAGTATTGCAGAGATTGAAGGAAGAAAAGTCATTGATTAACTTGAAGAAATGTTCATTTATGAAAGAAGAGATTGTGTACCTTGGTTTTGTAATTTTACCTGATGGATTAAAGATGGATCCTGAGAAAGTGAGAGCTATACTTGATTGGACTACACTAGAGAATGTTGGAGAGGTAAGATAATTTCATGGATTGGGAAGTTTTTATAGGAAGTTCATCAGAGATTTTATTTCTATTTGTAATGCTATGAATGAAACCATGAGAGGAGATAAAAGGGATTTCAAATGGACACATGGAGCACAAAAGAGTTTTGAAACATTGAAACAAAGAATTGCAAAATTACCTACACTTTCTTTGCTTGATTTTAGTAAAGTTTTTCAAGTTGAATGTGATGCTAGTGGAAGTGCAATTGGAGCTGTTTTGAATCAAGAAGGAAGACCTGTAGCTTTCTTTAGTGAAAATTTGAATGATGCTAAGAGAAAATATTTATTTTATGATCAGGAATTCTATGCTATTGTTCAAGCTTTGAAGAAATGGAGACATTATTTGATGCCTAAAGATTTTGTGTTGTATACTGACCATAAAGCTTTGCATTATTTGGGAAGTCAAAATAAATTGAATCAGAGGCATATGAAGTGGGTTGAGTTCTTGCAGAATTTTTCCATTTCATTGAAGCATAAGAGTGGATAGTTGAATAAGGTTGCTGATGCCTTCAGCTGATGAAGAAATTTGTTGACAAAGATGAGAGTTGAGGTACTTGGTTTTGATGATTTGAAGTGTTTGTATGAAACTGACCCTAATTTTGTAGAATGTTGGAAAGCTTGTAAAGAACAAATAGTGAGTGATAAGTGGATAGATTATTTCATTCAAGAAGACATGTTGTTTAAAGGAGTTCAGTTGTACATACTTAGAGGATCTATGAGAGAGAACATAATAAAGGAGAAACATAGTGGTGGACTTGGTGGATATTTTGGGATTGATAAGACTATGAATTTGATTTTGGAAAGATACTTTTAGCCACTGATTTATAGAGATGTACAAAGAATGGTTAGAGGTTGCAGAATTTGTCAAGTAGTAAAAGGAACTAGTCAGAATGTGGGATTGTATACACCTTTTCCTGTACCTGATAGACCTTGGGAAGATGTGAGTATGGATTTTGTTCTTGGATTTCCTAAAACTCAGAGAGGTAATGATTGTATTTTTGTAGTGGTTGATAGATTTTCAAAGATGGTTCATTTCATACCTTGTAAGAAGACATCTGATGCATTACATGCAGCTGAATTATTTTTCAAGGAAGTGGTAAGATTGCATGGTTTGCCTAAGTCTATTGTTTCAGACAAAGATACTAAGTTTACTAGTTACTTTTGGAGAACACTTTGGAAAAAGGTGAATACTGACTTGAAGTTTAGTTCTACATTTCACCCTCAAATAGATGGACAGACTAAAGTTGTAAAAAGAAGCTTAGGAAACTTGTTGAGATGTTTAGTTGGAGATAAGCCTGCTAATTGGGATTTGATTTTGGCACAAGAGGAATTTGCATATAATAATTCTATAAATAGAAGCACTAAGAGGACACCATTTGAGATTGTTACTAGATTTCATCCTAAGGGAACCATAGAGTTGATATGTTTTCCTACTAAGACCAGAAGAAGTGCTCAAGCTGAGGATTTTGCAGTATACATGAGAACTTTTCATGATGAAGTTAAAAGGAATTTGGAGGATAGTAATCTGAAATAGAAATAGAGAGATGATAAGAGAAGAAGACATAAATCTTATGAATTTGGAGATGAGGTTATGATTAATTTGAAGAAGAATTGATTTCCAGTTGGTACCTACAACAAGCTGAAAATGAAGAAATTTGGACCTTGTAAGATTCTGAAGAAGTTTGATAGTGGAAATGCTTATGAAGTAGAATTACTATAGGACATGGACATATCACCTATATTCAACATTGTTGATATATTTGAGTACTTTGAATCAAATGATGAGACTGAAGATGATCTACATTATCCTAGGAAGAATAAAGATAGCATTGAGAAGATCTTGAATAGTAGAGTAAGCAAAAGTATATGAGGAAAGGACTACATGGAATATCTAGTTCAGTGGAAAGACAAGCCGGTTGAAGACAGTTCATGGATTACACAAGCTGAGTTGGATATTTATGAATCAGGTCAAAATATGAACAATGCCTAATGTGGACATCAATTCTTTATTTACCCCAAGTGTCTGATGCAGGAGCATCTTGGGTCTTTGATCAATCTTGCATCACCAAAAACATTTTTTGTTTCTTGTACCTGTCTATTGTTTGTTTTGTAGGTGTTGCTGCTATTTGTTTCTTGCCTTGTGAAGTTAATACGATGTTTTGGACCTATTCTTGAGCATTCTCCTAAGAGCACACATCCTAATACATTTGGACCTGGAAGTTGTTGCCATTTCCTTGAGTATCAATTTTCTGCCAGTTTCACATGAAATGTGTGGTATTTCATCTTGTGCGGTTCCGTGTGGGGAAATTGGATCTTGTGAAGTTTAGGATATGTTCTTGGATCATGTGTGGACCTAAATGTGGCTTCACAACATGTTTTGTTATTTATTGCATTAGTTTTGGTTTCTCTTCCTAAGTAGACCTTTAATGTAATTAAATGCCTGACTAGCTGACTTGTGGCTTTGCTGGCTATATATTTGGAGCTTGGGTTGATGTAGGGAGGCATTTCTAGATAGTAGAAGAGTAGTAGAAGTAGAAGAGAAGATAAAATGCGAGCTGAGACTCTAAATTCTTAATTCTCATTGTATAAGGCTAAAACCTGAAAGTCCTCATAGCTGGGCATGTTGAAAGATTTAATATAATTGCACCAGTGTTGTTACCAGTTGCTTGTCTCATATCCATTGTGTTTTTCATTTCTTTCAAGTGGTTTTGATATTGCTTCCGCATGTAACTCTTCACAGGGCTTGTTTGGGGGTTTAAGAAATCTCAATGAACCCTGATTCTACTTGCCTCTACCCTGCCCTTGTGTCAAATATTATGTTTATATTGTTACTAGTATTGATTGTCATTGATGTCAAAATCTCCATACCAACATAGTGGCGGTATCGATTAGTTTTTGACATTGTTGGGTATATCATGTTGGTTATCGATAATTGAATAATAATTTTGGTTGAACATTCCTTATGTCCATTAGTGCTTTAGGGACAAGCATATTGTATTCTATCCATGCTTCACATTCAATGTTAGAGTATTATTTCATTTTACTCTAGTTGCTTAAGCGTCTCTTAGGTGCATTATTAATTAATTCTTAATTAATAATGTGCAACCTAGTATTTCCCTTTTAGGGTTTCATTCACCTTTTTAAGGTTGAACTTTGTAATTATTTTTTTAATTCAGTTGATAATTTTGCTCTCACATTTTGAGTGAACATCTGAGTTCTGCTTTTTCATCTTTGTGCTTCTACTTTGTATCAGGTTCTTGCATGCAGGTGTATTCGGGGTTTGTGGATTTGCATGTTTGTCAAATTCTACATGGTATCAGAGCCGCCCTGTTGCTGCCTGATCAAAGTTTTTTGAAGCCACGATTCGAAGACGACAGCCACAGCTTGTTTCTGGGGTTTTCTGTCACTTTGAAGGAGGCACGATCTTCTGGAGCAGATTGAGCAGAAACGGACTCCGCCATTGCGTTCAGAAGGTCCGGGAGAGTCGAAATCATATAAAACTCGACTCAGTTTGGCCCCCGTGACCACAGGAAAATTTTTTTTGCCCTACTAGGGCCGTACGGCTCGAAAATCAAGAAAACGTCTCGAAAAACGTGAAAAAACAAAATTTTTTTAAATTTAAACGGCGCGCCGCCAGCGCACCGCCCGCAGCGGCTGCCGGCCAGCGCGCCGCCAGCGCGCCCCCGCCGCACCGCCGCGCCCAGCCGCCGCCCGCCCTCCGCCCGGCCGCCACCCGCGCTCCGCCCGGGCGCCACCGCAGCCGGTGGAGCCGCTTCCCGGCCACCGGCCCGCCACCCGCGGCAGCCACAGGTGACATCATCCGACGTCACCCAGCCGGATTTTTTTTCGGCGGGTTTTTTAAAATTTTTCGGCGGCCGTCAATTTTTTCGGCATTGTACGGTGATGACGTCATGCTGATGTCAGCGACAGCCTAGTGACGGTCATACGGCCGTCAATTTTTTTGCCCTCACTGGTTTTTTCCAGAGAGCTTGCATTTTGAGGGTACCTGGGCATTTTTGCTCATAACTTGGGCATACAGTGTCCTCTTTCGGAAAACAAAATATCGCCGGAAAGGTGTTTCCGAGACGGACGCAATGATGCTAGTTTCGTTAGCTGATTTAGTCGTTTGAGTACCTATTTTCAGCGTCAAAGTAGAGGCTTCTGTTTCCTCCTTCTCTGCTTCTGGAACTCAGGTTTTCTCCTCATTTTTTTGTGTGCTTTCAGTAATTGATTATTTGTGGTGCTCAGGGGATAGAATATATACATTGTGGGGGGGTGCAATCTACTTTCTGCTATTTACTTTCAGAAATAGTCCCTTCTACTTCCGTCTTCTCTTCTCTCAATGTCGGACCCCTCTGTGGCCCGGCTAACACCGCACAATTACCACACATGGAAAGCACACATGACCAGGCTGCTCATGTCACGTGGCTTATGGTCATGTCTGGATGAACACCAACCTGTCCTGCAGCGTCCCTTTGAAATTCTTCAGCACAGGAACAAAATGGATGAAGCCATGGGTTTGATTGCACTGAACATCTCTGACAGTCTCTTATTTCACCTGGAAGGTTTGACCACTCCTAGGGCTATTTGGAGCAAGTTTTCAACCTTCTTTGGTACAGTCAACGAATTCTGGAAGCTTCAGATTGATGCAGAGTTGACTTCTTTGACTCCTTCTGATTTCCCCACTATAGAGGACTTCTTGATGAAGTTCAAGTCTTTGCGTACAGTTTTGCAGGGATGTGGAAAAATCAAGACAGATGATGAGTGTATCTATTTGATACTCTCAAAGTTGCGAGGACAGTACCAGATTTTTTCTTCCACTTTCTACTCCACCATGGATGCTTTGGGTACCAGACATGTTATGCCCTCTTTTGAGAATTTCTGTGACAGGTTGACTCGTGAGCAGTCCAAGATCACTCAGATGGATTCACTTGCAGGTTCACAGTCACAGGCATTGCTTGCCAAGTCATCTCAGGACACACAGAAGCCGAAGCCGAAGCAGATATCTGACTCCTCCTCTCAGCACTCTACTGACACACCATCTTCTTCTAAGAAGGAGAATCAGAAGACTCAGATCCCCACATGTTCCTATTGTCAGAAGAGGAACCATGATGAGTCACAGTGTTTTCAGAAGAGATGTGATGGTTATGAGAAACAGATTGCAGATTTGCAAGCTCTCCTTCAGAAGAGCACTATTTCCTCTCCATCCTCTTCCACCTCACAGGGGTCTGCTTTTCAGTCTTCTGCATCTTCTTCGACATCTGGACAGGATTTTGGACAGGGTCATGCATTACGAGCATCTGTTGTATCCCCTTTACAAGTCCCTTGGATACTGGATTCCGGTGCTTCTCACCATATGGCATCTTCTCAGGAGTTGTTTTCTTCTTTTGAGACTTCTCCTATTCCTCATATTCTCATGGGGAATAACACTGTACAGACAGTCTGTGGGACAGGTTCAGTCAGCATTCAGGATGGCACATTCCATGATGTATTGTATGTTCCATCTCTCTCTGCAAACCTTCTCTCCATTTATCAGATTACTCGCAGTGGGTCAGGGAAGACAGTTGAGTTCACGGCCGATTCAGCCTTCATCAGGGATAGTGTGACAGGAGGCATTATTGCTACAGGGACAGTTGATCATTCCTCCCGTCTCTACATCTTTTCTCATTTTGGTCCACCATCTCCATTGTCGGAGCTCAGCTCTCCTCTTTCCCGAGAGCATCATGTGGTGCAGTCAGGTAGCTTGAACCTCTGTGTTGTTCCTGAGACCCGTGTTGTGACTGCTACACCACATCCTGAGGAGTACTTTTCTCTTCCGCCGAATTCTTCTTCAGCACTGCTTGATCCTCCAGCTCCATTCATCGAGCCACCAGGTGCAGTTGTTGAGGATTCTTCAGAGGACACTCATCTTCTCTCTCATGATAGTGTCAGCACACCTGTCATACCACTTGCATTGGGGATTCCCTTACAGGATCCTCGTGTCTTCACTTTTGAGCATCAGCTCGGCCTTCCAGTGACACCTCATACTTCGAGGTCACCTCTTCAGCACCCACTGACCTTCACTCCTCTGCATTGGAGTCACAGTGGTTTGCTCATTGCTCCAGGGGTTCTTTCATTCTGGGGGGCTTTGGAGTATCGACCCTCTCTCTCGGGGGGGGTTACCAGCACGCATTGTACTACTGGCTTTGAGAGAGTCTCTTGAAGTCATGCCTTTTGTCTTTGCTTGCTTTTATATCTCTTTTTGGAGAGGGGTTTTTCCCACTGGGTTTTCTCCTTTGTCTCCGGTTTACAGAGATTTCCTTGTACTGGGTACCTGATCAGGCCTTGTTGCCGGGACCCATTTCTTGCTTTCTTAGTCTTGCTAGGTCTGCTTTCTCCCTGCGTTCAGCTTAAGGGGGGGTGTTAGAGTATTATTTCGTTTTACTCTAGTTGCTTAAGCGTCTCTTAGGTGCATTATTAATTAATTCTTAATTAATAATGTGCAACCTAGTATTTCCCTTTTAGGGTTTCATTCACCTTTTTAAGGTTGAACTTTGTAATTGTTTTTTTAATTCAGTTGATAATTTTGCTCTCACATTTTGAGTGAACATCTGAGTTCTGCTTTTTCATCTTTGTGCTTCTACTTTGTATCAGGTTCTTGCATGCAGGTGTATTCGGGGTTTGTGGATTTGCATGTTTGTCAAATTCTACATTCAATACTCTTGTATGGTTTTGGGGTTCAAATATTTCTATCATTTCTTGGTGATTTCTATCTCTTCTAATGTGCAAATCATCAAATAGTTTCGGTGCATTGGCTACGGTGCACTATGGACATCATTTAGTTAATGGTAATGGTTATATTATATCTTCATCTTTTGGACTTGGTTGTGGTATTCAGATGGCTCCAATAAAATGAATTGTAATACCTTAAGCTTGACCTATATGTGGGTTGTATTGTAGTGTGTTCTTATGTATTTACTAGATTTAGGATTGATGCTTTACATTAAATATATTTTTAATATCTATAGAATCATTATTGTCACATTCTTAGTGTGAAGCTAACATATGTAAGCTCAAATACCAATATAAATAAAGAAGAAACTCTTTGTATCCAAGTGTGGAAAGTGTGTATAATTTAAGTGGTGATTATCACAGAGCAATCTCACAATAGCAGTGTATGTGAGAAGTGGTATCTATAGTGACAAATTAAAAATCCTATCGGATATTGCATACCAAGAGAAGTGGATCATTCCTTTGGTGATCTATTGGTGGAAGTGGTGATAGAGCTTAACTGTGGATTTGTTCATGCATGTTCATATGTTGTCCAATTAGTTCATAATCCTATTTTAAAATCTATCTTAGGGTAGTTAACTTGATTGGTAGTGAGCCTTATTATTGTATTGTAAGTGAGCCTTGTTATTGTATTGATGGTGAGCCTTATTATACTGACAATGAGCCTACTTGCATTGATAATGGCCAACAATGAGCCTTTGTAAAAATCACCTTACCAATGTCACCTTAATAGGTGTTTTACATTTCATGAGAATTAGCTTCTTTGTGGTTTTTCCCAAATTGGGTTTCCACATAAATCCTAGTGCTCTCCGTGTCAATATTTTTTTGTTCTTCGTGTATACATTTTACATGGATGTTTAATGTTCTTAACCATAAAATCTGAAGTTGTTATTACTTTTGTTTATGAGTTGACCAATATAGAAAAATTTTTATAAGTTATGTGGGAATAATTGATTCACCCCCCTCTCAGTTATTTGGCTTGTTCAATAATTATTATCAAACATTGGTCCCTTGTAGATAAAGACCAATCACTTGAGGGAGATATTGGTTTCTTGAACAAATGGAAGGAGGTTTCTACACCGAGGAGGATTGTCAGATCATGTTGAGAAACATTAAAGGTATTGAATCAGAAAATGAGGACCTAAAGAAAAACCTGAAAGAAGAAAGTACTTCCATTGAAAAGTTAAGGGATTAGATCAAGAAATTCAAAGCTAGGCACAAGGAGGTCAATCAAGAATTCAAGAAATAAAAGGATATAATTATAGAGCTAGAATAGGAATAGACCGAGCTAAGAAAATCAAAAGATGTTAGTGCATATCTAGATTAGGAACCAAAGATGGAGTTAGATGAAAAAGCTCAAAACGAAGATCTCATCAAAGTTGGATCAAATTATATGTCAAATAATTCTTGGATAATAATATTTTAACAAGAAAGGGAATTGGAAGATTGGAAAGACAATGATGAATAACTCAAGGAGATGATTAGAAAGAGCTTAGAAAAAAATGAGAAGTTAAATCTAGAATTGCAAAAGCTAAGGGAAGAAAAATAAGGCATGTGAAAGAAGTACTATTCAGGATCATTTAATGGACATGCAGAAATGTCAAAAAGATAAAGAAGGGGAATGCTCAAATCAGAATGAAAAAGGTAAAGGAAAGATAATTGAGGATGATGCAAAGGTTGAAATGACAAGAAAGGACAAAAATTAGAATCCATACACAAAAATGTCTTTGGTAAGACAATCAAACATTCAAAAGTATTTATCTTTTAATGGTTGTTGTTCTATTTGCAAAAAAATTGATCATAAAGCAGTTGATTGTAGGATGATAAAGGAACAAAGAATTCAATGTTTTATTTTTCATAAGGTTGGTCATAAAGAAAGTTAGTGTAAGAGTCAAGTCTTAGATCAAGAGAATGCAAAGGTCAATATCTTTCATGGAAGTTGTTATGCATGTCATAAATTTGGTCATAAAGCTAGTCAATACAGATCTAATCATCTATCAATGAAGTTTGGAAAAAGGAATGTGAATTGTTTCAGATGTGGACATATTGGTCACTATACTAAATCATGCAAATTTGGTAGTGTTCCAGTAAACATTAGGTATGATAATCATATAGAAAAATCTAGTGGATCTCAGAAGTAGAATATGGAGTGGAGAAATAAATTCAATAGTGCAGATGACTCGGTGTTACCAAATCCCGATAATATTACTACCAAAAATAAAGTTGAGAGCTTTGGCTTAGGGGGAGTACTGAAAATCCAAATTTTACACCTCCCCTATTCCAATGAGGTATCAATTTCAATTGGGTTATTATCAATGTATATGAAGTGACATTAACTATGACAAGATGGTTTTGAGTGATTGATGTGTGAAGTACAATGATTGCATCAAAAATTATTAATTCAAGTGGAAATCTTGAACATGATAGTTCATTGATGTAGGAGCATCTTATGATCTTGGCAATCTTGCATCAAAAAATAATATTTATTTTCCTATTTTCTTGTTTGATCAGCCTGATATTTTAGTCAGTGGTCGATCTGTCTTGTTTCTTTTGAGTTGTGATTGCTAAAGTTTGTTCTTGGCATTGTCCTGCATCTTATCCTATTATCTCACCTCATTTGGATTCATCACATCTGAGTTATGACAGATTCTCTATGGGATTGTCCTATTCTTCATTTTTTGGTTGGTCATTATGGTTTTATAATCATTTTTTGATCTATCGATTGGTTTTTCCATGCACAATGGTTGCAAATATTTGTTATGTTGGAGGCTGACATATTTGTGTTGTCACATCTCTTAATCCATTCATTGGAGGTTGTTCGTAAGGATTTGGGGCCTGGCCTATTTTTTGTAACACATTTTCTTTATTATTGGGGAAATGTAATCTTTTCTGGGCTGATTGATGATGTAAATTGCTATATAAGCTATGGACTTATTCCTAAGAAAAAAAAGGGGGAAGGTTGCGAAAATGATCTCTTAGATTATCTAGCTTAGCTAGGCTAGATTTGTAAGGGTTTTGGATGTAATCAGGCATGTATGATTGGCATGTAAGGTTGCATGTCGCAGATCTTTTGTAAATGATTTACCGATGGAAATAAAAGGTTGAATCTCTCATTTTCTTGCTATTTGTCTTGTTGCTTCCATTGTGTTGTATAGGCTGCAAGGGCTGAATAGATCTACTTGAGGTTTCTCCATCCTTGACTGCATCATTTGTGGATTTTAAAAGGTGAAATTTTTAAATCATTTGGCACTATAGCTTGAGAAGAAAAAATGTGAATTTTCAAAGTGATGAAAGCATAAAATCTATAAGGAGTTCATGGCACCCAAATCCATTGTTTTTATTGGTGTGAACAAAAGAATGCAGAAGGGTTTGAGTTGAAAGAATTTGATCATAGTCATATAAAGCAATAAAAATTTAGTTTTCTTGTGGACATAATGGAGAGAGTCAGAAATATAGGGCTCAATATTTTTGGAGACTTTCCATGGTATGATGAAAAAGGATTTATTCAATTTGTTTTGAGTTAGTTTCAAGGTGAAACCTTGGTATTGAATAGACACTACTATGTGATGAAGGATGTAATCGATTAAATTACTAGTTTAGGCAGCATTGGTGAGGTACCTACAAATAAATCCATCATCTATGAAGAGGTAGAAACCTTGACAATAATGTTAATATGATTTATAAAAATAGAGAGGGGGGGTGAATCAGTTGTTCTCAGGTCTAGATGTATAAATTAAACTTTTAAACACTTCAACAACTCAGATCTAACACCAAACAGTTACTCAGTCATTACAGAATGTATATCATAAACATATAATAGTGCAATCCACTATCCAATAGTATTTAACTTACAAAACACAAAAATGTTCAAACCAAAACATTCACACAAGTATTAACACCTAGATTTATATTGGAAACCCAATTTAGGAAAAACCACTTTGTAACATGCTAATGATATTTTCACTCTTTTGAAGTGAGCTCTATGAAAAGCCAACCCTATCAAAGGTTTACAAACACATGGCTAGGTGTGACCCGGTTAAAGGATTTCAACCACCTTGTTAGGAGTGCACCTTGTTAAAGGACTTAAGTACATTCCATTAGAATGCAACCTTGATTACAGGATTTATACAATGACTGTTAGGTCAACCTTGATTAAAGGATTTAAACTGATACAATGGTTAGAAAGTAACAACAGTGTTTGATCTGAAAACATACAACTCACTTTGCAAATAATAGATCCAATTCTTACATATATATGCTGGCTTATTAACTGAGATCCATTTCCATCTCCATCACTAATTTGCTTGGATATCCCCTCAAGAAATCACAACTCCTTCTCCTTCAGCCTTTTCTTCCTATTCAGTCAATAACAACAACAACTCCAGCATACTACTTCATCCTCACACTTAGGTTTCCTTAATACCTCTTTAATAGGTAGATCCATCTTTTGTTGCTTAATCTCCTTCGTAGATCTTAGGGTTAGGTCAGATTCATTGAATCCATCCAACATTATGTTCTTCATCCATCCTTCTAGAAACATCTCTAATCTCTTTATGGAATCACAAAAAAATAGTTTACTGTGCGTTAAATGCTCCATACATTCAATAAATAAAGTCAACATGATTTACATAATCCAAGAATTCAACTATGTTAGCTAGGAATCTGAATTCTTCCTCAAATGTAAATTATTGACACTCGGTCAATACTCTACTCAACTCCTCGGTCATCACTACGTAGCTCAGGTCATCACTTGAAAATATTTCCCTCAGCTAATACTGACTTCCTTGATAATAAACTGATGTTCATTCAACACTGAATTTACTCGGCATATACTGGCTTGGTCGACACTAACATCACTCGGCTTAAACTAGATTTCTTCACTTCTTCTTGGTTAAGCCTACTTGTTTAGTCTTGCTTCTCACTTAGATAAACAATACATTATCTTATCATTGTGCCACATAATCAAGTACCCATTGAAGTATCAAGATAACTCAACCTTTCCCTAGGTGCTATTGTTATCACCCTTACCCTAATCCTTCTCAATAAATAAATAGATATAATACTTTCTTAGATAGCAACAGTCTTACCAGTTAAGGTTTGACATCAATGACAATATAACAATTGCTTCAATTGTAGTTTCGAACAAGTAATTGGTGGGATCAATGTGCATTTAAAATCTTTACCATCAATGATCCTATCATAAGTTATGTTACTCACAACATGTCTTACAAAATTTAATTTTGTAATCATGATGGCTCAACTTCTATTGTCGTTATTTATATGTCATGTAAAATGGTGAATGAGTATGTACAAATGTATTTATACAAAATGTTGTTAGATATTTTAAAGTTGAATGTGAAGATGTCAATGGAAGATAATTATGATTTTTATTATGTTTCATTGGTCATGTACTCGATATTCTATTTCATGAGGTATTTATCTAACAAAGTGAATTTCATATGGAGGATCGATATTCTTATCGATAAGTAGATTTATGGATACTTGGAAGGGTTAGAAGATAAGGTAGATTTCTACAAGGAATATTTTGTGACTCTTTAGGAGAATCTTTGCTCTGGTTTGGTGGATTTTTGTGCTATATCGACAAAGGAGATTGTAGGAGATCACTCTTCAAGACAAAATGAGCTAGAAGTAGTTATTGGAAGTTCATCTTCTAAACTAAAGAGGATAAGGAAAAATGAGAAAGGAAAGGAAATTGTTACTATTTCTGAAAGTGAAGAGGAAAAAGGCGGTGAAGAAGAAAAAGAAGAATATTTGGAGAAAGATGTTACGATGGTGAGAAAGACTAATTGCGCCCTTGGTCTCCTTGGCATTGCTAACATAATGATGGTTCATGACATGACTTAACCACCTCCTATGTCTTCTATATGTCTAGTGGTTGTATTGGGAATTAAAAGGTTGATATTTTAATGCTTGATACAACCACTAGACATATAGAAGACACAAGAGGTAGTTAAGCCATATCATGAACCACCATTGCACTGGCAATGCCAAGGAGACCAAGGGCACAATCAATCTTTCTCACCATTGTAACAATCCCTCCAGTGAAAGAATGGGGTTTTAACCTATGACCTGGCTCTAATACCACTTGTTACAACTAGTTATATTAATTGCATCAAAAGATCAAGTTGTTAATGCTCGATACAACCACTAGACATATAGAAGATATAGGAGGTGGTTAAGCCATGTCATGAACCACCATTGCACTATCAATGTTGAGGAGACCAAGGGCACAATCATTATTTCTCACCATTGTAATAGAAGAGATAGAATATGAGGAGGAAGTGGAGAAAGTTGTGTTTTATCTAAAGGAATTAGATGATTTTGATTCCAATATTGTTAAAGGTATATTGGTTAAAGGACAATTAGTGGTCTCTGGACTGAATGCTCTTTATCCAATGAGACCTTGGTGTTGAATTTTTTCCTTGATCATCTAATTAATAGGATGGTTTTGGTATCTATTCTATCCTATAAGATTTCTAGAGAGATGGTATTATAGATAGAGAACAACTTTTTATAGTTTAGTGCTGATTACCAGACTATAGAAAAAAAATTGAGAAGTGTGACAATACAAAGCAGAGACTCTCTAATTATTGATAAAACAAAATCCTGTATGAAACATATAAAAAGTGTCTACTAGTAATATCTTCGATGGCTTTTTGTAGTTGAAAAATTTAGAGTTCAATGTGAAAATATTGAGATAGAGATCATTGAGATGGGGAAAACATATGAAATATTTAAGGACATAGATGAAAAGTAGAGAATTAGAGTAGGAGAACTTCAAATAGAATTGTTGTTTCTAGAGAGAGGACTTGATCAATACATTCTGGCTTGTGAGGGATATGACTGAAGTTAGGATGGAGCATGTTTCTAGCATCATAACGAATGCATATGAGTATGAACATAGGTTTCATTTTTTGGATTGGGAAAAATCATTTGACAAACTGGTTGAATGTGACAGTTTGTGTGCTCGCATGGGGGCAATAGTTTCTTAGTGGAAGAAGGAACTTCTAATATTTAATGAAAGGTACTTGAATGTATTTTCAGTAAAATCTATTGTGTTACTTTAAATTTATTTTGTATTTTTTTCTTTTGGCCCTTTTCTATTGTGGAAAAAAAGGGGAGAGAAAGGTGGTTGCATCTACTTAGGGGGTGTATTTTGAAAAATTATAAGTGTTGGCTTTCTAGAGATATATTTGAATGTTTTCCAATAATAAAAAGAAATATATTGTTAGTATTGTTGCTAGCATTGATTTTCATTGATGTCATAACCTTCATACCCACACTCTGGCGGTATTAGTTGGTTGTTGACAATGTTGGGTATATCTTTTTGGTTATCAATAATTGATTAGGAATTTTGGTTGAGCATTCCTTATGTCTAGTAGTCCTTTAGAGACAAGCATACTATATTCTATCCTTGCTTCACATACATCAGTATTCTTGTATGGTTTCAATGTTCAACTATTTCTATTGGTTCTTGGTATTTTTTATCCATTTTGATGTGTAGTTCATTAGATAGTTCTGGTGCATTGGCTACAACGTACTATGGACATCATTTGGTTGATGGTAATGGTTATATTACCTCTTCATATTTTTTACTTCATTGAGGTATTCAGATGGCTTTGGTAAAATGATTTGTAATACCTTAAGCTTGACCTATCTGTGGGTTTTATTGTAGCATGTACTTATTTATGTCCTAGATTTAAGATTGATTCTTTGCATTAAATATATTTATAATATTTTTAGCATCAATGTTGTCATGCATTTGGTATGAAGCTGACATATGTAGGATCAAATACCGATATAAATAAAGAAGAATCTCTTTGTATCCGAGTGTGGAATTTATATGGTGAATGTGGAAGAGTGATCTCACAAAAGAAGTGTATGTGAGTAGTGGTATCTATAGTGACATATTGAAGATCCTATTAGAGCTTGCATACCGAGAGTAGTGGATTAGTCCTTTGGTGATCTATTGGTGGTTGTTGTGACACAGCTTAATTGTGGAACTATTCATGCATGTTCAGATGTAATATAATCATTTCATAATCCTATTTTGATATGTGTCTTAGTGTAGTTAGCCCGATTGGAAGTGAGCCTTGTTGTATTAGTAGTGAAAATTATTGTATTAGAAGTGAGCATACTTGTATTGAACATAATTGAAAATGGGACTTTGTAAAAATAACCTCACCAATCTTACCTGAATAGGTGTTTTACATTTCATGAGAATTAGCTTCTCCATGGTTTTTCCCAAATTGGGTTTCCACATAAATCATGGTGTTCTATATGTTAGTTTTTCTAGATCTTCTTCATGTATACATTTTATGTGGATGTTTAATGTGCTTAACTGACAAAGCTGAAGTTATTATTATTTTTTATGAGTTGACCAATAGATAAAAAGTTTTATAAGTTGTGTGGGAATAACTGATTCACTCCCCTATTAGTTATTTGGCATGTTCAACTCATTATTGGCTATAAAATGAATAATTCTTTGAGGTTAATACTTTATAATGTGAGGAAATAAATACAATAAGGATTCACCACCATAATGGTGAAGAAAGAGGAATAGGGTATTTAGTAGTTTATGCATTTAAACTAGGAACTATACTTGTTTCCCTCTTCTTGATTACATTAAAGGAGAGTGGACTCAATTATCTCAATCTCAAATTTGAATGGAAAAGATTAAGAACAAGGTAGACCCAACAATCCTTGTTTAAGTTAAAAATGACTATGCAAGATATGTGAATTGGATGCTAGATTGAGGTACAATGATGAAAAATTGGGGTTTTCTAACACACACAAAAAACCACAAAACATATATGCAGACTATGATTAGAGATATGGAAAGAGAAGACAACAAGAAACATATATCTGAAATCTAGCCTAAAATTAAAATTTCAATGTCACTTGGGGAAACCTTGACCCAAGAAGGCCATATGTGGATGAATCCTATGTTTCTTGGATCATAATGCAACTCATAATCTTCCCCAACAATTTCATTAACAAAGTTTAAGTCAATGTCAAATGAAGTGATGTTGACCCTAATATTTTATATCTACCAAACCTCAATCTGTAGGTCTTTGTCTACTTAGTATAATTCCAAATCCATGTTTCCTGATCCAGTTTCCTACACATGCAAGGAAGATAAAATGTTGGGTTGATGGGGTTACCTAGGTCAAATCCAAATTTTGGAATTAACCATCAAATTGAATTGAAATATGACTAAATTCAATGTACCTTGTAATAAAGAAATGGCTAGATCTAAAATTGAAATTCTTGAATGAAATATTATACCTTCCTAAGTCTCCCTTTTGTTGAATTGTTCATGAATATTTTAAGGTTCACTTATATAATTGAATTCATAATAGGTTGATCATGGATGTCATCATGAATGCTTAAGATATGAAAATTTACTTCTTACTTCAATTCCTCAATGATGCTTGATTGATTGCACAATTTCATTGCATGGTGGACTTGACAATTGATGTTCATGATGCCTCAAATGAGGGGATTATGCTTTCTTTTATACCTCTCCTCATGAAACATGTTTGAATTTTTTGAGTGAGCTAACATATACAAGAAATTATTGCCCCCAAAATTCAAATATCAGAGAGTCCAAAATAGGGCCCCTTTTGGAAAGAAAAGGGCACCCTGAGCACTCTTAACTAGACAATTAGGGATAGGTCAACGACTAGTAACCAAGAAGGTGGTGAAGTTTTTATATTTGATTCATTGCAAGAAGAATCAAGCATGATTAGGCATGGAAGGCCATAAATGTTAAAATGAGGTTTATGTGGCATGAAATTGTATGAGATACAATTTATGAAGTTTCACATACATATAGACACATTTACACATAATTTAAAGAGGAAATAATTGCATTGAGAGATGAATATAGGTATTTTGATTTTTCTAATAAAAATAATCATGTAACAATGAAGATAATGAAGAAATAGAAGGTTTTCCTAAAAATTTATTTTTAAAAATAAAGTACATAGTAAACATAATTAGATATATGTAAGATAACTATTTAGCTTGTCATTACCATAAACAACATTTATTTCATAATGTATAATTTAAACTATGAGCCTATGATAACTCAAAATACATATAAAACATAAAAAATGTAGTATGAATGCAACTACATGAGTGTGTGCATCAAGTTCCCATCATGCCAATAATTGTCAATCAACTAGGAATCTTTACCTCAATTGTGTTCTTGTCTTTGACATATTTACGCACTCATTCACACCCAATTTCTCATCAATAGGTTAGTCCATAAAACCATATCTCAATCAAAATTACTCACTTCCTCATAATTAATCATTATTTTAATCTAAATATCATGCATTTTAAATTAATTATCTAATCACCATTTACACATCACATTTTTTTACTATCAAATAGTCAAAATAAATTTGACCAATAATATCAACTAGCTTATTGCATTATTAAATAAAGAAAAAAGATGAGACGTGACATATTTATCCTACATCAAGGTCTTCCCATTAGATCACACCTTATCCATATAGACATTTCCAACCCATTCTAGCTTTTTTATGGACTTTTGGAAACCCTCAAGAATATGTTCTATTTTTTTTTCCCTAAGCACAACTGGGGTGGAATCAAGTACATTATTTCTTCAATCCTTTCTAGCTAGAGCCTTTTACCTAACATATGATTCTTTTAGGAATATGGTCTAATATGATTATGGGGTTTACCCACATTTGGAATCATTTCAAAGTGTAAGTTCTCTTCAACATATGCAAAAATAAAAAAAGACCACTTTTTTTCAAATTTTATGGTGGATACACATTTCTATTTGTATGCTAAAGTTATGACTTGCTCTAATGTTATGTTACAAATCTAGGCATGGACAAGTAAAGTTGTTGTGGAGCTAACCCACTTGAAGTCACTTGTTGAGTACTAATATAATGCCCCTTATGTCATTGCATGTGTTGTCTTTTCTTGACACCTCTTCACATGGGTTCCATAGTGTTTGTAGCCGCATTATTTATTCAAGATGGTCTCTAATGGGTCCCATGTATCCCCTTAGTGTTGATGTTATGATTATGCCCTACCATGTGGGAGATCATCAAATTCTCAACATAACCATGTCATCCATAGTTAGCATGAAAGGAGGAAGTTCCCTTAGATAGATCCTTCTATTTAAAATATTTAAACAAATATTAGTTTTTATTGAAGATTAAAAATAAAACTAGGATGCCATCATCCGTTAGGAACCAATCCTCGATGTTATAAGATCCTTTAGATGGCTAGGGTAACTTTTCTGACTATAAGCCTCCTTCTCCCCTAGGATAGTTCTTTCTACTTAGTAGCATGACCAATGTGGATTTCTTTTATTTTTAAATATAAACTCTTGGAGGTGATATTTGATTCAACCCAGTTTTATGTGAATTGTGTAACTTATGTTATTTTAATTTTAATATAGATATGTATCATTCATCATAAAATTTATTAAAATAATAAAACATAGTTTACAATTAGTGCATAATATGGTGGCATTCCACATATATGCATGCACTTATCTATATAGTTTCTTATTAATGGTTGTCTTATTTAATAAAAGATAAATAAAATTTATTAAAAATAACTTATAAATTTTCTTATTAGATATAGACTATAGTTGTTTATGAAATGTAGAACACTATTTAAACAGATGTGAAACTTTAATACATTTTTAGCTTCACAATTAAGTGTGTATTTTTTACTAACTCTATCTTTTATTTTTGAATTTACCTATTATGTGTCCATGTCTACAAAGGTCTTATATGCACTAAGCAATGATAACTTAAATAAAATAGGAAAGATATTTTAATAATTACATTTTTCCCTCTATATATCATTTTGTTATTTACAAACTAAAAGAAGAATAACAAAATGACACAATACATAGCTTACAAAATAGGAAAGAAGTGTGTCAATCTAGGAAACAAGTGCATCAAATTCCACTCTTGAAACACATTGATAACATATGACAACCTATTAATCTTGTAGAATATAAAATGTGACTTCTTTTTAGATAGATTAACATAAATGCCACAAATTCAAATGCAAAAATTTAGCTACACATGAAAATTATAAATGTAATGATTCTTTAATGTGAACATAAAATTAAAAATAAGTTACATGTCTATTGAGGTATATCATAAGGGAGTAATACAAGTAAATAATTAATTTTAAAAAGTTTTATATTCATAAAATGTAACATCAATTTAAGTAGATGTGAATATAAAGGCACATTAGAGATATGATATATTAGTGTAACTAGAGCATGTGATGTGAGTTAGGTTGTTAAAAAAAAGAAAATAGAGTATTTTTTTATGATTAGCTAGAACCCAATATTTTTCATAAGATTTGAAAGCTTTTTCAAGAATACAATTTTTTCTTAAGTTTGTTTAAATAATATTTTACTAGAAATTTGAGGGATTTTATGACATGTTTCATAGTTTAAAATATTGGTAAGGTCTTTGACATAACACTATTTATTGATGTTCATTCATAAAAAACCATATAAACTATGAAATCTTTATTTACATAAATAACATTAGAAGCATATTCAAAGAGTTAAAAAAAGTTAAGATGTTTTATAATAGACTTCATTCGACATTATTATGCAAGACTTTCAAGTTAACAAAATTTTACCTCTTTTGTGAGCATATATCTATATAACCTTGTTAAGGTGAGAAGCAATATTTTATGTTTAAGAAGATAAATATCTTAGATTTCTCATCAATACAAGAACTATTTGTGACTACTTTTGTTTAAACCTTAGATATATTTTTTCTCTCTTCTTTTTTTTTCACTGAGATTCCAACCAAGTTTTAAGTACCAATATTTTATTAAACCTCAACATGATACAATGTTGTTTATTTATTTAGAATGGAGAAAATAAATAGACTATTGGTATTTTAACCAACTAAGACTAGATAAAGTTTTTCAAACTAAAGTTGGAATATATATTATTTGTATTTGTGTCTTACCCATTTGGTTTTATGATATCATATTATTAAGGACTCTTACCATTTTGTCGGTTCTATTCAAGATTTTTAAAAAAATTGAAGACTAATATCTCTGCCAAGTTCGATGTAGTCTCTTTATTTACTATAAATTTTATGTCCCAGACTACTTATAGTTATTCAAACATAAAACCAATGATGGTATTGTTTCTCTTTTTGAAATTTTTCTTTATTCAACATTCTTCACCTTTCAAAATGTGATCTATGAACAAATAGATGGGGTCGCCTTTATCCCTAGTCATCGCTAATCTCTACATGGAATATTTTGAAGAATCAACTCTCAACTCATTTTACCTTAAACCTCATCGATGTAAACATGATATGGATGACACTAATTTTTTTGGGCCCTATGGGCATGAGCATCTTGAACTTTTCTATTCCCACTTAAATAGCCTAGTAGATTGTATTCAATTCACAAAGGAACTTGAATGTAATAATGAACTTCCTTTTTTGGATGTCCTCATCCTTAGGAAATAATAAGGTGCACTATATTATCAAGTTTGTAGAAAATTCATGCACATAGACCTTTTCTCGCATGCCTCTTCCCACCATCAACCTTCTCTAAAAATGGGAGTCCTCAATACTTTTCCAAATCAAGCTTATTGCATTTTTTATAAAGATCATACTAATCTATAACTTTACAATCTCTTTTAGGCTTTCAAACATGATGGTTATTGTAACAATAAATTCCTCAAATATTTCAAATGTGAAAAAATCAAGCTAATCCTACCCCTAAAACTAGTCTTCCTTATACTTCCTAGATTTCCACTATCTCCTTTGTAGAAGGTCTCTCTAATAAGATCTCTAAACTTCTCTCCAAAAAGGAATCTCATGTTCCTTTAAACCCACACCACTAGTCATAGAAAAATCCCCTTTATCAAAGATCCTTTACCTCCTCTTCTCCACTTTGGAGTGTAAAATATTGATTATTCATGTGGGACCTCATACATTGGGGAGACAAGACAAGTCATTCATAGTAGAATCAAAGAGAAAACCATATATATTGTACTTGATAGAATCTCCAAGCCCGCCTTATTTGAACACTCCCACCACACCAAATACCAAATCTACCTTGAGAAAATCCAAGTCATGATTAGGGAAGATAACTATTTCAAATGTAAACTCCTTAAGGTTGTCACCATAAAAACCTATACTTCCAATCTCAATCAAGATGAAGAGAGGCACACCAACTTGTACAATAGGAAAAAGAAAGAAAAGGGATCCAAAGGAGAATCTCCCCTATTTATTTATTGCACACTTAGAAGGAAGATGATCCAATAGGCTCAAGTAGGACTTAAGCACTAAATGAGTAAATGACCTTCATTGATAATAATTTGAATGATTGATTGCAAGGGAATGTAATTGGATGTTTAAATACACAACAATACTAACCTATGATCTGATTTTGAAGTGGATTTGGAGGGTATAGAATACCTTATCCATTCTATACCTAGATATAGAATGACTTTCCCATTGTATACCCTACAACTTTGTCTGAAATTTTCTCAAATCATCCCTCAGATCGTATACGGTAGTTTCACCTATTCCTACACATGTAAAAATGGGGAAGAAGGTTGTAAAGAGAGGATTTCCTCAATCAAACTCATATTTGGAATCAACCTTGAAATGAAATGAAATAAATGAAAGCGTGTTTTCATATCATAAAGGCTAGATCTATAAATGAAATATGCCATATCTTGGAAGTTAAAAATTTTCTTTGAATGTGATCAAATATGCTTATGCAATAGATTTGACTTAACACAAAAACCCAAAAGGAAATCATGAAAGACAAAACCTTTTGAAATAGATATATTTTTCCACAATGCTTGGAAGGAGAGAGAGAATAAAGTATATAGTTGAATGATCTTCTTCCTTGATGGTTCAATCATTTTATTTTCCTTCAATAAAGGAAAGAAGGTTGATCCATGGAGAAAAACACATTTAATTCTTGAGAAGAAGTGTAGATCTTAAATGATTAGATGCTTGGATTCTTTCTGTCAAACCTTGAGCTTGATTTATTAATAATGGATGTGAATGCTTGAGAGTGATATTATATTTTTCTTATGAACTTGATCATTGATTGGTGTTACCAAAATAAGGAGAGATAGGTTGTTTATATACCCCTCACAACATTTTATGGGTTAAAACTCTAGAAGATTGACCAAAAATCCAAATACTCCACTAAATTAAAAATATAGCCCCCAATTTAAATACCAACTCAAAACATGGGGTATAGAACACGTAGGGAATTCTATACCAAGTATAGAATGCCATGGATATTGTATACCATCTAATCAAATCTCAAATTTGGACCATGGGCCCCAAAATATTAGGGGATGTTGAATTACAAGATACAAGCCACAAATGGTAACATGGGGCTCATGTAGGCTAATAAGTGATTAAAAAGGATAAATAATAAAGGAGAACACCTATAAATAAGGGTTCACATTTATTTTTGATTAAATTAAAATAACATAGGTCCCATAGTTGAATTTATGTGCCCATTAAGTGTTATAGGAAGTCTTATTATGAAAACACACTAAGGTGGGGGCTAAACAATCATGAAATTGTACACCAATTGTACACACCAATAAGGTTCTTACAATTTACAATGGTAAATTTAACCCCTAATTTAGTATAAGAATGAGATAATTGAATGCTCATGGTAGAGAGAGAGAGAGAGAGAGAGAGAGAGATGTGACATCACTAAGTTTAAGGATGAAAGCCTCAAAACAAATGATCTTAGCTCAAACATCTATGCACAAGGGCACAAAAAAAAGAACAAAGAGACAAAAGTCAAAATACACAAACAAAGGGGTTAGTGCTAAAAAAAACTCCAAATCAACTATTTGAAGATACCTTGATTGAGAAAATATCCCAACCACTAGCATCATGTTTGGAAAGCTATTACAAAATAACAAGTGGTCACATGGAAAGGGAAAGAGATTACACCAAGGAAAAAAAAACACTCCATGATCTAACCCACTAGAAAATTTATGAGAGAGAGAGAGAGACCATGAATCTAATAGTCTAGAAAGTTATGTTATGATAGGTGATTTTGTTAGGAATGGGAACACTAAGAGGGGGGGGGGGGTGAATTAGTGTTCTATATTATTAATATTTTTCTGCTTCTTGAAATTAGCCCAATTAATCAATTACTGAATTGAATATTAAATAAAGTAACGTAAACAACCATAACACATAACACCAGATATGATTACGGGGAAACCCTGGCCAAAGGAAAAACCCCAGTGGGAATTAATACCCACTAATAATTGTACTTTGTATTATAAACCTGTTAATGTTCCTTTTCCCTATTAGGAGAAGTCATTACAATGCTTTAGTACAATGACCTGGTCAAAGGTCAGACCCTATTAGGAGTCTTGAAGTAACGAAACCTATTAGGGGTGGAAGGCTCACTACCAAAGCTCACTACTCAATGAGGAAGGCTACAACCTCCTAGATATCAGATACACACTATATCTACAAGGGTGAACTTTCGCTATGACATTACTCGTCTGATCAGTTCCTTTTGTGTGCTGATGCTTTAACCTTTTGTAAAGATCTATAAAATTCTTACTACTCTTAACACATAATTCGCATACTTTTTTGCTTCTATTACATCTTCTATATCCATCTCATACTCTAATACAAAAGTGCATGTCTTATATATAGGCACAACCAAAACTATTTACTAAGTCGGCCTATAACCTATTACATACAATGCTTCCAAATAAATTGGCTCAAGCGTGTTTACATACATTAATATTAAAATTTTTACAACACATTTAAAATAGGTGCATAGCCTTAACAAAATAAAATAATACTCACTAACCAAAATCTTTCCTGTCGGTTGCATGCTTTGTTCTGTTCTACCACTCACTGTCTGTGTCACTTCAACTCACTGTAACTTCTTCATACTATCACATTTGACCATGTGTTCTTAGACATAGCTTACTAACATACTTAAAATCTTATCTTCAAGGGCACATACAAAAAATTGATCATACACACGTGCACTGATGCTTTGTTTATTAGGTGCTTCACTGTCTACTCTATCTTCCATACTTAGCCAAATTCTGATCTTCTAAGTTATCACGCTGACCTCAAAACCTCATATGACTTTGTTTCCATAATGAAAACACTAAAATTATTCATATACACTAGTATAGTCAACTTTCCAACAATCTCCCCCTTTGTCATTTAATGGAAACAAAGGAATATGGCGAAGTTGCTAAAATACATCTTTACACAAAAACTTTCTATCTTATACTTCTTATCTTTTCATGTATACTTTACATTATATACTATCTATCTTATATCTATACTAATCCATATTACTCTACTCCCCCTTTGATATTAATGACAAAGGTGCACAAAAATAAATCTTTAAGTACTTACATAGATAGGACATCTGGGCATGCAATCTTAAGGTTTTGGATCTCTTACTACCAAAATGCCTTGAGTGCATCTACAATCTATAGATGGGAGCATAATGCATAGGTTAGATTATCCATATTTTCCAAATCTGTACATAGACCTTGATCATATGTCAAAATAGTGGCATCTATCTCCTTGATGTTCTAATTCAACACATCTAGAGAGGGTGCTAGTGCATGTCTCAACTATGTTTGCCTAGCCCTTATTTTCCCAATCTCTTTCTTTGCCTTTTCAATTTTGTCTATTTGTCCTTGATAGACATTATTGCACATGTTAATATCTTGGGAGGGATCTTCCACTAATTTTCTCACAGCTGCCATCAGAGATTCAACTTCCTGAATCTTCTTAAGATGATCTATAGTTAGTTTGTCTTTAATCATGTAGTCAACAATTACTTTTCTTCCTTTTTTTGC
Source organism: Chamaecyparis obtusa (assembly GCA_027943335.1). Lineage (NCBI taxonomy): Eukaryota > Viridiplantae > Streptophyta > Pinopsida > Cupressales > Cupressaceae > Chamaecyparis > Chamaecyparis obtusa. The sequence goes on along the minus strand of BSBK01001154.1, from coordinate 3,347,557 downwards.
TAATTATTTCAACATAGCTTGACCAACCTTAAGGGAATTGAGGTCAAGTGAGAAGTTACTTATTAAATCAGCCAACCTTTTCTTGATGTATTTCTCTTCTACAATCTTGGATGTTGATTCTTCAAGACGTGAGAATTTTTCTTAGAAGCTTTTTAGGATGCTGCTAACATCATCAACTGAATGAACACTTATTACTTTCTTGTCCTTAGGCAGTAGACTATTCAATATGTTGATTGATTCAAAAAATAAGGGATTTCTCATAACTTGTTTCTCTTTTTCTTCCTCCATGGCTAATACACTTATCTTTATTAAGTCTTCTTCTCCCCAAGAGTCTAGACTGGTTGTATCAGGGGTCAAACTTGACAATAATGAGATTGATGGCTTAGGGGTAAGGACTGAGCTTTGACTTACTTCCATAATCTTAGTCTTTACCTTCATTGGGATCTTCACAGAAGGTTCTTCTTTATGTTCATCTTCTTTCTCATTTATAGGTTCATCTTCCTTCTCACTTTCTTGTCTAGTCAAGTCTTCAACTTGGACTTCTTCTTGTTGCATAGATGTGTCTTCACCACATAGGATCTCAGCTTCCTCTATACTAACAAAGGCTTCTTCAAACTTTTCTAGGTCTTTATTTGTAGCCTCCATTGATATTTCAACATTATCAATCATGATAGTGCCATCCTTTTCTTTAGGCATGGGCGCAGACTCCATTGCTTTAGTAGGTGTTGTCACTGTGGGCGTAGAATCCTATGGACCTATTATCAATGCATTAGGGATCTCAACTAATTTTTATTGCTCAGAGGGGACTTGGATTGAAGGTGAAATAGGAGGATACATGTGTCTTTCCAAAAACACCTTATCAAATGCCTTCTCAGTCTCCTTCACAACCAACTCATAGTCCTTATTCATTATTTGTAGAGTTCTAAGTTTAGTTCTTAGGTGAGGCTTCACCAAATCCAACAATAAAGTTTTTGGAAATTTTTATGATTTTATTACATAGATGTTTTCATTATGGAAACATATGATCCACATGAAGATTGCATAGGTCAAAGAGCTAGTATGACAGAGTGCATTGCAAAATTATCTAAGTATGAGATAGTATTTTTACCAGTGAACCTGGACACAATTTTTGTTTGTGATGTTGATTGGAGTAAGTTCAATGCTTGCACACTTGAAAATAGACTCTATTATGACTATTGATCACCTATCTCAGAGCACAAGTTAGTATGACATGTACAAAAGAAGTTATGATAGTTTTACCGAAGACAGTGTCAAGCCGACATGATAGAATATGAAGACAAAATTAGTAAAGAGTTAAGGGATTATTTTGTTTATCAAAATAATGAATTAACAATATAAAGGGATGAAATCCTAGATGTTAACTCTTGGATAAATTTATTTTTATAAATGTAATTGTAAGTTGTGAAAAGAAGGTGGAATGAGATGTAATGAAGTAGTGACATGACGCGAAATATATGATGCATATGTAATAGCGATAGTGAAAGAACAATGAAGAGATATTGATGCAAGTAGTATAAGGTTGTGTACCTTAATCTTCTTTTGTAATTAGTGTATATTGTACATTACTTGTTTGGGTAGTGGGCTCATCTAGTAATCACATTTTGTACTGCCAACTCCTAACAGGGTTGAGGCTTCTAACAAGGCCTATAGTCCCTTAATTAGGACTGATACACTATATGTTTATAATAGACTCCTAATAGGGTCAACATCCTTAACATGATACTTTTGATTAGTGGATCTTTGTGGGTACCATCCCCACCGGGGTTTTCCCTTGGTCAGGGTTTCCTCAAGAACAAATAATGTGTTATGAGTTCTTTAGTTTTATTGTTATGCATGTTGTTTAGATTCTTATGTTATGCATGTATAAAGATAATCTGTTATATCCATAATTGGGAAAAAGATAAATTTTGTAGAATAATGATTCACCCTGCCTCTTAGTATTCCCTATTTCTAACAATTGGTATCAGACTTAGTTACTCGGAAAAGAATCATTCAAGGAAAGCCTAGCAGCTTGAGTAAGATCTCTATGGATATGGATCAACTACAGAAGAATCTTACAGAATCTCTTGAACAAATTGACTTGCTTACTATTGAAAAAGATACTTTGAAAAGAAAATATGATGATGCAAAGAACCTCATTGAGAAACTGAAAAACAAGTTGGAAGATCTGAGATCTAAAAAGGAATCCAAAGTTTTTATTGAAGATTGTGATGACAATTTAGAAAAAGAAAATGAGATCCTTAGTCATGAACTGAAGATAGAAAATCAGAAGCTTAGCTTGAAAGATGGAAATGGCAAGAATGAAGCAAATCTGAAATCTAAGAATGAAAGTCTAAAGACTGAAAATGAAGGACTAAAATCTAAACTTAGTAAAGTAACATTTGAACTTGAGAAAGTCAATTTGCAGTATGTTGAACTTGAGAAATACAATAAGATTGTGAAAGGCTATATTCAACTAGTGAGAAGATTGATGAACAAATATCTTATCAAAAACCATTCTATGATAAGACTGGTCTTAGATTCAACACTTTTAAAGCAAATGATGAAAGCAAGGAACTAGATCTGAAAATATCTGAAAGCATAGATGAGAAGAAGTCTGATGAGATTAACAAGTCTGAAGATACACCTAAAGAAGAAGAATCACCTAATCAGGAGGAATCACCCAAAGGTATGCAAAGAGAATTCAAAGGTAGATGTTTTGCTTGTAATACTATTGGTCATATGAAGAGAGATTTCACAGGTAAGCAATTTAAACCTCTTAATGGTTATTTTTATAATTGTCATGGTTTTGGACATAGAGCTATTGAATGTAGGAAACCTAAATTTATTGACAATAATGATGGTAGTAGATTGTTTAGGAATACTAACAATACAGATAAAAAACCTACTGAAGTTATGAATAGAAGAAATGGAACTTAATATGTTATAGATGCAACAAGGTTGGACACATTGCTAGAAACTGCAAATCACAAATCAATCAGCCTGGACCAAGATATGGAAACAATGGAATTGTTTGTCAGATATGCAACAAGATTGGACATACAACAAGGTTTTGTAGAATGAACAATAGAGTTTTTTATCCTAATCCTAATCCCAGAAATCATGCAAGAAGAAATGAAGATGCAAGTAACAGTTAGAAAGGATGTTGTAGTAATTCAGATGAAGTGAATTTTATCAAAAGCACAAACCAAGGAGACATATTCAACATTGAAGGTAATCAAGAAGGTGAAGTATTGAAAGGTAAGAATGAATCTTTACCTGACCCATCTCAAAGTACTTAATTTATGAAAATTGTAGTAGAATAGGAACTTAGATTAGTGTAGAAGTAGATATATGATGAACTGAGTCTTGCACAGTTAATCCAAGGTAGTTTATGATGTTCTAATGCTATGGTTAAGAGCGCAAAGAAAAATATTATGTTTTGTGAGATCGCAAGAAGTTTTAAGTTTTGCAGGTTAGCAGAAACAATTTTTTGGAAATAAGCGGCAAAAGAATTGAATGTGATGTCAAATCTAAGTGAGATTGAATTAATCAAAGGTTATGATCAGTATTATTTGATCATCAAAGTGAATTCAAGTGTTAAGGAGATCAAAGAGCAATGATTGGAAGCATTTTGCAAGGATTTGGAGAAGAAGTTTGTGCCGAACCTACACAAGCCCTAAAATCATGAAATCAAGGTATTTTGCTTGACAGATATTTAAATCAGTGAAGGAATTAGAAGAAATCATGGATGTTTCTTTAATACATAATGTCAGAGATAAGAATAGACCTAAGTTGAAAAGGGAACCAGTAGAACCCTTGGAAGATGATCCTAGGTTAGCTTTATCATTCGTACCAGACGAAGTTTTACACCTAGAGAATGTCAGAAGTTATCTTAGATGTGAACTAGAGACTGTCAGTGATAGTGATTTCACAAATGAATATCAAAAGATCTACAATCAGGATATGACACTGAAAGAAGGATTTGAACATTTGAAAGATAATGAAATCATTAAGTATGCATTACAGTATGAATTTGATAATGAAGAATGTACTAAGATTATCTTAAGCAAAATTCATAATGGGAAGTTTTGGTTAGAAGATAGAGTGATAGATATCACAACTGATTTGATTCATGAAGTCACTGGACTATCTAAAAATGGAGCCATTCCTTTAAATGAGAAAAATATGAGGAAAATAGTCATTGATAACACAAATTCATCCTATAATGGTAGAGGAATTGTGATTAGTAAGATCAAACAAGATGATGTCAAATACTTATGCAAGATCCTAACCACTAAGTTTTGTGCAAATTCAAGAGAGGGTGACATGGTAGCTAGAATGATACATGCAACTTATCTGATGTGTGTTGACAAGGTACAAGTTGATATGTGTGAAATTCTGAGAATTCAACTGTTTGAGAACTTGGAAAAGATTAAGAAAACTAAGTATACATAGTTTAGGTTCTCATCCTTAATCACCTATATGTTTTTTCATCTATTGAGAATATTTCCTTACACCATTGTAATGACTGGAATGATGGCCAAACTACAATGGAAAGGATTAACCTAGTGTACAGAAGGCATGTTATTGACAAGGTGAATGAGAGTGTAGTACTCATAATCAAGACATTTCAGGATATAGTATCTAGCAGATCAAGGATCCCAAAGTATCTTGTGGAGAAGTATAAAGATGACATATGTTTTATGGTGGATACTAACTTTACCTACTTTGAAGTAGTAGAACCTAGAACAGAGTTCATAGACCCTCTTAGCTATGAGATATCTGAGGTAGAGATAGAAGAGTATGTTAGCAGGTTACTTAAGTATAAGTTGGACACTCAGTGTAATAGGTTTGGAACCTTTGAGGAGAACTTCAACTCCGCAAAGACCTTACTTGAAGAGAAGCAGTCTAAGAAAAGAGTTGAGAGTACTATAAAGAAAATCCTAAAAGATACAGGGATGACAGAGCATGAATTTTTAGTAGCAAAGAAAATAGTAGTAGCAATCAGAGAGAGTGGGAAAAAGAAGTTTTGTCTATTCCACCTTTATCATCAATTGCAGCACATCAAGAAGAATCACAAGTTAAGGTGAAGGTGGAAGAAATTGAGAAGGATCAAGAAGCAAAGATATCCACTAGATCCACTTCCTCCACACCTAGAAAAAGAGTAAAGGAAAGTGCTACTAGACCGGGAAAGAGATAGAAAACATTAGTGCAACCAGTTCCAAGAAAAATTGCAGAAATCAAAGATGATGGAGATTTTATTAAGAAGAAAGCTTGGAAACCTAAAGTTGAGAAGCTTAATGAGCAGATCATTGAGGATGGAGACTTTACAAGAATGAATAAGTACTATGATCTTTATGATTATGCAGAGAGACTTAATCTGGAGAATGCAGTAGTAAAGCATATGATTTTTTCTAATAAGAATTTTGATACAATTCAGGTTCAGATACCTGATGATTTGTATAATAAACTTGTGAATAGGAAGAAGAGAGCATCAAAAGAAGACACAACTATTAGAGAAAAGCTTGTAAGGAAGCTTTGTGTAGTAAAAGATGAAACTCATTTTAGTCAGATCATGAAAGCCTTAAGCACCCATCTGAGAACCAAAAAGAGAACCATTCAAATTATGGGAGGAAGATATGAAGAAGTTAACTCAGAGATAGAGGAAGAAATAATCAAGGTTATGTAAGAAAATGTTGGAGAACCATCAGTTGCAGCAGAGCAAGCAAGTGTAACAGAACAAGAGGACATTCCCTCTCCTCTAGCCATTAACATTGACGATGAAACCATGAATGTAGAAGGAACAAAGATCACCTTGGATATTGATGATAATGTATTCAAGAATCTAGAGAACATTGTTGACAATTTGGCCTTTGAAGAGAAGGAAACTACAAAAGGAGAAGAGAAAGCATAAACCATTGTTGTAGAACCCTCAATGACAGAAAAACAAGTACCCATTCCCACTAAAGAAGATATCAGTCTTACAACTGAGACTAGAAAGAAGAATCAGATTGGATCTATGATTGAGCACTTGGGAAATGAAGTAGATGATGATGATTAGTTGGAATTGATCACATCCTTGAACAAAATCATTAGCAAGAACAAGAAAGTGAAAAGTCTTGAAGGATGCTTGAAGGAACTTACTGAGAAGTTACAAAGCATTGTAACTACACAAATTGTAGAAGCTGATCCTTTGGAGAAAGAAAAGAAGGTAATGAGCACTTTTGACAATGAATTCACAACTCTATCTGATATTGCAAAAGTGAAAGCTTAACCAGCCTATGAGGCTAAAATACTTTTGAAAATCAGCCAGACTATTAAGAATGATATCAACAATCTTGATATGTGTATAAAGGACTTGAGGAAGAATTTGGAAACAGGAAAATCTTTGTACATCTAGTGTACAAAAATAGAGACCTTGACAGAAGAAGAAGATAAGAAGATGAAGTTGAAGGAAGCAAAAATTCTTAATGAAACTAACCTTCTTTTAAGCCCCAATGTGAAGGTATTTGATGTTGATAAGAAAATTCATAAGTTATATGATGAAATCAGAGTTTTGCAAGATGAGAGAGACATAAAAATGAAAAGATTCACTCTTTTAAGAGAGCACACCTCTATGAAGTTAAGCATTATTAAAGAGTAGTTGGAAGAATGTCTTTCAGCTAAGACATCTTTTCAAAAGTTTAACTTTGAGAACCTCCAAGCATGTGAAATAGCATCTTATGGACTAAGCGCACTATTTAATGTGGTAGATTCCATTAAGAAATCATGGGAGAAGGAGTTAGAAGCTATAAAGATTGATTTTATAGATTGTGTTGCGAGCCTACCGGCTTTGCAATAATGAATTAAGGTATAATCTTTTTGTGATACAGTTTTGTAACCCTCCTTACCTTTATTTTGTCATTGTTGTCAAAGGGGGAGAAATATATAGCAGAAAATTGATAGTATATGATAAGGATTGATACTCTTAGGGGGAGTACTATATTAGAGATAATATTTTTGAGGAGTTATAAGGATAGTATATATATTTTATACTATGGCCACAATTTTGAGATTTTGAAGTTGTACACTTAGCCAATTTTCTCATATGTTGCCACCAATGACAAAGGGGGAGATTGTTGGAAATTTTTCTAAGTTGATTACATAGATGTTGTCATTATGGAAATATATGATCCACATGAAGATCACACAGGTCAGAGAGCTAGTATGACAGAGCGCATTGCAAAATTGTCTAAGTATGAGACAATATTTTTACCAGTGAACCTGGACACAGATTTTATTTGCAATGTTGATTGGAGTAAGTTCAGTACTTGCGCACTTGAACATAGACTCTATGATGACTATTGATTACCCATCTCAGAGTGCAAGTTAGTATGACATGTACGGAAGAAGTTATGACAGTTTTACCGAAGACAGTGTCAAGCCGACAGGACATAATATGAAGACAGAATTAGTAAAGAGTTAAGGAATTATTTTGTTTATCAAAATAATGAATTAACAATATAAAGGGATGACATCCTAGATGTTAACTCTTGGATAAAGTTATTTGTATAAATGTAATTGTAAGTTGTAAAAAGAAGGTGGAATGAGATGTAATGAAGTAGTGACATGATGCGAAATATATGATGCATATGTAATAGCGATAGTGAAAGAGAAGCGAAGAGATATTGATGCAAGCAATATAAGGTTATGTACCTTAACCTAATTTTGTAATCAATGTATATTGTACATTACTTGTTTGGGTAGTGGGCTCATCTGGTAATCACATTTTGTACTGCCAACCCCTAATAGGGTTGAGGCTTCTAACAAGGCCTATAGTCCCTTAATTAGGACTGATACACTATATGTTTATAATAGACTCCTAATAGGGTCAACATCCTTAACATGATACTTTTGATTAGTGGATCTTTGTGGGTACCATCCCCACCAGGGTTTTCCCTTTTAGCCAGGGTTTCCTCGAGAACAAATAATGTGTTATGAGTTCTTTAGTTTTATTGTTATGCATGTTGTTTAGCTTCTTATGTTTTGCATGTATAAAGATAATCTGTTATATTCATAATTGGGAAAAAGATAAAGTTTGTAGAATGTTGATTCACCCCCCCCTCTCAGTATTTTCCTATTTCTAACAAAAGTTTTCTCTTCCACTGAACAGACAGGAAGATTGTCACCCAATGTCTTTTCCCTTATCCTAAAATCTTCTTCTATATCTTGTCTCTTCAAAGAATCTAGAATGTTCTATATATTATCTAGAATGACTGTCTTGAGTTCTAGTACTATCTTCTTGAACTTAATCATGTGTTTGATAATCATAGAATGAATCTCTGATTTATCAATCTCATGATACTTATCATAAAACATTGCTATTTGATCTATTCTCCCTTCATCAATGACTCTAATTTTCAACACTCGCTACTATGATCTCTTGTGCTCTCCAAAGGCTCGAACTCGAATGAAAAAGTAAGGATAATGGATCTCCACTGACTAATAAATAAACTTTCTACAATTAATGCTTGCCACGTAAACACGGATTACAACAGTGAATTCCAATCTTCATTCCTATTGATGATCAGGCTGTGTGATCTTGTATACTACTTCAACTAGTAGCTAAAAAATTAAAACCAAAGGCACATACTCTAAGGGTGAGTATACCAGCCATGTAGGGGTCTAGAGATAATCTAGGTCCCCCTATGACCATGAGGGTCATTCATCCATAAGTAGAAGGTGTGTCCACTGAGGATGCATCTACTACATAGTCATCAACATTATCTTTATTTACTTCCATCCAAATTATGCTTATATCTTCTATAGCTTTCCCAAACTTGACTTCTCCAGCTTCATCCAATATTGACCCTTGAGACTTATTAGGTCTTTCTTGTCTTTGCACTAGAGGCCTTATATTCCTCAGCGCATTGATGTGAGTTACCATACTGCATTGTCTATTAGTGTGACCATTGTAATTACATATCTGACATGTAATGTTCTGAGGACTTCTAAGATTTTGTTGTGGATGATTTCTCTGATTTTGCTGAGTCTGACTTTTTTGATTTGATCTACAATTCATAGCTCTATGACCAAACTTATTGCATGAATATCAATAACCATTGAAAGGTCTTACCTCTTTACAATCTCTTGCTATATGTCCATGCTTGTTACATGCATAACAAGTTCGGTTTACTAGCTTGTGTTCATCTTTAGATGGTTCTACTTTAGCTTTAGTATGATTTTCAATCTTCTTAGCTTCTGTAAATTCTTCTGGTGCTTTCATTCTTTCTCGCATATCATTGATTTGATTTTGTGCTTCAATATTGAATCCAATAGTAGTGGTATCTCCTTTAATCTTCTTTAATCTTCTGTGCATACAGCTGTGACTCTATTAGATCCTTACTTGTGTGCAATTTTTCAATATGATTATTTGCTTCAGTCAATTCAGATTCCACCTTTTCCTTGATGTTTTCTAACTCCAAGATTTTCATGTTTTCTTGCCTCAGTTCTTCATCCAACTATTTGTTTTCTTTGATCTACTCTTCACAAGCTTCATAATTTTTAGTTAGCTTTTTATCTAACTCTTCAATCTGATTTTTCAGAGATGTGTTTTCTTCATTTATCTTTTTGACCATTTTTCCCAAATCATTATTTGAACAATCTTTCAAATCTTTTCTCAGTTTTTTGACCAATTGTTAGGAATGGGAACACTAAGAGGTGGGGGGGGGGGTGAATTAGTGTTCTATATTATTAATGTTTTTTTGCTTCTTGAAACTTAGCCCAATTAATTAATTACTGAACTGAATATTAAAGCAAGTAAAGTAAACAACCATAACACATAACACCAAATATGATTATGGGGAAACCTTGGCCAAAGGAAAAACCCTAGTGGGAATTAATACCCACTAATAATTGTACTTTGTATTATGAACCTATTAATGTTCCTTTACCCTGTTAGGAGCACTCATTACAATTCTTTAGTACAATGACCTGGTCAAAGGTTGAACCTTGTTAGGAGTCTTGAAGTAACAAACCCTATTAGGGGTGGAAGGCTCATTGCTCAATGAAGAAGGCTACAACCTCCTGGATATCAAATACACACTATATCTGCAAGGGTGAACTGCTTCTATGACACTACTTGTCTAATCAATTCCTTTTGTGAGCTAATGCTTTAACCTCTTGTAAAGATCTATAACATTCTTACTTCTCTTAACACATACTTTGCATACTTTTTCTCTTCTATTATATCTTCTATATCCATCTCATACTCTAATGCAAAAGCACATGTCTTATATATAGGCACAATCAAAACTATTTACTAAGTCATCCTATAACCTATTACATACAATGCTTCCAAATAAATTGGCTCAAGCGTGTTTACATACATTGATATTAACATTTTTACAACACATTTACAATAGGCTCATAGCCTTAACAAAATAAAATAATACTCGCTAATCAAAATCTTTCCTATTGGTTGCATGCTCTATTCTATTATGTCACTCACTATCTGTGTCACTTCAACTCACTGTAACTTATTCATACTATCACATCTGACCATTCATTCTTATACATAGCTTACTAACATACTCAAAAGCTTATCTTCAATGGCGCATACAAAAACTCAATCATTCACACATGCACTAATGCTCTGTTCATCAAGTGCTTCACTGTCTACTCTATCTTCAATACTTAGCCAATTTTTGATCATCGAAGTTATTGCACTAACCTCAAAACTTCATATGACTTTGTTGCCATAATCACAAAACTAAACTTAGTCATATACACTAGTATAGTGAACTTTCCAACAAATTTATGGGAGAGGAAGATGAGGAAATAGTAGAAATAATTGCAAGCTATATTATGGTAGTTTCATTCATCCCAAGAGAGAGAGAGAGAAGGATAATTCATGGTCTATAAAGATGTGTTATTTTATTCAAATGTACCTTGAAAAAACTATACACAAGATGTCTTATAGGATCATTTCTATGAAATGTACAGTCTCCATATGGATCTATAAAATTTATCATTTGAAGGATCAATGAAAATGATCAATCTAAGGATCAATAAAAGTTGTTTATGCCTGAATATGGACCTCAAACTTCAGCCATATACACAACATAGTCATTGCTTGATCATCAAATCATGAAGGCGAGTATGAATTACTCAATTTGCAAGATTCTATCGATTTGACCTGTTGCCTTCTAATTAGCTGGGGTGTTTGAATTTATCTCAGAACAAGAGCCAACAACCAAAAGACCAAGCTAATATGAAGCATTTTAAAATCTTGAAAGATGAACAAATTTTAATTAATCTAAGAATGAAGATGCAATTAATCTAAGAATTAAGATGCAATTAATCTAAGAATGAAGTGCAGATTTAATCTAGGAACTTGAAAGAGATATGAGAATTAAGCTAATAACAATAAGCAAATTACACTAATATGAGAATGCAATCGCACTAAATGAGAATTAAATTAATGAGCAATAAAAGCTTGGAAATATGAAATAATTGAGACAAAAAAATGACTATAGTTTTGATACTCTCACAATTGCCTCCTCAAAATGAGAAAATAAGGTTCATAATATAGCCCAACCCGGGGGAAGGATGAAGAGTTTCTTGAAATGAAACAGTTGACTCTTCATTTCCAATTGAGATAAATATTGAAGGATTTATTTAATTAAAAGAATGAATTATTGCCACATATGGGTGACCCTTCGAATAATTTGAATTGCTAAATCCAAATAAAGATAATCCATTCAAATAACCAAATAATATTAATTCCTTTTATGTGTATTAGCTAAAGGGGGTGGGTTTAATTTAATTTAAAGCACTTAGGACTTTAGAATTAAATTAATTTATCATAGGGATTATTTAGCTAATAAAAATGAATACTTAGGAATTAATTATAGTGTGAGATTAATGCAATTTAAGGTTTTTGCAATTGACACCAAGTCAAATAAAGTCAGATAGAAGAGAGAAAATTACCTAGTAAAATAGGACTTTAATGATGTAAAATTGAAGAAATGCACCAAAATTGATTGAAATTATAAGGTGCTAATTTTTGGGGTATTACATTTGCCCCTCTTTTAATTGATGTGCGAGTAGCGTGTTGATTCAAAGAACAGTCTGATGTGACAAATGAGGTTTCAGGATTATTCCCAGAATAGAGCTTAACCCTCGTAAGTCAAGGTTAGGATGCCAAGACATCGAAATAGATTGAATTGTAGAACCACCTCCAGAATGAGGCATGATTCTTCGAAGTCTAAGTTAGATTGCAAAGACAACGATCTAATGATGACTTGAGAGGAGACTGGAATCAGGGTCAAATTGCCCCAATGCCCATTGATCAAATGATGACAGATGCATATTTAGGACTATCTCCAGAATCAGGGTTAGATTGCCCAAATAATGGTCCAAAAGAGATTTCAAGAGCCATCTCCAGAATGAAGCTTGAATTTTAGGGATAAGGGTTAGATTGCCCCAATACCTAGGGTAAAAGCACAAAAAGATGTCACCCTTTTACAAAGGAAAAGGCTAACAAAATCAAAGTTGTTCAACTTCAATAGTTTAAAAATGACATTTATGTTTGGAATTTGAAGATGATGTAAACTAATTAAATGTGATAAAATGGATGAAATTTATGATTAATATTTTTAATAATTTTTTAAATAAGAATTGATATATATTTTTTTATTTTTAACTATGATTTTTTAGTTGCTAAAAAATGCTGAAAATTAAGGGTCTAGTTCCCACCAAAAAATTATATGTAACTAGACATTTTTTCCCCTAATTTCAAAATATGTAATAGATGACAAATATAGCTAGTGAATGAAAAAATAAAAATTGGTTTGTGATCTATATTTTCTCTTTTATAACAATTCAAATTCCAACTCACTAAAATCGACAGTTTTCATCTCGCAACATATTTTTCATAACAAATCTATCACAATAAAAAAAAAGAAATATATATTCTTGAAGAGGACTCTCTCTACTAGTGCACCATATATTTTTAAAATTTATTTAATATAATTTACTATTTTTTCTTTCTCCAAATCAACATCTCCTTGACTATTAAAATACCTACTTGCAATATTTTTTAATTACAATAAACTATGTCTAATTAAAACACTATAAAATCTATATGAGGATATTCTTGACTTTGATCTCTATAAAAGGGTATTTTTTTATTTTTAAAAAAATATCATTAAAAATATTAGGAGTTATTGAAACACCACTTTTCTGAAATAATTTTATTTTTGTGGTAATTGGACCCAAAGTGGTATAAAACATGCAGTTAATAGACATTTCCAATTGGATTAGTTAAAGCACTTATCTAACTTAGCTATAATGAATCTAGCTAGACCATATGTTTGACCAAAATTAATTTTTAGTTAGAAATACTAAAATTCAACTGTTTTGATAAGTTAGCCTAAAAGGTGACACCTGATTGTGCTTTTACCCCCTAATGAGATTTCGAGAACCATCTCTAGAATGAAGCTTGATCCTTGAGGAACTGAGTTAGATTGCTCATATACCTAAAAGATAGATGACAAGATGACAAGATGCGAGGCACAAAGATGCCCCTAGAGATGAGATGCCCCAAGTGGTGAGGAATTTGATTTAGATCAGATTGATATGAGACTGTTTCGACAAGATTCGAATGATGCAATCATCCTGTCCCCTCGGGAGAGAAATCAAAAGATGACATATTAGAAGGATGATTGACAACAAGAGGTTGTAAAATAGAAGCAATCAAACTAGATTCAAGAAGCTGCAGAAGCAATTTGGAGCAATTGGGAGGTCATGTTGACCAAGTTTGACTAGATTTGACTAGAGTTGACTTTAGATGAACACATTGAAGATCTCAAGAAAATGATGAGGAGATGAGGATCTGGCAGGAAAATGATGCCAAAAGGCTGACTACAGAAGCGTCCGATCCCAAGGGATCCTAGAGTTTTAAAACATGATTTTGAGCCATCTAGAGATGTTAGATTTCAATTTCAATCCTGAAAATGAATTTAGAATAGTTGATTTAGCCAAGGGTGAAGTTTTTGTGCAAAACGAAGCACTTTTGAAAATTAGGTCAAAAGCTATATAAGGTCCGGAGGGGTCATTTTCAAATCATTATTCACTTTGTCTTCTAGCGATTCTGAGAGCTCTGAGAGAGAATGGAGGGTGTTCCAGTGCATACACATCGATTCAAGCATTCCTGATGCCACAGCTGACTATCGGAGTTTGACCCACCTGTGAGTAGCCGATAAACCATCCTACATTTCAAGTTTTAATCACTTTCTAGGTCATTTAGGTTAGATTTGAGCATGTTTAGGTTTTGTTCTTCAATTCTCATGCGAGGAAAGAATTTCCTTGTGCCAGCCCCAATCGCCCCTCATGCGAGGAAACAGTTTCCTCGCATGGGTTAGGGCATTCTCACATTGGGGGGCTCTGTGTTCTCGCCCGAGCTGCTAGAAGATGTTGCGCGAAATTTCATCCAGGTGATGAAACTTCGCATGAGATAGGATCCTATCTCGCGCAAAAATTTACTATAGTTTGTAAAATCTTTGCCAAATTTGCATGAAATTATCCAAGTAGAGTGTCGCAGAGTTGTGTTTAGGATAGATGCATTGCTTCATTTGTTTTTGTTGCTTTGAAACCATCATGTTGAGATACTGATCCAATGTCGTCGCTTGCTTTGCAAGTTGACTTCCCAGATGTTGCATTTCGGTCACACCATCCAGTCATCACCACATTAGTATAGAGGTTGACCGATGCTGAGGGTGCCCACATTGATGGGCTAGGATTGGGTTACTTGCATGATATACCTGAAATTTAGGTAAATCACAATCTTTTGTAGGTGCACTTGTCAAGCGTTTCCATTCGAAGATGAACACATTTCATTTGCCGATGGGGAAGATGACAGTCACTCCCGAGGATGTCTACCAGATACTGAGGATACCCTTCCACGGTGCCCATATTAAGTATGATATATAGCTAAGGGTAGGTACACTAGCACTGAGAGCCATATTCAGAGATGAGTTAGTGATGGGTTGGGCCATGTCGTGGGATGACTTGGTCAGCAAATATGGTGGTGCTCACTGATTAGCAGTCATTTTAGCCATGTTCCTGAGTTGCTACTTGGTTCTTGATAGGGGTCAGCACGGATTGGAGTGCGGCTGGGGATGGATGCTGGATAGGTCAGAGGTCATATTCAGATGGGGTGAGTGCATTGTCGCACAGATGTACCATGAGATGCACAAGGTCATGTATCAGAGTGCCAAGACCATGGCCGCTAGAGTTTTTGTATTGCAGATTTGGGCTTGGGAGCATCTCCCTATTTGCAAGCCGATATTTCATGATACACGGCAGGTCCTCAAGCCCTACATTTACAGATATGTAGGCCCTATGACTTAGCCAGTGCTGGGTAAGACCAAGCAGTGGAGGGGGCAGTTAGATGATATGGTAGTAGTTATGTGGAGACTTTGGGTAGCCACAAATCCATGGGACGATGCTCGGCGGGAGCTCTCCCATATGTTCATCTCACATCCAATGATTAGATGTACTATTAGCATCATTGAGTGATTCTTGGTCACACAAGTGCTACGCCAGTTGAGGAGACAATAGGACATATGCTTGCTTCATCGATGAGATGAAGAAGGGCTGGCAGCCCAGGTTAGATTAGGGCAGATGCATGATTAAGGCACGAGTACCTCTAGCTCATTGGACTACATGGTGGATGTCACCAATGTAGGGATGACACCTACATATCGAGATCACTTCTTGGTGCACCCCTTCCCGAGGTTCATAAATCCTATCAGCATGGGCTAGGGGACGTAGTAGCAGCCTACAAAATAGTAGCATCAGCAAGTACTTGCCTAGCAATAGATACCAGTACAATAGCCTATATAGTAGTAGGTTGCACAGAAGAGGACACAACAGTAGCAGTAGAGATAAAGGGTACTGAGGCCGAGGACATAGAAAATAGACATCCCTCCTAGGACTATGGGATCAGACACAGATGTAGGTGGTAGTGGGACCCAATAGAGGTCCACTAGGTAGAGGACATGGGATTCCTCTTAGTAGCCACCTCCTAACAAGGATGCATAGGATGATATTGATATGTTAGATCAGGCGACATAGGGGCCACCTCAGATAGCATAGGTACAGGAGGCTCTTAGGAAGAGCTGAGAGAGAGTCTGATAGGTATAGCGAGAGAGGGATGACTACCACACCCAGGTCATCATCCAGGAGATGTGGGTTCTTGATAGGGAGCGAGAGATCAGAGAGCTCCGAGAGGAGCTGGCAAGCTCTTAGCTAGAGACTAGATATGAGTCCACTCAGGTAGCTTACTATTATGTAGCATATGTTGGTGTTGTTACAGATCTATTAGAGCAGGTGCCTCCATTTTCTGAGTACGCTGGAGCACCACAGGGACCACCACCACAGACACCTATATAGGCACCACCATAGAGACCAATGTCTCCTCCTCAGGGACCACTGCCACTTCCTCCAAGTGGCAATGGGAAGAGTTAGCTCATTTTGACATTCATATTGTAGGCCATATTTTGATACTGTGCTCGAGTAGCACCATTCTTTTTGTACATGACATTGATCGACCGCAAGATATATATATATATATATATATATATATATATATATATATATATGAGATCACCTCTTTGATATCATTGTACTTGTTTATATATTGCTTTAATGTTGATGTTGATGTTTTATTTTATATATGTATGCAATGAAATGATGGAATGTATGATAGATGATAGATAAATGAATGCAATGTATGATTTGATTTATGCTTATAATGGATGCACATGTATATGGATATGTAGATGTAAAATGCATGTATGTGGAGATGTGGTACTAATCATCTCATGTAGGATGTAGCAATGTATGACAGGTACTAACCAAGAGAATGTTTTGAAGATCGAGAGCGAGTACCAGACACTTGTGCAGCCAAGACGAGCCCGAGACAAAAGATGAGAACCTTCGATGAATAGATCCAGAGAAAGACAATAAAGAGAGTACCAAAATACTATCTCAATGCAAGCCTAGAATGAAAATGAAAGCCTAAACTAGATGCAAACCATAGGACTTGGTTGTTGGACTCATCGTATCATCATCATAGAGTTTTTAGGTATGGGACGATCGCAAGATGCCATACAATCCTCACTAACATTGCAATCATGAGAATATGAATATGACATAAGTCTTAGAGTTGTTGGAGTGAGGTGTAAGCATTAAGGCACAAGAAGCCAAAATGACTTGAACACCTAATCCTTTTGATTTAGCAAGTTAACATAAGGATCAAAGCATAGCTGCTAGAATGACCTGAATGTTGCTTGCATACAAACATGCCAGACACATGAGAGTTTCTTCTTTCACCAAAGAATGCTCGTAGTGACCCTTACATTCACTTAGTAGGGTGAGTGTTAGCAATTTTACTTGTAGTGGAAAGAAGTCACCCAAACAAACAAGGAGAAGAACCAACCTCACCAAAGTTTCCATATAAAAGGAGTTGAGGTACACATGGCCATCCAATACGAGATGAAGGCTCTTACAGATGGACACCCCTCTTAGATAGATTCACTGGATCATTGGAACTAAACTAGCAAATAGAAAGCAAAGAAAAGACCATGCCCCCAGTCTTCGCTTCTCTTGGTCAAGAAAGACATCTTAGATTTTTTCGAGGAGAAATGAAAAAATGAAAGAACAAACACACAAACGAGAACCTCAGCATGCTCCAGAGAATCACAAATTTAGTTTTAGTTTCAGTTTAATTTTGTGTTCAAGTGGATTGAAGTCAGATCAGAAGAATACAGTGTGAAAATTTCTCTCAAAGATAAAATCAGAGTGCTAAACAAAGTATCGATAGGCAAACAGAATGAGAAATGCTGGTGACCGATACAAGAGAGATCCTCAAGGAGAGAGATCTTAGAGATACTAGTGAAACATCAGTAGGCAGACATAGTGAGAACCATTGGTGACTGATGTACAAGGGATCCTCAAAAGAGATATCCAAGAAATAGCTAGGTATCAGTAGGCAGACACAGTGAGAACTACTGGTGACTAATACATGAGAGACCCTCGATGAAAGAGATCTCAAAAATAGCTGGGCATCAATAGGCAGACGCAGTGGGAACCATTGGTGACTGATGCAAGAAAGCATCTCTGAAAGTGATAGGACAATGCCCCCTAGACCAAGAAGGTGCCCCCAAGTGTGACTAGTTCTAATCCATGTAGAGTCGAGGAAAATCTCAAAGATAGGTGAAAGTGAATGCATGAGCTAGCAAGCTAAAGTGGGAAACAAACTAAAGCAAGAAATAAGGAAAGCAAACTAAAACAGGAAAGCGAGAAGCAACTACGCAAAGCCAAATGGTCCTGAGATGAGATATAGCTTTAGGAAAAAAGAGGCACCTATTTACCAGTTTTTCACCATCTTGGTAGAGATTCTATTTTTGCTACCATGACGCCTATTTACCAGGTTTTCATCAATGACACATTTTTTCTTTTTCAATTTTTTTTGTATTTTTGTATTTTTCTTTTTTTTTCTCTTTTATGAATTTTTCACTTTGTTTTTTGTATTTTTCCAATTTTTGTATTTTTTTTTATCAAGGCACCTATTTACCAGGTTTTCACCAGGATAATAGATACATCAAAGTTCCTGTTTACTAGGTTTTCACTAAGATGGTCATTTTTTTTAGGACATTTTGCAATTTTTAGGATTTTTTGACAATATACCAATTTTTTGGATTTTTTTTCAGGATCAATAAGTATGTACATGAGCACACTAGAAATGTCTCAGCTATAGAATTTCTTTAGATGCAGAGCATTGATCAGCTCTTTGAGTTGTTCTCGTTCACTAGTGGAGAGTTGGTAAGCACTAGACCCAAATGTTGCAGTGATAACATACGTACCAAGCCAATTTGGTTCAAATTTTCCTTTCTGGATCCATTGCTACTGATTTTTGGGGTTTTCTCTCTGGACAAGATCACCCACTTGGAATTCCCTTGGTTTGAATTTCTTATTGTAGGCATTAGAAATTCTCTTCTGGTATGCTCGAAGATGATCGAACGCCACTTGCTAACATTCATCTAGTAACTCAAGCTCTTGTAGCTGGGATATTATGTTTTCTTCATCAATGATGAGGCCCCTCAAAGAGACTCACAATGTAGGAATCTCGGCCTCAATAGGCAATACTACATCTACTCCATAAACCAAGGCAAAGGGCATGGCCCCTGTTGGTGTTTGAATGCTTTTTCTATAGGCCCATAAAGATGGATTAATCTAGAGGTGCCAATCTCTACCATATTTATGAACTATTTTGTGCAAAATTTTGAGAATTGTCTTATTAGAAGCTTCTACTTGTCCATTACCCTGGGGATAATAGATAGATGACCAATGCTAAATGATCCTGAATTTAGTGCATAACTCTTTTAGGTCCTTGTTCTTAAATTGTCCCCCATTGTCAGTGATAATGGATGAGGGTACACCATATCTACAGATGATATAGTTTAGTATAAACATAGCCATAGACTTGCCATCAGTTATAGTTAGAGGGACTGCGTCAACCCATTTAGTAAAGTAATCAGTAGTGGTGATGATGAACTTGTGTCCTCTTGAAGAAGGATGTATCTAACCCACCAAATCAAAGGCCCACTATAGGAATGACCAAAAATTGATGAAAGGAATAAGCTCTTTAGCAAGAGCATGGATCATATTTTCATGAAATTGGCACTATTTACAAGCCTTGGCATATTGAATAGCTTCTTTCTCCATATCTGGCTAGTAGTAACCAGCTCTAATAATTTTACAAGCTAATGTCAAACCACTCGAATGAGATCCAAAGATACCTTCATGTACCTCAGCTAACGCATGTTTGGACTCATCAAGTTCTAGACACCTTAGGAGGGTACCATCTAGACACCGTCTATACAAGTCATTTGCTATGATGAAATACCATGAAGCATTACAAATTAGGTGACGCTTTTCATTCCGGGTATAAGTGTTTGGAATGATTTGGTCACAGAGGTAGGAATAGATAAGGTGGTAGCGGGATGAATCATGTCCAATGACTGAATAGATCATCCTAGATTTGGGAATGTCATAGGTTGGGTAGTGTAATGTTCCCACTAGGAATTCATGTCTGAAGTCATTTTCTGGCATTTGTAACATTGAGGCAAGAGTTTCCATAGCATCAACTACTTTATTGTCTGCCCTTGGAATTTTCTAGAAAGAAATGTGTGCAAAATATTGTTTGAGATCATCCACCATTCATTTGTAAGGCACTAGCTTGTCATCTTTTGTTTGATAGATATCATTAACTTGGTTGATGACTAACTGAGAGTCTCCAAAGACTTTAAGCTCATCCACATGCCATTCAATGGCTATCTTCATATCATTAATGAAAGCTTCATATTCAATGATGTTTTTTGTGTAGGGAAACAACATTTTATAAGCTTTGGGCAATGAGTATCTTTGAGGTGTTATAAATAGAATTCCTACAGTTGATCCTTGTTGAATGAATGATCCATCAAAGAACATGCTCCAAGCTTGATGTGTGAGAAGCATGATGGATTCATCTAGGAATTCAATGTTCAAAGGCTGGTGATCTTTCAGAGGAGCTTCCACCAACTGATAAACAATTGCTTATCATTTAATAGCTTTTCTTTCCACATACTCAATGTCAAATTCACTGAGTATCATAACCCATTTTGCTAGTCTACCTGTGAGGGTAGCCTTGCTCAGTAAGTACTTTAGTGGATCAATTTTTGCAATGAGCCTTGTAGTGTGAGTGAGCATATAATGCCATAATTTTTGTGAAGCAAACACTATTGCTAGACAAGCTTTTTCAATGACAGAATAGTTCATTTCATAAGAAACCAATGTTCTGTTGATATAATAAATGGCTCTCTCTTTATTGTTCTAATCCTCTTAAGCTAGGAGAGCACCCAAAGATGTGTTCATGGCTGAGATATATAGTATAATTGGCTTCCCATGAATAGGGGGCATCAATATAGGTGGATTAGCAAGATACTGTTTAATTTGAGTGAGTCCCCTATCACATTCTTCATTCCATTCATAAGTCACACCCTTATGAAAAGTTTTAGTGAATGGTTGTGACTTGTCAGCCAACTGTGAAATGAAACGCCGAATAGATTGTAGCCTTCCATGAAGTCCTCTCATCTAACTAATGTTCTTAGGTGGAGGAATGTCCATAATAGCTTGAACTTTTTTAGGATCAACCTCTATGCCTTTAGCTGAAATGATGTAACCCAAGAGTTTCCTAGAAGTGACACCGAATGCACATTTTTTGGGATTAAGTCTGAGACTAAATTGTTCCATGCGGTCAAGTATGGGACCCAAATTTGTAAGATGATTTTTTCACTGCATGCTTTTGGCCAATGTGTCATCCACATAATCTTCCATTGTTTTATGCATCATATCATGGAAAATGGTAGTGACAACTCTCTGATATGTTGCTCCAGCATTCTTAAGCCCAAAGGGCATGACATTCCAGTAGAAGGTGCCCCAGGCACACATGAAAGTTGTCTTTTCTTGATCTTTTGGCACAATTTTTATTTGATTATAGCTAGAGAATCCATCCATCAAGGAATACATCTCATAGCCTGTTGTCATATCCACTATCATGTCAATATTGGGTAGTGGGAAGTCATCTTTGGGACATGCCTTATTTAGATCCTGAAATTCTGTGCCCACACAAATGGATTTATCATGTTTGGTGACTGGAACAATATTTGAAATCCACTTTGCATAGTCAATAGTCCTTATGAAACCAGCCTTAAGAAGCTTTTCTAGCTCTGCTTTGACTAAAAGAGCCATGTGTGGATGCATCTTTTGAAGCTTCTGTTTGACAGGTTTAATACTTGGTGCAATGGATAGATGGTGCATGATTAGATTGGGGTCTAATCCAGGCATGTCAGAGTATGTCCATGCAAAGTTTATTTTCTTGTTTTGAAAGAAGCTAGTGAAATCTTCCTTTTCTTTTGCAGATAATGATTGTGCTAGATGAATAATTTGTGGAGCAGCCTCTGTACCCAAATTCACTGGTTGTGTCGGCTCAATCAATACTGATGATCTCTCTTGAAAGTGACTCGGGAGCGTATCAAGTATCTCATCCTTGGGCACCTCAGAGAGGTTTTCACCCTTGGATACATCTTTTATTTTTACCATTTTTGGTTCTAATACTACCACAATGTGGTTTTCACCATCAAAACATCTATTTTTTCTTCTTTTAATTTTTTGACTAAGATACTTGATATTTGCCTCTGTCATGCTAACACTGCCTTCACTAGTGGAGGACATTACATGTTCAATAGCACAGAGGTAACAGGGTAGAGTATAATCATTTTGGAACATTAGGACTTCATTGGATGAGGAGGGGGAGTTCCAGTTTATCAACTTAGGATTTTTGAGTGAGAGAGAAGTAGTGGCTAGTTCAACTACGTTCACAGTATAATCATCAAAAGCACGAATGAGCAAGTCAAGACCTAGAGTGATCTCATCCAAAGGAGTGTTTGAATCCCTATGAGACCCCACATTAGAAGTAGAGGACAAGTTAACATAGATGGCATCTAATTCATGTGTCCTAACACTAGACCCTTCACCTACTTTGAGAAGGTTTTCATAGGTATGCACCATGTCTATATCTTTATCATAAGTAGCATCAGAAAAAGAGTCAAACTCGTACTCATGTGAGTCAGTACTTGATGTGGGAATTCCATTAGCACTGGCTGTATCATCTAACTCATCTTCATCTCTTGTAGCATTAATGGCTTGCTGAAGTTGGTCTTGTTCAAACCACTTTTGAAAATGTGGTGGCATGTACCATTCACCCTGAGAATCAGAATCAGCCATTTGTATTTCTCTCCATTGGTCATACGTGAGTCAATGCACCAAAGTGGTGTCATCAAAATCACTATCAGTCCCTACCAAGTGGACAAGTATAACAAGTTCATCTGGTTCTCCAAAGAGGGCAAAAAATTCTAGAGGAATAGGATATCGAAAGGTGTCTTCATCAGAGCTAGCCTCTCGATTTACCTCTGGGGTAGTATCTTCAAACTCTAGTTCAAGTTCAAGTTTAGGTTCTGGCAAAAATTTGTTTATCCCTAAATGAAAGGGGATCTTTTTGAAGCCTAATCCAATAGTATCCTTTGTGTGGTGACCTATAGCTTCAATAGGTTTCAACAAACCATTGTCATTCATTCCTATAGGACCACTCCCTTTGTAGCCGAAGCGCTTCATGATCTTGAAGGCCTCACTATATGTCTCTTGTTCTAAGTCTAGAGGTGGAGTAGTTGTTTCAAATGTTTCTTTCCCTTTATAGATCCAAGCTGTGATAGCTCTTTCTTCATCCTCATCTTCTAAATGTGTAGAGGCCCGTACAAAGGTGTCATCGTAGACTATTTGAGGAGAGTCATCAGAAGGTTTTTTACTCTCAAGAGGTCTTCCATAGGAGCATGGAGACAGAGGGAGAGAAGCTAGTGATAACATAGGTTCAATTTGATATCCTCCTATGATTGTATCCTTAAGTCTCAGAGTCTATTCCATTTCCTTGAGCTTAGCATCATAGAACTCAATGGACTCTCTATTAGCTAGAACAAAGCTATCTGCAGATTGTGCAAGGGTATTGCAAGAATAGTTGGTATTAGTAGGCATAGCGACTTCTCCATGGAATGCAAACTTGATGCATTGATGGTATGTAGATGGAACAGCTTGCATCTCATGAATCCATGGTCTTCCCAACAATATGTTATAGGCAAGAGGAATGTCTAGAACTTAAAAAGTAACATCTCTCTCAATAGGGCCAACTCAGATTGGTAGCACAACTAAACCTTGGGATTTGTGTTCCTCTTCATCATAAGCTTTGATAGTAATCTTCTTGCGGGAATCTATACAATCCTCATCATAACCTAGCTAGGTAAGCAACTTAGCAGAACATATATTGAGGCCAACACCATTGTTTATGAGCACTCGACAGACATGCTTAGGGCCTATCATGACTTCTATATGCAAGGGAGCATTATGTGGATGGGTCAGAGAGTGATCATCTTCTTTGTAGAAGGACATATAATGAGGTGAGGTCAAATGACCTACCATAGATTGGAACTAGTTGAGATCAAGATCTTTGGAGATGTTTGCCTCGGTGAGGGCTTTATCCAGAATCTGCCTATGAGTAGGCGAGATGTTCAACAGCTCAAAAATGGAAATCTAAGCATTGGTTCATTGGAGCTGATCTAAGATTCAATAACTAGCCATCCTAGATGTAGGGACCAATTTCATGTTCTTGTTGGTAGGGCCAACAACAATCTTATCCGCAGGTTGCTTCAGAGTAGATACAGGAGGATCAGGACCTTTCAAAATAATCCTTCCATGTGATCGAGTAACAATATTGGCACAATCCTAAGGTTGTTTAGATTCAGACGAATGAGACATAGAACTACGCAAGATGAAAGGAGTCTTAGGTTTGGGAGCATCTCTACTCCCCTTATTAGTAATCACATCACAATACTCAACTTCAGCAGGTTCAATCATACCAATGACATTGTCATCGTTAGTGTATGTGTAATTGACCTTAGCATTGGTATTCTTAGTCTTTGAAGATTCACATTTCTCATGAGGAGGGAAGGGATCCTTAAATGCTTGATGATCTAAATTTTTGTTATGGTTGTCCACAACAATGTCACTATTGTCGATTAGATCTTGAACCTTATGTTTCAACTGGAGACAAGTAGAATTCTTATGACCAATATTTTGGTGATAGTCATAGTATGTGTTGTCATTCCACCAATGAGGCTGTGGTTGTGGGTCATAGGGACATTTTTCCAAAGGAGTGAGTATCTAATTCTGCACAAGAGTCTTATAAATCTCATCAAGTAGTTCTCCCAAGGAAGTGAATTCACACTTGGGTCAAGAGGCCCAAGGTTTGTTTCTAGAAAACCTTGAAGGTTTTTGATTTTCCGTCACAAGCTAATTTTCAGTGGCTTTGATCGCATGTATGCTAGAAGAGAGATTGAAAATAGACTTGCAGGCTTCGGGGTCACATTGTCAACCACTCCATCATTCACAATGTCTCTATTCTTGTTGACAAACTTCCCTTTATCTTTCTTTGAGATTGAAGATCCTTGTTTGTTGTCTTTGTTCAAAGTCAATTCCCCTTTCTTGATCATAAAGGCCTCTATTCACACCACTTGTTTAATCATGCTATCAAAGGTTAGGGGACCTTGTAATTGCACTTGGTATCTGAAGTTTGGGACAAGATTGTCCAAAAAGATGTCGAGCCTTTCAAACTTTGGTAGCTTGTGAGGACACCTTGTACATAATTGTCTCCACCTTTGGAGAAATGTTAGGAAAGGTTCCCCTTGTCACTGTTTCAAATTGCAAAGATCCCATATGTTGACCAAATGCTGAATATTATATGAGTAATGTTGGAGAAATAGATTAGCCATTTCATCAAAAGTCTTAATGCTAGTGGGCAATCGTGAAAACCACTCCATAGCTGGTCCACCAAGATACGAGGAAAAAGATGCATAAGGTACATTTGATCATGCATGAATTCCATGGATAAAGCACCAAACTCCCTCAAGTGATCTTAGGGATCGGTAGTACCCAAGTATTTGTCATATTTAGGCAGCTCTACACCTTTAGGAAAAGGTGGCATGTGAAGACTCCTATCAAAGGGGAAAGGACAAATGCTTTCCATTGTGAATTGTTGTGTAGGTTTGTCCTTGTTCTTCGCAAGTTGGCTAATTTGATCTTGCATGTCTCAGACCATCTTTTGCAACTTAGTGGTCTCAATTTCTTCTTCTTTGGCCTTAAGCATTTTGACTTGATAATCTAAGGATAATTTGGCCCTTGTTTGGCTAGCTCAAGAAAGTATTTTTCCTTCTCTAGAAGGAGGATCTCCATCATCTTGATAAGACCCTTGTTTGCTTTCACAGTGTCTATGTCATTTTGAGTTATTGTGGTGTCACCATCATTGCCAAGAATCTCATAAATGCTTGGGACTTGATCTTGACTCTGATCATAAGGAGGAGGATGATAGTGATATACTAGTTGACCACCTTGAGCTTTGTTTTGAGCTTGGTGTTGATTCTGATCATTTTGGGATTGATCGTAATGTTGATGATTTCAAGGTTGAGCATGACATTGGTCATTGGAAGATTGACCATGATGCTGATTGTTTTGAGATTGGTCATGAGTTTGGTTGCATTTGCCTAGTTGGAAGTCAAATGGATATCCCAACTTGTCAATGTAGGACAGTGCAGCAAATGAAGACTTAGTAAAATGATATGAATGATGCTGAAACGGCACAGCTAAGGTAAATTTTGGTGCGTGAATAGGATCAAGATGGTCAATAGGTTAAAATGAGTTAATATATTTAGCAAGATCTATAGATTCAATAATAGGACTATTTTGAGGAAGTGGTCTTCCAAAGTTATGAAACAATGAGTTGTTTTGGAAGAATGAGTTGTCCTATTCTTGAAATGAGAAACCAGGTTGTGCTTGAAAAAATGAATCAAAACACTCTTGGAACACTGGAGGTGATGATTGAGATGGGCTATCTTTCAAAGTACTCAATGAATAACTTGAGGATCCCTCACAATGTTTAGATTGCACAATAGGTTCAGGACAACTTGTTTCTTGATTACGAGATCTACCTCTACCTTGTCTGGTACCACAAATGGGGTAAGTTTTGCCACTTCTAGTCATAACAGTCATAGACAAAGATTTAAGTATCGAGAGAGGACTTGGGATAATGCTAAAACTCCATCTCTAGGAATATCAAAAAGGAGATAAAGGCTAGAACAATCAAGATGTGAAATGCACCTAGCATGAATCATCATGAGAATGGCTAGAACAGTCGAGATAAGAATATTGTGATGTGAGGTACAAAAGTACAAAAGATGAGACAAATAACAAGGAGACAATCATGAGTTCAAGCAAAATCATTCAGTTTGTAGCTTGAGACACTCAGTTTCAGATAGTGAATGATAGGAAAATAGATAAATAGACCTCAGACAAAAATCAAATTAGGTAAAAAGTTGACCAATCAACGGGAATAAACTCATTATTTTTGAAATTTGGGTACAGGTTCATGCAAGAAAGTGCTGGGTCGTACAAGAGACTGCCAAAATTCATGTGAGAGAATGAAATATCACACGAGGAAATTCTCTAAAAAGTGAAATTTCACATGGGAAAGAACCAAAGTTTGATAGTTTGACACAATTTTCAAGGTAAAAAGTCAAGTTCTAAGACACAGCTTGAATTGTTCTCTGATAGAATCTCTAGTTTTTGAATAGTTTGAAGGACATTTTAATCAAAAATCTCAGTATGAAGGTTTCAAGGATTTTTTTACAAGCATGAAGGTTTAGATCAAACAGTAGTGACACAAGTAGTCACAAACAGACCTACCAAGGACAAAGCAACTTGGCAGTATCATGGGAGTCTTTGTTTAATCATGATGGACAAGTTTAAGACTCGATAACAAACACATAGTTATCCCTACAAAAAAAAATGGTGAGAAGACAAAATCTGTGCCTCACAGCTTATGCGCATGCGTTCACCTCGCACAGTCGTGTCACCCCCTAGAGGGCACCCATGTTTTTGGTGTTTCCAAGGACTCAATAGTATATTTTCAAAGGTTACCCTTGAAGTAGGGGCCAGTGTCATATACCACCTTCAAATGTCTAGGTGCATGCCTACGGTGAGAATCTACGGGAGAGATTCTTCCCCCTCCCTGCGTAAAGATTATGTCTCCTTTCAGAGGTGATCTGGGTAGGAAACTACCTAGGAAAGTTTTTAGTGGGCTTCTATTTACACTAACCTTTGGTACCTCTAATACAAGGCTAGGGCCTTGTAGCCACACCAACACCTGAAAGTCATACACCCCCGCAAGTAGGGCTAGGAGTGGTGCCACTCAGTACAACAGACGGAGCCTTCTCAAGATGATAGTCAAAATCAAGAGAAGGAAGTTAACATGGTTTTGGAGTCTTTAGACTCAACAAAACATTCTTTATTATAGTGAGGTGGAATCACCGACAATAGGTGTGTACTCACTTGGGTCGTTCCCAGAGGTTCAACTTCCGACAGGCCCTCTAAAGGTGACACAACTTGGCTTGGATTCAAGGGTCAAATTTTCTGATTCTCTCAAAGAGATAAGAGCATAATTCTCTAACTCTTCACCTTACCCAAACACATCAAGCATATTCATCACCAAGCTAGTTTCACTCCACCAAATCCAAAAGCTTTTGGGTTTCTAGTTCTCTCAAAGAGAGAAGAGCATAATCCCCTAACAAGTAGATGTGCTAAAGATTCACTACCTTGCTTTGCTTCCCCAGTTATCGATCATTCTAACAACATCTGGGTCTCAGTTTCATCCATGGGCATCACTTCCATGTAATGAAGAGCCTATTATCCTACTTTACTATCAGGACCCTTAAGAAATATTAACAAAGCCCTAGTTATACTATGTGATGAAAGCAATAAAAACAAGCACAACATTTTAAAAGTCTTCGACAACTATCATGCAAGCAAACTGTTAGCAAGTTTTTATGATCTTTGACAAGCGACCTGCAGACCACTGTTACACTATAGCAGAAATCAAAAATATGAAATCAACAACAAAAAGTAAATGTCAGGAAAAAGTAACAGTAAATTGCAGAATCTAGAAAATTTAATGACTGATGGCAAAACTTTGCGTGAGAAAGTATAGCACTATGTGCGAGAAAGTGCAGGCACCTATGTGACAGAATGTTTCTTCGCACGATAGAATGCTACTGGGAGAAAAAATTCACATGACACGCTCTGAAATTTCATGTGAAATTTTGTACATAGTGAAGTACGGACGCACGACAGAGTTCAAATTCCTTATCAGAATTTTTTTGAGAGTGAGGTCAGAAATGATTTTTCTACCCCATGATGGGTCCCAGAATGTTTATGCCTGAATATGGACCTCAAACTTCAACCATATACACAACATAGTCATTGCTCGATCATCGAATCACGAAGGCAAGTATGAATTACTCAATTTGCAAGATTCTATCAATTCGACCTGTTGCCTTCTAATTAGTCAGGGTGTTTGAATTTCTCTCAGAACGAGAGCCAACAACCAAAATACCAAGATAATATGAAGGATTTTAAAAGCTTGAAAGATGAACAAATTTTAATTAATCTAAGAATGAAGATGCAATTCTTCTAAGAATCAAGATGCAATTAATCTAAGAATGAAGTGCAGATTTAATCTAGGAACTTGAAAGAGATATGAGAATTAAGCTAATAACAATAAGAAAATTACACTAATATGAGAATGCAATCACACTAAATGAGACTTAAACTAATGAGTAATAACATCTTGGAAATATGAAATAATTGAGACAAAAAATGACTATAGTTTTGATACTCTCACAATTGCCTCCTCAAAATTAGAAAATGAGGTTCATAATATAGACCAGCCCGAGGGAAGGATGAAGAGTTTCTTGAAATGAAATGGTCGACTCTTCATTTCCAATTGAGACAAATATTGAAGGATTTATTTAATTAAAAGAATGAATTATTGCCACATATGGGTGACCCTTCGAATAATTTGAATTGCTAAATCCAAATAAAGATAATCCATTCAAATAACCAAATAATATTAATTCCTTTTATGTGTATTAGCTAAAGGGGGTGGGTTTAATTTAATTTAAAGCACTTAGGACTTTATAATTAAATTAATTTATCATAGGGATTATTTAGCTAATAATGTTGAATACTTAGGAATTAATTATAGTGTGAGATTAATGCAATTTAGGGTTTTTGCAATTGACACCAAGTTAAATAAAGTTAGGTAGGAGAGAGAAAATTGCCTAGTAAAATAGGACTTTAATGATGTAAAATTAAAGAAATGCACCAAAATTGATTGAAATTATAAGGTGCCAATTTTGGGGTATTACAAAACCAACTAGTCTAAGGACAAACAAAAGTGATCAGTCTAAGGATTGAAAAAAAAAGTGATCAATTTAAGGACCAATAAAATAAATCAGTCTAAGGATCGATATAAGTGACCAGTCTAAGTATCAATAAAAGGGATTAGTCTAAGGATCAATAAGGATGCATAATTTAAAAGGAGGCAACATGTATGCCTCTTCTTTATTATGGTAGAATATGGTGGCATCATAAGGAAAAGAGAACAAGGATACCTACTTCCAATAATAAAGAGATCCTTAAAACAACAATGTATGCCATAACCTTAGAAAAGAGTAAAGACTCTTGTTAGCCAAGGAATAGATAATCATGAAAGGATATCCAAAAGTGGGAAGTAACCTTGAAAGGAAGAGATCTTGGCTATAATAAATCTACCTTCAAGAGGAATTCTTGAATAAAGATAACATCTTTAAGACAAAGAGAGAAGAACAATAATGCACCCTTTTAACCCCCCCTATTGCTAGGAAAAAAAGGATTATTGATGAAGGATGTCAGACTTTAAGCCCCCAAGTAAGGGTATTTGTTTAGGATGTAAAAAACTTAATAAATAAGGAAGGGGTTGTGATAAAGGATGCACACCTCTTGCATAAGAGAGAATCCCGAATCAAAACAAACAATTTCATACAGGAAAAGAATGTCACATGATAACCAAATGCCACTCCACCAAGGAAAGTGGATCCTTAGAGAGGGAAATGAAAATAAAATACATCTTTCCCCACAATATTAGAGGGAAGAGAAAAAGAAAACACATTATGCATACTAAGATGATGATAAATTGTAAAAATAGACACTTCCAAGAAAGGTAGAGATTGTAAAGATGTCAATATATAGAAAAGAGATTGATCTTAGAATAAAACAAGTCCATGAAAGGGAGGACATCACATTATAATTGATACAAATAACAAAGAGATAATTGATCTTTTTTAAAAGTAAAGAGGAGCACCATATACTCCCAAAGTGAAAGATAATTTATAATAAACATTCTCTTTAAAGCATGAAAAATATTGTTAACAAAAATGTTTTGAATGAATTAAATGATTTCATGCTAGAAATAATGCACCACTATAAAAAGATGCAAATCCACAAAGATAAAAATGAATTTTATGAAATGAGAAAGAACTAAAAAGAGAAAGGATGTCACATTATGCATTCTTAGTGGGAAAATCAGTTATAAGAGATATACACTTCCATGCAAGGAAGAGGTTGTAAATAAGAATATCAATCCCCTAAAGTGAAATGTCCTTAATAAAAAAGTTCGTGCATTAAAGGATATCATAGTATATGATATTTAACTAAAAATGAGATAATGGATCTTATGGAAAGAGGATGAATAAAATAGAGATACCTTTCCCCCCAAGTAGAAAGACAATACAAATAACCTATTATGTTGCTCACAATGGACATCATGCAAAACAAAGAGCCCCTAGTGAAGTAGGATACTAAGATGACATGATGAAGAACAACATAATAGGAAAAAGGAAAGATAAGGCATTACATTTATAGTACTAATATCTATAATCTCTTGTATTTCTATGGTGACATTATGAGATGTATTTTTTTAAGACAATAAATGAGTGGTGAAGTATTGAAAAGGGTTGAGAACAATATTTTCTTGAGGTGCAAATATAGTTTCTTGTGAAGGAGGGGGATATATGGGGAATTGGTCCATCTTTCCAATATCTTGTCCACTATAGGTTTGTGGAGGAATCATGTTATAAAAATTGCCATTAGATGTCTTTAGTTCGGAAGGTGGAAGGATTTTACCATGAAGCTGATGGAAAGGTATTGTGTACAAATGCATAGTATGGGGATTGATCTCTATAGGGAGATGCTTAGACCCATCAACATTATTTATATTCACTTTAGTACATTGATTAGAAGTGTTCTCATATAGATATTTATCTTCACTCAATGGTATGTTAGGAGATAGATCATGAATGAAACACAACATCATCTTGTTTCCAAAGAGATTGATGGTTATGATAAGATGTAGGAAAGAAAGAAAGATCTAGAGGAGTAACATGCATAGTCTCTTTCACAAAGGTACTTTTGGGAGGAGAAGGTTTTATACTCTCTATAGGAGGATTAAATTTGTTTTCATAGGAAAATGATACCTTGGGAGAGATGGAAGCATGATTTGAAAATGTTTCATCTATGGGAGATGGGTGTAGCAAGGGTAGAGTATCCTTAAGAGATGTAGTATCTTTCTCTTGCTTCAAAATATCCTTATGGTGAATAGGGTCTTTAGGAGAGGGACAAACATAACTCATTAATGCATCATCTGTAGTAGGAATTTCAATGAAATGCATAGAAAGTGGGGTATCATTAGGAGAAATAGTCACGAGACCATTCTAATGTACCAAGTGATCCTCATAAGAGAGGTACATTTAGGGGAAAGATCATCATTGTTCTTGAAGGCCTCTATGTTAGGGAGGAAATCCTCAAAAGAAGTGATGATAATAGCTTATTGCACCCAAATTTCCTTATGGGTGGGATCAAGTTTGGGAGAGGGGATATTATGGGAATGGATGAAAGGAAAAACTAAGTTGTCATCATATGCATGAAATGGGACATCTTTAAGATCTTGAAGGAAACTTGAAATTGAACTAGAAAATGAAGATAAAAAATTCATTGAATCAAATCAAGGTAAATGAAATGTAAATGAAAGGTAAATGAGAGAAGATATTTTTGTACTTTTTATTGTTTTTTCAACATGAAATACAAGAATGAACTAGATGTATGAGATAAGTGCAATTTTTTTAGTTTATTTTTATCAATGAATACATCAAAATTTGATAAATTTTTTTTCCTAAAATACAATCATGTAATGCTTGTAAATGATATCTAAACACCAAATTAGAAGTGGAAATATTTCATGTTGGATTCACCAAAATGTACAATACAAAAAGGGAAGTAAATGGGGCCAAAGTGGAATCGCTCTTATTTCCTTATTACACACTTGGAAGGAAGATGACCTAATAGGCTCAAATAAGACTTAAGCACTAAATGGGCCAATGATCCTTCGTTGATAATTATTTGAGTGGGTTGATTTTAGGGGAATGTAATTGGATGTTACAAGATAGAAAGCTAAATAAGCATAAATGAAAACTTTCAGTAGAAAAACAAGACAAAAATTAGATAGGAACCTCTAGTGACCTAAAACAATAACTACACAATGATACCGACCTTTGACCTGAATTTGAAGTTGATTTGGAGGGTATAGAATGCCCTAGCCATTTTGTAATTGGGTGTAGAATTGCTTTCCTATTGTATACATTGCAACTTTGTCTGAAACTTTCCTGGATCATCTATCAAATCATATACTTTTCAAATCTGCAATGGTAGGTCCCCCACCTATTCTTACACAAAAAAATTGATAAGAAGTTTGTAAAGATGGGTTTTCCTCAATCAAACTCCTATTTGGAATCAACCTTGAAATGAAATAAAATAACTGAAAGCATGTTGTCATATAGCAGAGGCTAGATCTGTAAAATGAAGTATGTCATACCTTGGCAATGCAAATTCTTCTTTGAATGTGATCAAATATGTTGATGCAATAGCTTTGAATTAACACAAAACCCAAAATGAAATCATCAAAGACAAAACCATATGTAATAGATGTTGTAGTTTTCCACACTGCTTGGAAGGAGATAAAGAATGAAGTATATAGATGAATGATCTTCTTCCTTGATAATTTAATCCTTTTCTTGGCCTTCAATGAGGGAAAGAAGCTTGATCCATGAAGAGAACACCTTGAATGCTTGAGAAGAAGTCTAGATCTTGAATGCTTAGATGCTTGGACTCTTACCTTCGACCCTTGAGCTTGATTCATTGATAATGGATGCAAATACTTGAGAGTGATGCAATATTTTCCTTTGAGCTCGATCCTTGTTTGTTGTTACCAAAATGAGGAGAGATAGGTGGTTTATATACCTTTCACACTATTTTGGGGGTTAAAACTTGAGAAGGTTCACCACACATCCAAATACCTCCACTAAATTATCAAGACATACCCCCGATTTAAATCTGAGCACAAAACCTGAGGTATGGAATGCCCATGACATTCTATTCCAGGTATAGTATGCCCAAGCCATTGTATACCAACCAATCAGAGATCAAATTTGGATCATGCCCCCCCAGATAAATAGGGGTTGTTGAATTACAAGGTACATGTGATTTCAAGGTTGGGAAGAAGTACAAAGGCCACAAATGGTAACATAATGTCCATGTAAGCTAATAAGTGATTAAAGAGGAGAAATAATAAAGGAGCACACTTAGAAATAAGGGCTTACATCAATTTTTGATGAAATTGAAATAACATAAGACCCATATTTGAATTTAGGTGTCCATTGAGTGTCATATGAAGAGGAGAAATAATAAAGGAGCACACTTAGAAATAAGGGCTCACATCAATTTTTGATGAAATAGAAATAACATAGGACCCATATTTGAATTTAGGTGTCCATTAAGTGTCATATGAAGACCTATCATGGAAACACACTAAGGTGGGTGCTAAACAATCATGAAATTGTGCACAACAATAAGGTGCTTACAATTTACAACAGTACACAACTCTACTTGGAAACCCCTATTAAATTCCCTCCTTGTTAACCACCCTCAATGTTTTATCTTTTTTGCCCCTCTTTATTTTATTCCTTGTCACTCTCCTTTCCCCTATCCTTTTATTGTTTCCTTCTTGCCCTTTTTCCACTCTCTTCGTCTCCTTCTTACCTCATCTTCTCCATTGTCCTTTCCTCTTTCCTTCATTTGTTCCCTCTTGCTCATTTTTATTCTCTTTGTCCACCTCTTCTCCGTTTTTCTCCTACTTTGTCCTCTTGTTTTCTCTCATACCATCACCTTTTTCTACCATGTTTGTTTCGTCTTTTCCAATCTCCTTTGATGTACTATTTTTCTATTTGGTTTATTCCTACCCTTCTTATCAATGTTTCTTTGTTAATTTATTTCTTTTTGTATGGTGCTTATCACTTTTCCTGATTTGTTTGAGTTTAATTTGTGCTATTTTTCTCCTTGTTTTGACTTCAACATTTTTTTGCAACTTGTGGTGTTCTTTTCCTTCCTATTCATAATTGAATTGTAATTGCTTTTGGGTTTATTATTTTTATTTCCATTATTTCTTATTTTTATTTTTTCTATTTTCTTTATTCTTCTTTTTTCTCTTTTCCCTCTTGCATTACCTTTTTATTATTTTTAACCTATTTTATTTTTCTTATATTTTTCTTTAATATCCAATTTTGAGTGTATTTATATTTTGGGGCTTTGTATGCTCTTTTCTCCTTGTTTTGACTTTTTCTAACTTGTTATCTTCTTTTCCTTTCATAGTTTTCTTTTTTCATTTTCTATCTCTTTTTATTCTTAATTTAGCTTTATTTATTTTTTCAATTGATTTATATTTCTAAATTTCTAAATTTAATATTTTTTCCATTTTCTTTATTTCCCATTTGTTGTTCCTTTGGACTTTGGCCTTTAATTATTTTTATATTTTCTTTAACAACAAAAAAAATTAGTATCTTTGTTGTAGTTATTTGTTGTATTTGTGATTATTATTTTATAGCTTCTTTTTGTAAATTTATATTTTTTTGTATTTTATTAATTCAGTTCTTTATTTTATAATTGTTCAAGTCATTATTATTATTGTTAATTTTTGTATTAATATATTTTTATTTTTTATTGTTATTTTGTATTTGTGTTTTCTTTATCTTTTTCAATTGGCTAGCTTCTAATATTCTTGATTTTTTACATTTTTACTTACTTTTATTTTATTCTTTATGTGTCGTCTCCCACTCCCCCCTAATTATAGCTCTTAATACTTGTTCTTTGCATCTTAATGACTTTTCTTTTCTTTGTAACTAGCCTCTTTTTGTTACAAATTAGTTATTCCTCTCTCATCTCTCACAATATTTATTAATGTTAATCTCCAATCCATATCTCACATTTGCTTCTTCCTAATGATAGTGATTTGAAACATTGAATAAAAAATACACACATAATTTTTATCTAGAAGCTTGCATCTACAAAACTCATAGACTATGGAAAACTTATGTCATCAACCATATCATTATTTTTTATTGTGGTGTGTCATCCTCTTCTAGTACTACTCCTTGGACCTCTAAAAACTTAGACATAAAATAAATACACCTATACAAAGACAAATATTCTCACAACCGACTTTGAAACAACAAATGAATTAAGTTTTATATTATAATTTATATTTTAAACTCAAATTCCTATACTTTTACTCAACATTCCAAATAAACAATATGTAAATCTGAAACTCTTAGGTTAGTGTTCTTAAATTTACTTTCCATAAATTTCTACTTAAATTAATATTAAAATATTCAAACATATAAACAATCTATTCTATCTGAAACGTGCGACCTTAAGGATCGGTAATAACATCCGGCGGTCAAATTCTTAAAAAACGTGTCTTGGACCTAGCTGAGTATGGGTTTAAGAGAAACAAATGCGAAAGGGATATTAGGGCCTAAACTTGTTTAGAAAGCAAGATTTCACTAACTACACCTAGTTGATTTGCTACAATTTCATGTCAAATTCCATAAGGAGTCATCCATGAATAGAAGGGAAATATTTGTGGATTGAATAGAATTTCGTAATACTTCATTTTTCTATCTTGGAATAACAAATCTCATAGTCCAAGAGGGTGAAGTTGATGTGGCATATATCACATTCACATCCATTGCCAAGCATCCCTTGATATACTTGGAGAATTAAGACATAAAGTAGATGATCTCCGGTGTCACTAGAGTACAAAGAGTGGGTGGAGAGAGAAAGAGTATCATATTTGACAAAGACCTTGGAATAAAGGATGTCTAAATTAATTTTTTAATTTATTTTTATAAGATAATTGTTAAGAATAAATTAATAAGAAAATGTCAAAAATAAATTAGGTGATGATATTGAGCTGACTAAGAAATTATTATATTATTTTGTTTTTTTGGTATCTATCATAGTTATAATTTTTTTTATTAGGTCAACATAGATGTTGTGTAAAAAAATTATGAATTTGAAATTGTTTTCTAATGTGATTATGAATTATTTATTGGGGTTAAGTGAAGTTTATATTTTTTTGATAAATTAATATCCACAAAATTTTGATAATATGATAATGATATTTATAATATTTTTTTGTTTGATCCTCAACTATTTAATACATATGATAATGAAATATTTATGTTATGGTGCACTAATACGTTGCATTAACATTATTTAGGCTAGTAATCATGAATTTATATAATAGAAGGTTTCCCTTAACATAGCAAAGGTGGTCTTATGTTAGTCCTTGGGGTTGATTATAATACGATTAGAAAAAAAAAGTGTCCATCAATTAAAGCATTTGAAACCTAACATTTGCATCATTTATAGCATCAATGAATAGTAAGGAGGTTTGTCTTTAAGGCATGCTAAATTTGTGCTTCAAAAGTCAAAACACATATGTAGTTCCTTGGTTGTTTTCTTCTTGACGGGGACAATAATACATACCTACTCAAAACAATTAATGGGATATACAACTTTTACTTCAAAAATATTTTGATATTTATAGTTAACAAATCGACTTTCATAAATAATAACTTAAATGACTCGCTATAGAACAGATGTGAAAACCAATTGCAACTAACAGTTGGACAAATCATTATTGGATTAATGACCTTCCTCTTCATTTGAGAGGGGCAGTTGCCTCGTAAGTGTGTGCCAAAAGTGTACCTGTGAATTCTACAAACACAACACTCAATAAATCATTAGATCCATTGGTTAGTTTATCAAATTCAATAGAAATCATTCAAAACTAAATGAAAACCGATTAATTGCTTCCTAATTAGAATGAGTTTGATCTAAATTTTGACATTTCTCTCAAATTGAAGCTTAAGATAAGTGACAAGACACTCTAAAATAGAAGATTCAAATTAAATCATGCAAATTCAATGCAAACTATGATGATAATCATGATGAGCTATGCAAATTCAATGCAATTAAGCTAGAATGAAGGCAAATATGAACTCAAATCGCACTAAATGAGCTCTACGTGACACAAAGAGTTATAAATTGCAATGAGATTATGATCTTCTATGATGAATTATCTTCATTATGCTCTCAATTCATTCAAAAACACTTTGCAAGTACATGTTACCATATTTTCATGTTCATTCAATTGGTAGCCTACTTAAGTTAGATGTGTATCTACAGTACCCTAGTTTACATTATTAAGTGACCTTATTTAGATTTGTGTTCATTTCATGGAGCTATAAGCTGAAAGTACATGTGAAGGAAAGGAAGATGTACATCTGAAGATTGCATGTGTATATACTAAATCATAACTGTCTAAACATGAAAAGATTGTATGTACAAAATAAAGAAGGGAATGAAAAGTAAATCATCTGGGCTCACATTGGCCATGAGCATAGCCAACTCCTAGGGATCTATGGCTAAGTAAAAACATACATAAGTAAATGAACATAAATAAAAGGGTATCAAACATTGCTTGAGGAGAAGGTGAAATGTTG
The DNA here is from genome assembly GCA_027943335.1 of Chamaecyparis obtusa. NCBI lineage: Eukaryota > Viridiplantae > Streptophyta > Pinopsida > Cupressales > Cupressaceae > Chamaecyparis > Chamaecyparis obtusa. The sequence goes on along the minus strand of BSBK01001154.1, from coordinate 3,309,038 downwards.
ACCCGGGTGTGACTCCAGTATGCTCCTGTTTGATCTAGAATGGTACAAGGCACCTAAGGCATCATCCAGGATGTTGCTTATGTTTTTGGTTGTTTTGGCTTTGTAATAAGGTGGATGGATCCTAGAGATCATCCCTTACATGCTTGAAGCCATTTGTGTGGTCAAGGATCCCATAGGCATGTCTATAAGCCTTGGGATGCCTTACTCCACTTGGCTTATAAGTTTCTTAGGGATAGATGAGATAGGGTTTTTAAGTGTTTAGGATGTTTTAAGAATGATTTTTATGTTTTTAAATCATTTAGGGTGTATATGAATTGGATCATTTCTCATGATCACATTGTGAGTCATTTGGTGAGCAATTTGTCAATTTTGTAAAAGTTGCAACAAAAAGTTGTGAAACTTGCTTGAGCAACTTTTCAAAAGTTGCTCAAGAAGTTCAAATGTGGTTGCCAATGGTAAAAAATTCTAAGGGACCAATTGGGACCTATTTTTGGATGTATTTAATCATCTTAAGACCTCTACAAGAGGTTAGAACCTGTAAACCAAATTTGGGGTGCAATTTGAATGAAAACCAATCAATTTCCTATGATATTCTGGTTATGTATGAAAGATTTGGTAACAATAACTGACATTGTTGTAAACCTTCATGAATCTATGTTTTGATTCAAGTGGTTTGAATTCATTTGGGTTTGTCGAGGTAGATTTACCACCCGATTTGTGGAGATGGTTATAAAAGAGGGTTTCACTAGGCCTGTCACACAAATGGGGGTCTAACTTGCAATACTTCTTGTGGAATTCCTTAATTTTTTGGGGAATGAAATTTAGATGTATATTATGTATTATTCCAAGAAAACTTAACAGGAACTAGTTGGCAAGGGGGTCTTTCACCAAGCCCTAGACTGAACATCTCAATGTGTTCAGTCAGACAATTAGAAGAAAGGTTCTGCATTCCAAGGAATTGAATGAAGTGATCAGTTTGAGAGTGGATTTGGAGTGTGTGAGGGGTATTCAAGGTTCCTAAAATATGTCACTTGTCTTATGCACCCATCCTTAGTCACCTCTAGTGTAAACTAGGGCTAATTTGGCTAATTAGGCATGTGTACCTAGTGTGGGTTAAGTGTTGTTAGAGTAAGATCAGGGCTTGCAGACTTGGGGAACTTCAAAAATCTCAAAAGGGTATATGAATCTAGTCTTAGTTTTTATAGAATCTTCAGGGGTCAAGGATTGCATACCCAAAACCTATTTTGAAGACCTACTAGGATTTGTAGGTGAAGTTATGGTTGGAGATTTGTGGAAGTTGGGAGAAAAATCCAATGTTTGATTCTCTATGTTTGTGAGACAAATAAGGTGTTCCAATCTGTAGATTGGTCAAGTAACACCTCTAGTGAAGATTTATCTTATTTGGCCCAAAATAGGGAAAGTGTCCCTAAGGCCTTAAATTGGAGAAGTTAGAAAATAACTCTAAGAGTGGGGTCTAGATTGGATAGAGGCTTAGACATCGATAATTGATTTTTATCTGCTATATTCAAATATTAGAAGGATTGGTTATTGCATAGAATTAGTTTGTAAAGAGTTGTGGGAGATTAGTCCTTTATCCTAGTCTATTGTTGTGATCTCTGCATCAAGTGGTATCAGAGCCACCAAGACTTTGTTTGGGAAGAATAGAAGAAGAAAAAATGTCTGAAGGAGAAGAAGGGGATAGAGAGATCCCTGTGAGGATAACCAACGTTGAGTTGGACAAGATAGTGAAGGAGCAGATGGCTGAGAGTAGAGTAGTCAGAGAAGAGAATAAGGTCATGAAGAGGGAATTGGAAAATTTGAAAGGAAAAATAAGAAGGGGAGAGAATGAGGAATCAAAAGAAGAAGATGAAGAGGATGGGATCTATTCTATACAAGATAGCCTACCAGAAGATCAAAGAGCCATGCTGATGCAGGAGCATCCCAGGGTAGTTGGCTATCTTGCATGTTTGGGAGATTTGATGGAGTTGTGTGGACTTATTTTCATATGTGAGGGGTTTGGTAGAGTTTGATAAACCCACTTGGGTCTTGGGTAATTGGTTTTGATGTATTTAATGGTCTTGGTTTCTCAGCATGGCCTAGAAGGAGCTCGGCCTTGCTTAGGAATTTGGTGCCTATTTCAGGCTGTATAAGTAATTTTCCAAAAAGAGCTAGAGGCTGAAAATTTTAGGGATTGAAGAGAGCCTATATTTCTACCTACGGTTTGAAGCACGAGTTCTAATTCATCCGGAGCTAGGAGATATCGTGATTTTACTAAGACATCTATTTTGGGAATTTAATTGTTGTTGTTGGCCGACTTGTGGCATTTAATTTCGGTATTTGTATTTAATTTATTTTCAGGGCTGACCTATGGCTTAGATTGGTATAAGTAGAGGTTTTGGGGGAAGTCTTTTGGCATTCATTCATCCATCTTGGAGAAGAGGAGGTGGATGTGGAGCGAGCTTTGAGGAGAGCTAGTAGCTGCGGCTTGGGAAACAAGGAGATTACTTGGTGGGCTTGCGAGCACAAGTTTAGATCTTCCTTGGGGGTTCCTACCAGTGTGTGGATCTGGTCTAGCTAGGGTTTTGGTTTGGATCTTGCGAGATCTTGTGGAGTTTCTATTGTAATTGCATTGTATTTGGCCATAACCCGGAAGGCCTTACAGCCGGGCATGTTGGATGAAAATATGATAATTCTATTATGAGTTTTGGCATTGTGTGGATCTAAATCTTTGTATTGTTATTATATTCTATTGTGTGGTTATTTGCTGGGGGCTAGGAAATCTCCATTGGGGATTCTCCTGCCTTGCACTGCATCACATGCTTGTAGCCCTAGAGAGGGTAGGGAAGAAAGATAGAGTGGATCTACCTGCGTTCCATGGCAAGTTGGAACTAGAAGAGTTTATGGACTAGCTAGAAGCCCTTGAGAATAATTTTGAGTGTGAGGAGGTGCCTGCAAATTAGAGGGTAAAGATAGAAAAAGCCAAGTTGAAAGGACCAGCCTTGAGTTGGTGGAATTTCCTCCAAAATGAGAAAATAGAGGAAGGTAAGAGCCCCATCACCACATGGAAGAGGATGATGGCCGAAGTGAAGAAGTAGTTCATACTTGAGGATTATGAGGTTATGCTCCACAAGAAGTTACAAAACTTAAAACAAAAGGACCTTGATGTAAGTTCCTATACCAAAAAGTTTCATACCTTGACTCTCAAGGCTAAATTGTATGAAAACTGAAAAAAAAAGCTTGTAAGGTACATCAATGGCCTTAAATATAGTATACAAGATTAAATTACATTGGTTACCTTGGATATAGTCCACAAATGCTTCTAATTATCCCTCAAGATTGAGGAGAAGTAGAAGAGAAAAGGAGAGAAGAGTAGAGGAAGAGGAAATATCTTTAGAGGGAGAGATAGATTCAATGGAAGAGGAACATTTCCTAGAAGCCAAGGAGAATCTAGCAGTCGGGGATCAGAGACTAATGCAAGTGGAAGTGGTTCCTTTAGAGGCAGGAGGCCAAATAATAGAGGTAGATCCAGAGGAACAGGCCCTAGTGTATTCATTGGATGATGCTGAAATATTGTAATCAAGTGGGACACCAATTATTTAGATGTCCAAAGAAGAATGGTACAAGAAATCAAGGAGATAGGAGGGTATAGTTGACCCAAGAAGAGGATTTTCAAAGCACTACCTCTTACCACACCACCTCTTCTTCCAAGCATGTTGACCCTAAGAGTGGGGAATGTCTGATGTTTAACATATCACTTTTGGTGCCAATAAGCAAGGAGCCTCCTCAAAGAAAGTCTATCTTCTGGACTACATGTAATGTCAAGGGTAAAGTATGCAAGGTAATTGTAGACTAGCTCTACTAAGAATTTGGCTTCATTAGAAATGGTAACTAAATTTGGGTTGAAAATAATCCCTCACCCTAGTCCATATAAGGTGTCTTGGTTAAGTAAGGAGCAATGAACCATCATTAATGAGCAGTGTTGGGTTGATTTCCAAATAGGTGAATATAGGGACAAGGTAATGTGTGAGTTTGTAGACATGGATGCATGCCATATCCTTCTAGGGAGGCCTTGGAAATATGATACCAATTCCAACATGATGGGAAAACAAATGTGTTCACCATAACCAAGGATGGGGAAAGCATTACTTGTAATGCCCAAAATTTGGGCATTACATTACTATTGAGCATTGTTTTTACACAAGACAACAACTAGGAATTATGTGAGAAAATTCCCCTCTTGGAAGAATGATATAAATCAATCTCAAGGTTCCTTCAGGGTTGGGTCTCAACCACTTAGATAGCTCAATTGAAGATAAATGTGAATCTGTTCATGAGGAGGCCTTTGCTAGTTCGATCTTTGAGGGACAACAAAACAAATCTTAAAACACAACAATATTTCTTTCTTTTCATATTTTTTGAATCTTTAGATGAAAGCAATGTAAATCTAATTTAATCTATCATGATTGATTTCGTAAACAAATGAGCAAAGTAATGAGAATTCAAAAGGAAATTGTGGAAAGTAAACTAATAGACATAAACCGATGTTATGTTTCTTTGTGAATTAAAGTACCAAGAATATGGAGGAAACCCAAAAAATAGAGAACTCAACGGATCACAATCCGAGCTTAGAAGATACAATCATCAAGGAAATAAACCTAGATGTAAGATGTATCAAAATTCATCAGATCATGAAGCCACCATGAATGTACGTACACGTGAGACAAATTTATCTTAAAGCACCAAAGAACAATCTTCCTAATAATTTGTCACAACAAAGTAATGCAACAAAAATAAACACCAAACTAATAGAATCATAGGTCAAATTCACCATACAATCAATTGGCTCTTTGAAATAAAAGAATGAGAAAACAAAAATTCATCAATTTCGCAAAGATAGAAAAAGACTCACACCATGATTGAAGCACCAACTATAAGTATTGTATTGAAAAGTAATCGATCTTAATTGCATTGTTTCCATACAATTTATAGAGCTATGCTCTCAATTTCGCAACTAGGGTTTTGACTACACATAAAACTTGAAAATAAGTCTAATCTAGAGTTTACATGAAAGAAACTATCCCTAAAAAAAGTTTAAGCTACTTTAGCATGAAATTACACCTCATGCATTACAATTTGGGAGCAAAATATGCATAAAACAACTCAAAATTAAAACTAGAACTCATACATGTGTAGACTAGGATTTGAGAGTGCACCTAAACCTGTTTTGAAGGCCAAAGACAAACAAACGTCATAGCATATTATCAAATCAAATTTAAAGGTAAACAAACTAAAATCAAAGCCACCTCAGTTTAAGCTTAAAACGGATGCGCCCATGCACTGTTTGATATGCTTAGATATAGAGGGATGTGGGTGTGCAAACTCAAGCACTTGGAGCATGCAAATTAGGATGATTTAAGGATCAAGAAGACCCAAAATGACACAAAATAGGTATGAGGAACCTATTTTGCCTCAAAGGCCTCAAGAACACACAAATATGCAAAGCTAAAGATGAACTAAGATTGATTAAACAAGAAATGAATCTATGTTAATCCAATTAAGCTAATTTAGATGTGATTTAAGCTTGGAAATGATCTAAAATGATGAACTTATGCTTATGCTAAAATGAAAATGGCATTATAACTTTGCTATTGAGTTTGAGAGTTGAGAGATGATTTGCCTTAGGAAGTGAGGGTATTTATAGGATTTCTAAGGCTTGGGGAAGGAGAAATGAATGGCCAGGATTGAAATCCTTAAGAGAGGCCAAGATTCACTCAAAGGGAAGCACATGGATTGTGCTAGTTCTCAGCCAATCAGGAGGTGACACATGTCACAAGGTGAGTGGATGAAGGGAAGGGAAAAGAGGAGTCAACAAAGGGGGCTCCAAGCTCATAACTCTCCAAATAAATGCTTGTAAGAGCAATGAATGGGCTTTAAGAGGCTTTGAAGACTTTGGGGAAGCAATAAATGCTTTGTGGTTGAGATATTTGGAAGGAAAGACTTTGCTTTGGTTTAGGAAAGTCTTAAGCTTGGTTAGGATTGCACAAAGGTTTAAGGGTAGGATTAGGATTAGAAAAAGGATAAAGAAAAGGATTAGGATGGGTGAAGAGGGTGGATTTGAGAAGATTCTAGAAGAGTCTAGATTTCTCCTTAGTTTCATGGAATAAAAGTTATTCATTCCAAAAGCTTAAGTTTTAGGAATATTTATTAAAATATTTTCAATAAATATGAAAATTAAATATTTAACCTTAATTAAATATTTAACCTTGGGATTAGGGTTAGAAAAGATGGGATTAGCCTTTTAATCGAAATTAAGAAGGGATTAGAAGATTTTGGAAGAGGTTAGTGGTCTTAAGGAAAATGGCCAAGTTTGGGATAAAAAAAATAAATTAAAAATAAATTAATTTATTTTTTGAAGTTTTTTGGTCAATTTATTAATTAAATAATTAATAAATTAGGGATAATGTCCAAATGACATTTTTAGGCTAGATTCCTTAATTAAAGATTTTTAATTAAGAGAAAGGGATTTAATGCCATAAAAATAAATTAATTAATTAAATAAATAATTAATTAATAAATGATGATGTCATCAAGGATTTTTAGAAAACAAAAATAATTTATTTTCTAAAGAATTTTTCGGTGTCTACATTTTGCCCCTCTTTGATGCGATGCCGCAAGTGGCATGGTGTCAAAGACAAGAAAACAAGATGCCGAGGCTAGAATCAGAAGAAGAGGGTATGACGCCTGGGTGGACTAGGAGAAAGAGAGATACATGCCCCGGTGGGACAAAATCATGGAAGATGGGCCCAGTGGGACAGAGAGAAAGAGGGATTACGCCCTGGGACAGAGTGTGCCCGGCGGGACGAGGAAGGAAGGGCCTAGGAAGAAAGGGGAGATAAATAACCTCACTTCTAAGAACAAATATGGATGATATGCAAGATGAGATGGAAATGCAAGATGCAAGATGCAGCTATATGCAAAGATGCAAGATTAATCTATATGATAAATGCAAGGGACCAGATAGCTCCAAGTGCAAACGGGAGTGCACAACCTAGATTTAATATAGCTATGTTAGAGACCTGCCAAGGATACTGGGATCACGAGGCCTGTCAATAACGTCGCAGAGGACTGACGAGGACTGACGCTAAACAAACACACAGGGTTACCCCAACATCACACATGAAGCGCAGAGGCGACATAGCGAAACCGATGCTGAAGGAACCACAAACACACAACTGACTCACAGGCAGAAGCGAAAGATCAAAAGACCTTGCCCCAGATTATCCGCACACGCAGCACACCGTGATATAATGAATCGTGGTGACCCTGGTGGGATAATGAGAAGCCAAAAAAGATTAACAAGACCGAAAGGAAAAAACCCAAGATCAAAATGATAACTCCAAAAAGACATCCTTTGCCAAGGAGAGAGATTAGGTTTGATTGATGGTGGGAAGATTGGTCGGACAGGAGGAACGATATATCCTCAAGGACCAGGATGGAAGATTAGGTCAGATAGGAGGAACGATATATCCTCAAGGACCCATGGGTGGTGAGAGAATAAGTGTAGTTGTTCACTGGCAAAAGCTGAAGTTCAAGGAATAATCAGGATGAGCAAGGATAAGTCGACAATTGATGTTGCTGAAGCACAAGGCCTGAGTGGGACTACAAATTTTCTGAGGCTGGGGATGGGACAAGATATTTGATCAAATGCTGCTGTAGGACGGACAAAGGTTATGTACAACAAGGAGGAACGATATGCACAAGGGATATGTACAGAAGCTCAGGATTGGGGATAGGAAGATCACACTCAGCGGGACTCTCACTAGGACGGGGACAAGAAGGATAAATACAGGGAGGAAAGCGCTGTACAGGAAAGGGAAATGGATATGGTACAAGATATGGTACAAAGCTTTGGAATAGGATATGGATTGCAGATGGGTTGGAGGAAGATGGAAGCTGAATGCTTGGAGGATAGGGGAGATGGAACTGCTGGGAGATCTGTTATGGATGGAGGAAGAGGACGGTAGCTGAAAGGACAACTGAATAGATAAATAGCTCAGTTTACTATGTTGGTGCCTGTTTACCAGGTTTTCACCAACATACTTGTCCAAGGCGCTTGAATTGCCAAGTTTTCACCGTTTGGACGATTATTTTCTCTTTCTCTTTTCTTTTTTGCTTTTTTGCTTTTTTTTCTTTTTTTTCTTTTTTTCTTTTTTTTTTTTTTTCTTTTTTGAATGTTTTTGGATTTTCTGATATATGCAGGATCAGGTTCAGGCATAGAACCTCTTCAGATGGATGATGTTGATAGGATCATTCAAGGGCTCACCTTCTGGTGTTGATAGATGATAGGCTCCGGAGCCAAAGGATGCGGTGACAACATAGGGGCCCAACCAAGTAGGCTCAAACTTGCCTTTCTTTTCTCTATTTGCTAGGACCTTCTGATTTTCTTTAAGGACCATGTCACTGACCTGGAACTGTCTAGGATGGACCTTCTTGTTATAACTCCTTTTGAGTCGATTCTGGTATGCAACCAGGTGATCATAGGCTTGCTGTCTCTTTTCATCTAGCAGATCTAGCTGTGTGAGCCGGGCCACACGATAGTCTTCATCAGTTGTATAGTTCTTCATGGAGACGCGCAAGGATGGAAGCTCAACCTCAATCGGTAGAACGGCTTCAGCACCATATACAAGGGAGTATGGGGTGGTGCCTGTGGGAGTACGATAAGAAGTACGGTAGGCCCAAAGGGCGGGATTGATTTGGAGATGCCAGTCACGACCAGAATCATTGACAACCTTCTTGAGGATTTTCAAGATAGTTTTGTTGGTTGCCTCAGCTTGGCCGTTTCCTTGAGGGAAATATGGACTAGAGAAATGGTGATGGATGTGGAGCCTGGCACACAAATCATCCACATGCTGGTTTTCAAAAGGTGTACCATGGTCTGTGAAAATGGTAGATGGTATGCCGAAGCGGAAAATGATATGGTAGAGGATGAACTTGGATATTTGGATGCCAGTAGTAAGGGTGAGTGGAATCGCTTCAACCCATTTGGTAAAGTACTTTGTGGCTGTTATGATATACTTGTGTCCATCCGAAGAGAGGGGGGTGATCAAGCCAACGAGGTCGAGGCCCCAAGATGAAAAAGGCCATGGTGGTGCAATAGGCTGTAGATCCTGTGCTGGTGCATGTATCAAATTGGCATGCTGTTGACATGGGAGACATTTCTTGACAAATTCACACGCATCATGTTCCATTGTTGGCCAATAATATCCAACTCTAAGCAGCTGCTTTGCTAGAACCATGCCACACATGTGGGCACCGCAAATTCCAGCGTGAACTTCTTGTAAGGCGAGGATGGCCTCGTTTGAGTCTAAACATCTAGATAGGACATTGTGATACCCGCGACGATATAGGGTGTTGGCTACAAGAGTGTAGCAGGAAGCTCTGTGAATAAGGTTTTGGCATTGGTTATTGGTGAGATGGGGAGATACGATACCATTTTTTAGATATGCATGGATGTCGTGGTACCATGGGGATTGAGGACCAACCAAGACACACACCATGTCTGCATCGGCGTTCTCATAAGCTGGTGAATGTAGCTGCTCAACTAGAAATTCATACTGGGATGCGTCTCGTGGTATTTCCAATAAGGATCCGATGGTTGCCATTGCATCTGCTGCTTTGTTCTGAAGCCTTGGGATCTGATTGAATTGTAGATGTAGGAAATGCTCTTTCAGTTTATCCACCAGTTGCTTGTAAGGTAGCAATTTGTCGTCCTTTGTCTGATACTCATCAAGGACTTGCTTGATAATCAGCTGTGAATCTCCAAATACTTGTAATTCTGTGATGTTCCATTGGATAGCTGTTTTGAGACCTAAGATGAGTGCCTCATATTCTGCAATATTGTTGGTACAGGGGAATCCCAACTTGAATGATTTTGGAATATAGTCACCTTGAGGTGTGACGAATAGGATTCCTGCCCCAGAGCTATGGGATGTGTTGGAACCATCAAAGTATAGTTTCCACATGGGCTGCTCTTCAATCATGCATAAATGTTCATCGGGGAATTCCATGATTAGTGGATAGGCATCCACCAGTGGTGCTTCTGCTAGTTGATCGGCAATGATTTGCCCTTTGATTGCTTTGCGATCTACATACTGAATGTCAAATTCGCTGAGTAACATGACCCATTTTGCCATACGACCCGTGAGGGTTGTCCTTGATAACAGATACTTAAGAGGGTCCACCTTTGATATGAGCTTGATTGTGTGGCTAAGCATGTAATGTCTAAGTTTTTGAGTGGCAAAGACCACTGCAAGGCATGCTTTCTCCATGGGTGAATAGTTAAGCTCATAGCCCACAAGAGTGCGACTGATGTAGTAGATAGCTCGTTCTCTATTTTCATCATCATGATGTGCTAGGAGTGCCCCTAGTGCTGTAGCTGTTGTTGAGATGTAAAGGATGAGTGGGCATCCTGGAACTGGTGGTACTAGGATTGGAGCGTTAGCTAGATACTCCTTGAGCTTATCAAAGCTTCTTTGACATATGGGATCCCACTTGAAGTTGGTGTCTTTGCATAAGAGATGTGAGAAGGGTTGGCACTTGTCTGCTAGTTGCGAGATGAACCGCCGAACTGATTGAAGCTTGCCCTATAGGCTTCTGAGCTGTTTGAGATTTCTTGGTGGAGGCATCTCTGTTATTGCTTTTACCTTTTTGGGGTCTATCTCTATGCCTCATCTAGAGACGATGAAGCCTAGAAGCTTGCCAGATGTAACACCAAAGACACATTTCTTAGGATTAAGCTTTAAGCCATAATGATTCAGACGATCAAACACACGTTCTAGGATGTTGAGGTGTTCATCCCTTGTTTTGGATTTTGCAAGGATATCATCCACATAGTCTTCAAGGATCTTGTGGATCATGTCATGGAAGATTGCTGTCATTGCTCTCTGATATGTGGCCCCTGCATTCTTTAGCCCAAATGGCATCATGTTGTAGCAGAAGGTACCCCATGGGGTTGTGAATGCTATTTTATGTTGATCTGCTTCGGCTATATGAATCTGGTTGTAGCCGGAAAAGCCATCCATGAGTGATAGCATTTCATGACCTGCTGTGAGGTCTACAAGCATGTCTATGTTTGGCAATGGGAAGTCATCCTTAGGGCATGCCTTGTTCAAGTCCCTGAAATCAGTACAGATTATGATGTCGCCAGAAGGCTTTGTGACTGGCACCATGTTAGAGATCCACTCTGAATAATCTATTGCTCTAATGATCTTAGCTTGGAGGAGCTTCTCAAGCTCTACTTTGACGAGCAATGCTACCTTTGGATGCATTTTCCTTAGCTTCTGCTTCACTAGCTTGACGTTTGGATCTACTGATAGGTGATGAACAACAAGGTTTGGATCAAGCCCAGGCATGTGGGCGTATGACCATGCAAAGTTGATGATGGATTCCTTGAGCAAGGCGCTGAGAGCCATTTCTTCTCCTTCTATTAGGTTGACTGCAATGTAGGTGATCCTTGGACATTCTTCTGTTCCTAAGTTGATTGGCTTGGTTTCCTCTATGATGATCGGCGACTGCTCTGGTCTATAATCTTGGATAGGGGAAAGAGGCAAGGCTTCATCTTCTAGCGCCTGAATTGCCAGGTTTTCACTAGAAGATACACCCTTTATTTTTACTATTTTGGAATCAGAATGTGCCCCAAGGGGGTTTTCACATAAAGACTCATGATGTTCTCTTGCTATTTCATTTTTGTGACTAAAGCTTGCCTCTTCCCCAAAATATCCTTCTGGGTGAAGCTGATAGACAGAGGTTGATGTTGGATCCTGTTTGCTTGCTGGATCTGATGCCCCCATGAATTCTAGGAGTGCTTGTGCGCTTTGGAACTCGTTGATGTGTGTGATGCTTGGTTGGTCCCAATATATGAGGTCGGGGTTTATGAGGGGAAGATCTATGAGGTTAATAGAGAGTTGTTGGAGGACAGAAGTCCCCAGGAGGGTGTCGTCGGCAAAGATATCGTCGTAGGATCGGATGTCTTTCTCTTCGGAGATGTCTTCGATTTCCATGAGGTCATCCTGGCTATTCGAAAAGTTCACGTTGGTCATATTAGTGTCCGCAGTTGTGGTATTGGGCTCTTGTTCAAGCAGGCGAGGGGTATTAAAGCCAAGTCCTTGCTGTTCTGGATTCTGGGATGGTATGATAGGAAACAAATTTCTGTCCTCTTGTGGTCTTAGACCACCACCTTGATAATTATAGTGTTCTATGACATTTTTGTAGGGGATTGGATATTTCTCTTTGAAGTACTCAAAAAGTTGTGTGTCACGTGATGGGGGATCTTTGTATAACCATTTGTTAATATCTGGATCCATTTCTTTGCTGTTGATGGTACCATGAGACTCAAAAGTCATGTTTCCAATTTTTTTGAGCTTATAATGTTCTTCAACAGGCTTGTTTTGACAACTTGGGCGCCCTTGAGTATGTGGATCACGTGGAAGAGCTCCTACAGCAAATGCATCACTGAGGCTGTATTCACCACAACCCTGGTTGTTGATCTTGATGGATGATAAGGTGGAAGAAAGGATGGTCTCTGGATCGCGATGGGATCGGGATGAGCTAGCAATAGAAGTACCAATATCAGTTCCAGGACAATGAGTAGAATGAGGGAAAGATGTTTCCATCGCAAGGCAGTATGCGAAGGGGTTAGGGTCAGTGTGGATGGTAACCTCAGTGCCTTGATGTGGAAACTTGATGCACTGATGGTAAGTAGATGGTACGGCCTTAATGGAATGGATCCATGGATGACTGAGGAGGATATTGAACGGTAGGTCAAGATCAACAATGTGGCAGAGAGTATCTTGCGTTGCTGGGCCTAGCTGGATAGGCAAAGTTATAGTACCTTCAGAGGTATGCTCCAAGTTGTCATATGCTTTGATAGTGATTTGCTCATGTTGTATGTTGGCCTCCGTGAACCCGATCTTCTTGATGAATTTTAATGTGCACAAGTTGAGGGCTGAGCCATTATCCACCAGAACTCATTTGATGGCAAAATCTCTGACCATGACGGCAATGCGGAGAGGGAGAGTATGGTCAGGAGCGACATCTGGTATATCAGATTCCTTGAAGGATAAGGCACATGCTACTGATAGGTGTCCCACAAGAGTTTCAAACTGAGTTGTGTTAATGTCTGTTGGGACATGGCCTTCTTTTAGAGCTTTGTCCAGGATCTCCTGATGGATGGGTGATGTGCGGAGCAAATCCAAGATAGATATTTGGGCTGGCATGTTCCCAAGATGCTCTATGATATTGTATTGTGCACTTGGTGCATTATGCTGTGTTGCACATGCATTTGATGCTGGCCTGGTGTTAGACTGTGCTGTAGATGCAGTGGACATTGGTCTTGGAGGAGCAGTTGACCTCGGAGGAGCACCGGCAACAGTTATCCTACCACTGCAGGTAGTTGCAGCACATTGTCGATCCGGCCCTCTGACGTGGATGGTATTGATGGTGGGCTCATCTTGGATGGGCTCAACCTAAGTTATGCATCTGACATACTTGTCATAGTTGATGTAGGCCGCTGTGTGATCTTCTTGCTTGCCTTTGCCACAATTTTGGGGCTGATTGGCGTTGGCTTGATTCTTCCCGGTATCATGTTGAGGGAATACATTTTGATATATTTGCAAACCGGCGTTGGGTGAAGCTTGAGATGGTGCATCGACCTGGATCTCCTTGCGATCAATGAGATCCTGGATGTAGTTCTTAAGCCGCATGCACTTCAATGTTGTGTGCCCCTTTACACGATGGTAATCACAGTATTCATGTTCTTTATACCAATCAGACTTTGGTGCGTTGTCATCCTTCTGTGGGATGGGCGGATATGTGATCATATTTGCCTTGGCTAGCCGATAAAAGATCTGATCCAGAGGCTCACCCAAAGGTGTGAAAGTCCTCTTTGGATTGTTTTGATTGTTGGGCTTGTTCTACCTTGGGGCAACGTTAACTGTGTTAACAGGATTGCCTTGACGTGCTGGCTGCTGCTGTTGGTATTGCTACTGATACTGTTGCACAGGTGGTTGATGAGCTTGAGAAGGCTGCTGATAAATAGGTGCTTGATATGCGGGAGCTGGGGGTTGCTGATAGATGGGCGCTTGTGGCGGTTGGTATGTTTGAGCTGGTGTAGGACTAGCCACAATGAATTGTACATTCTTAGTGTCAGTGGCTCCATCTGTAACAACATTCTTGTTACGATTTCAGTAACGGGATTTATCATTGTTGGGTTTGTTTTTGGAATCATCCTTGAAGTGACGAATAGTGCCTTCGTCTAGGAGAGCTTTCTCGATGCCTATGCCTTTGCTCTTGATGTCTTGGTATGTCTGGAGACAGTTCATTCGCATGTGATGGGATAGCTTTGGATGCAGGTTATCAATGAAGATCTTTGTTAGATGCTTCTCTGGCGGCTGATATGATAACCTGGTTGTAAGATTCTGCCATCTTTGCAAGTATTCTGCAAGGCTTTCTCCGTCTTTCTGCTTTGAGTTGCATAGGTCTAGCAAGGACAACTCATTCTCCACATTATGGGCATAGTGTGTGATGAACTTCTCAGAGAGTTCAGCAAAGGTTTTTATTGTCCCATGTGGTATTTTGTAAAACCACTCAACAGCAGTTCCTCCCAAGCTTTTGGGAAACAGGCGCAGGAGATAGTTATCACTGTAAGCCACTTCTTGGCACGCCATGTAGAACTCTTTGATATGGTTTACTGGATCTCCTTTCCCCCGATACTTGTCGAACTTGGGCATCTCAAAATGCTTGGGGAAAGGGATAGTTGCTATGGACCGATCGAAGGGATATGAGCACACCTCTTCGAACTTGTATGTTTTATTCTCTATTCCACTTTGTAGCTCTTTTAGAGCATTTTTCATTACTTCCCACTTAGCAGTGAGTGGCGAGGGAACTGAGACTTCTGCTTGTGATGGAAGCTGTGGAACTGGATATGGCGCTTGCTGTGGATAAACGGGTTGGAACTGATTTTGGGGCAATGGTTGTTGGGGATATTGCTGGTGTGGCATAAGGGGATATTGATATGGGACCGCTTGATATTGTTGGGCTACTTGCTATTGTTGAACTGGCGGTTGTTGTGGGACTGCTTGCTGATATTGGACATTTGGAACTTGCTGTTGTAACTGATGGGTGGGAACTTGTTGTTGCTGGGGGATGATAGGGATTTGTTGCTGGGGCTGATAGCAAGGGACTTGCTGTTGTTGAGGAATGATGGGCGTTTGCTGAAAGGGGACATGTGGTTGCTGTGGGGGAGGCTGTTGGAATGATGCTGCTTGTGGGTATGATGGTGGTAGTTGCTGAGGTTGGCTTTGGGTTTGGCTGATATAAGCTGGGTGCATTCCTGCGTTACTTAAAGGTGGAACAGATGTGGGGAAGCTAGAAACAAAGGGTGATGGGGTAAGATAGCTGGGGAAAGTTGGCTGTTGAGGTGGTGGAACTTGCTGGAAGGTATTTGGGATTTGGGATGAATAGCTTGAAGCTGGCGGTGTTTGGGGTAGTTACTGTTGTGCTTCTTGGGTGAAGGCGGTTTGTTGACTTGCAACCATAGATGTAGGGGATTGAGATGGGATCCCCCATGCCTTCATTTCTTCTTGTGTAAGGCCCCACTAAGAGCTTGTGTTAGGGTGCACTGCAGTGAATGATGGAATGGTAGGAGCAACGGGAGCTTGGGACACGAATGATGGTTGAGAGAAAGGAGCTTGTTGAGGTTGTGGTTGAGCGGATGCTTGTGAGGAAGAAAATGAAGGAAACACCCAAGAGAAGGATGAGGTTGGAATGGGGAGCAATTGCGCTAACTCCAAAGAAGAAAGTACGGGTGCTTGGGGGGTGAAGGGTGACGGTGCTCCTTTGATGGTGAAAGGCGTTGCTTGACTTGCGGACGGTGGTGAAGCTTTTGGTGTAAAAGCTTGTGTGAGAGGTGGAAGCTGACTTTGGTTTACGTGTTGATTTTGAGCTTGGGCAGCCATAGCAGATGATGAAGCAAAAGGGGTATGAGATGGAGCGAATGGTGCTGCAGCTTGTGTTACGGGACTGGCGAGGCTTCCTTGCAAGAAAAGGGGAATGGTGGAAAGCTCTTGGGGTGTTTACATGATAGGATCGGGAAATGATTGGACAAACGGAGAATACACTTGTGCTGGAACTTGGATAGTTTTGATGGGGATGCGTGGATAGAGAGATGGTGGGATGGAGGTACTTTCTGGCAGGTAGTGAACAAACGTGCTTTGCTGATGTTGTGGTACAAGGGCATTGGTTGCTGGTGGGCTTTCTGGAGGATTTACAAATGCTTGGTTTGCCAAGGGGAATGAAGGGATGTTTGGATCTTCACATGGGTTACTGGCTTGGATCTGGGGATTGTAGGTCATCATGGCGTTGGTGAAAAGGTTGGGATCGGATGAGGTTGTTGGTGGATAAGGATTCATGCTTCTTCGTTTCCGAGATCTGGTCTCAACAGGCATGGAGATGCAAGTGCTAAATGTATGCAAGATGTTTGGCTAAAAGACGTTGATGGATGCAAAGTTGATGAACTTCTAAAGATGATGATTTCTAAGATGCAAATGCAAAGAGAGGGATCAAGATGGTGATGATGGAAGCTGGATGGAACTGATATGGATCAAGATGGTAGGGGAAAGATGGGTTGCTGGTGGAAAGTTGGTGAAAGATTAATGAGTGGTCAACAAATGAGCTGCTGTTTTTCCCAAATGGAGGATCAGAGATATGATGGGGTCAACCTAAGATAGACTGATGATCTTTGGTCAACAAGTTTCTTATCAATGCAATGCAATCTCTTGCTCGAGATGATGGCTATGCAAGGACAAGGTTTGATTTCTTTATGACAACACGTTGTGTCAAAAAAGAGGATGATGGTCTCTGATCTTGGATATAGGATAGGAACAACTCAAAAGGTAGAACACTAAGTGTTGGTGGAACTCTGGATTTAGAACAAAAGATGATGGATCTGCTGGAAAGATATGGAAAGCTGATGGGGGGAATGCTGGTGGAAAAGGTATTGAAGGGTGAAGGGACAATGATCTAGAAGGATGATGCAAGTGCAAATGACAAGGACTGATTCTAAACTGCTGGTAGGAGGATGAATGCAAATGCAACTAAGGTTTTGATTAATGATGCAAAGATGAAAGCTAGAATGAAACTAAGATGCAAGGCTGTTTGAGACAAGATTTCAAGATCTGAAGATGGAACAAGACATGAACAAGAATTTGGCTAATCTTCTGGCTCAAGGTTGACAAAGTGATGGTTAACTCGAAAACGGAAGGTGAACTGTTTGATGCGGGCGTTATGGGAAATGTTCTCAAGTCTGGCTTGGGATTTTTCCTCTGCTTGGGTTGCTTGGATAATGGATTGATAGGTCTTGGTGTTCTTCTTGATAACTTTTTGCTCTTGATAGGCTTGGGATTTGGGCAACTTTGCTTTAGGATGTTTGTTCTTGCTGGGCATCACTTGGAAAAGAGGTTTCTGATTTTGAGGCAAAGGTTTCCAATGGCAAAGGTTTAAAATCAAAGCAATCTCCGCAAGGGACAAAGCAACCTTGCGGGATACAAACAAAGACAACTGACTCTGACAAAGCTTTGAAAGTGTATGTTTCAACAAGTGTTTTCATGGAGTCTTTGACTGTCAAGCACTTCAAACAGATCTACCTAAGGAAGGTGAGTATCAAAATCGTTTGCCCACAGCTTGGTATCCCCCAGAAGGGAATACAAATGGTGAGTAATCTTGAGGCGACCCGGTAAACCCCTTGGAATCGGTCCTTGCACAAGGATTTCGATACTTTCGGATGTAGATAGGGTAGCCTCTAGTTTATCAGGTTTTTAATAGTTCCATGGTGTCTCCATACCCGGTTATGCTGATCATTCGTGACTCACTTAAGAGCCTTGCCAATTATGCTGGGGGAGAGGAATGTTTACCATCCCCAGACACGTGTTTGGCACGAACGCCCGGCGATTAGGAGATGTAAGTGATTCTTTTGGTATTCACTTATTTATATACCGGCCGGGGGGGATACCGGTTTGAGGTCGTTCTCTGAGGAGGAAGCGCTTCTCCTTGGACAGGCCTCGCTAAAAGCAGAACAGGTGAACTTGTCCAAGTTCAAATGTTCCACGTTGCTTACTCTAACAAGGATTATGCAAAAATTGAAAAACTCCTACATGCACATCAAGCAGATTTTGTTCATTTTCCCAAATTTGATTAAGTGATGTTTTGAACTTTGAAATGAAGACACTCGTGATTAGATTTTGATTTGTTCTTTTCCTCAAAATGTAAATGAGTTGAACGTTTGCAAGTTCTTTCCTTTTGTGCATTCAAGATTTGATTAGCGAGTTGATTTTAAGAACTTTGAAAAAGCTTTGTTTTATCCCTTAGATCACTCAAGATTGAATTTGTTTGCTTGCTTTGAAATTTGAAATAGATGAGGGAATAGAGTTGTTTGTTTCCTTTAGTGCATTCGAGATTGAGTTAGCTTTTCAAAATGACAATGACATTCTAGGACCTAAGTTCATTTCCTTAAGTTTCATTCAAGATTGAGTTTGACCTTTGCTGTAATAAAATAAATGAAAAAAAACCAGTCCTAAGCAACTCAAGACAAAAACCAAAAGCGACACTGTCCAGCTTATAGGCGACGCTGGAAAGTGCAGAGGCGACATTTAATTCCTACAGGCGACATTCTGTACCTCAAAAGGCGACAGATAAAAAACCAGAGGTGTGATTTCTTTTGTTACAGGTGTGATTTCTTTACATGCAGGCGACAGAAGAAGAATTCTAAGACGGAACAGAAATTGTCAATCACAGGAAAATCTCAGTTATGCAGGCGTGAAAACAGAACTCATAGGCGTCATTTCTTTCCTCAAAGGCATGATTTAATTGCATGAAGGCGTGACTGAATTCTTTGTAGGCGACATTTCTTTTCATGAAGGCGACATTTCTTTGTTTGAAGGTGACATTTAATTGCTGTAGGCGTCATTTCTTTTCATGAAGGCGACATTTCTTTATTTCCTGCAAATTACAAGCATATAAAGTATAATTTCATCAAAATGATTGTGGTTTGGGTCCCACCGGGCGTGCCAGAATGTAGACTAGGATTTGAGAGTGCACCTAAACTTGTTTTGAAGGCCAAAGACAAACAAACGTCATAGCATATTATCAAATCAAATTTAAAGGTAAACAAACTAAAATCAAAGCCACCTCAGTTTAAGCTTAAAACGGATGCGCCCATGCACCGTTTGATATGCTTAGATATAGAGGGATGTGGGTGTGCAAACTCAAGCACTTGGAGCATGCAAATTAGGATGATTTGAGGATCAAGAAGACCCAAAATGACACAAAATAGGTATGAGGAACCTATTTTGCCTCAAAGGCCTCAAGAACACACAAATATGCAAAGCTAAAGATGAACTAAGATTGATTAAACAAGAAATGAATCTATGTTAATCCAATTAAGCTAATTTAGATGTGATTTAAGCTTGGAAATGATCTAAAATGATGAACTTATGCTTATGCTAAAATGAAAATGGCATTATAACTTTGCTATTGAGTTTGAGAGTTGAGAGATGATTTGCCTTAGGAAGTGAGGGTATTTATAGGATTTCTAAGGCTTGGGGAAGGAGGAATGAATGGCCAGGATTGAAATTCTTAAGAGAGGCCAAGATTCACTCAAAGGGAAGCACATGGATTGTGCTAGTTCTCAGCCAATCAAGAGGTGACACATGTCACAAGGTGAGTGGATGAAGGGAAGGGCAAAGAGGAGTCAACAAAGGGGGCTCCAAGCTCATAACTCTCCAAATAAATGCTTGTAAGAGCAATGAATGGGCTTTAAGAGGCTTTGAAGACTTTGGGGAAGCAATAAATGCTTTGTGGTTGAGATATTTGGAAGGAAAGACTTTGCTTTGGTTTAGGAAAGTCTTAAGCTTGGTTAGGATTGCACAAAGGTTTAAGGGTAGGATTAGGATTAGAAAAAGGATAAAGAAAAGGATTAGGATGGGTGAAGAGGGTGGATTTGAGAAGATTCTAGAAGAGTCTAGATTTCTCCTTAGTTTCATGGAGTAAAAGTTATTCATTCCAAAAGCTTAAGTTTTAGGAATATTTATTAAAATATTTTCAATAAATATGAAAATTAAATATTTAACCTTAATTAAATATTTAACCTTGGGATTAGGGTTAGAAAAGATGGGATTAGCCTTTTAATCGAAATTAAGAAGGGATTAGAAGATTTTGGAAGAGGTTAGTGGTCTTAAGGAAAATGGCCAAGTTTGGGATAAAAAAAATAAATTAAAAATAAATTAATTTATTTTTTGAAATTTTTTGGTCAATTTATTAATTAAATAATTAATAAATTAGGGATAATGTCCAAATGACATTTTTAGGCTAGATTCCTTAATTAAAGATTTTTAATTAAGAGAAAGGGATTTAATGCCATAAAAATAAATTAATTAATTAAATAAATAATTAATTAATAAATGATGATGTCATCAAAGATTTTTAGAAAACAAAAATAATTTATTTTCTAAAGGATTTTTCGGTGTCTACAACATGTTTTTCTTTGAAACTTGTAGTTCTGCCCTTTATTCCCCATTTCATCTCTTCTCCGTGGATCCGATTGGTAGATGCCCTCAAATCATGCAAAAATGACCCCATAGGAGTGATCAATCTGATAGAAAAAATAACTGAAGAAGACTGAAGTCATAAGTGGTGATGACCTAGAAATTTTGGACCTAGACCCTTGCTCCGAAAAAATGAAGTTCAAAAATTGGCTAAGAGTTGAAGAAACTCTTTACAACCTTGGGACTTTCAGAGGCCGAAAATATTGGAACTCAAAATTGGCTAAGTCCCCAAAAGTTTTTTCCTTCACTCAAAAATTGGCTAAGTCCAAAACTGGACACTTAGCGACTTGGAAGGATTTCTAGATGCGCCTTCTGGAGCCTGTCCATGATCTCCTATACCTCTTCAAAGTTTTCCATTTTGACACCTTTGAGGTGTTCCTGTTTCTTTCCTTAGAAGGTGAATAATTCATTAGCAAAGCCTCTTATTTCCTCTTCCCAAGACAATATTTTATGCATCTCTCCTTCTGATAAAACATTTGTTGGAGATCCTCTTTTGTTCTAACTCCATTAAAGATATGAATGTATTGATTTCTAATATCTTTAATGGGATGCATCATCTTCTCATCATCCTCATCATAGAGGTCTAGGTCCAAGCCTTAAAAAAACTTATGCATCTCTTCAACCTAAAGTAATGCATCATCTCTCTTCTTATCAACATTTCTTAGGGTTTTCTCATAGATATTCAAAGCTTCAGTGATATCTTTGATCCATTCTTCAAAATTGTCGAGCTCTGACTGCTCATATATTTTTACCAAAATTTGGAAGCATTTCTTCCTTATAATTACAAGATCATCAAGGGCCTTTTGCCACTTAAGAATCTTCTCCTCAAGGCCATCTTATCTGCACACAAGATCCACCAAGTTGGTGATCCCCTTCAGAATACCCCTAAAGGGTCTCAAAATTGTCCTAAGGGAATTTTTGGCAAACTCCTCAAAATCATTTTTCTAATTTGTACAAGCATGAATGAAAGAATGTGGAATATCTACTGGAAACTTAGTAGCACCCTTCCTTTCCAAAATAGCCTATAATGATGCCTCAGGGTTACTTGGGTCAATGGGACATGTTGTTTTAAGAATAAACTTCTTCATAGCCTCATTTTGCTCCATCAAGGCTTTTATTTTCTCCTCATCCTTATCCATGAAGCCTAAGGAATGCTTTAGTCCTAATGTAGCCAATATTTTTCTCCCTTCTCTTGTTGGCTCTCCCAGATCTACCTCCTCTAGTACATAGTCATCTAGAGTAACTTCAGCCATACTGATATTCATTGTGGGTACGGCTACCTGTGCCTTCCATCTGCCTGCTTGATCTTGCATTACATAAGACATGGTCCTTGCTTGGGCACTAGATTTCACTTGATGGAATGCTCTTCATCTATATATACCCTCACCCTTGGTGGTATCTCCTTTGTGAACCAGGTGGGTTTAGAGAAGGCATTTATTGGCTCGTATGACACAATTTAGCTGAAGGCAACAACTCTGTGTTCTAGCTCAAGTTTCACCTATCTTTTCTCCTCTTCTACTGTCATTACCTATTCTTCTCATGTACTTTGTTCCTCTCCCATTGTTGTTTGTTCCTCTCCTCTAGGTTGTGTTAATATGATTTAGAACGACAAAGAGGTGGGGTGAATTAGTTGTTCTCAAGTCCAGATGTATAAAACAAACTTTAAACTCTTCAACAAATCAGATCTAATAACCAACACCTACTCGGTCATTATTGATTACATAACAAAAACATATAACAGTGTAGTCCACTTATCCAATAGCATCTAACTTGTAAAATAGAGAAATGTTCAAACCAAAATATTCACACAAGTATAAACACTAGGATTTATAGTGGAAATCCAATTTGGGAAAAACCACTTTGTAACATGTTACTATTATGTTCACTCTTCTGAAGTGAGCTCTGTGAAAAGCCAACCTTGTCAAAGGTTACAAACACATTGTCAGGTGTGACCTGGTTAAAGGATTTAAACTACTCTGTTAAAAGTGCACCTTGTTATAGGACTTACATACACTCCATTAGAATGTAACCTTGTTCAAAGGATTTATACCTATGACTATTAGGTCAACCTCTGTTAAAAGGATTATGACTGTTACAATGGTTAGAAAGTAGCAATAATATTGATCTGAGAAACATACAACTCACTTTGCAAATATCAGATCCAATTCCGTACACATATGCTGGCTTACTGACTGTGAATCTTTTCCATCTCCATCACTGATATGCTCGGAACCCTTCAAGCGATCACAACACTTCTCCTTCAGCCTTTTCTACTTAAACAGTCAAGAACATTAACAATACTTCCAGCATTCACTTCCTTTCTCTCTACCTACATTCAACCTCTCGCTTAAGTTTCCTTAATACTACCTCTATTAGGTCAATACATCTTTTGCTGCTTAATCTCCTTTGTAGATCTTAGGGTTAGGTCAGATTCATTGAATCTGTCCTACATTATGTTCTTCAGCTATCCTTTTGAAATATCTCAAATCTTCTTAACGATTTATAATAAAATGTTTTAAGTGCATTAAATGCTTTCATACAATAAATAAATAAAGTCAACACGTTTTACATAATCCAAGAATTCAATGATGTCGGCTGGAAATCTAAATTCTTCATCAAATGCAAAATACTAACGCTTAGTCAATACTGTGTCCAACTTCTCAGTCTTCTCTGGAAAGGTCAGTCACCACATAAATTGTTTCCTCAGCTAACACTGTCTTCCTCGACAATTAACTGGTGTTCGATCAACATTGATTTTATTCGGCACATACTAGCTTGGTCGACACAAACAACACTCGACTTAAACTAGATTTCTTCACTTTTTCTCGGTTAAGCCTACTAGTATAGTCTTCATTCTTACTTAGATAAATAATACATTATCTTATCATTGTGCCACATAATCAAGTACTCATTGAAGTATCAAGATAACTCAACCTTTCCTATCCCCTTAGCAACACTCAAGTAGATATAGTACTTTCTTAAATAACAACAGTCTTACCAATTAAGGTTTGACATCAATGACAATACAACAATTGCTTCAGTTGTAGTTTCCAACAATCTCCCTCTTTGGCATTGATGGAAACACCATATGAATATCACTGAATTACCAACCAATCCAAAAATTTATCTGTTCATCAGAGAAATTTATAATATCCTTAGCTTCATTCTGATACAAAATCAATTAGCCATGCCTGATCATCCACTGTATTTCTCTCACTATCTTGATCTTCTCATTCTATGTATTCATCTATCATCATCTCCCTCTTTGACAAAAATGCCAAAGCAGCAACAAAAACATACATCCTCTAGATGTAGGTATCATCCTTTCAGTTCAGTAGAATATTTCTCCCTCTGTCATCTTGCTTATGACTTATTCTGACTTTTCTGTGCTCTTCACAACTCTAGGCTACTCCTAAAGTGTGACCTTTCTTTGCATCAATATGTTAGATGTTCTTTACGACACACTTGATGCAGTGCTCCTAGCTTGAGTAGGCAGCCTTAGTTAGGGGAAGGACCCCTAATTGACTTCTTAGGTATTCATGGGATTCTTTAGGTAAAGCTTTAGTGAATATATCGGCTAATTGTTCCTTGGTATTCACATATTCCATGTGAACCTCTTTATCTTGTACCAGTTCGCTCAAGTAATGATACTTGATGGCAATGTGTTTGGTCTTTGTGTGCATCACTGGGTTTTTAGAGATGTTGATAGCACTTGTGTTGTCATAGAAGATGACAACTGGTTCAGTGATTTTTTCTTTCATGCCTACCAACAATTGCTTTATCCATATCAAATTTGAACAATTGACAGTTGCAGCCACATACTTAGCTTCAACAGTAGATTGGGAAATGCAATTTTGTTTCTTGCATGTCCAAGAAACTAATCTCCATCCAAGAAAGAAAGCTCCACCACTAGTACTCTTTCTGTCATCTACATTTCCTACCCAATCAGCATTTGTATACACTCTCAGTTCAAGTTTGTCATGCTTCTTGTAGTACAATCCATAGTCAGCAGTTCCCTTCAAATATCTCATGATTCTTTTAACCACCATCATGTGAGTTTCCTTAGGATTGGTAGAAAATATTGCCACAATCCCAATAGCTAATGCAATATCTAGTCTTCTATGTACAACATATTGTATCTTTCCGATCATAGATCTATACAAAGTCTAATTAACTTCTACAACATCATCATTCTTAGACAACTTCTGTCCAGTAGCCATGGGAGTACTTATTGGCCTTGAATCTTCCATACCAAAGGTTTTCAGTATCTCATGAACATATTTAGACTGGGTGATGAAATTTCCTTTCTCCATCTGATATACTTGCAAACCAACAAAAAATTTGATCTCCCCAAAAATACTCATTTCAAATTCAGTTTGCATTTCATTTGAAAATTTCTTACACAAGGCATCTTGTTCACCAAATATAATATCATCTACAAAGATCTTGGCTAATAGGATTCCTTTACCTTCTTCATCTTTCATGTATTGATTGCTTGTTTCATTTGTCCTTGAGAATCCAATCTGTATTAGGTAGTTATGCAATCTCTCATACCATGCTCTGGGAGCTTGTTTTAGTCCATATAGTGCTTTATTCAGTTTGCAAACCATGTGTCTTCTGTTTGGATCAATGAATCCTTCTGGCTGTTCAATATATACTTCTTCTTCCAATATACCATTTAAAAATGCAGACTTGACATCCATTTGGTATACCTTGAAACTTTTATAGGCAGCATATGCAAGTAGAGTTCTGACTCCTTCCAATCTTGCTACAGGGGAAAAGGTTTCCCCATAATCTATTCCTTCTTCTTGTGTGTAGCCTTGTGATTTGACCATGCTCATTTAGCTTATTACAAAATACCCACTTTGTCCCAATGACATTCTTATCTTCTGGTCTTGGCACCAGAGTCCAGGTATCATTCTTTTCTATTTGGTCAATCTCTTCATTCATTTCTTCTATCTAGTCTTCATTTTCTAATGCTTCCTTTGTTGTCTTAGGCTCGTATTCACATAGTAAACATGTTGAATTTCTTGCCTTGTTTCTGGTCTGAATTCCAGTATCTTTATCTCCAATAATCTGTTCAGGCTTGTGATGTCTCCTTACATATTGTGCTAGAACAGGTTTTTCTCTTCTTTAATTTGGCTCATCAGGTTCACCAATAAGATTGTTAGATTCAGCTTTTGAATGCTCGACAACCTCTTCCTAATACTCGGCAGCTTCTTCCTGTCACTCAATACATTCTTCTTTTCTCTCAACATTGTTATCTTGATGCTCGACATTGCTTACTTGAGACTTAGCATTAGGTGCAAGTCTGTCACTTGCCTCTTCTTCCTCTATATACACAAAAGATCTGTAATCTTTTGGTACTCTGTTACTATCAGCTTCATTTTTCTTTGCATACTCATCAACTTTGACATTCACACTTTCCACAATTTTGTTAGTGTTAGAATTCAAACACTTATAAGCTTTACTTTTTGTGGAATAGCCTAGGAATATACCCTCATCACTTTTAGCATCAAATTTTCCATTCCTACCATCCTTTAATATGTAGCACTTACTTCCAAAAATTCTAAAGTACTTTACATTCAGTGCATACCCATGCCATAATTCATAAGGTGTCAGATTTGTAACTTTTTTGATCTGTACTCAGTTAAGAGTATAAATAGCTGTACTTACAACTTCTTTCAAATACTTCTGTGCAACATTCTTTTGAATCATTAATGTCCGTGCACAGTCCAAGATAGATCTGTTCCTTCTCTCTACTATACCATTCTATGGAGGAGTTCAAGGTGCAAACATCTATCTTTTGATCCCTCTATCATTGCAAAATAGATTAAACTCATTTGATGTAAATTCTCCACCTCGGTCAGATCTTAGACACTTCAGGTTTTTACCTATCTCTTTTTCAACCTTGGCCACATACCACTTAAAGAATTGGAAAGCATCATATTTTTCCTTTAAGAACATTACATGCATCATTCTGGTATAATCATCAACAAACAAGATAAAATATCTAGCACCACAATAGCTTTGTACACCCATCGGTCCACAAAGGTTAGTATGAACCAAATCTAATATGTTCTTAGAAGTAAAGGTTTCACTCTTGAAACTAGACTTAGTCATCTTACCCAACTGACATTCTTTGCACATTACATTCTCAGGTTTCTTCAATCTAGGTAGACCTCTCACTTTCTTTTTCTTGCTAATTTCTACCAGATTATCAAAGTTAACATGACATAGCTGATTATGCCATAACCAAATATCATCAAGTTATGCAATCATACATGTTTCTTCAGATAGGTCTAGATAGAATAAATTACCTCTTGTCTATTCTCCACTTCCAATTAGTTCACCTTTGGCATCAAATATTTTGGCCTTCCTGTGATGAAATTCCACTAGGTAGCCAGTGCTATTAATCTGTGCAACACTCAGTAGATTATAGTTAAGACCCTCAACCCAATAAGCATTTTCACAAGAGATCTTATCAGTCAGCTTAATCAATCCTTTTCCTCTAACAGGACATGGTGCATCATTTCAAAATTTTACATTCCTACCTTTATAATGGTTTAAGGTATCAAACTTACTCTTATCTCCAGTCATATGATATGAACAACTACTATCAATAATCCATTTATCATTTTTGTTCACATAAGATATCAATGCAGTTTTCTCATCCTCATCAGATTCATCTTTCAATGCAACATAGACAACTTCACTTTCAAGATCATCACTATCAATGTTAGTCTCTTCTTCAGCAATGTAGGAAGATTTCTTACCTTTCCCTTTATAGTCTTTGTATCTTTGGTAACCTCTATCTTCTCTTTTATCTTTATGCTTGCTGTCTCTTTCTTCATCCTTATTATCCCTATTAGGACATCTAGCAGCTATATGACCAACTTTATTACATGAAAAACATACAATAGGGAGTTTACCTTTGTACCTTCCTTTTCCCCTTTTCAGTCTTCTAGCCATAAGTGCTTCTAGATCCTCAAGTTCTTCATCAAATGTGTCATTGTCACTATCACTTTCACTTTCACTTTCACTAATGCATCTTTCTTTTTCCTTCTTTGACTTATTTAGAACCATTTGTGACTTAAAATTAGATTCAATACTACCAATAGTGAAGTTATCATAGTTCGAAAGTTCAAAAGTAGTAAGCTTACCAACCAAACTTTCTAAAGTAAGGACATTAGGAGAGTTACATCTAGATTCCTGGATTGTAGAAATTTTGATTGCATAGATAGGACACAGAGTTCTCAATAATTTTCCTATTACAGTTTCATCCTCAATAGTTCTATTTTATCCTCTAATAGCATTTACAACTTCTTTTATTCTACCACAATATGGTGCTCTCGACTTTTTCTCTTAACACATTCACATCACTACCATAAATGCTTGAAAGGGTGTCCCACATTTTCTTTACAGTACTATAGTCTTTGATGTCTTCAAATTCTGGATAACTTAGAGTAGACATAATCTCCAACATTGCTTCGTTGTGCTCTTGTTTAGCTTTCATTTCCTCGATAGTCAGAGGTGCAACAGGTGTGACATAGTCATGCTCAATGTAATACTTAGTAGAATCACCAATACCAGCCAGATGCAGCTTCATCATGTTAGAGTAATCATACTTTATGCTTATTAATTAAATCACTTTGGTTTAATTAATTAAGTCATTTATTACTCTATTTACTTAAGCTATCTTTTAGGTGCATTATAATTAATATATTTATTAATTATAATGTGCAACCTAGCTTTATTTTTTGCTTTATAGCTTTAGGGTTTTATTGTTCACCTATATGGTTGAACCCTTTGTACATTCTTTTTAGATAATTCACTTATTGGATCATAATAGAGATTGCTCTTTGCATGTCCATAAGATGTCTCTAGCTTTTTGGCCTCCATGATTTTCTTGGTTTCTGTTCTTTGCTTCTTCCATGTGACAGGGTTATGCATGCAGGTGTTCTTGGGAGATTAGTATTTCACCTAATCTAACATGGTATCAGAGCCATCTTGCTACTCGCTGTTCGTGTTTTGTTGAAGTGATTCAGATGCAGGAGGGTTTCAAAAAAATTTTAGTTCTGGTACTCTCTGCAGGACGTTATTTTTTGTTTCTTTTTTGGGGGTATTTTGAGCAAAAACGGATGCCACCATTGCGTCCGAAAGGTTCGAGATAGCCAGAATCCATATAAAATTTGTCCATTTTGGACATCTTTGCCATCTGAGGCAAAATTTTTTTGCATAACAGGGCCGTACGGCCCTGGCACGCACTCCGAGACGGCAATTTTTCAAAAAAAAATTATTAAAATTTTTTTTACGGAGTGGCCTCCCGGGCGCCACCCAGCGGCCACCCAGGCGCCACCCCGCGGCCTCCGCCGAGCCGCTAGCAGCTGGCTCCTCCGCCGCCCCGCTGGCCTCCTCCGCCGGCCCCGCTCCGCGCCCGCCCAGCCACCGCCCGGACCGGCCGCCACCCCGACTCCGCCTGCGCCCGCTGCCCGCCGGCCCAGCTCCGCTCGCCCGCCGGCCCAGCTGCGCCCGCTGTCCGCTGGCCCCCGCTCCGCTCCGCCGGCCGCCCTCTGCTCCGCTCCGCCGGCCGCCCGGCGGGGTTTTAAGCCCTGTGAGCCCTAGCGGCGATCACATGGGTGACCGGGAGCTCTAGCTTCAGCCCCCTGCGCGCGCCATGCGCCCAGGGGCTTTGCATTTCCAGCCCCAGGGGCTTTAAAACATTTTTTTGAAGCTTTTTTAGGGTACCTGGGCCTTTTTTGCAATATCTTGAGCATACGGAGGTCTTTTTTCGACTTCTTTATATCGCCGGAAAGCTCTTTCCGAGCTCTTTCTGATTATGGAGGTTAGAGTTTTTGGATCTATTGTTTTGACAGTGTTTTTTTCTATCAAAGGTGATGTTTACTTTTTGCCTTCCGGGAGCCATATCTCGCTCATTCGGACTCTTTTTTGGGCTCACCATATATCGTCAGAAAGCTGGTTCTGTGTGCTATTCAGTGGCAGAGGTTATTTTTCCAGATTCTACTCCAAGTTTTTACTCCTCTGAGTTATGCAGTTTATGCCCTCTGGTGGAGTGCTTGGTTCTACAGGTCCGGGTATCTCTTCTTCTGAGTTCATAGCTCACTCTTCTTTCTGATTTTTGAGCATTGTATGCTTCTCTTCTGTAGCATTTCTTTTTTGTAAACGCACTGAGATAAAGTGCCCTGCTTTTGCATTTTGGGATCTTGAACACTATGTGTTTGTTTGTATACGCACTCAGTTATAAAGTGCCATGGGGGGATTCTGATGCATTTGCCACTATAGGCGCATCCACTCTTGTCAAGTGAGCGTACCTTCCACGACATTAGCCCATGTAGACTGTGTCTATGACACCGCCCTTTATCTTGTGCTTGTACCTTCTTTTGCACATAGGTGTTCCTGTTTCTTCTTCTTGCAGATGTTTCTGGCATTGCATTTCAGTGTTCCTGTCACCCCGTTCAGCATTATGGGGGGGTTCACCTGTTGGCTCTATTGCTTCCTTGGTTCGGTTGAGTGATCTACGTATTCAGTTTTTGTTCCTATGTACTAGGCGGATGCAGTGGCTAGGCACCTATGCATTTCGGTGAGATGGATCATCTACTATATAGACACTCGTTCATTCCTATTTTGGAGGTCACCTCTTTGATCAGCTCTTCAGACTTTGTCTTCTCTACCTGGTCATGCACTTCAGTGGGGGTTCCAGCAGTTTCTTCTGACAGTGTTTGCAGCTTCATGCTTCGGAGATGCTTCATGCTCTTTCTTGTTCCTTTCTTTGGGACTTTCCCTAGATTGGAGGCTTTGTTTCCTTCATCTAGTTTATTTTTTTGTACTTGGGTACCTGATCAGGCCTTGTTGCCGGGACCCATTTTCTGCTTTCATAGCTGTGCTAGGTTAGCTTCCCTCTTGAGCTACGCTTAAGGGGGGGTGTTAGAGTAATCATACTTTATGCTTATTAATTAAATCACTTTGGTTTAATTAATTAAGTCATTTATTACTCTATTTACTTAAGCTATCTTTTAGGTGCATTATAATTAATATATTTATTAATTATAATGTGCAACCTAGCTTTATTTTTTGCTTTATAGCTTTAGGGTTTTATTGTTCACCTATATGGTTGAACCCTTTGTACATTCTTTTTAGATAATTCACTTATTGGATCATAATAGAGATTTCTCTTTGCATGTCCATAAGATGTCTCTAGCTTTTTGGCCTCCATGATTTTCTTGGTTTCTGTTCTTTGCTTCTTCCATGTGACAGGGTTATGCATGCAGGTGTTCTTGGGAGATTAGTATTTCACCTAATCTAACACATCAAACTTTGCCATGCAGGAAAGTTTTCCTTATTCAGCTTAGGTACCTCCTTCTTATACATCTTGATCATTTGCTTCAAGTACCTTCAAACTTGTTCTTTGTAAGCACCAACAGCTCTGATACAAATTTTTAATATGATTTAGAACAATAGAGAGGGGGGGTGAATCAATTGTTCTCAAGTCCAGATATATAAAACAAACTTTAAACTCTTCAACAAATCAGATCTAATAACCAACACCTACTCGGTCATTATTGATTGCATAACAGAAACATATAACAGTGTAGTCCATTTATCCAATACCATCTAACTTGTAAAACACATAAATATTCAAACCAAAACATTCACACAAGTATAAACACCATGATTTATAGTGGAAATCCAATTTGGGAAAAACCACTTTGTAACATGTTACTATTATGTTCACTCTTCTGAAGCGAGCTCTGTGAAAAGCCAACCCTATCAAAGGTTACAAACACACTATCAGGTGTGACCCGGTTAAAGGATTTAAACCACTCTATTAAAAGTGCACCTTGTTATAGGACTTACATACACTCCTTTAGAATGCAACCTTGTTCAAAAGATTTATACCTATGACTGTTAGGTCAACCTCTGTTAAAAGGATTTTGACTGTTACAATGGTTAGAAAGAAGCAGTAATATTGATCTGAGAAACATACAACTCACTTTGCAAATATCAGATCCAATTCTATACACATATGCTGGCTTACTGACTGTGAATCTTTTCCATCTCCATCACTGATCTACTCGGAACCCTTCAAGCGATCACAACACTTCTCCTTCAGCCTTTTCTGCTTAGACAGTCAATAACATCAACAATACTTCCAGCATCCACTTCCTTTCTCTCTACCTACATTCAACCTCTCACTTAATTTCCTTTAATACTACCTCTGTTAGGTCAATAAATCTTTTGCCACTTAATCTCCTTTGTAGATCTTAGGGTTAGGTCAGATTCATTGAATCCATCCTACATTATGTTCTTCGGCTATCCTTTTGAAATATCTTGAATCTTCTTAAAGATTTACAATAAAACATTTTACAGTGCATTAAATGCTTTCATACAATCAATAAATAAAGTCAACACATTTTACATAACCCAAGAATTCAATGATGTCAGCTGGAAATTTGAATTCTTCATCAAATGCAAAATATTGACGCTCGGTCAATACTGTGTCCAACTTATCGGTCTTCTCTGGAAAGCTCGGTCACCACATAAACTATTTCCTTGGCTAACACTATCTTCCTCGACAATTAACTGGTGTTCGGTCAACACTGATTTTATTCAGCACATACTAGCTCGGTCGACACAAACAACACTCAGCTTAAACTAGATTTCTTCACTTTTGCTCAGTTAAGCCTACCAGTATAGTCTTCATTCTTACTTAGATAAACAATACATTATCTTATCATTGTGCCACATAATCAAGTACTCATTGAAGTATCAAGATAACTCAACCTTTCCTTAGGTGCTATTGTTACCAACCTTGCCTATCCCCTTAGCATCACTCAAATAGATATAGTACTTTCTTAAATAACAATAGTCTTGCTAGTTAAGGTTTGACATCAATGACAATACAACAACTCCTTCAATTGTAGTTTCCAATAGTTTGTCCTTCTGATCCAGCCTTCTCTTCTGATGGAACCTCCTTCACTACCTGTGTCTCCTTTTCTGGCCCCTGAGGTTCTTGTACAATAGTTTCAACATGAGAGGGTGGAGGAGTTGGTGCTAATGGAAGAGGGTTCTTTGTAGGGGTTGTCAGAGCAGGAGAAGGAGTAGGCAAAGGCATTAGTATTTGTAGAGGAGGTAGAGTAGGCATGGGAATATGAGTAGGTGGAGGTTGCGATGGAGGATGATTGGTTTGGACTTATGGTGGAAGTGGAGTGACAGATGGTGGATTGGTTGGAATCTATGGTGGAAGAGAAGAGGTGGATGGTGGTGAAACTAGTTCTTACTATGGAGAGGGCATTGGAACTTGTTGTTATGCTAGAGAGATTGGAGCTCCAATGTCCTCTTTACAAGTGACACCCATAGAAGATTCCTTCTCTGATTTAGTGGCCCCTCTTGACTTTTATTTGATGCTTCCCCAATGAATTCTTGAGACTCTAGCTGAACTTCCTCTCCTACATTATCCAAAGGATTTGTGAATTGCATTGGGAAGGATGAGAAGGAAAAGGATAATTGTTGTTCTATGGAAGGCCCTTTTGCTAGGACATGATGTGCAGTCTCTTTGAATCCACAAAGGCCTTCAAAGTCAGATATATAAAATTCATCATCGCCCAGAGCATCCATTGAGTTTACTTTCTCTCCCTAGGCTCCCTCTTCGACATCTATCTGCGCATGTGCTACCTACAACATTCTTCTCTTCAGGAATCTTGCAGACCAGGTTCTTCTATTGAGGGGTATTTCATCCTCATTATCTTCCTCATCTTCTTCATCTTCCTCTAGAAGGGTCTCCATGTGAGTTGGCATTGATGATCTCTTCCTTTTATACACATGTCCCTTAATTACCCTGATAGGCCTAGGTCTGGTTACCTTTACCCTTGGTGCTTTCTTAGGTGCACCTAGTGGTTCTAGAATATTAGATGATAGAACATCTGGGGGTGATATACTCATAGTCATCCTAGTATTTGAGTGTTTAGGTGGAGTACTCAACCCATATGCAGTCGGGCGTTCATGTTGATACATCATCTCTGGCCTCAGCAACACAACCTCTATGATCTGTGGCATCAAAACCTTTTCTCCTTTCTTCTTTTTCTCCTTTGAAGGTTGAGCTAGCTATTGATTCATAGGCAGGGGGTCCATTTGAAATGGATGTGAAATCCATGCCTTTGTCACTTTGAGGACATGTCGGCCTTTAAAGTTTATATCATCATTTTCATCCTTGTCCATCTCGGTGTTGAGGATAGCCCTGGTGTATACTTTGTCTTGGTTATAAATTGGATCCAAGACATCTTCTAAATCAGCCTCTTTGACCTTATGTGGTATACGTAGTAGTAGGGTAGTTTGTGCCAACTCTAGACTCATCCAACAATAGTCACAGATTCTGACTTCATAATCGTCAATGCAATTTATCCAATGATCCTCAATGTGAGGCTCATGTCTATAGGGCCTTCCCATTATATGGCTATAAGTGCTAATAGGGTCAAATATGGTCCTGATCAGATTGAAGTTTTGTAATGGGCACTCATCCCATTCAAAATCCAATGACTTTTAAATCTTCATGTCTTGTAGACAATGGGGGCCTATCGAGATAGGGAAATCCCAACAGTGTTTCTTCTTATGTCGGATGGGCTTGTGAGCATCTCATAGTTTCTTGGCTAGTTCTAACAAAACTATCATGTCTAAAGGATATCTTGGTGTTTTCTTTGGAGTGAGGGTTCTCCCTACTACCTTAATGTACGCCAAGGTTTTAAATTGAATAAAATGCCCCGAGGGCCTTCAATTTAGTAGCTACTTCTTCTAACCTCCTCTTGGCATAATCACCTTCTATTGAGTGGATTATAGAAAAAACAAAGGCATTGTAAATGATGTGGTATTCTAAGCTATCCACTGTGAGATACTCTTTTTTGACCAACTGAGGGTACACCATGAATGTCCATGCATTTGGGTCATGCATGGCACCAAATTTTATCAATCCCAGATATACTGCTCTCATAGCTAGCAGGTATACAATATAGGAGGTAATGTAAAAATTAAGATCACTCTTTACTGTGATCAATTACTAGTCCAAGTTATTGCTGAGAATAGATGTCCAATCAAACCTAGCCTATCTCTCCTTTATCCTCTCAATAAGAAGGATCATCCATGGCTCCAGTTGGATTGATTTTTGTAGTCCATACACTTGGCTAATCATAGTGATGGCTACTTTGATATCCTCCATGTAGCCTCTCCTCATGTCTATTTTGTCAAGCTTGTTGTTTGGTAGAGATTGCATGAGGTAATACCTATTCATAATTTCCTAGGATAACTGGATGTCTTTATTGTAGAAAGTCATCCCCTTTCCTATTGAAAATCCATAGAACTTTTCTATCCCTTTGGGAAAATGGAAGACATCCTCTATATTATCAGCCAAAGGTCCAACACCAATTCTCCCATATTGTTATTCACCAGCCTTTCATCTAGTATGAAGTGGTTTGCCAATGTGACTATCAAGTTTGAAGAGAGGATGGACACAGGGTGTGCAGCTGCATTCACTAGTGAACAATATACTAATGAAGTGTAGTCCTTAGATCTTCCTACTGGTTGAGCACATTTCACTAGGTAGTCATTTTAGCTGACATTTACAATGTTAGTTTCTATGATCTCAGAATGCAAGTTCCCCACCTTGGAAGGTGCATGGTAACCCTTGAACTAGTACTTCATAGCAGGGGAGTTCACGTTTTCCAACATTCTACAAAAATAATGAGACATGAATCAGTAACCAATACATGATGTTTAGGAAGAAGTACTCATCAAAAGTAGAAAAAACCAAGATATCCCATAAAAACCAAGCTTGAATGCTTTAGAAGGGTAGTTTTGGCATTTCAGACCTTCAGCCTCTAAAAGTATACAGTCCCTTCGAAATGTCAAAACATGTCATTGTTTAGTCATAACTTTGGCCTTTTAGAGGGTGAAAAGTGGTGGAGACTTCGGTGTTTGAAATGCCAAAAATGCAAAATTGAATCAAAGTTAGTTTCTAGGAGACACGTCAGCTTTCGACACTTTAGAGTGTCAGAAGTTTCAATGTGCAAAAGGCCAAAATGCAAAAAAGTTGGACTTAGTGGAAAAAGTTTGGGGTTGGATTCTTTTTGGGACTTTCAGAGTGTGAAGGTCCAGAATGTTTTAGGGCTGACTGACTTAAAAAAAGGAGAAAAAATGGATAGAGCTTGAAAATGAGCTCAAATCGAGTTTGACCATGAACTTGATACTAAGGGGTCCAAGGGGACAACCCTATGACCCTAAAGCGACAAAAAAGAGACCTAGGACCAAAACCCTAGCGCAAAAACCCTAGAACTAACTAAAACATGAGAAACAAAAGGAGGGGAAGAAACCTACCTTGAAACAAGCAGAAGAGGGCAAGAAAACTAAAGAATCAAGTAGGTGAAAGGAGCTAGAAGACAACTGGAAGAAAAGTGTGCTCAACAAGCACCAAAAATTAACAGTAGGAAAAATGCAAAGTGATCAAAATGGTCAGCTCTCTACCTTATATAGGCCTCTAGTGGGGTGATGTCAGCCATCCTCACCTATCAGCCTTTCATACTTTTGAGGGTCTCAAACCTCCAAATGGCTGAAACACTAAAAGGCCAATTCCCAACTTGGGGAATCAGATTTTTGGTGTTTCGAACCTCTGAAAGTCCAAAATCCCAAAAATGCATAAAGGGGTTTTCATCGTTTGGTAGGCAGACTCTTTTGGCCTTTTGACCTTTTGAACCTAAGGAATGCCAAAAGTGTGAAAGGACAAAACTAGACAAAGAATCAAGAGACAGTCCTGGAAAAGGATCTAACTAATAGACAAAATGCAAAAAAAAGCCAAAGAAGGGGGGCCCCTTGGCCAAGTAGCCAAAAAAGGGGAGCATGGTTGTGGAACCACAACTAATATCCCTGACAAAAGAAAGGGAATAACCCAGGTATCCCCTAATCATCCCACTATGAAAAAATTCTATCTTGTGATGAGCTGGACACAAAAACCTTCAATGGTAGTAATTCTCCCATAATCATATCAAGATAAAAAAAAAAATATTTGCATTCACATCTAGTGTGTGCGTAAATGTGTTCATATTCTCCAAACTCTTCATCAAAGGTTTCTCTAATTCTTAACCAGTCATAATCAAATCTCTTCCCATAGGTCTAGGTTTGGCCAAAAGCTATTTTAACCTTGCTCTACTGCAAGGCAAGCATTTATAGCCCTGATAGAGGTTGATAAAGTCACCCTTCTCCTCCTTTGGACAAGCTTGTTTTGAAGTTTTAAACTTCTCTGGAGGGCTCCTAGACTCAATACTTATCATATAAAAAGTGACTTGCTTGAGTTAATGTATTTAGGTTACTTCACTTCTTCTTTTATTCCAGCTTCAATGTTCTTTAGTGAGCTTGAGGCAATGTTTAGGCTATGCCACCTCTTCATTTGTATTTCTAGTTTTTTTTTTTTTTTGAAAACCTAGGCAACGATTAGATTGTGCTACCCAAGCATTTGAACTTTTCTCTTTTCATGTTGATTTTGTCTTTATGTGTTCCTCCTTTTTTTCTTTCTTTCTCTTTTCTTTTAGTTTGTATTTTAGGTGAGAAAGGGTTTTGACTCTTGACTTTCTTCATGACCATGGGTGTTGCTTGGTTATGACTAGAATCCTATCCAAGAAAAATCCAATTTTGAATCCTTTAAAATGTGTGTTAGTGTCAAGGATGGTTTGCTCCAATGAATCCACTCAAGAAATCTGAGAGGAAAACACTTCACTTTCAACCTCTATATATGCTCCTTGCAAGACAAAATCTAATCAAAGTGTTCGACAAAGAAAGACCTTCATCCTTTTTCCCAAACTACATGGTGAAGAACACTTAGTTAAAAGAAATCTACCCTCGGACGGATGCGAACTGACTGACCCAAAGAAAAGGACACAAGAAAAGACACTAAACTAGGAGAATGTACAAGAAAATATCAAAGTCCTTTAAGACTCGAAGTAGTGCTTGAGATACTGGTCATTGACAGGAAATGGGACCAGTTCCCCATTGAGAGAACTAATTCTAAAAGCATTCTCTCCTAAGATCTCTACTAATTGGAAAGGGCCTATCTACCAACATTAGAATTTAGTGTGGTTACCTAGTTTTCCTTTCACTTTATCCCACATCAAGACTAAATCAGAAATCTTAAAAGCCTTTATTGTTTCTTTTTTGTCAAACAAATGCTTGATGACATCTTGATGTTTGGCCACATGTTCTAGGGTTGTGGTTCTCTTTTCTTCTAGATCCAAAAGTTTCATGAGGTGAACCTACACCCCATCCTCGCCTTCAATGTATTGATCCATGAATCTCAAGATTGGTACTTTCAAGTTCATAGGAAAAATGGGTTGCAGGTCGTAAACTAACTAGTAAGGAGAAGTCCCCAGAGCATTTTTAATTCTCACTTGGTCAGTCCATAAGGCATATTTTAACTGTGTGTTCCAATCTCAAGGGTTATCATCCAAGAGAAATTTGATTATAGTTGTCAAGTTTTTGTTTGTCAATTCAACATCTCCATTCCCTTGTGGACAATAGTTAGATGAGAATTTGAGGATTACCTGATTTTAAAAGGTCCATTGGATAAGAGACGCGAATGAGAAATAGGGTGCATTGTCACATACAAGAAAGAAAGGCATACCAAACCATGTGATAATGAACTCCTCCAAGAACTTGGTTACTACTTCTATGGTGTAATTTATCAGAACTTGTTCCTCTCTCAACTGTGTGTAGTATGTTGGTAATCAAAAATACAACATGGGTTTTTGAGTACCATGTTATTATTTTGCAGTTTGAGGCCTTATAAGTGCTTTTTGAGCCTATTTTCCTAGATGAGATTCTAAGTTTTTCCATGCATGTCAGGTGTTCATCACCCTTGTTTTATCATTAGAAGACATCCTAGGTTGTTAAGTTCAAGTTTCAAGTTGTTTCGTGATGTCTTGTTTTGAGCACTTGTCCAAATCTGCATTTGTTCCGAAGTGTCAATTTGTTGTAGTAGGCCCTATTTGTATTTGAATATATTTTTCCTTATGATTGATCATGACATGAAAATTGTGGCATCATATTGTAGGCATGGGAGTGAGTCATCCTACCAATTTTTAGGCCCCCATGTGCCTGTTTGACCTGTTTGCCATTGCCATTCCATTTGTAATTTGTTAAAATTCTCTGAGTGTGCACTATCCAATTTTCTAAGAGACCTACTTTGAGGTATCCTAGTTTGCGACCTGTGCAAGGTCTGGCATAATTGAGTGTAGTTCCATATTGTAGACCTGGAAAAATAAATGTCTGATGATTTTCAAGTTTCTACCAATCCATTTAACCATTTTCCCAGGCCATTTTCGAATTGGATTTCTATGATTTTCACTATTTTAAATCCTGAATTTTACTAGCAAGCTAACTTTGGTGATTAATTGTAACCAGCCATTTAATATCTTTGGTGAATTGGTTGTGGATTCATACTCCTTGTATGAGGGAGAATCAATGTCCAAGTTACCGGGTCCTCAGTTTCAATGGGTGAGTTTTATAAGCCGGTATGGGAGCTAACTTGTGTGTTTTTGACAATGTGGACAGACATTGTTTTCAAGCAGCCATGTTTGACTACTAGTAACTTTGGGCTTGAATCTTCTGAGAAGTTTTCCTTTGACCGTCGTACTATTATGTCAGAAGTGAACTTATGCTCCTAATGGTGTGTTCTTGTGAGGCCTTTCGATCAGTTTTTAAAGCCGCTTTTTGGGGCCAGTTAGTGTGATTAACAAGCTTTACGAAGTGCACTGTGAGATTGTGATTTTGATGTGGTTTTGTCTTGGCTTCATTCAAGTGATTGCATTCTGATTAAGTAGTGGATGCACACCTGGTCACTGGCATTTTTTTTCATCTTTTCTATCCTAGATGATGGCACAATGTCGAAAGTAGTAAGACAAACAGTGATGCTAGAGAAATTCAAACCTTTTATCATTGGTACTACATTCAATATATTAAGGCATGGGATGAAACAAGAGGCTTCAAGTCTGTGATTTTTTCCAGAGTGCCTTTGATTACATCTTCCTCCATATGGCATTGGAACACAATGCTATGTTAACTGATAATGTCAAAAATGTAACTAGAGAAAGTGTAAAGCCAGGTACTAGAGGAAACTCACGCATGCTAGAAGACATGCATAAAACAAAATGAAAAATCAATAAGATGCCAATCTCATTGGTGGATGCCAGCTCAGGACAAAACTAAATAATGCTTGAGCTAGCGTTAAATTGAAGGGGGCTACCTAATTTAAAGAAGAAGAATAGAATGGAGGAGCTTGCACAATTGAAAGGAGAGCATGCCCCATGCAAATTGAAGGGCCCCTATGCAAACCAAATGGGGACTCATGCATGGTAGGAAGTGGGGTTCCATGCATGTTGCCAGGGTAGATGGATGGAGAGCCCACGTAATAATGGAGACAACCAAGTGCATCAAGTGTGAGAGGCCTTGCGCAAATACATAGACCAGCGCAGGAGAAAATGTAGATGGGGAGGCCTATGTAAGGAATTTGGGAGTTGCCAATACAGACAAGTCTACCAGTGCAAAAATAGATGAGGGTTAGCATAAGACACGATGGATGCCTTACGTGGAATTGATGCCAGGCAATGCCCATTTTCCAGTGCATAGTGGAGACTTGCGTAATACCATAGGAAGGGATTGTGTATGAAAACAAATGGACTATATACCATTACTTTGTGTAGGTTACTTTGACCCATATGAATAGAGGTTATGCTGGTTGCGCAAGGAGGATTTATGCAATATGATGGGTGCAAATAAAAATAGTTAACAAAGGACTGACCACGCATGTGGGTGGGAGTGCTCACATGGGCGGGAGTGCTCACGTGAGTGGGAGTCTCACACAATTTTGGGGGCATCACGTGTTATGACAAAGGGAACACCAACATGGCAGAGTAAGGAGAATACATGTGCCACACTAGAGCACCACATTTTACACCAATGCAATGACTATGCAATGTATTTGAAACTCACGCAAATGGAAAGGAAAGTCTCATGTAATGCATCAGATCTCATTAGGGCATTGCCTATGTAAATGGGGATGATTGCACAAACAAGGGAGAGTGTTGCGTAAGCAGCAAGGAAATCAATGAAATGAAGAACGTAAACAAGGAAGAAGGCCAGGGAAAAATGGAGTCTTACGTAGGCCAAAAGGGGAGAAAAACAAAGGAAAGATGCATGTGGGTTTATCCCACATGCACCATGTTAATGATTTTTGAAGTGTTTAAATACACCACCACCCAGAATGAAGGTAAATGAAGTGTGAAGAGGCTGTGGTTGCCTCATGCCTTATGGGCTCACCTTGGGGCACATGCCAACTGGGTGTGCAGGGAAATTTTGATACAAGGCATTTAAAACCTTTATGACAATTATCCCACATTGATGCCATAGTGGACTTTTCAAGTGCATAAATACAATAGCCCTCACTAATGAAATATGAAATGAAGAGCGGAGGCTCTACCTATGTGATCGCTTGAATGCACCTCAATTTTCATGCTCAGGCCTGCTGATAAGGAAATTTTGCAGGAAAGTGACGGTGCAATGATGTGGACAAGATGGACACATGGCGAGTGGTCACGTAATCATAGAATGGAACCGGCTGTTAGGAGATGACCGCAAGATTTAGCGGGCAGTCAACTAACCACTAGTCGCTAGGTCACTGGATGTTGATAGTTAAGGCCAAATGATTCCACGATCAGGAGAGTACAAAGTCACCAGGTCACTGGATCCCATGCGGTTAGAGGCTAGCATTTTGAGATTAGGAGATAGCATTGTTCGCCAGTTCTCCAAGTCTAAGTAGTTAGTGAAGAATCATTTGGAGATTTGGAGAATGGACTCAGTCGCTGATTCTCTAGATCTAACCCATGATCAAGGTCTCATTCAGAGATTCAAAGGTATCTTGTTCACTGGACTGTCGGGCTTAACCATAGTTAAGGAGTTAATTCAGAGATTCAGAGAATACATGTAGTCACCAGTTCTCCAAATGAGGTAGTTAACCTGAGGTTTGTCTGAGCACCCAATCAAATGTTGACAAGTGGTGCTTTCTAGTCCCTTCTATGGAAAAGTGGAGAAAATGATATAAAATTGTAGATTTAAAAAGATTTAAATAAATGACATAGTCCAGACTATAGAGAAAAATTCAAAAATTTAAATGACAGGGCCTACTCATGGAAAAATGTCCTGGAGATTCAATTTTTGTCCAAATATACAAGTGTTATATGCTTCTAGAAATGGGAAAAGACAAGGAATCCAATGACAATGATTATTTTCAGTTTCAGTGAAGTAGGAAAG
This sequence comes from Chamaecyparis obtusa, assembly GCA_027943335.1. Lineage (NCBI taxonomy): Eukaryota > Viridiplantae > Streptophyta > Pinopsida > Cupressales > Cupressaceae > Chamaecyparis > Chamaecyparis obtusa. The sequence continues at coordinate 3,267,027 of BSBK01001154.1, read as the reverse complement.
AGCTATATGGGTTTGAATTTTGAGGCTAAAATCAGAATTAGTTTGTTGGAGAGATGATTGCACATAGTGGATTAGTTGAGAGGGATTTAGTTGCAGATCAAAGTGTGGGAAGAACTTGGAGATATTTTCATGCCAAGAATGGACAACTGTCAGTTGGTTTTCAACTAACCACATTCTCCTATATCTCAATTTTTCTTCTCATTTGTAAAGGATGTTGAAATTTATGCTGCTGGGACAACTTCTAGGCTTTTGAGTCTTATTTTTTGTGTTCATGGTCTTGCAATGTACATTTTGTTCAGATGAATTTTAATGAAAACAATGGAATCCCTGTTTAGTTCTTGTTTTGATGTCTTTATATGCATTGTCTTAATTCTTGTGTATTAACTTGTGAGGCATGTTAATATACCAGTTATAAGGTATATGTGGGTTTGAATTTGAGTTTCTTTCAAGGAGAGAGTAAGTCTTGATTTTAGATTCTGAGAATTCTAGGTTAGCATATGAATTTGATGTCTAGGTATTGAAATGAGAAGAATGGTCTGCAAGGCATTTGATTTAGGTTCTTTAGTCAGAGTTAGGGTTTTCTGGGATTGCCCATTTGTATGAATCTATTGCCCAATAGATAATGTTGCAAGTAGTAGTTGTCGTTGCACCAAAAGATCGACCTGTTAATGCCCGATACAACCACTAGACTTATAGAAGACACAAGAGGTAGTTAAGCCATGTCATGAATCCCAAGGGGAGCACTGACCATTTTTCCAAAAATCTCCTCCTCAGCGTTACCTGAGGGGATTCAAACTTGTGACCAAGCTCTGATACCACTTGTTACAAGTAGTAGTTTCCGTTGCACCAAAAGATCGACCTTTTAATGCCCGATACAACCACTAGACTTATAGAAGACACAAGAGGTGGTTAAGCCATGTCACGAATCCCAAGGGGAGCGTTGATAATTTTGCCAATAGATAAGGCACTGGTCTATGCTTGACTAGTAGTTTTCTTCATCAAGTCATAAATTCAAATCATTTTATATTTCCTGTTTGAAAGCATGAATGTTCAGAATCTGTATTGAATAGTACAGACATTATTGGTGATTCCTTGTAGAAGTGAATCTGATAGGTTAGCCTGCCCGAGCCTCCGGGTTTAAAGAGAAAAAGGATGAATATCCTTGTTACTATCCACTAATTTTCATGTCTACATAAAGGGTATAGTGAGAGCATGTTTATGTATGTAGATTTGGTATGTTTTAGGTACACCCGTCTGGGTCTGTGGAGCCCAAAGTGTAGAAGGAGTTTCTCCTTGTCAATTAGTCTTTTCTTGCTTTAGTCATGAGTTTAGGAATCATAGAGTTCAATTTAAGTATTTAAGGCTTGTAATAGGATTCAACAAGAAAAATCACTAGCAAGGTAGTCTATTGTGGTCAAGATGTACCTGTGTCCTATGGAGGAAGGAAGGTTAATCATTACTACAAAATCTATCCCCCATTGGGTGAATGGACATACCTCATAGACTGGTTGTAGGGGAATTGCTAAATGTCTCTCGTGAACAACACTAGTTTGGAAAACATGACATGAATGCACGTGCTCATGTGTATCTTTGAACAAAGTAGGCCAATAATAACTAGACCTCAATACCTGATGTGTCATGGCCTCAGCTGAGCCATGGCCTGTGCCATACTTGTCATGAAACTCTATGAGAACTTGCTTAGCTTCCATCCTTTCCAAACAATGTAGGTAAAGACCATCATAATTTTTCTAATAGAGCTTTCCATTTTTTAGCATATAGGAGTTTCTCTTATTCTTTAGGGTTCTTCTCTGGGAGCCGTTCAATCCTTTAGGGCAATGGTTTTAGAGCAAGTAGTAAACTATATCTTGGTACCATACATCAGTTACTATCCCTTCATTGGTGTATACTTGGCATACTAAACCCTGCTCTATCTGTACTATTATTTTGGTGAGAGCTTGGCCTCTCACTAGATTCATTGACTGTATCTTGATATCAAATTCTTGTAATATATCCATCCATTTCCCCCTTCATTCTCCCAACTTATTTTGCATTAACAAGGACTTGACAATAGGATTTGGAATAATAGAACCAACCTTGGTCCTGAGGATGTAATGTTTGAACTTCTTGATGGCTTTAAGTAATGTAAAAGACTATTTGTCAAGATTGGGATACTTGAGCTCAACACTTTTTAACAGACAAATCATGAAAGCTATTGGTCTTTTGTCTTCTCCCTCTTTCTTTTGGGTGAGAATTCCTGCACATGAGTGCTCTGATGTGAAAGAGTAGACCTTGAATGGTAAAATGTAATATGAGCTGACCAAAACTGAAGCTATAGCAATGAATGTCTTAATCTCCTCAAATGCTTCTTTAGAAGGAGAATTCTATTCTATCTTTGCATCCTTTTTCAACATGTCATTCAAGGGATGCACTATCTCATTGAACCCACTAATAAATTTTCTGACAAAGTTGATCTTTCCAAAGAAAGATTTTAGTTCTTTCCGACTATTTGGGGGAACTAGTTTAAGGATAGCCTTGACCCTTTTAGGATATATTGAAATGCCTATTTCTAATATGATATGTCCCAATAACTTGCCTTGGGTTACCCCAAAAATACACTTTTTGGGATTTAGTGAAATTCCATAACTCTTGCATCTCTTCAATATTCTGCACAAATCTTCAATGTGATCTACATAGTTTTTAGAGAATATCATAAGGCCATCCATATATATGATGATGCACTTATTAACAAGGCCCTTAAATGCTTCATCCATAGCTCGCTAGAAATTTTCTCTGGCATTGATCAAACCAGAAGGCATGCAATAGTAGGAAAATGTTCCCCACTTAGTAGTGAATGCCATCTTCAAATGGTCCTCCTCTTTCACCATTACTTGATTGTACCCAGAATAACCATCGAGGAAAGACATTATCTGAGACCTATTTACAATTTGTAGTACTTCATCAAGAGAGGGAAATAGGTAGTTATCCTTTTGAGAAGATCTATTGAGGTTCTAGAAATCGACACAGAGTCAGACTTCTCCACTCTTATTTCTCACAGGAATGAGATTTATGACCTAGGTTAAATGTCAGATAGGAAAGATGATCTTAGCATCAAGTAATTTATATACTTCCTTCTAAATCACTGGCTTGATCATAGGGTTCATGGGCCTCTACCTTTGACGTAAAGGTTTGGCATCTAGGTTTAGTGGTATATTATGTACAATGATGATGGGGTCGTAGGTTTTCAGATCCTTTTAGCTCCATGCTATAACATCTTTGTACTTGGTGAGTGATTCCACCATTCACCTCTTTTCCTCATATGTACTGATTTTAGCGATACAAATCTCCTTGGGTTCAAGTTGTGTGCCTAGATTGTATATTTCACAATCATCGCCTCCCATAGTTGGTGACTTCCTCTTTTCATGAGCATAGTCATATTTTTCAAAGATCCTTTCTAAGGATACCATTCCTTTCAGGATGGAGTTAGTTTTCAGGTTTAGTATCCCCAAATCATCTGACTCTTTGATCTCATCAGCCTTTTCATCTATGTTTTATTTTTCAAAGACCCCAACACTCATGATGAATTCAAGTATTTTTTGGTCATCCTAGAATACCTGGAAGTTTGTGATATTATCTAGAATAGCTGGCACTACCACTAGCTCAACGAAGAACTTTCTCAGCTTTGATTTCTCTAGCAGATGTAGGGAACTTGCTAACACTTCCAAGGCATCAATGAAAATGTTTCTTCTTCTTGGGATGCTCTTGATGTTAAATGCTTTAAAGTCTTCAATTAAATCCCATACGCAATTTCGGTACAAGGCCAATCTCTTATATGTGTATGAATACTGGCTACAAACCTACCTGACCACTAACTAGGAATCTCCTTCTATGATCAAGACTTTTACTTTCTTTTCATGTGCCATGAGGAGACCTCATACCAATGCCTCATATTCAATGACGTTGTTGGTACAGTAAAAATGTATCCTATAAGAAGCATAGTATGAACCACCCATGGGGTTGATTAATTTTATTTTGGCCCCTACTCATTGCTTACATTTGGAGCCATCAAATCTGAGTTTCCATATAGGATGGTTCTTGTGAGAATGAGGTTTGGCTTGGGGTTCCATGGGGCTCTCTGGTCGTGATGGGTCTTCATTGGTTTGAATCTCCACACTCTCTATTTCTAGACTCTCCCTTGTCGAGAGGGGAACCCATTTCATTTTTCATTTTACCTTTGTCTCATGACATACTTCATGACATGGGGCAGGAAACCATTGTCTAAGGAAATCCACTCCTCTTGCATAGGGTTTTTTCCTATGGAGACCGAGGTTTTCTTGTGATGGGAAGGGCCTTCATCATCTTTGTGGGCAGGCATACCCTTTGCAAGTTTTGGTACATAGGATATTTGGTTCATCACTTACGCTACAACATCCTGACAATCATGGCATTCAAATTTTGAGTGACTCACTTGGTGCAAATGACAATACCCTAGTAACATTAGTATGTTGGGATCAACATCTTTGCCTATATGTTTAATGTTTTTCATCATATTACTTATGAACTTGGTGAGGATTTCCTCAGGGACCTCGCCATGTATCATTCCTTATACAGGGCTATCATCAAAATTTTATTCTTCCTTGATATGGAATGTTAGGATTCTGTCAAACTGATATACTCCCAAATCAGCTTGTAAGAACAAGACTTCATTTGGGGCATTATATTCGGTTATCATTTGTTTGAGTTTTGATTCAACATCAATTTTGATTTGGTTATTCAATCCTTTCCAAGGTAACCAAAGTTGGGTAAAATTGGTGGAGAACCAACCTCTCAAGGACCTAGTCCTTTCCTACTAAGTAGCATGCCATATATCTCTGGGATGTCCACAATGTGTATGTCTATGCAATCCTGGATCCTAGGGTCTATGGTCAATTGTATACGGGTATCCTTCAATACTCCAATGACCTTGACTTCTGTCTTGTCAATTTGAATCATGACCCTATTAGTAGGTTGGGGGTTCATTCCCAATTTTGGGCATATGGATAAGGACATGATGTTTCATAAAGCCCCTGAATAAATTAGATAGTTTTGTAGATTCCAAAGATCTTGAGACTAATAAAAAATGGGGGCACTTCTACTTGATCTTTGAACATGGTAGATATTTCCTCAGCCGTATTGACATTTGACAGATTCCTAGCATTGCTACTAGATGGAACCAACTTAGAATGGTCCAGAGACTTTAGGAGTGCTTCTCTTTATGAGGGGAAACTTTGTAGCATGTCATACATTGACATATTAGCTTTAACTCCTTTCAGCTCCTCTAGTGCACTATATCTCTTAGTGGCCCAAATTGGGTTCTTTAGTATGGTGGACTAATGTTGCACAGTTGGGGCAATAATGGCACTAGGGCCTTTGGGAGGTGAAGGGTTGTTGTTAGACCGTGGGTCTGGGCGAGTGGGCTACATTACAGGGGGAATACCATTAATCAAGGGCTCTCTCCTACTCCTCATATTATAATTGTTTTGGTTGTTCTGAAAAGCATGAACCTTAGAATATTCAGGTTGAATTTGCTGATTAAATGGGAAAATGAATTCTTCTTCAGCTATTTTATTAGTAGGACCTACCTCAGTAATTGGTTAACAGGAATCAAAGACCATGGCATTGAAATGATTCTAGAAGTTGTCAAAATTTTGACCCTGCTGATTGTCAAACTCTCTGCTGTATTTGTTGTCTGATTGATGTGTATTGGAAGCTTGTGTGAAGTTAGCTTTAGATGAACTAAAGGTATTGGCATTGTCAGTAGGTATACTATCATTGTTAGGATAGGTGTTCCATGGCCATTTAGTTTTTTGTTTCCCAAATTGTTTATCTTGCATGGTATTCCCATAACTTCCATTGTTGTTGTTGTTGTAATTGCCATAATTATGATTCTAATTTTAGGGATAGGTGTTTGTGGCAGCAGCCGGCCATTGGTAATTCCCTTGGTTTTGAGGTGGATTTAGATTCATCCTAGTGATCTCACTTGTCAAATGGGACAAAGTCTTCTTCATGGCATCCAACTCATTCACTAAAGCATTATTAGGTTCATTTGGGACAACAACCTTTTGCTCATGTAGGGCTGCCTTATGCCCATCGTATCTTGGATACGTGATGGTGAGTGGTGGGGCAACAATGTACGAAGTTGGTACTGGATTAAGTTTTGGAGTGTGATGCATTGAGGGCTGATTATGTATTACAAATGGACCAATCATGGAAACATTTCCTAATGCAAGTGAAACACCATAGTTTCTACCTACTTGTGGATCCATCTATTGTTTGAAAGTGATGGCTTCATTGCACACCTTTTCCAAAGTATCTATGTCAACAGGAGGTAACCTTTTCAAGATTATAGATGTTAAAGGATCGAAGGCTCGTAGATACACTTGTATGGAAGCCCTAATAGGTATGGTCTAAGGAGCCTCTAATATCTATTACTTCTTATGGAAATGGTGATTAAGCATTGTAATTGGTTTGTTATGGTCTTTCTTCATCGAGATGAATTGATGATGGAGATTGGTTGGATCTATTTATAGCTTGAAATGATTGAGAAATTTTGTTTCAAATTCACCCCATCCTGGGATGGATCCCCATGGAAATTTCAAGTACCAATTGTATGCTAATTCCCCCAATGTGTAAGGGAAAAGGCAGCACATGACATCCTGATGTAAAATCTCTTTGTGATTGCATAATTCTTTGAAGGCACAAATGTTTTCTTATGTTGTCCTAGATTCACCATAGATGAAGCGTGGACAAAAATTTTCAGGATTTTTGGGCAGCTCATAGAGCTGTCCTTGTAGAGCCAACATGGAGCTTTGTGTATTTGTAAAAAAGGCCATTGGAGGTGGTTGTGGAACATAAGAAAGTGAGGTAGTGATATGTGGAAATGGGGGAAGATTATGTGGATCTGGTTGATGTGAAATGTCTTCCCTTCTCTTTTCTTTACTGCTATGAGGTCTATGAACTTCTCTAATTTCTAGGAATTCCCCTTTATTTGGTGATTATTTGAGGACTTGTTCAAACCTTTCAGGAGAGAATGATCCAATATTCTGGGGTTTCCCACTCGAGGGCCCTCCTTCTAGCACCACTTCTATTGAGCACCATTTTTACATGAGACAACGTCTAGGAATTTATGTGAGAAAATTTACCTCTTGGAAGAATGATATAAATCAATATCAAGGTTCCTTCTGGGTTGGGTCTCAACCACTTAGATAGCTCAATTGAAGATAAATGTGAATTTGTTCATGAGGAGGCCTTTGCTAGTTGAATCTTTGAGGGACTGCAAGACAAAGCTTAAAACACAACAATCTTTATTTCTTTTTGTATTTTTTGAATCTTTAGATGGAAGCAATGTAAATCTAATTTAATCTATCATGACTGATTTCATAAATAAATGAGAAAAGTAACAAGAATAGGGTAAGGAGAATTCAAAAGAAAATTGTGGAAAGTAAACTAATAGACACAAATCGATGTTACGTTGTTTTGTGAATTAAAGTACCAAGAAGATGGAGGAAACCCACAAAATAAAGATCTGAAAAGGTCACAATCCTAGCTAGCAAATGCAATCATCAAGGAAATAAATGCAGATGTAAGATGTATCAAAATTCATTAGATCATGAAGCCACCATGAATGTGCACACACATGAGACAAATTTATCTTAAAGCACCGAAGACCAATCTTCCCAATAATTTGTCACAATAAAGTAATGCAGAAAATATAAATACCAGACTAATAGAATCGTAGATCAAATTCATGATACACTTAATTGGCTCTTTGAAATAAAAGAATGACACAACACACATTCATTAATTTTGCAATGATAGTAGAAGAATCACACCATGATTGAAGCAACAATTGTAAGTATTGTATTGCAAAGTAATCGACCTTAATTACATTGTTTCCATACAATTTATAGAGTTGTGCTCTCAATTTTGCAGCTAGGGTTTCGACTACACATAAAACTTGAAAATAAGTCTAATCTAGAGTTTACATGAAATAAAATATCCCTAAAATAAGTTTAAACTACTTTAGCACGGAATTAAACCTTGTGCATTATAATTTGGGAGCAAAATATGCATAAAACAACTCAAAATTAAAACTAGAACTCATGCATGTTCTTCTTTGAAACTTGTAGTTCAACTCTTTTTCCCCTATTTCAACTCTTCTCCATGGATCCAATTGGTAGATTCCCTCAAATAATGTAAAAAAAACCCCATAGGAGTGATCTATTTGATTGAAAAAACAACTGAAGAAGACTGAAGTCATTGGTGGTGACAACCCAAAAATTTTGGACCCTGACCCTTGCTCTGAAAAAATGAAGTTAAAAAATTGGCTAAGTGTTGAAGAAAATCTTTACAACTTTCAGACTTTCGGAGGCCGAAAATATTGGAGCTACAAATTGGCTAAGTCCCCAAAAGCTTTTTCCTTCACTCAAAAATTGGCTAAGCCCAAAATTGGACACTTAGTGACTTGGAAGGATTTCTAGATGTGCCTTTCAAAACCTATCCATGATCTCCTGTACCTCTTTAAAGTCTACCATTTTGACACCTTTGAGGTATTCTTGTTTCTTTCCTTGGAAGGTAACTAATTCATTAGTGAAGCCTCTTATTTCCTCTTCCTAATACAACATTTTCTACATCTCCTCTTTTGACAAAACATTTGTTGGAGATCCTCTTTTGTTCTAACTCCATTAAAGATATCAAGGTATTGATTTATAATATCTTTAATGGGATACATCATCTTCTCATCATCCTCATCATAGAGGTCTAGGTCCAATCCTTTAAAAAAATTATGCACCTCTTCAACCCAAAGTAATGTCTCATCTCTCTTCTTATCGACCTTTCTCAGGGTTTTCTTGTAGATATTCAGAGCTTCAGTGATATCTATGATCCATTCTTCAAAATTATTGAGCTCTGACCCCTCATATATTTTCACCAAAACTTGGTAGCATTGCTTCACTATAATTACGAGATCATCAAGGGCCTTTTGCCACTTAAGAATCTTCTCCTCAAGACCATCTTCTCTGCACATAAGATCCACCAATTTGGTGATCCCCTTCAGAATACCCCTAAGGGGTCTCAAAATTGTCCTAAGGGAAGTTTTGGAAAACTCCTCAAAATCATTTTTCCAATATGTACAAGCATGAATAAAAGAATGTGGAATATCTACTGGAAACTCAGTAGCACCCTTCCTTTCCAAAATACCCTATAATGAGGCCTCAAGGTTACTTGGGTCAATGGGACCCATTGTTTTAAGAATAAACTTCTTCATAGCCTCGTTCTACTCCATCAAGGATTTTATTTTCTCCTCATCCTTATCCATGAAGCCTAAGGCATGCTTCAGTCCTAATGTAGCCAATTTTTTTCTCCCTTCTCTCATTACATCTCCCAGATCTACCTCCTCTAGTACATAGTCCTCTAGAGTAACTTCAGCCATATTGATATTAATTGTAGGTATGACTACCTATGCCTTCCATATCTATTTCCTCTTCATCTATATATACCCTCACCCTTGGTTGTATCTCCTTTGTGAACCATGTGGGTTTAGAGATGAAATTTATTGGCTTGTATGGTGCAATTGAGTTAGAGGCAACAACTTTGTGTTCTAGCTCAGGTTCCACCTATCTTTCCTCCTCTTCACCTACCATTACCTATTCTTCTCCTGTACTCTGCTCCTTTCCCATTTTTGTTTGTTCCTCTCCTCTAGTTTTTCCTTTTGATCCAACCTGCTCTTCTAATGGAACCTCCTTCACTACCTATGTCTCCTTTTCTTTCCCTTGGGGTTCTTGTACAATAATCTCAACATGAGAGGGTGGAGGAGTTGGTGCTAATGGAAGAGGGTTCTGTGTAGGGGGCATCCAAGATGGAGGAGGAGTAGGAAAAGGCATTGGTATTTGTGGAGGAGGTAGAGTAGGCATAGGAATATGAGTAGGTGGATGTTGTGGTGGAGGCTGACTGGTTTGAAATTGTGGTGGACGTGGAGTGACAGATGGTGGATTAGGTGGAATCTGTAGTAGAAGAGAAGAGGTGGATGGTGTTGAAATTGGTGCTTGTTGTGGAGATGACACTGGAACTTGTTGTTGAGAGGGAGGGATTGGAGCTCCAATGTCCTCTTCATAAGTGACCCCCATAGAAGATTCCTTCTCTAATTCAGTGGCCTCATTTTGAATTTTATCTACTACTTCCCCAATTGATTCTTGAGACTCTAGTTGAACTTCCCCTCCTACATTGTCCATAGTATTTATGAATTGCGTTGGGAAGGATGAGAAGGAAAATGAGAACTGTTGTTTTGTGGAAGGGCCTTTTGCTAGGACTTTTTGTTTAGTCTCTTTGAATCCATGAAGGCCTTCAAAGTCAGATATATCAAATTCATCATCACCCAAAGCATCCATTGGGTTGAGGTTCTCTCCTTGGGCTCCCTCTTCAGCATCTATCTGCGCATCTTCTTCTTGCAACTTTCTTCTATTTAGGAATCCCACAGACCAGGTTCTTTTGTTTAGGGGTATTTCATCCTCCTTATCTTCCTCATCTTCTTCATCTTCCTCTATAAGTGTCTCCATGTGAGTTGGCATTGAGGATCTCTTCCTGTTATACACATGTCCCTTAATTACCTCAGCATGCCTAGGTCTAGTTACCTTTACCCTTGGTGATTTCTTAGGTGCACTTGGTGGTTCTAGACTACTAGACAATGGAACATCCAGGGGCACTATACTCCTAATTATCCTTGTGTTTTTGTGTTTAGACTAAGTACTCGACCCATATACACTTGGGTGTTCATGCCGATACACCGTCTCTAGCCTCAGTGACACAACCTCTTTGAACTATGGCATCAACACCTTTTCTCCTTTCTTATTTTTCTGCTTCAAAGGTTGATCTGTTTGCTACTTCATAGGCATGAGGTCCATTTGAAATGGATGATAAATCCATGCCTTTGTCACTTTGATGACATTTTAGGCTTTAAAGTTTATATTATCATTTTCATCCCTATCCACCTTGGTGTTGAGGATAGCCCTAGTGTATACTTTGTCTTGATTATTATTGGATCCAAGATATCTTCTAAATTAGCCTCTTTGACCTTCTATGGTATACACAGTAGTAGGGTAGTCTTTGCCAACTCTAGACTCATCCTGTAGTAGTCACAAATTTTAACTTCATAATTGTCAGTTTAATTCATCCAATGATCCTCAATGTGAGGATTATGTATGTAGTGATTTCCCATTATATGGCTATAAGTGTGAATAGGGTCAAATCTAGTCCTGATCATATTGAAGATTTGTAATGGGCACTCATCCCATTTGAAAGATAGTGACTTGAAAATCTCTATGTCTTGTAGACAATGGGGGCCTATCGAAATAGAAAAATCCCAGCAGTGTTTCTTCTTATTTTGGATGTGTTCATGAGCATATGATAGTTTATTGGCCATTTCTAACAAAACTATCCTATCTGAAGGATATCCTAGTAGCTTCTTTGGAGTGAGGGTGTTCCATGCCACCTTGGTGTACGTGAAGGTTTTAAATTGAATATAAAACTCCCAGAGGGCCTTCACTTTGACAGATGCTTCTTTTCACATCCTCTTGGTATAATCTCCTTCTATTTAGTGGATTATAGGAAAACTAAAGGCATCATTGATGATGCATTATTCTAAGCTATCCTCTGTGAGATACTCTTTTTTGACTAGTTGAGGGTACACCATGAATGACCATGCATTTGGGTCACCAATGGCACCACATTTCTGTTAGGAATAGTCCCAAGAGATAACTGAGAGGGGGGGGTGAATTAGTTATCTACAAGTTTCAATTCTTTATCCAATTAAGTATACTTAAACATTAAGCATAAACACAATAAAAGAAAACTTGAACACAACACCAATATTTTGGTTACGAGGAAACCCAAATAGGTAAAAACCCCAGTGGGAATTGACACCCACTAATAAACTGCACTAGAGTATAATGATCCTTGTTAGAAGATCTTACAACCCTATTAGGAGTTGATCTTTACAATGCAATAAGTATAGTGACTTGGTCAAAGGTCAGACCCTATTAGGAGTCTTTTATGATTGACCCTGTTAGGATTGAGGACACACTATCCAAGAGCTCACTGCTCAAAGGGGTGAAGGCTACAACCTTCTGAATAACAAATACACACTATATATGGATATTGGTGAACTATGAGGTAGACCTACTATCTTGATTAGTTCCAATGAATAGCATATACTCTTTACTTGGTCACATAGACCTTCTACTGATGACTCAACACTTCACACTCTCTACTCTTCTCTTGTCTTTCAACTCTGAACCATACCTTAGCAATCACAAATGACTTCCTATAAATATCTTCTCTCTAAAAGATATAATCAAGTCAGCCTGTTAGAACCACCTTGAAATAATATTAGAGAAACAATAACACTCTCCAATAACATTTTTTTCAGCTCTACTAAGCACGCAACACAATCTAGGACATGTCCAAATTAATAGGATGTAGACGCACACTACATACTATCAGCTCTACCAAATTAATTGATACTTTCTTCTCAAGTTGAATTACATCATGCGCTCTTAACCAAACATTCATAACACTTATCTAATCACTAATTGAAGAACACATACCATGATGATAGGTGCAACTCCTGTACCAATATAATCTTTGTCGGCTCTTTTGAATAAACATAGGAAACTACAACTGGTGAATAGCGACTGCATAACTTCACTTCTACTGCACATCAGACTCTACATCCATGAATCAAGCAAAACTAACATTTCTCCATCACATATCCAAAGGCGCAAGGCTCCATGATAACTATATGAATAGTCTCTCATAAAACACTGCTGACACAAGCTACTACATAACTATCTATATAACAATTAACTTGTATGTCCATGATATCATGTTGATAACTTGTCCATGCTACATATACTCAAAGCTTACTACATAAGTCTTCCACACATGCTACTTACCATATGTTGTCATCAATGAAAAACATATAGTCAACACTGAATTGTTGACAAATCTCCAACAATCTCCCCCTTTGGAATTGATGGAAACATATGGAATGAAAAACACCACCAATCCAAATGACCAATTATTTTATAACATTCTCCATTTCCTCATCAAAAATCCCCCAAGGATGAATCCTCCATCTGCTGCAATATTCTTTAATATTCTCCATTTCCTCAACTAAACTACTTCCATGACTGAAAACTACTCCCTCTTGCTACTATATATTACTACTCCTTAATTCTGTATGTACTCCCCCTTTGATTTTTTTTTCATGACTATATACTACTCCCCCTTTGACATCGATGGCAAAGGGTGCCAAACTTTTAAGCTCTGGTACTACTCCTAAAGTAGAGTAGTCAATCATCCATCAGTCACTGAGGACTGATGCTCTTTCCACTTTTTTAATGAAGAATCAAGGAAGGGAATTACTCCCAGCTTCTCCCTCAAATACTCAAAAGTATCCTTTGGTAAGGGCTTTGTGAATATATCTGCTAGCTGATTCTTTGTACTCACATAATCCAATTTGACTTCTTTCTCTACCACTTTCTCTCTTAGGAAGTGATACTTAATCTCTATGTGCTTTGTCTTTGCATGCATCATAGGATTCCTTGACATGTTAATAGTGCTAGTGTTATCACAATGAAAAACAATAGGATAATCAATCTAAATTCCAAAATCATTTATCATCTATTTGATCCAAACAATTGTAGAACAATTCAAGGCTGTTGCAACATATTTTGCTTCTGCTGTTTACTGAGAAATACAATTCTTCTTCTTGCTTGTCCAAGTGACAAGTCTATCACCAAGAAATACTGCTCCTCCTAATGTGCTCTTTCTATCATCCATGCATCCTACCCAATCTACATCTGTATACACATTAAGCTCAACATTCTCTGAATTAGGATACCATAGACCATAATCTATAGTGCCCTGCAGATATCTGAATATTCTCTTTACTACCATGAGGTGACTTTGTTTAGGCTCTGCTACAAATCTTCCATTTATGCCAACTACATTAGAAATATTAGGTCTAGTTTGAGTAAGATATATGAGTTTACCAATCATAGACTTATACAATGTTATATCTACTACTAGAGAATAATCTTCTTTTGTAAGCTTGCATCCTGTTATCATAGGTTTACCCAATGGCTTGCAATCATCCATCTTGAACTTCTTCAATATTTATTTCACATACTTAGACTGATTAATGAAAATACCTTTCTCTATCTATTGTACATTTAATCCCAAAAAGTATTTGATATATCCAATCATGTTCATCTCAAACTCACTTTGCATCTCCTTAGCAAATTCTACACTAAGTTTGTCATTATCCCCAAAGATAATGTCATCAACAAATATAGCTACAAGTAGTAAACCTTCATATGTCTATCTGATAAATAGATTACAATCTATTGTTCCTTTCTTGAATCCAATTTTTGTTAGATATCCATCAAGTCTCTCATACCAAGCTCTAGGGGCTTGCTTAAGTCCGTAGAGGGCTTTCTTCAATCTGTATACCATATTAGGCTTGTTTGATAGGGTGAATCCTTCTAGCTGCTCAATGTATACTTCTTCCTTTAACTCTCCATTCAAGAATGCTGACTTAATATCCATCTGATAAACTTTGAATTTTTTGAATGTCGCATAAGCTAGAAATAATCTAATAGCTTCTAATATTCTCATAGGTGCAAGTGTGTCTAAATAATCAATACCTTCTCTTTGCGCATATCCCTTTCATGCTAACCTTTCTTTATTCCTTACTACTATTCCATCTTCATTCATCTTGTTTCTGAATATCCACTTTGTTCCAATCACATTCTTATCACTAGGTCTTGGGACCAGTTCCCAAGTATCATTCTTGATAATCTAATCTAGTTTTTCTTTCATAGAATCATGTCAATCTGAATCATTACATGCATCTTCAACACTTAAAGGTTCTATCTGAGATAGTAAACATACCACTTCATTTCTTGCTGAACTCTTTGTTTTTGATCTTGTTGTGACTTTATTGCTCTGATCTCCAATGATTTCATCCTTAGAGTGATATCTAGATGTAAACTTTGGAGCTTTAGGTGATAATGTCTCATCTTCCTTCTGAGTTTCTTCTTCACTTATTTTAGGATCATTGAATAATACATCAATACTGTCAAACATCTCTTCAACAACTATCTCACTAGTGGAAGGAATGGGTTCTTCAATCATAGGTGCATAATCATGATAGCTTTCTTGAATGATAAAATTTTCATCAAACTTAACATGAGCACTTTCAATGATCTTCTTCAATCTCAAATTAAAACATCTATAAGCTTTGCTTCTAGTAGAGTAACCAAGGAAAATACCTTCATCACTTCTTGCATCAAAATTGCCTATTGTTTCATCCCTCTTGATGTAGCACTTGCTTCCAAATATTTTGATGTATTTCACTATGGGAACATTGCCAAACCATAGCTCATAAGGTGTCTTGTCTACGCCAGGCCTCAATCATATTCTATTGATGGTATAGACTATTGTATTGACTGCATCTCTCCAATAGGTGTGTGCAACATTTCCTTCAATCATGATGGTGCACGCTGTATCAAAGATTATCCTATTCCTTCTCTCTGCAATCCCATTCTGCTAATGGGTTCCAGGTGCACTCAATTATCTCTTTATGCCATGTTCTTCGTAGTACTCATAAAATCTATCAGAGGTGAATTCTCCTCCTCTATCTAGTCTTAGACATTTTATCTTTAGTCTAGATTCATTCTCAACCTTAGCTTTGAATATTTTGAACTTCTCAAGTGTTTCTGATTTATCTTTCAAGAACGCAACCCACATCATTCTAGAATAATCATCAATGAACAAAATGAAATACCTTTCACCATAGTATGATCTTGTTTGAGTTGGTCCACATAGGTCTGTATGAATCTAATCCAACTTGTTCTCCACTAAATTATGCTTGCTCTTGAATGAATTCCTCACATGCTTTCCCATCACACATTCCCTGCAAATAGTATCAACTAGCTTTTCTATGCTAGGTAGATCTCTTACTACCTTCACATTTATTATCTTTACTATGTTATCAAAATTGATATGACATAGTCTTTTATGCCATAGTCAACTATCATCTATTTTAGCAACAAAACAACTTGCCTGTGAGTTAAGCTGAAAAACATTACCTTTAGTCTTTGAACCTGATGCAATCATTACACCATCCTTGTTGTTAATGATGCACTTGTTGTCTTTGAACTCCAATCTATAACCTTTTTCAAGAAACTATCCAACACTAAGATGGTTATGCTACAAACCATCTACATAAAGAACATCATTAGTGTTGTTCTTTCCATCCAATGTGATAGTTGTAATACCCCAAAAATGGGCTATAAGTTCATTAATCTCCTACATCTTCAATTCGAATGAAATTGACATCAAAGTCCTAACCTAAGGCACATCTAAACATCATCGAATCATAATTGATTATCTTAAATTCTACATCAGGGAATATTCCTAGCAATATTCCTAATCATCATAATTATCTTTAATTTTATAATTATTTGGCAATAAATCACATTTATCCTAAAGTTTGATTAATTGAATATTTTTCATATTTAATTAATTAGATTTAATATTTGCCACTTAATTGTTTAATTAAATTTAATTCTATCTATTATTAATTGTATTATTTAATTTTGACAATAAATCAAAATTCCTATCTTTAATTGATTAAATTCTTATTTAATTAATTAAAGCATGTTGTCATTATTTAATGATATAATTTTTAATAAAAGTTTGATAAAATAGTTAATTAACCCATAAATTAATTATTTTATTTCAAAAAGCAGTTAAGTTGGAAATAAATCACTTTATTATTAAATTAATTCATAATTAAAACATGCACAATCATAAAAGCAGACAACTGTCAATTATCAATTAAAGCTAAACTCTATTTTGAGTTAAAACTTAGTTTTTGCATGTTTTTGTGAGTTAATTATCTTTTATTTAAAAATAACTCAAAAATCAACCTGAGTTATTTGAGTGATTTATGGCTTTTTTTTCATGCACCTCCAAAGCCTTGGATTTCTATAAAAACAAGGCTCATCTCTTCATAATTCATATCTCAATCATCTCTCAAATTTGCATCCAAGCATCTCATATTTTTGCACAATCATGCTGGAGAATTGGAGGCTAAGGAATCAACTTGCGAATTGAAAGCTTTGTGAGATCAATTTCAATTGCATAGTTTTTATATCTTAGCATAGAATTTTATAGTTTTCATATCATTGTTAGATCATTTAGCATCCATTTCATATCAATTTATCAGTCTTATTGCATAGAAAATATCAAAAATATAGATTAATTGCATTCAATTTCATATCTAGATCAATTGCATTCAAATCCTTCATTTAGGTGTCGTCTAGGTCACTGATCTCGATAATAATTTGAGAACATTAATCTCGCACCTACTAGAAGGCAGTAAATCGCTTGGTTAGTTTAGATTTCAATTTTGCATGATTTTGATTTTTGCTAACCTCTAATGTTTTACTGAGTGTTGTGTCTACAGATCAGGTACAATTTTCACACACACATTTTTGACACCCATCGTGGGGCCTTGAGCCTCATTCTCTTCATTTTTATCTAATTTTATATATTTTTGGCATCACTTTTTCATCATTTTTGCGCAAACAGGAAAAATGCCGCTTACGAGCAATCTAACACCGCTTACGAGAAATTTGATCATGCCTACAAGCAATCTATTCACGCCTACGAGCAATTTGTTCACGCTTACAAGCATTCTGCTCACGCTTACAAACATTCTGCTCACACCTACAAGCATTCTGCTCACGCATGTGATAGTTTCAGTCATGCATCTGACAGTTTCAGTCACGCATCTGCCAGTTTCAGTCACGCATCTGACAGTTTCAGTCACGCATCTACCATTTTCAGTCATGCATCTGCCAGTTTCAGTCACGCCTATCAGTATTTAAATCATGCCTGTGAGTATTTAAATCATGCCTGGGCACATTTCAGTCACGCCTATGAGTATTTAAATCATGCTTGGGCACATTTCAGTCACGCCTATCAGTATTTAAATCACGCCTATTTCAGTCACGCCTGTGCTCATTTCAATCATGCCTATGCCTATTTTGATCATGCTGGCTTTCTGTTTTCTAATTTATTTTTTTTGAAAATTTTGGTGTTTTCAGAATCCGTGCCACTCTGGAAAACTGGCACCCATTTTTTTTGTGAAATTTTCACATATGGTATTGAAAGTTTAAGTGTGATATATCATTGGAAAGCTCTTTCTAAGCCAAATCCAAGCATGTTGATTTCATTTTCAAATGTTGCCATTTGATCACAGAATTTGCATATTTGTACTTTTAGATTATTGATTTCTAACGCTTACAGTTTGTTGTTGATTTGTCTTGATTTTGTACTTTCAGACGTGTGCTAAATTCTGGATTGTAGAGCGTTGGATCTAAAGTATTCTTCTCAAGCTAATAATATTTCAATTTGGACTTAAAATAAATCTCTCACGTGTCAAACTTGTGTGCATCTTTTCATGCTTTTGATCTATTTTCTACACACTTGCATAATTTGATACTAGGTTGTGATCCCTTAAGGATTCATTAAGTAGTCTTAGAATACGTGTGATAGATCTTGATTGCTATCTTGGGTTATTGGACTCACTAATCCACCGGCCCCTCATTTTCACCTCGTGGTTGCAATCTCAGCGCCATAAAAGGGAGGGGTCAACAGGACAGAAGCGTTAAGTGTTCCACTTGGCAACCCTTTTGTGCTTTTAGGAACTCACTTGTTTTCTAAGTTGGGGACTCATTTTCAGCTTGTGTGAGGTGTTAAGTGTTCCACCTTGTAGACTCATCTCATATTCTCTTTAAGCATTAAGTGTTCCTCTTTTTGCTTTTTGGGTACTTTTGGTAGATTTGCTTTTGGGAATATATCTGTGCTCACATAGTAATTAGGCCCTATGAACACTATTCATGATTCTTGAGAGATTGGATTCCCAGCAAAATCCTTCTTGATGATAGAATCCTTGTAGGTAGGGAGGATACTTAGTGCATTTCACATTCAACTTGGTTAGTGAGTCTTCTCTTATTGATCGACACATTCTCTCTCCGGAGAGGTTGATAGATCACGTGGGGTTGATATCACAAGCTTTGGTGAATCAAAATTAGTTAGTGCATCTTCTCTTATTGATTGATACATTCTCTCCTCGGAGAGGTTGATAGATCATGTGGAGTTGATATCATAGACCTTGGTGGAACAAAACTTTGTCTTAGCGTGTCGGATTAATCTGCTTGCTTTGTTTGGGTTAAAAGTGAAAAGGTTTCAAAAACCTTAGATCTGGAGCCAAGTCCCCTTGTGGTATAAATCTGTGAGTCACCTTTAGAGAGTGTTAACCATAGCGGACAATCCCTTCATAGGGAAAACTGCATTGACAGAACCTCAAGTGGTCATAGCCATTTTCACCATGGTAGTGATAGCCGCTATATAAATGTCCTTGTGGAAGAAATCTCCACAGGTATGGTTCATTGTTGGGTTGTCAGATCTCCCTAGCAGCTCTTGAAGATTAAGTTCTCGGACTGTGTCAAAACCCTAGTGCGCTAGGATTGGAGTTCACCCCTTTGAATCATAAAAGATGCAGAGTCAAACCATTACTAAAAACCCTAGAGAGGCCAATTTTTCATTCTCAGGTATATGTGTGTTATTGCAAAACTTTTCAGAACATACCCAATTAGTAATCTCAGGGATTAGCACAATTTGGTCACTTGATTGTTCATGCGCAAGGTTGCTTTTTCCCTTGTTCATTGTTTTCAGACGTGCTTGGAATCACTTGCTTGCTATTCTGCGTGCTTATTTATCTACTTGGCTATTAAAAATGATCAAATCTGGTATAACCTTCAAAATCTGGACAGTACAATTTGCAAACAATCCAAAATTGAAGACCTTAAATTTTGCAAAAATTGATGTAAAATATTTCTGGAGTCAAAAGTCGTTTCAAGAAGTCAAAATCTTGCAACTGTCGTATGAGTTTTTCAACTATCGTTTCATTGCTACCCAACTATCGTACAAATCTGCAGAGTGTCATTTGGCAAAATTTTGAAGAGTTGTCAGAAAATTATCAGAATTGCTAGATATTTAGCTTTTTCAACCTATTTCCAGAATCTATCAAACAAATCACTGTGTCAAGAATAGAGCAATAGCTATTGAGAATCAGTACACATGTCTCAAAGAATCAGTACACAAGAGGAAGAAGCTCTAATCATTGCTATGATGAAGTAGCTGCAAGCTATGCGAGTTGAACTTAACAATCTTAAGAAAGAAAAGGAACCTAAAGAGTTCTCCATGGAAGCTCTATACTCTTTTCCATTTGATAAAGACTTGTACATGTCACCATGCCCCCAGAAAAAATTTGAGCAATATGATACCTCTTCCATGGAGAGTGACACATCTAGCTTTGGAGACTATGATGACTATGACGACAGACAATGTAATGATACCTATGACACCTCTGTTCCTAAGAGTCCTCCTCATCGTTCATTCCTGCTTACTACAAATGGGCCATCACATTGGATAGATCATGATGGTGATCCATATGATTCTGATTTTGAAAGAGATTTTGATGGCTTTTGTGGACAATACCTTGATGATGATCCATCTACTACTGCTGAGGACTATAAAATACATTGTGCTAGCTTGAAACGTCAATACTATACAGATCTCCCCTCTAAGAACTCTCAGGCTGAAAATAGAGATTATCTTCTCAAGCAAGGTCATGTTAATGTTGAACCTTTGTCTAGTGATGGTTCCCTTCCATCCCCTACTTCCTCCAATACCCGTACATTTCTTAAAGCTTCCGAGTCTTTCAAATCTTTCACAGAACCTTCATCCGACACAAGCCCTAATACTTTTCATATAGTTCCTTATAGTTATCCTCCAGGGCTACCTCTTAAAGAAACTCAAGCTAACCTTCACTTGGCTGCAAATACTTTCAATAATGCTAAACCTAAAGAGCCTAAGCCTTCATACGCTGCAATGCCTACTTCAGCTAGTCCTTCACCATCTCTTCCAAAGTCTTCCATACAATCCCAACATGCTTCCTTGTCCTTAGAAGTGGCTCCATGTCAAGAGGACTCTGAAAATGATGAAGAAAAGAACATAAAGAAAGATCAAGATCAAGAACCCTGCATGTCATCCAATCCCTTCCGCGATGTCTCTTATCCGCTTCATGGTTCTTTTGATCCTACACACCCTTTCCAATGCATTCCACCACGTCTTAAGTCTTCTCCTAAGCAAGATCAAGCTACTACTCACACTGTTGAGCTTATTGACAATCAAAATGACCTTACTACACTTGCACTTTCCAAAGATGATACTTCCATTAAGGTTGGTAAAAATAGTGTTGTTACTTCCAATGTTAAGCCTATTGACAATCAAGAGAAAAATTATGCGCTTATGCTATCCGAAGATCCTTGTCAAGATCAAAGTCTTTCATCTTCTTGTTCTACCACTCCATGTTCACTTCCACTTTCTACTCTTCCTAAGTCTTTGCAAGCTTTGAACAATCCTATCAAAGAAGGTGCTCATATTCAAGATGTCCATGATTCTATTGAAAATTCTAATGCTCACTCTAAAGATGTTGATATCCTTGGTTGTCATATAGATGCTGATGAACTTATTGATTATCCTTTTGCATCTTCCACTTCCATCCTTGGACCTCTTCCACCACTACTAAGGGCTTCATGTCTTCCTTCCATCTTGGGTCCTTATGTCCCTTCACTTTCCCCTCCTAACTCTCCTGATTCACCATCCATCTTGGGTCCTTACATACCTCCATCTCCCATCTTTCCTCAAGATCAACATAGATGCATACCCTTGAATCCTTTTCATCCACCCACCCATCTAAACTAGTCATATCCTCCCTCTTCCACAAATCCCAAGTCTTTTGGATGTAACTTGAATGTTCAATACAAGAAAAAGAAGCAATGTAAGAATCTATCAAAAAAAGAAGATCACCATGTCTCCTCTAATCGACACGGAGGCATAAAGTCAAAAGAGATATCTAAGAAAAAAATTACAAGACAAGTATGGGTTCCAAAATCCATCATTGAAGATATTCTCTCTAGATCATCAAAAAGAAATAAAAAGCCTATGGCTATATGGATTCCAAAGTCTCTCTTGAAAGAGTCTGGTGTTGATAAAAAAGTGAAATTGACATTCAAGCTTCCAAAGGCTTCCACTTCATCTGCCTCCAAAAATATTCTTCCATTCCATGGGCCTAAACCACAACCTCTACTAAACATTCGCCATATTCCTTCACGTATTCCTTCATTCACGTTTCCTCCACCCTCTCACCACCCTTCAAGGTGTGTGTTTATGTTGATCTTGCCTTCCTTTCCATCTACCCTTTCACACTCCTTCCATTCATTAACCTTCTACCTTCTATCATTTTTCCTCATTTGCCTATTCCTCCTATCTTCCAACCTCACTTGCTTTACATAAAACCCTATCTTCCATTTTTCGCTTCCATGTTCCTTTCCCTATCAGCAACTTTGAGCATATCATTTTGAATCCTTGGCATATCATGGTTTATCCTTTCAAGGAGCATTATCTAAAAATCTTTCCTTCTTCCAAAAAAAATTAAAAAAAAAGAAAAAAATTGAAAATGTGCCTTGGTGAAAACCTGGAAACAGGCACCTTGGTAGCAAAAGTAAAGAGAAATAAATTCATCCTATGGTGAAAACCACTCCCTTGTGGTGCCTTGGATAAGTACCATGATGAAAACCTGGCAATCAGGCATCATGCGTAGTTCTTCTACATATTTCATCTATTCCATCTTCTCTCTTTGATCTTGACAATGTTAATCTATACATGAACATTTGGCTATCTTGTGAGCTATCTTATGATGATCTTGCTTTCATTCCCTTCCTATTTAGCCTTCATATCTATCTTCCTCCATTCATTTTCACCTATCGCTATCCTTTTCCCCTTTGGTCTTGATCTAATATAGAAAGAAAGAAAGAGTAAAACATAGTGCTATGAAGCCTCTTGACATGTCTACTCTTTTGGACTACATCCTTTCCTTCTTTGGCATTATGCTTTTATGACTTATCCTATGCTGGCCTTTTATTGCTTGTCCAAATGCGCTTTACATGATAATTTTTCCCTAGCTTGAGTATTCTTGAGGAGTTTTCCCTTGAGGATTTCTTCCCTTCATTAGCTTTCATTCTCTTATCTTCCATCTCTTCCACCAGCTTGCCAATCCCTCTTGTTCTCCACCTTGCTAGACATTGGGACTACATGATATAATCTTGCTTGGGAGTTTGCAATGGAAAAAGATGCTATCAAGTATACCAAGTATCAGAACTAGTATCAGAACAATTATCAAAATCATTATTAGAATCAGTATCAGAATCAATATCAGAACTAGTATCAGAACAATTATCAGAATTATTATTAGAATTAGTATCAGAATCAGTATCAGAACTAGTATCAGAACAGTATCAGAACTAGTATCAGAACCAGTATCAGAATAATTATCAGAACCAAGTATCAGAACCAGTGTCAGAACAAGTATCAGAACCAATATCAGAATAATTATCAGAACCAAGTATCAGATCAAGTATTAGAATGCCTACAGGGGCTACACCTTTTGCTTTAGTTTATGGGTCTGAAGTGGTACTGCCTATTGAGGTTGAAATCCCATCACTCAGAATCAGAATGCATGGACTTGTCACTGATGAAGACTACAGAGTGTCTAGGTTACAAGAACTTGGACTACTAGATGAGCGCAGACAAGCAGCATATGATCATCTCAGAGTATATCAGAAGAGAATGTCTAGAGGCTACAACAAGAAAGTCAGACAGAGAATTTCAGGTTGGTGATCTAGTCTTGAGAGAAAATCCTAAAAATCAATCCCATCGAGAACGCAAGGGGAAGTTCGAACCCAACTGGCTGGGTCCCTTTGTCATCACTGCTACTTTTGGCTCTGGTGCCTATCAACTCTCAATGATTGAAGGAGAATAGCTCTAAGAACCAATCAACGTTCTCCATCTGAAGAAATTCTACGCCTAAGGCATTTAGTGCTTGGTAAATGTCCTAAAAAAATCTTAAAAATTAGAAAAAGTCCTGAAAAAATGAACATCTTGGTGAAAACCTAGCAATAGGCACCTTGATGATTCGCAAAAAAATCAAAAAATATCAAAAATTTAAAAAAATTAAAAAATAAAAAATACAAAAAAAGAAAAAAAGAAAAAGTGCCTTGGTGAAAACCTGGAAACAGGCACCTTGGTAGAAAAAATAGAATCTCTACCAAGATGGTGAAAACCTGGCAAATGGGTGCCACTTGTTCCAAATGCTCCATCTATCAGTGCAATCTTGGTCTTTCCTAGCTTTCAGTCTTGCTTTAGTTTGTACATATCTCCCGATTTGTTTCTGCATTTCCAGTTTTCAATAAGTCGGTCTGTACACCAACCAGCTCAAGCGTCTGTATCCTATCAATGTTTAACACTTGGGGGCAATCAATGTCATATCCTATGGTCTCCCATGTATCTTAGATAGATCATATCTAATCAGAGTCCTTTGAAGCTTCATTTGAGTCAGTTAGTCAGTCTTGTCTCTAGAAAGGATTTTGCATCTACAACAACGCAATCAAACATCAAAACTCAACTAAAAACAATCTATGCTTTTTACATGCTTTTATCTCCTTGTATGCTTATTGATTCACATTGAGATTTTTGCATATTGTGTCCTTTCGAGCTCTTCGATGATGTCCTTTATAGAATTTAGAGGGTGATGACTGGGGGCATAATATTTTCTTTGTCTTCTGCTTGTATGTGAAATCTTATAACTTTGGAAATTCTGGATTGAAATGGTGTCCGACTATGAGAGCCTCTATCTTGAATTGGATGGCCATGCGTACCTCAACCATTGATACCTAGACAATTCAAGGAAGTTTGATCTAACTATTGTCTTTTTGAGTAAATTCTTTCTCCTACTGTGAAACACGATCTTGCCTAAGGAGGTGAACAATAAAGGGTCACTACGGGTAATTCACACTAGATTTAGAATGATCTTTTGATTGTTTGATGTGTATGTTAAATGCAAGGCATACTCAGGTCATCATGACGTTTATGTTTTGATGCTTGTACAAATTGCTATATCAAAATGGACATGATATTCAGGTCATCCTGGCGTTTGTGCCTTGATGCTTATATCTAATCTGACATTCCAAAAACAAAATCAATATTCATATGTCCATGGTTGTTTGACCAGTGGGGGTTGTATTGATTCTTGCGCATACAAATCAATATTCATTTGTCTATGGTTTTTTTAGCTAGTAGGCATTGTATTGATTTATTCGGTTACCTAAAAGTTCAATGATGATAACAAATCGACACATGATAAGTGAGTAGGTCCTAGGTCCTAGGGTTGCATTATCATTCTGCATGTTTCTTTGCATTTTTCATCTTTGCATGATCTCACAATGGCTAAATAAACTTCGAAGCTTAAATGATTCTCCACTCGCATCTTCCAATCTAACAAGAGCTGAATCCCACATGAAGGTTCCTCCAATGAAATAGCAAGTAGAATCCTTTTTCGGGATCAAAATTCAAATCTGAGATCATTCATATTATTAACTACTTGCATATTTGACCTTCAATCATCACATAAATCCAGTATTCAACTTAACTGATTATCTAACATCAAACTATCAAAATTTCAACTTGGTCAACCATGGTGAACTCATGGTCAAACCTAGTCAACCTTGGTCTCCAGGACCTCTAAATGATGCAAAATGCGCTCTTGAACATGTATAACCACTTTTACCATCAATCAACATGCTTCTGAGCTCTCAACGCTGACTTTTCTTGTCAGATTTCAATTTTAATCCCAAAGGGGGCATGGTATTGCACATCAATTCAAAGTCTGTAAATCAAAATTCTATCGATCAAGTCTATCAATATCTTTCATCAGTGATCAAGACAAACAATCACGTCTAGTTATTGATTCATCAAAAGTCCTCATCGCTCGGGGAAAATCTATCATCACTTGGGGCATATCAGATTCATCGATCCATATCAATCTGGTATTCTCTTAATCTTGTAATCTGTATCAGTTTTTGCAACCATCAGATCATAGTGTTCTTTCCTTGGTTCTTCGGCAACTGAAGGGTTTGGATGTGATACCTGCTAGTTATGCTAAGACAATCGAGTCTAGAACGGGTCACTCACTTCTTATCAATCCTAAGGTTTGGAATCAGGTGTTTTGACACTCTTTCACAATCAATGGTTCATTGCTGCTATAGTGAACATTATCTCTAGTCATTCAGGACCTATTATCTCCATATCAATTCAATATCAATCAACTCCTATCTCAATATCTTTCAATCAGTTTCTATCTTGAGACCAGTTTATCTTTTGAATTAGTTTCATATCTCTATCAAACACAGACTATCTTTGAACCACTGCACTTCACACAGTAATTCAAAGAGGGGCAAAATGTAATACCCCAAAAATGGGCTATAAGTTCATTAATCTCCTACATCTTCAATTCGAATGAAATTGACATCAAAGTCCTAACCTAAGGCACATTTAAACATCATCGAATCATAATTGATTATCTTAAATTCTGCATCAGGGAATATTCCTAGCAATATTCCTAATCATCATAATTATCTTTAATTTTATAATTATTTGGCAATAAATCACATTTATCCTAAAGTTTGATTAATTGAATATTTTTCATATTTAATTAATTAGATTTAATATTTGCCACTTAATTGTTTAATTAAATTTAATTCTATCTATTATTAATTGTATTATTTAATTTTGACAATAAATCAAAATTCCTATCTTTAATTGATTAAATTCTTATTTAATTAATTAAAGCATGTTGTCATTATTTAATAATATAATTTTTAATAAAAGTTTGATAAAATAGTTAATTAACCCATAAATTAATTATTTTATTTCAAAAAGCAGTTAAGTTGGAAATAAATCACTTTATTATTAAATTAATTCATAATTAAAACATGCACAATCATAAAAGCAGACAACTGTCAATTATCAATTAAAGCTAAACTCTATTTTGAGTTAAAACTTAGCTTTTGCATATTTTTGTGAGTTAATTATCTTTTATTTAAAAATAACTCAAAAATCAACCTGAGTTATTTGAGTGATTTATGGCTTTTTTCTCATGCACCTCCAAAGCCTTGGATTTCTATAAAAACAAGGCTCATCTCTTCATAATTCATATCTCAATCATCTCTCAAATTTGCATCCAAGCATCTCATATTTTTGCACAATCACGCTAGAGAATTGGAGGCTGAGGAATCAACTTGCGAATTGAAAGCTTTGTGAGATCAATTTCAATTGCATAGTTTTTATATCTTAGCATAGAATTTCATAGTTTTCATATCATTGTTAGAATCTTCATTGTTAGATCATTTAGCATCCATTTCATATCAGTTTATCATTCTTATTGCATAGAAAATATCAAAAATATAGATTAATTGCATTCAATTTCATATCTAGATCAATTGCATTCAAATCCTTCATTTAGGTGTCGTCTAGGTCACTGATCTCGATAATAATCTGAGAACATTAATCTCTCACCTACTAGAAGGCAGTAAATCGCTTGGTTAGTTTAGATTTCAATTTTGCACGATTTTGATTTTTGCTAACCTCTAATGTTTTACTGAGTGTTGTGTCTACAGATCAGGTACAATTTTCACACACACACAATAGCTCCTCTACCAATGATAGGTTTAGGAGTGTTGTCTCTAAATCTAACCATGCTACCATTGTATTTGTCTAGATGAAAAAATCTATCTTTATCACCTGTCATGTGATGTGAACAACTACTATCTATAATCCAATCTATCCTTATGTCTTTTTGTGAAATCAATGCTAGCTCTTGTTCCTTTTTCTCATCTTCACGATCCATCTCATCATACATCTTTTTCATAATAGAAATGAATCTAATTTCATCTTCAACTGATTCATCATCAGAAACTCCATCACCAGTATAGTAACATTCTTTTGTATACTTAGGCTTGTAGTTAGTTCTTGAATTTCTTAACTCTTGTCGGACACTTAGATGCAAAGTGACCAATCTTATTATATGAGAAACATTTGAAAGGTAACTGACCTTCATACTTTCCTTTCCCCTTTCTTTATTTCTTAGCAATCATAGCAATAATATCATCTATCTCTTTATCTTCATCTTCATCATCAAAATTACCAGAAGTGTTTAAAGATTTCTTACCATGCACTGATGCTTTGAAGGTTGTCTCACTTTTAGGTTTTGTCATCAATCTTGAAATCTCAAAAGCTGAAATTTTGCTGATCAAGGTCTCTCTCTTGAAATTTTTTGTAAGCTTCATTGTCTCATCAAGGATAGTGATCTTGTTTTCATAATCTACTATAAGAGTAGTCATCAAATTATCCATAATGTCTTCCCCTGAGATCTCTCCACCATTATTCCTGATTCCAGCAACTTCTTCATTAATCCTTTGGTTGTAAGCTCTGATGTTTTCTTCAGGTAGCATCTCTAATGCATTGTATCTTTTCTTCCATGTCTTTTTGCATGCATCTTTGCTTGTGTATCTCCTTCAAACATTTCTTCTAGGTGCTTCCATATCTTGTAGGTTGTGTCTACTTTCTTTAACTCTGAAAACTCACTAATAGATAAGGTGTTGATAAGGGCTTCTTTGGCTATTGCATTCTGATGGAACAAATCCTTATGATTTCTAGTAGAATCATCCTTTGCAAGATCTTCTAGAGAGGGGATCTTAATTTCTTTGATAGCCACTTCAAAAAATTCAAAAGCAATGCACTGCAAATGTGTCACCATTTTGTTCTTCCAATCAGGATAGTTTTCTCCATCAAACTTAGGACTGTCTTTTCTAAAGAATACCATCTGATCAAGCTCAAGCTATTGAAATTTATCTCTGAGGCACTTGGCTTTGATACCAATTGTTAGGAATAGTCCCAAGAGATAACTAAGAGGGGGGCGGGGGGGGGGGGGGGGGGGTGAATTGGTTATCTACAAGATTCAATTCTTTATCTAATTTAGTATACTTAAACATTAAGCATAAATACAATGAAAGAACACTTGAACACAACACCAATATTTTGGTTATGGGGAAACTCAAATAGGTAAAAACCTTGGTGGGAATTGACACCCACTAATAAACTGCACTAGTGTATAATGATCCTTGTTAGAAGATCTTACAACCCTATTAGGAGTTGATCTTTACAATACAATAAGTACAGTGACCTAGTCAAAGGTCAGACCCTGTTACAAGTCTTTTATGATTGATCCTATTAGACGTGAGGATGCACTATCCGAGAGCTCACTACTTAAAGGGGTGAAGGCTACAACCTTCTAAATAACATATACAAACTCTATATGGATCTTGGTGAACTATGAGGTAGACCTGTTGTCTTGATCATTTGCAATCTATAGCATATTCTCTTTACTTGGTCACATAGACCTTTTGCTAATGGCTCAACACTTTGCACTCTCATCTCTGCTCTTATCTTTCAACTCTGAACCATACCTTAGCAATAAAAAATGACTGCCTATAAATATCTTCTCTCTAAATGATATAATCAAGTCTTCCTATTAGAACCACCTTGAAATCATATTAGAGAAACAATAAAACTTTCCAATAACATTTATGTTAGCTCTACTAAGAATGCAACACAATCTAGGACCTATCCAAATTAATAGGATGTAGACACACGCTACATACTATCAGCTCTATCAAATTAACTGATACATTCTTTTCAAGCTGAATTACATCATGCGCTCTTAACCAAAAATTCATAACACTTCTCCAATCACTAATTAAAGCATGCATACCATGATGATAAGCGCAACTCCTATACCAATATAATCTCTATTGGTTCTTCTGGATAAACATAGGAAACTGTAACTGGTGGATAGTGACTTCATAACTTCACTTCTACTGCACATCAAACTCTACGTCCATGAATGGAGGAACACTAACATGTCTCCACCACATATCCAAAGGTGCAAGGCTCCATGATAACTATACAAACAATCACTCATAGAACACTACCTATAACTCTGTCAGGAACACTATTGACATAAGCTAGTAGATAACTATCTGTATAAACAATTAACATCTGCATCTATGATATCATGCTCATAACATGTCCATGCTACATATACTCAAAGCTTATTGCATAAGTCTTCCACGCATGCTACTTACTATATGTTATCATCAATGACAAACATATAGTTAGCATTGGCTTGCTGGCAAATCTCCAACAATTTCATCAATCTCGGATATACTACTATCGCAGCTTCTAAGTATACAATGTAGGAGGTCATGTAAAAATGAGGATCACTCTTTACTATGACCAATTGCTGGTCTAGGTTATCACTGAGAATAGATGCATAGTCAAGATGATGTAGGGGAATCCAAGGTTAAGGTAAGGGCATTCTTTGTCCTCAGTGAAACTGCATGAGGTGTTTGTATTTTTGCCGGTGTTACTCGATTGTAGCCTTGACCGACAGCCTCAGTCATTGAAGGAAGCTCGGTCACTGAGGGAACTTAGTAGTCTTTGGCACTTGATGAAAGTGTTACTTGGTCATGCTTATGGTGCTTAGTCGACATTGGTGCTCAGTGATGCCTGGCGTGCTTGGTTAATTCATTGTTGCTTGGTAGTTCTGGCTTACCGACTAGAGTTCTGTGTGATTTGTTGAGCTGACTTGGTGAATTTATTGTCGGTAGATATTGTTATCGGCCAACATGCTGAATTAAATGTTTGTATAAAATTGTAAGCCGACTTGTATGACATTTAATTATTTATTTGGGGAGTTAAGGGTTTCATCTAGCCGACTTGTGGCCGATGACTAGTATTTATAGGATTTTTGGGTAGATGTTTAGGGAGGATAGAAGGGGAGATCCAAGGTTCATTAGGGATCATAGAGGTTCATGACTTGGAAGACTTAGTAATTCAGATATGAGGTTCTGAAAGCTGGAGTTGGAAAAGTTGTGGAAAAGATCTTGTATGATCTTACAGATTAGATGATTATTTGATAGTTGTTTGTAGTAGAGCTAGTGGTTTGCATACTTGGAGACAAGGAGATTTCTTGGAGGCTTGTGAGCTCAAGTTTAGATCTGCCTTAGGGTTTCCATTAACTTTTGATTGTCTTCAGAGCTGAGCTAGCTAAGATTGTATTGGATCTATTTGTGGATCTTGCGGTATTATTTCTATTTATAATTGGCCCTAACTCAGAAGGCCTTATAGTCAGGCATGTTAATACAAATTACTTGCAATAGTTATTATGTTATCTATTGTGTTGATTATTCTACTATGTAATTCTATTGGCTACAAGGTTTGGACTACCCCTCATTGGATCCACCATCCTTGACTACTTCAGGTGGTATTAGAGCTAAGGTTTGTTCCTATGGGAGTTGATAGTTGATCTTGTGAAGATAAGGTTAACCTAGCAAGGTTGATCTTATGAATTTGATCCTATTGGAGTAGAGATTGTGCACAATTTGGATTGTAGATCTAGAGCACTAAACTTGTGGATCTTTCCCTAGTTGTTTGTTCAAGGTGGTAGGTTGAGATCTAACTTGTACATAACTTGGAGATTGCCACAAGGTGGTTGGTGAGGGTTTGTTGCAGAGGGTTTTTTTATATCTTTAAGGATCCTCCGAGAAGATTGGACCCTAGAGCTATTGTAGATCTTTGTGATGCTATAGAATCAAAGATTTTTGATAAAGTCAGATTGGATATTAGATCTGAGATAGAATTAATGAAGAATGACATGGTCACCGAGATCGTGAGAGCTGTTGTTGTTGTACCTCAAAATGTTGGTACTAAAGATGGCTATGAAGAAGCTGCTGAAGAATTTGAAACTACTGGATCTAGTGGTGATGACCAGAGGAGTAGATCTAGTGGAGACAGAACTACTCGATTGCATAGATCTGGAGCTTGGTCCAGTAGTAGTTACCAAATGGAATTTTCTACTTTCTCTAGTACTTTGAAGCCCGACAATTTGATTGATTGGATTGGTGAACTTGAAGATTTCTTTGAGCTGGAAGAAATTGAAGATCCTCTTCAGGTGAGATTAGCATAGACAAAGTTGAAAGGACATGTTTCTCTTTGGTGGAAAAAACTATAAAGAGATAGAGAAGATGAAGGTGAAACAAAGATCAATCGGTGGAGGTTGATGGTGACTAAGTTGAAAGCTAAGTTCATACCTTTTGACTATGATCTTGACTTATTTAAGAAGTTGTATAATCTGAAACAAAAGGATTTATCTATTGAAGATTATACCGAAGAGTTCTAAAAACTTACTATTCGGTCTAGACACCAAGAGCTTGGTAAGGAAAAGGTAGATCGGTATGTGAATGGTCTGAGATTCAAAATCCAGGATGAGGTTGGTATGTTGAATATTGATTCTGTTGAAGATAATTATCAGTATGCTTTGAAGGAAGAAGATAAGTTGAAGAGGAAACAACATAGTAATCCCTGAGGGAAAGAAAATATTGATCACTCAGTGAACGATAAGCTAACTGATGCAAAAGATGAACAAAAACCTGTGGAACCCAAGAAAAAGATAGGTAGAGTTATCTTTAAGGGTACTTGCTATAATTGTGGAGAGGAAGGACACCATTCTTTTGAGTGTACATAGAAGGTTGACTAATGAACTATTGTGATGAATGAGAACATTCAGAATGAACCTGAATCAGAGAACTTGCTACTTCAGTGAACATTGCTCAGTACAAAGGAGTAACCTTGTCAGAGGAGTAACATATTTAGAACCTAATGCAAGTTTGAAGGTAAACTCTATGATGTTATTGTTGATAGTGGTAGTACTGATAACCTTGTTGTTGAGGACTTGGTTTAGAAACTTGGTTTGAATAGAATGAAGCATCCTTGCCCTTATAGGATTGGCTAGTCACAAGATGTTCATGCTTTGGAAGTAAGAGAACAATGCTTCATTGATGTTCAAATTGGCTAGTACAAGGATCTTGTGCTATGTGACATTGTGAAGATGAATAGTTGTGATATGTTCCTCTGTAGACTTTGGTAATATGATTACAGAGCTATATATGACTGTGTCAAAAATGTGTTTACTGTTGAAAAGGATGATAAGAAGTTTTCACTCATGCCTTTACTGGATATAATGCTCAGTAGGAGAAGACCAAGTATTGGTAGCTGGGTTGAATTGTGGATCTAGAGAAAATGAATCATCAGTTTGGAGAACCGACCTATATATTTTCAAGAAAAGACTTGAAGAGATAGAGAAAATTGAAGTGGAAAAATTTGCAAGTAGAGAAGGTGGAGGACTTGTATGTGAAGAACCAGTTTGGGATTTACATGCTGAATCCTGGAAGATGTTCTTCTCACATATGAACATATTTTGGAACCTAGGGTGTGTGATGTAGGGGCATCCAAGGTTAAGCTAGGGGCATTCTTTATCCTCGGTGAAACTGCACGAGGTGTTTTTATTTTCCCTAGTGTTACTCGGTTGTAGCCTTGACCGATGGCCTCGGTTATTGAAGGAAGCTCAATCACTGAGGGAACTCAGTAGTCTCTAGTGCTTGGTGAAAGTGTTATCCGATCATACCTATGGTGCTCGGTCAACACTGGTGCTCAGCGATGCCTGGCGTGCTCGGTTAATTCACTGTCACTCGGTAGTTCTGGCTTACCGACTAGAGTTCTTTGTGATTTGTTGAGCTGACTTGGTGAATTTATTATTGGTAGCTATTGTTATAGGCCAACATGCTGAATTAAATGTTTGTATACAATTTTAAGCCAACTTGTATGGCATTTAATTATTTGTCTGGGGAGTTAAGGGTTTCATCCAGCCGACTTGTGGCTGATGACTAGTATTTATAGGATGTTTGGGTAGATGTTTAGGGAGGATAGAAGGGGAGATCCAAGGATCATTGGGGATCATAGAGGTTCATGACTTGGAAGACTTAGAAAATAAAATATGAGGTTTTGAAAGCTGGAGTTGGTGAAGTTGTGGAAAAGATCTTGCATGATCTTACAGATCAGATGATTATTTGATAGTTGTTTGTAGCAGAGCTAGTGGTTTGCATACTTGGAGACAAGGAGATTTCTTGGAGGCTTGCAATCTCAAGTTTAGATCTACCTTAGAGTTTCCATTAGCTTTTGATTGTCTTCAGAGCTGAGCTAGCTAAGGTTGTATTGGATCTATTTGTGGATCTTGTAGAATTGTTTCTATTTGTAATTGGCCCTAACCTAGAAGGCCTTACAGCTGGGCCTGTTAATGCAAATTACTTGAAATAGTTATTGTGTTATCTATTGTGTTGATTATTCTGCTATGTAATTCTATTGGCTACAAGGTTTGGACTATCCTTCATTGGATCCACCATCCTTGACTGCATCACAAACCTATCATGTCTCTCATTTATCATCTCAATGAGAAGGATCATCCATAGCTCTAGTTGGCTTGATTTTTGGAGTCCATACACTTGGCTGATCATAGTGATGGCTACTTGGATATCCTTATTCATGTAGCCTCTCCTCACGTCTATTTTTTCAAGCTTTTACTTTGGTAAAGATTTCTTGAGGTAATCCCTATTCACAACTTTATGGGATAAATGGATGTCTTTATTGTAGAAAGTCATCCCCTTGCCTATTGAAAATCCATAGAACTTGTCTATCCCTTTGGGAAAATGGAAGACATCCTCTATATTATCTGACAAAAGGTCCAACACCACTTCTCCCATACTATTCTTCACCAACCTTTCATCTAGTATGTAGTGGTTCACCAATGTGACTATCAGGTTTGAAGAGAGGATGGACATAGGGTGTGCCATTGCATTCACTAGCAAAGAGTATACTAATGAAGTGCAGTCCTCAGATCTTCCTATTTATTGAGAACATTTCACCAGTTATTCATTCTAGCTGACATTGCTAATGTTAGTGTATGTGATCTTAGAATGCAAGTTCCCCACCTTGGATGGTGCGTGGTAACCCTTGAATTGGTACTTCATAGCGGGGGAGTTCACCTTTTTTGACATTCTACAAAAACAATAGGACATGAATCAATAACCAATACATGGTGTTTAGCAAGAAGTACTAATGAAAAGTAGTAAAAACCAAGCCTGAATGCTCCAGAACGGTAGTTTCAACATTTTGAACCTTCAACCTTCGAAAGTATACAGTCTATTTGAAACGCTGAAATGGAAAAAAGGTCATCATTTAATCATAACTTCAACCTTTCAAAGGGTGAAAGGTGGTGGAGACTTCGATATTTGAAATGCCAAAAAGGTGAAATTGAATTGGACCTAGTTTTTGGGTGACACGTCAACTTTCAGCACTTTGAAGTGTGAGAATTTTTATTGTGTGAAAGGCCAAAATGCTAAAAGTTGGACTTAGTGGAAAATTTTTGGGGTTGGATTCTTTTTGGGACTTTCAGAGTGCGAAAGTTAGAAACTTTTTAGGGTTGACTAACTCAAAAAAAGGAGAAAAAAGGGATAGAGCTTGAAAATGATCTTGAATCGAGTTCAACCACAAACTCAATTAGCCATCTTTTTCACCACTTTTTATCCTCTTTATGAGACATTTGATTGCACATAGACATACATTTATGGTTTTAAGCATATGAACTTATGGTTTCTATGTATATGCTTATATATGTGTGTGTGAACATAAGATGGAATGTGGATACCTCTAAAGACATAATATCTACTTAATTTCATGGACAAGAATGGTGAATATAATAGTTATTCATGTTAATGGATGTTTTCTCTCCTAAGCTATGTTTTGGGTAGTTACCTCCTATAGCCATAGGTTTGCAAGAGTGATAATTAAGACTAACACCTTTTTCCTAATATTGATGATGCGGATATATATGTATATGGTTGGATATGTGTGCATTAATTATCTTGTAGGAGTTGAACATGGATATTCAAGGACCAACATATTAGCACGGGAGTCATCAAACCTAACCGTGATTGCAGAATCTTCGCAAGCAAGCCAATGCTTTCTGTTGCATGCAACACACAGATTTAGTGTGCACTATATTCTGGGATTGTTCATGGTCAATAATGTTTCTGTTATGAAGCTTTATGAGTTGTAACTAATCCTCATTATGAAGTGATCGTAGGTTTAGGAGTTAGTGGTAGTTTCCTTTTAAATAATCAACTATTGTGACTCTTTTGGAGTTAGTCAAACAAACTAGTTTTTAATATAGAACTCTTTCATACTGTTTCAATCAAGTGTAATTGTTTTTATGGATGAATAGAATGATCAGTTCAAGTTTGTAACTTTCATCTTGATTGTACTTTTCATTCACTCATTCAAGGGGGCCCACTTGATGAGTGAATTTCTTTGTTAGTGTCGAGTTCATTTCTTGTTCATTTATATGTTTTTGAACTTTGTTGTTCCTGTAGCTACTGATACTAGAATTAGTAGCTTGTTCCTGCAGCATAGTCAGTTGGAGTAGTTCCTAACTATAATTTCCTACTTTGATTAGAATACATTTGCTTACCAATTTTAGTTTAGTTTTCCTGAAGCATAAGCAATTGAATTCCTTAGATAGGTTTAGAAGGGGAAGTTTGAAGCATATACTTTACAGATGCCATTCCAAGTTTACATCCCTAGTCGATAATTAAATGAGACTAAATAGTGCATTAGGAATCATTTGGGGTGTCCAATACTGAATTAAGTTGTCCATTGCTTTGGGTTTCTGATACCATTTTTGGCACCATTACCGGGGATGGTGTTAATACAAACTAATCGTTGTAGTTGCAGTCTTAGTTTTAATCTAGTATTTAAGTAAGCATTTTTATGCATAGAAGGAGAGATCACCTTGGGAGATTTCTTCCCCATAACTACCAAGGAGAACCATTTGATTTATTTAATCCTCAAATTGAGGAACCACAAAGTGAGAACAAAGAAGAAGAACCCTTTGAAAATCCATTTGCTGATGCTCAGGAACACATATCCTCTTCATCATCTGAAGAATCACTACATTTGAATGACCTATTTGCTGAACCTGAATATCAAGATAATTCACTTGCTCTTGTTGTATATCAACCACCACCACAAGGTCCTCCTCCCAGAATGGCTGCTCAAGCTCCCTTTCCTTTTCCTATACCTCAACAGCAAGGCAACCAAAATCTGAAGAATATACCTACTACTGCACTTCCCAAATTTTATGGCCTCCTAATAGAAGACCCTGAGACCTTTCTCTTTGAATTTGATATTCTTTTCCAGAGTTATGACTATACCACTGATGCCCATAAGCTGAAGTTGTTCCCATCAATTCTAAAAGAAGCTTCTTTGAGATAGTTCATGGAGTTGGGTGCTAATGCTATAGCAAATTGGAATGCCATGCGTACCATGTTTCTTACAAATTACACAGAGTACTGTAGAGGTCAAGATTTGAAAGGTGATGACATTTTTAAAATGTCTCAGAAGGAGGATGAAACACTAGAGGATTATGTATCTAGATTTATGTTCAACCTATAGGGTAATACTCAACACCAGCTAAATGAGGCATCTCAGAAACACCTTTTCTTAAAGGGTGTGAATGACAGAAGTATTGAGGCTCTAGACCTAATGGCAGGAGGTGATATCACACAAAAAGGTTGGGATGACATAAAGAATATATGTCAAAATTACTAAAGGGCCACTTTGAAGAAGGGTAGGGGACTTAGAGACCTACCACATAAGTCCAATGGAGGTTCAGGAGTATCTAAAATGGAGCTATCTAATCTACTATCTGATTTCAAGCAGGACATCATTAATGATGTCACCACTCAGCTAGATAGTATGCAAGAAAGGAGGAAGAAGGAAGAGTTAGATGTTGTGCTTGCTGAGTTCTATTCTCATTGCAGAGAGGGGAAAAGAAACTGTAAATGTAAAATGGTTGCATCTGTGGATGTTAACTCAATGCCCACTGAGTTCAAAGCTATAGATGAGGAAAATGGAGAAGTTTTCTACATTGCTCAAAGGCATCCATGGGCTTAGAGACAAGGTATGCCTCCGGACCCACTGAATAATTTTGGTTATAATAATAATAGTAGTTATTGGCCAAACCAAAACCCCCAAAATTTTGCTCCTCAAGGTCAGAATTGGAATCACAATTGATCCAATCAACAACCATACTATAACCAAGCCTATCTACAACAACCACCATTTAACCCACACCAACAGCAGTATAACCCCTATCAGCAGTCACAATAGAATAGCCAATGGCCACCTCAGGGTAGCTAGCAACCACAACCTTAGTGGGGACCTAATCAGCCTAATCAGCAACAAGTACTAATGCCTCCACCTCAGTAGCAAGCTATTATGCTGCCACCTCCTGTAGCAAATAGCAATCCTCAAAAGCCAACTCAACTTCCAGCTCAGCCAACTCTAAATCCTAATAATAAGTAGTAGGCTTATTCCTTGCATATAAATGACATCCATCTTAGATCTAGAACTACACTACCTACACCCAAGGAGCCAATAATAACTGAAGTTGTTGATGCTGAGGATATACATGTGAGCCAGCCTATTAAGGTTCCACCTATTGCTCAAATTGCACTAGTGCCTAAGAATCCTCCTTACCCACAGAGATTGTCTCAGGCTATCCCTCCAAAAGAAAATCATGTTGCCACTGATTTGATTGATCAGCTCAAACAAATGATAGTGTAGATTCCCTTGTTGTATGCCCTTAAATAAATTCAAATCTATACTAAAGCAATTAAAGAAGCCTATATCAAACAATCTGGAAGGAAAAATAAAGACCCTAATACTATCCATGTCTTAGGCCATCTCTCTGATCTCATTCTAAGTAAAGTTGTCATGCCTAAATATTCAGATCTAGGAAGTCTAGTGGTAACCATCTTCATTAATGGTACCCAAATTTAGAATGTTTTAATTGACTTGGGAGCATCAATTAATGTTATGACTAGAGAAGTTTTGCTAAAACTTAGTATCATTGGTTTGCAGGACACACCAACAATATTGTAGTTAGCTGATAATTATAAAGTCAAACCTGATGGTATGGTTGAGGATATTGTAGTTGCTCTAGATTCTTTAGAGTACCACTCAGATTTTATAGTCTTGTCACCAAAAGCCACTCTTGGAGGTTACCCATTAATCCTAGGTAGGCCTTGGTTAGCTACGACTGATGCTTACATTGCATGCCGTTCAGGAAAGATGACCATATCAGATGGAATAAATACCAAAAATTTAATTCTATATTCTCTAGCAAAACCCCAAAGTGAACTTGATCAAGTTGTTTGGCCTGACTTAGAAGATGCTGCCCTTGAAGTAAGCTCTATGCAAAAACTCATGGTCATTGACAGAAATCCATTCATGGTATCCCAGGAAGAAGATGACATTCTTGCAGCAATCCTTACCAATCGGTATGGTTTTGAGGAGTCATCTTGTGATGATCCAAATTGTTCCCTTCAAACAATACTGCCCAAACAAACCACATTTTAGTTTCCTACAGCAACTGATTACCTTCACACTTTGTTGCCTCATGAGATAAAGTCACCAACCATCACCGAAGTGCTGATGTTAGAAAAAGTTAAGAGTTGAAATTGCTTCAGGAAAAGAACTAAATGTTAATAAAAACCTCATCGAGTCTCAGATGTCTAGTCTCCTCAAGCTTTTACAAGATAGCAAACAAGCCTTTGCATGGGATTACACTGACATGGCAGGTTTAGATCCTACACTCTGTACTCACAAAATATATATAAGCCCAGAATACAAGCCAGTAAGGTAAGCTCAAAGAAGGATAAACCCTACCTTGAGAGACATAGTCAAGACTAAATTGCAAAAACTTCTTAGTGCAGGCTTTATTTATCCTATCTTTGATAGTCAGTGGGTTTCTCCTCTTGTCATTGTTCCAAAGAAAGGAGGAAAGTGGAGAGTTTGTGTTGACTACAAATAACTTAACAAAGCCACTAACAAAGATCACTTTCCACTACCTTTCATTGACCAAGTGCTTGATAATCTAGCCAGTAAAAAGTACTTTTCATTTCTAGATGGATTCAGTGGGTATAATTAGATACAAATATCACCAGAAGATCAAGACAAGACAACATTTACCTATCCTTAGGGAAACTTTTCTTATTCAGTCTTGCCATTTGGATTGTGTAATGCCCTTGCTACTTTCTAGAGAGCAGTGCTGGGTATTTTCTCTGACATTGCTGCTGATTGTGTTGAAATCTATATGGACAACTTTACAACTCATGGCACAACATTTGAAGAAGCACAAACTAACTTGGAAAAGGTTCTTAAGAGATGTCAAGATTATAATCTCTC
Organism: Chamaecyparis obtusa; assembly: GCA_027943335.1. NCBI lineage: Eukaryota > Viridiplantae > Streptophyta > Pinopsida > Cupressales > Cupressaceae > Chamaecyparis > Chamaecyparis obtusa. The sequence continues at coordinate 3,226,701 of BSBK01001154.1, read as the reverse complement.
TCTCAACAGTGAAAAGTGCTACATGATGATGGAGGAAGGAGTAGTCCTGGGACATTATCTTTCATCCTTTGGAATTTAGGTTGATCCTGCAAAAATTGCAGTTATAAATACACTTCCCACACCAGCTAAGCAAAAGGATGTCAGAAGTTTCCTTGGCCATGCTGGTTACTACAGAAGGTTCATAAAGGATTTTAGCCAACTTGCAGCACCATTGTATAATTTGTTGAAGAAAGAAGCTGAATTTGCATGGACAGAAGAATGTGAAGCATCATTCCAAAAGTTGAAGGATGTTTTGACAACAACACCTATTCTTAGGGGACTTGATTGGAAGCTTCCATTCCATATCCACATAGATGCATCTGATTATGCTATTGGAGTAGTGTTGAGACAAAAGGAAGGTATTATTGAACATGCAATTTACTATATTAGTAAAAATTTGCAAGGAGTGGAATTCAATTATACTGTTACAGAAAAAGAATTGTTAGTAGTTGTTTATGCATTAAACAAATTTAGGCACTACATTATAAGCTATGAATTATTTATATATACTAATCATTCAGCTATCAAGTACTTAATGAATAAACCTACCATTAGTGGTAGACTAGCACATTGTTTACTCCTCATGCAAGAGTTTGATGTAAAGATCATAGACAAAATAGGAAAGGCTAATGTAGTGGAAAATTTCTTGTCACGACTGCAAGTGCCAAATGATCCTGCAACAATTGATGATAGTTTTCCTGATGAGCACTTATTTTCTATTGACTCCTTTAATCCATGGTATGCAGACTTGGAAAACTACCTTGCTACAGGAAGAATGCCACCTCACTTTTCTCCTAAATAGCACCGTTTGTTAGTTGAGAAGAGTTTTAACTTCTCTTGTATCTCAGGCTTCATGTTTTATATAGGACCAGACCATGTCACAAGGAGATGTGTTCGAGAAGATGAAACTTATGACATCCTTCAGGCATGCCATGATGAGCCATGTGGAGGACACTTTTCCACAAAGAGGACAACCTATAAAATTCTAACAACTGAGTACTACTGGCCTACTTTGCATAAGGATGCAGCAAAACATACTCGGCATTGTGACAGGTGCCAACATATGGGATGACCTACAAACACTGATGAAATGCCCTTGCAGCCACAAGTAGTGGTCACACCCTTTGACAAGTGGGGTATTGACTTTGTTGGACCTATTGAGCCCTCTTCTCATGGAAAGTCTTACATCTTAGTATGTACAGATTACACAACAAAATGGGTTGAAGCCAAAGCTATGAGACATGCCAGAGATCACAAAGTTTCTGAGTTTCTTTATGAGTGCATATTCACCAGATTTGGAGTACCAAGGGAGATTGTCATAGATCAAGGGGCATAATTCACATCTAACCTTATCATTGAGTTGATGCAAGAGTACATGGTGTGTCATGGGAAGTCTTCACCCTACCACCCTCAGGCCAATGGCCAGGCTGAAATTACAAACTGGGAGATAGAGTCTATTCTCAGTAAAATAGTAGCTGTGCATAAAAAGGATTGGGCTACTCACCTTCCTAAAGCCATATGGGCTTACCATACCACATGGAAAACCACCACAGGGTTTACTCCTTTTGAGTTGGTATATGGAAAATATACCTCTATGCCAATTGAGTTCCACCATAAAACACTATGCACTACTTTAGATCTAGATATAGATATCACCAAAGCATAGCAAGTAAGGTTATGGAAATTAAATGAGTTGGATGAATACAGGAAGTCTGCTCTACACAATATAGAGTTGATACAATAGCAAAGGAAAAATTGGCATGATAAGTTCATCCAAGATAAGAAATTTTTTGTCAGAGATTGGGCGTTGTTATATGATTCAAGATACCAAGATACACTAGGGAAATTTCAAACTAGATGGCTTGGGCCTTATGAGATTATATCAGTATTTTACAATGGAGCTGTGCAACTTTCAACAATTGATCCTATTCAATTTAAGTTACTCATCAATGGGCATCGTCTAAAACTTTACCACAAACCTATAAGCCGTGATGAGTTCCTAAAGCAGTTCCAGAGCACAATTGAAGCAACCATTCCTGTAGCTGAAGAATCTGGGTCTTCCACCCAGGATTCTACTGATTCTTGATTCCATTCAAGATCACCATAATAAATATTTCACATTTCATGGAATACTTTCTCCATAATAATTTTTCATCTCACCTTCTCTCTTTCCCACCCATCCACCCCATCCCATCACTTCACATGCAGGTTCAGTTTTTCAAACAACTCTTCCTGTAGCACTTCCAGGTTTGTGACACATATACTCATACATATATTATTTTTATTGATTAATTTTTAGGATTTTGTGTCATTTTGATTTATCACTCTTGCTTAACCTGGCTTGGTGGGACCCATGCCATTATTTAGTTGGGGGGGAAACTATTCTATTTTCAAAAATTTAAAATTAGCATGTAACAATTAAAGTTCATGTTTTGAAATATGTCTGTGACATGACATGATGAGTTGTCCTTTTGTGATTGTGTCATCACAATGAAAATGAATTAAAGATATTAAAAGATGATCTTGATTTTTAATGACGTGCTACGACATGTTCAAGGTGGTAGCCTTGGCACGCGCAAGTTTTTATGAGATGTTATGTAAAACTCATATCATTAGATTTCATGCAAGAAAATCTTTAATTTTATGAATCAAGTTGTAGTTGTACGCCGTCTTTCTTCTGTAACATTTTTTTCCATAATGCATTGAGGTCCGTGACTTGCCATTGCTGAATTCTGCAAGAATTGTGTTTTGTAAGTTAGAAATTTGTCTAAGAAGCAATGGGAGGTGACCTCCAAAGGCATGAACCAGTGGAACATAGAGTTTTGTTAAATAATGCACCCACCTATGAAATGTTTAGAAGAAGAGGGTGGCTAGATTATTGTTTAAGCCTTAAGGGGTTTAACGAGGAAGTTGCTCTACAATTTATGTCCACCTTAAAGGATGGGGTTGCAAAAGTTAAAGGTTTGAAAATTGAGTTCACAGAAGATGCAGTTGCCGAGGTGACAAGTTTGCCTCAAGAAGGTGAACAATGGGTGAAAGATTTCAACCTGTGATCAGCAAGAGCATAGTTCACTTTTCATGGTGATCCTCAGTTGTATGTTGACAAAAAATAAGGAACCTGGTGATTATCTTTTCCCATGGAGTTCATTCAGCTGGCCGCATTTGTTATTCAGTACTTCACCTGTGAGGGATGCTACAAATACCTACATGCTTTGCACTTCAAAATTCTTAGTCATCTCTACCATGATAACCTACCGGTAAATCTTCCTAGCTTCTTATTTAACATTGTGAAAAAGTAGTGTTTATTAGTCTAGTCAGGAAGCAACCATTCTATTTCACACCATTGTTTGATAAAATTAATTGTGGAAAGGGAATTGAGTAGACAAAAGGTTGGGACATGGGAAGAATTTTTGCAGATAAATGAGGTTGAACCTAGAATAGTAGGCCCTAGAGGTCATGGTGTTGGTAGGAGAGAACAAACATCTTCTGGGGTTTGTAAAATTGTTCAAAGAGTTGAGAATGATCTTGAAGCCTCTCCCCCCATTTCTAGGTCACCTAGAAAAATAATTTTCAATTCTGGAGCCTCTACTTCTCAAAGGAAGAAAAACAAGAGTGCAGAAGCTCCTAATATTCCAAAATCTTCACCATCTGTAAGGACAAGGGCTGCATCTAGAAAGGGTAAGGGTAAAATAATGGAACTAGAAGAGGAAACATTAGACCCTCAGCCTGGTGGCAATGCTAATAATATGGAAGAAAGCCTACATTCCCCTAGGGAAGAAAGTTCTGAGAACCCTAGGGAAGAACATTCTGAAAACCCTCCCGAAGAACATTCTGAGAATCCTCCTAAAGAGAATCCTAAAAATCCTAGGAAGGAGCATGTTGAAAAACCTCCTGAAGTAGTGGTAGAGGAGGTGGTCATTAAGAAAAAGAAGCGAAAGAGTCCTTCAAACTCATCCACACCCCCTATAAGGAGAAGTAGAAGAATTTTTGAGAAAGATGCTGAAGCATCTATTCCTATTGTTAACATTGATTCTTTTGAATCAGTGGAAAATGAGCCTTTAAAAAATTCCTCTTCTGAGGAATTGGAAAATCAACCTGCAACTAGTGACACAATAATGAGAGAGCAGAGTCCAGAAATAGAGGTTAGCCCTGGATTTAACTACATACTGATAGATAGTGATAAGGACTCTGAGAAATCTAAGGATTGAGGACACAGAGGAATATGTAGATAATTCTTCCCATCCAGATGTTAGTATGAATTCAGAGGAAATTCCTAACTTTGGAACTGAAATCATTGAAGAGGTACCGTAGCAAGGTAGTCAGGAAAAGTTAGAAATGTTGGCTAAGGTGGCAGTTGATGTTAGTGAGGAAACAAATTTGATTAGGACAATTGTTGTGTGGAAGGGTAAGTCCTTTGCAACTAAAGAAATAGTTAAAATTCCTCACTTTTCCTCTGGATGGGTGGACTTACTCAATCAAGAACCTTTACCCCCACCAGATTTGTCTACACCTCTTGTAGCAGGGATAAGTTTATACCGACAGTTGTTATGGGAAAAGAAACAATGGAATTTAGAAAGAGAAAAATTGAAATGAGTCATTAATGAGCATAATTCTTAGTTGGAGAAGAAATCAGATGAGATTGAGGTATTGAAATGAAGAATTGATCAGATTACTGGGCTAATTCCACAGCTGATGGAATGAAGATCACCCTCACTTGTGTATCCAATATTCCTTCAAGAGAAACTTGTTAATTTCAAATTAACAAGGATTGTAGAAGGCCTCAATCCATCCATATCAACTCCCCATGAATTTTACTATGCCTTTTAGTCTACCCCAATGACTCTAAAAAATCTATTGTGTGAATTGTACTTGCATAACCTGGCAATTCCTGATGACACAGAGTGGAATTCACTCCTCTATGTGGAAGATGTTTAGCTCAGAGTAGTTATGTCATGGATGCAGAATGAGATAAGTCAAGAACACCAGGCTGCACCATACAGGGAGAAGGAAATGTCAGTTCCTTTGATGATAAGGCCTGAGGTACAACACTCTAGGAGAACATATTTTGACTGGATCTTTGTTATAGCAAACACTAGTGCAGCCAATAAGATCTATCCAGTGAGAGAACAAGCCTTTGCAGACTGGGACCAACATTCCTCTTGGGATGTTGCTGCAACAATTAATGCCTCTAGGCAAAGGTGGATAAGGATGTCACAGGATCTAAAGAAAATGGAACCTCATTCACCTCAGAATCAAACCCTTGCCACAAGGAGAGTTCCATGGTATACTATGTTGGGCAAGTCACTCCTTAACCATTGGGTTCCATTAAGGTTTCAGCCTCCACTCTTCCTTCAGCCATTGCTGGCAATGAATGAGAGTGCAATAGATTATGACATGGCTTTTGAAGTCCAGCATTGGGAAAAACTCAAAGAGACTAATGGATACTTTGATTATATTCATGATGAGCCTGGGTAGAGAACAACTAGTGATTTGAGGGTCCGTGCCAAGATTTAGAACTTTATGATTGCTGGGGGCGAGCAATAGTTCAGTTGGGGGGAATGATGGGCTCCTAAATTAGCCATCTTTTTCACCACTTTTCATCCTCTTTCTCAGACATTTGATTGCACATAGACATACATTTATGTAGAGTAATCTTTAAGATGGATGTTTAAATACATGTTAATGGATGTTCACACACATAAGATAATGAAGGAATATATTAGTACTCTTTAGTAATCTTTAAATACATGTTAATGGATGTTTTCTCTCCTAAGCTATGTTTTGGGTAGTTACCTCCTATAGCCATAGGTTTGCAAGAGTGATAATTAAGACTAACACCTTTTTCCTAATATTGATGATGTGGATATATACATATATGGCTGGATATGTGTGCATTAATTGTCTTATAGGAGTTGAATGTGGATATTTGTTGGTTAACAGTTTGTCCTCCCATTAGATTTATAATCTCTGACTCTTTTAGCACCCAAGGTGAGAGAACAAAAGGATGTCACCAACAAATGGGTCAGTGTATGTTTACAATCACCGCCCTCTGAATTGACAGGTACAACTCCCTAATTATGTTTGATCTTCAATGAATGTGTCTTTTTATTGATCATCAAATTATTCCTTATGACTTTTAACCAAATTGTTTGTAGGCACAAACAATTCAGGCAAGGATAAAAGTGGATAACCTATAATCCCCAATGGAATGTTGATCATAGATTATCATGAGGTCTATCTTCTAACCCAACCTATCTATTCTAAGAATGCATATTCCACTAATGAGAATAGAAGCAGAATCATACATAGACAACAAATAGAATTGCTTATGCTGCAACTATTAACATGAAATGGAATTCAAGAATTATAGTTCTATATATAATTCTACTTTCTATTTGGATGCATCTAAATAACAGGATGAATATAACAAGAATCATACATGAAAAGGTAAATAGAATTACTTTCACTGCAATTACTGACATGAAATGGAATCCAATAAGCAATTACAACTTCACATATAACTATTCTATCTATTCACATGCAAAAAATGACAACTACTAGTACAACAAACATGAAAATAGCTAAGTAAATGGAATCACTCTTGCTACAATTGTAAGTTTTCCAACCCCTTAACTTGAGTTTTTTTACAGTATTTATAGAGTTTTACAATACATAGAGTTCATAAGAACTCATGATCTTTCAGTTTTCATGAATATCAAAAGGCACCAAATTTAGTAGTTTCAAACATAATGAAGAAGAACAAATTTGACCCTGTCCCTTTGGCTTCCTTTGCCCAATAAGGTGAATTGAATAGATATTCGAATCGCAATGTTCACTAGTTCTTAGTTTTTCCTTTGTGCTATTTGAGATGAATCTGAGAAAGCTTGATTCCTTAGATCAGAGTATCCTATCCCCTGTTCATAAAGGTTCAACCTTCACACTGCATCAAGCCTTTTATCTTCTTGTGATATATAATTCTGGTTATAATTTGAGTTAACCATATGTCGTGATTCATCTCTATGATCACATAATAGAAGCAATGCATTTGATACTTTCCTAAACTATTACTCCTCTACTTCGGATGTCTTCTGATCATGCCTAGATCAAGATTCAACCAATATGTGCTTTCCTTAGTATACCACATTACAAGACTTCACTGTTTAAGGTGACAGTCACCTTTGGGATGACCGAGCATTCATCAGATTTCAGACCACTGTTATTTGATTATATCTAGTCATTTCAGACAAGAAATGACCAAATGCATGCCAAGGATGAAACAAGCCGAGGATTCATATACTTGACCATTACTAACTTTGGCAATGCTATATTTTGCAAACTCTTTGTCGCAAATTGACCATCATATCACCGGGATCTATTTGAAACTTTATGCCATCATGGAGGTCGATATGCACTTTCATGACATTAGATCTCTATTTTAAGCTGCCTTGCACTTGTTCCTTTATGCCAAATTAGAATTTATATCATTCAGCTTCATTGTCGCATGATTGCATGGCATTATTTTAATTCTTGCGATCATGCAACGCTTTATCATTGGCACAATATTTAATAACTATTCCATCTCATCATCACACTTGCGTTGTTGGCCTACGTGGGTCCCAACAAAACACACTTTCACTTGCCTGAGCTTCCATTGTCGCATGATTGCATGGTATTATTTTATTCCTTGCGATCATGTGACCACTCTATGATTGGTGCACGTGGGTCCAGCGGAGCATATTTTATTTAACCTTCACTTGGTGACTTACGTTGTCGCATGATCGCAAGACATTTTTTAACATTATGCAATCATGCAACCACTCTTTCCATGTGGTAGTGTTTCGCTAAACCGCAAAGGTAATCTGGCACCATCCCGGGAAAGTGATGACCATCGATTTGAAAAAGGTTGCAAGGTGGTTAAGCCAAAAGCCATATCTCTTTCGTTTCAACTCCAAATTGAATACTATTTTCAACGTTGGGATTGTTGAGGTTTAGAGCACCGAATCGTATATTTGTTCCTAGCAAGAAAACTCTTATCTATAATATTATAATCCATTTTCACCTCACTGCTTTTACTGACTTTACACCTGGAGAATCAGACGGATGGCGTGTGATCTGACGGGCTCACAATATTCTACCAGATCCTATGCCATCCGTTAATTTTGAATCTTAGCTGATGTCATAAAAATCTAACCCCACCTTACTGCATGAAATACTACAATGAATCAGGAGCTGCCACATCAATTAATTTGACCAGTCACACTCGTCACCTCAGTTATAAAGTGATACCAAAGACGGGCCCACTGGGACATGTGGCACCTTGTCATTATTTTGCATGAAATAAACATCGTGTAACTTTTTTATGCAAAATAACGACAGTCGTAGATTCTGACCGATCATTAACCACGCTAAATGTTAACCTTCTGATCAACTGAGAAACAAAATAGATCTTTCTAATCAGAGTTGCACATTGTTAGAATGAAGTCCAGATATTTCAATACTGGCTCTGTCATTGCTTTCATTACATGAAGAATCTTTCCTTTGATATGCTGTAAACATCTTGAGATCATGGCTTTCAAGCACCATCCTATTTTGAAAAGAAAATCATTTGGAGCACCATAATCTTTGCCAGATTGGGAGCTACAACCTACCCAAACAATGAGACCTTAAACAACCCACCCGGCTAAAACATGAAGGCAAATTGAAGAGAAACCTGAAAAATATTTCCTATCTTAGAGGAGATCTAGACCTAGACTTTACATGACCAGTCCTGACTTGATCAAAAAAAGGGTGACTGAAAGTCAAGCAACAATATTCAAGGACCATCATATTAGCGCGGGAGTCATCAAATCTAGTTGTGATTGCAGAATCTTTACAAGCAAGCCAATGCTTTATGTTGCATGCAACGCGCAAATTTAGTGTGCACTATATTCTGGGATTGTTCATGGTCAATAATGTTTCTGTTATGAATCTTTATGAGTTTTAACTAATCCTCATTATGAAGTGATCATAGGTTTAGGAATAATGATCGTAGGTAGAGTAATCTTTAAGATGGATGTTTAAATACATGTTAATGGATGTTCACACACATAAGATAATGAAGGAATATATTAGTACTCTTTAGTAATCTTTAAATACATGTTGTAGACACCGAAAAATCCTTCAGAAAATAAATTATTTTTGTTTTTTGAAAATCTTTGATGACATCATCATTTATTAATTAATTAATTTATTTTTATGGCATTTAATCCCTCTCTCTTAATTAAAAATCTTTAATTAAGGAATCTAGCCTAAAAATGTCATTTGGACATTATCCCTAATTTATTAATTATTTAATTAATAAATTGACCAAAAAAACTTCAAAAATAAATTAATTTATTTTTAATTTATTTTTTATCCCAAACTTGGCCAATTTCCTTAAGACCACTAACCTCTTCCAAAATCTTCTAATCCCTTCTTAATTTCGATTAAAAGGCTAATCCCATCTTTTCTAACCCTAATCCCAAGGTTAAATATTTAATTAAGGTTAAATATTTAATTTTCATATTTATTGAAAATATTTTAATAAATATTCCTAAAACTTAAGCTTTTGGAATGAATAACTTTTATTCCATGAAACTAAGGAGAAATCTAGACTCTTCTAGAATCTTCACAAATCCACCCTCTTCACCCATCCTAATCCCTTTTTGTCCTAATCTAATCCTAATCCTACCCTTAAACCTTTGTGCAATCCTAACCAAGCTTAAGACTTTCCTAAACCAAAGCAAAGTCTTTCCTTCCAAATATCTCAACCACAAAGCATTTATTGCTTCCCCTAAGTCTTCAAAGCCTCTTAAAGCCCATTCATTGCTCTTACAAGCATTTATTGGAGAGTTATGAGCTTGGAGCCCCCTTTGTTGACTCCTCTTTGCCCTTCCCTTCATCCACTCACCTTGTGACATGTGTCACCTCCTGATTGGCTGAGAACTAGCACAATCCATGTGCTTCCCTTTGAGTGAATCTTGGCCTCTCTTAAGGATTTCAATCCTGGCCATTCATTCCTCCTACCCCAAGCCTTAGAAATCCTATAAATACCCTCACTTCCTAAGGCAAATCATCTTTCAACTCTCAAACTCAATAGCAAAGTTATAATGCCATTTTCATTCTAGCATAAGCATAAACTCATCATTTTAGATTATTTTCAAGCTTAAATCACATCTAAATTAGCTTAATGGGATTAACATAGATTCATTTCTTGTTTTAATCTTAGTTCATCATTTAGCTTTGCATATTTGTGTGTTCTTGAGGCCTTTGAGGCAAAATAGGTTCCTCATACCTATTTTGTGTCATTTTGGGTCTTCATCAACCTCAAATCATCCTATTTTGCATGCTCCAAGTGCTTGAGTTTGCACACCCACATCCCTCTATATCTAAGCATATCAAACGGTGCATGGGCGCATCCGTTTTAAGCTTAAACTGAGGTGGCTTTGATTTTAGTTTGTTTACCATTAAATTTGATTTGATTATATGCTATGACATTTGTTTGTCTTTGGCCTTCAAAATAGGTTTAGGTGCACTCACAAATCCTAGTCTACATTCTGGCACGCCCGGTGGGACAGAGACCACAATCATTTTGATGAAATTATACTTTATATGCTTGTAATTTGCAGGAAATAAAGAAATGTCACCTTCATGAAAAGAAATGACGCCTACAGAAATTAAATGTCGCCTTCAAACAAAGAAATGTCACCTTCATGAAAAGAAATGTCGCCTACAAAGAATTCAGTCACGCCTTCATGCAATTGAATCATGCCTTTGGGGAAAGAAATGACGCCTATGAGTTCTATTTTCACGCCTGCATAATTGAGATTTTCCTGTAATTGACAATTTCTGTTCCATCTTAGAATTCTTCTTCTGTCGCCTGCATGTAAAGAAATCACGCCTGTAACAAAAGAAATCACGCCTCTGGTTTTTTATCTGTCACCTTTTGAGGTACAGAATGTCACCTGTAGGAATTAAATGTCGCCTCTGCACTTTCCAGCGTCGCCTATAAGCTGGACAGTGTCACTTTTGGTTTTTGTCTTGAGTTGCTTAGGACTGGTTTTTTTCATTTATTTTATTACAGCAAAGGTCAAACTCAATCTTGAATGAAACTTAAGGAAATGAACTTAGGTCCTAGAGTGTCATTGTCAATTTGAAAAGAAAACCAAATCTCGAATGCACTAAAGGAACAAACAACTCTATTCCCTATCTCGTTTCAAATTCCAAAGCAAGAAAACAAATTCAATCTTGAGTGATCTAAGGGACAAAACAAAGCTTTTTCAAAGTTCTTAAATCAACTCGCTAATCAAATCTTGAATGCACAAAAGGAAAGAACTTGCAAACGTTCAATTCATTTACATTTTGAGGAAAAGAACAAATCAAAATCTAATCACGAGTGTCTTCATTTCAAAGTTCAAAACATCACTTAATCAAATTTGGGAAAATGAACAAAATCTGCTTGATGTGCATGTAGGAGTTTTTCAGTTTTTGCATAATCCTTGTTAGAGTAAGCAACGTGGAACATTTGAACTTGGACAAGTTCACCTGTTCTGCTTTTAGCGAGGCCTATCCAAGGAGAAGCGCTTCCTCCTCGGAGAACAACCTCAAACCGGTATCCCCCCCGGCCGGTTTATAAATAAGTGAATACCAAAAGAATCACTTACATCTCCTAATCGCCGGGCGTTCGTGCCAAACACGTGTCTGGGGATGGTAAACATTCCTCTCCCCCAGCATAATTGGCAAAGCTCTTAAGTGAGTCACGGATGATCAGCATAACCGGGTATGGAGACTCCACGGAACTATTAAAAACCTGATAAAATAGAGGCTACCCTATCTACATCCGAAAGTATCAAAATCCTTGTGCAAGGACCGATTCCAAGGGGTTTACCGGGTCGCCTCAAGATTACTCACCATTTGTATTCCCTTCTGGGGGATACCAAGCTGTGGGCAAGCGATTTTGATACTCACCTTCCTTAGGTAGATCTATTTGAAGTGCTTGACAGTCAAAGACTCCATGAAAACACTTGTTGAAACATACACTTTCAAAGCTTTGTCAGAGTCAGTTGTCTTTGTTTGTATCCCGCAGGGTTGCTTTGTCCCTTGCGGAGATTGCTTTGACTTTAAACCTTTGCCATTGGAAACCTTTGCCTCAAAATCAGAAACCTCTTTTCCAAGTGATGCCCAGCAAGAACAAACATCCTAAAGCAAAGTTGCCCAAATCCCAAGCCTATCAAGAGTGAAAAGTTATCAAGAAGAACACCAAGACCTATCAATCCATTATCCAAGCAACCCAAGCAGAGGAGAAGTCCCAAACTAGACTTGAGAACATTGCCCATAACGCCTGCATCAAACAGTTCACCTTCTGTTTCCGAGTTAACCATCACTTTGTCAACCTTGAGCCAGAAGATTAGCCAATCCTTGTTCATGTCTTGTTCCATCTTCAGATCTTGAAATCTTGTCTCAAACAGCCTTGCATCTTAGTTTCATCCTAGTTTCACCCTTTGCATCAGCATCAAAACCTTAGTTGCATTTCAAAACATCATAAAATTGCATATGCATTCATCTTCCTACCAGCATTCTAGAATCAATCCTTGTCATTTGCATTATCCCTTTAGATAGAGCATTGTCCCTTCACCCTTCAATACCTTTTCCACCAGCATCCCCCCATCAGCTTTCCATATCTTTCCAGTAGATCCATCATCTTTTGTTCCAAATCCAGAGTCCCACCAACACTTAGTGTTCTACCTTTTTGAGTTGTTCCTATCCCATATCCAAGATCGGAGACCATCATCCTCTTTTTGACACAACGTGTTGTCATAAAGAAATCAAACCTTGTCCTTGCATAGCCATCATCTCGAGCAAGAGATTGGAGTGTATTGATAAGAAACTTGTTGACCGAAGATCATCAGTCTATCCTAGGTTGACCCCATCATATCTCTGATCCTCCATTTGGGAAAAATAGCAGCTTATTTGTTGACCACTCAGTAATCTTTCACCAGCTTTCCACCAGTAACCTATCTTTCCTCTACCATCTTGATCCATATCAGTTCCATCCAGCTTCCATCATCGCCATCTTGATCCATATCAGTTCCATCCAGCTTCCATCATCACCATCTTGATCCATCCTTGCATTGCATCCTAGAAAGTCATCATCTTTAGAAGTTCATCAACTTTGCATCCATCAACATCTTTTAGCCAAACATCTTGCATACATTTAGCACTTGCATCTCCATGCCTGTTGAGACCAGATCTCGGAAAAGAAGAAGCATGAATCCTTATCCACCAACAACCTCATCCGATCCCAACCTTTTCACCAACGCCATGATGACCTACAATCCCCAGATCCAAGCCAGTAACCCATGTGAAGATCCAAACATCCCTTCATCCCCCTTGGCAAACCAAGCATTTGTAAATCCTCCAGAAAGCCCACCAGCAACCAATGCCCTTGTACCACAACATCAGCAAAGCACGTTTGTTCACTACCTACCAGAAAGCACCTCCATCCCACCATCTCTCTATCCACGCATCCCCATCAAAACTATCCAAGTTCCAGCACAAGCGTATTCTCCGTTTGTCCAATCATTTCCCGATCTTATCATGCAAACATCCCAAGAACTTTCCACCATTCCCCTTTTCTTGCAAGGAAGCCTCGCCAGTCCCGCAACACAAGCTGTAGCACCATCTGCTCCATCTCATACCCCTTTTGCTTCATCATCTGCTATGGCTGCCCAAGCCCAAAACCAACACTTAAACCAAAGTCAGCTTCCACCTCTCACGCAAGCTTTTACACCAAAAGCTTCGCCACCATCCGCAAGTCAAGCAACGCCTTTCACCATCAAAGAAGCACCGTCACCCTTCACCCCCCAAGCACCTGTACCTTCTTCTTTGGGGTTAGCACAATCACTCCCCATTCCAACCTCATCTTTCTCTTGGGTGTTTCCTTCATTTTCCTCCTCACAAGCATCCGCTCAACCACAACCTCAACAAGCTCCTTTTTCTCAACCATCATTCATGTCCCAAGCTCCCATTGCTCCTACCATTCCATCATCCGCTGCAGTGCACCCTAACACAAGCTCTCAGTGGGGCCTTACACAAGAAGAAATGAAGGCATGGGGGTTCCATCTCAATCCCCTACATCTATGGTTGCAAGTCAACAAACTGCCTTCCTCCAAGCAACACAGCAGCAACTACCCCAAACACCACCAGCTTCAAGCTATTCATCCCAAATCCCAAATACCTTCCAGCAAGTTCCACCACCTCAACAGCCAACTTTCCCCAGCTATCTTACCCCATCACCCTTTGCTTCTAGCTTCCCCACGTCTGTTCCACCTTTAAATAACGCAGGCATGCACCTAGCTTATATCGGTCAAACCTAAAGCCAACCTCAGCAACAACCACCATCATACCCACAAGCAGCATCATTCCAACAGCCTCCCCCATAGCAACCACATGTCCCCTTTCAGCAAACAACCATCATTCCTCCACAACAGCAAGTCCCTTGCTATCAGCCCCAGCAACAAATCCCTATCATCCCCCAGCAACAACAAGTTCCCACCCATCAGTTACAATAGCAAGTTTCAAATATCGAATATCAGCAAGCAGTCCCACAACAACCGCCAGTTCAACAACAGCAAGTAGCCCAACAACATCAAGCGATTCCATATCATTTACCACAATATCCCCCTATGCCACACCAGCAATATCCCCAGCAACCATTACCCCAAAATCAGTTCCAACCCATTTATCCACAGCAAGCACCATATCCAGTTCCACAGCTTCAATCACAAGCAGAAGTTCCAGTTCCCTCGCCACTCAATGCTGAGTGGGAAGCAATGAAAAATGCTCTAAAGGAGCTACAAAGTGGAACAGAGAATAAAACATACAAGTTCGAAGAGGTGTGCTCATATCCCTTCGATCGGTCCATAGCAACTATCCCTTTCCCCAAGCATTTTGAGATACCCAAGTTCGACAAGTATCGGGGGAAAGGAGATCTAGTAAACCATATCAAAGAGTTCTACATAGCGTGCCAAGAAGTGGCTTACAGTGATAACTATCTCCTGCGCCTGTTTCCCAAAAGCTTGGGAGGAACTGCTGTTGAGTGGTTTTACAAAATACCACATGGGACAATAAAAACCTTTGCTGAACTCTCTGAAAAGTTCATCACACACTATGCCCATAATGTAGAGAATGAGTTGTCCTTGCTAGACCTATGCAACTCAAAGCAGAAAGACGGAGAAAACCTTGCAGAATACTTGCAAAGATGGTAGAATCTTACAACCAGGTTATCATATCAGCCGCCAGAGAAGCATCTAACAAAGATCTTCATTGATAACCTGCATCCAAAGCTATCCCATCACATGCGAATGAACTATCTCCAGACATACCAAGACATCAAGAGCAAGGGCATAGGCATCGAGAAAGCTCTCCTAGACGAAGGCACTATTTGTCACTTCAAGGATGATTCCAAGAACAAACCCAACAATGATAAATCCCGTTACTAGAATCGTAACAAGAATGTTGTTACAGATGGAGCCACTGACACTAAGAATGTACAATTTGTTATGGCTAGTCCTACACCAGCTCAAACATACCAACCGCCACAAGCACCCATCTATCAGCAACCACCAGCTCCCGCATATCAAGCACCTATTTATCAACAGCCTCCTCAAGCTCATCAACCACCTGTGCAACAGTATCAGCAGCAATACCAACAGCAACAGCCAGCACGTCAAGGTAATCCTATTAATGCAGTTAACATTGCCCCAAGGCAGAACAAGCCCAACAATCAGAACAATCCAAAAAGGACTTTCACACCTTTGGGTGAGCCTCTGGATCAGATCTTTTATCGGCTACCCAAAGCAAATATGATCACATATCCGCCCATCCCATAGAAGGATGACAACGCACCAAAGTCTGATTGGTATAAAGAACATGAATACTGTGATTACCATCGTGTGAAGGGCCACACAACATTGAAGTGCATGCGGCTTAAGCACTACATCCAGGATCTCATCGATCGCAAAGAAATCCAGGTCGATGCACCAACTCAAGCTTCACCTAATGCCAGTTTGCAAATATATCAAAATGTGTTCCCTCAACACGATACCGGGAAGAATCAAGCCAACGCCAATCAGCCCCAAAATCATGGCAAAGGCAAGCAAGAAGATCACACAGCAGCCTACATCAACTATGACAAGTATGTCGGATGCATAACTCAAGATGAGCCCATCCAAGATGAGCCCACCATTAATACCATCCATGTCAGAGGGCCGGATCGACAATGTGCTGCAACTACCCGCAGTGGTAGGATAACTGTTGCCGGTGCTCCTCCGAGGTCAACTGCTCCTCCAAGGCCAACATCTACTGCATCCACAGCACAGTCTAACACCAGGCCAGCATCAAATGCACGCGCAACATAGCATAATGCACCAAGTGCACAATACAATATCATAGAGCATCTTGGGAACATGCCAACCCAAATATCTATCTTGGATTTGCTCCGCACATCACCCATCCATCAGGAGATCCTGGACAAAGCTCTAAAAGAAGGCCATGTCCCCACGGACATTAACACAACTCAGTTTGAAACTCTTGTGGGACACCTATCAGTAGCATGTGCCTTATCCTTCAAAGAATCTGATATACCAGATGTCGCTCCTGACCATACTCTCCCTCTCCGCATTGCTGTCATGGTCAGAGATTTCACCATCAAATGAGTTCTAGTGGATAATGGCTCAGCCCTCAACTTGTGCACATTAAAATTCATCAAGAAGATCGGGTTCACGGAGGCCGACATACAACATGAGCAAATCACTATCAAAGCATATGACAACTTGGAGCGTACCTCTGAAGGTACTATAACTTTGCCTATCCAGCTAGGCCCAGCAATGCAAGATACTCTTTGCCACATTGTTGATCTTGACCTACCATTCAATATCCTCCTCGGTCGTCCATGGATCCATTCCATTAAGGCCGTACCATCTACTTACCATAAGTGCATCAAGTTTCCACATCAAGGCACTGAGGTTACCATCCACGCTGATCCTAACCCCTTCGCATACTGCCTTGCGATGGAAACATCTTTCCCTCATTCTACTCATTGTCCTGGAACCGATATTGGTACTTCTATTGCTAGCTCATCCCGATCCCATCGCGATCCAGAGACCATCCTCTCTTCCACCTTATCATCCGTCAAGATCAACAACCAGGGTTGTGGCGAATACAGCCTCAGTGATGCATTTGCTGTAGGAGCTCTTCCACGTGATCCACATACTCAAGGGCGCCCAAGTTGTCAAAACAAGCCTGCTGAGGAACATTATAAGCTCAAGCAAATCAGAAACATGACTTTTGAGTCTCATGGTACCATCAACAGCAAAGAAATGGATCCAGATATTAACAAATGGTTATACAAAGATCCCCCATCACGTGACACACAACTTCTTGAGTACTTCAAAGAGAAATACCCAATCCCCTACAAAAATGTCACAGAACACTATAACTATCAAGGTGGTGGTCTAGGACCACAAAAGGACGGAAATTTGTTTCCTATCATACCATCCCAGAATCCAGAACAGCAAGGACTTGGCTTTAATACCCCTCGCCTGCTTGAACAAGAGCCCAATACCATAACTATGGGCACTAACATGACCAACGTGAACTTTTCGAATAGCCAGGATGACCTCGTGGAAATTGAAGACATCCCCGAAGAGAAAGACATCCGATCCTACGATGATATCTTTGCTGACGACACCCTCCTGGGGACTTTTGTTCTCCAACAACTCTCCATTAACCTCATAGATCTTCCCCTCACAAACCCTGACCTCATAGATTGGGACCAACCAAGCATCGCACACATCGATGAGTTCCAAAGCACACAAGCACTCCTAGAATTCATGGGGGCATCAGGTCCAGCAAGCAATCAAGATCCAACATCAACCTCTGTCTATCAGCTTCACCCAGAAGGATATTTTGGGGAAGAGGCAAGCTTTAGTCACAAAAATGAAATAGCAAGAGAACATCATGAGTCTTTATGTGAAAACCCCCTTGGGGCACATTCTGATTCCAAAATAGTAAAAATAAAGGGCGTATCTTCTAGTGAAAACCTGGAAATTCAGGTGCTAGAAGATGAAGCCTTGCCTCTTCCCCCTATCCAAGACTATAGACCAGAGCAGTCGCCGATCATCATAGAGGAAACCAAACCAATCAACTTGGGAACAGAAGAATGTCCAAGGATCACCTACATTGCAGTCAACCTAACAGAAGGAGAAGAAATCGCTCTCAGTGCCTTGCTCAAGGAATCCATCATCAACTTTGCATGGTCATACGCCCACATGCCTGGGCTTGATCCAAACCTTGTTGTTCATCATCTATCAGTAGATCCAAACGTCAAGCCAGTGAAGCAGAAGCTAAGGAAAATGCATCCAAAGGTAGCATTGCTCGTCAAAGTAGAGCTTGAGAAGCTCCTCCAAGCTAAGATCATCAGAGCAATAGACTATTCAGAGTGGATCTCTAACATGGTGCCAGTCACAAAGCCTTCTGGCGACATCAGAATCTGTACTAATTTTAGGGACTTGAACAAGGCATGTCCTAAGGATGACTTCCCATTGCCAAACATAGACATGCTTGTAGACCTCACAGCGGGTCACGAAATGCTATCACTCATGGATGGATTTTCAGGCTACAACCAAATTCATATAGCGGAAGCAGATCAACATAAAATAGCATTCACAACCCCATGGGGTACCTTCTACTACAACATGATGCCATTTGGGCTAAAGAATGTAGGGGCCACATATCAAAGAGCAATGACAGCGATCTTCCATGACATGATCCACAAGATCCTTGAAGACTATGTGGATGATATCCTTGCAAAATCCAAAACAAGGGATGAACACCTCAACATCCTAGAACGTGTGTTTGATCATCTGAATCATTATGGCTTAAAGCTTAATCCTAAGAAATGTGTCTTTGGTGTTACATCTGGCAAGCTTCTAGGCTTCATCGTCTCTAGACGAGGCATAGAGATAGACCCCAAAAAGGTAAAAGCAATAACAGAGATGCCTCCACCAAGAAATCTCAAACAGCTCAGAAGCCTACAGGGCAAGCTTCAATCAGTTCGGTGGTTCATCTCGCAACTAGCAGACAAGTGCCAACCCTTCTCACATCTCTTATGCAAAGATACCAACTTCAAGTGGGATCCCATATGTCAAAGAAGCTTTGATAAGCTCAAGGAGTATCTAGCTAATGCTCCAATCCTAGTACCACCAGTTTCAGGATGCCCACTCATCCTTTACATCTCAACAACAGCTACAGCACTAGGGGCACTCCTAGCACAGCATGATGATGAAAACAAAGAATGAGCTATCTACTACATCAGTCGCACTCTTGTGGGCTATGAGCTTAACTATTCACCCATGGAGAAAGCATGCCTTGCAGTGGTCTTTGCCACTCAAAAACTTAGACATTACATGCTTAGCCACACAATCAAGCTCATATCAAAGGTGGACCCTCTTAAGTATCTGTTATCAAGGACAACCCTCACGGGCCGTATGGCAAAATGGGTCATGTTACTCAGCGAATTTGACATTCAGTATGTAGATCGCAAAGCAATCAAAGGGAAAGTCATTGCCGATCAACTAGCAGAAGCACCACTGGTGGATGCCTATCCACTAATCATGGAATTCCCCGATGAACATTTATGCATGATTGAAGAGCAGCCCATGTGGAAACTATACTTTGATGGTTCCAACACATCCCATAGCTCTGGAGCAGGAATCCTATTCGTCACACCTCAAGGTGACTATATTCCAAAATCATTCAAGTTGGGATTCCCCTATACCAATAACATTGCAGAATATGAGGCACTCATCTCAGGTCTCAGAACAGCTATCCAATGGAACATCACAGAACTACAAGTCTTTGGAGATTCACAGCTCATTATCAAGCAAGTCCTTGTTGAGTATCAGACAAAGGACGACAAATTGCTACCCTACAAGCAACTGGTGGATAAACTGAAAGAGCATTTCCTACATCTACAATTCAATCAGATCCCAAGGCTTCAGAACAAAGCAGCAGATGCAATGGCAACCATTGGATCCTTATTGGAAATCCCACGTAACGCGACACAATATGAATTTCTAGTCGAGCAGCTACACTTACCAGCTTATGAGAACACCGATGCAGACATGGTGTGTGTCTTGGTTGGTCCTCAATCCCCATGGTACCACGACATCCATGCATATCTAAAAAATGGTATCATATCTCCCCATCTCACCAATAACCAACGCCAAAATCTTATTCGCAGAGCTTCCCGCTACACTCTTGTAGCCAACACCCTATATCGTCGTGGGTATCATAATGTCCTATCTAGATGTTTAGACTCAAACGAGGCCGTCCTGGCCTTACAAGAAGTTCACGCTGGAATTTGTGGTGCCCACACGAGTGGCATGGTTCTAGCAAAGTAGCTGCTTAGAGTTGGATATTATTGGCCAACAATGGAACATGATGCGTGTGAATTTGTCAAGAAATGTCTCCCATGTCAAAAGCATGCCAATTTGATACATGTACCAGCACAGGATCTACAGCCTATTTCACCACCGTGGCCTTTTTCATGTTGGGGCCTCGACCTCGTTGGCTTGATCACCCCCCTCTCTTCGGATGGGCACAAGTATATCATAACAGCCACAGAGTACTTTACCAAATGGGTTGAAGCGATTCCGCTCACCCTAACCACTGGCATCCAAATATCCAAGTTCATCCTCTACCATATCATTTGCCGCTTCGGCATACCATCTACCATTTTCACAGAGCATGGCACACCTTTTGAAAACCAGCATGTGGATGATCTGTGTGCCAGACTCCACATCCATCACCATTTCTCCAGTCCATATTTCTCTCAAGGAAATGGCCAAGCTGAGGCAACTAACAAAACTATCTTGAAAATCCTCAAGAAGGTTGTCAATGATTCTGGTCGTGACTGGCATCTCCAAATCAATCCCGCCCTTTGGGCCTACCGTACTTCTTATCGCACTCCCACAGGCACCACCCCATACTCCCTTGTATATGGTGCTGAAGCCGTTCTACCGATCGAGGTTGAGCTCCCATCCTTGCGCGTCTCCATGAAGAACTATACAACTGATGAAGACTATCATGTGGCCCGGCTCACACAGCTAGATTTGCTAGATGAAAAGAGACAGCAAGCTTACGATCACCTGGTGGCATACCAAAATCGACTCAAAAGGAGTTATAACAAAAAGGTCCATCCTAGACAATTCCAGGTCGGTGACATGGTCCTTAAAGAAAATCAGAAGGTCCTAGCAAATAGAGAAAAGAAAGGCAAGTTTGAGCCTACTTGGTTGGGCCCCTATGTTGTCACCGCATCCTTCGGCTTGGGAGCCTATCAGCTATCAACACCAGAAGGTGAGCCCTTGAATGATCCTATCAACATCATCCATCTGAAGAGGTTCTATGCCTGAACCTGATCCTGCATATATCAGAAAATCCAAAAACATTCAAAAAAGCAAAAAAAAAAAAAAAGCAAAATAGCAAAAAAAGCAAAAAAGAAAAGAGAAAGAGAAAATAATCGTCCAAACGGTGAAAACTTGGCAATTCAAGCGCCTTGGACAAGTATGTTGGTGAAAACCTGGTAAACAGGCGCCAACATAGTAAACTGGGCTATTTATCTATTCAATTGTCCTTTCAGCTACTGTCCTCTTCCTCCATCCATAACAGATCTCCCAGCAGTTCCATCTCCCCTATCCTCCAAGCATTCAGCTTCCATCTTCCTCCAGCCCATCTGCAATCCATATCCTATTCCAAAGCTTTGTACCATATCTTGTACCATATCCCTTTCCCTTTCCTGTATAGTGCTTTCCTCCCTGTATTTATCCTTCTTGTCTCCATCCTAGTGAGAGTCCCGCTGAGTGTGATCTTCCTATCCCCAATCCTGAGCTTCTGTACATATCCCTTGTGCATATCGTTCCTCCTTGTTGTACATAGTCCTTTGTCCGTCCTGCAGCAGCATTTGATCAAATATCTTGTCCCATCCCCAGCCTCAAAAAATTTGTAGTCCCACTCAGGCCTTGTGCTTCAGCAACATCAATTGTCGACTTATCCTTGCTCATCCTGATTATTCCTTGAACTTCAGCTTTTGCCAGCGAACAACTACACTTATTCTCTCACCAACCCAGGGGTCCTTGAGGATATATCGTTCCTCCTGTCCGACCTAATTTTCCATCCTGGTCCTTGAGGATATATCGTTCCTCCTGTCCGACCAATCTTCCCACCATCAATCAAACCTAATCTCTCTCCTTGGCAAAGGATGTCTTTTTGGAGTTATCATTTTGATCTTGGATTTTTGTCCTTTGGGTCTTGTTAATCTTTTTTGGCTTCTTATTATCCCACCAGGGTCACCATGATTCATTATATCACGGTGTGCTGCATGTGCGGATAATCTGGGGCAAGGTCTTTTGATCTTTCGCTTCTGCCTGTGAGTCAGTTGTGTGTTTGTGGTTCCTTCAGCATCAGTTCTGCCATGTCGCCTCTGCGCTTCATGTGTGATGTTGGGGCAACCCTGTGTGTTTGTTTAGCATCAGTCCTCTACGATGTTGTTGACAGGCCTCGTGATCCCAGTATCCTTGGTAGGTCTCTAACATAGCTATATTAAATCTAGGTTATGCACTCCCGTTTGCACTTGGAGCTATCTGGTCCCTTGCATTTATCATATAGTTTAATCTTGCATCTTTGCATATAGCTGCATCTTGCATCTTGCATTTCCATCTCATCTTGCATATCATCCATATTTTGTTCTTAGAAGTGAGGTTATTTATCTCCCCTTTCTTACTAGGCGTTTCCTTCCTCGTCCCGCCGGGCACACTCTGTCCCAGGGCGTAATCCCTCTTTCTCCTTGCCCCACTGGGCGCATCTTCCATGATTTTGTCCCACCGGGGCATGTTCCTCTTTCTTCTAGTCCACCCGGGCGTCATACCCTCTTCTTCTGATTCTAGCCTCGGCATCTTGTTTTCTTGTCTTTGACGCCATGCCACTTGCGGCATCGCATCAAAGAGGGGCAAAATGTAGACACCGAAAAATCCTTCAGAAAATAAATTATTTTTGTTTTCTGAAAATCCTTGATGACATCATCATTTATTAATTAATTAATTAATTTATTTTTATGGCATTTAATCCCTCTCTCTTAATTAAAAATCTTTAATTAAGGAATCTAGCCTAAAAATGTTAGTTGGACATTATCCCTAATTTATTAATTATTTAATTAATAAATTGACCAAAAAAACTTCAAAAATAAATTAATTTATTTTTAATTTATTTTTTATCCCAAACTTGGCCAATTTCCTTAAGACCACTAACCTCTTCCAAAATCTTCTAATCCCTTCTTAATTTCGATTAAAAGGCTAATCCCATCTTTTCTAACCCTAATCCCAAGGTTAAATATTTAATTAAGGTTAAATATTTAATTTTCATATTTATTGAAAATATTTTAATAAATATTCCTAAAACTTAAGCTTTTGGAATGAATAACTTTTATTCCATGAAACTAAAGAGAAATCTAGACTCTTCTAGAATCTTCTCAAATCCACCCTCTTCACCCATCCTAATCCCTTTTTGTCCTAATCTAATCCTAATCCTACCCTTAAACCTTTGTGCAATCCTAACCAAGCTTAAGACTTTCCTAAACCAAAGCAAAGTCTTTCCTTCCAAATATCTCAACCACAAAGCATTTATTGCTTCCCCTAAGTCTTCAAAGCCTCTTAAAGCCCATTCATTGCTCTTACAAGCATTTATTGGAGAGTTATGAGCTTGGAGCCCCCTTTGTTGACTCCTCTTTGCCCTTCCCTTCATCCACTCACCTTGTGACATGTGTCACCTCCTGATTGGCTGAGAACTAGCACAATCCATGTGCTTCCCTTTGAGTGAATCTTGGCCTCTCTTAAGGATTTCAATCCTGGCCATTCATTCCTCCTACCCCAAGCCTTAGAAATCCTATAAATACCCTCACTTCCTAAGGCAAATCATCTTTCAACTCTCAAACTCAATAGCAAAGTTATAATGCCATTTTCATTCTAGCATAAGCATAAACTCATCATTTTAGATTATTTTCAAGCTTAAATCACATCTAAATTAGCTTAATGGGATTAACATAGATTCATTTCTTGTTTTAATCTTAGTTCATCATTTAGCTTTGCATATTTGTGTGTTCTTAAGGCCTTTGAGGCAAAATAGGTTCCTCATACCTATTTTGTGTCATTTTGGGTCTTCATCAACCTCAAATCATCCTATTTTGCATGCTCCAAGTGCTTGAGTTTTCACACCCACATCCCTCTATATCTAAGCATATCAAACGGTGCATGGGCGCATCCGTTTTAAGCTTAAACTGAGGTGGCTTTGATTTTAGTTTGTTTACCATTAAATTTGATTTGATTATATGCTATGACATTTTTTTGTCTTTGGCCTTCAAAACAGGTTTAGGTGCACTCACAAATCCTAGTCTACACATGTTAATGGATGTTTTCTCTCCTAAGCTATGTTTTGGGTATTTACCTCCTATAGCCATAGGTTTGCAAGAGTGATAATTAAGACTAACACCTTTTTCCTAATATTGATGATGTGGATATATATGTATATGGCTGGATATGTGTGCATTAATTATCTTATAGGAGTTGAACGTGGATATTCAAGGACCATCATATTAGCGTGGGAGTCATGAAAGCTAGTTGTGATTGTAGAATCTTTACAAGCAAGCCAATGCTTTCTATTGCATGCAACACACAAATTTAGTGTGCACTATATTCTGGGATTGTTCATGGTCAATAATGTTTCTGTTATGAAGCTTTATGAGTTGTAACTAATCCTCATTATGAAGGAATCATTTGGGCTGTCCAATCCTGAATTAAGTAGTCCATTGCTTTGGGTTTCTGATACCATTGTTTGGCCAAGCAGGGTCCAAGGGGACAACCCTGTGACCCCGAAGTGACACAAAAAAAAGACCTAGGACCAAAACCCTAGCTCAAAAACCCTAGAAATAACTAAAACACGAGAAATAAAAGGAGAGGGGAAGAAACCTACCTTGAAACAAGTAGAAGAGGGCAAGAAAATTGAAGAATCAAGTAGGTTGAAGGAGCTAGAAGACAACTAGAAGCAAAGCATGCTCAACAAGCACCAAAAATAAATAGTACGCAAAAATGCAAAGTGTCCAAAATGGTTGGCTCTCCGCCAACCATATATTATGTCTTTAGAGGTATCCACATTCCATCTTATGTTCACACACATAAGATAATGAATGGATGTTATTAGTACTCTTTATTAATCTTTAAATAAATGTTAATGGATGTTTTCTCTCCTAAGCTATGTTTTGGGTAGTTACCTCCTGTAGCCATAGGTTTGCAAGAGTGATAATTAAGACTAACACCTTTTTCCTAATATTGATGATGTGGATATATATGTATATGGTTGGATATGTGTGCATTAATTATCTTACAGGAGTTGAATGTGGATATTCAAGGACCATCATATTAGCACGGGAGTCATCAAAGCTAGCTGTGATTGCAGAATCTTTACAAGCAAGCCAATGCTTTCTGTTGCATGCAACGCGTAGATTTAGTGTGCACTATATTCTTGGATTGTTCATGGTCAATAATGTTTCTATTATGAAGCTTTATGAGTTGTAACTAATCCTCATTATGAAGTGATCATAGGTTTAGGAGTTAGTGGTAGTTTCCTTTTAAATAATCAACTGTTGTGACTCTTTTGGAGTTAGTTGAACAAACTAGTTTTTAATATAGAACTCGTGTATACTATTTCAATCTAGTGTAATTGTTTTTATGGATGAATAGAATGATCAGTTCAAGTTTGCACTTTTCATCTTGATTGTACTTTTCATTCACTCATTCAAGGGGGCCCACTTGATGAGTGAATTGCTTTGTTAGTGTGGAGTTCATTTCCTATTCATTTATATGTTTTAGAACTCTGTTGTTCTTGCAACTACTGATACCAGAATTAGTAGCCTATTCCTACAACACAGTTAGTTGGAGTAGTTCCTAACTATAATTCCCTCCTTTGATTAGAATACATTTTCTTACCAATTTTAGTTTAGTTTTCCTGAAGCATAAGAAATTGAATTCCTTAGATAGGTTTAGAAGGGGAAGTTTGAAGCATATACTTTGCAAATGCCATTCCAATTTTACATCCCTAGTCGATAATTAAATGAGACTAAATAGTGCATTAGGAATCATTTGGGGTGTCCAATCCTGAATTAATTAGTCCATTGCTTTGGGTTTCTGATACCATTGTTTGGCCAAGCAGGGTCCAAGGGGACAACCCTGTGACCCCGAAGTGACACAAAAAAAAGACCTAGGACCAAAACCCTAGCGCAAAAACCCTAGGACCATCATATTAGCTCGGGAGTCATCAAAGCTAGCTGTGATTGCAGAATCTTTACAAGCAAGCCAATGCTTTTTGTTGCATGCAATGCATAGATTTAGTGTGCACTATATTCTGGAATTGTTCATGGTCAATAATGTTTTTGTTATGAAGCTTTATGAGTTGTAACTAATCCTCATTATGAAGTGATCATAGGTTTAGGAATAATGATCGTAGGTAGAGTAATCTTTAAGATGGATGTTTAAATACATGTTAACAGATGTTCACACACATAAGATAATGAAGGAATATATTAGTACTCTTTAGTAATCTTTAAATACATGTTAATGGATGTTTTCTCTCCTAAGCTATGTTTTGGGTAGTTACCTCCTGTAGCCATAGGTTTGCAAGAGTGATAATTAAGACTAACACCTTTTTCCTAATATTGATGATGTGGATATATATGTATATGGCTGGATATGTGTGCATTAATTATCTTACAAGAGTTCAACATGGATATTCAAGGACCATCATATTAGCACAGGAGTCATCAAAGCTAGCTGTGATTGTAGAATCTTTACAAGCAAGCCAATGCTTTCTGTTGCATGCAACGTATAGATTTAGTGTGCACTATATTTTGGGATTGTTCATGGTCAATAATGTTTCTGTTATGAAGCTTTATGAGTTGTAACTAATCCTCATTATGAAGGAATCATTTGGGGTGTCCAATCTTGAATTAAGTGCACACTAAATCTGTACGTTTGGCCAAGCAGGGTCCAAGGGGACAACCTTGTGACCCCGAAGTGACACAAAAAAAAGACCTAGGACCAAAACCCTGGCGCAAAAACCCTAGAAATAACTAAAACATGAGAAACAAAAGGAGAGGGGAAGAAACCTACCTTGAAACAAGTAGAAGAGGGTGAGAAAACTGAAGAATTGAGTAGGTTGAAGGAGCTAGAAGACAACTAGAAGCAAAGCATGCTCAACAAGCACCAAAAATAAATAGTAGGACAAAATGCAAAGTGACCAAAATGGTTGGCTCTCTGCCTTATATAGGCCTCTTGTCAGGTGACATCAGCCATCCCCACCTCTCAACATTTTAGACTTTCAGGGGTCTCAGACCTCTAAAAGGCCAAAAGGCCAAAAGGCCAATTCCCAACTTGGGGAATGAAACTTTTGGTGTTTTAGACCTATGAAAGTGTGAAAGCCCGAAAATGCAAAAAGGGGGTTTCATCATTTGGCAAGAAGACTCTTTCGGCATTTTGAACCTAAGGAATGGTGAAAGTGCAAAAGGTCGAAACTAGACAAAGACTCAAGAGATAGTCTGAGAAAAGGATCTAACTAATAAAAAGAACTCAAAAACAAGCCAAATAAGGGGGGGCCCTTGGCCAAGTGGCCAAAAAAGGGGATCTTGGTTGTGGAACCACAACAATTACAATGAATTCTTTACTTGATGACCCAAGGATAAAGCCTTTCCTAGTAGTGTCATGTTGGTGAAGGAGAAGGAGTTCTTGAAAGTCCTTAAGGAGGATAATGTGCCATGCTTTGCTAAAGTAGTCAAACCTAAAGAGGATAACCAAAGGAATGAGAAGTCATGTCAGGCAACCATGAGGAGTTTTGGTTCTAAAGAGGTTGTAGAATTTCTAGAGAAATACAATGGTATTGTTGCAGATAGTAGTAATGAGTATCTTCCACCAAAGAGTGAGATAAGTCATTGCATTGACTTGATACCAGAGGATATCCTACCTAAAAAGGATTCCTATAAAATCACACTAGAACAAAATGCATAAGTGGCTAGGCAAATCCAAGGTTTTTTAGAGAAGGGTTTCGTTAGGAAGAGTATTAGTCCATGTGTTGTCTATGTAGTCCTTGCACCTAAAAAGGAGGCCACTTGGAGATTGTGGACTGATTCTAGAGCTATTAATAGAATCACTATTAGATACCAGTTCCCAATGCCTATAATGGAGGACCTTATGGATTTCTTAGGAGGAGCTAAGTTCTATTCCAAAATTGATCTCAAAAGTGGCTATCACTAGATAAGGATCAAAGAGGGGGATGCATGGAAGTCAACATTTAAGACTAGTGAGGGTTTATTTGAGTGGGTAGTTATGTGCCCATTTGGTGCCCCAAGCACATTTATGCACCTAATAAATGAAGTTTTGAAACCTTTTCTTCACAAGTTTGTGGTGGTTTACTTGGATGACATATTCATCTTTAGCAGTAGTAGAGAGGAGTATCTGCATCACCTTAATTTGGTCCTCAAGAGACTCCATGAAGAAGGATTGAAGTTAAACCTTGGTAAGTGTTCATTCTTACATGAGGAGCTTGTCTTTTTGGGGTTTTTGATCTCTAAGGGAATTTTGAAGATGGATCCAACCAAGGTAGAGGCTATCCTCAACTGGCCACCACCTTCTTTAGCAAATAAGGTAAAGAATTTTCATGGTTTGTGTAGTTTCTATAGGAAGTTTATTAGAAATTTTAGTGGCATTCGTACTCCTATAATAAACACAAAAAATGGTGGTAGAAAGTGTGTTTTTGTATGGACCAAGGAGGCCAATGACTCCTTTGAAGTTTTAAAGAAGAATATCTCAGAGAAACTAGTCCTAATTCTACCTAATTTTCATAAGGTTTTTGTGGTAGAGTGTGATGCAAGAAATAAGGCCATTGGAGGGGTCCTTAGCCAAGAAGGGAGGCCAGTAGCCTTCTTTACTAAAAAATTGAATGAGGCCAAGAAAAAATCCTCCACTTATGACCTTGAACTCTAAACCATGATTCAGTCCTTGAGAAAATGGAGGCACTACCTATTGCCTAAGGAGTTTATTGTTTTCATAGATAACCATGCACTTAGTTTTCTTAATAGGAAAGAGAAACTTAATCACAAGCATGCAAAATGGATGGAATTGTTACAATCTTACACTTTTACTATTAAGCATAAAAAAGGTGTTGTGAATAAGGTTACAGATTCTCTAAGCAAGATGAACCTCACAATTCAAGCTATGCAATTGGAAAGTACATGAATAGAATCCATGAAGGACATGTATGTACAGAATGAGGACTTCAAAGACATCTATTAGGTTTGTGTAGACATGACTGCAAGTTATCATACTAAATTTCCTAAATTTTTTATCCAAGATGGTATTTTGTTCAAAGGAGGGTTACTTTGTGTGCCAAAGGGTTCCATGAGGGAAAATATTATTAAAGAGAAACATTGTGGTAGTCTAGTAGGGCATTTTGGGGTGGATAAGACCTTGGAGTCAATTAGGAGATTCTACTTTTGGCCTTGGTTGTAGACTGATGTTAGGAGGTTTCTGGAAACATGTTTGGTTTGCTAGAGATCCAAGGGTCACACCTCCAATGTCAGACTCTATACTCCATTTCCTATTCCATCTAAGCCATGGGAATCCATTAGCATGGATTTTTTCCATGGACTTCCCAAAACCAAGACTACTTATGATAGTATTTTATGATTGTGGATAGGTTCTCTAAAATTGCCCATTTTGTTCCATGTAGGACAACACATGATGCTTATCATGTTGCAGGATTGTTTTTCAAGGAAGTGGTTAGGTTGCATGGTTTCCCAATGTCCATCATATTAGATAGAGATCTCAAATTATCAGGCCACTTTTGGAGGACACTTTGGAAGAAATTGGGTACCAATGTGTGTTTTTCTTCAACATATCACCCTCAGTCTAATGGGAAAATTGAGGTAATTAATAGATCTCTTGGCAACTTGTTGAGGTGTCTCACCCAAGAACATGGTTCTAATTGGGATTCCATTTTGGCCTAGGAAGAGTACTCTTACAATGATTTAGTTAACAGGAGTATAAGGATAACTCCTTTCTAATTTTTTTATGGTGTTCATCCCAAGGGTACTCTAGAACCAAGAGATATCAGTGATTTGGAGAAGCCTAGTGCTTTGGCAGAAGATTTTGTGACTGTCATGAAAGATATTTAGGAGCATGTCAAGTCAAAGTTGCAACACACCACTGCTAAGTATAAGGAACAAGTAGACAAGAGGAGGAAGGAGTTACATTTCCAATTTGGTGACTTGTTCATGGTCCACCTAAAGAAAGAAATGATACCCAAGGAGAGGTACACTAAGTTGATGGTGAAGAAGATTGGACCTTATAAGATCCTTAAAAAGTGTGGTTCCAATACTTACCATATTGATCTCCCTACTCACATCCATTTGTCTCCTATTTTTAATGTTGCTGACTTGTATGCTTATAAGTGTACTGTAGATAATGATGTTGTTGTAGGTGAATTAAGCTCTCAATAGGAGGAGTTGTTGAAGGATCTTCCTAAGTCATCTCCTTTGGAGATTGAATGTATCTTGGAGTGTTAGGTGTCCAAAAAGACTAGAAGGACCACATACAATGAATACCTAGTAAAATGGAAGACTAAGCCATTGGAGGATCCTACATGGTTGACACCTGCATACATTGAGAAGACTGGATTTCCTCTAAAATACTTGCCAACTCAAGGGACTTGAGTTCTTTTGTCCTAAGGAGCATGGTGCAGGGCACCTAAGGCAACATCTAGGATATTACTTATGTTTTTGGTTTTTTTGTATTTGTAATAAGGTGGATGGATCCCAGAGATCATCCCTTACATGTTTGAAGCCATTTTTGTGGTCAAGGATCCCATAGGCATGTCTATAAGCCTTGGAATGCCTTAGTCCACTTGGCTTATAAGTTTCTTAGGGATAGATGAGATAGGGTTTTTAAGTGTTTAGGATTTTTTAATCATGATTTTTATGTTTTTCAATCATTTAGGGTGTATATGACTTGGATAATTTCTCATGATCACATTGTGACTTATTTGGTGAGCAATTTGTCAATTTTGTAAAAGTTGCAAAACTTGCAAAATTTGCTCAAGCAACTTTTCAAAAGTTGCTCAAGAAGTTCAAATGTGGTTTCTAATGGTCACAAATACTAAGGGACTAGTTGGAACCCATTTTTGGATGTATTTAATCATCTCAATACCTCTGCAAGAGGTTAGAACCTGTAAACCAAATTTGGGGTGCAATTTGAATGAAAACTAATTAATTTCCTGTGATATTCTAGTTGTGTATGACCGTGTATGGAATATTTGATAAAAATAAATGAAATGGTTGTAAACCTTCATGAATATATGTTTTGATTCAAGTGGTTTGAATTTATTTTGGTTTATGAAGGTAGAGTTACCACCTGATTTGTGGAGATAGTCAGAAAAGAGGGTTTCACTAGGCTTGTCTCACAAATAGGGGTGTAACTTGCAATCCCTCCACTAGAATTCATTTATTATTTGGGTAATGAAATTTAGATGTATATTATGTATGATTCCAAGAGAACTCAAGAGAAACTATTTGGGAAGGGGGTGTTGCACCAATCCCTAGACTGAACATCTCAATGTTTTCAGTTAGACAGTTAGAAGAAAGTGTCTGCAATCTGAGGAATTGAATGAAGTGATCCATTTGAGAATGGATTTGGAGTGTGTGAGGGGTATTTAAGGTTCCTAAAACACTACACTTTTCTTATGAATCCATCTTTAGTCACCTCTAGTGTAGACCAGGGCTAATTTGGCCAATTAGGCCTATGTACCTAGTGTGGGTTAAGTGGCACTAGAGTAAGATCAAGGCTCATGGACTTGGGAAACTTTGAAAATATCAAAAGGGTATCTAAATCTGGTCTTAGTTTTTCTAGACTCTTTAGGGGTCAAGGATTTCATACCCGAAACCTAGTTTGAAGACCTACTAGGATTTGTAGGTGAAGTTGTGGTTGGAGATTTTTGGAAGTTGGGAGGACAATCCAATGTTTGATTCTTTATTTTTGTGAGAAAAATAAGGTGTTCCAATCCTTAGATTGGTCAATTAACACCTATGGTGAAGATTTCTCTTATTTAGCCCAAAATAGAGAAAGTGTCCC
Organism: Chamaecyparis obtusa; assembly: GCA_027943335.1. Taxonomy (NCBI): domain Eukaryota; kingdom Viridiplantae; phylum Streptophyta; class Pinopsida; order Cupressales; family Cupressaceae; genus Chamaecyparis; species Chamaecyparis obtusa. The sequence goes on along the minus strand of BSBK01001154.1, from coordinate 3,194,365 downwards.
TAAGGCCTTAAATTGGAGAAGTTAGTGCATCATCGGAAAATGGAAGCACTTCCATTTAGGACTAGTTTATCCCCTCAAGTAAGTGGTCTAGGGTCATGTCAAACACCTTGAATGGGTCTTTGACTTGGATCTGGTTTTTTCCCCTGTTCTGTTTCTCTTTCCACCTTTTTCCAGCCTATTTCTGGAACCTGATCCTGAGAATTTGAGGTTCTTGACCTCAGGGTCAAGGTCAACCTTCTGGGTCAAGGTCTACCTTGACTTTGAGATAGGTCAGAGTTGACCTTGACCCTGACCTTGGGTCCAAATTTCAAGTTCTAGAAGTTTATAGATGCCAAGTTTTAGAAAGTTTATTTTCCTGCTTTTGGGTCGGCTGTTTCAAGCTTTGAAATAGTAAACTCTTAAATAATATTTAAATTGGGTCCACTTCCAAGAGTAAAGGCTTAAATTGTAATTTAATTCTCCCATATAGGATTCTCTAGAAGTTTGTGCCCTAACTTGTATAAAAGGAAGCCTTCTCCTCTCATTTAATCATCATCCATCATCTTTTTATAATCTCTCAAGCAAGTGAAATCAAGAAATCAAGAAAGAAAGCAAGAAGGAGAAAGAAAGAATTCAAGCATCCATTCATCTTTAAGCATTCAAGCATTCAAGATCCAATTCATCAAGGAGATCCATTGGTAGCCATTGAAGGATTCAATCTCTATGGAGCACCTTTGTTGAAGATTTCTCCATCCATTTCCATTCAAGCTTCTTCTATTTCAATATCCATTCAAGATTGGTGTTGAAGATCTAATGTAATTTATTTGAGACATCCTACATACAATTCTACATTCATTTGGAGCATCCATACTTGTGGATTCAAGGATTCAAATCCTCCACAAGGGTTTCAACATAAGCAAGGTGAATTATTCCATTTAATTTGTTTATTGTTGCAATTTCAATTATATTTCAAGGTTAATTCAAAAAATAGGGTTTGACAAAGGAAAACCCCTCATCCAAGAAACAAAACCCCTTTTCTTGTAGGTATAGGTGTGGGACAATGAATCGTAGATAAGATCTGAGTATTCTTTTTGACAAACTTTCAAGATCCGTGAACAAAATTTTCGTCAGAATAGTGCAGGTCAAGGTTGACATAAAGGGGTAAGATTTTGCCTCAGGGTAAGATCTTACCCATGTGTTGGGTCAAGGTCAACCTTTCTCAGAATAGTAGAAGGTTTCTGGGTTTTCTTTGTTTCTATGTTTCCAGGCCAAATTTGGTTGCAAAATTTCCTAAAACTAAGTACAAACACTAGAAAATAGCATTTTCCAGATCTATCATATTTTGAGGTTAGTATTTATCTTTAAATTCAATGAAGATTTCAATACTTCCTTTCCATAACATAATATAAGGTTTTCTCCTTTCTTCATATTCTTCATCGATTGATTCATTTGTGCATTAACCATTCTCTTTTGGTTGATCAATTTGGATATTTTCTTTGGGAATTTGGGGTATTAAAGAGGATCTTATCTTCCCCAATCCTATATCACTCTACCATACATCATCTTCACATCATATTCATTGTTAACAACTGTACACACTAAAATGGTGCACTTCTATGGATCATTACATGCAAGGAAACTCAAGAATGAGCCCTCACAAATCGATCCATAGCTCCCTAGGCATGGAGTGCAAGGGTTTTTAAGAATGCTCTCAGCTAGAGCTATTAAGCCAATAACCTTGCTAGTAAACCATGCAATGGGAGATTCAATGAAGACAAGGGCAAGAATGCCAATATCCTCAAGAATCAAGAATGAAAATGCAATGCAATGCTATGCTAGAAATGGAAATGCAAGCTAAGCTATGAAAGGAAATATGCAAGTATTACAAAGCCTCCTAGTTAAACTAGATGAATTAATCTAAAGCATAAAGGAAATCTAAGCTAAGAATGCCATGAAAATGAAGCTACTATGCAAGAAATGAAATCTAACTATGAAGCAAGAAAGCCATGATGATGCAAGAATGAAGACAAGAAGATAGAGTGTTGATGAAGATCCAAGATGAATGCCAACAATGCTCCAAATCTTCAAACCCTAGATGCAAGAATGTCTCCAAAAGCTCCAAGATGACCTAGAAAACCTGTAGCATAACAATAGCATAAAAAGTTGGGGATCTAGAATGAAGAAGAGAGCTCTTCTTTTATAGGAAATGAGGAGAAATGGACCATGAAGATTAAGAGGCAAAAGATTTAATCAACGGTGGAGCTTGAAAGAGGAGCAATCCATGTGCACAAGTATCCTCCAATAGGAAAATAGGAGTTGACTTTTGTGTCCATATGAGACAAAAAGTGCTTTTCTCTTTTTATAAAATAAGAATAATGCTTTATTTGTGCAACTTAGGATAAGAGGAAGAGTGGGGGCTTTTTATTTATTAAAAGGGGAGGAAATATTTCTTTTAATAAATAAAGACTTAGGATAAGATGGTTAGCCCATAGAAAATAATCGAATAAATGATAGAACTAGGATTTGATCAAGAATAAGCAATTTATGATTTAGCAAAAGGGGCTAATAGTCTAGATGACCATTTTTAGGTGTATACAACAACCATATCATACATTTTTATATCTTATAGTTAGAAAATAAATCTAAGAGTGGGGTCTAGATTGGAGAGAGGCTTAGACATCCCTAACTAATTTTTATCTACCATATTCAAAGATTGGAAGGATTTTTTATTGCATAGAATCAATTTGTGAAGAGTTGTGGGAGATTGGTCCTTTTTCCTAGTCTACCGTTGTGATCTGTGCATCACAAAACTTGCAAGGAAGAAAGAGATGGGGTTAGATCCAAAATATCTAATAAATGCATGGTATCCAATTAACTATCTACATTTACAATTATGCATGCACACAATCAACCATACATCTCTAAAAGGGGACCATGCTCTAGGCATGTACACACTCAGAAGGATGTCACAGGAGGAAGACAAGATACCATGTTTTCACTAAATTATGTGTTCCATGTGTAGGTACAAAAGAAGTTGTGACATTGTTGCTTAACCTTACTCAGACAATAGAATTACTGAGAGGATGGCCATTCCAAATAGCCATCCTCAAAGTATAGCTATTGTCTGGGCAATAGTAGTTATAAAGATGCATTTTTCCAAAAATACAATGAATGGTGTTGGTCTTTAATGTGGGCACTATTAGGAAGCCCTCAAAACTCCTTAACAAAACCCACATCCCTAGATAAGAGAACCCTTGACAAGTACCAATCCCTCCTAGTACACCATATTGAACCTGTGAGGGTCATCAAAAGCTCCATTTTCGCAGAGTTTCTATTTATCCCCACAGCCCCAAGGAAGAGAACTGATCCAGAAAAGGGAGTAGTCAATAGAGCAATAGTAACCATGGAGAATTCAGAATCCAAGAAGATAGAATGGTACAGGAAGCCCTACATTACATTTCCAAAATGCAATAAATGTCATTGCATCACAAATTGGGCTCCCCAAGGGGAAGCTTCCTAGAGCCACCTTTGGGTAGCACCAATTTACAACACAAAGAAATATATGAGCTATACACCCTCAGATGGGTACAAGGTAGTACAAAGTATGAGAGAATCATTGCATCACATAGCATGGAACAAAAGGAATGCCATATATTAGCAAAAAATCAGTCATCCAAACAACCAGGGAGCATAATAAAACCATCAGAAAATGGAGCATCATATATCCTAGTGAGTACAGATCTACATTATAATATTTACTTCAAAGCAACAACATTGGAGCATCATTTCATCACATGGCATGAAATAGAGGAATATCATAAATGAACCATGAAGAGTGATACAACACGATAGCAAAAAGCTTCAATGATGTATGTAGTCACAATAAAAGTGGGACAACCAGGAGGAACTATCACAAGAGCTACAATGATGTGGTCATCTACATCAAGCAATGGAGGTAACTTCACCATAAATTCAAATCAAATAGCAAGGCATCCATAGGCTCCACAGGTGAAGCAACACATATCCTAGTAAGTACAAACTATGGCTATATTAAAAGACATTAAAATTTGCATTCTAGTTTTACTTCAAGCATATATATTTCCATGTCCCTGCATCCATTATCAAGTAGACAATACCATCAATGGAATCTATAGTGATGTAGCATGGGACATTACATGATATATGTCAAATGCATTTCAAGTAATGAATCAAAAGTGGGACAACAACAAATGGTGGAGAATCAAGCATCCATGGAATATGCAAGGATACAATAATGCCTCAAAGAACATCATAGAACAATAAGTACATATTGCATAGATTCAACATGGTGTTTCAAATAAAGCATCAATAGCACAACATCATGGTGTAAATAAAATCAAAGAAAAGCATATTCCAGTAATGCAACTTTAAAATTAATGGAGAATCAAGACATAAATCAATATTTCATGGAGCAAGCTCAATACCAAATGGAGGTATGGTGATGCTCTAACTCAAATATGGGCTCCCAAAAAGATCAAAGTAATATCATGATGGGATAACAACATCAAATGTTTCTGTCACATTTGATGTTGTTATAACATCAAAAGTGGGACAATAGAAGCAATGATGCCATAAGCATGGGCTCTTAAAGCCTTAACATAACCCCAGCGTCACTGTGAAGAAGAAGTAATCAATATAAGCATCAGAAAATCAAATGTAGCCACATGGAAATAAAAGCATCAGACAATACCCTAGCCATGACCCCATGCTGAGAATGATGCAGGAGCATCTCGGGTCCTTGGAAATCCTATGTCACCAAAAATATGTTTGAAGTTTTCTATGTTGCTCGGTTCCTTCTTTGACCGAGTTGGTTCGGTATTGCTTGGTTTCCTTTGTTTTCTGGTGTCGGTTGGTTATCTCTCTGGCACTTGATAGATTTCCCTAGCACTCAGTGATTCTTTTATGATGCTCAGTTATCTTTTCTTACCGAGTTGTTTGTTTTGGATTCTCATTGAGGCTAACTTGTGTAATTAATTTTGGTCATGGATTTAATGATGGTATCTATCATTGGGAAGTGTGTATACCTAGATCTATTTATTCCTTCTGTTGATGGTGGATTTGAAGGCCAAATTTATTCGATAGCCTCTTGTATAAATGTAGTTGTTTGGTTAGAGTTTAGGGAGGAAATTAGAACGTAAGTTTTGATAGAAGATAGAAGATAGAATATTAGAGATTATTGGTAGATCCTTGCATGTTGGAGGACTTCTGTACTAGATTGTAAAATCTAGCCTAAACTGGGAAGGCCTTACAACCTGACATGTATGAATCAAATTAAAGATAATATATGAAAGATATATGCATTCTCTCTCTCTCACTTGTTGTGTTGTTGCTTCTGCATGTGATCTTTGTAAGGTGCATTTGGTTAGGGTGTGCCTTTAGGCCCTCTCTGCATCCTCCCTTGTGTCAGGTGGTATCAGATCGAGGTGAGATCTAGATCTAGGTTTGTGAATCTAGGTTTTAGGGTTCCTTCTTGTCAAACCCTAGTTGATTTGTTGTGGGGTAGTAGATTACAATCTGGCCTGCAATTGCAGAGGGTTTCAAGATGGTTTGTGGGAAGCGAGATGTGGATCTAGGATTGGCAGACATGTTGAGACAACTTGCTGCTAGATTAGAAGATGTTGAAATAGCCCAGAGAAGAGGAAGACATCTTGAAGATGTTAGTGATGATGAAATTGAGGAAGAACAAGTTGATGTAGAACCTACACCAGTGATGGATCAAGGTGAGGAAACATTGTTGAAGGCTTTGACAAATCTGAAGTCTACACCACACTTTAATCCTCTTGAGTATAGTGGAAAATTGGATTCTAATGAATTGGTGGACTGGATCATCGAGATGGAAAAGTAATTTGAGTATGAAAATGTACCTAAGGAAAAGAAGGTGAAAATTGCAACCACAAAGTTGAAGAGTCATGCATCCTTGTGGTGGGAACACCTACAATTGGATAGAAAGAGGAAAGGCAAAGACAAAATCAAGGTATGGAATAAAATGGTGAATAAATTGAAAGGAAAGTTTTTACCTTGTGATTATCAAATTAATCTAGTTAGGCAAATGAAAAGTTTGTGGCAAAAAGATAGCTCGGTAAAAGAGTATACTGAGGAATTCTATAGATTAGATATCAGATCTGGATATGATGTAGATGATGTGGAAATAATTGCTAGATACTTGAATGGTTTGAGAGTTTCCATCCAAGAAGAAATCAGTTTGGTCAAATTGGAGAACATTGAAGAGGCTTATCAATTTGCATTGACAGATAAGGAGAAATTGAACAAGAAACATGAGCAAAGACAAAGAGGTAGAGGTGGTAGATTCCCTAGAGGAAGAGGTAGATCTTATGGTGAAAATAGTAGATGTGAACTTGAAAATACAAATCTAGATAAAGGCAAGACTGAGTGGAAAGGTGAAATTTCATCTAGAGGCATAGGTAGTAACTACCAAGGTGGTTATAATAGAGGTGCTTTCCGAGGAACTTGTTACAATTGTGGAGAAGGACATAGATCATTTGAGTGTACACATGAAAGTAAGAAGGTCGGTAATAGTAGAAATGCTTTGGTGCAAGAAGAGTCACTGAATGAACTTGGGAAGGAAAATAACTTGATGGTAAGGAGAGCACTTTGGATTGAAGGTAAAAAGGAAGATTCGGTAAGGAAAAGTTTGTTCAAGACTAGATGTAGAGTTTCTAATAAAGTTTGGAAGGTAATCATTGACATTGGTAGCTCAAAAAATTTGGCATCTGAGGAAATGGTTACAAAGTTGTAGTTGAAAAGGTTGGAACATATGAAGCCCTATCAGATTTCATGGATCAAAGATGAGCATACACTCTTGGTAAGTGAACAATGTTATGTGAATTTGAAAATTGGAAAGTACTATGAGAAGGTGTTATGTGATATCATGCTTATGGATTGTTGTCATATTTTGTTGGGTAGACCTTGGAAATATGATAGACATGCTATATATGATGGGAGATTGCATAAATATACTATTTGGGCTTATGGAAGAAGACAAATCTTGTTACCTTTAATTGAAGAACCTGTTAGTAATGTTTGTACATCTATGAAAGTTTGATTGATGGAAAGAAGAAAGTTTGTTAAGGATTTGAAGAAGAATGATGTATGTTTTGCTGTGATTCTTAACAAATTGAGTAAGAAATCAGAGGATAGCATCCCTGAGGAGATTGATAAGTTACTCACTAATTATAGTGAAATCATTTCTAATAATGTACCTAATGGTTTTCCACTGAATAAAATTATTGATCATTGTATGGATATAATTCCTCGAGCTAGTTTACCGAATAAGGCCCCACATCAGTTGACACCTACCGAGAATAAGGATTTGAATCGACAACTTCAAGAATTGTTGTAGAAAGGTTTGATTAGAGAAATTTTGAGTCCTTGTGTAGTACCTTTTGTATTGGCACCTAAGAATAATTTAGAATGGTGAATGTGTACCGATTCCAAAGAAATTAACAAGATAATAGTGAAATATAAGTTTCCTATACCAAGAATAGATTATATAATGGACAGTTTGACTGGAGCAAAGTATTTTAACAAAATTGATTTGAAAAGTGGGTATCATCATATCATAATCAGAGAAGGTGATGAGTGGAAGACTATTTTCAAGATAAAAGAAGGTTTGTATGAGTGGTTGGTTATGCCTTTTGGTTTAACTAATGCACCAAGTACTTTTATGAGGTTGATGAATGAAGTTTTGAAGAAATTCTTGGGTAAGTTTTTGATTGTATACCTTGATGATATTTTGATATTTAGTAAGACCAGAGAAGAACATTTTTTGCATGTTAAACAAGTATTGTAGAGATTGAAAGAAGAAAAGTTGCTGATAAATCTGAAAAAGTGTTCCTTCATGAAAGAGTAGATTATGTATTTGGGATTTGTGATTTCAGCTGATGGTTTGAAGATGGATCCTGAAAAGGTTGAAGCTATTTTGAATTGGCCTACACCTGAGAATGCTAATAAGGTAAGATCATTTCATGGTTTGGTAAGTTTTTACCGAAAGTTCATTAGGAATTTCAGTTCAATTTGTAATGATATGACTGAGACTATGAGAGGACATAAAAGAGAAGTCAAGTGGACACATGGAGCTGATAAAAGTTTTGAGACTCTGAAGTAGAAGATTTCTGATTTTCCTATTTTGGCATTGCCTAATTTTAATAAGGTATTTCAAGTGGAATGTGATGCAAGTGGTAGTGCAATTGGAGCTGTGTTGAGTCAAGAAGGTAAACCTGTTACTTTCTTTAGTGAAAAGTTGAATGATGAAAAAAGGAAATACTCTGTGTATGATCAATAATTATATTCTATTGTTCAGTCATCGAAGAAATGGAGACAATATTTGATACTGAGTGAATTTGTGTTCTATACCAATCATAAGGCTTTACAGTATTTGGATAGTCAGAATAATTTGAATCAGAGACCTATGAAATAGGTTGAGTATTTGTAGAGTTATACATTTGTGATAAAGCATAAGAGTGGAGTCACTAACCTAGTTGTTGATGCATTGAGTAGAAGGAGATCCTTGATGACTGAGATGAAAATTGAAGTTCTTGGCTTTGATGACATGAGAGATTCTTATGAATTTGATCCTTCTTTTCTGAGCCGTGGAGAAAGTGCAAAGAACCTATTCAAGATCAACTGAGTACTAAATGGGAAGAATATTTCATTCAAAAAGGTATGTTTTTTAAAGGTATTCAATTGTGTATACTGAGAGGACCAATGAAAACTAATTTTATAAAAGACAAACATAGTAGTAGTTTGGCTGGACATTTTGGTGTTGATAAGACATTGAATTTTCTTAAGGAGAAATACTTTTGGCCACAGTTGTATTAAGATGTTCAGAAATTTGTGAAAAGTTGTGGAATTTTTCAAGTTGCAAAAGGAGTAAGTCATAATACTATATTGTATACACTAATTTCTATTCCTAAGAAACCTTGGATTGATATCAGTATGGATTTTGTTGTTGGCTTACCGAAAATAGTAAGAGGTAATGATTCTATATTTGTTGTTGTGGATAGATTTTCTAAAATGGCACATTTTATACCTTGTAGAAAGACATCAGATGTAGTACATATAGAAGATCTTTTCTTTAAGGAAATTGTCAGATTGCATGGATTACCGAGGAGTATTATCTCTAACTGAGATAGTAAATTTGTTGGAAACTTTTGGAAGACCCTTTGGAGAAAGTTTAACACCGAGTTGAAATATAGTTCTACATTTCACCCATAGACTGATCAACAAAAAGAAGTTGTGAATAGAAGTTTGGGAAATCTTTTGAGATGTTTAGTTGTGTTGGTTCCTCAAACTAGACTTTATGCTTTCATAAGCAACCAATGAATCAATAGGTTTTTAGGAGGGGTTAGATTCCAAGTATTGAATTCTCTGATGATTGGACCAACTATAGGGACAAGACTACCCTCTGCACTTCTAGCTCTGCAAAACCAAGGAGGGTACTCCTAATCCAGTAACAACAAGCCTTACTTCAAGAATAATAGTCTGGATTCAATAACAATAGATAAATGATAAGAAAATTCTAAATGATGACCATTCATTCATTTATTCTCCATTATCATTAGGTAGAATACTACTCTGCAAGTCACTGTACTTAAAGAATTTCAACAGATTTATATCAAAATGTTAGGAATACAAGTAGAACCTTTTCAAACACACAGAGATTATCCATGCAATGAATTTTATCAATTCATAACCCAAAGAGAAGTACACATAGGAGAGATATAAACTTTGGATTTTATTCAAAATGCTATATCATCATGTATACACAAAGTGCTTTAAAATGCAAACTATCTGGATATTTAACTGAACCAATAGTACTTGCTATTATGAAAACTTGGCCTAATATAGTCTACTGTATCCTAGACTAAGATCAAAGTCATCAGTCAGTGTTTTGAAAATGAACAAAAGACTAAAACTACATCCCCTACCCAGCTCACAGAGCACTTGGGACCAATTTTGAGAAAAATCATAGAGAATTAGAAAACCTTACAATAATGAAAAGATTTCATATATATCCCTCAGGAAAAGACCTAAAAGATATTTCTATCATGACACCTGTTACTTCCAGAAAGACAATTCTGCAAACAACTTCTTTTCCCACCAAAATTTGACCTCGAAGACAAAAGCTCTTACTGCTCTTTCTTGCTTGCTCAAAATTGATTCTAACCACTTCCATTCAATCCATAATTTCCCACTGTTTCCAACGGTAGATTTTTTGGGCACGTATCTCAAGGCCAATGGACCTTCCACCCTACTGCTCTATCACCTTACACAATGTGTCACTACTTGATTCACTGCCAGCTCCAACTTGCAACCTCTCTGCCATGTCACCAAAGCTGCCACATGTCACCCTGTCGCATGATCACAAGAGCTAATTTTCCTCCTTGCGGCCATGCGACCACCATCACATTGGCATGCATCTCGAGGTAGCCAACAAACCTACAGACTATGTACTTCATCAAAATTACTTACCTTTTGTGGGGCTACCTTCCAAATCACCGCGTAATGGTCACCAAATCATCACCTTGATTTTCATGCACATGTGGATGAGCCTTTGTCTATGTGTCCAAACTTAGACACTAATGTATTGGGTGTTCTATGTTTTAAAGAACTCAATTTCTACTCATGGGATCAATGTGGGATAAATCTCCCAGCATATAATAGTACTTCATTCAAAATTTTACCTTATCATGCATCCAGTTGGGCCCACCAAATCCGACTGGCCCCACCTCCGCATAGCCTTCTTCTTTCTCTCTTTACTAAACACTTGAGTGCCTTGTCTTTTAAAATGTCCTTTACAACTTACATAGCAAATGTGGGATTACTATCATAACTAAAACCCACCAAAACTTCCTCTGGCTGAGCACACATAGCATTTGTTATTTTATCTTACCATACACACTCCCTTTTGTATTGGCTTGATTCCAAATCTACCTTTATCTATGCTTAATGGGTGAATCCTCTATTGTTTGGTACTCACAGCCAATATAATGTGTGCACATCATTGAGAGGCTTGCACAGCCCCATGGAGGCTCACACACCTATTCCTATTCCTTCTGATGTTGAAGCTATCTATATCCTTCAGTTCATGCATAGTTCCTTCTATCCACCCATGTTGCAATCTCTTCTAACGAAGCATGGATTGTTGTCAATCCCCAACAATCAATTTGGTTATTATAAAGGATGTCGTTTGCATCAATTAATTTCATTTTTGTCAAAACACCTAAAAATGGTGTACATAACTTAAGCATGACGGCACTAAGACTGACAAACATGCCAGAGCTTGAACATTTAAAATGGTTCACATTCATTTGTGCACTACTCATTTCCTTTAAGCTACAGACAACATCCTTTAATGGAGCTCACGCAACACTCCATGCTTTGGAAGCACTCACGCAATGCTTTGATGAGCATTTCCTTACCATTTTGTGCTAGTCCCTTTTACATTTACGTATAATACCAACATATATCAAAAGCACACTAATATTCTTCATTTCTTACGCTGGCTTTTTATTTCTTATATTGGCTTCTACTATTTCTATTTAAAATGCTGGCATGTTTTACTTCATATGCTGGCTTCCATTAATTTATACGCTGGCCTTATCCACTTCTCATGCTGGCCTTATCCTACCCCTTTGAAAATTGTGTGATATCTTCCTAGTGATATTTGTATGTGTGCCATGGGAAGCAGAGCCTACAAAGTTGGACACAAAATGGGGAGCACACATCTTTGGAGAAACCCTACGCAGGCCTCCAATCTCCTCATTCATCCTTGGCTGCAACAACAACCAAGCAAAGAGCCTACACTAGTATCAGGAGGCTCACGTAAGCCCCCCAAGATCTCACGCTTCCCCCAATGAGACATGCCCAGCAGTGACAAAAATGTATATGAGGGATTCTCACAAGAGTTTCTTACATACCCAAAATAGATGCACAAATTTGAACATAGAGGCTGCAAAAAGCATTTGGCTTATTCCTAAGTCATAGAACCGGTCATCAAAGAATTAGAGCCCCAAACCACACTATAAGTGTCAATCCACAACATTTTTTGAAAGAGTAGGGGCTTGCTAGCGGTTGATTATTTTGAAAACCACTTGCCAGGAAACCTCTTGCATATTATGGTAGTGGTGTTAAAGTAATCTCCCTTGTGCCAAATAGATCTAGATTAGGGAAAAGATTGTACAGTCCTGCGAATATTGTAAATGATGAATAATCCTTGTGCAAATACATCATAAATTTAATTTTTTCATCTCTAGCCAAGGGCATGAATTACTAATATGTATTTGACAAAGTAGAACCATCCCTACTAAGTTATATATTTTACCAATGATGATGCTATAAGTACATGATTCACTTTGTCTTCTTGTCTCTTTTTTCTTCAATCACACACATAGGTCCTCCACTAGCAAAGGTGACCTTTTGTATAAAACCCAATAATAATTCTTAGGTACTTTGATAAAGAAATTTTAGCCAGCCTATCATCCTACTGCAATGTCTTTCTTAAAAGCTTGAACTAAAAATCTAAAAGAAGTGCACTTTCTTTCAAGCCTTCTTCTACTAAAAAGATCACTTTTAGTTTGTAAATAATGAAGTCAGCATGCCTTTAAAATAATGAGGCAGGTCGGGCCCCAAGTGGGTCCAACCTAAAAACATTTTGAATTCAAACACCCGGTCCCCAAAAACACATTCAAAACAACTGGCGTCTCCAACTGGATTCAATTTGGGCAACACCAGATAATTGAAAACTTTGATTTTAGAAACTTTGCCAAGTCACCAAAATGAATAAACTACCCTCATTCACACCATCAAAACACTGATCTAAACTTATCACTGGACGTTGAAACTTGGCGGTCATGAACTTTGTAATATAGAGATTCACCCTGTTAGATGACCTTTCCTAAAGATGAATGAGCCAAGAGATTTTAAAACTTGAAAACACTTGTTCAAAAATGCTCTACACACACAGACTGAAAACACTGCATACTACCTCTGAAAGAGATTATTTAAAAATATCAAATGATGAGTTGAGGGCACACCATCTATTCTGGTAGAAGAATCATATGCAAGGAATGTGAGGAATCAATCACCATCTGAAAACATGCATCTGACATCAAGTTACAAATTTTTGAAAGTGGCTACCTTGTGAAGTTGATCCTGCCATCACTATCCAATTCACACAAATCACCTCCAGAACTGGCCTAAAAAACTCACCCATTGAAACTTTCACGAATCGAAAACTTAGGTAGTGATTCAGTCCAATACAAGGTACACAAATCCATAATTAATTTTCCCAAAAGATCATGTGGCCAATTACAATCAAACGCCAAAGTCAGCACATTATAAATATTCAGGATTTAAAATAGTAAAATATGCAGAAATAGGGTTTAGAATTGGCTTCGAAAAGTGGTCAGATGGAGTGGCAGAGACTCCAAAATCCTCAGGAAAGTACACTTATAGGTCTATAGTATGGAACAACTTTCAATTTTATTGGACCTTGAACTAGGTGTAAACTAGGAAGCTTCATAGTAGGCTACTCAGAAAAATGGGCAATGCACTTCTGGCAAAACTTAATAATCTACACATGAAATGGCTTTGGCAAATAGGTCAAACGGGCACATGGGGGCTGAAAATTGGTGTGAACACTCTCTCTCATGCCTAAAACATGATGCAACAACCCTCATGTTATGACCAATCATAGGGTAATAAATTCACTCATCTGAAATGGGCTCCTCAGTGAAAATCAGGAAACACACATTATACAGATTTTTGGAAACACCTTTAAACAACCACTTCAAAAAATTATTAGATTTGAAATTTAGGACCTCAAACCTATTACATATGTTAAATGATAGGTGATGAACACCCTATCCAAGTGACACATCATGAAAATCAATAGGTCATTTTATCCGTGCATTCAAACTACGCTTCCCTTTGAAGACTTTCAAAGCATTGATCTGACACTTGGAGAAATTTTTTAAAATATGGACTCAAAACATATCTTGGATTTTTGAGCTCCAGCAGTGGCTCTATCTTGGGACGCATGCCCTTTGTGGGCTAGCAGAGAATTTAGGATCTTTGGTAGAGCAGACCATTCAAATAGAAAATCAGACTTATCTCTCTTCTCAAAACTAGGGTACCTTATTGAAAGAAACACTCCACACAACTGAAAGCAAAGAAACTCTACAATGAGCACACTATGTACCAATGGCCCAAATCCATCAAACTAAAATCACCTCTTACCTCTATCAAAGATTTGATTTTCATCTTCATTGATCAAAAGTAGACTGAAATTATTACTTCTGCCAACACAGTCAAACATGTTGCCATGAACTGTCAACACATCATATTGAAAATAATCAACACCATCACTGTCATTTGGAACTTGGAAATTAGTGAAACATGAAAAGAGTTGATCATTGTGTAACAAGGGGCTGTCACACCCTTTTAAAATTTTAACCAGCCAAGGAAAGAAACATTCCAGCTCAACTTCATAACTTGAAACAAGCTGGATTACTTTTTCAAAACATGATTGAAAATCAAAAAGAAAATTTTGAAATTCAAACCCTTGTACATCACACAAGTGCTCAAGAAAACCACTACGAGCTGCAACTTGTGGATCCAGATTTAGTTTATTCTGGGAGACATTTTCATGCTGAATTTGAAATAGAAAAGATTCATATTCTGCCTGACAACTGACATGCCCTTACTGATTTTCTTTAATGTCTTCTAAAAATAGAACATCAATACTTTCTACATCCCATTCCTGGATAAAAGAACATACCTCTAGCTAAATAAAATGTTCTGATATAGAATTTGAAACCTCTTTAAGCTTTATATGAAATGTTTCAAATTGTGGCTCTAACAAATCAGTATGCATCCCATTGTTCAAGTCATCCTTTTGGCATATGTCTTCCTGACATAATTCACTGTTATAGGGTAGATTGTCAACATTATTAACCTCCTCTTGATAAAACACTGACTCAAAACCATTAACAATATCCAAATCATTAGTGTCCATAACAAACATGTTGACTGCCATTTTTAGTTTAATTGCAAATTGAGCCACCATGGTTTCATATTCTGACTCATAGAAGCCTTCATCCATCTCAGGATTAATAAATTCACATGTCAGATCAAAAGATGAAAGCACACAAACTGAACAATCAGTTTTATCTTTATTATTAGCAAAAACAAAGGAATTCATTATTACTTTAGTCAAATCAGCTTCTTCAAAATCATCTTTAACACATGATAACTCCTTATCTTTTTTACAAGGCTTCCTATAAACCATTTCCTTGTCTTGAAGAAGATCAAGGTCATTTTGGCTACATGAGTCCTTTTCTTCATTATCAACACTAAAAGAGTCTGATAGGATCTCATCATTTAGGGCTTTATCATCATCTGATGAAATATTTGCCCCCTCTTCATTTTCAAAACTTGGCTTCAAACATTTTTTTCTCTACAGCCCCATAACTAGAAAAACCAGTTTCAAACTTACTAGGTGTGTAACCTTTGTATATGTCTATCTCTACATCAAATGCATTCTACAATTATTCATTAACCATGTCAACTCCCACAAGAGGGACAACCATATCTTGCTGAAAACATTCTTTATTTTGTTCTGAAGCATAATCTAAAACATGGTTATTAAGATTAGTAGGGATAGTGATACCTTTAAACTAATTTTTGTTTCTTGATACACACCTACCTATTTCATTTGATTCATTATGACATCAAACACCAGCAGATAGAAATCCTTTGGTGATCCCATATTTCAAGTTATTTTCTATATCCATTTCTATCATAAAAGTCTAGTGTAAAGTCTTTGGCTCTTTGTTTCTTAGTAAGAAACTCATTTTTTTACCAAAAGCACCCAAATAAAGTATCAGACATATTTGATCATTGGGCCTGTAGCTTCCGGGAATATCATTTAAATTTTTGGCAAATCTAATGTTGAACAATGGAAATAACTCTTCTTTTTGAATTTTGATCTCCATCAATTTATTGAACACAACACTTGCCCCTATTCTTTTAGCAAATTGCTCCATGAAAGTTGAATTGAAATCTTCCCATGAAGAAATAGAACTTGCTGGCAAGGAGTAGAACCATATTCTGGCATCTTCTTTGAAAGTCTGAACCAACAACTTCATGAAGATGTCTTCATGACAAACTTTGAAGTCTCCCATCAGATCAGTAAATTCTTGCAAATGTTTACATGCTGAATCTGATTTTTTCCCTTTAAACTCTTGTAGATGCTTCCTAATCTTAGTAGGAATTTCATTTGGGAAACCAGGTATGCCATCAAAACATAATGGCGCATACCTTTGTACAAAAAATCTTCTACACGAATCCATTATGGGCTGCACCTTAATGAAATTCTCAAATTCTTATTATGAACAACTTATGCAGTCATAAGGATTCTTCAAGTTATACATACTCCTCCAAGACATGACCAAGATTTTAAACAAAATCAAAGAAATATGCATATCCACAATATAAAATCCTTTCTATGGTGACTTCTTCACCTAATAAGGATCATGTAAATACACAAATTACAAAATGAGAAATACCTAGTGTTTCCCCTTTGCTGCTACTATGTTTTATTTATTGTCTGAAAATATGGCAGATCTTGGAGCTCACCTTGTAGCTCCATCAGGTTCTTTTTATGTAGAGTCACTAGCTCCTTGAAGAAGAAAATATTTCACTTGTTCACAATTTTTTTCCAGCCAACAACAGAACTTCACCAGGATCTTTAAACATTGTCTATCAGAATTGCATACATCATATTTTCTATTCTGAACTTGCACTGATCAAACAAATAGCTCTCAGAGTTGCCACTCACAACTTGGTGAGATGATATTAAAACCTTTTAGATCTGACTCTATACTTCAATGGTAACTATTGGATAGATAAATAAGCCAACCAAGAGTCTATCTCTACTTGTACCTGCATTATTTAAACTTTACTATAACACCAGAGATATCAAACTGAATTTAGCATGACTTTTGCATCTCTATTCCCTAGTAGAGTCACCATTTTGTTGGTGACTCGGATGGGCCAAATTAATCTGGATAGTATAATATTGATAATATGCTTTATAACTACAACTAGAGATTCTCAATAGATTTACTTTGCTATGTTCTCCCCAGTAGAGTCATCATTTTATTGGTTCCTCAAACTAGACTTTATGCTTTTATAAGAAACCAATGCATCAATAGGTTTTTAGGAGGGGTTAGATTCCAAATATCGAATTCTATGATGATTGGACCAACTATAGGGACAAGACTTCCCTCTACACTTCTGGCTCTGCAAAACCAAGGAGGGTACTCCTAATCAAGTAACAAAAAGCCTTACTTCAAGAATAACAGACTAGATTCAATAACAACAGATAAATGATAAGAAAATGATAAATGATGACCATTCATTCATTGGTTCTCCATTATCATTAGGTGGAATACTACTTTGCAAGTCATTGTACTTAAAGAATTTCGACAGATTTATATCAAAATGTTAGGAATACAAGTAGAACCTTTTCAAACACTAATCTCTATAAAATAGCTCCACTGTTGGCCAGTGCCTTATCCATTAGGTAACACCCTCACTGCAAAATTGTAATACACAAAACAAATATATTGAGCTTTGATGCCCCTGCCCTTTGAAAATGCTATCACCCTATGGTGGATTTTATCAAAGGAATCCTAGATTCACACTACTTACTTAAATCCTTATGTAAAACTTTAAAGAATTTACGTCATATCTAAAGCTTATTTAATCTGATCCTGGATCAAAGCTGAAGAATATAAACATACACATAGAGATTATCCATGCAATGAATTTTATCAATTCATAACCCAAAGAGAAGTACACATAGGAGAGATATAAACTTTGGATTTTATTCAAAAAGCTATATCATCATGTATACACAAAGCACTTTAAAATGTAAACCATTTGTATATTTAACTAAACCAATAGTACTTGCTATTATGAAAACTTGGCCTAATACAGTCTACTGTATCCTAAACTAAGGGAAAAGTCATTAGTTAGTGTTCTGAAACTGAAAAGAAGACTAAAACTACATCCCCTACCCAACTCATAGAGCACTTGGGACCAATTATGAGAAAAATCATAGAGAATTAGGAACCCTTACAATAATGAAAAGATTTCATATATATCCCTCAAGAAAAGACCTAAAAGATATTTCTATCATGACACCTATGACTTCCAGAAAGACAATTCTGCAAACAACTTCTTTTCCCACCAAAATCTGACTCTGGAGACAAAAGCTCTTACTACTCTTTCCTGCTTGCTCAAAATTGATTCTAACCATTGTCATTCAATCTGTCATTTCCTACCATTTCCAATGGTATATTACACTTATATGTTTGAGTAAAAAATGAGCCTCCAACAACATTTTCAATTTTCTATGCCATGAGCAACTGTCACATTCTTCAAATTTGAAATTTACACATATTTTGGACTTTAGCAATTTGTTTATTTTCATTTGCACATTTGAATTTTTTAGCGGGCCCACATGTGACACGTGATGCCATTTGATTAGTTGTGCAAACCACATCATCGCCACCTCATTAGGTTGACCACCACCTCACTGATGGTGCCACTTGTCACACTCTGATTCATTACCGGCTCTAGCCAAGCACCTAACTGCACCAATTTTCCATGTCATCAAGTCACCATTTGTTGGCCTGTCGCATGATCACAAGGGCTGAATTCTTCCCTTGTGGTCATGTGACCACTATCAAATTTTTTGAGTGTGTATCTCGAGGCCAATGGACCTACCACCTTGCTACTTTGTCACCTTGTGCCATGTGTCACTACATGATTCACTACCAGCTCCAACCTGCAACCTCTCTGCCATGTCAGTGGAGCTGCCACATGTCACCCTGTCGCATGATTGCAAGGGCTGATTTTCCTCCTTACGGCCATGTAACCACCATTAGATTGGCACACATCTTGAGGTGGCTAGTAGACCTACATACTGTGTACTTTGTCAAAATTACTTACCTTTCATGGGGCCACCTGCCAAATCACTGCCAACTGGTCACCAAATCATCACCTCAATTTTTGTGCACACATGCATGAGCCTTTGTCTATGCGTCCAGACTTAGACACTAATTTATTGTGTGTTCTATGTTTTAAGGAACTCAATTTCCGCTCATGGGATCAATGTGGGATAAATCTCCCAGCATATAATAGCACTTCATTCAAAATTTTAACTTATCATGCATCTGGCTAGGCCCACCAAATCCAACCGGCCCCACCTCCGCATAGCCTTCTTCTTTCTCTCTTTACTAAACACCCAGATGCCTTGTCTTTTAAAATGTCCTTTACAGCTTACATAGAAAATGTGGGATAACTATCATAACTAAAACCCACCAAAACTTCCTCTAGCTAAGCACACATAGCATTTTTTATTTTATCTTACCATACATGCTCCCTTCTGTATTGGCTTGATTCCAAATCTGCCTTTATCTACACTTAATGTGTGAATCCTCTATTGTTTGGTACTCATAGCCAATGTAATGTGTGCACATCATTGAGAGGCTTGCACAGCCCCATGGAGGCTCACGCACCTCTTCCTATTCCTTCTGATGTTGAAGCTATCTATATCCTTCAGTTCATGCATAGTTCCTTCTATCCACCCATGTTGCAATCTCTTCTGACAAAGCATGGATTGTTGTCAATCCTCAATAATCAATTCGGTCATTATAAAGGATGTAGTTTGCATCAATTAAGTTTATTTTTGTCAAAACACCTAAAAATGGTGCACATAACTTAAGCATGATGGCACTGAGACTGAAAAAATGCTAGAGCTTGCACATTTAAAAGGGTTCACATTCATTTGTGCCCTACACATTTCCTTTAAGCTGCAGACTATGAATGTGAATTTTGTACCTAGCTGTGGACACAACACTTCAATAAAACATTAGAGGTTAGTGAAATCAAAATCTTACAAATAATTGAAACTATGTTAACCAGGTGATTTACTGCCTTCTAGTAGGTGTGAGTATGATGTTCTCAGATTGAAATCGAGATCAATGACAATGCAACACCTAAACGAAGGATTTGAATATGAAAGACTGTATGAATGCATATTATTCTATATTTTTGTATATTCTATGCAATAATATGAAATCTGTATGAATCTAAGCTAGACGAATGAAATTGAATGTAGATTTAATCTAAGAATGATATGAGTGAATATGATATGACAACTATGCAAAACTATGATCAACAATGAAAGATCTCACAAATCACCTATAGCAAGTGCTTAATCTTTCAATCGCTAATTAACTAGAGTAATTGTGCAAATTCGAGTGTTGATAATTATGAAGAGCTAAGCCTTGATTTTATAGAAATCCAGGGCTTGAGGATGCATGAGAAAAACCATAAATCACTCTTGATAAACTTGGGTTCATTTTTGAGTTAACAAGAAATCAAAGATAATTAACTCTCAAAAGTCATACAAAAGTAGTTTTTAACTCAAAATAGAGTTTAGATCAAATTTCAACTCATCATCAGATGTTGAGTTTAATTTTAAAATTGATTGTTAATTTCTAGTTGCCTACTTTTTTTATTGTGCATGATTTATTTTGAATTAATTTAAAAATAAAGTGATTTATTATCAACTTAATTAATTTTTGAATTAAAACAATTGATTTATGGGTTAATCAATTATTAAATCAATCTTTATTCTAAAACTACATTATTAAATATTGACAATTGACATGAATTAATTAAATAAGAATTTAATCAATTAGTCATGAGATTTTAGATTTATTGTCAAAATTAAATAGTACAATTTAGGAATAAATAGAATTAAATTTAATTAAACAATTAAGTGGTAGTATTAAATCTAATTAATTAAATATTCAGAATATTCAATTAATCAAACTTTAGGATAAATAAGATTTATCACCAAATAATTATTAAATTAAAGATAATTAGGATAAATAGGAATATTGCTAGGAATATTCCTCAATGCAGAATTTAGGATAATCAATTAGGATTCGATAATGTGCAAACGTACCTTAGGTTAGGACTTTTGTATCGATTTTGTTCAAATTAAAGATAGAGGTTAATGAACCTATAGCCCATTTTTGGGGTATTACATTTTGTCCATCTTTGAATCACTATGCGAAGCATAGTGGTTCAAAGAATAGTTTGTGTTTGATGTAGATGTATGAAACTGATTTGAAAGATTTGAAGATGTAAGATTTAGGTCCTGCTCGACCAAAGATAATGTTAACTATAGCAACAATGAATCGGTGATTACGAAAAAGTGCCAAAATGCCTGATTTTGAACCTTATGATTGTGAAGAAGTGAGTGACCGGTTCCAGAATTGATTGTCCAAAGAGAATCATATTGGTATCACATCCTGAACCCATCAGTTACAAAGAAACAAGGAAATAACACTAATGAACTGATGGTTACAAAAAGCTGATACAGTTTACAAGATAGATTTAGGATACCAGATTGATATGGATCTTGATGAATCTGATATGCCCCAAGAAATGATATATTTGCCCCAAGCAATAAGGACTTTTGATGAACCAGCAACTAGATGTGGTTGTTGTCTTGATCACTAAGGAAAGATGTGATTATAGATTTAGATTGACAGACTTGAATGATGTGCAATACCATGCTCCCTTCAGGATGAAAATCGAAATCTAAAAAGAAAAGTCAGTGTTATAGAGTTTAGAAGCATGTTAATTGATTTGAGAACTGGTTATACACGTTCGAAAATGCGTTCCACATCGTTTAGAGGTCCTGGAGACCAAGTTTGACTAGGTTTGACCATGAGTTGACCATGGGTGACCAAGTTGAAATTTTGATAGTTTGATGTAAGATAATCAATTAAGTTGAAATCTGGAATTCTATGATGATTGAAGGTTGATAATGCAAGCAGTCAGACATCCTAGGTGTGAAAATTTTTAATTGTGAATTTGACATAGTAAATGATCTCAGATTTTGATTTTGATCCCAAAAATAGGTTCAAAACATCGAAATTAGCTAAGGGTGCATTTTTTGTTGAAAACAGAGCACTTTTGAAAATTAGGTCAAAATCTATATAAGGACCAAAAGGGTGATTTTCAATTCATTATTCACATTTGACTTTTGAACCTTGTGGAGCCCTCTGAGTGAGAAAATGGTTGAGCCAAAGGTACCTGTCTCTTCCCACCATTTTGAGCACAATCGGAGACATCAACGGTCTCCACAGTATGGACATCCAGTAAGTGGACCTCTGTCAAGAACCTAAAGGTATGAAGTGCTCATTGGGAGGAGCGATTTACTGAGGCAGATAGACAGTGATCCTAGCTCCAAGAGGAGAACATGAGATTGCAGACAAAGGTGACACATCAGACCTTTAGAGCTACTTATGATGTTTCTACTTACTATGTTGTTGTTCCTGCTGCTCAGAGAGTACCCACATACTCTTAGTATATGATAGCGTCAGAGGGAGCCAGGGCACCCACAGTCGAGGCAGTGCCTGATGCACCACCACCACCTCCACTAGATGCAGAGGATCAGGCAGATAGCTAATCTGTCTAGATATATTCTGATATTTTTGCCATTTTTGTTCATGTATACTGTTCTGACTTCTAATAGCTCACATGAGCTTATTTTTTTGTACTTTGTGCTAGTAGTGCACCCTTGGCTAGTTCGAGTTATATGATATGAGATCGAGATTTTGGTTGTGACATCATGTGTACTTATCATGTTTTGATTTATGATGATATCAAGTGATGTAAATGCTATGAGTAGAGTAGAATGTATGTATGGATTTGATGTAATGTAATGATTTCTTTCAAATGTATGAATGTTATGCAAATGTAATTGATTATGGAAAATGCATGGAAATGTATGATTTTGATGATGCTTTTGTATGGAATTCAATGCAATAGATGGAATGATCATGAATATGTAATGTAAATGCAACAATACACATGATATGTTTTGCAGGTATTGATGAAGACAAGTACTCAGTCTTATGTCAAAAAGGATGTTTAACCTAGGATGGTGATTGCTTGCAGTTCTATGAGGAAACCTTCGAGTGAGATTCAACTCTTCATTTTCAAGTTCAAGTTTAGTTTAGAAGAATTGTTTAAAGTGTTCAAGCAATTTGTGAGATCATGCAATCATGCAAAGTGCAAAATGACATGCAGAATGAAATGCAAACCTAAGACCTAGGACCTAGTCATTGATCATGTGTCAATTTGTTTTCATCATTGAACTTTTTAGGTAACCGGATAAATCAATACAACATCCACTAGTTATGAAAACTATAGACATATGAATATTGATTTGTATGCGCAACAATCAATACAATGCTCACTGGCTAGACAACCATGGACATATAAATATTGATTTGTTTTTGGAATGTCGGATTAGATATAAGCACCAAGGCACAAATGCTAGGATGACCTGAATATCATGTCCATTTTGATATAGAAATTTGTATAAGCATCAAAACATAAATATCATGATGACCAGAATACACCTTGTGTTACAAACACATCAAATAGTCAAGAGATCATTCTAAATCCAATGTGAATTACCCGTAGTGACCCTTTATCATTCACATCCTTGGGTAAGATCATGTTTCATAGTAGGAGAAAGAAATCGCTCAAAAAGACAATAGCTAGATCAAACTTCCTTGAATTTTCTAGGTATCAATGGTTGAGGTATGCATTGCCATCCAATACGAGATAGAGGCTCTTACAGACGGACACCATTTCAATCCATAATTTCCAAAGTTATTAGATTTTCACATACAAGCAAAAAACAAAGAAAAGATTATGCCCCCAGTCATCACTCTCTAAATCCTACAAAGGACATCATCGAAGACCTCGAAAGGACACGATATCAAAAAAAAAATTCTCAATGTGAATTAGTAAGCATACAAGGAGATAAAAGCATGTAAAAGCATAGATTGTTTTCAGTTCATGTTAATGTTTGATTATGTAGTTGTAGATGCAAAACCCTTTCTGGAGAGGAGACTGACTGACTGACTTGGATGAAGCTTCAAAGGACTCTAACTAGATATGACATGTCTAAAGATACACTGGAGACCATAGGATATGACTTCAATTGCCCCCAAGTTTGAAACATTGATAGGATACAAACGCTTGAGCTGATTGGTGTACAGACTGAATTATTGAAAATAGGAATGTGGAAACAAACCAGGAGATATGTACAAACTAAAGCAAGACTAAAAGCTGGGAAAGACCAAGATTGCACTAATAGATGGAGAATTTTGAAACAAGTGGCACCCGCTTGCCGAGTTTTCACCATCTTGGCAAAGATTCTATTTATGCTACCGAGGCGCTTGTTTCCAGGTTTTCACCAAGGCACTTTTTCTTTTTCTCATTTTTTTTGTATTTTTCATTTTTTCAATTTTTTTTTGTACTTTTGATATTTTTTTATTTTTTTTGTGAATCATCAAGGTGCATATTGCTAGGTTTTCACCAAGATGTTCATTTTTTTTAGGACTTTTTCAATTTTTATAATTTTTTTAGGACATTCTGCAAAGACCGAATGCCTTAGGCATAGAATTTATTCAGATAGAGAATATTGATTGGTTCTCAGAGCTATTCTCCTTCAGTCATTGAGAGTTGATAGGGTCTAGAGCCAAAAGTAGCAATGATAAAAAAAGGGACCCAATCAGTTGGGTTCAAACTTCCCCTTGCGCTCTCTATGTGATTGATTTTTAGGATTTTCTCTCAAGACTAGATCGCCAACCTGAAATTCTTTGTGTCTGACTTTCTTGTTGTAACCTCTAGACATTCTTTTCTAATATACTCTGAGATGATCATACGCTGCTTGTCTATGCTCATCTAGTAGTTCAAGTTCTTGCAACCTAGACACTCTATAGTCATCATCAATTACTAGACCATGCATTCTGATTCTTAGTGATGGGATTTCAACCTCAATAGGCAGTACTGCTTCAGATCGATAAACTAAAGAGAATGGTGTAGCCCCAGTGGGCATTTTGTTACTTTTTCTATAGGCCTAGAGAGCTGGATTGATCATGAGATGCCAGTCTCTTCCTATTTTATTAACTATTTGGTGCAAGATTTTTAATAGATTCTTGTTAGAAGCCTTTGCTTGTCCATTCCCTTGAGGATAGTAGATAGATGACCAATGTTGTGTAATCTTGAATTTAGCACATAGATCATCTAAGTCTCTGCTCTTGAATTTACCTCCATTATCTGTGACTATAGAATGTGGAATACCATACCCGCATATGATGTAGTTTAAGATGAACATAGAAATTTGTTTGTCAGTCGCTTGAGTTAAAGAAGATTCTTCTACCCATTTTGTGAAATAATTTGTAGCTATGATTATATGGGTATGTCCATTAGAAGAATGAGGATGTATGGATCCTACAAGATCAAATGCCCATTGGTGAAAAGGCCATTGTGTAGTAAAGAGAATTAGATCTATTCCTGGTGCATGAATTAAGTTTCCATGTACTTGGCACTTTTGACAGTTCTTAGCAAACTTGATAGCCTCTTTCTCCATTTTAGGCCAATTCTACTCAGCCCTAATAATTTTTTGAGCTAGTGTTAAATCGTTAGAGTGTGACCCACAAATACCTTCCTAGACTTCCTCTAATGCACGTTGAGACTCTTCCCATTCTAAACATCTAAGTAGTGTACCATCTAGACCTCACTTTTATAGATCATGACCAATGATGACATACCGGGATGCATTATGGATAAGGTATCTTTTCTCATGTTAGTTAAAGGTATCAGGAATGATTTGATCTTGGAGATAGGAGAAAAGGTTTTTATATCTAGATGAATCATGACCTACAACAGTGCAGATCAGGCAGGTTTTAAGGGAATCATATGCATGATAAGATAGTGCTTCTACCTGGAACTCATAGCATAGCTCATGTTCGGGCTACTGTAGTAAAGTAGATAATGTTGCCATAGCATCGACAACCTTATTCTTTATTCTAGGAATTTCCTCAAAGGTAATAGCTATGAAATATTTCTTTAGATCATCTACCATTCTCTTGTATGGGATCATTTTTCCATCTTTCATTTGATACACATCATTGACTTGGTGTATTACAAGTTGTGAGTCTCTATGAATGTGTAGTTTTTTTACTCTCCACTCAATTGCTATCTTCATACCATTAAGGAGGGCTTCATATTCAACAATATTGTTTGTGCAAGGAAACTTGAGTCTAAATGTTTTAGGGATTGAATATCCTTGAGGAGTGATGAACAATATGCCTGCTCCAAATCCATTCTGTGTATAGGAGCCATCAAAGAATAATTTCCATGATCTAAAAGATAGGTTCATGATAGAGGAATTTGGAAATTCCATTTGCATTGGTGTATCATCAAACAATGGTGCTTCAGCCAATTGATCTGCAATAACTTGTCCCTTAATAGCTTTTCTTTCAACATATCCAATGTCAAATTCACTTAGTAACATTACCCATTTAGCTAATCTACTTGTGAGGGAAGCTTTGCTTAGTAGGTACTTTAGTGGATCAATCTTAGCTACCAAATATGTGGTATGAGCTAACATATAATGTCTTAGTTTCTATGATGCAAAGATTGCAGCTAGACAAGCTTTCTCAATCATTGAATAGTTCTTCTCATATGCTACCAATGTTGTATTGATATAGTATATAGCTCTTTCCTTCTTGTTCTCATCATGTTGTGCAAGCAATGCCCCTAGTGATGTATCTATTGCAGAGACATATAAGATCAATGGCTTCCCTTGAATAGGAGGCATCAAAATAGGAGGATTTGATAGATATTTCTTGATATTATTAAAGTTCTTTTCGCATTCCTCATCCCATGCAAAAGTCACACCTTTATGTAATGTCTTTGTGAAAGGTTGTGATACATCTGCTAGTTGAGATATGAAGTGTCTAATAGATTGTACTCTCCCTTGTAATGTTCTCATTTGACTAATATTCTTAGGAGATTGCATCTCCATGATAGCTTTGACCTTAGCTAGATCTACTTCAATTCATTTCTTTGAGATGATGTAGCCTAAGATATTTCCAGATGTGATGCCAAAAGCACACTTCTTAGGGTTTAATCTAAGACTAAACTTCTCCATTCAATCTAGTATTTTTCTCAAATCATTTAGATGTTCAGATCTTATCATAGATTTTGCTATAGTATCACCAACATAATCCTCCATAGTTTGATGCATCATGTCATGAAAAATAGATGTCATAGCTTTTTTATATGTAGCACCTAGATTCTTAAGCCCAAATGGCATGACATTCCAATAGAAGGTACCCCACACACACATGAAAGCAGTTTTCTCTTGATCTTCTGGAGAAATTTTGATTTGATTATATCCAGAAAAACCATCCATTAAAAAATACATCTCAAACCTTACAGTCATGTCCACTATCATATCAATGTTAGGTAGTGGAAAATAATCCTTAGGGCATGCTTTGTTCACATCTCTGAAATCTATGCATACTCTTATTCATTTATCTAGTTTAGAAATAGGTACAGTATTAGAGATCCATTCAACATAGTTAATGACACGGATAAATCTAGTGTTTAGTAGTTTCTCTAATTTAGCTTTTACCAAGAGTGCAACATGTGGATGCATCTTTCTCAATTTTTGCTTAACAAGTTTGATGCCTAGAGCTATAGATAAATGGTGCATTATAAGATCAGGATCCAACCCTGGCATATCTAAATATTTCCATGCAAAGTTTATCTTTTTCTCTATTAGGAATGTTGTAAATTTTTGCTTTTCTTCCTCTGATAAGGATTGTGCTACATGAATCAACTGTGGTTCTTCTGATGTGCCCAAGTTGATAGATTGAGTAGGCTCAATTAGAACTAGAGATATGTCCTATAAATGAATCAGAAGGACATCAAATATCTCATCCTTAGGTGCCTCAGAGAGGTTTTCACCTTTGGATACATCTTTTATTTTTACTTTTGTAGGTTCTGAGACTCCCACAAAGTGGTTTTCACCCTCAAAACTCCTTTTCTTTTTCTTTTTCTTTTTATTCTTTTGACTAAGATACTTGATGTTTGACTCCATCATGCTAACGCTCGGTTCACTAATGGAAGTCCTCATAGGCTCAACTAAATTTAGGTAGCAAGAAAGGGCATAGTCATTTGGAAAGGTATAAATACCTTGGCTCAAATTCGTAGAGGTTTGGTCAAGAAGTTCAAGATGTTGGATAGTCAAAGTGGTGAAAGATTGGGAAATAGTGTTTACAGATATGGATCTGTCATCATTATTTCTAACCCGACGCTTGATTTCAAAGGCAATATTACAACTTAAGATGTTCAATTCATGAATAGGCTCAATGTCATTGTGGGAGTCCACTTCAGCCATTGGTGGATCAGACTCGTTAAGTTCATTATTTTGCTCTAGACTTACATTGGGTTTAGGTGCATATTGGTGAATAACATCAATATGTTTTTCTATGATAAGCTCATCTTCCTTTGGAATGACTCCCCATTCATAGTCATTTGACTCTTCATCCATGCCTCTAGGAAATTTAAGAACATGAGTAAAATCAGGATGGATACCCCAAGAAGGGTTACCTTCAGATTCTGATTTGAATTCATACTCATGGGAGTCTATTTCAGAATAACTACCACCTTCTTCTTTGTCTATTTCATTACCTTCGAGATTACATGGTTCTTGTGGTGCAACTGTCTCTTGTTCTATAGTAGGTTCTTGTGTTTCTACTACATTGATTCTTTTTATTGGATCATCTTCAGCGTCAAGGAGGTCTTTTATTTCTTTAGGCAAACACTCATAAGGAATGAGATCATCAGTGGTGGCATCAGAATCATCACTGTCAAATTGTTTAGTTGTTTCTTCCTTTAGTTGCTTTTTTATGGATGGCTCAATCTATTCTAAGACATGTGGAGAGTTCTTGCTAAGATAGAAAGGATTCTTCTTATATCCTAGACCTATTGTATTCTTGTTGGTTTGACCATGGTGGTCAAGAGGTGATAGAAGACCTCTACCTTGTAGTCCTAGAGATCCTTTTCCAGTATATCCCATCTTTGTGATCAATTTATCTCTTGGTCCATATGACTTCTAAGGAATTTTTCTTGAAGTGGAGTCACATTTCTAGACTGATTGGGATTGAGGTTCATCCTTGTATAACCATGCAAGCACAGCTTCATCTTCTTCAAACTCTTGTTTAGATACTTGTTAAGTGACAAAGCTTCCATTGAATATGACCTGGGATTCTTTAGCGGTAGGTTTCACTTTGTTAGATGGTTGTCCATAAGATTTAGGGGACAACGGGAGAGATGTGAGAGATAAAATAGGTTCCATTGTGTATTCTCCCATACCATTATCCTTTATTTCAACTTCTTTAACAATGTATTCCATCTTGGATGTTGAAGCAATATCTATTTTCTTAGTGAAAGATTCTATGTTATTAGGAACAAGCTTATCACCACTTTCTTTCAATGCATTGCAAGTTGTGTATAGGTCATCTGGAATCGTCACCTCTACTCCTTCATAAGGGAATTTCACACATTGATGGTATGTGGAAGGAATAGCCTTCATTTCATGTATCCAAGGTATCCCTAGAAGAATATTGTAAGCCAAAGGTATATCAAGAACTTGACATGTAGTATCTCAGATGATTGGACCTGTTCTGATAGGCAAGACAATTGTTCCTTTGGAAGACCTTTCTTCTTCATCATATGCCTTGATAGTTATTTTATTTTTAGGATCAATGGCAGCTTCAGATAATCCCAATTGTGTAATCAAGTTGTAAGAACAAATGTTGAGACTAGTGCCTCCATCTATCATCACACGTTTGACTCGATGGTTTTGGATTAAGACTTCAATATGCAAGGGCTGGTTATGTGGATGACTCAAGGAATTATCATCTTCCTTTGAAAAGGAGATATATTGTGGAGATGTTAGATGACCAACCATAGCCTGGAATTTGTCTAAATCAAGGTTTTCAGGAACATTGGATCTGAGTAGAGCTTTGTCTAGAATGGCTCTATGAGCTGGAGATATTTGAAGCAACTCAAACATGGAGATTTTAGCATATGTATGTTGGAGTTGTTGGACAATACTATCAGAAGTAGGCCTCATGTCTTTAGGATTTGAAGATTTAGATGTAGCCTTATGTTTAGAAGTAGATGAAAGATTAAAAGGCATCTTAGGGGCATTGGATGAGTCTGGGATTTGTCCTTATAGATTTTCCTGAGCTTGTCATCGAGTAACTGCATTTGCTAATTGATTTTCTCTATCTCTTCTTACAATTGTGATGACATTGCAATGCTCGAATAGACATGGTTCAACCATATTGATGACAACATTGTTTCTAGAGTAGGCATAATTGACTTTAGCACCCATTTTAGGTTGAGAAGATGAATCTCCTTGACCATGTTTCAAAAATGGTTATGTGAATGATGTATGATCATTATTGCTCTTATGATTATCAATCATGATTTCTCCATTATCAATTTTCTCTTGTATGATGTGCTTCAAGAAAACACAGTTATTAGTTTTATGACCCTTATTGCAATGGAAGTCACAGAAATCATTCTCTCTCCATCATTTTAGTTTAGGTCCAGGATCAAAAACTTTCATCATCAGGAAAGTAAATGATGTTGTTAGCCAATAGATTTTTCATGGTAGATTCCAAGGATTCTCCAAGAGGAGTGAATTTATGATTAGGATCTGTAACCTAAGGCTTGTAAGCAGATGGCTTCTTGTTAGATTTAGATGTTTTAGCTTTAGAAGTTTTAATGGTTTGGGTACCAATAGTGAGATTGAAAGTGGGTGCCTTAGATGGGGTACAGATATTATCAACAACACCGTCTGTGATAATGCCTTTATTCTTGTTCCAATTTTTGCCTTTATCTTTAGAACTAGATCCAGATTCATACTAGTCTTTTTGAAGTGATATGTCACCTTTTTGGACAAGTACTTTCTCAATTTTGATTGCATTTTCTACCATTTTATCAAAGGATTTATGATTTTTCATTTGCAAATGGTAGTTAAGTTCTGGAACAAGATTGTTGATGAAGATTTCCAGCTTCTCAGTTTTTGGAATGGGTCTAGCATATAGAGAAAACTTCTTCCTCCATCTTTTGAGAAAAGTCAGGAATGGTTCTCCTAAATTCTATTTCAGATTGTAGATGTTGATCATGGTGACTGGATGTTAAATATTGTAGGAGTGTTGTTGATAGAATAGTTTGATTAACTCCTCAAAAGTTTTGATAGTAGGAGGCATTTTTGAGAACCAATGAATAACTGACCCTCCCAGAGATCGAGGGAAAAGACATATTAAGTAGGTTGGTTCAGGCATGAACTCCATGGATTGAGTACAGAATTCTTTGACATGATCTTGAGGATCAGAGTTTCTATCATACTTATCATATTTAGGCATCTCCACTCTTTTAGGGAAGGGTGGCATGTACAAGTCTTTATCGAATGGAAAAGGGCATAGAGCCTCCATGGAAAACTCCTTAGGTTCCTTTTCTTTTTCAAGTTTGTTAAGCTTGACTTGCATGGCATGCATCTATTTCATCATATCCATGATAGGGGTTTCTTCCTCATTCGTGATGATATTTTCAAAATTAAAGTTTGGAGGAAGTTTAGCTCCTTGATGAGATAACTCTAGAAAGTATGCTTCTCTATCTTCTTTCAAGAAATGCCTCATCATTTTCTTGAAATCATCATCATTTTGATATCAAGCAATTTCAGAAGGTGTGGGTTCTTGATCCATACCATGTTGAGAGTGAGGTCCTTGAGACCCATGATGTGTCCCTCTATGAGACATGTTAGGAGTTTTAGGACTCCCTAGGATAGATTAAGGTGGAGTTTGTTGATTACCTCTGTGAGTTGATGGCGGTGGTATGTAACCATTTTTCAATCAAAAATTACCAAGACCATCATCTTCGTAAAGACCTAAATTATATAGTTGCTCGAGAGTTGGACCCATGTGAGTAGTCAAGGGTACAATATTGAGTGCTTCTCTGGATTTCTTGTGTGAGGAGGCTCTAGTTTCAACCATTAACCTTGGGTGAAGCAAAAGGGAAAGATAAAGACAACTGAAGAATGACTTGATTCAAGAAGATCGAATGACACAACCTTGTCAAGATTGAATTGATTGAAGATTAGATCAGATGTAAATGAAGGATATTGTGCCACAATAGTATGGATAGACACCCAAAAGATGGTGGGAATGAGCTCACAACACTTAGCCGTTTAGCAAGAAGACTGAATTTGAACATAATTTTGACACAAGATGAAAAAGACTCAAATTGATAAATTAGAAGGCTAAATCTAACTCAAGAGACCACTTTAGGAAAATGAATGGATTTGTTCTAGTTCCTGCTCTGTTCTTGACACAGTAAATGTTTTGACAGAATCTGGAAATAGGCTATAAAAACTGGATTCCAGGCAAATCTGACAAATCTCTAACAACTTTTTGAAAATTCTCAAATGAGTTTCTGAAAGCTCATACGACACTGGGTATGCTCTCAAATGACAATTGCAATACTCGTATGAAAATTGCTGCCAGTGATAATTTTCTTTTGTTTTTTGGTGATAACACTTGTACGACACAGTACTAGCTCCTGTATGACAATACAGGGGTTATGAAACAACTTTTGCTCAAGACTCATACGACAATATGGGGAATGAATTTTGACTCTAGAGAGGAATTTCGCTTCAGATTTTGCAATTTTTGGGTTTTCAGTTTCAGATTATTGGCAAAGTTTTCTGTCCAGTTTTGAAGATTTGCATAATAGTTTATCTCAAATAACCAAGTAGATATCAAGCATGCAAAACAACAAGCAAGGGAAGCAAGCAATCATCTGAAAATAATGAACAAGGGTAAAAGCAACCTTGCACATGAACAAGCAATAGTGACTTATTTTGCTAATCCCTAGAAATACTACTTGTGTATGTTCCAAAAGTTTTTTGAATAATGCACATATTCCTGAAAAATGAAAAATTTGGCCTCACTAGGGTTTGTAGTAATGGTCTGACTTTGCAACTTTTGTGATCTAAAGAGGGTGAACTCCAATCCAGGTGCACCGAGGTTTTGACACAGTCTGAGAAATTAATCAATCAAGAGCTGCTAGGGACATCTGACAACCCAATAAGAAACCACACCTGTGAAGATTCCCTCCACAAGGATATTTATATAGCGGTTGCTGCTACCACAGTGAAAATGGCTATTACCGCTTGAGGTTCTGTTCATGTGGTTCACCCAATTAAGGGAATGTCCACTATGGTTAACCCTCTCTAAAGGTGACTCATAAAAGATACCACATGAAGACTGGTTCTAGATTCAAGGATTTGAGTTTCTGATACTACCCAAAAAGGGAGTAGATCATAGTCCTCTAGCCTTTTCACTTTTAACCAAAACAAAGTAGAGAGACTAATCTGACATGCTAAGACTAAAATTATCTCACAAAGATCTATGTTGTCAACCGCTTATGATCTATCAACCTCTCCGGAGAGAGAATGTATCAATCAAAAGTTGAAGACTCACAAATCTAGTAGAACGCAAGATAATCTAGTACCTTCCCTACCTATAAGGGGATCCTTCGTTAAGAAGAGCTTCACATGTGTGAACAAGAAAAAGAAGCCCACTCTCTCAAGATCATCCACAAATAGTGTTCATAGGGCCTATTTACTATGTGTAACAGATATGCAGAAAGCAAATCTATGTTCATTTTATAGCCCAAAATGAAGTCTGTGATATGAAAGAAAGAAAAGTCATATAAGCTTGACATGTGAGAATTCATTTTATGTCCAAATCAAAGTGTTATCAGATCGTAGTAGAATACCTGAGTTCATCACAACGTGCTTAGTAGATTTTACCTATTTTAGCAATTTAGTTGTACTTTTCCCAATCAAATTCAGTAAATATCAGTCAAAAACATAAGATCTCAATTGTTAGGGTTAGCTGTTAGTCCAAATCTAAAAATCAAATCTAAAAAACTACCAAAAATTATAAAACAACAATTGAATCTTGGAATCAAAACTTGTACAATAGTGGGTTACCTCCTAGATGACAGTCTAGAAACTTGTACGATAGTGGGTGTCTTACCAAACGATAGTCTAGCTTCCAAACAACAATCTGCAGTTATTGAAATGATCCTTGAAATCCCCAACTATTGTACAACAAATAGTAGCTTCTGGTATGACTTTCTAACAAAAGTCATATGAAAAATGTACAGATAGATAATGAAATCATAGAATGGACTAGAAAATGACAGAGAAATAGATAGAAGTGAAATAGAAGAGATGGAAACCCATTTTAGGGCCCCACAGTGGGTGCCAAAAATGTGTGTGTGAATTTTGTACCTAGCTACGGACACAACACTTCAGTAAAACATTAGAGGTTAGTGAAATCAAAATCTTGCAAATAATTGAAACTATTCTAACAAGGTGATTTACTACATTCTAGTACGTGCGAGTATGATGTTGTTAGATTGAAATTGAGATCAATGATAATGCAACACCTAAATGAAAGATTTGAATATGAAAGACTGTATGAATGCAAATTATTCTATATTTTTGTATTTTCTATGCAATAATATGAAATTTGTATCAATCTAAGCTAGATGAATGAAATTGAATGCAGGTTTAATCTAAGAATGATATGAGTGAATATGATATGAAAACTATGCAAAACTATGATCAACAATGAAAGATCTCACAAATCGCTTGTCGCAAGTGCTTAATCCTTCAATTGCCAATTCACCAGAGTAATTGTGCAAATTCGAGTGTTGATAATTATGAAGAGCTAAGCCTTGATTTTATAGAAATCTAGGGCTTGAGGATGCATGAGAAAAACCATAAATCACTCTTGATAAACTCGGGTTGATTTTTGAGTTAACAAGAAATCAAAGATAATTAATTCTCAAAAATCATGCAAAAGCAATGTTTAACTCAAAATAGAGTTTAGATCAAATTTCAACTCATCATCAGATGTTGAGTTTAATTTTAAAATTGATTGTTAATTTCTAGTTGCCTACTTTTCTGATTGTGCATGATTTATTTTGAATTAATTTAATAATAAAGTGATCTATTGTCAACTTAACTAATTTTTGAATTAAAACAATTGATTTCTGGGTTAATCAATTATTAAATCAAACTTTATTCTAAAACTATATTATTAAATATTGACAATTGACATGAATTAATTAAATAAGAATTTAATCAATTATTTGTGAAATTTTAGATTTATTGTCAAAATTAAATAATACAATTTAGGAATAAATAGAATTAAATTTAATTAAACAATTAAGTGGCAGTATTAAATCTGATTAATTAAATATTCAGAATATTCAATTAATCAAACTTTAGGATAAATAAGATTTATCACCAAATAATTATTAAATTAAAGATAATTAGGATAAATAGGAATATTACTAGGAATATTCCCCGATGCAGAATTTAGAATAATCAATTAGGATTCGATAATATGCAAATGTGCCTTAGGTAAAGACTTTTGTATCGATTTTGTTCGAATTGAAGATGTAGGAGGTTAATGAACCTATAGCCCATTTTTGGGGTATTACATAGACAACATCCTTTAATGGAGCTCACGCAACACTCCACGCTTTGGAAGCACTCACGCAAAGCCTTGGAAACACTCATGCAATGCTTTGATGAGCATTTCCTTACCATTTTGCACTGGTCCCTTTTACATTTATGTATAATGCCAACATATATCAAAAGCACACTAATATTCTTCATTTCTTACGCTGGCTTTTTATTTCTTATACTGGCTTCTACTATTTCTATTTAAAACGCTGGCATGTTTTACTTCATATGATGGCTTCCATTAATTTATACGATGGCCTTATCCACTTATCACACTGGCCTTATCCTACCCCTTTGAAAATTGTGTGATATCTTCCCAATGATATTTGTATGTGTGCCATGGGAAGCGGAGCCTGCAGAATTGCACATGAAATGGGGAGCACACATCTTTGGAGAAACCCTATGCAGGCCTCCAATCTCCTCATTCTTCCTTGGCTGCAACAACAACCAAGCAGAGAGCCTACGCAAGTATGAGGAGGCTCATGTAAGCCCCCCAAGATCTCATGCTTCCCCTAATGAGACATGCCCAGTGGTGACAAAGATGTAGATGAGGGATTCTCATGAGAGTATCTTACATACCCAAAATAGATGGACAAATTTGAACACAAAGGCTACAAAAATCATCTGGCTTATTCCTAAGTCATAGAACCAGTCATCAAAGAATTAGAGCCCCAAACCGCACTGTAAGTGTCAATCCACAACATTCTTTGAAAGAGTAGCGACTTGCTAGCAGTTGATTATTTTGAAAACCACTTGCCAGGAAGCCTCTTGCATATTATGATAGTGGTGTTAAAGTAATCTCCCTGGCGCCAACTAGATCCAGATCAGGGAAAAGATTGTATAGTCTTGCAAATATTGTAAATGATGAATAATCCTTGTGCAAATGCATCATACATATAATTATGTCATCTCTATCCAAGGGCATGAATTACTGCTGTGTATTTGACAAAGTAGAACCATCCCTGCTAAGTCATATCTTTTACCGATGATTATTCTATAAGTACATGATTCACTTTGTCTTCTTGTCTCTCTTTTCTTCAATCACAAACACAGGTCCTCCACTAGAAAAGGTGACCTTTTTTATAAAAACTGATAATAATTCTTAGGTACATTGATAAAGAAATTTTAGCCAACCTAGCCTCTTACTCCAATGTCTTTGCTAAAATCTTGAACAGAAAATCTAAAAGAAGTGCACTTTCTTTCAAGCCTTCTTCTACTAAAAAGATCTCTTTCAGTTTGTAAATAATGAAGTTGGCATGGCCTTTAAAATAATGAGGCAAGTCAGGCCCCAAGTGGGTCCGACCTAAAAAATGTTTGAATTCAAACACTTGCACCCCAAAAATACATTCAAAATGACTAGCATCTCCAACTGGATCCGATCTGGACAACACCAAATAATTGAAAACTTTGATTTTTAAAAACTTCACCAAATCACCAAAATGAATAAACTACCCTCAGTTGCGCCATCAAAAGACTGATCAAAACTTATCACTGGATGTTGAAATTGTTGGAAACTACAATTGAAGCAATTGTTGTATTGTCATTGATGTCAAACATTAACTGGTAAGACTGTTGCTATTTAAGAAAGTACTATATCTATTTGAGTATTGCTAAGGGGAAAGGCAATGTTGGTAACAATAGTACCTAAGGAAAGGTTGAGTTATCTTGATACTTCAATGAGTACTTGATTATGTGGCACAATGATAAGATAATGTATTGTTTATCTAAGTAATTATGAAGACTAAACTGGTAGGCTTAACCGAGAAAAAGTGAAAAAATCTAGTTTAAGCCGAGTGTTGTTAGTGTCGACCGAGCTAGTATATGCCTAGTAAATTCAGTGTTGATCGAACACCAGTTAATTGTCGAGGAAGATAGTATTACCTAAGGAAACAATTTTTGAGGTGACTGATCTTTCTAGTGAAGACTGAGAAGTTGAACATAGTATTGACTGAGTGTCAGTATTTTGCATTTGAGGAAGAATTCAAATTTCTAGTTGACATCATTGAATTCTTGGATTATGTAAAACCTGTTGACTTTATTTATTTATTGTATGAAAGCATTTAATGCACTATAAAATGTTTTATTGTAAATCTATTGAGAGATTTGAGATATTTCTAGAAGGAACATAAAGTAGGATGGATTCAATGAATCTAACCTAACCCTAAGATCTATAAAGGAGATTAAGCAAAAAAAGATGTATTGACCTAATGGAGGAAGTATTAAGGAAACCTAAGCTAGAGGTTGTGAGAGAGAGGATGTTGGAAGTGTTATTGATGTTATTGACTATCTAAGCATAGAAGGCTAAAGGAGAAGTGTTGTGATTGCTTGAAGAGAGTTCCAAGCATATCAGTGATGGAGATGGTAAAGGTTCATAGGCAGTAAGCCATCATATGTGTACAGAATTGGATCTGATATTTGCAAAGTGAGTTGTATGTTTTTCAGATCAATATTACTACTACTTTCTAACCATTGTAACAGTCAAAATCCTTTTAACAGAGGTTAACCTAACAATCATAGGTATAAATTATTTGAACAAGGTTGCATTCTAATGGAGTGTATGTAAGTCCTATAACAAGGTGCGCTTTTAATAGAGTGGTTTAAATCCTTTAATCGGGTCACACCTGATAGTGTGTTTGTAACCTTTGATAGGGTTGGCTTTTCACCGAGCTCACTTTAGAAGAGTGATCATAATAGTAACATGTTACAAAGTGGTTTTTCCCAAATTGGGTTTCCCCTATAAATCTTGGTGTTGATACTTGTGTGAATGTTTTGTTTGAACATTTCTATGTTTTACAAGTTAGATGCTATTGGATAAGCGGATTGTATTGTTATATGTTTATGTTATGCAATCAGTAATGATCGAGTAGTTGTTGCTTATAAGATCTGATTTGTTGAAGAGTTTCAAAAGTTTTTTTTTATACATCTAGACCTGAGAACAACTGATTCACCCCCCCTCTCTATTGTTCTAAATCATATTAACAATTGGTATCAGAGCTGTTGATGCTTACAGAGAACAAGTTTCAAGGTACTTGAAGCAAATGATCAGGATGTATAAAAAGGAGGTACCAAAGCTAAATAAGGAGAACTTCCCTACATGGAAAAGCTTGATGAAGTTGCATTTGGTCAGTATTGGTGATTTTGCAAAGTATTATATTGAGCATGACTATGTCACACCTATTGCACCTCTGACTGCAGAGGAAATGAAATGTAAACAAGAGCACAACCAAGCAATTTTGGAGATTGTGTCTACCCTAAGTTATCTAGAATTTGAAGACATCAAGGACTGTTGTAATGCAAAAAAATGTGGGACACCCTTGCAAAAATTTATGGCGGTGACATAAATGTGTTGAGAGCAAAAGCTAAGAGCCTAAGAGGTAAATTTGATGAGATGAGAATGCAAGAAGGTGAGAACATTGCACAATATTGTGGTAGAATAAAAGAAGTTGTAAATGCTATTAGAGGAGAAAATGGAACTACTGATGATGAAACTGTAATAGGAAAATTATTGAGAACTCTGCATCCTATCTATGCAATCAAAATTTTTGCAATTTAGGAATCTAGATGTAACCCTACAAATGTTCTTACTTTGGAAAGTTTGGTTGGTAAGCTCACTGCTTTTGAGCTTTCTAACTATGATAACTTCACTGTTGGTAATATTGAATATGCTTTTAAGTTACAGATGGTTCTGAGTAAGTCAAAGAAGGAAAAAGAAAGATGCATAAGTGAAAGTGAAAGTGAAAGTGATAGTGACACATCTGATGAAGAACTTGAGGATCTAGAAGCTCTTATGGCTAGAAGACTGAAAAGGGGAAAAGGAAAGTACAAAGGTAAACTCCCTATTATATGTTTTTCATGAAATAAAGCTAGTCATATAGCTGCTAGATGTCTTGATAGCGATAATAAGGATGAAGAAAGAGATAGAAAGCATAAAGACAAAAGACAAGATAGAGGTTACTGAAGATACAATGATTACAAAGGAAAAGGTAAGAAATCCTGCTATATTGCCAAAGAAGAGACTGACATTGATAGCAATGATTTTGAAATTGAAGTTGTCTATGTTGCAATGAAAGATGAATCTGATGAGGATGAGAAAACTGCATTGATATCTTATGTGAACAAAAATGACAAATGGATTATTCACAGTGGTTGTTCACATCATATGACTTGAGAAAAGAGTAAGTTTGATACCTTAGATCATTATAAAGGTAGGAGTGTGAAATTTGGTAATGATGCACCATGTCTTGTTAGAGGAAAATGATTGATTAAGTTGACTGATAAGATCACTTGTGAAAATGCTTATTGGGTTGAGGGTCTTAACTATAATCTGTTGAGTGTTGCATAGCTTAATAGCACTGGCTACCGAGTGGAATTTCATCACAGAAAGGTCAAAATATTTGATGCCATTGGTGAACTAATTGGAAGTGGAGAATAGACAAGAGGTAATTTGTTCTATCTAGACCTATCTGAAGAAACATGTATGATTGCACAAATTGATGATATTTGGTTATGGCATAAGTAGCTATGTCATGTTAACTTTGATAATCTAGTAGAAAGTAGTAAGAAAAAGAAAGTGAGAGGTCTACCTAGATTGAAGAAACCTGAGAATGTAATGTGCAAAGAATGTCAGTTGGGTAAGATGAAAAAGTCTAGTTTCAAGAGAAAAACTTTTACTTCTGAGAGTATCTTAGATTTGGTTCATACTAACCTTTGTGGACCGATGGGCGTACAAATCTATTGTGGTGCTAGATGTTGTACCCTAATTGTTGATGATTATACTAGAATGATGCATGTAATGTTCTTAAAGGAAAAATTTGATGCTTTTCAATTTTTTAAGTGGTATGTGGCTAAGGTTAAAAAAGAGATAGGTAGGAACCTGAAGTGTCTGAGATATAACCAAGGTGGAGAATTTATATCCAATGAATTTAATCTATTTTGCAATGATAGAGGGATCAAAAGATAGATGTCTGCACCTAGAACTCCTCCATAGAACGGTATAGAAGAGAGAAGGAATAGATCTATTTTGGATTGTGCAAGGACATTAATGATTGAAAAGAATGTTTTACAAAAGTATTAGAAGCTATAAGTACAGCTATTTATACTCTTAACTAAGTACAAATCAAAAAAGGTACAAATCTGACACCTTATGAGTTGTGGCATGGGTATGCACCTAATGTAAAGTACTTTAGAATTTTTGGAATTAAATGCTACATATTAAAGGACAATAGGAATGAAAAATTTGATGCTAAAAGTGAGGAGGGTATATTCCTAGGCTATTCCACAAAAAGTAAAGCTTATAAGTGTTTGAACTCTAACACTAACAAAATTGTGGAAAGTGTGAATGTCAAAGTTGATGAGTATGTAGAGAAAAATGAAGCTGACAGTAAAAGAGAACCAAAAGATTATAGATCTTTTGTGTATATAGAAGAAGAAGAGGCAAGTGATAGACTTGCACCTGATGCTGAGTCTCAGGTAAGCAATGTCAAGCATCAGGAAAACAATGCTGAGAGAGAAGAAGAACATGCCAAGTGACAGGAAGAAGCTACTGAGTATCAGGGAGAGGTTGTCGAGCATTCAGAAGCTGAATTTGACAATCTTGTTGGTGAACCTGGTGAGAAAAATGAAACAAGAGCATAACCTATTCTAGCACAATATGTAAGGATACATCACAAGCCTGAACAGATTATTGGAGATAAAGATACTAGAATTCAGACTAGAAGCAAGGCAAGAGATCCAACATGTTTACTATGTGAATTTAAGCCTAAGACAATAAAGGAGGCATTAGAAAATGAAGACTGGATAGAAGCAATGAATGAAGAGATAGACCGGATAGAGAAGAATGATACTTGGACTCTGGTGTCGAGACCAAAAAATAAGAATGTCATTGGGACAAAGTGGGTATTTCATAATAAGCTAAATGAGCATGGTCAAATAACAAGAAACAAAGCTAGGCTGGTATGCAAAGGCTATGCACAAAAAGAAGGAATAGATTATGGGGAGACATTTGCCCCTGTAGAAAGATTGGAAGGAGTAAGAACTCTACTTGCATATGCTGCCTATAAATATTTCAAGGTATACCAAATGGATATTAAGTCTGCATTTTTAAATGGTATATTAGAAGAAGAAGTGTATATTGAACAACCAGAAGGATTTTTTGATCCAAACAAAAGACACATAGTTTTCAAATTGAATAAAGAACTGTATGGACCGAAGCAAGCTCCCAGAGCATGGTATGAGAGATTGCACAACTACCTGATACAAATTGGTTTCTCAAGGACAAAATGACACAAGCAATCTGTACATGAAAGATGAAGAAGGCAAAGGAATCTTGTTAGCTAAGATCTTTGTAGATGATATTATATTTGGTGGACAAGATGCCTTGTGTAAGAAATTTTCAAATGAAATGCAACCTAAATTTGAAATGAGTATGTTTAGGGAGATCAAATTTTTGTTGGTTTACAAGTATATCAGATGGAGAAAGGAATTTTCATCACCCAATCTAAATATGTTTATGAGATACTGAAAACCTTTGGTATGGAAGATTCAAGGCCAATAAGTAATCCCATGGCTACTAGACAGAAGTTGTCTAAAAATCATGATGTTGTAGAAGTTAACCAGACTTTGTATAGATCTATGATTGGAAAGATACAGTATGTTGTACATAGCAGACCAGATATTGCATTAGCTATTGGGATTGTGGCAAGATTCTCTACCAATCCTAAGGAAACTCACATGATGGTAGTCAAAAGAATAATGAGATATTTTAAGGGAACTGTTGACTATGGATTGTACTACAAGAAGCATGAGAAGTTTGAACTGAGAGTGTATACAGATGCTGATTGGGTAGGAAATGTAGATGACAAAAAGAGTACTAGTGGTGGAGCTTTCTTTCTTGGATAGAGATTAGTTTCCTAGACAAGCAAGAAATAAAATTGCGTTTCCCAATCTACCATTGAAGCTAAGTATGTGGCTTCTGCTATGAATTGGTCAAATTTGATATGGATAAAGCAATTTTTGGTAGGCATGAAAGAAGAAATCACTGAACTAGTTGTCATCTTCTATTACAACACAAGTGCTATCAACATCTCTAAGAATCCAGTGATGCACACAAAGACCAAACACATTACCATCAAGTATCATTACTTGATAGAATTGGTACAAGATAAAGAGGTCCAAATGGAATATGTGAATACAAAGGAACAATTAGAAAACATATTCACTAAGGCTTTACCTAAAGAAGCTCATGAATACCTGAGAAGTCAATTAGGGGTCCTTCACCTAACTGGGGCTACCTAGTCAAGCTAGGAGCACTGCATCAAATGTGCTGCAAAGAGTATCTAACAAGTTGATGTAGAAATAGATCACACTTTAGGAGTAGCCTAGAGTTGTGAAAAGCACAGCAAAGCCAAGAATCAATCATAGGCAAAGATGACAGAGGGAGAAATATTGTTATTAAGCTGAAAAGATGATATCTACATTTGCAGGATGTATGTTTTAGTTGTTTCTTTGGCATTTTTTCCAAAGAGGGAGATGATTTGATGTAGGAGCATCTTGGGTGTAAGAGCAATCTTGCATCACGCAAAAATATTTCTATTTTTGTATTCAATAAGGGCTATCTTGTCCAGAGCTGCTATTTATGGAAACATTCTATTTTTAGTAAGTTGGTCTTACAATCTCAGAATGTTCTGATTTTACATGTGGAGGTTCATCTCAGTCATATGAGCCTACCAGTAAAGTTTCATGGCTAAATCAGGTCATTTTTGAAGATATTGAAGATTTTTGGTATTGGCAGCAGGGTACAGAAACATTGAACTCAATTTTGAAGGCTTTAGAGGCCCCGGATGAGGTTTAAAATTTGGGTGACGGGCACTTGCACAGGTCAAGCTTGTAGAGTGCCTCGTTGTGTTTCTAAAATGGGGTTATAATAGTTAATCAGGTCAATTGGTGATGAATTATGGTCTCCAAAAGTCGGGCAACCTGAAATGGCAAAAAATAATTTTCCTTCAAAATTTTTGTTCTGGTTTCAAAAGTTATTTTGAGCTGACTTTGATGTAATAAATTGAAAAATAAAATAATTCTAAGTTTGGTCGGCCCTTAGGGCTAAATTTTTGCAACCTTCTCAGGCAGTGGAAAATGCTTATATGAAGAAGGCCCATAGTGTTGTCTAGGGTAGTTTTGGTTAGTAGATCTGGGTATTGATTCAAGGCTTTGTCCTACAGAATATTGTAAGGGAATGCCCATGTGGCTTTT
Source organism: Chamaecyparis obtusa (assembly GCA_027943335.1). Classification (NCBI taxonomy): domain Eukaryota; kingdom Viridiplantae; phylum Streptophyta; class Pinopsida; order Cupressales; family Cupressaceae; genus Chamaecyparis; species Chamaecyparis obtusa. The sequence continues at coordinate 3,150,495 of BSBK01001154.1, read as the reverse complement.
CATATTGTAATTCTGAAAGTTTGTAATTCCACATTTGTGGAGATAATAAGAAGCCAATTTTTTGTTCTTGCATATTGTTGTTGTTTCTGGAACCTTCTTGGGCGATGGAAAATGCCTATATAAAGAAGGCCCGTAGTGTTGTCTAGGGCAGTTCTGGGTAGTAGATCTGGGTATTGATTCGAGGCTTTTTCCTACAAAATATTGTAAGGGAATGCCCATGTGGCTTTGCATATTGTAATTCTGAAAGTTTGTAATTCCACATTTGTGGAGATAATAAGAAGCCAATTTTTTGTTCTTGCATATTATTGTTGTTTCTCTATTTCTGTTATGTGTTTGTGGTATTAAGGGGAGCACCCTTCATCAAGTGGTATCAGAGTAGGTTTTCCTGAGTGTGTGAATAGATCACCGACTGTCAGGTAGTTTGCACTAGGATCGTGGTTAGGGTTTTAGCGCACATCATGAAAATGCCTCCACAAAGGGAATGTGGTAGAAGAGTTGGTGTTTTAACACCTAAGGTTAGAGCGCTCCATAGACAAGTGCAAGAATTGCAAGAGGAGATTTGCAAAGGAATGAATCTTAATTTCAGAGATGAAAGTGAGGATGAAGCCGAAGAAGAAGATCAAGAAGGAGAAGTCAAAGTTGTGAACCAGGAGGAAGAAAGACTTTTTCAGGCCATTTCCAAGATCAGAAAAAGACCTAAGATTGAGGTTCTTGCATTTTCAAGAAATCTTAACCTAGAAGAGTTGATCGACTGGATCAATGAATGTGAAGAATATTTTGAGTATGAAGATATTAAGGATCCTGATAGGGTCAAATTCGTGAAGGCCAAACAGAAAGGTCATGCGAAGATCTGGTGGCAAGAGATTCAATTAGAGCGAAATAGAAGAGGGAAAGATAAAATCACAAGATGGGATCGAATGGTGGATAAATTGAAGCAGCAATTCATTCCTATTGATTATGAGCTTGACCTACTAAAGAAGATGCAAAGTTTGAAGTAGGTAGGAAGATTTATTCAGGAGTATACAAAGGAGTTCTATCGAATCTCATCAGAACAAGCCATGCAGAAGCTGACAAGGAGAAATTTGCCCATTACCTTAGTGGGTTAAGGCCGAACATTTAGGAGGAGCTGAATTTGGTTCCAATGAATAGTATTGAAGAGGCATACCAACTTGCCCTAAAAGTAGAGGAAAAGTTGAACAAGAGTAGACAAAATGGAAGAGGTTACGGTGGACAATCTGGTGGATGGTCATATGGAGGCTAAAATGAAGATCCAAAAAAGAATGATGAGGCCAGTAGTAGTCAAAATCAGAGAGGAAACAATTCCAATCATTTCAAAGATCAAAATAATAGAGATCAGAGAGGAAGAGGAAGAGGACAAGGTTCAGGAAGAGGAGGCTTCTATGGAACATGTTTTCACTATGGAGAAGAAGGTCATAGGGAATTTGAATTTCCTCAACACCAAGGAAGGATAGATAGGAGGAATGAAGGCCAGGCTAGAGTTGCACATGTAGATGAAGATGCCAGATCATCAAATTTAGAAGATACTAAAAGAGGAGAAACAATAATTCACAGAAGAGTCCTACTGAGTGGTGAGAATGAACCTGAACAAAGGAGGAGCCTATTTCGCACTAGATGCAAGTGTGAGGGTAAATGTTGTGATGTGATTATTGATAGTGGAAGCACTGACAATTTGGTGTCAGAAGAGATGGTGACAAAGTTGAATCTCAAGAGACAGAAACACCCACATCCATATCAGATTGCCTGGGTGCAGGATGACCACAAGGTCATGGTCAGTGAATATTGCCTAGTAAATTTCAAGATCGGTGGGTACCAAGATGAGGTACTATGTCATATCATATCTATGGATGCATGTCATATGTTTTTGGGTAGACCGTGGTAGTTTGACAGATGTGCTGTACATGATGGTCATCCGAATACCTATTCCCTGACAAAGGATGGAGTGCAACATAAGCTAAAGCCATTGAAGAAGACCGAAGAAAAGGTATGTGGTAATGTGAGAATAACATTTTTTGATGGAAGAAAATTCCTAGATGGTATGAGGCATGAGCATGTGTGTTTTTCTTTAATTCCAAAAGCTGGTAAAGAAGAAGTAGAGGATGTTCCTGTAGAGGTTTCAAATTTGTTGAATGAGTTTCAGGATATTGTATCTGATAATGTACCTGATGGATTACCACTGGTAAGGAAGATCATTCATCAGATGGATTTGATTCTAGGAGTGAGTTTTCCAAACAAGGCAACACACAGAATGACACCAGCAGAAAGTGAAGAGTTGAACAGACAAGTACATGAGTTATTGTAGAAGGGGTTGATTCGAGAGAGTCTAAGTCCCTGTGCTATACCAGCGGTATTAGCACCAAAGAAGAATGGAGAATGGAGGATGTGTATAGATTCCAGAGTAATAAACAAGATCACAATCAAGTATAGGTTTCCATTGCCATGAATGGATGATATTATGGATTGTTTGAGTGGAGCTATGTATTTTTCAAAGATAGATCTAAAGAGTGGATATCACCAGATTGGGATCAAAGAAGGAGATGAATGGAAGACTGCCTTCAAGAAAAAGGAAGGACTATATGAGTGGTTAGTCATGCTTTTTGGGCTAACCAATGCACCAAGCACTTTCATGCGGCTCATGAATGAGGTTCTGAAAGAATTTTTGGGTAATTTTGTCATTGTGTACCTAGATGATATTTTGATCTTTAGTAAGACATTGGAAGAGCATATGATGCATATTCGTATGGTGTTTGAGAAGCTGAGAGATGAGAAATTGTTGATTAATTTGAAGAAGTGCAGTTTTGTGAAGAAAGAGTTAGTGTATTTGGGATTTGTAGTTTCAATAGAAGGTCTAAAATCGACCCAGAGAAGGTACATGCTATCCTTGAATGGCCTACTCCAAAGAGTGCTACCGAGGTAAGATCTTTTCATGGTCTAGCTAGTTTTTACAGAAAGTTTATCAGAATTTTTAGCAGTATTTGTGGTCCCTTGACTGAAACAATGAGAGGGGATAGAAAAGAGTTTAAGTGGACTAATGGGGCAGAAAAGAGTTTTCAATTGTTGAAACAAAAAGTTACAGAACAACCTATTTTAGCACTTCTATATATTAATAAGGTGTTTCAAGTAGACTGTGATGCTAGTGGTACTGCAATAGGAGCTGTTATGAGCCAAGAAGGTAAACCTGTTGCTTATTTTAGTGAGAAGTTAAATGATGCCAAGAGAAAATATTTTGTTTATGATCAGGAATTTTATGCTATAGTTCAGGCATTGAAGAAGTGGAGACACTATTTGCTTCCTAAGGAGTTTTTTTGTATACTGATCATCAAGCTTTGCGATATTTGAATAGTCAAGGAAAGTTGAATCAAAGGCATTTGAAAAGGGTTGAGTTTTTATAGAGTTATACATTTGTTTTGAAACACAAAAGTGGAAAGTCTAATAGGGTTGCAAATGCACTTAGCAAAAGGAAACTATTGCTGATAGAGATGCAGATTGAGGTGGTTGGGTTCAAGGAACTCAAGAATTTGTATCCAAAGGATCCTAACTTTGGTGAAGCTTGGAAAGCTTGTAAAGAACTTGTTACTCTAGACAGGATGGAATGGCTAGATTTTATCATCCAAGATGATATGCCATTTAGAGGGAGTCAATTGTGCATTCCACAAAGTTCTATGAGGGAGAATCTCATCAAGGAGAAGCATAGCGGAGGATTGGTTGGACATTTTGGTCGAGATAAAACCCATGCTTTGGTTAGTGAAAATTATTATTGGCCACAATTGCAGCAAGATGTCAAGAAGTTTGTACAAAGTTGTGGAGTATGTCAGATGGTGAAAGGAGTGAAACAAAATACAGGGTTGTATCAGCCATTACCTGTACCAGAGAAGCCTTGGGAGGATATCAGTATGGACTTTGTTCTTGGTTTACAAAGGACACAGCAGGGACATGATTCAATTTTTGTGGTGGTTGACAGACTTTCAAAGATGGCAAATTTTATTCCCTGCAAGAAGACTAATGATGTTGTTCATATAGCAGAATTGTTCTTCAGAGAAGTAGTGAGACTACATGGTTTGCCAAAGACCATAGTTTCAGATAGAGACACTAAGTTCATTGGATATTTCTGGCATACATTGTGGAAGAAGTTGAAGATAGATTTGAAGTTCAGTTCATCACATCATCCACAAACTAATGGATAGACAGAGGTGGTGAATAGGAGTTTAGGAAATTTGCTGAGATGTTTGGTTGGAGATAAGCCAACAGGATGGGATTTGATTTTACCATAGGCAAAATTTGCATACAATAATTTTATCAATAGGAGCACTTGTAAATCACCATTCCAGATAGTATATGTGAGTAGTCCCGGAAATGCATCTGAGTTGAAAAAGATAAATAAAGGAGAAATAAGTAGTGTTGAAGCTAAGGATTTTGCAGAACACTTGAAAAACATCCATGAGGAGGTGAGGAAGCATATTACCAAGATGAATGCATAGTATAAGGCTAAGGCAAATGTGAAAAGGAGGCATAAGGAATTTCAAGTTGGAGATGAAGTCATGGTTCATTTGTGGAAGGAGCAATTTTCAGTTGGTACATATAACAAGTTGAAAATGAAGAAGTTTGGGCCATGTAAGATACTGAAGAAGCATGATTCAGGAAATGCATATGAGGTAGAATTGCCTACTGAGCTGAATATTCCACCAATCTTTAACATTTTAGATTTGACAAAGTATCATGAAGGAGGTGTTGAAGATGAGGTTACAATAGCACAGTGGAGTATTCCAGCAAGAAGTTTAGATATCAAGGAGATTGAAGACATACTGGATAGTCGTGTTGGTAGATGCACAATGAATAGGACATATGAAGAGTATTTGGTCAAATTGAAAGGATGACCTGTTGAAGATTCATCATGGCTAACAAAGGAGGAGGTTAACCATCTTTGTTTTCCTTTGCACACCTAAATCATGACAGGGTCACTTCTCAAATTACCCTGGGTGTCTGATGCAGGAGCATCCTATGTGTAAGAGCAATTTTGCATCACTCAAAAATATTTCTATTTTTGTATTCAATAAGGGCTATCTTGTGCAGAGCTACTATTTATGGAAACTTTCTATTTTTAGTAAGTTGGTCTTACAATCTCAGAATGTTCTGATTTTACATGTGGAGGTTCATCTCAGTCATATCAACCTACCAGTAAAGTTTCATGGCTAGATCAGGTCTAGTTTCGAAGATATTGAAGATTTTTGGTATTAGCAGCAGGGTACAGAAAATTTGAACTCAATTTTGAAGGCTTTAGAGGCCCCGGATGAGGTCAAAAATTTGGGTGATGGGTGCTTATATGGGTCAAGCCTGTAGAGCACTTCATGGCATTTCTGAAATGGGGTTATAATAGTCAATCGGGTCAACTGGTGATGACTTATGGTTTCCGGAAGTCGGGCCACCTGAAATGGTAGAAAATAATTTTCCTTCAAAATTTATGTTCGGGTTTCAAAAGTTATTTTGAGCTGACTTTGATGTAATAAATTGAAAAATAAAATAATTCTAAGTTTGGTTAGCCCTTAGGGCTAAATTTTTGGAACCTTCTCGGGTGGTGGAAAATGGCTGTATAAAGAAGGCCCGTAGTGTTGTCTAGGGAAGTTCTAGGTAGTAGATCTGGGTATTGATTCGAGGCTTTGTCCTACAAAATATTGTAAGGGAATGCCCATGTGGCTTTGCATATTGTAATTCTGAAAGTTTGTAATTCCACATTTGTGGAGATAATAAGAAGCCAATTTTTTGTTCTTGCATATTGTTGTTGTTTCTCTATTTCTATTATGTGTTTGTGGTATTAAGTGGAGGACCCTTCATCATGATCACAGATGAACACACAGAATCAGAAGATCAAGATAGAGGGAGAAATTCAATGGATGGTCATACAACCATGGCTAATTGATTCTATATCGGAATGAAGCTAAGGATATTATAAATATTTCTGATGGACAGATAAGTTTTGGATTGGTTGGTAATTCATGTGATATTCATATGGTGTTGCCATCAATGCCAAAGAGGGATATTGTTGGAAACTGCAATTGAAGCAATTGTTGTATTATCATTGATGTCAAACCTTAACTAGTAAGACTATTGCTATTTAAGAAAGTACTATATCTATTTGAGTATTGCTAAGGGGAAAGGCAAGTTTGGTAACAATAGCACCTAAGGAAAGGTTGAGTTATCTTGATACTTCAATGAGTACTTGATTATGTGGCACAATGATAAGATAATGTATTGTTTATCTAAGTAAGTATGAAGACTAAACTAGTAGGCTTAACTGAGTAAAAGTGAATAAATCTAGTTTAAGCCGAGTGTTGTTAGTGTCGACCGAGCTAGTATATGCTAAGTAAATTCAGTGTTGACCGAACACCAGTTAATTACCGAGGAAGATAGTATTAGCTGAGGAAACAATTTTTGAGGTGACCAAGCTTTCTAGTGAAGACCGAGAAGTTGAACATAGTATTGACCGAGCATCAGTATTTTGCATTTGAGGAATAATTCAGATTTCCAGCCAACATCGTTGAATTTTTGGATTATGTAAAACATGTTGACTTTATTTATTGATTTTATGAAAGCATTTAATGCACTGTAAATTTTATTATTATAAATCTATTGAGAGATTTGAGATATTTCTAGAAGGAACATAAAGTAGGATGGATTCAATGAATCTAACCTAACCCTAAGATCTACAAAGGAGATTAAGCGGAAAAAGATGTATTGACCTAATGGAGGAAGTATTAAGGAAACCTAAGCTAGAGGTTGTGAGAGAGAGGATGTTGGAAGTGTTGTTGATGTTATTGACTATCTAAGCAGAGAAGGTTGAAGGAGAAGTGTTGTGATTGCTTGAAGAGAGTTCTGAGAAAATTAGTGATGGAGATGGTAAAGGATCACAGTCAGTAAGCCAACATATGTGTACAAAATTGGATCTAATATTTGCAAAGTGAGTTGTATATTTTTCAAATCAATATTACTGCTACTTTCTAACCATTGTAATAGTCAAAATCCTTTTAACAGAGGTTGACCTAACAGTCATAGGTATAAATCCTTTGAATAAGGTTGCATTCTAATGGAGTGTATGTAAGTCCTATAACAAGGCACACTTTTAACAAAGTGTTTTAAATCCTTTAACCGGGTCACACCTGACAGTGTGTTTGTAACCTTTGAAAGGGTTGGCTTTTCACCGAGCTCACTTCAGAAGAGTGAACATAATAGTAATATGTTACAAAGTGGTTTTTCCTAAATTGGGTTTCCTCTATAAATCATGGTGTTGATACTTGTGTGAATGTTTTGGTTTGAGCATTTCTGTGTTTTACAAGTTATATGCTATTGGATAAGTGGACTGCATTGTTATATGTTTCTGTTATGCAATCAGTAATGACCAAGTAGTTATTTCTTATTAGATCTAATTTGTTGAAGAGTTCTAAAAGTTTGTTTTTATACATCTGGACCTGAGAACAATTGATTCACCCCCCCTCTCTGTTGTTATAAATCATATTAATAGAAACTTGGCGGTCATGAACTTTTTAATATAGAGATTCACCCTATCAGATGGCATTTCCTAAAGATTAATGAGCTAGGAGATTTTAAAACTTGAAAATGCTTGTTCAGAAATGCTCTGCAAACACAAATTGAAAACATTGCAAACTGCCTTTGAAAGAGATGATTAAAAAATATCAAACAATGAGTTGAGGGCATGCCATATGTTCTGGTAGAAGAATGATATGAAAGGAATGCAAGGAATCAATCACCATTTGAAAACATGTGTCTGACATCAAGCTACAAATTTTTGAAAGTGGCTACCTTGTGAAGTCAATCTTGCTAGCACTATCCAATTCACACAATTCACCTTTAGAATTGGCCTAAAAAACTCACCCATTGAAACTTTCACAAACTGGTAACTTAGGCACTGATTCACCCCAATACAAGGTACACAAATCCACAATTAATTTTCCCTAAAGATCAAGTGGCCAATTACAATCAAACACCAAAGTCAACACATTATAAATATTCAAGATTTAAAATAGTACAATATGCAAAAATTGGGTTTAGAATTGGCTTTAAAAAGTGGTCAGATGGATTGGTAGAGACTCCAAAATCCTCAAGTATGGAAAAAATTTCAATTTTAATGGACCTTGAACTGGGTACAAATTAGGAAGCTTCAAAGTAGGCTACTTCGAAAACTAGGCAATGGACTTCTTGCAAAACTTAATAATCTACACATGAAATGGCTTTGGCAAATAGGTCAAACAAGCACATGGGGGGCTGAAAATTGGCATGAACACTCTCTCTCATTCCTACAGAATGATGCAACAACCCACATGTTATGACCAATCATAGGGTAATAAATACACTCATCTGAAGTGGGCTCCTCAATGAAAATCAGGAAACACACATATAGATTTTTGGAAACACCTTTAAATAGCCACTTCGAAAACTTATTAGATTTGAAAGTTAGGACCTCAAACCTATTCATATGTCAAATGATAGGTGATGAACACCCTATCCAAGTGATGCAACATGAAAATCAATAGGTCCTTTTATCCGTGCATTCAAACTGTGCTTCCCTTTGAAGACTTTCAAAGCGCTAATCTGGCACTTGCAGAAAATTTTTAAAATATGGACTCAAAACATATCCTGGATTTTTGAGCTCTAACAAGTTGGAGACACACTAAGTAATTGGGATTATGTGTTGGCACAAGAATATTTTTCAGATAATAATTTAGTGAATAGGAGTACTCGAAAGACACCTTTTGAGATTGTAAATGGCATACAACCGAGAGGTATATTAGATTTGAGGGATATTGTTGATGAAAGAAAGAGAAGTGCTAAAGGATTAAAGTTTTCTAAGTACGTGAAGACATTGCATGAAGATGTGAAATATAATTTAGAGAAAATTAATCTAAAATAGAAAGACAAAGCTGATAGATCAAGAAGACATAAGACTTTTGCAGTCAGTGATGAAGTAATGGTTCATTTGAAGAAAGGCCAATTTCTTGTTGGAACATATGGGAAGCTGAAAATAAAGAAGTTAGGACCTTATAAGATACTGAAGAAATTTGACAGTGGAAATTCTTATGAGATTGAGTTACTTGATGACATGGATGTATCATGTATTTTCAACATTTTTGATTTGTATGAGTACCATGAGTTGGATGAAGAAATGATGGTACCAAATGATTATCCTAAGAAACAGACAGAAGATGTTGAGCAGATTTTGGAGAAAAGAATTGGTAGAAGTACAAGAGGAAAACAATATATAAAATATCTGGTAAATGGAAGAATAGACTGATTGAAGACAGTGCATGGATTTCACATCTGAGTTGGATGCAGCTTAGATCATACCTATTTCATGATTTGGAGAATCATTTCAAATAACCCAAAGTGTCTGATGTAGGAGCATCTCGGGTCCTTGGCAATCATGTGTCACCAAAAAGATGTTTTAATTTTTTTGTGTTTCTCAGTTCCTTCTTTGACCAATTTGGTTCGGTGTTGCTTGGTTTCCTTTGTTTACCAGTGTTGGTCAGTTATCTCTCTAGCCCTCGGTAGATTCCCCTGGCACCCAGTAATGCTTGTCTGGTGCTCGGTTATCTTTCCTTACCGAGTTGTTTGTTTTGGATTCCTATTGATGCCGACTTGTGTAATTAATTTTGGTCACAAATTTAATGATGGTAACTATCATTAGGAAGCATGTAGACCTAGATCTGGTCATTCCTTCCATTAATGGTGGATCTGTAGGCCGAATTGATTCGATAGCCTCTTGTATAAATGTAGTTGTTTGATTAGAGTTTAGGGAGGAAGTTAGAAGGTAATTTTTGATAGAAGATAGAAGATTAGAGATTATTGGAAGATCCTCACATGTTGGAGGACTTATGTACTTGATTGTAATATCTAGCCCAAACCAGGAAGGCCTTACAGCCCGACATGTATGAATCAAATTAAAGATAATATATGAAAGATATCTACATTCTCTCTCTCACTTGTGTTGTTGCTTTCATGTGTGATCTTTGCAAGGTGGATCTAGTTAGGGTGTGCCTTTGGCCCCTCTCCCCATCCTCCCTTGCATTAGAGAATAAAAACCACACGAAGAGAACAACATTTGGAGTAAGATTCTAACTCCAACATGTCAAGTCCACTCAAGAAATGATAGAAGTGAAGATAAAATGATGCTCTAATAGTGAAAGGAGATGAAAGATAGAAAGTGCATGCTAAAAATAACACAACATCATAAAGATGGGACAAAAATATTGAGCTTCAAGATGACCTCTCAAATCAATGGAAAATAGTTCATATGACTGCATCAACATTAAAGAATCAATATAGAAATATGTAAAAGAAAAGGAGAAGCTATAGTGCTTCAATAAATACAACAAAGGGATGCCCTCAAATATGATGCCCTAGTGTAATGCCCATGGCCTCATAATGGAAATAGAAACATCAAGTATAATGCCTCCATCACAGTACCCTAAGCAATGTAAAATAAATGCAAAGATGTAAAGAGAAACATATTAAATACAACGATGCCCTAGGTGCATCAAATCAAATGCAAGGAATGAAGAAACAATCATAGGCCCGTGGCCTTAAGCATCATGTGTAGATTCAAAGCAACATGCCATCAATATGAAGCAACATCAAATAAAGGGAAGATACAACATGAAATATGATGCCCTAGAAACTATTTGAAGATACAAAGAAGCAATCAAATGATCAAATAAAAATGCATAAAATGATACCAACCTCAACATTGAGCTCCCATATGAAGAATTGCAACTCCCAAAAGGCCAAAAGTTTTTGAATCGAGCCCAAGATCACAAATTGAAGACCAGTTTAAAAGATGAAAGTTTCCCAAGAAACAACAGTTAGGGCTTTTCGATGCTTTTAGCATCTTTTAATCCTTTGATGAGTCAGGTTTTGTGGCTTGAGTTAATATTTAATTAAGGAACTTTGAAAGCATAGGAAATATTTTAAATATGCTAAGGTGGGGTAGGTCTCATTCCTTTTTTTTAAAGGATTATGAATATTATTTCATGAAGGTATATTAAATACAAACAATGACCCCTATACCCTAGGTCCTAGTTGAATATTTAAATCCTATAATTTTATTGTTGGGGAGTCATTTTGAAAGTAGGTTAATTTCTAGAATGTAAAATCATTTCTTCCATTATTATGAGATATTAACAAATGATATTGTTATAAATCATTTTATCAATCATCATTTACCAAGAATGATTAGGGGGTAGGTTAGATTTGTTTTGAGAGATGAAGGCCTTTTTAATGCATGATTATAAGATTCTCCTCATACACCCCTATAAATCTGGAGGTACCTAACATGTAGATTTAAGTTGCATATTTCATGGACCTAAAATGAAGATTCTTCAAAGATATTCCTTCATTCCTAGATTTGGTGGAGTTAGGCATGGTGAATTTACAAATTTCTTGGATATGCAGATTTTGAGGTTTCATCTATTTATACCTCTCACATTTTGTGATTGAGGCAGTTCTTCCATTGTATCTCACTCCAAGATTTGAATGTTTTTAGCTTGCGGTGATGCAAATTGTATTTGGCCCCTTTTACTAAATATGAAATAGTAGTCCTTCTTGTTCCTATTTACTTCTAAGTTTTTTATTGAATTCAATGTCAAGGTTATTGTGATCTAGTTTATATCCTTTACTTTGCACACTTGTTCAAATTAAGTATTCAGAAAGGTTTTTTGTTATTCTCAGTCCTAATTTGTGTACATCTAGGTTTTAGGTTTTGGAAGCTCTTTCCCTTATTTTTACTCTAGTACCTCTTTATTTCAAGGAATATCAGAATAATAGGATCAATTTGTGAGTTACAAAGTCATATTTAATATTTCATTGTGGGCATATCTTCAATCTATGGATCCTTAAAAGTTGGTGAATCACCTTGGTTTCTTTTTAGTTATTTCAATTTATGCACTCTCTTCCCTTTTCTTCCAAATGTTTGTTTAAGTTTCAAGGTGATTCAAGGGGAAGATGACCCTTAATCTAGAGGTTTACTTTCATCATAGGTTCCCCACAACCTAAAAGTATTCCCATGTTTCACAGGATTGATTAGTTTCATACTTATCTCTTTCAGGTGCAATCCTTAGTGACAATAGTACCCTATAATGATTTTGGAATAGCCTTGTTACAAAACTCTAGTTCTCTCCTGAAAGCTTGAGTTGATGGCTCTTTTATAGTAATCGTTAGGAATTCAATGGTTTGGATGCATCATTAAAGGCTGGTTGAGATTGAATCTTGGGGTGATCCATGTGATTAAGCTTGATAGTGGGAATAAAATCTTTTGTCTTTTGTGTGTGAGTTGGAAAATAAGACATATTAATTAATTTACTTTAATTAATATCACTAGCCATGTCATTTTGTATTCTTGATTTAATTAATGGCTAGGATAATTAATTAATGAATAGTGGATGCTCTTTGATTGATGATCATTGATGATTGATGATTGGTGATTAGATGAACTGTATAATTAAATTGATCTAATTAAATTACACAATTATGTTTGAGATTAGTTTGATTTGATAGCCTTGATTAAAATTTGATCACCTGATGAAGATTTAGGGAAACTAGGCCTTTTGATAATACTAGACCAATTTTAGGTGATTACATTTTCCCTTCTTTAAATTGATGTGTGAGAAACACATTGATTCAAATAATACCTAATGTATGATGTTGATATGGTTCTGATTGAGAAAATAGTTTAACATGGATCTTGATGAATCTTCCCTTGATTTTGGAATTGAAAACTTGATGCGATGACTGATGATAGATTAAGACCAGCATAACCCATTTGATGTGATGTGATGAAACTGATTATCTCTTTGATACTGATACTAATGATGTTAATGTTAATGAATAACCAATTTGATGTGATACAGTGAAATTGATTACTAGGGTATATGCACAAAGATGGGGGACCAGAAAGATGCCACTTTTGTTTTTTCTCCCCCATCACACATAGTGCGTGCGCCCTATAGGGCACATGCCCTATGGATTTGGTTTCCCAAGCCTTAGGCTTGGGAAATCCAAAACAAATCACATGCGTGCTTTAAAAAAAGCCTTCTTAAAGCTTGTTGCGGGTTGGAAAACTCATTTTGCTTTCCTCAAACCCATGTTTCTAGCTAAGAAAGGCTTCCCAAGCGCGCACGCACTCTTCTTTTGTCTTGTGAATCCATTTTTTTTGTTCATCCATCCATCAAATGGCTCCATGGCATCGTCAATTTTGATCTGAAAGAAGCGGTAAGTGTTTTTACAGCCCATGCCTCTTATTTGTTTTAAAATTTCAGTTTTGTAGCAATTTGTTTTGTTAAAAAAAAATTTTGTTTAAATTTGTGTGTAATGAAGATTTTAAAATCTAGTTTTTTTTAATTGAGAGAGAGCGAGGAAGGGAGGGAGGGAGAGAGAGAGAGAGAGAGAGAGAGAGAGAGAGAGAGAGAGAGAGAGAGGGGGGTAGGAAGGTGGGAGAGAGCATATGTGTGTGTGAGAGAGAGAGGGGGTGAAAGACGGTAAGAAGGGAAAATATAAAGGATAGGAAGGTGTAGAGAGAGAGAGTATGGGGGAGGGAGAGAGAGAGATAGAGAGCTAAAGTGCTCTCTCTCTCTCTCTCCCTCTCTCTCTATCTTCCTCTCTCTTTGACTATTTCTCATCACTATTTAAATCTATGTCTTAAATAGGGCACACACCCTATAGGGCAAGCTCACTATTTAAATCTATGTCTTAAATAGGGCACACACTCTATAGGGCAAGCACACTATTGAAATATATGACTTTCATAAGGCGCACGCCCTATGAAATTCATATATTTCAATAGTGCACTCACCATATATGGCATGCGTGCTTGTTAATGCATTGGAATTTACCAATCCTAAGGCTTGGATTTGCCTAGGAGATCCAACCCAATGGCTTGGATGATTGAAATAGGCCTGAGATGTGTTTTCTAGCAGACATATAAAAAAATGACACCTTTTTTTGTGTGTTCTTCATCAGGTTTACTCGTGGCTCAAGAACGTAAAAATCAATCGATGTGATATTGCAGATCTCTCTGTTAGCTATCTAAGCATATAATTTATTTTGAATTTTGATTATGTTAAGTTTTTCAACTCTAATTTCTTTTGTGTGTATGTCTATTTTTTGTAATAAAAAAAACATGTAGTATTTTGGGCATAGATTTTGGTTTGTTCATCGAATTTTGCAACAAGTTACATTTTTCCAAACTAGACTTCATTCTACACACTTTAAAAAAAAAGAAAATTTGATTTTCGATTAGTTTTAAATGATTTCTAGGGGGAGCACACAGAAATTTCATTTTTTCAGGATGTGTGCACTTCGTAAATTAATCAAAAACTATACATTCATCAAAAAATTACCAAAAATTTTTGGGGTAAACTATGTGGTGTTAGCTAACTTCTCACTGGAGCGATTAAAAAAATTGAAAAAAAAAGTTAACATTTTAGGGGGAGCACACCAAATGCTATGTTATATTTTTTGACAAAAAATAGGACCACTTTTTGTGCTCCCCCTTTTTGAGGGCCTTAATCTGCACCATTTTCAAAATAAGTTAGTAGTTTAGGAACTAGATTTAGATTATTACAAATCTTGTTTTTTTCGCATCTTAAAATTTTGAGTCTAACTATCTTCAATTTCTTGTCGAAGTTCATAGTTTGCTGATTTCAGGAAAAAAGTGGCATCTTATACCCCCTTTTTGGTCCCCCATCTTTGTGCACTTACCCACCATCAGAAATATTATGAAATCCTTGATAAGAATGAATAATTAGTTTGATATTGTTAGAATTTATAATCTTTTCTTGGTGTTTTATTTCATATTTGGATATGCCAAGGTATCCTAATTGTAATTTGTCCTCTAGTCCAAGTGGGAGTACAACTCATATTTTGTATTTCCTTTATTAAGGAAATTAGTTTATTCCTCCTTATGAGGATTCTCACACTTGGCACACACTTAATATGAATGTGGAATTCATTAATCATGGGAGTTATATGAAAAATCCATCACTCATCTCTATTTAAGAGATGCTTCTCCACACACATCTATGAGGATTTCTCTCACCTTTTATCATATTTTTGTAGTGAGCTTCTTGCTCACATTCTTTCTCCTTTTCTAGGTTTTTTTTGTCTCATTCATATTATATTCACAAGGGGTTTTCTTTCCTTTCCCCTTTCAAAATCTTTGTCTCTGAATAGAAGTGATTTGGAATCACCTCTATTTGTGTATGTGTGTAGGGAAAATGTAAGATTCACTCCAAAATCCAAATTCCCAAAAGAGAGATCCAATTTGATCAACCAAGTGGTTAATACACAATCGAATCAATCTATGAAGAATATGAAAGAAAGAATAAACCCTATACTTCCCTATAGTTGGATCAAGCTTGAAATCTGAAATAATTGAAGTGCAAATACTAGCCTTGAATTAGGGCAGATCTGGAAAACACTAAATTCTAGCTTTTGTATGAACTTTCTAAAGGTTTCATCACCTGTTCTAGATTGGAAATGCCGAGGCGGACAAAACCCATAAATCTTTTCTCCAAATTCACATAGGTTGACTTTGACCTTTTAAAAGGTCAAAGACCAAATTATTTATTTGAAGTTTGATTCCGATTATGTTTGCAGATCCTGAAAGATTGCTAAAAAGGGTATCCAAATTCACTCTCAGATCTGAGATTCCACACCTGTGCCTACAAGAAAAATGGTTTTGTTGTTTGTTTGGGGGGTTTGCCTTGGTCAAACCCCAGTTTGGAATCAACCTTAATATTGAAATTGAAATAGGAGAATGCTAGCAAGTAGTAGAAATGAATCTAACAATGAAGCTATGCAATTAAATAGATATGCTAATGTATTTGGAATGTAATCAAATATATTGATATGAAAGCTTGAACATAACATGATCAAACCTCCATGATTGTATGCTTGAAATCCACCTTGAGGAAACAATGATATGGATCTTGAAGATGAACAAAGGATCTTGAAGGAAGATCACACCACCATGGTGGCTAGATCTAGGGTTTGAATGATAGATCTTGAATGCTTGAGCCAAATCCCTTCAATAGCTTGGATGCTTGGATCCTTGATCTTCAATGGAGAACTTGGATGAAGAAGAAGACTTGAATGCTTGAATAAATGCTTGCACTTGAGAACTTGAGAGCTTGATTGCTTGAGATGAGATATGAAAATGAGAGAGGAAGGCCTCCTTTTATAGTGAACTAGGGCACACTCCTCTATATGGGCCACCTTGGAGAATTAAATCTGAGTTAGGTCCTCACCTTTAGAAAATATACCTTGATTAGATACCATTAAAGGATTTACCATTTTGGAGCCCGAAATAGATGACTCAGAAGTCGGAAATAATTATCCTGAAAGATAAATTACCAAAAAATGAAACTTTGAAATCTTGGTGGGAAGAGGTCAAGGTCGAGGTCGACCCTGACCTAGTCAGGGTCGAGGTCAACTTTGACCTCAGACCCTAACTTTGTCAAGTTCTACAGAAAGAGTTCCAGGGGTGCCAGAAACATGGAAATTAATGTCAGATCAAGAACCAGTGTCTGGAATAGATAGAAAATCCTCAAAATGATATGATGAAGGACTAGGAGGTCTCATTTTTTAACCCTACCTAGAAAATGGAGCCATGGAAAGAGGAAAATCAGGAAAGTCCTTAAGACCTTAACCCTAATTTCACCTAGAATGAAGAAATCAAGTGCAGAGAAGAAGTGGAAGACAAGGGAGAATGCAAAGATGCCAATCATGACCCTAAAACACTTACTCAGAGGGCTAAATTCTCTTAACATGGAAGTGCTTCCATTTTAAGATGATACATTAAGCCCCCACTTTAGCAAGAGTATGGATTCAATGCAAAATCTTGGTAAAGGAGAAGAGAGAAGAGATCCCAGTGGATTCAAAATGAGATAAAATAACACTTAGCTAAAGACACAAGCCCCTAAACCAAGAATTCTAACTCAACATACATACATGAGAGTATACAAAATAACAAGGGTTAGTACTAAACAACCCAAATCAATTAGCATAAGAAACCTTGCTAAGAAATATTTCTCATACCAATATCATATTTGGAAAGCTATCATAAAAGCATAAATGATTACATAAGAAAGACAAGAGCAACACTATAGACAACATAGCTTCATGATCCAGTCCTACTAGCATGAAAGGGAAAAGAGAGAAAAGAGAAAGTGATTACCTCACCCGGTAAGATGCCTACCTTACCGTGAATCACCCTAGAGGGAGAGCCCAATAGGTTCACCCATAAACTGTGCTTGCAATTGTAATGTGTCTTCTGATAGCTTGCAAAATATCCATAGATCCACCTTCTTGTATCACTATGAATATGAAATGCGTGTCTTCCCAGGATTTAGCAACTTATGTGCGTTACCTTCGAAAGATTTAGCATATAGGTGCGTGTCTTTTCAGGATTTAGCAACTTATGTGCATTACCTTCCAAGATTTAGCATATTTGAAATTTGGAAATGCATGTCCCTTCAGGATTTAGCAACTTATGTGCGTTACCTTCAGAGGATTTAGCATATTAAAAATTTTGAAAAATGTGTGTCTCCTCAGGATTTAGCAACTTATGTGTGTTACCTTCGAAAGATTTAGCATATGAATGCATGTCTTTTCAGGATTTAGCAACTTATGTGCATTACCTTCCAAGATTTAGCATATAAAAATAAAAAACTATAGTACAAGGGAGGCCCTACATATGCCCCCCTCCTTAATATGGCAAAAAACATACTATTTTGTCATGTTAAGGAAAGAAAGAAGCAGGATAAAGCCTTCTTCAGCATCAAGACAATATCCATAGACAACACCCAGTCCAAGCCAAGAAGGTCACAGCTCCTATGAGGCATGGAAGGGACAAATGTAAAAGATATCATACAAGAAGTGAAAAGAAAGTAACCCTTAATGAGGGATAGCACACTATTCAGTTTCCAAGGTGAGAGATGTATCAACCATGGAAACCCAATGTCAAACAACAAATAAGGTTTGCATAAAGGACATAGGTCCGCAAATGCAAACCATAATTTTCATGTATGATTGGATATCACATAATAGATAGATACTGCTTAACCAAGGAAAGAGGTGAATCCCTAGAAAAGAAGAGAATATCTGATGAAATAACAATGCATAGATTTGAATAAGATAGAAAAGCATACCAAGCCTCCAAGGCTAAAGTACTTCTACCAAACTCACAACCCATATTTGTGACTCCATGTGTGAATGTTTGAAGATAGAAAAGAAGGATAAGGCATCTTTTCCCCCCAAGTGTAGGAACAAAGATGGAAGAGGATACCTACTTCACAAAGCAAGGAGATATCATGTTTACAACAATGTATAGTATATCCTTAGCAAGAGATATTGACCCCTACATCCAAGAGTATAGATAATTGTGAAAAGGATATGTCACTTATGGAAAAGGATCCTTAAGGAAAGAGATCTTATCACCAAGACCTCTACCAAATAAGAGTGCATTTAGATAAGATATCATCTTTCAAAAGGCAGGAACAAAGATTCAATCATCAAGCCCCCTGTGAAGAAGAGAAAGAGGAATCTTTGGAATGAGGGAAACAACTCTAACACCAAAGCAAGGGTGAGAGTTTATAAAGAACATAATTTGCAACATAGAGAAGAAGTGATGACCTAGGACAAGAACTTCTCATGTAAGAAGGTTATCCATAGTCAAAATATCTATCAATATGGTGAAATAATATTGCAATATAAACAAATACCATTAACCTAAGGAAAGAAGTTCCCCTAGAAAAAGAGAAAGAAGGAAGAACCTTGCCCCCCGAGGGATGAAAGACAAGGGATATTTTTACAAAACACATGTCCTAGAAAAGATTTTCTAGGAAGAAAATATAATTCCTAGGAATGGATAAAAACATCATGCAAGACTATGGAAGAAGGAAACATAAATAATACCAATTAAATCTTAATAAAAAGACCTAATGGATCCTAAAAGACTGGATAAAATGATGCCTCTTGCCCCCCAGTCATGAGACAAGAGAATAGGAACATTTACTCTAGCTCTAATGGAGGGGAATCCCCTATATCAAAATTATGAAGACGTTGTAAGACGGCATGAGAAAAAGGTATAATATCGCACACAGCCCTATCCCTAACATATAATTTGAAGTTGTTACAATCGGCAAGCAAATGAGTATTATGATAGTGGAAAGGACATTTAAATTTATACAAAGCATCAATAGGTATAGGTCTAAATCTTTCCTTCTTAGAATTCATTAGCTCCACATATACTATTTTAGCATTTTCTTGACGAGTGTTAGGATTATCCATTAGAGATGTAGACAGATGAGCATTAAGGGGAGGACGAAGATCCACACCTCTTAACTTGACTTGAGATTTAGAAATTCCAACACCACACATATCCGGTTTAGGAGGTATATTAATGGGAAATTAAATACCATGTTCATTAACTCCTAACCCTAAACCTTTATAGCCTTGTTTATTTAACATATTATATCTAGTAGTGTACATATCATGCAAAGCTTCTACAGGAGGTGATTGTTTATCATGTTCATGAGTAAAAGTTGTATAAGGTGGGATAATAGGTTTGGAAGAAGTTTCTTTACCCTTTCCTTTAAGATCATCATGATTAGGAGGAGAAGGTAAATCAAAGAAATCTTGAACATCCACATCTTGCACTATAGCTTGAATCCCATCATAAGTATGGGAAGAGTGAGGATTAACAGATGGAGAATCAGGTATCAGAATAGGAAGATTAGGATGAACAATAGGATGAAGATTAGGAAGATTAGGAGATGGTGTATCATCTACCACATTCTTCACATAATCCAAAAGATGAATAAGGCTACCACATAAATCCCTAAGAAAAGTTTTAAATGTAGGTAGACTAGTATCAGTCAACTTCACAAAAGCATAAGCAAGAGCAAAGTGAAGGGTCATCAATGTTATGAAATGAATAATACCCTCATAAACATCATATGCATTATAAATAGATGCTAGAAGAAGAGTAATAACAAACATGATTATGCACCAAAACATCTTAACAATCTTCATGATAAATAAAAATACAAGAAATATGTTTTTGTATTTTATTCAATATATAGATTTTTTTGAATTTTTGAAGTATAGATGCAAGAGAAAAATGTAAATCTAACACCAAAAAGAAAGAGACTAAGCTAGTCGAGTTCACAAAATGAATAGAAGTGATTTGGAATCACCTCTATTTGTGTATGTGTGTGGGGAAAATGTAAGATTCACTCCAAAATCCAAATTCCCAAAAGAGAGATCCAATTTGATCAACCAAGTGGTTAATACACAATCGAATCAATCTATGAAGAATTTGAAAGAAAGAATAAATCATATACTTCCCTATAGTTGGATCAAGCTTGAAATTTGAAATAATTGAAGTGAAAATACTAACCTTGAATTAGGGTAGATCTGGAAAACACTGAATTCTAGCTTCTATATGAACTTTCTGAAGATTTCATCACCTGTTCTGGACTGGAAATGCCAAGGCGAACAAAACCCAAAAATCTTTTCTCCAAATTCACACAGGTTGACTTTGACCTTTTAAAAGGTCAAAGACCACATTATTTATTTGAAGTCTGATTTCAATTTTGTTCGCAGATCCTGAAAGATTGCTGAAAAGGGTATCCAAATTTGCTCTCAGATCTGAGATTCCACACCTGTGCCTACAAGAAAAATGGTTTTGTTGTTTGTTTGGGGGGTTTGCCTTGGTCAAACCCCGGTTTGGAATCAACCTTAATATTGAAATTGAAATAGGAGAATACTAGCAAGTAGTAGAAATGAATCTAACAATGAAGCTATGCAATTCAATAGATATGCTAATGTATTTGGAATGTAATCAAATATATTGATATGAAAGCTTGAACATAACATGATCAAACCTCCATGATTGTATGCTTGAAATCCACCTTGAGGAAACAATGATATGGATCTTGAAGATGAACAAAGGATCTTGAAGGAAGATCACACCACCATGGTGGCTAGATCTAGGGTTTGAATGATAGATCTTGAATGCTTGAGCCAAATCCCTTCAATAGCTTGGATGCTTGGATCCTTGATCTTCAATGGAGAACTTGGATGAAGAAGAAGACTTGAATGCTTGAATAAATGCTTGCACTTGAGAACTTGAGAGCTTGATTGCTTGAGATGAGATATGAAAATGAGAGAGGAAGGCCTCCTTTTATAGTGAACTAGGGCACACTCCTCTAGATGGGCCACCTTGGAGAATTAAATCCCAATTAGGTCCTCACCTTTAGAAAATATACCTTGATTAAATACCATTAAAGGATTTAACATTTCGGAGCCCGAAACAGCCGACCCAAAAGCGAGAAATAATTATCCCCAAAGATAAATTACTGACAAATGAAACTTTGAAATCCTGGTGGGAAGAGGTCAAGATCAAGGTCGACCCTAACTTGGTTAAGATCGAGGTTGACCCTGACCTAGTCAGGTTCGAGGTCAACTTTGACCTCAGACCCTAACTTTGTCAAGTTCTGCAATAGGAGTTCCAGTGCTGCCAGAAACTTGGAAATTGATGTCAGATCAGGACCCAGTGTCTGGAATAGACAAAAAATCCTCAAAATGATATGATGAAGGACTAGGAGGTCTCATTTCTAAACCCTACCTAGAAAATGGAGCCATGGAAAGAGGAAAATTAGGAAAGTCCTTAAGACCTTAACCCTAATTTCACCTAGAATGAAGAAATCAAGTGCAGAGAAGAAGTGGAAGACAAGGGAGAATGAAAAGATGCCAATCATGACCCTAAACCACTTACTCAAAGAGCTAAACACTCTTAACATGGAAGTGCTTCCATTTTAGGATGATACAGTCTCGTTGTCTTGATCTTGAAGAATCTTGATGGTTTTTGGTAGATCATGAAGTCATATCTTTTTCATTATGTTAATGGTAAAATACTTCCTTTGCTTAACTCACTTGGATTCTTTCCTTTAAAGTTATTTTCATTTTTTGAATATTTCTAACATGGTATTAGAGTTGGTTTAATCCTTGTTTTGAGTGTTTGTAGGAAGGTTCCATTCGAAGGAGCAAGCCTCTTCTTGTTGATCTAATATTTGTTGCAGCTCTTTCCTGTTCTTTTGTTATTTTAATTTTTTAGTTTCTAACCCTCTTTGGAAGGCTTGCCGCCAGAGAGTAGATTTTTGAAATTTTTTTTTGGGTTTGGATGGTTCACCACCAAACCCAACTTAGTATCTTCATTTCAAATTTTTGTTTGTAAATCTAACATTTTGTTTAACTAGTTTTGGATGGTTTACTATGAGATCTAAGTCTATTAATCTCCATTTTAATTTTTTATCTAGATCTAACAACACCCTCTGTCAGGAGACCGCATGGGTTTTATTTTTTCTCATTTTTTTGTTCTAACATTCTTGTAGGATTCATATAATAATAATCTCAAAATATTACAATATCTTTGTGCATCTAGGTTTATTTTATTTGTTTTGTAGGCATATCTCTTTTCCAATATACATCTCTGTTATTACTTTCATAAATTTGATGCAATCAAGGATGGTGGATCCAATGAAGGATAGTCCAAACCTTGTAGCCAATAGAATTATACAGCGGATTACTCAACAATGCAACACAAAGTAATTTTTCAACACTAATTTTCATTAACATGCCCAGCTGTAAGACCTTCTGAGTTAGGGCCAATTACAATCAGTAAATAATTCTGCAAGATCCACAACTAGATCCAATACAAACTCAGCTAGATCAGCTCTGAAGACAATTAGAAGCTGATGGAAAACCCTAAGGAAAATCTAAAATTGAGCTCACAAGCCTCCAAGAAATCTCCTTGTTATCAATTATGAAAACCCCTAGCTCTGCTACAAATGACTATAAGATTACAATCTGATCTGCAAGAACATCAAGAACTTTTCCACAACTTCACTCTCAAGCTTCACATCTAACTTCCAGATCTATAAGTTGTTCTTCCCAATTTCTCTCCTTAAACATCTACCCAAGCCCTCCTTAAATACTAATCATCAGCCACAAGTCAGCAAGATGAAACCCTTAACTCCCCAAAACAAATAATTAAATGCCATACAAGTCGGCTTACAAATGTATACAAACATTTAATTCTACATGTTAGCCCAAGACAATGGCTACCAACAATTAATTCACCAAGTCAGCTCAATAAATCACACAAAACTCCAGTTGGTAAGTTAGAACTACCAAACAATAGGAAAATTACTGAGCATGCCAAGCATCACCGAGCACTACAGGTATGCCCAAGTAACACTTTCACTGAGTGCTAGAGACTATCAAGTTCCTTTAGTGACTGAGCTTCTTTCAATGACCGAGACCATTGGTCAAGGCTACAACCGAGTAACACCGACCAAAATAAAAACACTCCATGTAGTTTCACTAAGGACATAGAATGCCCTGCCTTAACCTTTAATGCCCCTACATTAGACACCCTAGGTTCCAAAAGATGTTCATATATGAGAAGAAAATATTTCAAGATTCAGCACATAAATCCTGAACTAGTTCCTCACATACAAGTCCTCCACCTTTTTTGCTTGCAAAGTCTTCCACTTCAGTTTCCTCTATCTCTTCAAGTCTTTTCTTGACAAGGTACAGGTCAATTCTCCATACTGATCATTCATTTTTTCTGGATCCACAATCTCAACTCGGCTACCAATACTCAGGCTTCTCCTGTCAAGTGTTGTATCCATCAAAGGAATCAATGAAAACTTCTTATCATTCTTCTCAATAGTAAACACATTTCTTACACAGTCATAAATAGCTCTACAATCATATTGCCAAGGTCTACCAAGCAATATATCACAACTATTCATCTTCACAATGTCACAAAGCACCAGATCCTTGTACTAGCCAATCTTAACATCAATGAAGCATTGTTCTCTAACTTCCAAAGCATGAACATCTTGTAACCAGCCAACCCTATAAGGATAAGGATGTTTCATTCTACTCAAACTAAGTTTCTAAACTAGGTCCTCAGCAACAAGGTTATCATTACTACCATTATCAACAATAACATCACAAAGTTTATCTTCAGTCTTGCATTGGGTCCTAAACAAGTTACTCCTCTGACAAGGTTCATCCTTTGTACCGAGCAATGTTCCCTGAAGTAGCAAGTTCTCTGATTTAGGTTCATTCTGAATGTTCTCATTCATCATAGCAATTCATCGGTCAACCTTCTTCTATGTACACTCAAAAGAATGGTGTCCTTCCTCTCCATAGTTATAGAAAGTACCCTTAAAGATAACTCTACCTGTCTTCTTCTTCGGTTCCACAGGTTTCTGTTCATCTTCTGCATCAGTCAGTTTCTCCTTCATCAAGTGATCAATCTTTTCTTTTCCTTAGGAGTTACTAGGTTTTTTCCTCAACTTATCTTTTGCCTTTAGTGCATACTGATAAGCATCTTCAATAGAATCTATCTTCAGCATACCAAGCTTATCCTGAATATTGAATCTCACACCATTCACATACCAAGCTACCTTTTCCTTACCAAGCTCTTGATGTCCAGACCGAATAGTAAGTTTGTAGAACTCCTCAGTATAATCTTCAACAGACAAATCCTTCTTTTTTAGATTTTTCAACTTCTTAAAAAATTCAAGCTCATAGTCAGCTAGTATGAACTTAGCTTTCAACTTAGTCACCATCAATCTCCACCGATTGATCTTTGTTTCACCTTCATCTTCTCGATCTCTCTGTAGTTCTTTCCACCATGTCCTTTCAACTTTGTCTATGCTAATCTCACCAAAAGAGGATCTTCAATTTCTTCCAACTCAAATAATTCTTCAAGTTCACCAATCCAATCAATCACATTGTCGGGCTTCAAAGTACCAGAGAAAGTAGAAACTTCCATTCGATAATTACTAAATCAAGTAGTAGGTCTAGGTAACCGAGTAGTTATGTCTTCACCAGATGTATTCCTTTGGTCATCACCACTAGATCTAGCAGTTTCAAATTCCTTAGTAGCTTCTTCATAGCCATCCTTAATACCAATATTTCAAGGTATACTAGCAACAATTCTCATGATCTTGACGACCATATCATTCTTCATCAATTCCATCTCAGATGTGAAATCTAATTTCACCTTCTCTATGATCTGAGATTCAATAGTATCACAAAGATTTGAAATAACTCTATGGTCCAATCTTCTCAGAGGCATCCTTAAAGATAAGAGAAACCCTCTGCAACAAACCCTCACCGACCACCTTGTGACAATTTCCAATTTACAACAAGTCAGATCTCAACCTACAACCTTGCAAACAACTAGGGCACAATTTCACAAGTTCGGTGCTTTAGATCTGTAGTCCAGATTGTGCACAATCTTGGCTCCAACAAGATCAACTTTGCAAGATCAACCTTGCTAGGTCAAGGTTCAACAAGATCAACCTTTGCTCTGATACCACCTGATGCAGTCAAGGATGGTGGATCCAATGAAGGACAGTCCAAACCTTGTAGCCAATAGAATTACATAGCGGATTACTCAATAATGCAATGCAAAGTAATTGTTCAACATTGATTTTCATTAACCTACCCGATTGTAAGGCCTTATGGGTTAGGGCCAATTACAATCAGTAAATAATTCTACAAGATCCATAACTAGATCCAATAAAAACTCAGCTAGATCAGCTCTGAAGACAATCAGAAGATGGAAAACCCTAAGGAAGATCTAAACTTTAGCTCACAAGCCTCCAAGCAATCTCCTTTTTCCCAAGTATGCAAACCCCTAGCTCTGCTACAAATCACTATCAGATTACAATCTAATCTGCAAGAATATCAAGAACTTTTCCACAACTTCTCTCTCAAGCTTCACATCTGACTTCCAGATCTACAAGTTGTTCTTCCCAATTTCTCTCCCTTAAACATCTACCCAAGCCCTCCTTAAATACTAGTCATCAGCCACAAGTCAGCAAGATGAAACCCTTAACTCCCTAAAACAAATAATTAAATGCCATACAAGTTGGCTTACAAATGTATACAAACATTTAATTCTGCATGTCAACCCAAGACAATGGCTACCAACAATTAATTCACCAAGTCAGCTCAACAAATCACATAGAACTCCAGTCAGTAAGTCAGAACTACTGAGCGACAGTAAAATTACCGAGCATGCCAAGCATCACCGAGCACCAGTGTCGATCGAGCACCATAGGCATGACTGAGTAACACTTTCACCGAGTGCCAAAGACTACCGAGTTCCTTCAGTGACCAAGCTTCCTTCAATGACCAAGACCGTCGATCAAGGCTGCAACCAAGTAACACTGGCCAAAATACAAACACTCCATGCAGTTTCACCGAGGACACAGAATGCCCTGCCTTAACCTTGGATGCCCCTGCATCAAAATCTTTGGTTTTTTTTTTAACAAATATTGATATACCTCTATTTGTGCTTCTTTTTTTCTCCTCTTTTCTTTGCTAGTTGGAAGCGTGATGTAATTTATTCTTTCTCATTCAATATTATCATTGTCTCCATTATCCTTGGTGAACTGTTCCTTACCCCATCTTTTAGTTCAGATTTTTCATTGAAGAAGTACAACCCATTTTGTGTTGGATGCTATGAGAAAATAAATATGAATCTCAAAAAAATGAGATATGAGTTTTGTGCAGAATGAGCCCATTTAGCTCTCACACGAGAAGTTTCTCCAAATATGCCTCTATTTAGGATCTATGACCAATTGTTGTCACTCTTTGTATCACTACTTCCATTCATGGGTTTGAGCTAGTCACTACTTGGCTGCTAGCATTTACTCTGCTCTAGTCTATTTTATTCTCTGTCATTTTAGCTATTCTCAGTTTAGTTTGAATTTTAGTTTGACTATTTATAAATTTGGTAATGAATCCTTAGCTAAGGTTAGAGATAAGTTTGAATTTGAATGATTGTTTAGCTAAGTTTAGTTGTCTTTGTATTCCAGTTTGAATTCATTTTAGATAGTTTGACTAATTTCTACTATATTTATTTGTAATCATAGTTTGTTCTTAGCGGGTAATTATAGTTTTTTATTATTTACTATATTTCATTATAACATTTTACCTATTCTTATCATACATTATTCCATTTGGCACTTCTTTTGTTTATAACTGTTCTTATATCATTATTATTCCATTTTATCATTATATTAGTCATTTTTTGTATGCAGGTTTCTTATAGTTTTCATCATTAGATTCTTTTACTTATTTTATCAAGATTTATTCAAATCTATTTATTAAAAAGTTTAAACTTTAAAACAATTTTTTTGCTTAATATTTCTTTTAATATAATTTTAAAGCCATATTCATTTTATCAATTTAAACGTATTTTAACTACCATTTTGATAAACAGTTGCACTAACAATTTGTTTCTCATTTAAACAAAAAATTTAATTTTTTTTACAAATCACATTTCAAGGCCTTATTTCTTCGTTAACATTAAGTTAAATCCAGGAACACAATTCAATATCATCCTTAATTGAGTATTTTAAAAATTTTTAAATCTATTTATGCTCTTAAATAGTTAATCCTTTTAGTTAAGTTTAATTTTACAATATGTTTTTTTAAAATCTCTATTAAAGTTTGTTATAACTCTATTTTTTTTTCAAAATCATCAAAAGGTATTCTTTATGTTCCTGAATTGAAATCCAATCTTCTTTTAGTTTCTTAGTTATGTTAAGATTACAAAGTTGAATTTCCTAAGGACATGTGTTATATTATTGATGCTAACACTGATCATGTTGTTGCTAATGCTAAGATGGATCACGATAACTTATTTAAATTTTTTGAGTTTTCCACTTCAAGATCTACTACTTGAAAGTTAATATTGATTTCAATGTATGGCACAAAAGGCTCAGCCATTTGAATACTGATTGAAAGTTAATATTGATTTCAATGTATGGTATGAAAGGCTTAGCCATTTCTTTGGTGCCCTCAGTGTCCTGTGGTGATTCCTCCCTCTTACATGCTCAACTTTTGTAGCAATGTTTTGTGAATAACTCCTTGATTTTTTTTTATTCCTTTCATCTCATCTATCTTTTGTAGAGTAACTATCCTCATGTAATGTGGGCTAGCATATTTCGGTTATTTCTTGTGCTTGGATATAGTCACCAAATCTATCTTTATAGGACTTATGACACATTATATTTATTGTTGAATTGAGCTCATTTTTTAATTTACCATTGGAATTAATGGATATCCCAATAGGATTTACCTTTCTCTTGGTTCTTGGTGACTATTCCAAATGTTTTTAACTTGCTGGTCAGTCTTATGTTTGTGACTCTACCTAGCTAATTAAATATCTTTGATAGTATGTACAAAGGGGAGACACCAAGAAGGGACACATTATTTTGTGCCTTGTAATGATATAGATGTGGAGGAGGTCGGTATCTTAGTGAGAGCATGCTGAGATTTTTTTGTTTTCTAGTAGTATAGATCATAAGTTTCCCTTGTGTGGGAGCTTCTTCCTACATTGAAACTATTATTGGTTAAAACATACCAAGGTAGTGAAGGCTATAGTTGAATTATGACACTAATCAATGGTTGGAGGTTGAGTAGACCTCATTTGGAAATGATATGAATCATTAAGGTAATGCCACTTGGGTTTGAGTCCTTTTATGGCTTTTGTGAGGGTGTATGAACCTTTCTTTATGCAATGAACCTATCTTGTATGCTTAATGGGAACCCTCCTTGATTCCATGATGTGTTTTTGAAACCAGGAGAGCTTCCTCTTCTTAGCATGATTTGAAGGATTCTTAGGATCAACTCAGACCAATTTGGAGTTTTGATCCATGTGGTGGGTCATGATTGCCCTAATATTTGGTGGTGATACATCCTTTTGGCTAGGTTCTAGTCATGCTAAATTATCAATTAAGTTGTTCCCTCATTGATTAAAGCTTCATGTTATTATTAGGGGCTACTAGGGGATGGTGTGATTTGAGGTGTCTCTAGGCTTGACTAGAAGGTAATGGGATCGTAGGCTCTTTTTTCATCTAAGCTTGGGGTTTGAGGATGAGTGTTTTGAGGTCATCCCTTATCTGAAATCATTTTCCTCCTTGCGGTATGACTAAGCTATCAAGGAGTAACTGACCCTTTACCCCAAGGTTATGTGACCACTTTCCATCATGGAAACATAATGATCCTACTCTTTAAATTTTTAAGGTGCTCTATTTATCCCTATATATGGGAAGGGTGCATTAATGGGCCTCTAATTTGGGAAATCCCTTGCTTTCAAGAGGAAATCCTTTGAGATGTGCCTATGGTACACTTAAGTGGGATGTAGCATTCTTTAGAAAGGTGTTATTTTGATAAAGGAATTTGTTCCATTTTCTAAGTTGATAACTTGAATCTCTTGGAGACTCAACCTTAGAGATATCTTGGGGAGCAATGTTAGATCTTGAGTGCCTCAAGGTGAAGTATTAGAGGTAGAGTTACACTACTTATGGTGAAGGAAATATGTAGATGTGTTCTCTTTTTGTTAAGTTGGGCCCATGATTGAGGGGCTTTGAGAGATTTTTTGACGCTCTCTTTTATAGATCCCTTCTGCAGTTGTCGATCTGATTGGTCAAAAATTGTTATGATGGGAGGTCTAGTAAGTATTCTTGTTTCTGTGACTGTTGGACTATGCACATGTAGTATTTCCTTTAGCTTGACTTGTCAACTTCCAAGAGTAAGCCTAGTCCTTGGGGGGATGATGTAGTGCCTCCCTTATTTTCCTCTTTGCATGAACATCTAGATGGTGTGGCTTTGACCTTCACACTTGTTGAATATGATAATATTGGTGCCATGTGAGGGTGAACTTCCAGAAAGATTTGATTTTAGAGTATATTTTTGATTCCCTGTGGTAGCCTGGAGATACTGGGTGAGGTTAGGATTTTTTTCTTGTGAACCTTAGATATAGGAATGAGGCAATTTTGAGTGGTAGTGACTTTTATCTATGTTATGTTTTATGATGGCATCGTGAGTTTCACCTAGTTCAACTTTGTCTTGTATTAATCAGGAGGTTATCTTTGGGGTCATGACGGATTTATTGAGGGACCCTACCCTGGTCTTGTCATTGCATTTCTTCTTTCTGGATTATAGACTCAGTATTTAGATATGCCATGTTGATGCATTATGTATTTATATTCTAATGGGAAAAGGTTTGACCACACTGTTTGTGATGTACTCTTTTCCTATTGCTTATGTACTCATGTCAATATTTTTAGGATGCACTATGTTTTCTTAAGAACTAAATGAATTTAACTAATTTTCTTCTTATAGAGAAATTGAGTGCATGTTTTTAGGGGTTTCAATGAAAATTGGGTAATTTCAATTATAATGAGATGAGATGTAAATTCTAATGAATTAAATGGTGTTTTCCGTGTATATGTAATTTCTAATAGAAAATGTAGTAGGAAAGGTGTGTAGAGTCATGAATTGAGTAGGTAGAATGTACCCTTAATAAATATTGGAATGCTACTATTGGATATGAATGCTTACATAAATGACCATTTGAACTTATATTATGTTGAGACATGTATTAATAGAAAGTTGATTATTAGGTCCTGATGTTAAGAAGGAGATTCTCAGTATTACACGTTGATGTTATATTGATGCAAGAAATGTGAATCGGTTGAAATGTTGTGTGTAAATGAATTAGGTTATTTGAGATAGAAATGTTTCTTGGAATATCATGATATTAGAATTAAATAAATTTTGATTAAAATGCATTCTTGTGATTAAGTAAATTTCATATGATGTTGTGAAAATGCAGTTAGATTATATGACATATTTTTATTGATGAACTACAATTGATTTAGAACCTGAATGGAGAATCTGTAATTCAAGATTACTAAGGAGTTGCTGATTAGATATGCAAGATGATTAAATCAGTATTATGTTGTCATTGATGTCAACTAGCTTGACAATACTTATCTTGTAAGTTACTATACTGACACATCTGAAGAAAGGTGAAAGAGATGAAGAATAGAAATATCTACATGAGGAAGATGTATATGTTAGATGAGGATAAGGAATACACTGAGTAACTTGTTGATGAGTCTATGACTTGATGAAATTGACTTTATTATGTTGCATTCATCTATGATGAAAAATAGAGTTGAAAGACACAAAGTAGTGTTGTCGGTAAATAAAGCATTCTAGTATACACCAACAGAATGTAGCATATACCGAGCATAGTGTTAACTGAGCTTGTGTTCACTGATGCATTTCTTTGTTAACCGAGCAAAACAGAAAGGAATTAAATGATTAGTTTAGCCAATAAAGTGATGAGTTGTAAAGTGTATGAAATCAAGGTAACAGATAAGGTTTGTTATGAAGATCGATGGCTAACATAAATCAAGAAGGATCTAATGGAGTAGATTGAAATGTGTTACTAAGACATCAGTCGAGGAAGCTTAAAGCGGAAAAATCTATGAATATGATTAAGCAGAAAAATCTGATGGAGGAAATGAAAATGATTTACTCATCTATATAAGAGACATTGGTTTGATTGTTGAAATATCGTTGAAAGAAGAAGATACTACAAAATTATCACGTGAACAAGTTTTCATGCATTCTGATCATACTAGTTAATAAGAACCAAGCTGTAGAACAATTATCGAGCTATAGAGAGTAATTACTGATAGACAATAAGTTGATAAAGTATTGAATCTGAAGTGGTATATTCATCAGAAAGATTTGAATGAGCTAAACATTGATCTATAAACTACAATTGAAGTTGTTTCAAGGCAGATCATCTACTGTTGCATATTTAACCATTGTACATAGTCAAATCTCTTAACCAAGTGGACTATGAAAGTCTTTTGATGTTTCATTCATAGAGTGAACATTGTTATCCTATCAACCCCAGAGTGACTACTGGTTGGATGATAACTTTTGGTCTAAAATCCTCCAACAAGGTCACACCTAACAGTGTGTTTGTAACCTTTAACAGGGTTGGGTCTTCACCGACCTCACTTTAGAATAGCGAACAATTTTGGGTTGCCGGTCCCAGGTGGTTTTTCCCTTCACAGGGTTTCTACGTTAAATCTCTTGTGTTATGTGTTGATTGTGATATTTGTTTGTTATCATACTTTTCATATTAAATGTTAGATTTGATTGGTAATTGTTATAAATTTTAGACTGACAATCAGTAAAAATATAGATAGTGAAAGTATTTTATGTTTACCGAGTAACAGAAGTTGAAGAATTTTTTTTGGATTATACATTTTGTGTTGGGACACTGGATAACTAATTCACCCCCTTCTCAGTTATTCTAACAATTGGTATCAGAGCTTCAATTTCTTAGAATAGAGTTTTAAGGACTCCAGCAAAAAGGTCTCAAGATGTATAAGAGGGAAGTGCCAAAGCTGAACAAAGATAACTTCACAGTATGGCAAAGCCGGATGAAGTTGAACATATCTAGAATTGGGAATTCTGCACTAGAACTAATGGAGAATGGCTACATTGAACCAACCACTAGTCCCTTAACTCTTGATCAACTGAAGGACAGGCATGAACACAATATTACTATGATGGAACTTGTTGCTGCCTATACCGATGCTGAATTTGAAGACATCAAGGTTTGTGATACTGCTAGGAAGATGTGGGACAAGCTAACTCTAATATACAGTGGAGATGTGAATGTTAAAAGAGCCAAAGTAGAAAACCTAAGAGGTTGATTTGATGATATGAAGATGAAAGAAGGTGAGAACATTGTGCAATACACAAATAAACTAAAAGAGGTAGTACATGCTAATAGAGCATCCAGTGGAGTTATTGACAATGAAACAGTGATAAGAAAGATTCTCAGAACTTTGCTACCAGTTTATGCGATTAGGATCTCTACAATTCATGAAACAAGAGCTACATCCAACCTTACTCTTGACACACTGATCGGTAAGCTTACAACCTTTGAATTGAATAATTTTGACAATAATGTTGTACCTTCTGTTATATCCACTTTCATGTCTTCTTTGAAGATTGGTAAGTCTAGTAGCAAGAATGATAAGAATAATGATAGTGATAGTAATAGCAATGATGAACTTGATGAGCTTGAAGCTCTTATGGCCAGAAGATTGCCCAAAGGTAAGGGAAGGTATAGAGGCAAGTTACACTTAGCATGTTTTAATTGTAAAGAAGTTGACCACATCACTGCTAGATGTCTAAATAAGAAAGATGATGATAGATCCAAAGATCGATCTGAAGGAAGCTATGGGAGAAGAGTCAATAGAGGCTACCAGCACAACAAAAAAGATAACCGAGATAGCTATAACAAAAGGAAAAAGGTATGTTACATAGCCAAAGAATTTGAATCTGAATTTGACACTGATGACGATGTAGAAGTAGTATTTGTTGCTATGAAAGATGATTCAAACGAAGAAGAGAAAAATGAAGAAACAAAACTAATCTCTAAAGTAAGTAGAAATGATACATGGATCATATACAGTGGTTGTACACATCTGATGCAAGAGCATCCTGGGTGTAAGATCAATCTTGTATCACCCAAAAATATTTTTGTTTATTTTCAATAAGGGCTATCTTGTGTAGAGCTGCTATTTATGGAAACTTACTATTTTTAGTAAGTTGGTCATATGATCTTGAAATGTTCTGATTTCATAGTTGGAGTTTCATCTTAGTCATATCAGCCTACCAATAAAGTTTCATGGCTAGATCAGGTCTAGTTTCAAAGATATTGAAGATTTTTGATATTGGCAGCAGGGTACAGAAACTTTGAACTTAGTTTTGAAGGTTATAGAGGCCTCGAATGAGGTCAAAAATTTGGGTGACAAGCACTTTCATGAGTCAAGCTTGTAGAGCACTTCATGGCTTTTTTGAAATGGGGTTATAATAGTCAATCGGGTCAACTGGTGATGACTTATGGTCTTCAAAAGTTGGGCCACCTGAAATGGCAGAAAATAATATTCCTTCAAAATTTTTGTTCAGGTTTCAAAAGTTATTTTGAGTCAACTTTGATGTAATAAATTGAAAAATAAAATAATTCTAAGTTTGGTCAGCCCTAAGGGCTAAATTTCTAGAACCTTCTCGGGCGGTGGAAAATGCCTATATAAAGAAGGCCCGTAATGTTGTCTAGGGAAGTTCTAGGTAGATCTAGGCAATAAATTTGAGGCTTTTCCTATAGAATATTGTAAAGGGAATGCCAATGTGGTTTTGCATATTGTAATTCTAAAATTTGGAATTCCACACTTGTGGAGATAATAAGAAGCCCATTTTATGTTATTGCAAATTGTTGTTATTTCTCTATTTCTACTATGTGTTGGTGGTATTAAGGGGAGCACCCTTCATCAAGTGGTATCAGAGCATGAGTTTCTAAGTGTGTAAAGAGATCACTGATTGTGAGGTAGTTTGCACCATGACCATGGGTTAGAGTTTCTATGTAAATAGATCACCGACTATGAGGTAGTTTGCACCAGGACTGTGGTTAGGGTTTTAGTGCACATCGTGAAAATACATCCATAAAGGGAACGTGGTGGAAGAGCTGGTGTTGTAACACCTGAGGTTAGAGTGCTCCAGAGACAAGTGTGAGAATTGCAAGAAGAGATTCGTAGAGGAATAAATCTTAATGTTAGAGATGAAAGCGAGGATGAAGCCGAAGAAGAAGATCAAGAAGGAGAAGTCAAAGTTGTGAACCCGGAGGAAGAAAGACTTTTTTGAACCATTTCCAAGATCAAAAAAATACCTAAGATTGAGGTTCCTACATTTTTAGGAAATCTTAACCTAGAGGAGTTGATTGACTAGATCAATGAATGTGAAGAGTATTTTGAGTATGAAGATATTGAGGATCCTGATAGGGTCAAATTCGTGAAGGCCAAACTGAAAGGTCATGCGAAGATCTAGTGGCAAGAGATTCAATTGGAGTGAAATCGAAGAGGAAAGGATAAAATCAAAAGATGAGATCGGATGATGGATAAATTAAAGTGACAGTTCATCCTTGTTGATTATGAGCTTGACCTATTGAGGAAAATGCAAAGTTTCAAGCAAGTAGGAAGATTTGTTCAAGAGTATACAGAGGAGTTCTACTGAATCCTCATCAGAATGTGACATGCAGAAGCTGATAAGGAGAAAGTTTCCTATTACCTTAATGGGTTGAGGCTGAGCATTCAAGAGGAGCTGAATCTGGTTCGAATGAACAATATTGAAGAGGCATACCAGTTTTCCCTAAAAGTAGAGGAAAAGTTGAACAAGAAGTTCAAGAGTAGACAAAATGGAAGAGGTCGCAGTGGATGATCTAGTGGACGGTCATATGGAGATCAAAATAAAGATCTAAAAAAGAAGGATGAGGCCATTAATAGTTAGAATCAGAGAGGAGATAATTTCAATCATTTTCATGATTAGAATAATAGAGATCAGAGAGGATGAGGAAGAGGACAAGGATCTCGAAGAGGAGGCTTCCATGGAATATGTTTTCACTATGGAGAAGAAGGTCATAGGGCATTTGAATGTCCTCAATGCCAAGGAAGGATGGATAGGAGGAATGAAGGCCAAAATAGAGTTGCACATGTAGATGAAGATGCTATACCATCACATTCTGAAGATGTTGAAAGAGGAGAAATGTTGATTAACAGAAGAGTCCTACTAAGTGGTGAGAATGAACCTAAGCAAAGGAGGAGCTTGTTTGACACTAGATGCAAGTGTGAGGGTAAATGCTATGATGTGATTATTGATAGTGGAAGCACTGATAATTTGGTGTCAGAAGAGATGGTGACAAAGTTGAAGCCCAAGAGGCAGAAATATTCACATCCATATCGGGTTGCCTAGGTGCAGGATGACCACAAGGTCATGGTCAATGAATAGTGCCTAGTAAAGTTCAAGATTGCCAGGTACCATGATGAGGTACTATGTGATACCATATCTATGGATGCATGTCATATGTTGTTGGGTAAACCTTGACAGTTTGACAAATGTGTTGTACATGATGGTCCTGCGAATACCTATTCCTTGATAAAGGATGGAGTGTGACATAAGCTAAAACCATTGAAGGAAACAAAAGAAAAGGTATGTGGTAATGCAAGAATAACTTTTTTTGATAGAGGAAATTTCTTAGATGGTATGCGGCATGAGCATATTTGTTTTACCTTAATTCCAAAGGTTGGGAAAGAGGAAGTAGAAGATGTACCTATAAAAGTTGCAAAATTATTGAATGAGTTTCAGGATATTGTATCTGATAATGTGCCTGATGGATTACCACCAGTAAGAAAGATCAATCATCAGATGGACTTGATTCCAAGAGCCAGTTTACCAAATAAGGCAGCA
This sequence comes from Chamaecyparis obtusa, assembly GCA_027943335.1. Lineage (NCBI taxonomy): Eukaryota > Viridiplantae > Streptophyta > Pinopsida > Cupressales > Cupressaceae > Chamaecyparis > Chamaecyparis obtusa. The sequence continues at coordinate 3,114,195 of BSBK01001154.1, read as the reverse complement.
CATAGAATGACACTAGCAGAAAGTGAAGAGTTGAAGACAAATTTGAAGTTTGGTTCATCACATCATCCACAAATTATATATGGAAGTAGTCCCAGAAATGCATCTGAGTTGAGAAATATAGATACAAGAGAAATAATTATTTTTGAAGCTGAGAATTTTGTAGAACATTTGAAGAACATCCATGAGGAGGTGAGGAAGCATATTACCAAGATGAATGTATAGTATAAGGCTAAGGTAGATGAGAAAAGGAGGCATAAAGAATTTTAGGTTGGAGATAAAGTCATGGTTCATTTGCAGAAGGAGTGATTTCTGGTTGGTACATATAACAAGTTGAAAATAAAGAAGTTTGGGCCATGTAAGATACTGAAGAAGCATGATTTAGGAAATGCATATGAGGTTGAGTTGCCTACTGAGCTAAATATTTCACCAGTATTTAATGTTTCAGATGTGACAGAGTATCATGAAGGAGGTGTTGAAGATGAGGTTACAGTAGCATAGTGGAGTATTCTAGCAACTAGTTCAGATATCAAGGAGATTGAAGACATACTCAATAGTCATGTTGGCAAAAGCACAAGGAATAGGATATATGAAAAATATCTAGTCAAGTGGAAAGGGAAAACTGTTGAAGATTCATCATGGCTGACAAGGGAAATGGTTAACTGTCTTGATTTTCCTCTTCACACCTAAGTCGTGATAGGGTCACTTGTCAAAATTACCTCAAGTGTCTGATGCAGGAGCATCCTGGGTGTAAGAGCAATCTTGTATCACCCAAAAATATTTATGTTTGTTTTCAATAAGGGCTATCTTGTGCAGAGCTACTATTTATGGAAACTTACTATTTTTAGTAAGTTGGTCATATGATCTCAAAATGTTCTGATTTCATAGTTGGAGGTTCATCTCAGTCATATTAGCTTACCAGTAAAGTTTCATGGCTAGATCAGGTCTAGTTTGTAAGATATTGAAGATTTTTGATATTGGCAGTAGGGTACAGAAACTTTGAACTCAATTTTGAAGGCTTTAAAAGCCCCAAATGAGGTCAAAATTTTGGGTGATAGGTGCTTGCACGAGTCAAGCTTGTAGAGTGCTTCGTGGCCTTTCTGAAATAGGGTTATAATAGTCAATTGGGTCAACTGGTGATGAATTATGGTCTCTGGAAGTCGGGCCACCTGAAATAGCAGAAAATAATTTTCCTTCAAAATTTCTATTTGGGTTTCAAAAGTTATTTTGAACTGACTTTGATGTAATAAATTGAAAAATAAAATATTTCTAAATTTGGTTAGCCCTAAGGGCTGAATTCCTGGAACCTTCTCGGGCGGTGGAAAATACCTATATAAAGAAGGCCCGTAGTGTTGTCTAGGGTAGTTCTAGGTAGATCTATGCAATAAATTTGAGGCTTTGTCCTATAGAATATTGTAAAGGGAATGCCCATGTGGCTTTGCATATTGTAATTTTGAAATTTGGAATTCGACACTTGTGGAGATAATAAGAAGCCCATTTTATTTTCTTGCAAATTGTTGTTATTTCTATGTTTCTGCTATGTCTTGGTGGTATTAAGGGGAGCACCCTTCATCAAGTGGTATCAGAGCAGGAGTTCTTGAGTGTGTAAAGAGATCACCAATTGTGAGGCAGTTTGCACCAAGACTGTGGGTTAGGGTTTCTGTATAAATAGATCATCGACTATGAGGTAGTTTGCACCAGGACCGTGGTTAGGGTTTCAGCATGCATCACAAAAATACCTCCATGAAGGAAACATGGTGGAAGAGCTGGTGTTGTAACACCTGAGGTTAGAGCACTCTAGAGACAAGTGCAAGCATTGCAAGAAGAGATTCATAGAGGAATGAATCTTAATGTTAAAGACGAAAGTGAGGATGAAGCCAAAGAAGAAGATCAAGAAGGAGAAGTCAAAGTTGTGAACCCGAAGGAAGAAAGACTTTTTCGGACCATTTCCAAGATCAGAAAAAGACCTAAGATTGAGGTTCCTTCATTTTCAGGAAATCTTAACCCAGAGGAGTTGATCGATTGGATCAATGAATGTGAAGAGTATTTTGAGTATGAAGATATTGAGGATCCTGATAGGGTCAAATTCACAAAGGCCAGACTGAAAGGTCATGCGAAGATCTAGTGGCAAGAGATTCAATTAGAGTGAAATCAAAGAGGAAAGGATAAAATCACAAGATGGGATCGGATGATGGATAAATTGAAGTGATAGTTCATCCCTGTTGATTATGAGCTTGACCTACTGAGAAAAATGCAAAGTTTTAAGCAAGTAGGAACATCTGTTCAGGAATATACAGAGGAGTTCTACTGAATCCTCATCAGAATGGGACATGCGAAAGCTGATAAGGAGAAATTTTTCTGTTACCTTAATGGGTTGAGGCTGAGCATTTAGGAGGAGCTAAATCTGGTTCGAATAAATAGTATTGAAGAGGCATACTAGTTTGCCTTAAAAGTAGAGGAAAATCTAAAAAAGAATTTCAAGAGCAGACAAAATGGAAGAGGTCGTGGTGGATGATCTAGTGGATAGTCATATGGAGATCGAAATGAAGATCTGAAAAAGTAGGATGAGGCCAGTAATAGTCAGAATTAGAGAGGAGATAATTTCAATCATTTTCATGATTAGAATAATAGAGATCAGAAAGGAAGAGGAAGAGGACAAGGATCTGGAAGAGGAGGCTTCTGTGGAACATGTTTTCACTATGGAGAAGAAGGTCATAGGGCATTTGAATGTCCTCAATGCCAAGGAAGGATGGATAGGAGGAATCAAGGCTAGGCTAGAGTTGTGCATGTAGATGAAGATGCTAGATCATCACATTTTGAAGATGCTGAAAGAGGAGAAACACTTATTAATAGAAGAGTTCTATTGAGTGGTAGGAATGAACCTGAGCAAAGGAGGAGCCTATTTCACACTAGATGCAAGTGTGAGGGTAAATGTTGTGATGTGATTATTGATAGTGGAAGCACTGATAATTTGGTGTCAGAAGAGATGGTGACAAAGTTGAAGCTCAAGAGGTAGAAACATCCACATCCATATCGGGGTGCCTAGGTGTAGGATGACCACAAGGTCATGGTCAGTGAACAGTGCCTAGTAAATTTCAAGATTGGCAGGTACCATGATGAGGTACTATGTGATATCATATCTATGGATGCATGTCATATGTTTTTGGGTAGATCTTGATAATTTGATAGATGTGTTGTACATGATGGTCATGTGAATACCTATTCCCTGATAAAGGATGGAGTGTGACATAAGCTAAAACCATTGAAGGAAACAAAAGAAAAGGTATGTGGTAATGCAATAATAACATTTTTTGATAGAGGAAATTTCTTAGATGGTATGCGGCATGAGCATATGTGTTTTACCTTAATTCCAAAGGTTGGGAAAGAGGAAGTAGAAGATGTACCTGTAGAAGTTGCAGAATTATTGAATGAGTTTCAAGATATTGTATCTGATAATGTGCCTGATGGATTACCATGAGTAAGAAAGATCAGTCATCAAATGGACTTGATTCTAGGAGCCAGTTTACCAAATAAGGCAGCACACAGAATGACACTAGTAGAAAGTGAAGAGTTGAAGACAAATTTGAAGTTTGGTTCATCACATCATCCACAGATTGTATATGGAAGTAGTCCCAGAAATGCATCTGAGTTGAGAAAGATAGATATAGGAGAAATAAGTAGTGTTGAAGCTGAGGATTTTGCAAAGAATTTGAAGAACATCCATGAGGAGGTGAGGAAGGATATTACCAAGATGAATGTGCAATATAAGGCTAAGGTAGATTAGAAAAGAAGGCATAAGGAATTTTAGGTTGGAGATAAAGTCATGGTTCATTTGTGGAAAGAGCAATTTCTGGTTGGTACATATAACAAGTTGAAAATGAAGAAGTTTGGGCCATGTAAGATACTGAAGAAGCATGATTTAGGAAATACATATGAGGTCGAGTTGCCTACTAAGCTGAATATTTCACTAATATTTAATGCTTCAGATCTGATAGAGTATCATGAAGGAGGTGTTGAAGATGAGGTTACAGTAGCACAGTGGAGTATTCTAGCAACCAGTTCAGATATCAAGGAGATTGAAGACATATTGGATAGTCGTGTTGGCATAAGCACAAGGAATAGGACATATGAAGAATATCTGGTCAAGTGGGAAGGATGACCTATTCAAGATTCATCATGGTCGACAAGGGAGGATTTTAACCATCTTGGTTTTCTTCTTCACACTTGAGTCGTGACAGAGTCACTTGTCAAAATTACCCCGGGTGTCTGATGTAGGAGCATCCTCGATGTAAGAGCAATCTTGTATCACCCAAAAATATTTTTGTTTATTTTCAATAAGGGCTATCTTGTGCAGAGCTGCTATTTATGGAAACTTTCTATTTTTAGTAAGTTGGTCATATGATCTCGGAATGTTCTAATTTCACATTTGGAGGTTCATCTCAGTCATATCAGCCTGCTAGTAAAGTTTCATGGCTAGATCAGGTCTAGTTTTGAAGATATTGAAGATTTTTGGTATGGGCAACAGGGTACAAAAACTTTGAACTCAGTTTTGAAGGCTTTAAAGGCCCTTAATGAGGTTGAAAATTTGGGTGATAAGTGCTTGCATGAGTGAACCTTGTAAAGTGCTTTGTGGCCTTTCCAAAATGGGGTTATAATAGTCAATCGGGTCAACTGGTGAAGACTTATGGTTTTCAGAAGTCGGGCCACCTGAAATGGAGGAAAATAATTTTCTTTCAAAATTTTTGTTCAGGTTTCAAAAGTTATTTTGAGCTAACTTTGATGTAATAAATTGAAAAATAAAATAATTCTAAGTTTGGTCGGCCCTAAGGGCTAAATTTCTAGAACCTTCTCGGGCAGTGGAAAATGCCTATATAAAGAAGGCCCATAGTGTTGTCTAGGGAAGTTCTAGGTAGATCTGGCTAATAAATTTGAAGCTTTTTCCTACAGAATATTGTAAAGGGAATGCCCATGTGACTTTGCATATTGTAATTCTAAAATTTGGAATTCCACACTTGTGGAGATAATAAGAAGCCCATTTTATGTTCTTGCAAATTGTTGTTATTTCTTTGTTTTTGGTATGTGTTGGTGGTATTAAAGGGAGCACCCTTCATCAACATCATATGACTAGTGATATAGAGAAATTTGATTTAGCTGATGAATATGATGGATGATCTGTTAGAATGGGAAATGATGCACCTTGTATGGTGAGAAGTAAAGGTTCACTGATGATTAATGATAGAATAAAATGTGAAAATGCATATTGGGTAGATGGACTGAACTATAATTTGTTAAGTGTGGCACAACTGAATAACTCAGGCCACCAACTTGCTTTTGAGACCAGAAAGGTAAGAATCTTTGATAATGGAGGAAGACTTGTCAGAACTGGTACACAATCCAGAGGTAATCTATTTTATCTTGATATTGATCAGTCTTCTTGTTGATTAATGAAGGATGAAGATGCATGGTTGTGGCATAAGAGGTTATTTCATGTGAATTTTGATAACATGATCATGATTAGTAAGAAGAAAAGAGTTAGAGGGTTTCCTAACTTGTCAAAACTGGATCATGATATGTGCCATGAATGTCAGAAAGGTAAGATGACTAAGTCTAGTTTTAAGAGCAAAGAATACTCAACAAAGAAGATACTTGAGTTGGTTCATACCAACCTATGTGGTCCTATGAGAACTCAGAGCTATTATGGTGATAGATACTTTATTCTTTTTGTTGAGTACTATACTAGACTGATGATTGTTATGTTCTTGAAAGAGAAATATGAAGCTTTTAAGATGTTTAAGTGGTATAAGGCAAAGGTAGAAAAGGAGACTTGAAAAGAATTAAAATGCTTAAGATCTAATAGAGGAGGTGAATTTATCTCTGATGAATTTACTAATTTCTGTAATGAGCATGGTATTAAGAGACAGGTCTCTACACCGAGAACACCTCAGCAGAATGGGATTGCTGAAAGAAGGAATAGGTCAATCATTGACTATGCTAGGATATTGATCATACAAAAGAATGTTGCTCAGACATATTGGAGAGAAGCTATCAGTATAGCTGTATATGTTCTTAACTGAGTACAGCTGAAGAAGGACACCAACCGGACACCTTATGAGCTATGGTTTGGACACAAACCTACTGTAAGTTATTTCAAGATTTTTGGAAGCAAATGTTTTATTCTGAAAGATGAGAGAAATGGGAAATTTGATTCTAAAGGTGATGAAGGAATATTCTTAGGATATTCTACTAAGAGTAAAGCATACAATGTCTGAATAAGGTTACAACTAAGATGATTGAAAGTACTAATGTCTGTGTTGATGAGTTTCATGTCAAGAACACAAAAGAAAGAAAGGAACTGGAAGACTATGGTAGATTCACTTACATTGAACTTCTTGATTTTATACCAAAGTTGCAACTTGTGATAACTGGTCAACAGGACAATAACCCTGATGAATAGGAAAGGGAAACCGATGAACAAGATGGTGCTACCGAGAAAGCACATGAACCTAAACAGGATGAACAAGAAAGAAGAAACCAAGTACTGGCAAGTTTTGTTAGAAGACATCATCCTGAGACACAAATTATTGGAGACATATAAGCTAGAATGCAGACAAGAAGCAAAACAAGACAAGGTACATATCTAGTCTATGAATTTGAACCAAAGAATGTGAAAGTTTCTTTAGAGAATGAAGAATGGGTTAATGCAATGAAGGAGGAAATAGAACAAATAGAGAAAAACAAAACTTGGTCCTTAGTACCCCAACCTAAAGATAAAAATGTTATCGGTACTAAATGGATATTCAGAAACAAACTGAATGAAATTGGTGAAGTAACAAGAAATAAAGTGAGATTGGTATGCAAGGGATATGCACAGGAAGAAGGCATTAACTATGGTGAGACATTTGCACTTGTTGCTAGATTGGAAGGAGTTAGAATGCTACTTGCATATGCTGCACACAAAAAATTTAAGGTTTATCAAATGGATGTGAATTCAGCATTTCTGAATGGTATACTTGAAGAAGAGGTCTACATAGAACAACCTAAAGGATTCGTTGATCCAGACAACAAAAACATGGTATGTAGATTACACAAAGCTTTATATAGTTTGAAACAAGCACTGAGAGCATGGTATGAAAGGCTGCATACTTACTTATAAGGTATTGGATTTTTAAGTGTGTGCTAGAAAGTAGTCACACTTCTGTGAATCATTACATTCAAGAACACTCAAGAATAAGGTCTCAAACAGCGATTCATAGCTCTCTATTCGTGGAGTGCAGCGGGTTGTATATGAGGCCATCAGATTGACCTAGTTATGCCCATGCAAGTACACCAAGAAATGAGAGATTCAAAGATGAATAGAAAGCATGCTAATCTCCATGATCATCAAGTTATTGCATGCAAATGAAACTAGTCTAGATGATAACAATGCAAGAAATAAACTATTCTATTGAAATGAATGCTTATACAATGTTAATCTATGAAAGGAAACATGAATTTAAACTCTCATGTGAATGCAATATTAATCTAAACTATGGATTTCCATAAGGCATGAGAGAAAAAGACAAGAAGAAAGAAGTCTCAAATATCCAAAGCTCCAAATGTGCTCAACAAGCTTCTTCCAAGATTGCTCTCCAAACCTCCAGTATAACAATAACATGAAAATTATTGGATCCTCCAAATGAGAAGGAGAGGGCTCCTTATATAGGAAAATGTAGAAGAGAATGCATCCTCAAGAGCAATGTGGGATAAATCCAAAAAGAGGAAATAAAGCTCATTTTTTAGAGAGTGAGGAGAGAAAAGGGATTTTATTTATTTTTAATTATTTATTTTCCTTTTTTCATCACAAAGAGCTTTAAGAGGACTTTTTATTTATTTAAAAGAATGGTTCTCTATTAATTAAATAAGATAACATTATTTAATTAAAAGAGAGATATTATTCTAAATAAGATAAAATCATTTAATTAAAAAAGATTTTATTTCATTTAAAAGATATTTCTTTCAATTAAATAAGGTTATTTTATTTATTTAAGAGAGAATATTTCTTTTAATTAAATAAAATTATTGATGAAATGATCAAACCTTAAAAATATTTGAATTATTGATTTAATTGTGATTTGATCAAGGAATTGATTTGAAAATTGCAAAGCATTGATTCAGGAAATTGATATTTGACAAATTGAATAAATGGGGCCCAAAGTCTAGGTGACCATTTTAGGGTGCATACATTTGCCCCTCTTTGACTAATGTGAGGTCGACTCGAGATCACATGCAGTCAAAGAATGGAATTGAAGTGTGAGATCAATTTGGGATCACAAAACAACCCAGATGTGTGTTCGACGGATGGGAACACATCAGGACATAGATAAGCAGACTAAAAAAGACAAGGCCAACACTTGTGAATAGGTAATTGTCAAGTCTCAAATAAGAGATAAGAATCTCAAGCAAGGTTGCCCCAAAAGAAGAAACTGATAAATTTGATAAAGCTGAATCAAACATTGAAGTTTGGTAGGTACTGCCCCCTCGTGATCAAAATCAAAATGAGATAGAGGAGAAATAGTAAATTGATAAATTTGATGGAATCGAACTAAACATAAGGTTCTTGACATAAGATGAAAGATTAAAAAAATCACAGAACCAAGGTAGATCAGCAAGAAAGATTATGCCCCAAGGTTGAATTAGAAGAAAAGAAATGGGGTGAAAGCGAATGGAAGATAGAAAATTGGAAGAAATGGAAAGAAATGGAGAGAAGAAAGAGAATTTGCCTCAAGAAAGAGGATGCATCAAAATCAATCAACTGTTTAAGATAGGGAATTTTGATTGAGATCACGAAAGAAGATAAGGAAATGAAAATCAAAACGTGATCACACTTGATTAAAATTCCAAAAGAAAGATGAAGGAAACCCTCTCAAACTCATAATGCAGCCTAAAAGTGCAAATTGAACATGAAGTCTAAATAATGCAAGCTACATGAAAATGCAAAGGTGTACTTGCAATAGGGTAACATAGGATTTTTGTGTTCATCATTCATTAGAGAATGTAAAAGAACTTATTTTCATCATAGGGTCGTTATTACCAAACATCAGACAATCACACAATCAACAGTAGTCAAAAACACAACGATGAAGATATGAATGTGATTTATATTGGATTGTAATATGGAAAGATTCTAACATGAGCATCAAAGACATAAGGTTCAAGATGACTGCAATGTTAGCTTACCCAATTTAATGTAGCAAAACCATGCTCACATCAAGGCATAAACACCGGGATGACCATGAGAATGGTTGTGCAAAAAATAGTCAAGGATGATGCCTTAAATCTCCTAACTATGTTAAGGAGACAACAAGAGACACAGAAGAGGTTCAAGACAATGCCCACAAGCAGAAAGCAAATAAAAACATGACCCATACCCAAAGTCTTCTAGTGATGCATCATGGAGAGACTTATTAGACAAGGACACTCAATGAAAATCAATATCAGTCAGCACACAAAGAAAAGATCATGACATATCTCAAGCATTAAGTGTTGCATTTAAAAATTTTAAGTGTGTAAACTGATACTGAGTTCTGAGTATAAGGATCGAATGCTTGCTAGTAGGTAAGATCACATGACCAAACTAGATAAGACCAAACTGATAAGTGTTGAAAAACACTTGATGTCGGGGGTTGTGTTGAAAAACATAGCTAGGTTGGTGTTGAAAAACACTATTTGCGAGGTGTCCTAAAGAAAAGCATATCCAAGAGACCAAAGCTAACATAGTGATGCCCCCTGGACAAAGACAAAGACCAATTCCAAACCAAGGCAACAAGGACAAGGTATGATGGAGAAAGGCTAAGTGTCGAGGATGCATGCTAAGAAATAGGGGTGCAAAGGCCTCAAGTAGTGCCCGTTTCCAAGTTTTCACTAGTTGGAAGAATTTTTTTAGGACTTTTATAAATTTTTTTGTATTTTTGCTGCCAAGGCGCCTGTTTCCAGGTTTTCACCAAGGCACTTTTTCTATTTTTTTTGAATTTTTTGAATTTTTTATTTTTTTTGGTATTTTTGGAATATATAATTTTTTTGAGATACATCAAAGTGCCTATTGCCAGGTTTTCACTAAGATGATCATTTTTTTAGCACATTTTCTAATTTTTAAAATTTTTTCAGCATCATATATGAATTTTTTTGGATTTTTTTCAGGATCAATAAATATGTACAAAGGATTCCGCCACACAGAATGGGCATCAAACTTCCAAGCAAGATCACATCGTGTAGTCCCAAAGTCTAGTAAGGTGGAGGACAAGAGGGAGTAGCAAGCTGACAGAAGAGATGAAAGACTAGGGAATGAAGAAGAATGGAGGGAAGAAATCCTCAAGGACAAACTCCTCAAGAGTACCCAAACTAGGGAAAAATTATCATGTAAAGTGCATTTGGACAAGCAATGAAAGGTCAGCATAGGATAAGTCACAGAAGGGGAATTCAAAAGAAGGAAAGGATGCAGTCCAAAGGAGTAGACAGGTCAAGAGGCTTCATAGCATCGTGTTTTACTCTTTTTTATTAGATCAAGACCAAAGCGGAAAAAGATAGCAAAAGGCTAGAATGAATGGAGGAAAATAGATATGAAGGCTAAACATGAATGGAAGGAAAGCAGGATCATCGTAAGACCACTTCTGAGATAGCCAAATGTACGTGTGTAGATCAACCTTGTCAAGATCAAAGAGAGAAGACAGAATGGATGAGATTTGTAGAAGAACTACACATGATGCCTGATTGCCAGGTTTTCATTGTGGTACTTATCCAAGGTGCCACAAGGGAGTGGTTTTCACCATAGGATGAATTTATTTTTCTTTACTTTTTCTACCAAGGCGTCTGTTTCCATGTTTTCACCAAGGCACATTTTCAATTTTTTTATTTTTTTCTCTTTTTTCTTTTTTTTTTGAATTTTATAATTTTTGGAAGAAGGAAAGCTTTTAGATAATGCTCCATGAAAAGATAAACCATGATATGCCAAGGATTCAAAATTATATACTCAAAGATGTTGATAGGGAAAGGAAGATGGAAGAGAAAAATGGAGAATACGGTGTTATGTAAAGCGAGTGGAGTTGGAAGATAGGAGGAATATGCAAATGAGGAAAAATGATAGAAGACAAGAGAATAATGAATGGAAGGATTGTGAAAGAGTAGATGGAAAGGAAGACAAGATCAACATTGACACACACCTTGGAGGGTGGCAAGAGGATGAAGGAAACTTGAATGAAGGAATACGTGAAGGAATATGGTGAATGTTTAGTAGAGGTTGTGGTTCAAGTGCATGGAATGGAAGAATGTTTTTGGAAGAATATGAGGTGGAAGTCTTTGAAAGCTTGAATGTCAACTTCACTTTCTGTTCAACATGAGACTCTCTTACGAGAGACTTTGGAATCCATATAGCCTTAGGCTTTTTATTTCCTTTTGATGACTTAGAGAGAATATCTTGAATGATGGATTTTGGAACCCATACTTGTCTTGTAGTTTTCTTCTTAGATATCTCTTTTGACTTTATGCCCCCATGTCGATTAGAGGAGACATGGTGATCTTCTTTCTTTGATGGATTCTTGTATTGTTTCTTTTTCTTATATTGAACATTAGAGTTACTTCCAAAAGACTTGGGATGTGTGGAAGAAGAAGGATAATATGACTGGTGTAGATGGGTGGATGGATGAAAAGGATTCAAAGGTATGCATCTATGTTGATCTTGAGCAAAGATAGGAGATGGAGGGACATAAGGACCCAAGATAGATGATGAATTAGTAGAGTCAGGAGGGGAAAATGAAGGGACATAAGGCCCCAATATGGAAGGAAGACATGAAGTCCTTAGTAGTGGTGGAAGAGGTCCAAGGATGGAAGTGGAAGATGCAAAAGGATAATCAATAAGTTCATCAACATCTATATGACAACCAAGGATATCAACATCTTCAGAGTGAGCATTAGAATTTTCAATAGGATCTTGGACATCTTGAATAAGAGCATTTTCTTTGATAGGATCATTCAAAGCTTGCGAAAACTTACGAAGAGTAGAAAGCGAAAGTGAACATGGAATGGTAGAATAAGAAGATGGAAGACTTTGATCTTGACAAGGATCTTTGGATAGCACAAGTGTAGAATTTGTCTCTTGAATAGGCTTAACATCGAAAGTAACAACACCATTTTTCATAACCTTAATGGAAGTATCATCTTTGGAAAGTGAAAGCATGGTAAGGTTATCTTCATTATCAATAATCTCAACAGTGTGGGTAGTAGCTTGATCTTGCTTTGGAGAAGACTTAAGACATGGTGGAATAAATGAGGAAGGGTGTAAAGGATCAAAAGAACCATGACATAGATAGAGAGAATCGTGAAAAGGAGTGGATGACATGGAGGGTTCTTGATCTTGATCTTTCTTTATATTCTTTTCTGTATCAATTTTAGAGTCCTCTTGACATGAAGCCACTTCTAAGGACAAGGAAGCAGGTTGGAGTTGTATGGAAGACTTTGGTAGAGATGGTGAAGGAATAGCTGAAGTAGGCATTATAGCGCATAAAGGCTTAGGCTCTTTAGATTTAGCATTATCAGAAGTATTTGCAGCCAAGTGAAGGTTAGCTTGAGTTTCTTTAAGAGATAGCCCCTGAGGATAACTATAGAGAACTGCATGAAAAGTATTAGGACTTTCATTGGATGAAGGATTTGTGAAAGATTCAAAAGCTTTAGGAGATGTATGGGCATTGGATGAAGTAGAGGATGGAAGGGAACTATCACAAGACAAAGGTTCATCATTAAAATAATCTTGCTTGGGAGTTTCATTTTTATCTTCAGTATTAGATTTCTTAGAGGAAGGATGTTTATAATATTTATGTTTCCAATCAGCGTGTTGCATTTTATAGTCCTCAACAGTAGTAGATGGATCATAATCAAGGTATTGTTCACAAAAACCATCAAAGTATGTTTCAAAATCAGAATCATATGGATCACCATCACAATCTATCCAATGTGATGACCCTTTTCCAGTAAGCATGAGCACATGACGAGGAGGACTCTTAGGAATAGGGGTTTCATAGGTATCATTACATTGTCCATCATCATAGTCATCGTAGTCATCATAGTCATCAAAGATGGGTGTGTCACTCTTCATGGGAGAGGTATCACAAGGGCTATCATATTGCTCATCATGGTATGTCTTGAGACAAGGAGTAAGACTCTTGGGAGAAGTAGAAGAGGAACGAGATCGTAAAGAAGAGGAAAGTGAAGACCTAGTGGAGGAACAAGACTTGGAAGATGATGAATGCAAATAGTTTCTAGAAGAGTCATGGTAAGACTTGGAAGGTGAGGAAGATGAATAATGTTTAGAAGATTCATGATAAGACTTCGAAGATGAAGAATGTTTGAAAGAAGGGGGTCGTGACATGATCATGAGTATGATTCTAGAAAAGGCCTATGATTTACTTGATTGCTCTTGTATTTTTATCATAAATTTACCATCCATGAGAGTTTTGGAAGAATGATTCTTCAAATTGAGCAATGAGTTCAAGATCATCTATTTTCAAGATAGGTTCCATAGCAAGATAGTTAAAATTCATGGTTCTGGAAGAAGAAGAATCAAGCATGGAAGAAATGAATAGAAGAGATGAATAGAAGAAGGTAGACTAGATAATAAGAGGAAAAGAATCGAGAAGATGAGAAGAATATCCTATCTGAAGAGAAGACTTTAGAAAAAAAACATGGGAATAGTCATCTTGTGCAATTGCTACCATTAATGTTCATTGAGATGTTGAGCAACAAGACAGCACCTAGGATCTGACCTGGACTAACCAAGGAAGACTGAGAATAGAAGACGCTTGGTGATAAGATGACCTCAAAAAATGTGAACACCAAACTAGGATAATCAAAGTTCTCTAATGTCCAAAGAGATATGGTAAGATAGAAATTGCAAAAGGCATTACCAACACTATCAAAGAGGTGCTTCAAATCAAAAGGTGACTACCCTTGCACTTTTGAATCAGGAGGTTGGACTAGGCTAAAATATAATTTAAATTAAATTTGATGGAAATGGTTTGGACAAAAAGAGTACTAAAATTATCCAAGAATGTGGCTAACAATTCTAGAGATAAACTCTCACCAAGAATTTTCTTTCAACTTGACAATTATTTCCAAGTTGACTTTGTAAACCAAATGATGCTATCCCTAGAGGACAAAGACAGGTCTGTAAAGATAGGATAGAAAATCAAGCAAGTTGTAAAAAAGTTGGTGCTTCAACTCAGGAACTCAATTTTTGTGTTCATTTTAAAAGATCAAGTACATCAATAGATTTTTATCATTGATCAAGCACATAAGACAGAAATCAAGGAGTTCAAGCAAGCAATTGTCTTCAAACAATGAACAAGGGGCAAAGAAACCTTGTACATGAACAAGAATAGTGACTTAGTATGCTACTCCTTAAAGCTTCTACTTGTGTATGTTCTTGGATATGTTTTAGCAGGCACTCTGAACACAACAACATCCTAGCAAGGTGTCTACAAGGATATACATGGCTTTTCTAAAGGGTGTCCTTGATATACGCAAGGTACGTGAGGCTCAAATCCGTAGATGAGAAGAATCAAAAATCACACAACTGGATGGAGACAGTAACCCAAATCTCCTCCTTCACTTCTCAAAAGTATAAAGTTCTTTGAGGCTTAGCCAAGAGTGAAATCTAACTCATTCCCAAGAGAGGTGTCTTTGGATTCACCTCCTAATATTTATACTCTGCCAGAACATGGGAGTTAAGGTCGTCCCTTGAGGTGATGAAATCCCCAAGAAGGCCTTCTAAAAAAATGAAAAGTAAGTAATTTCTCTATCAAAAAGTATTGAAAAGCACTAAAGGTGGAACACTTAATGCTTAAAGCAAATATGAGGTGATTCCACAAGGTGGAACACTTAACACCCCACACAAGCTACAAACGAGTCCACAACCTAGAAAACAAGTAAGTTCCAAAAAGCACAAAAGGGTTGCCTAGTGGAACAATTAACGCTTCTTTCCTATAGACCCCTCCCCTTTAATGTGGTGCTAAGATTGCAACCACAGGGCGGAAATGAGGGGCCGGTGGATTAGTGAGTCCAATAACCCAAGATAAAAATCTAGATCAATCACAAGTAATCTAAGACTGCTAATCAATACTACTCATAAGTGCAAGAGGGTTTGAATCATGGAATATTTAACTTTCCAAGTAAACATGAAGTGAGTCCACAAAGTGGTGCATTTAACTCTTCATGTAAAATAGGAATGAATCCATGCCCTAGATTACTCAATGAGATGTTTTGATATTTGAAACCAAGAATTACTTAATTTTTAAACACAAGCATTCACTTAAACACAAACTTGTATAAAAGAAAATCTATGTTCATTCATTTCCCATTAAGAGCATCAAAAATGTGTTCTATGAAAGCGTGTAACACTCAAGCCAAACATATGAGAGATTAATTTTATGCCCAAACCAAGTGTTATAGAGATTTTAAGAACTCACCTTAGGTCCAAAGATCTACACTCCAGCATTTAGCACACATCCGAAAAAAAAACCCTAAGATAGTTAGATATGAAAATCAATTGCTAGGAGTTTGATTTAACATTGTTGTCTTCAAGATAGTCTTTAAAGATTGATTTATTTGACCCATAAAATCACAATATTAAAATTTCTAAAAAGAATTAAGTTTTTAGCCAACATCAAGAACTACCATTTCCCAAAATTACCAGATCTTATGATTCCATTTGGTTCCTCAACCAATAAATTTTTTAGACTGCAATTTTTCTGTCATAAATCAGATTTAAAACACCAAACCCTGCCTAGGGAATCACATATCTTTCTCAAAAAGAATCCAAATGAAACCAAAAAAATTTAAAATAAACTATTAATGAATCTAATTTCCAAATATGTAAGTCATTTATTTTTCCCATTCATAAATTATTTTCTAAGAGCAAATCATTGCCTGCAACTCTAATGCAGATTTTTAAAAACCAATTTTCACTCAAATGCCCGTAACTTTCACAAATTTGAATATAAATGACTCAAAAAAAAGGAAATGAAAGCTAATTCATGTATCTTTCCAATGAATATTATTATAGGTCCTGATTCTTCATACGTTTTCCATACTAGATATTTCCATCTGACTGTATTCAGAGAATCTCAAATCTGCAAATACCCACTTTCACCAAAATAATCATAACTGATTCATTTCTTTATAAAAATGAACCAAACCAAAAGAATGAGAAAGATTATTCATCATTCTATCCATAAATTACTATATTACAAGGTTTTCAGTCTGTACAAGGCCGTACAAAGCCTGGAACCAACACTAAAATTGAAAAACCAATCAAGAATGAGGCTAGAAATTAATCTTTTCTGCCCCATGGTGGGTGCCAAAAATGTGTGCTAGAAATTAGTCACACTTCTTTAAATCATTACATTCAAGAACACTCAAGAATGAGGTCTCAAACAGTGATTTGCAGCTCTCTATTCGTGCAGTGCAGGGGTTTGTATATGAGGCCATCAGATTGACCTAGTTATGCCCATGCAAGTACACCAAAAAATGAGAGATTCAAAGATGAATAGAAAGCATGCTAATCTCCATGATCATCAAGTTATTGCATGCAAATGAAACTAGTCTAGATGATAACAATGCAAGAAATAAACTATTCTATTGAAATGAATGCTTATACAATGTTAATCTATGAAAGGAAACATGAATTTAAACTATCATGTGAATGCAATATTAATCTAAACTATGGATTTCCATAAGGCATGAGAGAAAAAGACAAGAAGAAAGAAGTCTCAAATATCCAAAGCTCCAAATGTGCTCAACAAGCTTCTTCCAAGATTGCTCTCCAAACCTCCAGTATAACAATAACATGAAAATTCTTGGATCCTCCAAATGAGAAGGAGAGGGCTCCTTATATAGGAAAATGTGGAAGAGAATGCATCCTCAAGAGCAATGTGGGATAAATCCAAAAAGAGGAAATAAAGCTCATTTTTTAGAGAGTGTGGAGAGAAAAGAGATTTTATTTATTTTTAATTATTTGTTTCCTTTTTTTCATCACAAAGAGCTTTAAGAGGACTTTTTATTTATTTAAAAGAATAATTCTGTATTAATTAAATAAGATAACATTATTTAATTAAAAGAGAGATATTATTCTAAATAAGATAAAATTATTTAATTAAAAAAGATTTTATTTCATTTAAAAGATATTTCTTTCAATTAAATAAGGTTATTTTATTTATTTAAGAGAGAATATTTCTTTTAATTAAATAAAATTATTGATGAAATGATCAAACCTTAGAAATATTTGAATTATTGATTTAATTGCGATTTGATCAAGGAATTGATTTGAAAATTGCAAAGCATTGATTCAGGAAATTGATATTTGACAAATTGAATAAATGGGGCCCAAAGTCTAGGCAACCATTTTAGGGTGCATACATTTGCCCCTCTTTGACTAATGTGAGGTCGACTCGGGATCACATGCAGTCAAAGAATGGAATTGAAGTGTGAGATCAATTTGGGATCACAAAACAACCCAGATGTGTGTTCGACGGATGGGAACACATCAGGACATAGATAAGTAGACTAAAAAAGACAAGGCCAACACCTGTGAATAGGTAATTGTCAAGTCTCTCAAATAAGAGATAAGAATCTCAAGCAAGGTTGCCCCAAAAGAAGCAATTGATAAATTTGATAAAGTTGAATCAAGCATTGAAGTTTGGTAGGTACTTCCCCGTCATGATCGAAATCAAAATGAGATAGAGGAGAAATAGTAAATTGATAAATTTGATCGAATCGAAATAAACATAAGGTTCTTGACATAAGATGAAAGATTAAAAAAATCATAGAACCAAGGTAGATCAGCAAGAAAGATTATGCCCCAAGGTTGAATTAGAAGAAAAGAAGTGGGGTGAGAGCGAATGGAAGATAGAAGTTTGGAAGAAATGGAAAGAAATGGAGAGAAGAAAGAGAATTTGCCTCAAGAAAGAGGATGCATCAAAATCAATCAACTGTTTAAGATAGGGAATTTCGATTGAGATCAAGAAAGAAGATAAGGAAATGAAGATCAAAATGTGATCACAGTTGATTAAAATTCCAAAAGAAAGATGAAGGAAACCCTCTCAAACTCATAATGCAGCCTAAAAGTGCAAATTGAACATGAAGTCTAAATAATGCAAGCTACATGAAAATGCAAAGGTGTACTTGCAATAGGGTAACATAGGATTTTTGTGTTCATCATTTATTAGAGAATGTAAAAGAACTTATTTTTATCATAGGGACATTATTACCAGACATCGGACAATCACACAATCAACACTAGTCAAAAATGCATCGATGAAGATATGAATGTGATTTATATCGGATTGGAATATGGAAAGATTCTAACATGAGCATCAAAGACATAAAGGTCAAGATGACTGCAATGTTAGCTTACCCAATTTAATGTAGAAAAACCATGCTCGCATCAAGGCATAAACACTGGGATGACCATGAGAATGGTTGTGCAAAAAATAGTCAAGGATGATGTCTTAAATCTCCTAAGTGTGTCAAGGAGACAACAAGAGACACTGAAGAGGTTCAAGACAATACCCACAAGCAGAAATCAAATAAAAACATGCCCCATGCCCCAAGTCTTCTAGTGATGCATCATGGAGGGACTTATTAGACAAGGACACTCAATGAAAATCAATATCAGTCAGCACACAAAAAAAAGATTATGACATATCTCAAGCATTAAGTGTTGCATTTAAAAATTTTAAGTGTGTAAACTGATACTTAGTTCCGAGGATAAGGATCGAATGCTTGCTAGTAGGTAAGATCACATGACCAAACTAGATAAGACCAAACTGATAAGTGTTGAAAAACACTCGATGTCGGGGGTTGTGTTGAAAAACACTATTTGCGAAGTGTCCTAAAGAAAATCATATCCAAGAGACCAAAGCTAACATAATGATGCCCCTGGACAAAGACAAAGACCAATTCCAAACCAAGGCAACAAGGACAAGGTATGATGGAGAAAGGCTAAGTGTCGAGGACGCATGCTAAGAAATAGGGGTGCAAAGGCCTCAAGTAGTGCTCGTTTCCAAGTTTTCACCACTTGGAAGAATTTTTTCAAGACTTTTTATAAAAAATTTTGTATTTTTGCTACCAAGGCGCCTGTTTCCAGGTTTTCACCAAGCCACTCTTTCTATTTTTTTTGAATTTTTTGAATTTTTTATTTTTTTTGGTATTTTTGGAATATATAATTTTTTTGAGATACATCAAAGCACCTATTGCAAGGTTTTCACTAAGATGATCATTTTTTCAGCATCATATATGAATTTTTTTGGATTTTTTTCAGGATCAATAAATATGTACAAAGGATGCCCCCACACAGAATTGGCATCAAACTTCCAAGCAAGATCACATCGTGTAGTCCCAAAGTCTAGTAAGGTGGAGGACAAGAGGGAGTAGCAAGCTGACGGAAGAGATGAAAGACTAGGTAATGAAGAAGAATGGAGGGAAGAAATCCTCAAGGACAAACTCCTCAAGAGTACCCAAACTAGGGAAAAATTATCATGTAAAGTGCATTTGGACAAGCAATGAAAGCTTAGCATAGGATAAGTCACAGAAGCAGAATGCAAAAGAAGGAAAGGATGTAGTCCAAAGGAGTAGAGAGGTCAAGAGGCTTCATAGCATCGTGTTTTACTCTTTTTTATTAGATCAAGACGAAAGGGGAAAAGGATAGCGAAAGACTAGAATGAATGGAGGAAAATAGATATGAAGGCTCAACATAAATGGAAGGAAAGCAGGATCATCGTAAGACCGCTCCTGAGATAGCCAAATGTACGTGTATAGATCAACCTTGTAAAGATCAAAGAGAGAAGATAGAATGGATGAGATATGTAGAAGAACTACGCATGATGCCTGATTGCCAAGTTTTCATCGTGGTACTTATCCAAGGTGCCACAAGGGAGTGATTTTCACCATAGGATGAATTTATTTCTCTTTACTTTTACTACCAAGGCACCTGTTTCCAAGTTTTCACCAAGGCACATTTTCAATTTTTTTATTTTTTTCTTTTTTTTCTTTTTTTTTTGAATTTTATAATTTTTGGAAGAAGGCAAGCTTTTAGATAATGCTCCTTGAAAGGATAAACCATGATATGCCAAGGATTCAAAATTATATGCTTAGAGATGCTGATAGGGAAAGGAAGATGGAAGAGAAAAATGGAGAATACGGTGTTATGTAAAGCGAGTGGAGTTGGAAGATAGGAGGAATATGAAAATGAGGAAAAATGATAGAAGGCAAGAGAATAATGAATGGAAGGATTGTGAAAGAGTAGATGGAAAGGAAGGCAAGATCAACATTGACACACACCTTGAAGGGTGGCAAGAGGATGAAGGAAACTTGAATGAAGGAATACGTGAAAGAATATGGTGAATGTTTAGTAGAGGTTTTGGTTCAAGTGCATGGAATGGAATAATGTTTTTGGAAGAATATGAGGTGGAAGTCTTTGAAAGCTTGAATGTCAACTTCACTTTTTGTTCAGCATGAGACTCTCTTACGAGAGACTTTGGAATCCATATAGCCTTAGGCTTTTTATTTCCTTTTGATGACTTAGAGACAATATCTTGAATGATGGATTTTGGAACCCATACTTGTCTTGTAGTTTTCTTCTTAGATATCTCTTTTGACTTTATGCCCCCATGTCGATTAGAGAAGACATGTTGATCTTCTTTCTTTGATGGATTCTTGTATTATTTCTTTTTCTTATATTGAAAATTCAAGTTACTTCCAAAAGACTTGGGATGTGTGGAAGAAGAAGGATAATATGACTGGTGTAGATGGGTGGGTGGATGAAAAGGATTCAAAGGTATGCATCTATGTTGATCTTGACGAAAGATAGGAGATGGAGGGACATAAGGACCCAAGATAGATGCCAAATTAGGAGAGTTAAGAGGGGAAAATGAAGGGACATAAGGACCCAATATGGAAGGAAGACATGAAGTCCTTAGTAGTGGTGGAAGAGGTCCAAGGATGGAAGTGGAAGATGCAAAAGGATAATCAATAAGTTCATCAACATCTATATGACAACCAAGGATATCAACATCTTCAGAGTGAGCATTAGAATTTTCAATAGGATCTTGGACATCTTGAATAAGAGCATTTTCTTTGATAGGATCATTCAAAGCTTGCGAAAACTTACGAAGAGTAGAAAGTGAAAGTGAACATGGAATGGTAGAATAAGAAGATGGAAGACTTTGATCTTGACAAGGATCTTTGGATAGCACAAGTGTAGAATTTGTCTCTTTAATAGGCTTAACATCGGAAGTAACAACACCATTTTTAATAACCTTAATGGAAGTATCATCTTTGGAAAGTGCAAGCGTGGTAAGGTTATTTTCATTATCAATAAGCTCAACGGTGTGGGTAGTAGCTTGATCTTGCTTCGGAGAAGACTTAAGACATGGTGGAATAAATGAGGAAGGGCGTAAAGGATCAAAAGAACCATGATGCCGATAGAGAACATCATGAAAAGGAGTGGATGACATGGAGGGTTCTTAATCTTGATCTTTCTTTATATGCTTTTTTGTATCAGTTTTAGAGTCCTTTTGACATGAAGCCACTTCTAAGGACAAGGAAGCAGGTTGGAGTTGTATGGAAGACTTTGGTAGAGATGGTGAAGGAATAGCTGAAGTAGGCATTATAGCGCATAAAGGCTTAAGCTCTTTAGATTTAGCATTATCAGAAGTATTTGCAGCCAAGTGAAGGTTAGCTTGAGTTTCTTTAAGAGATATCCCTTGAGGATACCTATAGGGAACTGCATGAAAAGTATTAGGACTTTCATTGGATGAAGGATTTGTGAAAGATTCAAAAGCTTTAGGAGATTTATGGGCATTGGATGAAGTAGAGGATAGAGGGGAACTATCATGAGACAAAGCTTCATCATTAAAATAATCTTTCTTGGGAGTTTCATTTTTATCTTCAGCATGAGATTTCTTCGAGGAAGGATGTTTATAATATTTACATTTCCAATCAGCGCGGTGCATTTTATAGTCCTCAATAGTAGTAGATGAATCATAATCAAGGTATTGTTCACAAAAATCATCAATGTCTTTTTCAAAATCAGAATCATATGGATCACCATCACAATCTATCTAATGTGATGACCCTTTTCCAGTAAGCATGAGCACATGACGAGGAGGACTCTTAGGAATAGGGGTTTCATAGGTATCATTACATTGTCCATCATCATAGTCATCGTAGTCATCATAGTCATCAAAGATGGGTGTGTCACTCTTCATGGGAGAGGTATCACAAGGGCTATCATATTGCTCATCATGGTATGTCTTGAGACAAGGAGTAAGACTCTTGGGAGAAGTAGAAGAGGAACGAGATCGTAAAGAAGAGGAAAGTGAAGACCTAGTGGAGGAACAAGACTTGGAAGATGATGAATGCAAATAGTTTCTAGAAGAGTCATGGTAAGACTTGGAAGGTGAGGAAGATGAATACTGTTTAGAAGATTCATGATAAGACTTCAAAGATGAAGAATGTTTGAAAGAAGGGGGTCATGACATGATCATGAGTATGATTCTAGAAAAGGCCTGTGATTTACTTGATTGCTCTTGTATTTTTATCATAAATTTACCATCCATGAGAGTTTTGGAAGAATGATACTCTTCAAATTGAGCAATGAGTTCAAGATCATCTATTTTCAAGATAGGTTCCATAGCAAGATAGTTAAAATTCATGATTTTGGAAGAAGAAGAATCAAGCATGGAAGAAATGAATAGAAGAGATGAATAGAAGAAGGTAGACTAGATAATAAGAGGAAAAGAATCAAGAAGATGAGAAGAATATCCCATGTGAAGAGAAGACTTTAGAAAAAAAACATGGGAACAGTCATCTTGTGCAATTGATACCATTAATGTTCATTGAGATGTTGAGCAACAAGACAGCACCTAGGATCTGACCTGGACTAACCAAGGAAGATTGAGAATAGAAGACGCTTGGTGATAAGATGACCTCACAAAATGTGAACACCAAACTAGGATAATCAAAGTTCTCTAATGTCCAAAGAGATATGGTAAGATAGAATTTGCAAAAGGTGTTACCAACACCATCAAAGAGGTGCTTCAAATCAAAGGGTGACTACCTTTGCACTTTTGAATCAGGAGGTTGGACTAGGCTAAAATATAATTGAAATTAAATTTGATGGAAATGGTTTGGACAAAAAGAGTACTAAAATTCTCCAAGAATGTGGCTAACAATTCTAGAGATAAACTCTCACCAAGAATTTTCTTTCAACTTGACAATTATTTCCAAGGTGACTTTGTAAACCAAATGATGCTATCCCTAGAGGACAAAGACAGGTCTCTAATGATAGGATAGAAAATCAAGCAAGCTGTAAAAAAGTTGGTGCTTCAACTCAGGAACTCAATTTTTATGTTCATTTTAAAAGATCAAGTACATCAATAGATTTTTATCATTGATCAAGCACATAAGACAGCAATCAAGGAGTTCAAGCAAGCAATTGTCTTCAAACAATGAACAAGGGGCAAAGAAACCTTGCACATGAACAAGAATAGTGACTTAGTATGCTACTCTTTAAAGATTTTGCTTTTGTATGTTCTTGGATATGTTTTAGCAGGCACTCTGAACACAACAACATCCTAGCAAGGTGTCTATAAGGATATACATGGCTTTTCTAAAGGGTGTCCTCGATATACGCAAGGTACATGAGGCCCAAATCCATAGATGAGAAGAATCAAAAATCACACAGCCAGGGGGAGACGGTAACCCAAATCTCCTCCTTCACTTCTCAAAAGTATAAAGTTCTTTGAGGCTTAGCCAAGAGTGAAATCTAACTCATTCCCAAGAGAGGTGTCTTTGGATTCACCTCCTAATATTTATACTTCACCGGAACATGGGAGTTAAGGTGATCCCTTGAGGTGATGAAATCCCCAAGCAGGCCTTCTAAAAAAATGAAAAGTAAGTAATTTCTCTATCAAAAAGTATTGAAAAGCACTAAAGGTGGAACACTTAACGCTTAAAGCAAATATGAGGTGAGTCCACAAGGTGGAACACTTAACACCTCACACAAGCTACAAACGAGTCCACAACCTAGAAAACAAGTGAGTTCCAAAAAGCACAAAAGGGTTGCCTAGTGGAACAATTAACGCTTCTTTCCTATAGACCCCTCCCCTTTAATGTTGTGCTAAGATTGCAACTACAGGGCAGAAATGAGGGGTTGGCGGATTAGCGAGTCCAATAACCCAAGATAGCAATCTAGATCAATCACAAGTAATCTAAGACTGCTAATCAATACTACTCATAAGTGCAAGAGGGTTTGAATCATGGAATATTTAACTTTCCAAGTAAACATGAAGTGAGTCCACAAAGTGGTGCATTTAACTCTTCATGTAAACTAGCAATGAATCCATGCCCTAGATTACTCAATGAGATGTTTTGATATTTGAAACCAAGAATTACATAATGTTTAAACACAAGCATTCACTTAAACACAAACTTGTATAAAAGAAAATCTATGTTCATTCATTTTCCATTAAGAGCATCAAAAATGTGTTCTATGAAAGCGTGTAACACTCAAGCCAAACATATGAGAGATTAATTTTATGCCCAAACCAAGTGTTATAGAGATTTTAAGAACTCACCTTAGGTCCAAAGATCTGCACTCCAGCATTTAGTACACATCCGAAAAAAAAACCCTAAGATAGTTAGATATGAAAATCAATTGCTAGGAGTTTGATTTAACATTGTTGTCTTCAAGACAGTCTTTAAAGATTGATTTATTTGACCCATAAAATCACAATATTAAAAAGATTATCTGAAAGAAAGAAATAGGAACAGGAACCTAAGAGCTAAAAAGATTATATCTACAGAATGACAAAGCTGTATTTTATAATGTTGTTAAGTAACATAGTGGTTAAACATATTAAGCTAGGGAGAGCTTACACATCATTTGATTATAGAGTTGTAGAATACATGTTTGGTATGTGTATGGTACATTTCATATTACTTGAGTTGCCATCAATACCAAAGGGAGAGATTGATGAAGTACAACTGATTTAGAACTTGAATGGAGAATCTATAATTCAAGATTACTAAGGAGTTGTTGATTAGATATGCAAGATGATTAAATCAGTATTATGTTGTCATTGATGTCAACTAGCTTGACAATACTTATCTTGTTAGTTACTATACCGAAACATCTGAAGAAAGGTGAAAGAGATGAAGAACAAAAATATCTACATGAGGAAGATGTATATGTCATATGAGGATAAGGAATAGATTGAGTAACTTGTTGATGAGTCTATGACTTGATGAAATTGATTTTATTATGTTGCATTCATTTATGATGAAAAATAGAGTTGAAAGACACAAAGCAGTGTTGTCGGTAAATAAAGCATTCTAGTATACACCAACAGAATGTAGTGTATACCGAGCGTAGTGTTAACTGAGTTTGTGTTCACCGACGCATTTCTTTGTTAACCGAGCAAAACATAAAGCAATTAAATGATTAGTTTAGCTGATAAAGTGATGAGTTGTAAAGTGTATGAAATCGAGGTAATAGATAAGGTTTGTTATGAAGATCGATGGCTAACATAAATCAAGAAGGATCTAATGGAGCAGATTGAAACATGTTACTGACACATTAGTCGAGGAAGCTTAAAGCGGAAAAATCTATGAATATGATTAAGTAGAAAAATCTGATGAAGGAAATGAAAATGATTTACTCGTCTATATAAGAGACATTGGTTTCATTATTGAAATATTGCCGAAAGAAGAAGATACTGCAGAATTATCGCGTGAACATATTTTCATGCATTCTGATCATACTGGTTAATAAGAACGGAGCTAGAAAACAATTACCGAGCTATAGACTGCAATTACCGATGGACAGTAAGTTGATATAGTATTGAATCTGAAGTGGTATATTGATCAAAAAGATTTGAATGAGCTAAACATTGATCTGTAAACTGTAATTGAAGTTGTTTTAAGGTAGATCATCTAATTTTACATATTTAACCATTGTACATAGTCAAATCTCTTAACTGAGTGGACTATGAAAGTTTTTTGATGTTTCATTCATAGAGTGAACATTGTTATCCTATCAACCCCAGAGTGACTACTAGTTGGATGATAACTTCTGGTCTAAAATCCTCTAACAAGGTCACACCTAACAGTGTGTTTGTAACCTTTAACAGGGTTGGGTCTTCACCGACATCACTTCAGAAGAGTGAACAATTTTGGGTTGTCGGTCCCAGGTAATTTTTCCCTTCACAGGGTTTCCATGTTAAATCTCTTGTGTTATGTGTTGATTGTGATATTTGTTTATTATCATACTTTGCATATTACATGTTAGATTTGATCGGTAACTGTTATAAAGTTTAGACTGACAATCGGTAAAAACAAAGACAGTGAAAGTATTTTATGTTTACTAAGTAACAGAAGTTGAAGAATTTATTTTGGATTATACATTTTATGTTGGGACACTAGATAACTGATTCACCCCCCTCTCAGTTATTCTAACATTTATGTGATCATTAATGTTGTGTTTTAATATATATGTTATTTGATCTTTCATGAGCTACTTATATTTTTACCTAGTGTGTAGGAAATTGACCATGGAATTAAAAAGAGGGGAAATTAAAGATGGATGTATGTGAATATTATGTAAAGCCAAGGTTAAATCGAAAGGGAGAAATAACCTCATTTTTATGTTCTAATGTTGTAAAATTAATGTTTGAATGTAAAATAATGTTGTGTTATTTTTAATTTATATTTATGTCTACTTGGCATGTCATGTGTGTAGTGATGTGTTGCAACTTTATGTGGTGTCAATTGACACGTGTATGTGAGTTGGCATGGCCAAGTAGATTATTTATTAGTTGCCTTCCACTTTTGACTCACCTTGTAGAATCTCAAAGTTAGGTATCTTGGTTGTTGTGCCTTGGGAGGGAATCTTATTTCAATTTTTTGTGGGTCAACTCTTAGTAGACTTTTGAGAGGTTAAATGTATCCCTAGGGGTTAGTTATAGTTAAAATAAGATAACACCATAGGTGCACTTTGGGATGGGGGTCAAATTTTGACCAATAGGATGTTTTTGTTATATTTTTTGCCTCTTCCAAGAATGTCTTTTTAGAATGTGATGAAATTGGGAAGTGTGCCATGTCTTCCTCTCTTGCAATTTTGAATTTCTCTCTTGTTAGAGAGAGAAACCTTGGATAGTGTGTCCAATCACCTTTGACGTTAGGTAGGATGTTAGGTAGGGTTTTCCTTTTAGTGGGATGGAGAGCAATTTGGTAGGTTCATTTTCCACTCTTCAATTTTGGAGACTTCTATTGTACTTAGTTGGTTTTTTTTGGTGGACCTAGCAAGGGAAGGCTTGTAGGAAGGGAGATCTTCTCAACTTTCATTACCATAGCTTGCAGAAAGGCTGGTGCCCTTTCATAGAAGACTTATTTTCTTTACTTGTATGTGTATGCATATTTTTGTTTGGTGTTCGTAAATGGTTTTTTAAAGCTTCAAGTTAGTCTTTCATGTCTTTTTTGCATAAGTGTAGTTTGTTGGTTTTTTCTTTGTGTTCTTTGTTTTGTTAGGGTGTGTAAGGCTAAACTCACCCTTGGGAGGGAAGAGAGCCTTGAGGGTGAAGGGCTTTAGTTGGGAATGCTCATTTAGTGTAGAGTCCATCATGGAGGAAGGGGTTAAGGCATTGATGTTTGGGTTTCATGTTGCCATCTTATCTTTGTATCCACTTATTTGGGGGGAATAAGGGTTGTTTCTTGTGTATGGAAAATGTCCAAGAATGGTGTTTTTGTGATGGCCTTGTGAAGGCAATGGTATATGGTGTTTTAGCCTTGTTGAAGGGTAAAAGAACAATAAGTTCTCACCCTTTTACAAAGGAAGAGGCTAACAACACCAAAATTGAAAAACTTCAAGGGCATAAAAGTCACATTTCTGTTGAGAATTTGAAGATCATGTAAACTGATGAAATATGTAAAATAGGATGAATTTTATGCCTATAATTTTTAAAAATTAATTTGAGAAAAAATTAATATGTTTTTTAATTTTTTAGGTCTATTTTTCATATCCTGAAAAATACTACAAATCAGGGAGTTTACTTCCTGTCAAATCATTATAAGTAAAACATTGTTTTTCCCTCCAATTTCAGAATATGTTTTAGATGACATATATATCTAGTACACAGAAAAAGAAAGAAGTGTTTTCAATCTATAGTTTATTCGTTATAAGTATTCAAAGTTGAACTTACCTGAAATCAACAGTTTTTTTCTCTTGTCACTTTTCCCCTATCAAAACTATGCCAAAAACCAAATAAATTACATATTATTGAAGAGGACTCTCTCCTCTAGTGTCGTAAATGATTTTAAAATTTTTTTGAATTGATTTAGCATTTTTCTATACATTTTCCGAATCAACATCTTCTCAATGTTTAATATATCTACATGTAGTTTTTAGAAAATTTGTTTAATATTTTGTAGTTGAAACAACATAAAATTTCTATTTCCAGAATCATACTTTTGAGATCTAGAAAAGGGTACTTTTAGTCTTTTAACATTTTCTATTTTGATCAGAGAAAGTTACATCAGAAGTGCAAAATTCTAGTTTTTTTGTATTTTTTGGAGGTTTGGCTACCAACATGGCATGCCACCTAGGTAGACTCAAACGAATTCGACTGGGTTGAGTCTGACTAGGTCGAGTCCCCCTAGGGGTCGGCCCCACATGAACAGCCAAATAGTGTGCAAATGAGGGGCTTGGGATGTTTTATGATATTAAAAATATCATTTAGACTCAGTCGAGTCCTACTCAGATGAGTACCACTCAGCCCAGTCTACTGGGCCACGTAGACGTCATTCAGTGCTGTGTGGTGCCTACATGTACTTAGCCCAGTTGGACTCGGTCGGGTCTAACTAGGATGAGTGATTTGAGTTAGCCTAAAAGGTTACACTCAATTGTTCTTTTACCCTGAAGGCATGGTAATATTTATTTTATGTCTTCTCCTACATGGGTTCATTTCCACCTTCACCCCTCTTATGGGTCAAAGGTGACCCATTGTGTAAATCCATGGGAAGAGGATTTTATGTGAACAATGTATTTGCTGGTTTTTGTATGTGTATGTGATGGTTGAGCATGATTGTACTCACATCCATCTTTCCTTCCCCAACCTCGAGGGTGGCCATGTAATGTTCTAGGTTGGGAGGTGAGCCTCTATGGTCAAAGTTGTTCTATTGCATATTTTTATAAGGTGAAGCTTGCTGATTTTGGATGAAGAAAAAAATGGAGAATCTTGGACTTTTGTCACTTCTTAGGTTGCAGATTTTTACTTGTAAAAATGGCTAAAAATTGTGTAGAAAAAGTTAGTAAATTTAAGGCAAAGTAAATGCCTATGATGCATGCAACGTGCTTGTAAAATGCTTGTAAATGAATGTTGTAAATCTTCCTTCTCTTGCTATGTATTTCGATTGAAAAGAAAATGAAAAAAAATAGGTTCTTGTGCTAATTTATGCAAAAATATAATGTTAGTTTTTATTTCCCTTTTGCAAAGAAAAAGTTAAATTTCTTTCATAAATGAATGTCTCCTTTCTAGATGTCTAAATGTTTTCCAATGTAATCATTAGAAAGAAAATAAACTAAGTAAATTTGCTTTCCTATTTACCTATGTTAGAAAATATTCCATTATGAAATCTTGTTTGTTTTGGTAAAATCATGTATATACACCTATGTAGATATACTTGTATATATACATAGATGTATACACCCTATTTAAATACATTTTTAATATTGATATTTAAAAAAAAAAATAGACTCAGTTATTCTCTATCTTTCCTCTTATTGATTTTGTAAGAGTATATATACACAAATATATATGTATGTATATACATAACCTTGGTATGTATATACACACATGTATACTTATGTGTATACAAAACTTGAAAATTTTCATCGTCTTCTTGCTCTTTGCCAAACCTGCAATAACCAAATGAGAGATTAGGGTTTTGGTAGATGTTTTATTCTTAGCCTAACCCTAATTTTGAATTAGGGTTAGGGCTGGCTTTTTGGAACCATTTTAAATTTAAATTTGTAATTAAGTTTTTATTAAATTCTGTCTAAATTTTAATCTATGTTTTACTATAATTTAATGACTTTTGACGTTTCACAATCACTTTATTTTGAATTCTATTTTAATATTATTTTATTAATCATTGATATTTTAAAAAGATTCATTTTTGTTGTTTAGTGAGATTTTGTTTGGATTTTAATCTCTATCTTATTTTAGTTTAATGATTGTTTACTTTTGACAGTCACTTTAATTTAAATTGTGATTTATTTTTTATTTTTATTTTTATTAGAAATCTGAAAAGATTCTTTTATTATTTAGTGGGATTCTATTTGGATTTTAATCTTTGTCTTATTTTAATTTAATGACTGTTGACTTTTGACAGTCAATTTAATTTGAATTCTGATTTATTTTTTATTTTTTTATTTTCGTCAAGATTTTGAAAAGATTCTTTTATTATTTAGTGGGATTCTAATATTTTTCTTTTGGATGCCAAATTTAATTTAATTTAAATTTGATAATGTTGAGATATTAATTAATGGACCCTTATTCTTTTTAATACTATTCTTGGAATTTGCTATGTTTTGAATTTAAAAATTAATGCCTATTTTCAATTGAATATCATTTTTATTTTTATTATAATACTGGTGGTTAAATTTAATATTTATTTCAAATTGAACATTATTAATGTTGTAATATAAAGTTGGTGGTAAAATTTATTATTTATATTATTTTAATAATTAATGGGTTATTCTAGGGGAGACTATTTAATGTCCAAGATGGGACTTAGATAAATATTTCTCCCTTAGCATTAATGTTAAATTTTATATCAATGTTTTATATGGCTAGTTTAATGTCTTTAATTATATAATTGAGATTAAATAATAAACCTAAGTAACTTTATGCCTTTAGTAAAAATATAATACTTTAATTTAAAATATTTGAACATTAATATTTTAATGGGTAATATTTTACAATCCTAGGCTTTGCGTAGGGTAATTATCTTGGCCTTATTCTATCATTTATTTTTTTGATGATATTTGTGTTCTCTACCCTAGTTAATAACCTGGTTCATGTTAGGAACCATTAGGGTTACTAATGTGTTTGAATTTAATCATTATTTTAATTAAACCCTCTTGGGTGTGTTGATCCAACCTTTGACTTTTTATTATTATCCCAGTCCTAATTTCCCTTTGGTTTATCTCTTTTACTATCTCTTGTTTAAACCTTGTTAGGGTTTTGAGTTATCTGATGCAGTTAACAATCAGGGGATGTTGGTAAGCTAGAGCTTTTCATGATACCTCTTGTGAGTTAACTTGTGTTGGGTTATGCATTTGTTCTTGTTGAGTGTTCCTTAGTGTGTTATCGTTGTTGTCCTTTGTGCTTTAAAAAAAATTGTTCTGTGTGTTTTGTCCTAAAGTTTGGGCATGACACGGTAAAGAAAAAGGAACTAAGGACATCGAGTAAGAATTTTTTAGGAATCGAGTGAAGTTAACCAGAATACAGAGTTACTCACCAAGAAAGGAACAACAATTAAATATAAGGATTAGAACGACATTTAATGATTATCTATGATGAGTTGGATGATCATGATGACAAGGAAAGTTGGTTAGAGAGATCTACGATTAGGAAAATTCAAGGTGATGATCTATGGCTTAGATCTAAATGGTTAAAAGAAAAGGAACAAGTTTCAATAAAAGTTCAAGTTCCTCGATAAAAAGAAAATTTGTTACTGAGATCTAGATTCAAGGTATAATGAATTGGATGGTTAAGATTGATCAAAAGAAAATGTAACAGAGGATATTATGAGGCAAAAAGTGTCTATATAAAGGATGGATTTGTATGAAAAAATGGCTGGAAAATTCAAGAGTTGAAGAGTCACCGACTAAAGTAGTGAAGAAGGAACAAAGAGATTATGAGTCAGAAAGTAGAATCTAATGAAGTGTTGAAGCCAGTGAAAAGTGAAGAATTTAAGTGAAGATAGAAGAGCACACAAAGAATCTGGTTATGCAAAGA
Organism: Chamaecyparis obtusa; assembly: GCA_027943335.1. Taxonomy (NCBI): domain Eukaryota; kingdom Viridiplantae; phylum Streptophyta; class Pinopsida; order Cupressales; family Cupressaceae; genus Chamaecyparis; species Chamaecyparis obtusa. The sequence continues at coordinate 3,082,096 of BSBK01001154.1, read as the reverse complement.
TAGTTGCAAATTTATAGGTCAATATATTTATTGTTTCTTATTAGCATTTGTAACAGATAAATCTCTTAACATAGTGGACTTAACAGTCTTATTGTAAAATCCTTTCAAAAGGTAACATTTGAAAGAGTGTTCAAAGTCCTTTTACCAAGCCACTCCTAACAGGGTGAAGATCCTAACAGATCTGAGGTAAATCCCTTGACTGGGTCACACCTAACAGTTTGTATTGTAATCTTTAACCGGATTAGCTCTTAATGTAGCATACTTCAGAAGAGTATTTTCTTAGTGGGTGACAATTCCCACAGTAGTTTTTCTCAAAGCTAGGTTTCCACGTTAATTAGTGGTGTTACATGTGATGAATGGTTTATGTGATTGATTTATTGATTGTTAAAGTTTATTTAATATTGTTAGTAAATATTGAATTGTATTTAACCGATTTGTCACTGACTTAATCAAAGAAAATAGTTTTAGGTATTTGGATTTAGGGATTACTGATTCATCCCCCCTCTTCGTAATCCAAAAGACTCATGGAAGAAAAACATATGGTATACTTTGGATGAAACATTTAAATAATTATCTTAGCTAACTACCTAATGAAGCATGTATGGTCAACTTGGAATATAATTATATAAGTATTTGGTGTGATTCTTTTGTGTGTGTGTGTGTGTGCATAATTTATGTGAACTTGGGAAGTAATATTCAATGATATGTGACAAAAATATATGTGAATTTATGAAGTACAGATGAAGTGTGTTAAGTCCACTTTCTAAGCTTAAAAGGAACTAAGTTTGTGCATCATAGGGAGACTCCTCTAAGAACTATCCTAGTTCTTCACTAAGTCTATTTTTAGACTTCTTAGGGCCACCTCACTCTTAGAACCTTATTAACATAGGAGTTTAACTTTTTAATCCTCTTACACCTAGAGTTTCCCTACCAATTCAAATGCTCTCTTCTCCCATGAACTCACAACAGTAAGTTCATCTTGTTAGGAATAATCCCAAGAGATAACTGAGAGGGGGGGTGAATCAGTTATCTACAAGTTTCAATTCTTTATCCAATTAAGTATACTTAAACATAAAGAATAAACACAATGAAAGAACACTTAAACTCAACACCAATATTTTGGTTATAGGGAAACTCAAATAGGTAAAAACCCTAGTGGGTATTGACATCCACTAATATTTTACACTAGTGTATTATGATCCTTGTTAGAAGATCCTTAACCCTGTTAGGAGTTTCTTTATAATATATTTATTACAGTAGACCTGGGCAAGGGTTGAACCCTATTAGGAGTCTTTTACAATTAACCCTGTTAGGGGTGAGGATGCACTTGTTAGGGGTGAGGACGCACTGTCTAAGAGCACACTGCTCAAATGGGAAAAGGCTACAACCTTCTAAATAATAGATACACACTATATATGGATCATGGTGAACTACACTTTGACTTGTTGTTTGGATTAGTTCCAATGTATAGCACAAATACTTTACTTGGTCACATAGACCTTCTTTTGATGGCTTAACACTTCGCACACTCTGCTCTTCTCTTCACAAACTAAGAACCACACTCTAGCAATCACAAATGACTGCCTATAAATATCTTTCCTCTAAATGATATAATCAAGTTGGGCTCTTAGAACCATCTTGAAATCATTATAGAGAAGTCATAACAAACTCTAATAATAATTTAGTTAGCTCTACTTGTGCACACTAAGATGTGCACTTCTCTAAATCATTTCTTCCAAGAGAATCCATGGATTGGAAACCTTGAAAAATCGATGTAGAGCTCCCTAGGCATGGAGTGAAAGGGTTTTAAGAGTGCTCTCAGCTAGAGCTATTAAGCCAATAACCTTTTTAGTAAACCATGCAATGGGAGATTCAAATAAAGACAAGGGAAAGAATGCCAATATCCCCAAGAATCCAAATGGAGATGTAATGCAAGCTATGCTAAGAATGGAAAGATGCAAGTGTTACAATCCAAACTAATTAATCTATGTGAGCTAATCTAGAGCATAGAAATGAAGCTAATCTAGAAAAGCATAAATATGAAGCTAAGATGCAAGAAATGAAAGATGGATGCAAGAATGTCTTCAAAAAGATCCAAAGTCTCCAAGCAATCCTGCAGCATAAGGTTAGTATTCAAAGTTGGGGATCTAGAATGAAGAAGAGAGCTCTCCTTTTATAAGAAATGAGAAAGAATGGACCATGGAGATTAAGAGGAAAAAGATTTAATCAATGGTGGAGATTGAAAGAGGAGCAATCCATGTGCACAAGTATCCTCCAATGAGAAAATAAGAGTTGACTTTTGTGTCCATATGAGACAAAAAGTACTTTTTCCCTTTTTATAAAATGCTTTATTTGTGCAACTTAGGATAAGAGGAAAAGGTGAGGCTTTTTATTTATTAAAAGAGGAGGAAACTCCTTTTAAAATAAATAAAGACTTAGGATAAGATGGTTAGCCCATAGAAAATAATCAAATAAATGATGGAACCAGGATTTGATCAAGAATAAGCAATTGATGATTTAGCAAAAGGGGCTAATAGTCTAGATGACCATTTTTAGGTGTATACATTTGCCCCTCTTTGACTAATGTGTGATCAATTTGGGAACACATTATGTCAAAGAATAGATTAGCCAAAAGGCAATAGATAGAGATCTAACTCCAAAGAATGAAGTGCAGAGAGATAGAAAATCCTGCATGGTTAACCTAGTAGCGACAATACTAAACACTTAGGAAAGAGATGGATAGCATTAGAACTTGAGATGAGAACTAACATGTCAAGCACAAAGATAGATCGATCAGAGAAAATGGAATGGTCAAGCATATGCTCTAGAGAATAGCCAATAGGATATGATGTGTCTGCCCCCTCGGGATCAAAATTGAAATAAGATAGAAGGAAGGCATAAGGAAGAGCAACATGATCAAATCACTAGAAATCATAATTGAAGATGAAAAATAAGAGAATAACTATCAAGAAATGAAGATATGCCCCAATCAAGACCTTAGAGAGAGATGAATGAAATGAATGAAAGACTAGAAGGGTGAGAGAGATGGGGATGAAGAAATGAAGATACCCCAGTGAAGATCGAAGGATCAAGCCTCAAATGGTCAACCAACTGTGTGGAAGAAGGAGAAATGTGATTTGACGATCAAGGTGAACTCATATTTCAGTTTGGATCTCGAAATGAATAGAAAATGATGTGATATAAAAGACAAGAAGTGAAAGACATGATCGAGAAGAAGTGAAAGGCCAGTGCAGTTTGACTAAGAAGTCTGTGAAAGATGAAAGGAGAGCTCTCTCCATATGCAAGATGCAAAACTAACTAACATGAACCTAAAAATGCAAGCTATTATGAAAAGTGGTTTACTTGCAAGGTTATAAAGCCAATAGACATCTAATAATCATCATCGAGCTTTATTGGTAGCGTCGCAAGATCATACAATACATACTAGTATGACTATGTGAATTTGAATATGATTGATATCAGATAAAATGTGGGAATCCCACCTAGGCACCAAAGACATGTAGGTCAAGATGACTAGTGCAATGAGATTACCTAAGTTTACTATAGCGAGATTATGCTTGCATCAAACATAAGAAGGTCAAGATGGCCATAAGCATGCACTCGCATAATAGTCAAGGATAATATCCAGTAGGTCCTCAATGTCAAGTAGGTCAAGCATAAATGCTAATGACAATTGGGACCAACAAAATATACCCATAAGCAAAAAAAAGCAATAAAACATGTCCTCATAACCTCAGTCTTCTAGCTAGGCATCATCAAAAACTTCTTAGGGAGAGAACACTCATCAAAGAAATCATCATAGACAGCACACAAAGAAAATAAAGTCAAACAAGTCTCAGCGAATCAAGTGTTTTGTTTAAGTTTGTGTGTGTAGGTCATAGAATCAACTTTGAGTATCCCATCTGTGGGTGAGAAATATCATATTATGCTAAACTATGGGATAGGGTATCTAATAAGTGTTGAGAAACACTCGATGCTAGGGTAGTGTTGAAAAACACTATTTGGTTGGTGTTGAGAAACACTATCTACAAGATGTCCTAAAGACTAACGCATCCTAGAGACCAAAGCTAACACAGTTATGCCCCCTAGATAAAGACAAAGACCAATTCCAAACCAAGGTAACAAGGTCAAGGCATGATGGAGAAAGGCTAAGTGTCGAGGATGCATGCTAAGAAACAAGGGTGCAAAGGCCTCAAGTAGTGCCTGTTTCCAGGTTTTCACCACTTGATAGATTTTTTTATTTTTTCAAAAAAAAAATTTGTATTTTTGCTACCAAGGTGCTTGTTTCCAAGTTTTCACCAAGGCACTTTTTCTATTTTTTTGAATTTTTTACATTGTTTGATTTTTTTGTTTTTTTTTCAGGACTTTATATGCTTTTTAGGTTTTTTTCAGCATCATATATGAATTTTTTGGAATTTTTTCAGGATCATTAAGTATGTACAAAGGATTCCCCCAGACAAAATGGGCATCAAACTCCCAAGCAAGATCACATGATGAAGTCCCAATGTCTAGCAAGGTGGAGGACAAGAAGGATTAGCAAGCTGGTGGAAGAGATGGAAGACAAGGGAATGAAGGAGAATGAATGGAAGAAATCCTCAAGGGCAAACTCCTCAAGAGTACCCAAGCTAGGGAAAAATTATCATCAATAGCACATTTGGATAAGCAATGAAAGGCCAACATAGGATAAGTCACAAAGGCATAATGCAAAAGAAGGAAAGGATACAGTCCAAAGGAGTAGACATGTCCAGAGGCTTCATAACATCATGTTTTTCTCTTTTTTTATTAGATCAAGACCAAAGGGGAAAAGGATAGCGAAAGGCTAGAATGAATGGAGGAAAATAAATATGAAGGCTAAACATGAAAGGAATGAAAGCAAGATCATCATAAGATAGCTCACAAGATAGCCAAATGTTCGTGTATAGGTCAACATTGTCAAGATCAAAGAGAGCAGACTGAATGGATGAGATATGTAGAAGAACTACACATGATGCCTGATTGCCAGGTTTTCATCATGGTACTTATCCAAGGTGTCACAAGGGAGTGGTTTTCACCATAGGATGAATTTATTTCTCTTTACTTTTGCTACCAAGGTGCCTGTTTCCAGGTTTCCATCAAGGCACATTTTCAATTTTTTTTCTTGTTTTCTTTTTTTCTTTTTTCTTTTTTTGGAAGAAGGCAAGCTTTTTAGATAATGCTCCTTGAAAGGATAAACCATGATATGCTAAGGATTCAAAATGATATGCTCAAATATGCTAATAGGGAAAGGAAGATGGAAGAGAAAAATGGAGGATAAGGTTTTATGTAAAGCGAGTGAGGTTGGAAGATAGGAGGAATAGGCAAATAAGGAAAAAGGATAGAAGGTAGAAGGATAATGAATGGAAGGAGTGTGAAAGGGTAAATGGAAAGGAAGGAAAGATCAAAATCAACACACACCTTGAAGGGTGGCAAGAGGATGGAGGAAATGTGAATGAAAGAATATGAGAAGGAATATGGTGAATATTTAGTAGAGGTTGTGGTTCAAGCACATGGAATGGAAGAATGTTTTTGGAGGAAGATGAAGTGGAAGCTTTTGGAAGCTTTAATGTTAACTTCACTTTTTGTTCAATATCATACTCTTTCAAGAGATATTTTGGAATCCATATAGCCTTAGGCTTTTCATTTCTTTTCGATGATTTAGAGAGAATATCTTCAATGATGGATTTTGGAACCCATACTTGTCTTGTAATTTTCTTCTTAGATATCTCTTTTGACTTTATGCCTCCATGTCGATTAGATGAGACATGGTGATCTTCTTTTTTTGATAAATTCTCATATTGCTTCTTTTTCTTGTATTGAACATTCAAGTTACTTCCAAAAGACTTGGGACTTGTGGAAGAAGAAGGAGAATATGACTAGTTTAGATGAGTGGGTGGATGAAAAGGATTCAAGGGTATGCATCTATGTTGATCTTGAGGAAAGATAGGAGATGGAGGGACGTAAGGACCCAAGATGGATGAAGAATTAGGATAGTTAGGAGGGGAAAGTGAAGGGACATAAGGGCCCAAGATGGAAGGAAGATGTGAAGCCCTTAGTATTGGTGGAGGAAGTCCAAGGATGGATGTGGAAGATGCAAAAGGATAATCAACCAATTCATCAACATTTATATGACAGCTAAGGACATCAACATCTTTAGAGTGAGCATTAGGATTTTCAATAGGATCATGAACATCTTGAATAGGAGCAACTTCTTCGATAGGAATTTTCAAAGCTTGCAAAGACTTAGGAAGAGTAGAAAGTGGAAGTGAACATAGAGTGGTAGAACAAGAAGATAGAAGACTTTGATCTTGACAAGTTGCTTTGGATAGCATAAGTGCATCATTTTTTTCTTGATTTTCAATAGGTTTAACATTGGAAGTAACAACACTATTTTCAATAACCTTAATGGAAGTAAGGTCATCTTGATTGTCAATAAGCTCAATGGTGTGAGTAGTAGCTTGATCTTTCTTAGGAGATGGTGGAATGAATGCAGAAGAGTGTAGAGGATCCAAAGAACCATGAAGCAGATCAGAGATGTCATGAAAAGGATTGGATGACATGGAGGGTTCTTGATCTTGATCTTTTTTTATATTCTTTTCTTTATCATTTTTAAAGTCCTCTTGACATGGAGCCATTTCTAAGGACAAGGAAGCATGTTGGAATTGCATGGAAGATTTTGGAATAGATGGTGAAGGACTAGTTGAAGTAGGCATTGTAGTGCATAAAGGCTTAGGCTCTTTAGGTTTAGCATTATTGAAAGTATTTGTAGCCAAGTGAAGGTTAGCTTGAGTTTCTTTAAGAGATAGCCCTTAAGGATAACTGTAGGGAACCGCATGAAAAGCATTAGGATCTTTGTCAGATGAAGGATTTGTGAAATATTTGAAAGACTCGGAAGCTTTAGGAAGTGTATGGTTATTGGAGGAAGTAGGGGATGGAAGGGGACTATCACAAGACAAAGGTTCAGCATTAACATGATCTTGCTTGAGAGTGTAATCTTTATCTTCAGCATGAGAGTTCTTAGAGGAAGGATTCTCATAGTAGTGATGTTTCATATCAGTACGGTATATTTTATATTCCTCAATAGAAGCAGATGCATCATCTAGGTATTGTTTGCAGAAATCATCAAACTCCCTTTCAAAATCTGAATCATATGGATCACCATCACGATCTATGCAATGTGGCGACCCATTTCCAATAAGCACGAGCCTACAACTAGGAGGACTCTTAGGAATAGAGGTGTCATAGGTATCAAAAGGGCTATCATATTTCTCATCATGGTATGCCTTGAGACAAGGAGTAAGACTCTTGGGAGAACTAGAAGAGGAATGAGATCTTGAAGAAGAGGAAAATGAAGACCTAGTGGACGAAGAAGACTTGGATAATGAGGAATACGAATAAGACTTAGAAGAGTCTTAATAAGATTTAGAGGATGAGGAAGGATGAGAAGAATTAGAAGATGAAGAATTTTTGGAAGCAAGATGGCGTGCCAGGGTCATGTGTAGGATTCTAGCAAAGGCATCTGATTCAATCAATTTTTCTTCTACTTTTTCCATAAGTTTATCATCCATGCAATTTTTGGAGGAATAAAGATACTCTTCGAATTGAGTAATGAGTTCAAGATCATCCATTATCAAGAGAGGTTCCATAACAAGATAATTGAAATTCATGGTTCCAAAAGAGGAGGAATCAAGCATGGAAGAAATGAATAGAAGAGATGGAATAGAAGAAGGTAGACTAGATAATAAGAGGAAAAGAATCAAGAAGACATGAATAATTTAGAAAGAAGAGGAAGAAGCATGAAGAAAGAAGAGAAAGGATGAAAATGGAAGATGAAGAAGTGGAAGAAAGAAGACTAAGAGTCATTTTATGCAATTTGATACCATTGAAATTCATTTGGATACTGAGCAACATGTCACAATAGCTAAGATCTGAGATTTGGACTGACCAAGGAAGACTTGAAGTGACACAAATCAACTTCAAATTGCAAGCAGTAGTGAGACAACAAAATAAGTTTGTGCAATAGTTTCTAGGCAAGTAGTGCAACTCTTGACCAGTGAATGTGAAAAACTCAATTTTGAAAGAAATTTGGTCAATGTTGTAGGTTGTAAGTACAATTTTTTGGTTTCATGCACAATAATATCAGGAAGTACAATTTTGCAAATAGTAGGTGATCAAACATGTCATCAAACACTTTCACAAGGGCAACAACAACCTTACCAAGACAAGCAATTTTGATATCAAAACTAAAAAACTTCTATAAGCACTATCGCGATGTTGAATATGCAAGAATGTTTCCACGGGTATATAAAAATGAGAATAGTTTAAGCACTTGCTAGCCTAAAAGGACAAAGGCTCAATACTTAGCAACTTTTCCCACACTTGATGTTCCATTGCCTCACACAAACTAGTTTCCCACAATAGATATTGGCTTTGTCATGGAAGTGCCAAAGACAAAACCAAAGGAACACATATGGTGAGTAATCTTGGGGTGATCTGGGTTATTCCACTTTGATCAATCCTTGCACTAAGAAGCTAAGAGGAAAAATAGGGTGGCCTCTACCTATGGTTCTTAGTAAGGGCTTCCATTTGTAGTACCCCTCTTTCTCCCCAAAGGGACTCCTTACCTTGCGGAAAGTAACGGACCTCACGGCCTCAAGAGTACCTTAAGCATTCTTTCTCAATACTTTCCTCATGGTCACAATCCCACAAGTACTCGCATCAAGCAAAGACAAGTACTACGTCTACCTATGTCTTGTGTCCTTGATAGCCTTGAGATTATAGTGGGTTGGAATAGCTCGGTATTAGCTTGTCCCCACTTGGGTTGTTCCTCGTGATTGCTCAGGAGCAGGCCCGCTAAAGGATTCTAAAGATCTAAACAAAGAGTGGATCAACTTATGAGATTCAAGGATTTTGTTTCACCACAAGGGTGAAGAGCATACTCCCTTATCCCAAAGCTTTCTCCCAAACACACCAAGTAAATGTTCAATTACCCTCTTGCTTTCAAAATCCAAAGATGGGTCAAGATTTTTTGGTTCACCACAAGGGTGAAGAGCATACTTCTCCTACCACCCAAGAATTCCTACAACAAGATCTTAAGTGCCTAATAAATGAAACAACTAGTATATGCCGCACTTAAAAAGAAAGCAATTAAACTAGCACTTGATTTGTTTTTTATGCTTAGGGAAGCCCTGCAAAAACCATTAGTAGCCCTCTTTGACATGCATTCTTTTGGCAAAATATTTCAAGCAATGAGAGCACCTACAAGCACAACTTGTTAACCCCACAATGGTTAGCACATCAAAAATTAGATAAGCTGCAAGGAAAATAGCCGATCAAATGGAAAATTTTGAAAATGAAACCAACATGGTTGGATTAGGCTCAGAAAGAGCTTTCCAATGATATATCACACTTAAATTTTTGATACCATATGTGAAAATTTCTAAAAAAATGGGTGCCAATTTTCTAGAGTACGAACACCAGAAATATCACGTGATACTTTACAGTATACTGGTGTGATAGTATATTTCTGGGCAATAATTCATCTGACACCAGGTGATAGTTCATGTAATATCCAAGTGATACTTTGAACTGGTATAGTATCGTGTCAGTATACAAAGAACTATCACATGATACTTTTGAAAGTATCACGTGATACTCTGAGCCAAAAAAACCAAATACCGCAAATGAGCTAAAAACTTGCCAAAAAATTGATGGAAATAGAGACAAAGAAGGACAAAACAATGATGTTCTACCCCACGGTGGGCACCAAAAATGTACACACTAAGATGTGCACTTCTCTAAATCATTTCTTCCAAGAGAATCCATGGATTGGAAACTTTGAGAAATCGATTTAGAGCTCCCTAGGCATGGAGTGCAAGGGTTTTAAGAGTGCTCTCAGCTAGAGCTATTAAGCCAATAACCTTGCTAGTAAACCATGCAATGGGAGATTCAAATGAAGACAAGGGCAAGAATGCCAATATCCTCAAGAATCCAAATGGAGATGTAATGCAAGCTATGCTAAGAATGGAAAGATGCAAGTGTTATAATCCAAACTAATTAATCTATGTGAGCTAATCTAGAGCATAGAAATGAATCTAATCTAGGAAAGCATAAATATGAAGCTAAGATGCAAGAAATGAAAGATGGATGCAAGAATGTCTTCAAAAACCTCCAAAGTCTCCAAGAAATCCTACAGCATAAGGTTAGTATTCAAATTTGGGGATCTAGAATGAAGAAGAGAGCTCTCCTTTTATAAGAAATGAGAAGGAATGGACCATGGAGATTAAGAGGCAAAAGATTTAATCAATGGTGGAGCTTGAAACAAGAGCAATCCATGTGCACAAGTATCCTCCAATGAGAAAATAAGAGTTAAATTTTGTGTCCATATGAGACAAAAAGTATTTTTTCACTTTTTATAAAATGCTTTATTTGTGCAACTTAGGATAAGAGGAAAAGGTGGGGCTTTTTATTTATTAAAAGGGGAGGAAACTCCTTTTAAAATAAATAAAGACTTAGGATAAGATGGTTAGCCCATAGAAAATAATCAAATAAATGATGGAACTAGGATTTGATCAAGAATAAGCAATTGATGATTTAGTAAAAGGGGCTAATAGTCTAGATGACCATTTTTAGGTGTATACACTACTAAGTATGCAACACATTCTGGGACCTGTCCAATAAGCTAATTGTAGATGAACGCTACACATTGTCAACTCTACCAAAACAATTGGATCTTTCTCCTCAAGCTGAATTACATCATGTGCTCTTAACCAAATATTAAAAACTCTTCTCCAAGCTCAAATCCAAGGGTGCATACCGAAATGATAGGCACAACTCCTGAACCAATATAATCTATGTCAGCTCTTCTATACAAACACAAGAAACTACTACTAGTGAATATCGACTGCATAACTTAACTTCTAATAATCATCAAACTCTACATCCATGAATGTAACGTCACTAATATGTCTTCATCACATACCCAAACTTGCAAGGCTCCATGATAATTGTATGAACAATCATTCACAAAACACTACCTGTTACTCTGTCAGGAACACTACTGACACAAGCTGCTATATAACTGTCTGTACTAATAGTTAACCTCTGCACCCATGATATCATGCTGACAACATGTTCATGCCACATATACTAAAAGCTTACTACATAAGTCTTCCATGCATGCTACTTACCATATGTTGTCATCAATGACAAACATACAGTCAGCACTGGCTTGCTGGAAAATCTCCAACAATATCTCCATTTGGCATTGATGGCAACATATGGAATGAAAAACTCCACCAATCCAAATGGATAATTCTTTTATAACATTCTCCATTTCCTCTTCAAAACTCCCCCAAAGATGAATCCTCCATCTGCTACAATATTCTTCAACATTCTCCATTTCCTCAATTGAATTGTTGCCATAACTGAATACTACTCCCCCTTAGTATATTACTCCTCCTTTTAATTCTATTTTTCATGACTATATATTACTCCCCCTTTGAAATCAATGGAAAAGGGTGTCAATTAATTTAAGCACTAGTACTACTCCAGAAGTAGAGTAGTCAACCATCCATCAGTCCCTAAGGACTAATGCTTTTTATTCTTTCTTCTGAGTAGAATCAAGGAAGGGAATTACTCCCAACTTCTCCCTGAGATACTCAAAAGTATCCTTTGGTAAGGGCTTTATGAATATGTCTGCTAACTGATCTTTAGTACTCACATAGTCCACCTTGACTTCTTTCTTTTCCACTTTCTCTATTAGGAAGTGATACTTGATCTCAATGTGTTTTGTCTTTGCATGCATCACAGGGTTCTTTGACATGTTGATAGTGCTAGTGTTACCACAATGAATAACAATAGGATAATCAATCGAAATTCCAAAATCCTTTATCATCTGCTTGATCGAAACAATTGTAGAACAATTCAAGGCTGCTGCAATATACTTCACTTCTATTGTTGACTAAGAAATGCAATTTTGTTTCTTGCTTGTCCAAGTGACAAGTCTATCACTAAGAAACACTGCTCCACCTAATGTACTCTTTTTGTCATCAACGCATCTTGCCCAATCTACATCAGTATACACATAAAGTTCAACATTTTCTAAATTAGGATACCATAGACCATAGTCTATAGTTCCTTGCAAGTATCTGAATATCCTTTTTACTACCATAAGGTGACTTTGTTTAGGCTCTGGTACAAATCTTCCAACTATGTCGACTACATTGGAAATATCAGGTCTAGTTTGAGTAAGATAAATGAGTTTTCCAATCATAGACTTGTATAATGTTATATCTATTACTGGTGAGTCATCTTCTTTTGTAAGCTTGCATCTAGTTATCATAGGTGTCCCTACTGGCTTGCAATCATCCATCTTGAATTTCTTCAATATCTCTTTCACATACTTGGACTGATTAATGAAAATACCTTTCTGTCTACTGCACATTCAATCCCAAAAAGTACTTGATAGGTCCAATCATGCTCATCTTAAATTTTCTTTGCATCTCCTTAGAAAATTCAACACTAAGTTTGTCATTACCTCCAAAGATAATGTCATCAACAAATATAGCTACAAGTAGTAGTCCTTCAGGTGTCTCTTTTATGAATAGGTTACAATCTACTGCTCCTTTCTTGAATCCAATATTTTTTAGATATCCATCAAGTCTCTCATACCAAGCTCTAGCAGCTTGCTTAAGTCCATAGAGGGCTTTCTTTAATCTACATACCATATCAGGTCTATCTGATAGGGTAAATCCTTCTGGCTACTCAATATATACTTCTTTTAATTCACCATTCAGAAATGTTGACTTAACATCCATCTGATAAACATTGAAGTTTTTAAATGTTACATAAGTTAGAAACAACTTAATAGCTTCTAATCTGCTTACTAGTGCAAAAGTGTCTGAATTGTCAATGCCTTCTCTCTACGCATATCCCTTACACACTAATCTCTCCTTGTTTCTTACTCCTGTACCATCTTTATTCATCTTGTTTCTGAATATCCATTTTGTTCCAATCACATTCTTATCCCTAGGTCTTGGGATCAGTTCCCAAGTATCATTCTTGATAATCTAATCTAGTTCTTCTTTCATAGCATCATGCCAATCTGAATCATTGCATTCATCTTCAACACTTAAGGGTTCAATTTGAGATAGTAAACATACCACCTCATTGCTTGCAGAACTCTTTTCTTTTGATCTTGTTGTGACTTTTCTGCTCTGATCTCCAATGATGTCATCCTTAGAATGATATCTAGATGTACACTTTGGAGCTTTGGGTGATACTGTCTTATCTGCCTTAGGATTTTCTTCTTCACTTGTCTCAGGGTCATTGAATAACACATCAATACTATCAAACATTTCTTTAGTGACTATCTCACTAGTGGAGCATCTGGGTTCTTCTTCAATCATGGGTGAGTAATCATGATATCTTTCTTGAACCATAAAATTTTCATCAATCTTAACATGAGCACTTTCAATGATCTTTTTCAATCTTAAATTGAAACATCTATAAGCTTTACTTTTAGTAGAGTAACCAAGGAAAATACCTTCATCGCTTCTTGCATCAAACTTGCCTACTGCTTCATCTCTCTTGATATAGCACTTGCTTCCAAAGATTCTAAAGTATTTTACTATGGGAACATTACCAAACCATAGCTCATATGGTGTTTTGTATGTGCCAGGCCTTAATTGAATTCTATTGATGGTATAGACTGTTGTATTGACTGTATCTCTCCAATAGGTGTGTGCAACTTTTCCTTCAATCATGATGGTGCGTGCTGTATCAAGGATGATCCTATTCCTTCTCTCTACAATTCCATTCCACTGAGGGGTTCTAGGTGCACTTAACTGCCTCTTGATGCCATGCTCTTCACAGTACTCATAGAATCTATTAGAGGTGAATTCTCCTCCTCTATCTGATCTCAAACATTTTATCTTTAGTCCAAATTCATTCTTAACCTTAGCTTTGAATATTTTGAACTTCTCAAATACTTATGACTTGTCTTTCAGGAACGCAACCCACATCATTCTAGTATGGTCATCAACAAAAAAAATTAAATACCTTTCACCATAGTATGATCTTGTTTGAGTTGGACCACATAGGTCTATATGAATTAGATCTAGCTTGTTCTTTGTTGAATTGAGCTTGCTCCTGAATGAGTTTCTCACATGCTTTCCCATCACACATTCCATGCATATAGTATCAACTATCTTTTCTATGCTAATTAGATCTCTTACTACCTTTACATTGCTTATCTTTACTATGTTATCAAAATTGATATGACATAGTCTTTTATGCCACAACCAACTATCATCTACTTTAGCAACAAAACAACTTTCTTCTGGATTAAGATGAAAAACATTACCTTTAGTCTTTGATCCTGATGTAATTATTTCTCCTTCTTTGTTGTTAATGATGCACTTGTTTCCATTGAATTCCAATCTGTAACCTTTCTCAAGTAACTACCCAACACTTAGTGGGTTATGTTTCAAACCATCGACATAAAGAACATCATCAGTACTATTCTTTCCATCCAAGGTGATGGCTCCTCTACCAACGATGGGTTTACAAGTGTTATCTCCAAATATAACCATGCCACCATTGTATTTTTCCAGATGAACAAATCTGTCTTTGTCACCTGTCATGTGATGTGAAAAACCACTATCTATAATCCATTATGTCCTTATATCAGCTTGTGAAATCAATGCTAGCTCTTGTTCCTCTTTCTCATCTTCATGATCTATTTTATTGTTCATTTCCTCTATAATTAGAAATAAATCTAATTTCTTCTTCAGCTGAATCATCATCGAAAACTCCATCTCCAGCATAGTAACATTCCTTAGAGTATTTAGGCATGTAGTCATTTTTAAACTTTCTAGCTCTTGTAGGACACTTAGATGCAAAGTGACCAATCTTATTACGTGAAAAGAATTTAAATGGCAATTGACCTTCATATTTTCCTTTTCCTTTCTTTTCTCTTTTGGCAATCATAGAAATGAAATCATCTACTATTTTCTCTTCATCATCATCAAAATTACCAGAAGTGTTTGCAGATTTATTACCATGAACTGTTGCTTTGAAGGCTGTCTCACTTTTAGGTTCTGTCTTCAATCTTGAAATCTCAAAAGTTGAGATTTTGTTGATCAAGGTCTCTCTCTTGAAATTTGATGTAAGCTGCATGGTCTCATCAAGGATGTTGATCTTGTTTTCATATTATAGAGTGAGAGTAGTCATCAATTTGTACATAATGTCTTCCTCTGAGATCTCTCCACCATTGTTCCTAATTCCAGCAACTGCTTCATTGATCATTTGATTGTAAGCTCTGATGTTTTCTTCAAGTAGCATCTCTAATGCACTGTATCTTTTCTTCCATGTTTTTCTGCATGCATCCTTTGCTTATTTTTTTCCTTCAAATATGTCTTCTAGGTACTTCCATATCTTGTGGGCTGTATCTACTTTGTTTATTTCTGAAAACTCACTATTAGATAGGGCGCTAATGAGGGCTTCTTTGGCTATTACATTCTAATGAAACAATTCCTTTTTCTTTTCAGTAGCATCATCCTTTGCAAGCTCTTCTAAAGTAGGGATCTTGACTACTTTGATAGTTACATCAAAAACTTCAAAAGCAATGCATTGCAAATGTGTCACCATCTTGTTCTTCCAATTAAGATAATTCTCTCCATCAAAATTAGGACTTTCTTTTATAAAGAATACCATCTGATCAACCTCAAGTTGTTAAACTTTCTCTCCGAGGAACTTGGCTCTAATACCAATTGTTAGAAATAGTCCCAAGAGATAATTGAGAGGGGGGGGTGAATCAGTTATCTACAAGCTTCAATTCTTTATCCAATTAAGTATAATTAAACATAAAGCATAAACACAATGAAAGAACACTTCAACACAACACCAATATTTTGGTTACGGGGAAACCCAAATAGGTAAAAACCCTGGAGGGAATTGACACCCACTAATATTATGCACTAGTGTATTATGATCCTTGTTAGAATATCCTTAACCCTGTTATGCTTTATTTTACAATATATTAATGCAGGAGCATCCTGGGTGTAAGAGCAATCTTGCATCACCCAAAAATATTTCTATTTTTGTATTCAATAAGGGCTATCTTGTGCAGAGCTGCTATTTATAGAAACTTGCTATTTTTTTAGTAAGTTGGTCATAAATCTCAGAATGTTCTGATTTCTACATGTGGAGGTTCATCTCGGTCATATCAGCCTACCAGTAAAGTTTCATGGCTAAATCAGGTCTAGTTTTGAAGATATTGAAGATTTTCAGTATTGGCAGTAGGGTACAGAAACTTTGAACTCAGTTTTGAAGGCTTTAGAGGCCCCAGATGAGGTTAAAAATTTGGGTGATGAGTGCTTGCACAAGTCAAGCCTGTAGAGCGCTTCGTGGCATTTCTGAAATGGGGTTATAATAGTCAATCGGGTCAACTGGTGATGACTTATGGTCTCCAGAAGTTGGGTCACCTGAAATGGCAGAAAATAATTTTCCTTCAAAATTTTTGTTTGGGTTTCAAAAGTTATTTTGAGCCGACTTTGATGCAATAAATTGAAAAATAAAATAATTCTAAGTTTGGTCGGCCCTTAGGGCTAAATTTCTGGAACCTTCTCGGGTGGTGGAAAATGCCTATATAAAGAAGGCCCACAGTGTTGTCTAGGGCAGTTCTGGGTAGTAGATCTGGGTATTGATTCGAGGCTTTGTCCTACAGAATATTGTAAGGGAATGCCCATGTGGCTTTGCATATTGTAATTCTGAAAGTTTGTAATTCCACATTTGTGGAGATAATAAGAAGTCAATTTTATGTTCTTGCATATTATTGTTATTGTTTCTCTATTTCTATTATGTGTTTGTGGTATTAAGGTGAGCACCCTTAATCAAGTGGTATCAAAGCTAAAGTTCTTGAGTGTGTAAACAGATCATCGACTGTGAGGTAGTTTGCACCAGGACTGTGGTTAGGATTTCAGCGCGCATCACGAAAATGCCTCCACGAAGAGAACATGGTGGAAGAGCTGGTGCTGTGACACCTGAGGTTAGAGAGTTGCAGAGATAAGTGTGAGCATTGCAAGAAGAGATTCGCAGAGGAATGAATCTTAATGTCAGAGATGAAAGCGAGGATGAAGCCGAAGAAGAATATCAAGAAGGAGAAGCTAAAATTGTGAACCAGGAGGAAGAAAGACTTTTTCGGGCGATTTCCAAGATTGGGAAAAGACCTAAGATTGATGTTCCTACATTTTTTGGAAATCTTAACCCAGAGGAATTGATCGACTAGATCAATGAATGTGAGGAATATTTTGAGTATGAAGATGTTGAGGATCCTAATAGGGTCAAATTTGCGAAGGCCAGACTAAAAGGTCATGCGATCAACTGGTGGCAAGAAATTCAATTGGAGTGAAATAGAAGAGGGAAAGATAAAATCACAAGATGGGATCGCATGGTGGAGAAATTAAAGCGACAATTCATTCCTGTTGATTATGAGCTTGACCTACTAAAGAAAATGCAAAGTTTGAAGCAAGCAAGAAGATCTATTCAGGAGTATATAGAGGAGTTCTATCAACTTCTCATCAGAACAGGCCATGCAAAAGCTGGTAAGGAGAAATTTTCTCGATACCTTAATGGGTTAAGGCCAAGAATTTAGGAGGAGTTGAATCTGGTTTGAATGAACAGTATTGAGGAGGCATACCATTTTTCCCTAAAAGTAGAGGAAAAGCTAAACAAGAAGTTTGAGAGCAGACAAAATGGAAGAGGTCATGGTGGAAGATCTAGTGGATGATCATATGGTGGCCGAAATGAAGATCTAAAAAAGAAGGATGAGGCCAGTAGCAGCCAGAATCAGAGAGGAAATAATTCCAATCATTTCCAAGATCAGAATAATAGAGATCAGAGAGGAAGAGGAAGAGGACAAGGATCTGGAAGAGGAGGCTTCCGTGGAACATGTTTTCACTGTGGAGAAGAAGGTCATAGGGCATTTGAATGTCCTCAGCACCAAGGCAGAATAGACAGGAGAAATCAAAGCCAGGCCAGAGTTGCACATGTAGATGAAGATGCTAGATCATCAAATTCTGAAGATGCTAAAAGAGGAGAAACACTAATTAATAGAAGAGTCCTGCTGAGTGGTGAGAATGAACCTGAACAAAGGAGGAGCCTATTTCACACTAGATGCAAGTGTGAGGGTAAATGTTGTGATGTGATTATCGATAGTGGAAGCACTGACAATTTGGTGTCAGAAGAGATGGTGACAAAGTTGAAGCTCAAGAGATAGAAACACCCACATCCATATCAGATTGTCTGGGTGCAGGATGACCACAAGGTCATGGTCAGTGAACAGTGCCTGGTAAAGTTCAAGATCGGCGGGTACCAAGATGAGGTACTATGTGATATCAACCCTATGGATGCATGTCATATGTTGTTGGGTAGACCATGGCAGTTTGATGGATGTGCTGTACATGATGGCCATGCGAATACCTATTCCCTAACAAAGGATGGAGTGCGACATAAGCTAAAGCCATTGAAGGAGACCAAAGAAAAGGTATGTGGTAGTGCAAGAACAACATTTTTTGATGGAAAAAAATTCCAAGATGGTATGAGGCATGAGCATGTGTGTTTTGCTATAATTCCAAAAGCTAGTAAAGAAGAAGTAGAGGATGTACCTGTAGAGGTTGCAGATTTGTTGAACAAGTTTTTAGATATTGTATCTGATAATGTACCTGATGGATTACCACCCATAAGGAGGATCAGTCATCAGATGGATTTGATTCCAGGAGCTAGTTTGCCAAACAAGGTAGCACACAGAATGACACCAGTAGAAAGTGAAGAGTTGAACAGATAAGTACATGAGTTATTGCAGAAGGGGTTGATTCGAGAGAGTCTGAGTCCCTATGTTGTACCAGCGTTATTAGCACCAAAGAAGAATGGAGAGTGGAGGATGTGTATAGATTCCAAAGCAATAAACAAGATCACAATCAAGTATAGGTTTCCATTGCCACGAATGGATGATAGTATGGATTGTTTGAGTGGAGCTATGTATTTCTCAAAGATAGATCTAGAGAGTGGATATCACCAGATTCAGATCAGAGAAGGAGATGAATGGAAGACTACCTTCAAGACAAAGGAAGGACTGTATGAGTGGTTAGTCATGCCTTTTGGGCTAACCAATGCACCGAGCACTTTCATGCGGCTCATGAATGAGGTTCTGAAAGAATTTTTGGGTAAGTTTGTCATTGTTTACCTAGATGATATTTTGATTTTTAGCAAGACATTGGAGGAACATATGATGCATATTTGTATGGTGTTTGAGAAGTTGAGAGATGAGAAATTGTTGATTAATTTGAAGAAGTGCAGTTTTGTGAAGAAAGAGTTAGTATATTTGGGATTTGTAGTTTCAGCAGAAGGTCTAAAAATGGACCCATAGAAGGTACAAGCTATCTTTGAATGGCCTACTCCAAGGAGTGCTACTGAGGTAAGATCTTTTCATGGTCTAACTAGTTTTTACAGAAAGTTTATCAAAAATTTTAGCAGTATTTGTGGTCCCTTGACTGAGACAATGAGAGGGGATAGAAAAGAGTTTAAGTGGACTAAAGGGGCAGAAAAGAGTTTTCAATTGTTGAAACAAAAAGTTACTGAACAACCTGTTTTAGCCCTTCCAGATTTTAATAAGGTGTTTCAAGTAGATTGTGATGCTAGTGGTACTGCAATAGGAGCTGTTATGAGCCAAGAAGGTAAACCTGTTGCGTATTTTAGTGAGAAGTTAAATGATGCCAAGAGGAAGTATTCTATTTATGATCAGGAATTTTATGCTATAGTTCAGGCATTAAAGAAGTGGAGACATTATCTACTTCCTAAGGAGTTTGTTTTGTATACTGATCATCAAACTTTGTAATTTTTGAATAGTCAAGGAAAGTTGAATCAGAGGCATTTGAAATGGGTTGAGTTTTTGCAGAGTTATACATTTGTTTTGAAACATAGGACTGGAAAGTCTAACAGGGTTGCAGATGCTCTAAGTAGAAGCCAACTATTGCTGATAGAAATGCAGATTGAAGTGGTTGGGTTCAAGGAACTCAAGAATTTGTATCCAGAGGATCCTAATTTTGGTGAAGCTTGGAAAGCTTGTAAAGAACCTGTTACTCTAGACAGAATGAAGTGGCTGGATTTCATCATTCAAGATGATATACTATTCAAAGGGAGTTAGTTGTGCATTCCCTGAAGCTCTATGAGGGATAATCTCATCAAGGAGAAGCATAGCGGAGGATTGGGTGGACATTTTGGTCGAGATAAAACTCTTGCTTTAGTTAGTGAAAATTATTATTGGCCATAGTTGCAACAAGATGTCAAGAATTTTGTACAGAGTTGTTGAGTATGTCAGATGGCGAAGGGAGTGAAGAAGAATACAGGGTTGTATCAGCCATTACCTATACCAGAGAAGCCTTGGGAGGATATCAGTATAGACTTTGTTCTTGGTTTGCCAAGGACACAGTGGGGACATGATTCAATTTTGTGGTAGTTGATAGATTTTCAAAGATGGCACATTTTATTCCCTGCAAGAAGACTAATGATGCTATTCATGTAGCAGAATTGTTTTTCAAAGAAGTAGTGAGACTACATGGTTTGTCAAAGACTATAGTTTCAGATAGAGACACTAAGTTCGTTGGATATTTCTGGCATATATTGTGGAAGAAGTTGAAGATAGATTTGAAGTTTAGTTCATCACATCATCCACAGACTGATGGATAGATAGAGGTGGTGAATAAGAGTTTGAGAAATTTGCTGAGATGTTTGGTTGAAGATAAGCCAATAGGATGGGATTTGATTTTATCACAGGCAGAATTTGCATATAATAATTCTATCAATAGGAGCACTGGTAAATCACCATTCCAGATTGTATATGGGAGTAGTCCAAGAAATGCATCTGAATTAAGAAAGATAGATAAAAGAGAAATAAGTAGTGCTGAAGCTGAGGATTTTGTAGAACATTTGAAGAACATCCATGAGGAAGTGAGGAAGCACATTACCAACATGAATGCACAGTATAAGGCTAAGGCAGATGTGAAAAGGAGGCATAAGGAATTTCAGGTTGGAGATGAAGTTATGGTTCATTTGCGGAAGGAGCGGTTTCTGGTTGGTACATATAACAAGTTGAAAATGAAGAAGTTTGGGCCATGTAAGATACTGAAGAAGCATGATTCAGGAAATGCATATGAGGTAGAATTGCCTACTAGGCTGAATATTTCACCAGTGTTTAACATTTTAGATTTGACAGAGTATCATGAAGGAGGTGTTGAAGATGAGGTTGCAGCAGCACAGTGGAGTATTCCAGCAACCAGTTCAGATATCAAGGAGATTGAAGACATACTGGACAGTCGTGTTGGCAGAAGCACAAGGAACAGGACATATGAAGAGTATTTGGTCAAATGGAAAGGATGACCTATTGAAGATTCATCATGGCTAACAAAGGAGGAGGTTAACTGTCTTGGTTTTACTCTGCACACCTGAGTCGTGACAGGGTCACTTCTCAAATTACCCTAGGTGTCTGATGCAGGAGCATCCTGGATGTAAGAGCAATCTTGCATCACCTAAAAATATTTATATTTTTGTATTCAATAAGGGCTATCTTGTGCAGAGCTTCTATTTATGGAAACTTGCTATTTTTTTAGTAAGTTGGTCATAAATTTTAGAATGTTCTGATTTCTACATGTGGAGGTTCATCTTGGTCATATCAGCCTACCAATAAAGTTTCATGGCTAGATCAGGTCTATTTTTGAAGATATTGAATATTTTCGGTATTGGCAGCAGGGTACAGAAACTTTGAACTCAATTTTGAAGACTTTAGAAGCCCCAAATGAGGTCAAAAATTTGGGTGACGGGCACTTGCATGGGTCAAGCCTGTAGAGCACTTTGTGGCATTTCTGAAATGGGGTTATAATAGTCAATCGGGTCAACTGGTGATGACTTATGGTCTCCGGAAGTTGGGTCACCTGAAATGGCAGAAAATAATTTTCCTTCAAAATTTTTGTTCAGGTTTCAAAAGTTATTTTGAGCTGACTTTGATGCAATAAATTGAAAAATAAAATAATTCTAAGTTTGGTCAGCCCTTAGGGCTAAATTTCTGGAACCTTCTCGAGCGGTGGAAAATGCCTATATAAAGAAGGCCCACAGTATTGGCTCACAGTAGTTCTAGGTAGTAGATCTGGGTATTGATTCAAGGCTTTGTCCTATACAATATTGTAAGGGAATGCCCATGTGGCTTTGCATATTATAATTCTGAAAGTTTGTAATTCCACATTTGTGGAGATAATAAGAAGCCAATTTTATGTTCTTGCATATTATTGTTATTATTTCTCTATTTTTGTTATGTGTTTGTGGTATTAAGGGGAGCACCCTTCATCATATATTTAGTATAGTAGACCCGGTCAAGGGTCAGACCCTATCAGGAATCTTTTACAATTAACCCTGTTAGGGGTGAGGATGCACTATCCAAGAGCACACTGCTCAAATGGGCGAGGCTACAACCTTCTTAATAACAGATACACACTATATCTGGATCTTGGTAAACTGTGCTTTAACCTACTATCTAGATTAGTTCCAATGTATAGCACAAATACTTTACTTGGTCACATAGACCTTCTTCTGATGGCTCAACACTTCGCACACTTTGCTCTTCTCTTCACAAACTAAGAACCACACTCTAGCAATCACAAATGACTACCTATAAATATCTTTCCTCTTAATGATATAATCAATTTAGACTGTTAGAACCATCTTGAAATAATTATAGAGAATTCATAACAAACTCCAATAATAATTCAATCAGCTCTACTAAGCATGCAACACATTCTGGGACCTATTCAATAAGCTAATTGTAGACGCACGCAACACACTGTCGGCTCTACCAAAACAATTGGATCTTTCTCCTCAAGTTGAATTACATCATGTGCTCTTAACCA
Organism: Chamaecyparis obtusa; assembly: GCA_027943335.1. NCBI lineage: Eukaryota > Viridiplantae > Streptophyta > Pinopsida > Cupressales > Cupressaceae > Chamaecyparis > Chamaecyparis obtusa. Next base: position 3,059,102 of record BSBK01001154.1, on the reverse strand, counting down.
AAAATTAATAACTCTTCTCCAAGCTCAAATCCAAGGGCACATATGAAAATGATAGGTGCAACTCCTGAACCAATATAATCTCTATCGGCTCTTCTGTACAAACACAGGAAACTGCTACTGGTGAATAGAGACTACATAACTTAACTTCTACTAATCATCAAACTCTGCATCCATGAATGTAACATCACTAATATGTCTTCATCACATATCCAAATGCACAAGGCTCCATGATAACTATACGAACAACCATTCATAGAACACTGTCTATTACTCTATCATGAACACTGCTGACACAAGCTGCTATATAACTATCTGTACTAACATTTAACCTTTGCACCCATGATATCATGTTGATAACATTTTCATGCCACATATACTAAAAGCTTACTGCATAAGTCTTCCATGCATGCTACTTACCATATGTTGTCATCAATGACAAACATACAGTTAGCACTGGCTTGCTGGTAAATCTCCAACACATCTATCAACTACTTGTTCCTCTTCCAATAATCTTGCAAGAAATAAGAGCTCTTCTCCATTTTGTTCACTCGCTAAACCATTCTTCTCGACTAGTCTGAGAGTCATCTTTCTTGACTCTGTCATCAAGATCTCCTACAAGTTTGTTTTTACTACTCTTCCCTAGTTGAACTATAGCTAAGCTCGCCTAGGGAAAGAGAATTTAATTTCCCTACATTCCTACCAAAAAACTAACAAAAAGATAAAGAATATAAAAAGGCTCCATTTGTTCTATGTATAATGTTGAATATCAAAGATCAAATGGAAGCCATTATTCATAGCTTGGTTGTTCCTCAAAATCCAACCAAGTACAAGACTATATTTACATAATCAAAACAAAACTACAAAAATAAGATTGAACACACATAGTAACAAATAATAGGAATTCGGATTAATTTCAACTAGTAATTACACATAGCAAAAAAAAACTCTATGTCTATTCCACTAATTCCACTTTCTAACTCACCCAACCCTACAAATCAAATTTTAGAGGTCTTATATTAGCCTCAAATTTGTATGGTTACAAAAACTACCAACAAAAACTAATTGATTCTTCTATTCTGCATGTATTGGCAAAATGGGCTTATCAGCATATCCTATTCTGATGTTATGATTGGGGTTTAGTCTAACAAATTTATGGCTCCTCTACTAATTGGTCATCCATTGACCTAGCTTTTACTGATGATTCCATCAGGGCTCAGTCTAACTTGAAACTCCTAATGTTGAAAGACCAAGTTGCTCTGATGGTTTTCTCGATGAGACTCCACCCAATGTCCTCATCGACATCCCTTACCTCTATGTTCCCATCGATGATCAAGCTAACACAACATGTACCTCACCACTTGTCAATAACAAATGTTGACCTGACTCAGCCCAATATTACCATCAACCCTCGAGCTGACTCCAAATGCACTTTGCCGCTAGTGTTGGCTAACCTAATGACTATGATTGGTATGTGTTGTGTCGATCAAGATATCAGTCTATGCTATACTGATAGTACAAATTTCAAATACAATTTAAACCATGAGCCTCAGCCTAAGGTAATTTGATACATTTGAGGAATCACTCTTGCAATGCCAAATATGAACCATTGGAAACACCCTATGTACATTCTTCTGCAAATCAAAATTTGGGGGCTAATTAGCTAACCCCTAGGTACTCTTGCACCATACTCCCCCTCTGCAAAAATAAGCTAGGGAATAGTAGCAGACAACAAGGAGAGATCAATATCGAGCTTGGAGAAATTTCTCTCCTCTACCCATGTAGCCTCAGATTTTGGATGGTTCTACCACTGAACAAGCTGGTCCATGTAATTTTTATGTATGGTCTTCTTTTTTACTCTAGAATCCAATATTTTCTCTGCTTAGGGCTTAGCCATAGGGGGTAATGCAACTATGCCAACATCTGATATGATCTCCTAATTATTCTAATCTATTTATGATAGTGGTCCTTTGTATTTAACCAAGTCTTCTATGTTAAACACAAGTGACATTACTAGATCTGAAAGAAACTCAACCTTATAGGCATTAGCCCCATATTTGGCTAGAACTTTACATGGTCCTAGTCTTTTCATTTGCAATTTTTTAGGTACCCCTTTCTGCAACCTAGATTTATTCAAATGAACCATAACATATTCCCCTACTTCAAATTGAACATATCTGCTCATCTCATCCACCTTGGCTTTCAATTTTTGGGTAGCTTCTGTTAGATTTTTCTTGACTTGCTCCTGGATCTCCTTCATGGTTTGAGTGAAATCTTCTACATGACCACTCTTATACTCTATATTTCCTAAATCTTTGAGTTCACACACACCCCTGAGGTGAATTCCATATACTATTTCAAAAGGACTTCTATCAGTTGTCCTATTAACACTATCATTATAAGTATAATCTTCTTGTGGGAGGACTAGATCCCATGTTTGGCCATATTCCTTGGTTAGGCATCTAAGAAAGTTACCTAACACCATGTTAATCACTTCATTTTTCCCATCTATTTGTGGATGGTAAGCTGATACAAAAGACAAATTTGTGCCCAATCTACTCCACAATGTCTTCCAAAAATGTCCCATGAACTTTGCATCCCTATCTGACACAATGCTTAGGGGAAGTCCATGTATATTCACAACCTCTTTAAAAAAGAGATGAGCGATATAGCTTGCATCATGAGTAGTTTTGAAATGGATAAAATGACCCATTTTACTAAACCTATCCACCACCACATAGATGCTATCTAATCTTTTTTTGGTATTGGGAAGTCCCACTATCAAGTCCATACTAATGCACTCCCATTGCCTATTGGGAATGGGTAAAGGCTGGTATAGGCCTACATTACTAGATCCTCCTTTATCCTTCTAGCATATTACACATTTCTCCACATACCTTCTCACATCTCTAGGTTTCTTAGGCCAATAGTAGAACCTTTACACAAGTTCCAATGTCTTATTGGGGCCAAAATGCCCACTAAGACTACCATTGTGATACTCTTAAATGATTTTTTCCCTCATTGACCCCTTAGCTACATGCAATTGGATCTCCTTACAAAAAATATCACTTTGCAATATATATTCTACAAATTAACTATGAAAATGATTCTAAAAATTATAACATACCTTATATGCTTCAGAGAAATCCTCATCATCCTTGTAGAGGTCTTTAAAACTTTCTATGCCAATGCTTTCGAGCTAAACTTCTTGGACTATCTATAATCTCCTACTTAAAGCATTTGGCACCTCATTCATTTTCCCTTTCTTATGCTTTATGGTGAATTTGAAGCTTGAAGATATTACATCCACTCCAAATGCTTATTTCTCAACTTGTCTTGTGTGTTGATGTAGCTTAAGGATTGGTTATCTATAAAAATGATAAATTCCTTAGGTAGGAGATAATGTCTCCACTCCTAAGTGATTGAACCAAGGCATATAATTCTAAATCATAGGCTGATTATTTCTTCTTAGCTTCATTAAGCTTCTCACTAAAGAAATATGTAGGCCTATCCTCCTGACTCAACACTCCACCTACTACTACTCCACTCGCATCACACTCCAAAGTAAAAAACATGTCAAAATGTGGTAATAGGAGAATAGGTTGGGTGGCTATTTTCTAATTCAACTTTTCAAATTCTTGGTCTACCTCATGAGTCCACCTAAATGTGGTTTTCAACCCACCTTTGATAGTGTCCAACACTAGTGCAAACATTCCACTAAAATTCCTAATAAATTTTCTATAAAATTGGGCCAATCCATGGAATCTTCTTACCTTTGTCCCTATGGTTGGTGTAGGCCATTTTAATATGGTTTCAACCTTTCTTGGGTTCATCTTCAAATTTCCTTGAGACACCACAAATCCTAGGTAAACCAACTCTTGCTTGAGGAAGGCACACTTCTCTAAATTGATTGCCAAGTGTTCTTCATGTAGCTTCCTTAAGACTATCTCCAAGTGTGTTAAGTGTTCAACCTTTGTCTTGCTAAAGATGAGCATATCATCTAGATATACCACCACAAATTTACCTATGTAATACTTTAGCCCTTCATTCATCAACCTCATGAAGGTGTCAGGGGCATTATGTTAGCTTGTGGTGACTGATCAGGAAAGTATTGTACACTTTTTTTGAGGCCCACATATTTTCAGCTATTTTTGGGCCAACATATTGTAACTCATTATAACCCTAAAGAGGCAAAATATTGTATAATATGGCTTAGGGTTAGGGATTTCATTATGTGTGATTTTAGTACTTGTGGTGGAATTGAGCTATAATGGATTACGGATTGTGATCAGGTTGTAATCACTGGATAATAATAATATTGGACTCGTTGTTGGTGGACGTAGCCTAGGGATTGGGTGAATGATGTTAAATCTTTGTGTATTGCATTTTCTTCTATGTGGTTTATTGTTTTCTGATATTGGTTATATTTGAATGTAATTTTTATTTCTATCTTGTTAATCCTAACAAGTGGTATTAGAGCGAGGTTGTTTTTCAATTATCCTCTGCAGGAAGATCTCACAGTTTAGTGGGAGTCTCACGGTTGAGTGGAAGCAATGGCAGATGAGGGTAGGCTAAAGGTTGACAATTTTAATGGGCAGAACTTTCAGTTATGGAAAATGTAAATGGAGGACTATCTCTATTAGAAGGATCTATGGCGGTCGTTGGAAGGAAAAGCCAATAAACCAGCAAGCATTTCTAATGAGGATTGGACAATTCTTGATAGAAAGGCTCTTGGTAGTATTCAATTATGTCTAGCACAATCAGTGGCATTCAATATTACACAAGCAATGATGACTGAAGATTTGATGAAAACCCTAGCGAAGTTGTATGAAAAGCCCTCCACTTCAAATAAGGTATTTCTCATGAAGCATTTGTTTAATATGAAAATGGTGGAAGGTGGGTAATTTTCTGATCATTTAAATGAGTTTAATATAGTTACTAGTCAATTAACTTCTATCAATATTATTTTTGATGAAGAAATCAAGGCTCTCTTGATTTTGTGTTCTTTGCCTGAAAGCTGGAATGGCTTGGTAATGGCTGTTAGTAATTTTGTTTCTAGTTCTAATACCCTAAAATATGATAATGTTATTGGTGTTATTCTGAGTGAGGAAATTCATAGGAAAAGCTCAGGTGGATCCACATCAGGTAGTGTCTTAAACACACAAAGAAGGGGTAGAAACAATGAGAGAGGAAACAAATCTAGAAATCATGGGAAATCAAGAGGAAAATCAAAGGGAAAGAGGTCTGAATCCAAAGGGCCAAATGATTGCTGGTACTATGGAAAACTAGGTCATAAGAAGAAAGATTGCTAGTCTGGGAAGAATAAAGAAGGAGAAAAACAAGAAGGTAACAAGGAGGTAAATGTGGTAAGTAATAAATCTAAAGAGGATGCTTTGATTCTTTCTTTAGAAAGTATTGATGATTCATGGGTTTTAGATTCTAGGGCTTCATTTCATGCTACACCCCATAGAGGTTACTTTCTTGATTATGTCTAAGGGGATTTTGGGCTAGTTTATTTGGGAGATAATGAACCTTGTAAGATAGTTGGAAAGGGAAAAATTAAGATTAAGTTGTAGAATGGGAATCATTGGCTACTACAAGAGGTAAGACATGTTCCAAGGTTGAGTAGGAATTTAATTTCAGCAGGGCAACTGCATGATGAGGGTTGCACAATTACTTTTAATGATAGAAATTGGAAGGTTTCAAAAGGTTCCTTAGTAGTAGAAAAAGGTGTGAAAGTAGGCACCTTATATCTTTGTACAGGTCATACTATTCCTTCTACTTTAATTCTTTCAGAAGATAATGAATGTTCAGGAACAGTGACTACAGTTGAGCAGGAAGAACATCAAACTTGTTAGTCCATTTGTTAGAAAGTAAAGATCCCCAAGATAACTAAGAGGTGGGGGGTGAATCAATTATCAGATAATTTAACCATTCAACTGCTTTAAACAATATAATCAATTTACTGATCAACCATAGAAAGATAACCATACACAATTGCACAATAACACAAGATATGTTGACTAGGGAACCTCTTGAAAAGAGTAAACCTGGGTGGGAATGATGCCCACAAAATGATGCACTAATATGAAAGTTCCTTGTTAGAGGATGGACCCTATTAGGAGTCTTATGAAATACATTCAGTACATATAAATCCATGTTAGGAGATTTTGAATCCCTGTTAAAAAATTCTAACCCGATTAAGAGTTTATGGAAGACAGAAGGACCCACTACCCAAATAGCTTCAAGGCAAGATCTCTGAACCCACTATCCAAAAGATCTTAGAATTATTCAATAGAATAATATGAAATATATTACCTCCTTCACACTGTGCCAAAACCGCACTCTCTACTACACAAGATCACAATTCCAGATCTCTATACTCACAAGTCTTCCTTCATCACTGAATTAGATCTTTTCTTCACTTCATGCATATATTCGCATCTTAATCTTCATAGTACATATTACAACAAGGAAACATTCATTCTTATATACCAAACTCAAATAATTACAAATGATTTGGTCCTCAATTACAAAATAATAAATTCTACACGCTACACACAGAATTCACATAAAACTGTCGGCTTTCAGATACTGTAACTTTCTCCAAACATATCTTCAAAGTTTTCACTATGAACCATGTCATCATTAATGAGTCTCCAATATCCCTTTAACTACACAAAATCAGATTCCATCCCAGCTAAGAGATATCCTTCGATTTCTAAAAATCGCTTCACAGAAACACTTTCTAAACACTGCTTTCACAAAAATGCTCATAACTCTCACAAATGAATGAATTTCTTTTTGTGCTGTTAACCATAGTTTAATAACACACCAAAGAACATACCATCAATTGCACAAAATCCAATTTTCAATACAACATGTGCTCAAAACAAAATTCTACCTACTTTCCTGCTAATATCCAGAATATCACTGTGTTGACATCAATGACAATCCAAGTCATGAATGCAACAACTGCTACAGAATGACTGCCAAAATACTTTGCATTCATTCCTAACAATCTCCCCCATTGGCATTGATGGAAATATAGATGAAAAATATCCAATGTTCCAAAAATCCAATACTGCAACATCACTGCAAAATATCAAATTAAATCTTGCTTCATTTTCCTATTCAGCTCTCTCATACAATCCACAATGTTTTTCATGTATATCTCTCTCCCATTGACATCAATGATAGAAATTCCATCACTAAGTCAACAACTTAATGTCAAAAGACACTTTTTAGAAAAATACAATAACAAGAGTCCTCATGACTCAGCTCATAAACTCCCCCATAGAGGAAGTTCCAACATCCAATCCAAAAGAAAGATAGGCCTCATATACCACTGGATGGATGCAATCATCTGCATCAATTCTCAAAAATAGGTTGAGGCATAACCCCAAGCATACCTCTTAGATACACAAATGTATCCTTAGGTAAAGGCTTTGTAAATATATCTGCTATCTGCTCCTTTGTACTTATGTACTCCAATCTTACTTCTTTTTCTGCAACTTTTTCACTTACAACATGATACTTGATCTCAATATGTTTAGTCTTAGAATGTAAAATAGGATTTTTTGACATACTCACTGTACTAGTGTTATTACAATGTATAACAACAAGCTCATCAAACTTTATTCCAATATCCTACAACATCTGCTTCATCCAAATAATTTGATTACAATTATTTGCTGCTGCAACATATTCTGTTTCTACTGTACTTTGTGAAGTACAATTTTGCTTCTTACTTAGCCAAGAGACCATCTTCCTCCAAGAAAAAAGGCTCCACCATTGGTGCTTTTCTTGTCATCAACGTTGCCTCCCCAATCTGCATCAGTATAGGCACATAAAGTAAAATCATCAGAATTCTCATACCATAATCCATAATCCATTGTTCCTTTTAGATATCTCAGTATCCTCTTTATTGCTACATAATGTGATTCTCTAGGTTCTGGTTGAAATCTTGCTACAATCCCAACTAAATGTGCTATATCAGGTCTTGTATGTGTCAAGTACTATAATCCTCCAATCATAGATCTGTATTTTTTCTGCTCAACTGCTAGTGTCTCATCTTTGCTAGATAACTTATGTCCGGTTACTATAGGTGTTCCAACAGGCTTAGAATCTTCCATTCAAAATATTTTCAATAAGTCATTCAAATAATTAGTCTGACTTACAAATATACCTTCCTTGCTTTGTGTTATTTGAAATCCCAAAAAATATTTCATTTCTCCAATCATGCTCATCTCAAATTTAGTCTTCATTTCATTTGCAAATTTGTCACTAGCTTCATCTTCTCCTCCAAAGATAATATCATCAACAAATATAACTATAACCAACAAACCATTCTCAATTTATTTTGTGTATAAGTTACTATTTGCTGTTCCTTTTATAAATCCCAATTTCAATAAATACTTATCCAATCTTGCATACCAGGTTCTAGGTGCTTGCTTTAATCCATATAAAGCTTTCTTTAACTTACATACCATATATCTGTGTGTGTGAAAATTGTACCTAATCTGTAAACACAACACTTTAGTAAAACATTAGAGGTTAGTAAAAATCAAAATCGTGCAAAATTGAAAACTATCTAACCAAGCGATTTACTGCCTTCTAGTAGGTGCGAGATTAATGTTCTCAGATTGTTATCGAGATCAGTGACCTAGATGACACCTAAATGAAAGATTTGAATGCAATTGATCTAGATATGAATTGAATGCAATCAAGCTATTTTTTTGGTATTTTCTATGCAATAATAATGAAAAATTGATATGAATCTATGCTAGTATGGAAATTGATATGCTAAAATGATCTAACAATGATATGAAAAAGAATCTAAATGAATGTAAAACAAACAAATTGATCTCACAATAGCCTTGATTCGCAATAAGCTTTGATTCTCCAAATTCTAATTCTTTAAAATAGTTGTGCAATCCGTAGAGGACTTTGGCAAAGTAAGCTTGCAAAATTATGAGATGCTTGGATGCAAATTTGAGAGATGATTGAGAGATAATTGAGAGATGAGCTGAAGCCTTGATTTTATAGAAATCTAGGGCTTTGGAGGTGCATGGGAAAAAAATCCATAAATCACTCAAATAACTCAGGTTGATTTTTGAGTTATTTTTAAATAAAGGATAATTAACTCACAAAAACATGCAAAAGCTAAGTTTTAACTCAAAATAGAGTTTAGCTTTAATTGATAATTGATAGTTGTCTGCTTTTATGATTGTGCATGTTCTATTTATGAATTAATTTAATAATAAAGTGATTTATGCTCAACTTAACTGATTTTTGAAAATAAAACAATTGATTTATGAGTTAATCAATTATTTAATCAAACTTTTATTAAAAAGTATATTATTAAATAATGACAACTTGCTTTAATTAATTAAATAAAAATTTAATCAATTATTCATAGGATATTGGATTTATTGTCAAAATTAAATAATACAATTAATAATAGATAGAATTAATTTTAATTACATAATTAACTGGCAAGATATTAAATCTAATTAATTAAATATGAAAATATTCAATTAATCAAACTTAGGATAAATGTGATTTATTGTCAAATAATCATTAAATTAAAAATAATTAAGATAATTAGGAATATTGCTAGGAATATTCCCCGATGCAAAATTGAAGATAATCAATTATGATTCGATGATATTTAGATGTGCCTTAGATTAGGACTTTGATATTGATTTCGTTCGAATTGTTGATATAGAAGATTAATGAACTTATAGCCCATTTTTGGGGTATTACATTTTGCCCCTCTTTGAATTACTATGCGAAGCGCAGTGGTTCAAAGAAAGTCTGTGTTTGATAGAGATATGAAACTGATGTTTGAAATTGAGACAGAAGCTGATTGATATTGATTTGATATGGAGATAATAGGTCCTGAATGACCAAAGATAATGTTTACTATAACAGCAAATGAACCTATGATTGTGAAAAAGTGTCAAAATGTCTGATTCCAAACCTTAGGATTGCAAAGAAGTGAGTGACCCGTTCTAGACTCGATTGTCTTAGCAGAACTAGCAGGTATCACATCCAAACCCTTCAGTTGCCGAAGAACCAAGGAAAGAACACTATGATCTGATGGTTGCAGAAACTGATACAATTTACAAGATTAGGAGAATACCAGATTGATATGGATCTTGATGAATCTGATATGCCCCAAGTGATGATAGATTTGCCCCGAGTGATGAAGACTTTTTTGATGAATCAGTAACTAGACGTGATCGTTATCTTGTTTACTAATGAAAGATATTGATTTCCATAAAGATATGATTTCAAATTTGATTACAGACTTTGAATGATGTGCAATACCATGCCCCCTTCGGGATTAAAATTGAAATCTGACAAGAGAAGTCAGTGTTGATAGTTTAGAAGCATGTTAATTGATTGGAGAAGTGGTTATACACGTTCAAGAATGCATTCTGCATCGTTAGAAGGTCCAGATGACCAAGTTTGACTAGGTTTGACCATGAGTTGACCATGGTTGACCAAGTTGAATTTTTGATAGTTTGATGAAAGATAATCAGTTAAGTTGAATTATGGATTTCTGTGATGATCGAAGGTCGAATATGCAAGTAGTGAATAATATAAATGATCTCAGATTTCAATTTTGATCCCAAAAAAAGATTCTACTTGCTATTTCATTGGAGGAACCTTCATGTGAGATTCAATGCTTGTTAGATTTGAAGATGCGAGCGGAGAATTGTTTAAGCATTGAAGTTCGTTTAGCCATTGTGAGATCATGCAACATGCAAAATGCAAAGAGACATGCAAAATGAAATGCAACCTAAGACCTAGGACCTAGTCACTGATCATATGTCGATTTGTTATCATCATTGAACTTTTAGGTAACTGGATAAATCAATACAATGCCCACTAGCTATGAAACCATAGACATATGAATATTGATTTGTATGCGCAAGAATCAATACAACACCCACTGGTCAACAACCATGGATATATGAATATTGATTTTATTTTTGGAATGTCGGATTAGATATAAGCACCAAGGCATAAATGTCAGGATGACCTGAATATCATGTCCATTTTGATATAGAAATTTGTATAAGCATCAAAACATGAATGTCGTGATGACCTGAATACGCCTTGCATGACAAACACATCAAACAACCAAGAGATCATTCTAAATCTAGTGTGAATTACCCGTAGTGACCCTTTATCATTCACATCCTTAGGCAAGATTGCGTTTCACAGTAGGAGAAAGAACTTACTCAAAAAGACAATAGTGAGATCAAATGTCCTTGAATTTTTTGGGTATCAATGGTTGAGGTACGCATGGCCATCCAATTTGAGATAGAGGCTCTTACAGTCAGACACCATTTCAATCCAAAATTTCCAAAGATGTTAGATTTTCACATACAAGCAGAAGACAAAGAAAATATTATGCCCCCAGTCATCACTCTCTAAATCCTGTAAAGGACATCATCGAAGGGCTCGAAGGGACACAATATGCAAAAATCTCAATGTGAATTAGTAAGCATACAAGGAGATAAAAGCATGTAAAAAGCATAGATTGTTTTCAGTTGAGTTTGATGTTTGATGTTGGTGTTGTAGAGGCAAAATCCTTTCTAGAGATGGGACTGACTGACTGATCCAGATATAGCTTCAAAGGACTCTGACTGGATATGATACATCTAAGATACATGGGAGACCATAGGATACAGATGCTTGAGTTGATTGGTGTACAGACCGACTTACTGAAAACTGGAAATGTTGAAACAAACCGGGAGATATGTACAAACTAAAGCAAGACTGAAAGCTGGGAAAGACCAAGATTGTGCTGATAGATGGAGCGTTTTGAACAAGTGGCACCCGTTTGCCAAGTTTTCACCATCTTGGTAGAGATTCTATTTTTGCTACCAAGGCACCTATTTCCAGGTTCTCACCAAGGCACTTTTTCTTTTTTTCCATTTTTTTGTACTTTTCATTTTTTCAATTTTTTTGTACTTTTGATATTTTTTTTATTTTTTTGAATTTTTGATATTTTTTTATTTTTTTGTGAATCATCAAGGTGCCTATTGCTAGGTTTTCACCAAGATGTTTATTTTTTTCAAGACTTTTTCTGATTTTTAGGATTTTTTCAGGATATTTAACCATAGACTGAATGCCTTAAGCGTAGAATTTCTTCAGATGGAGAACGTTGATTGGTTCTCAAAGCTATTCTCCTTTAGTCATTGAGAGTTGATAGGCACCAAAGCCAAAAGTAACAGTGATTACAAAGGGACCCAGCCAGTTGGGTTTGAACTTCCCCTTGCGTTCTCGATGGGATTGATTTTTAGGATTTTCTCTCAAGACTAGATCACCAACCTGAAATTCTCTGTGTCTGCCTTTCTTGTTGTAGCCTCTAGACATTCTCTTCTGATATACTCTGAGATGATCATACACTACTTGTCTATGCTCATCTAGTAGTTCCAGTTCTTGTAACCTAGACGCTCTATAGTCATCATCAGTTACGAGACCATGCATTCTAATTCTGAGTAATGGGATTTCAACCTCAATAGGTAGTACCACTTCAGACCCATAAACTAAAGCAAAAGGTGTAGCCCCTATGGGAGTTATAATACTTGATCTAATACTTGTTTTGATACTTGTTCTGATACTGGTTCTGATACATATTCTGATACTTGTTCTGATATTTTTTTTGATACTGGTTCTGATATTGGTTCTAATACTAGTTATGATACTAGTTCTGATACTTGTTCTGATACTTGGGATACTTGATAGCATCTTTTTACATTGCAAAATCTCAAGCAAGATCATATCGTGTGGTCCCAATGTCTAGCAAGGTGGAGAACAAGAGGGATTAGCAAGCTAGTGGAAGAGATGGAAGACAAGAGAATGAAAGCTAATGAAGGGAAGAAATCCTCAAGGGAAATCTCCAAGAATACTCAAGCTACGGAAAAATTGTCATGTAAAGTGCATTTGAACAACAATGAAAGGCTAGCATAGGATAAATCACAAAAGTGTAATGCCAAAGAAGGAAAAGATGTAGTCCAAAAGAGTAGAGATGTCAAGAGGCTTCATAGCACTTTGTTTTACTCTCTCTTCTATTCTTTTTTTTATTAGATCAAGACCAAAGGGGAAAAGGATAGTGATAGGTGAAAATGAATAGAGGAAGATAGATATGAAGGCTAAATAGGAAGGGAATGAAAGCAAGATCATCATAAGATAGCTCACAAGATAGCCAAATGTTCGTGTATAGATCAACCTTGTCAAGATCAAAGACAGAAGATGAAATAGATGAAATATGTAGAAGAACTATGCATGATGCCTGATTGCCAAGTTTTCATCATGGTACTTATCCAAGGTGCCACAAGGGAGTGGTTTTCACCATAGGATGAATTTATTTCTCTATACTTTTGCTACCAAGGCACCTGTTTCCAGGTTTCCACCAAGGCACATTTTTAATTTTTTTTTATTTTTCATTTCTTTTTGAATTTTTGGAAGAAGGCAAGCTTTTTAGATAATGCTCCTTGAAAGGATAAACCATGATATACCAAGGATTCAAATGATATGCTCAAAGATGATGACAGGGAAAGGGAGATGAAAGAGAAAAATGGAGGATAAGGTTTTATGTAAAGCGAGTGAGGTTGGAAGATAGGAGGAATAGGCAAATGAGGAAAAATGATAGAAGGTAGAAGGATAATGCATGGAAGGATTGTGAAAGGGTAGATGGAAAGGAAGGCAAGCTCAACATCAACACATACTTTGAAGGGTGGTGAGAGGATGGAGGAATCATGAATGAAGGAATACGTGAAGGAATATGGTGAATGGATAGCAGAGGTTGTGGTTTAGGCGCATGGAATGGAAGAATGTTTTTGGAAGGAGATGAAGTGGAAGTCTTTGGAAGTTTGAATATCAACTTCACTTTTTGCTCAACACCAGACTTTTTAAAAAGAGACTTTGGAATCCATATAGAGAGAATATCTTCAATGATGGATTTTAGAACCCATACTTGTCTTGTAATTTTTTTCTTAGATATCTCTTTTGACTTTATGCCTCCATGTCGATTAGAGGAGACATGGGGATCTCTTTTTGATGGATTCTTGTATTGCTTCTTTTTCTTGTATTGAGCATTCAAGTTACTTCCAAAAGACTTGGGACTTGTGAAATAAGGAGGATATGACTACTTTAAATGGGTGGGTGGATGAAAAGGATTCAAGGGTATGCATCTATGTTGATCTTGAGGAAAGATGGGAGATGGAGGGATGTAAGGACCCAAGATGGATGGTGAATTATGAATGTTAGGAGGGGAAAGTGAAGGGACATAAGGACCCAAGATGGAAGGAAGACATGAAGCCCTTAGTATTGGTGTAAGAGGTCTGAGGATGGAAGTGGAAGACGTAAAAGGATAATCAATAAGTTCATTAGCATCTATATGACAACCAAAGATATTAACATCTTTAGAGTGAGCATTAGGATTTTCAATAGAATCATGGATATCTTGAATATGAGCACCTTCTTTGATAGGATTGTTCAAAGCTTGCAAAGACTTAGGAAGAGTAGAAAGTGGAAGTGAACATGGAGTGGTAGAATAAGAAGATGGAAGACTTTGATCTTGACAAGGATCTTTGGATAGCATAAGCGCATAATTTTTCTCTTGATTTTTAATAGGCTTAACAACACCATTTTTATCAACCTTAATGGAAGTATCATCTTTGGAAAGTGCAAGTGTAGTAAGGTCATTTTGATTGTCAATAAGCTCAATGGTGTAAGTAGTAGCTTGATCTTGCTAAGCAGAAGACTTAAGACATGGTGGAATGCATGAAAAAGGGTGTACAGGATCAAAAGAACTATGAAGCGGATAAGAGACATCAAGAAAAGGAGTGGATGACATGGAGGGTTCTTGATCTTGATCTTTCTTTATGTTCTTTTCTTTATCATTTTTAGAGTCCTCTTGACATGGAGCCACTTCTAAGGACAAGGAAGCATGTTGGGATTGTATGGATGACTTTGGAAGAGATGGTGGAGGACTAGCTGAAGTAGGGATTATAGCATATGAAGGCTTAGGCTCTTTAGGTTGATCATTATTGAAAGTATTTGCAGCCAAGTGAAGGTTAGCTTGAGTTTTTTTAAGAGGTAGCCCTGGAGGATAACTATAGGGAACCGCATGAAAAGTATCAGGGCTTGTGTCGGATGAAGGTTCTGTGAAAGATTTGAAAGACTCAGAAGCTTTAGGAAATGTATGGGTATTGGAGGAAGTAGGGGATGGAAGGGAACCATCACAAGACAAAGGTCCAACATTAACATGATCTTTCTTGAGAGTGTAATTTTTATTTTCAGCAGGAGAGTCCTTAGAGGAGAGATCCTTGTAGTATTGATGCTTCAAGCTAGCACGATGCATTTTATAGTCCTTAGTAGTAGTAGATGGATCATAATCAAGGTATTGTCCACAAAAGCCATCAAAATCTCTTTCAAAATTAGAATCATATGGATCACCATCGCGATCTATCCAATGTGACGGCCCATTTGTAGTAAGTAGGAACGAATGATGAGGAGGATTCTTAGGAACAAAGGTGTCATAGGTATCATTACATTGTCTGTCGTCATAGTCATCATAGTCTCCAAAGCTGGATGTGTCACTCTCTGTGGAAGAGGTATCATAAGGGTTATCACATTGCTCAAATTTTGTCCGAACGCATGGTGACATGTACAAGTCTTTATCAAATGGAAAAGAGCATAGAGTTTCCATGGAGAACTCTTTGTGTTCCTTTTCTTTCTCAAGTTTTTCAAGCTGGACTTGCATAGCTTGCAGTTGCTTCATCATAGCGGTGATCAAAATTTCTTCTTCATGTGTACTGATTCTTTGAGACATCTGTACTGATTCTCAATGGCTACTGCTATGTTCTTGACATAGTGACTCGTTTGATAGATTCTGGAAATAGGCTATAAAAGATAAATATCTAGCAATTCTGACAATTTTTTGACAACTTTCAAAAATTTCCCAAACGACACTCTGTAGACTCATACGACAGTGGATAGGCTATGAAACGATAGTTGAAAAGCTCATACGACAGTTGCAAGATTTTGACTTTGAGAATTTGCTGGCATGAAAACTCGTACGACACTAGATTGGTGATCATACGACAGTTGGGTAGCAATGAAATGACAATTGACAATATCATACGACAGTTGCAAGATTTTGACTTTGAGAATTTGCTGGCATGGAAACTCGTACGACACTGGGTACTCAATCATACGACAGATGGGTTGTAATGAAACGACACTTGATAGAAACTCGTATGACTTTCTGACTTCCTGAGATGACTTTTGACTCCAGAAAAGAATTTTACTTTAGATTTTGCAAATTTTGAGTTTTCAAATTTGAATTGTTTGCAGATTTCAATGTCCAAATTTGAGGATTGTAACAGATTTGTTCATTTTCAATAACCAGATAGATAAACAAGCATGCAAAATAGCAAGCAAGTGATTTCAAGCATGTCTGAAAATAATGAACAAGGGCAAAAGCAACCTTGTGCATGAACAATCAAGTGACTAATTCATTCTAATCCTCATAAGCACTAATTGTGTATGTTCCAAAATGTTTTGCAATAACACACATATACCCTATAAAATGAAAATTTGGCCTCGCTAGGGTTTTTAGTAATGATTTGACTCTGCAACTTTTATGATCCAAAGGGGTGAACTCCAATCCCAGCGCACCAGGGTTTTGACATAGTCTGAGAACTTAATCTTCAGGAGCTGCTAGGGAGATCTGACAACCCAACAATGAACCATACCCATGGAGATTTCTTCCACAAGGACATTTATATAGCGGCTGTCACTACCATGGCAAAAATGGCTATGACCGCTTGAGGTTCCGTCAATGCAGTTTGCCCTATGAAGGGATTGTCTGCTACGGTTAACCCTCTCTAAAGGTGACTCACAATAGTATACCACAAGGGGACTTGGCTCCAGATCCAAGATTTTTGACACCTTTTCACTTTTAACCCAAACAAAGCAAGCAGATTAATCCGACATGCTAAGACAAAGTTTTGCTTCACCAAGGTCTATGATATCAACCCCACGTGATCTATCAACCCCTCTGGAGAGAGAATGTATCAATCAATAAGGGAAGATGCACTAACCAATTTTGATTCACCAAAGCTCATGATGTCTACCCCACATGATCTATCAACCTCTCTTGGGAGAGAATGTATTGATCAATAAGAGAAGATGCACTAACCAAGTTGAATGTGAAACACACTAAGTATCCTCCCTACCTACAAGGATTCTATCATCAAGAAAGATTTCATTGGGTATCCAATCTCTCAAGAATCATGAATAGTGTTCATAGGGCCTAATTACTATGTGAGCACAGATGTATGTTCCCGAAAGCAAATCTACCAAAAGTACCCAAAAAGTAGAAAGAGGAACACTTAACGCTTAAAGAGAATATGAGATGAGTCCACAAGGTGGAACACTTAACACCTCACACAAGCTAAAAATGAGTCCCCAACTTAGAAAACAAGTGAGTTCCTAAAAGCACAAAAGGGTTGCCAAGTGGAACACTTAATGCTTCTATCCTGTTGACCCCTCCCCTTTATGGTGCTGAGATTGCAACCATGGGGCAAAAATGAGGGGCCGGTGCATTAGTGAGTCCAATAACCTAAGATACCAATCAAGATCAATCACAAGTATTCTAAGACTACTTAATGAATCCTTAAGGGGTCACAACCTAGTATCAATTATGCAAGTGTGTATAAATAGATCAAAAGCATGAAAAGATGCACACAAACTTGACACATAAGAGATTTATTTTAAGTCCAAATTGAAATGTCATTAGATGAAGGAGAATACCTGGGATCCTTGCAACGCGCTTAGTAGATTTTACCTGATTTTTAGCAATTTTTGTTGAGCTTTACTATGCAAGCAAGCTACGAACTCTCCAACAAGCAAACAAGCAAACAAGATATGCAAGGTATATTCAACTTATGAAAACCCTAGGGTTTGATCTAAAAATCAATTGTTAGGAGCAATAATAACCATAAATTAATCCAAATGACAACTCATATCATGCATTGAATCATATGAGAAATAAGTGTATACCCATCACAAAATTTTAATTTTTTTGCACTGCATTTGACCTAGTCAACAAGATCTAATTTTTTTGATATGATTTTGGCCATAAAAATAGAAATTCAGAATAGAGACCCCTACTAAAAAATAGAGATCTTTCCAAAAATGCAAAAATTTTAGAAAAATCTCTTCATTTGTGCCCTAGAGACCCATTTTATCAAAATAGACCAGTGTTTGTAAATTGACTATTTGAGCTATTATCTCATGTCCAAATTTAAAACAAAAAGAATCGACCCCATGTATAATTTAAAGAGATTTCTAAAAATATAAAAATTTTCAAAAAATATGATGATTTGCATTAGATATTAATTTTTTCCATAATTTCAAGAAAAAATTATTAAAAATTCAAAACATCTCAGAAAATTCTAAATTTTTTACTATAGCTTCCTTGATATGTTACCAATTTGTCAAAAACATTTCAGACTAAAATACCTAGCCATTTGGGAGATAAAATTAAATCTTTGAAACTTTGGGGTTTTAGCTCCCAAAAAAAATCAAAACCGGCATGCAAAGGTGGGTTGCCCCACGGTGGATGCCAGAAATGTGTGTGTGAAAATTGTACCTGATCTGTAAATACAACACTTCAGTAAAACATTAGAGGTTAGTAAAAATCAAAATCGTGCAAAATTGAAAACTATCTAACCAAGTGATTTACTGCCTTCTAGTAGGTGTGAGATTAATGTTCTCAGATTGTTATCGAGATCAGTGACCTAGACGACACCTAAATGAAGGATTTGAATGCAATTGATCTAGATATGAATTGAATGCAATCAAGCTATTTTTTTGGTATTTTCTATGCAATAATAATGAAAAACTGAAATGAATCTATGCTAGTATGGAAATTGATATGCTAAAATGATCTAACAATGATATGAAAAAGAATCTAAATGAATGTAAAACAAACAAATTGATCTCACAATAGCCTTGATTCACAATAAGCTTTGATTCTCCAAATTCTAATTTTTCAAAATAGTTATGCAATTCGTAGACGACTTTGGCAAAGTAAGCTTGCAAAATTATGAGATGCTTGGATGCAAATTTGAGAGATGATTGAGAGATGATTGAAAGATGAGCTGAAGCCTTGATTTTATAGAAATCCAGGGCTTTGGAGGTGCATGGGAAAAAAATCCATAAATCACTCAAATAACTCAAGTTGATTTTTGAGTTATTTTTAAATAAAGGATAATTAACTCACAAAAACATGCAAAAGCTAAGTTTTAACTCAAAATAGAGTTTAGCTTTAATTGATAATTGATAGTTGTCTGCTTTTATGATTGTGCATGTTCTATTTATGAATTAATTTAATAATAAAGTGATTTATGCTCAACTTAACTGATTTTTGAAAATAAAACAATTGATTTATGAGTTAATCAATTATTTAATCAAACTTTTATTAAAAACTATATTATTAAATAATGACAACTTGCTTTAATTAATTAAATAAGAATTTAATCAATTATTCATAGGATATTGGATTTATTGTCAAAATTAAATAATACAATTAATAATAGATAGAATTAATTTTAATTACATAATTAATTGGCAAGATATTAAATCTAATTAATTAAATATGAAAATATTCAATTAATCAAACTTAGGATAAATGTGATTTATTGTCAAATAATCATTAAATTAAAGATAATTAAGATAATTAGGAATATTGCTAGGAATATTCCTCGATGCAAAATTTAAGATAATCAATTATGATTCGATGATATTTAGATGTGCCTTAGATTAGGAATTTGATGTCGATTTCATTCGAATTGTTGATATAGAAGATTAATGAACTTATAGCCCATTTTTGGGGTATTACAATATCCTTCTTGTGTCAAAGGAAAACCTTCAGGCTACTCAATGTAGACTTCTTCGAATTCACCATTTAAAAATGTTGACTTCACATCCATCTGATACACTCTGAATTTCTTGTAAGCTACATATGCTAAAAACATTCTCACTGCTTCAATTCTAGCCACAGGTGCAAAAGTTTCTTCATAGTCAATTCCTTCTTGTTGTGAATATCCTTTACATACCAATCTTGCTTTGTTTCTTATCACTTCTCCTTGTTCATTCATCTTGTTTCTGAATACCCACTTTGTTTCAATCACATTCTTGTCTTCAGGTCTAGGGACCAATTCCCATGTCTTGTTTTTTTCAATCTACTCTAGTTCTTCTTTTATAGCAATAATCCAATGTTCATCTTCACAAGCTTCATTAGTAGTCTTAGGTTCAATTTGAGAAATCAAACATAAATGTACCTTATTTTGAGTCAAAACTCCTCTATCTAAACTTCCAATAACTTGCTCAACAAGGTGATGTCTTGAAGTATACCTGTTAGGTGTCATAGTTACTGATCTTGTTCCAATTGTAGATTCTTCTCTGCTTTCTTCTCTATTTTCTTCTTTGTTTTCTTCTCTATTTTCTTCAGTATGACTTTCAGTCAGCAAATCATAGTTAGTTTCAAAAAATAATTCTGCATTTTCAATGTTAGGCTGAGGTTGTGCTTCTCCATCAAATTCATAATCAAGCATTCTTTCCTGAATTTTAAACTTCTCATCAACTTTTACATTTGCACTTTCAACAATAGTCTTAGTTCTTTTGTTATAACATCTATATGCTTTTCTTTTTAAAGAATATCTAAGAAATATTCCTTCATCACTTCTAGGATCAAACTTTCCTATATCATCATCTCTCTTTATATAACATTTACTTCCAAAAATTCTAAAATACTTAACTGAGGGTGTATGTCCAAACCATAATTCATAAGGTGTCTTTGTGTATCTGCTCTAATTTGTACTTTGTTCATAGTGTATATTGTTGTGTTCACTGCTTCTCTCCAAAAAGTCTTAGCCAAATCATTTTCAAACAACATAGCTCTTGTTGCTTCAGTTATTGACCTGTTCCTTCTTTCTGCAATACCATTTTATTCTGGTGTTCTAGGGGCTGAAAGTTGTCTCTTAATACCATTCATTTCACAAAAGGTGTTAAACTCTCTAGATGTAAATTCACCACCTCTATCAGATCTTAGACACTTAATCTTCATTCCAGATTCATTCTCAATTTTGCTTTTCATGATCTTAAATTTATCAAATGCTTCAGATTTTTCTTTCAAAAATGCAATCCACATCATTCTTGTAAAATCATCAACAAGAATCATAAAATACCTTTCTCCATAGAATCCTCTAGTCCTAGTAGGACCACTCAAGTCTGTATGAACAATCTCCAGCTTCTCTGTCGATGTGAATTTCTTGTTAGGAAATGAACTCCTTTTCTTCTTTGCCATCATACATTCTTTGCAAATCATGTTAGTAGGTTTCATAATTCTAGGTAAATCTCTTACCGCAAGTGTAGTGCTCACCTTGACAATATTATCAAAGTTTATATGACAAAACCTTTTATGCCATAACCAACTATCATCAATCCTAGTTATCAAACATGTCATCTCAGTAGGATTCAACTGAAATACATTACCTCTGGTTCTGGATCCTTTTCCGATCAGATTTCCATCTTTATCTTTTATCACACAAGTTTTCTCAAAAAACCAAACTTGATAACCCTTATCAGCCAATTGTCCAACGCATAGTAGATTATGTCTCAGTCCATCAACAAAGTAAACATCATCAATGTTAGTCTTTCCATCAAGAGTAATAGATCCTATACCCTTAATCAAACAAGGTGCATTGTTACCAACCCTAACAATTCCTCCATCATAATTATCTAACTTAACAAGCTTTCTTTTATCTCCAGTCATATGATGTGAACAACCACTGTCTATAATCCAATCAAATTTCTTTTCAACTTGTGAAACTAATGCTTTTTCTTCCCTTTTATCAGATTCAGAACTTTCTTCTTTAATTGCTACAAATCCTATTTCCTCAAAGTTATCATTATCACTATCACTTAAATGTTTTTCAATTCCTGCTTCAAGATCTTCATCATTTGCATAATAACATTCTTTAGATCTCCTAGGTTTAAAGTTGCTTCTATACTTCTTAACTCTTTTAGGACATTTAGATGCAAAATGACCATATTCTTGACAAGTCCAACATTTAAAGATTTTCTTACCATCTGGTCCTCTTTTTACAAGTAATGCAATACCTTTTTCAATCTTTTTATCTTCCTCAGATCTGCTACTGCTGGCATAATCTCCATTCACACTAGTACTTCTTGTAGGTCTAATGTTAAGAGCACTGAATGTTGTTTCCATTCTAGGTAGCTCTCCTGATAATCTCAAGTTCATCTCTGCTATTTCTAATCTTCCAAGAAGAGTCTCTCTTGAAAAGTTTGATGTACAAGGTATCACTTGTTCAATCATCTGTGTTGTCTGCTTGAATACTGGTGTCAAAGTTCTCAGAATTTTCCATATCACTTCATTCTTTGTCTTATCACCTCCACAAGACTTTATTCCTGTTACAATCTCAGACATCCTACCAATATAGCTTCTAATAGATTCATCTTCCATCATTCTAATATCTTCAAATGCACAAATCCAATTATGTAATCTAGCCTTCTTTGCATGTTCATCACCTTCAAAAGTAGAATGTAAAGGTTTCCAAATTGCATGAGATGTTTTCAAACATCTTACCTGACTATATTCATTCTCTGGTAGTGCTGACAAAAGTGCTTCTCTTGCAAGTATGTTACACATGAATAGATCTAGTTCATCTTTAGTTCCTGCCTCTAGATTGTCTTCCTCAATGATAGTCTTCTCATTCTTTGTAATCAACCAATAACTTGGTCCTAAACACAATAGATGTGTCTTCATCTTTTCTTTCCAGCTATCAAAATTTACTCCATCAAACTTAGGGCTTTCTTTTCTGAAATTCACCATGGATCTCCTTAAGTTGTTAAACTTTTCTTTCAAGGACCTGCTGCTCTGATACCAATTGTTAGAAAGTAAAGATCCCCAAGATAACTGAGAGGGGGGGGTGAATCAGTTATTAGATAATTTAACCATTCAACTGCTTTAAACAATATAATCAATTTACTGATCAACCATAGAAAGATAACCATACACAATTGCACAATAACACAAGATATGTTGACTAGGGAGCCTCTTGAAAAGAGTAAACTCCGGTGGGAATGATGCCCACAAAATGATGCACTAATATGAAATTTCCTTGTTAGAGAATGGACCCTGTTAGGAGTCTTATGAAATACATTTAGTACATATAAATCCCTATTAGGATATTTTGAATCCCTATTAAAAGATTCTAACCCGGTTAAGAGTTTATGGAAGATAGAAGGACCCACTGCCCAAACAGCTTCAAGGCAAGATCTTTGAACCCACTGTCCAAAAGATCTTAGAATTATTCAATAGAATAATATGAAATATATTACCTCCTTCACACTGTGCCAAAACCGCACTCTCTTCTACACAAGATCACAATTCCAGATCTCTATACTCACAAGTCTTCCTTCATCACTGAATTAGCTCTTTTCTTCACTTCATGCATATATTCACATCTTAATCTTCATAGTACATATTACAACAAGGAAAAAATTCCTTCTTATATACCAAACTCAAATAATTACAAATGAGTTGGTCCTCAATTACAAAATAAAAAATTCTACATGCTACACATAGAATTCACATAAAACTATTAGCTTCCAGATACTGTAACTTTCTCCAAACATATCTTCAAAGTTTGCACTATGAACCATGTCATCATTAATGAGTCTCCAACATCCCCTTAACTGCACAAAATTAGATTCCATCCCAGCTAAGAGATATCCTCCGATTTTGGAAAATCGCTTCACAGAAACACTGTCTAAACACTGCTTTCACCAAAATGCTCATAACTCTCACAAATGAATGAATTTATTTTTGTGCTATTAACCATAGGTTAATAACACATCAAAGAACACACCATCAACTACGCAAAATCCAATCTACAATACAACATGTGTGCAAAACAAAATTGTACCTACTTTCTTGCTAATATCTAGAATATCACTGTGTTGACATCAATGACAATCCAAGTCATAAATGCAACAACAACTGCTATAGAATGACTGCCAAAATACTTTGCATTCATTTCTAACACCATTTTCCTGTCAATGCAAAATCTTGTGAAAATGGCCTTTTCTCTACAATTCTTGAAGATGTCTTGCCCTGCTGCAAGCTTGTTTTAATGTGTGATGAAAATCCATAGTGTTTCATGGTTTGAGCTCTTAGCCCTGTGTTCTTCATTGTGTCACCAAGCTCTAGTAAAAATTGCACATGTTGAATCGCAAAACCCAAGGAGATATTCAAGTTTTAATGTCTGCAGGAAAGAAATTTTAGAATCTGCCACAGTGTCAAAAACCCACAGTGTGTTTGAAAATCCATGATGTTTTCGGTCTGTGTGAAAACCCTCATTGTTTTCAACCTTGTGCCTTCCAGCTTTTGTGCGCTTATTTTTTGGTGTTAGAAACCTTGTGTATTTTTTATCTTTTCCGTCGAAAACCCTGTGTGTTTTCGACCTCATAGTTTCCTGTTTGTTGGCATTCCCTAACTGTGCAAGTGTGATGGATGGTGGGCCTGGGTCTTCAAAGGTTTCAAAATGATTGGTTGTCGAATGATCACATGTCAAATTTTTCTGATATGTGACCATGCGATCGGTTACTTCTTGCCCATGGGGCCAGTTGGTGGAAAGGGTGTGGTCCTGCTGGCAGTCATGTGGTGGCCTTTGGTTGGCTGTCACATAATCGCATAGCCCAATTTTTGGCTATGCGATCATGTGACTAGTTGACATGTGTCTGCGGTGGTGAGTTGGATGTTGTCAGTGGGACCGATCTTCTTGGCATTCAGGTAGATTAAAGTTTGGTTTAATCTTGTGGCTGTCGTTATATTGTTAATCAAACATGCTCAACCTTTAATGCAGCAGTATAGCGACAGCCGTTGATTCTCATAAGGGAGGTAGGTGGGTCCATTGACACGTATGCATAGTTGGTGCTATTTGATTCATCCATGTATTTTCACAGTGGCTTTTTGTCAATGGGACCTAGTTTCTGGATGTGTCAGTGGGTCTTGATCCTATCAGTTAATCGATGAATGGCGTATAATCTCATCGAGTGTGTCAGAGGCTTAAGATCTTGTGACTGCCATTGATTTTTTATATTGTCAGAGGGTTTTCAAGGTAGGGAGAAGATTCTTGATCCGATGGTGGGTGTGAAATCTGATAGAATCTTGGAAGTCTTAAGATCTTGAGACGGCCGTAGATCTTCCTGTGTGCGCTCAGTTGAATTTATTAGTGTTTGGTGGTTGTGATAAAATGTTTAGTGGCCTGACAAATTTTCTTCTTGTTCGTTGGTTCACGTAATGTTTTGGCGATGCCCTAGTTTATTTGGTGATTCAGCGAATAGTGGTCGTGTGATCACTAAGTTTTTTAGTGATGGTGGAAAGTATTCCACGAACTGGCGAAAGTTCTTTAGTTGCCAGTTCGCCAGATAAACTGGGGCCACTTGCTCGGTGATGTGCTCAGTTCTAATTGGTCGGCGGGGTGACGAGCTGGATGTTGTCAGTGGGGTTGCAATTTTCAAAGGATGTGGAGCATTTGCAAGTCTGTGAAGATCGTGTGGTTGTCGCTATACCGCTGAGGTGAGATGCTCAACTTTTAGCATCACGGTGTAATGATGATCGTCAATTTTGTTTAAAGAAATATAAAATGCACCGGCCCGAGAAAAGTAAACAAATCGAACGGTGGTGATATAAAGTTAATCTTAGTTCAAATGTTGACCATTGATAGATTGCTAGCACCCTGAGGATGACCGTTATGTTTCAAATTCAAACTTCTGAGTGGGTCTGTGATCGACTGTTCCACGGTTAAGAGATTGTGGTCACATGATCGCAAGGGTTAGTTTGGTGCCTTGCGATCATGTGACCAAGCATAAGATGAAACCCATTTTCCTGTGGCAGTTAAGTTGATGACCACGTGATTGCATGACTAAGGGAAAATAGTTAAGGAACATAAAGCCTACGAAATGCATGGTGACCATTGAAATTCAAATTTGATTTTCCTGAGAAGTTCCAGCGATAGAAGGACTAGTTTTTATTACTTATTTGGCCAGATTTGATTTGGTTGGTGGCACCAATGGTTGCAGAATGGTCTAGTGAATTGGGTGGTTGCCTGTGGGATCTGTACCATGTAAGGAATGAACAAGGAATGGCTCAAGGTGTGTTGCAAGGTGGTTGTTTTGACTTGTTCTCTTGGCAGATTTGTGATCTTCTGTACACTGTTCTAAGAATTATCATAATTGGAGATCATCTTTGATCTGTTTCTCTGAGATTGCTTGGTTTCCTGCCCCTGTAATAAATTTTGATATAATTTTTGGTTGGTTGGGTAGCTGAAACCCTAACCCTTACCCTAGCTATCCGAAGCTTGTTACATCCTAACCTGTTTACGATTCCAAGGCAGCTAGAGTATAAATGGTTGAAGTTTTGACTTTGTAAGGGTTCCATTCTGTTTGGTTCTTGTGGGAATTAGTAAACTTTGTCGCATTGTAGGAGGCTGAATAGAATTTCTTTGCATCTTTTGCAGGTTATTGAAGTGGTTGCCTCATCTCTGGTATAGACATGTACATGATTCATCATACTTAATATAATTGTTTCAAGCTTTCAAGTCTCTCCTTGGTGTTAGTCTTATGAGTTTTGGATTTTCTGGTCCATTGCATAGGGTTACCTTTGCATATGTTCTAGTCTTTAGTTCTTGATCTAGGATCAAGTGAAAAATACTTTGGATAGGGCATAGATTCATTAGATTTGTCTACAGAAGGATCTTATAAGTAGTGGATGGACTGGAATAGTTGTATTTATGGCTTTGAGTCTTTGACAGTAGTTGGTTCATGTTCTATATTTGTTTTTGAGTGCTGCCCAGTGGATAATGGCACTGATCAAGGACTAGTATATTCAGTTGAGTCCAATGCTTGATGGTTTTTGGCTATTTCCTGCATCTTTGAATAGCAGCTCCATTTCAAGTCTTTTTCATTATTTTGTTGATAGTAGTAATACCCTTCACAAGGCCATTTTATACCCAATAGAAATTGAGATTCAATGAATGTCTGGTTAACATTTAGTAGTCTCTTGCTATCATCTACTTTGTTTAATCCAGTCCAAAGTCCTAAAATGCCATAAGTTACTCGATTAGGTGCACCTGCCATGGTTTTGCAGAGCCAGAAGTGAAGAGGGCAGTCTTGTCCCTATAGTTGGTCTAGTTGTCTTGCAGAGCTTTCACACTTGGAGCTAACCACTCCTAACATCAGTCTCAAGGCATATTGGCAACCCTAGGTGGTGTAAGCATTTTTGAACACCAACAAAACTGTTGTTGTAGATTCTAACATAGCATTGTGGTACAACATACTCAGGCACATGAGTGAAAAAGGTATGAAATTACTTCATTCAAGGAAAGTTTTACCTAGTCTGAAATGTGTTAATATGGATTTCTGTGAGAGTTGTGTGTATGGAAAACAAAAGAGAGTTAGTTTTGTGAAGAGTGGGAATGAAAGAAAAATGAGAGATTAGAACTTGTGCATACAGATGTATGGGGACCAGCTCAGGTATCTTCCCTTGGTGACTCTCTGTATTATGTTACATTTATAGATGATGCAACAAGAAAAGTATGGATTTATTTCCTTAGATAGAAATATGATGTATTTCAAAATTTTAAGAAATGGAAATGCTTGGTTGAGAATGAGACTGGTAAAAGGTTAAAATATCTTAGATCTGATAATGGTGGTGAGTATTGTATCATAGAATTTGAAGATTATTGTTCCTCTAATGGTATTCATAGGCAAAAAACTGTACCAAGAACTCCACAAGAAAATGGAGTGGTTGAACGCATGAATAGGACAATAATGGAGTGTGCAAGGAGTATGAGGTTGCATGCTATGCTACCCAAAAACATGTAGGCAGAGGCTGTGAACACTATTGTTTATTTAATCAACAAAGGCCCCTCTACTCCTTTCAACTATGGTATTTCAGAGGAAGCATGGAGTGGTAAGAAGGTGAGTTATTCTTTTCTCAAAACCTTTGGTTGTGAAGCTTTTGCACATATAGATTCTGAAAATAGAACCAAGCTAGAAGCTAAGTCAAAGAAATGTGTATTTATTAGATATGGCATTGATAAATTTGGTTATAGGCTTTGGGATTTTGAAAATCATAAAATTGTAAGAAGAAGGGATGTCATATTCAATGAGAAAGTATTGTACAAAGATTTGTTGCAGTAGCATGAGAAGAAAGAAAATGACTATGTAGTACTAGATGATACTCCAAAAGATGATGTTCCAGTAGTTCCTTATGCTCTGCAACAATAGCAACAACAAATACCACACACCTCAGTGAATGTTAGATGGTCAACAAGGCTAAGTAGACCTCTATAAATATTTTCTCCATCTTTGTATTCTATTTTGTTAAAAGATGCTGGTGAACCTGAATGTTATAATGAAGTTGTGTAGGTGGATATAAAGATTCAGTGGGAGTCTGCAATGATAGAGGAAATGGACTCCTTGCTAAAAAATCACACTTGGGATTTATGCAAGTTACCTAGAGGTAAAAGAGATTTACAAAATAAATGGGTTTACAAGCTGAAAGAAGAGGATGGAGGTAAGAAAAGATTTAAAG
Organism: Chamaecyparis obtusa; assembly: GCA_027943335.1. Taxonomy (NCBI): domain Eukaryota; kingdom Viridiplantae; phylum Streptophyta; class Pinopsida; order Cupressales; family Cupressaceae; genus Chamaecyparis; species Chamaecyparis obtusa. The sequence continues at coordinate 3,030,385 of BSBK01001154.1, read as the reverse complement.
CTAGGTTAGTTGTAAAAGGATTTGCATAGAAAAAGGGTATTGATTTTGATGAGATATTTTCTCCAGTTGTTAAAATGACTTCTATCCGTATTGTTTTAAGTATTGTGGCTACTAAAGATTTTCATTTAGAGTAGCTTGTTGTTAAAATAGATTTTCTTCATGGTGATTTGGATGAAGAAATATATATGGTCCAGCCACAAGGATTTCAGGTCAAGGGTAAGGAGAATTTGGTGTGCAGATTGTAGAAAAGTTTATATGGCTTGAAGCAAGCACCTCGAAAATGGTATATTAAATTTGACAATTTTATGAATGAGCATGGATATAGTCAGTGTCATTCTGACCATTGTGTTTATTTTAAGAGGTTGGATGATGATAGCTACATTATTTTATGTTTATATGTTGATGATATGCTTGTAGTTGGGTCTAACATGGATCACATTAAGGGGTTGAAACAATAGTTAGCACATTCATTTGCTATGAAGGATTTGGGGGAAGCAAAAAAAATCCTTGGTATGAAATTTTGTAGAGATAGGAAAAATAGGAAGTTGTTTGTATCTCAGGCTGATTATATTGAGAAGGTGTTACAACGTTTCTCTATGGAGAATGCCAAAGTTGTCAGCACACCTTTGCCTGGTCATTTGAAATTGACTAAGGAGATGTGTCCTAAGACATCAAAAGAAGAGGAAAAAATGTCTAAGGTACCTTATGCTTCAGTTGTAGGGAGCTTAATGTATGCTATAGTATGTACTAGGCCAGATATTGTACACGCAATGGGAGTCATTAGCCGATATATGAGTAACCCTAGTATTGAGCATTGGAATGCAGTCAAATGGATTCTCAGATATTTGAGAGGTACATCCAATAAGTATTTACACTTTGAGGGTTCTAATACTACTATACAAGGCTATGTTGACTCAAATTTGGCAAGAGATATAGATAGCAGGCAGAGTATTATAGGTTATGTATTTACTATTGGTAGGATGGCAATGAGTTGGATTTCTCGACTACAAAAGGTGGTTGTTTTATCCACTATAAAGGTGGAGTATGTTGTTGCTAAAGAGGTAGCCAAGGAGATGATATGGCTTCAATTCTTCATGGAAGAATTGGGACATCCATAGACGGATAATTTTTTGCATAAAGATAGCCAAAGTGTCATTCATCTTGCAAAGAATTTTTCTTTACACTCAAAGACAAAACACATACAGTTGCGGTACCATTTCATTCGGTCAATTTTGGATGATGGGAATTTAAAGCTAGAAAGATTCATACAGATGATAATCTAACAAATATGTTTACAAAGGTAGTAACAAGGGAGAAGTTGAACTCATTTTCAGCTTCATTTGGTCTTCTAGACTGAACAGAATAAAGGAACAGCTGATTCCAGGGTGGTTTGATCTAGTGGGAGCCTCATATGGTAGCAGTATTGCTACAAGATCATTCTCCAAGTGGGAGTTTTTTTAGTGTGGATACTGATCAGTCACCAAGTGAGAGATTTTTATCTTGTGGTGACTAATCAAGAAAGTATTGTACACTTTTCCTCCCAACTTGTGGCAGAATTAAGCTGTAATGGATTATGGATTGTAATCAGGTTGTAATCACTGGATAATAAGAATATTGAAATCATTGTTGATGGACGTAGCCAAAGGATTGGGTGAACCATATTAAATCTTTGTGTATTGTGTTCTCTTCTGTGTGGTTTATTATTTTCTAATATTGGTTATATTTGCATGTAATTGTTATTTCTATCTTGTTAATCCTAACACATTAGTAATCCCAAATGGCATAACAAGCCACTCATACAACCCCTCACTAGTTTTGAAAGTTGTATTCCACTCATCCCCATCCTTGATTTGAATTTGATGATATCCACTTTTTAGGTCCAATTCTGTAAAGTATTTTTCTCCTCCAAGGCAATCCATTAGATCCTTTATCCTAGGTATAAGGAATCTATAACTAATAGTGATTCTATTAATTTCTCTAGAATTTGTGCAAAGCCTTCATTTACCTCCTTTTTTTGATGCTAGGACCATGGGTACTACACATGGACTAATTGCACTTGCCTTGCCACTTCTTGGTTTGTTCAAGGATTATCTTATAGGCTACCTTGTTTGGCAAAGAAGCACCAGGTATGAAGTCAATCTGATGACTTATGGTTCTTTTAGGAGGCAAATTTGTAGGTGTGCCTGTGTGTGTGAAAATTATACCTAGTTGTGGACACAACACTTCAGTAAAACATTAGAGGTTAGCAAAAATTGAAATCTGTAGATAAATAAAACTAAGCTAACCAGGAGATTTACTGCCTTCTAGTAGGTGTGAGTATGGTATTCTCATATTAGACTGAGATCAGTGACAATGCAACACCTAAACGAAGGATTTGAATGCAAAAAGATTAATGTAGAATGAATGCAGATTAGTCTATATTTTTGGATTTTCTATGCAATTAGGATGAAAAAAAACTGTATGAGTCTAAGCTAGAATGAATTGAAATGACATGCAGATTATACTAACAATGATATGAATTGATATGAAAAACTATGCAAAGTTATGAAAAACTATGAATTGATCTCACAAAGTCGCTTGTCACAATAGCTTGATTCTTCGTATACAATTTTGTCAGATTAATTGTGCAAATTTGACAGATAATTTGTGAAGAGCTGAGCCTTGATTTTATAGAAATCCAGGGCTTGAGGATGCATTGAGAAAAGCCATAAATCACTCTTGATGAACTTAGGTTGATTTTTGAGTTCACAAGAAATCAGAATTAATTAACTCACAAAATAATGCAAAAATAGCTTTTTGACTCAAATCAAAAGTTTAGATCAGCTTTCAACTCCAAATAGATGTTGAGTTTCAAAAAGATAACAACTTGAATTGATTTTCTGATTTAAAGTTTAACTGCTTTTTGAATGTGCATAGATAATTATGAGTGATTTAAATAAATAAAGTGATTTATCTTCAACTTAACTGATTCATGGGTTAATCAATTATTAAATCAAACTTTTATTCAAAACTATATCATTAAATATTGACAACTGACATTAATTAATTAAATAAGAATTTAATCAATTAGTCATATGATTTTTTATTTATTGTCAAAATTAAATAAAGAATTAATGTAATTAAATCTAATTAAATAATTAAGTGGCAGAATTAAATTAATTAATTAAATATTCAGAATATTCAATTAATCAACTTTAGGATAAATGAGTTTTATTTCTAAATAATATTAAATCAGAGATAATTAAGATAAATAGGAATATTTAGGAAATATTCCCCGATGCAGAACTAAGATAAAATCAAATTTTGACAAGCTAATGTGCAGATGTGCCTTAGGTTAGGACTTTGACATCGATTTTGATTGAATTGTTAATGTAAGAGGTTAATGAACCTATAGCCCATTTTTGGGGTATTACATTTTGCCCCTCTTTGAATTACTGTGCGAAGCGCAGTGGTTCAAAGAATAGTATGTGTTTTATATTTGAAATTGATTTGAAAGATGAACCAATTCTAAGACAGAAACTGATTGAAAGATTGGAAAAGTTGATTCAAGTCCTAGTTGACCAAGAATCATGATGATGTCAACTATAGCAACAATGAACTGGTGATTATGAAAAAGTATCAAAACACCTAATTTTAATCCTTATGATTACGAAGAAGTGAGTGACCTGATTCGAGACCTGATTGTCCAAAGGAATCGAAATGGTATCACATCTGAACCCTTCAGTTACGAAGAACCAAGGAAATAACACTAATGAACCGATGGTTATGAAAAGCTGATACAATTTACAAGATTGATTAGGATACAAGATTGATATTGATCTTGATGAATCTGATATGCCCCAAGTGAATTGCCCCAAGCAATGAGGTCTTTGGATGAATTAGTAATTTGACGTGGTTGTTCTCTTAATCACTGAGGAAAGATTTTTTATTTACAGATTTGATCGATGTGCAATACCATGCCCCCTTCGAGATGAAAATCAAAATCTAACAAGAAAAGTTAGCATTAAATGGTTTAGAAGCATGTTAATTGATTTGAGAAGTGGTTATACACGTTTGGAGACACGTTCTACATCGTTTAGACGTCCTGGAGACCAAGTTTGACTAGGTTTGACCATGAGTTGACCATGGGTGACCAAGTTGAAATTTTGATAGTTTGATGTAAGATAATTAGTTAAGTTGAATTCTGGATTACTATGATGATTGAAGGTCGATTATGCAAGCAGTCGGTCATCCTGGGTCCAAAAATTTGAAATCACTATTTTGACAATATAAATGATCTCAGATTTCAATTTTGATCCCAAAAATGGGTTCAGAACATCGAAATTAGCTAGGGGTTCTTGCTTGGTGATCTATTAAGAAGACCTTCATGTGATACTCAGTCCTTATGATATGTTTAGCGTAGTTTTGAAGAATCATTTGAGTGTCAAGTTGATTTAGGCAATCGTGAGATAAATACAATCATGCAAAGTGCAAAATGAAATGCAAACCTAAGACCTAGGACCTAGTCAGTGGTCATGTGTCAGTCATTTTCATCATTGAATTTTTATTAGGTAATCGGATAAATCAATACAACATCCACTAGTTAGGAAACTATGAGTATATGAATATTGATTTTTGCACCAAAGTCAATACAATGCCTACTGGCTAGACAACCATGGACATATGAATATTGATTTTGTTTTCAGAATGTTGAATTTGATATAAGCACCAAGGCATAAATGCTAGGATGACCTGAATATCATGTCCATTTTGATATATCGATTGGTATAAGCATCAGAACACAAATGTTGTGATAACCTGAATACGCCTTGCGGTTGCAAACACATCAAGCAGTCAAGAGATTATTCTAAATCCAATGTGAATTTCCCGTAGTGACCCTTTATCATTCACATCCTTAGGCAAGATCATGTTTCATAGTAGGAGTAAGAATTCACTCAAAAAGACAATAGTTAGATCAAACCTCCTTGAATTTTTTGGGTATCAATGGTCAAGGTACTCATGGCCATCCAATACAAGATGGAGGCTCTTACAGATGGACACCATTTCAATCCAGAATTTTCAAAGTTATTAGATTTTCACTCAAAGTAGAAAATAAAGAAAAGATTATAACCTCAATCATCACTCACTAAATCCTGTAAAGGACATCATCAAAGAGCTCATAAGGACATAATATGCAAAAATCTCAATGTGAATCAGTAAGCATACAAGGAGATAAAAGTAAGTCAAGCATAGATTTTTTTCATTTTGTTGTTGATGTTTTGTTTGTGTTTGATTGCAAAATCCTTTCTGGTAAAGAGACTAACTGATTGACTCAGATGAAGCTTCAAAGGACCTTGACTAGATGTGACTCATCTGAGGTATAGTGGAGACCATAGGATATGATATTGATTGCCCCCATGTTTTAAACATTGATAGGATACAAACACTTTGCTGATTGGTGTACAGACTAACTTTTTGAAACAAGGATATATACAGACTAAAGTAGACTGTAAGTTGGGAAAGACCAAGATTGCGCTGATAGATGGAGTGTTTTGGACAAGTGGCACCCCTTTGTCAGGTTTTCACCATCTTGGTAGAGATTCTATTTTTGCTACCAAGGCACCTATTTCTAGGTTTTCACCAAGGCACTTTTTCTTTTTCTCATTTTTTTGTATTTTTCATTTTTTTTAAAATTTTTTTGTACTTTTGATTTGATTTTATTTTTTTGTGATAAATCAAGGAACCTATTGCTAGGTTTTCACCAAGATGTTCATTTTTTTAGGACATTTTTAGATTTTTATAATTTTTTCCAGTACATTTTTTAATACTGAATGCCTTAGGCATAGAATTTCTTCAGATGCAGAATGTTGATTGGTTCTCTGAGCTGTTCTCCTTCAGTCATTGAGATTTGATAGGCACCAGAGCCAAAATTAGTAGTGATAACAAAGGGACCCTGCCAGTTGGGTTCAAACTTCCCCTTGCATTCTCTATGTGATTGATTTTTAGGATTCTCTCTCAAGACTAGATTGCCAACCTGGAATTCTCTATGTCTGACTTTCTTATTGTAGCCTCTAGACATTCTTTTCTAATAAACTCTAAGATGATCATACATTGCTTGTCTGTGCTCATTTAGTAGTTCAAGTTCTTGCAACCTAGACACTCTATAGTCATCATTAGTTACTAGACCATCCATTATGATTCTTGGTGATGGGATTTCAACCTCAATAGGTAGTACTGCTTCAATCCCATAAACTAAAGCAAATGGTGTAGCCCTAGTGGGTGTTCTAATACTTATTCTATAGGCCCAGAGAGCTACATTGATCATGAGATGCCAGTCTCTTCCTATTTTATTAATTGTACGATGGAAGATTTTCAATAGATTCTTGTTTGAAGCCTCTACTTGTCCATTCACTTGAGGATAGTAAATAGATGACCAATGTTGTTTAATCTTGAATTTAGCACATAAATCATCCAAGTCTCTATTCTTGAATTGTTCACCATTATCTATGACTATAGAGTGTGGAATACCATACCAACGTATGATGTAGTTCAAGATGAACATTGAAATTTTCTTTCCGGTTGCTTGAGTCAAAGGGAATGATTCTACCCATTTTGTGAAATAGTCTGTAGTTGTAATAATATGGGTATGTCCATTAGAAGAATGAGGATGTATAGATTTGATAAGATCGAATGCCCATTGGTGAAAAGGCCATTGTGTAGTAAAGGGAATTAGATCTCTCCCTAGTGCATGAATTAAGTTTCCATGTACTTGGCACTTTTGATAGTTCTTTGCAAACTTGATAGCCTCTTTTTCCATTTCAAGCCAATAGTACCCAACCCTAATAATTTTTTGAGCTAGTGTTAAACCATTGGAATGTGATCCACATATACCTTCGTAGACTTCCTCTAATGCATGTTGAGACTCTTCTCATTCTAAACATCTAAGGAGTGTACCATCTAGACCTCATTTATACAGATCTTTACCAATGATGACATACCGGGATGCATTGCGAATAATGTTGAAAAACTAGTCAGTGCTCCCCTTGGGATTCATGACATGGCTTAACCACCTCTTGTGTCTTCTATAAGTCTAGTGGTTGTATCAATCATTAACAGGTCTATCTTTTGGTGCAACGGCAACCACTACTTGTAACAAGTGGTATTAGAGCTTGGTCATAGGTTCAAATCCCCTTAGGTAACGCTGAGGGGGAGATTGTTGAAAAAATGGTCAGCACTCCCCTCGAGATTCATGACATGCCTTAACCACCTCCTATGTCTTCCATAATTCTAGTGGTTGTATCAAGCATTAACAAGTCTATCTTTTGGTGCAATGGCAACCACTACTTGTAACAGAAAAGGTATCATTTCTCATGGAGGTTGAAGGTATTGGGAATGATTTGTTCTTGGAGATAGGAGAAAAAAAATTTGTATCTAGATGAATCATGACCAATAATAGTGCAGATCATGCAGGTTTTAGGAGAATCATATGCAAGATAAGATAGTGCTTCCACTAGGAACTCATAGTGTAGCTCATGTTCGGGCTGCTGTAATAAAGTAGATAGCATTTCCATAGCATCAGTAGCTTTGTTCTTTGTTCTAGGAATTTTCTCAAAGGTGATAGATATGAAATATTTCTTTAGATCATCTACCATTCTCTTGTATGGGATTATCTTTCCATCTTTCATTTGATACACATCATTGACTTGGTGTATTACAAGTTGTGAGTCTCCATGAATGTGTAGTTCTATTACCCTCCATTCAATTGCTATCTTCATGCCATTAAGAAGGGATTCATATTCAGCAATATTGTTTGTGCAAGGAAACTTTATTCTAAATGCTTTATGGATTGAGTATCCTTGAGGAATGATGAACAATATGCCTTCTCCAGACCCATTCTGTGTATAGGAGTCATCAAAGAATAATTTCCATGCTCTAGAAGAAAGATTCATGATAGAGGAATTTAGGAATTCCATTTGCATTGGTGTATCATAAAACAATGGTGCATCAGCCAGTTGATCATCAATAACTTGTCCTTTGATATCTTTTCTTTCAACATATTCAATGTCGGATTCACTTAATAGCATCACCCATTTAGCTAATCTACCTATGAGGGAAGCTTTGCTCAATAAGTATTTCAATGGATCTATCTTAGCTACCAATTGTGTGGTATGAGCTAACATGTAATGTCTCAATTTTTGTGATGCAAAGATCACAGCTAGACAAGCTTTCTCAATCATGGAATAGTTCTTCTCATATGCTACCAATGTTCTACTGATATAGTATATAGCTCTTTCCTTCTTGTTCTCATCATGTTGTGCTAGCAGTTCCCCCAATGATGTATCTATGGCAGAGACATATACGATCAATGGCTTCCCTATAATAGGAGGCATCAAAATAGGAGGGTTTGATAGATATTGCTTGATGTGGTTGAAATTATTTTCACATTCCTCGTTCCATGCAAAAATCACACCTTTATGCAATGTTTTTGTAAAAGGTTGTGATATGGCTACTAGCTGAGATATGAAGCGTCTGATAGATTGTACTCTCCCTTGTAATGTTCTCATTTGGTTGATATTCTTGGGAGGTTGCATCTCCATGACAGCTTTAACCTTTGTCAGATCTACTTCAATTCTTTTCTTTGAAACAATGTAGCCTAAGAGCTTTCCAGAAGTGACACCAAAAGCACACTTCTTAGGGTTCAGTCTGAGACTAAACTTCTCCATTCGATCTAGTATTTTGCTCAAATCATTTAGATGTTCAGATCTTATCATAGATTTAGCCAAAGTATCATCAACATAATCCTCCATAGTTTGATGCATCATGTCATGGAAAATAGATGTCATAGCTCTCTGATATGTAGCACCTACATTTTTGAGACCAAATGGCATGACATTTAAATAGAAATTACCCCATGCACATGTGAAATCAATTTTCTCTTGATCCTCTTGAGCAATTTTTATTTGGTTGTATCTAGAAAAACCATCCATTAAAGAATACATCTCAAAGCTCAAAGTCATGTCCACTATCATATCGATATTTGGTAATGGAAACTCATCCTTAGGGTATGCCTTGTTTACATCTCTAAAATCTATGCATACTATTATAGATTTGTCTAGTTTTGATAATGGAACAATGTTAGAGATCCATTCTGCATAATCAATAACACAGATGAATCTAGCTTTTAGTAGTTTCTCTAATTCAGCTTTGACCAAGAGTGCAACATGTGGATGCATCTTTCTCAATTTTTTCTTAACAGATTTGATGCCTAGAGCAATAGATAAATGGTGCATTATAAGATTGGGATCCAACCCTGGCATATCTAAATATTTCCATGCAAATTTGATCTTTTTCTTTGTTAGGAATGTAGTAAATGTTTTCTTTTCTTCTTCTGATAAGGATTGTGCTACATTAATCAACTGTGGTTCTTCTATTGTTCCCAAGTTGATAGATTGAGTGGGCACAATCAGTACTAGAGATCTATCATGTAAATGACTCAGAAGGACATCAAATATCTCATCCTTAGGAACCTTAGAGAGGTTTTCACCTTTGGATATGTCTTTTATTTTTACTATTTTAGGTTCTGAGACTACCACAAAGTGGTTTTCACCCTCAAAACTCTTTTTCTTTTTACTCTTATTCTTTTGACTGAGATACTTGATGTCTGACTCCATCATGATAATGCTTGGTTCACTGATGGAAGTTATCATAGGCTCAACTGCATTGAGGTAGCAAGAAAGGGCTTAGTCATTTGGAAAGGTGTAGATACCTTGGCTCGGATTCATGGAGGTTTGGTCAAGAAGTTCGGGATGTTGGATAGTCAAAGTGAGGAAGGATTGAGAAATGGTGTTTATGGATATGGATTTGTCATCATTAGTCCTAACCTGACTCTCAAGTTCAAAGGTGATATTACAACTTAAAACATTCAATTTGTGAATAGGCTCAACATCATTGTGGGAGTCCACTTCAGCCATCAGTGGATCAGACTCATTAAGTTCATTATTTCACTCTAGACTCACATTGGGTTTAGGTGCATATTGGTGAATAACATCAACATGTTTCTCTGTGATAAGCTCATCTTCCTTTGGAATGACTCCCCACTCTTAATCATTTGATTCTTCATCTAGGCCTCTTGGAAAGTCAAGAATATGTGTAAAGTTAGGGTGAATCCCCCAAGTAGGATTTCCTTCCGAGTTTGATTTGAATTCATACTCATGGGAATCTATTTTAGAATAGCTACCACCTTCCTCCTGGTTTGTGTGGGTTTCTTGAAGATCAGCTAGCTCTTGTGGTGCAACTTTCTTTGGTGCCATAGTAGGTTCTTGTGTGTCTACTACATTGACTTTCTCCTTAGTTTTCTCTTCATCTTTGAGGAGGTCTAGTATTTCTTTAGGTAAATGCTCATAAGGAATGAGCTCATCAGTAGTGTCTGAATCATCACTATCAAATTGTGGTGTTTCTTCCTTTAGTTGAATTGTGGTTGATGGTTCAATCTATTCTAAGACATGTGGAGATTTTTTGCTAAGATAGAAAGGCTTCTTCTGATATGCTAGACCTGTTGTATTCTTGTTTGTTTGGCCATGATGGTCAAGAGGTGATAGAAGACCTTTTCCTTATAGTCCTAGAGGTCCTTTTCTAGTGTATCCTATTTTTGTGATTAATTTATCCCCTGGTCCATATGACTTCTAAGAAATTATGCTTGAAGTGGAATCACATTTCTGGATTGATTGGGATTGAGACTCATCCTTGTATAACCATGAAAGCATGGATTCTTCTTCCTTGAACTCTTGTTTAGATACTTGCTTTGTGACAAATCTTCCATTGAATATGACCTAGGATTCTTTAGCATTGGGTTTCACTTTGTCAAAATGTTGTCCATAAGATTTTGGGGACAACGGGAGAGAGGTGAGAGATAAAATTGGTTCTATTGTGTATTCTCCCATACCCTTGTCTTTGATTTTGACCTCTTTTGCAATGTCTTCCATCTTGGATTTAGATGCCATGTCTATTTGCTTAGTGGAAGATTCTCTGTTATTAGGAACAAGTTTGTCAGCACTTCCTTTCAATGCATTGCAAGTTGTAGATATATTAGCTAGAATGGTCACCTCTACTCCCTCATAAGGAAATTTCACACACTGATGGTACATGGAAAGAATAGCTTGCATTTCATGTATCTAGGGTCTCCCTAGAAGAATGTTATAGGCCAAAGGTAGATCAAGAACTTGACATGTGATATCTCTGATAACTAGACATGTCCTGATAGGTAAGACAATTGTTCCTTTGGAAGATATTTCTTGTTCATCATATGCCTTGATAGTTATCTTTTTTTTAGGATCCATGGAAGCTTCTAATAATCCCAGTTGTGTGATCAAGTTGTAAGAACAAATTTTGAGACCAGCGCCTCCATCTATCAACATGTGTTTGACATGATGGTTTTGGATTCAGACTTCAATGTACAAGGGATGGTTATGCGGATGACTCAAGGAGTTATCATCTTCCTCTGAAAAGGAGATATATTGGGGAGATGTTAGATGACCAACCATAGTCTGGAATCTATCTAAATCAAGGTTGTCAGGAACATTGGATCCGAGCAAAGCTTTTTCTAGAATGGCTCTATGAGCTAGAGATATCCGAAGTAACTCAAACATGGAGATTTTTGCATTGGTATGCTAGAGTTGTTGGACAATACTGTATGATGTTGGTCTTGTATCTTTAGGATTTGATGATTTAGAGGTAGCCTTCTATTTAGAAGTAGATGAAAGATTAAAAGGAACCTTAGGGACATTTCATGACTCTGAATTTTGCCCTTGTAGATGCACCTGAGCTTGTGATCAAGTAACTACATTTTCTAATTGATTATCTCTATCCTTTCTTACAATTGTGATGACATTGCAATGCTCAGATAGGCATGGTTCCACCATATTTATGACAGCATTGTTTCCAGAGTAGGCATAATTGAGTTTAGCACCCACATTAGGCTAAGAAGATGAATCTCCTTGACCATGTTTTGGAAATGGTTATGTGAATGTTGTATGATCATTATTGCTCTTATGATTGTCAATTAAAATTTCTCCATTGTCAATTTTGTCTTGTATGATGTGTTTCAAGCGTATGCAGTTATTGGTTTTATGACCCTTATTGCGATGGAAGTCACAGAAATCATTCTCTCTCCACCATTTTGGTTTAGGTTCAAGATCAAATACTTTTATCTCAGGAAGGGTGATGATGTTGTTGGCCAACAGAGTTTTCATGGTGGATTCCAAGGACTCTCCAAGAGGAGTAAACTTGCGTTTAGGATTTGTGGCCCAAGGTTTGTAGTCAAATGAATTCTTGCTTGATTATGTTTCTTTTTCCTCTGAGGCTTTGATAGCTTGGGTACCAGCAGTGAGATTGAAAGCGGGTGCCTTAGATGGGGCATAGATATTATCAACAATGCCATTTGTGATGATGCCTTTATTCTTGTTCCATTTTTTGCCTTTGTCTTTAGAACTAGATCCAGATTCATACTTGTCCTTTTCAAGTGATATGTATCCTTTTTGTACAAGTAGTTTCTCAATTTTGATTGCATTTTCTACCATTTTATCAAAGGATGTATGATTTTGCATTTGCAAATGGTAGTTGATTTCTAGAACAAGATTGTTGATGAAGATTTACAACTTCTCAGTTTCTAGAATAGGTCTAGCATATAGAGAAAACTTCTTCCATCATTTGAGAAAAGTCAAGAATGGTTCTCCTGATTTCTGTTTTAGATTGTAAATGTCGATCATGGTGACCAGATGTTGGATGTTGTAGGAGTATTGTTGATAAAACAGTTTGATTAACTCCTCAAAAGTTTTGATTTTTGGAGGAATTTTTGAGAACCAATGAATAGTTGACCCTCCTAGAGATCGAGGGAAAAGGTGCATTAGGTAGGTTGGTTCGTGCATGAACTCCATAGATTGAGTGAAAAATTCTCTAACATGATCTTGAGGATCAGAGTTTCCATTGTACTTATCATATTTAGGCATCTCCACTCTTTTTGGGAATGGTGGCATGTACAAGTCTTTATCAAATGGAAAAGGGCATAGAGCCTCCATGGAGAACTCCTTAGGTTCCTTCTCTTTTTCTAGCTTGTTGAGATTGACTTGCATGGAATGCATCTATTTCATCATGGTTGTGATAGGATTTTCTTCCTCATGTGTGATGATATCTACAACATTAAATTTTTGAGGAAGTTTAGCCCCTTGGCGAGCCAACTCTAGGAAGTATATCTCCCTATCTTCTTTCAAGAAATGCCTCATCATTTTCTTGAAGTTATCATCATTTTGATATTGATCAATTTTAGTAGGTGTGGGTTCTTGATCTGCACCATGTTTTGATTGATGTCCTTGGGAACCTTGGCATGTGCCTCCTCCTTGAGACATAGTGTTGTTAAGAGAACTACCAGGGATTGATTGTTGAGGAGTTGCTTGATGACTTGCGTGGATTGATGAAGGAGGAGTGACGTAACCACCTATCAAGTAAAGATTTCCAAGAGTGTCTTCTACAAATTTAGTTGTGTTGAAAGGTTGATGAAATGTCTCAACAATCATAGAAGATGCAGCTGAAGAGAATTTGGGTTTTTCTCCTTGTTTTCACTGTGATGAAGCTCTAGTTTCCACCATTAACTTGGGGTGAAGCAAAAGAGCAAGATGAAGATAACTGAAGAATGACTTGATTCAAAAAGATCAAATGACGCAACCTTGTCAAGATTGGATTAATTGAAAATAGATTGGACGTAAATGAAGGATATTGTACCCTAGTAGTATGGGTAGACACCCAAAAGATGGTGAACACGAGCTCGCAACCCTTAGCCATTTTTGTTTGAAGATTGAATTGAAGATAATTTTGACAAGGTTTTAACACAAGATGAAAAGGACTCAAATCAATAGATTAGAAGGCTAGATCAAACTCAAGAGACCACTTTTAGGTGAATAGATTGGATTCTTTCTAGTTCCTACTTTATTCCTGACATAATGATTTTTTTGACAGAATCTAGAAGTAGGCTATAAAAACTAGATTTCTGGCAATTTTGGCAAGTTTTTGACAATTTTTCAAAATTCTCATACAACTTTGTCCAGGCTCGTACAAGTCTGGGTAGGCTCTAGCATGATAATTGACAAGGCTCGTACAATAGTTGACACTAGGGATTGATTTTCTTTGAATTTTCCTAACAAAACTCATACGATAATATACAAGATCTCGTACGATAATATAGGGATTCTGATATGACTTTTGGTAGAAACTCATACGAGTAACTAAGACTCTAGGACAACTTTGGACTCCAGAAAGGAATTTTGCGTCATATTTTGCAATTTTTCAATTTTCAGAATCAATTTGTTTGTAAGATTTTCTCTATCCAAGTTTGCAGATTCCTGTAACAGTTCAAGATTGTTCATTTCTAGAGACCAAGTAGATATCAAACATGCAGAACAACAAGCGAAGGAAGCAGTCAATCATCTGAAAACAATGAACAAGGGAAAAAGTAACCTTACGCATGAACAAGCAATAGTGACTTATTGTGCTAATCCCTAGGAATGCTACCTGTGTATGTTCTCAAAAGTTTTCCAATAATGCACATAGTCCTAGAAAATGAAAATTTGGCCTTGCTAAGGTGTTTAGTAATGGTCTGACTCTGCAACTTTTGTGATCTCAAGAGGGTGAACTCCAATCAAGGTGCACTAGGGTTTTGACATAGTCTGAGAATTTAATCAATCAGTAGCTACTAGGGAGATCTGATAGCCCAACAAGAGACCACACTCGTGGGGATTTCTTCCACAAAGACATTTATATAGTGGTCATTGCTACCATGGTGAAAATGGCTATTACTGCTTGAAGTTCCATCCACGTGGTTGACCCAATAAAGGGCATGTCCACTATGGTTAACCCTCTCTAAATGTGATTCACAAAAGATACCACATGGGGACTTGGTCCAAATCCAAGGATTTGAGTTTCTGATACTACCCAAAAAGGGAGTAGAGCATAATCCTCTAGCCTTATCACTTTTACCCAAACATAGCAAATAGGTTAATCTAACACACTAAGACTAAAATTATCTCACCAAGATTTGAAATGTCAACAACTATGTCTATTGATGTCTCCAGAGAGAGAACGTATTGATCAAAAGCTAAGGACCAAACCTAGTAAAACTATGAAATAATCTCAGTAACCTCCCTACCTACAAGGGGATCCTTCCTCAAGAAGAGATTTGCATGCATGAACAACTGAATGAAGCCCACTCTCTCAAGATCATCCACAAATAGTGTTCCTAGGGCCTATTTACTATGTGTAACAGATATGCAAAAAAAAAATCTATGTTCATTTTATAGCCCAAAACTGAAGTCTGAATTATGAAAGCAGGAAAAGTCACACAAGCTTGACACGTGAGAATTCATTTTATATCTCAAAATGAAGTGTTATCAATTGAACATACTACCTAAATTCCTCATAACGTGCTTAGTAGATTTTACCTATTTTTGCAAATTTGTTGCGCTTTTCCAATCAGCAAATCAAAAAGTATCAATCAGAAACAGAATATCTCAATTGTTAGGATTAGTTGTTAGGCCAAATCCAAAACTCAAATCTAGAAAACTACCTAAAAATTTGAAATGACAATTGAATCCTGATGGAAAAACTTGTACGACGATCAGTTACCTCACGTACAACAATTTGGAAACTCATACAACAGTGGGTGTATGCCCACATGACAAAGTAGCTCCCAAATGAAAATGTATAAGAATGGGTACGAGTCTTGAAAATGTCAAATGTTGTATGACACTCAGAGAGTTCTGGCATGACTTTCTGACAAAACTCATACAAAAATTATATGGACAGAAATTAAAAATCACAATTTTTGGCTAGAAAATGATAAAAAATTGATAAAAAATGTTAGAAAAGAAATGGAAACCCATTTTAGGGCCCCACGATGGGCTCCAGAAATGTGTGTGTGAAAATTGTACCTAACTATGGACACAACACTTCAGTAAAATATTAGAGGTTAGAAAAAATCAAAATTTGTAGAGAAATGAAACTAAGCTACCAGGCAATTTACTACCTTCTAGTAGGTTCGAGTATGGTATTCTCATATTAGATTGAGATCAGTGATAATGCAACACCTAAACGAAGGATTTGAATGCAAAAAGATGAATGTAGAATGAATGCAAATTAGTCTATATTTTTGGATTTTCTATGCAATTAGGATGAAAAAAAAATGATATGAATCTAAGCTAGAATGAATTGAAATAAAATGCAGATTATACTAACAATGATATAAATTGAAATGAAAAACTATGAATTGATCTCACAAAGTCGCCTGTCACCAAAGTTTGATTCTTCGTATACAATTTCACCAGAGTAATTGTGCAAATTTGAGAGATAATTTGTGAAGAGTTGAGCCTTGATTTTATAGAAATCTTGGGCTTGAGGATGCATTGAGAAAAGCCATAAATCACTCTTGATGAACTCAGGTTGATTTTTTAGTTAACAAGAAATCAAAATTAATTAACTCACAAAATCATGCAAAATCATGCAAAAATAGTTTTTTGACTCAAATCAGAAGTTTAGATCAACTTTCAACTCCAAATAGATGTTGAGTTTCAAAAAGATAACAACTTGAATTGATTTTCTGATTTAAAGTTTAACTGCTCTTTGAATGTGCATAGATAATTATGAGTGATTTAAATAAATAAAGTGATTTATCTTCAACTTAACTAATTTTTGAATTAAAACAACTGATTCATGGGTTAATCAATTATTAAATCAAACTTTTATTCAAAACTATATCATTAAATATTGACAACTGATATTAATTAATTAATTAAGAATTTAATCAATTAGTCATAAGATTTTTTATTTATTATCAAAATTAAATAATGAATTAATGTAATTAAATCTAATTAAATAATTAAGTGGCAGAATTAAATTAATTAATTAAATACTTAGAATATTCAATTAATCAACTTTAGGATAAATGAGTTTTATCACCAAATAATATTAAATCAGAGATAATTAAGATAAATAGGAATATTTAGGAAATATTCCCCAATGCAAAATTAAGATAAAATCAAATTTTGATAACCTAATGTGCAGATCTGCCTTAGGTTAGGACTTTGATGTCAATTTCAATCGAATTGTTGATGTAAGAGGTTAATGAACCTATAGCCCATTTTTGGGGTATTACAGTGTCATCACTAACTATATCACTAAACTACTCCAATAGTTTTTTTACTTCTTTTGGTATAGCTTCTTGCTCAGGCTTGTCCTTCTCCTTAGGTTCCATCACTATGCCATAACCCTCACTGTCCTTCTCTCTAAGTATGCTAAGGAACTCTTTTCCACTGCTAAGTAACACACTAGGACTCTTACTGTGAGCTTCATCTTCTTCTAACAGAGAGTGGAGCTTAAAATTTTCTCCATCCTTCATAAATGCAATGGTATTCTCTTGTCCATCATGTATAGCCTTCCTTTCATACTTCTAGGGTCTACCCAAGAGAAGATGGCAAGCATCCATGGGCAACACATCATAAAGGATTTTGTCTTTATATCCTCTAATGGAGAACTCTACCCATGTCTTTTCATTTACCAAGACACTTTTCCCTTTGTTCAACCATGTGACCTTGTAGGGACTATCATGTGGCATCTTCATCAAATTAAGCTTCTTTGTTGCTTCCTCTGATATGATGTTGTCTATGGAACCAAATTCCACAATCACCTTGCACACATTGCCAAGTATCTTGCACCTAACCTTATATAAGGCTCTCCTTTGTTTAGGTTCCTCTTTCACTATTTGTATGATCAAGACTCTCCTAAACATCATATTTTCACTCATCTCTAATTCTATATGATTTGCCTATAGAGATTTGACACTCAATGTATCTTCTTGTGCATAAGCCACTCTTTTCTTTGAATTTGAAGAGGAGGCCTTCTCTGGACACCTATAAGCAAGGTGTCCTAGATTCCCACAATTGTATCACTTCATGGTTGCAAAATAAGAACTACTCCTACCTCCACTACCACCTCTTCCTCTGGTAGACCCACCATGATATCCTCTACCTATGAAACCTCATCTATAGTTTACTTCACTAATTTTCTCCACAATTTTTGACTCCCCTTGCCTCCTATTATCATTTCCTCTTCCTTGATAACCACCTCTGTGACCCCTTTGGTCTCTATCTCAACCTCTATTACTTGAACTTGAATCTTGATTTTGTCTACCTTTTTCTTCAATCTTTAGTGTCAATTAGTAGCACTGGTGTACTATCTTGTGACTTAAGAGGCTCATCTCCTCTTGAATTGACCACTTCAAGCCAATGAGATATCTAGAAACCTTTATACTTTCTTCTTCCACCACCTTAGATCTCATGCAAAGCTTATGGAACTCTTTGGATTAGGTATTGACATCAAGGTCTTTTTGCCTCAAACTCTGTCTCTTTTTGTGCAATTGGATTTCATAATCCTCTAGCATGTAGGTTTCTCTAATTTTGGCAACCATATCCTTCCACATAGCAATGGGATTTTTAGCTTCCTTCTCTCTCTTTGTTTGGATGAACTTCCACCATGTCAAAGCAAAGCCTTTAAGCCTAGACATTTCCACTCTTACCTTTTTTGTTTCATTGACCCCATCACACTAAAAGTGGTTCTCAATACCTTCAATCTAGTCCATTACCAAATTTGGTTCCATTTTCCCACTGAAAAGAGGTATCCCCTCCAAATATTTTCCACTCATGGTCTTGATTACCTTAAGGAAGGGTTCTTCTTGCAACACTGGATCAGGCTCAGGGATTTCATCTTCTATGGCCACTAGCTTGTCCTTGTTTTCTTTCTCTTCAATCTTTTCACTAACTTCCTTAGTCTTAACCTAAAATTTACCCAATGCTTGCTCAAATTGGGCCAATCTTTCTCTCAATAATCTATTGTCTTCTTCTTGATCCTCTACTTTATTTGCAAGTTCTACATTGGTCACCATCATGGATAATCCTATAGATTCATACTCTAACATACACTTCTCTAATCCCAAATCTTTTTGGGGCTCTGATAATAATTTGATAGGGAGACTCCTCCAAGAACTATCCTAGTTCTTCACTAAGTATGTTTTTAGAGTTCTTAGGGCTTCCTCACTCTTAGAACCCTATTACCATAGGAGGTTCACTTTTCTATCCTGCTACACCTAGAGTTTCCATACCAATTCAAATGCTCTCTTCTCCCATGAACTCACAACTGTAAGTTCATCTATCAACTAATTTTCCTTCTTCCAATTATATTATAGGAGATGAGGGCTCCTCTCCATTCTATTCACTCACTGAATAGTTCTTCTTGACTGGTCTAATAGTCATCTTTCTTGACTTTATCATCAAGATATCCTACAAGTTTTTTTTTACTACTCTTCCCTAGTTGGACTATAGCCAAGCTCACCTAGGGAAAGAGAATTTCATTTTCCTGCATTCCTACCAAAAAACTAACAAAAAGATAAAGAATATACAGAGGCTCCATTTGTTCTATGTACAATGTTGAATAGAAGAGATCAAATGGAAGCCATTATTCATAGCTTGGTTTTTCCTCATAATCCAACCAAGTACAAGACTGTATTTACATAAACAAAACAAAACTGCAAAATCAAGAATAAACACACATAGTAACTAATAATAGGAATTTAGATTAATTTCAACTAGTAATTACACATAGTAAAAACAACTCTACATTTATTCCACTAATTCCACTATCTAACTCACCCAACCCCACAACTCAAAATTCAGAGGTCTTATATTGGCCTTGAATTCATACGGTTACAAAAACTACCAACAAAAACCAATTGATTCTTCCATTCTGCGTGCATTGGAAAAATGGGCTTATCAACATATCTTATTCTGATGCTATGATGGGGGGATCAATCTAACTAATTTTTGGCTCCTCTGCTATTCAGTCATCCATCATCCTAGCTTGTACCAATGATTCCATCGAGGCTTGGTTTAACTCAAAACTCCCAGTGCTGAAAGACCAAGTTGCTCTGATGGTTTTTTTGAAAAGACTCCATCTAATGTCCTCATCAGCATCCCTTACCCTAATGCTCCCATCAGTGATTGAGCTAACACAACATTCACCTCACCACTCTCTGATAACCAACATCGGCCTAACTCAACCCAATAGTACCATCAACCATCGAGTTGACTCCAAATACACTTTGTCGCTAGTGTTGGCTAACCTGATGACTATGATTAGTATGTGTTGTGTTGATCAAGATATCAGTCTATGATATACTGATAGTCCAAATTTCAAATAAAATTTGAACCATGAGCCTCAGCCTAAGGTAACCCAATACATTTGAGGAATCACTCCTATAATGCCAACTGTGAACCATTGGAAACACCCTATGTACATTCTTCTACAAATCAAAATTTCAGGGCTAATTATCTAACCCCTAGGTGATCTTGCACTAGTGCATGTGACAAATATAATTGTAGCAATTCATTTTGTCCAATTATTCTATTTTTTGTAGCGAGCCTTAATAAGCTCTACTTATTAAGTAGTGAGCCCTCTAGTAGTGAGCACTGGTAATATCTTTTAACCAGTTATATTATGTTTAGTGTTAACCCTCTCTATGGTTTTTTTATGAAGGGTGCTCCCCTTAATACCACAAACACATAATAGAAACAGAGAAACAACAACAATTTGCAAGAATAGAAAATGGGCTTCTTATTATCTCCACAAATGTGGAATTACGAATTTCAGAATTACAATATGCAAAGCCACATAGGCATTTTCCTTTACAATATTATGTAGGACAAAGCCTCAAATCATTACCCAAAACTACTCTGGACTTCTCTGAACTTCCCTAGACAACACTATAGACCTTCCATATATAGGCAATTTTCCACTGCCTAGTAAGGTTCCATAAATTTAGCCTCTAAGGCTGACCAAACTTAGAATTATTTTATTTTTCATTTTATTACATCATAGTCAGCTCAAAACAACTTTTGAAACCCAATCAAAAATTTTGAAGGAAATTTATTTTCTGCCATTTCAGGTGCCCCAACTTCCAAAGACCATAAGTCATCACCATTTGACCTGATTGACTATTATGACCCCATTTCGAAAAGGGTGTGAAGTGCTCTACAATGCTTGAGTTAAGCAAGCTTCATTCAACTGAAGTTTCGACCTCATCTAGGGCCTCTAAAGCCTTCAAAACTGAGTTCAAAGTTTCTCTACCCTACTATAAATACCAAAAATTTTCAATATCTTCAAAACTAGACTTGATCTGGCAATGAAACTTTACTGGCGGGCTGATACGACCAAAATGAGCCTCCAGGGAAGAAAATAGAACCTTCTTAGCTCAAATGGAAAATTTACTAAAAATAGTAAATTTACAAAAATAGCAACTTTGCACAAGATAGCCCTTATTGAAAAGAAACCAAAAAAATTTTTGGGTGATGCAAGATTGCTCTTACACCCAGGATGCCCCTGCATCATTTTTCCATGATAAAAAATCTAGTGTTATCTTTTGTATGTAATATATATTCAGTTGCTCATTTTATTTCATGTTTCCTTCTGTTATATAATTAATGAAAAGAATTTGGTAAGAATTTAGTAAATTAATTTTAATAATTCAAGGGAACATTGATTCCCCCCACTCCCCCACCTCCCCCACTCAGTATTTTGGATGTTCAAAAATTGGTATTAGAGCTTGGTCTCATGCTTTAGATTAACCTCTTGTGGGAGATCTTGAAGGCTAAAAATATGACATCTAAAGAAAATGATGAAGAAAGTTATTTGGATGGAGAATTACAAATTTCTCTTGAGGATATTGAGGATGTGGAAAGTAAAAACAAGGATCTGGAAGAAAACATCAATGAAACAAATTAATGTGTTAGGAAGTTGAGAGAACAAATCAAAAAATCTAGAGAAAGACATAGAGAAGTTAGCAAAGAGTTGAAGAAAGAAAATGTTGCCAGTTTGAAGCTACAAGTTGAAGAAGGTAAGAAAGTTGAAAAATATTTAAATAGAATAATCAAACATAAAATGGAGGAATGTACTAGGTTTGAATAGTAAATAGTAGGCTTGAAATTAGAGGGAAATTCCAATGAAAGCACTTTGAAACTTGATGAAATGATGGCCACACAAAGAACTATGAAAGACAGAGGATTAGGATTTGAATATGACGAATGCTAAAATTATGAACCAAGGAAAACAACAAGTTGGAACCACTGAGACTGAACAAAATCTAGATAAGACTCTGATGAAGGCAAGATGCTCTAGAATTAGAAAAATAATTGCAAGAAAATCATCAATCAAGCAACCTAATGCTCAAAGGTACCCTTTTTTCAATGTTTATTGATTTCTTATAATAAATGTGGACATAATGCTATAGAATGTAGAAACATGATAAATCAAAGTATTCAATATTTTATTTGCAAAATATTTGGTCATAAGGCTAGTGATTCCAAAATTCAAATTGTTAATGAAATAAAAAGACCTATTGATGGATATTGTCAATTATGCAATGGATTTGGACATAAAGTTGATCAATGTAGATCTAGAATGGCTATAAGGAATTTAGGATAAAATTTCTTTAATTGCAATAGGATGTGGAGAAAGAAAGAAGATGTCATAGAGGATTCTACATGGGCATATGAAGAAGATTGGTAGCACCAAAATATTAAAGAAATTAGAATACCAATAATCATAAAACCTTACAAATGATAAAATCTAAGCAATAAATAAAGAATTTGAATTTGAAACAAGATAATCAAATCAAGAAATATCATTCCTATCAAGCTTAACTTCTTTTATCACTTCTCTATAATTTATTGGGATTCGGATGTGTGACACTCAAAATTATTTTTTGTAGCATCCCAACTCAAAGATTTGAGAAAAAACTATGAAAATATGTTTGATTTCTAAAATGATGAAATAAAACCTACACAAGTTAGATGAATTCAAAATCTGGATCCTTCAAATGGGTTTTAAGGTAGGTTTATATTGATGCAGTGTAAGAAGGAAAATCCAAGAATGGATAGTCCAATCCTTACATTCACAACAACAAAGGAATTTCTCAAATAGAATCATAATATTTTTATTCAACATGCCCGAATGTAAGGCCTTCCAGATTATAACCAAATACAAACAATTACAATAGTAATTCTGCATGACCTTGCAAGATCCAACTCCAAGCTAGCCAGATCTGTAACAATAGGCTATAGAAAATTGGTAGAAACCCCAAGAAGAATCTAAACTTGTGCTCACAAGAAACCAAGAAACCTTCTTGTCTTCCAAGCCCACACTTAGCTACTAGCTCTTCTCAATATCATTCTTCTTTTCTACTCTATGCTGAATGATTCCCTTTTTTCTTCTTCCCTTGCATACCTACCCCAGACCTTCCTTAAATACACTTCTTCAACCACAATTCAGCTGGAAAAATGAAATAACTCCTAAGCCCAAGTCAGCTCCCAAAAAAAAAATATTAAATGCAATACAAGTCGACTCTCAAATAGCCTTGCAAATAATTAATTCTCCATTTCGGCCTCCATATATACCTAGGAGAATGAAACACAAGCTACCTATATTAAATACATCAAGTCAGCCCAAAAATTCACAATAACTCTAGTCGATAAGCCAAACTACCAAGCATCAGCAAAAACTACTGAGCAAGCTAGGTATCACTAAGAAAGCACATCGACTAATCACCACAAGCATCGTCAAGCATAGGTTCTGTCAAGCACTAGTTATTTTTTTGAGTTCCTTTAGCAACTGAGTCCTTCAATGATCGAGCCCCTCGGTCAAGACTACAACCAAGCAACAAAACACTCCAACATGCAAGATTGCTAACTTCCCCAGGATTCTCTTGCATCATATATAGATTTTCAAAGTTGAATGGATGATCGAGATTAACTTGGGAAAATCAAGATCAATTATTGAGATAATTAGAGACTGGTCAAATTTGGGAAATTTTCAAAGATAGAAATGATTCATTTCCATTTTAAACTAAAAATCAAAGATTTTATTTAGGAAAAATAAGAGAAGATAAGATCTAGAAGATTTTTCTAATTTCAAAGATACAAGTTTCCAAAATGTATTCTTGAGAAAAGATTGATTTTTTATTTTAGAAGGATTTTTGAAATTTTGTGATGCGTAGAATCAATCATAACTAATATTTACCCATGGATTGATTTGATCCAATCAATATTTCATCATTTATACAACATATTAGAGGCATTTCATCAAACAATTCTACATCACCCACAATTCATCCAAACCAAGCATTCACCAAAACCTTTAAGGTTCATCCAAGTTCTTCATTTCAAGAACCAAGAAAATCATATTAACTTGATCAATATCAATCTTAAACATCACAATCAGTTCCATACACTTATAATACCAATCAACAATGAGTCCATCCAAATCATGCTATCAAATATCTTCCAAATTTATCCCAATGGTGACAGTTTTGATACCCTATATTCTATTATACAAAACTTTACCATATAACAATATTAGCCAAATCCCTCGAGTGGATATGTATAAAACTAGGGTTAATAAATCATATCCAAAATTAAGGTAAATAAAATGGTTATATTAAAATTTATAGCCTTTGTACTTAGACCTATTTTTTGTCACAAAATAAGAAACATTTCTTACCCAATCTTCCTAGGGAATCACATAACTTTCACAAACCATAACCAAAAGATCCCAAAAAAAAATCAAATGAAAATTTTATGGATCTAGTTTCATAATATATAAGTCATTAATTTTTCCAATTTTTAAACCATTATATAAGCACAAATCTTTGCTTGCAACTCCATTGAAGATAGTTTAAAACCAATTTTCACCAAAATCTTCATAACTCCCACAAATATGCATAAAAACAACTCAAACCAAAAGGAAATGAAATTTTATTCAGGTATATTTCAAATTAATCCTATTAGAGGTCTTAAATATTACATATGTGTCCATATGAAACGCTGCAACATGACTATTCTTAGGAAATCTCAAATCTATAGACAATAACTTTCTCCAAAACATCCATAACTTCTTCATTTCTCCACATAATCACTCAAAAAAAAAAAAAAAGGAATTTTATTCACATATATAACCATCCATAATATAGTTACATGGTTTCCGATCTGTAAAGGTCCATACAAGGCCTAGAAACAACACAAGAAACTTAAAAACCAATCAAACGAATAAGTACAAAGTGCTCTAAAAGATTTCAAATGTTCACATTCCTTCCATTCTACCTTGGTTTGAATTTACATTGGTTTTTATAGACTCCTTGGTATTTAGGACCATAAAAATACCTCTCATGATCATTACACTTCCCTTTTTACAACTTTTAATGCACTTTTGCAATGTTGAATTTTTGCAAATTTACATCTTCATGACAATGTTTATGTCATTTGATAAATATTGCCACAAGACTTTTTATAAACCCCATAAACATGTCTAAATAGATATTTTATGACCTTTTACATGATTTTTACCCTTCCATGGGTGATTTTACAACTTTTGACTCATTTGACCAATCTAGACCCAACTAGGACAATTATGACAAATTACAACTTGATTACATTTTTCCTTACATATAGATTCCATTACATGGAATAATGTCACCAAACATATTAATGATCATTTTGGACTCAAAAAACAAAATATCACATGTGGATCTCTTGTATCCATCTACTACCTAGGTGCTCTTGCACCATACTCTTGGTCTTCAAAAGTTTCCAAGTCCCTTGGAAACATGGAACCAATATCATGTAGGAAAATAAATTAGACCAAAATCCTTCATGCCTCTAATCCTCTTCACCTTTACCTTCAAGGACATAGGATTTTCCTTTCCATCTCCTTCTCTAGTGCCCCTTTAGGTGGAGCATTAATGACTACAACTTCCAAGGTACCATCAGTCAAAAATCCATCTCTCGTTGTTGCTACAAACTCACCAACCTCTTTGCCTCACCCAAGAGTTCTCCCCCTGGCCTCTCTCCCATTTTTTTTGGAAACCAATTAGACCAATCCTTGGCCCTAGACCATCTCCTATGGCCTCTTATAATGCCTTCATGTATGCTTACTTGTAGCTTAGTGGATAGGTACCTACAACCATATTTTTATCAGGCAAAATGAATAACAAATCATAGGGCTAGGTCCTAGTGTGGATTGCCTCCCTTGGTGGTCTACCCACACACTCAGGAGCTTCTAGCTATGATAAAAATATAATTCAAATCATCCATAATAACCAATGTTTTACAAAGGATTGGTTTGATCCAATCAATATATCATCATTTAGACAACATATTAGAGGCATTTCATCAAACTATTCTACATCACTAACAATTCATCTAAACCAAGAATTCACCAAAAACTTCAAGGTTTATCCAATTTCTTCATTTAAAGAACCAATAAAATCATATTTAATTGATAAATATCAATCTTAAACATAAAAATTGGTTCCATACACTTACAATAGCAATCAATAATGAGTCCATCCAAATCATGCTATGAAAAATCTTCCAAATATGTCCCAATGGCGACAGTTTTGATACCCTATATTCTGTTATTCACAACTTTCACATCTGACAAGATAAGATAAATAACTCTAATTGATATGTATAAAACCAAGTTTACTAAATCATGTCACAAATTTAGGTAAATCCAATGGTTAGATTAAAATTTATGGTCTTTGTACCGAGACCTATTTTCTATCACAAAATAAGAAACGTTTCTTACCCAATCCGCCTAGGGAATCACATAAATTTCACAAACTAGAACCAAAAGATCTCAAACCAATTTAAAATGAAACTTTTATAGATTTAGTTTCATAATATTTAATCAATTAATTTTTCCAATTTTTAAATCATTATATAAGCACAAATCTTTGCCTACAACTCCATTGAAGATAGTTTAAAATTAGTTTTCACCAAAATCTTAATAACTCCCACAAATATACATAAAAATGACTCAAACCAAAAAGAAATAAAAAAAATTTCACATATATTTCAAATAAATCCAATTATAGGTCTTAACTCTTCCATATGCATTTGTACCAAATGTTGCAACATGGTTGTTCTCTGGAAATCTCAAATCTGCAGACAACAACTTTCACTAAAACATCCATAACTTCTTCATTTATACACATAATCACTCAGAACCAAAGCCAAAATGAATTTTATTCACATAAATAACTATACATAATATATTTTATAGGTCTTACACATCCGTACAAGGCCTAGAAATAACACAAGAAACTTGAAAACCAATAAAAAAAATAAGTACAAAGTGCTCCAAAAGATTTCAAATGTTCACATTCCTTCCATTCTTCCTTGGTTAGAATTTACATTCATTTTTATATACTCCTTGGTATTTGGGACCAAAAAAATTCCTCTAATGATCATTAGACTTCCCTTTTTACCACTTTTAATGCACTTATGCAATGTTGCATTTTTGCAAATTTACATCTTCATGACAACTTTTTGTTAGGAATGGGAACACTCAGAGGGGGCAGTGAATCAGTGTTCTATATAATTACTTTTCTTATACTTGAAACTTAACTCAATATCTTAATTATTGAACTAAATATTAAATCATGTAAAGTAATCAACACATAACACATAACACCATATATGATTATGGGGAAACCTTGGCCAAAGCAAAAACCCCAGTGGGAATTAATACCCACTAATAATTATACTTGTGTATTATGAACATGTTAATGTTCCTTGTTCCTGTTAGGAGTTGTCATTACAATGCTTAAGTATAATGACCTTGTCAAGGTTCGGACCCTGTTAGGAGTCTTTTACAATTAACCCTATTAGGGGTGAGGACACATTTTCCTAGAGCTCATTGCTCAAGTGGTGAAGGCTAAAACCTTCTGGATCTCAGATACACACTATATTTGCAAGGTGAACTATTGATGTAGTCAAGGCTGGTGGATCCAGTTAAGGACTGATCGACATTGTAGCCAAACCAATATGTAGTGAAAATACACAATAACAACAACAGATCTGAAATCAAATAGAAGTCTTTATTCATCAAATTACCAATTACATGCAATGTCCTAGGCTATAAGGCCTTCCTAGTTATGGCCAATTACAATGCAAGTAACAGTCTACAAGATCTCACAGGATCCAATTCCTTCCCCAACATCTAGATTCAGCTAGTCCAGGTTTGCAACATACAGCACACTGGTAGGCACCCAGGAAAGATCTAAACTTGTACTCCAACTTCCAAGCAATCTTCATGTTCCTAAGCTCGCAAGCTACTAACTTTTCTTTCCACCAACCTACTCCTCCTAAACAACTACCCAAGCATCCTATAAATACTGATTCCTAGCCACAAGTTGGCTAATGAAACAATAAACCCTTACAAACAAATATTAAATGTTAAAACATTAGTCGGCTCTCACATAGCCTTACAAAATAAATAAACTCTCAAAGATGGCCCCAACGGTCATCAGATCCACATAGAAGAATGCAACACGCTAGATCTAGGTCCCCACACATCCAATGGTCAATCCATAACATGAGGAGTGCAACCCAAATTAAATACATGAGTTGGCCAAGCCGATCTATCCAAACAATCCAATCAATAAGCAAGAACACCAAGCAATAGAAGAAATAACTGAGCACTAGTCGACTGACCATGTCAAGCATGACCGAGCAACGCAATTACTACCGAGCGCTAGTGAACTAATGCCTTCAGTCACCAAGTGTTCTTCAAAGACTGAGCACCCCAATAACCACATAAACTGAGAAACCAGTCTCTCAAACCAAGAAAGAACTCCACCAAATGAAGATCATAGCTAGCAATCTACCTTCAAAGACAAACATACTTTTCGTTGATACAGGATTGCCAAGAATCCTAGGATGCTCTTGCATCAGACACCCCAGGTAAGAAATATTTTCTCATAAGGAAATCAGGAATGCCTCAAGGGAATCAGAACAGGTATGCCAAATCTATTCTTCACCCATATCTCCTCTTGTCCTTCATTCCAAGTAGTCTTCACTTCATTCACTGTCTCATGTAGAAAGTCCTTCTGCCTTCCACTTTGTTTACTCCTCTGGTTGGCAACTGATAGCAATCGACACTGACCACTACTGATCACCTCAGTGCCTTGGTAAGGTTCATCCTCTCCAAAATTCTCAATCAACTCAATATCATCTGCATCTCTCCATGTTACAAATATCACCATTTGTTGAACCATCTCTGCCAGCAAAACCATCTATTTCCTAATCTCAACAAACTCTTTAGAGATATCATTCTCCTTCTCCTCCAAACTAGATTTAACAAGAATAGGTTTATCAACCTTCTGCTCTTGAGGTTTGTCCTAAGGAAAACACCTTATAAATCCACATCCCTTAACCCTTGTCTCTTGCAAAGGTATCAACTTATGCCGAACTCCTTCATGCCTAACCACATAGGTATTAGCATGACCATCAAACAAAACATTCATGTCAAACTACCAAGTTCTACCAAGCAATAGATGACAAGCATCCATAGGCAATACATCACACAATATCTCATCATGGTAAGATCCAATCTAAAATTTAACCAAGCATTGTTCTTCAACTCTAACCTTAGACACATCTTGTATCCAACTAATATAATAAGGATTAGGATGTTTCCTTCTTTCCAAATTCAACTTACTAACCATTTCATCTAAAACAAAGTTCTCAAAACTTCCACCATCAACTATGACATTACATACCTTATCCTTGCACTTACATCTAGTTCTAAACAAATTTCTCCTTTCCACCAGTTCATGGACACATGCAGCTAATCTCCTTGTGATAAGTGTCTCACCTTTTTCTGCAACATTCACAATATCTTCTTCAGCAATCAGTGCAACTCTTTTCTTAGGACAATAAAAACTTCTATGACCAGCTTCACCACAATTATAACAAGTACCAGTGAACTCATTCTTCCACCTTCCCCTCTGTCTAGTATTCTTAGTAACTTGACCACTGCTAGATCCCACATCAGACTTGGGATTCTCTGTCACATTACTCTCAGAAACTATCTCACCATTTTTACCACCTTGGTTCCTATTGTTTTGTTTTCCTTCATACTTCTTATTCAGCTTCTCTTCAATCTTCAATGCCATCTGATAAGCATCACTAATTATTGTCATCCACAGAGTAAGTAAGTCTTCTTGAATACTAGGTCTCAAACCATAGACATACTTAGCAACCTTCTCTTTATCATCTTTAGAATGACCAGTCCTAATTAGGATTCTATAAAACTCCTCGGTATACTCCTGTATGAATTTTTTGGTCTGCTTCAAAGCTTGCATCTTCTTAAACATGTCTAATTCATAATCCACCAAAATGAATTGTTTCTTCAACTTGTCCACCATTTGTTTCCACTTAGTGATCTTCTCTTTTCCTCCTCTACCTCTTTCCAACTAAACTTCTCTCCACCAGATATTTGCATGACCCTTTAACTTAGTCTTTGCAAATCTAACCCTATCAGGATCTTCTATTTCTTCATACTCAAAGTACTCATCAATCTCATTGATCTAATCAATCAACTCTTCTGGCCTAAGGCTTCTACCAAATGCAAAAACTTCAATCTTAGGTCTTTTCCTAATCTTAGACATAGCTTTCATAATTCAATTCTCCTCAATATCTCTAGCTTCTTTGACAACTTCTTCAAAATGATCTTCCTCAGATTCATCATCACTATCCTCTTTTAAGGTAGGCTTCTTCTTTCTCAATTCTTCTTGTAGATCTTGCACTTGTTTCCACAAAGCCCTAAAATCATTAAGATAGAATTCACCAGTAGCTTCCTCTGAGATCTCATGATTTCTCCTCGAAGGCATCTTCAAATCAAGATCTAGATACACAAGATCCACTCGGCTCCAATAGGAACAGGCTTTGCTCAAACAAGAACAAACTTCACTCTGATACCACCTGATGCAGTCAAGGTTGGTGGATCTAGCTAAGGACTAACCGACCTTGCAGCCAAACCAATATGCAGTGGAAATACACAATAACAATAACAAATCTGAAATCAAATAGAAGTCTTTATTCATCAAATTACCAATTACATGCAATGTGCCGAGCTATAAGGCCTTCCTAGTTACGGCCAATTACAATGCAAGTAACAGTCTACAAGATCTCGTAGGATCCAATTCCTTCCCCAACATCTAGACTCAGCTAGTCCAGGTCTACAACATAAAGCACACTGGTAGGCACCTAGGAAAGATCTAAACTTGTACTCCAACTTCCAAGAAATCATCTTGTTCCTAAGCTCGCAAGCTACTAACTTTTCTTTCCACCAATATACTCCTCCTAAATAACTACCCAAGCATCCTCTAAATATTGATTACCAGCCACAAGTCAGCTGATGAAACAATAAACCCTTACAAACAAATATTAAATGTTAAAACATCAGTCGGCTCTCACATAGCCTTACAAAATAAATAAACTCTCAAAGATGGCCCTAACGGTCAATCCATAACACGAGGAGCGTGACCCAAATTAAATACACTAGTTGTCTAAGATGATCTATCCAAACAATCCAGTCGATAAGCAAGAACACCACGAAACAGAAGAAATAACTGAGCATTAGCCAACCAACCACGCTAAGCATGACCGAGCAATGCATTTACCACCGAGCGCCAGTGACCCGATGCCTTCAGTCATCGAGCATTCTTCAGAGACTGAGCACCCCAGTAACCACATAAACCAAGAAATCAATCTCTCAAACTGAGCAAGAACTCCACCAAACAAAGATCAAAACTAGCAATCTACCTTCAAAGACAAATATATTTTTGATTGATACAGGATTGCCAAGAATCCTAGGATGCTCTTGCATCAACTGTTGTTGTGGCACTTCTTGTCTGATTAGTTCCTTATGTGCATTGATGCTTTAGCCTCTTGTAAATTTCTACAACATTCTAACTTCTCTTCACATACTTCTTCTCTACTTCTATCAATTCTCTATCTCATACCATACTCAAATACAAAGGTGCATGTCTTATTTATATGCGCAAACAAGACTTATTCGCTAAGTCGACCTATAACTAATTACATACAATGCTTCCAAATTAATTGGCTCAAGAGTGTTTACATACAATGAGATTAACATGTTTACAACACAAATACAATAGGCACATAGCCTTTACAGACAATATTATAACCACTAACCAAAATACTAACAGTCAACTACATACTCTATTATGTTTTGTCGTTCACTGTTTGTGTCACTTCAAATTGCTATATCTTCATCATACTAACTCATCTAATCATGCACTCTTAACCATAGCTAAATAACATACTCAAAATCTTATCTTCTAGGGCACATACCAAAACTCGGTCATACGCACATGTGTTGATGGTATGTTCATCTGGTGCTTCAGTGGTTGTCCAATCTTCCATACTTAGTCAATTTTTGATCTTCTAAGTTATGCACTAACTCCAAAAATCCATATGAATTTGTTTCCATAATGACAACACTAAATCATAGTCATATACAATAGTATAGTGAACTTTCCAACAATCTCCCCCTTTTTCATTAATGGCAACAAAGGAATATGGCAAAGTTACTAAATTGTATTTCTTACACAAAAAAATTTCTAACATATACTCTTATCTTATATCTCCCTTCTACTATATACTCTACTCCCCTTTACATCATATACACAACTCCATATTCTCCCTTCTACTATATATTCTATTCCCCCTTTGACATTAATTAAAAAGGTGCTCAAAAAAGAATCTACGTGTACTTACACTGAGAGTACATCCGGATATGCAATCGGAAGGTTTGTAATTTCTTGCTGCCAAAATGCCTTCAATGCATCTACTATTTGGAGATGGGCACACAAAGCATAATTCAACTTCTCCATCTTCTCCAACTCTGAACTCAGACCTTGATCATATGTCACTATTGTGGCATCAATCTCCTTGATATTCTGATTTAGCACATCTAAAGAGGACGCAAGTGCATGTCTTAATTGTGCTTGCCTAGCCCTTATTTTGGCCATTTCTTGCTCTGCCTTCTCAATCTTATCTAATTGTCCTTGGTAGACATTATTACACATATTTATATCTATGAAGGGATCTAGCACAAATTTCCTTACTACTTCCATCATTGATTCAGCTTCCTAAATCTTCTTTTGAGAGGTCTATAGCTAGTTTGTTTTTATCCATACAATCAGCTATTATTTTTCTTCCTTTAGCTGCAATCTCCTTCAATATGGCTTGACCAAATTTTAGTGAGCTAAGGTCAAGTGTGAAGTTACTGATCAATTCAATCAATCTCTTCTTAAGACATTTCTCCTCTACAACTTTGGATGTTGATTCCTCAAGACTTGAGAAATTTGTTTTGAAGCATGTTAG
This sequence comes from Chamaecyparis obtusa, assembly GCA_027943335.1. Taxonomy (NCBI): domain Eukaryota; kingdom Viridiplantae; phylum Streptophyta; class Pinopsida; order Cupressales; family Cupressaceae; genus Chamaecyparis; species Chamaecyparis obtusa. The sequence goes on along the minus strand of BSBK01001154.1, from coordinate 2,997,065 downwards.
GATGGTGTTGACATCATCCATTGAGTGTACACTAGACACTTTCTTGTCCTCAAGTAGTAGGCTATTCAGGATGTTGACTAATTCAAAAAATAATGGGTTCCTCATTATTTTTTTCTCCTTGGCCTTCTCCATTGCTAGCACATTAATCTTAATTAGGTCTTCTTCTCCCCATGAATCTAAGTTTGTTGTGTCAGGGGTCAAACTTGACAACAATGATATTGAGGGCTTAGGGGTAAGGAGTGAACTTTTACTAACATCCATTACCTCAGTCTTTACAATCACTAGTATTTCAATAGAGGGCTCATCTGTAGGTTCATCTTTCTTCTCTTCATCCTCTTTCTTCTTTTCTTTTCTTTCTCCTCTTCTTCTTCATGTCTTGTTAGATCCTCGATATGAATTTCTTCTTGTTGCTTAGGTGAATTATCACCGCATAGTATTTCAGACTCTTATGTACTTACAAAGGCTTCCTCAAACTCATCCAATTCCTTATCTATGGCCACCATTGATATTTCCACATCATCAATCAAAATTGTATCATCTTTTATTCCAGGCATGGGTACAAATTCCATTACATCAGTAGACATTGTCACTATGGGTGTTGAATCTTGTGGACCTATTATAGGTGCATTAGGTACCTTGGTTGCTTTTACTTTCTCAATAGGAACTTGGGTTGCAGGTGCAGATGATGGATGCATGCATTGTTCCAAAAATACCTTCTCAAATGCTTTTTCAGTTTCCTTGGAAACCAACTCATAGTCTGTATTCATGATCTGCAAGGTTCTTAGTTTGGTTCTAAGGTGAGGCTTCACCAATTCCAACAACAATGTTTTCTCCTCAACTGAACATACTAGAATATTATCATCTAAGGTCTTTTCCCTTATTCTAAAATCTTCTTCTATTGCTTGTGTCTTCAAGGAATTAAGTATGTTCCATACTTGGTCATGAATTATTGTCTTAAATTCCAAGACTGTCTTCTTGAACTTAATCATATGTTTGATTATCATGCTATGGATCTCAGATTTGTCTATCTCATGATATCTATCATAAAACTTAGCAATTTGATCAATCCTTCCTTCATCTACCACTCTTGTTCTCAACACTTCTAGATTTGGTAGGAATCCTACCTCAGGAGGTGGTTGAATATTTCTACCTTGGCTTCTTGTGGATCTTGCTGATGGATGGCTTGTGATAGTCTAATTTTTCCTCTTAGGTATCTTGCTTGTCTCAGGAGATGGAGTGGACTCCATATCAATAGTAGGAGTGGTTGTAGGAGTGGTTGTAGGAGTGTTTTCTTCCATTTTCATCTTCTTCTCCTTAGGGTCATCAGTCTTCTCTATTTTAACTTCAGAAGAGGGTGCACTCTCAAGCTCCATGGAAATCTTGGCTTCCCTTGCCTTATCTAGGTCATCTTGAGTGACACCATGAATCTTTAGTATCTCAGAGGTAACCCTAGATGCTTTCCTCTTTTTCATAGCACTATTTAAGACTGCATCTACTTGTCTTGTCTTCTCCTCATAAGTGCCCCATCTTGGCTCATTAGGATCCTTGGGCACTGATAGTAGGACTTATGCATATGCTTCTAGAATATGTTGCTCCACTTCATAACCAAGTGGATGGATCCACTTAGTCCTTGGCTCTACAGTTTCCATACATGTTATATTTATCTCCACCATTAAACATATGGTATCCTTGTACTTCTCTACTATGATTTTAGGTATTCTAAACCTTCTTTACATTTTGATTCTAAATTTCTTGATCTATAGGTCCATGTAGTCCTTCAAGGTACTCTCTGATGATGCCTTGAATGATATTTGAGGCATTGTGGGTAGACTCTTGTCAAGGTAAAGGTCTGATACTTTACCAACTATATGAAAGTACATATAGATGATTAGTGACCCAAACCTAAATATCTTACTCTTATCATATTTGATAGCCCTAATATTGTCCATCAACTATGCATGCAAGATCTCACACAATTTGAAGTCTCAATTTTCCTTCACTAATCTAATAGTTGTCAAAATAGTGACTGCAGACACATTATTTACCATGTTTGCATGTTGAAACCTATAACCCAATATCATGGACATTAGTTTGATATCTTTCTCCTCAATCAGCTCAATGGTCATGTCACGCTTATCACTACATGATTTACAAGCTTACTCAACTAGTTTCCTGACATCTTTGCCAGTGGGAAGGATGGCACCAGTCTTAGGTAGTCCTATCATCTCATGAATGAGATCAATAGTTATTCTAACAAGGACTTCTCCTATCTAGAATAGGTCATCATGAATTATTCTTAGTAGGATCTTAACTCATTCAGATTCATAGAATTCATAAGTTATTGCATACTCAATAATAGGGTTGTTTTCTAGGTACGTGAACTCATCCAGGAATATCTTGTCAGGATTCATCATTGTCTCTAAATTCAACCTTATTCTATCCAAAACTATTGGTTCCTTTTTGCAATAGATGTATGCCTATATATCCTCTACGTGCATAACTCCCATTGAAGTCCTAGAGAAAGCTCCTTCTAGGTCATCTAGGATAGACTTGAAAGGGTGCTTCTTAAAGATGTATCTCTTTCTTTTAGAAACATCGAAAACAACTGGAGTGGCCATAACTTACTTTGTTAATCACTTCAAATAGGTTTCCAAGGGTTTTTGAACCATTGCGTCTGAACTAGGCCTTCGCAAAAAAACTTAACTTCCTTTCGCTAAAGAAATCAACTACAATCTTCTAACTTAAACTACTTTGATCTCCTTTTCTCTCCAAATTCTTAAACTCGAATGCAAATGTGTGAATAATGGATCTTCAGTGACTTTAAAATAACTTTCCACCATTAATTTTTTCCATATAAACATAGAATGCAACAAAGAATTTCAATCTACATCTTTGCTATCAATTTGGAAGTGTGCTCTCACATATAGCATCAACTAGTCTCCAAACAGTCATATCCAAAGGTGCATACTTTGAGGGTGAGTATACCAACCGTACAGGGGTCTAGAGATAATCTAGATCCCCTATGACCATGACGGTCATTCATCTAGATGTAGAGGGTGTGTTGATTGCGGATGCATCTAATACATACTCATCAACCTTATCCTTCTTTGCTTTTGTCCAAATCAAGCTCGCATCTTCTGTAGCTTTCACAAACTTGACTTCTCCTGATTCATCCAAAATTGATCCTTGAGACTTATTACAGCTTTCTTGTCTTTGTGCTTTTGATCTACAAAACTTAGAGATGTGTCCAACCTTGTTACAAGTGTGACAAATAACTGGAGGCCTTATATTCCTCAACACATTGATGTGAGTTACCATATTGCACTGTCTAGTTGTATGACCATTATAATTGCATATTTGACATGTAATATTCTGAGGACTTCTAACATTCTGCTATGGATGACTTCTCTAATTTTGCTAAGTCTGATTTCTTTGATTTGATCTACAATTCATAGCTCTATCACCAAACTTATTACATGAATAACAGTAACCATTGAAAGGTCTTACCTCTTTACAATCTCTTGCTATGTGACCATGCTTTTTATAAGCATAACAAAAAAAATTTACTGGCTTGCGCTCATCTTTAGATGGTTCTAATTTAGCTTCAGTATGATTTTTAGTCTTCTTGGCTTCTGTAGCATCTTCTGGTGCTTTCATTCTTCCTCACATATCATTGATTTGATTTTGTGCTTCATTGAATCCAATACCAGAGGTATCTCCTTTAATCTTCTGTGCATACAATTGTGACTCTATTAGAACCTTGCTTGTGTGCAATTTATCAATATGATTCTTTGCTTCAGTCAATTCAGATTCCACTTGCTTCTTGATGTTCTCTAACTCCAAGATTTTCATGTTTGCTTGCATTAGTTCTTCATCCAACTGCTTGTTTTCTTTGATCTGTTCTTCATAGGCTTCTTGATTGTTAAATAGCTTTTCATCCAACTCTTCAATCTAATCCTTCAGAGATGTGTTTTCCTCATTCATCTTTTTGAACATTTTCCCTAAATCACTATTTGAACAATCCTTCAAATCTTTTCTCAGTTTCTTGATGAATACTTGAGAACCACTAACCTTTAGTTTCAATTCTTCAATTTCCTTTTCAGATCTATCAAGGTCTTCAAGAGTTGCTTCAAGATTCTTCTTCAGATGTTTCACTTATTCTGAACCCATGATCTCCTCAAGTGGTTAAACTTTTCTTTAGAGGACCAAAGCTCTGATACCAATTGTTAGGAATGGGAACACTAAGAGGGGGGGGTGAATCAGTGTTCTATATAATTACTTTTCTTATACTTGAAACTTAACTCAATATCTTAATTGTTGAATTGAATATTAAAGCATGTAAAGTAATCAACACATAACACATAACACTAGATATGATTATGGGGAAACCTTGGCCAAAGGAAAAACCCCAGTGGGAATTAATACCCACTAATAATTATACTTGTGTATTATGAACCTGTTAATGTTCCTTAGCCCTGTTAGGAGCTGTCATTACAATGCTTAAGTACAATGACCTTGTCAAGGGTCAGACCCTGTTAGGATTCTTTTACAATTAACCCTATTAGGGGTGAGGACACACTTTCCTATAGCTCACTGCTCAAGTGGTGAAGGCTACAACCTTCTAGATCTCAGATACACACTATATCTACAAGGTGAACTGTTGTTGTGACACTGCTTTTCTGATTAGTTCCTTATGTGTGTTGATGATTTAGCCTCTTGTAAAGCTCTACAACATTCTAACTTCTCTTCGCATACTTCTGCTCTACTTCTATAAATTCTCTATCTCATACCATACTTAAATACAAAGGTGCATGTCTTATTTATATGTGCAAACAAGACTTATTCACTAAGTTGGCCTATAACTAATTACATACAACGCTTCCAAATGAATTGGCTTGAGTGTGTTTACATACAATGAGATTAACATGTTTACAATACAAATATAATAGGCGCATGGCCTTTACAGAACAATATTATAACCACTAACCAAAATACTAATAGTCGGTTGCATACTCTATTATGTTATGCCGCTCACTATCTATGTCACTTCAACTTGTTGTATCTTCATCATACTAACTCATCTTATCATGTGCTCTTAACCATAGCTAAATAACATAACCAAAAGCTTATCTTCCAGGGTGCATACTAAATCTCGGTCATACACACATGTGATGATGCTTTGTTCATTTGGTGCTTCACTGGTTGTCCATTCTTCCATACTTAGTCAATTTCTGATCTTCTAAGTTATGCGCTGACTCCAAAACTCCATATGACTTTGTTGCTAACAACACTAAATCATAGTCATATACAATAGTATAGTCAACTTGCCAACACTTTTATGTCATTTGAAAAATATGGCCACAAGACTTTGTATAGGCCCCATAAACATGTATAAATAGATATTTATGACCTTTTACCTAATTGTTACCCTTTCATGGGTGTGTTTACAACTTTTGCCTCATTTGACCAATCTAGACCCAACTAGGACAATTATGACAACATTACAACTTGATTACATTTTTCCTTACATATAGATTCCATTCAATGGAATAATGTCACCAAACATATTAATGATATTTTTGGACCCAAAAAACACAATATCACATGTGTATCTCTTGTATCCATCTAGTGCCTAGGTGCTTTTGCACCATACTCCCGTTCTTCAAAAGTTTCCAATTCCCTTGGAAACATGGACCCAATATCCTATAAGAAAAAAAAAATTAGACCAGAATCCTTCATGCCTCTAATCCTCTTCACCTTTTCCTTCAAGGACATAGGGGTGTCCTATCCATCTCCTTCTCTAGAGCCCCTTTTAGTGGAACAATAATGGCTGCAACTTCCAAGGTACCATCAATAAAAAATCCACCTCCCATTACTGCTACAAACTCACCAACCTCTTTGACTCACCCAAAAGTTCTCCTCCTTGCATCTCTCCCTGATTTTTTGGAAACCAATTGGTCCATTCCTTGTCCATAGACCATCTATTATGGCCTCTTATCATACCTTCATATCTACCTACTTGTAGCTTAGTGGATAGGTACCTACAACCATATTTTTATCAGGAAAAACCAATAACAAATCATAGGGCTAGGTCCTAATGTGGATTGCCTCCCTCAGCGGTCTACCCACTGACTCAAGATCTTTTAGATTTGATACCAATTTGATGTAGAGATTCTATCATAACCAATATTTTCCCAAGTATCAATTCAATCCAATCTATATTTCATCATTTAGACAACATATTAGATGCATTTCATCAAACAATTCTACATCACCAACAATTCATCCAAACCCAGCATTCACCAAAACCTTCAAGGTTTATCCAAGTTATTCATTTCAAGAACTAATAAAATCATATTTTCTTGATCAATATCAATCTTAAACATCACAATTTTTTCCATACACTTACAATACCAATCAACAATGAGTCCATCCAAATCATGATATCAAACATCTTCCAAATATGTCCCAATGGTGATAGTTTTGATACCCTATATTATGTTATGCCCAACTTTCACTTCTAAAAATATTAACCAAATTCCTCTAGAAGATATGTATAAAACCAGGGTTACTAAATCATATCCCAAATTAAGTTAAATCCAATTGTTAGATTAAAATTTATGGTCTTTGTACCGAGACCTATTCTATGTCACAAAATAAGAAATGTTTCTTACCCAATCCGCTTAGGGAATCACATAATTTTCACAAACAAGAAACAAAATATCCCAAACCAATTTAAAATGAAACTTTTATAGATATATTTTCATAATATGTAATCCATTAAGTTTTCAAATTGTTAAATTATTATATAATCACAAATCTTTGCCTGCAACTCCATCGAAGACAATTTAAAACTAGTTTTCACCAAAATCGTCATAACTCCCAGAAATATGCATAAAAATGAATCAAACAAAAAATAAATGAAATTTTATTCACATATATTTCAAATTAATCTAATTATAGTTCTTAATTCTTTCATATGTGTCTATACCAAATGTTGCAACATGAGTGTTCTCAGGAAATCTCAAATCTGCAAACAACAACTTTCACCAAAACGTACATAACTTCTTCATTTATCCATATAATCATTCAAAACCAAAACCAAAAGGAATTTTATTCACATATATAACTATCCATAATATAGTTACATTGTTTCCAAGATTTACAAGTCCGTACAAGGCCTGGAAACAACACAAGAAACTTAAAAATCAATTAAAAAAAAATCAGTACAAAGTGATCCAAAAGATTTCAAATGTTCACATTCCTTCCATTCTACCTTGGTTTGAATTTACATTGGTTTTTATAGACTCCTTGGTATTTGGGACCATAAAACTACCACTCATGATCATTAGACTTCCTTTTTTACAACTTTTAATGCACTTTTGCAATGTTGCATTTTTGCAACTTTACATCTTCATGACAACTTTTATGCCATTTGACAAATATGGCCACAAGACTTTGTATAAACCCCATAAACATGTCTAAATAGATATTTTATGACCTTTTACATGATTTTTACCCTTCCATGGGTGCTTTTACAACTATTGACTCATTTGACAAATCTAGACCCAACTAGGACAATTATGACAACATTACAACTTGATTACATTTTTCCTTACATCTAGATTCCATAACATGGAATAATATCACCAAAAATATGAATGATCATTTTGGACTCAAACAACACAATATCACATGTGGATCTCATGTATCCATCTGGTGCCTAGGTTCTCTTGCTTTTTAGAACTTTAAATAAACTCATAAAAATTGATTTTTGATTTTAGAACTTTAAATTCAATTAAAATTTAAATTTTGGAGGAAGATGAAATTAATATGGAGCTAATATGAAATGAAATTAAATGTAATTAAAATTAAATTAATTTTTAGGAATCAATTTAATTAGAGGAATTAATTAGTCAATTTAAATAACTTGGTATGACTATTTAAATTGTGGGACTATAGAAATTGAATTTAATTAAATGATAAAGACCACTTAATTAAAGGTCAATTAATTAAATAATATTAATTATTTAATTAATATTAGGGAAATGATTAAATGATGTGCTAACTTGGTTTAATGAAGAATTAGAAGAATAAGGATGATCAATTAAATAATTATTTAATTAATAGAAAAATAATTAGTAAGTAGTGAATACTCACAAGCGTGAGATAATTTTGGGTGTCTATATTTTCCCCTCTTTGATACAATGTGATTTTGAGTGTTATGTAAAAGAAAATCTTATTCAAGTCTCATCAGAGCATGCCCCGAAGATACTAGGTATATTTTATGTCCCCTCAAGAAATTAAGCAAAATTGCACAAAATGAGCATTAATTTATCAACGACATTGTATTTCTAAATGATGATGATGTATGCAATGATGGTATGATTTCTATATGTTGTCATAACTAATGTTGAGATAAGCTAAGAATGTTATAGTATGAGTTTGGTGCAAATTTGATGATAGGTTGATCAATTATGACATTGTCATTGATGTCAACTTAGTGTTTTGTTGGGTGATAGTGAGTCTGTTATGCTAATGTATGTTCAAGAGGTTGGATCTAGAGCTATGGTAAGAGTTGAAGTGTGCGATCGTAATGGAAGACTCAATGATGTCTCTAGATGCTATATCTATGACCACACATGTTTATCTTATGTGTGTTGTGACTTATGATTGATTCAAAGTTGATAGGTCAACATGAAGAACAAGATGAAGCTAAGGAGGAATAATTTGATGATTGTATCAAATAGGTTTGGACACAGGTGTTGTAATTCAGATATGTTATCTTTATTATGTTATGGGGTTCTATTATGACTGCATCATGACTAGTGACCAGAGGACAAAGTTATAATGGACAAAAGATCACTCAATGAAAAGGAAAAGAAGTTCTTAGAACAACTGGTCAGATCCTTAACCGATAATATTGCACCATGTTGTGATGAGTGGTTATGTTTTGTAAGGATCATACTAATATGGAAGATCAATGAGGAATGGTGAGTTGGATTTTTCATGATCATGGTGATCACATTTCTTGGAATTCTGCAAGAACATTGGAGATTGTGAAGTGGTTTGAGTTTTCTTTGTCAAATTAATTATGTGATGGATCAGGAGCCGACATGAACTTGAAATTATAATTAATAATCGATAACACATTTTAGGGGTCAAGAATTGAGTGGGAATGAATTATAATTCAAATGTAATTAGGTCATGGCCAACCTAGTTAGTGAAAATGTATTTATATTTTTTTATGTATTATGAAGTGAGTGTGGGAGAGAAAGTTCACAATGCAGATGTGTGATTGTAGGGTTTGGATGTTCTAAATGTATACCAGAGATTAAGCTTGAACTAGATCTATACTAGCAAAGGAGAAGTGTTATTTTGTCAAATCATTGTACTTATTGATTCCCAATAGTTTCTACAAGACAATCCCATAACTAGATAGACTCTAACAGATCTGATTTGTAAATCCTTTAATTAGGTGAATCTTTAACTAGGGTTTGAAATCCCTTAGCAGGGTTACTCCTAATAGGGCTAGAGGTAAATCTCTTAACCAGGTGGATCCTAACAGGGTCTTTCTCTTAACCAGGCATTTATAAGCTTTTAGTAGGGCTAAGCTCTTAATTGGGTGTACTTTAGAAGAGTGCATAATTATTTGTGGGTGCCATCTGCACATATGGTTTTTCCTGGTTAGATAGCAGGTGCTCACATCACATGATCAGTGACAAGAGTAAGTTCATCAAGATTGAAGAATTTGATGATGGTGTGGTAAGGTTTGGCAATAATTCACCTTGTTTGGTTAAAGGAAAAGGCACGATTACTTTGAATGGAAAGATTAATATAGATGTTGTTTATCTTGTGGATGGTCTAACATATAATCTCTTGAGTGTTGATCAACTAAATGACAAAGGTTACAAATTGGAATTTAAAGGAGGTATGTGAATGATACTTAGAAGATTAGGTGATGAGATTTCTATCGGTAGGAAAACCAAAGGTAATTTATTCCTTGTGAATAATACTGTAAATAGTTGTTAGGTTGCAAAGGTTGAAGATAGTTGGCTATTGAATAGAAGGTTTTGTCATGTAAATTTTGATAGTTTGATCAAAGTGAGTAAGACAAATGCAGTTAGGAGATTTCCACAATTAGTCAAACCAAACAACATGATGTGCAAATAATGTCAATTGGGTAAATTAACCAATTCTACTTTCCAAAGAAAGTATTTTCATCTGAGGGTATACTTGATTTGGTGCATACTAATCTTTGTGGGCCTATGAGATAGAGAATTCATCAAGGTGATAAATACTTCATATTGTTTACTGATGACTATTTTAGAATGATGTGGGTAACTTTCTTGAAGGAGAAGTCTGATGCATTCAAAAAATTCAAAGCATTCAAGGAATTGGTTGATAAGGAATCAGGTAAGAATTTGAAGTGCTTAAGGTCAAATGGAGGTGGTGAGTTTACTTCTACAGATTTTTTTAATTATTGTGAAGATAATGGAATCAAGAGACAAATGTCTACCCAAAGGACTCCACAACAAAATGGTGTTCGAGAGAGGAAGAACAGAACTATAGTGGATGTTGAAAGGATAATGTTGATTCAAGGTGATGTACTAAAAATATATTGTAAATAAGAAAATAGTATTGTTGTTTACACATTGAACTAAGTACAAGTAAAGAAAGGAACTGACAAGACACCCTATGAGCTATGATATGGTCACTCACCTAATGTTAAATATTTCAAAGTCTTCGGTAGTAGATGTTATATTAAGAGGGATGATTACACAGGCAATTTTGATCCAAAAAGTGATGAAGGTATTTTCTTGGGTTATTCTACTAGAAGTAAAATATATAAATGTTTCAATAAGAGAACTAACAAGATGATTGAGAGTGCTAATGTAAAGGTGGATAAATACCCTGATAAATATAATTATTCAAGTAAAAAAGTGAGTGAAGATGATTGAAATATTGTGTATATTGAGCTATAATTGCATGATCCAACAAAGAAAAATAATGTGGAAGACGTGATTCAACCAATAGAAGAAGAAGATCCTAGTCCAAAACCAGTGATAAATAGGTATGTGAAGTTAAATCACTTTTTTGATTAGATTATAGATGATAAGAATGTAGGTGTTGTAACCAGAAGAAAGCTTAGAGAAATTACTTTTTTTATTCCAAAGTATGAGCCTAAGACAGTGAAGTAATCAATCAAGGATGAAGATTGGGTAAAAGATATGGAGGAAGAGCTTGATCCAATTGAGAAAAATAATACATGGAAACTTGTTCCCAGACTTGCAAATAAAAATGTGATTGGTACCAAATGGGTTTTCAAGAACAAACTAAATGAAGATGGAGATGTGATTGTAAATAAGGAAAGGCTTGTGTGTAAGGAATATACATAAGAAGAAGGAATAGACTATGGAGAGACTTTTTCTCCCATGGAAAGATTAAAAGGGGTAATAATTCTACTTGATTATGTTTCTTATAAAAAGTTCAAAGTTTTTCAAATGAATGTCAAGTCATCTTTCTTGAATGGAATTATTGAACAAGAGGTCTACATAGAACAACCTGATGGTTTTTCTTTGGAAAAGTACAAGGACATTGTTTGTAAGTTGCAAAAAACATTATATGGGCTGAAACAAGCACTAAGAGCATGGTATGAAAGGTTACATTCCTTTCTAATTAAGATTGGTTTTAATAGAAAAATTGATAATAGTAATGTGTATCTAAAAGTTGCAAGAGATAAGTTGTTGATAGTTGAAGTGTTTTTTGATGATATAATCTTTGGAGGAAATTATGAGATGATTTTGACATTTGTTGATGAAATGGAGTTTGAAATGTCAATGATTGGGGAGATCAAATTCTTAATTGGATTATAGGTTTCACAACTAAAGAATGGTATATATATCAGTTAATACAAATATGTGAAAAAAGTACTAAAGAATTTTGGTATGGATGACTCCAAATTGGTTGGAACCCCCATGCTAACAAGATGTAAATTATCTAAGGATGATGAATCTGATGCAGTAAATACTACCTTGTATAGGTCTATGATTGGTAAGTTGCAGTATGTTGTTTATAGAAGACCAAATATTGCTCAAGAAATTGGAATAGTGGAAAGATTTCAAGAAAATCCCAAGAATCTCATATGGTTGTAGTAAAAAGGATATTTAGATATTTGAAAGGGACAGTTGAATATGGTCTTTGGTATGCTCATGATGGTGATTTCTCTTTGAGTGTGTTTACTAGTGCAGATTGGGTAGGAAATGTTGATGATAGAAAGAGAACAAGTGGTGATGCATTCTTTATAGTTAAAAGGAATATATCTTGGACAAGCAAGAAGCATAATTGTATCTCACAATCTACAATAGAAGAAGATTATGTAGTAGCGGCAATAAAATATACACAATTTGTATAGATGAAGTTGATTTTTGAAGGTATCAAAGAAAAGGTGACTGAATTGTTAACTATTTTTTGTGACAATACAAGTCAAATAAATATTTCTAAGAATCTTGTAATGCATTCCAAGACTAAGCACATTGCAATTAAGTATCACTTTTTGAGAGAGAAAGTGTAGGAGAAGAAGGTGAAGTTGGAATATATACGAACAAAGGAGTAGGTAGCAAATATCTTTACAAAGCCACTACCTAAGGATACTTTTGAGTACCTTAGAAGCCATCTAGGGGTTGTGCCTCTACCTAAGAAGAAATAAGTTGTTTTTTATGTATCAATCTAGTAGATTTATTTCCATATCTTTCATTGTGGATTGATGATCAAGGGACTACTCTGTAGGGGGAGCAGTTAGAAAGAGATAAAGACAATTGTAGCAGATGAAGGCTTAGGAATGTTGCACCTTTGGCATTATTGTCAAAGGGGGAGAAGACTCACTAAAGAGGGAGAAGAAACTATAATCATAAAGGGGGAGAAGAGTAAAGAAGATCACGAGAAGAATAACAGAAGAACCAATTGAAGGCACAAGGGGAGAAGATTATCAAGGAGAGTATTTATTTGTTTGGTATTGTTGGTGTTTCCATCAATTCCAAAGGGGGAAATTGTTGGCATAACTAATGTTGAGATAAGTTGAGAATGTAATAGTATGATTTTGGTACAGATATGATGATAGGTTGATCAGTTATGATGTTTCCATTTATGTCAACTTAGTGTTTTGTTATTTGACAATAAGTCTGTTATGCTAATGTATGTTCAAGAGGTTGGATCTAGAGTTGTGGTAAGAGTTGGAGTGTGCAATCATACTGGAAGACTCAACAATGTCTCTAGATGTTGTATCTATGACCATGCATGTTTATCTTATGTATGTTGTGACTTATGATTGATTTAAGGTTGACAGGTCAATAAGAAAAATAAGATGGAGCCAAGGAGGAATGATTTGATGATTATATCAAATAGGTTTGAACATAGGTGTTGTGATTCAATATATGTTATCTTGACTATTTTATGGGGTTGTTGTTGTGACTGCATCATGATTGGTGACCAAAGGACAAAGTTACAATGGACAAAAGATCACTCTGTGAAGATGAAAAGTTCTTAGAAAAATTAGGCAGATCCTTAATTGGTGATGTTGCACCATGTTGCGATAAGTGGTTGTGTTGTAAGGATCGCAGTGACATGGAAGATCGATGAGGAATGATGAGTGATATTTTTCATGATTGTGGTGACTAGATTTCTTGGATTTGTGCAAGAACATTGGAGAGTGTGATGTGGTTTGAATTTTATTTTTCAAATAAATTATGTAATGGATTTGGAGGCTAACATGAACTTTAAATTGTAATTGATAATTGGTAATGCGCTTTAGGGTTCAAGGATTGAGCAGGAATGAATTACAATTCAAATGTAATTAGGTCAATGTTGACCTAGTTAGTGAAAATTTATTTATATTTTTTTGATGTATTATAAAGTGAGTGTCGGAGAGAAAGATTGTGAATGCAGATGTGTGATTTTAGGGTTTGGGTGTTTCGAATGTGTGGTAGAGATTGAACTTGAACTGGATCTATACCAGTAGAGGAGAAGTTATATTTTCTCATATCATTGTACTTTCTGATTCCTAACAGTTTCTACAAGAACATTCCTTAACTAGATAGAATCTAATAGGTCTGATTTGTAAATCCTTTAACCAGGTGACTCTTTAGCTAGGATTTCAAATCCCTTAACAGAGTTACTCCTAATAGGGCTAGAGGTAAATCCCTTAATTGGGTGGCTCCTAATAGGGTCTTTCTCTTAATTAGCCATTTGTAATCTTTTAACAGGGCTAAGCTCTTAACCAGGTGTACTTCAAAAGAGTGAAAAATTATTTGCGGGTGCCATCCCCACATGTGGTTTTTCTGAGTTGGGTTTCCATAAGAAAAATATTGGTCTTATTTTGTTTCATGGTTGTGGATGTTTATCTTTAATGGTTTATTTATTCATACAATAGATGATCATTTGTGCAAGTTGTTGAATGGTTTGAGGACAAAGTTACAATGGACAGAAGATCACTCAGTGAAAAGAAAAAGAAGTTCTTAGAAAAATCAGTCAGATCCTTCACTGATGATGTTGCATTGTGTTGCAATAAGTGGTTATGTGTTGTAAGGATCATAGTGACATGGCAGATCGATGAGGAATGATGAGTTAGAATTTTCATGATCGTGGCGAACAAGTTCCTTAGATGTGTGCAAGAACATTAGAGAGTGTGATGTGGTTTGACTTTTCTATGTTAGATCAATTATGCAATGGATCTAGAGGTTGACATGAACTTGAAATTGTAATTGGTAATTGGTAACACACTTTAGGGTTCAAGGATTGAGTGGGAATGAATTGCAATTAAAATATAATTAGGTCATGGCTGACCTAGTTAGTGAAAATGTATTTATTTTTTTTTATGTATTATGAAGTGATTGTGGGAGAGAAAATGTGTGAATGCAGATGTGTGATTTTAAGGTTTGGATGTTTTGAATGTATAGTAGAGATTGAACTTGAACTAGAGCTATACTAGTAGAGGAGAAGTTCTATTTTCTCAGATCATTGTACTTGTTGATTCCTAACAATTTCTACAAGAAAATCCCTTAACTGGGTAGAATCTAATAGGTATTATAAGTAAATCCTTTAACCAGGTGACTCTTTATCTAGGGTTTGAAATCCCTTAACAAGGTTACTCCTAACAGGGCTAGAGGTAAATCCCTTAGCTAGGTGGCTCCTAACAAGGTCTTTCTCTTAATCGAGCATTTGTAATCTTTTAACAGGGCTATGCTCTTGACCGAGCATACTTAAGAAGAGTGAAAATTTATTTTTGGGTGTCATCCCCACACATGGTTTTTTCCAGTTGGGTTTCCATGATAAAAATATTGGTGTTATTGTATGGTTGTGGATGCTTGTCTTTAATGGTTTGTTTATTCATGTAATGGATGATAATTGATGCAAGTTATTGAATTGTTTAAGAAGAAGTTTAATTGTTAGATTTTTTATTCAACCCCCCCCACCCCCCACCTCCCCCTCTCAGTAATCTTGAAACTAATAATAATAATATTATATGTATAATGACATAAATTTTATGAATTATGCAATGGTTGTATGAATTATATTTTATGATGATGATGTATGAATGCAATGATTATATGATTCATATTATGATGATGATGATGTATGAATGTAATTTTATGATATTTTTGTACTTTTCTCAAGCAATATTAATGGTTTATGAATGACATGTCTGAGCACATGACCTTTGACTCAAGAAAGTTAGTAAGAAAAATGATGTAGTAAGAAGTGAAGACTTAGTTAGTTGCAACTAAAATGTGATGAAACTATGTCTCTGCAGAATATTTACAATAATCTCATCATTGTGCCTTATTTGAAAAAGAGATACTGAAGCATCCAGATATTGACAATCTAAACACTTTTAGGATATCTATTTGAACAAGAAGATATCAAACAAGGAATATTTCACTCCATCCTAGGGTTCATATGTTTGGAGTTGAGGTATGTGTGACTGTCACATAAACAAGAGTACCTATCACAGACACCTCAAACATTATTGCCTAAGAACTTCATCAAAACAATCCACTAACATCAAACAAAGAAAACAAGATTATGATCCATCCTAGCCACTCTCACCACTTGGTAGTATCCTTGAGGAATATAGGAACACAATCATGAAAGATAAATCAATAAATAGATTGACATAGCTTACTTTGTAAAAAATCTTACTGATCATTATTTGGATTGATAAATGTTTGATGTGGATGTGTCTAGTTTTAGAAATGGACTACTTGTGTAAGACTAATCTATCTAGTTTTGAGTGTATTTGTCAATGTATTAGATAATCATTTGATTGGTGACATATTTGATTGTTAATGAAGACAAGTCATATAAGTCCATTATCGATTTATGAAGCTCATTATTTTGATATGAGTTTGGATGTTTGATGTCCCTTATTGCTTGTTTGTGATAGAGATGTTTTTATTGCAAGCATTTTGATATGTTTTGATGTTTTTTATTTTCTTTAGGATATTTTATGATGTTTTGATCATTTTTTTAGGACGTTATCTAAATTTTCAGATTTTTTTAGGAATTTATGCAATTTTCATGGATTTTTTTAGGACATTATGCAATCTCCATGGATTTTCTCATGACATCATGTAATTTTTATGGATTTATTTAAGACTTTATGCAATTTTTATGGATTTTTTTAGGAATTTATGCAATTTTTATGAATTTTTTTAGGACATCATACAAGTTTTATGGATTTTTTCAGGATTTTATCTTCCCCCAATATGATGAGCCAGTATAGGTCAGAAATAACCATGTATGCACATAAGGAAAATTCTTCTTTGATTTGTTTGCCATGCTCAATGATGGACGTTAGTGAGTGCAAGATGATCTTTGGCTAAGGGGGAGCTATAATGAAATCTTATTCCCCTACTAAAGGAGCCAATTTTGTTATCACAACATGTTAATATGTTTGAAAAATATAAAGTACTAGTGAAAACCACAACAATTAATATGGATTTATGGAAGATTATAAATATTTCGAAGGTGATTGTGTGCATAGATAAGGATGTATTTGATAATTTTTTGATGATTTGATTCTTCGATGGAAAAACCCTAAGGCAATGAATATAGAAAATATTTGGTGATCATTTTTCATACCTGTGTCTTAGAAAAATCTAAAGAGTGAAAAGGGCTTAAAAGGGAGGTTTGCGACTAGTTGTAATAAGATATTTGTAAATTATCATGGATTGCAACAAGTTAGTTAGTTGTAAAGATGTGTCTCACTTAGGAAATGAAAAGTTCATGAAGGAACTGTTGAGAGATGTTACTATTGGTTCTTTTTCAACACTTCCTACCATAGTTGTATGCATTGAAGAAATCTATAAATTTATTGAGGTTCAATTTGATCAGTTTGATAATGGAAAATTGAGACATTTTGAAGGTTCTATTTCTAGAAATGAATTACAATTTTTTATTTGATCTAGGGCACAAGGGTTTGAACATATGGAGTGAATTTCCAATGATAAAAAATGAAGAGTTGAACAAAATTCTCCTAAGTAGGATTCATGATAACCATATTTGGCTAGATAAGCCATAACAAATTACAAAGGAAGTTATCAAGGGAATTACTAGTTTGTGTTCAAATGGGTCCATACCTGTAATGAATTCCATAAGAAACATGGAGGTTCAAGCTCTGACAAATGTGATAGGATATAAGAGGGCCTTAAAAATTGACACCATTGTCGATCCATTGGTAAGGTATGCTACTTTTAGCATAAAATATAAAATTCCCTTTAGAATAGAAAAGGATCCACTTCCAACATTATTGTGTATGTTTCCCATCATATGGTTAAATAATAGGTAGATTATGAATTGTGTAAATTATTAAGAAAACAACAATTGAACAAAATAATGTTGACTAAGAATGAGGGTTATGCTTTTCAGTTCAAATCTCTGTCTATTTTTCAGTCTTTTACTTTCTAAATTCATTACTATTAAAGGATAATGTTGTTTGGTATGAGAATTTTCATATAGGAAAATATATTTATATTTACTTGAATGAGTTGGATAGAAAAGACTATGCATGTAAGGATTACTTATTCAAATTCTAGAAGTACTTAATCTCAAGATATAGAATCCCAGTAGATTGTGTTGAAAGATAAAAGGATAACATTACTTTCCTAGTAGATATATATAATTTCTTCATGGAAGAAATTTTACCTAGGAAGTATAGATTAACTAAATTTGGATATGAGATAAATATGGAAGATTGTATGTTGAATGCAGAAGAATTGCTTAAGTGTTCCATAGACCTCATAGAAGAATAAATTTGGAACATATAAAGAGTTAGTTGGATTAGAGGACTTAGTACATACAGCCCTAGATGGATTTTCCTCCAAGAAAAGAAGATATAGAAGATCTTTTAGGCTCCTTCTTTGGTCTCAAAGAAGAAAACTAATTTAGAGAGCAAGACAGAGATAGAAATAATAATTGTTGTTGATGACTCATAACCTACCAAGATTGATGAGAAGGAAACTAAATTATGATTTCATAGGAAGATAAGCCTAAGAAATACTTTGGATCCTCGGATGACGATCCCTATGAGGTAGAAAAGTTGTTAGCAATACTTGATGAATAAGATGGGATAAAGAAGATGGGTGATGTTGTACATCTCTATAGTTTTGTTGACTATTAGTGACTTACACTTCGTCATTATCTAGGCAATGTTGGTCGGTCATCACTGCGATCGAGTCATCATGTATAGGCCAAGTTATGTAATGTATACTTACCGAGCAGTAGTACTGTCGAGTAAATATATGGTCACTATGTATTTTTGTATTAGCCGAGTTAAGTTTTTTGCCGATCTATGTAAGTAATGAATACCGAGTGGCAGAGATATCAGCAAATGCCGAGTACAGTGAATGTCAAGTATTAGGGACATCATTTTTTGAGTTAGCCAGAAATGACATATGAGTTTGTTATGGCATAGTGATCAAGGTAAAATGTTTTGGCCGACATTCATATTTTGTATTTTGTTTGTTGAGGAAATCATGGAGGTGATTACGCACATATTTTGTAATCATTGATCCCTATGCAACACTTAGAGACAATCAAAAATTAGTAAAGCTTAAGCGGCAAAAAGAGTAAATATGAATCGTAGATCTTGAATCATGAAGAGGTTTAGTTGTCTATGTAAGGATAAGATCTGAACCCTAAAACAAGTTAAGCAAGAGGATGCGAAGGGAATGAAGGAATGAGAAGAGAGAACATTTAGAATAGTGAAGCATGTAGATAGAGTTCAGTGACCGAGTTAAGCAGTGAAGGACAAAACAAAGATAAACTTGATAAAAGAGATCAAAACAATATTGTAAGGAAAAGATCTGTAATTAGCATATAGTGCAAACTGAAGGATCATGTACTAAGACATTCTAACAAGTGTATCAGGGTAAATCTCTTAAACAAGTGGTTTTAATAGACCTATTGTAATCTCTTAACTGAGTGCTTACTTTATTGTGAGTTTTAAATCCTTTAGCAAGGTAGACTATATAAGTCTTTTAGCTCTTAACAGGGCAACCCCTCATAGGGTAGATCATATTTTGATCAAATTGTGTAGCCCTAATAGGTAAACTTTATACTATAGTAGTGAAGATTTGTGGGTGCATCCCCACCCCAGTTTTACCTTTCAAGGGTTTATGGGTAACCAAAATTACTGAGTTATGAGTACTTTCTTGAATGATGCTTAGTATATTAGTTACTTTGTTTTGATGAAGTTTTGTTGAAGCTATGAAAAAATTTTATGTAATATTAAAATGAATTAGTAAGTAATATTTGATTCACAGACCCCCCCTCAGTATCACATTTCCCAACTATATTTCCAACAATTGGTATCAGAGCATCAAGGTTTATCATAGAAAGTCTAACCACTTGAAGAAAAAGATCTTGAGATGGAAGTTTATAAGTTGGGAAAGGTTATAGAGAATTAGAAGAATGATGTACATCTGGCATTACAACAACTGGAAGCAGCCAGAGGTGAACTGAAGAAATCCTTGAGCAAGAGGAGAGAAATTGCTATCCAGCAAAATGATTCACAATATCAAGAAGAAGATACCACTGGACTATTTGATAATGTGAACTCTATAGAAAGTGACAAAACAATAAAATAACTACTGGAGAAAAATACCATACTAAATGATGACATCAAAAATCTAAAGAGAGAACAAGAAATTCAATCTGTTAGACTCTATGAAGTAGTTGAATAGAAAAAGAAAGCTAAAGAAGACAAGACAATGGTTGAAGAAGATAAAAGACAAATATCAATAAGACTTGATGAAAGGACAAGTGGCATGCAAAGGTTGACCAACAATCAACTAGACATGGTAAATCAACTGTTGTTGGTTAATCAAGAGTTGGGTAGGAAAGATATGGAAATCAATAATCTGAGATTTGAAAATGATCAACTAAGGAATGAACTGAGATCTTAAAAAGAAATCAATGAAAGGATGAACAAACCTAATGAATCTACAAAATACTTTGAAGAGCTGTTAAGATCACCTAGAAGATCTGGTGATAGATTTGGACTTGGACTAAATGAGCATTCATCATCCACTAAAGAAGGAGAATCATCAAAGAATGGAGAGCAAAAGAATGCAAAACCAAAGAACAACAAGCCCACATTCCATCACTATGGAAAGCTAGGACATATAGCTAACATATGTAGAAGCAAACATGGTAAGTCTAATCTTAAACCTAAATTTAATGGGCATTGTTTTAACTATAAGAAACATGGACATCAGGCACATGAATGCGGGTCTAAGGTCAGTAGTCCACCTATGTCACTAAAGTTTCAAGGACACTGTTTCAACTATCAGAAGTATGGGCATAGAGCATTTGAATGTAGATCTAAACCTAAATGGTCATCAAATGAATAGACTAAGTCACCTGTGAAGAATAACTCATACAATTGGGATTATAACACTTGGTACAATTCTCATTACTATGGAAAATATGGACACATTGGAGAAAATTGTATGAAGACTCATTTCAGAGGTAAATCCAAAAGTTGGATGAATGGAAGCATGGTATGTTACAAGTGTAACAAGATAGGTCACCTAAAGAAATATTGTAGATCACCTATGCCGAGAAATGATCAAAATCATAACGAAGATATCCATGAAAAATTAAGAAATCAGATGAATAAGACATGGAAGAAGAAAGAAGAAGAAAGCACAAGTGAAGCTAGTACATCTGAGGCCACCCAATCCAATGGATTGGGTGATCACACTTCTTCAAACTAATAAAAGAAGGTATGTTTGGAATTGAGTATTACAATGCTTTATCTTAAATCAGTTCCTAACACAAGTTGAGTAAAAGTCCATATCTACATAGATAAAGATGCATTAGGACATATCTAAGAAAAGTAGAGCATTTCATTTTTTGATGCCAAGAATTAGTGTTTTGACCGAGTTATCAATGTATGTTGAGCACCTATGGTAGTAGAGATGTGATGTACACCAAGCTGTGTCTGAATGGTTATATCGATCAAGCTTGTGTTAGCCGAGGTTAACATAGGTTTGCTGAGACAGCTGTATTCCACTTAAAATTTTGTACAGAGCATTTATGAGGCCCTAATTTGACTTTTTGGAATCTATAAAGAAGAAAGTTACCATTTATTTCATTTCACCAAGCAAATTGAAATTTCTTTGAGTGATTCAAAGAGTGAGTAACCAGTTTATCAAAGGGCGATTCCAAATCTTTTCAGTGTGTCATTGGTGAATCATCTGTAAAACACTTACGAGAAGAAAGGTACCCCATCAAGAAATATTTATTTTTAGAAATTTTTTAAGTTAAAAATGACATCATCATCATCTGTTGCAATGAAGAAATAAGGGATGGAGGTTTTTAACGCACAGTTGGTAAGGAATGAAGTTTGTAAGCCACAGAAGTTTAAGGCAATTCTGAAGAGTGTGATCAAAGGAGATCTTACTGGTGCTCTATCCTCGATTCCAGAGAATGTGTTGATAATGAATGATATTAGGTCTTGTTATATGTGTAAAATCAGAGAGATTGGAGACTACGAGATCAGGAAAGCATATGACAAGTTGTGTGATAATGGTGTGTTGAAGCCGAAATATAAATTGGTTGCCGAGAAAGGGTTAGTTCATGCCCTAGACTTCTCACATAATTTCAAAGTTGAATGGATAAAAATTGTATTAAGTCGAGTGCATGATATGAAATTGTGGTCAGAAGATGGACCAGTTAAGATAACGAAGGAAATGATTAATCAGGTAACTAGATACCCTACAATTCAGGGAAAAAGAACAATGAAATGTGCAAGCAAGGAAGAAATTCAGATGAACACATAGGCAGTTTGGAACAAGCATGGAATGATGATTTCCACCATCACTGATCTAGAGATTGACTTTGTAGTTAGGGTTATCTCACACAAATTCTACCAATCTAGTTGGTTGGACAGCGTCCCATGTATGGCAGTGGACCAGGCATGGAAAATCATCAAGAAGGGACACACTTATGATCTTGTTGAGCTCCAGCTGACTCAGCTTGCTGAGAACCTAAACTCAATCTAGCATGCAAAGAATTCTATGTGTAAATTTGCTTCTTTGCTTGTCTGTCTATTCTTTTATATTCAGAAGTATTTTCCTACTGTTGGAGGTGTGATATGGGATAAGAAGAAACCCATTACAGTTCAAATTAATGAGTTCATAGGTCAGATAGGAGAAAGTTTTAATGGTGTAATGGAGAATTATTTCATTAAATTTAAGAAGAAAATGAGGAAGAGGAGTAGAATCCCTATGTCTTTAGTTGAGAAGTATAGTCAGGATGTATGCTTTCTAGTTGACACATATTTCACCTATGCACAAGCAGTTTTACTGAGGGTTTCATGGCTAATGCCATTACCTTATGAGGTAAACATTGATGAGACTACAACTTCTATAACAACCCTTCTAGCTAAAGAAATCAATGATAAGGCACCTTATTTTGGAACATATGAAGAAGCTGAAGCCAAAATAACTATGGGATTGAAGGTTGTAACTATAGACAGAAAGAGGAAGAAAATTGTGAAGAATCTGGAGAAATTTGTGGAAGAAATAGAGAAAAATGCACCACTTGAATTACCCCAAGGACTAGGAGAAGATGAAGTAAGTGATCACAGTGAAAGTGAAGAGGAAGAAGAGGTAGAAGTAGAAAAGAAGAAAGGAAAGAAGATAATACTTGCCAAGCCCACACCCAAAAAGATACAAAAACCTATAGTGACATCGACACTTGTGCTTAGGCCTAGAACAAGAGCAGTCTCTTCAACTACCAAGACACAAAAGAAATCCCCTGCATCAGGAAAAAGAAAATTTGTTAAGCCTAAGGTAGTGCCGACTCAAGCAAACAAAAGGCCTATAAGGAAACTTATTTTAGAAAAAGAAGATGATGAGGAAACGGAAAGTGATGTACAGGTGAAGAAGAAGATTGCATTATAGAGTGTAACACCAAATGTGGATGAAATATACAACACCATCACAGGCTCTGCTGGACTTGAAGATTAGAAGGAATTAAATTCTAGGAGCATGAGTATAGGAGATAAAGAAAAAGTTGAAGAAGCTATTCTTGAAATGCTTTGCATCTTCAAGATGTTACCTATACAGTTAGAAAAATGGATTCCTAAAGAGTTGAGCAATAGAGTTGCCCAGAAATGGGAATATGGTCTTTTTACCAAGAAGGAGATAAGAGAAAGCATGTTAGCTCAAGTTTCACTGGATCTCACCCCTACAAATATCAAGAAAATTGTGGAACAATATAGGAATAAATTTTTCCCAAACAAAGAGCTTATTCTATCCTTCAACACAAGGTTGAGGATGTTGTACAGGAAAGTTTAAAGACTTGGAAAATATTTTTTGGGTTGTTAATTGACAAAGATGCTAGCACATCTAAGGATGCTAAGCTAGACAATGTACAGAATGCAATGGAGTTACCTATTCAAGAGACAAAAGCTCCTAAGGAAGAGAAATGTCAGAAGGTATCAGAAGTAAGTATTGTTGATATAACAAAGGATACCCTAGTAGACACTTAGGTATTGACCAAGGAGGATATACAGGTTGAGGAAGCAAAAGACACATCTTTGCTAGGCAGTAATACTGTGCTCTTACAAGTGAAAGATTATCTAAAAATTGATGATACAACAACTGTTAACACAACCCCCGCAAAACCTGAAGTTGTTACAGTTGACATGCTAGCCGGTATGAGCACTACCAAGGAATAGGATTAGTTAGCAACAAAAAATCAGCCTACATCTGTCAAGGAATCACAGCAAGACAAAGGAGAGCAATCTACATTAAATTAATCAAGTCCACATGTGGAGGATAAGGGAAAAGAAGAAAAAGACAAAGCTATTGACATACAAGAGCCTAAGGAACAAGAGGCAATATAAGCTCTTGTACAGATGTCGAGTGAGAGTACACCAAAGAAGAAAATACTAAAAAAGAAGGCAAAAATATCTTCACTGGAGGTAACAATATGAAGTTATTGTCATTCCAAAAATTGGATTCCAATAACTTATTGGTGCAAGAGCACACCTAGGCTAACCTCCATAGTTTGATCTTTTGGCTTGTATTTGACATTAGCCAAGTTAGATTGGTAGGATGAGTTGTGTGTTTAATTTTAGACCTTAGAAGGTCATCGCATTGTGGACTAGGTGAGTTAGTCATTAGGACTAAGGTCACCAAAATAGTCATTGTTAGTAGCTTTTAAATTTCTTAGGCTTAGAAGCTTAAAGGTTGGATTAGAGCCTTAAATGTGTTCTAAACACATGAATGATGTTAGAAAGATGCCATGAGGCCATTAATGGAGTTGGTTCCTTGAAATATAGAGGTTAGAGGTCCTAAGAAGTAGGATGATGGCATAAATACAAAGATGCCAAATGTTCTTACAAAGTTATCATGACAACATTTGCAATAATGGCAAATGTTGCATGCAACTCGATTACATAGGATCCCCTAGAAGATAGGAAGTGGGAGATCAAAAAACAAGCCCTAAAAACATGGGAAATGGCATCTAATGCAATGGAAGGCTTGAATCTCGAGATTAGACATCATTGTAACAAGTTTGTGTAATGAGAA
This sequence comes from Chamaecyparis obtusa, assembly GCA_027943335.1. Lineage (NCBI taxonomy): Eukaryota > Viridiplantae > Streptophyta > Pinopsida > Cupressales > Cupressaceae > Chamaecyparis > Chamaecyparis obtusa. Next base: position 2,971,962 of record BSBK01001154.1, on the reverse strand, counting down.
GATAGCTCTGCAACTCTATTTTGAGAAGAACCTAAGCTTTTTGATGTGACAGTGATATGTAATGGATTTAATGTCCTAATTTAGTGATTGTTTCATGTTCATAGGAATTTTATAAGACATTTTCATTTTTATAGTAACTTGATTTGAGGTGTTTTGTTGTGTTGAATAAATTAATTTAGTTTAGAAGGTTTTCCTGGTCTTATCCTGACCAGTCTGTCATGTCATGGCTCCCCCATGAAATATAACCATGGGAATTTCCTAAGGGTTGGTGAATATGTTAGGGGAGTCATTAGTATATATATATATCTAGGATTAGGATTCATGAAGAGATGGATAGCTATTTTTAGTACCAATCCCTAGGTGAGTAGATAGTGCCCAGTTAGAGGTTTGAAGAAGAAGAATTGAAGATTTCTTGCAGGGTATTGAGGTACAGTATTGAACAAGTATAGTTCCATGTAGGGTATAGACTTATCCTAACATGCTATAAGGATTGAGGTTCTATCAATCCATTAGACTAAGTTTTGAGTGAGAAGTCAGTGAGTTCCTAGTAAATAGGTCTTTTAGCCCTATTAGGCCTAGATTGTAGGAATCCTATGTACGGATGACCTAGGAGTCTAAAACTTGAAGAATCCTTTGTAAAATCCAAAAGGTTATCCAAATCCCTAATTATTTTGGTAAGTGTTTTGAGAAGTTTGGTCAAGAAGTGACAAAAGGTCTCTGCAAAAGGCTATAAGGAAATAGGCCTAATTAGGCCTCTTCAAGGTGGAATCTTGAACCCGGTGGAAAAGGGCTTGAAGACCCTACTAAATGGATTCAAAAGGAAGATATATGAATGTAAATGAAGCATTAGAAATCCTTGCAATGAGTTTCATGAATGGAGATAAGTTGGCACTTAGTTCCTTCTAAGTGTAGGAGAAGAAGTGAAGCATCTACATGGTGTTAGTCTTTCAAGGTGAAGCACAAAGGTGTTAGGTTATTGATGAGGAGCTAGAAAAGGCCTTAGTTAATCATCTAAGCCTTTGGAAGGTCCTAGTGAAGAATATGATCATTGGTAGAGACAAGCTAAGTCTCTTGGTAGATGTGCAAGCAAGCCTTGGAACACTCACATCACTTATCTTATGAGCAGATGCAAATACTGCAAGATCTATTGAAAAGGAAAAGTAGGCAGGAAGAACTAAGAAGGGAACATCAGCAAAAGCAAGTCATGTATGAAATAAAAGAAATATTTATTGATGCTTTTGAGTTATCTGATGTAAATAATTTTGATTCAATACTAGAACAACTATTCCATATAGTCAAGAAAGTGACTAATGAAGATAGCGGAGCCAATAATAAGTTGTTGCAATGGTCAAAAAGAAAGTTTGAGACCAAGATGATGGACAAGATATCTTCCAAGATTGCATTAAAATAGGTAGCACTTTCTACTTTGGTAACAGAGTCAGAAGAAGTAGTTGTGAAGGCACAATCCCTGCTTACCAAACTATGCAATGTAGAAGAATTCACACAGGATAACCAAGGACCAGTAGATAAACTACAACAAGAACTTAAGTATACCAATCAATCCTTAAGCTTGGAAGTTGAATCAAGTTCTAAACATTATGCCAAGCTTATGCATACACAAGGATGGATAGCCGAGTTGATGGCTAATGATGGTAAGATAAGGGCTCGTCTACTCTCTATGCAAACAATCTTGACACCTCATCTGGAGGCCATTCAAAGAGAGTTAGCCAAGGCTAAGGACTTAACATAGAAAGATCCAAATTTGTCTATAGTCGAGAGCCTAGTCAATCTAGTTTTCAAGCTAGAAGTGCAGTCAGAAGTTTTGAACATTGCTACAGTAGGATGGGAAACTACATTACATATGGTTATGATGCTACATAAACCATTTTTGGAGAAATACTTCATGATCCCCACTCCAGAAGAAATCAAGTGTGCCAAAAACAAGGGGGAAATTAAGTGACATGACATATTCAAGCACAAAGGGAAGGTAACACAATTTTGTATGTATATATATCTTAGGGGGAGTATTCTTCTAATGCTAAGTACTTTTGTAAATACTCATGTAATGTCATCACAAAGTGTTTTTTCCACTAATGTCAAAGGGGGAGATTGTAAATCTCTATAGTTTTGTTGACTATTAGTGACTTACACTTAGTTATTATCTAGGCAATGTTGGTCGGTCATCACTGCGACCAAGTTATCATGTATAGGCCGAGTTATGTAATGTATACTTACCAAGTAAATCTACGGTCACTATGTATTTTTGTATTAGCTGAGTTAAGTTTTTTGCCGAGCTATGTAAGTAATGAATACCAAGTGATAGAGATATCAGCAAATGTCGAGTACAGTGAATGTCGAGTATCAGTGACATCATTTGCCGAGTTAGTCAGAAATGACATATGAGTTTGTTATGGCATAGTGATCGAGGTAAAATGTTTTGGCTGACATTCATGTTTCATATTTTTTTTGTTGAGGAAATCACGGAGGTGATTATGCACCTATTTTGTAATCATTGATCCCTATGCAACACTTAGAGCCAATTAGAAATTAGTAAAGCTTAAGCGGCAAAAAGAGTAAATTTGAATCATACATCTTGAATCATGAAGATGTTTAGTTGTCAATATATGGATAAGATCTGAATCCTAAAATGATTTAAGCAAGAGGATGTGAAGGGAATGAAGGAATCAACAGAGAGCACATTCAGAATAGTGAAGCATGCAAATAGAGTTCAGTGACCGACTTAAGCAGTGAAGGACAGAACAGAGATAAACTTGATAAAAGAGATCAAAATAATACAAAAAGGAGAAGATCTATAATCAGCATACAGTGCAAATTGAAGGATTAGGTACTGAGATATTCTAACAAGTGTATCAGGGTAAATCTCTTAACCGAGTGGTTTTAACAGACCTATTGTAATATCTTAACTGAGTGCTTACTTTATTGTGAGTTTTAAATCCTTTAGCAAGGAAGACTGTATAAGTCTTTTAGCTCTTAACAGGGCAGACCCCTCACAAGGTATATCATATTTTGATCAAATTTTGTAGCCCTAACAGGCAAAATTTATACTACAATAGTGAAGATTTGTGGGTGTCATCCCCACCCCAGTTTTACCTTTCAAGGGTTTCTGGGTAACCAAAATTACTAAGTTATGAGTACTTTCTCGAATGATGCTTAGTATATTAGTTACTTTGTTTTGATGAAGTTTTGTTGAAGTTATGAAAAAGTTTTATGCAATATTAAAATGAATTAGTAGGTGATATCTGATTCACCCCCCCCCCCTCTCAGTATCACATTTCCCAACTATATTTCCAACAGATGTATGGTTCTTGCAACCATCATATGACAAGGTTAAAATCCAAGAATCTTTGGTTATTCATATGCTTCAAAACAATATTTATCCTAATAATGTTGTGAGTTTACTCTCAAACATTGTCTTTGAATAGTTACAAGAATAGTTAACCAAGAAATGTGCAAGAAAGGAAGATGGTGATCTAGAGGAAAGGCTACATAGAACCTTGGGGGAAAAAAATGTTATTTCACAAAAGAAACTAACTAATTACATAAAGGAAATGAGGAAATCTATTGGTGCTATGGACAATACTTACATATACTATCTTAGGTAGTCTGGTTCCACCAAGAAGCACAAGACAAGAATTGGTAAAATTGAGGAGTTGAATAAGTTGGATCAAACTTTTGATATTTTTAAAGACAAAGGCAGTGCATCGAGGAAGAAGATTAATGTTTTACATTCTTAACTAGTATTTGTACAGAGGCATAGAGATGATCTTATAAGAACATTTTAAAAATTCAAGGAGATGGTTGAAGAAAAACAAGAACACTTTACTAGCCTATTAGAAGAATTAGAGAAAGAAGAGTTAATTTTGGTTGTACCAGATGGTTTGATTAATCCTATTGACCTAATTTTGCAGTGCAATAATCAATATTTAGTACTTCTTTTTTCCATCACTTATTGGAACTCTTTTCTTTGGGAACTCAAAGAGAAGTACAAGGAGATTTTTCCTTGAAGGTAACTAAAGTTTTTACATTCTTTTGGTATGTTTTTTTATGACCTTTTTCCTTGATGGAAAAGGAGGAGAATAGTAGAAAGTGGAGTGCAACAGAAAGAGAAGAATAATGGTTTAAAGGGGAACACAATAGCTATTGAGGAAGTTTTGATAATTTTGTTTTTGTACTCTTTTTAGCATGTTGCCAACAATGACAAAGGGGGAGATTATTGAAGAAAATCTCATTGATGAAGGAGAATTTTGTGGATGTGTTAGACTGATTGTCATTGATGTCAACATACTTCTGTTGACTTATACTATTATGGCTTTCAAAATTTTAGTGATTCAATTGATTATGTATTGGTTCGCATTATTTCACAAATATACATATGAGTTTGCAATTTTGATAAGATGTTTTATACATCTAATGTCTCTATATTAAATTTTTCATGTGTTTTGGTAATTTGGTCAAAATGCTACTTGGTCTAGAAGGTTAGTTTATCAATTACTTTGTTCCTCCAAAATAGAATAGGTCATCAGTATGTCCACATATCTTTGAATAAATGTTTTTGGACCTATAATTTTGGGACAAGCATAATGAATGAATGAAATGTGTGATCTTAAGTTGGTATCAATACTTTTTGTGTTTGGTTGACTGATGGAAGAAAAATGTATGGTATATTATGGATGAAACATGTCAACAATTATCTTAGCCAACTACCTGATGAAGTGTGTATGGATGACTTGAAATATACTTGGGTTTTCATATATATAGGTGTTTGGTGTGCTTCATTTATGTCTGTGTACTATGTATGCAAAGTTGGGAATAAATATACAATTATATGTAGTGGAAATAAATGCCAATTACTGAAGTACATATGAAGTGTGTTAAATCCACTTTCTAAGCTTCAAAGGAACTAATTTTTTGCATATGACAGATGCAATTATAGAAATTAATTTTCTCCACTTATTATATTTTAGGCAGTGAGCCCCTCGATGGTGAGACCTCTAACAATGAGCCATGAAATGAGCACTTGTAATATCTTATAACTAGTTATATTATATTGAGAGTTAAACCTCTCCATGGTTTTTCCCTTTTGGGGTTTTCACGATAAAAAAATCTAGTGTTCTCTTGTGTATGTAATGTGCTTTCATTTGTTCATTTGATTACATGTTTCCTTTTGTTATATGATTGATGAGAAGATTTTGGCAAGCATCCAGTAACTTGATTTTAAGAATTTAAGGGAATGTTGATTCACCCTCCTCCTAGTATTCCAACTATTCAACAAACATGACTCTCTCTGAGACCTTATTTTCTTAGAAATAAACTCAGTTGGCTTCCTATATTAGAAATGTGACCTCCAAAAAAGAGGATCCTATAATAGAAACAAAAGAGCTTCTATGATACATAAAGAGAGCTATAAGAGGGAGTTATACTCATTGACCAACTTATGATACATGTTATGACACACCATAGAGTATCCTTGAATTGAGATAAAGGAGTGTAAATGGAGTACCCAAGTTTGTGAATAGATTATGATGCTCTTATGATAAGTGTAAAGAATATGTTATTCTAGCTTGTGGACTCATCTTTAGATTTGGACTTTGGTTTTTGACAAAGGATTTACGTGCCAAATTTTGGGTGGTTTTATCTCATGGTATCCTAATTATAATTTTATGATTTTATTGATTGCTTCACCTATTTATTGAGTTCTTGAGATAATATTTATAGTGAGTTTTGTAGTTACACTTATGCTTCCATAATTATTATATCTATTTTACTCATGATACTCTTGTAAAGGCTTATAATCTACAAATTCATTGTAACCTTTGATTAATAAATAATACATTGAGTTTATTTTGAACATGAGGTTTCTATCAAAAAGGTTTTCTCCATATAAATAACTAATTATGATATTTTACTATTATTTCTATTTCCTTGCAACTTTATGATCAATTTAATTTTTGGTATATGTGTAATATAATAGATTAGGGTGGGGAGAATATTACACAACTTTACTACTTTGCACTTGATATCAAATCTTGATCAACATGGCCCCTAGGTGTTATGGACAAGGCTTTTTTACTCAATCCTAGTTTGAGTGAAATATTGTGCAAAAGAACTTGTTATGGGAAAGCAGAAAGCACACCAAGAATTAAGATGGAGAGGTTCATTGATAGTAAATTTTTAAGTTCTGGAAGCTAAAGATGGAGGATATGCTTCTAGAGAAATATATATTGGATGTATATAACTCAAAACTAGTTTTAACATCATAGGTCAACTAGGATATATTGGATAAAATGCTAAAGGAATTTATTAGGCTCTAATTTGAATATTTAGTTTTATTTAATATAAATGAAGAACCCATCTCAAAAGCTCTTTAGAAGAAGCTAGGAGACTTATACCAAGAAAAATCTCCATTTAACAAACTTTTCCCGAGAAAGAAATTATATAACTTGAGAATGTATGATGATGATTTTGTGGTTAAACATATAAATGCATAGCTCCTAGTGACATAAAATTGTGGATTCCCTATGATCTCCTTCCCTTTGTTTAATTTAGACCAAACTATTTTTCCATTCCTCATATAGTAGAACCAAATTCCCTTTAATATGTTAAACCCCAAATTAAAAACATTTCCATTATCCTTCCAACCAAATCTAAGACATTTTCCATCCTTTTGGATTTCTTGAAACCTTTATTTATGATTGTGTCATCACCCTCTATCTCCATCAAAATCACACACCAATTATTTCCTTATTTTTCCCATAAGGTTTCATCTTGTGACCATCAAATCTTGCATACACTATATTTACCTTGTCATTAGATATGCATGCACCCATCATACTTTATGGAAATTTAAACACACAAAATAGGGTTATTGTTGATGTAGTATCCTCTACAACACACTTTTTCCCATTCTCCCCACACTTAGCTCAAGGTTTTTTGTTATTGGGAGGGAGCCCATGTATTTGATAAGAAATATAGGAAAAATATTGAAGTGGAACAACTCATGTAATTTTCAAGATCCCTAAAGACTAAAAATTTACTATTATGTCTCATAACTCTATAGTTGTGTCCTATGTAATGCCCCTCTAACCCTAACATGTGATTGGTTGTTTGAGGGTACATTTTCATTTAAGTGATTGGTTCTAAATGTTTAAGTTTGACCGTGGTATGTGTATACTTTTAAGATACCTTAACCAAGTAGATGTGATATGATGAGAATGTGTTTGATAATACACTTTCTGATTAGGATCCTGAATATTGCTTGGAAAAATATCTCCTATGATCTGTGATGATCCCTTGTCTATATGATGATCTTCTATCCTGATGATGATTTACCTTCTTTTATTTCAATTACATGGTTATGATTAACTACATGCTAAAAATACTAACAAGCCATGGGTTAATATGAATCCTATTTGATGTGCATGTAGGATGAGGGGAGGTAGTCATAGTCACTTCTATGGGAGATATACATGATGTTGCACTCCCCCTCCTTGTTTGATACTATTTTCCTATGTATATGTTTTTTCTTATCTCAGTGATGTGGGGGAAGGTACTAGGCATTGACTCCACCTAGCTACATAGGTCTGAGCATGCCTTTAAAATCCTTGAAAAAAATTTTTGCGGAGGTAGTGCCAAGGTCCCACAAGTAACTCCTTTTGGCATAGGTTTTCTTTTTAGGTGGACATGTTGACTTGCTTTCACTTTCTTGGACTTGGTGATTTTGCACTTTCATTATTTTGGTTGTATGATTTGTTTGATTATTTCATTAATTTATCTTCCTTGGGATGATTCTTAGATGATCTTTGCTATGTTATGTTTTCAAGGTTTCTTTCTTTGTCAGAAGTTTAGCTTGACTTTCCTTGTTGACTATGGTTGACCTTGTTTGATCTTGTGGTTTTCTCTATGTATTTTATAGTTAAGTGTAATGGCCTCTTTGGATGAATAGATTTACTTCTAGGCATCTGATTTCATTCTATTTGAGTATTATATATTATAGTAAGTATAAATACGTAATAATATTAATGTTGTTATCTATTACTTCCTAATCACATAGATTATAATGTTTGGTATTTGGCTTATATATATATATATATATATATATATATATATATATATATATATATATATATATATATATATATATATATATATATATATATATATATATATATATATATATATATATATATTTATTTATTTATTTATTTATTTATTTATTTATTTATTTATTTATTTATTTATTTATTTATTTATTTATTTGTTTGAATATGGATTTTGGTTATAGTGTATATTTGGAACAAAGGAAAGTATAGTATTGTTAATAATGAAATATTACTTAATGCTAGGTATGATATTCTTATTACTCATTTTTAATAATATGAATAGGTTACATATTATATATATCTTCTATGCCACATATTATAAATATGTGTATTAATGATTATAAAATCATTCATTATAGTTATATTTATGGACTATATAGTTGTGTGTTTATAATTTTATTGACCTATTTAATTATGCCTTTTAGTTAAGAGTTAGTTGGGGGTTGGTTACCTTTGAGAAATATATTTATATGGATTCTCTTTTTCTTTTGAGGGGAGATGGGCTGAAATATTGAGGAGATCTTGGTTGTGCTTTTCATGGAGACTTTTGGAGAGAAAAAAAAACTTATGATTTGTGAGAGAGGGTTTGTGAGCATAATTCTTTAAGGATTTATAAGTTTCTTTATTTTGGGGAGAGAGTCATATAGGAGAGTTTCAAGGGTTGATAGAGGGATTTTTTGTTGTGTAATTGGTTCTTCTTCTTCAATGGAGATTTCTAAAAGTGGAGAGGGTTTGAATGATCCATCTCAAGTTAGATTTGTTTTCCTCTCTTTGCCTCCTTCTGCCTTCGGTTGAATCTTCGTAGGGCTTGAGGTATGGATTGAATTTATTGATTACATTATTTATCTAATATAATATGGATCTATTTAAATTTTCTCATGATGTAATATATCTTTACTTTCCATTCCTAGAGTTATTTAAAAAATTTGAATTTTGTTTTGTGAAAATTGTCATGTGTTCTCCTAGGGTTTTTAGAAACTAGTTTTTGGAGATTTTTTATTTGAATAATCTAAATTTAGTCTAGGGTTCTTCTTGGTTGACTTTATGGAAGGTAAATTCAGATATCTCAAATGGGCATCTCTCATATTTCCTTTTTAGAGTCTAATTAATTTCCTATTATGTAGATTTTGTCAGACTAAATCTGTCCATTCCGGGTTCTGATTTTTCAGTCAAGTTTAGCTGAATGGTACAGATTGTAAAAATAGTGTGAAGATCTAAATTTGATATCAAATATGTTCCTCTATCTTATATTTCATTTTCCACTAGTTTTATGTATTTTTTTTATGTTTTGTGAAAGTTATTACCATTTTAGTGAAGACAAGTCTAAATCCTAACTAGGGTTTTCTATTTTAGAACGTAAGACATAACTTTCATTCCCACCATTGGATCTTCATATAAATCTTAGCGAAGGTATATAGGGATATTTTATTTATTTTCACTAAGGTGATTGGTTTAATTGTGTGTTTTGTGAAAGAAATGGGTTATTGTTCATTGATGACTATTCTTGGCATTTAAACATTTATTGAAATAAATTAATTTTGAGAGTTGTCAAGTATGAGAGGCTACCAAAGGCTTTTAGATTCTTATTTTTTATTCATTTGGTCATTTTTTACATTTAATATTGTTTTTATATTATGTATGGCTCTTTTATATTTTTTTTGATGTGTTTAGATCGACCTATAGATGTGGAATCTTAGGGGGCTATCTAAATTTGTACTTTGAGTAATTGAATTATTTTGGATTTGTTGATGTTGCTCCTTGTTATGGTAGTGTATGGAGTAGAATATCTTAAATCATATGTTGATATATTCTTTCTTTTTATTCCATCATTTTACATTTTAGGGTTAGGGTTTATCCTAATGATGTGGATCATAGGAAAATACCTGAGAACCCAAGGGAGGGATGTCTTGTTGAAAAGTCTTGTGTTTCCCTAGATGGATTTTTGTGTGAGTAAGGTTCCTAGGTGCACTAAGTGGGTGGCTCACCACACGATCTGGGCCAAGGAGGCCAAAAGGATAGCCTTTGGGTGAGTTTTGAAAAATAAAACCTAACATAACTAAAAATGGATGGGAATGGGTAAGGGTTTAATAAAATTTATTAATTAGAGAAAAGATTGGATTAATGGTCCACATAGGTCCTGTTGGAGTATCGGGGTCATTGTAGCTACTGGGGTAGGCCATGATGGTGCTAGGGTACATGACTACTAGGAAGGATCCCAACATAAAGGACTATGTGATGACACTCACCTAGCACATATCCTAGAGAACTTTCCTCTTGTGTTTTGTGATGTGAACTTATGATTTCTATTTTTGGGTTTTACACTTGTGCTTTGACATTTATGTTGAGATATTGGAGCTTTGATGTCATTTTGTGGCTTTTTCTTTAGATGTTATGTTTTGATAATTATTTTTTGTTGGGCTTTGGTCTTCTTTTCTCTTTCGAGAGGGGATATCCCACAACCTTAGACTCAAGTGTGGACTTTGGTTCTATCTCCTAGCATGGGGGAGTGGACCTTTATGGATCCACGTGGTTGGGTGGAAAATATATCAAGGTATTTTTTGTGGTTCCATGGATTTCCTACATTCTATCTCTTCTTGAAGTTGTTGAAGATTATTCTCTACACCTTTCATTTCTAAAATGTTGTAAACAAGTGATGAATTCTATGCAAATGATGATATCTAATGTAATGATCTTTTGACCTCCTGAAAGAGTATCAAGACTCTATCTAATTTGTAAAAATATGGGAAGGTTATCTCTAGGAGAAAAGAAGGGGTTAAAAATATTATTATATTTAAAAGATGTAGTTTTCAATGGAAATATTTAGAAATTCTTATTTGATGTTCATAATTCTTAAGACATAAATCTAAAATAATGCATGTTATAAACTCTTTATATGATGCAAAGTATATGCTTGAATATTGTAGAAGTTCATGATGTAATTTTATTATTTCCAAGTATAGAATTCAATAAAGGTAGTGATGGATTCCTTAATACAAATGTTATCTGATAAGTTAAATTATACTTGAAAAAAAAAATCTCAGGAAAAATGAGTAACCAAATGATGTGATTTATAAGTGTAGATCTTGTTGCAATTTTCTCACTCATATGTGATGTGTATAATGTTTAAGGATGAAAGCATTAATAGTCATATAGGACTAGCTAAATGGATAAGAGTAAACCATATAACTTGTGTACTTATGGCATGTGGAACTTATGTGATTCTTAAGTTGATGGATTTCATTTACGTATCTAATGAAGTAATCTTGCATTGTCATGTTGAATTTTAGCATTGGTATCAATGTGAGGGAACCTGGAGGGATGTCTATCTCACCCTAAATTGAAAAATTTATTCACATATTTAAGAAAGGCTTAAAAGAAAAATAAAATTAGTCCACATTTTAGTACTTTTGACCTATGCCTTCTAGGTTCCCTAACAGGGCGTTACATCCTATAAATCTATAACTGTGCCTATCAACTTTGCTACAACACCAAAATTCTCAAATTTCTGAGATCTACACTATCTATCTACAAAGCATCACTTTAGCCTCTACAATCTATTTCCAAAGTAAAAAAATATTCATTTTCTATGTACCCAAGTTCCATTTTCATGGGTTTTTTTTGTAGCTTCTCAACTCCTATGCTTTCTATTTTAGGTCACATCAACATAAATCTTTTTTCTATATTATTTTGTGATATGATTTAGTTAATAGATACTACATGGAAAGGGTAGAATCTCCTAGGTATATTCCCCATTTAGGAGTTTCCCAAAATAACATATCATTTGAAATGCTTGATCATATATTTTTATATACATCCAAAAGTGGGGGTAGAATGTAAGGGATGAAAATGCATGCATTATAATCCTAGTCCTTATTTACACCACTTTTTATGGAGGCCATAAATGCATGGTTCTAATTCTCAATTTAACTTTCTCAACACATTAGATAACCCCAATCTTGAATCCATCATTCATATATGCTTAATCCATCACTATAGAATAAGATTGGTTTAATATTGGAGGCTCTTCACTCCCTATACCAACCAATATGCATTATTTTGTCACTTGGATAGGACTATGTGTATGATCTATTTCTTTCAATTTAAAATTAAAATCTCTCTCTTATTAAACAAAATTTATGGAAATATGATTATTATCCATCGACTTGTATACTAGAGGTCTCTATATGTGTCTAGGACTTGTATTCAAGAACATCATCCCAATCCATTGATACTCCTAAAAGGGTTTTTTTTTTCATTACTTAAATGTTAAAGTCATTCGGTAAAGAAGGATAGTCAAGTCGGTAAAGGAAGAGACAATTTCGATAAAGGGAATAAGGAGAAGACACCGAGCAAGGAAAGGTAGAATGAGCACTGAGCAGTTACCGAGCTGAGAACATACATGTTATCGAGAAACACAAGTTGACATAAAAATAATCTACAGATACATTGAATCTAGACACCGAGCATAAAATATTTTACAAATCTCAAGGATATTGTTTGGTAATGCATTAGAGATTTAAACATGATGATTTTGCATGATTACAAGGTAAGATCTGCCAATAAAAATTAAATGTAATGTATGCATTGGAGATGTAACCATTTGGTAGCATTGCTTAAGGAGATGATTCTAGAATGTTTCCACCACTTCTAGATCGAGTATAAAATATCAATATGTGAAGATCAAAATATATGAGAAAGAGAAATTATGATGAGCAGGTGATGATCAGTAAAAGTTAAGTGTGAAGGTGATGAGCAGAGAATCCACCAAGTAATAGAGTAGTTAGAGCAGAGTTATGAATGTGATACAAAGTTGAAGCTACCGAGTACAGAAGTGGAATTGTGAGTGAAATACAGTATGAGGTAAATTTCTATTGAGCATATTGAGTCTGATAAGCATATGTTGATGAAAGCATTACAGGCAATTTTATTACCGATTATAGTGTAATTAGAATTGTAAAAGCTCTTAACCGATTAGGACCTAATAGTCTTAAATTTGAAATCCTTTAACAAGGTACACCTCTTAGATTAGAGTCGTAAAATCCTTTAGAAAGGTAGACTGAATAAATCTTTATACTCTTAATAGGGTAAATGCTCTTAATAGGGTAAGCTATCAGAAATAGCTAATTTTGTAGCTCTAACTAAGAAATTATTTTATTGCAGTAGTGAAGTGTTGTGGGTGTCATCCCCACCATAGTTTTTTCCTCTGAACAAGGATTTCTATGAGACCAAAAATCATGGTGTTATGAGTTGTGTTTTATGATAGTGATTTGTATGTTTTATGTTGTTATATGAAAAGTTATCAATTCGGTGAATGGTTAGAAAGGTAGATTAAAAAAATTTAAGTACTGATTCACCCCTCCCCTCTCAGTACTTAACTTTCCATAAATTAATCCAACTGTAGACACCTAAAAATCCTTTAGAAAATAAAGTATTTTTATTTTTTGAAAAATCCCTGATGACATCATCATTTATTAATTAATTATTTATTTATTTTTATGTCATTAAATCCCTTTATCTTAATTAAAAATATTTAATTAAGAAATCCCTCCCAAAAATGTTTAAATCTTATTTAAACATTATCTCCCTATTTATTAATTATTTAATTAATAAATTGACCAAAAATCCCAAAATAAATAATTTATTTATTTTTTGCCCAAAACTTGGCCAATTTTCTTAAGACCACTAACCTCTTCTAGAATCTTCTAATCCTCCTTTAATTTCGATTAAAAGCTAATCCCATCATTTCCCAACCCTAATCTCAACTCAAAATATTTAATTAATATTAAATATTTAATACTCATGTTTATTAAATTCATTTTAATAAATATTTTCAAACCTAAACCATGGAAATAAATAAATCTTTATTTATTTCCTAAAATCCATGTTTATCCTAAGGAAATTCTAGACTCTTCTAGAAAGTCCTAATCCTAATCTCCCCCCCCTAATCCTGTCACATTCCCTAACCAAGGTTAGCCAACTCCTAAGCTTAACCCAAAGTCAACAAACTTCTAAAAACTTCTCTTAAATGCATTAAGTGCATTTAAGGCCTCCTTATCCCTCTTACATGCATTTATCATGCATTTAAGAAGCCCCTCGCCCCTTTCTTACACCCTTTGACCTTAGGCACATTTTCCAAATTATGCACATTCCTCCCATCTTTCAACCCAATGCCCTTGTGACACTTGTCACAAGGAGGTGGCCCTAAACTAGCACAATCCATGTGCTCCCCTTTGAATGAATCTTGGCCTCTTTTAAGGATTTTGATCCTGGCCACTCATTCCTCCTTCCTAAATCCTATAAATGCTCCTCATTTCCAAGAGCAAAATAATCCATTCACCTTTTATTTCAAGCATTGTTATCATGCTCATTTAGCTCTAGACTTAGCATAATCATCTTAATCTAGCTTACTTTCAAGCATTTTAGCTCATCCTAATTTAATAATAATGGATTAACATAGTTTATTTCCTCATTTTACATAGCGTATCATCATCATCACATCTTTATTTGGTTAAAAATAATCTTAGCGTAAACATCATGTAGCTTAATCTTCATTTCAGCATCATTTGGATCCTTGAGGCCTTAGGGGCAAATTAGGTGTTCTATACCTATTTTGTGCCATTTATGAGGTTTTCATGGATCTCAATCCATCTTTAAATGCATTAGAGTATGCTCCAAGTGCTTAGAGAGCACACCCACATCCCCTTAAGCAAGAGCAAATCAAACAGTGCTTGGGTGCACCTGTTTTAGCTTAATCTGAGGTGGCTTAGTTTAGAGTTTTATTTGATTTGAATTGATTTCATGCTTAGACTAAAATCTAATCTTTGTTTGGCTTGAGTCTTTTCAAAACAAGTATCCTCAAAAGCCTTGTCCACATTCTGGCATGCCCGGTGGGACCCAAACCCACAAATCAGCTTGATTAGATCATACTTTGTACTCTCATATTTGCCATTTTTCATGAATGATTTGCAGAAAATAGATGAAATGTCACCTACACACAGTTCAGTCATGCCTATAAAGAGTCCGATCACACCTACAAGCTCTAAATCGACACCTACTTTCTGAAGATTTCCGTGCTTGATAACTTCTATTCTGTCTAAACTTCTTTTATGTCGACTGCAACAGAAATAATCACGCCTACGAGATAAACATTCACGCCTCCGCATATTTCATTGTCACCTATAACCATTTCATTGTCACCTATATCAACTCCATTATTGCCTATGAGCATTTCATTTATCGCCTGTATATATTTAATTGTCACCTGTGCATTTTTAAGTGTCGCTTATGCACGTTTCATTGTCGCCTAGGCATTTTTAAGTGTCACTTGTGCATGTTTCATTGTCACTTGGGCATGTTAAAATGTCGCCTTGGCATGTTTAAATGTCACCTTGGGCATTTTTCTCTATTGCCTATGCATGTTTTACTGCTGCGTATTCGCATTTCACTGTCGCTTATGCAACTATTCACTGTCGCCTAGACATAACATGCTCTCGCCTTTTAAACATTTAGTTATCACCTGTGCATTTTTAAGTGTCGCCTAGGCCTGGTTAAGTGTCACATTGGCTAGTTTAAAGTGTCACCTATGCTCATTTCACTGTCGCTTGGGCATTTTTCTTTATCACCTGTGAATCATCCTTTGTCGCCTCGAAAACATTTCTCTACCGCGTGAAATCCTTTGTCTATCGCCTGGGCATTTTTCTCTGTCACCTATAATCAGTTCGCTGCTGCCTGGGAGTTTTTTTTTTTTGGTGTCGCCTGTGCATTTTCTAGTGTCACGTATTAGCTGGACAATGTCACTATCGACTGTGTTTTTGCCTTAAATTTTTCTCAGATTCATAAAAAGCAAAGGTCGAACAAATCTTGAATGAAACTAAGGAAAAGAACTCAAGTCCTAAAAGTCATTATCATTTTGAAAATCAAACACAATCTTGAATGATCTAAATTGGAAAGAACAAGCATCTCTATTCCCTCCTTTTCAATTCAAGCAAAGCACAAATTCAATCTTGAATGCCTTAAGGACAAAACAAAGCACTTCAAAGTTCTAAATCAACACGATAAAATTCAATCTTGAATGCCCAAATCAAAGCAATTGCAAATGCTCAGAAGTCTTTTGGAAAAAGAACAACTCAAAATCTAAACACTTGTGTCTTCAATTATTCAAAATTCAAACATCACTTAATCAATTTGGGAAAAAGAACAACTTGCTTGATGTGCATCTAGAAGCTTTTATTTTTTGTAAAACATGTTAAAGTAAGCAATGTAGAACATTTGGACTCAGACAAGTTCACTTGTTCTACTTTTAGCGAGGCCTGTCTAGGGAGAAAAGTGCTTCCTCCTCAGAGAATGACCTCAAACCAGTATCCCCCCCGGCCAGTATATAAATAAAGTGAAGGCAAAAAGTACTCACTTATATCTCCTAATCCACAGGCATTTTGTGCCAAATGCAAATGTTTGGGGATAGGTAAATATTCCTCCCCCAGCGTTGTTGGCTAGGCTCTTAAGTGAGTCACAGGTGGTCAGCATAACTGGGTATGGAGACTCCGTGGAACTATTAAAAATGGGATAAAATAGAGGCTACCCTATCTACATCTGAAAGTATCAAAATCCTTATGCAAGGACTGATTCCAAGGGGTTTATCGGGTCGCCTCAAGATTACTCACCATTTGTATTCCCTTCTAAGAGGTACCAAGCTGTGGGCAAGTGATTTTGATACTCACCTTCATTAGGTAGATCTATTTGAAGTGCTTGATAGTCAGTACTCCATGAAAACATTGTTGGAACATACACTTTCAAAGCTTTATCAGAGTCAGTTATCTTGTTTGTATCCCACAAGGTTGCTTTGTCCCTTGTGGAGATTGCTTTTCCAAAAATATTTGTTGAAATCTATCCTTTGCCATTGGGAAACATCAAACTGATCAATAAACCCAGTTCGAAATACTCAAAACATTTTGCAGAGAACCCCTTGGAATCAGATATCCAAGAAACCTTTTTTGTCTCAAACCAACTTATCAGAATTTCCCCAAGTTATGCCAAATTTGATCAAACATATGAAAGCTAAGTTGCCCAAATCCAAAGCTTATCGAGAGAAGAAAGTTGTAGAAAGAAACCTTAAAAGCCATCAATCCTCTATCCAAGTGACCCAAGCAGAAGAAAAATATCAAGAAAAGCTTGATAATATTGGCTATAATGCAAGAGTCAAAAAGTTTGCCTACCGATTCTGAGTGAACCATCACTACATCAGTCTTGAAAGAGAAGATTAGATAGGATCCATCACATGTCCATTCTACCTTCAGATCTCAAAATCCTATCTCGACAGTCCTTCATCCTAGTCTCATCCTAGTTTCATCCCCGCATCATCACCAAATCTTTAGTTGCATTTTAGAGTCCTTAGCTACATTCACCATCATCTTCCTAGCAGCATCATAGATCATCCATCTCAATTGCATTTGCATCATCCTTTTAGAGAAAGCATTGTTCCATTATCCTTCACCATCTTTCCATCAGCAATCCATAATCAGAGTCACATATCCTTCATCCAAATCCAGCATCCAATATCCAAATCAGAACTCACCATCCTTTTGCGCCAAATCTAGAGATCCAAATCCACAAGTACTTAGTGTTCAAAACCTTTGAGTTGTTTCCATCCCTTATCCCAAATCAAAAATTATCCCCTTTTTGATAGAGCATTGTCTAAAAGAAATCCAACTTGTCCTTGCATAGCCTCATCATCTCAAGCAAGAGATTGACTTGTATTGATAAGAATCCAGTTGACCGAAGATCATTAGTCTATCCTAGGTTGGCCAAATCCTATCACTGATCCTCCATTGGGAAAAATAGCAGCTCATTGTTGACACTTAGTAGTCTTCCACCAGCATCCCACCAATCCTCCACCCAATCTTGACCCAAATCATAGCATCCCATCAAGCCTCCATCATCACCAAGCTTTTTTACCAATCTACCACCATCTCCCATCAATCTTCCACCATCCTTGATCCAAATCCAAGCATTTCACCAATCCTTGCATTGCATTCTAGAAATTCATCATCCTTAGAAGTTCCTTAAGCTTGTATCCATCATCCTTTAGAGTCTTTTAGGAAACATCTTGCATCCATCTAAGCATCTGTATATCCATGCCTGTCGAGACAAGATCCAGATCTAGAAAAAGAAGGAACATGAATCCTTATCCAATCACCAGTTCATCTGATCCCAACATTTCTACCAGCGCAATGATAGCCTATGATCCCCAAATACAAACTGGAAATACATGGGATGATCCCAATATCCCCTCAACTCCTCTAGCAATAGAAACATTTGTGAATCATCCAGAGAATCCACCAATAGTCAATGCACTCATGGCCCAAAACTAGCAAAACATGTTCACTAACTTTGCACAAGCACATACTTCCATTCCGCCATATCTCCATCCTCACATTCCCATAAGTACTATCCAAATCCCAGCACAAGTATACTCTCCATTTATCCAATCGTTCCTTGATCCAACCTTACAAACATCACAAGAAACCTCCGCCATTCCCCTTCTTCTGCAAGGAATCTTTGCAAATCCTATAACATAAACTATAACACCATCTGCTCCATTCCCTATTGTAGGTACTTCATCATCCGCCATGGCTGCTCAAGCTCTTGCACAAATCCAATGCTTGTCTTAGAATCAACTCCCACCTCTCACACAAACCTTTACACAAGCAGTTCCACCATCTTCCATAAGCCAAGTAGCACCTTTGACTCCAAGAGGGATGCAATCATCCTTCCCCTTCACTTCACAAGTTCCCACATCCACACCTTTTATGCCAAGAGGGATGCAATCATCTTTCCCTTTCACTCCACAAGCTTCCACATCCATACCATCTTTTCCAGGGTCAACACAATCATTTCCCTCTTTCTCCCAACAAGCCTCCACATCAGTGTCATCTATTCCAGGGCCAGTGCAACCGCTCCCCTTTCATACCCAGCAAGCTTCCGCATCAACATCACCCTTTTCATGGGGAACGCAAGCATTCTCTTCATTTCCCCCCCAACAAACATCTACCCAGGCACAAGCCCAGCAAAATGCCTTCACCATAGGAATGCCTTCCATGGGTTTTTCAAAACCACCATTCATGTCCCAAACTCCCATCACATCTACCTTCCCGGCATCCGCTGCAACACAATTTCCCCCTCACACTGGTCCTCGTTGGGGTCTCACTCAAGAAGACATGAAAGCCTTTGGAATACCAACTCACTCTCCTACATCTATATTTGCAAACCAACAAGCCACCTTCTCACAAGTAGCACAACAGCAACCATCTCAACCTCCACCAACCTCATCCTTCATGAGCTATCCATTCCCAACACCCAGTGCTTTTCAACAAGTTCCTCCACCTCAGCAGAAAATTTCATCCCATTTCGCAAGTTATCTTGCCCAGTCAGCCTTTACTTTGGGCTTCCCTACATCAGTTCTACCCTTAAGCAATATGGGAATGCACCTGACTTATATCGGTCAACCATAGAGCCAAGTTCAACAAGGACCATCTTACCAACAAGCTACATCATTCCACCAGTCATCCCCACAGCAACCATATTTTTAGTCACAGCAACAAACCCCCATCATTCCCCAACAGCAACAAGTTTCCTCCTATCAGTCACAATAGCAAGTCCCAGTCATCCCACAACACCAGCAAGCAGTCTCATATCCATCACCACAATATCCCCCTATGCCACATCAGCAGTATCCTCCCTAGCAAACATCACTCTAAAATCCTCTCCAATCTACCTATCCCACTGGGCCATCTCCATATCCCACTCAATAGTACCCACCTCAAATGCGAGTACCCGCTCAAACACCAATCAATGTTGAATGGGAAGCCATGAAGAATGCTCTTAAAGAGCTTCAAACTGGTACTAAGAACAAAACTTACAAGTTTGAGGAGGTGTGTCCTTATCCATTTGACCGGTCCATTGCCGCTATACCTTTCCCCAAGCACTTTGAGACACCTAACTTTGATAAATATCGAGGAAAAGGAGATCCAGTCAATCATATTAAAGAATTCTATATGGCGTACCAAGAAGTGGCTTATAGTGATAACTATCTCTTACGCCTATTCCCCAAAAGCTTGGGAGGAACCGTTGTTGAGTGGTTCTACAAAATACCCTATGGGACTATCACAACCTTTGCTAAACTTTCTAAGAAGTTCATTTCCCACTATGCCCACAATGTTGAGAATGAGTTGACATTGTTAGATCTCTGCAATTCAAAATAGAAAGAAGGAGAAAGCCTAGCAGAATACTTGCAACGATGGCAGAACCTTACCACCAGGTTATCATACCAGCCACCTAAAAAGCATTTGACCAAAATCTTTATTGATAATCTGCATCCTAAGCTATCCCACTTCATGAGGATGAATTGTCTCCAAACCTATCAAGATATCAAGAGCAAGGGGATAGGTATTGAAAAGGCCCTCCTAGATGAAGGCACAATCTAACACTTCAAAAATGATGCCCAAAAACCCAGCAATGATAAATCTTGTTACTGGAATCGTAACAAAAATGTTGTTACTGATGGAGCCACTAATACCGAGCATGTCCAATTTGTTGTGGCTAGTCCTCCGTCAACTCCTGTATACCAACAACAACAAGCACCCATCCATCAGCAACCTCCTCAAGTCCATCAACAACCCACGCAACAATATCATTCTCAGAATAATTAGCAGAATTATCAGCAACCAGCCCATCAAGCTTATCAAGGTAATCCAAACAATCAAGTCAATGTCATCAATATTGCTCCCAAGAAGAACAAACCCAGAGCTCAAAATTATCCAAAGAAGACCTTCACACCACTGGGTGAACCTCTGGATGTTATCTTTCACCGAATGGCCAAGGCCAACTTGATCACATTTCCACCAATCCAGCTAGTTGATGATACCACTCCCAAGCCCGATTGGTACAAAGATCACGAATACTGTGATTATCATCATGTCAAAGGACACATTACCCTGAAGTGTATGAGACTCAAAAACTATATCCAAGATCTCATTGATCAAAAAGAGATTCAAGTAGATACACCCGCTCAAGCCTCGCCAAATGCCAATTTGCAAATTTATCAGAATGTGTTCCCACAACACAATGTTGGGAACAACCAAACTAAAGCCAATCATCCACAGAACCATGGCAAAGGCAAGCAAGAAGATCACACTACTGCCTATATCAATTATGACAATATTATTGGATGTATAACCCAAGTTGAGCCCACAGTCAATGCCATCCATGTCAGAGGAGCAGATCGTCAATGTGTTGTTACTACCCATAGAGGCCGGATCACTATTCCTGGTGCCCAACCAAGGCCAGCACATAATGCACACAATGCACAGTACAACCTCATAGAACATCTGGGGAACACACCAGCCCAAATATCCATCTTGGACCTTCTTCGCACTTCACCTCTCCATCAGGAGATCCTTAACCGAGGTCTCAAAGAAGGACATGTCCCCACAGACATTAACACCACCCAGTTTGAGACCCTTATGGGACATCTATCCACAGCATGTGCCTTATCCTTCAAAATATTTGACATACCAGATGTTGCACCTGACCCTACTCTCCCTCTCCGCATCGCCATCATGGTCAGAGACTTTTCCATCAAATAGGTCTTAATAGATAATGGCTCAGCCCTGAACTTGTGTACTTTGAAATTCATTCAGTAGATTGGGTTCACCCAGGCTGATATAGCACATGAAGTAATCACTATCAAAGCCTATGACAACTTGGAGCGTACCTCTCAAGGTACTATTACTTTGCCCATTCAGCTGGGCCCAGCAACACAGGATACTATTTGCCATGTTGTTGATCTTGACCTACCATTTAATATCCTCCTAGGCTGACCATGAATTCATTTCATTAAGGCTGTACCATCTACTTACCATCAATGCATTAAATTTCCACATCAAGACACTAAGGTTACCATCCATTTTGACCCCCAACCCTTCTCATACTATCGTGCGATGGAAGCATCATTCCCTCACTCCACTCATTGTCCCAAAACTGACATTGGTACATCTATTGCCAGCTCATCCTGATCCCATTGCGATCCAAAAACCATTCTCACCTCCACCCTCTCTTCCGTCAAGATCAATAACCAGGGTTGTGGTGAATATAGCCTACATGATGCATTTTCCATAGGGGCCCTCCCACTTGATCCACATACTCAAGGGTGCCCAAATCACCAAAGCAAGCCTATTGAAGAGCATCATGAAATTAAGAGAATGGGACCTATGACTTTTGAATCCCATGGCACATTAAACAATCAAGAAATGGATCCTGACATTAATAGGTGGTTGTACAAAGATCCCCCACCACCTGACAAACAATTTCTTGGCTACTTCAAAGATAAATACCCACAATCACACAAGTACACTACTAAGCAATGGAACTACCAAGGTGGTGGTCTAGGACCACAAGAAGGTGGAAGCAAAGACCCAATTACAGCATCCAAGAACCCACAACATCAAGGTCCTGGCTTTAATACCCCTCGCTTGCATATACAAGGGCCCAATACCACAACTGGGGGCACCAACATGACTAGTGTTCCCCTCTTAAATAGACAGGATGACCTCGTAGAGATCGAAGACATCCTTGAAGAGAAAGAAATCAGATCCTACGATGATATCTTTGATGATGACACCCTCCTGGGGACTTCTATCCTCCAAGAACTTTCCATCAATCTCATAGAACTTCCCCTCACCCACCCTGAACTCATAGACTGGGACCAACCAAGCGTCACACACATCGATGAGTTCCAAAGCACAAAAGCACTCCTAGAATTCATGGGGGCATCAGGCCCCCACTTAGTTCAGGATTTAGGGTCAACTCACATCTGTAAGCTTGACCTAGAAGGATACTTTGGAGAAGAGGCAAGCTTTAGCTGCAAAAGAGAAATAGAAAGAGTAAAACATGAGTCCTTATGTGAAAACCCTTCTGGGGCACATTCTGATTCCAAAAAAGTAAAAATAAAGAGCGTATCTTCTAGTGAAAACTTGGCAATTCAAGCGCTAGAAGATGAAGACTTGCCTCTTCCTCCCATCTAGGATTATAGACCTGAGCAGTCACCTATCATCATAGAAGAAACCAAGCTAGTCAACTTAGGTACAGAGGAATGTCCGAGGATCACCTACATTGCAGCCAACATGACAGAAGGTGAAGAAATGGCTTTCACTATGCTACTTCAAGAAGCTACTAAAAACTTTGCATGGTCATACGCACACATGCCTGGACTTGATCCTAAACTTGTTGTTCATCATCTAGCCATAGACCCCAATGTTAAGCCAGTAAAGCAAAAGCTACGCAAAATGCATCCCAAAGTAGCTCTGTTGGTAAAATCAAAACTAGAAAAGCTCCTGGATGCAAAGATTATCAGAGCTATAGATTACTCAAATTGGATCTCCAACATGGTACCTATCACAAAGCCTTCTAGCAACATCCAAATTTGTACAGATTTCAGGGACCTAAACAAGGCATGTCCTAAAGATGATTTCCCGCTACCTAACGTAGACATGATTGTAGATCTTACAACGGGCCATGAAATGTTGTCACTAATGGATGGTTTCTCTGGATACAATCAGATTCATATAGCAGTAGAAGATCAACACAAAATAGCATTCACCACTCCATGGGGTACCTTTTGCTATAACATGATGCCCTTTGGTCTAAAGAATGCAGGAGCCACATATTAGAGAGCAATGATAGAAATCTTCCATGACATGATCCACAAGATCCTGGAGGATTATGTGGATGATATTCTTGCAAAATCAAAGACACGCCATGAACACCTTGACATTCTTGAGAGTGTGTTTGATCACCTGCAACACTATGGGTTACGGCTCAATCCAAAGAAATGTGTCTTTGGTGTTACATCTGGAAAGCTCCTAGGTTTCATAGTATCACGAAGAGGCATAGAGATTGACCCTAAAAAAGTCAAAGCAATAATAGAAATGCCTCCCCCAAGAACACTCAGATAGCTCAGAAGCCTACAAGGAAAGCTTCAATCAGTACATCAGTTCATTTCTCAACTAGCAAACAAGTGCCAACCTTTCACGCATCTTTTATGCAAAGACACAAGCTTCAAATGGGATCCCATATGTCAGAGAAGCTTTGATAAGCTCAAGGAATATCTAGCCAATTCTCCAATCCTAGTACCACTAGTTCCAGGACGCCCTCTCATACTCTACATCTCAGCAACCACTATAGCACTGGGGGCACTCCTAGCTTAGCATGATGACAAAAACAAAGAGAGAGCCATCTACTACATTAGTCAAACTTTTGTCGGCTATGAGCTTAATTACTCACCCATGGAAAAAGCATGCCTTGCAGTGGTTTTTACCACTCAAAAGCTTAGACATTACATGCTCAGTCACACAATTAGGCTCATTTCAAAAGTGGACCCCCTCAAATATCTACTATCAAAGACAACTCTCACAGGCCATATGGCAAAATGGGTCATGATACTCAGCGAGTTTGACATCCAGTACATAGATCAGAAAGTAATCAAAGGGAAAGTCATTGCCAATCAGTTAGCAGAAGCACCACTGGTGGATGCCTATCCACTACTCATGGAATTCCCTGACGAACACTTATGTATGATTGAAGAACAACCCATGTGGAAGCTATACTTTGATGGCTCCTACACATTACATGGATCAGGGGTAGGAATTCTATTTGTCATACCTCAAGGTGACTACATTCCAAAATCATTCAAGTTGGGATTTTCATGTACCAACAACATTGCAGAATATGAGGCACTCATCTTAGGTCTCAAAACAGCCATTCAATGGAATATCATAGAACTGCAAGTGTTCGGTGATTCACAGCTCATTATCAAGCAAGTCCTAGATGAATATCAAACAAAGGATGATAAGCTGCTACCTTACAAAGAACTTGTGGATAGATTGAAAGAGCATTTCTTGAATCTACAGTTTACACAAATACCAAGACTTCAAAACAAAGCAGCTGACGCAATGGAAACTATTGGGTCCTTGTTAGAAATCCCACGTGACACATCACAGTATGAATTCCTAGTCAAGCAGCTACATACACCAGCTTATGAGAATGTCGATGCAGAAATGGTGTGTGTCTTGGTTGGTCCCCAGTCCCTATGGTACCATGACATCCATGCATATCTAAAGAATTGTATCATATCTCCCCATCTCACCAATAACCAATGCCAAAACCTTATTCGCAGAGCTTCCCGCTACACTCTTGTAGCCAGCACCCTTTATTGTCGAGGGTATCACAATATCCTCTCTAGGTGTTTAGATTCAAATGAGGTCATCCTGGCTTTACAAGAGGTCCACGCTAGAATTTACGGTGCCCATACGAGTGGCATGGTTCTAGCTAAGCAGTTGCTTCAAGTTGGGTATTATTGGCCAACCATGGAACATGATGCTTGCGAGTTTGTTAGAAAATGTTTACCATGTCAGCAGCATGCAAATTTGATTCATGCACCAGCACAAGACTTGCAGCCCATTGTGCCACCTTGGCCATTTTCATGTTGGGCCTTTGACCTTGTCAGATTAATCACTCCCCTTTCCTCAGATGGACACAAGTACATAATAACTGCCATAGAGTACTTCACCAAATGGGTTGAAGCAATCCTACTCACCCTCACTACTGGCATCTAAATATCCAAGTTCATCCTTTACCACATCATTTGTCACTTTGGCATACCATCTACCATCTTCACTGACCATGGCACACCTTTTGAAAACTAGCATGTGGATGATCTGTGTGCTAGACTCCACATCCATCACCATTTCTCCAGCCCATATTTCCCTCAAGGAAATGGCCAAGCTGAGGCAACCAATAAAACTATCTTGAAAATCCTCAAGAAGGTTGGCAATGATTCTAGTCGTGATTGGCACCTCCAAATCAATCCCGCCCTTTGGGCCTACCATACTTCTTATCACACTCCCATAGGCACCACCCCATATTCCCTTGTATATCGTGTCAAAGCCATTCTACCGATTGAGGTTGAGCTCCCATCATTGCGAGTCTCCATGAAGAACTACACCACTGATGAAGACTATCGTGTGGCCCGTCTCACACAGCTAGACCTGTTAGATGAAAAGAGACAACAAGCCTATGATCACCTGGTTGCATACCAGAATAGACTCAAAAGGAGTTATAACAAGAAGGTCCATCCCAGACAATTTTAGGTTGGTGACATGGTCCTCAAAGAAAATCAGAAAGTCCAAGCAAATAGAGAAAAGAAAGGCAAGTTTGAGCCTACTTGGTTGTGCCCCTATGTTGTCATAGCATGCTTTGGCTCTGGAGCCTATCAGCTATCTACACCAGAAGGTGAGCCTTTGAATGATCCAATCAACATCATACATTTGAAGAGGTTCTATGCCTGAACTAGATCTACATATTCAGAAAATCCATAAAAATTGAAAAAAGTAGAAAAAAATAAATAAATAATCATCCAATGGTGAAAACTTGGCAATTCAAGCACCTTGGACAAGTATGTTGGTGAAAACTTGGCAAACAGGCACCATACATAGTGGACCAAGTCATTATCTATCAAACTCCCATCCCAACATCTCAATCCTTTTTCTACCATCCCCATCCCCATCCACCATCCCCCAGCATTCCTCTTTTTCATAATCCTCCAGCAAATCCGCAATCCTACCTGCACATATCTTGTACCATTCTCTTGTACCATATCCTGTATATCCTGTATAGCACCATCCTTCTTGTACCATATCCTATATAGCGAGATCTTCCTATCCCCAATCCTGAGCTTCTATACATATCCATTGTATTTTCTTTTCCCATCTATTGTACATATCCTTGTGTCTTGTTGTACATAGTCCTTGTCAGTCCTACAGCAGCATTTGATCATCACATCTTGTCCTACCCAGCCTTGTACTTCAACAACATCACTTGTCGACTATTCTTGATCACTGTGATTATTCTTTGACTTCATCATTTGCCAGTGAACAACAACACTCATTCTCCCATCAATCAGCGGGTCCTTGAGGATGTATCCTTCCTCTTGTTAGACCTAATCTTCCACCAATCACACCCAGTCTGTGTCGATGCATCCTTCCACACGTTCAAACCAATCTTCCCACCATCAATCCAATCCATCACATCAAATCTCTCTCCTTGGCAAAGGATGTCTTTTTGGAGTCATCATTTTGGTCTTGGATCTTGTCCTTTGGATTTTGTTAATCTTTTACACCTTCTCATTGTTCTCTACTCAAAGTCGCCATGATCCTTTATATCATGGTGCGCTGCAAATGAGGATAATCTAGGGCAAGGTCTTTTGATCTTTTTCTTCTGCCTGTGAGTCAGTCATGTGTTTGTGGTTTCTTCAGCATCATTTCCACCATGCCTCCTCTGGGATTCATGCATGATGTTGGGGCAACCTTGCGTGTCTTTTTAGCGTCAGTCCTATGCAACGCTGGTGACAAGGCCTTATGATCCTAGTATCCTTGGCAGGTCTCTAGCATTGCTATATTAAACTAGGTTGTGCTCTCCACATTTGCACTTGGAGCTTCCCCCAATCCCCTGCATCTTGCCTCATATCGATTAATCTTACATCTTGCATCTCTCATGTAGCTACATCCTACATTTTGCATCCCATCTCATCTTGCATTCACCCATCTTTTCTCTTGGGAGTTTGGTTATTTATCTCCTCTTCTTCCTAGGTCCTTCTTTCTCTGTTTCCTTTCGAGAAAATTCCACAATGTTTACTCCTTGCTTTATTTTCTCGAGGGGGCACAACCCCTCATTCCTCTAAATTCTAGCCTTGGGCATCTTATTTTCTTGTCTTTGACGCCATGCCACTTGCGGCATCACATCAAAGAGGGGCAAAATGTAGACACCTAAAAATTCTTTAGAAAATAAAGTAGTTTTATTTTTTGAAAAATCTCTGATGACATCATCATTTATTAATTAATTAATTATTTAATTAATTTATTTTTATGTCATTAAATCCCTTTATCTTAATGAAAAATATTTAATTAAGAAATCCCTCCCAAAAATGTTTAAATCTTATTTAAACATTATCTCCCTATTTATTAATTATTTAATTAATAAATTGACCAAAAATCTTAAAATAAATAATTTATTTATTTTTTGCCCAAAACTTGGCCAATTTTCTTAAGACCACTAACCTCTTCCAGAATCTTCTAATCCTCCTTTAATT
The DNA here is from genome assembly GCA_027943335.1 of Chamaecyparis obtusa. NCBI lineage: Eukaryota > Viridiplantae > Streptophyta > Pinopsida > Cupressales > Cupressaceae > Chamaecyparis > Chamaecyparis obtusa. The sequence continues at coordinate 2,943,645 of BSBK01001154.1, read as the reverse complement.
TCGATTAAAAGCTAATCCCATCATTTCCTAACCCTAATCCCAACTCAAAATATTTAATTAAGATTAAATATTTAATCCTCATGTTTATTAAATTCATTTTAATAAATATTCTCAAACCTAAACCATGGAAATAAATAAATCTTTATTTATTTTCTAAAATCCATGTTTATCCTAAGGAAATTTTAGACTCTTCTAGAAAGTCCTAATCCTAATCCTAATCTTCCCCCCCTAATCCTGTCACATTCCCTAACCAAGGTTAGCCAACTCCTAAGCTTAACCCAAAGTCAACAAACTTCTAAAAATTTCTCTTACATGCATTAAGTGCATTTAAGGCCTCCTTATCCCTCTTACATGCATTTATCATGCATTTAAGAAGCCCCTCACCCCTTTCTTACACCCTTTGACCTTAGGCACATTTTCCAAATTGTGCACATTCCTCCCATCTTTCAACCCAATGCCCTTGTGACACTTGTCACAAGGAGGTGGCCCTAAACTAGCACAATCCATGTGCTCCCCTTTGAATGAATCTTGGCCTCTTTTAAGGATTTTGATCCTGGCCACTCATTCCTCCTTCCTAATCCTATAAATGCTCCTCATTTCCAAGAGCAAAATAATCCATTCACCTTTTATTTCAAGCATTGTTATCATGCTCATTTAGCTCTAGACTTAGCATAATCATCTTAATCTAGCTTACTTTCAAGTATTTTAGCTCATCCTGATCTAATAATAATGGATTAACATAGTTTATTTCCTCATTTTACATAGCATATCATCATCATCACATCTCTATTTGGTTAAAAATAATCTTAGTGTAAACATCATGTAGCTTAATCTTCATTTCAGCATCATTTGGATCCTTGAGGCCTTAGGGGCAAATCAGGTGTTCTATACCTATTTTGTGTCATTTATGAAGTTTTCATGGATCTCAATCCATCCTAAAATGCATTAGAGTATGCTCCAAGTGCTTAGAGAGCACACCCACATCCCCTTAAGCAAGAGCAAATCAAACAGTGCTTGGGTGCACCTATTTTAGCTCAATCTGAGGTGGCTTAGTTTAGAGTTTTATTTGATTTGAATTGATTTCATGCTTAGACTAAAATCTAATCTTTGTTTGGCTTGAGTCTTTTCAAAATAGGTATCCTCAAAAGCCTTGTCCACACCAACTATTGGTATCAGAGCTTAGTCTCTTATTCAAAAGTTTAACCACTTAAGAGAAAGATTTGGAGAGATGGAAAGCTATAGGTGTGAAAAGGTTATTGATAATATGAACATGGAACTACGGATGGAAAATGACTAGATTGATGAAATAAGGAGGAAACTAAAGCATTCACTTAACAAGAGAAAGGATCTAGCACATCAAATGAAAGATACACGCGATTAGGTTGAAGAACTTGGAGAACAATTAGAGGGAAGCTTGGCTGATGAATCTAAACCTACCATATCAGGACTAACTAAAAAGAAAAGAACCTAACTAATCAGGTAAAAGCACTGAAAAGAGAACAAGAAGCTTAATCGGTAAGAATGTGTGAAGTCCTAGAACAAAATAGAAAAGGTGAAGATGATAAAAAAATGGTTGAAGATGAGAGAAGAAAAATGAGTGTGAGGCTAAATGGGAAAGATGTGGAGATATAGAGGCTAACACAAAATCACTATAATTTGACAGATTAGCTAATCCTTGCTAATCAATAAATTGCAAGGAAAGTTTAAGAGATTGCTAGAATGAGAATGAAGAATGGACATTTGAAGAATGAACTGAAATCAAAAAAGGATGCAAATGATGTCTTGAAAAGGAATGAAGAAACACTAAGAACACTGGATGAATATCTTAGAGGTCAAAGAAAACTGAGAGATACTACTAGACTTGGATTTACTAAAAACAATACTACTGAGTAGGGAGAATCCTCAAATGAAGTAGCCAACCAAGACAATGCTACCCCACCAAAGATAAAGAAGCCTACTTGTTATCATTGTGGGAAACTGGGTCATACAGCTAATGTTTGTAGGAGAAAAAGAGGTAATCCACCAAGTATTCCTAAGTTTAATGGTTATTGTTACGATTGCAATAAGTATGGTGACAAATCATTTGGGTGTAGATCAAGGATTGTTAACAATACAAGAAATTCAAAATTTGATGGTTACTGCCATAATTGCAATAGATATGGTCACAATTTTGAAGAATGCAAGTCACAAAGGAATAATATGAAATGGGTACCTAACCGACAAAATACTACAAACAATCGATAAGGATGAACTATACCATGGGACTACAATACAAGAATTTCATGTACAACATGTGGGAGATTCAAACATATTGCTACAAATTTCATTTTGATGCATGGAAGGAACAATAGAAGGTCATGGAGAAATTCTGGAATGGCATGTTTTCATTTTCACAAGGTTGGTCACTTAGCTAAAGACTGCAGGTACCGAGCTAAAGCCCCAACTGAGGAACAACCAAGTCAAACTGTTCAAGTTAATGTTGAAGAAATAAGAGATCAAATGAATAGAACATGGTGAAGAAAGTTTCAAGATGATGGAACTAAACTTGGAACAATAGTTGGTAGCTCATCCTCTAGATCAAGTGCACCTATCTTCACCTAATCGGTCAAAGGTATGTGTAGGAACTGTGAACTAAAATTTAATCTTAAATCGGTTCCTAACATGTGAGAAAATATCTATATTAGCATATTTAGATGCATTTGGATGTTAGAAAGTAAAGTCCACCAAGATAATTGAGAGGAGGTTGAATCAGTTATCTGATCAAAACAACTCTTATTAACCTTATTAAATATGAAAAATGAAATTAACATAAACATCAACCATAGAAAGATAACCATACACAGTGACACCAAAATTGTTAACTAGGGAACTCTTGATCAGAGAGTAAACCCCAGTGGGGATGGTACCCACAAAAGATGTACTAATATGAAAATTCCTTGTGAGAGGATGGACCCTATTAGGAGTCTATGAAATACATTCAGTACATATCAGTCCCTATGAGGAGACTTTAAACCACTGTGAGGAGATTCCAGCCATGTTAGGAGTTGTGGAAGGTAGAAGGACCCACTATCCAAACTGCTTCAAGGGAAAGATCATCGGACACACTATCCAACTGATCTTGTTATTATCCAAATAGAATAATACCAAATATAACTGATCTAGGAAAATTTTCTTCTCTCCTCTAACCATGCCTATAACACATTGTAATTCCCACCCTAGTATCTTCCTATGTTAGACTGAAAGGACTATTGATTTGACACTTTGGATTTTATGATGGACTATGATCATTATCTAGTTAGCATTTTATGAGACATTTGAGCATATATATTTGGTTAGTGCAGTTCATTTGGAAATATTAAATGAGTTAGCATTTAATGATGAATGGTTAGAAATGAACTATCAATAAAATGTTTTACATAGATTTTTGTTATGATGTTTATATCATGATCTAACCCTACTGAACCTATTATGGTTTGATATTCACTGGTTTATGTGAGTGTAGGATGAGGAGGGGCAGTCGTAGTTACTCCTATGGGAGGTCCACATGATGTCGCACTCTCCCTCCTTGTTTTCCACTATCTGTTTATAGATATATATATACATATGTATACGCATATTAGTTGGTGATGCAGGATGTAGGTACCAAGCATCATCTCCACCTAGATACATAGGTCAAAGTGTGCCTTCAAAATCCTCAAACTTTTGTTGTGTGGAGATTTAACCAAGCTACTCTCAATGTTACCCATGGACTTAGAATTCTGTTTAGGAAGTTATCCTAGTTGGGAAATTAGAATGCAGTTTATGTTGTGGTTTTGATTAAATGTTGGTCTGAGTTTATGTTATGAGTTAGAATTAACCTTGTTTAAATGTATAATAATTATTCTATAAGTATGTTATAATTGTTTGTATGTTATATAAGTATGTGTATATGTGGGTGCACATGCATATACCCATGCTTATATAAATAATAATATTTGTATGTTTTTACTGATTATGTAAATAGTATGTTATTTATAATAATTAAATAATGTGAGTTAAATAAAGTATATTTAATGAAATATATTAAATAAAAAGTAGAAATAATCATAATAAAAGGAAAATGTTCTTTGTAGTAAAACTAGCTATCTAGGAGGGAGTTGAACTTGAGACCTCCTAGAAGTTAGGCTAGTTGTTTTTCCTTGGAAGCTATTTGTTTTTCTTTCTTGTTATGGTCTTCTTTTGAAAGTTTTTTTTTAATTAAATTTATTAAAAACTTTGTTAAAGTGTCTACGAGAGTAATTAGTTTGATCTTCCAACCAACTATGGAAGTTGGAGAAGTTGCTTCCCATAAAGAAACTCCTCCAACCATATAGTTGGAGATTAAATATTTGGGTTTTTGGGAGTTTTGGGGATTGGAGGTTTTCAGAGAAATTTTGGAAGTTGTCTACATATATCATTCCAGAAAGACCGTTTGTTTTGGTGTTTTTGTGAGGTTGAGAGTTCTTTGGTTTTGTGAGTGATAGTCTGGGGATTGTCTCTAAGGAGGGAGGATTTCTTGCTAGTGGAAATCTATCAAGGAGGCTGTCATTTCTTGGAGATTTATAGAGTGTGCTCCAACCACTTGAAGAGGATTCTCCGCAGGACCCCAGGTAGGGTCTGAATCCGGGATGGATTATCTATTCTTCCTCTGTGTGTGTGTGTGTGTGTGTGTGTTATGAATTTATATGCTATGTTATTGGATTTAAATATGATAGATAAACTAGGAGTTATAAGGAAATGAAATTCTATGTTTTCTTTGTGTTCAAACTATGCATCCGTGTATTAAATTTATGAGTATTGTATAGTTTTTGTTGTAAAGTATTTCCTAGAGTTTTAGGAATTATTTTGTTTGATTATGATGGTGTATCTTATCTCTAATCAATGGATTAGGGAATTTTAGGAAGATTTAGGAAGGGATAGGGAGGTTTAGGAAATAGATGCAATCATATTTCTCCATTGTTGTATTTTCTGGACTCTCTGTGAAGTGTTGCTTTTATTTTGATTAATTTAGTATGAGGCTTAGGTAATGTTTATTATGTTATATGGATGTGGTACTAAGGTCCCTGCATCAGGTTGACCTCAGGGAACCTTTCCCAAGCACTCTCCATGCCTAAGAAAATTAGTTTTGGTGTTTTCGAAAAGTTTAAAATTTAATTTCATAAAAGTGTCCTTCACTGTCGTACGACATTGTAGCCATACCCATACAAAACTTGGTCAAATTTCGTATGGGAATGTATACATTGTTGTATGGGATCATAGACAAAGTCATTTGGAGTTTTGAGGGTTTCATGGGCTCAAATTTACAAAATTTATGGCAGGATTTATACAAATATAACATTTAATTTCTTATCTGATACATTTAATTTCTTATAATTTAAGTTATATTTATATAAATACATTCTAGGATGTTTGAGATAGGTTTCAGCTTCATAGGAGTTAAGATTCAAATTTTAGATTTTTTGGTTTTTTTGAAAATTTCAGACTTAGCCAAATTTCAGGCACATGAGATTTCCCTAGACTTTTGAAATAAGTTATGGAACATTGTGTACATGCATGAGGAAAGTTTTATGTTGTGTCTTATGAAATTTCTATACATGGTTTTGGTTGGCATTATAATATTTTATTCATACTTGCTTATGATAGAGTCCATATTATGAGGCTAGGACTCATTCATGTGGCCTAAATGCACCGAAGGGATCCCTAGACCTGCGAGATGGATCTTTTGAAAGTACTTGATGTTTTCATGGATTGTGTGTGTGTGGGTAGCATACTACATACCCTATGTGAGTGGCTCACCATAGGTGTTGGAACCCTTAAGTGGTTACTAGGTGATCCTATGGGTGGGTTAGTAAAAAGTGATAACCTAATAATGAATCTGAGAAAAGGGGGGAAAGAAAAGATAATGAAAGAAAACATATTAATGGCCACATAGTCCTATTGGAGTACCAAGACCATGGGTAACTACCAAGGTGGATCCCTATTCATAAAGGGGGGACCGAGGTTACATGGTTTCCAGGGTGGATCCCAATACACAGGTTGTGTGATGACACTCACTTAGGTGGTATCCTAGAACCTTGACCTCTGTGTTATAGTATGATGATATTTTATTTTATTTTTAGTCTTGGATTTCTTCATGTTTTTTAGCCTTATGTTGCCTTAGGTCTTGAGGGTATCTTGGTTTGATCTCCTAGCATGGGGGGTGGAACTTCACCAGTTTCACATGGTTGGGTGGCAAAAATATTTTGAGGTCCTATTCATGGTTCGTGACTTGGATGCATTCAAATTTATGCATTGATGCAAATCTTTCTATTTTGTATTATGTATTATTGAAAAGAAGGATGAAAATATATGTTGTAATGCCTTCAGGCCATTCATGTATTTTTTATTGTAATGAGATATATTATCAGAAAAATGTAATTGAAAAGAAAAGCAATGTAATTGGGAGGGATAGTTCTAGGGTTTGTTTCAAGGGTTGTTATTCGAAGATCAAAGTTGGAAATATATAATGTAATGTTGAATTATCTTTTCTATCTCTCCTATGTTGCAATGAAAGTAAATTTTAATTATGCTAAAGTTAAAATGTAATTTGCAAAGAATAGTTATTCAATGTGTAGGAAGGAGAAATGAAATTAGTATATAAAGTAGGGAATAGAATTGTAAATGAAATGTTATTTTCTTACCCTATCTCCTAAGTTCTGAAATGTGAAAGTAAAGAAAGGAAATGAAATTCAATTTGGATAATTAAAGTAAATATGTTAGTAAATGAATTCATTAAGGGAACCTTAAGGAATGCAAATGTGAAGTATTAATGATGTAATGTTAAAAAAAATTGTTAGTTGCAATTTTTGGTCATAAGACCTGATTCCTTATGGGTTCCCTGGTGGGGATATTACATGCACCAAATACTTTCCAGATCTCAACACTAGATCTACACACTTCGCATCACATATCAATCCCTCATATCTCTTACTCACATTATTTCACACTTCACAACTTATTTTTCTCACATAATCATACATAAAATTAAGGAAACAATCCTTCTTTTATACCGTGCACACTATTTCATAATTGAGTCGGCCAATTAGGCTTTACTAATTACAAAACATAAAATAATACATGTTACATAATATTTCCATAATTATACAACACTGTCAACTAAAAAACTTAATAAATCTTCTCATGTAAAACCTCTGACTATGATGACTTATCCAGGTTTCCTTCATAATGTCTTCAACCTCTGTATAACTCTGCTTGTCCAAATTCTATCCCTATTAGAAGATATAATCCGATCATCACAAACCGCTTCTCAGGAACTCTATCAAGATACTACCTTCACTAGATCTCTTATAAGTGTCACCATTCTTTGAATTTCCATATGCACTCTTGACCATGTCATTAGGACACTATGAGAAACATGTCCTTAACTCTGCATAACCTCACCTACAATTTTTTGTGTGCGCTAACTCAAACTATGTCTGCTACTCTATCATTCTTCAATATAAACAATATGATGACATCAATGATAAACATAGTCATGAATGCAACATGTGACCACTCCAGTAATGATAGAATAGTCTCCCATTGGACATATTCAACATTCTTTATAAAAATATCCCCCTTTGGCATCGATGGAAACATAGATGAAAAACATCCAAGTTCCATGAATACCAAAATGTAACTCTACTACTCTTGTCTTGAATTTTCAAATCCTCTTCATCAATCACTATCAAATCCTCTTCATCAATCCTAGGAGATATTTTTCATGCATTCTTCTCCCCCATTGATATCAATGACAAAGGCATCATTATGTCAGATCAATCTTGCTTCTTAAAAAATTTAACCAACTCAAGTGTCCAAAGACACTATTTGAAAAATACCTCTTACCAAGAGTCCTTCATGACTCAGCTCAAACACAAATACTCCCCTATAGAGGAAGCATCAGCATACAGTCTAGATAAAAATAGTGCTTCGTACCACTGGACTGATGCAACTTTCTACATCACTACTCAAAAGTAGGTTGGGGCATAACCCCAATCATACCTCTCAAATACTCAAATGTATCCTTAGGTAAAGGCTTTGTAAAGATATCTACTATCTACTCCTTTTTGCTGATATACTCAAGTTTGACTTCCATTTCTTCAACTTTCTCTCTTACAACATGATACTTTATCTCTATATGTTTTGTTTTTTAATGTAACACAAGACTTTTAGACATACTTACTGTGCTTGTGTTATCACAATGTATGATAATATGTTTATTAAACTCAATTCCAATATCCTTCAACATTTGTTTCATCCATATTATCTTATTACAATTATTTATTGCAACTACATATTCTGCTTTTGTAGTACTCTGTGAGATACAATTTTGCTTCTTGCTTAGCCAAGAAACTAGTCTTCCTCCAAGAAAAAATGCTCCACCACTTGTACCCTTTTTATCATCCACACCACCTCCCCAATCCACATCTGTATATGCACATAGGGAAAAGTAATTTAATTTGGCATAACACAACCCAAACTCAGTTGTGCCTTTCAAATATATGGATATCCTTTTCACTGTTGCATAATGTGATTCTTCAAGATCAGCATGAAATCTCGCAACAATTCCAACTACATTAGCTATATCTAGTCTTGTATGAGTTAGATATTGAAAAACTCTGATCATAGATTTGTACTTCCTTTTTTCAACTATAGGAGTCTCATCTTTGCTAGATAACTTATGACCAGTTACCATAGGTGTACCAACAAGTTTACAATAAGTCTTTCAGATACTTAGTTTGAAATAAGAAAATACCATCACTGTTCTGCATAATCTGCAAACCCAAGAAAATTTTCATTTCTCCAATCATGCTCATCTCAAATTCCTTCTTCATTTCGTCAGAAAATTTATCACTTGATTCATCCTCACCTCCAAATATTATATCATCCACAAAAATAACAATAATTAATAGACCATTCTCTATTTCTTTTAGATATAAGTTACTATATGCAATACCTTTAGTAAATCCCAATTTTTCCAAATATTTATCCAACCTTACATACTAGGTTTTGGGTGCTTGCTTTAGTCCATATAGTGCTTTGTTCAACTTGAAAACCATATCTCCTTCTTGAGTCAAAGGAAAGCCATCTGGCTGCTCAATGTAGACTTCTTCTAATTCACCATTCAAAAATATTGACTTCACATCCATCTGATACACTTTGAATTTATTATAAGCTGCATAAGCCAAGAACATCCTTACTGCTTCAAATCTTGCAACAGGTGCAAATGTTTCTTCATAATCTATACCTTCTTGCTATTAGTATCCTTTACATACCAGTCTTTCTTTGTTTCTTACAACTTCACCTTTTTCATTCATCTTGTTTCTATAAACCCATTTAGTTCCAATAACATTTTTTTACTTAGGTCTGGGAACTAATTCCTAAGTGTTATTCTTCTCGATTTGATCCAATTCTTCCTTCATTTCTTAAATCCAATGATCATCTTTACAAGCTTCATCAGTATTCTTAGGTTCAATCTGAGAAATCAAACACAATTATTCATGTACCTTATTTCAATTCATAACTCCTTTGTCTTTGCTCCCAATAATATGATCAGTAGGGTGATTCCTTATCAAATTCTTATTTGGTGTTACTATTTCAACTCTTGCTTCAATTCTAGGTTCAAATCTTGGATCTTCTCTTTGTTCCTCATCATGAATCTCATTTTGCAAATCATTGTTAGTTTCATAAAACAACTCAACATTCTCTTGATTAGTTTTAGGATAGGCTTCTTCATCTAAATCATAATCAAGTACTCTTTCCTAAATTTTAAACTTTTCTTCCACTTTAACTCTCAACAATAGTCTTAGTTCTCTAATTAAAAAATCTATAAGCTTTTATTTTCAGTGAATAACCAAGGAACATACCTTCATCACTTCTCAGATCAAACTTACCAATATCATCATCTCTCTTAATGTAGCACTTACTTCCAAATATTTTGAAGTATTTCACTAATGGTACATGTCCAAACGATAGTTCATAAGGAGTCTTGTCTATGTCTTCTCTGATTTGCACTCTATTTATTGTATATACTATTGTGTTTACTGCTTCTCTCCAAAATATCTTTCCTACATTATTCTCAAACAACATAGCCCTTGTTGCCTCACTTACCAACTTGTTTCTTCTTTCAGCAATACCATTTTTCTCAGGTGTTTTAGGGGTTGAAAGCTATCTTTTAAGGCCATTCACTTCACAAAAAGTGGTAAAATCATTTGAAGTAAATTTTGTTAATATGATTTAGCACAATAGAGAGGGGGGGTGAATCAGTTGTTCTCAGGTCCTGATGTATAAAATAATCTTAAAAACTTTTCCTTAAATTAGATCCAATAATCAAAACAAACTCGGTCATCACTGATTCAATAATAGAAACATATAACAATGCAGTCCACTACCCAATTGTAACTTAACTTGTAAAACACAGAAATGTTCAAACCAAAACATTCACACAAGTATTAACACCAGGATTTATAGTGGAAACCCAATGTGGGAAAAACCACTTTGTAACATGCTACTATTATTTTCACTCTTCTGAAGTGAGCTCAGTTAAAAGCCAACCCTATCAAAGGTTACAATACACACTGTCAGGTGTGACCCAGTTAAAGGATTTCAATCACCCTGTTAAAAGTGAGCCTTGTCATAGGACTTACATACACTCCATTAGAATGCAACCTTGTTCAAAGCATTTAACATATGACTATTAGGTCAATCTATGTTAAAAGGATGTTGACTGTTACAATGGTTAGAAAGTAGCAGCAATATTTATCTGAAAAACATACAACTCACTTTGCAAATATCAGATCTGAATCCGTACACTAATGTTGGTTTAATGACTTTGAAACTTTTCCATCTCCATCTCTAATCTGCTTGGAACTTTTCTTCAAGCAACCACCACAATTCTCCTTCAGCCTTTTCTGCTTATACAGTCAATAAAACTTTACTGATCTTCCTACATTCTCTTTTTCACCCATGCACATGCATATCCAATACTTAGGTTCCCTTAATACTTTCCTCAATTAGGTTAACTCATCTTATGCTGCTCAATCTCATTCATAGATCTTAGGGTTAGGTCATTGAATCTACCTGCTTCATGTTCTTTGGCTTCATTTCTAGAATCATCTCAAATCTCTTAAAGATTTATAATAAAATGTTTTACAGTGCATTTAATGCTTTCAAACAATCAATAAATAAAGTCAACTCATTTTACATAATCCAAGAATTCAACAATGTTGGCTCCAAAATTAAATTTTCTTCAAATATAAAAATGTTGATGCTTGGTCAATACTATGATCAACTACTCAGTCTTCATGTAGAAAGCTCAGTCATTACTAGAAATATTTCCTTGGCTTATACTGTCTTCCTCGATAATTAACTATTGTTTGGTCGACACTAGAATTTTTCTCAGCATACACTGACTCGGTCAACACTAACATTACTTGGCTTAAACTTGATTTTTCCATTCTTTGCTTGGTCAAGCCTACTAGTTTAGTCTTCAGTCTTACTAGTATAAACAATACATTGTCTCATCATTGTACAACATAGTCAAGTACACTTTGTAGTATCAAGATAACTCAACCTTTCCCTAGGTGCTATTGTTACCAACCTTGCCTATCCCCTTAGCAACACTCAAATAGATATAGTACTTTCCTAAGTAGCAACAGTCTTACCAATTAAGGTTTGACATCAATGACAATACAACAATTGTTTCAATTGCAGTTTCCAACAAATTCTCCACCTCTATCAAATCTTAGACATTTAATCTGCATTCCTAATTCATTCGCAACTATATTCTTAAGAAATCTAAACTTATCAAATTTTTCTAACTTTTCTTTAAGAAATGCTACCCACATCATCCTAGTAAAATTATCAACAAGAATCATAAAATACCTTTCACCATAGAATCCTCTTGTTCTTGTAGGACCACTCAAATATGTGTGAACAATCTCCAATTTAGCTATTGTGGTAAACTTCTTGCTGGGAAATGAACTTCTCTTCTATTTTTCCATAACAGATTCCTTGCACACCATGTTAGTAGGTTTCACAATCTTAGGCAAATCTCTTACTGTAAATGTAGTGCTTGCTTTCACAATGTTATCAAAGTTTATGTGAAAAACTCTTTTGTGCCATAACCAACTATCATCAACTTTAGCAATCAAATATGTCATCTCAATAGGGTTAAACTGAAATACATTACCTCTGGTTCTTGTTCATGTACTAATCATCTTACTATCCTTATCCTTGATAATACAAGTATTTTATGCAAACCATACCTGATATCCCTTATCAACTAATTGTCCAACACTTAAAAGATTATGTTTCAATCCATCTACAAAGTATACATCATCAGTGTTAGTCTTTCCATCAAGAGTAATAAATCCTATTCCTTTTATGTGATAGGGTACATTTTTTCCAACTCTAACAATTCCTCCATCATAGTTGTTAAACTTGTTAAACCTATTCATATCACCTGTCATATGATGTGAACAACCATTATTTGATGATCCAATCAGTTTTCTTATCAACTTGTGACACCAAATTTTTTTCTTCTCTAACTTCTATTTCAGAATTTTCTTATTTTATTGCAACAAATCCTATATCATCACTTTCATTGTCACATTCTCTTAAGAATTTTTCCATACTAGCTTCAAATTCTTCATCATTCACATAGTAACATTCTTTAGGTCTTTTGGGCTTAAAGTTATTCTTGTATTTCTTCACTCTCTTAGGAAATTTAGAAGCAAAATGACCCAATTCTTGACAAGTCCAATATTTAAAGATTTTCTTACCTTCTGGTTCTCTTTTCACAAGCAAGGCAATTCCTTCTTCAATTTTTCTATCTTCTTCAGATTTAGATATGCTGTTGCTAGCATAATCTCCACTAACACTAGCACTTCTTGACAAAGTATGGTGAACACTAAGTGCCCTGAAGGAAGTCTCAATCCTGGGAAAATCTCCAGATTGTTTCAGACTTATCTTTGTTGCTTCCAATCTTCCAAGAAGAGTCTATCTAGTAAACTTCTCAGTACAGGGTATGACTTATTCAATCATCTGTGTTGTCTACTTAAATGCTGGAGTTAGGGTTTTCAAGATCTTCCATATGATCTCATCTTCATCCTTATTTCCTTCACAATCTTTGATACCTGCAACAATCTCTAATATTCTACAAATATAACTTCTAACATATTCATCTTCCATCATTTGAGCTTCTTAAAATAAACATATCCAATTTTTCAATCTAACTCTCTTAGCATGTTTATCACCTTCAAAAGTAGATTCCAAAGCTAACCAAATTTCATGAGATGTCTTTAAATATTTTACCTGACTGTACTCATTCTCAGGAAGAGATGATAAAAGTGCTTCTCTAGAAAGTATGTTACACATGAATAGATCTCTTTCTTTTTTAGTGCAATCCTCAATATTTTCTTCTTCAATGATAGTTTTCTCATTCTTTGTGATCAACCAATATTGTGGCCCTAAACATAATAGATATGTCTTCATCTTCTCTTTCCATCTGTCATAGTTAACTCCATCAAACTTAGGAATTTATTTTCTGAAATGACTCACCATGGATCTCCTTAAGTTGTTAAGATTTTCCTTCAAGGACCTAATGCTTTGATACCAATTGTTAGAAAGTAAAGTCCACCAAGATAATTGAGAGGAAGGGGGGGTGAATCAGTTATCTGATTAAAAAAACTCTAATTAACCTTATTAAATCTGAAACATGAAATTAACATAAACATCAACCATAGAAAGATAACCAGACACAATGGCACTAGAATTGTTAACTAGGGAACCTCTTGATCAGAGAGTAAACCCCGGTGGGGATGGTACCCACAAAGGGTGTACTAATATAAAAGTTCCTTGTGAGAGGATGGACCCTATTAGGATTTTATGAAATACATTTAGTACATATCAGAGGAGACTTTGAATCCCTATGAGGAGATTCCAACCCTATTAGGAGTTGTGGAAGGCAGAAGGACCCATTGTCCAAACAACTTCAAGGGAAAGACCACCAAACACACTATCCAACTAATCTCTGCATTATCCAAATAGAATAATACCAAATATAACTAATCTCAACAACTTTTCTTCTCTCCTCTAACCATTCCTATTCCACACCAAATACTTTCGAGATCTCAACACTAGATCTGCACACTTCACATCACATATCAATCCCTCAGATCGCTTACTCACATTATTTCACTCTTCACAACTTATTTTCTCACATAATCATACATACAATTAAGGAAAAAATCCTTCTATTATACCATGCTCAATATTTCTTAATTGAGTCAGCCAATTAGGCTTTACCAGTTACAAAATATAAAACAATACATGTTACATAATATTTCCATAATTACACAACATTGTTGGCTAAAAAACTTAATAAATATTTTCATGTGCAACCTCTGACTATGCTAACTTATCCAAGTCACCTTCACAATGTCTTCAACCTTTGTATAACTCCACTTGTCGAGATTATATCCCTGTTAGTAGATATAATCCGATCATCACAAACCGCTTCTCAGGAACTCTGTCAAAATACAGTCTTCACTAGATCTCTTATAACTATCACCATTCTTTGAATTTTCATACATTCTCTTGACCATGTCATTAGGACACTATGAGAAACACTTCCTCAACTCCACATAACCTCATCTATAATTTTCTGTGTGTGCTAAGTCAAACTCCGTCTGCTACTCTGTCAATCTTTAGTATAAACAGTATGTTGACATCAATGACAAACACAACCATGAGTGCAACATGTTACCACTCCAATAATGCTACAATACTCCCCCATAGGACATATTCAGAATTCATACTAATAGTATGTTTTGAAAATAACATTTCATGTTTTGATCAATGAGAAGACTATGTTATTTTGTCTCATCCGGTGAAAGGAAGTGTATTTGGTAATTGATGAAAAGGGAGTCAGTAACAACATTTAATGCTAAAATTATAGCCATTGGAAACCCTAATCAAGGAGAAAGGTATAAATAGACCCTTTTTCATTTTATTTTCACCTTACATTTTCAAGAGCAATTGAGCATTTTGCAAAAATGAGTCCTCTAAGAGCATTCAAGTGATCAAACAAGCAGATCTAAGAATAAGCAAGCACATTTGAGTAATTATTGGTGTTTTCTTGAGATGTTTAAGTGCAACCGAGTTGATATTGAAACAAAACCCTATAGGAAAGTGATTAATATGTGAAGTAATGGCTCCAAAAGTACTAAGTCTTATTGTCATGGAGAAGATTGATCTAGTCAATCCAGAGTACAAGCTACCACCAGCCATAGTCACTGAACTCAACAAGATGAGAGCCGTATCTTTGATCCCTCCAAGAGTAATTCTTATTAAAGGCATTTGTGCCTTCATCCACTACAAGATAGAGGAGATTTTCCAAGCTGACATTGATACATCCTACCAAAATCTATGTGTAAATGGGAAGTTGAAAGATGAGCATATCTACTTGGAGACCAAGGGTTCAGTGCATGCCATGCATGTATTGAGTTTGTTTAAATCAAAATGGATGAGAATTGTGCTAAGATGAGTTCATGATCAGTTCATGTGGTTTGATGCACCTATAAATATCACAAAGGATGTGTTACATATTATGACTGGTTATCCAATCGATGATAGATAGAAAGCACACAAGTAAAATGACAAGAACAAACTATGTGAGCTGACACAAGAAGAATGGGATGGAAGAGGTCTCAAATTTTCTACCATTGATGATCTTGAGTTAATATTTGCATGTAATGTGATATCCTACCAAATTTTTCAGTCATACCAGGTAGATAGTGTACCTTGTGGAGCTATGGATATAGCCTACAAGATTGTCGAGAAAGATATGAAGATAGATCTATGTGAGATCTTTGAGATCTTACTAAAGTAGTTTGATGACAACATGAACACCATCAGGAAAGAAAAGACCAACACACTGAAGTTCATATCATTGTTGGTATGTATATTTTTATACTTTAAGAACTATTTCTTATCAATTGGTGATGTAGAATGGAGTGTGACTAAACCTATTAGATACCAAATAAATAAGTTCATTCAAAGTTTACGAGATAAATTTGATATGATAATGAATGATTACTTTTCAAAGTTTCAAACTAGAATGATTACTTTTCAAAGTTTCAAACTAGAATTTATAAGAAGTTTAGAATTCCACCTCAGCTAGTAGAAAAATACCATGATACTATTTGTTTTGAAGTGGACACTAACACTTGCATAGTGAAGGTTGTGGAGCCTAGAACCATCTAGCTACCACCAATGGATATGAGATGGATATTTATACTACATCTCAAAAAATAGAAGATTTGTTAGATAAACCAGCTAATAAGAGAGCCAATAAGTATGGTACTTATGAGGAAGTGAAGAAAAAATAAATCTAGGTATATTAATACCTAAGGCATTGAGGAAAATAAGCAGAATGATAAATAGTTTGTTAGAGAATCTAGGAGTTACTGTTGAAGAAGACAAAGGTGGTCCTTCTAAAATCAAGGGAAATAAAATAAGAATGAAAAAGGAAACTCCAAGCCCAATCAATACAAGACCATTGACAAGGTATTCCTCCACACTAAGAGAAAAGAAGAAACCAGAGGTAGAACAATCAAAGCCCAAAACATATATGAGAGAAAAGAAGACTTATGGAAGACTGAGGAGAAAGCTAAAGCTACAAGATGACAATGAAATTTAATCAAAAGACTTGAGCCAATTCAAATTTGTACAAAACAAACCTTATAATTTGAGAAAATTAGATGAGTTTCTTGAAAATCTTAAGAAGTATGGAAGTCTTTCTGGATCAAAATATGCCAAATATGAAACCAAAACTAAAGAAGAAAAGAAAAGATTTAGGAAGCAATTTTATTTACTCTGTACAAGTTTAGAACTACTTCGGTTGAGATGGCCAACTGAGTACCAGATGAGTTATACAAGAAGATTGATGCAAGATGGAAATATGCTATGGCATCTGAGAACCAAATGAGAGAAAGATCCCTAGCTATCACTATACCTGAGTTGTTGGTACTAGGGATTAATGAAGCATTGAAGGAATATTCAAAGAGGTTTCTAGTCAAAAGTAGAGCATTGAGGATAATGGACGATAAACTAGAAGAAGTACAAAAGGAAACCGATTTATGGAGAAAGATTTTCTTGACCTACCAACTAAAATCAAGGAACCACAAGGGAATTCAAATACTATTGATTTGACAATAGATACAAATGAGGTTATCATTGAAGATATAACTAATAAAGACCCAACAAAAGAGATAGAAAATGATGATGTGATGGTAATCGAGGTAAAAGACATCGAAGAAATGAATACTGATGATTCAACAAAAGAAAAATTGATGGATGTAGATCTAGTTATTGAGAAAATACTTGATTTTCCTAAGGTAAATGAGGTTATCTCAGAGGTAACAAAAAAAATCCCCACTAATGTAGAAGAGTCCACCGAACCAGAAAAGTAGACTAAATGAAAGGACACTGAGGACACCAAAGAGACTAAGACCCCAACATATCAGAATCTAGAGCTGATCATCCCTATCGAGACTACAAGTCCACGTCAGTCACAAGAACCGTAGAAGGAGAAGCCAAACACTAGTACATTTGAGGCCAAATTCTGACGACCATGTGTTAGATTTGCAATGCCTATTTGTCATAATTTTGACACATGTGTCCGTCAGTGTTTTTGTATTGCAAATGGTGACGGAAGTGATAATTGTCGATATTTTGACATCATTAACCATCGGAATTGGGCACATAAATAACAATTTTACTATGGGACCGATGCATCAAAAAATGATTGTTATGATGTTTGGTCAATCGTAAAGGGGATAGATATGTAATATATTATGACAGGACAGTCCATTGGATATATAGTAGTCTCATCACACATATCTGTCGGAGCCTATCGGATATCTAACGGTCTGTAATATACTACCAATAGGACAATCCATCGAACATATGGTGCGTCTATCAGAAATGCTTTACTATTTGTCAAAAAAGTGATGGATTAGCATAGTAAAGAAAAAAAAGCTCAAGAGACCATCATAGTTGGTCTCCGTCTTTGGTCCATATATTGACAAAACATTTTACATTTCATTAGCTCATCAAATGAGGGGATTTGAAAGAATTTAAGAGAATATTTTTATGATAACGTATATTATTAAGTTGACATTGCATAAATTTATCGACTCCGAGCACTTGTAGACATCAAACACAGCGATAAAGAAGCATCTCCTCCCATGAAATACATTACTCAAGCCACGAGAGGGGATTCTTCTTTATGGTTGTGCTCGGTTTCTACAAGTGCATGAAGTAGATAAATTCATTCAGCATCAAATTAAAATAAAGTACGTTATACATGAAAATATCATCCATTAAATTATTTCAAATCACCACATTTGATGAGCTAATGAAATGTAAAATGTTTTGTTAGTATATGGACCAAGGATGGAGACTAACTATGGTGGTCTCTTGAGCTCTACTATCTTTAGTCCTAGCTACTAGGTAAGGGCTGGAATACTTATACCTATCGATCATTCAGAATAATCATCGCCTTGCCTTTATGTACACTGCACAGTATCCAATATAAGAGAAGGAAAAAAAATATGAATGGATAAAAGAAATATTAAAAGATACAATAAAATTATCTTATTGTTTACCTTCTCATAATTGAGTCCAGTCTCGCAAAAGTAATTTTATACGATCACTAGCACATTTCATGCATGGATGAGAAATAGTATCCAAAGTTTCTAGATTCTAAGAAGAGGTATGAGTGGAGGCAAAAAAGGGATATTTGTGAAGGTTTTATAAATGTAGTACTGAATCATCATCTTTGCATGGGTACTCAATCTGGAAACCCTCTCTAGAAAATCTCCACATCTAGAAAATCTCCACAAAAATCCCTTCTGGCCTCAACTACATATACATCTTCTCAGTATCTAAAAACTCTCCATCATTGATTCCCATCATTTTTCACCATCTCTGTGGACTGAGACCTTAAATTATTGAGCTTCTCTTTGTTTCAAGAATAGTTTAACATTCTCTACTTAATAGGGCCAACCACGTGAAGGTGGAAGCTCATCTAGCCCCTCCTAGGAGCCTCTTATGACCCTTTACAAAATTTTAAGACCTCTAAGATGTGTATTCTTAGGGGTCGTAAAGGGTCATAAGGAGTCCTGGGACACAACAGCTGAGAAACATAAATGTAGGCATCATCATCACAAGTTTTTGGAGACAACATAATTGAGTGGTATACCCAGATGATGTAAAGCAACCACTACTCCTCTAGAACCGGAGGAATAGTAGTTTCTTTGCATCATCTGGGTATTCAACTCAATTATGTTGTCTCCAAAAATTTGTGACCATGATGCCTACATTTATGTTTCTCAGCTGTTGTGATATCTACATTTATATTTCTCAGCTATTGTGTTTATGTGCATGTTTTTTATGTGTTTGGGAAGACACCTTTCTAGCCTGGGCCTGGATCCTATGACAATCAGCTTCATAAAAATGAAGTAGATGATAGATGAGAAATTAGCTTCCCAAGAAAAATATGTCAAAGGATCCAAGCCCAGGCTAGAAATATGTCTTCCCATGCTAGCAGTACTCTTCTTCAATCTATGTTCGATGATAAGAATCTTCTTCTTCTTCCTAATTGAAGCCAGAGCTTCCTTTTCACCAGGATTCAACTCCACTTCCCCCATCTCATCATCCTCATCACCCTCAGTTGCCATCCTAAGCCCTTCTTCCCTCTCTAGTTCTTCAAGCCTCTACAAGATATCTGGATCAATAAAGTCTGCAACATTGTATCCATCCATGATCTCAGGAATATCATCTTCTTTCCACTCTTCATTTGCCAAAATATACTACTTCTTCAAGCTTGTAGAGTAGTCTCTAGTGGTTGCAAATCAATCTTATTACAAACTAAACTAAGAGGCTTATTGGCAAACAGAGGTTTTATGTTGTGAAATAGAGCTGCCTGTTGCACAATACTATAACCACAAGAGCCCAAAACATCAAGGAAAACCAAAACAACCACCTTTAAATGAGCCAAGGTAATAATATTGAGCATCTCTATGGTGTTCTTGTCCTCCAAGGGGTGGTCCAAAATACCAAGGGTATCAATAGGGTAAATAGCTTCAAACTATCACAGAGGCCTAATGACTCTACCTTGTAGCCCATAACATAAAGCACTGTGCTCAAAGAAAAGTACATATCCATATTGTAGAAATGGAAAAGAAACTATAAGAAAAAAAAAGAAAAACAAATAAAAAAGAAAATATTGCAATTAAATAATCACCAACAATGATACACATATGATGTAGGAGCATCTCAGGTCCTTGGCAATCCTGTGTCACCAAAAACAATTTGGAGTTTGTCTGTGTTTCTTAGTTTCTACTTTGACTGAGTTGGTCGATAGTTGGTTAATTTCCTTTAGTTACCAAGTGTGGTCAATTATTTCCTAGGCGGTTGATTGATTCACTAGCGCTCGACATTGCCTGTCTGCTGCTCGATTATCTTTCTCATCGACGGGTTTAGTTTTAGTTCCTCTTGTGGCCGGCTTGTGCATTTATATTGGATCATAGATTTAATGTTGGAATCCATCATTGGGAAGCATGTGGTCCTAGATCTGACCATTTCTTCCTTTGATTATGGACTTGAAGGCCGACTCAGTTTGGTAGCTTCTTGTATAAATGTAGTTGTTGGTTTTGAGTTTAGGAGGCAATTTTTGGGGATAGGAGTTGGTAGAAGATAGAAATAGAGATTTTGACAGATCCTCACATGTTTGAGGACTTCTATGATTCATTGTAATATCTGGCCCTAATTGGGAAGGCCTTACATCTTGACATGTATGGTTCTATTTGATGATAATATATGAAAGATTTGGCATTCTCTTTCTCACTGTTGTTGTTTGTTGCTTTTGCATGTGTTGGGTAGGCTTGGATCATTAGGGTGTGCCATTGTTTGGCCCCTCTTGCTCCCTATCTTGCATCAGGTGGTATCAAAGCAAGGTGAGATCTTGATCTAGTTCTGGGGATCTAAGTTCGTAGGTTCCTCTTGAAGCCCTAGTTGATTTTTGTGGTGTAGTAGATTGCGATCTGACCTGCAATTGCAAAGGGTTGTCAAGATGGTTCATGAGAGGTGAGATGCAAATCTAGGATTGGAAGATATGCTAAGGTAGATTGCTACTAGGTTAGAAGCTATTGAAATAGCCCAGAGAAGAGGTAGACACCTTGAAGATGTTAGTGACGATGAAGTTGAAGAAGAACAGGCAAATGCAGAACCTACACCTATTATGGATCAAGATGAAGAAAGATTTTTGAAGGCTTTGACAAGTCTAAAGTCGACACCACATTTCAATGCTCCTAAGTATGGTGGAAAGCTAGATTCTGATGAATTGGTGGACTGGATCACTGAGATGGAAAAGTACTTTGAATATGAAAACATTCCTGAGGATAAGAAGGTGAAGATTGCAAGCACAAAGTTGAAAAGTCATGCATCCTTATGGTGGGAACATCTGCAATTGGATAGGAAATGGAAAAGCAAAGAAAAAATCAAGGTATGGAATAAAATGGTGAACAAATTGAAAGGAAAGTTCTTACCTTGTGATTATCAGATTAACCTAATTCGGTGAATGCAAAGTTTGAGATAGAAAGATAGCTTGGTAAAAGAGTATACTAAGGAATTCTATAGATTAGATATCAGATCTAGACATGATGAAGATGATGTGGAAAGAATCAGAAGATACCTAAATGGTTTGAGAGTTTCCATCCAAGAGGAAATTAGTATGGTCAAGTTGGAGAACATTAAAGAGGCTTATCAATTTGCTTTGAAGGCCGAGGAGAAATTGAACAAGAGACATGAGCAAAGACAAAGAGGTCAAGGTGGTAGATTCCCTAGAGGAAGAGGTAGATCTAATGGTGAAAATGGTAGATCTGAACCAGAAAAGACAAATTTGGAAAAAGGCAAGACCGAGTGGAAAGGAGAAAGTTTATCTAGAGGTAGAGGCAGTAACTACTGAGGTGGTTATAGCAAAGGAAGTTTCTGAGGAAGTTGTTACAATTGTGGAGAAGAAGGATATAGATCTTTTGAATGTACACAAGCTAGTAAGAAGGCTCGTAGTAGTAGAAATGCTTTGGTGCAAGAAGAGTCACCGAATGAACTTGAGAAAGAAAATAACTTGATGGTAAGGAGAGCACTGTGGAATGAAAGCAAGAAGGAAGATCCAGTAAGGAAAAGTTTGTTCAAGACTAGATGTAGAGTTTCTAACAAAGTTTGCAAAGGTAATCATTGATAGTGGTAGCTCAGAGAATCTGGCATCTGAAGAGATGGTCACAAAATTGCAGTTGGAAAGGTTGGTACATCCAAAGCCCTATTAGATTTCATGGATCAAATATGAGCATATAGTCCTGGTATGTGAATAATGTTATGTGAATTTGAAGATTGGAAAATACTATGATAAGGTGTTATGTGATATCATGCCTATGGATTGTTGTCATATTTTGTTGGGTAGACCTTGGCAATATGATAGACATACTATATATGATGGGAGATTGCATAAGTATACTATTGTGGCTAATGGAAAGAAACAAATCTTGTTACCATTGATGGAAGAACTTGTTACTAATGTTTGCACATTTGTGAAGGTTTTTTTGATGGAAAGAAGAAAGTTTGTTAACTCTTTGAAGAAGAATGATGTATGTTTTGTTGTGATCCCTAATAAACTGAGTAAGAGAACAGAGGATAATGTCCCTGAGGATATTGATAAGTTACTCACTGAGTATAGTGATATCATTTCTGATAATGTACCTACTAGTTTTCCATTGAAAATAAGCATTGATCATTGTATGGATCTAATCCCTAGAGCTAGTTTACCAAATAAGGCACCTCATCGATTGACACCTACCGAGAATCAAGAATTGAACCGAAATATTCAAGAATTAATGGAGAAAGGTTTGATGAAAGAAATTTTGAGTCCTTGTGTAGTACCTACTATATTGGCACCAAAGAAGAATGGAGAATGGAGAATCCGTATTGATTCCAAAGCAATCAATAAGATAACAGTAAAGTATAGGTTTCCTATACCGAGAATGGATGACATAAAGGATAGTTTGACTAGAGAAAAGTATTTCACAAAGATTGCTGTGAAACTTGGGTATCATCTTATTAGAATCAGAGAAGGTGATGAATGGAAGACTGCTTTCAAGACAAAAGAAGGTTTGTATGAGTGGTTGGTTATGCCTTTTGGTTTAACTAATGCACCGAGTACTTTTATGAGATTGATGAATGAATTTTTCAAGAAATTCTTGGGTAAGTTTGTAATTGTATATCTTGATGATATTTTGATATTCAGTAAGACTAGACGAGAACATTTGTTACATGTTAGACAAGTTTTGTAGAGATTGAAAGAGGAGAAATTGCTGATAAATTTGAAAAAGTGTTCATTCATTAAAGAGGAGATTTTGTATTTGGGATTTGTTATTTCAGCTGATGGTTTGAAGATGGATCTTGAAAAGGTTGAAGCTATTTTGAATTGGCCTACACCTATGAATGCTAGTGAGGTAAGATCATTTCATGGTTTGGCAAGTTTTTACAGAAAGTTCATAAGGAATTTCAATTCAATTTGTAATGCTATGACTAAGACTATGAGAGGAGACAAAAGAGAATTCAAGTGGACACATGGAGCTGACAAAATTTTTGACACTCTGACGTAGGAAGTTGTTGAATTACCTATTTTGGCATTACTTGATTTTAGTAAGGTATTTCAAGTGGAATGTGATGCAAGTGGAAGTACAATTGGAGTTGTGTTGAGTCAAGAAGGTAAACATGTTGCTTCCTTTAGTGAAAAGTTGGATGATGCTAGAAGGAAATATTTTGTGTATGATTAAGAATTCTATGCTATCATTCAAGCACTGAAGAAATGGAGACATTATTTGATACCGAGTGAATTTGTGTTGTATACTGATCATAAGGCTTTACAATATTTGGGTAGTCAGAATAAGTTCAATTAGAGACATATGAAATGGGTTGAGTATTTGTAGAGTTATACATTTGTGATAAAGCATAAGAGTGGAGTCACTAACCGAGTTGTTGATGCATTGAGTAGAAGAAGATCTTTGATGACCGAGATGAAAATTGAAGTTCTTGGTTTTGATGAGATGAGAGATTCTTATGAGTTTGACCCTAATTGTTTTGAGCCTTGGAGAAATTCTAGAGCACCTATTCAAGATCAACAAGACACTAAATGGGATGAATATTTCATTCAGGAAGGTATGTTGTTTAAAGGTATTTAGTTGTGTATATCGAGAGGAGTAATGAGAACTAATCTGATAAAAGAGAAACATAGTAGTGGTTTGGCTGGACATTTTGGTATTGATCAAATATGGAATGTGTTTAAGGAGAAATACTATTGGCCGCAGTTGTATAAAGATGTTCAGAAATTTGTGAAAAGTTGTGGAATTTGTCAAGTTGCAAAAGGAGTAAGTCAGAATACTGGATTGTATACACCGATTGTTGTTCCTGAGAAACCTTGGATTAACATCAGTATGGACTTTGTTCTTGGCTTACCGAAGCCAGTAAGAGGTAATTATTCTATATTTGTTGTTGTGGATAGATTTTATAAGATGGCACATTTTATACCTTGTAGAAAGACATCAGATGCAGTACATGTAGCAGACCTTTTCTTTAAGGAAATTGTAAGATTGCATGGATTACCAAGGAGTATTATCTCTGACCGAGATAGTAAATTTGTTGGATATTTTTGGAAAACCCTTTGGAAGAAATTTGGCACTAAGTTGAAATATAGTTCTACATTTCACCCACAAATCGATGGACAAACTAAAGTTGTGAATAGAAATTTGAGAAATCTTTTGAGATGTTTAGTTGGAGACACACCGAGTAATTGAGATTCTTTGTTGGCATAAGAAGAGTTTGCATATAATAATTCAATGAATATGAGTACTGGAAAGATACCATTTGAGATTGTGAATGGCACACAACCGAGAGGAATATCTGATTTGAGAGACATTGCTAATGAGAAGAAGAAAAGTGTTGAAGGAGTAAAGTTTGCTGAGTACATGAAGACATTGCATGAAGATGTGAAGCTGAAGTTGGAAGATAGTAACCAGAAATACAAAGACAAAGTTGATAGATCAAGGAGACATAGAACTTTTGATGTTGGTGATGAAGTGATGGTTCATTTGAAGAAAGGTTGATTTCCTGTTGGAACATATGGGAAGTTGAAGATGAAGAAATTTGGACCTTGCAAGATTTTGAAGAAATTTGACAGTGGAAATGCATTTGAGATTGAGTTACCTGATGACATGGACATATCACTAATTTTCAACATTGTTGATTTGTATGAGTATCATGAACCTGATGAAGAAGTAACAGTACCGATAGAATATCCTAAGAAGAATGACGAAGTTGAACAGATTTTGAAGGAAAGAGTTGGCAAGAGTACAAGAGGAAAACAGTATATGGAATATCTGGTAAAATGGAAGAATAGACCGATGGAAGATAGTTCATGGATTTCACAGTTTGAGTTAGATGCAGCTCGGACCAGACCTACCAAATGATTCAGAGAATCATTTCAAAATAACCCCAGGTGTCTGATGAAGGAGCATCTTGGGTCCTTGGCAATCCTGTGTCACCAAAAACAATTTGGGGTTTCTCTGTGTTGCTCAATTTTTTCTTTGACTGAGTTGGTCGGTTTCCTTTGGTTATTGAGTGTGGTCAGTTATTTCCTAGGTGATCAGTTGTTTCACTGGCACTCGGCATTGCTTGTCTATTGCTCAGTTATCTTGCTCACCGAAGGGTTTAGTTTTAGTTCCTGTTGTGGCTGACTTGTACATTTATACTGGATCATGGATGTAATGTTGGAATCCATCATTGGGAAGCATGTGGTCCTAGATCTAACTATTTCTTCCTTTGATTGTGGATCTGAAGGCTGACTCAGTTTGGTAGCTTCTTGTATAAATGTAGTTGTTGGTTTTGAGTTTAGGAGGCATTTTTTGGGGATAGGAGTTGGTAGAAGATAGAAATAGAGATTTTGACAGATCCTCGCATGTTTGAGAACTTCTATGATTCATTGTAATATCTGGCCCTAACTAGGAAGGCCTTACAACCCAACATGTATGGTTCTATTTGATGATAATATATGAAAGATCTCACATTCTCTCTCTCACTGTTGTTGTTTGTTGCTTCCGCATGTGTTGGGAAAGCTTGGATCATTAGGCTGCGCAATTGTTTGGCCCCTCTTGCTCCTTATCTTGCATCAACATAATACCTCTATATGTAGCTCATATTTAACATTTCAAATGCAAGAATGAAAGAAAACATGGAACTAAGCCCACAGTTCATAGGCCCACAGTTCATAGGCCCACAGAGGGACATTTATCATAGTAATAGAAATATGATTATTTTTAAATGGAATACACCAAGGAGTACCATCAAAAATATTGACCATTTACAATCATGAATAGTGAATAATCAAATAACTCATTTTTTTATCAGCATGTGTAGTCTCTATGCATCTGAAAAATGAATTAAATATCAAGCTGAAATAAAACAGTGAACAAAAATTCAAATTCAAGGCCTAATTTATCAAGAGCAAAAAACATTAGGATGAAAGAAAAATCATTAAGACTATAGAAAAATCATTAAGACTAGAAAATCAAGTTCTAGAAAAATAATTTAGCCTAGACAATCAAGTTCTAGAAATGGACGGTTCTGATGCTTTGCCATTACAACAATTGAGCATTCATCATTTGGTACTTCTTGGTGTATTCCATTTAAGTTTTTTAGCTATCATGTTTATGTGCATGTTCTTTATGTGTTTGGCTTCTCTCCCTCACAAGGGATATGTCGATAGGTAATTGATTTGAAAGCATAATGATTTGATGGTCCTTTTTCAGGATAGGCGTAATCATCTCACCAACCTTCATTAGCAACATTTGTGATATATGTCAAGTACTTATAATCAATATGCCCAACAAATAGAGACGTAGTAGTAAAAGCATGTCCAGAGCCTTTCAAATTTGTAAAGAACACAAACTTTGCAAATCAAATTGATATTTCATTAAAACCTATGTTCTTGATCAAGTTCTTAAAGATTAAAACATGAAACCCTCAAGTTCTTCACCTATGTTCTTCATGGTTTAGGAAGTTGTGATGGAGTTATATGTAACCTTTGGAAGTCATTGTACGATAGACTTAAGCTTGGAGTGTATAGTAGGAACAGAGGCTCAATAAAAATAGAAGTTTAAATCTACAAGTCCATTGTGTTATGCATTGTTGAAAGGCTTCTTTACTTATTGTTTTGGTTTCTAAATTCAAGGATGGAATAGTAAGCAATCTCCAAGAATTCATTTCATTGTTGAATGTATTGTGAGCACTTTAAAATTATGTTCCTTACGTTTTGACTAGTAAAACCAATGACTGTTCCAAGTAATGTTTTTGATCCTTTGAAGTTTCTCATGATCCTGATGTAAGTTGATTAGATTAAGCAATTTGGGGATACAATAGGACTTTAGGGGAGTTTAATAAATGTTTTGGAAGACTTAGAGGAACTATTAGTGTGACTATTCCTTCATCTACAGCGAGTTAGACTGAATTTGATAAGTTTTTCTTTTATTTTGAAGAATATTTTGTAATCTATTTCCTTTCCATGGAACCAAAGGCATAGGACCCATGGAAAGAGGATACTAACAATGTATTACACAGCTCTAATGTTCTTGACTTGCAGAGTGTATACACTTAAAAATGGCTTCATTAATTAATTAAATATTTATTATTTAATTGATATTAACTTGATAAATTAATTAAATATTTATTATTTAATTAATAATTATTTCCTTTATTTATTAAATAGATTATTCAATTTATTTAGTAAATTCACTATAGTCTATTCCTCTATCCTAAGTCTTCTAATTAGTCTTATTAAAGTGATTTAATTAAATACATAATCACCTAAATATGACTAAGTCCCCTAATCCACCTCACCTACCTAGTCACCTGACACATCACTTTGGCTAAAATAAATAATTATTATTAATTATTTATTGGTAATTATCCTCACCCACACATGTCCTATTCTTAAGGGCTATGTGGCCTCATAGGACATAGTCTCATGACCACATCTCCTTTCTTAAACCAAGTCAAGAGACATGCCCTATTCCTAAGGGGCTTCTCAAGCCACCTCTAAGATTCAAAGGTGACTCATGGGACACTTGTACAAAGAGTCCTCATGAGGAAAAGGTCTCTCCCTCTTTCTCTCTTTGGTCTTTGTGAGACACTTGACATGTGTCTTTCCCTTCCACCTTCTTCTCCTCCATGTCAATGTGAGAGGAACATCATCCCTATTCTTCCTCTCACATTCCAACTACATCCCCCTTTCTCTCAACTCCTTCAACCAAGTCAATCCTAGCCCTAGGATCTTCCACCTTTCATTCTCAACCATAGGATTGTGCCACCTAGGCTTAGATCCTCCAAAATTATATAAAAGGAGCCTAATTTCCCCTTTGTGAGCTAATAGGTATTTTTGTAATCAAGCAATCAAGCAATCAAGCATTCAAGCAATCAAGCAATCAAGCATTTTCAAGAGCATTCAAGCCATAATCAATCCATATTCATATCATTTGCATTCACCATAATTTGCATAATTAGGATTTAGTTTTTCATATAATTCACTCAATCTCCACACTTTGGTATCATCTTGGGCAAGGAGCTTCAAATTGGAAATCTAAGGGCTCAACACATCCAAGAAATCAAAGCATAGGAGGGCAATGGAGACAAGCTACATGGTAGGTGAAGGTAAAACCTTGTTTTAGCTTCATTTTTAATTGTATTCTTCATTGTTGTTTGCTAATTAGTTAGATTTATTAATCTTAGAATAGTTAATTTATCATTTATAGTAGTTAGACAAATAATTTGCATACATTTCTTGCACCAACCGTGGGGCCCACCCCATGTTTTAACTTTTTATTTGTAGTTTTTTGTGTGCAGACATTTCCAAGTTTTTCTTGTGCATTCATCCACGATTGTTGCACATTCATCACTCTGTGTTGCCCATTTATTCTCTGTCAAACTATCATTTTTCCAGTTTCTGTTTTAAGCTTACTATAACAAACTACGCATTCACCTCACTGTCTTGCGCTTACATAATATTCTGCTACACATTTCTAAAGTCTATGCATTCACACCATTACTCAGTGCATACATTTCATTTTTCTACGCATGCATCCTTTTTGTGCATCCACTCATAATTATTGCGCATTTATTTCACTGTTCTGCGCATTCATTAGTTTCTATGGTAAAATTTAGTTTTTTGTTAGATTTTATTTTAGCTAACCTTTTTAACAATTTTTTGTTCATTTTGGTAGTCTTTTAGGTAGTTTTTACAGTACGTTATTTTGAAGACCCCATTGCTAAGAAAATTTCTAACAGTTTGTTTGCAGATTTCCAAGGGGTTTGCAAAAGAAACTAAAATCTTGTTTGGGCTTTAAAATATGACATGTTTTTTTCTTTGTGTGTCTTCTTTAGCATAGATTTGAGTGTCTATTGTGTTTTTCTTAGTAGCATATCTATAATCCCAAACTTATAACAATGTATCCTCTCCCCTCACCATTCGTGGATCTTGGGTGTAAGGGAAACTGTTATAATTTTTAGAGGGTGGTCTTTGGTGGGAAAAGAGGTACTCACCCAAAGGAACGACCCAACCGGTAACAGGATAAAGCCAAGCCCTTCCAAACCGGTATATAAAAATTGCTATTGTGATTAATCTCACATTAGACAGGTGTGAATTTATTATGGCAACCAAAATCTCCTCCAGTACCCTAGTGGTGCGTTAAAGTCCTACTTAGTAGAGGTGAAAGCCTTGCTTTGAAAGGATTGGGAGAGCCCCCTTAATTGGGAAAATGACTTGATCACAACCACCTGAATGGATGTCCTTATTAAAAACTTTTGTTTAATGGCTAAAAACCTTCTATTTGCTAGCTCAAGGGGTCACCCAAGCCCGTGAAGACACCCCACATTACTCGCAGTTCATAGTAGAGATAGCAATTCTTTGGGAAGTAATGACCCATTGAATTTGGATGGTGTGCTTGAGAAGTGAGTGCATTTTAAGGAGGAGCCCGTGCCTCCAAGTTCCTAGGCTATCTGCTATGGATTTGTGTGGATGGATTTTATTATCCTAGTGGGGATTCAGCGGATATTTTCCTTGCCAACCTTAAGATTGTAAGTGTGTCTGTGCATTCATACTAGAATAGTTAGATTAAATCATTTCTATCTTGTGTGTGTGTGTGTGTTTATGCATTTTTCATTTGCCAAAAATTAGAAAACATCAAAAAATCAGACAAAATTCAAAATCTTGCAGTTCCAATCCATCAAAAACAAAAACCTGTGCATTCATGCCAATCTGTTGCGCAATCATTCAACTGTTCTGTGCATTTGATACTTTTTCCATGCATCAGTTACAACTTGTTGCGCATTTGTTTCATTCTATTGCGCATTTATCAATCTATCTTGCGCATTTGTCGCTACGCATTTACAACAGTGAGCATTTCCACAAACTTTGCAAATTTCACAATCACTTTTTCAGATACCCATTTTTGTCCTTAGTAAGATTCTGAAAAAACATTCGAGCTACATAGACCTCTGATCATTAGTTTGACCATTTTCATCACTCTCCATCAATATTCATCAACCTTTCTTCACCAAAAATCATCAAATCATTTCTCTTAATCTTCTGAAATTCCAAATCTAGTGTTGAACCATTACCCTATCTATCAGATTTTGATCTTTGTGAGTTTATCCTATTAGGATCTATCATCCTCAATCAAACTTACCTAGGTTACTATCTCTTGATTTTCTTTGTCATATCATAGTGAAATTTATACTTCCTATTGGCCTAGATTTTATCAAGTTGGCTCATCACTTTTCAACACTTTTTCACTATCTTTTCTATCAACCACTCTTTCCATATCTTTCCATCAAACATCTTTCATCCCACAAACCAATTTTCACATTTTATGGTTCAAACTCGATCTCAAAAACTAAAACAACCCATTGATTTAGAATCCCTAGACAAAATGGAAGGAAACAAAAGTAATGATGAGAATCCTTGGCCTGAAGCTCCTAAGAAAACTTCACTTTTTACAGTTGAAGAGGAACCTACAGATCATGAACTTAGGGATGCTACACAAGATCCTAGTGTATGCAAATTAGATTTTTAATAACTAGAGATGATAAATTAACTATTGAAAGCCAATAAATCAATCTAATGCAACATAATGAAGAATACAAAGTAACTATAAAATGATGAAACTAAATCAATTACCTTCACCTACCATGTAGCTTGTCTCCATTGTCCTCCTAGCCTTGATTTCTTGAAGAGGTTGAGCTCTCAGATTTTCCAAATGAAGCCTTCTCCCAAGATGCTACCAAAGTGTGGAGATTTTATGAAATGAGTGCACAATAGCTTATGCAATCTAATGGATGGAATGCAAATGAAATGATGATAATATGAATTGATTTCTCTTAGAATGCTTGGATGCTTGATTGCTTGATTTCTTGAATGCTTGAAAAATACCTGTTAGCTATTAGCCCACAAAGGGGAAATGGGGCTCCTTTTATAGAGTTTTGGAGGATCTAGGCCTAGGTGGCACAATCCTATGGTTGAGAATGAAAGGTGGAAGATCTTAAGGCTAGGATTGACTTTGTTGAAGGAGTTGAGAGAAAGGGGGATGTAGTTGGAATGTGAGAGGAAGAATAGGGATGATGTTCCTCTCACATTGACATGGAGGAGAAGAAGGTGGAAGGGAAAGACACATGTCAAGTGTCTCACAAAGACCAAAGAGAGAAAGAGGGAGAAACCTTTTCCTCATGAGGACTCTTTGTACAAGTGTCCCATGAGTCATCTTTGACCCTTAGAGGTGGCTTGAGAAGCCCCTTAGGAATAGGAAATGTCTCTTGACTTGGTTGTTGAGAGGACATGTGGTCATGAGACTAAGTCCTATGAGGCCACATAGCCCTTAAGAATAGGACATGTGTGGGTGAGGGTAATTACAAATAAATAATTAATAATAATTATTTATTTTAGCCAAGGTGATGTGTCAAGTGAGTGGGTAGATGAGGTGGACTAGGGGACTTAGTCATATTTAGGTGATTGTATATTTAATTAAATCACTTTAATAAGACTAATTAGAAGACTTAGGATAGAAGAATGAACTATAGTGAATTTACTAAATAAATTGAATAATTTATTTAATAAATAGAGGAAATAATTATTAATTTAATAATAAATATTTAATTAATTTATCAAGTCAATAGTAATTAAATAATAAATATTTAATTAATTAATGCAGCCATTTTTAAGTGTATACATTTTGCCCATCTTTGAAATAATGTGCGTGCCACATTGTTTCAAAAAAATTTCAAGTATTTTGCCCCTACCCCAGACAATGTCTGAAATGACCTAAGCATGCCCCCTCGAGAGATTGATTAACAAAACAAAGATGATTGGAATTTTTTATTATTATTATTTTTTATTTTTTTTCTTGGATAATCAATCTCACGAAAGAAATAGGAGAAAAGATGGGTGAAAATGGGGTGAAACAGAATAAAAATGAGAGGTAGGGTCCACACACCAAGCACATAGGGTCCAGAGGCTATAAATAAGGCTAAGGGATCCACAATAAGCTCATTGTGCACACTTGTCATTTGGAAATCAAAGCATGAGAGAGAGAAGAGTAGAGCCACCAGGATGTCATTTCTATTGTCAGATCACCACTTCGAGAGGGTCAGACACTTCCAGCGACCACCTGATTTGGGTGAACCGGTAGGTGATTCGATCCTCTTTGTCAATTTGATGCTTTTGAATGATTTACAATAGATTTGAAGCATGTTAGGGTAGATCTAATCTTATGTTTATATTAGAAAAAAAAATTGTTTTTAGCTAGAAAATGAATGCGCCATTGTGGCGCATGAATGAGCAACAATTAGCAATGTTTGGGCAAAAATTCAAAATTGTTACACATTCATTTAGGGCAATGGCGCATTCATGCTAGAAGATAATTTTGTCTGCACAAATGTAGAGTAAAAGTGTGCATCGCTTCTTTTGGCACATTGGTTATGAATTATTGTGCAAATGTGCAATAAAATTACACATACATTATTTCCTGCACAAATATGAAAAGTTATGGCGCATACATGTTTCTGTGCTGCGCATTTGTTTGATGGATAGAATTTGGTCAAATTAGAAAGTCAAATAGGTCAAACTAGATGTTGATAAGCTAATTGGATCCGTCGGCGGTTAAATTTGATCGATTAGGTCAAGATAGGCAACATTGTAGCATGTTGCTAGTTAACCAGCCTTGATATGAGATGATTGATAAAATCATCTATTAAAACACGTGATAGAACATGTTTGTAGTTGATATAATAGGATAGATAGATGTTGTAGATTAGTTTATCGAAATCTAATAGCTTGATTTTATTTGATTTGTATAGGAGGACATTACTGATATTCTGATGTCACAGGAGAGATATCTCATCACACAGAATCTGAGACCGGCATTGTCAGAGACTAACAGACTCCTGATTGGTGCATCTAGGTTATATCATGTGATTTACATGCCTGAGATTAGGGTGAAGTGGAGTATGATGATGGCACTGGCAAAGCAGTGGCACTCAGAGATGGGTACCTTCCATCTTCTGATAGGGGAGATGACTGTTACACTAGAGGATGTATATCACCTCCTTCGGCTTCCTATCACAGGGGAGTTAGTACATTATGATGGACACAGCGGAGTGACAAAGTGTAGAGCCATCTTCAGAGATGACAACATCAATGAGGGGGAGATCAACTGGGAGGACATGGTGGACCTATATGAGCCTCTACCAATGGTACTAGCTGGAGCGATTGGGGGTTTCGTTTGCCCTTATCAAGATCACATGGATTTGTAGTTGGATGGGGCTGCACTCTACAGCAGATGATGGATGGGACCCATTTTGCTTGGGGTGTGTGTTTATTAGCACATCTATATCATGATTTGCATCAGGTGGTGTACCATAGGAGTGCATCATTATCAGCAGGGGTCACATTGCTCCATGTATGGGCATGGGAGCATATTGCAGTTACTAGACCAGTAGTGATCAGATTCCAAGGCGCAGGATAGCCCTACATACATTTATACTCCTTAGTTTTGTCTTAGGCAAAACTGGGACATTTAGAGTTCTTGCGTTATACTCTTGATACATTGGACACAGTGACATGGAGACCCTACCTAGGTTGTGAGCCATGGGACAATGAGCGACAGCTGGGATTTTGTTTTGAGTCATGATGGCTAATAAGGCAGATGCCCTTTATTTTGGAGAGACAGTTGGTTAGCTGGGTTCTGCACTAGTTTGGCAGGATCCAAGGCATGCCCCATGGTGTGATAGAGTTCACTAGAACTCATCAGGAGAGGTGGGATTGGGGACCTATGGCATCTTTTTATGTGGCCTAACATGAGTTTTTGGACATGCCATTCCAGGCATGGACTATGCAACAGGGTGTGGTGGATCGCGGGATGACTACTGATCTAGAGTAGTTCCTTAGAGACTTCTAGTTCCATGATTGACTGATCTGGTTGCTAGGCCACCAGAGAGAGATCCAGTAGACAAACACCACAGGAGATGCCAAGGGAGAGATAGGCGGGGATGAGGGAGAGGGGATGGTGGTGATGGTGGAGGAGGTGATGGAGGAGGTGATTGAGGAGATGGGGGGAGAGGTGATAGGGCTGGTCCCCAGATGAGAGGAGGTAGTGTTAGACAGAGGGGATTGATGCCACCCCTAGCTATACATGGATGGAGATAGCCTTCGGCATAGCTAGCATAGCTAGCTGTAGGAGCTCCACTACACGTTCTAGTAGCATAGGTACAGATACCAGCTGCCCCAGTAAAGGGACCAGCTATACCAGCACAAGATGAGGCAGACATAGTATTAGCTCAGGGCGGAGTAGTACAGGGTGGACAAATCCCTAGTGATGGATTGGATGAGCAGGATGCCCCTATGGAGGATGTGGATGCTCAGGAGTAGGTAGCAGAGATGGATATCGGGGGACAGGATCCCTACTTATAGAGAGATGCTGTAGAGGAGGAGGATCCTAATATAGACTCATTGCTAGTCCAAGTAGCAATGACACAGGTGTAGGTAGACCGTGTTCCTAGTCTAGAGCAGTAGATTGAGAGGCTGGAGAGCCAGATGGGGTTACTGAGGCATGAGCATGATGCAGCCCTTGAGAGACTCAGGGAGTCAGAGATGTTACTAGATGAGCTATAGTGCATAGAGGATTTGGGTCCCCGTGGAGATAGCATTAGAGCCATGATACATGCTAGGAAGGAGATATCCTACTAGTGAGAGGCTTATAGATAGGTGGTCCTGAGGGATCAGTGGATAGGGAGCTATAGAGAGAGCTTAGTGGCTATTAGGATGGTAGTTCATGATAGAGAGGCACTAGCTGGTGGAGGAGGTGTATCATCATGCCCTCCTAGAGCACCAATAGGTTCAGGAGATCAAGGTGGATCCTCAGCATCAGGTAGTTTAGCAGCACATGGCCACATTGCATCTCATAGACAGCGACAGATAGAGTCCAGAGGCAGTGGCTCATAGATGTGAGAGATTATTGTATACACTATTGTACCATTCTATCATTGTATCATTATATTTTTGACTTGATGGACACGGACATTGGATATATTCTTATATTGATTTATATCATTGGACAATTGGATAGTTTTATTGTATTCTTATGGACGTTGTATGATTGACTCTTATATGATAGACTCTATATATATAGTGATGCAGTTCTATCATGATTTACTTTGATGATTTATATACATGTGTGTACTGACATATGTAGGATGTGATGATTTACTTTAATATGCATAGAATGTATGGCTTAGAATGCAAAATGCATTATTCTATTTGATATATTTGATGCTTAATGGTTAATCATATGATGTTGATAAATGCATGTCTTAAATGATTTTATGCTATACAATGCTATGTGACGACTAATGAAATGATGTAATGAACAATGTGGATAGTGGATAATAAATGAATGATGTAAAATGCATATAATGGATAATAAATGAATGAATGATGATTTGAAACACATGTAATGGATAATAAATGAATGATGTAAAATGTGTATAATAGATAATGAATGAAAATGTTCATAAGATAACTAAAAATATACAATATTCACCCTAACGAAAAGATAATGAGATATGAATAACAACTATAACAACACATGAAAAAGGTATGTAATATAGAGGGATAATATACAAATGAACATAACAAATAAAGATAATGCATGGCCTAAATGAATTTGATGTGTGTAAAATGCAAAATAAAACTCAATGTTTTTGTTGTCCAAATGTCCTCAACTTAAATAACAATGTATCTGACATAAGAAGAATGGACTAGGAGAACAGATAACCTAATAAGAAAGGTAACCTACAAATCTCTATAAAAGGAGCATTGATATGTAAGTCATGAACTGTTTAAATGAAATGCAATATGAAATGAATGTATCTCCACAACTTTAAGTAACATCTTAGAACTTCATAATAACTGGAACTTAATTTTCATCATTGAGCTTGTTATGTTGCAAGAAAATGCAAGCATCATGGTATAATTAAACCAGGATGACCTGAGCACTTCTTGCATGGAGTTTAATATAGCAAACTTGACAAGCATCTAGGTATAATTGAACCGAGATGACTTGAGTTTTGTTTGCATAACAGACAAGGAATATTTCCCTCCTCCATCGGGGAACAAATATTTGGAGTAGAGGTATGTGCTGGCGTATCACCATAAATAGCATATGTAGAGCAACATGATTTGGGTGTTGTCAATACTATTAAATGGATGAAGGCACTTATGCACAGACACCCCAATTATTTGTTCCTTCAATTTCATCAGAAAATATCCCACAAACAACAATCAAAGAAAATACCATGCCCCATCATGGCTATCCTAATCAATGACATATTAGAGTTTCAAACTCATGTCAAAGATATCATGGAATAGCATAGGAAACATGATAACAATGAAATCCAAATATGAATGCATAATCTACAATAAATCATTCTAACATGCCTGTCATGAATATACATTTCTTTTGCCAAAAGATAGTGTAAGATATAGTGATCAGCTCAAGTGATGATGTATAGTCAAGATTCGATAGATAAATAGTCACGTTTCAAAGGATAGATCATAGATTATGATTCATCATAAAGATATCATTATGAAGGAATGTTTGATTGTGTTTGCTTTGCCTAGTGAAAATACTCCATTGTGTCCTCTAAGAGTCATGACTATCATAGATCCACTTCCTGAACTAGGTCGAGGAGATGCCCCCAGCTAGGTGATGGACTGACTTATTATGGATGAAGAAAGATGCAACAAGACTAGGATGAAGACCATGACAAATGATCAAGCTATGATGGGGTTTTATTATGGGTAGATACAATGGATGGTGTATGAACTGGCCATTTTATTATGATATGTACATGGCGGGGATGGTGATTGACTAGCCATTTTATTGTGGATATATACAATGAACAGACACACTAGAAGAATCCTAATAGATAGAGGAGCTAACTTGTCACACATAGTGCCTGTTTCCAAGTTTTCACCACATGCTTTTATTGTAGTTTTCTTTTGATTTTTATTTTTTTATTTTTGATATTTTTTACTTTTTCTTTTTTTTTTGTATATATATATATATATATTCTTTTGATCTATATACATACTATATACATGCCCCTTGCATTGAGATTTCAAGGATAGAACTTCTTGAGATGGATATTGTTAAGAGGTTCATCCAAAGAATCTCCCTCAAGTGTGGACAATTGATAAGCCCCAGAACTATAAACTACTATAACTACAAAAGGACCTAAACAATTGGGTTTGAACTTGCCCTTCTTCTCATGATGCAATTGATTCTTTGGATTTTCGCAAAGGACTAAGTCACCCAGCTGAAAGTCTCTGATCTTTACCTTGTTATTATATTGATGAGACATATGCTGCTGATAGACTTTCAAATGATCATAAGCTCTCTGATGGTGTTCATCTAGCAGTTCTAGTTTAGTCAACCATGCAACTCTATAGTCTTCATCAGGAATCAAATCTTTGAGAGTGACACGAAGTGAAGGCAACTCGACCTCGAGGGGTAGGACTGCTTCAGATCCATAGACAAGGGAATATGGGGTGGCTCCAGTAGGAGTACAGATGGAGGTATGGTAAGCCCATAAGGCTGGATTCAGTTGGATATGCCAGTCACGGCCAGCGTAATTGACAATCTTTTGTAGAATTTTAACAATAGTTTTATTTAACACCTCAGCTTGGCCATTTCCTTGGGAATAGTATATGGTGGAATAGTTATGGGTGATATGGAATTTTGCACACAGTTCATCCATGTCTTGATTTTGAAACTATTTCCCATGATCAGTAATGAGATAGATAGGTATACCATATCTACAAATGATATAATTTAAGATAAACATGGATATTTGTTTCCCTATGGCAGTAATCAATGGAACAGCCTCAATCCATTTAGTAAAGTATTTTGTTGTAGTGAGAATCCATTTGTGACCATTGGAAGATGGAGGGTTGATAGCACTCATGAGGTAGAGCCCCCACCGACTGAATGGCAAGGTAGTTGTAAAAGGATGTAACTCTTGTGCTAGAGCATGAATAAGGTTTCCATGTATTTGACATTTCTTGCATGCTCTAGAAAAATGAAAGGAATCTGTTTCCATGGTAGGCCAATAATAACCCATACGCATGAGTTTCTTAGCCAAAGAGGGACCACTGGAATGTGTCCCACAAATACCCTCATGTACGTCTCACAAGGTAGTTTGAGCTTCATCATGCTCGAGACATCGAAGGAGAGTACCGTCAAGACCTCACCAATAAAGGGTATCAGATATTAGGACATAGCAGGACGCTTGGCGGAGAAAAGTTCATTTTTGATTGCGGGATAGGTCAGGGGGTAAGATGTCATTTTTCAGATAGGAATAAATTTTTCCATAGATTGGGGAGTCGTGTCCAATTAGATGACATATAATACTTGTATCAGGATCATCATATGCAGGACAAGTCAGGGATTCCACCAAGAACTCAAAATGGACCTGAATATAAGTGATTTGGAATCACCTCTATTTGTGTATGTGTGTGGGGAAAATGTGAGATTTACTCCTAAATCCAAATTTCCAAAAGAGAGATCCAATTTGATCAACCAAGTGGTTAATACATAATCGAATCAATCTATGAAGAATATGAAAGAAAGAATAAATCCTATACTTCCCTATAGTTGGATCAAGCTTGAAATTTGAAATAATTGAAGTACAAATACTAACCTTGAATTAGGGAAAATCTAGAAAATGTTGAATTCTAGCTTTTGTATGAACTTTTTGAAGATTCTGTCACCTGTTCTGGACTGGAAATGTCGAGGCGGACAAAACCCAAAAATCTTTTCTCCAAATTCACACAGGTCGACTTTGACCTTTTAAAAGGTCAAAGACCACATTATTTATTTGAAGTCTGATTCTGATTCTGCTCGCATATCCTGAAAGATTGTCGAAAAAGGTATCCAAATTCACTCTCAGATCCACAATTCTACACCTGTACCTACAAGAAAAATGGTTTTGTTGTTTGTTTGGGGGGTTTGCCTTGGTCAAACCCTAATTTGGAATCAACCTTAATATTGAAATTGAAATAGGAGAATGTTAGCAAGTAGTAGAAATGAATCTAACAATGAAGCTATGCAATTCAATAGATATGCTAATGTATTTGGAATGTAATCAAATATATTGATATGAAAGCTTGAACTTAACATTATCAAACCTCCATGATTGTATGCTTGAAATCCACCTTGAGGAAACAATGATATGGATCTTGAAGATGAACAAAGGATCTTGAAGGAAGATCACACCACCATGGTGGCTAGATCTAGGGTTTGAATGATAGATCTTGAATGCTTGAGCCAAATCCCTTCAATAGCTTGAATGCTTAAATCCTTGATCTTCAATGGAGAACTTGGATGGAGAAGAAGACTTGAATGCTTGAATGAATGCTTGCACTTGAGAACTTGAGAGCTTGATTGCTTGAGATGAGATGTGAAAATGAGAGAGGAAAGCCTCCTTTTATAGTGAACTAGGGCACACTCCTCTAGATGGGCCACCTTGGAGAATTAAATCCCAATTAGGTCCTCACCTTTAGAAAATATACCTTGATTAAATACCATTAAAGGATTTATTGTTTCGGAGCCTGAAACAGCCGACCCAGAAGCGGGAAATAATTATCCCGAAAGATAAATTACCGGCAAATGAAACTTTGAAATCCTGGCGGGAAGAGGTCAAGGTCAAGGTTGACCCTAAGCTGGTCAGGGTCAAGGTCGACTTTGACCTCAGACCCTAACTTTGTCAAGTTCTACAACAGGAGTTCCAGGGGTGCCAGAAACTTGGAAATTGATGTCAGATCAGGACCCAGTGTCTGGAATAGACAGAAAATCCTTAGGATGATATGATGAAGGACTAGGAGGTCTCATTTCTAAACCCTACCTAGAAAATGGAGCCATGGAAAGAGGAAAATCAAGAAAGTCCTTAAGACCTTAACCCTAATTTCACCTAGAATGAAGAAATCAAGTGCAGAGAAGAAGTGGAAGACAAGGGAGAATGCAAAGATGCCAATCATGACCCTAAACCACTTACTCAGACAGCTAAACACTCTTAACATGGAAGTGCTTCCATTTTAAGATGATACAGGACCTTGGCATCTTTTGTATCAAACAAAGAAGCAATCATTGCCATTGCATCGGCAGCATTGTTATCATGCTGAGGAATCTGTTCAAAAGTGATGACTAAGAAATATTGTTTGAATTCATCAACCATACATTTATATGGTAATAAATTATTATCTTTAGTTTGATAATTATCATTAACCTAGTTTATAATCAACTGAGAATCCCCATAGACATCTATTTCAGTTACTTTCCATTGTAAAGCCATCTTTAACCCAATCAGCAAGGCTTCATATTCTACTACATTGTTGGTGCAAGGAAAAAGTAGTTTGTAAGATTTCAGAATTATGTATCCTTGTGGTGTGACAAAAAGAATACCAGCTCCTGAACCCTGTTGAGTATACAATCCATCAAAATATAGTTGCCAGGTTTGTGTAGATAAAGCCAAGATGTATGCATCAGGAAACTCTGTGTGTATAGGTTGGTCATCCATTAATGGAGCATCTGCTAGCTGATCTACTATCACTTGACCTTTGATAGCTTTCCTGTCTACATATTCAATATCAAATTCACTAAGTAGCATGACCCACTTAGCCAATCTGCCTGTCAATGCTATTTTGCTTAATAGATACTTTAAAGGATCAATCTTTGCAATGAGCTAGATTGAATGTGACAACATGTAATGTCACCACTTTTGTGAAGAAAAAACAACAGCTAGACATGCTCTTTCTATAGGAGAATAATTTAGCTCATAGCCCACTAGGGTGCGACTGATATAATAGATGGCTTTTTCTTTTTCTTCATGATCTTGCTGACCTAGAAGAGCACCGAGTGAGACTGTCATAGCTGAAATGTAGAGCAAGAGTGGCTTTCCTAGAATTGGTGACATCAGAGTTGGAGGATTCACTAGATATTGCTTGATTTTGTTGAAAGTTGCTTCACACTGATCATCCCATTGGAATAAGATATTTTTATGCAACAAATGTTGAAAGGGATGACTTTGATCTGCTAGTTGAGAAACAAATCTTCGAATAGATTGGAGACGTCCCTGGAAGGATCTTAATTGACTGATGTTAGTGGGTGAAGCCATCTCCATTATTTCTTTAGCTTTTTTTGGATCTACTTTGATTCCTTTGGCTGAGACAATGTACCCTAACATTTTACTAGAGGTGACTCCGAATGCACATTTCTTTCGATTGAGTCAAATCTGATTCTTTTCGATTCGGGTGAATATTCAATCCAACACTCTCAAATGACCAGCTCTGTATTTGGATTTTGCTAAAATTTCGTCAACATAATCTTCCATAATGGTGTGCATCATATCATGAAAGATTGTGGTCATTGCTCTTTGGCAAGTTGCTCCAACATTTTTGAGGCCAAAAGGCATCACATGCCAGTAGTATGTACCCCATGGACAAGTAAAAGCAGTCTTCTCTTGGTCTTCTGGTGCAATCTTGATTTGGTTATCACCAGAAAATTGATCCATTAATGATAACATCTCATGCCCAGCTGTCAGATCAACAATAATGTCAATATTTGGCAGAGGAAAGTCATCTTTCAGACAAGCTTTATTAAGATCTCAAAAATCAATACAAATTCTAATAGACTTGTCTAGTTTTGAGACGGGGACAATATTTGAATTCCACTCAGCATAATCAATAGCTCGAATGAATCCAACATCTACGAGCTTCTTCAATTCTTCTTTAACCATTAGTGCAATGTGGGGATGCATCTTGCGGAGCTTCTACTTAACTGGTTTTACACCTGGTCTGATAGATAAATGATGCATAATGAGATTTGGATCCAGACCAGGCATATTAGCATAGGACCAGGCAAAGTTGATTTGTCTTTCTTTGAAATTTTTTGCAAAAGCTTATTTCTTTGATTTTGTCAAGGATGCTTCTACTTTGAGGATGCGCGAAGACTCTGTTGTTCCAATGTTAAGAGGTATTGTTGGGTTCTATAAGAATAGTAGATTGCTCTCGATACAGCCAATTGGGAAGAGTGTCAATCCTTCCATTGTCAGGCACCTCAGAGAGGTTTTCACCATCAGATGTGTCTTTTCTTTTTACTATTTTTGGATCTAATACTGCCACTGAGTGGTTTTCACCATTAGATTTGTTGATTATTTTTATATTTTTATGACTGAAAGGATTGGCACTCTCACCAAAGTAGGCCATGTCATTGAGTTATATCAAAAATCCTAACTTGTGATCCCCTGGTGATAAATGATCTCTGATTCCATGATAGTCAATGATTGCATCATCATTATGGAATACATCAAGTTCTGGATGATCAGGAGAATCCTAATCGATAAGCTCGGGATGTACAAGGGGCATTGGATCATTCGGGTTAGTTTCAAAGGTAGAGATGGTATTGATGGAAAATTTGTCAAGGTTTATGATGGTATCAGTGAGGTCTATTTCCATAGTCTCATCTGATTCATCTATCGCAAGATAAAGATCACTTTCCTCACAATTGACAAAAGTAGTATAACATGGGACTAATCCTAGTGAGTCAATCTTTGAACTCTCCCCCTCATGGTAATCATTACTATGGTGATGGACAACA
This sequence comes from Chamaecyparis obtusa, assembly GCA_027943335.1. Classification (NCBI taxonomy): domain Eukaryota; kingdom Viridiplantae; phylum Streptophyta; class Pinopsida; order Cupressales; family Cupressaceae; genus Chamaecyparis; species Chamaecyparis obtusa. The sequence goes on along the minus strand of BSBK01001154.1, from coordinate 2,900,215 downwards.
TCAACTCCTATCTCTTCAGTACAATCAGATAATGAATCCCATTCATAAGCATTTGAGTCAGAATCATCATTATCCCCAAGTCTATCAATGATTCTCTATGTTATCCTTTGTTTCTCTAGATCTACATACATACCATTCTTTTTGAATTGTAAGGCAGGAGTTTTTAGATATCTCATGAAAAGGTGTGATCTTTGCTTTTCCTTTTGATTCTTTTGGTCCTTCTCCTTTGTATCCTAATCATGTAGTGTCTCTTTGATAGTTTGGATTTTGCAAAATCAGTTTGATAACACCTTCTCTTTGTAACCCTATAGGTCTAGTACCTTGGTATCCCATCTTTTGTAGCAAAGTATACCCTTTACCATAGACATCAGGTGATATATATTCATGTTTGATATCATCTTCATTCTTCTATGACTTAAGCAAATGATTAGCATTACACTCAGCTGCCTCTTTGGATATTGTGCCCCCACTTATAAATGTGTCATAAACAAGTGTTGAAGGGGGTTCTAATTATTGTTTAGTGATCAAAGATCTACCATATCATCTAGGAGATAAAGGTAACTCTGTGATGCAAAGAGCTTGACCTAAAGTGTATTCTCCCATACTTCTTTCTTTTATGTCTATCTTGATCCCATTAGATTTAGAAGTTGATGCGACATTACTAGGATCAATGGGTGTAGTTGTAGAAGATCTAGTATGATTATAAGGAACCAAAGAATCAGAGATCTTCACATTGCTACAATATTGAAAAGGATTAGTGTCTCCTTTGATAGTGATCTCCTGACCATTATGAGGAAATTTCAAACATTGGTGATAAGTTGATGGCATAGCTTGCATGGAATGAATCCATGGTCTTTCCAAAAGAATGTTATAAGCAAGATCCATGTCTAGGACTTGGCAAGGTACATCTTTGATTATAGGACCTGCTCTGATTGGTAAAACAACAGACCCCTTGGATGACCGCTCTTCCTCATCATAAGCTTTTATTGTGATTTTCTTCTTGGGATCAACAACATTTTCAGAGAATCCTAATGCAAGGACTAGTTTCAATGTACAAATATTTAAGCCAGCTCCTCCATCTATTAGTACTCATTTGATTTTATGACTCTAGAGAAGGACTTCGATATGTAGGGGAGCATTATGAGGTTGGGTAATAGCTAAGTCATCATTCTTAGTGAAGGATAGGTAATGTGGGGTTGTTAAATGGCCCACCATAACTTGAAATTGATCATGATCTAGATTTGTGGAGACTTGGGTTTCTAAGAGAGCTTTTTCAAGGATATATTTGTGAGATGAGGATAGACACAAAAGCTCTAAGATGGATATCTGGGTAGGTGTTTTCTTGAGTTGTTCCAAAAGATTGTACTGGTTGGAAATATTCGTTGTAGACTTTGGGACATAAATAGACTTGTTCTAAGCTGCATTTGATTTAGACTGGACTCCTTGGAGAGTAACTTTGGATTGAGCACGAGTAGTAACATGGACTGGTTGACTCTCTAATCTTGCTTTGATGGTAATGACATTGGCATAATACTTAGAAGGATGACATTCAGAAATGTTACCAACATATCGATAGGGAGTGGAATTATAATTGGCTTGATTATCACTCTTAGTATTGGAAGAACCTCCTTTTTCATGCTTAGGAAGTGGATCTTTGAAAGTTGTATGTGATTCATTTGAGGTATGTCCATCAACACTAATTTCACCACTTTCAATTAGATCTTGAATTACATTTTTGAGCCTTTTGCAATCATTGGTTTTATGTCCTTTGCCTCTGTGAAATTCATAATAATCATTCTCATCCCACCAAGAAGGCTTCACTCTAGGTTCAAAATCTTTCGTTTCAAGAAGCGCAATGAGTTTCTTTGTGATTAACTTCTGTAATGTTGATTCGAGAGATTCCCCTAAAGGAGTAAAGTTTCTTCGAGGTGACATGAAAGGAAACCATGGTTTAGATGAATCTTTGTTGGTGTTTTGATCTGCTAATTGATTGATGTAAGTACCTTGAGTAGCATTTGCTTGACTTGTGAGACTAAGAAGGGGTTGTGTTGATTTGACATTACGATTATCAACAATCCCATCATTGACAACATTTTTGTTTTTATTCCAAAATTTTGATTTGTCATTGTTGTAGTTGTTGGAATTGGATTTTGAGGATCCAGCATTGTCTTTAGAATAAAGTTTTATCTCACCTTTTCGGACCATGGCTTCTTCAGTCTTGATACCATTTTCTATGAACTTATTGAAGTTTGGTGGACATTGTAATTGTAACCTATAACTCATTTCTAGTGTAAGGTTATGCACAAAAATATCCATCTTTTCTTGTTCAGGAATCGTTCATGGATATTTGGCAAACAATTGACACCTTCTTTGCAAAAAAGTAAGGAAGGGTTCTCCATTATTTTGATGTGCATTGCAAAGATCAAGCATAGTGACCTCATGTTTGATTTTATATGAATAATGAGTCACAAATTTTTCAAGAAGCTCATTGAAAGATTTGATGCCTGGGGGTAGTTTGGAGAATCATTCCATGGCTTGTCCTCTTAAACTTCATGGAAATAGTCACATAAGATAAGTGTCATTGTGAGTGACTTCAATACAAGTAGCACAAAACTCACGAATGTGGTCTTGTGGATCTGAATTCCCTTTGTTTGTCAAATTTTGGTACCTCAAAATGAGGAGGGAATGGAATCATTGCTAAATGTTTATCAAAAGGATAAGGACATATATCATCCAAGGAATACTTCTTTGTTGATGATCCATTTTGGATGTCACGGATTTGTTGTTGAAGCATCTGGATTTGTTGTAGAATAGGATCCAAAGATAATGTGTTTCCTGAGAGTTTTAGGAAACATTGTTGTGGGAAGCATTGTTTTTTGAAGCATGGTTTTGCAGATCATTTTGAGAAGTAGTGTGTTGTTCATGGCTATGAGAAGCAATGGATTGCTGATTGGGTTCCTTTGCTCCATGAGTATCTTGAGAACCCTTAGGGATTTCTTGATTGTTTGCATGAGCTGGTTCTCTAAGATGGGAAACATCAAAATCACTTGGTAACTTAGCTCCTTGTTGAGCAAGCATGAGGAAATACATCTCTCTATCCAAGCCTAAGAGTCTTTCCATGACATGTTAAAATTGAGGATCTTGTGAAGCTTCCCTAAGTTTGTCATCGGTGGGTTCGTCATTGGATGTAAAAAGTGAAGTTTTCTTAGGAAGCTCTTTTGACCAAGGGTTTTCTTCGTTGCTGGTATTTTTTTCCATCTTGTCTAGGGATTCTAGATTAATGGCTTGTTTGAGTTTCTGAGATCGAGTTTGAACCATAAAATTGAGAGAATTGATTGCAAGATGAAAGATTTTTGATGAGAAGATATGGAAAGTGATTGATAGAAAAGATATTGAAACGTGTTGAAAAGTGATAAGACAACTTGATAAACTCTAAGTCAATAGGAGGTATAGATATCACTATGATATGACAAAGGGAAATCAAGAGATAATAATTTTGTGGTTAAGGATGATATATTCTGATATGGTAAACTCACAAAGATCAAAATCTGATAGATAAGGTAATGTTTCAACACTAAATTGAGAATTTCAAAGGATTAGAAGAAATGATTTGATGATTTTTGATGAAGAAAGGTTGATGAAAATGGTCAAACTAAAGATCAGAGGTCTATGTAACTCGAATGTTTTTCCAGAATCTTACTAAGGACAAAAATGGGTATCTGAAAAAGTGATTTTGAAAATTGCAAAGTTTGTGGAAATGCTCACTATTGTAAATGTGTAGGACAGATTGATAAATGCGCAACAAGATGAGATAGATGTGTAGAAAATTGTAACTGATGCGTGGAAAAATTATCAAATGTGCAGAACAGTTTAATGTATGCGCAGCAAATTGGTATGAATGTGCAGGCTTTTATTTTTTATTGATTTGAACTACAAGATTTGGAAATTTTGTCTAACTTTCTGATGTTTTCTGGTTTTTGGCAAATTAAAAATGCATAAACACACACACACAAGACATAAATGATTTTAATCTAACTATGCTAATATGAATGCACAAACATGTTTATAATCCTATGGTTGGCAAGGACAATATCTGCTAAATCCCCACTAGGATAATAAAATCCAGCCACGTAAATCCATAGCGAACAGCCTAGGAACTTGGAGGCATGGGCTCCTCCTTATAGTACACTCACTTCTTAGGCACACCAAGTTCTAAATTCAATGGGTCATTACTTCCCAAAGAACTGCTATCTCTACTATGAACCGTGAGTAATGTGGGGTGTCTTCACAGGCTTGGGTGACCCCTTGAGCCAACAAATAGAAGGTTATTGGCCACTAAACAAAAGCTTTTAGTAAGGACATCCATTTAGGTGGTTTTGATCAAGTCATTTTCCCAATTAAGGGGGCTCTCCCAATCCTTTCAAAGCAAGGCTTTCACCTCTACTAAGTAGGACTTTAACACACCACTAGGGTACTGGAGGAGATTTTGGTTACCACAACAAATTCACACCTGTCTAATGTGAGACTAATCACACTAACATTTTTTATATACCGGTTTGGAAGGGCTTGGCTTTAGCCTATTACCGGTTGGGTCATTCCTTGGGGTGAGTACCTCTTTTCCCACCAAAGATCGCCCTCTAAAAATTATAACAATTTCTCTTACACCCAAGATCCATGAATGGCGAGGGGAGAGGATACGTTGTTATAATTTTGGGATTATAGATAGCTTAAAAAGAAAAACATGATAAACACTTGATTCTATTCTAAAGAAGACACACAAAGCAAAAACATGTCTTTTTTTAAGCCCAAACGAGATTGTAGTTTATTTTGCAAACCCCTTGGCAATCTGCAATCAAACTGTTAGAAAAAATTTTCTTAATAAATGGGGTCTTCAAAATAACATCCTACAAAATAGCCTAAAACACTACCAGAATGAACAGGCACTTGTTAAAAATTAGCAAAAATCCAAATAACTTTCAAAAACTTTATGTATGTACTGTATAAAACAAATGCGTAATAACAGTCAATGAATGCGCAAGAATATTTAATGAATGCGTAGGAAAGATGGATGCACAACATAAAGATACTAATGTGCAGTGAGATGGTATATATGCACCGTAATTACAGATGCACAACAGAAATTATATATGCGTGAAACAGTTGAATGAATGCGCAGCAAGTTGACAGAAAATGGAAATGCAGAATGGAAAATTGCGACTATGGCATCAGGAAATGGATGCGCAATAGAAATGAACAGATGCACAGGAATCATGTATGAATGCACAGAAATAACCTGTAAAAAGACCTGTACATGGAAAACTAAAAACTGAAAGTGAAAAACTCGGTTGGGCCCTCCTTCTAGCGCCAAAAATGTATGCAAATTAGATGTCTAATAACTAGAGATGATAAATTAACTATTGAAAGCCAATAAATCAATCTAATGCAACACAATGAAGAATACAAAGTAACTATAAAATGATGAAACTAAATCAATTACCTTCACCTACCATGCAGCTTGTCTCCATTGTCCTCCTAGCCTTGATTTCTTGAAGAGGTTGAGCTCTCAGATTTTGCAAATGAAGCCTTCTCCCAAGATGCTACCAAAGTGTGGAGATTTTATGAAATGAGTGCACAATAGCTTATGCAATTTAATGGATGGAATGAAAATGAAATGATGATAAGATGAATTGATTTCTCTTAGAATGCTTGGATGCTTGATTGCTTGATTGCTTGAATGCTTTAAAAATACCTATTAGCTATTAGCCCACAAAGGGGAAATGAGGCTCCTTTTATAGAGTTTTGGAGGATCTAGGCCTAGGTGGCACAATCCTATGGTTGAGAATGAAAGGTGGAAGATCTTAAGGCTAGGATTGACTTTGTTGAAGGAGTTGAGAGAAAGGGGGATGTAGTTGGAATGTGAGAGGAAGAATAGGGATGATGTTCCTCTTACATTAACATGGAGGAGAAGAAGGTGGAAGCGAAAGACACATGTCAAGTGTCTCACAAAGACCAAAGAGAGAAAGAGAGAGAGACCTTTTCCTCATGAGGACTCTTTGTACAAGTGTCCCATGAGTCATCTTTGACCCTTAGAGGTGGCTTGAGAAGCCCCTTAGGAATAGGAAATGTCTCTTGACTTGGTTGTTGAGAGGACATGTGGTCATGAGAATAAGTCCTATGAGGCCACATAGCCCTTAAGAATAGGACATGTGTGGGTGAGGGTAATTACAAATAAATAATTGATAATAATTATTTATTTTAGCCAAGGTGATGTGTCAAGTGAGTGGGTAGATGAGGTGGACTAGGGGACTTAGTCATATTTAGGTGATTGTATATTTAATTAAATCACTTTAATAAGACTAATTAGAAGACTTAGGATAGAATAATGAATTATAGTGAATTTAGTAAATAAATTGAATAATTTATTTAATAAATAGAGGAAATAATTATTAATTAAATAATAAATATTTAATTAATTTATCAAGTCAATAGTAATTAAATAATAAATATTTAATTAATTTATCAAGTCAATAGTAATTAAATAATAAATATTTAATTAATAAAAGAATCCATTTTTAACTGTATACACCTAGATTTTATCATGTTATGGAAAGAATCCTAGACTTAGATAGAGAGATGTATTTCCTCATGCTTGCTCAACAAGGAGCTAAACTACCAAGTGATTTTGATATTTCTCATCTTAGAGAACTGATTATTGTAACCAATCAATAAATTCCTAGTAGTTCTCAAGATACTCATGGAGCAAAAGAAACCAAGCAGCCATCCGATGCTTCTCAAAATGATCAATGGCACCATGCTTCCCAAAACAATGCTTCCCACAACAATGTTTCCCAAAACACCCAAGGAAACACGTTATCTTTGGATCCCATTCTACAACAAATCCAAATGCTTCAACAACAAATCCGTGACATCCAAAATGGATCATCAACTAAGAAGTATTCCTTGGATGATATATGTCCTATCCTTTTGATAAGAATTTAGCAATGATTCCATTCCCTCCTCATTTTGAGGTACCAAAATTTGACAAATACAAAGGGAATTCGGATCCACAAGACCACATTCATGAGTTTTGTGCTGCTTGTATTGAAGTTGCTCATAATGACACTTATCTTATGCGACTATTTCCATGAAGTTTAGGACGACAAGCCATGGGATGGTTCTCCAAACTAGCCCCAGGAATCAAATATTTCAATGAGCTTCTTGATAAATTTGTGACTCATTATTCATATAACATCAAACATGAAGTCACTATACTTGATCTTTGCAATGCACATCAAAAGAATGGAGAACCCTTCCTTAATTTTTTGCAAAGATGGTGTCAATTGTTCGCCAAATATCCATGAACGATTCTTGAACAAGAAAAGATGGATATCTTTATGCATAACCTTACACCAGAAATGAGTTATAGGTTACAATTGCAATGTCCACCAAACTTCAATAAGCTCATAGAAAATGGTATCAAGATTGAGGAAGCCATGGTCTGAAAAGGTGAGATAAAACTTTATTCCAATGATAATGTTGGGTCCTCAAATTCCAATCCCAACAACTATAACAATGACAAATCAAAATTTTGGAATAAAAACAAAAACATTGTCAATGATGGGATCGTTGATAATCGTAATGTCAAATCAACACAACCCCTTATCAATCTCACAAGTTAGGCCAATGCTACTCAAGGTACCTACAACAATCAATCAGCAAATCCAAACACCAACAAAGACTCATCAAAACCAAGATTGCCTTTTATGTCACCTTGAAGAAATTTTACTCCTATAGGGGAATCTCTCGAATCAGCATTATGGAAGTTAATCACAAAGAAACTCATTACGCTTCCTGAAATGAAAGACTTTGAACCTAGAGTAAAACCTTCTTGGTGGAATGCGAATGATTATTGTGAGTTTCACAGAGGAAAAGGACATAAAACCAATGATTGCCTATGACTCAAAAATGTAGTTCAAGACTTAATTGAAAGTGGTGAAATTGGTGTTGATGGACATACCTCAAATGAATCACATACGGCTTTCAAAGATCCACTTCCTGAGCATGAAAAAGGAGGTTCTTCCAACACTAAGAGTGACAATCAAGCCAATTATAATTCTACTCCCTATTGATATGTTGGTAACATTTCTAAATGTCATCCTTCTACATATTATGCCAATGTCATTACCATCAAAGGAGAATTAGAGAATCAACCAGTCCATGTTACTACTCGTGCTCAATCCAAGGTTACTCTCCAAGGAGTCCAGTATAAACCAAATGCACCTCAAAACAAGTTTGTTTATGTCCCAAAGTCTACACCAAATATTTCCAACCAGTACAATCTTTTGGAACAACTCAAGAAAACACCTGCCAAAATATCCATCTTAGAGCTTTTGCATCTATCCCCATCTCACAAAGATATCCTTGAAAAATCTCTTTTAGAGACCCAGGTCCCCACAAATCTAGATCATGATCAATTTCAAGCTATGGTGGGCCATTTAACAACCCCGCATTACTTATCCTTCACTAAAAATGATGACTTAGCTATTACCCAACCTCATAATGCTCCCCTACATATCGAAGTCCTTGTCTAGAGTCACAAAATCAAACGAGTACTAATAGATGGAGGAGCTGGCTTAAAAATCTGTACATTGAAACTAGTCCTTGCATTGGGATTTTCTAAAAATGTTGTTGATCCCAAGAAGAAAATCATGATAAAAGGTTATGATGAGGAAGAGCAGTCATCCAAGGGATTTTTTGTTCTACCAATCAGAGTAGGTCCTATGATCAAAGATGTACCTTGCCAAGTTCTAGACATGGATCTTGCTTATAACATTCTCTTGGGAAGACCATGGATTCATTCCGTGCAAGTTGTGCCATCAACTTATCATCAGTGCTTGAAATTCCCTCATTCTGGTCATGATATCACTATCAAAGGAGACACTAATCCATTCTAGTATTGTAACATAGTAAAGACATCTAATTCTTTGATACCTTATAATCGTACTGGATCTTCTACAACTATACCCAGTGATCCTAGTAATATAGCATCAACTTCTAAATGAAATGGGATCAAGATAGATATAAAAGAAAGAAGTATGGGAGAATACACTTTAGGTCAAGCTCTTTGCATCACAGAGTTACCTTTATCTCCTAGATCATATGGTAGATCTTTGATCACTAAACAACAATCAGAACCCCCTTCAACACTTGTTTATGACACATTTATAAGTGGGGGGACAATATCCAAAGAGGCAGCTAAGCGTAATGCTAATCATTTGCTTAAGTCATAGATGAATGAAGAGGATATCAAACATGAATCTATATCACTTGATGTCTATGGTAAAGGGTATACTTTGCTACAAAAGATGGGATACCAAGGTGTTGGACCTATAGGGTTACAAAGAGAAGGTGTTATCAAACCAATTTTGCAAAATCCAAACTATCAAAGAGACACTACAGGATTAGGATACAAAGGAGAAGGACCAAAAGAACCAAAAGGAAAGAAAAGGTCACACCTTTTCATGAGATATCTAAAGCTCCTGCCTTACAATTCAAAAAGAATGGTATGTATGTAGATCTGAAGAAATAAAGGATAGTGTAGAGAATCATTGATAGAGTTGGGGATAATGATGATTCTGACTCAAATGATTATGAATGGGATTCATTATCTGATTGTACTAAAGAGATAGGATTTGATGTTTTCCATCACTATAGTAACGATTACCATGAGGGAGAGAGTTCAAAGACTGACTCATTAGGATTGGTCCCACGTGATACTACTTTTGTCGATTGTGAGGAAAGTGACCTTTATCTTGCCATAGACGAATCAGATGAGAGTATGGAAATAGACCTCACTGATACCATCATAAACCTTGACAAAATTTCCATCAATACCATCTCTACCTTTGAAATTGACCTGAATGATCCAATGCCCCTTGTACATCCCGAACTTATCAATTGGGATTCTCCCGATCATCCAGAACTTGATGTATTCCATAATGATGATGCAATCATTAACTATCTTGGAATCAAGGATCATTTACCACCAGGGGATCACAAGTCATGATTTCTGATAGAACTCAATGACATGGCCTACTTTGTAGAGAGTGCCAATCCTTTCAGTCATAAAAATATAAAAATAATCAATAGATCTAATGGTGAAAACCACTCAGTGGTAGTATTAGATCCAAAAATAGTAAAAAGAAAAGATGCATCTGATGGTGAAAACCTCTTTGAGGTGCGTGACGATGGAAGGATTGACACTCTTCCCAATTATTTGTATCAAGAGAAATCTTCTATTCTTATAGAACCAACAGTACCTCTTAACATTGGAACAGAAGAGTCTCCATGCATCCTCAAAGTAGCAGCATCCTTGATAGAATCAAAGAAAGAAGCTTTTGCAAAAAATTTCAAAGAAAGACAAGTCAACTTTGCTTGGTCCTATGCTGATATGCCTGGTCTGGACCCTAATCTCATTATGCATCATTTATCTATCAGACTATGTGTAAAACCAATTAAGCAGAAGCTCCGCAAGATGCACCCGCACATTGCACTAATGGTTAAAGAAGAATTGAAGAAGCTCCTAGATGTTGGATTCATTCATGCTATTGATTATGCTGAGTGGATTTCAAATATTGTCCCCGTCTCAAAATCAGACAAGTCTATCTGAATTTGTATTGATTTTTGAGATATTAATAAAGCTTGTCCAAAAGATGACTTTCCTCTGCCAAATATTGACATTATTGTTGATTTGACAGCTAGGCATGAGCTGTTATCATTAATGGATGGTTTTTCTAGCTATAACCAAATCAAGATTGCATTGGAAGACCATGAAAAGATTGCTTTTACTTGTCCATGGGGTACATACTACTAGAATGTGATGCCATTTGGCCTCAAAAATGCTGGAGCAACTTACCAAAGAGAAATGACCACAATCTTTCATGACATGATGCATACCATTATGGAAGATTATGTTGACAAAATTTTAGCAAAATCCAAAGATAAAGCTGGTCATTTGAGAGTGATGGATATAATATTCACCCAGATGGAAAAGTATCAGATTCGACTCAATCCAAAGAAATGTGCATTTGGAGTCACATCCGATAAACTGTTAGGATACATTGTCTCAGTAAAAGGAATCGAAGTAGATCCAGAAAAGGTTAAAGAAATAATGGAGATGGCTTCCCCCACTAACATCAGTCAGTTAAGATCTTTATAGGGATGTCTCCAATCCATTTGAAGATTTTTTTCTCAACTAGCAGATTGAAGTCATCCCTTTCAACATTTGTTGCATAAAAATATCTTATTCCAATGGGATGATAAGTGTGAAGAAGCTTTCAATAAAATCAAGCAATATATGGTGAATCCTCCAACTTTGATGTCACCAATTCTAGGAAAGACACTCTTGCTCTACATTTCAGCTATGGCAGTTTCACTAGGTGCTCTTCTGGCTTAGCAAGATCATGACGGAAAAGAAAAAGCTATCTACTATATCAGTCGCACCCTAGTGGGATATGAGCTAAACTATTCTCCTATAGAAAGAGCATGTCTGGCCATTGTTTTTGCTTCACAAAAGTGGTGACATTACATGTTGTCACATTCTATCTAGCTCATTGCAAAGATAGATCCTTTAAAGTATCTATTAAGCAAAATAGCATTGACAGGCAGATTGGCTAAGTGGGTCATGCTACTTAGTGAATTTGATATTGAATATATAGACAAGAAGGCTATCAAAGGTCAAAAGATAGCAGATCAGCTAGCAGATGCTCCATTAATGGATGACCAACCTATACACACAGAGTTTCCTAATGCACACATCTTAGCTTTATCTACACAAACATGGCAACTATACTTTGATGGATCATATACTCAATAGGGTTCAGGAGTTGGTATTCTCTTTGTCATGCCACAAGGGTACACAATTTCAAAATCTTACAAGCTACTCTTTCCTTGCACCAATAATGTAGCAGAATATGAAGCTTTGCTAATTGAGCTAAAGATGGCTTTACAATGGAAAGTAACTGAAATAAATGTCTATGGGGATTCTCATTTGATTATAAACTAGGTTAATGATGATTATTAGACTAAAGATGATAAGTTATTACCATATAAATGTATGGTTGATGACTTCAAACAATATTTCTCAGTCATCACTTTTGAGTAGATTCCTAGGCATGATAACAAGGTTGTTGATGCAATGGCAATGATTGCTTCTTTGTTTGATAAAGAAGATACCAAGGTTCATTTTGAATTCTTAGTGGAATCCCTGACTTGTCATGCATATGATGATCCTGATATGAGTATTATATGTCATCTTATTGGACACGATTCCCCAATCTATGGAAAAATTTATTCCTATCTAAAAAATGACATCCTACCCCCTGACCTATCCCGAAATCAAAAATGAACTTTTCTCTGCCAAGCCTCCCGCTATGTCCTAATAACTGATACCCTTTATCAGTGAGGTCTTGATGGTACTCTCCTATGATGTCTCGAGCACGATGAAGCTCAAACTACCTTGCAAGACATACATGAGGGTATTTGTAGGACACATTCGAGTGGTCCCTCTTTGGCTAAGAAACTCATGCGTATGGGTTATTATTGGCCTACCATGGAAATAGATTCTTTTCATTTTGCTAGGGCATGCAAGAAATGTTAGATACATGGAAACCTTATTCATGCTCCAGCACAAGAGTTACATCCTTTTGCAACTACCTTGTCATTCAGTCGGTGGGGGCTCGACCTCGTGGGCACTATCAACCCTCCATCTTCCAACGGTCACAAATGGATTATCACTACAACCGAGTATTTTACTAAATGGATTGAGGCCATTCCATTGATTACCGCCACAGGGAAACAAATGTCTATGTTTATCCTAAATTATATCATTTGCAGATATGGTATACCTATGTATCTCATTACTAATCATGGGAAACAATTTCAAAATTAGGACATGGATGAACTATGTGCAAAATTCCATATCACCCATAACTATTCTACCATATACTATCCCCAAGGAAACGGCCAAGTTGAGGTGTCAAATAAAACAATTGTTAAGATCCTACAAAAGACTATCAATGACATTGGTTGTGACTGGCATATCCAACTGAATCTAGCCTTATGGGCTTACCGTACTTCCATCCGTACTCCTATTGGAGCCACCCCATATTCGCTTTTCTATGGATCTGAAGCAGTCTTGCCCCTCGAGGTCGAGTTGCCTTCACTTTGTATCACTCTTAAAGATTTGATTCTTGATGAAGAGTATAGAGTTGCACGGATGACTAAACTAGAACTATTGGATGAACACAGTCAGAGAGCTTATGATCATTTGAAAGTCTATCAGCAGCATATGTCTCGTCAGTATAACAGCAAGGTAAGGATCAGAGACTTTCAGCTAGGTGACCTAGTCCTTCGAGAAAATCCAAAGAATCAGCAACATCATGAGAAGAAGGGCAAGTTCAAACCCAATTGGTTAGGTCCTTTTGTAGTTACAATAGTTTATGGTTTCGGGGCTTATCAATTGTCCACACCTGAGGGAGATCCTTTGGATGAACCTCTTAATAGCATACACCTCAAGAAGTTCTATCCTTGAAATCCCAATGCAAGGGCTATGTATATATTCTGTAAATACAAAAAATCATAAAAATACAAAAAAATCATAAAAATCAAAAGAAAATTGTAATAAAAGCATGTGGTGAAAACTTGGAAACAAGCGTCGTGTGTATCAACTTAGCTCCTTTATCTATTAGGATTCCTCTAGTGTGTCCATTCATTGTATATATCCATAATAAAATGGCTAGTCAGTCCCCATTCCCACCATGTACATATCATAATAAAATGGCCAAGTTCATACACTATCCATTGTATCTACCCATAATAAAATTCCATCATAGCTTGATCTTTTGTCATGGTCTTCGTCCTAGTCTTGTTGTGTCCTTCTTCATGCATAATAAGTCAATCCATCACCTAGCTGGGGGCATGTCCTCGACCTAGTTCAAGAAGTGGATCTATGATAGTCATGACTCTTAGAGGACAGAATGGAGTATTTTCACTAGACAAGCAAACACAATCAAACATTCTTTCACAATGGTATCTTCATAATGAATCAAAATCTATGATCTATCCTTCAACACATGGTTGTTTATCTATCAAATTTTGACTATACATCATCAATTGAATTGATCACTATACCTTAAACTATCCTTTGGCAAAAGAAATGTATATTCATGACATGCATGTTAGAATGATTTGTTGAAGATTATGCATTCATATCTAGATTTCATTGTTATCATGTTTCCTACGCTATTCTGTGATATCTTTGACATGAGTTTGAAACTCCCATATGTCATTGATTAGGATAGCCAAGATGGGGCATGGTATTTTCTTTGATCTCTGTTTGTGGGATATTTTCCGATGAAATTGAAGGAACAAATAATTGGGGTGTCTATGCATAAGTGCCTTCATCAATTTAATAGTATTGACAACATACAAATCATGTTTCTCTACAAATGCTATTAATAGTGATACACCAGCACATACCTCGACTCCAAATATTTGTTCCTCGATGGAGGGGGGGATATTCCTTGTTTGTTATGCAAACGAAACTCAAGTCATCTCGGTTCAATTATACCTAGATGCTCCATAGGTACATCCTACCCATATAGTCCATCATCAGGGATCTATCCACCTTGTACTACTCCTCCCTGAGCTAATAGAACATCTTCATCATTCTGTTCTTGTACAGCTAGTCCCTGTACTGGGGCAGCTGGTATTTGTACTAGTGCTACTGGTACCTGTAGTGGAACCGCTACTGCTAGTTGTGTCGGAGGCTGTCTCTATCCTTATTTAGCTAGGGGTGGCATCAATCCCCTCTACCTCACACCACCTCCTTTCATCCATGGTCCAGCCCTATCCCCTCTCCCTCCATCTCCTCCATCTCCTCCATCACCTCCTCCACCATCACTATCATCTCCTCTCCCTCGTCCCCGCCTATCTCACCCATGGTGTCTCCCATGATGTCTATCTGCTGGATCCCTCTCTGGTGACCTAGCTACCAGATCAGTCAATCGTGGAACTGGAAAGTCTCTATGGAACTGCTCCAGATCAGTAGTCATCCTTGGGTCCACAACACCCTGTCTCATAGTCCATGCCTGGAATGGCATGTCCAAAAATTCCTATTGGGCTACATCAAATGACACCATAGGCCCCCAGTCACATCTCTCCTAATGAGTCCTAGCAAACTCCGTAACCCCCTGAGGCATGCCCTGGATCCTGCCAAACTGGCGTAGAACCCAACTGACTAGCTGTCTCTCCAGAATGAATGGCGTCTGCCCTATAAGCCATCATGACTCAAAACACCAGTTGCTGCTCATCATCCCAAGGCTCACATCCTAGGTATGGTCTCCATGTCCCTATATCTAGTGTATCAAAGGTATATCGCCAAAACTCTAAGTGTCCCAGTTTTGCCTGAGACAAAAATGAGGAATATAAATGGATATACGGTTGTCCTGTGCCATAGAATCTAATGGCTACTGGTCATGTCACTGTGATATGCTCTCATGCCCAAACATGGAGTAATGTGATGCCTGCTGATAATGATGCACCCCTATGATACACCACCTGATGAAGATCATGATATAAGTGGGCTAATAAGTAGACACCCCAAGCAAAATGGGTCCCATCCA
This sequence comes from Chamaecyparis obtusa, assembly GCA_027943335.1. NCBI lineage: Eukaryota > Viridiplantae > Streptophyta > Pinopsida > Cupressales > Cupressaceae > Chamaecyparis > Chamaecyparis obtusa. The sequence continues at coordinate 2,884,532 of BSBK01001154.1, read as the reverse complement.
ACATCCGTTGTAATGTGCGGCCCTATCCAACTACAAATCTGTGTGATCTCTGATCAGGGCATACGAAACCCCCAATTACTCTTGCTAGTACTACTGGTAGAGGCTCATACAGGTCCACCATGTCCTCCCAGTTGATCTCCCCCTCATTAATGTCATCATCTCCAAAGATGGCTCTGCACTCTGTCACTCCGTCATGTCAATCATAATGCACTAACTCCCCTATGATAGGAAGTCGGAGGATGCGATATACATCCTCTAGTGTGACTGTCATCTCCCTTGTCCGAAGATGGAAGGTACTCGTCTCTAAGTGCCATCACTCTGCCAATGTCATCATCATGCTCTAATTCACCCTAATATCAAGCATGTAAATAACATGATATAAACTGGACGCGCCAATCAGTAGTTTGTCAGTCTCTGATAGTGTCGGTCTTAGATTCTGTGTGATGGGATATCTCTCCCATGACATCAAAATATTGGTAATATCCTCCTATCCAAATCAAACAAAATCAAGCTATCAAATTTCGATAAATTGATCTAAAACATCTATCTATCCTATTATATCAACTACAAACATGTTTTATCATGTGTTTTAATAGATGATTTCAAGACTAGTTAACTAGCAACCATGCTACAATGTTGCCTATCTTGACCAAATCGATCAAATTTAGTCATCGACAGATCAAATCGGCTTATCGAGATCTATTTTGACCTAATTGACTTGCTAATTTGACCAAATTCTATCAAATCAAACAAATGTAGCACAAAAAAATGCATGCGCAGTATCTTTAACCATTTGCACAGAAAATAATGTATGCGCAGATTTATTTGACATATGCGCAAAAATTTGACACACATGCGCAGTAAGAACCAATGCGCACTTTTAATAAACATTTTCATAGACAATATTTTTCTCTAACATGCATGCGCAGCTGCCCTACATGAATGCGCAACAAGTTTGGATTTTCTGCGCAAATGTTGCAAGTTGCTGCGCATTCATTTGCTGGCAAGAACAAAAAAATTTCATCTAATCTAACCTATGATTCGATCTAACCTACACATACTAAATCCTATCATATCATGCTAAAAATTATGAAATGACAAAGAGGATTGAATCACCTACTGGCTCTCCCGAATCAGGTGGTCGCTGGAAGTGTCTGGCCCTCTCGAAGCGGTGATCTGACAATGGGAATGACATCCTTGTAGCTCTGCTATTCTCTCTCTTGCGCTCTGATCTCCAAATGACAAGTGTGCACAATGACCCTATTGTGGACCTCTTTGCCCTATTTATAGCGTGTGGACCCAATGTGCTTGGTGTGTGGACCCTATCTTCTATTTTTCTTCCGTTTCATGCTGTTTTCACCCATCTTTTCTCTTGTTTCTTTTGTGAGATTGATTATCCAACTTGAAATCCGAAAAAACAAAAAAAATGAAATAATCTTTTTTGTTAATCAATCTCTCGAGTGGGCATGCTTAGGTCATCTCAGACATTGTCTAGGGCAGGGGCAAAATGCTTGAAATTTTCTTTGAAAACAATGTGGCACGCACATTATTTCAAAGAGGGGCAAAATGTATACACTTAAAAATGGCTTCATTAATTAATTAAATATTTATTATTTAATTGATATTGACTTGATAAATTAATTAAATATTTATTATTTAATTAATAATTATTTCCTCTATTTATTAAATAGATTATTCAATTTATTTAGTAAATTCACTATAGTCTATTCCTCTATCCTAAGTCTTCTAATTAGTCTTATTAAAGTGATTTAATTAAATACATAATCACCTAAATATGACTAAGTCCCCTAGTCCACCTCACCTACCTAGTCACCTGACACATCACTTTGGCTAAAATAAATAATAATTATTAATTATTTATTGGTAATTATCCTCACCCACACATGTCCTATTCTTAAGGGCTATGTGGCCTCATAGGACTTAGTCTCATGACCACATGTCCTTTCTTAAACCAATTCAAGAGACATGCCCTATTTCTAAGGGGCTTCTCAAGCCACCTCTAAGGGTCAAAGGTGACTCATGGGACACTTGTACAAAGAGTCCTCATGAGGAAAAGGTCTCTCCCTCTTTCTCTCTTTGGTTTTTGTGAGACACTTGACATGTGTCTTTCCCTTCCACCTTGTTCTCCTCCATGTCAATGTGAGAGGAACATCATCCCTATTCTTCCTCTCACATTTCAACTGCATCCCCCTTTCTCTCAATTCCTTCAGCCAAGTCAATCCTAGCCTTAGGATATTCCACCTTTCATTCTCAACCGTAGGATTGTCCCACCTAGGCTTAGATCCTCCAAAATTCTATAGAAGGAGCCTAATTTCCCCTTTGTGAGCTAATAGGTATTTTTGTAATCAAGCATTCAAGCAATCAAGCAATCAAGCATTTTCAATAGCATTCAAGCCATAATAAATCCATATTCATATCATTTGCATTCACCATAATTTGCATAATTAGGATTTAGTTTTGCATATAATTCACTCAATCTCCACACTTTGGTATCATCTTGGGCAAGGAGCTTCAAATTTCAAATTTGAGAGCTTAACACATCCAATAAATCAGAGCATAGGAGGGCAATGGAGACAAGCTACATGGTAGGTGAAGGTAAAACCTTGTTTTAGCTTCATTTTTAATTGTATTCTTCATTGTTGTTTTCTAATTAGTTAGATTTATTAATCTTAGAATAGTTGATTTATCATTTATAGTAGTTAGACATCTAATTTGCATACACAGAGATTTGAGAAAGTAAATAGAACACTGGTTGGAATAGTATGTTCCTTAAGGGAATTGATAGCTAGGGAGCAGCAGCAAGAGTTTGGCCCTAAGGGCGAGGCATTTTTATGATTTGGATAGTCATATATTGGTATATTAATGGTCTAAACAGTCATGATAAGTGCCTCTCAAACCTCTCCAAACATGTAAGATTGTCTTTAAATACTTTATTGATCTCTTCTAAACATTAACCAAATCAAAACTACATTTTCATAAGTGAATAAGTGAATATGTGAACAAGTCAAACCACTAGTCTCCAAAGCATTCAATAAGTGAATATAAATGTTTGAAAACTACTCCCAACAATTCTTAAACAAAATAAAGTATGTTTAAGAATTGTTGGGACTGATCCTTTGGAGTGTATTAAACAGAATAGAATTTTCAGCATATTATTATCATTCTATTTCTTTTAATCTACTGGTGTCATGCCCTAGCCCATGCTTTATCTCCATTATTTGATGTTATTCACTATTTTGAAATGTTGACTGTGGTTATCAAATGGAAAAAATAGAAAAAACAAATTTAACAGGAATTGTTTTTACAAAACTAAACCAATGGCATGTTTATAAAAAAGAAATAGAATGATAATAATATGCTGATAATTCTATTATATTTAATACATGCCAAAGGACCAATTGTATGAATGGAGAATGTGTACTGAGTCCAGAGCAATCAATAAGATAACAGTAAAGTATAGGTTTCCTATACCCAGAATAGATGACATAATGGATAATTTGACTGGAGCAAAGTATTTCAAAAAGATTGATTTGAAAAGTGGGTATCATCATATCAGAATTAGAGAAGGTGATGAATGGAAGACTACTTGCAAGACAAAAGAAGGTTTGTATGAGTGGTTGGTTATGCCTTTTGGTTTAACTAATGCACCGAGTACTTTTATGAGGTTGATGAATGAAGTTTTCAAGAAATTCTTGGGTAAGTTTGTAATTGTATATCTTGATGATATTTTGATATTCAATAAGACCAGAGAAGAACATTTGTTACATGTTAGACAAGTTTTGTAGAGATTGAAAGAGGAGAAATTGCTGATAAATCTGAAAAAGTGTTCATTCATGAAAGAGGAGATTTTGTATTTTGGATTTGTTATTTCAGCTGGTGGTTTGAAGATGGATCCTAAAAAGGTTGAAGCTATTTTGAATTGGCCTACACCTATGAATGCTAGTGAGGTAAGATCATTTCATGGTTTGGCAAGTTTTTACAAAAAGTTCATAAGGAATTTCAGTTCAATTTGTAATGCTATGACTGAGACTATGAGAGGAGACAAAAGAGAAATCAAGTGGACACATGGAGCTGACAAAATTTTTGACACTCTGAAGCAGAAAGTTGTTGAATTACCTATTTTGGCATTACCTGATTTCAGTAAGGTATTTCAAGTGGAATGTGATGCAAGTGGAAGTACAATTGGAGCTGTGTTGAGTCAAGAAGGTAAACCTATTGCTTTCTTTAGTGAAAAGTTGAATGATGCTAGAAGGAAATATTATGTGTATGATCAATAATTCTATGTTATTGTTCAAGCACTAAAAAAATGGAGACATTGTTTGATACCGAGTGAATTTGTATTGTATACTGATCATAAGGCTTTACAATATTTGGGTAGTCAAAATAAGTTCAATTAGAGACATATGAAATGGGTTGAGTATTTGCAGAGTTATACATTTGTGATAAAGCATAAGAGTGGAGTCACTAACTGAGTTGTTGATGCATTGAGTAGAAGAAGATCTTTGATGACCGAGATGAAAATTGAAGTTCTTGGTTTTGATGAGATGAGATATTCTTATGAGTTTGACCCTAATTGTTTTGAGCCTTGGAGAAAGTGTAGAGCACCTATTCAAGATCAACAATGGGATGAATATTTCATTCACGAAGGTATGTTATTTAAAGGTATTCAGTTGTGTATACCGAGAGGAGTAATGAGAACTAATCTGATAAAAGAGAAACATAGTAGTGGTTTGGCTAGACATTTTGGTATTGATCAAATATGGAATTTTCTTAAGGAGAAATACTATTTGCCACAGTTGTATAAAGATGTTCAAAAATTTGTGAAAAGTTGTGGAATTTGTCAAGTTGCGAAAGGAGTAAGTCATAATACTGGATTGTATACACCGATTGTTGTTCTTGAGAAACCTTGGATTGACATCAGTAGGGACTTTGTTCTTGGCTTACCAAAGCCAGTAAGAGGTAATGATTCTATATTTGTTGTTGTGGATAGATTTTCTAAGATGGCACATTTTATACCTTGTAGAAAGACATCAGATGCAATACATGTAGCAAGCCTTTTCTTTAAGGAAATTGTCAAATTAGATGGATTACCAAGGAGTATTATCTCTGACCGAGACAGTAAATTTGTTGGATACTTTTGGAAAACCCTTTGGAAGAAATTTGGCACTAAGTTGAAATATAGTTCTACATTTCACCCACAAACCAATGGATGGACTGAAGTTGTGAACATAAGTTTGGGAAATCTTTTGAGATGTTTGGTTGGAGACACACCGAGTAATTGGGATTCTGTGTTGGCACAAGTAGAGTTTGCATACAATAACTCAATGAATATGAGTACTGGAAAGACACCATTTGAGATTGTGAATGGCGCACAGCTGAGAGGAATATCTGATTTGAGAGACATTGCTAATGAGAATAAGAAAAGTGTTGAAGGAGTAAAGTTTGTTGAGTACATGAAGACATTGCATGAAGATGTGAAGCTGAAGCCGGAAGATAGTAACTAGAAATACAATGACAGAGCTGATAGATCAAGGAGACATAAATTTTTTGATGTTGGTGATGAAGTGATGGTTCATTTGAAGAAAGGCTGATTTCCTGTTGGAACATATGGGAAGTTGAAGATGAAGAAGTTTGGACCTTGCAAGATTTTGAAGAAATTTGACAGCAGGAATGCATTTGAGATTGAGTTACCTAATGACATGGACATATCACTAATTTTCAACATTGTTGATTTGTATGAGTATCATGAACCTGATGAAGAAGTAATAGTACCGACAAAATATCCTAAGAAGTAGAATGACGAAGTTGAACAAATTTTGAAAGAAAGAGTTGGCAAGAGTACAAGAGGAAAATAGTATATCGAATATCTGGTAAAATGGAATAATAGACCGATGGAAGACAATTCATGGATTTCATAGTCTGAGTTGGATGCAGCTTAGACCAAACCTACCAAATGATTCAGAGAATCATTTCAAAATAACCCCAGGTGTCTGATGCAGGAGCATCTCAGGTCCTTGGCAATCCTGTGTCACCAAAAACAATTTGGAGTTTGTTTGTGTTGCTCGGTTTCTACTTTGACTGAGTTGGTCAGTTTCCTTTGGTTACCGAGTGTGGTCAGTTATTTCCTGGGTGGTCGGTTGTTTCACTAGCAATCGGCATTGCTTGTTTGTTGCTCGGTTATCTTGCTCACTGATGGGTTTAGTTTTAATTCTTGTTGTGGCCGACTTGTGCATTTATATTGGATCATGGATTTAATGTTGGAATCCATCATTGGGAAGCATGTGGTCCTAGATCTGACCATTTCTTCCTTTGATTATGGATATGAAGGCTGACTCAGTTCGGTAGCTTCTTGTATAAATGTAGTTGTTGGTTTTGAGTTTAGGAGGCAGTTTTTGGGGATAGGAGTTGGTAGAAGATAGAAATAGAGCTTTTGACAAATCCTCACATGTTTGAGGACTTCTGTGATTCATTGTAATATCTGGCCCTAACCGGGAAGGCCTTACAGCCCAGCATGTATGGTTCTATTTCATGATAATATATGAAAGATCTGGCATTCTCTCTCTCACTGTTGTTGTTTGTTGCTTCCGCATGTATTGGGCAAGCTTGGATCATTAGGGTGCGCCATTGTTTGGCCCCTCTTGCTCCCTATCTTGTGTCAACATAATACCTCTGTATGCAGCCCATATTTAACATTTGAAATGCAAGAATGAAAAAAAACATGGAACTAAGCCCACAGTTGATAGGCCCACAAAGGGACATTTATCATAGTCATAGAAATATGATTATTTTTAAATGGAATAAACCAAGGAGTACCATCAACAATATTGACCATTTACAATCATGAATAGTGAATAATCAAATAGCTCATTTTTTATCAACATGTGTAGTCTCTATGTATATGAAAAATGAATGAAATATCAAGCTGAAATAAAACAGTGAACAAAAATTCAAATTCAAGGCCTAATTTATTAAGAGCAATAAACATTAGGACAAAAGAAAAATCATTAAGACTATAGAAAAATCATTAGGACTATAGAAAAATCATTAAGACTAGAAAATTAAGTTCTTGAAAAATCATTACGACTATAGAAAAATCATTTAGACTAGAAAATCAAGTTCTAGAAATGGACAGTTTTGATGCTTTGCCATTACAACAATTGAGCATTCATCATTTGGTACTTCTTGGTGTATTCCATTTAAGTTTTTTAGCTGCCATGTTTATGTGCATGTTCTTTATGTGTTTGGCTTCTCTCCCTCACAAGGGATATGTCGATAGGTAATTGATTTGAAAGCATAATGACTTGAAAATCTTTTTTCAGGATAGGCTTAATCATCCCGCCAACCTTAATTAACAACATTTGTGACATATGTCAAGTACTTATAATTAGTATGCCCAACAAACAAAGACATAGTAGTAAAAGCAAGTCCAAAGCCTTTCAAATTTGTAAAGAACACAAACTTTGCAAATCAAATTGATATTTCATTAAAACCTATGTTCTTGATCAAGTTCTTAAAGATTAAAACATGAAACCATGAAGTTCTTCACCTATGTTCTTCATGGTTTGGGAAGTTGTGATGGAGTTATATGTAACCTTTGGAAGTCATTGTATGATAGACTTAAGCCTGGAGTGTACAATAGGAACAAAGATTCAATAAAAATAGAAGTTTAAATCTATAAGTCCATTGTGTTATGCATTGTTGAAAGGCTTCTTTACTTATTGTTTTGATTTCTAAATTCAAGGATGGAATAGTAAGCAATCTCCAAGAATTTATTTCATCATTGAATGTATTGTGAGCACTTTAAAATTATGTTCCTTACGTTTTGACTGGTAAAACCAGTGACTGTTCCAAGTAATGTTTTTAATCCTTTGAAGTTTCTTATGGTCTTGGTGTAAGTTGATTGGATTAAAAAATTTGGGGATCCAATAGGACTTTAGGGGAGTTCAATAAATGTTTTGGAAGACTTAGAGGAACTATTTGCATGACCGTTCCTTTATCTACATCGAGTTAGACTAAATTTGCTAAGTTTTTCCTTTGTTTTGAAGAGTATTTTGTAATCTATTTCCTTTCCATGGACCCAAAGGCCTAGGATCCATGGAAAGAGGATACTAACAATGTGTTATACAACTCTAATGTTCTTGAATTGGAGAGATTTGAGAAATTAAAGAGAACAGTGGCTAGAACAGTGTGTTCCTTAAGGGAATTGATAGCTAGGGAGCAGTAGTGAGAGTTTGGCCCTAAGGGTGAGGCATTTTTATGATTTGGATAGTCATATATTGGTATACTAATGGTCTAAACAATCATGATAAGTGCCTCTCAAACCTCTCCAAACATGTAATATTGTCTTTAAATACTTTATTGATCTCTTCTAAACATTAACCAAATCAAAACTACATTTTCATAAGTGAATAAGTCAAACCACTAGTCTCCAAAGCATTCAATAAGTGAATATGAATGTTTGAAAACTACTGCCAACAATTCTTAAACAAAATAAAGTATGTTTAAGAATTGTTGGGACTGGTCCTTTAGTGTGTATTAAAGAAAATAGAATTTTCAGCATATTATTATCATTCTATTTCTTTTAATCTACTGGTGTCATGCCCTAGCCCATGCTTTATCTCCATTATTTGATGTTATTCACTATTTTGAAATGTTGACTGTGGTTATCAAATGGAAAAAATAGAAAAACAAAAATTAAAAGGAATTTTTTTTACAAAATTGAACCAATGGCATGTTTACAACAAAGAAATAGAATGATAATAATATGCTAAAAATTCTATTCTGTTTAATACACACCAAAGGACCAGTTGTATGAAATTGTCAATCACATAGCATTTCACTGTTGTATGAGTGGATTGTGTAGGAACAATTAACATTAAACAAGGAGCAAACTCCTCAACACATCTTGGAAACCATTGAATTCAATAATAAATGAAACCTAACACCAACACTATTCCTTCCATTCACTTCTACCAAGAATAAAGCATTTAATCCATTCAACATTACATATAATCATTAGACAGTTACATTTCATGACTGTGTAGAGGAACAATCACAACCAAAATGATCAAAAGTACTTTCACCCTTGCATAAGCTATTCCAAATTTCAAGTAAAATAAAAAATATGCTATATCAAATCATTCATATTTATAGTAACCATTCAAAGGATCATTTTGTCAATGAACCCTTTAATTGTACCCCTGCGGCAGAGAAAGGAAACCTCAAAATAGAGAAAAGAAACTTAGTAAAACTAATCTATGTTGTTGTTTGTGAGGGTACAGTCATGATAAGTGCCTCTCAAACCTCTCCAAACATGTAAGAATGTCTTTAAATACTTTATTGATCTCTTCTAAACATTAACACATGGACAGTCAAACCAGTAGTCTCCAAAGCATTCAATAAGTGAATATGAATGTTTGAAATTTCCTCTCAACTTCCCCAACCACTCCTAATCGGTTAGAGGGATTAGTTGAGTGTTTAGACACTAAAACTTCTTAAACATACTTTATCTAATATGATGAATTGTAATATCAACAAACGTGAATCCAAACATTTCAAAACAGCGAATCAATATCCTTGAGCACAAGCACTAATAACATCAAATAATGGAGATAAAGCACAGGCTAGGGCATGATACCAGTAGAATGCGGTCATTTTAGTGAGCATTCATGATCAAATAAAATGCAATGCATTTGAAATTTGTGGTCGAATATGATGTCAAAGGCTCGAAAGACATTGTCCATCAAAGATACCAATCAAAGATGAAGAAATCACATACCTTCTCTCATGCTCAGCTTGCACGAAGGAAGATTTGATAGCCAAATCTTCCTTGTACCACATGAAGAACCTGCCATTGGTTTAGTTTAGCATGTTATTATCATATCAGATAAAGTATGTTTAAGAATTGTTGGTAAGGATAGGAATAGTGGAGATTCTAGAAATATCCCTCTAATCGATTAGGAGTGGTTGGGGAAGTTGAGAGGAAAGTTATCAAACATTCATATTCACTTATTAAATGCTTTGGAGACTACTGGTTTGACTGTCCATGCGTTACTAGTGACTGAGATTCATTAAAGGATACAAAACCCTTCATTTTGGGTTATTGTGTGTGGATTCATCTGCTTTAGCCAGGAAGATCAAGAAGATGTTGCATGAGGACATTATGGTAGAAGAAGTATTTAAAGATATTTATATGTCCCCTATCCATGAAATCGAGACTATAGGTGATGAAGACCATGTTGAGGATGAGGGGGGTCTTAATCAGGGAGGGGGAACAAGAAGCAACAAAAAAGTTTTCAGGAGTTTGGAACAACATTTCAGAATCCATGAATGGTATGGGTAAGTTGACCTTCATTCTTGGTTGTGACTTCAATGAAACATTGGATATGGCTGATAAGAAGAAGGATCACTTGTTGATAGTGTTCCTTGAGGGAAGGGGGATTGTGAAAGAGTTGTTATCATTGTATTGTGCATTTCCAATATGTTTGGATGTAGGGCAGACCATGAGAATGAAGGATCACTCACTGATTGCATGATAACCTGATTTTGAAGGGTCACTAGTTGAGGGGACAGTCAAAGTCTGGATGTTGATAGTGTTCGTTGAGTGAAGGGGGTTTGTAAAAGACTTGTTATCATTGTATTGTGTATTTCCAATATGTTTGGATGCAAGGCAAAATATGAGAATGAAGGATCACTCACTGATTGCATGATAACCTGGTTTTGAAGGGTCATTGGTTGAGGGGATAGTCAAGGTCTGAATGTTGATAGTGTTCCTTGAGGGAAGGGGGATTGTGAAAGACTTGTTATCATTATATTGTGTATTTCCAATATGTTTGGATGTAGGGCAGACTAAGAGAATGAAGGATCACTCACTGATTGCATGATAACCCAGTTTTGAAGGGTCACTGGTTGACGAGACAGTCAAGGTCTGGATGTTGATAGTGTTTCTTGAGGGAAGGGGGATTTTGAAAGACTTGTTATCATTGTATTATATATTTCCAATATGTTTGGATGCAGGGCAGACCAGGAGAATGAAGGATCACTCACTGATTGCATGATAACCTAGTTTTGAAGGGTCACTAGTTGAGGGAACAGTCAAGGTCTGGATGTTGATAGTGTTCCTTGAGGGAAGGGGGATTGTGAAAGGCTTGTTATCATTGTATTGTGTATTTCCAATATGTTTGAATGCAGGGCAGACCAAGAGAATGAAGGATCACTCATTGATTGCATGATAACCCAGTTTTGAAGGGTCATTGGTTGAGGGGACAGTCAAGGTCCAGATGGATGGGCCATTCGAGGACCCTATTTATTTGTATTAATTGCTATTCAAATTGGATGCATGGATTTCTTGTGAATTATTGGCTGCTATGTATCCTGCAATTACATCTATAAATCTGCATATACTTCTCTAGGGTTGTAAGCCACTTAGGGATCAAAATAGAGAAACTAAATCAAAATCCTTCTTTGTCCTATTTCCTTTTAACAAAGTCTCAACTATCAATGATACAATACATTTGATGCCCTAAGCTATCAATACAAATGGCATCTAGCTAGAAGCTCACAGGCTGTCCATTTGATAACCATAGTCAACATTTCAAAAAAATGGATATCCTTGAGCACAAGCACCAATAACATCAAATAATGGAGTTAAAGCACTAAATCAAAATCGTTCTTTATCCTATTTCCTTTTAATAAAGTCTCAACTATCAATGATATAATACATTTGGTACCCTAAGCTATCAATACAAATGGCGCCTAGCTAGAAGCTCATGGGCTGTCCATTTGATAACCAAAGTCAACATTTCAAAAAAATAGATATCCTTGAGCACAAGCACTAATAACATCAAATAATGGAGTTAAAGCACGGGCTAGGGAACGACACCAGTACAATGCGATCATTGCAATGAGCATCTCAAAAATATACAATGGTGTCATTAAATGTGCCAGTAATATCAACAAATGTGAATCCAAATATTTCATAACAGTGAATCGATATCCTTGAGCACAAGCACCAATAACATCAAATAATAGAGATAAAGCACTAGCTAGGGCACAACACCAGTAGAATGCGGTCATTTCAGAGAGCATTCATGATCAAATAAAATGCAATGCATTTGAAATTTGCAGTCGAATATGATGGCTGAGGCTCGAAAGATGAAGAAATCACATACCTTCTCTTGCGCCCAGCTTTCGCTCATTTTCTCCCGCTCCTTTTCTATGCCAATCGAAATAAAAATGATTTGGTGCTTCACTTTTTATTTGTATTTTTATGTATACCCGAAACTGTCAGAATTCTGATGGTTAATTTAAAACCCATCGGAATACCGACACCATCAGGGCCTATTTTAAAAAAAACAAATTCATTAAAAAAAATTTACCTGTCAGAAGTGTCTGTCAAAATTTGGCCCCAAATGTAGTAGTGAAAGGAGAAGGAAAAGGATAAAGAAGAAGAAATAAAGAAGAAATTCATGAAGAGAAAAAGAAGGAAAATAAATAAGAAGAGAAGAAGGAAGAAAAACAAAAGGAAGAAAGAGAAGAGAAAACCGAAGATAGCACTACAACAACATTTGATGCAAAGAAGGCATCTCATTCCCCAAAGTTATCTACTAGTGAGAGTATGCAAGTAGAAATGAAAAAGTCAAAGAAGAGGAAGCATGAAAAAGAAAAAGTTGACTTAAGCCAACCAATTGTAATACCTAAGGTTGACATCTCCACTCTAATCCCTAAAGAGTAATCAGAATTTGGATATTTACTTAAGAGGAAAGCAACACAAGATAGGTTACTAGCAACGAAATAGAAAATTGATGTGCTAGAAAGTGTTAAGGAGATACTACAAGAGATTGTACCAGATGTAGATATAAATGTGAAAATCAGTTTACTTATCTAGTTGGGTGAACTAGTCAAATAGATAAATCAACCTGGTACATACGCCAATGAATACTTGATGCAAGTACATAGGAAGAAAATGGAAGATAATATAATTGAAGAATTAATTCAATCAGTAACACTTGATAAGGTAACACTTTCTGAATTGGTTACCGAATTAGAAAAAGAATTGAAAGATATTCTCTCATTATTTCTTAAAATTTGTTTGATTTCAAAATTTACAAAGATTATAAAAGAAAAATATGAATCTATTGAGAAATAAAAGACTAAACAGCTAGCCAAGGTCACTACTGAGCTTGATACATTCAAAGTTTACTATCAAAGGCTTAAGAATCTAATGGGAGTGCAACATGGGTTGAGAAAAGAGGAGAACACAATCAAAATGGAACTCATGGAGTTGTAATTTTTTTTGATACAGGCCAGATAGAGTCACTATAGAAACATACTCATAAAGCTAAAGAGCAAGCGAACACCCCTGATATTAGTGCTATGAATAACATGATAAGTCTTGTAGTTGACATAGGTGAAAAAATTGTGTTGTTACAGACAATAAAGGAATCATGGGCATTATCACCGAAAGGTGCACTATAGAGATATAAATATATTTCTAATAAGATTCCTCCACCGGATAACAATAAGTAATTTTGTTTTTGGTTTTTTTGTCAAAAAAGGGGGATATAGAGTATTATATATAAAGGGAGATATATATGTATGTAAAGGAGATGGATAGATAATGTATATATGGAGTATTACTATAGGGGGAGTAATGAATATTGAGTAATTAGATAATGAAGATACAAGGAGTTATACCAAGAAGTGTATACATGGTCAAATTTTGCTAAGGACACAAATTTTGATGACTTTGAAGTTTTTAACAAAGATGCCAAACTAATGCCAAAGGGGGAGATTGATACTACTAAGAGAGTTATTTTATTGTCATTAGTTATGTTAAAGTCATATTGATTGTCAAATTCTTTCGGTAAAGAAGGATAGTCAAGTCAATAAAGGAAGAGACAATTTCGGTAAAGGGAATAATGAGTAGACACAAAGCAAGGCAAGGTAGACCGAGCACCAAGTAGTTACCGAGTTATAATAGTTACCGAGCCGAGAACATGCATGTTACCAAGTAGAACAAAATGTGTTATCGAGCAACACAGACCGACATAAAAAGAATCTACAGATACATTGAATCTAGACACTAAGCATAAAATGTTTTATAGATCTCAAGGAGATTGTTTGGTAATGCATTGGAGATTTAAACATGAAGATTTTGCATGATTACAAGGTAAGATTCGCCAATGAAAACTAAATGTAATATATGCATTGGAGATGTAACCATTTGGTAGCACCACTTAAGGAGATGATTCTAGAATGTTTTCACTGCTTCTAGATTGAGTATAAAAGATCAGTATGTGAAGATCAAAAGATATGTGAAGGAGAAATTGCAGAGAGCGGGTGATGATCAATAAAAGTTAAGTGTGAAGGTGATGAGCAGAGAAGCCACCGAGTAACAAAGCAGTTAGAGCAGAATAATGAATGTGATACAAAGTTGAAGCTACCGAGTACAACAGTGTAATTGTGAGTGAAATATAGTGTGAGGTAAATTGCTATTGAGCATATTGAGTTTGATAAGCATATGTTGATGCAAGCATTACAGATAATTTTGTCTGATTATAGTGTAATCGTAATTGTAAAAGCTCTTAACCGAGTAGGACCTAACAGTCTTAAATTGTAAATCCTTTAATTAACAGGGCACACCTCTTAGACTAAAGTTGTAAAATCCTTTAGCAAGGTAGACTAAATAAGTCTTTATACTCTTAATAGGGTAAATACTATTAACAGGGTAAGCTATCAAAAATAGCTAATTTTGTAGCTCTAACCAAGCAAACTTTTTACTATAGCAGTGAAGTGTTGTGGGTGTCATCCCCATCGTAGTTTTTTCCTCTAACCAAGGATTTTTGCGAGACCAAAAATCATGTTGTTATGAATTGTGTTTTATGATATTGATTTATATGTTTTATGTTGTTATATACAAAGTTATCAATTTGGTGAATGGTTAGAAAGGTAAATAATTTTTTTTGAAGTACTGATTCACCCCTCCCCTCTCAGCACTTAACTCTCCATAAATTAATCCAACATCCATTTTAATTATTGACTTGAATATAATCAAATATCTGAAAAGAACATTCACCTAAAAGTTAGTCCTAGTCTTAACTGCATCAACATTTACATTCTTTGTTTGGTGCATTTTCCATCTTGCTACATCGGTCAAAGAGCTTGATTGCTATCAAGGAATTCAAATTAATCTTCCTTTTGTTTACAATAAGTCCCCAAATATGCTTTCCACCAACACTATTTTCTTAAACGCATGTATTGACATAGAGAAATATGCTTAAAAGTCAACATAAGTATATGCTTAATTTGCAAGAAAAAAAAGTGTCACAAGATTAAATTATGGACATGACCCAACCTTAGGCATCAAAAAGTTTAGAAGATCTCTCTCTCACACTCTTGATGAGATTCCAATTTTTAATTTTTGTGACTAACATTAACAAAAACACTTAGCAACCAAAGTAAGTAGATTTCACAATCCATAAGTTATTTGGATGTTGCTTCTAGATTCTACTGTGTAAGCATTTTTTTGCATTGACATTTCAGATCACACTCTATGATCCATCATCAAGATGATAGAGTGCATAAAGGATTACACTCCACGATCCATCATTAGGATGGTACCATCAACATGATAGACACTCAGTGATCCATCATGAGGATGATAGAGAGCATACTCCATGATCCATCATCGAGATGATAAGCACTTTGTGATCCATCATGTTGAGGATAGACACTCCATGATCCATCATTAGGATGATAGAGAGCATATTATGCACTCTACCATCTCAATGATGGATCACAAAGTGTGATCTGAATTTATACTTACACAATCGAATCCAAAAGAAACATCGAGATAACTTAACAACACATTAAACTCTTGTGATATTGCTATTAGCATTAAATTGTGTAGTTTTTGAGCCGAACTCATTGACCCATGTTCCATGAGAAGCGATTCACAAGAACTCATCTATCATGAGTTTCACTGAAAAATTACACAGTTGAATCCTGATAGCAATATCACAATTTGACTTGATATGAAAAATATATCCTATTTATGATTAAACTCTATTATATTTTAACTATTTTATTTTCTCAACTCACCTAATTTTTAGAATCTTTATTATTAATCTAAATCTACCAATTCTAAATTCAATTCAATAATAATAAATTAAATAAACCTTAAAAAAACCAAAAAATAAAATAAAGCACTAGAAAAATGAAATAGGAAAGAAAAAAAATTACCAAGAAGATATTAAAAGTGATAATAACATCAAAGAAAGTTGTTATAAAGCTACCTAAACTCATGTTAGAAAATAACAGCGCAGTTCCCGGTAATCCTACTAAATGCTCGAATTGAATTTGAACCCAGCAACCCGCTTTGGGACACATGAATTCATTTGGTTGGGAGGGTTATTTGACCTTTGAATTCTTTCATCCCCTTAAGCCGGTGGTCATCTGATAAAACCATCAGGCTTCTAACACATTGTACCCTCGGTTGAACACATGTGCCGGACGGACAACATATACACATTATATATACACAAACCCGCCGAAAGGATTCGCTTGTGTCTGTTTTCTCTCTTTTGATATCTGGGTAGTTGAGGAAAGTAGTGGGTTATTTGGATTTTGGGGCAACATGGGTTTATGGGCAACTTTCATGGAAGCCATTCCTGCATACACAGGACTAACCCCTGTAACATTTTTCACTCTGATGGCCGTGTTGGTGGCAGTTTATCACCTTGTAAGTGGCATGTTTGCAGCGCCTGAGGCCCCTAGAAGCAGGGATTTTGTGCCGATGGAACCTATGCCTCAGCCGGTTCAGCTTGGCGAGGTCACAGAGGAAGAATTGAAAGCCTATGATGGAACAGATCCCAAGAAGCCCTTGCTTATGTCAATCAAGGGCCAGATCTATGATGTGTCTCAGTCCAGGTATGTGCTCTTCTCTAATCTAGTTTTTTTTTGTGTAATTATGCATATTACCTCTCTAATTTTGGGCGTCTTTTTGTTGCTTCCCCTAATTCAGAGTGTTTACTGTTTTCACTATTTGCTCGGATTGTTTCTTATTTGGTTTTAGGGTGTTGCGATGCCGATTCTTCGTAGTTTTCTGGTCTTTGCCTTCATAGGATGCGATTGTTTCAATGCATGTCTTATCAATTTTCATCTGGGTTTTGTGTTTCTTTCTTGGTTTAAGTTTATTTTTCATCTTCATGCTTTTTTTGTACGATTACTGTGTTTTGTAGTGTTTGCAATTGAACACCTCTCCGAGATTGGTATGTTTTTAATTACAGAACATACAATTTTTTCAAAATTCCGTAGAATCGTCTCGTTTCAATTCTGATATAATCATAATTAACTGTGTAGGAATCTTAGGGTTTATGGTTGCGGGGCTTCTCGTAACTTGAGATTTCCCAACATTAGATGCATGTGTTGTGCAAGTGTGCTCTCTGTCTTGGTTGCCTGCTATTTCAAGAAACATACTATTACCCATAGCGGTGTATGATCGCTTAAAAATAAGGGTTTACTGTATAGATTTATGTCAAACATAATGACCAGTGGAATTGAAAATTACCGCAAGAGTCCTGGTTTTTAAACGGGTTTTGCTAGTCAAACGAGACGGGTTTCCCTTCCATTGGGTGCATGTATTATACCCTATCCTATCCTATCCGCCTTGTGCTTCAGGAAGCAAGGTCATGACATAGATTACGGTCAGTCATAAGAGTAGCTTTGATGGAGTTCATTCTATTATCCAGCGAGAGTAGGTCGAGGGCCTCGTGTATGAAGCCCACCGTATGGATTTTTGTGTTTTCGTATCTGTTTGCTGTGATAGTGTTTTCTTTATCCATCTGATGTTTTTGCTTGTAGGGATATATTCCCTTCTGTATGCCATTTCTTCATAAAAGTTTGGTTTTGTTTTATGACAAATGAATGTGAATTTGCTTCATAGTTTTGTGGTCTTTGCCTTGATAGGATGCGATTGTTTCAATGCATGACTTATCAATTTTCATCTGGGTTTTGTGTTTCTTTCTTGGTTTAAGTTTATTTTTCATCTTCATGCTATTTGCAATGAGCACCTCTCCGAGGTTGGTATGTTTTTAATTACAGAACATACAATTTTTTCAAAATTCCGTAGAATCGTCTCGTTTCAATTCTGATATAATCAGAAGTAACTGTGTAGGAATCTTAGGGTTTATGGTTGCGGGGCTTCTCGTAACTTGAGATTTCCTAACATTAGATGCATGTGTTGTGCAAGTTTACTCTCTGTCTTGGTTGCGTGCTATTTCAAGAAACATACTACTACCCATAGCGGTGTATGATCGCTTAAAAATAAGGGTTTACTGTATAGATTTATGTCAAACGTAATGACTATTGGAATTGAAAATTATAGCAAGAATCTTGGTTTTTAAACGGGTTTTGCTAGTCAAATGAGACGGGTTTCCCTTCCATTTGGTGCATGTATTGTGGAAGTATACCCTATCCTATCTGCTTTGTGCTCCAGGAGTAGGTTTGATGGAGAGTAGGTTGAGGGCCTTGTGTATAAGGCCCACCGTATGGATTTTTGTGTTTTCGTATCTGTTTGCTGTGATAGTATTTTCTTTATCCATCTGATGTTTTTGCTTGTAGGGATATATTCCTTTCTGTATTCCATTTCTTTATAAAAGTTTTGTTTTGTTTTATGACAAATGAATGTGAATTTGCTTCATTTAATTTATATCACTTATGCGTGCAAGTTCAGTTAATCATTCATGGCTCTGTTTTATGACTGAGACTCATCAGGGGTTGCAGTGTAAGGTTGCGGATTAATAGCTTTGTTTCAGTCCTAGTAGTCAATAGGATTCTTAGTTTAAGAATGTTTAGTTATCACCTTCGAGCGGAATGGGTGGTGGATCTGGAAATTGGGGGGCAAGGGTATTGATACATCGGTAGTTGTTTTTGATGGGCATTTGGAGTCTGTAGGTGTCTTAATTGTGCAGATATACCAATGAATTGTTCTGGGAACTGTGTTAGCAGAATATGAGCTTATAATTGGTAATTCTATTGCAGATATGTAAGATGCAGGATTTGGCTGCACCTTTGGAAACAGATTTAGGTTTTGTTTTGATAAATGGCTATATTGCTTTATGGTGAATGGATTAGAGTTAGCCACAATCTATAGCAGGATTATGGCAAGTTGTGGAGTTTATGTAAATTGTTGTAATGCCTTGGTATGGTAGCTTTATGCTTGAGATAGAATTTGGGCTCATGCGGATGCTGTAATGTATTTGCTTAGCTGGAATGGCTTTTATTTGACACCTGGATTCATAATTGCTGCCTAAGATAGGTTAGAAATATTTTATCTTGTATTTTTTGAAATAAATTGTGGAACGAAAACAATCTGTAGGTTTTTGGGTGTGTGATATTCTTGTTTCATATTTATCGGTCCCAATGGGTAGAATAGAATTTATGCATTCAATTTCTTTTACAACAAGAGTTCAACAAGGCATTGTCAGCGCTGGTATTGGAAGACAATGACCTGTCTCTCTACATGGATGTGCACTTAGAGATCGATAAAATTATGGTCTAATGCATGTTTTGTGTTCTAGAATGTTTTATGGTCCAGGTGGTCCATATGCCCTGTTTGCTGGAAAAGATGCTAGCCGAGCCTTGGCAAAGATGTCGTTTGAGGAAAAAGATTTGACTGGGGATCTTGAAGGCCTAGGTCCCTTTGAATTAGATGCTCTTCAGGACTGGGAGTACAAATTTATGGGAAAGTATGTTAAAGTTGGGCAGATCAAGAAACCTGCTGTTAAAGAAGTGGAAGTCAGTGGATCTGATAATGCACCCGAAGCTGAAGCCAAGCAGTGCACTAGGGAGGTGCAAATCAACGAGGAATCATCTGTTTATGTACCCGAGGCACTGAACATCGCTAAGGAAGTTGCTGAAGGGACAACAAATGATGAAGCACAGGTAGCAAATGGTACATTGGATGCTGAAGAAGCTGCAAAACCCAAGGAAAATGGAGTAGAACCAAAAGAGGATATTGATATTACAAAAGATCCAGTTGAAATAAGTGAAGCTTCAGAAGATGCACTATATGAGAAGAAAAACATGGAGATTGTACATGAAGCTAATCATACAGTTCCAGTTGCTTAGGAGTAGATAAGCTATACGAAACTCATTATAAAGCATCTGATGTGAATTGTTTTGAATATTTTGAAGTTCTGTGCATATTGTTAGTTTCCCTAGAGGGCAACAAACAAAGTATCATGTTAATTTTGTTTTAATGTGTTCGATTTTGTATTGTTCATAAAGGAATGTACTTCTTTACATATGGGAGTTTTCCTTGATTCAACTTTTTAATGAGAATATACAGTACGAAATGATATGTTTCTGTTGTTTCAGAAATGTCCCGTTAATAAAAAAATAAAAGTTAGAGTTGAATTTGATGTGGTGTAAGCTTGTACTTTGACATCTAATATGATTAATAAGTAGGAGATATTTTCCAGAGCAAGTCAAATTTTGATATTGCTATCAGGATTCAACTGTGTAGTTTTTTGAGTCAAATTCATTGACCCATGTTTCATGAGTAGTTTATCTTTATCTTCTTGGGTTGGATTTGGTTGAAGAGAAAGAAGTTAAGCTTCAAGGTTGATTTTGTAATTCTTCTGTAACTGGTCCAGTTACATAAATTTTGAGACTAGGTAGATGATGTAGCCTTTTGCATGTGGATTGTTTTGTAGCTCTGCAGTAGAGTATTTTAATAAACAGGCTGTTACATGGATAGAGTTATGATGTGGAGGATCTATGATTGTGCTTATTTAGAAATACAGGAGGGAGAAATGTCATTTTCACAAATTCAGATTCCCTGGAAGTGTTCAATTAGAGTAACAGAGGGGAGTGGATAGTTGTAGCGGTGTCTTGTAATAGTAGCAAAGGAAAAGCTTGAAGTAATCAGTTGGATTATTTTTGTGTAAGTTTGCAAAAGACATCTGCTGGATGTATTTGAATACAGAGTTGTTTGTTTGATAATTCATTGTTCTCCACAAATGTAGGTACAATTTAACAGTTGACCTTGATGGTCAGTTTAAACTATTCAGAGATTGGTGATGGAAAATTTTCCATGTGGTCGTTTAATTTAATAAAGCAGATAAATTTTATACCTACTATTGGCACGCGATATGAATTTGGGGCTTGTTTTGTGGGGGCCTGAAGATGCATGCTTGAAATGCTGCATATTTTGGAAATGCGCATTTTATTTATTGTTAACTTAGAAGTTTGTTGGAAGCCATCACCTAACACGCTATACTAATGATAGAGAAATTATGGCAGAGGCATAGTATTACTGTGTCATCATATTTGGTTTTGGCAGGAAATAGGGATGAAAAAGATGACGTGTCTAAATATACATTAGGAACCCTTACAGATATTTGAAGGACAAAGAAAGCAAGTTACAAACCCTTTCTGAAGGAGTGCTCGTCTCCATTAAAGTTTTTTTTCATGTAAAAACTTGTCAAGAATAACAGAGACGCTGTGGAGAACTAGTTAAAAATACCACAGAAAACTTGGAAGGACACTGTCAGGCATGTGTATATGGTGTATGAATAAAAAAAGAAGGTTAACAGAAGATTTCTCAGTCCGGTTAGCTTATTAGTCAAACTGATGAGTATGTATTTTTGCAAATAGAGAGATGCCAAATTCAGCAACCAATTTATCAATCATTTTTTCATTCCAAATGTGTGGGTGGATGGATATTTTTTAATGAGAGATTAAATGAGATTTGTGCTGTTGCTTGCAATGAATTGAATGTTGGATTGGCTTTTCTTCTTTTGACCTTTGCTGTAAGTATTTCAGAACAATTTAAAAAAAATCTTAAGAATGAATTAAGCTATGACAATTAATATTTTTTTTTGAGAATTACTATGTAATTTCTCACATTGTGTTTGTTTGTTTTTAAATATTGAATCAATACGGAAAAAATGGGGGAAACAATAAACAATTACATTAGTCTAGCTGAGCAAACAATTACATTAGTCCAGCTAAGCAAAACAAAAGGTCAAACTAGGTTTTGAAGAATAATCAATTACATTAGTCTAGGCTGGCAAACAATTACAAACATTAAAGGTGTTTGGAACATATCTTTTTCACCATAACTTTGTTTTAGTGATAATTGATTCACACAATTTTTTGGAACTCCTATTGTTTGAGAGCATAAAGAAACAATTTGGAAAATGATGTTGAGAGTAAAACATTTTTGCTTCTTGATTAGAAAAAGAAATCAGCTATACAGTTATTTTTTCATATATTAAATTAAATAGTTCGTCTTGTAGAATGAGCAATTATATTATTGTGCAGTTCCAAGCCTATAATGACTTCTTCCCAACATAAACAATGATAAAAAAATAGCTGTCCACTTTCATATGGTTCACAAAGCTTGAAAGATGCGTTTCAAACTTTTAATTAATTGACGAAATGGACATTAATTGGGTGGAGCATAACACCAATGGGTAACTTGAAACTTGAAATGTTGGATTTTCCAAGCCAAAAATTGAGTGGTAGCTTTAGATTTAGACTGCCAATTTTGAGCATTCAATTTATTCCGTAGCTTTTCTTGTAACTCGCAATTCCATTTCTGATTTAATCTGAAATTAAATGGCAACGAGATAAATAAATAAAATTAAGAAGAAAACAAGAAATTGGAACTTGGACAACCACATTTATGAATCTACCTTCTAAATAATAAAGAATGCTAATTGTCTTATGTTCTCTTGGATGCTACTATACATTTCCAAATTGTTGTAAATTGTTGTAAATATAATTGTTATTTGTATTTCCTTTCCTTGCTTCTATTCAATTGTTGTTGAATGATTGATTGATTGAATGAATTCCTTTGATTTGATGATTTAAGGTATTGGTGAGTTGTGATCAAGTAATCGTGCTTAGATGATTGTGACGATATATTGTTAGCTAGTTTGATAGATTGGGGGATGATGATTGAATGAATGTTGATTTCGTCTATAAGTATGCTTCTTGTTTCGATTGTGTAAACAATTTTTAGCATCAATGTGTTTGATAGATTGGTGGATGATGATTGAACGAATGTTGATTTCGTCTATAAGTATGCTTCTTGTTTCGATTGTGTAAACAATTTTTAGCATCAATGTTTCAAATCACACTTAATGATCCATCATCAGGATGCAAGAGAAGAAAAAAATTGCAAGCCAAATTTTGAGTATGCCTCTGGTTTTGATCCATCATCAGGTTGTTGATTCGATAGAGTAATGCTTGATTGTTGAATTGTGTGTTTTCTTGGTCCCATGATACAATGATGATTGATGTGGATTTGATGATTGTTTGTTTGATCTTGTTGTTTGATTGTATGTTTGTTTGACAGATTAATGATTGATGGATGATGATTGATAAGTCATTCAATGCTTGGAATGAAATCTCCTTTATACTTTATTGGTGAATTGTTGCCACCTTTTATAAGAATTGAGTCACCACTTTTTGTTGTTGTCTTTTACAATAATATATTAGTCCCCAAATTGCTCTCCCTTGGATGTCCTCCATAAATGAAACCTTTTCCCCTTTATATATTCCGATGTGGGGGAGAGTCATAACTCTTCATCATGACTTCCCTTTGCAATGGTTATACCTTATCACCATTACCGCCCTTTGGAAGAGCCACAACCCTTCATCATTTCTAACCTTTGAAAGAGTCACAACTCTTTGAATGAGTCACAACCCTTCATAATTACCACCCTTTAGAAGAGTCCCAACCCTTCATAATTGTCTCTTTCAATGAGTCAAAATCCTTCATAATTACCACCCTTTGGAAGAGTCACAACCCTTCATTGTTTCCACCCTTTGAAAGAGTCACAACCTTCCATAATTACCATGATTTAGAAGAGTCACAACCCTTCATGACCTTTTCCTTTTGAGGGAGTATATTCCTTACTTTCTTCTAATTCTTTTTTCTCTATTCGATTAATTCTTTCTTGATTCCACCTTCCCTTTTCTCTTCCTTCTTCTCTCCCCCTTTCAAATGAAGTTCTCTTCTCCCTTTATATATCTCATGTTTGAGGGGGTCACAACTTTCCATTTCATGTCTTTTGACCCTTCATTAACAACTAAATTTTAATTATTTTATTCTTATATACTTTATTTTGTTATATTTTAATATTTATTATTATTATTATTATTATCAAATCCTATTTCAAAAAAGGGGCATTATAGTCCACCCTTTTCGAAATTGCTTGTCCTTAAGCAATGCCAATCTTATCCAAGTATTTAAATGTGAGGGTCCTCAAACTAACCCTTAGAGATTTTCATCCTTAGATCCTTCATGGGATATAATTAGCTTCTAATGTACAACTTTGATGTTAACTTGAAAATTTGAACTAAGATATCCATTTGTCTTTACTCCTAGGTAGGGTGTCCCAATAATTTTTAACAATGTGAATAAGAGTTTTTACCAAGACAAGGATTAGAAGCATGTCACAATAAGTTCATATCTTACAATTGTCATATTTTTGGACTAATTTAATAGATCCTTTCTCGTTGACTAGAATGCATCCATTGATTTATCTTTATGCTACAGGTTGGTAGGATCAATGCTTTGATAATAATTGTGATGTCCCCTTCTAATTTGCCCTTGAATTTGTCCTAAAAAAATTACAATGTCAACAAATTAGGGTTAGGGTTACATCTTAACAAGTAAAATATCTCTTCATATAGTGTAATCCAAGATTTGCTTGCAATCTTGTAGAGTTGACTTCATAAAAAATTGATCATGGATGCCATCATGAATGCTTGAGATCTGAAACTTTACTTCTTGTCTTCAATGCCTTGATAATGCTTGATCACTTCCTCAATTGTATTGCATTAGAGATATGTGTGTAATTGCACGAGATGAGGTTAGATGACTAATGTTTTAAATGAGGGGTTAGCCTAGCTTTTATATCTCTCTTCACGAAACATGTTTGAATTTTTAAAGCTTGTTGATACGAAAGAGGATTTCCTGCTCCCACAATTAGATCTTTAGAGGATTTAATTTGGGCCCTCTTTGGGGGGTCAAGGGTGCACCAGACGACAATCTCCTAGGTCAAGGGCATCCCAAGCACCATTGACCTAGGTCAAGGACCCACCAGATCAGATGGAGTCAAGGTTTGATGACCATAAGGTGGTAGAGATGCCAATTTTGAGTTGGTGCAAACATACTCAAAACGATTCGGCATGGAAGGCCAAAAATGCTAAAATGAGGCCTAGGTGAGTATGAAATTGTATAGGAATACAATTTGTGATGCTACAAATAGTAATAGTTTTCATAAATTATTTGTGCATGTTGTGAGGAGTTTTGTAGCTTTCACAATGCAAAGATGTTGGTATGTGCTTAGTCACTCACCAATAGCATTTTATCAATGAATTCACACATTATGATTAGTTGTTGATTTGTTGCTGAAATGTGGGAAAACATGGACTCTAGTCTAGGAATGCAAACTAGGAACCATCTCAAAATACTTTCATTGGGGAACAATTAATAAGCCCTAGTCCAGTCCATTAGAATAGTTGAACAATATTGGTTGGTTGTTCCCTTTTGAATGATATAATTAATTGGATATCATGAAGACAATAAATGATGCAAGAACTAGGTAGAATCCTACGAAATTGACCAAAATCAACACAAACAACAAGATATAGAACAAATAATACAAATTATGAGACTAAATTGGAAATGGGATATTGAAAGGAATTCGCACTTACAATTGGGCTTGAAAGTGTTGGTTTGTTTCAGTTGGTGCCACTAACTTGAAGGTGTCCGAGTCAAATTATACAAGTAGATTCTAGGTCAAGGTGTATTTTAGATCTGTTGTGGTCCCACAACCACGCCCCCCCCTTTGTGGCCCTTATGGCTTAAAAGGGGGCCCCCCTTTTGCTTTCTGCTTGTTTTTAGTGGTCTTTGAGAGTTAGTTTTTTTTCCTTCCTTTTAGCTAGTTTTCGGCCTTTTCGGCCTTTCGACCTTGTGTGTCTTTCGGACTTTCGGAGGTCCAAAAGTGCGAAGAATAGGGGGAGTGGATCAAAAGGCCTTGTTGGCCCTTTCAGACCTTTTGGGCCTTTCGGACATAGTCATTGTCCGAAAGATAAGTTCATGTGGGAGTCGGACCTTTCGCCGAGTCAAACCTTTTGGCGTTGTCAGGCTTTCGGAGTCCTGAAACACCGAAACATCTGAAAGGCCGATGTGCGGGGTCATTGACGTCAGCAACCCCGTGAGCCTATAAAAGGAGGTGAGGGTTTTTAAACCCTCACTTTGCCTTCTCGCTCCTCCGACCTTTTTGCGCCTGTTGCTCTCCGTTTTCTTCGTCCGAGTGCTTTTCTGCGTGGTTTTCTCTTGTCTTCTCGTTGGTCATCGCTGTCTTCATTGTCTCCGTGGTAGGCATCTTGTCCCCCTCTTGTTTTGTTTTAGTTTGTTTTCCTTTCTCTGTTTTAGCTTTTTGGGTGTTGTCTTAGGTTTAGGGTTTTGTTTCCGGCCCTTTTCAGCCTGGTCGTCAGTTTGTTGGTCTGTCTAGTCGGCCTCGTTCGACCTTTGGGATCGGCAAGGCAGTTCCCTTGCGTCCCTCCGCGAGTTTGTGGTCGAATCTCGCCGTCGGACCCATTTTTGGGTTCCGGCCCTAAACCCTAGTTTCGGACCTTCGGGGTCTGAAAAATTGCAGAGTACACCAGGATGAAAAAGCTAAGTCCTCGATGTGTCGACCTTTCAGACCTTTCGCACACTAAACAATCCTACATCCCCGAAACCACCGAAGGGGGCACCTTTTCCTCACTCTCGCCAAGTCCTCGAGCTGTCGGCGTTTCGGAGGTTTCGCACCCCGAAACATCTTGCAACCCCGAAAACGCCGAAGGCTACGCTCTTTTCACTTCATGCTTGTGGCTGTTTCGGCCTTATCGGCCCTTTCAGACCTTTCGGCGTTCGAAATGTCCATCTTGTTCGAAAGAACGAAAAGGCCGAGATCTCTGCTTTTTGTTTTGAAACATGTTTTCAGTAAGCGGTGATACTTTCCAGTTTCTTTTCTCACGCGGTGTTACTGATTCCAAACTTGTACTCTTTGCAGATATGGCTGAGAAGGTACTCGCATCACCAGCGATGAAATACCAATTTAAAGGATACCACCCGCCTTCTAAAGTGACAGACTTGCACGCCAGAATAACCGATACTGACATCGGGAATGTAAGCTAGAATGAATATCTGAACAACTGTGCTCAACCGGTGGGCCGTTCAGAGGATTGCACGTCATTGGTCCACTGTTCCTTGGTGAACGCAGCGGCACATCCGGTCTCTATCCAGTCAGCGGAGCTCATAAATACACTTGCTAGTCACTATGTGCCAGATGAGCGCATGGTCAGAAATAGCATGGGAGAAGTGGTCCTAGACTTGAGGCCTGCCAACATCGAGGATGTTTTCCACCTACCAAAGGGAGTAGACAAGTTCTTCAACTTCAATATAAACAAGGGGATGGAATTTTACAACAAAGATACCTAGAGGGCACACAACATTGTCAACAATGAATACTTGATGCAGCCATTGCCCAAGAACAGGCTGGATATAATTGACATGAGGAGAGGTTATATGAAAGAAGATATCCAGGCCGCTATCACAATGATAAGTAGGGTGTATGGCCTACCCAAGTCCCATCAGCTGGAACCCTAGATGATCTTCCTCATCCAAAAGATTAAAGAAAGACAAGCAAGGTTCGATTGGGCCTCTATTCTGAGCGATCAGTTGGATGAGTAGCTAATTCGGGTAAAGACAGATCCACACTTTTACATGACATCTTATGTTGTGTACTTACTAGCCGCTAGGGTAGTGTATCCGGGGTTGACTAAGGTTGGTAACATTGGGGAACAAAACACTTGGCCATTCACATTATATCCTCAACTGGTGCGAAAGGACTTCCTCGCACACAATAGCCCAGAATTTAGGATAGTTAATGATGCCTTCATTTTTGCAATCATCCACTCCATCGAGGGTGATTTTGCTAAAAGGCTATCAATAGAAGTAGCGGCCAAAGTACAGGCCATTGGGGCATTTTACATTCAATTCAGAACTTTCACATACATTCGAGTGGCAGGAAGCACTTTAGCGCCCAAGAAGCTCCCAAGATACCCTCCTGATAGGGTAGTTCTACTAGAGATAGCTAGGCAATTGTCTGATGCTCACGAACATATCAAGCATAAGAAGAAACACTGCTGGAGCTTCCCTATTTCAGTTGGTCCTCATTGTGTTCCGAACATGAAAGTTTGCAAGTCTTTGGTCGGAGAATGGGATGAATTCCCACTGGCAACCTACAGTCTGGTAAGGCCACATTTTGATCCCATTGGTACTTACAACCACATAATGGGAAGACACTACATCCATGAGCCACATGTTGAAGATCATTGGGCCAACTGTGTGGATGATTATGAGGTGAGAATCCGTGACTATTGCCGGATGAGCATAGAGTTGGCGCAAGGTGCCCTTTCCCTGAAGATTCCATAGAAGGCATTAGATGCAGACTCTGATAAAATCATGGATTCTATATATAATGCGGATAAGGTGTATAATAGGGCCATCTTAAATGCATAAATAGATCAGGATGAGAACGATAGTATGGACTTCAGGGCCTGACATGTGGTCAAGCTGACAAGATCATGGGTTGCTCGTCCTTTTCCAATGCAAGCACTTCCTATAAAGCAACTCCCCGAGAAGACATCTCGAGGAAAGAAGGGGGAAAAAATACTGGAACCTCAGTTTAAAGGGGCTACCCCTCTAAAGCCTAAGACTGTATATCGACACAAGCATCCCACCACATACAGTCCGGTCACGCACTCCAAAAAGGTGAAAACTAGGATGACTGGGAGCATTGCTCCACCGGAGGCGCCTTCATCAAGTGACCTTGGTTCTCCCAGCTCAGAAAAGAGAACAAAGTTCAAAATAGTTGGACCTAAGCCGGCCGGAGTAATTAAAGGCCACGTTTACAAAAGGAAAGCAGGCTCAACCCTTACTCAGATGGATACTCTGGAAGAAGGTGATGAGGATTTGTTGGATGAAACCCCCCTCATTAGGAGAACACGGTCAGGAGGATTCCTAAAGAAAAGGAGAATAATGGAAGATGATCCTAAGGATGATGGAGGGGCTACTCAAGTAGAGCCAATAAATTTGGATGCCCTAGGTGACGATGAATTCAACATCTCCGATTTTGCAGGCTTGCATGGGTTCAAAGAAGTTGAACAATAGGCTCCTATGCAGTTCACTAGCCTTTTTAGTGGCATGGGAGAAGAGTTACCACAGGCACCTCAAGGACAAAGTGAGGTTGAAATGGCCAAAGACCAGGAGGGAATTGCAGGACCTGAGAAGGAATCATCTGTTAAGATCACCTCGAAGGAGGAAACAAGTACACAAGTACCTTTGGATGCATCTGTTCCACCTTCGCCCCCATCTCACCCTTCCACACTTCCCACCATTCCACTTCAAGAGCCTCCCACTGTCTTGCTTCCCACTCCTGTGCTAGATACTCCGCCGCCTCAGCAACCCTTTTCTTCCCATGTTCCTTTCCCAACTCCAACTCCACCAACCCAATTTACCAATCCCCTCGCATCTTCTACATCTCCCCCACTCAACATTCCTCCTCAAGTTCATATGGAGTCAATACCCTAGAGCTCACAGGAACCAGAGAAAGAAGTTGAAGTCATCAGCAGAGAAGGGGGAGAAGAAATTCATATTGGATATGAGGAAGAGGGTGATAAGGGAGAATCATAGACAGAAGAGGAGCTACATACAGAAGAAGATAAGCCTCAAACGGATACTGAGGAGAAAACAACTGATGAGCAATAGACAACTGTTGAGGGAGAGCCAAAACAAGGTATTGGAAATGAGTAGGAGACAGAAGAAGAAGAAGTTACAACGGAGATAAGGATTGAACACGTGGGCACTTCTACTGCATTGGCTGCTCCTTATGAGCCATTGAGTGTGTCCTCAAAGCCCACTTGGTTTACCAAAGAAGTGCAACCAAGGGTGAGGGTATATACTGATGAGGAGGTTGATATGACTGAGCTAGGACACGCCTTCCACCAAATGGCACCAGTTCCCCAGGAAAAGAGAATGTCCTATGTAATGCAAGATCAGGCAGGAAGGTGGAAGGCATAGGTGGCTGTCCCCACGATGGATATCAGCGTGAAGGAGATCACTTCGGAAGACTATGTGTTAGAGGAGGTGGACTTGGGAGAACCAACTAGAGAAGGTAGCAAAACCTTGGCTACCTTGGGTCTGAAGCATGCTTTGGGTTTTATGAGTAAAGATGAGGAAAGAATAAAAGCATTGGAAGAACAGAATGAAGCAATGAAGAAATTCATTTTGAAGACGACGGGTCCAATTGACCCAAATAAACCCGAAGCCTCATTACAGGCAATTTTGGAGAAGAAGGGGGATATAGACACTGACATTACACATTCTTTTGTACATGCTTGTGCGGATTGGAAGCTAGATTTTGAGCAATTCACTAGCTTATCTTTTAGGCAGATTTTAAGGCCCTTTCGAGGCATTTTGGCAGGAATAGTTTCTTTGGTAGAGATCATGAGTGAGGAGAATGGGGTAGAAGAAACTATCCTAAATTGGCAAAAGGTATTAGATGAGCTGACAATGATAAGGAAGCAGCGCTTCCAGGTGCTAATGAAGATTTATGAAGGGGCAAACTTAGATAACTTCGAAGAATGGATCCAAGAGATAACAACAACATTGGCCATACTTGAGAAGGTGCTCAGAAGGTTGGATAAGAAAAGGGATGAGGGCATGCTATTTGCAAATGAGTTACAAGAGTTCTTTGAGGGGTTAGATTTGGATTTGTTCGAAGATGATGATGATAAGACTATGCACTCGATGAATGATATTGTCAATCAGTACTTGAATATATTCCGATGGGTAAAGACAAAGGAGGATCTTCAGCAAATGTTTTATCAAAGGGAGGAGATTCAGAAAATGCTGCTTCGTGAAGAAGAAATAAAAGCCTTTGCCAGGGGATTGAAAGATTATAGAGATAGACAGAAGGAAATTCTCCAAGGCAGTAAGATGCCGGACTTCAATGAGGTGTTAGAGGTGGTAGATAGATTCAAGAAGGCACATCCAGAAGTACCTTCTAGCTAGTGGACCTCCAGCTCAAGATCTGTCAATTCCCATGTACAGAAAGTGTAGTTTTGATACTTAGTCATTTTTTCAATATAAGATTTTCGACCCTTTTGGCCATGGGGAGTTTTCAGCCTCCGACAACTCCAACAACTCCGACAACTCCGCAGTAGTAGAGATAAGGTTAGCACTTAGCCAATTTTGGGTGTGACATTTTCGGACCAAGTGTCGGGTTTTGGGCATTTTTTGGGCACATCCGAGAGTTGACTCCAGTTCTCTCAGAGATCACTTCTCAGTCATCTGGGCTTCTTTCTTGGGATCATTTGGGCATGATTGCGGGATCTCTTTCAGTCAAGACTACGTAGAGCAACTAAAGCCAATGATCCAGGGGGCAAACATGAAGATCACCACACGCATGAACCAGTTCTAGCCCATTTTTGAGATATCTAATGCTTGTTTTTATGCAAATTCTTGTAATGCACGAGGTTTAAATCCATGCTAGGATAGTTTAACTTAGCTTTAGCAGTAGTTTCTTTAATGCAATCTCTAGTTTAGATTTCCTTTCAAGTTTTAGTTGCGGCAAAACCCTAGCTGCGAAAATAAGAGCAAAGCTCTATAAATTGTAATAAAACAATGTAATGAGGGTCGACTGAATGATTAATACAAGTTATACAATTGGTGCTTCATCCACAGTGTGATTTTTTCTGCTGTCTATGCGAAATTTATGAATTTGTGATTTTCTCATTCTTTATTTCAAAGAGCTGATTGTTTGTTTGATAATTTCAAGTCTGCGATCTCTTAATTTGGTGTTTGCTGGTATCATATTGCTCTGTTGTGATGAATCTCTGAGAAGATATTTCTTTGGTGCCTAAAGATTAACTTGTCTCACGTGTGTGCGCATCTGGAGTGGCTTCATGATCTGATGAGTTTTGACTTACCATACATTTGCATTGCTTAAATTCCATTGATGATTGCATCCATTCAGCTGAAGATTGTGACATGATCTGATCTCTGTTGTGTGGGTTCCTCATCTTCTCGGTCATTTAATTCGCATGGTGGTGTGATTACTAGCATATGTCCATTAGGTTTCATTCAAGTATTTCCTTTCAAGCTTCTTGTTACCTTACTCTTTCTAACCTTCCTTGCAAAGTCGCTTTCAATAGGATAATTTAAATTTATATTGTTTTCGTTTCTTAAATCTGAAAATTGAATAAAAAAAGAGAGATATTGTGGAATCCTAAAGTTTGTTTTGCAGTTTCCCTTAAGAGAAGAACCAGCAAAGGCCTCCTTGATAACAAATTCACATTTGTCTTCCGTTGAGTTACCCGAGCGGTTGAGACCTAGCCATCTGGAACCTTGAGATTGACTCCATCAATCTTCCAAGAGAGGGGTTTGTTCTTACAGATTCCTAGCTGTTCTCTTCGTGGAAAAACGACCCTCAACAAGATCATCCTCTCAAAATTTCAACAAAAAAAATGCAGGTCACTAGACTACTATTTTTTGTCTGTACAAAATCTGGAACCATCTCAGTTTGCACTCTCCAAATCTTCAACTCCTTTTTATTGGATATGGAACCTACACATTGAAAAGAGACAAAAAGTGTATGGATTGTATAGGGGTTTTCCTAAGTCAAACCTTAGGTAGGTGCTCACCTCCACTTCAACAATAAGTGATTAGAAAAGAGAGATTACCCTTGGAAGGGAAAATAATAAATGTGAGGTGACATGCTTGAATGGAAATATTGAATTGAAATGATTATAGCTTTGGATTGGTGATGAAATGCCCTTTAGATAAGTCTTCAAAGTGTTGATGCAATAACATAATAAATAATAGAAAAACCTATCATGAAAATATACTTGAAGATAACTACTTGTTATATCTTGATACTCTTACTACTCAAATTCAGTCTTAATGAAGGAATACTCGATCATGAATTGGAATGGTAGCTTATGAAGAGATGATCAAATGAATAAGGATGCTACCCTTGGACCCCACAAGGAGCGTTAGCCCTTGACCCTGTCTTGGGGGCGCTGCCCTAAAACCCCCATTGAATAATTTGGGAGGAAATTACACCAATAAAAGTGAAGAAAATTTAACCTTCGAGTCTGATAATTGATTAGGCTCCATATAACAACAATAGTGAAATGATGGTTTCTAGGTATGTGTGCATGTGGTCACAATTTTCTTCAATAATGAAAGATTCGCCAAGATTTTATTGAATTTTCATACAATTGAAAAAAATTCACCAGTACAAGTTAATCTCTCTTCCTTTCAAATTAAAAAATTTCGGCAACAATATTAAGTTTTTCTCCCCAAAATAATGTAGGATTCACCAGGATTTTACACCTTTTCTCGGGAGGGGGTTTCTTAAAGTTATCCATGGTTTTCTCTCTTCATACTATGGTTTCTTCCATAAGGTTCATGATATATGATTTTGGAGGATGGTGACATATTGTGGGAGAGTATGCAACTATACTAGTTGTATGCATGGAACATTGTGATTGTTCTTGGTACTCCATGTTTTGATTTACTTATCACACCTTAATATGAGATTTTATTGGTAGACTTAATATGTTTTGAGTTTCATTATAGATATGGTATTACCCATACAATGGGAGTTCCTAGATATCTATGTTCTTCATTGATGGATTTTGATACATGAACCTTGATTGTAATTTATGGGTTGATATGTTGGCATGAGTTTATTGATGTTGGTTATACCTAGGACGTGTGATGGTTAGATGTCTTGATACATGTAGTAGATGTCATGTGTTGGTACATAGGAACACTAAGAGGGGGGGAGGAGGGGGAGAGGGGGTGAATCAATGTTCTACAAGTTTTAGCCTTATTAATTTGATTCTTGAACCATAAACCACATGTAATGAAAAGAAAAATGCATAAGCAAATAAAAAACATCCACAAAATCATAACATAAGGATTTTTGTATAGAAATCTTGTTAGGGGAATGTTGGTGTAATTAAATATTCCTAATTACACTTTACTTAAGTTTACTTAGAATAATGCATTTACACATTAGTTGTCATGTAGACACATAGGAGTTTGTGTCTCATTTTAGCAGATGGTGTAGGAGAAATCCACTTGAGGTGGAGTTAGTTGTTATCTTCTTCCACTTTATGTGTGAGATCCACCTTTAGTGCTCTTATCACATTATCATCCTCTCATTGTTGCACATGTTTGCACATACTTTATTATATAATGGAGGATGATCCACCTATGGTGGACACGTGATTACACCTTGTGTAGTTGATAAGTTATATCTTGTATCACTCCTAGTTATCATGCATTGCCTATATATTTAGGCACATCTACTTTGTATTTATCAATTGTATCTATTATTATTTTGATCAATATTGAATCAATCAATTGATCATATCATTTTTCTCATCTCTCTTGTGCTATCTATTGAGCTTTTAGATCTTGACATTTTCATTCATTGCCTTAGGCAAATTCTTACATGGTATTAGATCCATAGAAGGTTTCATTGCATAGTCATTAGAGAGACATTTTTGGTTCAACTTTTAGAGGACCACAACTCAAATCCAGGATCAAAACTCTACGGGAGCATTTTGAGAAAGATCGGACCTCACCATTGCATTCAGGTGACCATTCCAGTGAATTTTGAGTATAAATTCGCCCACCTTGGGAAAAAGTCAAATCTGTTGTGCAAATTAGATCCCTAAGGCCCAATCTACATCTTGGTGGTACAAAGTTCAGATTTATTTTAAAATAAAAATAAATTATGTTTTTTTTTAATTTACATATTTAATTTCAATTATGTGGAGCATATTGTTGTCTATAAAATTTTTGGGCTCCTAGCCCTTGTTCTCCTAGAGTTTGCGTAGAGGCCATACATTGTTGTCATCCTCAAAGGACTACCTACAATTGCATTGGACAACCTTATCACACCATTAGAGAGCGGATCAATCCAACCCGTTGTACGTGAATCTTCCGACATACAACAACCTAGCTCACTATTTATTTTAGTGTAGCATGCTTCTTCTCTCAAACAACGACGATGACATATATGTTATCAATGTGGGAAATTATTTCAAGAGACCCTAGCTCGCGGAGCCCTCCTGCGAAGCTCTCTCCTCTACGACCATGTCACACCTTCTGCACTCAGTGAAGTCCCTCACATCTGCCTCAGAGTCACTCCCCACTCCTAGTTGCAACATAACACATTGCACACTCTAATCAACAAATTAACAATTCCAAGCAACTTAGATTTGAGACATCTCGTTGCTTTTCTAGCTCGACGCATCACCTCCTCGCAACTCTTTCATGCTCGGTCCACATCAACACACACACACCTTCTCCTCTGCACGTCGAGCTGCATTTACATCTTCAAAAAAAAAACATTCCACATGAGCTACCTACCACATACAAGTGCATAGCGACTCATCTAAGAAACATCAGGACAACTTGACAACACCTCAGGCCAACTCGTCGATCTGAGACAGATGCTCGGTCCAACCCATCTGGGATGCAGTCAATACAGGAGAAACAACAAACCAGAACCTACCATGTGGCATCTATGCCACATCAGACCCCTCAGACACATCAGATGTCAGGTGTGCCATGTCAGCATATGCATAGTCATCAGGTGACATCATCCTTTTAGCAACTAAAATTAACGATCATCTGCACTTCATTTTATGGGGTTATTGGTTTTTTTTGGCAGCCATCAAACTATCAAATTTATCACTCTATTCTGTTGATGTCATCAATATTCAAAATGTATGACCCCCTCACGGATTGCATTTTCAATTTTTAAGGCAATTTTCAAATGCTCATAACTTGGTCATCTAGGCACCTTTTTTAGTGCAATTATTTTTTATTTTGGCTAAAATTTCTTTAACTATTCAGTGGTGGTGTTATTTTCTAATTTTGCTAGATGGATTTTGTAGAAATTGCATATTTTGATGACTATACCTGTCCAATTCTTGATTTTGCAAATGTAGAGGCTTCATTCGAGATCATACAAACACATTTTCAGGTGCCATTTTTTTTTAAAGTGTGTAATTTTTTGAGAACAGTCCATATTTGCTATCAAATTACAGGGTTATTTGGATGAAATTTTCACTTTTAGTATTTGGTCTATTTTGGCCTATTTTGACACTTGTAATTAATTAGATCCTTGAGTTATCTTGTGTCTTATTTTGTTGAGTCTTTTAAAGTTTCATATTTTTTGTTGTATTAGTTAAAATCAGAAGTCCACTTTGACCAATTCTAGCAAGTGGCAATTGTACATGCACTACATATAAAGTGCCAAAATCATCTTTTTTTTTTAGGGGGGGGCGGGTTCTTTGACTCATTTTATTTTGGTAGGTGCATTGATTTTTTGATCTCATTTTTTCATGTGAGAAGTACATCATGGCCAAAATCATGGAAAGTACAATCCATTCTAGAGTTGTGCATTTTACTAGGGATAATTATGAGTCATGGGAAAAAGGTATCGTCACATATTGTAGATGATTGAAGATTTTACCTCATCTTTATAGACTCATTCCTATGCCAACTTATCAGTGGAAACAAATAGCTTCATGTGAAAAGAATAGAGATATTATGGGATTGATATACTGCAACATCTCTTTCTATTTGGGGAATGTGTTGTGATGCCTTCGGGTCCATCTAGGGAGCCCCCCTTTCAACTGGTGCTAGGCCTCTTTCTGGCTCTCTTGCAGGGTTAGCTACTAGTTCTGCCTCTGCTGGTTCTTGTACTGGATCTATCCCTCTCTCTAGCTCTTGCTCTCAGAGAGATGCTTTATGTCTGAATGCTGCTCCCTTTGGGGGTTTGCTTTTGGTATCTTGGACTCGCTGGATTGGTAGAATGTTGCTGCTCTAGTTAAAGATGGTTGGTCCAAGGTTAAAGGAAAAAAGTCCAAACATTCTCTGCCATCTTTTGAAATGTCCCTTCAGTCCCATTCAGAAGGGAGCCAAAGGAAAATCCTAATTTTGGGCTTTCTTTTGGTTGGGTTTAGCTCGACACTCTATTTGAGTTTTGTCTATTATGGGTAGGGGGTGACTCTTGTTTCATCCTATCTTTGGTTTAGACCTGTTCCATCTTGTGAGCTTTCATTGTCTATCTATTGGTTTTTCATGTAAAGGGTTTCAGGCCCCTTCAAAACTTGTTTTCCATAATCAAAAACATCTCTTTCTATCTCGAAGTCAAATCCAAGCTTGAGGATATTGCGTTCCCATACACATCTTAGATCATTGCTTGGGAACACTTTGGAGATCACTGTGTTCCTCCATTCCCAAAAGATCCAACTACACATTGCCTCATTCCACTTGATGATAGAGATAATATTCCTTATGATAAGCATCCCTTATGACAACTTGAATATATTGCAACACTTGATTATTGTGAAGAGTTAAAGGCTCAATGTAAGGCTACTAAAGCTACTTCTACTTTTCCATTTGAGATCACTCCTATTGTTACTCCTGACTACGCTTGTGATTCAATACAAAAGGATTTTCCTCATCTTCCAATTACAATTCCTTGGGATGACTTTGTTAGTAACGGGAACGCTGAGAGGGGAGGGGGGGGGTGAATCAATGTTCACTGTATTTAACTTTTTACTTTAATTTTTATACTGAACTTAAATGCTTAAGTACTGAAATAAACATTCACATAAACATGAAACATGAAACATGAAATCAACGCATGACACCGATATGGTTACGGGGAAACCCAAATAGGTAAAAACCCCAGTGGGAATTGACACCCACTAATATTCTGCACTAGTGTTTTTTGATCCTTGTTAGAAGGTCTTTAACCCTGTTAGGAGTTGCTTTACAATGCTTTTAGTACAGTAGACCTTGTCAAGGGTCAGACCCTGTTAGGAGTCTTTTACAATAGTCCCTGTTAGGGGAGTGAACGCACTGTCCTAGAGCTCACTGCTCAAGTGGTGAAGGCTACAACCTTCTAATCCTAGATACACACTGTATTTGCAGGATGAACTGTCACTGTGACACTACTTGTCAGATCAGCTCCTTTTGATGCGCTGATGCTTTGACCTCTAGCAAAGCTCTAATACATCTTCTAGTGTCTTCGCACACTTCTGCTCCACTTATTACAACTCTCTATCAACTTCCATCCTGAATACAATGGGCACATCTTATATTTATACACGCATACAAACTAAACAACTAGGTCAGCCCTAAGACCTATTACATACAACACTTCCAAGTGAATTGGCTTAAGTGTGCTTACAAACAAAAAAGTATACATGTCAGCAACCTAAATACAATAGGTGCATAGCCTTTATAACATTACATTATATCCGCAAATCAAAATACTAATTTTCGGCTTCATGCTCTATTCTTCACTGGCACATACTGGCTGTGCAACTTCAACTGACTGTAAATTTCTCATCTTCGCACATTTGATCATGCGCTCATAGACTAAGCATGAATATAGTCTAACAAACTTAACTTCTAGGGTGCATACCATAATTCATCTATATGCATGTGCGCTGATGCTCTGAGCTACAGGAACTCTGTACACTGTCCAGTCTTCAACACTTAATTGATTTCTGATCTTCTCTTCAAGTGCGCTAACTCCAAACTGCTATATGACTTTGTTGCCATAATGACAACACTATATCAAGTCATATACATCAGTATAGCCAACTTGCCAACAGACTTCTTGATAGACATTGCAAGCTTGTTTCTACATGGTTGATCATACTTATGTGTTGGAGATTCCTATTCAATTTCCTAAGATATCATACATTTTGAGGATTCTTCCTAGAGATTGGGGAGGATTCATTGATACACCTATGGCATTATTTCTTGCTAAAGGGAAGAACGTTATTTAGTTTTCATGGTGCAGTTTCTATATTGATCCTGGAGCATCTACCATTGGTGTACTTTCTACATTGAGGGGGGATACTTTGTCTCTCTTCCTACTTCCTATTTAGAGGAGACATCCTTGTCTTTGGAGCTTGATCTAGATTCTTACATGGATTAGTTACCATTAGTTCCTTGCTTGTCATCTTTAATTTGGTATGTTCCTGATTGGTTAGTGGCATCTTTATCAACCAAGGACATGGTGACACATGGACATACTTCAGAGACTTTATACTTCATTTGGATTCCCCTTCCTTCTTCCTATCCATAGTGGGAAGCCTTCTTGCATTTTTACTTGGTGTATCTTCTTCCTTAAGGGAGAAATATGGTTTGTAGGCATTGGAGTACATTTTTCCTTCAAGAAATTGTTGGCAAATAGGATAAATAGGATATCAGAATGTTGTCATTATGGTAACATATGCTCAGCATGAAGTTAGCATGATTGTAGAAAGCAATTTTGTATGAGCAAATGCAAAAATTGTCTAAGTACAACAATGTTTTCCAATCTAATCAGAGACAATTTTGATTAGCAATGTTCATAGAACAAGGTTCAGTGTATGACATGTATGGAAGAAGATATTAATGTTTTAGAGAGACAGTGTTGAGCTGACCTGAACATAGCAGAAGACAGAATATGATTATATTGAGTTAAGGGATTATTTTGTTTATCAAAATAATGACTTAACTAATAAAGGACGACATCCTAGATGTTAAACCTAAGGCAACATATAATGATTTTTTATTTTGAGAAGAGTATAAAGTATTGTAAGCCGACAGGAAGTTATTTTGTAATAACTTGTATATATGTAAGTACAATGTAATGTGAAAGATATAGACACAACAAGAAATATATAGCGATTGTAATAAGTTGATATATGATGCGAAATTGTATGTTGTAAGAAGAAAGGAAGCAAGTACTGCATATCAAAACGAAGGGCCTACAAAGCTAAATCAGAATAGAGAAGCTATTCGATAGTAGTAAAAAGGTTTTTGTATTTTAACTTTGTATTTGAAGCTATTATTGTATATTGCATGTTCAGGTAGTGAGCTCATTTTGCAAACATTTTGTTTTGTAATAGCAACTCCTAACATGGTTGAGGCTTCTAACAAGGCCTAGAGTCCTTTAACCAAGACAAAGACACTATATGTATGTAACAAATTCCTAACAGGGTCAACATCCTTAACCGAATACTTTTGATTAGTGGATCAATTGTGGGTACCATCCCCACCGGGGTTTTCCCTTGGCCAGGGTTTCCTCGAGAAAAAACATGGTGTTATGAGTTCATTCATTTTATTGTTATGTTTTTTATTCAATTTACTTAGTTTAGTTTCTTATGCAAGCTACAAGTTAATTTCTTATATCCATAATTGGGAAAAAGTAAAAGTTTGTGAAATACTGATTCACCCCCCCTCTTAGTATTTCCTATTTCTAATAATTGGTATAAAAGCTTAGTTACTCAGAACAAAGTTATTCAGAGAAAGCCTAACAAGTTGAGTAAGATCTCTATGGATATGGATCAGTTGCAGAAGAATCTTGATTAAGCTCTTGAATAGATTGATATTCTTACTAAAGAAAGAGATACTCTGAAGGAGAAATATGATGATGCAAAAAACTACATTGAGAAACTAAAAGAAAAGATGGAAGATTTGAAATCAAAGAAAGAACCTATAATTCAAGTCAAAGACTGTGATGAAGTTTCAAAACTGAAGAAAGAAAATGAGATCCTTAAATATGAGCTAAAGATTGTAGATCTGAAGTTAAGCTTGAAAGATGACAATGGAAAAGATGAATCAAATCTAAAATTTGAGAATGCAGATCTGAGATCTAAACTTACCAAAGTGACATCTGAACTTGAGAAAACAAATTTGTAGTATGTTGAACTTGAGAAGTACAATACAATTGTGAAAGGAGAACTAACTCAGTCTAAGCAACATCTTGAGAAATTGTATTCCAGTAGTGAAAAGATTGATGAACAAATGTTTTATCAGAAACCATCTTATGATAAAACTGGTCTTGGATATCTTGAAGATAAGTTCCCAAAGAAGATTGAGGAGTGAAATGAACTAGATCCGAAACACCTTGAGAATAAAGATGAAAGGAAGCCTGATGAAACTAACAAATTTGAAGATATACCTAATCCACCTAAGCAAGATGAACGACCTAAAGAGATGTGAAGAGAATTCAAAGGTAGATGTTTTTCATGCAATTCTTTTGGACACATGAAAAGAGATTGTACAGGTAAAAAATTCAAACCTATCCCTGGTTATTGTTATAATTGTCATGGTTTTGGACATACAACTATTGATTGTAAGAAACCTAGATCTAATGATAATAATAATAGTAGAATGTTTAGAGATACTAACGCTGTAGATAAGAGACCTATTGGAGACATGAACAAAAGTAATGGAGTTGTGTTATAGATGCAACAAAATTGGACATATTGTCAGAAATTGTAGATCACAAATTAGTCAGTCAGGATCGAGATATGGAAACAATGGAGTAGTTTGTCAGATATGTAACAAATTTGGTCACACAATGAGATTTTTCAAAATGAACAACATGAGAAACCCTAATCCTAGAAACTACACTAGGAGAAATGTGAACATCAACAACAATGGGAGAGAATGCTGTAGTAACTTGGAAGAAGTTGAGTTTGTTAAAGCCACTGATCAAGTGAGCACACTTAGTATACCAGAAAATATGACAGGTGAAGTACCCAAGAGTAAGTGTGAGTCATTTCCTAATTCATCCCAAAGAAATTAAGCATTTATTTCATGAATTATGTATTAGAGTAAGGCATTAGAATAGTGTAGAATTTAGGGTAAATTGAATTAAGTCTTGCAAAGTTAATATGAGCTAGTATACGATATAATGAAGCTATGGTTAAGAGCACATGAATTTATGAACATGTATGTGAGTACACGAAAATAATGAAGTTGTGTAGGTAACCGGGAACAAATTTTCGACATGAAGCACTTAAGAAATTTAATGCGATGTCAGTATCTTGAAAGATTTGAAGGATAAAAGAAGATGATTGATATTAGTTGATCATTCAATTTTTTACAAGAGATATAGAGAGCTAGCCAGTGGAGATTGAGAGCAGTTTGTAGGATTTAGAGACATATTTCTCACCAGATCTACACAAAGCCCTAAATCATGATTCTGAGGTATTTTTCTAAGTATTCACTATTAAAGTAGTCATATTTTAATAGAACCATGGATGCATCACTAGTTCACAACATCAAATATTCAGCTAGACCTAAGATGAAGAAGGAACCTATAGAACTTTTATAGGAAGACCCTAGTTTGAATTTGTTAGTCATTCTAGACGGAGTTTTACATTTGGAAGATGTGAAAGGTTATTTGAAATGTAAGTTTGAGACTGTAGGAGATGGTAGTCTAACCATGGGGTACAATAAGATTTACAAACAAGAAATGTCCTACAAAGAAGGGTTTGAGCATTTAAGTCAAATAGATATTATCAAGTACACACTTCACTATGAGTTTCAGAATGATGAATGGACCAAGATAATCTTGAGAAAAATTCACAATGGAAAGTTTTGGTTGGCTGATAGAGTCATAGACATCACTGTAGATCTTATTCATGAGGTAACATGACTATCTAAGTCAGGAGTAATTCCTTTGAATGAAAAGAATGTTAAGAAAATAGTATTAGACAACACCAAGTCTTCATATAATGGAAGATGAATTGTTATAAGTAAAATTGAGAAAGACAATGTAAGATATATATGCAAAATATTGACTTCAAAATTTTGTGTGAGTTCAAGGGAAGATGACATGGCAGCTGGCATGGTACATGCAACTTATCTTATGTGTGTAGGCAAAGTGGAAGTAGATATGTGTGAGATTCTAAGGATACAGTTGACTAAAAATCTTGAGAAGATCAGAAAGACTAAGAATTCACAATTTAGACTCTCATCCCTGATCACCTACATGTTTTTCCATATGTTACAAAGACTCCCATACACTATAGGAGTTGATTGGAATGATAACAAAAAATTAATGGACAGGATAAACAAAGTATATTTGAGACATCCTATTGATAAAGTGAATGAGAGTGCTACTCTAGTAATAAAGACTTTTCAGAATGAAATGAGAAAAAAATCAAGGATTCCACCATCTAGTGTGGAGAAGTATAAAGATGAGATATGCTTCTTAGTGGACACATACTTTACCCACATTGAAGCAGTTGAGCCAAGAGTCAAATTTTTAGATCCTCTTGAGTACGAGGTATCAAAATTAGAAATTGAAGGATATGTAAACATGTTACTTAAAAGTAATTTGCATGCAAAGAGTCCTAGATTTGGAACATATGAAGAGAAATTTGATTCAAGACAAAAGTCATAGGTGCAAAAAATGACAAAGAAGTGAGTTGACAGTACAATTAAGAAAATATTGAAGGATACATGCATGACCGAGCATGAATTTGTCATTGCGAAGTAGAAAACATCATCAATTAGGGATATTGGATAGAAAGAAGTATTGTCAATT
Source organism: Chamaecyparis obtusa (assembly GCA_027943335.1). Lineage (NCBI taxonomy): Eukaryota > Viridiplantae > Streptophyta > Pinopsida > Cupressales > Cupressaceae > Chamaecyparis > Chamaecyparis obtusa. Next base: position 2,840,997 of record BSBK01001154.1, on the reverse strand, counting down.
CCACCCTTGACAACCTATGAAGCCCCTACTGAAGAAATTTAGGATATTGATGTAGAGATTGAAGAATTGGATGTACCAGAAGTGAGGAAATCCACAAGATCCACCTTAACCACACCGACTAAGAGAGTGAAAGAGATGGCAAGTGGACTAGGTAAAAGACAAAAAACTATCTTTACACTAGTACAAAGGAAGACACTAGTAGTGAAGCCACAGGTAGATGAAGAGGCAGGTAGCAGCAAAAGGAAACAATGGAATCCTAAAATAGACAAAGTGAACCCTTTGATCATAAATGAAGAGGATTTCACCAAGTTGAACAAATATTATGAGATGTATGACAATTTTGAGAAGTTAAATCTTAAAAATGCAATTGTCAGACATATGATCCTTGTTGACAAAAAGTTTGAAGATATCAAAGGCAAGATCCCTGATAACTTGTATGAGAAATTGATAAACAAGAAGAAGAGAGCTATAGAAGAAGACAAAGGCATAAGAGAAAGGTATGTAAGAAAGCTTTGTGAGATTAAAGATGAAGATCACTTTAGAGAAATCATGAAGAACTTAAGTACTCATCAGAGAATAAAGAGAAGGGAAATATTGATAATGGGAGGAAATTATGAAGAAATAAACAAAGAAACTAAGGAACCTGTTGTGTAGGTAATGACCTCTAGATCAAGAGAGTTAATCAGTGAATTTGATCAAGCAGTAGAAGCAGGACATCAGAATGAATCATCACCAACTCTGCCACCCTCTATCAACATTATTGATTAATCTATGAACATTGAAGGCATGAATATCACCATAGACAGAGAATAAAACCCATTCAATGATCAAGGAGCTGATGTTGGCAATTTGACAGAAGTTGATGAGCACAAGGATGAAGCAAAAAAGAAGGAATAATTGGTAGAGACAAGGACAGAAGAGGAGAAGGAAGAAAATTAGATTAAGAAAACAAAAGAGGAGCATGCAATACAACTAGAGAAGACATAAATTATTTCAAAGTCAAAGGACACAACAAAAATGCCACACAGACCACCTATTGAATCAATTTTTGCAAGCTTAGGGCAAGAAGTTGACGATGATGATCAAATAGAGTTGATCTCATCTCTGAATAAGATAATTGGGAAGAACAAGAAGGTAAAAATCTTGGAAGAAGCATTACTTGAGGTAACTAGTAAACTTCAAGGAGTGATCTCAACTCAAGTTAGTGAGGTTGATCCCCAAGCCAAAGCTAAAGAGGTAATAAAAGATTTTGACATGGAATTCACAAATTTGTCAGACATTGCATCAGTCAAAGCTCAAGCAGCCCATGATGCACAAGTATTTCAAGTTGTTTGCTAGAATATCAGAAATGATTTGGATAACTTGGATATAACCATAAGAGAATTAAAAATATTTTTAGAGAGAGGAAAAGCATTGTACATTCAGTGTACACAATCCCGCAGCCACACATCAAAAAATTCAGAGAAGTTGAAGGACAAGGAAACAAAGTTACAAGTGACAGTAAACGATTTGCAGAGTCCTAATGCAAAGATCATATATATTGAGAAGAAAGAAAGAAAAATATATGATGACATGAGACTTCTTGAGGATGAAAAAGAGAATAAATTAAAGAGATTCTCTCTACTCATAGAACATCTATCACTAGAAATCAGTATTGTGGAAAATCAGCTAGAAGAATGTCTTTCATCAAAGATATCTTATGGAAAATTCGCATATGCTAATTTGGAGGCAGTTGAAATAGCATCTTTTGGCCTATGTGCATTACTAAGTGTTTCCAACTCAGTAAAGAAGAGATGGGACAAGGACATAGAAAATTTGAAAGATAATTTTGCAGATTGTGTTGCAAGCCTTCCAGCCTTGCAATATTGATATCAAGAGGTAAATCAATTTTGACATACTTATAGAATTGACACCTTTGTCATTGTTGTCGAAGGGTGAGTAATATAGTATGAAAATTGTATGTATATAGAAGATACAAATATACTAGAATAATATGTGTACACTCTTAGGGGGAGTATCATCTTTGGAGAGATAAGTAGACAAGTATAGACATGTAGGACCCACAATTTTGTAATGGCCATATATTACATTTTTCATTTTTGTAATTAAAGTTTTTGGGACTTAGCCAATTTTCCCATATGTTGCCACCAATGACAAAGGAGGAGATTGTTGGCAAATTGGATAATTAGGATATCAGAATGTTGTCATTATGGCAACACATGCTCAACATGAAGTTAGCATGATTGGAGAAAATAGTTTTGTATGAGCGCATTTGAAAATTGTCTAAGTACAATAGTGTTTTCCAGTCTAATTAGAGATAGTTTTGATTAGCGATGTTCACAAAAGAAGGTTCAGTGCATGCAAACTTGAACATGTATCATTCTATGTATATCAAAGCCACATATGAGAGCGCAAGTCTGTACGTCATGTACGGAAGAAGATATTAATGTTTTATAGAGACAGTGTTGAGCCGACCTGAATAGAGTAGAAGACAAAATATGATTATATTGAGTTAAGGGATTTTTATTTATTTATTAAAATAATGACTTAACTAATTAGGGACGACATCCTAGATGTTAACCCTAAGGCAACATATAATGATTTTGTATTTTGAGAAGAGTATAAAGTATTGTAAGCCGAGAGGAAGTTATTTTGTAATAACTTGTATATATGTAAGTACAATGTAATGCGCAAGATATAGACATAACACAAAATATATAACGATTGTAATAAGTTGATATATGATGCAGAATTGTATGTTGTAAGAAGAAAGGAAGAAAGTACTATATATCAAAGCGGAGAGCCTACAAAGATAATTTAGAATAGAGAAGCTATTCGGCAACAGTAAAAAGGTTTTTGTATTTTACCTTTGTATCTAAAGCTATTATTGTATATTGCATGTTTGGGCAGTGAGCTCATCTTGCAAACATTCTATTTTGTAATAGTAACTCCTAATAGGGTTGAGGCTTCTAATAAGGCCTAGAGTCCTTTAACCAGGACAAAGACACTATATGTATGTAACTGTCTCCTAACAGGGTCAACATCCTTAACCAAATACTTTTGATTAGTGGATCAGTTGTGGGTACCATCCCCACTGGGGTTTTCCCTTGGCCAGGGTTTCCTCAAGAACAAACATGGTTTTATGAGTTCATTCATTTTATTGTTATGCCTGTTATTCAGTTTACTTAGTTTAGTTTCTTATGCAAGCTACAAGTTAAATTCTTATATCCATAATTGGACAAAAGTAAAAGTTTGTAAAATACTGATTCATCCCCCTCTCAGTATCTCCTATTTCTAACATAACTCACCTTTCTTGAAGAATATACTTCATTATGGGGGGTTTATCTTGTCTCCTTATTTCCTTCCTATGGGGGGATACTTAATTGTATATACATGATGTATGCCGTAATGGGGGTGGGGGGGGGGGGGGGCTCTTGATTACTCCATCCATCCATGCATCTTGTTTGTTTTTTCATCTCTCTTTTTGGGGGAGGGGTTTTCCCTCTTTTTGCACTTTATGAGAGATTGCATTGCATATCTTTTGCACTTGCATATTGTACATGGGTACCTAACATGTCTTAGTAGCCAGGACCCATCATGTATTGTCATCTATCATTGTGAGCTTAAGTGCATTCCCCTAAGTTGCACTTAAGGGTGGAGGTTTTTGGTGTAAATAAATATTCCTAATTACACTTTACTTAGGATAATACATTTACATATTAGTTGTCATGTAGATACATAGGAGTGTGCATCTCATTTTACAACATGGTGTAGGAGAAGTCCACTTGAGGTGGAGTTAGTTGTTACCTTATTCCACTTTATGTGTGAGATTCACCTTTAGTGCTCTTATCACATTATCATTCTCTCATTGTTGCACATGTTTGTACATAATTTGTTGTACAATGGAGGATGATCCACCTATGGTAGACATGTGATTACACCTTGTGTAGTTGATAGGTTATCTCTTGTATCACTCCTAGTTATCATGCATTGCCTATATATTCAGGAATATCTACTTTGTTTTTATTAATTGTATCCGTTATTATTTTGATCAATATTGAATCAATCAATTAATCATATCATTTTTCCTATCTCTCTTGTGATATCTATTGATATTTTAGATCTTGGCATTTTCATTCTTTTCCTTAGAAATATTCTTACAAGGAAAAATCATGGTGGGGATGGAACCCAAAAAATATACTCTATTGAAATATATTTAACCCTATTAAACATTTAAAAAGAATGCACATGCATTCAAGCTTGCAGCCTAGAGCTCACTGCTCAAATACAATAAGAGATACAACCTTGAGAAAGGCTTATTGCCTTACAAAAATGATGGGCAAGATTCTAATCCCTTACTGTCTAATCCCTTATCATTGATGTAGAATAATTTCTTAGTCCTCGATTGTAAACTCTCCTCCTTAGTGTTTACCTAATCAATAATGTATACAAACGGTTATGTGAACTTATCCAATTCTGGTTCAATTAAATCTGAACCATCTTCTTCTGTCCCTTCGACATTCATTTTTAGACTCATGGAGATAATCTAAGGGACTCATTGATGCATGAGCATCTTGGGTTCTTAGCAATCCTGTGTCACAAAAAGAAAGTATGAGTTGTTCAATTTTCTCAATTCCTTCATTGACCAAGTTGGCTCGGTAGTTCCTCGGTTCCTTCTTTGACATAGTTGTTTTGTTAATTTACAAAGATATTTTCTTAGCGCTCGGTAACCTTGCTCACCGAGTGGTTTATTTTGGATTTCCTTTGAGGCTGACTTGTGCATTTAATTTTGGTTGTAGAGTTAATGTTGGTATCGATCGTTGGGAAGCATGTGGACCTAGATCTGTTCATTCCTTTCTCCAATGATGGATCTGAAGGCTGACTTGTATCAGTAGCCTCTTTTATAAATAGAGTAGTTGGTTGTAGTTTTAGGGGAGCATATCAATTTTAGGAGATAGAAGATAGTTTTGGAAGACTGAATCCTCGCATGTTGGAGGACTATTGTAATCAAATTGAATGTATTTGGCCATAACCGGGAAGGCCTTACAACCCGACATGTATGAGGTTATTGTTGGAAACTGCAATTGAAGCAATTGTTGTGTTGTCATTGATGTCAAACCTTAACTGGTAAGACTGTTGCTACATAGGAAAGTACAATATCTATTGTATTGTTGTGAAGAAGGGAAAGAAAGGATGGTAACAATAGCACCTAAGGAAAGGTTGAGTTATCTTGATACTACAAAGTGTACTTGACTATGTTATACAATGATGAGACAATGTATTGCTTATCTTAGTAAGATTGAAGACTAAACTGGTAGGCTTGACCGAGCAAAAATGAAGAAATCATGTTCAAGCCGAGTAATGTTAGTGTTGACCGAGTCAGTATATGCTGAGCAAAATTCTAGTGTCAACTAAACATCAGTTAATTGCCGAGAAAGATAGTATAAGCCGAGGAAACATTTTTAGTAATGACTGAGTTTTCTACATGAAGACCGAGTAGTTGATCATAGTATTGACTGAGCATCAGTATTTTTATATTTGAAGAGAATTCAGATTTGGAGCCGACATTATTGAATTCTTGGATTATGTAAAACATGTTGACTTTATTTATTGATTGTTTGAAAGCATTGAATGCACTGAAAAATGTTTTATTGTAAATCTTTAAGAGATTTGGGATGTTTCTAGAAAAGGAGCTGAAGAACATAAAGTGGGTAGATTCAATTAATTTGACCTAACCCTAAGATCTACAAAGGAGATTGAGTGGAAAAAGATGAATTAACCTAATTGAGGAAGTATTAAGGGAACCTAAGCATTAGGTATGTGTGTGCATGGGTGAAAAGAGGATGCTGGAAGATCAGTAGATGTTATTGACTGTATAAGCAGAAAAGGCTAAAGGAGAAGTGTGGTGATTGCTTGAAGAAAAGTTTCGAGCAGATCAGAGATGGAGATGGAAAAGTTTCAAAGTCAGTAAACCAACATTTGTGTATGGAATTGGATTTGATATTTGCAAAGTGAGTTGTATATTTTTCAGATCAGTACTGCTACTACTTTCTAACCATTGTAACAGTTAAAATCCTTTTAACAGAGGTTGACCTAACAGTCATATGTTTAAATCTTTTGAACAAGATTGCATTCTAATGGAATGTATGTAAGTTCTATAACAAGGCTCACTTCTAACAGAGTGATTGAAATCCTTTAACCGGGTCACACCTGACAGTGTGTATTGTAACCTTTGACAGGGTTGGCTTTTAACTGAGCTCACTTCAGAAGAGTGAAAATAATAGTAGCATGTTACAAAGTGGTTTTTCCCAGATTGGGTTTCCACTATAAATCCTAGTGTCAATGCTTGGGTGAATGTTTTGGTTTGAACATTTCTGTGTTTTACAAGTTAGATACAACTGGGTAGTGGACTGCAATGTTATATGTTTTTATTATAGAATCAATGATGACCGAGTTGGTTTTGGTTGTTAGATTTGATTTAAAGAAAAGTTTTTGAAGTTTGTTTTATACATCTGGACCTAAGAGCAACTGATTCACCCCCCCTCTCTGTTGTTCTAAATCATATTAACAGTTATTTGATGAATAATATGTAATATGTTCTGTGTTCTCTCTCTCTCTCTCTCTCTCTCTCTCTCTCTCTCTCTCTCTCTCTCTCTCTCTCTCTCTCTCTCTTGTGGCATGTTTTCTTCTACATGTGTGATCTCTGTAAGGGGGGTTTTGATTCAGGCATGCCTTTGGCTCTTCATCCTGCCTTGCCTTGCGTTAGGTGGTATCAGAGAAAAGGTTGAGATTTGGATCTAGATTTGCGAATCTAGGTTGATGGTTATGTAGACACCAAAAACTGGGTAAGTGTCTTAGAATCATTCAAATTTGCAAAATCTCAACAAAATGCTCTAATTCTCATCAAAATGGATCAAATCAATTTTAAATGGATATTTATTAATCAAAATTGGACAAAATCATTTAAATCAAATCATGACATCAAATAATTAAATACAAGCTTAAAGGGCTCAATCACATTATATAATTGATTTTAATCAATTAATTGTATAGTTTTAAATCAAAAATCAAATTGAACCTATTCCCTTACATGGCTAATTTAATTAATTGATAGAATTTAATTAATCCTAATATCTTTCAACATAATTTGAGCAACCAATAATAATTGAGAACAAATGCACATGGATCACTCCAAAATAGTTGAATCTCAATCACTCATTTTCAACTTTGAATCTCAACCACTCAAATTTGTCTACTTGTCCAAACCTTTGAGACAATCATTTAAATTGTCTCCCCATTGAAAAACATTTCAAAGTTTTTGACTCAACCAAGGCTAAATCATGATAAAGTAAATCTACCCCCTACCCTTGGGATTTTACTATAAATAGAAGTCATTTTGAGAGCATAAGATATCTTAGAAATTCATTTGCAAAATATCATCACTATAGGAAATTTTATAGCAATTGAGAAATATTTTGAGCATTTGAGAGCAAATAGTAAGAGTTGAAAGAATTATCATGAACATTTGAGTTTATCTTTGTATCATTTTGAGAATGGAGAGCTAGATTAGGCATTGTATCATCATTTTCTCATTCTAGGATTGTCACTAGTAGAGAATAAGGATGAGAGATCTACTTACCAAGCTTAGATAGAGAACCATGAGATGTTATGGATGTTAAATATAATTCTTAGATTAAATTTGCATTGTATTTTCATTGAATTGTAGTTAATTGTCCTAATTTCATGAAGGTGTAAACACTCACACACAAATGGCGCCCACCGTGGGGCTTTGAGCCTCATTTCTATCATTTTTATCAAGTTTTGTGTGTTTTTGGTTTCACTTTTATGTGACTTTTATAGAAAATAGGAGAAATGACACCTACAAAGGATTTAATGACGCTCATGAGCATTTTGAGGACACCTAGAAGGAGTTAACTGACACTTGCGAGATTTCTTCTATTCTATCTTTTCTTCTTCTGACGCCTGCAAGATAAAGTATCATGCCTGAGAGCATAAAGTGTCACCTAAGATCTGAGAAATGACACCTATTAGCTATCCTTTGCCGCTTATGATGATTTATCTTACACAATTTATAGTCATTTGTCATGCTTACTAGTTTTTAACTAACGCTTACTAGCTATACTTTACTGCCTGTGATATTTTATCTTACGCAATTTATAGTTCTTTGTAACGCCTAGCAGTTAAAGTGTTACACTTAGTAATCTTTGAAAGTTGCTTGAGTCACTAGAAAGTGATGCCTGTGAGTTTTAAAGTAATGCCTGCTAGCTTTGATCTGACACTTATTAGCTGATAAATGATGCTTAGCATTTTCGGTTTAAATTTGCTATTAGATTATTAAATTCTATTTTCTTACTCGCTGTCTATATTTTTCCTATAGATGAGTAGACATAAAAAGGTCAGGAAACTAGAGAGCAGAGTTACTCAAGAGAGCAAAGAGGTAAGAATCCAAATTAAACGTCAAAAAGATATTCATAATGCTTCAATTCTAGATAGTTTGGGATTAGAAGAAAAGCTTTATGCTCATTACATTAAGGTTTTGGATGCTTACAAAAAGAAATTTCCTACTTTGAACTAAGTTTGTTTGCATTAAGTTGTTAGAATTTTCTTTGCAAAATCTTGTCAAGAACACTTAATTGCATTTCAATTTGTTCCTTTTGGTTTCCTTCACTTTGTATGGCTGTGTTGACTAATTTTGTTGGAGGAACCGTAATGGGAATGATCACCACTAGGTGAGTAAGCAAATAAAAGCCAAAAACTTCAAAAAAGTGCCTAGCCTTTGCTAGCTACAAAAGAGGTATTTTTCATATCAAGCTTGCTTTGCTTAAATTGTGGCTTTTCATTGGATCTAGCTTAATAGGAAAAACCTTACTATCGTCCAAATTGAACACACATTAGGTATATGCTCTCCATTTTTTGAAGTGGATCAAAAAGCCAAAAGTGTGAGTTCAACTTGGTAGAAAGAAAGGAATGAGGAATTAACCAAACATTTCATTTTATAAGAATCTCCTTGTCAAGACATTGAAAAAGAACAAATTTTACTTGAGGTGTTTGGAACAAAGAACAACAATAGGGAAATGCTCTTCACTTTCTAAGTGAACCAAATTCCCAAACTTGTTGAACTAAGTTTGATTTCTTATTTTTCTATACATGCTAGATAAATTAGATCTTTAGAGGGCCTACCTCTTGAGAATTTCCTTACGAGGACAGTGAGAGGGAATGACCCAAAGTGGGAGACAATCACTTTAGCCATGATACTATCCAACCCATTATAAACAAATAAACTCTTCCCTAATAGGAGAGTGACTAGGTTGTGTGCAAGTATTCTTCACTTCCTCTAGTAGTCCTTTTGGATTGCACCAAATCGTGCTTTCATGTGTGTGGGAAGCCCGCAAGTGGGTAAAAGAACTTGACATGATCTAGAACGAAGGTGTTCATTAAAACCTGATAAGTAGTAATCTACCTTTTAGAGCCAAACGTGTTTAAAAGCCAAATCTGACTCTAGGTAGATTTCTTGGAAGATATTCTTGTTTATACTTATGGAAAATGATCGAGAACATACAATTTTAGTGTGGTTTTAGGGATATGGTACAAATTTGATGTTTGTGTTGTGTTTGTACTTTATTTTCAAGCAAGAATATTCTACAGATTTGATCAAATCACTTTTAAAAATTAAAATTTACAACCTGATCTGCAAAGTGCCACTTGTACACAGAGAAAAACCGCTTATACACACTAAAGTCATGCCTATGACTATTCAGGAAATGCCTGTCAATAAGGAATTCACGCCTATGAGATTTTAAGAAATGTCTCGAAAAAGTTAAGAAACACCTATCAATAGGAAAAAGCTGCCTGCTGACCTGCAGAGCACCGCCTAGACAAATTCCAGTCACTGCATACTAAATTTTAAGTCACACCTACACACTAGAAAGTGATGCCCAAAAACAAAGAAGGGAAAATAGTGAGCATTTCTCAAGGGTTTCAAAAAATTTTGATTTCATATTTGAGTACCCTTTTGGACATTTTATCTGTTCTAATATTCCGCCTGGTCATAAATCCTAGTTTTGAACATTTTTGAAAATTTTGTAAGGATTTGGCCACAAGCAAGTGAGATAAAGCCTATTTTCAAGAGATTTATGCTCATGCCGGCTTTCACTTGATCTTATTATGTAAAGAAAACCCTGCAATCAGACGGAACATATCTAAGGCAAGAACTTCATTATCTGAGTGACACATTTACCTCCTCAAGAGTACCACAAGAACCCATCCAAGAGGTACAAACCAACATGAATTTTCCTTTTGGAAAGTCAAATTCAGATTAAACCAACAACAATGGAGGCATTGACCCAAACAACCTAGGGTCAAATAACAACAATAGAGGAGCAGGAATAGACCCTAACAATCAAGGGATTAACAACACTAACAATGGGGGCAATGGTGAACCAATTGCTGAAGATGCAACCAATGAAAAGGTTAATGAAGCCATACAAAGCCCATACTTCATGAAGCTCATGGAAAAAGCATTAGAAAAAGATAAGGAGAAGTATTTTCTAGACCTAGCCCGAGTAGGTCTTAAACTCCCTCATGACTATGATGTCAATCAACATAAGGAAAAATAAGTTGAAGATAGTCTGATTGATATCATGAACAAGAAATTTAAATTATTCCAAACTCAATTGGACACAATGAAGCAAAGAGGGGTGCCAAAACCCTTTTCAATAGAGGCATTGTGTCCTTTCCCATTTGACGAGAGTTTAATCATGATACCATTCCCTAGTAATGTGGTCTTTCCTAAGTATGACAAATACAAAGGAACATTTGATCCCCAAGATCATTTAAGGGAATTTTGTGCATTGAGCTTGGAGTTCATGCATGACACTACTTATTTAATGAGGTTGTTTCCTAGAAGTTTGGGAGGCATGGCCATGGAATGGTTTTAAAAATTACCTTCGGGCATCTGAACTTTTGAAGAGTTAGCTGCTAAGTTTGTAACACATTATTCATATAATATCAAACATGGAGTTACAATGATTACCTTATGCAACACCAGGCAAAGAGAGGGGGAAGGATTCTTACTTTTCTTATGAAGACGGAGAACAATATTGCTAGATACCCTCGAAGTGTACTAGAAAAGGAAAAGATGGACATCTTCATAAATAAATTGAGTAATGAAATGAATTATCGGTTGAAGCTACAATGTCCTAGGTCTTTTCAAGATCTTATTGAAAATGGAGTGACTACAGAGGAGGTATTGGTTAAAAGTGGAGAAATAAAGTTGTACAAGGATAACAAGAATCACAACAACAACAATACCTCCAACAACAATAACAATCAGAATAAGAATCCTCCTAACAACTATAACCAATTTGGTTTGAGGAACAACAACAAAGGGGTGGTCAATGATGGGGTTGTTAATGCTAATAATTTGAAACCCACTCCTTTTACTCTCACGAGAACACCTACTCAAGTGAATAATGCAGATCAAGCACCCAAAGTGCCTTTTAACAAAAATACCAATAATAACAACTTTAGAAACAATCAAGGGGCTAACAAGCCTAATCCGTTCCTTGCACTATATCCCAAGAGGACATTCACACCTTTGGGTGAACCCCTTGAGAATGCATTGAGAACTCTCATTGCTAATAAGATTATTGATCTACCTAGAGCTCAACTGTATGAACCGCAAAATAATCCCACTTGGTGGAGGGAGTCTAGTCATTGTGAATACCACATAAATAGAGGACATACAACAAATAATTTCTTGCAATTGAAAAACATGGTACAAGATTTGATTGACAATGGTGTGATCATGATAGAAGGGCCTCAAAATAATGAGGATCACATGACATTTAAGCAACCTTTTTATAATCATGATAAGGGTGAATCTTCAAATTTGAATAAACAAGGCAACAATAATATCAAATTTTCTCATCATTATGATACCATTGTCAACACATTATCCAGACAGGAACATGTTGTCAATGTTGTTGTGATCAAGTAACAACCCAAAAAGGAAACATCTTATGCTATCACCAGGGGGCAACCTTTAAGGATTACCCTACAAGGGGTTGATCCCAAACCTATTGGTCCTACATCATCAAGTATTTTGGCTAAACAACCATCTACAACAGAAAAGCCATATAATTTGGTGGACCAATTACAAAAGACTCCGGCTCAAATTTCTATTTTGGAGTAGTTAAAATTATCTCCAAATCACAAGGAGATCTTGGAAAAAGCCTTATTGGAGACTAATGTTCCCATTAACTTGGAGGAAGAAAAATTTCAAAACATGGTGGGACACCTCATTGCACCACATTGTCTTTCATTTTTAGAACAAGATGATATGTCCATCACCCATCCTCAAAATTCACCGTTGCATATAGAAGTTCTCATTCAAAGACATAGGGTTAAGAGAGATCTCATAGATGGGGGAGCTGGTCTTAATATTTGCACTTTAAACTTTGTCAAGTTCTTAGGTTTATCCAAATCTTCTAATGATCCTAAGAAGCAAATTACCATTAAAGCTTATGATGAAGAGGAGAGATCTTCAAAAGGCGTGATTATCTTACCTATTCAAGTTGGACCTATCAAAAAGGACACCATATGTCAAGTACTAGACATGAAGTTAACTTATAACATCTTATTGGGGAGGCCATGGATATACGAGATGCAAGTGGTTCCTTCTACATACCATCAATGTATCAAATTTCCACACATGGGACAAGAAATCACAATTGGAGGGGATTCAAATCCTTTTCAATATTGTAACACATTGAAGCCTCTTCATGAATTATTTATTCCTCATAATAGAGAAGTGATTGTTTCAAATACTACCATTGAAGAACCTAAAGGTGATGATCCTAAGTTAACACCAAATGTTACCTCTATCTCAAACCCTATTCAAACTAACTCAACTACATCGGCGAAGGGAAAAGAAAAAGTGAGGTATGAGGGTCCAAGTTCAAATAAGAATTTAGGAAAAACATCCACGCCAGAGGTGGAGCTTTCTAAACCTGCCAAAGAGGAGAAAGGAAAAGCCAAAGAAGATCACTATAACCAAAAGAGTGAGATGATGCACAAGTTCTAAAAACAATGTAGAATTGGTTCTAAAGGAGTAGGGGAATATTATTTTTCCCTATTTGATTTACCTACTTCCCCAAAGACACATGGAAAACCTTCCAAGGCGCATCCTCCTCACAAATACAACTCTCATTTTGTAAGAGAGAGTGACAAGTCAGTACTTGAGAAAGAAGATGATGAGGTTCTGCAATGGCTTTACAAAGATGAAAGTGATACTTCAAATAACCCTGTGGAAAGAATTCAACACATAAATATTCAAACTGATCAATATGGAAAGGGGTTTGAAATTATGCACAAAATGGGGTATAAGGGAAGAGGACCCTTAGGTATGAGAAATAAAGGTTTGCTTGAACCTATTGAACCTTCTTGGAGATCAAAGGAAGAAAAATCAAGAATAGGTTATCAACACAAAGGAGAAAGTTCTAGCCCTATGCATGATTTTAATGAAAAAGTGAACATGGTAGAGTCTAATGTTTGTAGTGATGATTCCAGAGAATATGAGTGTGATTCATTATCTGAAGACTCTTGCCATGACAAAGAGATTGTCATAATGAATTCTTATACTAATGTTCCTAAAGAACAAACTCGAGATAGTGAAGATCCAGAGATAATTACTACATACATGCAACCCGATCCACAAGAATCTACCATAGGGAAAGCACACAATTATCCGTGGGTAGGTTAACCTTGGGTACCTTCATGGTTGGATGATTCGAATGGTAGGTTTAACCCACATGTCTTCTTTCCCATAGAAGTCTTAGAGGACTCAAGTGAAGAAGACTTCAATCCTTCTTCCATGGAGCATCTTGAGAAAACTCATGTTATTGACCTTAATGATACAATGTATAAACCATCTAACGAGATCATGTCTATAAACCCAGCCAATGACAACTTGCCAATTGAATCTTTATCCTTAATGCATCCCAAATTTATTGATTGGGACTTAACCAAACCAAATGAGTTACTATACTTTTGCAATGACCAAGCAATGACACAATACCTAAATGTAGTTGAGCCGTCTTCCACCCACGAATTTAATCCAAACATGATGAGAAAGGCAAGGGTCCAACCTATTAATCCAAAATAAAAAATGAAAAAAAGTAAAAAATTGAAGAGTTCTTGATGCAAGAGCATCTTAGGTTTCTTGGCAATCCTGTATCAACCAAAAATATGTGTCTTTGAAGGTAGATTGTTAGTTTTGATCTTGGTTTGGTGGAATTCTTGCTCGGTTTGGGAGACTGGTTGCTCGGTTTATGTGGTTACTTGGGTGCTCAGTCTCGGAAGAACGCTCAGTGACTGAAGGCATCAGTTCATTGGTGCTCAGCAATAACTGCGTTGCTCGGTCATGCTTGGCGTGGTCGGTCGAATGGTGCTCGGTTATTTCCTCTATCGCTCGATGTTCTTGCTTACCGACTGGATTGTTTTGTTGGATCAGCCTGGCCGACTGGTTCTATTGATTTGGGTCGTGCTCCTCATGTTATGGGTTGACCGTTAGACGTGTGGGGACCTAGATCTAGTGTGTTGCATTCTTCTATGTGGATCTGATGACCATTGGGGCCATCTTTGAGAGTTTATTTATCTTGTAAGGCTATGTGAGAGCCAACTGATGTTTTAGCATTTAATTTTATTTGTAAAGGGTTTATTATTTCTTCAGCCGACTTGTGGTTGGGAATCAATATTTATAGGATGCTTGGGTAGTTGTTTAGGTAGGAGATAGTTGAAAGAAGGTTAGTAGCCTGCGAGCTTAGGAGTAGGAAGATTGCTTGGAAGTTTTAGTACAAGTTTAGATCTTTCCTAGGTGCCTACTAGTGTGCTATGTGTTACAGACTTGGACTAGATGAATCTAGATGTTGGGGAAAGGATTTGGATCCTGTGGGATCTTGTAGTATGTTACTTGCTTTGTATCTGGCCGTAACTGGGAAGGCCTTACAGCCTGACACATTGCATGCAATCGGTAATTTGATGAATAAATTTTTTTCTTTTATTTCATATTTGTTATTATTATTGTGTATTTCTGCTGTGTTAGGGATTTTTCTTGTGAGGTCAAACTTGGCTAAAATATGGGCTTAGTTCTCAGTTAAAAAGGACTCCAAGTTTGCAAGAAAATCCTAATTGATGAGGATTAGATAAGATCCTCCTTTTGCTTCGAGCTCCACAGGACTCAGGTGGGTGTTGCCTATGATAGGTTACTATATTTCAAGTAAGCTTTTGATTAGTGGATTAGGTTCTTCACTGTTGTGCTATTTATCTTTAAAATACCTTAATGAGAGATTACTTTGTAAGCAGCTGAGAACATCCTGTGTCAGAGGATAACAATAGAAACTATGAATGTGATAGCATAGAACAATGGAATAAGGATGTGAATCCTTCTTTTTACAAGTACAACTTAAGGAAGGTTAACCTTTGATTCTCTCTTGAAGGAATCAACAAACTAGAACTATATCATCTAGATACAATCCTTTCACAATATGCATGAACTTAGAAACTAAAATGTATTGGTAATGATTATTTTGTGCTTGATGACTTAAAGATAACTGCATCAAAAATAGCCAACCAATGCCTATTCTTGGGCAAGGAGTCAAAAGATGTAATTCACAGGTCACAAATCAAGTAAAATACTACAAAATGCCTTACAGATTGAATGCAATCCAAACAGAGTGCCTTACAAACTGTCTTCTCACTTCTATACTATTCAATCAAATCCTTCAATAGTGTTTGCTCTCTGAAACTATTTATGAAATTTAATTCTCTCCTTGAGAGAAACTCACAAATATTTAGACAAACTACCTTGTAGTTGGTATGTTTTCAGATGCCTTACAAATAAAACATACAAGAACATAAACTAAATGTAAGGAGACACAACAATAGAAAATAGGGACTGCACTATATTTCATTGAATTAATCTTGCTTCAATACATTAATAATAGGAAGCCAAAGCACATACAAGATTGAGAAAAAATGCTTTTCAGAGATACATTCACAATCATTTGGAAACCTATTGTAAAATCCCTTGTTAGAAAGGGCAGAACCAGTCTGAAACCCTGAAGCAGAAGAAAGAACCAAACAGGGATAGGAACCCCTACAACTGAGAAAAGAAGAGAATAAATAGACTGAGAGAGAAACCCTAAAATCTGCTCTTGACTAACACCTGTCTCCTCCAAACAATCTGATTTTATTCACCTTCTCTAGAATCAAATCTTCTCAGGCACTCAACTTCTGAAAACATGTGTCTCTTCAAAATATCTGATTTGTCCTTTATTCTCTGATCCTATCCTCCAAATCTGATTTTATCCTTTAATCTTCTGCAAAAGACAAGACATTCCCCTCTTTTGGATTTGCATTCCTGAATATTAAAATGTCTCCCAAAATCTGATTGTGGATTAAAAATGATCACTACTCTTTTTGAACTCAATCAAATCTAATTTTATCAGCCATCATTGCATCCGACGTCTTCTGGCGTTTCCAAAAAGATATTATACTGCTATATTTGGACAAAAAATGAATCTGCAGCAATAAAAACTCTGTGCAAGCTCCTGACATGAAATAAATTCGAGTTTATCCCAAGTTTAAACTTGTAATACCCCAAAAATGGGCTATAGGTTCATTAACCTCCTACATCATCAAATCGAACGAAATTGACATCAAAGTCCTAACCTAAGGCACATCTGAACATCATTGAATTCTAATTGATTATCCTAAATTCTGCATCAGAGAATATTCTTAGAAATATTCCTAATTATCATAATTATCTTTAATTTAATAATTATTTGGCAATAAATCATATTTATCCTAAAGTTGATTAATTGAATATGATGAAT
Organism: Chamaecyparis obtusa; assembly: GCA_027943335.1. NCBI lineage: Eukaryota > Viridiplantae > Streptophyta > Pinopsida > Cupressales > Cupressaceae > Chamaecyparis > Chamaecyparis obtusa. The sequence continues at coordinate 2,824,081 of BSBK01001154.1, read as the reverse complement.
ATTTAATTAATTAATTTAATTCTGCCACTTAATTATTTAATTAGATTTAATTGCATTTATTCCTAATTAATATTATTTTTATTTTGACAATAAATCAAAATTCCTATCATTAATTGATTAAATTCTTATTTAATTAATTAAAGCAAGTTGTCATATTTAATGATATTATTTAATTGGAATAAAGTTTGATTTTAATAATTGATTAACCCATAAATCAATTGTTTTAATTTCAAAATCAATTAAGTGGAAAATAAATCACTTTATTTATTTAATTAATTCATATTAAATCATGCACAATCAGAAAAGTAGACAACTATCAATTATCAATTAAATCTAAACTCTATTTTGAGTTAAACTCTGCTTTTACATGTTTTTGTGAGTTAATTATCTTTTATTTAAAAATAACTCAAAAATCAACCTGAGTTATTTTGAGTGATTTATGGCTTTCTTTCATGCACCTCCAAAGCCCTAGATTTCTATAAATTAAGGCTTCAGCTCTTCATTCAGGATCCATCCACGAATTGCACACTCACGCTATCGAATTGGAGACTGAAGAATCGATCTTGAGAATTCGAGTTGTTGTGAGATTTTCATTATTTTTGCATAGTATCCATATCATTTAGAATATTATTGTTAGATCATTTTAGCATATCAATTTTCATATTAGCATAGATTCATATCAAGTTTTCATTATCATCTAATTGCATAGAAAAACCAAAAAAATAGATTAATTTGCATTCATTCCATATCTAGATTTTGCATTCAAATCCTTCGTCTAGGTGTCATCAAGGTCACTGATCTCGGTATAATCTGAGAATACATACTTGCATCTACTAGAAGGCAGTAAATCGCCTGGTTAGTTTAGTTTTTCATTTATTGCATTATTTTGATTTTAGCTAACCTCTAATGTTTTACTGAAGTTTTGTGTCTACAGATCAGATACAAAATTCACACACATTTTTTGCGCCCACTGTGGGGCCCTGAAATGGGTTTCCCTTTAAATTTTATCAATTTCTATTATTTTCTTATCTTTTTCTATTCCCAGCTAGGATTTTTATTCTCTATCCGTACAATTTTCATACGAGTTTTGTCAGAAACTCATACCAGGAGATACCCACTATCGTACGACAGTTTATTTGATCGAGAATCATATTATCAGGATCACAGTGTCATTTTAAATCTCGATTGTCGTATGATCTGGTACCCAGTGTCATATGAGTTTTTGGACTGTCATTTGGGAGCTAACCCACTATCGTATGAGTTTTAGTGCTAGGTTTTGATTGTCGTTTCACTTTTTCAGGCAGTGTTCCAGATTTATTTTTCAGATTTGGACTAACAACTAATGTTAACAATTGAAATTTGCTGTTTCTGATTGATTTTTGCTGATTTGGATTGGAAAAAGTGCAAGAATTGCTAAAAATAGGTAAGAATCTACTAAGCATGTTTCGAGGAATTCGGGTAATCTTTTCAGCTGATAACATTTTGATTTGGATTAAAAAGAACATCTTGCATGTCTAGCTTGAGTGCCTTTCTTTTCTATGTCACACATTTCATTTGGGCTCTAAAAATGAACATAGATTTGCTTTCAGCATCTTTGTTACACATAGTAAATAGGCCCCGTGAACACTATTCATGGCTCTTGAGAGAGTGAGTTTCCAATGAAACTCTTCTCAACGAAGGAACCCTTGTAGGTAGGGAGGATACTGAGGGAGTCTCACGTTCTACTAGATCCGTGTGTCTTCAACTTTTGATTGATGCATTCTCTCTCTGGAGAGGTTGATAGATAATAAGGGGTGGACGTCATAGATCTTTGTGAGATAATCTTGGTCTTAGCGTGTCAGATTTATCTGTCTGCTTTATTTTGGTGAAGTGAAGAGGCTAGGGGATTATGCTCTACTTCCTTTTTGGATAGTACCAGAAACCCAGATCCTTGAATCTAATCTAGTCCCCATGTGGTATATCTTGTGAGTCACCTTTAGAGAGGGTTAACCATAGTGGACATTCCCTTAATTGGGTCAACCACGTTGACGAAACTTCAAGCGGTAATAGCCATTTTCGTCATTGTAGTGATAGTCGCTATATAAATGTCCTTGTGAAAGAAATCTTCACAGGTGTGGTTCATTGTTGGGTTGTCAGATCTCCCTAGTAGCTCCTGATTGATTAAATTCTCAGACTGTGTCAAAACCTTGGTGCACCGGGATTGGAGTTCACCCCTTTGGATCATAAAAGTTGCAGAGTCAGACCATTACTAAAAACCCTAGCGTGGCCAAATTTTCATTTTCTAGGAATATGTGTGTTATTGCAAAACTTTTTGAACACACACAATTAGCACTTCTAAGGATTAGCACAAATAAGTCACTTGATTGTTCATGCGCAAGGTTGCTTTTTCCCTTGTTCATTGTTTTCAGACATGCTTGAAATCACTTGCTTATCTATTTGGTTACTAAAAACAAACAAATCTGTTACAATCCTTGAATCTAGACATTGAAATTTGCAAACAATCTGAAACTGAAAACCCCAAAATTTGCAAAGAAATTGAAGTAAAATACCTTTTTGGAGTCAACAGTCATTTGGTAAAGTCAAAAAGTCATATGACTTTCAACTATTGTCATTTCAGAACCCCCTGATTATCATCTGGTATCAGGTATATTGTCGTACGAGTGTTCCTGCCAGTCATTTTCAAAAGTCAATTTCCCTGTTGTCAACTATCATACGAGCTTGTCAATTGTCATTTCATGCTATACCCACTGTTGTACGAGCCTGCATAGAGTCATTTGAGAAATTTCAAAAAGTTGTCAAAATTGCTAGATATCCAGCTTTCCTAGCCTATTTCCAGAATCTGTCAAACAAATCACTGTGTCAGGAACAAAGCAACAAATACTGAGAATCCAATCATTTTCCTAAAGTGGCCTTTTGAATCCGATTTAGCCTTCTGTTTAATCAATTTGAGTCTTTATCATCTTGTGTCAAAACCTTTTCATAACTATCAGTCTTCAATCAATCTTCAAAAATGACTAAGTGTTGTGATATCTTGTCCGCTATCTTTTGGGCATCTACCCATACATCCAGGGCACAGTATCCCTCATCTAAGTCAAATCTATGCTTCAATCAATCAAACCTTGACAAGGTTGCGTCATCTGGTCATCTTGATTCAATTCATTATTCAATTGTCTTCATCTTATTCTTTTGTTTCAACCAAGGTTAATGGTGGAAACTAGAGCTTCCTCTCACAAGAAATCTGGGGAAATATCTCATACTTTACCTTTGACTCACATAGGTCCAACTTTTGAGCAACTCTACAATTTTGGTCTTTACGAAGATGACGGTGTTGGCAACCTTCGATTAATAATTAGTTACATTCCTCCTTCATCAACTCATGGAGGTAATCAACAAACTCCTCCTCAATCTACCCTAGGTAGAACTCCCACCATGTCTCAAGAAGGGACAAACTTTGGCTCTCAAAGAGCTCAATCTCAACATGGTACAGATTAGGAACCCACACTTGAAGAAATTTCTCAATATCAAAATGATGATAACTTCAAATGGATGATGAAGCATTTCTTGAAAGAGGATAGAGAAGCATACTTTTTACAATTGGCTCATCAAGGAGCTAAACTTCCTCCCAACTTTAATGTTAAAGATATCATTGCACATGAGGAAGAAACTTCACTCACAGCTATGATGAAACAGATGCATGCCATGCAAGTCAAACTTAATAACCTTGAGAAAGAAAAGGAACCCAAGGAGTTCTCCATGGAGGCCCTATGTTCTTTTCCATTTGAAAAAGACTTGTACATGCCGCCATTCCCAAAAAGAGTGGAGATGCCTAAATATGATAAGTATGATGGACACTCTGATCCTCAGAATCATGTCAGAGAATTCTGTACACAATCTATGGAGTTCATGCACGAACCAACCTATCTGATGCATCTCTTTCCTTGATCTCTAGGAGGAGTAGCCATTCATTGGTTCTCTAGATTGCCTTCTACTATCAAAACTTTTGAGGAGTTGATCACATTGTTCTATCAGCAATACTCCTACAACATTCAACATCCAGTCACCATGATTGATATCTGTAATCTCAAGCAATATCCAAGCGAATCATTCTTGACATTTCTCAAAAGATGGAGGAAGAAATTCTCTCCATATGCTAGGCCTATTCCAGAAACTGAGAAACTAGAAATCTTCATCAATAATCTTGTCCCAGAGATCAACTATCCTTTAAAAATGCAAGACCATACATCTTTTGATAAAATGGTTGACAATGTGATCAAAATTGAAAAAGTACTTGTGAAAAAAAGAGAAATCACACTTCAAAAGGACAAGTACGAATCAGGATCCAGTTCTAAAGACAAGAACAAAAACTGGAACAAGAATAAAGACATTGTCACAGATGGTGTTGTTGATACTATCCGTGCCCCATCAAAGGCACCAACTTTTAATCTAACTATTGGCACCCAAACAATCAAAGCCTTAGAGCAAAAGGTGCCTGAATCATCTCAAAAGAAGCCAAAGTATAAAAAGTGGTCTGCTGATAATAAACAAATGTTCACTCCTCTTGGAGAATCTTTAGAATCAGCTATGAGAACTCTACTAGCTAATAACATCATCTCTTTGGCCTGAGATCCGCCAATCTAATTCTAAACCTAAACCAAAATGGTGGAGAGAGAATGAATTCTGTGATTTCCATCAAGGTAAAGGTCACAAAACTAATAACTACTTATGCTTGAAACATACTATACAAGATTTGATTGATATGGGAGATATCACCATTGACAATCATAAGAGCAATAATGATCATACAACATTCACAGAACCATTTCTGAAACATGGTCAAGAAGTTTCATCTTCTCAGCCTAATATGGGGGCAAAGGTCAATTATGCTTACCCTAGAAATAATGTTGTTATCAATATGGTTGAACCTTGTCTCTCTGAACATTGCAATGTCATCACAATTGTGTGAAGAGATAGAGATCACCCTTCAGCTAACGCAGTTACTCGATCACAAGCTCAGGCCCATCTGAACGAACAAATTCTAGATTCATCAAATGTCCCTAAGATGCCCTTCAATCTTTCTTCCGGTTCAAAACATAAGGCTACTTCTAAATCTTCCAATCCTAAAGATACAAGGCCAACATCTTATAGCATTATTTAACAAATCCAACACACTAATGCAAAAATCTCCATGTTTGAGTTGCTTTGAATATCTCCAGCTCATAGAGCCATTCTAGACAAAGCTTTGCTCGGATCCAATGTTCCAAATGACCTTGATTTAGACAGGTTCCAGACTATAGTTGGACATCTTACATCTCTGCAATATATCTCCTTTTCAGAGGAAGATGACAACTCCTTGAGTCACCCACATAATCAGCCCTTGCACATAGAAGTCTTGATCCAGAACTGTAGAGTCAAACATGTGTTGATAGATGGAGGAGCTGGTCTAAACATTTGTTCTTACAGCTTGGTCACACAATTGGAATTTTTAGAATTGGCTATTGATCCTAGAAAGAAAATAACTATAAAAGCCTATGATGAACAAGAAAGATCTTCCAAAGGCACCATTGTCTTACCTATTAGAGCAGGTCCAGCTATCAGAGATACCATATGTCAAGTTCTTGATCTACCTTTGGCTTACAATATCCTTCTAGGGAGACCATGGATGCATGAGATGAAGGCTATTCCTTCTACATTCCACCAATGCTTGAAATTTCCTTATGAAGGAGTAGAGGTCACTATTCCAGCAGATATATCCACCACTTGCAATACATTGAAGGAAAGTGCAGATAAAATTGTGCCTAATAATAGAGAATCTTCTCTTAAGCCAACTAAAGAAGCATCCACATCTAACATGGAAGATCTTGCAAAAGAGGTTAATATCAAAGAAAATAGTATGGGAGAATATACTATGGAGCTAGTCTTATCTTTGACATCTCTCCCTATCTCACCTAAGTCTTATGGCCAATCTTTGAAACAATCCAAACCAGATTCTAAAGAACCTCTTGAGGCATATAAAAATAATTTTGTAGTAGAACAAGTCTCCAAGCAAGAATTTGAAGAGGATGAAGTTGTGCTTGCATGGCTATACAAAGATGAATCTGAATCCCATGATGTTCAAATTAGTAACTCAACAGTACCAAAAGATCCTTCTAAGTCATATGGCCCAGGAGATAAACTGATAGCTAAGATGGGATATCTAGGTAAAGGACCTCTAGGAGTCAGAGGAAAAGGTCTTGAGGCACCTCTCCCACATACTGGTAGAGCAGATAAAGACAAAGTTGGCTTAGGATTTAAAAAGGAACCCTTCCACCTCAAAGGTAATTGTTCTCATGTCATAGAGTAGATCGCACTAGGAGAACCTCTTCTTAAGAAAGAAGAAATAGAACCATTAGATAGTGATTTAGACAGCTTAGAACTCATCCCCTATGAAAATTTGCCTAAGGAGATCAAAGACCTTCTTGATGATAAAGATGATCCAATCAAAAGAATTAATGTAGTAGAAACACAAGAACCTACAATCAATCAAGAGATAGTTGTCACACAAGAACTACCTAATCTTGAAAACAATCAAGAAGAGGAAGGTGGTAGTGATTTCGAGATAGATTCCCATGAGTATGAATTCAAATCAAAATCTGAGGGTAACCCTTCTTGGGGTATTTATCCTGACTTTACTCATGTTCTTAGATTTCCTAGAGGCATAGATGAAGAATCTAATGACTGAATGGGGAGCCATTCTAGAACCAGATGAAGATGAGCTTATTATAGAGAAACATGTTGATGTTATTCACCAATATGCACCTCAACCCAATGTAAGTCTAGAATGAAATGATGAACCTATCGAGTCTAATCCACCTATGGCTAAATTGGACTCCCACAATGACATTGAGCCTATTCATGAATTGAATGTCTTAAGTTGTAATATCACCTTTGAACTCAAGCATCGGGTTAGGACCAATGATGACAGATCCATATCCGTAAACACTATCTCCCAATCTTTCCCCACTTTGACTATCCAATATCCAGACCTTATTGATCAAACCTCCACAAATCCGAGCCATGGTATTTATAGGTTCCTGAATGACTATGCCCTTGCTTTCTACCTCAATGTAGTTGAGCCTATGAGTACTTCCATCAATGAACCAAGTGTTAGCATGACGGATCCAGACATCAAGTATCTTAGTCGAAAAAATAAGAATAAGAATAAAAAGAAAGGGAGTTTTGAGGGTGAAAACCACTTTGTGGCAGTCTCAGAACCTACAAAAGTAAAAATAAAAGATGTATCCGAAGGTGAAAACCTCTCTGAGGCACCTAAGGATGAGATATTTGATGTCCTTTTGAGTCATTTATAGGACAGATCTCTAGTTCTAATTGAGCCCACTCAATCCATCAACTTGGGAATAGTAGAAGAACCACAGTTGATTCATGTAGCACAATCTTTATCAAAAGAAGAGAAGCAAAAATTTACAACATTCCTAATAGAAAAGAAGATCAACTTTGCATGGAAATATTCATATATGCTAGAGTTGGATCCTAATCTTATAATGCATCATTTATCTATAGCTCCAAATGTCAAACCTATCAAGAAAAAATTGAGAAAGATGCATCCTCATGTTGCACTCTTGGTAAAAGCTGAATTAGAGAAGCTCCTGAAAGCCAGATTCATCTGAGTTATTGACTATGTAGAGTGGATCTCTAATATTGTACCTATTTCAAAACTAGACAAATCAATCAGAGTGTGCATGGATTTTAGAGATGTAAACAGAGCATGCCCTAAGGATGATTTTCCATTACCTAACATTGATATGATAGTGGACATGACTGTGGGCTTTGAGATGCATTCATTAATGGATGGTTTTTCTGGATATAACCAAACAAAAATTGCTCCAGAAGATCAAGAGAAAATTGCTTTTACATGTGCATGGGGCACCTTCTGTTGGAATGTCATGCCATTTGGGCTTAAAAATGCTAGTGCTACATATCAATGAGCCATGACTTCTATTTTTCATGACATGATGCATAGGACTATGGAGGATTATCTTGATGATACTTTAGAAAAATCTATGATTAGAGCAGAACATCTAGATGACTTGAGCAAGATACTAGACATAATGGAAAAATTTAGTCTCAGACTAAATCCTAAGAAGTGTTCTTTTGGTGTCACTTCTGGAAAGCTCTTAGGATACATAGTTTCAAAAAAGGGGATTGAAGTTGATCTAGCTAAAGTGAAGGCTATCATGGAAATGCAACCTCCAAAGAATATTAGTCAAATGGGGACATTGCAAGGGAGAGTTCAATCTATCAAAAGATTCATATCACAACTAGCGGACATATCACAACCTTTTACAAAAACATTACATAAAGGTGTGACCTTTGCATGTAATGAAGAATGTGAGAACAACTTTAACCATATCAAGAAGTATCTATCAAATTCGCCTATCTTGATGCCTCTTATTCATGGGAAGCCTTTGGTCTTATATGTCTCCGCTACAGATACATCACTAGGGGTATTGCTAGCAAAACATGATGAGAAAAAAAAGGAAAGAGCCATATACTATATCAGTAGAACATTGGTTGCATATGAGAAGAACTATTCAATGATTGAGAAAGCTTGTCTAGCTATGATCTTTGCATCATAGAAACTAAGACATTACATGTTATCTCATACCACACATTTGATAGCCAAGATTGATCCACTCAAGTACCTACTAAGTAAAGCTGCCCTCACAGGTAGATTAGCTAAATGGGTCATGCTCTTAAGTGAATTTGACATTGAATATGTTGAGAGAAAAGCTATCAAAGGATAGGTTATTGCTGATCAATTAGTAGATGCACCTATGATTGATGACACACCAATGCAAATGGAATTTCTGGATTCCTCTATCATGACTCTTTTTTCTAGAGAATGACAGTTATTCTTTGATGGCTCATATACATAGAATGGATCAGGAGCAGGCATATTATTCATAACTCCTCAAGGGTACTCAATCCCAAAAGCATTTAGATTAAAGTTCCCTTGTACAAACAATATTGCAGAATATGAAGCCCTTTTGAATAGTATGAAACTAGCAATTGAGTGGAGAGTGACAAAGCTACACATTCATGGAGACTCTCAACTTGTTATCCATCAAGTCAATGATGTGTACCAAACTAAAGATGAAAATCTTATTCCTTACAAGAGAATGGTAGATGATCTAAAGAAGTATTTTCTATCTATCACATTTGAGAAAATACCTAGAACAGAGAACAAGGCTACCGATGCAATGGCAACATTATCTACTTTATTATAATAGTCTGAACATGAGCTATGCTACGAGTTCTTGGTGGAAGCACTATCTTATCCTGCATATGATTCCCCTGAAACTCGCATGATTTGCACTGTTGTAGGTCATGATTCATCCAAATATAAAAACTTATTTTCCTATCTCCAAGACCAAATCATTCTTGATATGTCATCATTGGTCATGAAAATAGATACCTTATCCAAAATGCCTCCCGATATGTCATCATTGGTCACGATCTGTACAAATGAGGTTTAGATGGTACACTACTTAGATGTTTAGAATGGGAAGAGTCTCAACATGCATTAGAGGAAGTCCATGATAGTATTTGTGGGTCACACTCGAACGGTTTAACACTAGCTTGAAAACTTATTAGGGCTGGGTACTATTGGCTTGAGATGGAGAAAGAGGCTATCAAATTTGCTAAGAATTATCAAAAATGTCAAATACATGGCAACTTAATTCATGCTCCAAGGAGAGATCTAATTCCCTTTACTACACAATGGCCTTTTCACCAATGAGCCTTTGATCTTATCAGAGCTATACATCCTTATTCTTCTAATGGACATACCCATATAATCATAGCTACAAATTATTTTACAAAATGGGTAGAAGCAGTCCCTTTGACACAAGCCATTGGAAAGCAAATATCTATGTTCATATTGAACTATATCATATGTAGATATGGGATACCTCATTTCGTAATCACAGATAATGGTGGACAATTCAAGAACAAAGATCTAGATGATTTATGTGCCAAATTCAGGATTACACAATATTGATCATCTATCTACTATCCTCAAGGGAATGGACAAGCAGAGGCTTCTAATAAGAATCTATTGAAAATATTGCACCATAGAGTTAATAAAATAGGAAGAGACTGGCATCTCATGATCAATCTAGCTTTCTGGGCCTATAGAATAAGTATCAGAACGCCCACTGGGGCTACTCCTTTCACTTTAGTTTATGGGTCTGAAGCAGTACTTCCTATAGAGGTTGAAATCCCATCACTAAGAATCAGAATGCATGGTCTAGTAACTGATGATGACTACAGAGTGTCTAGGTTGCAAGAACTTGAACTACTAAATGAGCACAGACAAGCAACATATGATCATCTTAGAGTATATCAGAAAAGAATGTCTAGAGGTTACAACAAGAAAGTCAGACACAAAGAATTTCAGGTTGGTGATCTAGTCTTGAGAGAGAATCCTAAAAATCAATCACATAGAGAACGTAAGGGAAAGTTTGAACCCAACTAGCTAGGTCCCTTTGTAATCACTACTATTTTTGGCTCTGGTGCCTATCAACTCTCAACGACTGAAGGAGAACAGCTCCGAGAACCAATCAACATTCTCCATCTGAAGAAATTCTATGCCTAAGGCATTCAGTCTATGGTAAAATGTCTTAAAAAAATATTAAAAATTTGAAAAAGTCCTAAAAAAATGAACATCTTGGTGAAAACCTAGCAATAGGCACCTTGATGATTCAACAAAAAAAATTGAAAAAATATCAAAAGTACAAAAAAAATGAGAAAAAGAAAAAGTGCCTTGGTGAAAACCTAGAAACAGGCGCCTTGGTAGCAAAAATAGAATCTCTGTCAAGATGGTGGAAACCCAGCAAATGGGCGCCACTTATTTCAAAACACTCCATCTATCAACGCAATCTAGGTCTTTCCCAACTTTTAGTCTTGCTTTAGTTTGTACATATCTCCCAGTTTGTTTCTACATTACTATTTTCAATAAGTCAGTTTGTACACCAATCAACTCAAGCGTTTGTATCCTATCAATGTTCAAGCTTGGGGGAAATCCAAGTCATATCCTATGGCCTCCAATGTGTCTTAGACGTATCATATCCAGTCAGAGTCCTTTGAAGCTTCATTTGAGTCAGTCAGTCAGTCTCGTCTCCAGAAAAGATTTTGCATCTACAACAACACAATCAAACATCAAACACAAACTGAAAACAATCTATGCGTTCACATGCTTTTATCTCCTTGTATGCTTACTGATTCACATTGAGATTTTTGTATATTGTGTCCTTTCGAGCTCTTCGATGATGTTCTTTATAGGATTTAGAGAGTGATGACTGGGAGCATAATATTTTCTTTGTCTTCTGCTTGTATGTGAAAATATAACAACTTTGGAAATTCTGGATTGAAATGGTTTTTCACTGTAAGAGCCTCTATCTCGAATTGGATGGCCATGTGTACCTCGACTGTTGATACCCAAAAAATTTAAGGAAGTTTGATCTACCTATTGTCTTTTTTTTGAGCGAGTTCTTTCTCCTATTGTGAAATGCAATCTTACCCAAGGATGTGAATGATAATGGGTCACTACAGGTAATTCACACTGGATTTAGAATGATCTCTTGACTGTTTGATGTGTTTGTACCACAAGGTATATTCTGGTCATCATGATGTTTATGTTTTGATGCTTATACAAATTGCAATATCAAAATGGACATGATATTTAGGTCATCCTGGCGCTTATGTTTGGATGCTTATATCTAATCTGACATTCCAAAAACAAAATCAATATTCATATGTCCATGGTTTCATAATTAGTAAGTGTTGTATTGATTCTTGTGTATACAAATCGATATTCATATGTCTATGGCTTCATAACTAATGGGCATTGTATTGATTTATCTGATTACCTAAAAATTCAATGATGAGACTAACCAACACATGATTAGTGACTAGGAACTAGGTCTTAGGTTGCATTTCATATTGCATGTTTCTTTGCATTTTGCATGTTTGCATGATCTCACAATGACTCAATGAAATTCAAATGCTTAAAAGATTCTTCACTCATCTCTTCAAATCTAACAAGAGCTAAAACCTAACTTGAAGGTCTCTTCAATTGAATCGCACACAGTTACTATCCTGGGTTAAACATCCTTTTTGACATAAGACTGAGTACTTGTCTTCATCAATACCTAAAAAACATATCATGTGAATCATTGCATTTACATATCATAATCATTTGTTGCATTACAATTCATCCATGTGCATAAGCATAAATCATACATACATCTTTCCATAATCAAATACACTTGCATAACATCCATACATTTAAAAGAAATCATTGCATTGCATATATCCATACATACATTCTACTCTACTCATAAGCATAAACATCACATGATATCATCATAAATCAAAACATGACAAGTACAAATGAAGTCACAACCAAAATATCGATCTCATATCTATCAAAAATCTCAAACTAGTTAGGGGTGCACTACTAGCACAATATACAAAAAATGAGCTTAGTTGAGCTATCAGAATTAGAATAGTATATCAATGATAAAAAAGAGTATAGTATATCAGAATCAACAGATTGAAAATGTTAGAACATATCACAGATCAATTAGCTATCAACATGATCCTTTGCATTTGGTGGAAGAGGAGGTGGTACATCTGGTACTACCTCTGCTCTAGGTGCTCTGGCTCCCTCTGATGCCATCATGTACTATGAGTAGGAAGGAACTCTCTATGTAGCCGAAACAACTGTATAATATGTGGACACATAGTAAGCTGCCTGTGAGGTTTGATGAATCACCTCTGCCTAAAATCTCTGTACCTTAGTACGTAGCTTAGTCCGCTATCTATCTACCTCTATGTATTGTTTCTCCCATCAAGCAGTGCACACCTTCAGGTCCCTGACCTATGCACTAAGTCATCTAATAGTATCCTATGAAGTAGGCAGAGCAGTAGGATCAACATCTAGCATATTTGTATCTGGGGCAACTTGCTCATTCGTCTCTACCCTCTGCACCTTACGGCGTCTGACCTTAGCACCTCAGTCAAAACTAGTATCCCCATCTGTGAAGTCACCACCACCTACCACCTGCTCAGCTGCAAGTACCTCATCTGCTGAACCAACTCCACCTAATGTGCCACCCTCTCCTCTAGTTTGTCTATGAGAACTGGATGATCTGCTTGCTGTGGAACTAGTGGGATGAGGGGCCCTCATCTATCCTGATGGTCTCTATGGTGGAGCCATCACTTTGGGTCTTGGAGGTGTGGGGTGTATGATAGGAGCATGTGTTAGTTTGGGACCCTGTCCCATCGGGGCACCAGTAACATACATCGCTTCCTCCATAGAGGGTATCAGCTCAGTGGGATCAAAAAATCTATGAATGGGGTGATCAACAAGCCATGAGATGAATTCGTCCATAACACCAGCATCCAGTACATCTGCTCTGTACTCCCAGTCCCTGTCCACAATCACACTATACTCCTATGAACAGAAAGCATAAGAGAGCCTCTGTGTCCATCCAAGTCAAATGTCACACCCTATCCATGCATATGTAGCATAATCCTCTGGGGCATCTTGAATACGTCCATACTACCGCCAGACCCTGGTAATCAGAAACCTCTCTATGGTGGAGGAGGACCTCCCAATTAGTACACGGCTCTGGAAGAAATAACTAAACTACTCTTGAGCAGTAGGCCAAGGCTTAATGGCTACATAAGGTCTCCAGTGAACAAAATTCATGTCATCGAGGCATTACCTCGAGTACTCTACGTGGCCCATTCGTCCCTGAATGACATATCTAGCATAAGTATAGATGATAGGCTCTTGAGGCTACCTCTGGGAAGTACAAACATGTCTTAACACTGGGATATGCTCCCATGCCCATATCTATAGAACAAGAGCTCTTGCCGCAAAAGATTTGCTCTCCTGATACACCACCTCATGCATCTTGGAGAACATGTGTGCTAATAAACATTGACCCCAAGCCAACTCGGTGGGAGTGGCCATCAACCATGCTACCATAGGGGCCCAGCCCATCAGAAGACCATTCTGCTGATGGTCAGACATGATAATGCCACCAATCATCCTGGCAATGATGCACTCCAGCCAGTGTGTCTGTCCATATCTCTGAACTAAGGTCTCCCAAGAAATGGAGGCCATCATCTGGGTATCATCTACGAAGAGACGTCTAAAAGCTAAAACACCTGAGTTCCCCAAACTCACATACTCTGGTCTCCTAACAGCATGGAAAGGAATCCGCATTATCTGATATACATCCTCAGGGGTAAGAGTGATCTCCCCCATTGGCAAATGAAAAGTCTAGGTCTCTGAGTGAAACCTCTCAATCAATGTAGTCAATAAACCATGATTTACCCTAATCTTAGGTAAATGTATCAAGTGCTCAAATCCACAAGAAGCAAGATGAACCCTCATAGGGTCTAGCAAGGAGACACATAATCTCTGAGTAGTAGGATGAGAGATCCGTACATGTACATCTGGGTATATGACCTACACAGAATGAAAACAAGAAATCCTATTAGTAATTGGGTCATAGAGCAGGTTCAAGGATAGAAATGGGGCAGTTCAGTGTTTTAGAAGGTAGGTTAACAGGTCAAGAATCAAGCTAAGGAATCAGAAAATTAAAAAATTGGACCTAATACTGAGTTTTGAGCTCACTGTTTTCCATATGACAACTCAGACAGGCATGAAAAGTCGTATGACTTTCCACATCATACCAAATGACAAACCATAGAAGCATGATAAAGCATCCCTCTTCGTACGAGTTATGAGGGACCCGACGGAATGTCATACGAATCATGGGTCCCTCTGATACGAGTCATGGGGGCTTATCAGATGACAACCTAGCTATTGTTGAAAAGTCGCACAAGTCCCGCTAGGGAGTCATATGAGTTTTTGTGCATGCAAAATTGAAAAATGGAAAAGACGTATGAAAATTGCTAAAATCTTATAAAACATGGAAAAATTGACATTTTAGCAAAGCATAGAGGTCCACCTATCGCATGTCTATCCTGTCGAGGTCTTTGGTGTCTTCGGCTATGCTCAAATTGGTGTGAACTCATAGGTACCTTCAGTTTTTCTGCTCTATCTGCCATTTTTCTCAGAGGGCTCCACAAAGAGTCTAAAGTCAAAAGGTTGAAATGATTTGAAAATGACCCTTCCGACCTTTATATAGCTTTTGACCTAATTTTCAAAAGTGCTCCGTTTTTCACAAAAATTGCACCCCTGGCTAATTTCGACATTCTGAATCCATTTTCAAGATCAAAATTAAAATCTAAGATCATTTATTATGTCAAAATCATGATTTAAATTTTTTTGGACCGAGGACGGTCTACTGCTTGCATAATCGACCTTCATTCATCACAAAAATCTAAAATTAAACTTAACTGATTATCTTACATCAAACTATCAAAATTTCAACTTGGTCAACCATGGTCAACTCATGGTCAAACCTAGTCAAACTTGGTCTTCTGGACCTCTAAACGATGTAGAACGCATTCCTGGACGTGTATAACCACTTCTCAAATCAATTAACATGCTTCTAAACTATCAACGCTGAATTTTCTTATCAGATTTCAATTTTAATCCCGAAGGGGGCATGGTATGGCACATCATTCAAAGTCTATAATCTAAATTTTGAAATCATATCCTTCCTCAGTAATCAAGACAGCAACCATGTCTAGTTATTGGTTCATCAAAAAGACCTCATCGCTTAGGGCAAATCAACAATCACTTGGGGCATATCAATCATCACTTGGGGCATATCAGATTCATCGAGATCCATATCAATCTGGTATTCTCCTAATCTTGTAAATTGTATCAGTTTTTGTAACTATCGGTTCAATTGTGTTATTTCCTTGGTTCTTCAGAAACTGAAGGGTTCATATGTGATACCAATGTGATTCAATATAAGGACAATCAGGTCTAGAATCAGTCACTCACTTCTTCGCAATCATAAGGTTCAGAATCGGGCATTTTGACACTTTTTCGCAATCATCGGTTCATTTACTATTATAGTTAATATTATCTTTGGTCATTCAGGACCTATTATCTTCATATCAATTTCAATCAATTTCTGTCTCATATCAATTTCAATTTCAAACATCAGTTTCAACATCATACACAGACTATCTTTGAACCATTGCGCTTCACATAGTAATTCAAAGAGGGGCAAAATGTAATACCCCAAAAATGGGCTATAGGTTCATTAACCTCCTACATCATCAAATCGAACGAAATTGACATCAAAGTCCTAACCTAAGGCACATCTGAACATCATCGAATTCTAATTGATTATCCTAAATTCTATATCAGGGAATATTCCTAGAAATATTCCTAATTATCATAATTATCTTTAATTTAATAATTATTTGGTGATAAATCATATTTATCCTAAAGTTGATTAATTGAATATGATGAATATTTAATTAATTAATTTAATTCTACCACTTAATTATTTAATTAGATTTAATTACATTTATTCCTAATTAATATTGTTTTTATTTTGACAATAAATCAAAATTCCTATCATTAATTGATTAAATTTTTATTTAATTAATTAAAGCAAGTTGTCATATTTGATGATATTATTTAATTGGAATAAAGTTTGATTTTAATAATTGATTAACCCATAAATCAATTGTTTTAATTTTACAATCAGTTAAGTGGAAAATAAATCACTTTATTTATTTAATTAATTCATATTAAATCACGCTGTATACACCTAAAAATGGTCACCTAGACTATTAGCCCCTTTTGCTAAATCATCAATTGCTTGTTCTTGATCTAATCCTAGCTCTATCATTTATTTGATTATTTTCTATGGGCTAACCATTTTATCCTAAGTTTTTATTTATTTAAAAGGAATATTTCCTCCCCTTTTAATAAATAAAAAGCCCCCACTTTTCCTCTTATCCTAAGTTGCACAAATAAAGCATTATTCTTATTTTATAAAAAAGGAAAAAACACTTTTTGTCTCATATGGACACAAAAGTCAACTCTTATTTTCCTATTGGAGGATATTTGTGCACATGGATTGCTCCTCTTTTAAGCTCCACCATTGATTAAATCTTTTGCCTCTTAATCTCCATGGTCCATTCCTTCTCATTTCTTATAAAAGGAGAGCTCTCTTCTTCATTCTAGATCCCCAACTTTTTATGCTAACTTTATGCTGTAGGATTTCTAGGTCACTTTGGAGCTTTTGAAGATTTGGAGCATTCTTAGCATCTACATCTCATTCTTGCATTCTACATCTCATTCTTGCATTCTTAGCTTAGCTTCATATTTATGCTTTCTTAGATTAGCTTCATTTCTATGCTCTAGATTAACTCACATAGATTAATTAGCTTGGGTTGTAACACTTGCATATTTCCTTTCATAGCTTAGCTTGCATTTCCATTTTTAGCATAGCATTGCATTGCATTTTCATTCTTGATTCTTGAGGATATTGGCATTCTTTCCCTTTTCTTCATTGAATCTCCCATTGCATGGTTTACTAGCAAGGTTATAGGCTAAATAGCTCTAGCTAAGAGCATTCTTAAAAACCCTTGCACTCCATGCCTAGGGAGCTATGGATCAATTTGTGAGGGCTCATTCTTGAGTTTCCTTGCATGTAATGATCCATAGAAGTGTGACACAATTATAGCACACACACGCACAATCAGAAAAGTAGACAACTATCAATTATCAATTAAATCTAAACTCTATTTTGAGTTAAACTCTGCTTTTGCATGTTTTTGTGAGTTAATTATCCTTTATTTAAAAATAACTCAAAAATCAACCTGAGTTATTTTGAGTGATTTATGGCTTTCTTTCATGCACCTCCAAAGCCCTAGATTTCTATAAATTAAGGCTTTAGCTCTTCATTTAGGATCCATCCACGAATTGCACACTCACACTATCGAATTGGAGACTGAAGAATCGATCTTGAGAATTCGAGTTGTTGTGAGATTTTCATTATTTTTGCATAGTATCCATATCATTTAGAATATTATTGTTAGATCATTTTAGCATATCAATTTTCATATTAGCATAGATTCATATCAAGTTTTCATTATCATCTAATTGCATAGAAAAACCAAAAAAATAGATTAATTTGCATCCATTCCATATCTAGATTTTGCATTCAAATCCTTTGTCTAGGTGTCGTCAAGGTCACTGATCTCGGTATAATCTGAGAATACATACTCGTATCTACCAGAAGACAGTAAATCACCTAGTTAGTTTAGTTTTTCATTTATTGCATGATTTTGATTTTAGCTAACCTCTAATATTTTACTGAAGTGTTGTGTCTATAGATTAGGTACAAAATTCACACACACAAAACTATATGACTTTTAAATCTACACATGTCACCAGAATTTGCCAAGTGTCACACTCTGATTGGTTGCTCAGACAAACTTAGCTTAAACTCTGTCCATCTAGAGATTTGGAGACTATATTAGTCTCCAAATCTCTGGAGTTATCTCTTAACCATGGTTTCCTTTAGAGACTTGGAGAATCTCCTTAGTCTCTTAATCTCCTAATGATCTTCTTAATTGTGGTTAAATTGGGAGACCTCGCGACAAGCTTCAGTCTCTAAGTATCCAAGTCTCCAGATCTCTAGATATCTCCTCCAACGACCTGGTGACTAATGTTATCTCACAATCTCAAAACCTTCAGCCTCTAACCACTTGCATCATGAGATCTCGCAACTACGATTAATCTCTTGATCTCCAAATTTTTCATGCTAACTACTAGGCTTCATGAGACTGGGTGATTGCATTGTCTCTAGATCTCCAGATGATTGGTCGTTAACTGCTAACATCTCCCAACCTCACGACTAGCTATTATCTCCAAGTCTCCAGATCTGGCAGTTTCTTCTAGCAACCTCATGACCTCTTGACACGTGTCATTTTTGCCCATCTCATCTCGCTGGCTGTCTTCTGCAAAATTTCTTAATCCTGGGCCCCTCAAAATGAAAACTAAGGCAATCGCATAGGCTTGTGTGAGCAGAGCCTCCAACATTTCATCTTATTTCATATGTGAGCTTCGTGCCTTATAAACATCTCTATTTGCCAATTCAGGACCAATGTGGGATAATTGTTTTGATAGTTTTTAAAGTTTGTTAGCATTTCCTTTCAAAATAAGTGAGACCTGCCGCGCATAGAGACCTGCAGCCAAGAGGGCTTGCCAAGAGTCTCCTTGGCTTCTTATTCACAATGCATAGTGAGTGCTAGGATATAAAAATACCATAGAAGTCACTTACCCGCTGCATGTGGGATATACATCTACGCACTTTTTAAACTTCTTGAAAGCTTCCTCCAGATGTTGTTCATCCATGGCATTGCTTTAATGCTAGTAAATACCTTCATTTTCCTCCAGATGGCTAGGCACCCCATTCCTTGGTTGCTTGAGGCATTTATCTTCATGTGTGAGATGCCATTTGTGCAAGGCTCTGAGAAAACAAATCGAACCAATGCTCCTCTGCGTGCCCCCAATCTTCATATCAGCTGGTTCATAAGTCCAATGGGAACGTGAGCAGCCTACTCCCATCTATTGTGCAGGTCCTCATTTATCAACTGCTCACATGCCTCAATAAGGTGAGCCCCCTTTAGACATTTGTGTGGACTCATTTGTTAATGCACAGGTCCCCAATATGCGTAAATGCCCCTTTTGCATGCAAATGAACTGCAAACATCTGGGCTCTCTTACTAGCATTTGCATGAGCCTTCTTCTCATTATGCACAAGGCATCATAACATCTTGTAATGAGATTGTGCCATGCAACGTGGCCACCTCTAGATACAATGCGTGGGTTTTCATTCTTGTGAAAGATGTCAATAGCAGTAGCAACCTCCAACATTCACGCAGGGCATGCTATTAATATGTGATTTCAATGCATTGATATCTTCCATCGCTGACTTGCCCTTACCAATTGCGTAAGGCCCTATTGATTCATGCAAGACCTTCTTGGTTTGAACTTGTGCTCACCATTAATATTTGCAGCCCTTATTTGTGCATGGGCTCCTTGGCCATTAAACTTGCCAACACAATACCTTATGGGGTAAGCTTAAAAAAATTTCATGCATAAAGAGAGCATTGATTTTAGAAAATTGATCCCAGGGTCATCATCTTGCACTTCACCTTATTCACCACTTACCAGAATGTATTCATCAAAACAACACTGTGCTAGATTTAAATCACATAAATCACTTCTTTACACCTCTGCGAGATTGACCAAATAACACCAGCTAGTCTTTTGGAACAACTTTAAAAAACTTGACTGAACAGCCTCACATGATCACGCCATCATTAACATACATTCAATTCTCACACCATAGTATGCCTGATAGAGGAAATTTATCACAAAGATTTGAGTCCAAAGATAATAATGTGCAAAGTAGGCCACTTCATTGCATTCTGCAACTATTCCGAATTCAGACTCGTGCAGACCCTGTCAAAGGTGCCATTTGGATAGTCATGAAATTACCACTTGAAACTATGTTGCTCGACAGAATGACTCATTCATCATCTTTGAAAACACATGCAAAAGGGCCTCGCTAGATTCATCCTCAAGTGCAAGATGCAAACAATCAAACTTAGCGATTCGGAAAATAGTGCAAGTATAGAATGCTGGAACAACATAAACTTCATCGAGATAAGCCATTGCAAGATTACCAAGACAAGCTTTGAGACTTCACTATCGGATCAAGTAGTACACTTACATGCCAGGAGAATGATGCCATGATCAGTTCTCGAAAACAACTTTCAGACAACAAGTTACTATTCTATAAAAGTGACCTTTCTGTAAACCATTTTTTTTAGCATTGTTAATTTGCACAAATCACCTTCGAAACTGGCCTTAAAAACTCACCCGTTGAAACTTTGAAGATCCAAAAACTTGGGCATTGATTAGCCTCCATACAAGGTACATGATTCCACAATCATCTCACTCTGAAGATCAAGTGGTCAATCATAATTAAACGCCAAAGTCATCTTGTCAGGAATATTCAAAATTTGAAACAGTGAAATAAGCAGAAATTGGTTTGGAATTTGCCTAAAAAAGTGGTCAAGTGGATTGGCAGAGACCTCAAAATCCATAGGAAAGTAGTCTTCCAGGTCTACAGTATGGAACCACATTCAATTATGTCATACCTTGAACAGGGCACAAACTGAGATACCTCAAAGTAGGTCACCGATAAAATCGAACAATGCACATTTAGAAAATTTTAACAAATTGCAAATGGAATGAGCTTAGCAAACAGGTCAAACGGGTACATGGGAGGCTGAAAATTGGCAAGACGACTCACTCCCATGTCTACAATATGATGCTACAACTGACATGTCATGAACAATCACAGGGCAAAAGATGCAATCAGCTGAATAGGGCCTCCGACTAAAGTATGCAATAGAATCATAAATGGTTTGAGCTTTGAAACATAAGCTCTCTGATATACATTTTAAACATTGCCAAAGTGCCAGGCCATGAAACCTAATAGGACATAAGATATTCAAGTGCAAACATGGCCTGCTACAACAATTTGACACTTAGACAAAAATGTAGATTTAAGTGAAGACCTCAAAATGGCAACTCCCTAAACATGTCAGATTTAAACTTCAGGAGCTAGAACCCATTGCATATGTCAAATGAAAGGTGTTAAACATGTTTCCCAAATTGTACCTCATGAAAATCATCAAGGTGTCTTTTACAAGCACACCGGTTAGACCTTCTTACAAATTTTTTTAGGAGTACCCACTTTGCCTCATAGGAAAACTTTCAATTGGTCACTTGAAATTTGTGCCAAATTTTGAGAGCACCAATAGTGGCTCTGACTGTGGACGCATGCCCCATGTGGGCATGCAGAGAACTTTCAAAATCTCATGGTTGGAGCAAGCCACCCCAAAACTTTGAGTCAAACTTTTATTTCTTTCTTCTCCTTTCTCCTTTCCTTCCTAACACCTCTTCTCAAAAAATGGGAACCTCTACTAAAAGAAAACACACCACACAACTAAAAGGGAAAATGACTATACAATATGTACTTTTATCTACAAGAATCCCAAAACCCCAAAACCAAAGTCAGCTCTTACCTTTATCATACATTTGGTTTTGATCTCCATACAATGGTGGTAAACTGAAATTATTGCTTGCATGTGTTTGATTGAACATAATGTCACTTTCCTTCAGCACATCAAACAAAAGATAATCAGCAAACCCATCATCACCTTGCAAAACAAAGTCACTGAAACATTGTGAACATTGATCATTGTATGATATCAAAACATCACACTCTTGACCATAGCCAACAAGCTGAAAAAGAAAGCATTCCAGCTCCTTTTCATGGATGAAATCAAACTCCTCATGAACATTAGTTTGCACCAAAACATAAGTTTTATTCACAATACTGATTTGCAAACTAGGATGGAACTCTTTCACACAAACATCTGATTGCATAAGATTTGATATAGCTTGCTGATTAGAGCCTTTACAAGCATCCTCTAAATCTGAAAAATGGATCATCAAATATTAATTCATTTTCTATTGGCAAATCTGAAATCACACATGTAGATCTCTTACTCTCCTTAAAGGAATAATCAGTATTCTGATGTACACAAGAATCATCCACATCAAACTCATCAAAATCTGAATCCACAGTAGCATATGATTCATCATATTCATCATAAACAATAGGGATTTCATGCAAATAATTTGATTTTTTGCAAGAGGAAATAAAACAGGAACACGAAAAGAACAAGATTCAACATCCGCACTACTATCCCAGTCAGGCCTCATCATTATGTCTGGAGTCTCCACATCCTTTGAATCTGAAACAACACTGATGACTGCATCATCTGACAAATCATATTCAATTTGACTGTGGTGTAGTGATATGGGAGGATAAGAAAAATAAAAAATATACATGTCAAAATTAGGACCCGATGATTCATATTCTTTATCAAAATCAATGTATGTTGGGTATGAAGTTTCAATGCTATCCTTTCCTGAATATCTCAGATATTCAGAAGATAAAAAATCTGAAATTTGTTCACTATGAAGTGAAAAACTATCATCATTCATACTCATCTCTGATACACTTTCCCAGTCAAAATATTCATGATCATTTTCCACACCCTCAACAATGCTATTATTAATTCATGAGCATTTCTGGATTTGATTGTGTTAATTTTTGGCATCAACGTTTCGGATCACACTCCGTGATCCATCATCAGGAAAGAGAGAATGCAAGAATCATAAGAATGAATATGCAGACCAAGCTAATCCTATGGGATATAAAGAAACAACACGGAAAACTATGCAGAGTTGGAAAGGTGACCAGAAAGACTACAAAATTAGGAGATAAAACTACCAAGGTTTGAGAGAAAGAAGAGGAGGGTGCCGAAAGGTCAAAAGAGAGAGGGGATGTAAAGAGAAAATAGAATACGATATACAAATAAGATATAAAATAATATCTGTGTGTCTATATATATATATATATAGACACACAGATATTATTTTATATCTTATTTGTATATCGTATTCTATTTTCTCTTTACATCCCCTCTCTCTTTTGACCTTTTATATATAGACACACAGATATTATTTTATATCTTATTTGTATATCGTATTCTATTTTCTCTTTACATCCCCTCTCTCTTTTGACCTTTCGGCACCCTCCTCTTCTTTCTCTCAAACCTTGGTAGTTTTATCTCCTAATTTTGTAGTCTTTCTGGTCACCTTTCCAACTCTGCATAGTTTTCCGTGTTGTTTCTTTATATCCCATAGGATTAGCTTGGTCTGCATATTCATTCTTATGATTCTTGCATTCTCTCTTTCCTGATGATGGATCACGGAGTGTGATCCGAAACGTTGATGCCAAAAATTAACACAATCAAATCTAGAAATGCTCATGAATTGTTAATATGGATTGTGGAAATCTGATATCACTAATGCTATTATTATCAAAACTTATATCCATGAGGCATGAAGTCTGAGAATCATTTTTTGATACATACCTCTGAAAATATGAAATTTTCTCACTGTCTGGCAAGGATTGACATTCTAATTTATCCCAACTATCTTCTTGCTTGATGTTGCAAATATCTTCGTTATTGGAGTCTTGGAGTGAAATCTCTCAGAGGATATTATCTTGTGTCAAGAAATCACTACAAACACTCATATCTACATCATAGTTGTCATCTTTCTATCCACACAAAACATTTTCATTGTTTTGCTGTTCACAAAGTTCATTATCAACATTATCATCAGCAAAACATTCAACACAAGTGGACTTATCATCATAATCACTAAACTCAGATTCATCAGCATAACTAGACTCACCATTGTTATCACATTCAATATTAGTATATTTTAGATTTTCAGATTCAACATCACTGTATTCAGCCTCATTTATATCTTTGGAAGAAAGATTTTCTACATGTTTTATCCATTCTATAACATGCTGAATATATTCTACCCTCTGAGAGATTGGCAAATTAAGTGTATGAGGAAAACAAAGTTTAACAAATAAATTTACCCATACAAAATCCTGAGGACAAAAAGGAATGTCAAACTCCTTGATCTTATTAGTAAACCTTATGTAGAAAGCATGTTGTGACTCACCCTCCTCTCTACTTATGTTCTCTTGTAAATGTAACACCATACTTTCCTGCAACCTTTGTGTTAACATTTTTGTTTCTATCTGAAGAAGTTCAAGCTCTAATGTAGGGTCCTTAGATTCAGACATGTCTTGTTCATCACTATGTTCCATATCATTATATTGCTCAATATCACCATACTTTCTAATAAAACAATCTTCCAATGCTTCCATAGATCCTATTGAGCTGCGAGGTAATTCCTTAAACTAGTCCCTTGCAATCTCAACTATAGATACTGCAAAAAGGGTCATTAGTACATCCTCATGTGTGATATTGTGATCATTTATTGGGTCAACAAACTTTTGGATATGATCTTCAGCTCATTGCTCAACAAAACCAGTGAATTTTGGTAAACTATCCCTTACCACTTCTAGAATATGATTTAGGTATCTAGGGATACCTTCAAAATTTACTGCCCCAAACAACCTATTCTTAAATAGTTGTGACATCTTTAACAAGCAGAGATTACAAATTGTCTCTATCTTTTCTAATACATATTTCACTTCAGATTTTGTAGGAATGCAACTAAAATCTTTGAAACATGCAAACCTCTTTTCACACCTTATTCCATTTTTTTCTTAGTGCTTTGATCACTTGATAAGGAAAGCATTTAAAACTTTTAAAATACTTGGATGTATTGGAGTAGCTGCAACAATATTTGATCTGAAGTCATCTCCAAATCAATCTTCAACTTTGCAGAGCCGCTAGCTCTTTCTAGAGGAAAATATTTTCCATAAACTAAGATCTCTTTCTCCATCAACACATCAAACTTCAACAGGGTACATATGCTATTTATTAGGATTGAAAATATATCACTTTATGCACTGATCAAACAAAGAACTCAGAGTCGCCACTCACAACTTGGTGAGATGATTTGAAACTTCTTAAAAATGACTCTTATACACTTCAATGGAGACCACTGGATAAATGAATAAGCCGGCTAGGAGTCTAGCTCTACTCGTACCGCATTATTCTATCTTCACTTTAACATATCCCCAGCGGAGTCACCAATTTGTTAGGGGATTTTCTTGTGAGGTCAAACTTGGCTAAAATATGGGCTTAGTTCTCAGTTAAAAAGGACTCCAAGTTTGCAAGAAAATCCTAATTGATGAGGATCAGATAAGATCCTCCTTCTGCTTCAAGCTCCATAGGACTCAGGTGAGTGTTGCCTATGATAGGTTACTATATTTCAAGTAAGCTTTTGATTAGTGGATTAGGTTCTTCACTGTTGTGCTATTTATCTTTAAAATACCTTAATGAGAGATTACTCTGTAAGAAACTAAGAACATCCTGTTACAGAGGATAACAATAGAAATGATGAATGTGATAGCACAAAATAGTGGAATAAGGATGTGAATCCTTCTTCTTTTTATGAGTGCAACTCAAGGAAGGTTGACCTTTGATTCTCTCTTGAAGGAATCAACAAACTGGAACTATATCACTTAGATACAATCCTTTCACAATATGCATGAACTTAGAAATTGAAATGTATTAGTAATGACTATTTTGTGCTTGATGACTTAAAGATAACTGCATCACAAATAGCCAACCAGTGCTTATTCTTGGGCAATGAGTCAAAAGATGTAATTCACAGGTCACAAATCAAGTAAAATACTACAGAATGCCTTATAGACTAAATGCAATCCAGATAGAGTGCCTTAAAAATTATCTTCTCACTTCTATACTGTTCAATCAAATCCTTCAATAGTGTCTACTCTCTAAAACTATTTATAAAATTTAATTGTCTCCTTGAGAGAAACTCACAAATATTTAGACAAACTACCTTGTAGTTGGTATGTTTTTAGATGCCTTACAAATAAAACATACAAGAACATAAACTAAATGTAAGGAGATGGAACAACAGAAAATAGGGACTGCACTGTATTTCATTTAATTAATCTTGCTTCAATACATTAATAACAAGAAGCCAAAGCATAGACAAGAATGAGAAAAAATGCTTTGCAGAGATACATTCACAATCATTTGGAAACCTCTTGTAAAATCCCCTGTTGGAAAGGGTAGAACTAGTATGAAACCCTTAAGCAAAACATAGAACTAGACAGGGACAGGAACCCCTACAACTGAGAAAAGAAGAGAATAAATAGACTAAGAGAGAAACCCTAAAATCTGCACTTGACTAACACCTGTCTCCTTCGAACAATCTGATTTTATTCACCTTCTCTGGAATCAAATCTTCTCGGGCACTCAACTTTTGAAAACATCCGTCTCTTTAAAATATCTGATTATCTACTAGAAATCTGATTCATTTTGTCCTTTATTCTCTGATCCTATCCTCCAAATCTGATTTTATCCTTTAATCTTATGCAAAAGACAAGACATTCCACTCTTTTGGATCTACATTCCTGAATATTAAAATGTCTCCCAAAATCTGATCATGGATTACAACTGATTACTGCTCTTATCAACTCAATCAAATCTGATTTTAACTGCCATCATTGCATCCATCATCTTCTGGCATTTCCAGAAAGATATTATTCTGCTATATTTGGACAAAAAATGAATCTGCAACAATAAAAACTCTATGCAAGCTCCTGGCAAGAAATAAATTGAAGTTTATCCCAAGGTTAAACTATATGAATTTTAAATCTTTTATAAACTTTTAAATCTGCACATGCCACCAGAATTCACCAAGTGTCGTGCTTTGATTGGTTGCTCGGACAAACTCAGCTTAAACTCTATCCATTTAGAGATTTGGAGACTACATTAGTCTCCAAATCTCTGGAGTTATCTCTTAACTGTGGTTGCCTTCAGAGACCCAGAGAATCTCCTTAGTCTCTTAATCTCCTAATAATCTTCTTAACTATGGTTAAATTGGGAGACCTTGTGACAAGCTTCAGTCTCTAAGTCTCCAAGTCTCCAGATCTCTAGATATCTCCTCCGACGACTTGGTGACTAATGTTATCTCATAATCTTGAAAACTTCAGCCTCTAATCGCTTGCATCATGAGATCTCACGACTACGATTAATCTCCCGATCTCCAAATTTTTCATGCTAACTACTAGCCTTCACGAAACTGGGCGAATGCATTGTCTCTAGATCTCTGGATGATTGGCCATTAACTGCTAACATCTCCCGACCTCATGACTAGCGATTATCTCCAAGTCTTCAGATCTGGCGATTTCTTCTAACAACCTCACAACATCTTGACACATGTCATTTTCACCCATCTCATCTCACTAGTTGTCTTTTGCAAAATTTCTTTATCCTGGGCCCACTGACATGGAAACCAAGGCAACCACATAGGCTTGTGTGACCAGAGCCTCTGACATTTAATCTTATTTCATATGTGAGCTTTGTGCCTTATAAACATCTCTGTTTGCCAATTCAGGACCAATGTGGGATAATTGTTCTGATAGTTTTTAAAGTTTCTTAGCATTTCTTTTCAAAATAAGTGGGACCCGCTGCGCACAGAGACCTCCAGCCAAGAGGGCCCGCCAAGAGTCTTCTTGGCTTCTTATTCACAATGCGTAGTCAGTGCTAGGATATAAAAATACCATAGAAGTCACTTATCCGCTACATGTGGGATATACATCTATGCACTTTTCAAACTTCTTAAAAGCTTCCTCCAGATGTTGTTCATCCATGGCATTGCTTTAATGCTGGTAAATACCTTCATTTACCTCCAGATGGCTAGGCGCTCCATTCCTTGGTTTCTTGAGGCATTTGTCTTCATGTGTGAGATGCCCTTTGCGCAAGGCTCTGAGCAAACAAATTGAACCAGTGGTCCTTTGCGTGCCCCCAATCTTCATATCCCCTAGTTCATAAGTCCAATGGGAACGTGAGCAACCTACTCCCATCTATTACACAAGTCCTCATTTATCAGCTGCTCACATGCCTCAATAAGGTGAGCCCCTTTTATACATTTGCATGGACTCATTTGTTAATGCACAGGTCCCCAATATGTGTAAATGCCCCTCTTGCATGCAAATGAACTACAAACATCTGGGGTGGAACTACAAACATCTGGGCTCTATCACTGGCATTTGCGTGAGCCTTCTTCTCATTATGCACAGGTCATAAATTGTGCCATTTGATGTGGGTACCTCCAAATACAATGCGTGGGTCTTCATTCTTGCAAAAGATGTCAATAGCAGTAGCAACCTCTGACATTCATGTGGGACATGATATTAATATGTGATTTTAATGCATTGATATCTTCCATCGCTGACTTGCCCTTACCAATTACATAAGGCCCTATTGATTCATGCAAGACCTTCTTGGTTTGAACCTGTGCTCACCATTAATATCTACAGCCGTTATTTGTGCATGGGCTCCTTGGCCATTAAACTTGTATCTATACACACTAAATAGTGCACTTCTCTAAGTCATTACTTCCAAGGGAATCCATGATTGGGAAACCTTGAAAAAGTGACCTAGAGCTCCCTAGGCATGGATTCACAAGGATGTTGATGGTGCTCTCAAATAGAGCTATTGAAGCATGCAACCTTGCTAGTAAACCACACAATGGGAGATTCAAAGAGAGAAGGGCAAGAATGCCAATATCTTCAAGAATCAAGAATGAAGATGCAATGAAATGTAAGCTATGCTATGAATGGAGATGCAAGCTAAGCTATGAAAGGAAAGTATTACAAACCCTTGCTAATTAAGGTATGTGAGCTAATATAAAGTATAAAGCAAACTAAGCTAGATGCCATGAAAGCTATGATGCAAGAAATGAAACTAGAATGCAAGAAATGATCTTTAAAAGCTCCAAAGTCTCCAAGAAATCTTGTAGTATAAGATTAGAATAAAAAGTTGGGATCTAAGAATGAGAAAAAAGCTCTCCTTTTAAAGGAATTGAGGAGGAATGGACCATGGAGATTAAGAGGCAAAAGATTTGATCAAGGGTGGAGCATCAAAGAGGAGCAATCCATGTGCACAAATATCCTTTAATGAGAAAATAAGAGTTGACTTTTGTGTCCATATGAGACAAAAAGTGCTTTTCTTCTTTTTATAAAAGAAGAATAATGTTTTATTTGTGCAACTTAGGATAAGAGGAAAAGTGGGGGATTTTTATTTAATAAAAGGGGAGGAAATTCCTTTTAAATAAATAAAGACTTTAGGATAAAATGGTTAGCCCAAGGCAAATAATAAAAAATGATAAAATAGGATTTGATCAAGGAAATTGATATAATTGAAAATGCTGATTTTTGAAAATATTGATTCAGGGATTTGATAAATTGCTGAATGGGGGCCCAAGGTCTAGGCGACCATTTTAGGGTGCAGACATTTTCCCCTCTTTGACTAATGTGAGATCGATTTGAGATCACAAAACAATCTAGACATGTGTTCAATGGATGGGAACATATCAGGACAAGCATAAGCATAAGCTGACAAGGATAAGCTGAAAGACAAGACCAACACCTGTATAGCTAGGTGATAATCAAGTCTCAAATAAGAGATAAGAATCTCAAGAAAAGTTGATTAATAAGCTAAATCGAAGATTAAAGATGATAGGTACTACCCTCTCAAAATCAAAATTGAAACCAGGTAGAGGAGAACAACAAATTGATAAACTTGATCAAGTCATGAGAAATCATAATCGAAGGTGAAAGATGATAGGATAACCATCAAGCAGTGAAGATATGCTCCAGTTTGACTAGTTTTGACTAAAAAAGGATATAGGATAAAAATGAAGTCAAACCTTAGAGAGATGAAGCAAATGAAGATGAATGAAAGACTAGAAGGTTGAAAGAGATGGGGGTGAAGAAATGAAGGTGCCCCAATAAAGATCAAAGGATCAGGCCTCAAATGGTCAGTCAACTACACAACAGAGGGTGAAAGTTTTGAAATGTGATTTTGACTATCAAGATGAGCTCAGATTTTGATTTTGATCTCGAAAATGGATCCAGGATGTTGAAATTAGCTAGGGGTGCAATTTTCACGCAATTTCGAGGTGTTTTGAAAATTGGTCAAAAAGTCAAAATGTTATAAAAGGGGGTAAAAAGTTCATTTTCAAAATCATTTGTCTTTTAGTGATTTGAGAATCTTGAGAGCTTAGAGAGAGAAAATGGCCCAACAAGCAGCAATCTCGGTCCATAAGCATCGATTTGAGTATGCTCGATTGCATAACCGACCTCCGCAGTATGGTGCCCCGGTATGTTTTTAGAAAAACTCACTTTGTAGGTCATTTATGAGCATTAATGTCAATTTAAAACATGTTTTTAAAGTTTTTAAACTTTTTTCAAATTTTCCTCGTACAAAAAATCGTACGATATTTTCTAAGTATCGCACCCTTTGAGGATATCTGTTGTGCGATACTTTGTGGGTCAAAATAGTATCGCACCGATATTGAATCCAGTATCACACGATACTGGATGAAATATCATGTGATGCTATGCGAAGTATCACATGCAAAGATACCATCACATTGCTATTGAGGAAAGTATCGCATGATACTTAGTCAAAAAATAGTATCGCACAATATAGAGAAATGACATGTTTTAATGTTTTTGAGCAAAATGACATGGGTCCTGACAATGTTTGGTTTTAAGATGTTTTGTACTGATTTTATACATCCACCATGATATGTTCTGACATTTGGTTTGGGTTAAATGGCTTGCAGGAGAACTTTCTTGCGCTGCTTGTTAGAGCGCTGAGAGTGACTGGGCTCTGATGCGTCCATGATCTAGACGATCTGGGGCTAGCAAACTTGAGGGAGATGGGATTCAACTATTTGCTGTAGATGCCCCACATTGGGGCTGATCATATATTGCTTATAGCATTGGCTGAGAGGTGGCATAGTGAGCATAACACCTTTCACTTGCCCATTGGAGAGGCTACGATTAGCCTAGAGGATGTCTATCGGATCCTACGAGTTCTGAGCCACGGAGATCCTGTAAGTATAATCATGTTTATAGATAGTCATAGATGTAAAGTTTCCATATAATAGAAACTGACACGATTGTTTGTTGGCATAGGTGTACTATGATTAGGATCCGACAGAGGGATGATAGATTATGCAAGACATGTTTCAGGATGTCACCTTTGTGGATAGACACCTCAGCTGGGATCGACTGATGGATGAGTTTGGCAGGGACTTTCTAGTGTCATGTATAGTATGTTCCATTGTAGCACAGTCCCTTATTATTGATAGGAGTCAAAAGGGTTTCCCATTGGGCTGGGGTCGGTTAGTAGCAGATCTGATTGCACACCCATGATGGATGGCATGGGGGCCAGCCATCTTGGCAGATATGTACCATGAGATCCACGAGATTGTATATCAGGAGAGCAGGACCTGGGCATGTGGTGCTATCCTAGCACAGGTTTGGGCATGGGAGCACATCGCCATTGTGTGTCCATGTCTGCAGCCGAGAGAGTGGAGATGCCCCTATATCTACAGGTACATAGGGTTCTTGTCACAACCACATAGCGGGGATGTGACATATTACAGGAGGGTACTGGATGAGCTCACCTCATTTCAGTGGAGGCCATACAGGGCTATTGAGCAGTGGGGTGATCAAGACAAGGAGCTTAGTTACATGTTATGCAGCTGGCCACTGGTAGGTCGACACTCTGACATTGTTGAGAGATTTGTGATCACCCGGGTCTGGAGACAGTTCAGGAGACAACAAAGAGTACCCACCGAGACCACCACTTATGCTCGGGTTAGGGACGAGGAGGGACAGGGTTGGCTGCCAATGCTGGACTGCCAGTAGGTAGTACAGGATACAACTACCATATGTAGGGAGTCATGGGACTACCTCCTAGACATGGAAGATGTAGGTGCTGATGCGACTTACAAGGCATAGTCGGCAAGGCATCCATTCCCTAGGTTTACTGTACTTGATGGACAGTCAGCAAAACAAGGAGATGACAAAGATGACGGGGATGGAGGGGATAGAGGGAGAGCTAGGGAGACTAGACAAAGCTCTCAATCAGGTGGCCAAAAATGGCCATGGGGACAAGGTTTTGCTGATGAGGGGGATGATGGGGCAAGGCCATTTCACCACCGAGTGGATGCTGGGCAGGATCAGCTTGCAGGGGGAGAGGATCTAAGAGTGAGGATCTAGGTCCTAGTGATGGAGATGTAGTAGCTATAGATCACCATAGCCATCAGAGACCAGTAGCTGACTCATCTCAAAGCCAAGATAGAGCGGCAGGAAAATGTTGCATAGGCCGATGTAGAAGAGATCAGGAGAGAGGCAACACAAGCTGCTTATTATCATGGGCTCTATATACAGGCTATACCTAAGGGATAGAGAGAACCACCCTACTCTGCAACAGTCGGGAGATCTAACATGGTGCTAGACAAAGTGGTAGCACCACCTCCACCACCACTAGCTCCACATGACAATGCTAGAGAGTCCTAGGTCTAGGTTTAGGATAGATGTATAGAGACATACCCTGGGACTTTATCCAGATTTTTGGATCCACATCATATCATGACATTTATCATATATATATGAGATTACTGGATTGGCGATATATCTTGTGTATGTGTCCCACTTGTGATGGATGTTTTAGTTTGTATATTGTCTTGTCATTTTGCTCAAAATGTATGATATATATGCTCATGTATAATCTCTCTTATAGATGTATGTTGAGTTCTCATGTTTATGATATAGACTCATGTTTTTGAAAAAGATCTCTTTGGGATATAGATATGATGATAAGATTAACCCCTTGTGATGATATAAAAAAAGACGTGATGTGAAAGACAAGGAGTGAAAGACATGATCGAGAAAAGGAAAGGTGAGCGCAGTTGACAAGTCCACGAAAGATGAAAGGAGAGCTCTCACCATATGCAAGATGCAAAACTAACTGTTATGAACTTAAGAATGCAAGCTACTATGAAAAGTGGTTTACTTGAAAGGTTACAAAGCCATTAGACTCTAATATTCATCATCAAGCGTTGTTGGTAGCATCACAAGATCATACAATGCACACTAGTATAACTATGTGAATCTGAATATGATCTATATCAGATAGGTATGTGGAAATCCCACCTAAGCACCAAAGACATATAAGTCAAGATGACTAGTGCAGTGAGATTTCCTAAATTTAGTATGGCAAGATTATAATTGCATTGAGACACAAGGAAAGCCAAGATGACTAGAAGTATGCACTTGTGAAAAAAGTCAAGGATAATACCTTGTAGACCCTAATGTCAAGTGGAACAAGCATAAATGATAATGACAGTTAGGACCAACAAAGTATACCCACAAGTAGAAAAAGCAATAAAACATGCCCTCGTGCCCCTAGTCTTCTAGCTCAGCATCATTGAAAACTATTAGGGAGAGAACACTCATCATAGACAACACACAAAGAAATAAAGTCAAACAAATCTTAGTGAGTCAAGTGTTTAATTGCATGTGTGTAGGTCATAGAGTCAAACTTTGAGTATCACATCTGCCAATGAGAAATACCATATCATGCTAGACTCTGGGTAAGATATCTGATAAGTGTTGAGAAACATTTGACGCTAGGGTAGTGTTGAAAAACATAGCTTGGGGTCGTGTTGAAAAATACTATTTGCAAGATGTCCTAAAGACTAACGCATCCTAGAGACCAAAGCTAACACAGTTATGCCCCCTAGACAAAGACAAAGACTAATTCCAAACCAAGGCAACAAGGTCAAGGCATGATGGAGAAAGGCTAAGTGTCGAGGACGCATGCTAAGAAATAAGGGTGCAAAGGCCTTAAGTAGTGCCTGTTTCCAAGTTTTCACCACTTGGAGATTTTTTTTATTTTTTCAAATTTTTTTTGTATTTTTCCTACCAAGGTGCCTGTTTCTAGGTTTTCACCAAGGCACTTTTTCTTTTTTTTTTTTGAATTTTTTGCATTTTTTTTTTTCGTATTTTTTCAGGACTTTATATGCTTTTTAGAATTTGTTTAGCATCATATATGATTTTTTTTGGAATTTTTTCAGGATCAATAAGATATATACAAAGGATGCCCCCAAACAGAATAGACATCATGCATAGAACTTCTTGAGGTGCAAGACATTGATAGGATCAGGTAGCTGCTCTCCCTCTAGATTAGATAGTAAATAAGGACCTATACCAAAAGCAGCAGTAATGATGTATGGTCCAAGCCAATTAGGTTTGAACTTTCCCTTTTTCTCTTTATGTTGTTGGTTCTTAGGGTTTTCTCATAGGACAAGATCCCCCACTTGAAATTCTCTAGGGCGAACCTTCTTGTTGAATGCTTTGGACATACGCTTTTGGTAGACTCTCATGTGATCAAAAGATGCTTTACACTTTTCATCTAGAAGTTCCAGTTCTTGTAGTCTCATGGCACGGTAGTCTTCATTTGTCACTAAACCTTTAAGGGAAACTCTAAGTGAAGGAATCTCCACCTCTAAAGGTAACACTGCTTCAACACCATAAGTGAGGGCAAAAGGAGTAGCCCCTGTTGGAGTATGAATACTTGTTCTATAGGCCCACAAGGCCGGATTTATCTATAGATGCCAATCTCTACCATTCTTGTGAGCTGTTCTATGGAGGATTTTAAGAATGGTCTTATTCGAAGCCTCTGCTTGTCCATTTCCTTGCGGGAAGTAAATGGAGGACCAATGCTGTTTTATCTTGAATTTCTTGCAGAGATGTTTAAGGTCCTTGTTTTTAAACTGACCTCCATTGTCAGTGATGATTTCAGAAGGCACTCCATATCGATAGATGATATGGTTCAAAATAAACAAAGAAACTATCTTGCCCGAGGCAACAAAAAGTGGGACAACTTCTACCCATTTGGTAAAGTAATCAGTAGCAGTGATAATGAATTTGTGTCCACCTGATGAGTTGGGATGAATCTACCGAACAAGGTCAAAGGCCCAGTGCTGAAATGGCCAATGAGAAATAGAAGGAATAATCTCTCTGCCTAGAGCATGTATCAGGTTACCATGTTTCTGACACTTTTCACAAGATTTAGCAAAAACTACTACATCTGTCTGCATGGTAGGCCAATAGCACCCCGCCCTAAGCAACCTTCAAGCCATGGCAAGACCATTAGAATGTCCTCCACAAATGCCCTCGTGAATGTCAACTAACGCTTGGTTGGACCATCCTTTTCTAAACACCTAAGAAGTGTCCCATCTAAACCCCTCCTATACAGATCACAAGAGATAAGGGTGTGGTGAGAGGCATTTCAGGTTAGGTTTCTTCATTCAAAATGATTTAAGGTTTTGGGAATAGTACCATCATGAAGGTATGAGTAAATGATACCATAGTGGGATGACTCATCACAAATAAGGGTAAAAATAACATGGCTTTCTTGGGAGTCATAGATAGGGTAGCGTAACTCTTCCACCAGGAATTTGAATCTGGACTCATGCTGTTCTAGTTGAAGAAGTGAAGCCAATGTAGCCATAGCATCAGCTGCTTTATTCTCTACTCTAGGGATTTGTTGAAATGTAACAAAGGTGAAATATCATCACAATGAATCAACCATTTTCTTGTAGGGTACCAATTTTTCATCTTTGGTTTGGTATTCTTTATTAACTTGGTTGACTATTAATTGCAAATCCCCATAAATATGCAGCTCTATGATTCTCCACTCTATTGCCATTTTTAATCCATTTGTCAAGGTCTCATACTCAGCAATGTTATTTGTGATGAACTACAACTGATTCAGAACTAGAATGAAGAATCTGTAATTCAAGATTACTGAGGAGTTGATGATTAGATAACACAAGATGACTAAATTAGTATTATGTTGTCATTGATGTCAACTAGCTTGACAGTACTCATCTTGTAAGTTACTATACCGACACATTTGAAGGAAGGTGAAAGAGATGAAGAACATAAATATCTACATGAGGAAGATGTATATGACAGATGAGGATAAGGAATACACTGAGTAACTTTTTGATGATTCTATGACTTGATGGAATTGACTTTATTATGTTTCATTCATCTATGATGAAGAATAGAGCTGAAAGACACAAAGCAGTGTTGTCGGTAAATAAAGCATTTAAGTATACACCGATGAAGTGTAGTGTATACTGAGCGCAATATTAACCGAGCTTGTGTTCACCGATGCATTTCTTTGTTAACTGAGCAAAACAAAAAGGAATTAAATGATCAGTTTAGCCGATAAAGTGATGAGCTGTAAAGTGTATGAAAACGAGGTAATAGATAATGTTTGTTATGAAGATCGACGACTAACATAAATCAAAAGGGATCTAATGGAGCAGATTGAAACATATTACTGACACATCAGCCGAGGGAACTTAAAGTGGCAAAATCTATGAATATGATTAAGTGGCAAAATCTGATGGAGGAAAAGAAAATGATTTACTCATCTATAT
This sequence comes from Chamaecyparis obtusa, assembly GCA_027943335.1. Taxonomy (NCBI): domain Eukaryota; kingdom Viridiplantae; phylum Streptophyta; class Pinopsida; order Cupressales; family Cupressaceae; genus Chamaecyparis; species Chamaecyparis obtusa. The sequence goes on along the minus strand of BSBK01001154.1, from coordinate 2,787,126 downwards.
AAAAGACATTGATTTCATTATGAAACGCATGTGGGAAGAAGAAAATACTGCAGAATAATCATGTGGAGAAGTTTTTCTAATCATACTGGTTAATGAGAAATGAGTTGTAGAACAGTTACCAAGCTACAAAGAGTTATTACCGATGGATAGTAAGTTGATACAGTATTGAATCTGAAGTGTTATATTGGTCAGAAGTATTTAATGAGCTAAACATTGATCTGTAAACTACAAACTGAAGTTGTATTTAGGCAGATCACCTACTATTACACATTTTACCATTGTACATAGTTAAATCTCTTAACCGAGTGGACTATGAAAGTCTTTTGATGTTTCATTCATAGAGTGAACATTGTTATCCTGTCAACCCCAGAGTGACTTCTGGTTGGACAATAACTTCTGGTCCAAAATCCTCTAACAAGGTCACACCTAATAGTGTGTTTGTAAACCTTTAACAAGGTTGGGTCTTCACCGACCTCACTTCAGAAGAGTGAACAATTTTGGGTTGCCGGTGCCAGGTGGTTTTTCTCTTTACAAGGTTTCCACGTTAAATCTTTTGTGTTATGTGTTGATTGTGATATTTTGTTTGTGATCATATTTTGCATATTACATGTTAGGTTTAATCAGTAATCAATACAGAGTTTAGATTGTTAATCGGTAAATACACAGATAGTGGAAGTATCCTATGGTTACCGACTTGCAAAAGTAATAGAATTGTTTTGGATTATACATTTTGAATTGGGACACTAGATAATTGATTCACCCCCTCTTAGTTATTCTAACAATTGGTATCAGAGCATTGGTTGCTTAGAACAAAGTTTTAAGGACTTCAACAAAAAGGTCTCAAGATGTATAAGACGGAAGTGCCAAAGCTGAACAAAGATAACTTCACAGTATGGAAAAGTTAGATGAAGTTGCACATATCTAGAATTGGGAATTCTACACTAGAATTGATGGAGAATGGCTACATTGAACCGACACCAGGTCCCCTGACTCTTGATCAACTAAAGGATAGGCATGAACACAATATTACTATGATGGAACTTGCTACTGCCTGTATCAACACCGAATTTAATGATATCAAGGAATGTGATACTACTAAGAAGATGTGGGACAAGTTGAGTCTAATATATAGTGGAGATGTGAATGTCAAGAGAGCTGAGCAGAAAGTCTAAGAGGTCGATTTGATGATATGAAGATGAAAGAAGGTGAGAACATTGTGTAATACTCAAATAGACTAAAAGAGGTAGTACATTCTATTAGAGCATCTGGCGGAGCTATTGATGATGAAATAGTTATAAGAAAGATTCTCAGAACTTTGCTACCAGTTTATGTGATCAAGATCTTTGCAATTCATGAAACAAGGGCCACATTTGACCTCACCCTTGACACTCTAATTAGTAAGCTTACAACCTTTGAACTAAATAACTTTGACAATAGTGTCGTACCTTCTGTTGAATCTACTTTCATGTCCTCTTTGAAGATTGGTAAGTCTAGTAGCAAGATTGATAAGAACAATGACAGTGACAGTAATACCAATGATGAACTTGATGAGCTTGAAGCTCTTATGGCCAGAAGATTGCCCAAAGGTAAGGGAAGATATAGAGGCAAGTTACCTCTAGCTTGTTTTAATTGTAAAGAAGTTGGCCACATCACTACTAGATGTCTGAATAAGAAAGATGATGATAGATCCAAAGATCGATCCGAAGGAAGCTATGGGAGAAGAGTTAACAAAGGCTACCAACACAACAACAAAGACAACCGAGATAGCTATGACAAAGGGAAAAAAGTATGTTACATAGCCAAAGAATTTGAATCTAACTCTAACACTGATGATGATGTAGAAGTAGTATTTGTTGCTATGAAGGATGATTCAGAGGAAGAAGAGAAACATGAGGAGACAACACTGATCTCTAAAGTAAGCAGAAATGACACATGGATCAAAGACAGTGGCTACACACATCATACGACTGGTGATATAGAGAAATTTGATCTAATTGATGAATATGATGGTGGATCTGTTAGAATGGGAAATGATGCACCTTTTATGGTGAGAGGTAAAGGTTTACTAATGATTAATGACATAATAAAATGTGAGAATGCATATTAGGTAGATGGACTAAACTATAATTTAATAAGTGTGGCACAACTAAACAACTTAGGTCACCGACTTGCTTTTGAGAGCAGAAAGGTAAGAATTTATGATGATGGTGGAAGACTTGTTGGAACCGATACACAATCCAAAGGTAATCTATTTTATCTTGATATTGATCAATCCTCTTGTTTGTTAATGAAAGATGAAGATGCATGGTTGTGGCATAAGAGGTTATGTCATGTGAACTTTGATAACATGGTCAAGATTAGTAAGAAGAAAAGAGTTAGAGGATTGCCTAACTTGTCTCAACTGGATCATGCTATGTGTCATGAATGCCATAAATGTAAGATGACTAAATCCAATTTTAAAAGAAAAGACTACTCAATAAAGAAGATACTTGAATTGGTTCATACCGACCTATGTGGTCCTATGAGAACTTAGAGCTATTATGGCGATAGATACTTTATTCTTTTTGTTGATGACTACACTAGATTGATGACTGTTATGTTTCTAAAAGAGAAATCTAAAGTTTTTAAGTTGTTTAAATGGTATAAGGCTAAGGTAGAAAAAGAGACTGGAAAAGAAATCAAATGCTTAAGATCTGATAGAGGAGGTGAATTTATCTCTGATGAATTTACTAATTTATGTAATGAGAATGGTATTAAGAGACAGGTCTTTGCACTGAGAACACCTTAGTAGAATGGGATTGCTAAAAGAAGGAATAGGTCAATCATTGACTGTGCTAGGACACTAATGCTATAAAAGAATGTTGCTCAGATATATTGGAGGGAAGCTGTCAACACAACTGTATATGTGCTTAACCAAGTACAACTGAAGAAGGACACCAACCAGACACCTTATGAGCTATGGTTTGGACACAAACCTACTATAAATTATTTCATAATTTTTGGAAGCAAACGTTTTATTCTGAAGGATGAGAGAAATGGAAAATTTGATTGTAAAGGTGATGAAGGAATATTCTTAGGATATTCTACTAAGAGTAAAGCATACAAATGTCTGAATAAGGTTACAAATAAGATGATTGAAAGTACTAATGTTCATGTTGATGAGTATGATGACATAATCATAGAAGAAAGAAAGGAACCAGAAGACTATGGTAGATTCACTTACATTGAACTTCCTGACTATCTACCGAAGTTGAAACCTGTGATAACTGGTCAGCAGGAAAATAACCCCAAGGAACAGGAAAGGGAAACTGATGAACAAGATGGTGCTACCAAGCAAGAAAATGAACCTAAATAGGATGAACAAGAGAGAAGAAACTAAGTACTAGCTAGTTTTGTCAGAAGGCATCATCCTGAGACACAAATTATTGGAAATAGACAAGTTGGAATGCAGACTAGAAGCAAAACAAGACAAGGTACATGTTTGGTTTGTGAATTTGAACCGAAGAATGTGAAAGTTGCATTAGAAAATGAAGAATGGGTTAATGAAATGAATGAGGAAATAGAACAAATAGAGAAAAAAAAAACTTGGTCCTTAGTACCCCAACCTAAAGATAAGAATGTTATTGGTACTAAATGGATATTCAGAAACAAAATGAATGAAAATGGTGAAGTGACAAGAAATAAAGCGAGATTGGTATGCAAGGGATATGCACAGGAAGAAGACATTGATTATGGTGAAACATTTGCACCTATTGCTAGATTGGAAGGAGTTAGAATGTTACTTGCATATGCTGCACACAATAAATTTAAAGTTTATCAAATGGATGTGAAATCAACATTTCTGAATGGTATACTTGAAGAAGAGGTCTACATAGAACAACCTGAAGGATTCGTTGATCTAGACAACAGGAACATGGTATGTAGATTACACAAAGCTTTATATGGTTTAAAGCAAGCACCAAGAGCATGGTATGAAAGACTGCATACTTACTTGTTACGTATTGGATTTGTAAGAACCGGTGAGAATAATAATTTGTACATGAAAGGTGATACTGATGACACTATTATCATTGCTGAAAATTTTGTTGATGATATTATTTTTGGAGGTCAAGATCATATATGTAAATCTTTTGCTGATGACATGAGGAATGAGTTTGAAATGTCTATGTTCGGAGAGATTAATTTCTTTCTTAGATTACAAGTGATACAATAGAGTGATGGGATATTCATCACATAGTCCAAGTACATAAAGGAAATCTTGAAGACATTTGGCATGGAAGATGCTAAACCTGTGGGAACACCAATGGCTATTGGAAGTAAATTGACAAAGGAAGATGAAACTATAGAGGTAAACCAGACACTTTACCGATCCATGATTGGTAAGCTAATGTATGTAGTTCACAGTAGACCAGATATAACACATGTTGTGGGAATTGTTGCTAGATATTCTGCTAATCCTAGAGAATCACACATGATTGCTACTAAAAGAATCTTAAGATATTTGAAAAAGATAGATGACTATGGATTATGGTATCCTAAGGAAGGTAAATTTGAGCTAAAAGTTTACACCAATGCTGATTGGGCTAGAAATGTGGATGATAGAAAAAGTACCACCATATGAGCATTTTTCTTTGATGAAAGACTTGTAACATAGACAAGTAAAAAGCAGACTTGTATTTCTCATTCTACAGCTGAAGCAGAGTATGTTGCTGCTGCTACTAATTGCTCAAACATTGCATATATCAAACAAGTGTTGGAAGTAATGAATGAGGTAATCATTGACCCGATGATCATATACTGTGACAACACAAGTGAAATTAATATCTCAAAGAATCCTATGATGCACTCAAAGATAAAGCATATATCAATTAAGTATCACTACTTAAGAGAACAAGTGCAAGAGAAGCAAGTAAAGTTAGAATTTGTTACATCTAAAGAACAACTTGCAGACATTTTTACAAAGCCTCTACCGAAGGACACTTTTGAATATTTGAGGACTAGACTTGGGGTCCATCCCCTATCTATCAGTCACTAATGTGATTTGGATGTTGCATCAGCCTAATCTTATTAGAAGATCATCCATGTTGATGCGGCATAGTTCACACTTTGAATTTTGTTCAAGGTTGTGATTAAGTTTGAAGAACTGAAGTAGATTGGGATATCGGTATACTAAGATACAGAGGAAGTATTGGACACCAGAGAGTTGCTTAGCTACTACAGAGCTGATTATTTATTTGTTTCTTTGGCATTATTGTCAAAGAGAGAGATAAATAATAATATGAAAAGAAAAGGAGATTTGCACTGATGAGAACTATCTAAGGGATAGATGATTTGAAAGGAAATTGAGAATTGAAAAGGTTATATCTACAGAGTGACAAAGTTGTATTATATAATGTTGTTTTAGTAACGTAGTGATTAAACATATTAAGCTAGGGAGAGCTTACACTACATAGTATTTGATCACAGAGTTGTAGAAAACATGTTTGGTATGTGTATGGTACATTTCATGTTACTTGAGTTGCCATCAATGCCAAAGGGAGAGATTGATGAACTACAACTGATTCAGAACCAGAATGAAGAATCTGTAATTCAAGATTACTGAAGCATTAATGATTAGATAATGGAAGATGATTAAATCAATATTATGTTGTCATTGATGTCAACTCGCTTGACAATACTTATCTTGTAAGTTACTATACCGACACATCTGAAGGAAGGTGAAAGAGATGAAGAACATAAATATCTACATGAAGAAGATGTATATGACAGATGAGGATAAGGAATACACTAAGTAAGTTGTTGATGAGTCTATGACTTGATGGAATTGACTTTATTATGTTTCATTCATCTATGATGAAGAATAGAGCTGAAAGACACAAAGCAGTGTTATCGGTAAATAAAGTATTTCAGCATACATCGATGAAGTGTAGTGTATACCGAGCGCAGTATTAACCAGGCTTGTGTTCACTGACGCATTTCTTTGTTAACTGAACAAAACAGAAAGGAATTAAATGATCAGTTTAGCTGATAAAGTGATGAGCTGTAAAGTGTATGAAATTGAGGTAATAGATAATGTTTGTTATGAAGATCGATGACTAACATAAATCAAAAGGGATCTAATGGAGTAGATTGAAATGTGTTACTAACACATCCACTGAGGGAGCTTAAAATGGCACTATCTATGAATATGATTAAGTGGAAAAATCTGATGGAGGAAAAGAAAATAATTTACTCGTCTATATAAGAGACATTGATTTCATTATGAAATGCATGCGGGAAGAAGAAGATACTGCAGAATAATTGCATGGAGAAGTTTTTTTGATCATACTGGTTAATGAGAACCAAGCTGTAGAACAGTTATCGAGCTACAGAGAGTTATTACCGACGGACAGTAAGTTGATACAGTATTGAATCTAAAGTGTTATATTGGTCAGAAGTATTTAATGAGCTAAACATTGATCTATAAAATGCAAACTAAAGTTGTATTTAGGCAGATCACCTATTGTTACACATTTAACCATTGTACATAATTAAATCTCTTAACCGAGTGGACTATGAAAGTCTTTTGATGTTTCATTCATAGAGTGAACATTGTTATCCTGTCAACCCTAGAGTGACTACTGGTTGGATGATAACTTTTGGTCCAAAATCCTCTAACAAGGTCATACCTAACAATGTGTTTGTAAACTTTTAATAGGGTTGGGTCTTTACCGACCTCACTTCAAAAGAGTGAACAATTTTGGGTTGCCGGTCTCAGGTGGTTTTTCCCTTTACAAGTTTTCCACGTTAAATCTTTTGTGTTATGTGTTGATTGTGATATTTTGTTTGTGATCATACTTTGCATATTAAATGTTAGATTTAATCGATAATTAATACAGAGTTTAGATTGTCAATCGGTAAATACATAGACAGTGGAAGTATTCTATGGTTACCGACTTGTTGAAGTAATAGAATTGTTTTGGATTATACATTTTGAATTGGGACACTAGATAACTAATTCACCCCCCTCTCAGTTATTCTGGCAATTTGTGCATGGGAACAATAGTTTGTAGGACTTAGGGATGGTGTACCCATGAGGAGAAACAAATAACACTCCAACACTTGAACCATTTTGCATGAAAGGGCCATCAAAGAACATCTTCCATGTTTTTGTAGTCATGTACATTATGTGCTCATCTAGAAATTCAACTTGAATTGGTGCTTTTTCTCGAATTGGAAAATCAACCAATTGATCTGCAATGGCTTGTCCTTTTATAGCCTTACGGTCAACATACTCTATGCCAAATTCTGATAAGATCATCATTCACTTAGCAAGTCTACCTGTGAGAGCAGCCTTACCAAGCAAATATTTGAGAGGATCAATTTTTGCAATGAGGTGTATTGTATGTGCAAGCATGTAATGTTGCAACTTTTGAGAAGCAAACACCACCGCTAGGCAAGATTTTTCAATACTAGTGTAGTTGACCTCATATGACACAAGAGTACAACTGATGTAATAGATAGCTCTTTCTTTTCTAGTATCATCAAGCTGAGCCAATAATGCCCCTAGGGAAGATTCTATTGCTGACACATACAATATGAGTGGTTTTCCTGGGATAGGAGACATTAAGATTGGAGGATTGGCCAAGTATTGCTTGATTTGGTCCATGCTTTGTTGAAAATCTTCATTCCAAACACATTTAACCCCTTTGTGTAAAGTCTTGTTAAAGGGTTGAGCTCTATTAGCCAGTTGTGAAATAAACCTCCTTATAGATTGTAGGCATCCTTGAAGACTCCTCATTTGATTGATGTTTTTGGGAGGTGGCATATCCAATATTACTTGAACATTTTCTGGGTCCACCTCTATTCCTTTAGCTAAAATGATAAATCCTAGGAGTTTTCTAGAGGTCACTCCAAATGCACACTTTTTGGGATTTAATCTCAATTGAAACTGTTCCATATGATCTAGAATGACTTCCAAATTGCCTAGGTGTGTATCCCTTTTTTTAGATTTTGCCAAGGTGTCATCCATATAATCTTCCATATTCTTATGCATCATGTCATGGAAGATAGTAGTCATAGCTCTTTGATAAGTAGCTCCTGCATTTTTTAATCCAAATGGCATGACATTCCAACAATAGGTTCCCCATGTGCAAGTGAATGCAGTATTTTCCTGGTCTTCAGGAGTTATTTTGATTTGATTATACCCAGAAAAACCATCCATCAAAGAATAGATCTCATAACCTGTAGTCATGTCCACTATCATGTCTATGTTTGGAAGTGGAAAATCATCCTTTGGTTATGCTTTATTAAGATCTATAAAATCTATGAAGACACGAATGGACTTGTCATGTTTTGAAACTGGTACAATATTGGATATCCATTCGGCATAATCAATGGCTCTTATAAATCTTGCACTGAGGATTTTTTCTAGTTCAGCTTTGACAAGAAGAGCTATGTGAGGATGCATTTTCATCAATTTCTATTTTACTAGTTTTATACTTGGAGCTATGGAAAAGTGATGCATAATGAGATTAGTGTCCAACCCTGGCATGTTTGAGTAAGTCCAAGAAAAATTGATCTTCTTGGTCTATAGGAACTTGGTATATGCTTCTTTTTCTTGTGTTGATAGAGATTGAGCTAAATGCACTATTTGTGGAGCCTCCTATGTATTCAAATTAACTAGCTATGTAGGCTCAACAAGCACTAAAGATCTATCCTGAAAGTAACTTGGGAGATGATCAAGTACCTCATCCTTGGGTTCCTCGGAGTGGTTTTCACCCTTAGATACATCCTTTATTTTTACTTTTTTTGGTTTTGACATCGCCACACAGTGGTTTTCACGATTAGAACTCTTATTCTTTTTTTCTTTTCTTTTTATTTTGTGACTAAGGTACTTGATATCTAGTTCTATCATGCTTGTAGTTGGTTTGTTGGTGGAAGAGACTATAGGTTCAAGAGCATTAGGGTAACATGCTATCTCATAGTCATTTTGGAAAGTTAGGAGCTGAGGCTCTTGATAGTGCTGAGACCAATCAATTAAGTGAGGATTGGCAAGGGGTAGTTCAATGACTGGTTCAATGTTATGTATGTGAATGGTATCATCTCTGGTGAGTGCAAAGTTAGGATCTATCAAGTATCCCTCTAAGGTACCCAAATCAGGACTTATCATACCAAGCAAAGCATCGTCCACTAAAAGTGACTTGCAGATTCCAATCCACTAATCCTACACTAGATTCATTGGCTATCTCAGGTTGGGAACCATATGTATGGACAACATCAACGTCGATGTCAACTGTAGAACAATCAGAAAGAGTCTCCCACTCATACTCATGTGAGTCTGTATCTGAATCCCGACTGGGATGTTTACACCAAGCATGTTTTTTAGGCCTTGAGGTAGAGGCTTTGATGTCACCAAGGTTAACACCTTGAATGCCATTTGTGTATTGATGTTCTTGAATAGGATTCTCAACATGATCTTCAATAGTAGATACTTCTGGTTCTAGGTCTGAAACTGTTGGATTGATAATTGGAGCATCTAAATCTCCTGAAAGGAGATTGGTGGAAGCGACCCAATCTTCACACCTATCTTGTTGATTTTGCAAATTGGGTATGTAGCTAGATTCATCATCACTATCCATTGCAAAAAGGATAGGAGCATTTTTCTTATTCTGACTTTCAAAACCTAGGCCAACTATTGCCTTAGATCTACGGCCAAAGAGAGCATGATTGAGTGGTTCAGCCTTAACATCTAATCTGTGACTGAGAGGACCATGACCTGGGTAGCCCATATTTTTGACCAACGTGTATCCTCTCCCATAAGCTTTAGGAGATGGGGAGAAATTTTTATTATGCTTGTATTTTTCCTCCTTGTAAATCTAATCTCTAATAGGTACCTCTTCTTTTTCATCTTGTATGGGCACTGAGGACTCGACAAATGTACCAAACAAAGTCATTGTTGAAGATGAGGGATGCATCTCTTGTGAAGGTTTGCCATAGGACCTAGGTGAGATTGGTAGTTTTGTAAAAGAGTCAATTTGATATCCCCCCATACCAAGGTCTATGGCTTTGAACTTATTCTGGCATTGTGCTAAAGTGGCATCAAAATCCTCTATTTCTTTGTTGAGAGGAACATGATTCCCTACTGAAATTGCATTAACAGATAATGTGCTATCCCTGAGTATACAAACTTCTACTCCATTATAGGGGAACTTAACACATTGGTGGTAGGTGGATGACACTGCTTGCATGTCATGGATCCATGGTCTACCAATTAGGATATTATATGCTAAAGGACCAACATCAACAATTTGGAACAAAATGTCCTTTTCAACGAGGCCAATCCTGATAGGAAGGATGGCCAAGCCTTTGGAGCTTCTCTCCGCCTCATCATAGGCTTTAATGGTAATTTTCTTTTGGGTATCAATAACTTGCTCAGAATAACCCAGTATTTTTAATAGACTCAAGGAACAAATATTGAGCCCAGTACCCCCATCAATCAACACACACCTGACACGGGTCTTGTGAATCATGACTTTGATATGAAGGGCAATATTATGCAGATGGCTCAAGGCTTTGTCATCTTCTTTTGAGAATGTTAGGTAATGAGGGCTGGCAAGGTGGTTAACCATGTTCTAGAATTGGTCAACATCTATGTTGTTAGGAACATTGGTTGTATGCAAAGCATCCTCAAGGACACACTTATGTCTTGGAGATAATTTTAGGAGTTCAAAAATTGAGATTTGAGCTACTGTTCTTTTCAATTGGTCAACAAGATTGTAGCTCATTTCAGGATTGACTGCTGACTTGGTGGTGACATTCTTTGATGTCACTTGCTTGGGTTTGCTGGATTGGTTGGAACTAGGACCTCTAATAACCACAAGACCTTGACTTTGGCTTGTGGTGATAGTGTTAAGAGCTTGGGATGACCTTTGAGAGTGAGGACCCCTAAGCACCACCATGGGTTCTTCATCAAATATAGGAGGAGAGCCAACATTATGACTATACGAATCTTTGTTTCACATCATGTTGACATTTTCCTTGACAATCTCAAGTATATTAACCACATTTTTTGTACCTGTGTAGGTATAGTTGATTTCAACCTTTCCATTCTTGGGTTTAGAGGTTTCCCCCTTTTCATATTTGGGCAAAGGCTCCTTGAATGCCTTGTGGTCTGCATTGGTATTCAACCCATCAATCTGAAGTTTACCACTTTCAATAAGATCATGGATAAGGTGTTTAAGTTTTTAGCAATGTTCAATGTCATGTCCAATGCCATTGTGAAATTTGCAGAAAGCTTTTTCATTTCACCAATGTGGCTTAACATCAGGTATGTGGAAGTTTGCTGGATCTTGTGGTTGTGCAAGATTATTGGCAATAAGGGTCTTGAAAACATCCTCATATGAGTCACCTAGTTTAGAAAATTGTCACAACTTTTTTCTTGGGCTTTTCTTGATACTTGGGTTTATGCTCTTGTTGGTTGGAGGATGTGTTGAGCTTCATAGCTTGGACTGCACTAGACAAATTAAGGACTCCTTGATCCTTGGATTGGGAAGAGTTCACAACTTCCTCATTGACTACTTGCTTATTCTTGTTCTAGTGCGAGTGTTTGTCTGTCCTTATTGGCATTGTTAGGATTTTGACTATTGTTGTTATTTCTATGTTTGGTCAAAATGCCTTGTTCTTTTAAGACATCCTCAATTCGACATGCGGTCTCAACCATAGTATCGAAGGAATCAAAGACTATTTTCTAAACCTTATAACGCATTTTAGGCACCAAATTACTAACAATGATGTCAATCCTTTCATGCTCAGGAATAGTCCTAGAATAGCGGGAGCACATTCATCTCCACATTTGCAAGAAGGTAACAAAGGATTCCCCTTAGTTTTGCTTCAAATTGCATAAGTCCAACATAGTGACTGATCTTGACAAGTTGTATGCAAAATGTTGAATGAATTTGTGGACAAGTTCTTTGAAAGTTTTGACAAGAGGGGTTATGTTGGTAAACCACTCCATGGCTTGGCCCTTGAGGCTCCTTGGAAATAATCTCATAAGGTAAGAGTCATCTTGGTGAAACTCAAAACTCATGATGTAAAACTGACACACATGATCATGTGGGTCACCATTGCCATCATACTTGTTGTATTGGTGGATTTCAACTTTCCTAGGAAAATCCGTTATAGTCACACTTTTGTCGAAAGGATTGGGAGAAATAGAATCAAGTGAAAAGGAACTTTTAGGTGCCAACACCTTTTCCATCATTCGCTTGAGTTTCTTGATTTTCTCTTCTTGAGAGGGTCCTTGTTTCTTGATTCTCCTATCCACATCAAAATTGTAAGGGACTCTAGCACCCTTATTAATCAAATTCTCTAGGAACCTATCTTTGTTTTGATCAAAGCACTTTTCCACATATTGTTGGAATAGTGGCTCTTGTTGCATTCTCATAAAACCTTGATCATCAAAACTTGCACTACTTCCTCCATGTTGAGAGCCATGATGAGCTCGTTGGGAGGGTTGTCTTGAGTTCCTAGGAGGTGTTTGTCTCCTATGTTGTGAAATCCTCCTTCCCCTGGGACTAGGAGATCTTGAAGGGGTCCTTGATTGCCTTCTACTTCTTGGGGTTCTTGAGGGAGTAGAGGGTGGAGAGTTGTTTCCATTGTTGGTACCCCTTTTGTTGAATTGGTCATTGAGTTGTTGGGCTAAAAGCCTATCTTGTTCCTCTTGGAATGCTTTTCTTCTCAACTCCAAAAAGGCTTGTTGTTCTTCTTCTAGGTGCCTAAACCTTCCTTCTTTAGCGGCTTGTTCATCCAAGAAGGCTTTCTTTTCATGATCAATTGTTTTAAGCCTTTCATTAGCATATCTTGAGGTTGTTTTGAGCGGAGAGTTGGACCTTGAGTGTTTGAACAAGTCATTAGTGAATGCGACATTCACATGAGCATCACCAGATTCATTGTTTTGGTCTTCATGTTGTGACCATGCATCTTGGTGGGCTTGCCCATAATGTCTTTTAGCTCTTTGATGGGCATCTAAATATCTTGAGTTAATAGGGGGTGATTCAGGTTGATTGTCATCACCAAACATCATGTTATCCCTATGTCTTTGAAAAATGTCATCATGAGTTTGATCCATCGCTTCCCTTTGTTTTCTAGTCAAGGTGTAGCTCATGTCCATATTTGATTGAGAGGATGGTAAAGAGGTACTCAACTCACTAGGATTTCTCTTTGGGTCAAACCAAGCCTCAGACTTGCTCCTAGGTGATTGATCAAAGATGGGTTTCTTTCCCTTTTTCTTTTGACGAGTTTGGACTAAGGGTAATTGTTCAAAGATAACTTGAGGTCATTTTCCTTGACTAACTTGGTACCTTGTCGTAACCGACATGAAAGAAAAAGACCCTTGATGATAAGATGAACTTATGAAACATCAATATCAAACTAGGATAGTGAAAGTGTTCAATTGTCCAAAAAGAGATGGTAAGATAGAAAGTTGCAAAAGGTGCAAACCAACACTGCCACAGAGGTGTATAATAAAAGGATGAGTATCCTAACACATATGGACTAGGAGGATGGATTTTCTAAATGTATAATTGAAAACTGGAAGTGAATTGGACAAAAGAGTACTAAAACTCTCCAAGCGTGTTACCAAAGAATCTAAAGGTGTACTTTTTCAACAAGGATAATTCCTAACTTATTAATGCTAAACAAGACTACTTTGTAAAATTAGAGAACACTAATCCAAGGGGTCTAAAAATAGGAACCCAGGGTACAAATAGGTTTCTAGTAGCAGAGTAAGTCACCTACTAAAATTTGGTCGACTAAGGAAAAAGACTAAAAATTGCATAAACTAGATAGGCAGCAAAAAGACTCTGTGTGATAGTTTCCAAGCTAACAGTGCGATAATTTCTAAGAAGGTGATATTTCTCAGTAAGCAGTGTGACAGTTTCAAGGTAGCCTGCACGATACTTTCTAGGAAAGTAGTGTGATAGTCTTCCAGTGATGAACTATCGCATGATAATTCTCAGTACAGTGTGTGATACAGTTTCAGGATCGTACGACTCTTGACCAGTGAGTGCTAAAAATCTTAGTTTTAAGGGTAGTTTGTTCAAAATTTTAGTTTGAAAGTTGGATTTTTTGGTTTCAAGCATAGTGACAACAATAAATAGATAGGTTTGCAAATAGTAGGTGATCAAACATGTCATAAAACACTTGCACAAGGGAAAAAGCAACCTTGCCAAGACAAGCAATTTGTGATATCAAAGCAATAAAATCCTATGAATGCTACCGTGATGTTTGATATTTGAGAACGTTTACACAGGTAGATCACAGTGAGAACACTTCAAGCACTTACTAGCCTAAAAAGACAATGGCTCAATACTTAACAACTTGGCCCACACTTGATGTCCCATCGCCTCACACAAAGTGGTTACCCACAATAGATATTGGCTTTGTCATGGAAGTGCCAATGACACAACCAAAGGAACATAGATTGTGAGTAATCTTGGGGTGATCTAGGTTAGTCCACTAGGATCAATCCTTGCACCAAGAAGCTAAGTGGAAAAATAGGGTGGCTTCTATCTATGGTTCTTAATAAGGGATTCCATTTGTAATACCCCACTTGCTCTCCAAAGGGACTCCTTACCTTGCGGCAAGTAATGGACCTCGTGGCCACAAGAGTACCTTAAGCATTCTTTCTCAACATTTTCCTCATGGTCACAATCCTACAAGTACTCACATCAAGCAAAGACAAGTACTACATCTACCAAATTTTTGTGTCCTTGATAGCCTTGAGTTTATAGTGGGTCGGAATAGCCAGCAAAAATCTTGTCCCCACTTGGATTGTTCCTCTTGATTTCTCAAGAACAGGCCTGCTAAAGGATTCTAAAAGCTAAACAAAGAGTAGATCAACCTTTGAGTGTCAGGATTTTTGTTTCACCTCAAGGGTGAAGAGCATAATCTCCTAGCTCAAAAAATATCTCTCAAAAACATCAAGAAAAGGTTTAATTACCCTCTTTCTTTCAAAATCTAAAGATGGGTCAAGATTTTTTGGTTCACCACAAGGGTGAAGAGCATACTTCTCCTATCACCCAAAGATTCCTACAACAAGATATTAAGTGCCTATGAAATGAAACAACTAGTATATGTCGCACTCAAAAGAAAGCAATTAAACAAGCACTTGATTGGTTTTTATGCTTGGGGCAGCCCTACAAAAACCGTTAGTAGCCCTTGTGCATTTGGAGCTTTGACATGCATTCTTTTAGGTAAATAATCAAGCAATAGGAGCACCGACAAGCACCACTTGTTAGCCCTAAAAGGGTTAGCACATCAAAAACCAAATGAAATCTGCAAATAGACCCCTCTTCTACAATAGCAAATCAAAAATCTGAATCAAAACCAAGTAAATCTTGAAAAGAAATGACAAAAATTGCTCACTACCAGGCCTGGGCAATACTTCTGTCAGAGGAACAGTCGTGCGATATTTCATCCTGTACTAGTGCGATATTATATCTCCATGTGATATTTCCTGATACCTGCGTGCGATAGAGAACAAAACAAGAATGTGATATAATCTGCCAAAGCGTGCGATATTTTAACTGGTAAAATATCACACTGGTATGTAAGAAACTATCGTACGATACTGAAAAATTGTCTTATGATAATTCTGTCAGAAAAAACCAGAGAGAAAATTTTGACGAAACAACAAGCAAATATTGATGAAAAAAATGACGAAAATGCAAAAAATGAAAGACAAAACAAGAATGTTCTGCCCATGGTGTGCGCAAAAAATGTACACACTAAATAGTGCACTTCTCTAAGTCATTACTTCCAAGGGAATCCATGAATGGGAAATCTTGAGAAAGTGACCTAGAGCTCCCTAGGCATGGAGTCACAAGGATGTTGATGGTGCTCTTAGTTAGAGCTATTAAAGCATGCAACCTTGCTAGTAAACCACACAATGGGAGATTCAAAGAGATAAGGGTAAGAATGCCAATATCTTCAAGAATCAAGAATGAAGATGCAATGAAATGCAAGCTATGCTATGAATGGAGATGCAAGCTAAGCTATGAAAGGAAAGTATTACAAACCCTTGCTAATTAAGGTATATGAGCTAATCTAAAGCATAAAGGAAACTAAGCTAGATGTCATGAAAGCTATGATGCAAGAAATGAAACTAGAATGCAAGAAATGATCTCCAAAAGCTCCAAAGTCTCCAAGAAATCTTGCAGCATAAGATTAGCATAAAAAGTTGGGATCTAAGAATGAGAAAAGAGCTCTCCTTTTAAAAGAATTGAGGAGGAATGGACCATGGAGATTAAGAGGCAAAAGATTTAATTAAGGGTGGAGCATCAAAGAGGAGCAATCCATGTGCACAAATATCCTCCAATGAGAAAATAAGAGTTGACTTTTGTGTCCATATGAGACAAAGAGTGCTTTTCTTCTTTTTATAAAATAAGAATAATGTTTTATTTGTGCAACTTAGGATAAGAGGAAAAGTGGGGTCTTTTTATTTAATAAAAGGGGAGGAAATTCTTTTTAAATAAATAAAGAATTTAGAATAAAATGGTTAGCCCAAGACAAATAATCGAAAATGATAAAATAGGATTTGATCAAGGAAATTGATATAATTGAAAATGCTGATTTTTGAAAATATTGATTCAGGGATTTGATAAATTGCTGAATGGGGGCCCAAAGTCTAGATGACCATGTTAGGGTGCATACAACAGCCTCCATGCAAATCATTTGCATTGGTGTGTGATGCCTCCTCTACCTTTTGCTTGCGCAACAACATGTGCACTCTCCTATGCATTTGGTTGCCCACCCTTAATTGTTACGTGAGGCTCCATACAATTAACATAGACCCAAATCCTATGCACACAAACAATCCCCTCACATTTTTGTTACATGCTGCAACTAATAGCCTCTATTTACGCAAGGCTCCCATACTTACCTTGCTGTGTGTGGCTTTCTACATTGCTGGCTTGCGTAGGGTCTTCAATTTGTGCATGCCATTTGATCTTGCATCCCTTTGTAACTTGAGCAAGGCACCTTCACACAAGCCTTGTACTTGATAAACACCCCCAAATACTAGTGCATGGGTTGTTGTGTGCTGGATGCCCACATGATATTGCGTGAGCAGCACCACCACTTGCGTGAGCTTTCCCTTGGTGATTAGCTAGCTTTTGTGCTGGCTACTTCCCACTGTTTGGCTACTCATGCAAGCCACCAATGTATATAAATTTGCTCATTTATTTGCGTAGGGCCTTCCAGATAGCACTCAAAAATCCCAATACTTGCACAAGTTCCCACTACATTTTAAACTTGCAAGCCCTCAACATATACGGTGGCAAATCTCCCAATTTATCACATGATCAACTCCTTCCTATGTATGCCTCCATTGTTTATGTGCTGGCTTTCAATGTGCTAGTAGTATACTACACACATAAAGCAACATATTTGTATTGCATGAATGCCCTTTGGATTGGGCATCTCTCCCATTAATTTGCACAAAACTTTATTTATATTTAATGAGAATAACCACCTTCATATGTTGGCTCCCAAAAATTTTGTGAGGCTCCATCTCACTTACGCTGGGCACGCCTTCATACACTATTTAATTTGGGTGTGCTGGCCTTTGTTTGCAGGCAACTCTCAATACATGCGTACTCAGCCCCATTCATATATGGGACATGAGCCCATTGATCTCAAAGACCTTGAATCCTCTGAGATGCACGTGTCAGGCCTTGCCTCAATTTTGAGGCTCCCACATTACTCCTGGCTTTGCTCAATATATTGCACTCCTTACATGTTTTCTTTCAAAATAGTGTATGCACCACAACATTATTTAATTGGTGCTTAATGCAATACATCAAAACAAAACATGCCAACACAATACCTTACAGGGTAAGCTTAAAAAGTTTTCGTGCATAAAGAGAGCATTGATTTTAGAAAATTGATCCCAAGGTCATCATCTTGCACTTCACCTTATCCACCACTTACCAGAATGTAGTCATAAAGACAACACTATACCAAATTTAAATCACATAAATCACTGCTTTACACCTCTGCAAGATTGACCAAATAACACCAGCTGGTCTTTGGGAATAGCTTTAAAAAACTTGACCAAACAGCCTCACATGATCACGCCATCATGAAAATACATTCAATTCTCACACCACAGTATGCCTGATAGAGGAAATTTCTCACAAAGATTCGAGTCCAAAGACAATAATGTGCAAAGTAGGCCACTTCATTGCATTTTGCAACTATTCTGAATTCAGACTCGTGCGGACCCTGCCAAAGGTGCCATTTGGATAGTCATGAAATTACCACTTGAAACCATGTTGCTTGACAGAATGACTCATTCATCATCATTGAAAACACATGCAAAAGGGCCTCACTAGATTCATCCTCAGGTGCAAGATGTAAACAATCAAACTTAGCGATTCAGAAAATAGTGCAAGTATAGAATGCTAGAACAACATAAACTTCATCTAGATAAGCCATTGCAAGATTACCAAGACAAGCTTTGAGACTTCACTATCGGATCAAGCAGTACACTTACATGCTAGGAGAATGATGCCATGATCGGTTCTCAAAAAAAATTTTTAGACAAAAAGTTACTATTCTATGAAAGTGACCTTTCTGTAAACCATTTTTGTTCAACACTGTTAATCTGCACAAATCGTCTCCGGAACTGGCCTTAAAAACTCACCCGTTGAAACTTTCAAGATTTGGAAACTTGGGCACTGATTAGCCTCCATACAAGGTACATGATTCCACAATCAGCTCACTCCGAAGATCAAGTGGTCAATCACGATCAAATGCCAAAGTCATCTTGTCAGGAATATTCAAAATTTGAAACAGTGAAATAAGCAGAAATTGGTTTTGGAATTGGCCTAAAAAAGTGGTCAAGTGGATTGGCAGAGACCTCAAAATCTACATGAAAGTAGTCTTCCAAGTCTGCAGTATGGAACCACATTCAATAATGTCATACCTTGAATAGGGTACAAACTGGGATACCTCAAAGTAGGTCACCTATAAAACCAGACAGTGCACATTCAGAGAATTTTAACAAATTGCAAATGGAGTGAGCTTAGCAAATAGGTCAAACGGGCAGATGGGAGGCTAAAAATGAGCAGGACGACTCACTCCCATGCCTAAAATATGATGCTACAATCAGCATGTCATAAACAATCACAGGGAAAAAGATGTAATCAGCTGAATAGGGCCTCCAACTAAACTATGCAACAGATCTGCACCAAATTGTTAGAAACTGCAAACGGAATCAGATTGGCAAACTTGGAAAATAGATTCATCATGGCCTAAAAACTAAAACACAAGGAGTATATGACCATTGGAATAAAATACAAAAGGAATTTTCTCAATTGGGTCAAATGGTGAAAAGTTATAATTAGTCAAACAGGGCCACTCAGAAAATCGGGCAGAACAAAGAAACAAGACAATTCTGGAAAGCCAACTTTGGGGGATCCAAAAAATTATCAGATGGACTCGAAATGGTTTGAGCTTTGAAACATAAGCTCTCTGATATACATTCTAAACATTCCCAAAGTGGTAGGCCATGAAACCTAACAGGACATAAGATATTCAAGTGCAAACAGGGCCTGCTACAACAATTTGACACTTAGGCAAAAATGCAGATTTAAGTGCACACCTCAAAATGGCAACTCCCTAAACATGTCAGATTTAAACTTCAGGAGCTGGAACCCACTGCATATGTCAAATGAAAGGTGTTAAACATGTTTCCCAAGCTGTACCTCATGAAAATCATCAGGGTGTCTTTTACAAGCACACCGGTTAGACCTTCTTACAAATTTTTTAAGGAGTACCCACTTTGCCTCATAGGAAAACTTTCAATTGGTCACTCCAAATTTGTGCCAAATTTTGAGAGCACCAACATGTTGCACATTGGTTTGGCTGCATGGTCGGTCAATCCTTAATTGGATCCACTAGCCTTGACTGTGTTAGGTGCTATTAGAGCGAAGTTTGTTCCTATTTGAGAAAAGTCTGTTCCTATTGGAGACGAGAGGATCTTGTGTGTTTGCACTTGGATTTTGACTTGAAGATGCCCCTGAGGAGAAATCATGAGATCTCAGAGGAAGAGGAAGCTAATAGAGAATTCAGTCTTAATGATTTTAGGGCTTTGCATAAACAAGTGCAAGACTTACAAGAGGAATTGAGAAAGAAGCCTACCTTGAAAGAGGATAGTGATGATGAATCTGAGGAAGATCATTTTGAAGAAGCTGTAGAAGAAGCTAGATATTTTGAGGAGAATCGAATTCTAAAAGCTATGTCTAAGATTGGGAAAATACCTAAGATTAAAGTTTCTGCATTTGCTAGAAGCCTTAGGCCAGAAGAGTTGATTGATTGGATAAATGAGATTGATGAATACTTTGAGTATGAAGAAATAGAAGATCCTGATAGGGTTAGATTTGCAAAGACTAAGTTGAAGGGTCATGCAAATATCTGGTGGAGAGAAGTTCAGTTGGAAAGAGGTAGAAGAGGAAAAGAGAAGATCACTAAGAGGAACCGAATGGTGGATAAGTTAAAGAAGCAATTCATTTTGGTGGATTATGTATTGGACATGTTTATGAAGATGCAAGCTTTAAAACAAACTAACAAATCAGTGCAGGAGTATACTGAGGAGTTTTATAGAATCCTGATTAGGACTGGTTATTCTGAAGCTGATAAAGAGAAGGTTGCTAGGTATGTCTCTGGTTTAAGACCTAGTATCCAGGAAGAGTTACTTATTGTGCGGATGACAACAATTGGTGATGCTTATCAAATGACATTTAAGATTGAAGAGAAGCTGAATAAGAAGTATGAAGGAAGATAGAGTAATAGGAACCGAGGTGGTAAAACTAGTGAGATAGTTGCTGAGAGTAATGTGGGAGAGAATCCTAGGTCTGATGTGGGATCTAGCAGTGGTCAAGTTACTAAGAATGTTGGACAAAGAGGAAGGTGGAAGAGTGAGTTTATCGACACTTGTTATAACTATGGTGAAGTTGGTCATAGAAGTTGGCAATGTCCTAAGAAAAGAGTTGCACTGACTATTGAAGAATATATTATGAATGTTGGAGAAAAAGGTGAGACACTTATCACTAGAAGGTTAGCTGCATGTGTTCATGAACCGATATAGAGAAGAAATTTGTTTAGAACCAAATGTAAGTGCAAGGATAAGGTATGTAATGTCATAGTTGATGGTGGTAGTTCTGAGAACTTTGTTTCAGATGAAATGGTTAGTAAATTGAGATTGGAAAGAAGGAAACATCCTAATCCTTATCAGATTAGTTGGATACAAGATGTTTCTAAGGTTAGAGTTGAAGAACAATGCTTGGTTAAGTTTTAGATTGGATCTTACTACAATGAGATATTGTGTGATGTATTGCCTATGGATGCTTGTCATCTATTTCTCAGTAGACCTTGGCAGTTCGATAGAAATGTTTTGTTTGATGGTCATGCTAACACTTATGTGGTTAGGCATGAAGGAGCTTGGCATAAGATGATACCTTTATAGGAGACAAGAATTAAGGGATGTGGAGTTATCAGGTGTTATCCTTATGATAAACCTCATGAGCAGAAGGTTGACGAATCTATTCTTGTTAAGTCTAGTTTGAAGGAGAAGGAGAATGATATCTTTGAAGAGTTTGTTGAGATTAAGAAGAAGATAGTTTTGCTGGTAGAGATGGTTCAACAGATGGTTGCATTTGTGACATAGAGAGATGCAGATGATACTGAGTTGATTGAGGAGTTTGGAGAGGATGAACCTTACTGAGGCACTGATGCGATCGGTAGTGGTCTGAGTTGGTTGTTATCAGTTGTCGACTGGAGGGATAAGCAAAGTGGAAAGCAGAAGGACTTTTGACATGAGATGATGGATGAAGTGAAGACTACTTGGGATGAAGGAAAAGAGGAGCTATGGGTTAAGAATAGATTTGGCATACCTTTTCTGATTCCCTTGAGGCATTCTTGATTTCCTTATGAGAAAATATTTCTTACCTGGGGTGTCTGATGTAGGAGCATCCTAGGATTCTTGGAAATCCTGTATCAACCAAAAATATGTTTGTCTTTGAAGGTAGATTGTTAGTTTTGATCTTGGTTTGGTGGAATTCTTGCTCGGTTTGGGAGACTTGTTGCTCAGTTTATGTGGTTACCAGGGTGCTCAGTCTTAGAAGAACACTCAGTGACTGAAGGCATTAGTTCACTAGCACTCGATAATAACTACATTTCTTGGTCATGCTTGGCATGGTTGGTCGAATGGTGCTTGGCTATTTCCTCTATCACTCGGTATTCTTGCTTATCGATTGGATTATTTTGTTGGATCAGCCTGGCTAACTGGTTCTGTTGATTTGGGTCACGCTCCTTGTGTTATGGGTTGACCATTAGATGTGTGGGGACCTAGATCTAGTGTGTTGCATTCTTCTATGTGGATCTAATGACCATTAGGGCCATCTTTGAGAGTTTATTTATCTTGTAAGGCTATGTGAGAGCCGACTGATGTTTTAGCATTTAATTTTATTTGTAAAGGGTTTATTGTTTCTTCATCTAACTTGTGGCTAGGAATCAGTATTTATAGGATGCTTGGGTAGTTGTTTAGCCAGGTGATAGTTGAAGGAAGGTTAGTAGCCTACGAGCTTACGAGCAAGAAGATTGCTTGGAAGTTTGAGTACAAGTTTAGATCTTTCCTAGGTGCCTACTAGTGTGTTGTCTGTTACAGACCTGGACTAGCTGAATCTGGATGTTGGGGAAAGGATTTTGATCCTATGAGATCTTGTAGGCTGTTACTTGCTTTGTATCTGGCCGTAACTGGGAAGGCCTTACGACTCGACACATTGCATGTAATCAGTAATTTAATGAATAAAGACTTTTTTTTTTTTAGATCTATTATTGTTATTGTGTATTTCCACTACATATTGGTTTGGCTGCAAGGTTAGTCAGTCCTTAATTGGATCCATCGGCCTTGACTACATTAGTTCTAGTGGTGAAAACCACCATGTGGCAATACTAGAACCAAGAAAAATAAAAATAAAATATGTTTCCGATGATGAAAACCCAACTGTGGCACCTAAGGAAGAGAGGTTGGATACCTTACCAGCACATGAGGAAGAAAGATCACCAATTCTTATAGAGCCAATGTAGAAAGTCAATATTGGAATAGAATTGGAGCCCAAATTCATACATTTAGCAGCTTCACTTACACCTTTAGAGAGAAAGGATTTCATTGAATTTTTCCAAGCAAAGCAAGTGAATTTTTCATGGTCCTATGTTGACATGCTGAGATTAGATCCAAACTTCATCATGCATCACTTGAATGTCAAACCAGGAGTTAAACCTGTCAAGCAAAAATTGAGGAAAATGCATCCTCACATAGCTCTTCTAGTTAAAGCAAAATTGGAGAAATTGTTGAAGGTGGGGTTCATAAGAGCAATTTCTTATGCAGAATGGATGTCAAATATTGTACTGGTTACCAAGCATGACAAATCCATTCGAGTATGTACGGACTTTCAAGATCTTAATCTTGCATATCCCAAAGACAACTTTCCACTTGCAAGTATTGATGCTATAGTGGACTTAACAGCTAGTCACTCCATGTTTTCATTGATGGATGGTTTTAGTGGATACAACCAAATTAAGATTGCACCTGAATATTAGGAAAAGAAAGCGTTCACATGCCCTTGGGGAACTTTTTGTTGGAATGTAATGCCATTCAGCCTCAAAAATGCCAAAGCTACTTACCAAAGGGCAATGACTACCATTTTTCATGATATGATGCACACCTTATTAGAAGACTATGTCGACGATATATTGGCTAAATCACATCAAAGAGAGGATCATTTACAAATTTTGGAAAAGATATTTACACGCTTGGAACAATTCAAAGTAAGGCTTAATCCAAAAAAGTGTGCCTTGGGTGTTCAATCCGGGAAATTATTAGGATACATAGTTTCGGTATAAGGCATTGAAGTGGATCCTGAAAAGGTTCAAGAAATAATGGACATGGAAATTCCTATAAACATTAGCCAAATGAGGTCTCTTCAAGGAAAACTTCAATCAATAAGGTGGTTCATTTCTCAACTAGCTGAAAAGTGTCACTCATTCACTAGATTTCTCCACAAAGACACCATTTTTACATGGGATGAAGAGTGTGATAAGGCCTTTACTTTGTTGAAGACTTACTTAATCAATCGACCAATTCTAATGCCTCCTATCAAAGGAAAACCATCACTTTTGTACATATCAGCAACCGAGAGGTCTTTAGGAGTTCTTTTGGTGCAAGAAGATGATCAAGGAAAAGAGAGAGCTATCTATTATTTGAGCCAAACATTGATTAAGTATGAATTAAACTACACCTTCATGGAAAGAACATGCCTAGTTATTGTCTTTGCTTCTCAAAAATTTAGACACTACATGTTGATGCACAAAGTGAAGCTCATTGCAAAAATTGACCCTTTGAAATACTTACTTAGCAAAACCACCTTAATGGGAAGAATAGCAAAGTCATGGTATTAAGTGAGTTCGATATTGAATATGTGGATAGAAAGGAAATTAAAGGACAAGTGATAGTAGATCATTTAGACAAAAATCTATTGGTTTCTACACATCCTATTCAAGTGGAGTTTCCTGATGCAACAATTGTCAATATAGAAGCTAAGACATGGAAATTGTACTTCGATGAATCATACACACAAGGAGGTTCCAGAGCAGGCATATTGTTGATTAACCCTCAAGGGTATACCATTCCTAAATCATACAAGCTCTTATTCCAATGTACCAACAACATAGCCAAGTATGAAGCTTTAGTCATTGGTATCAAGATGGCTTTAGAATGGAATATTACTGAGCTACAAGTGTATGGTGATTCTCAGTTAGTGATCAATCAAGTCAATAATGAGTACACCATAAAAGATGAAAAGTTAATGCCTTATAAGACAATGATTTATGCTTGGAAAAAATACTTTGTGTTGATAAATTTTGAGTAAATTCCAAGAGAGAAGAATAGAGTGGCTGATGCAATGGCTACCTTGGCTTCATTACTCCAAAAACCTGATCAAAATGAAAGGTACAAATTCTTGGTGGAAGAGTTGGCAAAAATGGCATTTGACCTTCCTGATACCCAAATTATTGCTTTACTTAATGGACATGACTCCCCTTGGTATGGTCCTATTTACACATACCTCAAAAACCAAGTATTGCCCTTAAACTAATCTCGAGCCCAAAAATGACATTTCATCAAACAATCAGCCAGTTACACTATCCTTTCCGACACATTATATCATAAGGGTCTTGACAGAACCTTGCTTAGATGTCTAGAGGAAGAAGAGTCTAAGGTAGCTTTACACAAGGTCCACGAGGGCATTTGTGGGTTGCATTCAAGTGCTTTAAACTTAGCTAAGAACATCCTTTGCATGGGGTATTTTTGGAAAACCTTAGAAAAGAATGCTTGTCACTTTGCTAAGATATGCACCAAATGTCAATATCATGGTGATATGATACATGTACTAGGTCAAGAAATACATCCTTTTGTTACACCTTGGCCATTTTATCAATGGGGGTTTGACTTGATTGGCGTGATTTTTCCATCTTCATCCAACGGGCACAAATACATTATCATTGCTATGAAATACTTCACTAAATAGGTAGAGGCCATTCCTTTGATCACTGCTATAGGAAAACAAATCTCTATGTTCATCCTTAATCACATCATTTTTAGATATGGTATTCCTTATGCCATAATTACCGACAATGGAAAACAATTTAAGAACAAAGATGTGGATGAACTTTGTGATACTTTCCATATTACCCATCACTCTTCTTCAATTTACTATCCACAAGGAAATGGACAAGCCAAGGCTACTAATAAGTGTACACACTAATTATGTGCATTTCTCTAAGTCATTATATCCAAGGGAATCCATGAATGGGATACCTTAGAAAGAGACCTAGAGCTCTCTATGTATGGAGTTGCAAGATTATTTGATTGCTCTTAGCTAGAGCTATTAAGCTTATGACCTTGCTAGTCAACCACACAATGAGAGATTCAAATGAAGACAAGGGAAAGAATGCCAATATCTCCAAGAATCAAAATGAAATGCAATGCAAAGCTATACTATGAATGAAAATGCAAGCTAAGCTATGAAAGGAAATATGCAAGCTATGCTATGAAAATGAGAGAACAAGTATTACAAAGCCTCCTAGTTAAGCTAGATGATTCAATCTAAAGCATAAAGGAAACTAAGCTACATATGAAGCTATGAATGCTATAACACTCCGCTAGGCAACCCAAGAGGACAAGACATAAAACCTCTATAAAATGCAAGTAGTAAATTTCTTTTTTTGTATATTTTAACTAGAATAATATTCATCACTACACTTAATATTTCTAAAAGAAGAAATAATTTTCTACTACTTGAAGGTAAGATTTATACAACTTAAGTCCTCGCGGATTCCCTAACGTCGCTATTGAAGCAACATCATATAAACCATTTATATGCATAAGATATTCATGGAATCATGAGCTTAAAAGATCTACGTTCATTTTAATGCACCAAGTTAAATGTCCCTAACTTATTTCTTTTATTAAACATAAGTTAATCATCCAACATCATTATTCCTTTTATCAACTCATTCCATAAATTCATATTTATTTCATCTACATTTACTATCCTTTATATCACTTTTCTCTAATAATTTCGGTAAGAGATTAATATTCATTAAGGTAGGCATTATCCTAGGTACTTTATTAACATGAACCAAGTATTAACATTATAATCAAGTTACTATTTTATTGCATTGTTTCATAACCATTCATTGTTAATAATTCCAATCACTAATCTATCATTTCTCAATAATTTCCTTGGATCCTTTCATCAAGAGAGAATACATTATTGTTGCGATACATCATTATATATAACTATATTTAAGATTATTTCCTTTACATATGGACAACATAAGAGGATAGGAGAAATAACATAAACACTTCCTTTTAATGCTAGTAACATGTCCAATATTCCACATTCTTTTCCCTTTCTTTTACCTAGAACTACCCATTCCCTTATGCATTTCTTTGAATTGAGATTACATCAATACTACAAGACTCCTTTTAGGAGATTAAAATTACATGAATATAGATACATAAGTACATCTCAACATATTAAAATATCCAATAAGAAATCTTCAACTACAGATCTAGAAAGGAATATGTGCTAGGATCATCCAGAGAATCATGAACAATACCTCGACATAAATATTAACCACCCAACCATGTGGAACCAATAGGCCCACTCCCCCGAGCTAGGAGATAGAACCAAAAGCCCATACAAGAGGTAACAACTAGGAAATTCCTAAGGTGGTGATAAAATTTCTCCAAAGTCACAACACAAAAGAAAAGACAAGAAGACAACAAGGACTACCAGAGGCATGATCAAATTTGGTAGAGACTCTAAGCTACAAGCTAGGTGAGTGTCATCGCGTAGCCCTCACCCCTTGGGTTGTCCTGGAACTAGCCACTCTTGGCCCTGGCCCCCCAGTAGGCACAGGTGGAACCAAATGCCTCTCATACAGACAAGGTCATTCAGTCGTACCTATGCATAGGTACCTTCTTTCACTCCCATTCTTAGTATTTACTAGCATTAAAGGCATGGGCGAGGCACAATTAATCTTGATTAGTGTGTAATTTCCCATTCCAATAATCTCCCATTCCCAATTCATTTATTTAGGTTATCACTTGATTAAATAACTCATAGTAGGTTATCCTGGTACTAGCCACTTAGGGCCCCGACCCCTTACTATGAGCCACTCACCTAGTGTACTTAGGTTCCCTAAAATACATATAAAAATCATAAGAACATAATATATCCATCATCAAGAATTCATATCAATTCCATAACAACATTTGATTGAGTTTAGGAAACATATGTTGTCCCTAGTCCACTTGACAACCCTAAACCCAATATGGCATTCAGAATGTTCCAAACATATAAGAAGACATCAAAGTGATATTATAAACATATTCAGAGTACACATAGATCCAATTAACCAAAAAAAAATTCTAATAGCCTTTGGTAACCATACAAAACCCTAAGACTTAGTGATGTTCTTAAACTGAATTATTTCAAGCAAGGATTAAATGCAAAGAATAGTCATCATAGAACAGTCATCCATATCTTCCACAAAAAAAATAATAAAGAAAATCTCTTCAGTGGATATTTAGATAACATAATTATGGACTCTCAATTTTATTTTTAGGAAGATCCAATGGTGGGAAAGAAAGTTATGACTTCTGGTTTAAAACAGAAAATTCTAGTTAGGGTTCAGACCTGCCTTCACTAAAACGATTGTAATTTTCACAAAACATAATTAAAATTCTCCAAACCAATTGGAAATGAAAGATAAGACTTAGGAGAATCTTTGATATCAAATTCAGATTTTTATATAATCATATCAGCCTGTAGCATATGAATACATTGACAGAAAATTTGGAATCAATAATGGACAGGCATAGTCTGCCAAAATGTCAAAAATAAGGCATTAATTCGACCCTAAAAATAAAATTAGAGAGATACCCATTTTAGATCTGGGAATTTTACTTCTAGAAAATTAATTTAGTAAAACCATAGATGCAATTTAAATTATTATAATAATAGATCTCAAAAAATGGGTTGCTAAAAATCCTAGGAAAACACATGCCAATTCTTACAAACAAAAAATCAAAACTTTAAAATAACCATAGAAATGAAAAATACAGATATAATAAATAATGATAATATATAAATAGATCCATATTATATCAGAGACATAAAGTAAATAAAATATTCAATCCATACCTCATGTCCTACGAAGGTTGAATCGAAGAAGGAAACAAAAGAGAAGACAAATCCAAACTTGAGATGCATCCTTCAAACCCTATCCACTTTCAAAAATCTTCATGAAAGAAAGAAATAATTCCACAGCAAAGAATCCCTCTCTCAACTACTGAAATTCTCACAAAAATATCTCTCTCCCAAAAATAAAGATAACCAAAAATTCTTAAAGACATATGCTTACAAACTCTCTTTCACATCTCTAAATTTTCTCTCCAAAATCTCCATGAAAAGTAAGGCCATCCTCTCCTCAATGCTTCAGCCCCAAAAATCCCCTCTCTTCAAATGAGAAAGTAGTGCATATAAATAAATTTCCAAAGGTTAAGAGGAAAAGTAACTAACTCCCAACTAACTCTTAACTAAAGGCTATTATAAAATAACTTAATATCATACAACTATATTACTCAAATATACAATAAAAGATGATTTGTATTCATTCATACACATGTAATATTATCCTAACATATATGCATATGACATCATTAATGACATCAATATCTATATATATATATATATATATATAACCTATCCACATTATTAATAATTAACAATTGAGAATAATATACCTCACATTATTTAATATTTAATTATTAATAATACTATACTTTACATTAATCCCAAAATATACACCATCAACAATATCTACAATAATTAACATATAATTGTAGACTAGGATTTGAGCATGCACCTAAACCTGTTTTGAAGGCCAAAGACAAACAAATGTCATAGCATATAATCAAATCAAATTCAAAGGTAAACAAACTAAAATCAAAGCCACCTCAGTTTAAGCCTAAAACGGATGCGCCCATGCACCATTTGATATGCTTAGATATAAATGGATGTGGGTGTGCAAACTCAAGCACTTGGAGCATGCAAGATAAATGATGATTTGAGGATCAAGAAGACCCAAAATGACACAAAATAAGTATGAGGAACCTATTTTGCCTCAAAGGCCTCAAGATCACACAAATATGCAAAGCTAAATGAAAGAACTAAGATTAAAACAAGAAATGAATCTATGTTAATCCATTTAAGCTAATTTAGATGTGATTTAAGCTTGAAAATGATCTAAAAAAGATGAGTTTATGCTTATGCTAGAATGAAAATGACATTATAACTTTGCTATTTGAGTTTGAGAGTTGAGAGATGATTTGCCTTAGGAAGTGAGGGTATTTATAGGATTTCTAAAGGCTTGGGGTAGGAGGAATGAATGGCCAGGATTGAAATCTTTAAGAGAGGCCAAGATTCACTCAAAGGGAAGCACATGGATTGTGCTAGTTCTCAGCCAATCAGGAGGTGACACATGTCACAAGGTGAGTGGATGAAGGGAAGGGCAAAAAGGAGTCAACAAAGGGGGCTCCAAGCTCATAACTCTCCAAATAAATGCTTGTAAGAGCAATGAATGGGCTTTAAGAGGCTTTGAAGACTTTGGGGAAGCAATAAATGCTTTGTGGTTGAGATATTTGGAAGGAAAGACTTTGCTTTGGTTTAGGAAAGTCTTAAGCTTGGTTAGGATTGCACAAAGGTTTAAGGGTAGGATTAGGATTAGAAAAAGGATTAGGATGGGTGAAGAGGGTGGATTTGAGAAGATTCTAGAAGAGTCTAGATTTTCTCCTTAGTTTCATGGAATAAAAGTTATTCATTCCAAAAACTTAAGTTTTAGGAATATTTATTAAAGTATTTTCAATAAATATGAAAATTAAATATTTAACCTTAATTAAATATTTAACCTTGGGATTAGGGTTAGAAAAGATGGGATTAGCCTTTTAATCGAAATTAAGAAGGGATTAGAAGATTTTGGAAGAGGTTAGTGGTCTTAAGGAAATTGGCCAAGTTTGGGATAAAAAATAAATTAAAAATAAATTAATTTATTTTTGAAGTTTTGTGGTCAATTTATTAATTAAATAATTAATAAATTAGGGATAATGTCTAAATGACATTTTTAGGCTACATTCCTTAATTAAAGATTTTTAATTAAGAGAGAGGGATTTAATGCCATAAAAATAAATTAATTAATTAAATAAATAATTAATTAATAAATGATGATGTCATCAAGGATTTTCAGAAAACAAAAATAATTTATTTTCTGAAAGATTTTTCGGTGTCTACATTTTGCCCCTCTTTGATGCGATGCCGCAAGTGGCATGGCGTCAAAGACAAGAAAATAAGATGCCGAGGCTAGAATCAGAAGAAGAGGGTATGACGCCTGGGTGGACTAGGAGAAAGAGAGATACATGCCCCGGTGGGACAAAATCATGGAAGACGCGCCCAGTGGGACAAGGAGAAAGAGGGATTACGCCCTGGGACAAAGTGTGCCCGACGGGACGAGGAAGGAAAGGCCTAGGAAGAAAGGGGAGATAAATAACCTCACTTCTAAGAACAAATATGGATGATATGCAAGATGAGATGGAAATGCAAGATGCAAGATTAATCTATATGATAAATGCAAGGGACTAGATAGCTCCAAGTGCAAACGGGAGTGCACAACCTAGATTTAATATAGCAATGCTAGAGACCTGCCAAGGATACTGGGATCACGAGGCCTTGTCACCAGTGTTGCAGAGGACTGACGAGGACTGACGCTGAACAAACACACAGGGTTGCCCCAACATCACACATGAAGCGCAAAGGCGACATGGCAGAACCGACGCTGAAGGAACCACAAACACACAACTGACTCACAGGCAGAAGTGAAAGATCAAAAGACCTTGCCCCAGATTATCTGCACACGCAGCACACCGTGATATAATGAATCGTGGTGACCCTTATGGGATAAAGAGAAGCCAAAAAAAGATTAACAAGACTCAAAGGATAAAAATCCAAGATCAAAATGATAACTCCAAAAAGACATCCTTTGCCAAGGAGAGAGATTAGGTTTGATTGATGGTGGGAAGATTGGTCAGACAGGAGGAACGATATATCCTCAAGGACCAGGATGGAAGATTAGGTCAGACAGGAGGAACGATATATCCTCAAGGACCCATGGGTTGGTGAGAGAATAAGTGTAGTTGTTCGCTGGCAAAAAGTTGAAGTTCAAGGAATAATCAGGATGAGCAAGGATAAGTTGACAATTGATGTTGTTGAAGCACAAGGCCTGAGTGGGACTACAAATTTTCTGAGGCTGGGGATGGGACAAGATATTTGATCAAATGCTGCTGCAGGACAGACAAAGGTTATGTACAACAAGGAGAAATGATATGCACAAGGGATATGTACAAAAGCTCAGGATTGGGGATAGGAAGATCACACTCAGCGGGACTCTTACTAGGACGGAGACAAGAAGGATAAATACAGGGAGGATTGCACTATACAGGAAAGGGAAAAGGATATGGTACAAGATATGGTACAAAGCTTTGGAATAGGATATGGATTGCCGATGGGTTGGAGGAAGATGGAAGCCGAATGCTTGGAGGATAGGGGAGATGGAACTGCTGGGAGATCTATTATGGATGGAGGAAGAGGACGGTAGCTGAAAGGACAACTGAATAGATAAATAGCTCAGTTTACTATGTTGGCACCTGTTTGCCAGGTTTTCACCAACATACTTGTCCAAGGCACTTGAATTGCCAAGTTTTCACCGTTTGGACGATTATTTTTTCTTTCTCTTTTCTTTTTTGCTTTTTCGCTTTTCTTTTTTTTTTTGCTTTTTTGCTTTTTTGCTTTTTTTGCTTTTTTGAATGTTTTTGGATTTTCTGATATATGCAGGATCAGGTTCAGGCATAGAACCTCTTCATATGGATGATGTTGATAGGATCATTCAAGGGCTCAACTTCTGGTGTTGATAGCTGATAGGCTCCGGAGCCAAAGGATGCGGTGACAACATAGGGGCCCAACCAAGTAGGCTCAAACATGCCTTTCTTTTCTCTATTCGCTAGGACCTTCTGATTTTCTTTAAGAACCATGTCACCGACTTGGAATTGTCTAGGATGGACTTTTTTGTTATAACTCCTTTTGAGTCGATTCTGGTATGCAACCAGGTGATCATAGGCTTGCTGTCTCTTTTCGTCTAGCAGATCTAGCTGTGTGAGCCGGGCCACACGATAGTCTTCATCAGTTGTATAGTTCTTCATGGAGACTCGCAAGGATGGAAGCTCAACTTCAATTGGTAGAATGGCTTCAGCACCATATACAAGGGAGTATGGGGTGGTGCTTGTGGGAGTGCGATAAGAAGTGCGGTAGGCCCAAAGGGCGGGATTGATTTGGAGGTGCCAGTCACGACCAGAATCATTGACAACCTTCTTGAGGATTTTCAAGATAGTTTTGTTAGTTGCCTCAGCTTGGCCATTTCCTTGAGGGAAATATGGACTGGAGAAACGATGATGGATGTGGAGTCTGGCACACAGATCATCCACATGCTGGTTTTCAAAAGGTGTGCCATGGTCTGTGAAAATGGTAGATGGTATGTCGAAACAGCAAATGATATGGTAGAGGATGAACTTGGATATTTGGATGCCAGTAGTTAGGGTGAGCAAAATCGCTTCAACCCATTTGGTAAAGTACTCTGTGGCTGTTATGATATACTTGTGTCCATCCGAAGAGAGGGGGGTGATCAAGCCAACGAGGTCGAGGCCCCAACATGAAAAAGGCCATGGTGGTGCAATAGGCTGTAGATCCTGTGCTGGTGCATGTATCAAATTGGCATGCTATTGACATGGGAGACATTTCTTGACAAATTCACACGCATCATGTTCCATTGTTGGCCAATAATATCCAACTCTAAGCAGCTAGTTTGCTAGAACCATGCCACTTGTGTGGGCACCGCAAATTCCAGCGTGAAATTCTTGTAAGGCCAGGACGGCCTCGTTTGAGTCTAAACATCTAGATAAGACATTATGATACCCGCGACGATATAGGGTGTTGGCTACAAGAGTGTAGCGGGAAGCTCTGCGAATAAGGTTTTGGTGTTGGTTATTGGTGAGATGGGGAGATATGATACCATTTTTTAGATATGCATGGATTTCGTGGTACCATGGGGATTGGGGACCAACCAAGACACACACCATGTCTGCATCGGCATTCTCATAAGCTGGTGAATGTAGCTGCTCGACTAGAAATTCATACTGTGATGCGTCTCGTGGTATTTCCAATAAGGATCCGATGGTTGCCATTGCATCTGCTGCTTTGTTCTGAAGCCTTGGGATCTGATTGAATTGTAGATGTAGGAAATGCTCTTTCAGTTTATCCACTAGTTGCTTGTAGGGTAGCAATTTGTCATCCTTTGTCTGATACTCATCAAGGACTTGCTTGATAATGAGCTGTGAATCTCCAAAGACTTGTAGTTCTGTGATGTTCCATTGGATAGCTATTTTGAGACCTAAGATGAGTGCCTCATATTCTGCAATATTGTTGGTACAGGGGAATCCCAACTTAAATGATTTTGGAATATAGTCACCTTGAGGTGTGACGAATAGGATTCCTGCCCCAGAGCTATGGGATGTGTTGGAACCATCAAAGTATAGTTTCCACATGGGCTGCTCTTCAATCATGCATAAATGTTCATCGGGGAATTCCATGATTAGTGGATAGGCATCCACCAATGGTGCTTCTGCTAGTTGATCGGCAATGACTTGCCCTTTGATTACTTTGCGATCTACATACTGAATGTCAAATTCGCTGAGTAACATGACCCATTTTTCCATACGGCCTGTGAGGGTTGTCCTTGATAACAGATACTTAAGAGGGTCCACCTTTGATATGAGCTTGATTGTGTGGCTAAGCATGTAATGTCTAAGTTTTTGAGTGGCAAAGACCACTGCTAAGCATGCTTTCTCCATGGGTGAATAGTTAAGCTCATAGCCCACAAGAGTGTGACTGATGTAGTAGATAGCTCGTTCTCTATTTTCATTATCATGCTGTGCTAGGAGTACCCCTAGTGCTGTAGCTGTTGTTGAGATGTAAAGGATGAGTGGGCATCCTGAAACCGGTGGTACTAGGATTGGAGCATTAGCTAGATACTCCTTGAGCTTATCAAAGCTTCTTTGACATATGGGATCCCACTTGAAGTTGGTGTCTTTGCATAAGAGATGTGAGAATGGTTGACACTTATCTGCTAGCTGAGAGATGAATCATCGAACTGATTGAAGCTTGCCCTGTAGGCTTCTGAGCTGTTTGAGATTTCTTGGTGGAGGCATCTCTGTTATTGCTTTTACCTTTTTAGGATCGATCTCTATGCCTCGTCTAGAGACGATGAAGCCTAGAAGCTTGCCATATGTAACACCAAAGACACATTTCTTAGGATTAAGCTTTAAGCCATAATGATTCAGACGATCGAACACACATTCTAGGATGTTGAGGTGTTCATCCCTTGTTTTGGATTTTGCAAGGATATTGTCTACATAGTCCTCAAGGATCTTGTGGATCATGTCATGGAAGATTGCTGTCATTGCTCGCTGATATGTTGCTCTTGCATTCTTTAGCCCAAATGGCATCATGTTGTAGCAGAAGGTACCCCATGGGGTTGTGAATGCTATTTTATGTTGATCTGCTTCCGCTATATGAATCTGATTGTAGCCTGAAAATCCATCCATGAGTGGTAGCATTTCATGACCCGCTGTGAGGTCTACAAGCATGTCTATGTTTGGCAATGGGAAGTCATCCTTAGGACATGCGTTGTTCAAGTCTCTAAAATCAGTGCATATTCTGATGTCTCCTGAAGGCTTTGTGACTGGCACCATGTTAGAGATCCACTCTGAATAATCTATTGCTCTGATGATCTTAGCTTGGAGGAGCTTCTCAAGCTCTGCTTTGACGAGCAATGCTACTTTTGGATGCATTTTCCTTAGCTTCTGCTTCACTGGCTTGACGTTTGGATCTACTGATAGGTGATGAACAACAAGGTTTGGATCAAGCCCAGGCATGTGGGCGTATGACCATGCAAAGTTGATGATGGATTCCTTGAGCAAGGCACTGAGAGCGATTTCTTCTCCTTCTGTTAGGTTGATTGCAATGTAGGTGATCCTTGGACATTCTTCTGTTCCCAAGTTGATTAGCTTGGTCTCCTCTATGATGATCGGCGACTGCTCTAGTCTATAATCTTGGATAGGGGGAAGAGGCAAGGCTTCATCTTCTAGCGCTTGAATTGCCAGGTTTTCACTAGAAGATACGCCCTTTATTTTTACTATTTTAGAATCAGAATGTGCCCCAAGGGGGTTTTCACATAAAGACTCATGATGTTCTTTTGCTATTTCATTTTTGCGACTAAAGCTTGCCTCTTCCCCAAAATATCCTTCTGGGTGAAGCTGATAGATAGAGGTTGATGTTGGATCTTGATTGCTTGCTGGACCTGATGCCCCCATGAATTCTAGGAGTGCTTGTGCGCTTTGGAACTCATCGATGTGTGCGATGCTTGGTTGGTCCCAATCTATGAGGTCAGGGTTTGTGAGGGGAAGATCTATGAGGTTAATGGAGAGTTGTTGGAGGACAGAAGTCCCCAGGAGGGTGTTGTCGGCAAAGATATCATCGTAGGATCGGATGTCTTTCTCTTCGGGGATGTCTTCGATTTCCACGAGGTCATCCTGGCTATTCGAAAAGTTCACGTTGGTCATGTTAGTGCCCGTAGTTGTGGTATTGGGCTCTTGTTCAAGCAGGCGAGGGGTATTAAAGCCAAGTCCTTGCTGTTCTGGATTCTGGGATGGTATGATAGGAAACAAGTTTCCGTCCTCTTGTGGTCCTAGACCACCACCTTGATAGTTATAGTGTTCTGTGACATTTTTGTAGGGGATTGGGTATTTCTCTTTGAAGTACTCAAGAAGTTGTGTGTTACGTGATGGGGGATCTTTGTATAACCATTTGTTAATATCTGGATCTATTTCTTTGCTGTTGATGTTGCCATGAGACTCAAAAGTCATGTTTCCGATTTGCTTGAGCTTATAATGTTCTTCAACAGGCTTGTTTTGACAACTTGGGCGCCCTTGAGTATGTGGATCACGTGGAAGAGCTCCTACAGCAAATGCATCACTGAGGCTGTATTCGCCACAACCCTGGTTGTTGATCTTGACGGATGATAAGGTGGAAGAGAGGATGGTCTCTGGATCACGAT
Source organism: Chamaecyparis obtusa (assembly GCA_027943335.1). NCBI lineage: Eukaryota > Viridiplantae > Streptophyta > Pinopsida > Cupressales > Cupressaceae > Chamaecyparis > Chamaecyparis obtusa. Next base: position 2,750,238 of record BSBK01001154.1, on the reverse strand, counting down.
GGGATCGGGATGAGCTAGCAATAGAAGTACCAATATCGGTTCCAGGACAATGAGTAGAGTGAGGGAAAGATGCTTCCATCGCAAGGCAGTATGCGAAGGGGTTAGGGTCAGCGTGGATGGTAACCTCAGTGCCTTGATGTGGAAACTTGATGCACTGATGGTAAGTAGATGGTACGGCTTTAATGGAATGGATCCATGGACGATCGAGGAGGATATTGAACGGTAGGTCAAGATCAACAACGTGGCAGAGAGTATCTTGCGTTGCTGGGCCTAGCTGGATAGGCAAAGTCATAGTACCTTCAGAGGTGCGCTCTAAGTTATCATATGCTTTGATAGTGATTTGCTCATGTTGTATGTCGGCCTCCGTGAACCCGATCTTCTTGATGAATTTTAATGTGCACAAGTTGAGGGCTGAGCCATTATCCACTAGAACTCATTTGATGGCGAAATCTCTGACCATGATAGCAATGCGGAGAGGGAGAGTATGGTCAGGAGCGACATCTGGTATATCAGATTCTTTGAAGGACAAGGCACATGCTGCTGATAGGTGTCCCACAAGAGTTTCAAACTGAGTTGTGTTAATGTCCGTGGGGACATGACCTTCTTTTAGAGCTTTGTCCAGGATCTCCTGATCGATGGGTGATGTGCGGAGCAAATCCAAGATAGATATTTGGGCTGGCATGTTCCCAAGATGCTCTATGATATTGTATTGTGCTCTTGGTGCATTATGCTGTGTTGCGCATGCATTTGATGCTGGCCTGGTGTTAGACTGTGTTGTGGATGTAGTAGATGTTGGCCTTGGAGGAGCAGCTGATCTCGGAGGAGCACCAGCAACAGTTATCCTACCGCTGCGGGTAGTTGCAGCACATTGTCGATCTGGCCCTCTGACGTGGATGGTATTGATGGTGGGCTCATCTTGGATGGGCTCAACTTGAGTTATGCATCCGACATACTTGTCATAGTTGATGTAGGCTGCTGTGTGATCTTCTTGCTTGCCTTTGCCATGATTTTGGGGCTGATTGGTGTTGGCTTGATTCTTCCCGGTATCGTGTTGAGGGAACACATTTTGATATATTTGCAAACCGGCGTTGGGTGAAGCTTGAGTTGGTGCATCGACCTGGATTTCCTTGCGATCGATGAGATCCTGGATGTAGTGCTTAAGCCGCATGCACTTCAATGTTGTGTGCCCCTTCACACGATGGTAATCACAGTATTCATGTTCTTTATACCAATCAGACTTTGGTGTGTTGTCATCCTTCTGTGGGATGGGCGGATATGTGATCATATTTGCCTTGGCTAGCCGATAAAAGATCTGATCTAGAGGCTCACCCAAAGGTGTGAAAGTCCTCTTTGGATTGTTCTGATTGTTGAGTTTGTTCTGCCTTGGGGCAACGTTAACTGTGTTAACAGGATTGCCTTGACGTGCTGGCTGTTGCTGTTGGTATTGTTGCTGATATTGTTGCACAGGTGGTTGATGAGCTTGAGGAGGCTGCTGATAAATAGGTGCTTGATATGCGGGCGCTGGTGGTTGTTGATAGATGGGCACTTGTGGTGGTTGGTATGTTTGAGCTGGTGTAGGACTAGCCACAACGAATTGTACATTTTTAGTGTCAGTGGCTCCATCTGTAACAACATTCTTGTTACGATTCCAGTAACGGGATTTATCATTATTGGGTTTTTTCTTGGAATCATCCTTGAAGTGACGAATAGTGCCTTCGTCTAGGAGAGCTTTCTCGATGCCTATGCCTTTGCTCTTGATGTCTTGGTATGTCTGGAGGTAGTTCATTCGCATGTGATGGGATAGCTTTGGATGCAGGTTATCAATGAAGATCTTTGTTAGATGCTTCTCTGGCGGCTGATATGATAACCTGGTTGTAAGATTCTGCCATCTTTGCAAGTATTCTGCAAGGCTTTCTCCGTCTTTCTGCTTTGAGTTGCATAGGTCTAGCAAGGTCAACTCATTCTCCACATTATGGGCATAGTGTGTGATGAACTTCTCAGAGAGTTCAGCAAATATTTTTATTGTCCCATGTGGTATTTTGTAAAACCACTCAACAGCAGTTCCTCCCAAGCTTTTGGGAAACAGGCGCAGGAGATAGTTATCACTGTAAGCCACTTCTTGGCACGCCATGTAAAACTCTTTGATATGGTTTACTGGATCTTCTTTCCCCCGATACTTGTCGAACTTGGGTATCTCAAAATGCTTGGGAAAAGGGATAGTTGCTATAGACTGATCGAAGGGATATGAGCACACCTCTTCGAACTTGTATGTTTTATTCTTTGTTCCACTTTGTAGCTCCTTTAGAGCATTTTTCATTGCTTCCCACTCAGCATTGAGTGGCGAGGGAACTGGGACTTCTGCTTGTGATAGAAGCTGTGGAACTAGATATGGCGCTTGCTGTGGATAAATGGGTTGGAACTGATTTTGGGGCAACGGTTGCTGGGGATATTGCTGGTGTGGCATAGGGGGATATTGTGGTAAATGATATGGAACCTCTTGATGTTGTTGGGCTACTTGCTGTTGTTGAACTGGCGGTTGTTGTGGGACTTCTTGCTGATATTGGACATTTGAAACTTGCTGTTGTAACTGATGGGTGGGAACTTGTTGTTGCTGGGGGATGATAGGGATTTGTTGCTGAGGCTGATAGCAAGGGACTTGCTGTTGTTGAGGAATGATGGGTGTTTGCTGAAAGGGGACATGTGGTTGCTGTTGGGGAGGCTATTGGAACGATGCTGCTTGCGGGTATGATGGTGGTAGTTGCTGAGGTTGGCTTTGGGTTTGGCTGATATAAGCTGGGTGCATGCCTGCGTTACTTAGAGGTGGAACAGATGTGGGGAAGCTAGAAGCAAAGGGTGATGGGGTAAGATAGCTGGGGAAAGTTGGCTGTTGAGGTGGTGGAACTTGCTGGAAGGTATTTGGGATTTGGGATGAATAGCTTGAAGCCAACGGTGTTTGGGGTAGTTGCTGCTGTGCTGCTTGGGTGAAGGCGGTTTGTTGACTTGCAACCATAGATGTAGGGGATTGAGATGGGATCCCCCATGCCTTCATTTCTTCTTGTGTAAGGCCCCACTGAGAGCTTGTGTTAGGGTGCACTACAGTAGATGATGGAATGGTAGGAGCAACGGGAGCTTGGGGCACGAATGATGGTTGAGAGAAAGGAGTTTGTTGAGGTTGTGGTTGAACGGATGCTTGTGAAGAGGAAAATGAAGGAAACACCCAAGAGAAAGATGAGGTTGGAATGGGAAGCGATTGCACTAACCCCAAAGAAGAGGGTACGGGTGCTTGGGGGATGAAGGGTGACGGTGCTCCTTTGATGGTGAAAGGCATTGCTTGGCTTGCGGATGGTGGCGAAGCTTTTGGTGTAAAAGCTTATGTGAGAGGTGGAAGCTGACTTTGGGTTTGGATTTGGGCTTGGGCAGCCATAGCAGATGATGAAGCAAAAGGGGTATGAGATGGAGCGGATGGTGCTGTAGCTTGTGTTGCGGGACTGGCGAGGCTTCCTTGCAAGAAAAGGGGAATGGTGGAAAGCTCTTGGGGTGTTTGCATGATAGGATCGGGAAATGATTGGACAAATGGAGAATACGCTTGTGCTGGAACTTGGATAGTTTTGATGGGGATTTGTGGATAGAGAGATGGTGGGATGGAGGTACTTTCTGGCAGGTAGTGAACAAACATGCTTTGCTGATGTTGTGGTACAAGGGCATTGGTTGCTAGTGGGCTTTCTGGAGGATTTACAAATGCTTGGTTTGCCAAGGGGGATGAAGGGATGTTTGGATCTTCACATGGGTTACTGGCTTGGATGTGGGGATTGTAGGTCATCATGGCGTTAGTGAAAAGTTTGGGATTGGATGAGGTTGTTGGTGGATAAGGATTCATGCTTCTTCTTTTCCGAGATCTGGTCTCAACAGGCATGGAGATGCAAGTGCTAAATGTATGCAAGATGTTTGGCTAAAAGATGTTGATGGATGCAAAGTTGATGAACTTCTAAAGATGATGATTTCTAAGATGCAAATGCAAAGATGGATCAAGATGGCGATGATGGAAGCTGGATGGAACGGATATGGATTAAGACGGTGGAGGAAAAATAGGTTGCTGGTGGAAAGCTGGTGAAAGATTACTGAGTGGTCAATAAATGAGCTGCTATTTTTCCTAAATGGAGGATCAGAGATATGATGGGGTCAACCTAACATAGACTGATGATCTTCGGTCAACAAGTTTCTTATCAATACACTCCAATCTCTTGCTCGAGATGATGGCTATGTAAGGACAAGGTTTGATTTCTTTATGACAACACGTTGTGTCAAAAAAAAGATGATGGTCTCTGATCTTGGATAAGGGATAGGAACAACTCAAAAGGGTAGAACACTAAGTGTTGGTGGATCTCTGGATTTGGAACAAAAGATGGTGGATCTGCTGGAAAGATATGGAAAGCTGATGGGGGGATGTTGGTGGAAAAGGTATTGAAGGGTGAAGGGACAATGCTCTATCTAAAGGGATAATGCAAATGACAAGGATTGATTCTAGAATGCTGGTAGGAAGATGAATGCATATGCCACTTTATGATGTTTTGAAATGCAACTAAGGTTTTGATGTTTGATGCAAAGGGTGAAACTAGGATGAAACCAAGATGCAAGGCTGTTTGAGACAAGATTTCAAGATCTGAAGATGGAACAAGACATGAACAAGGATTTGGCTAATCTTCTGGCTCAAGGTTGACAAAGTGATGGTTAACTCAGAAACGGAAGGCGAACTGTTTGATACGGGTGTTATGGGAAATGTTCTCAAGTCTGGTTTGGGACTTTTCTTCTGCTTGGGTTGCTTGGATAATGGATTGATAGGTCTTGATGTTCTTCTTGATAACTTTTCGCTCTTGATAGGCTTGAGATTTGGGCAACTTTGCTTTAGGATGTTTGTTCTTGCTAGGCATCACTTGGAAAAGAGGCTTCTGATTTTTGAGGCAAAGGTTTCCAATGGCAAAAGTTAAAGTTAAAGCAAACCCCGCAAGGGACAAAACAACCCTGTGGGATACAAACAAAGGCAACTGACTCTGACAAAGCTTTGAAAGTGTATGTTTCAACAAGTGTTTTCACGGAGTCTTTGACTGTCAAGCACTTCAAACAGATCTACCTAAGGAAGGTGAGTATCAAAATCGCTTGCCCACAGCTTGGTATCCCCCAGAAGGGAATACAAATGGTGAGTAATCTTGAGGCGACCCGGTAAACCCCTTGGAATCGGTCCTTGCACAAGGATTTTGATACTTTCGGATGTAGATAGCGTAGCTTCTATTTTATCAAGTTTTTAATAGTTCCGTGGAGTCTCCATACCCGGTTATGCTGATCATCCGTGACTCACTTAAGAGCCTTGCCAATTATGCTGGGGGAGAGGAATGTTTACCATCCCCAGACACGTGTTTGGCACGAACGCCTGACGATTAGGAGATGTAAGTGATTCTTTTGGTATTCACTTATTTATATACCGGCCGGGGGGGATACCGGTTTGAGGTCGTTCTCCGAGGAGGAAGCGCTTCTCCTTGGACAGGCCTCGCTAAAAGCAGAACAGGTGAACTTGTCCAAGTTCAAATGTTCCACGTTGCTTACTCTAACAAGGATTATGCAAAATTTGAAAAAAACTCCTACATGCACATCAAGCAGATTTTGTTCATTTTCCCAATTTTGATTAAGTGACATTTGAACTTTGAAAATGAAGACACTCGTGTTTAGCTTTTGATTTGTTCTTTTCTCCAAAATGTAAATGATTCGAACGGTTGCAAGTTCTTTCCTTTTGTGCATTCAAGATTTGATTAGCGAGTTGATTTAAGAACTTTGAAAAAGCTTTGTTTTGTCCCTTAGATCACTGAAGATTGAATTTGTTTGCTTGCTTTGGAATTTGAAACGAGATAGGGAATACAGTTGTTTGTTCCTTTAGTGCATTCGAGATTTGGTTTGCTTTTCAAATTGACAATGACACTCTAGGACCTAAGTTCATTTCCTTAAGTTTCATTCAAGATTGAGTTTGACCTTTGCTGTAATAAAAGAAATGAAAAAAAACCAGTCTTAAGCAAATCAAGACAAAAATCAAAAGCGACACTGTCCAGCTTATAGGCGATGCTGGAAAGTGCAGAGGCGACATTTAATTCCTACAGGCGACATTCTATACCTCAAAAGGCGACAGATAAAAAACCAGAGGCGTGATTTATTTTGTTACAGGCGTGATTTCTTTACGTGCAGGCGACAGAAGAAGAATTCTACGACGGAACAGAAATTGTCAATTACAGGAAAATCTCAGTTATGCAGGCGTGAAAACAGAACTCATAGGCGTCATTTCTTTCCTCAAAGGCGTGATTTAATTGCATGAAGGCGTGACTGAATTGTTTGTAGGCGACATTTCTTTTGATGAAGGCGACATTTCTTTGCTTGAAAGCGACATTTAATTGCTGTAGGCGTCATTTCTTTTCATGAAGGTGACATTTCTTTATTTCCTGCAAAATACAAGCATATAAAGTATAATTTCATCAAAATGATTGTGGTTTTTTGTCCCACCGGGCGTGCCAGAATGTAGACTAGGATTTGAGCGTGCACCTAAACCTGTTTTGAAGGCCAAAGACAAACAAACGTCATAGCATATAATCAAATCAAATTCAAAGGTAAACAAACTAAAATCAAAGCCACCTCAGTTTAAGCCTAAAACGGATGCGCCCATGCACCGTTTGATATGCTTAGATATAAATGGATGTGGGTGTGCAAACTCAAGCACTTGGAGCATGCAAGATAAATGATGATTTGAGGATCAAGAAGACCCAAAATGACACAAAATAGGTATGAGGAACCTATTTTGCCTCAAAGGCCTCAAGATCACACAAATATGCAAAGCTAAATGAAAGAACTAAGATTAAAACAAGAAATGAATCTATGTTAATCCATTTAAGCTAATTTAGATGTGATTTAAGCTTGAAAATGATCTAAAAAAGATGAGTTTATGCTTATGCTAGAATGAAAATGACATTATAACTTTGCTATTTGAGTTTGAGAGTTGAGAGATGATTTGCCTTAGGAAGTGAGGGTATTTATAGGATTTCTAAAGGCTTGGGGTAGGAGGAATGAATGGCCAGGATTGAAATCCTTAAGAGAGGCCAAGATTCACTCAAAGGGAAGCACATGGATTGTGCTAGTTCTCAGCCAATCAGGAGGTGACACATGTCACAAGGTGAGTGGATGAAGGGAAGGGCAAAAAGGAGTCAACAAAGGGGGCTCCAAGCTCATAACTCTCCAAATAAGTGCTTGTAAGAGCAATGAATGGGCTTTAAGAGGCTTTGAAGACTTTGGGGAAGCAATAAATGCTTTGTGGTTGAGATATTTGGAAGGAAAGACTTTGCTTTGGTTTAGGAAAGTCTTAAGCTTGGTTAGGATTGCACAAAGGTTTAAGGGTAGGATTAGGATTAGAAAAAGGATTAGGATGGGTGAAGAGGGTGGATTTGAGAAGATTCTAGAAGAGTCTAGATTTTCTCCTTAGTTTCATGGAATAAAAGTTATTCATTCCAAAAGCTTAAGTTTTAGGAATATTTATTAAAGTATTTTCAATAAATATGAAAATTAAATATTTAACCTTAATTAAATATTTAACCTTGGGATTAGGGTTAGAAAAGATGGGATTAGCCTTTTAATCGAAATTAAGAAGGGATTAGAAGATTTTGGAAGAGGTTAGTGGTCTTAAGGAAATTGGTCAAGTTTGGGATAAAAAATAAATTAAAAATAAATTAATTTATTTTTGAAGTTTTGTGGTCAATTTATTAATTAAATAATTAATAAATTAGGGATAATGTCTAAATGACATTTTAAGGCTACATTCCTTAATTAAAGATTTTTAATTAAGAAATAGGGATTTAATGCCATAAAAATAAATTAATTAATTAAATAAATAATTAATTAATAAATGATGATGTCATCAAAAATTTTCAGAAAACAAAAATAATTTATTTTCTGAAGGATTTTTCGGTGTCTACAATAATCACATATAAATTATATATATATACATACATATATGTGTGCACCCATATATATATTTCTATATATATATTTATATTTATATAGATACATGCCAAATACCAAACACTATAATCTATAAGATTATGAAGTAATAGATCACAATATTATTACCTATTTATAATTACTATAGGATATAACATTGAGATAGAATAAAATCACATGCCTCAAAGTAAATCTAATCATCCAAAGAGGCCATAAAAATTAACTATGAAACATATCGAGAAAATCATAAGATCAAACAAGGTCAACCAAAGTCAACAAGGAAAGTCAAGCCAAACTCCTGACCAAGCATGAAAACCTGAAACGCAACATAGAAAGATTAACTAAGAATCATACCAAGAAGGAGAAATAAATAAAATGAGTAAAAAAATCATACAACCAAATGAATTCAAGTGGCCACAAGGCACTAACTACAACAATGCCTAACCAGGTGCATTAGATCTGGGTTTTTATTTCACCCAAAGGTTGACTGACAAAGAAGGAACCCTAATATTCCCAAATTGGAATAATGACAAAGGAAGACTCATGCAAGGACCTTAGTACTATCTCCATAACAACAACCATCAAGGATTTGAGGGCACGCTCAGACCTGTGAAGCCAGGTGAAGTCGATGCTCGGTACCTGCAAGCTTGCATCACAAAGAAGAAATACATGTGCACGGATATACATATAAAAGAAGACATTGCAGACAGATGATTGAGATCGATACATCATGTGGACCTCAACTATGTGAGTAACTACGACTTCATCCTGAATCATGAAAACACATCATGTATATATATACACTCAAAGCATGTAGCATCATTATAACGAAGGTTAGAATCTCAAGCATTGTGTTAGTCTCTTATCAATACTAATAATAAATCAACATAATCAAATCATCAAGTGAGATACAAGATTCATCCAAAGTAACCTTAATAGAAGAAAATATAGATAATCACTTATATATATCTATCAAGTACATATCATATAACATCCTAATTATATTCATAAAGGTCTTGAAGGTACTCAATAAATACACAGAGATAAATACATATACCTTTAGACAGTATGTCTGATATTAGAATCCTTGAGTACTAGCTTATGAAATTATTATAAACAAACTATAGGAATAGATCAAACAAGTATCATGAACAACTTAAGCTGTAAGAAAATATCGAAAGATCTTAATTCTTTCAAAAAAAAAAACTTATATTAAGGTTAGAGGAGTATTACAAATGCCATGATAAATGAAACTAGAATGCAACAAATGAAACTAAGATAGCATGTAGATGCAAAAGCCAAGAATGCTCCAAATCCTCAAAAAGCTCCAAAGTGACCTAGAAAACCTACAGCATAACATTAGCATAAAAATTTTGATATGAAAATGAGGAAGAGAGCTCTTCTTTTATAGGAAATGAGAGAGAATGGACCATGGAGATTAAGAGGCAAAATATTTAATCAAGGGTGAAGCTTGAAACAGGAGCAATCCATGTGCAAAAATATCCTCCAATGAGAAAATAAGAGTTGACTTTTGTGTCCATATGAGACAAAAAGTACTTTTCTTCTTTTTATAAAATAAAAAATAATGCTTTATTTGTGCAACTTAGGATAAGATGAAAAGTGGGGGCTTTTTATTTATTAAAAGGGGAGGAAATATTCCTTTTAAATAAATAAAGACTTAGGATAAAATGGTTAGCCCAAGGCAAATAATCGAAAATGATAAAATAAAATTTGATCAAGAAAATTGATATAATTGAAAAATGTTGATTTTTGAAAATATTGATTCAGGGATTTGATAAATTGCTGAATGGGGGCCCAAAGTCTAGGTGACCATTTTAGGGTGCATACATTTTCCCCTCTTTGACTAATGTGCGATCATTATGGGAACACATGTAGTCAAAGAAGAATTGAAATGTGAGATCAATTTAGGATCACAAAGCAACCCAGATGTGTGTTCGACGGATGGGAACACATTAGGACAAAGATAAGCTGAAAGACATGACCAACACCATTTCTATTGAGTGATAATCAAGTCTCAAAATAAGAGATAAGAATCAAAAGACAAGATCAACACCGTTGCTGTTAAGTGATAATCAAGTCTCAAAATAAGAATCTAAAGATGAGCTGAATGAAAAAGATGAATCAAAGATTGAAGCTGATAAGTACTGCCCCCTTAGAATCGAAATTGAAATCAGGTAGAGGAGAAACAACAAATTGATAAACTTGATCAAATCACTAGAAATCACAATGGAAGGTGAAAGATGATAGGATAATCATTAAGTAGTGAAGATATGCTCCAGTTTGACTGAGAAAGATATAGGATAAAGATGAAGTCAAACCTCGGAGAGACAAAGTGAATGAAGATGAATGATAGACTAGGAGTTTGGAAGAGATGGGGATGAAGAAATGAAGATGCCCCAGCAAAGATCGAAGGATTAGGCCTCAAATGGTCAGCTAACTGCGCAGAAGAAGGGAAAATTTTGAAATGCAATTTTGACTATCAAGATTAACTTGGATTTTAATTTCAAGTCCAAAAATGGATCCAGGATGTCGAAATTAGCTAGGGGTGCAATTTTCACGCAATTTTGAGGTGTTTTGAAAATTAGGTCAAAAAGTCAAAATGCTATATAAGGGGTGAAAAGGTCATTTTCAAAATCATGTCTTATTGTGATTTGAGAATCTTGAAGCACTTAGAGAGAGAAAATGGCCTAGCAAGTAGTAGTCCCGATTCACAGACATCAATTTGAGCGTGGTCAGTTGCACAACCGACCTCCACAGTATGCTGCCCCGGTATGTTTTCAAAAAAAATTGCCCTTTTTGAGTCATTATTAGCATTTAACACATTTAAAACATGTTTTTAATCATTTTAAATTTTTCAAAACAGTATCGTATAGTAGAGAAAAATAACATGTGATATTTTTAAGCAAAATGACATGGGTCCTGACAATGTTTGCGTTCTTAAGATGTTTTATACTAATTTTTAGACATCCATCATGATATGTTCTAACATCTGGCTTGGTTTGATGATTTGCAAGAGTTCCTTTCGACACTATTGATCAGAGTGCTAAAGGTTATGGGGCTACGATATGTCCGAGATCTGGATGATCCAGGTCAGGTAGACTTGAGGGCGATTTGTTGAAGTTGCCCTATATTAAAGCTGATCATGGGTTGTTGACTGCGCTTGCCAAGAGATGGCATAGTGAGCACAACACCTTCCATCTACCTACTGGAGAGGTGTTGATCACATTGGAAGATGTCTATCAGATTCTCTGAGTGCTTAGCCATGACGATCTTGTAAGTATAATCATGTTTATAGATAGTCATAGATGTAAAGTTTCCATATAATAGAAACTAACATGATTATTTGTTGGCATAGGTATATTATGACTAGGATCCTATGGAGGGACGTCAGGCCATCCAGGCCATGTTCCAGGATGTTACGATTGTAGACAAACACATTACCTAGGATCGATTGATGAGTGACTTTGGCAGGGACTTCTCAGTGCCGTGTATTGTTGCTTCCCTTATTGCATAGGCCCTTATCACTGACAAGAGTCAGAAGGGTTTTTCACTGGGATGGGGCAGATTGTTAGTGGATCTGGTAGCACATCCACAATGGATGGCATGGGGCCTGATGATCCTAGTAGATATGTATCATGATCTGCATGAGATTGTCTATCGTGACAACAGGACATGGGTGTGCGGTGCTATTCTAGCACAGGTGTGGGCATGGGAGCACATCACTGTGGTGCACCCCCAAGTATAGTCGAGGGAGAGGAGACATCCCTTTATCTATAGATATGCATGATTCTTATCATAGCCTCATAGCGGGGATGTGATATATTATAGGAGGATACTGGATGAGCTAACTTCATTCTAGTGGAGGCCATACAGGGCTATGGAGGTATGGGGAGATGTAGAGGATGAGCTAAGTTACATGCTATGCAGCTGGCCACTGGTAGGTTGGCACCCAGACATCGTGGAGAGGTTTTTTATTAGCTGGGTATGGAGGTAGTTTGGGTGCTAGCAATGGGTATCTATAGAGACTACCACATACGCCCGGGCTAGGGATGATGAGGGCCAGGGTTGGCTATTGATGTTGGATTACCAGTAGGTAGTACAGGATATAGCTACAATCTAGAGAGAGTGCTGGGACTACCTCCTAGACATGGTGGATGCAGGGGCTGGTGTAGCCTATAGAGAAAAGTGGTAGAGGGTTCCATTCCCTCAATTCATAGTTCCTCATGCACATCCACTAGCTTAGGGGGATGATGATGATGATGGTGGGGATGGAGGAGATGGTGGATGGAGAGGGAGAGTTAGAGAGATCAGATAGATCTCTTAAGGAGGTGGCCAAAAATGGCCATGGGGACATAGTCTAGCTGATGCCGAGGAGGATGTGGTGAGGCAAGCTCCCTAGGTTAGGTAGGATCAGCCTGTACGAGGAGAGGACTTGAGAGCCAGGATCTAGGCTCTGGAGATGGAGATGCAGCAATTACGCATCACCATAGCAGTTAGGGAGCAACAACTGATAGATCTTAGGGTAGAGATAGAGAGATGGGATAGAGCCATACAGGTGGCCACCGCAGAGAGTCGGAGAGAGGCAGTGTGAGCTGCATACTATCATGGTCTCTACATTTAGGCCGTACCAGAGGGTCATAGGGATTTTCCATACTCCATGATAGCTGGCAGATTAGATACGGTACCGGATGCAGCACCACCTACTCCTCCACCAGCTCCACATGACAAGGCTAGCGAGACACAGGCTTAGGTTTTTAGATGTTTGACATATATCATGAGACTTTGATCTAGATTTTGGGATCCCATTTTGTATATTGTACTATGAAATTCATATATATATATGAGATTACTGGATTTGTGATGTATCTAAGTTATTTGTCTCACTTGTGATGGATGTTTCAGTTTTGATATTGTCTTGTCATATTGCTCAAAATGTATGTTTATATGCTCATGTATGATCTCTCTCATAGATGTATGTTTAATTCTCATGTGTATGGTATAGAATCATGTTTCTGAAAATGATCTCTTTAGGATATGGATATGATAATAAGATTAACCCCTTGTGATGATAGGAATATGATGTGATGTGAAAGATAAGGAGCGAAAGACATGATCGAAGAAAAGGAAAGGTGAGCACAGTTGACCGACTAGTCCATGAAAGATAAAAGGAGAGCTCACTCCATATGCAAGATGCAAAACTAATCTAACATGAACCTACAAATGCAATCTACTACGAAAGTGGTTGACTTGCAAGGTCACTGTTAGTGCTCAAATCTGCAGATGATTAAATTCTCATAAACTCATGTAGTCCCAATAGATGCATCTAACAAAATGCAAGCACTAAGGTATTAAGGTTGGAAAACCTTCTTCACTTCGAGTACAAAAACTTAGGTGGGTGTACCTATACCAATTCACTATTTGACTGAGCTTTGAATTGTGAATTAGCTCCTTCACTGCTATGTCATCCCTTTCAAAATCAACTCAATAAGATGTTACAACTCTGAGTATGGCCCAAATTATCCTGATACACAATGTTATGATAGAAATTATGAAAGAAACAACATAAAATAGTGGCTTAAGGACATTCATCCTTCTTCTTTTTAGAGTTGAACTCAAGGAAGGTTAACCTTATTCAGTGCTTCTATAAAGCAGTACAAAATGCATCCATAAATTTATCATAGAATGACTCAAATAAAGATCGTACAAATAAAATAAAATGAATCAGTTGTTTATGTTCTTGGTGGTAACAAGTGCAAATGGATCTAAAACCAGTGCCTTATCTACTTGGGCATCAGAGTCAAACCCTACTTCCACAGAAATCTATCAAGACAAATATACTAAAACCCAAATGACATGCCTAACATCCCATTCTTTTAATTCCTACAACTATTATCAAATTCATACATGGACTATTAGTTCACAGAGATCTCCCCTAAGATTTTACTCTTTCCTTGAAAGAAACTTAAACTTAACCCCTATAGTCACCTTGTGAATAATGCATTGAAAAAGCCTTACAATTTAAATGCATAAGAAAACTAAAACATCCATACACAAAGACAACAAATAGTAGTAACAGAGTTCAAAAATCTTTGTACTAATAATCAAACTATGTCAACACAGTATTCTCTTAATTTCAAAGGAAACAAGGTTCTATATCTCAGAACTTTTTTTACAAAATGTATCCACCTCTAAAATGAGCAAAAACTTGCTACATACACCCACACCCATCTTGGAATCCTCAAAGGATGCAACAAGATTCAGATGGATGGGAAAAGATCTTGCACTAAAAACAAAAATAAACTAAAATATATTGATTACAATAACATAATGTAATTATCCACTTCTCAATAATTTCATAGGTGGCACCTTTGTCTAAGGATATTACAGAGTAGTTACTAAATTTGTTGCATGAATGATGTCCACCATTAGGCTAACTTACATCATCCTCTATTTGACACATGCTCTCCCTCAAATTCTGGATCAGGCACCATGTGCACTCTATTCTTCTTCCTCCTTTGTAGTCTGAGCAGCTGGCTTCTTCTTCTTCTTCTTTGTTAATTTGTCCCATGCTGCTACATCATCATCAGATGGCCAATTGTAATTCTGCAACTCCTATAGTGATTTGATCTGCTGCTCCCATGTGGAATCAGTTATATTTTTGGCCTCTACTACAAACCGTATACAATCATTCTCAATCTTGAAAAGACTATCAATGATATTATTACATCTCTCCAAGTCTAAAGCCTTGTCATCCTTTAGGAAGGCATCCTGCTTAATCACTAATTGATCCATTGACAGCTTCAATTCTTCCAACTTAACCACATTTCCATTGTCATCATAAATTGGAGGCAAATATTTGCTATAGTCTTTATCAAACATGGCCAGCTTGGCCTTTACTTGGTTTGACTTTCCTTTGAAAAACTTTGAAGTAGCACTTATTAAGCCAATATTCTCAAAAACTTCACTTACTACTTTAGGAACATCTGACCTATATTCTTGCAAATCATCAAGTTTGTCAAATAATGCACTCCTTCCCGACCATGTACTAAAAAGTGGCTCCAAGGTGACTAGATACTCATTCACCTTTTCATTAGTCTAATGCAATAAGTTGATTGATTTATGGACTGACTCCATTCTCTCCTTTATCTTTCCCTGCCTATACTGCATAATTTTTGCTATAGTGTCCAGGGATGCATCTAATTTTACTTTTTCCAAATCCTCAGTAGGTTTGTCGAGAGCTTCTACATTTGACTGAATAGGGGTCTCAACTTGTACAAGAAGGGGAAGAACTACCTTCGAGGCTTCTTCAAGCCTAATTTGCATCTTTGCCAACTCATCTTCCAGCTGTTTGATTTTCATCATCTTCAAATCTCTATCCTTAGCCACTATGCTTGCATTTTCAAATAACTTGGAATATCTCTCTAACAACTGAACCATCTTGGTTTCATTCAAGTTATCCCAATGAGTTACTACCTTGGAAACCTCAAGATCAGTAGTATTTTGTACAGTTTAGATAATCTTCTTCCCCTCCATATGGTCTTCTATACTCAACAAAGATGGCTTTTTGGTCTTAGGGGAAATTGACCACATTGCAAAAGCCTGGTACTTAGGGTCATGCCACTTCCTCTGATCATATCCCCAATATGAACTTCATTAATCTCCTATATCAACAATTCAAATGAAATCGACATCAAAGTCTTAATCTAAGGCACATCTAAACATCATCGAATCATAATTGATTATCTTAAATTCTGCATCGGGGAATATTCCTAGCAATATTCTTAATTATCTTAATTATCTTTAATTTAATGATTATTTGGTGATAAATCACATTTATCCTAAGTTTGATTAATTGAATATTTTCATATTTAATTAATTAGATTTAATATCTTGCCACTTAATTGTGTAATTAAATTTAATTCTATCTATTATTAATTGTATTATTTAATTTTGACAATAAATCCAATATCTTATGAATAATTGATTAAATTTTTATTTAATTAATTAAAGCAAGTTGTCATTATTTAATAATATAGTTTTTAATAAAAGTTTGAAAAAATAATTGATTAACCCATAAATCAATTATTTATTTTCAAAAATCAGTTAAGTTGAGCATAAATCACTTTATTTATTAAATTAATTCATAAATAAAACATGCACAATCATAAAAGAAGACAACTATCAATTCTCAATTAAAGCTAAACTCTATTTTGAGTTAAAACTTAGCTTTTGCATGTTTTTGTGAATTAAATTATCTTTATTATCAGATAATTCAAAAATCAAGTTGAGTTAATCTGAGTGATTTATGGCTTTCTTCCATGCACCTCCAAAGCCTTGGATTTCTATAAAATCAAAGCTCAGCTCTTCATAATTCATCCACGAATTTGCATTCTCACACTATCGAATTGGAGTCTGAAGAATCATCTTTGCAAATCCAAGCTATTGTGAGATCTTTCTAGTTTTTGAGCATTGCATATCATTTAGCATAGATTCATATCATTGTTAGATCAATTTCCATATTAGCATAGATTCATATCAGTTTTTCATTATTATTGCATAGAAAATACCAAAAAAAAAAAGATTAATTGCATTCATTTCATATCAGTTTTGCATTCAAATCTTTCGTTTAGGTGTCGTCTAGGTTACTGATCTCGATAACAATCTGAGAACATCAATCTCGCACCTGTAATACCCCAAAAATGGGCTATAAGCTCATTAATCTTCTACATCTTCAATTCGAACGAAATCGACATCAAAGTCCTAATCTAAGGCACATCTAAACATCATCGAATTATAATTGATTATCTTAAATTCTACATCAGGGAATATTCTTAGTAATATTCTTAATCATCATAATTATCTTTAATTTTAATGATTATTTGGCGATAAATCACATTTATCCTAAAGTTTGATTAATTGAATATTTTCATATTTAATTAATTAGATTTAATATCTTGCCACTTAATTATGTAATTAAATTTAATTCTATCTATTATTAATTGTATTATTTAATTTTGACAATAAATCCAAATATCCTATGAATAATTGATTAAATTTTTATTTAATTAATTAAAGCAAGTTGTCATTATTTAATAATATAGTTTTTAATAAAAATTTGATTAAATAATTGATTAACCCATAAATCAATTATTTTATTTTTAAAAATCAGTTAAGTTGGAAATAAATCACTTTATTATTAAATTAATTCATAAATAAAACATGCACAATCATAAAAGCAGACAACTATCAATTATCAATTAAAGCTAAACTCTATTTTGAGTTAAAACTTAGCTTTTGCATGTTTTTGTGAGTTAATTATCCTTTATTTAAAAATAACTCAAAAATCAACCTGAGTTATTTGAGTGATTTATGACTTTTTTTTCCTATGCACCTCCAAAGCCCTAGATTTCTATAAAAACAAGGCTCATCTCTTCATAATTCATCTCTCAAATTTGCATCCAAGCATCTCATAATTGCACAATCACGCTAGAGAATTGCGATTGGAAGGCTCAAAGCTTATTGCGAATCAACATTGTTGTGAGATCAATTTTAAATTAATTGCTTTCGTATTATTGTTAGAATCTTCATTCTCATATCATGTCATTTCTAGATTAGCATTGTTAGATCAATTTTCATATCAGTTTTTATCATTATTATTGCATAGAAAATACCAAAAAAAAAGATCAATTGCATTCAAATCCTTCATTTAGGTGTCGTCTAAGTCACTGATCTCGATTACAATCTGAGAACATTAATCTCGCACCTATTAGAAGGCAGTAAATTGCTTGGTTAGAGTAGATTTCAATTCTGCACGATTTTAATTTTTGCTAACCTCTAATGTTTTACTGAGTGTTGTGTTTACAGATCAGGTACAATTTTCACACACACATTTTTGGCACCCACCATGGGGCAACCCACCTTTGCATGCTAGTTTTGATTTTTTTTGGGAGCTAAAACCCCAAAGTTTCAAAGATTTAATTTTATCTCCCAAAAGGCTTAGAGTTTTGGTCTGAAATTTTTTTTACAGGTTGGTGACATATCAGAGAAGCTTCGATAAAAAATTCAAAATTTTCTGAAATGTTTTAAATTTTTAATAATTTTTTTTTAATTTTTCATAAAAAAATTAATATCTGACGCAAATCAGCATATTTTTCTAAAAATTTTATATATTTTTGGAAAGCTCTTCAAATTCTATAGGGGGTCTATTCTTTGTATTTTAAATTAGGATGCAATTTAATAGCTCAAATAGTCAATTTGCAAAAATTGGTCTGTTTTGATAAAACAGGTCTCTAGAGTACAAATGAAGAGATTTTTGTAAAATTTTTGCATTTTTTGAAAGCTCTCTATTTTTTAGCAGGGGTCTCTATTCTGAATTTTTATTTTTGTGGCCAAAATCATATCAAAAAAATTAGATCTTGTTGACTAGGTCAAATGCAGTGCAAAAAAATTAAAATTTTATGATGGGTATGCACTTATTTTTCATATGATTCAATGCATGATATGAGTTGTCATTTGGATTAATTTATGGTTATTATTGCTCCTAACAATTGATTTTTAGAGCTAACCCTATGGTTTTCATAAGTTGAATATATTTTGCATATCTTGTTTGCTTGCATGGAAAAGCTCAATAAGAATTGCTAAAAATTAGGTAAAATCTACTAAGCACATTGCAAGGATCCCATGTATTCTCTTTTATCTAATAATATTTTGATTTGGGACTTAAAATAAATCTCTCACGTGTCAAGCTTGTGTGCATCTTTTCATGCTTTTGATCTATTTCTATACACTTGCATAATTTGATACTAGGTTGTGATCTCTTAAGGATTCATTAAGTAGTCTTAGAATACTTGTGATTGATCTTGATTGCTATCTTGGGTTATTGGACTTGCTAATCCACCGACCCCTCATTTCTGCCCCGTGGTTGCAATCTTAGTGCCATAAAGGGGAGGGGTCAACAGGACAGAAGCATTAAGTGTTCCACTTGGCAACTTTTTTGTGCATTTAGGAACTCACTTATTTTCTAAGTTGTGGACTCATTTTCAGCTTGTGTGAGGTGTTAAGTGTTCCACCTTGTAGACTCATCTCATATTTGCTTTAAGTGTTAAGTGTTCCTCTTTCTACTTTTTGGATGCTTTTGGTAGATTTTCTTTCGAGAATATATCTATGCTTACATAGTAATTAGGCCCTATGAACACTATTCATGATTCTTGAGAGATTGGATTTCTAGTGAAATCCTTCTTGATGACAGAATCCTTGTAGGTAGGGAGGATACTTAGTGCATTTTACATTCAACTTGGTTAGTGAGTCTTCTCTTATTGATCGACACATTCTCTCTCCGGAGAGGTTGATAGATCACGTGGGGTTGATATCACGAACTTTGGTGAATCAAAATTGGTTAGTGCATCTTCTCTTATTGATTGATACATTCTCTCCCTGGAAAGGTTGATAGATCACATGGAGTTGGCATCATAGACCTTGGTGAAGCAAAACTTTGTCTTAGCGTGTCGGATTAATCTGCTTGCTTTGTTTGGGTTAAAAGTGAAAAGGTGTCAAAAACCTTGGATTTGGAGCCAAGTCCCCTTGTGGTATAAATCTGTGAGTCACCTTTAGAGAGGGTTAACTGTAGCGGATGATCCCTTCATAGGAAAAACTACGTTGACGGAACCTCAAATGGTAATAGCCATTTTCGCCATGGTAGTGACAGCCGCTATATAAATATCCTTGTGGAAGAAATCTCCATGGGTATGGTTCATTGTTGGGTTGTCAGATCTCCCTAGCAGCTCTTGAAGATTAAGTTCTCAGACTGTGTCAAAACCCTGGTGCACCGGGATTGGAGTTCACCCCTTTGAATCATAAAAGTTGCAGAGTCAAACCATTACTAAAAACTCTAGAGAGGCCAATTTTTCATTTTCAGTTATATGTGTGTTATTGCAAAACTTTTCAAAACATACACAATTAGTACTCTCAGGGATTAGCACAATTTGGTCACTTGATTGTTCATGCGCAAGGTTGCTTTTTCCCTTGTTCATTATTTTTAGACGTGCTTGGAATCACTTGCTTGCTGTTCTGCGTGCTTGTTTATCTACTTGGCTATTAAAAATGATCAAATTTGGTATAACCTTCAAAATTTGGACAGTACAATTTGCAAACAATCCAAAACTGAAGACCTTAAATTTTGCAAAAATTGACTTAAAATCTTTTCTGGAGTCAAAAGTCATTTCAGGAAGTCAAAACTCATATGAGTTTTGTCAACTGTTGTTTCATTGCTACCCAACTGTCGTACAAGTTTAGCAACTATTGTTTCATAGACTACATAGTGTCGTATGAGTCTGCAGAGTGTCATTTGGAAAAATTTGAGAGAGTTGTCAGAAATTGTCAAATTGCAAGATATCCAATGTTTCCAGCCTAGTTCCAGAATCTGTCAAAAATATCATTGTGTCAAGAACAAATCAGTAGCTATTGAAAATCAGTACACATGTCTCAAAAAATTAATACACATGAGCAAGAAATTCTGATCGCTGCTATGATGAAGCAGCTACAAGCTATGCAAGTCCAGCTTGACAAACTTGAGAAAGAAAAGGAACCTCTATACTCTTTTCCATTTGATAAAGACTTGTACATGTCACCATGCCCCCGAAAAAAATTGAGCAATATGATACCTCTTCCACGGAGAGTGACACATCTAGCTTTGGAGACTATGATGACTATGACGACAGACAATGTAATGATACCTATGACACCTCTGTTCCTAAGAGTCCTCCTCATCATTCATTCTTGCTTACTACAAATGGGCCGTCACATTGGATAGATCATGATGGTGATCCATATGATTCTGATTTTGAAAGAGACTTTGATGGCTTTTGTGGACAATACCTTGATTATGATCCATCTACTACTGCTGAGGACTATAAAATACATCGTGCTAGCTTGAAACATCAATACTATAAGGATCTCTCCTCTAAGAACTCTCCAGCTGAAAATAAAGATTACACTCTCAAGCAAGGTCATGTTAATATTGAACCTTTGTCTAGTGATGGTTCCCTTCCATCCCCTACTTCCTCCAATACTCGTACATTTCCTAAAGCTTCTGAATCTTTCACAGAACCTTCATTCGACACAAGCCCTGATACTTTTCATGTGGTTCCCTATAGTTATCCTCTAGGGATACCTCTTAAAGAAACTCAAGCTATCCTTCACTTGGTTGCAAATACTTTCAATGATGATAAACCTAAAGAGCCTAAGCCTTCATATGCTATAATCCCTACTCCAGCTAGTCCTCCACCATCTCTTCCAAAGTCTTTCATACAATCCCAACATGCTTCCTTGTCCTTAGAAGTGGCTCCATGTCAAGAGGATTCCAAAAATGATGAAGAAAAAAACATAAAGAAAGATCAAGATCAAGAACCCTCCATTTCATCCACTCCTTTTCCCGATGTCTCTTATCTGCTTCATGGTTCTTTTGATCCTATACACCCTTTTTCATGCATTCCACCATGTCTTAAGTCTTCTCCTAAGTAAGATCAAGCTACTACTCACACTATTGAGCTTATTGACAATCAAAATGACCTTACTACACTTGCGCTTTCCAAAGATGATACTTCCATTAAGGTTGGTAAAAATAGTGTTGTTACTTCCAATGTTAAGCCTATTAAAAATCAAGAGACAAATTATGCGCTGGTGCTATCCAAAGATCCTTGTCAAGATCAAAGTCTTCCATCTTCTTATTCTACCACTCCATGTTCACTTCCACTTTCTACTCTTCCTAAGTCTTTGCAAGCTTTGAACAATCCTATCAAAGAAGGTGCTCATATTCAAGATGTCCATGATTCTATTGAAGATCCTAATGCTCACTCTAAAGATGCTGATATCCTTGGTTGTCATATAGATGCTGATGAACTTATTGATTATCCTTTTGCGTCTTCCACTTCCATCCTTGGACCTCTTCCACCACTACAAAGATCTTCATGTCTGCCTTCCATCTTGGGTCCTTATGTCCCTTCACTTTCCCCTCCTAACTCTCTTAATTTTCCATCCATCTTAAGTCCTTACAGACCTCCATCTCCTATCTTTCCTCAAGATCAACATAGATGCATACCCTTGAATCCTTTTCATCCACCCACCCATCTAAACCAGTCATATCCTCCTTCTTCCACAAGTCCCAAGTCTTTTGGAAGTAACTTGAATGTTCAATACAAGGAAAAGAAGCAATACAAGAATCCATAAAAAAAAGAAGATCACCATGTCTCCTCTAATAGACATGGAAACATAAAGTCAAAAGAGATATCTAAGAAAAAAACTAGAAGACAAGTATGGGTTCCAAAATCCATCATTGAAGATATTCTCTCTAGATCATCAAAAGGAAATAAAAAGCCTACGACTATATGGATTCCAAAGTCTCTCTTGAAAGAGTCTGGTGTTGAGAAAAAAGTAAAGTTGACATTCAAGCTTCCAAAGGCTTCCACTTCATCTCCTTCCAAAAATATTCCTTCATTCCATGTGCCTAAACCACAACCTCTGTTATCCATTCGCCATATTCCTTCATGTATTCCTTCATTCACATTTCCTCCATCCTCTCCCCACCCTTCAAGGTGTGTGTTGATGTTGATCTTGCCTTCCTTTCCATCTACCCTTTTACAATCCTTCCATGCATTATCCTTCTACCTTCTATCATTTTTCCTTATTTGCCTATTCCTCCTATCTTCCAACCTCACTCGCTTTACATAAAACCCTATCCTCCATTTTTCTCTTCCATGTTCTTTTCCCTATCAGCATCTTTGAGCATATCATTTTGAATCCTTGGCATATCATGGTTTATCCTTTCAAGGAGCATTATCTAAAAAGCTTGCCTTCTTCCAAAAAAATAAAAAATAAAAAGAAATAAAATTGAAAATGTCCCTTGGTGAAAACTTGGAAACAGGCACCTTGGTAGCAAAAGTAAAGAGAAATAAATTCATCCTATGGTGAAAACCACTCCCTTGTGGCACCTTGGATAAGTACCATGATGAAAACCTGGCAATCAGGCATTATGCGTAGTTCTTCTACATATTTCATCCATTCCGTCTTCTCTCTTTGATTTTGACAATGTTGATCTATACACGAACATTTGACTATTTTGTGAGTTATCTTATGATGATCTTGCTTTCATTCCTTCCATGTTTAGCCTTCATATCCATCTTCCTCCATTCATTTTCACCTATCGCTATCCTTTTCCCCTTTGGTCTTGATCTAATAAAAAAAGAAAGAAAGAGTAAAACACAGTGCTATGAAGCCTCTTGACATGTCTACTCTTTTGGACTGCATCCTTTTCTGCTCTTGCATCACGCTTTTATGACTTATCCTATGCTAGCCTTTCATTACTTGTTTAAATGCGGTTTACATGACAATTTTTCCCTAGCTTGGGTATTCTTGAGGAGTTTGCCCTTGAGGATTTCTTACCTTCATTATCCTTTATTCTCTTATCTTCCATCTTTTCCACTAGCTTGCCAATCCCTCTTGTTCTCCACCTTGCTAGACATTGGGACTGCACGATATGATCTTGCTTGGGAGTTTGCAATAGAAAAATATGCTATCAAGTATACCCAGTATCAGAACAATTATCAGAATCATTATCAGAATCAGTATTAGAACCAGTATCAGAACAATTATCAGAACCAAGTATTAGAACCAGTGTCAGAACAAGTATCATAACAAATATCAGAACAAGTATCAGATCAAGTATCAGAATGCTTACAGGGGCTACACCTTTCACTTTAGTTTATGGGTTTGAAGCGGTACTACTTATTGAGGTTGAAATCCCATCACTAAGAATCAGAATGCATGGACTTGTCACCAACGATGACTACAGAGTGTCTAGGTTGTAGGAACTTGAACTACTAGATGAGTGTAGACAAGCAGTGTATGATCATCTTAGAGTATATTAGAAGAGAATATCTAGAGGTTACAACAAGAAAGTCAGACACAAAGAATTTCAGGTTGGTGATCTAGTGTTGAGAGAAAATCCTAAAAATCAATCACATCGAGAACGCAAGGGGAAGTTCGAACCCAACTGGCTGGGTCCCTTTGTCATCACTGCTACTTTTGGCTCTAGTGCCTATCAACTCTCAATGACTGAAGGAGAATAGCTCTGAGAACCAATCAACATTCTCCATCTGAAGAAATTCTACGGCTAAGGCATTCAGTCTATGGTAAAATGTCTTAAAAAAATCTTAAAAATTAGAAAGTTTTGAAAAAATGAACATCTTGGTGAAAACCTAGCAATAGGCACCTTGATGATTTACAAAAAAAATAAAAAAATATCAAAAGTACAAAAAAATTGAAAAAATGAAAAATACAAAAAAAAAAAAAAAGAAGAAAAAGTGCTTTGGTGAAAACTTGGAAACAGGGGCCTTGGTAGCAAAAATAGAATCTCTGCCAAAATGGTGAAAACCTGGCAAACGGGTGCCACTTGTTTAAAATGCTCCATCTATCAGTACAATCTTGGTCTTTCCCAGCTTTCAGTCTTGCTTTAGTTTGTACATATCTCCCGGTTTGTTTCAACATTTTCAATTTTCAATAAGTCAGTCTGTACACCAACCAGCTCAAGCGTCTGTATCCTATCAATGTTTAACACTTGGGGGCAATCAATGTCATATCCTATGGTCTTCCATGTATATGAGATGTGTCATATCCAGTCAGAATCCTTTGAAGCTTCATGTGAGTCAGTCAGTCAGTTTCATCTCCAGAAAAGATTTTGCATCTACAACAACAACAATCAAACATCAAAACACATTGGAAACAATCTTTGTTTTTCATGCTTTTATCTCCTTGTATGCTTACTGATTCGCATTGAGATTTTTGTATATTGTGTCCCTTTGAGCTCCTCAATAATATCCTTTACAGGATTTAGAGAGTGATGACTGGGGGCATAATCTTTTCTTTGTCTTCTGCTTGTATGTGAAAATCTAATGTCTTTGGAAATTCTGGATTGAAATGGTGTCCGACTGTAAGAGCCTCTATCTCGAATTGGATGGCCATGCGTACCTCGACCATTGATACCCAAAAAATTCAAGGAGGTTTGATCTAACTATTGTCTTTTTGAGTGAGTTCTTTCTCCTACTGTGAAACATGATCTTACCTAAAGATGTGAACGATAAAGGGTCACTACGGGTAATTCATATTGGATTTAGAATGATCTCTTGACTGTTCGATGTGTTTGAATGCAAGGTGTATTCAGGTCATCACGACGTTTATGTTTTGATGTTTATACAAATTGCTATATCAAAATGGACATGATATTCAGGTCATCCTAGTGTTTGTGCCTTGGTGCTTATATCTACTCCGACATTCTGAAAATAAAATCAATATTCATATATCCATGGTTGTTGACCAGTGGGTGTTGTATTGATTCTTGCGCATACAAATTGATATTCATATGTCTATGGTTTCATAGCTAGTGGGCATTGTATTGATTTATCCGGATACCTAAAAGTTCAATGATGATAACAAATTGACACATGATCAGTGACTAGGTCCTAGGTCTTAGGTTGCATTTCATTTTGCATGTCTCTTTGCATTTTGCATGTTTGCATGATCTCACAATGGCTAAACGAACTTCAATACTTAAACAATTCACCACTCACATCTTCAAATCTAACAAGAGCTGAATCTCACATGAAGGTTCCTCCAACGAAATAGCAAGTAGAATCCTTTTTCGGGATCAAAATCAAAATCTAAGATCATTCATATTATTAACTACTTGCATATTCGACCTTCAATCATCACAGAAATCTAGTATTCAACTTAACTGATTATCTAACATCAAACTATCAAAATTTCAACTTGGTCAACCATGGTCAAACCTAGTCAAACTTGGTCTTTTGGGACCTTCCAACGATGCAGAATGTGTTCTCAGACGTGTATAACCACTTCTCAAATCAATTAACATGCTTCTAAACTATCAGCGCTGACTTTTCTTATCAGATTTTAATTTTAATTCCGAAGGGGGCATGGTATTGCATATCATTCAAAATATGTAAATCAATTTTCTATCGATCAAGTCTATCAATATCTTTCATCAGTGATCAAGACAACAATCACGTCTAGTCGCTGATTCATCAAAAATCCTCATCACTCGGGGAAAATCTATCATCACTTAAGGCATATCAGATTCATCGATCCATATCAATCTGGTATTCTCTTAATCTTGTAAACTATATCAGTTTTTGCAACCATCAGATCATAGTGTTCTTTCCTTGGTTCTTCGGCAACTAAAGGGTTTGGATGTGATACCTGCTAGTTCTGCTAAGACAATCGAGTCTAGAACCGGTCACTCACTTCTTAGCAATCCTAAGGTTTTGAATCAGGTGTTTTGACACTTTTTCGCAATAATAGGTTCATTTGCTGTTATAGTGAACATTATCTTTGGTCATTCAGGACCTATTATCTTCATATCAAATCAATATCAATCAGCTTCTGTCTCATATCAATTATCAATTTCAAACATCAGTTTAATATCTTTATCAAACACAGACTATCTTTGAACCACTGCGCTTTGCACAGTAATTCAAAGAGGGGCAAAATGTAATACTCCAAAAATGGGCTATAAGTTCATTAATCTCCCACATCTTCAATTCGAACGAAATTGACATCAAAGTCCTAATCTAAGGCACATCTAAACATCATCGAATCATAATTGATTATCTTAAATTCTGCATCGGGGAATATTCTTAGTAATATTCTTAATCATCATAATTATTTTTAATGTTAATGATTATTTGGCTATAAATCACATTTATTCTAAAGTTTGATTAATTGAATATTTTCATATTTAATTAATTAGATTTAATATCTTGCCACTTAATTGTGTAATTAAATTTAATTCTATCTATTATTAATTGTATTATTTAATTTTGATAATAAATCCAAATATTCTATAAATAATTGATTAAATTTTTATTTAATTAATTAAAGCAAGTTGTCATTATTTAATAATATAGTTTTTAATAAAAATTTGATTAAATAATTGATTAACCCATAAATCAATTGTTTTATTTTTAAAAATTAATTAAGTTGGAAATAAATCACTTTATTATTAAATTAATTCATAAATAAAACATGCACAATCATAAAAGCAGACAACTATCAATTATCAATTAAAGCTAAACTCTATTTTGAGTTAAAACTTAGCTTTTACATATTTTTGTGAGTTAATTATCCTTTATTTAAAAATAACTCAAAAATCAACCCGAGTTATTTGAGTGATTTATGGCTTTTTTTTCCTATGCACCTCCAAAGCCCTAGATTTCTATAAAAACAAGGCTCATCTCTTCATAATTCATCTCTCAAATTTGCATCCAAGCATCTCATAATTGCACAATCACACTGGAGAATTGCGATTGGAAGGCTCAAAGCTTATTGCGAATCAACATTGTTGTGAGATCAATTTCAAATTCATTGCTTTCATATTATTGTTAGAATCTTCATTCTCATATCATGTCATTTCTAGATTAGCATTGTTAGATCAATTTTCATATTAGCATAGATTCATATCAGTTTTCATCATTATTATTGCATAGAAAATACTTAAAAAAAAGATCAATTACATTCAAATCCTTCATTTAGGTGTCGTCTAGGTCACTGATCTCGATTACAATCTGAGAATATTAATCTCGCACCTATTAGAAGGCAGTAAATTGCTTGGTTAGAGTAGATTTTAATTCTGCACGATTTTGATTTTTGCTAACCTCTAATGTTTTACTGAGTGTTGTGTTTACAGATCAGGTACAATTTTCACACACACAACACCTACTAGAAGGCAGTAAATCACTTGGTTAAATTAGATTTCAATTTTGCATGATTTTGATTTTTGCTAACCTCTAATATTTTACTGAAGTGTTGTGTCTATAGATTAGGTACAATTTTTACACACATTTCTAGCACCCACCGTGGGGCCCTGAAATGGGTTTCCAATTCAATTCTATCAATTTCTATCTTTTTCTCCTCGGTTTCTATGCAAAAATATGATTTTTTTTTTGTACAATCTTCGTACGAGTTTCTGAAAAAAGTTGTATGAGTTTGAGCCTACTGTCATACGACAATTGACCAAGTATAGTTTCATCAAGCACCGACTATCATTTGGAAGCTGGATTGTCATTTCATCAGACATCTAGTGTCGTACGAGTTTCCAGCCTGTCATCTGGGAGCATACCCACTATCATACAAGTTTTAGACTATTGTCTGGTAATAGACCCACTGTCGTATGAGTTTTGGCATCAGGTTTTAACTATCATTTCATTTTTGCAAGCAATTTGTCAGATTTGATTTTCGGATTTTGACTAACAGCTAATCTTAATAGTTGGAATTCTCTATTTTTGATTGACTCTTGCTAGTTTTGATTGAAAAAAGCATAAAGTTTGCTAAAATCAGGTATACTAAGTGCGTTGCGAGGATCTCAGGTATTCCACTTATGCTGATAATATTTTAATTTGGGGCCTAAAATAAATCTCTCATGTGTCTAGCTTGGGTGATTCTTTTCATGCTTTTGTTTTACACACTTGCATAATTGATACTAGGTTGTGACCCCTTAAGGATTCATTAAGTAGTCTCAGATACTTGTGATTGATCTTGATTGCTATCTTGGGTTATTGGACTTGCTAATCCACTGGCCCCTCATTCCGCCCCATGGTTGCAATCTCAGCACCATAAAGGGGAGGGGTCAACATGACAGAAGCGTTAAGTGTTCCACTTGGCAACCCTTTTGTGCTTTTAAGAACTCACTTGTTTTCTAAGTTGGGGACTCATTTTCAGCTTGTGTGAGGTGTTAAGTGTTCCACCTTGTGGACTCATCTCATATTCGCTTTAAGTGTTAAGTGTTCCTCTTTCTACTTTTTGGGTACTTTTGGTAGATTTGCTTTTGGAAACATACATCTGTGCTCACATAGTAATTAGGCCCTATGAACACTATTCATGATTCTTGAGATATTGGATTCCCAATGAAATCCTTCTTAATGACAGAATCCTTGTAGGTAGGGAGGATACTTAGTGCGTTTCACATTCAACTTGGTTAGTGCGTCTTCTCTTATTGATCGATACATTCTCTCCTAGGAGAGGTTGATAGATCACATGGGGGTAGACATCATGAGCTTTGGTGAATTAAAATTGGTTAGTGCATCTTCCCTTATTGATTGATACATTCTCTCTCCGGAGGGGTTGATAGATCATGTGGGGTTGATATCATAGACCTTGGTGAGACAAACTTTGTCTTAGCATGTTAGATTAATTTTCTTGCTTTGTTTGGGTTAAAAGTGAAGAGGCATCAAAACTTTGGATCTAGAGCCAAGTCCCTTGTGGTATACTATTGTGAGTCACCTTTAGAGAGGGTTAACCGTAGCAGACAATCCCTTCACAAGGCAAACTACATTGATGGAACCTCAAGCGGTAATAGCCATTTTCACCATGGTAGTGACAGCCGCTATATAAATGTCCTTATGGAAGAAATCTCCATAGGTATGGTTCATTGTTGAGTTGTCAGATCTCCCTAGCAGCTCCTAAATATTAAGTTCTCAAACTGTGTCAAAACCCTGGTGTGCCGGGATTGGAGTTCACCCCTTTGGATCATAAAAGTTGCAGATTCAAACCATTACTAAAAACCTTAGCGAGGCCAAATTTTAATTTTATAGGGTATATGTGCGTTATTGCAAAACATTTTTGGAACATACACAATTAACACTTCTGAGGATTAGAACAAATAAGTCACTTGATTGTTCATCCACAAGGTTGCTTTTGGCCTTGTTCATTGTTTTCAAACATGCTTGAAAT
Source organism: Chamaecyparis obtusa (assembly GCA_027943335.1). Taxonomy (NCBI): domain Eukaryota; kingdom Viridiplantae; phylum Streptophyta; class Pinopsida; order Cupressales; family Cupressaceae; genus Chamaecyparis; species Chamaecyparis obtusa. Next base: position 2,720,397 of record BSBK01001154.1, on the reverse strand, counting down.
CACGTGCTTGCTATTTTGCATACTTGTTTATCTATCTGGTTACTGAAAATGGACAAATCTATTACAATCCTCAAATATAGACATTGAAATTTGCAAACAATCCGAATCTACAAACTAAAAATTTGCAAAATCTGAAGTAAAATTCTTTTCTGGAGTCAAAAGTCATCTCAGGAGGTCAGAAAGTCATATGATTTTTTCCAAGTGTCATTTCATTACAACCCATTTGTCATATGATTGAGTACCCAGTGTCGTACAAGTTTCTATGCTAGCAAATTCTCAAAGTCAAAATCTTGCAACTATAGTATGAGATTTCCAAGTGTCGTTTCATTAGAACCCATCTTTCGTATGATTGAGTACCTAGTGTCGTACGAGTTTCCATGCCAGCAAATTCTCAAAGTCAAAATCTTGCAACTATCGTATGAGATTTCCAAGTGTCATTTCATTACAACCCATCTATCATATGATTGAGTACCTAGTGTCGTATGAGTTTCCATGCCAGCAAATTCTCAAAGTCAAAATCTTGCAACTGTCGTATAAGATTTTCAATTGTCATTTCATTGTTACTCAACTATCGTACGAGTTTTGCAACTATTGTTTCATTGCTACCCAACTATCATACGAGTTTTGCAATTGTCATTTCATAGCATACCCACTGTCATACGAGTCTGCAGAGCGTCGTTTGGGAAATTTTTGAAAGTTGTCAAAAAATTGTCAAAATTGCCAGATATTTAGCCTTTTCAGCCTAATTTTAGAATCTGTCAAACAAATCACTGTGTCAGAAATAGAGCAATAGCTATTAAGAGTCCAATCATTTTCCTAAAGTGGCCTTTTGAATTCGATTCAACCTTCTGTTTAATCAATTTGAGTCCTTATCATCTTGTGTCAAAACCTTGTCATAACTATCAATCTTCAATCAATCATCAAAATGACTAAGTGTTGTGATATCTTGTCCGCTATCTTTTGGGAACCTACCCATACATCCAGGGCATAGTATCCTTCATCCACATCTAATCAAATCTTCAAATCAATCAAACCTTGACAAGGTTGCATCATCTGATCATCTTGATTCAATTCATTCTTCGGTTATCTGGATCTTATTCTTTTGTTTCACTTGAGGTGAATGGTGGAGACTAGAGCTTCCTCTCACAAGAAATCTATCACCACTCTCCAAACTCCAACTCTTGAGCAACTCATCAATTTTGGTCTTTACGAGGACGACGGTCTTGGCAACTATCGATTGAAATCTGGTTACATACCTCCTCCATCAACTCATGGAGGTACTCAACATACCCCTCATCAATCTAATCCAGGGAGTCCACAAACTCCTACCATGTATCAAGCAAGGACAAATTTTGGCTCTCAAAGAGCTCAATCTCAACATGGTGCAGATCAAGAACCCACACCTGAAGAAATTGCTCAATATCAAAATGATGACAACTTCAAACGAATGATGAAGCATTTCTTGAAAGAAGATAGAGAAGCATACTTTTACAATTAGCTCATCAAGGAGCTAAAATTTCTCCCAACTTTAATGTTGAAGACATCATTACACATGAGGAAGAGAATCCACTCATAGCTATGATGAAACAGATGCATGCTATACAAGTTGAACTTAACAATCTCAAGAAAGAGAAGGAACCTAAAGAGTTCTCCATGCAGGCTCTATGTCCTTTTCCATTTGACAAAGACTTGTATATGCCACCATTTCCAAAAAGAGTGGAGATGCCAAAGTATGACAAGTATAATGGACACTCTAATCCTTAAGATCATGTCAGAGAATTCTGTATGCAATCAATGGAGTTCATGCATGAACCGACCTATCTGATGCGTCTCTTCCCTCGATCTCTAGGGGGTGCAGCCATCCACTGGTTCTCTAGACTACCTTCTACTATCAAAACTTTTGAGGAGTTGACCAAATTGTTCTACTAGCAATACTCCTACAATATTCAACATCCAGTCACCATGATCGATATCTGTAATATCAAGCAATATCCAGGGGAACCATTCCTAACATTTCTCAAGAGATGGAGGAAGAAGTTCTCTCTATATGCCAGACCTATTCCAGAAATAGAAAAATTAGAAATCTTCATCAACAACCTTGTTCTAGAAATTAATTATCCTCTACAAATGCAAGATTGTACATCTTTTGATAAGATGGTGGATAATGCTATCAAAATAAAAAAAGTGCTTGTGAAAAAAGGAGAAATCACACTTCAAAAAGACAAGTACGAATCAAGATCTAGTTCTAAAGACAAGAACAAAAATTGGAACAAGAACAAAGGCATCATCATAGATGGTGTTGTTGACACTATCCATGCCCCATCAAAGGCACCAGCCTATAATCTCACTCTTGGCACTCAAGCCATTAAAGCTTCAGAGCAAAAGTCTTCTCCACCATCTCAAAGGAAGCCAGAATACAAAAAATGGGATAAACATAAAAAATTTACTCCTCTAGGAGAGTCTTTAGAATCAGCTATGAAAACTCTACTGGTTGATAACATCATCTCTTTACCACCAATCCATCCAAATGATCAGGACCCCAAACCAAAATGGTTGAGAGAAAATGAATTCTGTGATTTCCATCGGAGTAAAGGTCACAAAACTAGTAGTTGTTACCACTTGAAGCATACCATTCAAGATCTGATCGATAGTGGAGACATCACAATTGACAATCCCAAGAGCAATAACAATCATACAACATTCACAGAACCATTTCCGAAACATGGTCAAGAAGTTTCAACTTCTCAGCCTAATATGGGGGCAAAAGTCAACTATGCCTACCCTAGAAATAACACTGTCATCAATATGGTTGAACCATGTCTCTCTAAAAGTTACAATGTCATCACAATCATACGAAGAGATAGAGATCATTCCTCAGCTAATGTAGTTAATCGATCAAAAGCTCAAACGCATCTGAAAGGACAAATCCCAGATTCATCAAATGTCCCTAAGGTGCCCTTCAATCTTTCATCTGCCTCTAAACAGAAGGCTGCTTCCAAATCTTCCAATCCAAAGGATACAAGGCCTACGTCTTATAGCATTGTTCAACAACTCCAGCACACTAATGTGAAAATCTCCATGTTTGAGTTGCTTCAAATATCTCCAGCTCATAAAGCCATTCTCGAGAAAGCTTTGCTCGGTTCCAATGTTCCTGATGACCTTGATTTGGACAGGTTCCAGACTATGGTTGGACATCTTACATCTCCACAATATATCTCCTTTTTAGAGGAAGATGACAACTCCTTGTGTCACCCACATAATTAGCCTTTGCATATAGAAGTCTTGATCCAGAACCATAGAGTCAAACATGTGTTGATAGATGGGGGTGCTAGCCTAAACATTTGTTCTTACAGCTTGATCACACAATTGAAATTTTCAGAATTGGCTATTGATCCTAGAAAGAAAATAACTATCAAGGCCTATGATGAACAAGAAAGATCTTCTAAAGGCACCATTGTCTTACCTATCAGAGTGGGTCCAGTTATCAAAGATACCATCTGTCAAGTGCTTGATCTACCTTTGGCCTACAACATCCTTCTAGGGAGACCATGGATACATGAAATGCAAGCTATTCCTTCTACATACCATCAATGTTTGAAGTTTCTGTATGAAGGAGTAGAGGTTAGTATCCCCGCAGATCTGAATACAACTTGCAACACCTTGAAGGAAAGTGCAGATAAGCTTGTACCTAATAACAAAGAATCTTCCATTGAACCAATTAAAGAAGCATCCACATCTAAAATGGAAGATCTTGCAAAAGAGGTTAATATCAAAGAAAATGGTATGGGAGAATATACTATCGAGCTAGTCTTATCTTTGACATCTCTCCCTATCTCGCCTAAGTCTTATGGGCAAACAATCCAAACCAAACTCTAAAGAACCTCTTGAAGCATATAAAAAGAATTTTGTAGCAGAATAAGTATCCAAGCAAGAATTTGAAGAGGATGAGGCTGTGCTATCATGGCTGTACAAAGATGAACTTGAATCTCAAGTTGTTCAAACTGGTGACTCTGCAGTCTCCAAACTCCCTTCCAAGTCATATGGTCTAGGAGATAAATTAATAGCTAAGATGGGATATTCAGGTAAAGGACCTCTAAAAATCAGAGGAAAAGGTCTTGAGGTACCTCTCCCACATACAGGTAGAGAAAATAAAAACAAAGTTGGCTTAGGCTTTAAGAAGAAACCCTATCACCTCAAAGGTAATTGCTCTCATGTCATAAAGCAGATCACACTAGGGGAACCTCTTCTTAAGAAAGAAAAAACAGAACCATCCGATAGTGATTTAGATAGTTCAGAACTCATCCCCTATGAAAAATTGCCTAAAGAGATCAAAGACCTTGATGATAAAGATGATCCTATCAAAAGAATTAATGTAGTAGAAACACAAGAACCTACTATCAATCAAGAGATAGTTGCAACATAAGAACCAGCTAATCTTGAAAACAATCAAGAAGAGGGAAGTGGTAGTGATTTTGAGACAGATTCTCATGAGTATGAATACAAATCAGAATCTGAGGGTAACCCTTCTTGGGGTATTCACCCTGACTTTACTCATGTTCTAATATTTCCTAGAGATCCTGAATTAGAAGATGAATCTAATGACTATGAATGGGGAGTCATCCCAAAACTAGATGAGCTTATCACAAAGAAACATGTTGATGTTATTCACCAATATGCACCTCAAACCAACATAAGTCTAGAATGAAATGATGAACCTATCGAGTTTGATCCACCTATGGCTGAATTGGACTCCCACGATGACATTGAGCCTATTCACGAATTGGATGTCTTAAGTTGTAGTATCACCTTTGAACTCAAGTGTCAGGTTAGGACCAATGATGATAGATCCATATCTGTAAACACTATCTCACAATCTTTCCCTACTTTGACTATCAAATATCCAGAACTTATTGATCAAACCTCCATGAATCCGAGCCATGGTATTTATACCTTCTCGAATGACTATGTCCTCGCTTGCTACCTCAATGTAGTTGAGCCTATGAGTACTTCCATTAGTGAACCGAGCGTCAACATGACCAAGTCAGATATCAAATATCTTAGTCAGAAAAACAAGAATAAAAAGAAAAAGAAAAAGAGTTCTGAGGATGAAAACCACTTTGTGGCAGTCTCAGAACCTACAAAAGTAAAATAAAAGACATATCCAAAGGTGAAAACCTCACTGAGGTGCCTAAGGATGAGATATTTGATGTCCTTCCAAGTCATTTATAGGATAGATCTCCAGTTCTAATTGAGCCCACTCAATCCATCAATTTGGGTACAACAGAGGAACCACAATTGGTACATGTAGCACAATCATTATCAGAAGAAGAGAAATAAAAATTTACAACATTCCTAATAGAGAAGAAGATCAACTTTGCATGGAAATATTCAAATATGCCAGGATTGGATCCTAATCTTATAATGCATCATTTATCTATTGCTCCAAATGTCAAACCTGTCAAGCAAAAATTGAGAAAGATGCATCCTCACATTGCACTCTTGGTAAAAGCTGAATTAGAGAAGCTCCTAAACACCGAATTCATCTGAGTTATTGGCTATGTAGAGTGGATCTCTAATATTGTACCTATTTCTAAACCAGATGGGTCAATCAGAGTGTGCACAGACTTTAGAGATGTGAATAGAGCATGCCCTAAGGATGATTTTCCACTACCTAACATTGATATGATAGTGGACATGACTGCGGGTTTTGAGATGTATTCCTTAATGGATGGTTTCTTTGGATATAACCAAATAAAAATTACTCCAGAGGACCAAGAGAAAATTGCTTTCACATGTGCATGGGGCACCTTTTGCTGGAATGTCATGCCATTTGGGCTTAAAAATGCTGGAGCTACATATCAAAGAGCAATGACATCTATTTTCCATGACATGATGCATCGAACTATGGAAGATTATGTTGATGATACTTTAGCAAAATCTATGATCAGAACTGAACATCGAAAGGACTTGAGCATGATCCTAGACATAATGGAAAAGTTTAGTCTCTGATGAAATCCTAAGAAGTGTGCTTTTGGTGTCACTTCTGGAAAGCTCTTAGGATACATAGTTTCAAAGAAGGGCATTGAAGTTGATCCAGCTAAAGTCAAGGCTATAATAGAGATGCAACCTCCCATGAATATCAGTCAAATGAGGACATTGCAAGGAAGAGTTCAATCTATTAGAAGATTCATATCACAGCTAGCGGACATATCACAGCCTTTTACAAAAACATTACATAAAGGTGTGACCTTTGCATGGAATGAAGAATGTGAGAACAACTTTAACCATATCAAGAAGTATCTATCAAATCCACCTATCTTGATGCCTCCTATTCATGGGAAGCCATTGATCTTATATATCTCCGCAACAGCCACATCACTGGGGGCATTGCTAGCGCAACATGATGAAGAGAAAAAGGAAAGAGTCATTTATTATATAAGCAGAACATTGGTGGTGTATGAAAAAAACTATTCTATGATTGAGAAAGCTTGTCTTGCTATGATGTTTGCATCATAGAAATTGAGACACTATATGTTAGCTCATTCCACGCATCTAGTAGCAAAAATTGATCCACTAAAATACCTACTCGGCAAGGCTGCCCTCATAGGTAGACTGGCTAAATGGGTCATGCATCTAAGTGAATTTGACATTGAAGATGTTGAAAGAAAAGCTATAAAAGGTCAAGTTATTGTTGATCAACTAGTGGATGCACCCATGTTTGATGACACACCAATGCAAATGGAATTTCTAGACTCCTCTATTATGCACCTATCTTCTAGAGAATGGAAATTGTTCTTTGATGGCTCCTATACATAGAATGGATCTGGAGCAGGCATATTGTTCATAACTCCTCAAGGATACTCCATCCCAAAAGCATTCAGACTAAAGTTCCCCTACACAAACAATATTGTAGAATATGAAGCCCTTTTGAATGGTATGAAAATAGCAATTGAATGGAGAGTAACAGAGCTACACATTCATGGAGACTCTCAACTTGTTATTCATCAAGTCAATGATGTGTACCAAACTAAAGATGAAAAGCTCATTCCTTACAAGAGAATGGTAGATGATCTTAAGAAATATTTCATATCTATCACATTTGAGAAAATTCCTAGAACGGAGAACAAGGCTGCCGATGCAATGGCAACACTGTCTACTTTATTATAGCAGCCTGAACATGAGCTACGCTATGAGTTCCTGGTGGAAGCACTATCTTATCCTGCATATGAATCCCCTGAAACCCGCATGATCTGCACTATTGTTGGTCATGATTCATCCAGATACAAAGACCTCTTTTCCTATCTCCAAGACCAAATCATTCCCGATACCTTCAACCACCATGAAAAGGGATACCTTATCTGTAATGCCTCCCGATATGTCATCATTGGTCATGATCTATACAAACAAGGTCTAGATGTTACACTACTTAGATGTTTAGAATGGGAAGAGTCTCAACGTGCATTAGAGGAAGTCCATTATGGTATTTGTGGGTCACACTCGAATGGTTTAACACAAGCTCGAAAACTTATTAGGGCTGGGTACTATTGGCTTGAAATGGAGAAAGAGGCTATCAAATTTGCTAAGAATTGTCAAAAGTGTCAAGTACATGGCAACCTAATTCATGCTCCAGGGAGGGATCTAATCCCCTTTACAACACAATGGCCTTTCCATCAATGGACATTTGATCTTATCAGGATGATTCATCCTCATTCTTCTAACGAACATACCCATATAATCACAGCCACAAATTATTTTACAAAATGGGTAGAGGTAGTCCCTTTGACACAAGAAATAGGGAAACATATATCTATGTTCATATTAAACTATATCATATGCAGATATGGGATACCTCATTCCATAATCACAAATAATGGTGGGCAATTCAGGAATAAAGACCTAGATGATCTATGTGCCAAATTCAAGATCACCCAACATTGGTCTTCTATCTACTATCCACAAGGGAATGGCCAAGCAGAGGCTTCTAACAAAAATCTATTAAAGATCTTGCACAAAATAGTAAACAAAACTGGCAGAGACTGGCATCTCATGATTAATCCAGCTCTATGGGCCTATAGAACAAGTATCAGAACACCTACTAGGGCTACTCCATTTGCTTTAGTTTATGGGTCTGAAGCGATACTGCCTATTGAGGTTGAAATCCCATCACTAAGAATTAGAATGCATGGTCTAGTAACTGATAATGACTACAGAGTGTCTAGGTTACAAGAACTAAAACTACTAGATGAGTGCAGACAAGCAGTGTATGATCATCTCAGAGTATATCAGAAGAGAATGTCTAGAGGCTACAACAAGAACATCAGACATAGAAAATTTTAGGTTGGCGATCTAGTCTTGAGAGAAAATCCTAAAAATCAATCCCATCGAGAATGCAAGGGGAAGTTCGAACTCAATTAGCTGGGTCCCTTTGTCATCACTGCTACTTTTGGCTCTGGTACCTATCAACTCTCAACGACTGAAGGAGAACAGCTCCGAGAACCAATCAACATTCTCCATCTGAAAAAATTCTATGCGTAAGGCATTCAGTCTATGGTAAAATGTCCTGAAAAAATTATAAAAATTGGAAAAAGTCCTTAAAAAAATAAACATCTTGGTGAAAACCTAGCAATAGGCACCTTGATTCACAAAAATATCAAAAATTCTAAAAAAAAATTGAAAAAATGAAAAATACAAAAAAAAGAAAAAAAGAAAAAAAGTGCCTTGGTGAAAACCTGGAAATAGGCGCCTTGGTAGCAAAAATAGAATCTCTACCAAGATGGTGAAAACCCGACAAATGGGTGCCACTTGTTTCAAAACGCTCCATCTATCAGCACAATCTTGGTCTTTCCCAGCTTTCAGGTTTGCTTTAGTTTGTACATATCTCTCGGTTTGTTTCTGCATTTTCAGTTTTCAATAAGTCAGTTTGTACACCAATCAGCGCAAGCATTTGTATCCTATCAATGTTCAAACTTGGGGGCAATCAATGTCATATCCTATGGTCTCCAGTATATCTTAGATGTATCATATCCAGTCAGAGTCTTTTGAAGCTTCATTTGAGTCAGTCAAGTCTGTCTTGTCTCCAGAAAGGATTTTGCATCTACAACAACGCAATCAAACATCAAACTGAAAACAATCTATTTTTTTTACATGCTTTTATCTCCTTGTATGCTTACTAATTTGCATTGAGATTTTTGCATATTGTGTCCCTTTGAGCTCTTCGATGATGTCCTTTATAGGATTTAGAGAGTGATGACTAGGGGCATAATCTTTTCTTTGTCTTCTACTTGTATGTGAAAATCTAACGTCTTTGAAAATTTTGGATTGAAATGGTGTCCGACTGTAAGAGCCTCTATCTCGAATTGGATGGCCATGCGTACCTCGACCATTGATACCCAGAAAATTCAAGGAAGTTTGATCTAACTATTATCTTTTTGAGTGAGTTCTTTCTCCTATTGTGAATGCAATCTTACCTAAGGATGTGAATGATAAAGGGTCACTACGGGTAATTCACATTGGATTTAGAATGATCACTTGGCTATTTGATGTGTTTGTAATGCAAGGAGTATTCCAATCATCATGACGTTTATGTTTTGATGCTTATACAAATTTCTATATCAAAATGGACATGATATTCAGGTCATCCTGGCATTTATGCCTTGGTGCTTATATCTAATCTGACATTCCGAAAACAAAACCAATATTCATATGTCCATGGTTGTTTTGGACCAGTGGGTGTTGTATTGGTTTTTGAGCATTACAAATTGATATTCATATGTCCATGGTTTCATAGCTAGTGGGCATTGTATTAATTTATCTGGTTACCTAAAAGTTCAATGATGATAACAAATCGACATATGATCAATGACTAGGTCCTAGGTCTTAAGTTGCATTTCATTTTGCATGTCTCTTTGCATTTTGCATGTTTGCATATCTCACAACTGTTTGGAAACACTTCAAAGCTTAAACAATTCTTCATATCAATTCTTCACATCTAATGTGAGCTGAGTCTCACTCGATGGTCTCTTCATCAAGCTGCAAGCAGTAACCCTCCGGGGTTAAACATCCTTTTGACATAAGACTAAGTACTTGTCTTCATCAACCTGCAAAAACATATCATGTGTATCGCTGCATTTACATCTTATATCATTATCATTGGTTACATTACATTACATTCATTGCGTAAGCATAAATCATACATACATCTTTTCATAATCAATTACATTTGCATAACATCCATACATATGAAAGAAATCATTGCATTGCATCGATCCATACATACATTCTACACTAATCATAGCATGATATCATCATAAATCCACATCATGACAAGTACAAATGAAGTCACAATCAAACTATCGATCTCATATATATCAAAAATCTTGAAATGTGTCAGGGGTGCACTACTGGCATAATGTACAAAAGAATGAGCTCTGGAAAGCTATCAGAATTAGAATGGTATATCAGTGATAAAAAAGAACAGAATATATCAAAACATGACCACAGGAATCAACTCTTAGCATGCTCCTCGGTATCTGGTGAAGGAGGTGGTGGTGCACCTGGTATGACCTCTACCCTTGGTGCCCTAGCTCCCTCTAAGGCTGCCATGTACTCAGAGTATGTAGGTACTCTTTGCTTAGTAGGAACAATAGCATAGTATGCAGACACATAATAGGAGGCCCGTGAGGTCTAATGGGTCACCTCAGAGTATGTAGGTACTCTCTGCTCAGTAGGAACAATAGCATAGTATGCAGACACATAATAGGAGGCCCGTGAGGTTTGATGGGTCACCTCTGAGTGAAGCTCTGCATGAAGCTCAGTGCGCTACCTGTCTACCTCTTGAAACCTCTCCTCCCATTTGGCACTCTGTACCTTCAGGTCCTGGACTTGAGCTCTGAGCTGTCTAATCATCTCTGATGAAGTGAGAGGAACAGTAGGCTCTGCTGTAGTTGCTGGCATCTTTGTATCCTGTGCTGGCTGCTGTCCAGTGGTATCTGATCTATGCACCTTATGATGTCTAACCTCCGCACCCAAATCAAAAGTGGTGTCTACCTATGTGGGATCTGCATCACCACCTACAAACTGCTCACCTGCCAACACCTCATCTATCGCACCGACACTACCCAAAGCACCCCTCTCACCCCTGGATCATCTATGTGACCCTGTGGATGTACCTGTGGGAGAAGTAGAAGGATGAGGAGGCCTCATATGCCCAGATGATCTCTGCAATGGAGCTGTCACTCTCTGTCTAGGTGGTGTAGGATACACTGCCTGTGGTCTTGGGCTCTGTACCATAGGAACACCTGTAACATCCATCGCCTCCTCCATGGAGGGTATCAACTCCATAGGATCTAAGAATCTATGGATGGGATGATCTGCAAGCCACGCAATGTATCTGTCTGTCACTCCTGCATCAACAACCTATGGCCGGTAGTCCCAATCTCTACCTATAATGGCACTATACTCCTATGCACATAAGGAATAGGAGACCCTTGGTGCCCATCCGAGCCCGATTTCACACACAATGTGAGCATATGCAATGTACTCTCATGGAGCATCCTGTCTACATCCATACTGACGCCACACTCTGCTAATCAAAAATCTCTCCAGAACAGTGGGAGAGCGGCCAATAAGTACTCAACTCTGAAAAAGAAAACTATACTGCTCCCTCGCAGTGGGCCAGACCTCTATCTACAAATATGGCCTCTAATGAACAAAAGTCATGTCATCTAGACATCACCAAAAGTACTCGGTATGACCCATACAGACCTGTGTGACATAACCAGCATATGTATATATCACTAGCTCCTGTGGCTATCACTGTGTCTGAAAAATTAGTCCCAATACTGGGATATGCTCCTAGGCCCATATCTGTAATACAAGAGCTCTTGAAGCAAAGCTCTTGCAATCCTGATACACAATCTCATGCATCTCTGAAAACATATGTGCCAAGAGGCACTGACCCCAGGCAAGCTCAGTGGGCGTAGCCATAAGCAGTGCTACCATTGGAGCCCATCCCATCAAAAAGCCATTCTGCTGACGACTTGGCATGATGAGCTCCCCGATCATACTAGCAATAATGCACTCTAGGCGGTGCGTGTGACCATATCTCTGTACAAGGGTCTCCTAAGAAATGGACCCCATCAATTGTGTATCATCTCCAAACAGATGCCTAAAGGCATGAAGACCACCCTAACCAGAACTCACATACTCAGGACGTCGACTGCTATGAAATGGAATGTGCAATATCCTATAGATGTCCTCTGGAGTCACGGTCATCTCTCCAGTAGGTAAATGAAACGTCTGTGTCTCCGAATGGAATCTCTCAATCAAGGTAGTCAAAAGGCCATGATTTACCCTAATGTCAGGTAAATGAATTAAATACTCAAATCCACAGGCAGCAAGATGAACCCTCATCGGGTCTAGAAGCGCGATACATAATCTCTAGGTAGCTGGGTATGAATGTCAGATGTGTACATCTGGATATGTCACCTATATCATACAAAAATAGGGCATTCTATCAGAAATTGGGTTCAATAATAGGCTAATAGTATAGAAATTGGATAGTCAGGTACTTCAGAAGGTAGGTCAACTAGTCAGATATCAGCATCAGGCATCAAAAAATTCAAAATTTGGCCCTAAAAGTTAGTTTTCAACACTCTATTTTTCATACGACAGTCTAGACTGGCATCAAATTTCATACGACATTCCACAGAAGACCAAACGACAATACATGGTCATACAACACTACGCCCGGGATCATACGAGTTTCGAGGAACCCGATGAAATGTCGTACGACACAAGGGTCCCTCTCATACAACACTTGGGTGGACTTGAAATGACACATAAATTTCAAATGGAATGTCGTACGAGTCTGGTATGGGACTCGTATGAGTTTTCACACATGCAAAAATTAAAAAAGTAAAATGCGTACGAAAAAATTTAAAAATGCTATGAAACACGAAAAATTTACATTTTCAGAGGGGCACAGAGGTCCACCTACAGGATGTCCATACTATCAGGGTCTCTGGTATCTCTAGCTGCGCTTGAATCAATGCGAACTCACAGGAACCTTCGGATCTTGTTGTTCTGCCATTTTCTTGCTCAGAGGGCTCTGCAAAATCTCCAAAGTCAAATGGTTGAAATGAATTAAAAATGACCCTTCAGGCCTTTATATAGCATTTGACCTAATTTTCAAAAGTGCTCCATTTTTCACGAAAATTGCACCCCTGGCTAATTTCGACATTCTGAATCCATTTTCGGGATCAAAATTCAAATCTGAGATTGTTTAATATGTCAAAATTGTGATTTAAAATTTTTGGGCCTAGGACGGTCTACTGCTTGCATAATCGACCTTCCATCATCACAGAGATCTAGTATTCAACTTAACTGATTATCTTACATCAAACTATCAAAGTTTCAACTTGGTCAACCATAGTCAACTCATCATCAAACCTAGTCAAACTTGGTCGTCTGGACCTCTAAACGATGCAGAATGCATTCCCGGACATGTTTAACCACTTCTCAAATCAATTTACATGCTTCTGAACTATCAACGTTGACTTTTCTTGTTAGATTTCAATTTTAATCCCGAAGGGGGCATGGTATTACACATCATTCAAAGTCTGTAATCTAATTTGAAATCATATCTTTCCTCATTAATTAAGACAACAACCATGTCTAGTTATTGATTCATAAAAAAACCTCATCGCTCGGGGCAAATCTATCATCACTTGGGGCATATTAGATTCATCAAGATCCATATCAATCTGGTATTCTCCTAATCTTGTAAACTGTATCAGTTTTTGCAACCATCGGATCATAGTGTTCTTTCCTTGGTTCTTCGGCAATTGAAGGATTCAGATGTGATACCTGCTAGTTCTGCTAAGACAATCGAGTCTAAAACCGGTCACTCACTTCTTTGCAATCCTAAGGTTTGGAATCAGATATTTTGACACTTTTTCACAATCTTCGGTTCATCGCTGCTATAGTGAACATTATCTTTGGTCATTTAGGACCTATTATCTTCATATCAAATCAATATCAATTAGCTTCTGTCTCATATCAATTATCAATTTCAAATCAGTTTCATATCTCTATCAAACACAGACTATTTTTGAACCACTGTGCTTCGCACAGTAATTCAAAGAGGGGCAAAATGTAATACCCCAAAAATGGGCTATAAGTTCATTAATCTCCTATATCAACAATTCGAATGAAATCGACATCAAAGTCCTAATCTAAGGCACATCTAAACATCATCGAATCATAATTGATTATCTTAAATTCTGCATTAGGGAATATTCCTAGCAATATTCCTAATTATCTTAATTATCTTTAATTTAATGATTATTTGGTGATAAATCACATTTATCCTAAGTTTGATTAATTGAATATTTTCATATTTAATTAATTAGATTTAATATCTTGCCACTTAATTGTGTAATTAAATTTAATTCTATCTATTATTAATTGTATTATTTAATTTTGACAATAAATCCAATATCCTATGAATAATTGATTAAATTTTTATTTAATTAATTAAAGCAAGTTGTCATTATTTAATAATATAGTTTTTAATAAAAGTTTGAAAAATAATTGATTAACCCATAAATCAATTATTTATTTTCAAAAATTAGTTAAGTTGAGCATAAATCACTTTATTTATTAAATTAATTCATAAATAAAACATGCACAATCATAAAATAAGACAACTATCAATTCTCAATTAAAGCTAAACTCTATTTTGAGTTAAAACTTAGCTTTTGCATGTTTTTGTGAATTTAATTATCTTTATTATCAGATAATTCAAAAATCAAGTTGAGTTAATCTGAGTGATTTATGGCTTTCTTCCATGCACCTCCAAAGCCCTGGATTTCTATAAAATCAAGGCTCAACTCTTCATAATTCATCCACGAATTTCCATTCTCACGCTGTCGAATTGGAGTCTGAAGAATCATCTTTGCGAATCCAAGCTATTGTGAGATCTTTCTAGTTTTTGAGCATTGCATATCATTTAGTATAGATTCATATCATTGTTAGATCAATTTCCATATTAGCATAGATTCATATCAGTTTTTCATTATTATTGCATAGAAAATACCAAAAAAAAAAAGATTAATTGCATTCATTTCATATCAGTTTTGCATTCAAATCCTTCGTTTAGGTGTCATCTAGGTCACTGATTTTGATAACAATCTAAGAACATCAATATCGCACCTACTAGAAGGCAGTAAATCGCTTGGTTAAATTAGATTTCAATTTTGCATGATTTTGATTTTTGCTAACCTCTAATGTTTTACTGAAGTGTTGTGTCTACAGATTAGGTACAATTTTCACACAGGCACCTCCCATTTGTCTTCAAACTGCTTATGTCTTAGGAGTTTAAGCACCTTTGTTGGTAACCTAGTCACATTGATGCCTAACATCTTTATAATAGGAAAAACTATGAAATTCTGAAAAACACAGTAATCTACCTCATTGGAAGTAGTATTCCATAATATCACCCATAACTGTAGTGGGTTATGCTGATCTTTGAAAGTGAATCTTGGCTTCAGCATTTTCAAATCAAAACTATTAATGTTGAAAAATAGAATCAATTGCATCAACATGGAGTAATGCAAGAATTTGATGGGTGCCTTACTGTCTCTGACAGCTATTAATCCTTCATGCATCCTATCAATCACATACTGTATGTAGTCATAATCAGTGTTCACTAGGGAATTTTGAATATCTAAAATCATCGTTAGGAGACCAGCTGGCAACATTTCTTCATCCCCATTTATTCCTAGAACTCTACACAACCCATAGCAAGTTTGCTTCATATAATGATGGAGGGATGTAAACTAGTAAGGAGCATTCATGCTAGCTGGGAGAGGAGCTATATATTTACCCTGTTTTGGCATATGCTTCACCATTTGGTCTTTTACTGACCCTAAGTTATTTTTATACCTCTCCCTCTCTTGGTTCAAGTCAATTTCAGTAGAAGAGGATGTGTAAAAACTAAAAGCCTTCATAAAAGAACCCCTGTCAAGAGTAACCAAGGGTGACTGGTCCTCTTTCCTAATTGTCTTAGAAATGGGATCATAGCACCTGGCTAAAGAAACAATTAGGTCTACATCTAGGATAATATCAGGGACAACCAACTTCCCTAAACCTAGAGTCCATCCATTGCAAACAGGAACATGCTTAATCCTATTTCCATAAAAATAAGTGAAAAGGGTATAACCTGAGCAACCTGGTGTGACAGGATCTCTGCACTGACCTAGAAAATCCTTGAAAACATCATCCACAACTCTCTTATTCTGACTGGAACCAGGCAACAACTTCATGAATTCATCTGAATAATTGGGCTTACTCTTGTCATCGCCACCTTTGGATTTAGCTTCGCTACTAGATGAAGCCATGCTCAATTCTAGTTGATTCACTCTTCTTTGATGATCGCTCTTACTTCTGTAGACTTGATTTCTCTTGGCACTCAAAAGTTATTCTCAGCAAACATAATTCTCTTCAAATGACTTTGAACACAGAAAATAATGAATTCAACTTATTTATCAATGCACATCAGACTTGTACAACTACCACAATCATTGCAAATCTATCCTTAATTGCTCTCTCATTTAATTTCACATATCACCAATTTTTGAATTAGAGCTAGCCGATGTCTGGATGTTGATAGATAGATTAAAAAACTTGAAAACAAGGCAAAAGGAAATGATTATAACTCTATACTTAAAAATTATTTTTACATCATGAAACCCTCCACTAATACATGATTGGACAGTCGATTACCTTTTCCTCCAGCTCAAATGTGTACTTTATCCACGTAGCAATGGTCTCTACCCTTTTCTTTATTATTTTTCTGACTAGGCCTATTTACGAGAACTAGCGACTGAAAGCTTCGCTGGTTCGCTAATTACACTGTTAACCCTAGGTCATATTTTGAGAACTGGTGACCAAAGGATTCACGGGTTCTCAAAATGTGTCTCTTAACTCATCCTTGATTCAATGACCTAGAAAACAAGGAAATCATGCCTGAGCAACTAACTATAGTCATCATTTGGAGAACTAGCAACAACGGCTATCTCCCATTCTCTTAATGTCCCGGTTAACTATCAACTTTCTTGGAGACTTAGCGACTGAAGAGATCGCATATTCGCTAAATGAAATACTTAACCACATGTATATTGAGAGAACTGGAAAACAACTTATTCTCCCATTCTTAGAATCAAATTGCTTAACTACCAAGGATCCAACGACTCAGTGACTACATCAATCTCTAGTTCTCTGAATGTTTGGGTTAATCACGAACTTAACTGGTGACTTGGTGAATCACTGCTATCTTTGAATAATTCACTAACTGCCCGGTTTACATACTGAGATTTTGGATCAACTGTTGATCTTGACACTAATCAACAGCTATTGCCAATTCACTGAAACAATATAAACCTTAGCCATTTGATTACGAGACTCAGAGAACCAAGCATTCGCTGAATCTCCCAATGCTTTAATCATTGATCATTTCATTACGCAATTAAGCAACTGAAAGCTTAATACTCTGTTAACCCTTTGATTCACCCATTTGCCAAATGCTTCTAGCCTTAACCAATTCTTTTAAGAGAACTTGTGACTACTTGATTCGCTGAATCGCTAGATCATTTAGAGCTTCACTAACTTATTCCAAGAATAAGCGAACAAAGAAAACATTACCTTTGCCAAATTTACTAAGTCAAATTGTGAAAGCTGCCAGATTTAAAGGATAGTAACAGAACTGCTCAGTCGCCCAATTGCCAAGTCAAAATATGTAGGACCCCCTGTATTCTGAGATTAAAACATAACTGTTGATCTTGCAGATTATCAATGGTGTTTGCCAGTTCGCCAATTGATATAAACTTTGACCGCCCAATTCTGAGAATGAGTGATAACTTCCACGCTAAGTCGCTGAGAGTTAACATGAATCCACCAGGGAATATGTGAATAAGAGATAATGCATTCGCTAAGTCATGCAAAGCTTTCTGATAACCGTTGAGAAGTTGGAGACCTCACGACTAAAGGAAACACTTAACAAGGTTCTAACCCATTCGCCAATTCACTGAATAACTTGAAGATATGCAATGACATTTCCCGATTCAGTGAACACTGAGATAAATAACCTCATGCATGGCTAACCACTTAAGTTACCAAAAAGTAATGACTAAACATAAAAATAGGTCTAACCCAAGGGTTATCATAAAAATTAAAAACCTACCAAGGCAAGAAACCTAAGGCGATGGTTTTCAAGCTTAATTAGGGCAAAATTGCCTGAAATTTAGACACCTAGACCATAGGAAAATTGCAAATGAATGGTAAACTAGGATTTGGAAAGGAAAACATTAGAAGCTTGAAAATATAACCAACAGTGGCTCTATCTGACGATGCTTGATTGCAAGATCATAGCAAGAACTTATGAATCTCTGGGAGGCAGACCACAAAACCCTAACCTGAAATAGGAAAACAAACACACAACAAAAACAAACACACCTATACATATATACAAACCTACTGTGCATGGAAATGAGAAAGAACTAATTGAAGAAAAATTACAAAAATTTTCCATGCACTGATAATTCCTATTCTTCACCATCCAAATTTTAAAAAAAATAAGAATCCTTGCCTTGAATTTGATGAACAACAAAAGGTCCCATCTACAAAGACTCAAATTTCTTGTGTTTCCCCTTATCTTCAGCTCTGGCATTCCATTGAAGAACCATATCACCAGGCTGAAATTTTCTCACAGTTGCTCTCTTATCAAAGAGATATTTCATTTTCTGTTGCAACTTTACATTTTCTTTTTGTCCTTCCCTTCTGATCTCATCCAGTTCAACCAGCTGAATTATTCTATCTTGTAGAGGGTCACTAATTTCCATACCTTCTTCCTGCATGAACTTGTATATGGGTAAGAAGTTATTCATCAGTAATCTTGATTTCACACCATATACCATCTCAAAAGGGGACTTCCCTGTAGCTCTTTTCTCAGTAATCCTATCAACCCACAATGCTAATTTCAACTTTACATGCCAACTCCTTTTGTTCTTTTCTAAAGTTTTCTTCAAAATTTGTAGAATGCTCTTATTACTAGATTCTGCTTGGCCATTTGCTTGTGGGTGGTAAGGAGATGAATAAGACAAGACAATACCCATTTTTGAACAAAAATCTATAATTTCTTGAGATCTGAAACTCATGGCATTATCTACAACCAATTTGATAGGGACACCAAATCTAGTGATTAAGTTGTTCATTAAGAACTCAATTACAATAGCACTAGTTGCCCTTTTAGTTGAAATTTTGCCTCAATCCATTTAGTGAAATAGTCTGTAGCAACTAGAATGTAACTATGCCCCCCACTAGACTTCTCAGTAAATTCCCCAATAAAATCCATACCCCACATTGCAAAAGGGGCTTCTGCAACCATAGGATTCAACAATAAGGCACCTGAGAACTTCAATTTTTTGGAAAACCTTTGACATGGCTCACACTTTCTAACAAAAGAATGAGTATCTTTGAATAATATAGGCCAATAATATCCTGCCCTCAAAATCTTATGAGCTATTGATCGAGCAGAGTGATGCCCTCCACACAATCCAGAGTGCATATCTTTCAATATCTTTTCTGATTGGTGTTTGTCCAAACAAAATAATAAAATTCCATCATTATCTTTCTAGTACAAATCACCTTGTATCATCACATACCTTTGGGCCTGCAATCTCAAACTTCTCCTATGATTATCATTTAACTCCTGGGGACACTTAGCATGTTTAATATAATAGACAATATCCTTGTACCATGGTTGTACTTCAATACTAGTGACCGTATCTTCATTAACAACAATACTATTTACCTAGACAAGGTCCATGTTTTCTTCAGTCATTAGTTTGGCAAGTCCCAAACCTCTCACCAATTTGGTAATGTCGAGATCAAGATCAAACTCTTGGATCCTATTGATCCACTTGCATCTTTTCCCTGTGACCTCACTCTGAACCAAAATATCTTTCACTGCTGCATGAGGTACATAAGCATTAACCTTGGTACAAACTAGATAGGGTCTAAAAGCTTTAACTACCTTCACCAGTGCATATGCTTTCTTTTCCATTAACTCATAATTTAATTCAGTAGACTGCAATGACTTGCTGAAAAAGGCTATAGGATGTTCAAAACCCTCTTGGTCTTTCTGTAAAAGGACAGCTGCAATAGTGTGAAAAGAGGCAAAGGAAAATAGAGAAAAGGGCTTTGAATATTTAGGTGAGACTAAGACATGGGCTTCTTGGATTGCTTGTTTGATTTTCTCAAAGGCTTGCTGGGCCTCACTATCCCAATTAAACTTTGCATCTTTCTTCAGGAGTTTGACTATAGGTTTAACCACCTCTGCAAAATTAGCAATAAATCTCTTGACAAAATTAATCTATCCTAAAAAAGATTGCACACCCTTCAAATTCTTAGGTGAAGGTACCTTCTTGATTGCCTCTACTCTTTCAGGGTCAATCCTGACTCCTTCCTTTGATACTATATGTCCAAGTAGCTTCCTTTCTGTCATAGAAAATTGACACTTTTTAGGATTTAAAGAGACACCAAACTCTAAAGCTTTAATCATGACCTTCTCCAAATGACTGCAGTGATCCTCAGCCCTTTTAGAATAGGCAGTGAGATCATCCTGATACACAACCATTAGAACATTAGTCAATTCTTTGAATGCAATGTCCATCGCCCTTTGAAAAGTTGCTCTAGCATTTTTTAAACCAAAAGGCATTCGGACATATACATATGTTCCCCATGGGGTTGTGAATGTTGTCTTAAATTGTTCTGATTCTTTGACCAGCACTTGATTATAACTTGAGAAACCATCCATCATTGATAAGAGCTCACAACTAGTTACCCTATGCAGCATGGCTTCCATGTTGGGCAATCCATAATTGTCCTTGAGTGATGCAACATTTAGATTCGTGAAATCAACACAAAGCCGAATATCACCATTCTTTTTCCTTACTGGCACAAGATTTGAAACCCATGTAGAATGCGGCCTAATTGGTTCAATGATACTAGCATCTCTCAGCTTTGTCAATTCAACTTGCATCTTTGTGGCTAGTAGAGGGTTAATAGGTCTTTGCTTCTGTGTAAATGGCCTAGTCTCCTCCTTTAGAGGAATTTCATGTTGAAATAGATCAGCCCTATAAGCCTTAAGATCATCATAAGACCAAGCAAACACATGCTTGTATTTCTTCAAAAGTCTTATCAGATTTCCTCTGACCTCTCTACTCAATTTCTTTCCAATGTACACCATCTGAGGGGAATTTTTAGATCCTAAGTTGATTTCCTCTAAGTCTTCCATTTTAGTGTTAGACTTCTGAGATAAATAACCATCATTTATTTTAAACATTCCCTCCAACTCAACTAATCCTTTTGGAATATGATTTGAAGGTAGTTGCACTATCTCATTTCCCACGATGCACTCTTTTCCTTCAATACACTTATGCATCTCACTGAAATCTATTTGCTGACCATCATACTGATCAAGGCCTTGAAGAAATCTAAGGATATCAAGGTCATCCTCAAAAACTTGCCAATTATATACATTATTAGGCATTGAAGGCCTGGTTTTAATTTCTAGCATAGAGACACCCGAGAGGGTGATATCATTATTTTTAAGGGCAACATTAGCAAGAAATTCTGCCATGATATTATTGGATCTCTCTATCCATAGAAAATTGAAAGCTTCGAAAAACTCTAATCTATCCCAAACATGTTTATATAATTTGAGTTTTTCATCCTTAGCAGCATATTGAGACCTTACTTGGGCTATAATCAACTGGGAATCACCATGAACCTTTAAAAATTTGATATAATGTTTTATGGCTACATCTAATCCCAGTATTAAGACCTCATACTCAGCAGTGTTATTGGTACATTCAAAAGTCAGCAAGAAAGAGTACTTAAATGTAGTACCTGATGGGGAAATGAACACAACACCAGCTCCTGATCCTTCCTTGGAGCATCCACCATCAAAAAACATTTTCCAAAGGCCATCTTGCTGCAATATCAGTTCATCCACAATTGGATATGTATTTTTCATTTGAGGTACCATCTCTTCAATCACAAAATTACTCATATCAATATCTACAAAATAATTTAAATCTTCCGATGCAACCATTTCCACCATGACTGAGGAATGGGGCTCCCTATACAACTTTACCTTGGTCCCATTGATTGGGATAGTAGCATATGAAAAATCTAACTGCAACTTCCCACCCACTACTGCAGCCCACTATCTTGATAGTAGCATGCCATAATGAGGCTTGGTGTCAACAACAACTACATCCATTTTATATGTAGCCTCTGGGAATGCTGCAATTTTTACTTCAATTCCAATTAGAGTTCCTACAATAGGTACTGCCCTATTATCCATTGCATAGCACCTTCCTTTAGATGTATCAACATGTAATCCTAACTCTGTCATTACATGAAAAGGCATTACAGTTGTAGCAGCACCTGAGTCAATCATACAATTCTTCAGCAAGAAATTATTTACAATCAATGTTACATAGAAAGGGTCAATAGAGGAAGGCTCTTGTGTCACAATAGTTCCAACACACACATCAGAGATGTCATTAATTGAAATAGGCTTCTCCATGGTATTCCCCTCCTCTTGTAAAATAGTAATAGTCCTTTTCTCACTTATAAGAGCCAAAGCTGCTGCCTTGTGCTCCTCAATTTTTAACATCTCAAGCAAAGGGATGGAAACCTTCATTTGGGACAAGGCATGTCTCATATCAAAAGTAGGGGAATCAGTAGAAAAATCAGGGCAATCCTTTGACCTACCAATTTTCCTTTTAACCTTGTTAGTAATAACTTCCTCTCTTTTCTTCTTTTCATTCACAAGCTCTTCTTCCTTATTATTTACAATATTAGGCTTTGGGGAATCCCTATCTTGAAGTTTAATCTTGACAAACACTGACCTAGGGACTCCTTGATCATTGTCCACCTTTCTATTCCTCAGATTGTATGAGGATTTTGCTTGAGTTATTGCAGCCACAGTTAGGGTTCTGATTTCTTCTTCACTGGGCTTTCTCCACTATTTTTCATCTGATCCTGACTCTACCATATGAGTTTTGTAATTATCATTATCAAAATCATCATGATCAGAGTGAGTAAATATTTGGTGCTCATATTCTGAGAAAATTTTCCTCTTATGATCAACATTAGGACAAATCTCTTCATCATCTAAGGACAAAAGGTCCCCCATTAGTTTAGTAGTGAACATGTTAATAGCAGGCTTTTCAGATCCTTCATAATCTCCTGCACATGAATCATTAGCCTCTTCTCCCAAGGCCTGAGCCACATCACATTGGAATGGTGAGTGGGGCATGTTACAAGCCACACACCAAGGGGTATTTTCCACATTATGTGCTATGTTTTTCTTCAGAGGATCTGGTGTATCTCTTCCCTTTTGGGGTTCATTATTATCAAGAATAGGCCTCCCATCCTTCTAGTTTGTCTTGTAAGGCATATCTCTTAAGCTAGGAGTTCTATCCTGCCTCTGATAGGGTGGTCTTGTATCTTGAAAATTTCTACCACCTTTGTCAAACCTTGTTGGGAAGTCTTTGTTAATACCAGTTCCCTTGTCCATTTTATCATCTTCTTTAGATGGCCTTGCAAGTTGTGGCCTGGTTTCTTTCCACAGTCTACCCTCATCCCTCTTGTACATTTGACCAGATGCCTTTCAATTACATTCAATGTTAATGGCCAATTTAAATGCATCCCTAAGGCTGCGGGGATTCTTATCTCTCAAAAGATAAGACATTTTACCATCCATAGAATTGAAATAAGTGGTTAGGCAAACTACATTATCTAATCTCAAAACTTGGAACAATTTATACATAGCCTTTTGGAATCTACTATTAAAATCTGACATGCTCTCATTGTAAAGCTTTTTAATATTATTAAACTCATTGAGCATGTAGCTAGAGTTCACATGTTTAGCATATTGCTCTTTAAAACATCTGAAAAACTCATCCCAAGATGCAATACTATTCTCAGGCAGACCCCTGTACCAATCCCAAGCATCCTCAACCAATGATTGAACAAAAAGATAACATCCTCATGCTCAATCTCATAGTCATTGACTTTATTTGTGAAAAAGTTTAGGTGCTCTTCACAGGTAATCACATTGTTTCCAGTGAATAATGGGATTTTCTTCCTGATCTCATTTGGGACAGCATTGGGTTGACCAGGAATACCATTAAAGAAAAGAGGCCTATATCTATCCAAATGGACCGGTCTCCTTTGGAAGTCTGGTTGGATTGGAGGGGTTGCTGCAATATTTTGACAAGGTATAGTCCCCATTGTATTATTAACTACAAGGGGAACTTGATTAGTATTCAGATTTGATCCAAGTGTACTTTGTCCAAGATGAAGGGCTTGAGGATTTGGAAATGAAGTGTTAGGCTGATTGGGTAGGATTATTCCTGGAATAACAGGGACAGAGCTACTAGCAGATGTGTTTATATTGGCATGCAAGAAAGCAATCTTCCTCTTCATCTCATCTACAATAGCTCCCAATTCTAGTTTCTCAAGCCGAAGAGCTAAATCTTCCTTAACTTTTCCGGCCTTCTCTATATCCAAGCTTGTTTGGGAAGGTACTGTAGGAACAACTACAACTTTCTTAGGCTCATTAATATTTACACTCACCATTTTTTGTTTTCCCTTATCAGGGACTTCTTTGGGAGCATTTTTGATATCCTCATTTCTTTGGATTTCAGAGGGGTGCAATTGTCTGAGAACATGGCCTATTCCTTCAAACTCATTTTGGCTAATCTTGGTATCTTGAGCCTGTTTCCTCAAAACCTCCATATCACCAAACAATTCTTTGTCTAAACCTTGAACACTTTGGTTTATATCCCTAGCCTGGGCTTCATTTCTCCTAGTTTTGATGATAAGTTCTTGCCTCTCCATGAGAAATTAATAAATTTGTTGTTCCCTCACTTTCACTCTATTAGCAATCTCTTCCAATTGTTCATTCTCCTTTTTCCTTAGAGCAATCACTTCCTCCCTTAACTTTTATGAATCATATGAAGCAGTTTCAGTGGCAGAAGTTTCTCCTGGTTGTTCTAGGGTTTCTCTCACAGGGAAATAACCTACTTCTATGATTTCTTCTTCTTGGGAAAAATGTACACTAGGCGTGACATTCTTGACATGCTCGGGGTCATTAGAAGAATATGAAGCTTCATGGGGATGTGGTGTAGGTAATCTATCCCTTGAAGGTCCTAGGGAATTAGTATTGATGTGATTTCTCCTAGACCATTGCTTCCTGCTAGGTGTACGAAGCTCATCACCCATATTATTCTCTGGGTGGTCTTTGAAATATGATCTAGTAAACCTAGGCTGACTCATGGTATGTCACACAAAATATATCAACACTTACAGATACCAGTTACTGGTAAACATAGATTATTAGAGTTGCCACCCACTAACAAGCGGGAATCAAATTATTATATTGGCTTGTAAATAGACAATGAATCAGTAATGTACCAACCTACTGTTCATTTGCATTCAGAGTGTCCCCAGTAGAGTTGCCAATTTTGTTAGTGCTCAAATCTGCAGATGATTAAATTCTCATAAACTCATGTAGTCCCAATAGATGCATCTAACAAAATGCAAGCACTAAGGTATTAAGGTTGGAAAACCTTCTTCACTTCGAGTACAAAAACTCAGGCAGGTGTACCTATACCAATTCACTATTTGACTGAGCTCTGAATTGTGAATTAGCTCCTTCACTGCTATGTCATCCCTTTCAAAATCAACTCAATAAGATGTTACAAATCTGAGTATGGCCCAAATTATCTTGATACACAATGTTATGATAGAAATTATGAAAGCAACAACATAAAACAATGGCTTACGGACATTCATCCTTCTTCTTTTTAGAGTTGAACTCAAGGAAGGTTAACCTTATTCAGTGCTTCTATAAAGAAGTACAAAATGCATCCATGAATTTATCATAGAATGACTCAAATAAAGATCATACAAATAAAGTAAAATGAATTAGTTGTTTATGTTCTTGGTGGTAACAAGTGCAAATGGATCTAAAACCAGTGCCTTATCTACTTGGGCATCAGAGTCAAACCCTACTTACATAGAAATATATCAAGACAAATATACTAAAACCCAAATGACATGCCTAACATCCCATTCTTTTAATTCCTACAACTATTATCAAATTCATACATGGACTATTAGTTCACAGAGATCTCTCCTAAGATTTTACTCTTTCCTTGAAAGAAACTTAAGCTTAACCCCTATATTCACCTTGTGAATAATGCATTGAAAAAGCCTTACAATTTAAATGCATAAGAAAACTAAAACATCCATACACAAAGACAACAAATAGTAGTAACAGAGTTCAAAAATATGTGTACTAATAATCAAACTGTGTCAACACAGTATTCTCTTAATTTCGAGGGAAACAAGGTTCTATATCTCAGAACTTTTTTTACAAAATGTATCCACCTCTAAAATGAGCAAAAACTTGCTACATATAACCACAACCATCTTGGAATCCTCAAAGGATGCAACAAGATTTGGATGGATAAGAAAAGATCTTGCACTAAAAGCAAAAATAAACTGAAAGATATTGATTACAATAATAGAATGTAATTATCCACTTCTCAACAATTTCATAGGTGGCACCTTTGTCTAAGGATATTTCAGAGAAGTTGCTAAATTTGTTGCATGAATGATGACCACCATCTAGCTAACTTACATCATCCTCTATTTGACACATGCTCTCCCTCAAATTTTGGATCAGGCACCATGTGCACTCTATTCTTCTTCCTCCTCTCTAGTCTGAGAAACTGGCTTCTTCTTCTTCTTCTTTGTTAATTTGTCCCATGCTGCTACATCATCATTGGATGGCCAGTTGTAATTCTGTAGCTCTTGTAGTGATTTGATCTGCTGCTCCCATGTGGAATCAATTATATTTTTGGCCTCTGCTACAAACCTGTTACCTACAGATTTTGAAAATTTTTTCCCAGGCTCCCTTTTCCCAAAAATCACTCAAGAATTTTATAAGGTGTCGTCTATTTTCAGTTTTGCCTTTACAAAAGCACCTCGTCAGTTGAACTTGAACTGTGAACTCAACTAGTTCAAAGTTCAATGTTTAATAACATCCATCGCTATGGTTTCATTTTCATTGGCAAGTCTAGTAGCATTTTTCACTTTGCAACTCACGCTTATCTCTTGAACTGTGAACATTGAACTTGTCTTGGTCCAAGTTTCTGAGTTCAATGCTCACTCCTGCTTTGAAATTTTTTTCATATTTTCCTTGTTGTTTAACTTTTTCTTTTATTTTAATAAAATCATACCGAGGGATAGTCCCACATCATGTATGTTGAACTTGAATTGTGAACCCTCATAATTCTAAGTTTGAAGTTCAATGTTGGCTCGTGATTTGAAAAAGTAAAGGTGACATGACATATATGACAACTGGCACTACATTATGATATCCGCACGTGGTGAAAGTGCGAGATTAATTGAAGTGACATTTAAATGTCATTTCAATCAGGGGAAAGTACAACAATTAATGTTTAATATGCAATGAGACATCACATAATCATTAATTCAAATGTAATGCACCATTAATACGCCTCGCACTAAATCTCTCAGAGATTTGCAAATAGATTTGTGATAAAAACCGAAAGCCCATCCATATTTTCTCATAATGTTAAGAAGATTTCATGCAGTAGCCTTTAAAGAAGGTATTCTCCTCTCGTTTCAAAGTTCTGGCATTCACAGAAAACTAGGTGAGCCCCTTTTGCTGGCTTCTTCCTTCGTTGCAGCATTACTTTAAGACACATTTCTTTATCAACTTGCTATTTTTCTCCTGTTAAATTTCTAAATTTGTAAGCCTAAGATGAAGAACTCAGTGCCTAATTTTGGAAATACTTCCCCACTAATATGTTCCCTACCCAACTATGAGGACACCCATAACAAAATTGGAGCTTTAGAAGACATCATAGCCCGCATTAAGGAACCTATACTAGGCTCCATGCTAGATAAAGCTATCCAGAGTGGCTTAGCCGATGCAGCTGTATTTCCCATAGTAGCCCCTTGTCATGAATTGATTGTAGAGTGTTCCAGGAGATATAGTTTTGAAGAAAGGTGCATTAGAAAAATTGATGGGAACCCATTGGTTTTTATAACCAGGGAAGTAGTACAAAAATCATTAGGAATCTCGGAGAAAGACCCATATGAGGGTTGGAACATACCTTCTTCGTAGTTGATTTTTGCTACTAAGAGGCAGTTGTACAGAAATTAAATAGCTCAATATTGGCTCCTTAAGGCTCAGAAAGGAGGGTATCAACTTCCAAAGCCATTGACTATAGATCATTTCAAACCTGAGGTGGCAAACCTGGTTATAATGTTGAATAGGATTAAGGGAAACCAACATGCATATTACTGGCATGACTGGATGTATTTTTACATTCAAGTGACCCTGAAAGGAGAACGGTACATAGAATGGGCTAAAACAATAGCAGACATCCTCAACCACCAATTGGCTAACTTCCCTACTGGTAGTGGCTTTCATATGTCCTCATATTTGTTCTATATTCTAGCTTTTACCCAAGAATGGAAAGGTTTATTTCATGAACAACTTGTTCCTGATATGAAAGTTTATGACTATTACCCTCATCTTCAAAAGGAATATTATGTGGCTAATTTTCTTAAAGTAAATGGAGTTTTTTTTAGGAGGTTGACACATGAACTCCAGGGCAACACTAAGCAGAGAATGTATGAGGAGGCCAAGACCTTTGTGAATACTTACAAGAGTTTCTTCATCCAGTTCAGAAGGTTTACATACCTGAGAGTAGGTGGTTTTGAAGGAGAGTCATTTAAGCTGCCCCATTATGCTTTTGATAGCCTGGTAATTGCTGAGGTGTCCCGTCAGTTAGCTTACATGCACAAAGGGGTCAAGGAGAGAAAAGGAAGAGTTAAGTCTTGTTTCCCAGTTGAACTGGGGTATTTTACCTAGAAGACATCTTTTGACGCACTAAATTTAGAGCATGAACTTAGAAAGTTGAACATGAAAACATTTTCATTGAGAAAAGATTTTGATAGCAGGGGTTTTTTAGCAAAACACTTTAGCGTTCCTTCTGAGTTCCATCATATCCCACAAATGGGAGACTACTGGGAAGGCTGTGATGATGACTTTGAGGTGCGGAGAAGGATGTGGTCTAGATTCACCTTAGGAAAAATTATCACATTGAATATTCAGGTTGATATATCTGCTATAGAGGAGGAGGATGGTACTGAGATCACTGATGAACAGTTTGAGACTAGGGTCAGAGGAACTCCACTTCCTGAGATTGATTGGGGTATTGAAGAGAGGGAAAGTTTAGTAATAAAGACCCTTAGTGTAGTGAAAAGAACTGAGAAATGGATCAATAGCAAGAGACCCCCTCCTACAAAAAGACATAACCCTAGAATAGCTACTCATGCTAAGAATGCTACTATTAAGCCCATGGCCACTACTGATAAAGTTGTTTCCTTTGCAGGTACAAAATCTAAGAAAGATTCCTCTATTAATCTAGCAACTAAAGCTACTCCTGTTTCCTCACCAGTGAGGAGAACCCCAAGAAGAAAAGCTGACAAGGAAGCTAACGAGGTTGTCAAGGAGAGTGAAGTGATAGATCTTGAAGGTATGGATTCCCACATGATTGAGCAAGTTGATTTGGATAATGATGGAGAGGAAATGATGACCCCAAAAAATACTCAATCTATTTCGAAAGAGCTTTCAGTGAATGTAACAAATGATTCTCTGCAGACACCCTCCCCAGCTCTCAATTGGTTAGGGGCCTCTATTTCAAATAAGAAAAGGAATGTCTTACCCATCACCCTTCCTGTAGAAGATATGGTGAGAAAATGTTTGGGGGCTACTACGAAGCCCAAAAGAATCAAAATGGAATCCATGATTGAAGTAGATGAAAAGACTGGGAGATGGGTAGTGGAGAGGGCTTTGCCCAAAACTGACAAGAAGGTTTCAGAGGCCACAGTTGATGATTATATCATAGAAAAGATAGATCTTGGGATTGCTAGTAGGGAAACTAATGCTAAACACTTAGAGACCTCCACAAGAAAGATTCTACATAGAACTTTCAAGGATAAAAAGGATAAAAAATAATTAAAGGAAACAATATAGAGACTTGTAGAGTTTATTCAAGCCATCCAAGAACCTAGCCCACTCCCATTGACTCAAGCTCCTCACACCTTTGACCCCTGCTCACCTAAAGTGCGTAAGACATTGGACCAAATTTAGAGAAATAAGATGATTGTTGAAGTCTTCAACAAATGGTTCATAAGCATGATACAACGAGGAGGAGATTATGTTACTCAGCTGATTGAGACCCATGGGGATGTCACAAAGGTCATATCAGAATTGCTGGTTGAACTATTAGAATGGAGAAGAGAGGAAAATATGAGGTGGCATTGTTGATAAACTAATAGAGATTGGTCATTATGGTGTGGTAAAGTTTCTTACAGAGAAACTGGTTCCAGGGTTGAATGAAGAAGTTCTGTACATTTATGTGAAGAGCATTGAATGGAGGAATTCAATCATCAAAGACAGCTATGATGGAGCAACCCGTCTCCTTACTAATTTGAAAGGTCTCATTGACACCATGCAAAAAGACCTAAAATGTTTAAACATCATACTAACTAATCAGGATACTCAGGATGTAAAGAAGGTAGACAAGATAACTCAGGAATGGGAGATAGGAATAGCTATGATCAAAGATAGTAAGGAATTGACAACAGAGGATTGAACTATCATGGCTAATACTGAGGCTATGCTCATTTTTTGCGTTGATCACCTGGAGGCTCACAAGGCAAGTTTGGGATAGATTTGTAAAGACAAGAAAGTGCTCGAACATCGCATCACCCTCATCAGCCTACCATACCATGCCACAATCATTGGTGCATCCGTGGCACATGAGGAGTGGAAACAAGAAGGTGCAACCAAGGCCTCACTGAACTGAATGCTGATCATCCAACTCAACCGAAGATGGTAGATTTCTTTGGAAATCATTTGCTTAGGTTATTAGCTTTCAATTTCTTTCCAATTTTTATGCAAAATGGTTAGCTTTTATCCAAAACTATGGGGTTTCAAAGACATTTTTAATTTTTGATAAGTTGTATCTAATGGCTATATAAGGCCAGGAAAAACTATCGAAAGGAGTTAGTTAATTTTTTATAGGAAGTAATAGTATAGCATAGCTCTAGCTTTAATTTTCTAAAAAACTTGTTTAAGTATCTTTCTACCAGTGAATGAAGAAAATTATTTGATATAAATCTATTGGTTTATGTTTATGGGTGGGCTTCTGTTGGAGCATTATTTAGTGGATGGAATTTTCTTGAAATAAGTGTTTTTATTTGATGTTGAATCAGAATTAGAAGTAAATTTAAAGGTTATGGTTTTTAATAGTTGAAGTCTGTGAGCTTCGAAACAGTATTCTGTTATTTATCATAAGTGATCAATTCATATTTATGAAAGATTGTTGTTAGCCTTGGTAACTTTCTGGTTAAAAGTTAAATATCTGCAGTAATGCATTGTTTGGTAAAATATATTTATTGAAGATATTTCTGGGAGCTGTACCATAATTCAGAGAATTAAACATCTGAGTTTAATTCATTTGTTAGTAAAGATTTGAAGTTTCATAATGGGTGATAGAGCAAGATAAAATTAAGAATAGAAATAGACCAATTCATTTACTAATAGTTTTTGGTAACTCTACTAGAGAGCGCTAACATAATAGACTCATGTATAACATCATATAATCATGGTCTTACCTGCAGATGTTATACCTAATCAACAAGAACTTCCTCCTGTTATCCAACCAGGCTTAAACTTTGAGGATACATAAGAAGATATCATATCTAATTTAAATGCACTTGCTTGGAAAGTAAGAACAAGTAATGAACAATACCATCAAGTCTTGTCTGTTTTAGAAGAGGAAGAAGATATCAGTGAATAGTTAAGAGGCCTCCCAATTGCTCAAGAAGTTGAGATAGTAAACAGAGCTGCTCAAAGACCTTAGGGTTATCATTTTGGATTCTCAGCCTTATACTCGGTCTCTTAGAAGGGAGGGAATACCTGACCCTTTCTTTGATGAATTGCAAAATCTTGAGTTGCATAGCACTTTTTCTCCTAAGTCCAAGGAAAAAAGTAGACCCTCATCTCCACCCAAAATCTTACCACCCTCTTCTATTTCAAATAACCTTTGGTAAGCCCTTACCTTGTCTGGAATTCAAGCACCTCCCCTAGTAACTATCTTCCCATCAACCATAATGGCACAACCATGGGGAGTAGCTGTAGGTCCTCTAGCCTTGGGTCAGCATCACCCTTTGCCTAAAGGTGCTAAGGATGTTCTTCCAAGATTTTCAAGAGATGGGAAAACATCAGTAGAAGAACACTTTAACTCATTCAATGTGGCTACTAGAATTTTGGCAGTGCAACATGAAGATGTTGTAGTTAGACTTTTTGTTCAAACCCGTACTGAAGGGGCAACTGAGTGGTTTGGACATTTAGTAGTGGGATCCATAACAAACTGGAATTCTATGAAAACTTCTTTCAAGGATCACTTTAAAAGTGCTGATGATGAACATTCTTTGCTAGCTCAACTTACCCAAATGAAAAAGGAGATTCACAAGCCCATGAGGGATTATGTAGCTCATTATAACAAAGTCATTCACAAAATTCCTGCTAGAAAAAGACCCACTCCTGATAATCAAAAATGTTTCTTTGTGAATTCAATGCCCCCTGACATGGGTTTTCATCTTAGGAGAAATAGACCAGCAGACTTGGCAGCTGCCCAAAATTGAGCTATTGAGTTGGAAGATGACTTAATCATAGCAGGAAAATGGAGGAAGGATGTCCAAATACCAAATGCTCAAAATGTGTCCTCTTCTGATCCAATGCTACAAAGATTGGTGAATGATATAATTACCCTCAAAAGGAAGCATCCAAAAAATAATGCAAATCCTCCCCCTTTGTATAGAGATATACCTAGAGGTGCACTTGAACAAGCTGGACCCAGCAATAGAACTTCAATCTTTCCTCTAGCTGATAAGAATTTACTTGAGGCTCCCCCTAGGTGGGCTAACATGTGCACTTTCCACCTCACAGATGATCATGATGGGACCTCATGCCCATAGATGATCTGCTTAATGCAAATGCATGTAAATCGAGAGTTGACAAAGGAATCACTTGATGATGAAGGGAATCCTCAGTTTCCTAGTAGCTCTAGAAATTTTTATGTAGAATACGAATCTGATTTTGAAAGAGGAGGAAGTATTCTAGCAACATTACAGGACCTTGCACGCACTATGTTGACTAGAAGCTACCAAAATTCTCAGATGACTGACACACCATCTACATCACAGCACTGGGAAAAAGGTAAAGATTTTTCACAAAAGACACCAAATTTTAAGAGTTCTTTTTCTAAAGAAGATGATTCAATAAAGAAAAATAGTTCTACTCCTTTTGATATTATTGATTTCTGTGAAACCTCCAAGATTCAAGTTACTCCTACTAAATATCTAAGAATGAATCCTAGAGAGTTAGATAGACTAGTTAAGCATGTCAAGTCTACTCAGCCTTCTACTGATCATCCAATCAATGATACTACCAATGCTGCATTTACCAAGAAAACCCCTCTAGAAAATCCATCAACCAAGAGCAAGGATCCTCAGGAAGAAAAAACTCCTGCACAAGAGAAAAATCCTCCCTTAGGTGTCAAGCCTGAGCCCTTTTACTTATCTTTGTTTATCCATGGATTCAAATTAAACAATTGTGTAATAGAAGGCCTCAGACAATATCATGCCAGCTTCAGTAGCTAAAGCTTTAGACCTTCCACTCACTGCAACTTTTGGTGAATGTTATGCTTTAGATGCTAAGCAAGTTCCCTTAGTTGGAAAAATTAAAGATGCTCAGGTGGCCTTAACTGCATACCCCAATAAAAAGATTAAGTTGACTATACTTGTTGCTGATATTCCTGCAAGTTATGGTATGCTCCTAAGCAGGACTTTTTGTAGGGATCTTGGAGGAGAGATAAAAATTGATTGGTCCCAAGCAATAATTCCAGTTGGAGATAAGAGAGTAGTATTGAAGACAGAAGGAAAATCAAAATATACAGTTTTCCCATCTGAAGACCCTAAGGCTCAAGTGCTTTATCAAGAGTCTGAATTTGGAAATTATATGATTTCCTCAACACCTGGCCTCAGTAGTGAAGAAACCACCAATAGTTCAAATGGTCTCTAGATTTGGGAGTTTGATGGGAGTTGCACAGTGGTGGGTTTAAGAGTAGGCATCATATTAATATCTCTAGAAGGAAAATTATTCCCTTGAGCATTCAAGCTGGAGTTTGACAACACCAATAATACTGCAGAATATGAATCTCTTTTGCTAGGTATATAAGAAGCGAAGAAGATGGGAGTCAGAATGCTTAAAGCCAAAGGGGATGTAGAGCTAGTGGTTAGGTAGGTACATGGGATGTATTCAGCCAAGAATGAAAGGCTCAGGCATTATAGGAACCAAGTCTGGGATGAAACAGAAGAGTTCAAAGCCTTCTCAATAGAAGCTATCCCTCGAGAACTTAATAGTAGGGTTGATTCACTGGCTATTTCTTCTTCCCTATTACTACCACATGCAGACTTCAAGAAAACTTCTTATAAAATTGAGATAGTTCATAGGCCTAAAGTACTGGATAATGTTGATCATTGGCAGGTTTTCCCGGATGACAAACAAATAGATAAATTTTTGCAATTAGCTAAAGTTTTTAGTACAACTTATTTTGAGGGATCTTTAACAACTTGTGATGAGTTTTGTCCAAATGAAGTAATAGAAGAAGAAGTCTTTCAATTGAAAGGTAATCATATTCCCAAGGGCCTGGTCTCCCTGGAAGGACAATTTGATAGATATGATGCTCTGAGACATGAATCACTTCCACAGGAGGATAAAAATTAGACTGATCATGAGAAGATTAACATAGGGGAATCAGAAGAGGAACCCAGATGTGTTAACTTAGGGACGTGTTGCTCTCCAGATGAGAAGCGAAGATTTATAAGTTTATTGAAAGAATACAAAGATAATTTTTCTTGGTCTTACCATGACTTGAAGAAATTTAAAGGTGGAAAATTCCAACACCAAGTACCTCTCAAACTAGGTACTACACCCTTCAAACAAAAGCTAAGAAATTATAATCCAAAAGTTTCTGAAGCAATTCAAAGGGAGATAGAAAAAATGCTACAAGCCCACATTATTTACCCTATCCATCACTCTACGTGGATTGTGAAAATAGTGTTGGAAATATTCAAGACTATCTAGGTTATTGAGAGGGGAGGGGTGAATCAGTAACTTCAAAACTTTTAACAGATTCAGATCTTAATAATATTAGATTGATAATCTGACTGCATGCATGAGTAACAGAAAGAATAAAACATTCATAACACTTAGAACACAGAGATTTGGTGACCCAGAAACCTTCCAAGTAGAAAGTAAAACTAGGGTGGGGATGATAACCACAAAACTTCAATACTGCAGTATAAAGTTTGCCGGTTAAGGCTTACAATGATCACTTTTGATGATCTACCCTGTTAGGAGCAATAAGGACTGCTAGGTCCACCTTGTTAGAGGATTTACAAACATACAATGAAGTATGAACTCGGTTAAGAGATTTTTACAAAGACTATTAAGTCTACCCGGTTAAAGGATTTCAAGCTGATTCACTTGTTAGGATGAAATAGTAGATCTCTTACATGCAACTGTACTTGTTGATTGAGATTCTCTGATGTACTAATCACCTTTTGTGATGGATAAATCTTTGCTACTTCTTATACTACTGTAGCCCTTTGTAATTCACTTATCTCTGCCTTTCTCTCCTTTTCATACTTGTCTTTTTCACTTTTTTTGGATATGACATAAATCATTGTTTATATATCAATCTAAGTCAATTCCAAAACAATTATAAAGTCGGCTCTTAAACAAGTAAACACAAATATTACTGAGTCGGCCCAAATATAGTTACACAATTACTACAAACTAACTTGGTGACTTTCTGATACTCAGCATCCACTACGTTACTCAGCATCATCATGCACTTGGTAGAAGTGGAAACTCGGTCCATACTAACCACTCGGTCGTAGTTTCGAACTCGATAAACATTGGAGACTCGGTAGATAAAGTGTTACTCGGTAGAAAATAAATTTCCTATTTAACCGTGTAGCACTCGATAAACACTGTGAAACTTTGCGAGCTCGGTATGCACTGTTCTACTCGGTAAGCTTTGCTCGGCTCGGTAAGCTCTGTTCTACTCGGTATGCTCTGTTCTGCTCGGTATGCACTAATCTGCTCGGTATGCACTGATCTGCTCGGTATGTACTATTCTGCTCGGTATGTACTATACAGAATAAGTGTTGTCACTAATGAAAATCATGCTTAATGCCAACAATCTCCCCCTTTGGCATTAGTGACAAAAACACTTATAGCCAAAACTTATATACAAGAATCATACTGAATCTCTCTTTTTTTTATTTTTCAAAATTTATCTTTGTCAAACTGTTGTTTATGTTTATACATTTCATGACTCCCTTATATAGAGTACTTTCTCCCCCTTTCATATTATACACTATCTCCTATACATTGTCTCCCCCTTTTTGACAATAATGCCAAAGGTGTATATACTAGTATTTTACAGGGAGAATCCAAAATGTGAAAAAAAATTAGAATGTACCTTCATGATTAGTGCCAAAGTTCTATCCCAATTCTCTTGCATGTTTGGAGTGCAATTTGGACTTCTACAGAGAGTTCAATCATGTGGTCTGCAATGGAAAATTGATTGTCATGGAGTAATGCTTTTGAGTGAATAATGTGCTTTTGCATTATGTCCATGATGGGAAGGATCATATTCTGAATATCGAGTAGTGTTGACCGGATCTTTATATCTTCTTTTAATAATTTTGACTACCTATTTGATAGGAATGTGATTTTCATATGATGTGCAGAGCTTGAACTAGGTTCAAGTTGCAACCTCTGTACACTATCCTTTAGATCCTCATCAATCTTATTCAATTTTTCCTTGACTTCCTTAGTGAACTTGACAACATTACATAGCTTAGCAACAAGTGAGGTAACATTGGAATAGAAGGATTCAATATCTGTCAAAACTGAAGATAATTCTACCTGATTAATAGCTATATGCTGAGCAACATGCTCAAGCACTTTATTGTCAAATTTCTTCTTGGCTTTCTCAATAATCTTTTCTGATGCAGAGGAATCCTCATGGAACTTGTTTACTGCCTCAACTAACTATAACAAAATATGTTGAGAGGAGTCAACTTTAATACCTAATGCTTCTGACAAAATATCCTTTGCATCTTCAATAATTTTATATTCCTTGTCCCTTTCTTCTTTTAGTTTCTTCTGCTTTGCTTTCTTTTGAAGGAGTTCACCAATGTTTTGCATTTGGTCTGCTGAAAGATTTGCAAAGTCTAATTTTGGAATCTCTATCTCCTCATCTAAGTCTATATCCTCTTCTGCATTCTTACTCAAAAATCTTGTACTCGGTTGAGCCTTAGGATCAACTATTATTGCACTTAATGCCTTTGTAGAAGTTATTGTAGACATTGTAGGACTAGCTGTGAAAAATGATAGACTACCAACTGGAATACTTGAAGGGCTCAAAACTGAAGTATTCACAATTGTAGAATCAAAAATTGAAATACTTACTGAAGTATCCAAAATTGAGGTACTTGTTGCTGGAAAACTTGATATGGAAGTAGGTACTGAAGTAGATACAAGAGACTGCATGATGCAGGAGCATCCTGGGTGTAAGAGCAATCTTGCATCACCCAAAAATATTTATGTTTTTATATTCAATAAGGGCTATTTTGTGCAGAGCTGCTATTTATGGAAAGTTACTATTTTTTGGTAATTTTCATATGTGCTCAGAATGATCTGATTTCTTTCTTGGAGGTTCATTTTGGTCATATAATTCTGCCAGTAAAGTTTCATGGCTAGATCAGGTGTAGTTTTGAAGATATTGAAGATTTTCGGTATCAGCAGCAGGGTACAGAAACTTTGAACTTAGTTTTGAAGGCTTTAGAGGCCCCAGATGAGGTCAAAAATTTGGGTGACAGGCGCTTGCGCGAGTCAAGCCTGTAGAGCGCTTCATGGTGTTTCCAAAATGGGGTTATAATAGCCGATCGAGTCAACTGGTGATGACTTATGGTCTTCGGAAGTTGGGCCACCTGAAATGGCGAAAAATAATTTTCTTCAAAATTTCTGTTCGGGTTTCAAAGGTTATCTTGAGCTGACTATGATGTAATGAAATGTAAAATAAAATAATTCTAAGTTTGGTCGGCCTTATTGGCTAAAATTCTGGAACCTTCCCAGGCGGTGAAAAATTGCCTATATAAGGAAGGCTGTATTATTGTCTTAGGCAGTTCAGAATAGTTCTGGGTAGTAGATCTAGGTAATAATTCGAGGCTTTGTCCTACAGAATATTGTAAGGGAATTCCCATGTGGCTTTGCATATTGTAATTCTAAAAGTTTGTAATTCCACATTTGTGGAGATAATAAGAAGCCAATTTTCTGTTCTTGCATATTGTTGTTGTTTCTCTATTTCTGTTATGTGTTTTTGGTATTAAGAGGAGCACCCTTCATCAATGCAACTCAGTAAAAGAGGTGGTAGTCATTTCTATCGATGATTCATTGAAATGTGGTAGTGATGATTTGACATTTGATGTATCTATGGAAGTTGTCATAATCATACTTGAAGTTATCTCCGTGCTAGGTGTAGCAACTTTTGCTGGAGAATGAGGAAGTGAGGCAATGACTTCTGCAGCTATCCGAACAATATTATCTTCCTCATCACTTTGCTTGTCTACCTCGGTATCTTCTTCATGTTCATCACTGTCATCATCAATATCCTTGATTATCACTATTTCCACACTCGGTTTGTGAAGATTATAGATGTTTTTCCATGTGGCAGTGGCACTCTTCACAACCAACTCAATATCTTTGATCAAAATCAAACAACTGTTAAATTTGAGTGTCATCTTATTTTCATTGTCTATCAATGCCTTATTAATTTCAGTATTTTTCAAACTTGGCATTAATTGCCTCAAGGTTTTAGCATAGATGTCCTTGACAGTTTGTCTTGCATTGGACCATCTTAACTTAATTTTGTTCAGCAGAGTTCTAGGGATTTGAGAAGCTATCTCTTCAGGTGAGTATTTCCATCTTCCTATTTTCTCGATAATAGCATCTTCAATTTCTTGCTGCTCTTCCTCAGATCTGATTTCATATTTGAGAGATCTGAAGTTTGCAATTCCAGATCCTTCTTTCATATCCTTGATCTTTTCTTTTAATGAAGGAGGAGGCCTTTTGAATACTATTTCTTCACTGACTTTTCCTACCTTGCCTCTTGCACTCCTTGTAAATACTGCAGGGGGTTGCTTGGGTGCCTTGGTGATAAATAATTTTCCTTTCTTCTTGACTGGTGTTTGTTCTTCTTCCTCTTCATCATTTTTCTCTACTTCTTCTTCAAGGTCCTCTCCTTTTTCCTCGGTTGACATTAGAGGTGTGCTAGCTTGTATTTTGGCCAACCTCTTTCTTCCTTTGTTAACCGCCTGTGGAAGCTTTATACTAAGCTCAATTCTCTCCTTAGCTTCTTCATATGTCCCAAAATATGGTACCTTTGGGTTAACAGGTTGATTAATTAGGGCTTCAATAATATTCTTGGTTTCATTAATATTTACCTCATAGGGAAGAGGTTTCACATGTACAATCCTTGGTTTTGCTGCCTGTATATACAGATTATCACAATCCACCATAAAATAAATATCATATTTGTAATCTTCCACCAGTTTCTATGGAATCCGGAATCTATTGTTCATTTTCTCTTTAAATGATTCAAAGTAGTTATCCATTATGCTTTCAAAATTGTCACCCATTTCTAAAATGTATTCATTCATCTGATAAAGAACCGACACATCTTTTCTCCATACTACCATGCCTTTTGATGGGAAAAACTTCTGGGCATAGAAAAATAAACAAACTAACAGTGAGCCAAACTTACATGGATTGTTCTTTGAATTTTTTATGCTCTCCATGTTCTTGTTGAACTGTCTCAACAAAAGATCTGCTAGGTCAAATGACAGATTGTTCTTTACAGTTTTATATGCTAGGTCAACTGCTTCACATGGAACACTGTTCTGCCGACTTGAACTGTATATCTTGTGAGCTACGATATGTATACCAAAATTCAATTTTGCATCAGTAATTCGGCTTATCTTCATACCTCTACCATCCCACTCGGCTAGGGTTTTCTCTTCTAGTTCCGTCCGACCTAGGGTTTTTATAGATTTTGCTTTGTCGAGCATGGGAAGACTAGTGATTCGGTGAATCATCTTCTTCGTAATCTCTACTGGTTGCTCAAGCCATATTTTACCTTCATGTACTCAACTGAGGATATATCTGATCCATTTTATCTGAAAGCTCTGAGGCAAGTGTGTGATGTGAACTAAACCCTTATCTTCCAAATGTTGATGCTCCGGTTTGAGAACACCATCGACACATAGTTCCTCATGGATAGTATCTATCTCTAGGGTTCCAAGCTCTTGAATTGTACACTTAAAATGACTGTGAATATCGTTAATAAGGAGTACCTTAGGAGGAATCCGAGATTGAGCTCCACTTAGGTCTAGGGCTCCGGCAACTATGGGCACGAGTTTGAAATCTGGTGCTTTCCATTCTCCATGAACCAACATTTTTGAATCTTTCTTCATTTTAGCACTGGATGATGCCATGGTAGCCTAGTGAACATAGTAAATTATTTGAGGAAAGAGAATATCTTGCTGAAATATGCTTTGAAATGGTTGACTGCACTAGGAGACTTTTGTTCACGGTGAATAGTGAACTTGATTTCACTCCTTTTGTTGAAACTTTGTCATTAATGATCAGTATGAATTAGGGTATAGAATTAGATAGGCTGTCATCCACTATGAATTAATTGCTTGGTGAAGACTCAACAACTCGACAATCATATGAATTCATACTTCTCTAACCTTACTCGGTAACCAAATGAAGTTAGGTTACTCCCAACCTTGCTCGGTGGTAATTGATACTGACCTTCTGGTGATCCTGCTGTATCTTGCATACTGATTTGGATCTATCTTCCTTTTAGTTCAGGAACTATTTTGTAATATGTCTATGAAGATACAGTTCCAGTGCTTTCTTGGAGACTAGTTAGAGCTCATAGAGCCACTCTCTTCAATAGTGACTTCAGGATTGGTTTGCTCGATAGGTTTAGGAATCCACTTCTGTCTCATCTGCTTTCTAATGTTATTTGCTTTTGCTTTCTTTTCATCTTCAATTTTGCCTAAATTCATGCAGTTTTTAGCTATGTGACCAAGCTTAGTGCAATTATAACATCTTATGGTAGAATCCCTTTTTCTCAAGTGGTGCCTTACATAATTCATGCCAATGTGTCCATATTCTCCACAGTAATGATATCTACACCAAGTGTTGTAATCCCAACCAAACATTTCCTTAATAATTTGTTCCACTAGATTGAGTGTTTTAGTTTTGCATTCTGATGCCTTATGACCTTGTTTGCTACATTTGTGACATATGCCTTTAAATCTTGGTTTTCCCTTGCATTCATTTGCTTTATGACCAAGCTGATTGCAGTTGTAGCATTTTCCATTGAATTTTGCTTTTCCATTGCTCCAACACTTGTTTGAAGTATGACCAATTTTGCCACAGTGATTACAGGTAGGTTTCTGATTCTTTTGAGTACCTTGTTTGGAGGATTCACCTTCCTCTTTGTATCCAAGTCCTACTTTTCCTTTTTGCCTATGAAGGTTTCGTTCATACACCTGATTCATATCTTCTTGAGATTTCAACATTCTCTCATTGATTTTCCTTTCAGCATCTAGCTCACTCATCACTCTTAAATTGATTTGCTTTTCAGATCTCAGCTCTTCTCTCATATTTTCATTTTCTGATCTTAGAGTCAAGATTTCTTCATTTGCATTGGAGATTTGATCAATAAGATTTTCTAGCTGAAGAGTTTTATTCTGGATTTCATTGTTCTTTTCATCTATTTCATCTTTCATCTTGTTTCTTTGTTCCAAGACTTCACAGAATCTTGTTGACTGAATTTCCTGTTCTCTTTTCAATTTTCTCACTTCTTCTTGTAGAGATCCATTCTTTTCTAGAATTTCTTTGATTGCATTATTTGCTTCATCTGAGCTGCTTGAAGGGAAAAAGTTTTCAATCTTTTCTTCAACATACTGGTGGTCATTGATCTGATTTGCAAGTTCCTTCCTTCTTTTTAGGGAAAGGGAAAGATGCTCTCTTGCTTCTTTGAGTTGAGTTATGGCCATTTCCAGATCTAGCTTTTCATTCTCAATTACTTTGTTCAGTCTGAATATCTCCATTGTCCTGAATCTTTTCTCAAGCTATCAAACTTTATTTTGAGATCCACTGAGCTCTGATACCAATTGTTGGAAATATTCAAGACTATCTAGGTTACTGAGAGGGGAGGGGTGAATCAATAACTTCAAAACTTTTAACAGATTCAGATCTTAATAATATTAGATTGATAATCTGACTGCATGCATGAGTAACAGAAAGAATAAAACATTCATAACACTTAGAACACAAAGATTTGGTGACCCAGAAACCTTCCAAGTAGAAAGTAAAACTGGGGTGGGGATGATACCCACAAAACTTCAATACTGCAGTATAAAGTTTGTCGGTTAAGGCTTACAATGATCACTTTTGATGATCTACCCTGTTAGGAGCAATAAGGACTGCTAGGTCTACCTTGTTAGAGGATTTACAAACATACAATGAAGTATGCACTCGGTTAAGAGATTTTTACAAAGACTGTTAAGTCTACCTGGTTAAAGGATTTCAAGCTGATTCACCTATTAGGATGAAATAATAGATCTCTTACATGCAATTATACTTGCTGATTGAGATTCTCTGATGTACTGATCACCTTTTGTGATGGATAAATCTTTGCTGCTTCTTATACTGCTATAGCCCTTTGTAATTCACTTATCTCTACGTTTCTCTCCTTTTCATACTTGTCTTTTTCACTTTTTTTGGATATG
The DNA here is from genome assembly GCA_027943335.1 of Chamaecyparis obtusa. Classification (NCBI taxonomy): domain Eukaryota; kingdom Viridiplantae; phylum Streptophyta; class Pinopsida; order Cupressales; family Cupressaceae; genus Chamaecyparis; species Chamaecyparis obtusa. Next base: position 2,677,200 of record BSBK01001154.1, on the reverse strand, counting down.
ACATAAATCATTGTTTATATATCAATCTAAGTCAATTCCAAAACAATTACAAAGTCAGCTCTTAAACAAGTAAACACAAATATTACTGAGTCAACCCAAATATAGTTACACGGTTACTGCAAACTAACTCGGTGACTTTCTGATACCCGGCGTCCACTATGTTACTCGGCATCATCATGCACTTGGTAGAAGTGGAAACTCGGTCCATACTACCACTCGGTCATAGTTTCAAACTTGGTAAACACTAGAGACTCGGTAGATAAAGTGTTACTCGGTAGAAACTAAATTTCCTATTTAACCGTGCAGCACTCGATAAACACTGTGAAACTTTGCGAGCTTGGTATGCACTATTCTACTCGGTAAGCTCTACTTGGCTCGGTAAGCTCTGTTCTACTTGGTATGCTCTGTTCTGCTCGGTATGCATTGATCTACTTGGTATGCACTGATCTGCTTGATATGCACTGATTTGCTTGGTATGTACTGTTCTACTCGGTATGTACTGTACAAAATAAGTGTTGTCACTAATGACAATCATGCTTAATGCCAACACATAGTTCCTATGAGGAAGAAAAAAAGAGAGATAAGGATTTGCGTGGATTTCAGAAACTTGAATCAATGTAGCCTGAAAGATAATTACGGTCTCCCTGTTATGGATCATATCTTGCAAACTGTTGCCAGTTCAAAAATGATGTCAATGCTTGATGGATTCTCTAGTTACAATCAAATCAAGGTGGCAGATGAAGATCAATACAAAATAGCCTTTACTATTCCGTGGGGGACATATGCTTACAATAGAATGCCTTTTAGTCTTATAAATGTTGGGGCTACCTTTCAACGTGCAATGAATTCTTCTTTTAGCCATTTGTTGAATAAAGTAATAGTTGTCTATCTTGATGACTTAATAGTTTTCTCTAAGAGACGTAAAAACCACCTGAGAGATTTAAAGTCTGTACTACAAAGGTGTAGGGAGCATGGCATCTCTCTGAATCCTAAAAAATCTATATTTGTAGTTACAGATGGAAAATTATTGGGTCATATTGTATCAAAGGAAGGAATTAAGATAGATCCAGATAGAATCAAAGCAATCCAACAACTTGGTCTACCCTCAAATAGGACTGGTGTAAAGTCTTTCTTCGGATAGACAAATTTCCTTAGGAGGTTCATTCTTGATTTTGCTGAAACTACCAAACATATGGTGAGCCTCCTCAGTGAAAAGAACCCCTTTAAATGGAGTGCAAAAGAAATCAAAGCGTTTGAAGATATAAAGAGAGCCATAGCAGATGCTCCTACTTTGATCAATCCTGATTATAAGAAATATTTTATTATACATTGTTATGCTTCTGATCATACAGTATCTAGGATCTTGCTACAACAAAATGAAAAGAATGAAGAAGTGCCCATTGCCTTTATGAGTATCCCCCTCAAGAAGCATGAGCTAAATTACCCTTTGGTAGAAAAGCAAGCATTTTTAGTGGTAAAGGCAATCAAGGCTTTCAAGTTTTATATCTTGCACTCACATTCACTTGTCCTTATGCCTTCTTCTGCCGTAAAAGATATACTTACCCAACAAGAAGTAGGGATAAACAAGCGTGCCATTTGGATCTCTAGAATCTAGGAATTTGATTTGGATATTCATCCTACCAAACTAGTCCGGGGACAAGGGCTATGTAAACTAATATCTGAATAAGAACCAGCTAGCAGCATTCCCACAGCTCTGTTTGTAAGCTTACATGACTCCTAGATTTATGATGTAGCTTTCTACCTAACATATGGAGACTACCCTCCACATTTAAGCCAAAAAGAAAGGAGAAATCTTAGATTGAAATCTATGAAATATGTAATTGTGGATGACATCTTATATAAAAAGGGGTTGGATGGAGCATTCCTCAGGTATGTGGACAAGGGACAGCAAGAGAAGCTGCTTGTAAAATTTCACAATGAGGCTTGTGGCGTCCATTTTTCTTCCACGGTGACTGCATTCAAGATCCTAAGAAATTGTTACTACTAGCCAGGCATGTTTGTTGACACCTACAAATGGCTTGCGAAGTGTGAAAAATGTAAGTTATTTGGAGGGAAACCACAGTTGGCAGCCCTTCCCTTAAAACCAGTAGTTATAGAAGAACCTTTTGATCAATGGGGATTGGATTTTATCAGTCTAATTAACCCTCCTTCTAGTGCTGGTCATACCCACATCCTTACTACAACAAACTACTTCACAAAATGGGTGGAGGCAATCCCTGTTAGGAAAACTACATCTGAGGTGGTTTGTGATTTTGTTAAAAATTATATCTCGGTCAGGTTTGGGGTCCTATCTAAGTTGGTCACAGATAATGCTACCAATTTCTCTTCAAATGAGTTGCAATCATTCTATTATGATCATGGTATTTACCTTTCCCATGCATCTGACTACTAGCCATAGGGGAATGGGCAGGCAGAGTCAAGTAAAAAAAATCTGATTCGAATAATGAGAAAATTGGTGTGTGACAATGCCAAGGATTGGCACAAGAAGCTATTCAAATCCCTTTGGGCAGACCAAAATTCTTTAAAGAGGGCTATTGGTGTGTCTCCCTTTGATTTGGTCTATGGTGTTGAGGCTTAGCCGTCATTGCCTTTAGAGTTAGCCACTGCAAAACTACAGAAAACTATTGAAGACCAAGTTTATCAAGATGCTCTTCAAAAGAGAATTTTATATCTGAGCAAGGTACAAGAAGAAAGGGAAGAAATGGTTAATAAAATAGCTGTACATCAAGCCAGAGTAAAAAAAATCTTTGATCAAAAGGCCAAACCTCAGAACTTCATTGAAGGAGATTAGGTATTGTTATGGGATAAACGACGTGAACCAAAGGGTGCCCATGGAAAATTTGATTCACTCTAGAAGGGTCCATTTATTATCAGCTCAGCACTTGGAGGTAACTCTTTTAAACTGGAAAATTTGGACGGTTCTGTTTTACCCCTGACCTTTAATGGTTAGGATCTAAAGCTGTATAAACTCTAGATAGGTTGCCCTGCTCTGTACATATCTTTTTGTTGTGTTCCTTTCAACTTTCCTTTTTGGCTTTGCTCCTTTCATTTTTGTTTTCAGTTTTCCTGGCCTGTGAAACCAGAATCAAGATTCATCCTTTGTCCTTGTTAGGCCTTGTCCCCCAGTCGAAGCCATTGTTACCTACAGATTTTGCAAAAAATTTTGTAGGCTCCCTTTTCCCAAAAATCACTCAAGAATTTTATAAGGTGTCTTCTATTTTTGGTTTTGCCTTTACAAAAACACCTCGTCGATTGAACTTGAACTATGAACTCAAGTAGTTCAAAGTTCAATGTTCAATAACATCCATCGGTATGGTTTCATTTTCATTGGAAAGTCTAGCAGCATTTTTCACTTTGCAACGCATGCTTATCTCTTGAACCGCGAACATTGAACTTGTCTTGGTTCAAGTTTCTGAGTTCAATGGTCACTCTCGCTTTTCAAACTTTTTCTTATTTTCCTTGTTGTTTAGCTTTTGCTTTTATTTTAATAAAATCATGCCAAGGGATAGTCCTACATCATGTATGTTGAACTTGAATTGTGAACCCTCATAATTCTAAGTTCAAAGTTCAATGTTGGCTCGTGATTTGAAAATGTAAAGGTGACATGACATATATGATAGCTAGCACTACATTATGATATCCACGCGTGGTGAAAGTGCGTGATTAATTGAAGTGACATTTAAATGTCATTTCAGTCAAGGGAAAGTACAATAATTAATGTTTAATATGCCGCGAGACATCACATAATCATTAATTCAAATGTAATGCACCATTAATACGGCTCACGCTGAATCTCTCAGAGATTTGCAAATAGATTTGTGATAAAAACTGAAAGCCCAGCCATATTTTCTCATAATGTTAAGAAGATTTCATGCAACAGCCATTAAAGAAGGTATTCTCCTCTCGTTTTAGAGCTCTGACATTCACAGAAAACTAGGTGAGCCCCTTTTGTTGGCTTCTTCCTTCGTTGCAGCATTACTTTAAGGCACATTTCTTTATCAACTTGCTATTTTTCTCCTGTTAAATTTCTAAATTTGTAAGCCTAAGATGAAGAAATTAGTGCCTAATTTTGGAAATACTTCCCCACTGATATGTTCCCTACCCAACTATGAGGACACCCATATCAAAACTAGAGCTTTAGAAGACATCATAGCCCACATTAAGGAACCTATACCAGGCTCCATGCTAGATAAAGCTATCCAGAGTGGCTTAGCCGATGTAGCTACATTTCCCATAGTAGCCCCTTGTCGTGAATTGATTGTAGAGTGTTCCAGGAGATATAGTTTTGAAGAAAGGTGCATTAGAAAAATTGATGGGAACCCATTGGTTTTTATAACCAGGGAAGTAGTACAAAAAGCCTTAGGAATCCTGGAGAAAGACCCATATGAGGGTTGGAACATACCTTCTTCTCAGTCAGTTTTTGCTACTAAGAGGCAGTTGTACAAAAATGAAATAGCTCAATATTGGCTCCTTAAGGCTCAAAAAGGAGGGTCTCAACTTCCAAAGCCGTTGACTATAGATCATTTCAAACCTGAGGTGGCAGACCTGGTTATCATGTTGAACAGGATTAAGGGAAATCAGCATGCATATTACTGGCATGATTGGATGTATTTTTACATTCAAGTGATCCTGAAAGGAGAATGGTACATAGACTGGGCTGAAACAATAGTAGACGAGCTCAACCACCAATTGGCTAACTTCCCTACTAGTAGTGGCTTTCATATGTCCTCATAACTGTTCTATATTCTAGCCTATACCTGACAATGGAAAGGTTTATTTCATGAACAACCTGTTCTTGATATGAAAGTTTACGACTATTACCCTCATCTTCAAAAGGAATATTATGTGGCTAATTTTCTTAAAATAAATGGAGTGTTTTTTGGGAGGTTGACACATGAACTCCAAGGCAACACTGAGCAGAGAATGTCTGAGGAGGCCAAGACCTTTGTGAATACTTACGGGAGTTTCTTCATCCAGTTCAAGAGGTTTACATACCTGAGAGTAGGCGGTTTTGAAGGAGAGCCATTTAAGCTACCCCATTATGCTTTTGATAGCTTGGTAATTGCCGAGGTGTCCTGTCAGTTAGCTTATGTGCACAAAGGGGTCAAGGAGAGAAAAGGAAGAGCTAAGTCTTGTTTCCTAGTTGAACTGGGGTATTTTACCTGTAAGACGTCTTCTGATGCACTAAATTTAGAGCATGAACTTAGAAAGTTGAACATGAAAACATTTGCATTGAGAAAAGATTTTGCAAGCAGGGGTTTTGCAGCAAAACAATTCAGCTTGCCTTCCGAGTTCCATCATATCCCACAAATGGAAGACTATTGGGAAGGCTATGATGATGACTTTGAGGTGTGGAGAAGGATGTGGTCTAGATTCACCTTAGGGAAAATTATCACATTGAATATTCAAGTTGATATATCTGCTATAGAGGAGGATGATGGTACTAAGATCAGTGATGAACAGTTTGAGACTAGGGTCAGAGGCACTCCACTTCTTAAGATTGATTGGGGTATTGAAGAGAGGGAAAGTTTAGTAATAAAGACCCTCAATGTAGTGAAAAGAACTGAGAAATGGATCAATAGCAAGAGACCCCCTCCTACAAAAAAACATAACACTAGAGGAGCTGCTCATGCTAAGAATGCTACTGTTAAGCCCATCGGCACTGCTGATAAAGTTGTTTCCTTTGCAAGTAAAAAATCTAAGAAAGTTTCCTCTGTTAATCTAGCACCTAAAGCTACTCCTATTTCCTCACCAGTGAGGAGAACCCCAAGAAGAAAAGCTGACAAGGAAGTTGATGAGGCTGTCAAGGAGAGTGAAGTGATAGATCTTGAAGGTATGGATTCCCACATGACTGAGCAAGTTGATTTGGATAATGCTGGAGAGGAAATGATGACCCTAAAAAATACTCAATCTATTTCGAAAGAGCTTTCGGTGAATGTAATAGATGATTCTCTCCAGACACCCTCCCCAGCTCTCAGTTGGCTAGGGGCCTCTATTTAAAATAAGAAAAGGAATGTCTTACCCATCACCCTTCCTCTAGAAGATATGGTGAGCAAATGTTTGGGGGCTACTATGAAGCCCAAAAGAATCAAAATGGAATCCATGATTGAAGTAGATGAAAAGACTGGGAGGATGGGTAGTGGAGAGGGCTTTGCCCAAAACTGACAAGAAGGTTTCAAAGGCCACAATTGATGATTATATCATAGAAAAGATAGATCTTGGGATTGCTAGTAGGGCTGCTGATGCTAAACACTTAGAGACCTCCACAAGAAAGATTCTACATAGAACTTTCAAGGATGAAAAGGATAAAAAACAATTAAAGGCAAAAATACAGAGACTTGCAGAGTTCATTGAAGCCATCCAAGAACCTAGCCCACTCCCATTGACTCAAGCTCCTCACACCTTTGACCCTTGCTCACCTGAAGTCCGTAAGACATTAGACCAAATTCAGAGAAATAAGATGATTGTTGAAGTCTTCAACAAATGGATCATAAGCATGATACAACAGGGAGGAGATTATGTTACTCAGCTAATCGAGACCCATGGGGATGTCACAAAGGTCATATCAGAATTACTGGCTGAACTATCAGAATGGAGAAGAGAGAGGAAAAAATGGGGTGGCATTGCTGATCAACTGATAGAGATTGGTCATTATGGTGTGGTAAAGTTTCTTGCAGAGAAACCGGTTCCAGGGTTGAATGAAGAAGTCCTATACATTGTTGTGAAGAGCATTGAATGAAGGAATTCAATCATCAAAGATAGCTATGATGGAGAAACCCATCTCCTTACTGATTTGAAAGGTCTCATTAACACCATGGAAAAAGACCTAAAATGTTTAAACATCGTACTGATTGATGAGGAGACTCAGGATGTAAAGAAGGTAGACAAGATAACTCAGGAATGGGAGATGGGAATAGCTATGATGAAAGATAGTAAGGAATTGACAACAGAGGATTTAACTACTATGGCTAATACTGAGGCTATGCTTGTTGTTTGCGTTGATCACCTAGAGGCTCACAAGGCAAGTTTGGGACAGATTTGCAAAGACAAGAAAGTGCTCAAACAACGCATCACCCTCATCAGCCTACCATACCATGCCACAATCATTGGTGCATCCATGGCACATGAGTGGAAACAAGTAGGTGCATCCAAGGCCTCACCGAACTGAATGCTGATCATCCAACTCGACCGAAGATGGTAGATTTCTTTGGAAATCATTTGCTTAGGATGTTAGTTTTTAGTTTCTTTCTAGTTTTTATGCAAAACGGTAAACTTTTATCCAAAACTCTGGGGTTTCAAAGACATTTTTAATTTTTGATAAGTTGTATCTGATGGCTATATAAGGCCAAGAAAAACTATCGAAAGGAGTTAGTTAATTTTTGATAGGAAGTAATATTATAGCATAGCTCTAGCTTTAATTTTCTGAAAAATTTGTTTAAGTATCTTTCTACCAGTGAATGAAGAAACTTATTTGATATAAATCTATTGGTTTATGTTTATGGGTGGGCTTCTATTGGAGCATTATTTAGTGGATGGAATTTTCTTGAAATAAGTGTTTTTATTTGATGTTGAATCAGAATTAGAAGTAAATTTAAAGGTTATGGTTTTTACTATTTGAAGTCTATGAGCTTCAAAATAGTATTCTGTTATTTATCATAAGTGATCAATTCATATTAATGAAAGATTTTTGTTAGCATTAGTAAGTTTCTAGTTAAAAGTTAAATATCTGCAGTAATGCATTATTTGGTAAAATATATTTATTGAAGATATTTCTGGGAGCCGTACCATAATTCAGAGAATTAAACATCTGAGTTTAATTCATTTGTTAGTAAAGATTTGAAGTTTCATAATGGGTGATAGAGCAAGATAAAATTAAGAATAGAAAGAGACCAATTCATTTACTAACAAAACCATATGCAATCATTCTCAATCTTGAAAAGACTAACAATGATATTATTACATCTCTCCAAGTCTAAAGCCTTGTCATCCTTTAGGAAAGCATCCTGCTTAATCACTAACTGATCCATTGACAGCTTCCATTCTTCCAACTTAACCACATTTCCATTGTCTTCATAAATTGGAGGCAAATATTTGCTATAATCTTTATCAAACATGGCCAGCTTGGCCTTTAGTTGTTTTGACTTTCCTTTGAAAAACTTTGAAGCAGCACTTATTAAGACAATATTCTCAAAAACTTCACTTACTACTTTAGGAACATCTGACCTGTATCCTTGCAAATCATCAAGTTTGTCAAATAATGCACTCCTTCCTGACCATGTACTGAAAAGTGGCTCCAAGGTGACTAGATACTCATTCACCTTTTCATTAGTTTGATGCAATAAGCTGACTGATTTATGGACTGACTCCATTCTCTCCTTTATATTGCCCTGTCTATACTACACAATTTTTGCTATAGTGTCCAGGGATGCATCCAATTTTACTTTTTCCAAATCCTCAGCATGTTTGTCAAGAGCTTCTACATCTGACTGAATAGGGGTCTCAAATTTTACAGGAAGGGGAAGAACTACCTTCGAGGCTTCTTCAAGCCTAATTTGCATCTCTGCCAACTCATCTTCCAGCTGTTTGATTTTCATCATCTTCAAATCTCTATCCTTAGCCACTATGCTTGCATTTTCAAATAACTTGGAATATCTCTCTGACAACTGAACTGTCTTGGCTTAATGCAAGCTAGCCCAATGAGTTACTGCCTTGGAAACCTCAAGATCAGTAGTATTTTGTATAGTCTAGATAATCTTGTTCCCCTCCATACGGTCTTCTATACTCAACAAGGATGGCTTTTTGGTCTTAGGGGCAATTGATCACATTACAACAACCTAGTTCTTAGGGTCATAGCCACTTCCTCTGATCATATCCCCAATATGAACTTCATAGGATAGACTGCCCTATGGTTGTTTCCTTATCTAATCTACAATAAAGGTAGAAGTTAGATCCCACCCCAAAGTTGGTAGCATTCCACTCGCTCTGACCATCTCTCTGGCTTCATCCACTGTTATGGGATCAAGGCTGGGGTCATAAGATTCTAAGCCCTCATAGTTTCTTCACTTGGTTCCACCCCTTCAGGCATAGCCTTGTCTACTTCTTGCTACTTATTCCAGATAAGAAAACTCTTGAATTCATCACTTTTTATGAATTGGTCATCACTCAGAAACTCTTCTTGATAAACCTCTCTGATATCTTGTCCTAACCACAAGGACTACTCCTCATTCTCCTCATTAGTAACCACTTTCTTGCTATCTCTTATTTTCTTCCTTAATTGGTGATGATAAGCCCTATCACCTAGCACAAGAGCAGATGCTCTGTCAATTACTTTCTTTTGTTTTCCTTGCCTTGAAGGCTCTCCTTCCTCAAGTCTCTGTTTCTTCAAAGGTGGCTCAAGGAGATTCTTTGTTTCTGGTTGGTCTTGAGTAAGATCAACAACTGGTGGATCCCCAACTTCTGGTGGGCTTTCTCCTTCTTGTGATCTATCAGAAAACTCCTCATACTCAGAGGATGAGTAATCCTTCTTTTTCTTTGGCTTCCTTTGATCAATTAGTTTCTCCATTTGATTTGATAGAGTGTCATACATCTCTATCATCCTATCAATTCTTTTTAGATAAGGGAGGTCAGGGAAAAATCCCTCAAAAGGAATTTGAGCTTCTTTCACTTGTTTTGTTAAGTCCTTTAAGTCAAAAAATCTATCCCATCTATTTGTGACCTCATCCTTTTCTATAATATTCCTAATAACATCTTCTTCATCTAAGCCCTCATGTTCCCTATTAACACCAATATTAGGAATGTAAGTCATCCTGGTAGTCTTGATAAAATCCTCGGGATCCACATGTTTACAAGCACCATAAAACATCTTAAACTAATTCAACCAAGTAGTAACCTGGGGAAATGCCCTCTTTCCAAACAAGAAGTCACCTATTTTGAATTTCCTAGGTGTGAAAGTACCCTTCCTATGAGGGGCCAAAAGCTCTTTATCTATCCACATTAATTGCCACACAAATTCTAGGGAAGCAAGCCTTGGAGGCACAAATTTTGGTAATAAGTGTGGGGGTTGAGGACAACCATAAACCCTAAAAATTGTGGACTTCTCTCCTAAATAAAAATCACCCCAATTATGGTTTCCCTCCCATTTGTCTTCAAACTACTTAGGTCTTAGGAGTTTAAGCACCTTTGTTGGTAACCTAGTCACATTGATGCCTAACATCTTTATAATAGGAAAAAATATGAAATTCTGAAAAACACAGTAATCTGCCTCATTAGAAGTAGTATTCCATTATCTCACCCATAACTATAGTGGGTTATGCTGATCTTTGAAAGTGAATCTTGGCTTCAACATTTTCAAATCAAAACTATTAATGTTGAAAAATAGAATCAAATGCATCAACATGGAGTAATGCAAGAATTTGATGGGTGCCTTACTATCTCTGACAGCTATTAATCCTTCATGCATCCTATCAATCACATACTATATGTAGTCATAATTAGTGTTCACTAGGGAATTTTGAATATCTAAAATCATCATTAGGAGATCAGCTGGCAACATTTCTTCGTCCCCATCTATTCCTAGAACTCTACACAACCCATAAAAAGTTTTCTTCATATAATGATGGAGGGATGTAAATTGGTAAGGAGCATTCATGCTAGCCAGGAGAGGAGCTATATATTTACCCTATTTTGGTATATGCTTCACCATTTGGTCTTTTACTGACCCTAAGTTATTTTTATACCTCTCCCTCTCTTGGTTCAAGTCAATTTCAGTAGAAGAGGATGTGTAAAAAATAAAAGCCTTCATAAAAGAACCTGTCAAGAGTAACCAAGGGTGACTGGTCCTCTTTCCTAATTGTCTTAGAAATGGGATCATAGCACCTAGCTAAAGCAAAAATTAGGTCTACATCTAGGAAAATATCAGGGACAACCAGCTTCCCTAAACCTAGAGTCCATCCATTGCAAACATGAACATGCTTAATCCTATTTCCATAAAAATAAGTGAAAAGGGTATAACCTGAGCAACCTAGTGTGACAGGATCTCTACACTGGCCTAGAAAATCCTCAAAAACATCATCCAGAGCTCTCTTATTCTGACTGGAACCAGGCAGCAACTTCATGAATTCATCTGAAGAATTGGGCTTACTCTTGTCATCGCCACCTTTGGATTTAGCTTCGCTACTGGATGAAGCCATGCTCAATTCTAGTTGATTCACTCTTCTCTGATGATTGCTCTTAATTCTGCAGACTTGATTTCTCTTGGCACTCAAAAGTTATTCTTAGCAACCACAATTCTCTTCAAATGACTTTGAACATAGAAAACAATGAATTCAACTTATTTATCGATGCACATCAGACTTGTACAACTACCACAATCATTGCAAATCTATCCTTAATTGCTCTCTCATTTAATTTCACATATCACCAATTTTTGAATTAGAGCTAGCCAATGTCTGGATGTTGACAGATAGATTAAAAAACTTGAAAACAAGGCAAAAGGCAATGATTATAACTCTATACTTAAAAATTATTTTTACATCATGAAACCCTCCACTGATACATGATTGGACAGTCGATTACCTTTTCCTCCAACTCAAATGTGTACTTTATCCATGTAGCAACGGTCTCTTCCCTTTTCTTTATTATTTTTCTTACTGGGCCTGTTTACGAGAACTAGCGATTGAAAGCTTCATTGGTTTGCTAATTACACTATTAACCCTAGGTCATATTCTGAGAATTGGTGACCAAAGGATTCATGGGTTCTCGAAATGTGTCTCTTAACTCATCCTTGATTCAGCGACCTAGCAAACAAGGAAATCATGCCCGAGCAACTGACTGTAGTCATCATTTGGAGAACTAGCGACAACAGATATCTCCCATTCTCTTAATGTCCTGGTTAACTGTCAACTTTCTTGGAGACTTAGCAACTGAAGAGATCGCGTATTCGCTAAATGAAATACTTAACTGCATGTATATTGAGAGAACTGGCAAAAAACTTATTCTCCCATTCTTGGAATCAAATCACTTAACCACCAAGGATCCAGCGACTCAATGACTACATCAATCTCCAGTTCTCTAAATGTTTGGGTTAACCGTGAACTTAACTGGTGAATTGGTGAATGACTACTACCTCTGAATCTCTGAATAATTCACTAACTACCCAGTTTACATACTAAGATTCTGGATCAACCATTGATCTTGACACTAATCAACGGCTATCACCAATTTGTTGAAACAATATAAACCTTATCCATTTGATTACGAGACTCAGAGAACCAAGCATTCGCTGAATCTCCCAATACTTTAATCATTGATCATTTCATTACATGATTAAGCGACTGAAAGCTTAATACTTTGTTAACCCTTTGATTTGCCCATTCACCAACTACTTCTAGCCTTAACCAATTCTTTTAAGAGAACTTGTAACTACTTGATTCACTGAATCACTAGATCATTTAGAGCTTCACTAACTTATTCTGAGAATAAGCGAACAAAGAAAACATTACCTTTGCCAAATTTACTAAGTCAAATTGTCAAAGCTACCAGATTTAAAGGATAGTAACACAACTATTCAGTTGCCCAATTGCCAAGTCAAAATATGTAGGACCCGCTGTATTCTGAGATTAAAACATAACTGTTGATCTTGTAGATTATCAACGATGTTCACCAATTTGCCAGTTGATATAAACTTTGACCGCCCAATTTTGAGAATGAGCGATAATCCCCATGCTAAGTCACTGAGAGTTAAGATGAATCGACCAAGGAATACGTGAATAAGAGACAATACATTCACCAAGTCACGCAAAGCTTTTTGATAGCCACTGAGAACTTGGAGACCTCACGACTAAAGGAAACACTTAACAAGGTTCTAACCCATTTGCCAATTCACCGAATAACTTGAAGATATGCGATGACATTTCCCAATTCAGCGAACACTGAGATAAATAACCTTGTGCATGGCTAACCACTTAAGTGAACAAAAAGTAACAACCAAACATAAAAATAGGGCCAACCCAAGGGTTCTCATAAAAATTAAAAACCTACCAAGGCAAGAAACCTAAGGCGAGGGTTTTCAAGCTTAATTAGGGAAAAATTGTTTGAAATTCAAACACCTAGACCACAAGAAAATTGCAAACAAATGGAAAATCAGGATTTGGAAAGGAAAACATCAGGAGCTTGAAAATATAACCAACAGTCACAATGCCAATAGACATCTAATAATCATCATCGAGCTTTATTGGTAGCATCACAAGATCATACAATACACACTAGTATGACTATGGGTATATGAATATGATCTATATCAGATAGAATGTGGGAATCTCACTTAGGCACCAAAGACATATAGGTCAAGATGACTAGTGCAGTGAGATTACCTAAGTTTAGTATAGAAAGATTATACTCGCATCAAGACACAAGGAAATTCAAGATGGCTAGAAGTATGCACTTACGCAAATAGTCAAGGATAATACCTTGTAGGTCTATTGTCAAGTGGATCAAGCATAAATGCTAATGAAAATTAGGACCAAAAAAATATACCCACAAGCAGAAAAAGAAATAAAACATGTCCTCATGCCCTCAGTCTTCTAGCTATGCATCATCGAAAACTATCATAGGGAGAGAACATTCATCAAAGAAATCATCATAGACAGCACACGAGGAAAACAAAGTCAAACAAGTCTCAGTGAGTCAAGTGTTTAAGTGTGTGTAGGTCATAGAATCAATCTTTGAGTATCACATTTGCTAGTGAGAAATATCATATCATGCTAGACTATGGGGTAGGATATCTGATAAGTGTTGAGAAACACTTGACGCTAGGGTATTGTTAAAAAAAACACAATTTTGGGGAGTGTTGAGTAACATTGTTTGCAAGATGTCCTAAAGAGCAACACATCCTAGAGACCAAATCTAACACAGTTATGCCCGCTAGAAAAAGACAAAGACCAATTCCAAACCAAGGAAACAAGGTCAAGGCATGATGGAGAAAGGCTAAGTGTCAAGGACGCATGCTAAAAGACAAGGGTGCAAAGGCCTCAAGTAGCGCATGTTTCCAAGTTTTCACCACTTGGAGATTTTGTTGATTTTTTAATTTTTTTTGTATTTTTGCTACCAAGGCGCCTGTTGCCAAGTTTTCACCAAGGCACTTTTTCTATTTTTTTGAATTTTTTTGCATTTTTAAAATTTTTTAAAATTTTTTTTAGGACTTTATATGCTTTTTAGAATTTTTTCAGCATCATATATGAAATTTTTGGGAAGTTTTTTCAGGATCAATAAGATATATACAAAGGATTCCCTCAGACAGAATATGCATCATGGATAGAACTTCTTTAGGTGCAACACATTAATAGGATCAGGGAGCTGCTCTCCCTTTTCATCAGATAGTAAGTAAGCACCTATACCAAAAGTAGTAGTAATAATGTATGGTCCAAGCCAATTAGGTTCAAACTTCCCTTTTTGTTCTCTATGCTATTGGTTCTTAGGGTTTTCTCGCAAGACAAGATCCGTCACTTGAAATTCTCTAGGGTGAACCTTCTTGTTGAATGCTTTGGACATACACTTTTGGTAAATTCTCATGTGATCAAAAGATGCTTTTCACTTTTCATCTAGAAGTTTCAGTTCTTGTAACCTCATGGCACGGTAGTCTTCATCTGTTACTAAACCTTTGAGACAGACTCTAAGTGAAGGGATCTCTACCTCTAAAGGTAACACTGCTTCAACACCATAAGTGAGGGAAAAAGGTGTAGCCCTTGTTGGAGTATGAATACTCGTTCTGTAGGCCCACAAGGCTGGATTTATCTATAGATGCCAATCTCTACCATTCTTGTGAACTGTTCTATGGAGGATTTTGAGAATGGTCTTATTTGAAGCCTTTGCTTGTCCATTTCCTTGCGAGAAGTAAATGGAGGACCAATGTTGTTTTATCTTGAATTTTTTATAGAGATGTTTAAGGTCCTTGTTTTTAAACTAACCTCCATTGTCAGTGATTATCTCAGAAGGCACACCATACCGATAGATGATATGATTCAAAATAAACAAAGAAATTGTCTTGCCTGAGGCAACAGAAAGTGAGAGAGCTTCTACCCATTTGGTAAAGTAGTGAGTAGTAGTGATAATGAATTTGTGTCTACCTGATGAGTTGGGATGAATCTGCCCAACAAGGTCAAAGGCCTAGCACTGAAATGGCCAATGAGAAATAGAAGGAATAAGCTTCCTGCCTAGAGCATGTATCAAGTTTCCATGTTTCTGACACTTTTCACAAGATTTAGCAAAAGCTACTGCATTTGTCTACATGGTAGGCCAATAATACCCCACCCTAAGCAACCTTTGGGCCATGGTAAGACCATTAGAATGTCCTCCACAAATGCCCTCATGAATGTCAACTAACACTTGGTTGGACTCATCCTTTTCTAAACACCTAAGAAGTGTCCCATCTAAACCACTCCTATACAGATCACTAGAGATAAGGGTGTGGCAAGAGGCATTTCAGATTAGGTTTCTTCATTCAGAACAATTGAAGGTTTTGAGAATAATACCATCATGGAGATATGAATAAATTTCACCATAGCGAGATGATTCATGGCCAATAAGGGTGCAAACAACTTGGCTTTCTTGGGAGTCATAGATAGGATAATTTAGCTCTTCCACTAGGAATTCAAATCTGGACTCATGCTATTCTAGCTAAAGAAGTGAAGCTAATGTAGCCATAGCATCAACTGCTTTATTCTCTACTCTAGGGATTTGTTGAAATGTAGCAAAGGTGAAGTATCGTCGCAATGAGTCAACCATTTTCTTATAGGGTGCCAGTTTTTCATCTTTGGTTTGGTATTCTTCGTTAACTTGGTTGACAATCAATTGTGAATCCCCATAAATATGTAGCTTTATGATTCCCCATTCTATAGCCATTTTTAATCCATTTGTTAAGGCCTCATACTCAGCAATGTTATTTTTGCATGAGAACAATAGTTTGTAGGACTTAGGAATTGTGTACCCATGAGGTGAAACAAACAACACTCCTTTGCCTAAACCATTTTGCATGAAAGAAACATCAAAGAACATCTTCCATGTTCTTGCAGTCATGTATATTATGTGCTAATCTAGAAATTCAACTTGAATTGGTGCTTTATCTCTAATTGGAAAATCAGCCAATTGGTCTACAATGACTTGTCCTTTTATAGCCTTACGCTCAACATATTCTATGTCAAATTTTGAAAGAATCATCATCCATTTAGCAAGTCTACCTGTGAGAGAAGCCTTACCAAGAAAGTATTTTAGAGGTTCAATTTTTTCAATGAGATGTATTGCATGTGCTAGCATGTAATATCACAACTTTTGGGAAGCAAACACCACCGCTAGGCAAGATTTTTCAATACCAGTGTAGTTGACCTCATATGACACAAGAGTATGATTGATATAATATATGGCTCTTTCTTTTCCAGTATCATCAAGTTGAGCCAATAATGCCCCCAGGGAAGATTCTATTGTTGAGACATATAATATAAGTGGTTTTCCTAGGATAGGGGGCATTAAGATTGGAGGATTAGCCAAGTACTATTTGATTTGATCCATGCTTTGCTGACATTCCTCATTCCAGACACATTTAACCCCTTTATGAAAAGTATTATTAAAGGGTTGAGCTCTATCAGCTAGTTGTGAAATAAACCTCCTTATAGACTGAAGGCATCCTTGAAGACTCCTCATTTGACTGATGTTTGTGGGAGGCAGCATATCCATTATTGCTTGAAATTTTTATGGGTCCACCTCTATTCCTTTAGCTAAAATGATAAATCCTAAGATTTTTCCAGAGGTAACTCCAAATGCACACTTTTTGAGATTTAATCTGAGTTGAAACTGTTCCATACGATCTAGAATTACTTCCAAATCGGCAAGGTGTGTATCCCTTTTCTTGGATTTTGCCAAGGTGTCATCCACATAGTCTTCCATATTTTTATGCATCATGTCATGGAAGATAGTAGTCATAGCTCTTTGATATGTAGCTCCAGCATTTTTTAATCCAAATGGCATGATGTTCTAGCAATAGGTTCCCCATGCACAAGTGAATGCAATTTTCTCTTGGTCTTTAGGAGCTATTTTTATTTGATTATACCTAGAAAAGCCATCCATCAAAGAATAGATCTCATAGCCCGCGATCATATCCACTATCATGTCTATGTTTGGAAGTGGAAAATCATCCTTTGGGCATGCTTTATTAAGATCTCTAAAGTCTGTGAAAACATGAATGGACTTGTCATGTTTTGAAACTGGTACAATATTGGATATCCATTCGGCATAATCAATGGCTCTTATAAATCCTGCACTGAGGAGTTTCTCTAATTTAGCTTTGACAAGGAGAGCTATGTGAGGATGCATTTTCCTCAATTTCTATTTTACTGGTTTGATACTTGGAGCTATAGACAAGTGATGCGTAATGAGGCTAGTGTCCAATCCTGGCATGTCTGAATAAGTCCAAGAAAAGTTAATTTTCTTTCTTTGTAGGAACTTGGTATATGCCTCTTTTTCTTGTATTGATAGAGATTGAGCTAAATGCACAATTTGTGGATCCTCTGGTGTATTTAGATTAACTGGCTATGTAGGCTCAACAAGTACTGAAGACCTGTCCTAAAAATAGCTTGGAAGATGATGAAGTACCTCATCCTTAGGTTCCTCAGAGAGGTTTTCACCCTTGGATACGTCCTTTATTTTTACTTTTTTAGGTTTTGACACTGCCACATAATGGTTTTCGCCATCAAAACTCTTATTCTTTTTTTCTTTTCTTTTCATTTTGTGACTAAGGTACTTGATATCTAGTTCTATCATACTTGTAGTTGATTCACTGGTGGAAGAGACTATAGGTTCAAGGGCATTTAGGTAGCATGCTATCTCATAGTCATTTTCAAAAGTTAGGAGTTGAGGCTCTTGATAGCCCTGAGACCAATCAATTAAGTGAGGATTGGCAAGGGGTAGGTCAATGACTAGTTTAATATTGTGTATGTGAATTGTATCATCTCTAGTGATTGTAGAGTTAGGATCCATAAAGTATCCCTCTAAGGTACCCAAATTAGGACTTATCCTACTAAGCAAAGCATCATCTAAAATGACTCATGGATTCCAATCTTCTAATCCTACACTAGAATCGTTAGCTACCTCAGATTAGGAACTATATGTATGGACAATAGCAATGTCCATGTCAACTATAGAACAATTAGAAAGAGTCTCCCACTCATATTCATGTGAGTCTGTATCTGAATCCCAACTAGGATGCTTACACCAACCATATTTTTAAGGCCTTGAGGTAGAAGCTTTGATGTCACCAAGGGTAAAACCCTCTTGAATGCCATTTGTGTATTGAATAGGATCCTCAACATGATCTTCAATAGTGGATTGTTCTTGTTCCAGGTCTCAAATTGTTGGATTGCCAACTGTGGTATCGAAATCTCCCCAAAGGAGATTGGTGGAAGGGACCCAATCTTCACACCTATCTTGTTGATTTTGCAAATTGGGTATGTATTCATCATCACTATCCATCATAGCTAGGATAGGGGTAACTTTCTTGTTCTAACTTTCAAAACCTAGGCCAACTGTTGTCTTAGATTTGCGTCCAAAAAGAGCATGATTGAGTGGTTCAGCCTTAGCATCTAATCTGTGACTGAGAGGACCATGACCTGGGTAGCCCATATTTTTGACCAAAGTATATCCTCTCCCATAAGCTTTAGGAGATGGAGAGAAATTTTCATTGTGCTTGTATTTTTCCTCTTTGTAAATCCAATCTCTAACAGCTACCTCCTCTTTTTCATCCTGGATGGGTATTGAGGACTCTACAAATGTATCAAATAGAGTCATTGCTGAAGATTAGGGATACATCTCTTTTGAAGGCTTACCATAGGATCTAGGTGAGATTGGCAGCTTTGTGAAGGAATCAATGTGATAACCCCCCATACCAAGGTCTATGGTTTTGAACTTATTCTGACATTGTGCCAAAGTTGCATCAAAATTTTTTGCTTCCCGATTAAGAGGAACATGGGTCCCTGCTGAAATTGCATTAACAGATAATGTGCTATCCCCGGGTATACAAACTTCTACTCCATTATAGGGGAACTTGACACATTGGTGGTAGGTGGACAACATCGCTTGCATCTCATGGATCCATGGTCTACCAAGCATAATATTATAGGCTAAAGGACCAACATCAACAATTTGGAACAAAATGTCCTTTTCAACGGGGCCAATCCTGATAGGAAGGACAACCAAGCCTTTGGAGCTTCTCTCTACTTCATCATAGGATTTGATGGTTATTTTCTTGTGAGTATCAATAACTTGCTCTGAGTAACCCAGTATTTTCAACAAACTCAAGGAACAAATATTGAGCCCAGGACCCCCATCAATCAACACACACCTGACACGGGTCTTGTGAATCATGACTTCAATATTAAGGGAAAGATTATGCAGATGGCTCAAGGCTTTGTCTTCTTCTTCTGAGAATGTGAGGTAGTGTGGGCTAGCAAGGTGATTTACCATGTTTTGGAATTGATCAATATCTATGTTGTTAGGGACGTTGGCTGTATGCAAGGCATCCTCAAGGACACACTCATGTCTTGGAGACAATTCTAGGAGCTCAAAAATTGAGATTTGAGCTGGTGTTCTTTGTAACTGGTCAACAAGATTGCAACTCATTTTTGGATTGACTGCTGACTTGGTGGTGACATTCTTGGATGTCACTTGCTTTGGTTTGCTAGACTAGTTGGAATTAGGACCTCTAATGATCACAGGACCTTGAATTTGGCTTCTGGTGACAACATTAAGAGCTTGGGATGACCTTTGTGAGTGAGGGCCTCTAAGCACCACCATGGGTTCTTCATCAAATATAGGAGAATCTACAACATGACCATAAAAATCTTTGTTTCGCATCATGTTGACATTTTCATCCACAACTTCAAGCATATTGATAACATTCTTTGTAGATGTATAGGTGTAGTTGATTGTAGCTTTGCCATCTTTGGGTTTAGACGTTTCCCCCTTATCATATTTAGGCAAAGGTTCCATAAATGCTTTGTGATGTGCGTTGGTTTTTAATCCATCAATCTCAAGTTTTCCATTTTCAATAAGATCTTGAATGAGATGTTTAAGTTTCCAGTAGTGTTCTATGTCATGGCCAATGCCATTATGAAATATGCAGTATGCTTTCTCATTCCACCAATATGGCTTAATGTTAGGTATGCAAAATTTTGCTAGATCTTGTGGTTGTGCAAGATTGTTATCAATAAGTGTTTTGAAAACATCCTCATAAGAGTCCCCAAGCTTAGAGAACTGTCGATTTTCCTTTTTGGATTTGTCTTGATATCTTTTTTTATGCTCTTGTTGGTTAGAGGATGTGTTAAGCTTCATAGCTTGAACCACACTGGACAAAAGGACACCTTGATCCTTTGGTTGGGAAGAGTCAACAACTCCGTCATTGACTACTTGCTTATTTTTATTCCAGTGCGAGTTCTTGCTTTTGTCCTTATGTGAGTTGTTATTATTTTGACTATTATTGTTATTATTTTGTTTAGTCAAAATACCTTCCTCTTTTAAGACATCCTCTATTCTACATGCGGTTTTGACCATGGTGTCAAATGAATCAAAGACCATCTTCTGAACCTCATACTGCATCTTAGGTACTAAATTGCTCACAATGATATCAATTCTCTCATGTTCAGGAATTGTCCGAGAATACCAAGAGCACAATCATCTCCACCTTTGTAAAAATGTAACAAAGGAATCCCCTTGATTTTGTTTTAAATTACACAAATCAAGCATGGTGACTGATCTTGATAAGTTGTAGGCAAAATGTTGCACAAATCTATGGACCAGTTCTTTAAAAGTTTTGACTAGAGAGGTTATGTTGGTAAACCACTCCATAGCTTGACCTTTTAGACTCCTTGGGAATAATCTCATCAGATAGGAATCTTCATGGTGAAATTCAAAACTCATGGTGTAGAACTGATGCACATGATCATGTGGGTCACCATTACCATCATATTTGTCATATTGGGGAAATTCAATTTTCCTAGGAAAATACTTCATGCTCACACTCCTATCAAAAGGATTAGGACAAATAGAATCAAGGTTGAAGGAACTTTTGGGAGCCATCATTTTCTTGATTTGCTTAATTTCTTCTTCTTGTGATGGGCTCTATTTCTTGATTCTCCTATCCACATCAAAATTATAAGGAACCCTCGCACCTTTGTTAATCAAATTCTCTAGGAACTTATCCTTATTTTGACCAAGGTACTTTTCCACATATTGTTGGAATAGTGGTTCTTGTTGCATTCTCATAAAATCTTGATCATCAAAACTTGTACTACTTCCTCCATGTTGAGAGCCATGATGAGCTCATTGGGAGGGTTGTCTTGAGTTCCTAGGAGGTGTTCTTCTCCTATGTTGTGAAATTTTTCTTCCTCTAGGACTAGGAGATCTTGAAGGAGTCCTTGACCGCCTTCTACTTCTTGGGGTTCTTGAGGGAGTAGAGGGTGGAGAGTTGTTTCCACTATTGGTACCCCTATTGTTGTATTGGACATTAAGTTGTTGAGCTAGGAGCCTATCTTGCTCTTCTTGTGCGGCTCTTCTCTCTATGTCCAACAAGGCTCATTGTTCCTCCTCTAGGAGCCTAGATTTTTCTTCTTTTGCATCTTGTTCATTCAAGAAAGCTTGTTTTTCTTGCTCAATTCTTCTTAGCATCTCACTTGTATATCTTGATGTTGTTTTTAGTGGAGAGCTTGGCCTTGAACGATTGAACAAGTTAGCTGCATTCACATGAGCATCATAAGATTGGTTGTTTTGGTCTTCATGTTGTGACCATGCATCTTGATGAGCTTGTGCATAGTGTCTTTCAGCTCGTTGATGAGCATCTAGATATCTTGAGTTAATAGGGGTGATTCAGGTTGATTGTCATCACCAAACGACATGTTACCCCTATGTCTTTGGAAAATGTCATCAAGAGTTTGATCCATTGCTTCTCTTTGTCTCCTAGTCAAAGTGTAGCTCATGTCCATATTTGATTGAGAGGATGGTAAAGAAGTACTCAACGGACTAAGGCTGCTCTTAGGCTCAAACCAAACTTCTGAAGCACTCCTAGGAGATTGATTGAAGATGCATTCCTTCCTCTTTCACTTTTGATGAGTTTGGACTAAAGGTAATTGTTCAAAAACTACTTGAGGTTGTTTTCCTTGACCCACTTGGTATCTTGTTGTAACCGACATGAAAGAAAAGACCCTTAGTGAGAAGATAACCTTATGAATCGCTAATTGTTAAACTAGGATAGTGAAAATATTCAATCATCCAAAAGAGAGATGATGAAATAGAAAGTTGACAAAAGGTATAAATCAACACTGCCACAATGGTGCATAACAAAAGGATTCTAGTATCCTAGCACATATGGATCAGGAGGATGATTTAACCAAAATGTATTGAAATTGAATTTATATGAAGATGGATTTGGACAAAAGAGTACTCAAACTCTCCAAGTGTGCAATCAAGAGATCTAAAGGTGAGTCTTGTCAACAAGGAAGATTCCTAACTTACTAATGACAAACAAAATCTTTGGTGAAGTCAAAGATTACTAACTCAAGATGTCTAGAGCCAAAAACCTGAAGTAGAAACAAGATTTCAGTTGTAGGGTACAAAACTTACTAAAATCTGGTCAACTAAGAGAGTGCTGAAAATTGCATAAATTAGGCAGACAACAAAAAGATTCTGGGTGATAGTTTCCAGGCTAACAGGGTGACAGTTTCAAACTAGGTGATATTTCATGTTAAGCAGGGTGATACTTTCCAAATAGCCTGGGCGATACTTTCCACACAAGCGGTGCAATAGTCTTCCAGTGGAAAATTATCACATGATATTTCTCAGTACAGGGTGTGATACTATTCCAGTGTCATATGATTCTTGACCAGTGAGTGTTAAAAATCTCAATTTTAAGGGCAATTTGGTCCAAATTTCAGTTTGAGGGTTGGTTTTTTTTTTGATCTCAATCACAGTGACAGTAATAAATTGATATGTTTACAAATAGTAGGTGATCAAATATGTCTTCAAACACTTGAAACAAGGGCAAAAGCAACCTTGCCAAGACAAGAAATTGTGATATCAACATTGAAAAATCCTATGAACACTACCATGATGTTGAATATGCAAGAACATTTACACGGGTATATCACAACGAGAACACTTCAAGCACTTTCTGGCCTAAAAAGACAATGGCTCAATACTTAACAACTTGGCCCACACTTGATGCTCCATTGCCTCACACAAAGTGGTTGCCCACAATAGATATTGGCTTTTTCATGGAAGTGCCAATGACACAACCAAAGGAACACAGATGGTGAGTAATCTTGGGGTGATTCGAGTTATTCCACTTGGATCAATCCTTGCACCAAGAAGCTAAGTGGAAAAATAGGGTAGCTTCTATCTATGGTTCTTAATAAGGGCTTTCATTCGTAATACCCCTCTTGCTCCCCAAAAGGGACTAGGACCTCGCGGCCACAAGAGTACCTTAAGCATTCTTGCTCAACACTTTCCTCATGGTCACAATCCCACAAGTACTCTCATTAAGTGAAGACAAGTACTACGTCTACCAAGGTTTTGTGTCCTTGATAGCCTTGAGATTATAGTGGATAGGAATAGCTCAGTATTAGCTTGTCCCCACTTGGGTCGTTCCTCTTGATTGCTCAAGAGAAGACCTGCTAAAAGATTCTAAAAACTAAACAAAGAGTGGATCAACTTATAAGGTTCAAGGTTTTTGTTTCACCACAAGGGTGAAGAGCATACTCCCCTATCTCAAATTTTTCTCCCAAACACACCAAGCAAATGTTCAATTACCCTCTTGCTTTCAAAATCCAAAGATGGGTCAAGATTTTCTGGTTCACCACAAGGGTGAAGAGCATACTTCTCCTACCACCCAAGAATTCCTACAACAAGATATTATGTTTCTATGAAATGAAACAACTAGTAATTGCCACACTTGAAATGAAATTAAAAAAAAACAAGCACTTTTTTGGTTTTTTATACTTTGGGCAGCCCTACAAAAACTGTTAGTAGCCCTTGTGCATGAAATTTTTGGCAAAATATTCAAGCAAGAGGCACCTACAACCATAACTTGTTAGCCCCACAATGGTTAGCAAAATCCAAATCCAAATCCAAATGAAATCTGCAAATTAAATCTATCTAACCACAACAAACTAAACCAACAAGCTAACTAGATCCAAGTTTGGCAATAAAGAACCAAGAAACAACTCACTATTGGGTACAGGTGATAGTAAAATCACCAAAAATATCACGTGACACTTTACAGCATACTAGGGCGATAGTATGTCTCTGGGCGATACTTTACTGTACCTGTAGGTGACAGAATGTTCTAAACAGTGCGATAAACCCCGCAAAGGCCAAGCGATACTTTAACTGGTAAAGTATTATGCTGGTATATAGGAAACTATTGCACGATACTAGAAAAGTATCACATGATATTTTGAGCCAGAAAAACCAGAGCACCAAAAATGATGCTAAAATATTTGAAAAATTTAAAGAAAATGCAAGAAATGAAAGGGAAAACAACAATGCTCTGCCCCATGGTGGGCGCCAAAAATGTACACACTAATTATGTGCACTTCTCTAAGTCATTATATCCAAGGGAATCCATGAGTGGGATATCTTAGAAAGTGACCTAGAGCTCTCTATGTATGGAGTTGCAAGATTATTTGATTGCTCTCAGCTAGAACTATTAAGCTTATGACCTTGCTAGTCAACCACACAATGAGAGATTCAAATGAAGACAAGGGAAAGAATGCCAATATCTCCAAGAATCAAAATGAAATTCAATGCAAAGCTATACTATGAATGAAAATGCAAGCTATGCAAGCTAAGCTATGAAAGGAAATATGCAAGCTATGCTATGAAAATGAGAGAACAAGTATTACAAAGCCTCCTAGTTAAGCTAGATGAATTAATCTAAAGCATAAAGGAAACTAAGCTACATATGAAGCTATGAATGCCATGATAAATGAAACTAGAATGCAAGAAATGAAACTAAGATAGCTTGTAGATGCAAAAGCCAAGAATGCTCCAAATCTTCAAAAAGCTCCAAAGTGACCTAGAAAACCTGCAGCATAACATTAGCATAAAAAGATTGATATGCAAATGAGGAAGATAGCTCTTCTTTTATAAGAAATGAGAGAGAATGGACCATGGAGATTAAGAGACAAAAGATTTAATCAAGGGTGGAGCTTGAAAGATGAGCAATCCATATGCAAAAATATCTTCCAATGAGAAAATAAGAGTTGACTTTTGTGACCATATGAGACAAAAAGTATTTTTCTTCTTTTTATAAAATAAAAAATAATACTTTATTTGTGCAACTTAGGATAAGAGGAAAAGTGGGGGCTTTTTATTTATTAAAATGGGAGGAAATATTCCTTTTAAAAAAATAAAGACTTAGGATAAAATGGTTAGCCCAAAGCAAATAATAAAAAATGATAAAATGGAATTTGATTAAGGAAATTGATATAATTGAAAAATGCTGATTTTTGAAAATATTGATTCAGGGATTTGATAAATTGCTTAATGGAGGCCCAAAGTCTAGGTGACCATTTTAGGGTGCATACAATAAGAATATCCTTAAAATCTTGAAGAGATCGGTGAACAAATATGGAAGTGATTGGCATGCACAAATCAACCCGGGTTTGTGGGCTTATAGAACTAGTATCCGGACACCTACAGGAGCTACACCATATTCATTGGTTTATGGAGCCAAAGCTATTCTACCTTTGGAGGTTGAAATCCCATCCCTAAGAGTATCATTGCAAGGATTAATAATGGATGAGGATTATAGGGTTTCTCGACTTCAACAATTGGAATTGTTATAGGAACATCAAGCACAAGCCTATGAACACTTGAAAGTTTATCAAAACAGGATTTCAAGAAACAATAATAAGCACATTAAACCAAGAGTCTTTCAAGTGGGTGATTTAGTGCTAAGGGAGAACCCTAAAAATCAAGCAGAAAGGGAAAAGAAGGGTAAAAGGGAAGCAAATTGGCTTGGTCCTTTCATCATTGTTTCTTCTTTTGTAACAAGGACTTACAAATTAGCCAATTGTGATGAGCAAGAATTACAAGAACCCATTAATAGCATCCATTTAAAGAGGTTTCATACCTAATCAAATGAGAGAGTATTAGAAGAAAGAGTATCAGACAAGTGTGTATCCAATGATTCAAGCATCACTTTTATACATGAGAAAATAAAAAAGATCAAAAACATTGGAAAAAGTTCAAAATACAAAAAATACAAAAGAAAAAAAAAATTGAAAAAGAAAAAAAGAAAAAAAAGTGAAAAAGAAAAAAAGTTGCTTGGTGAAAACCTAGCAATATGCGCCTTGGTAGAAAAAAAAATGAAAAAAGAGAAAAAGAGAAATAAACCCAAAAGGTGAAAACTTGGCAATCAAGCACCTTTTGTTCCCTTAAGTCTTTCCTAGTTGCATGTGTACATATTGCATTTCCATCATCTCACTTGTAAATCTTCATGACATCCGTCATTTGTACATAGTCATAATAAAACCTTTCAGATGCATTGTTGCATTTTAGATTTCCTATTGCCCTAAGTTTGTCACACAATTACATTTATCACTTGGGGGCAGGAAAGGATTGGTTTTTTGGTACAAATGGATTCAATAGTGCTACTTTTGGTCACATATTAGAGAGGGAATTATCAGAGCTTCAGAAGAGAGAGATTTGGTTGAACCTTTGATTGATATGATTGTTCACAACCAAGTATTTTGATCCTACAACTTGATCCTTGAGCCTTCATTGACTTTATTATTCAGGATTAAAAATTGACATCACTTAAATGATCAGAATGTTTGGAAATTCTTTTTGAAAGTCATGATACATTGCAAAACCACTTGAAGCTTTTTGATGATATTTATTGAATTGACTTTTTATCATGTCTTTTTAGCTAATTGATGATGTTCTGACTAGATTGGCGATGATGGAGACATGATATTTTTATTCTCTTTGAGTGACTGTCTTGAGTGAGATCCAACAACTTATGTGAATTTGTCTAACGACATGGTCATCAAAGAACCATCGAGGACTTTTATATAGGGTGGAGGGTTGACCTTTGTTTGTTTACGCAAATGGATACCTTGGCTATTTAGATCTTCCATATCTCAATACCAAAATCCACTTGCAACATTGAATCTATTGAAACTGGTATTCATACTCCCATAGTTGGTTATTCAACTAGTGAGGGTTGTACTAGTTTCCCAAAAGGTTACCAAATGTGATATAAAGTACTATTCATATCATCATGATGTGGTTAGTGATGGTTGTACTTGCTTTCTAGTCCCACAATGCTCAATGATGAAAATATTTCTCAATGACATTTCTTTGCTAAAAGCTAGTGACAATAGTTGCATTGCATTGCATTTTCCTGTTAGACTAAGTGCATGGTTTGAGATATTTTTCCAAGGGAAAGGGGGTTCATTCATCAATTATCTTGATAAATCATTTGAGGGGGGTTCAATTCAACACTTTATCCTTGGTTCAAAATCAATAATGTGAGATCATCTTTTGCATTCATTCATAGCATTACTCATTATTCATTATCCTTATATCTGAAAAGAATAAGAAAAAGATTCATTACTTATTCAATCATTTGCATACATTTAGCTAAGGATTGCATTTTAAGAGTTGCATACATAAAAAAAATCCAAAAATATAGTTGCATTCATTATCCATATTACTATAATAAAACATTTGCATCCATACATTAAAAATTAGAAAAACATATCAAAGTTACACTATCATTTGCATCCATTTATCTATATCATATATAAGATACATTGCATCCATAGCATAATCAAAAGTAAATACATCATAAACATCATGTAGAACTACATATAAAGATAATCTCACATAAACACATCACGAGAATCAAGGAAAGTCCATAATCATATAAGTGTCCATAACATCAAAGATCCATCAAATTTGTATATCAAAGATACAATGTCATCGACAAAATGATACATCATAGTCCTGATCAATATAATGTGATATGAAATAAAACAAGGGAGATCCATAATCAATCATCTCAAGATCCTGTAGGAGCACCTGATCCATTTGGTCTCCTGTCTCCTGATCTATCCTGAGTAGAGGAGTCTGACTAGTACTAGCAATACTTGGCACTTGAGCCATCATAGTCATGAATTGTTGCATCATAGTAGCTACCTAATCCAATTATCCAAACACTTTTGTCATGCCTATCTACAATATCTGCACATCCTATGATAGAGTATCTATACTAGGAGAATCCTGTGAAGTCTGACCCATATCCTGAGACCTAGGTATCTGTGTAGGCACCTCCTGTGCCGGAATCTATCCATGTTGTGCCACTGAAACTTGATGTATCTATACTAAGGGATCCTTTCATCTAGGAACCTATCTAGTAGCATCAATATGAACCTATCATCTGACTCTCTACTATCCCCATACTTCTTTTTCTCTAGGCTGTACAAATCTAGGTCCCTGATCTGGTTGAGCCTATCTGACAACCCTATCCATGAAGTAACCACCTCATCCTCTACCTATCACCCTGGGAGGTCTCTGTGCTCTATGAGATCAACATTGTCTAGGTCTACCACCACCATCTCCATCATCATCTCTACCCTCATCATCTGATTTCTCATCCATATCTGGAATCGGCTCTGCAGGATCTGTAAATCTCAAAAATCTATTTTGGGACCACCACTCTCGATACTCTGTAGACATCCTAGCATCTTCCACATGATCTAACATGTCCCATCTGATATATATCATCCTATAAATTTGATCACATGTGAACTGGAAGTCAATCTATGCACCCCACATTGATCTCTCTAACTGGACTCGAGCATATAAAACCATACCCTAGGGCAAATCCTGATATCTACCATACTATCTAGAAACTTGACCAAAGTAGAATCTCTCAATCACAAGTGGTGATCGACCTATCATCCATCTCGGTGAAAACATATAGGGGAGCTCATCATCATCCTCCCGCTAACCCTCACAGCCCACAGATGGTCTCCATACCACCTGATCTAGATCATTGATCCTGTGATGCCAATACTCTAGTTTGCCTAGATAATACTGGACAACCATACCACCATACAAAATTGCATAAGGATAACCATGATTTCAGACATGATCTAATAATGGTCTAGTAATGGGAAGATGCTCCCATACCCACAACTGTAATATAACTGCACCTGCATATAATGAGGCACTCGATCTATATACAACCTCATGCAAATCATGATATCGTTGTGCAAGAACAAAAGAACCCCAATCAAAATGCCGAGGTTGTGTAATCAAATCCTATAAAATATGACCCCATCCAATAGAGAATCCTTGACCTCATCGATCTGGAAGCAATAAACCACCTATCAATGCACCTAAGACCACTGGCAATGTCGGAAAAGAAGCAAACTGTACCCAAGTAATTGTATCATCACCAATGGTATCATCTCCAAATACCCATCTGCAAATAGTGCCATCATATACAGAATCATAATATACTCTCTCACCTTGAGTATGGATATAGAGAAATCTGTAACCATCCTCGGGAGTGATAGTCATCTCCCCAAATGGTAAATGGAAAGTATTGTGGTCAGAGTGCCAACACTCTGCCACAGCTGTCAAGAGACCTCAATTTAGCTGGAACCACAGGATGTCTAAGAGGAAACTCAATCCACACATCTCAATAACATGATACTCTGGCTGGGTCAACTCCTAACCTAGGTCTAAAATCCAAGAAGCTACGGTCCATATGTATAACTTACGAAAATGTGTCTATTTTGTAAATCAATGGAATCATATCAGTATTCTATATCAGTGGATTATTTTAAGTCAATCATTCAAACTTCAATCAATATTTTCTCTTTGTGAGTGTATCACCTTGTTGTTCCTAACTCTTGATCATGAGGTGGGATCAATCTTATCATTTATCTATCCTATTATTTTTCTATCCTATCAAATTAACAAATCAAACATTCATTGGTACTACTATCCTGATATCTTAATCACTTGTTCACTTAACTACAATAGACCTATCTATATTGAATTTTTGATCATTCATATAGAGACATCAAATTTTATCATAAAAAGCAAGCTTGAGTATCAAAAATTTTCAAAATTCCTATAGGCGTCATTTTCAATCACATGCACATGCGACACTTTATCACGCAGACATGGTACTTCAGTTCTTAAGCAACACTTTATCACCCTAGGCAGCATTTTAACATGTCTAGGCATCATTTAATTGTTAAGGGTTTTTCAAGTACTATTTTACACAGTTTGATTAAAAAAACCCTAGTTACAGGTAGTTTAAATTGCTCACAGGTAGGTTTTAAACAGGTTTAGGCAGCATCTAAATGCGTAGATGTAGCATTTCATTAGACTAGGTATCATTTAAACTATCCTAGGCGGCATTTCACAAATTTACAATGAAAAATCATGAAATTTATGCAATAAATGTTGAAAAACTTGGTAATAAATGCACTAGGAGGGTCAGAGTCACTTACCGGAGGTCTGTAATCCAATGGTCTTTGATACTGTCATCCTCTCGCGAACCGATGCTCTCGAATAGGGACAACCATTGTGATCAACTTTCTAAGGATTAGAGCAAAAATCTCAATAGTAAAAAGTGCAAATGAATAGTAAATCTAGGTTTTTCAACCTATTTATGCTATTTGACCTAATTTTGAGGTAATTTTTGACCTTGTGATCTATATCAACATATCTATCAAACAGGGACATTTGTTGGAGACCTTGATCATCATCATTGTTTTTAAGAAATGAAAACATATTAGATCTATTGTTAATAAATTTCATCATTTTTTTAAATCCAGAGATCAATCTATTTCATTTCTGAGGGGGCATCATAAGAGTATAAAATCGCATCAATATTGAATTTGGGGCATTAAAATTTCAAACTATTATTAGTGGGGCATGTTGCATCATATTTTCAAATAAGGTTTTATCAATCAAATCAATTTCAAATCAGGTTTCAAATTAGTTTTGTATCAATCAATCAAGTATCGAATCAATGATCAGGACATGAAATTTTCTTTGAATCAATGTGCTACACACATTAATCCAAAGAGGGGCATTTGTAGACACCAAAAATTAGGCAAGTGTCTTAGAATCATTCAAATTTGCAAAATCTCAACAAAATGCTCTAATTCTCATCAAAATGGATCAAATCAATTTTAAATGGACATTTATTAATCAAAATTGGACAAAATCATTTAAATCAAAGGAAAAATCAAATCATGACATCAAATAATTAAATACAAGCCCTAAGGGGTCAATCACATTATATAATTGATTTTAATCAATTAATTGAATAGTTTTAAATAAAAAATCAAATTGAATCTATTCCCTTACATGGCTAATTTAATTAATTGATGGAATTTAATTAATCCTAATATCTTTCAACATAATTTGAGCAACCAATAAGAATTGAGAACAAATGCACATGGATCACTCCAAAATAGTTGATTCAATCACTCATTTTCAACTTTGAATCTCAACCACTCAAATTTGTCTACTTGTCCAAACCTTTGAGACAATCATTTAAATTGTCTCCCAATTTAAAAATATATCAAAGTTTTTGACTCAACCAAGGCTAAATCATGATCAAGTAACTCTACCCCCTACCCTTGGGATTTTACTATAAATATAAGTCATTTTGAGAGCATAAGATATCTTAGAAATTCATTTGCAAAGCATCATCACTATAGGAAATTTCATAGCAATTGAGCAATATTTTGAGCATTTGAGAGCAAATAGTGAGAGTTGAAAGCCTTATCATGAGCATTTGAGTTTATCTTTGTATCATTTTGAGAATGGAGAGCTAGATTAAGCATTGCATCATCATTTTCTCATTCTAGGATTGTCACTAGTAGAGAATAAGGTTGAGAGCTCTACTTACCAAGCTTAGATAGAGAACCATGAGAGGTTATGGATGTTAAATACAATTCTTAGATTAAATTTGCATTGTATTTTCATTGAATTGTAGTTAATTGTCCTAATTTCATGAAGGTGTAAACACTCACACATAGGTTCCTTCTTGTTAAACCCTAGTTGATACTTTTTGTGGGGTAGAAGATTGTGATCTGGCCTACAATTGTAGAGGGTTTTCAAGATGGTTCATGGAAGGTGAGATGAAGATCCATTATTGGCAGATATGTTAAGGTAGATTTCTGCTAGGTTAGAAGCTGTTGAGACAACCCAATGTAGAGGAAGACATCTTGAAGATGTTAGTGATGAAGAAATTGAAGAGGAACAAGGTGAAGTAGAACTTGCACCTATGATGGATTAGGGTGAGAAAATATTGTTGAAGGCAGTGACAAATATGAAATCTACACCACATTTCAATCCTCCTGAGTATAGTGGAAAGCTAGATCTAGATGAATTGATGGATTGGATCATTGAGATGGAGAAGTATTTCGAGTATGA
This sequence comes from Chamaecyparis obtusa, assembly GCA_027943335.1. Taxonomy (NCBI): domain Eukaryota; kingdom Viridiplantae; phylum Streptophyta; class Pinopsida; order Cupressales; family Cupressaceae; genus Chamaecyparis; species Chamaecyparis obtusa. Next base: position 2,644,668 of record BSBK01001154.1, on the reverse strand, counting down.
AAATGTCCTTGAGGAAAGGAAGGTGAAGATTGCAAGCACAAATTTGAAAATCCATGCATCCTTGTGGTGGGAGCATCTATAATTGGATAGAAAAAGGAAAGGCAAAGACAAGATCAAGGTATGAAATAAGATGGTAAATAAGTTGAAAGGCAAGTTCTTACCATGTGCTTATCAAATTAACCTAGTTAGGTGAATGCAAATCTTGAGACAGAAAGATAGCTCAGCAAAAGATTATATTGAGGAATTCTATAGATTAGATATCAGATTTGGACATGATGAGGATGAAGTGGAAAGAATTGCTAGGTACTTGAATGGGTTGAAAATTTCCATCCAAGAAGAAATCAGTTTGGTTAAGTTGGAAAACATTGAGGAAACTTATCAATTTGCCTTGAAAGCTAAGGAGAAATTGAACAAAAGACATGAGAAAAGATAGAGAGGAAGAGGTGGTAGATTCCCTAGGGGAAAAGGTAGATTCTATGGTGAAAACAATAGATCTGATCAAGATAAAGCAAATTTGGATAGAGGCAAGATCGAGTGGAAAGGTGAAAGTTTGGCTAGAGGAAGAGGCAATAACTACCGAGGTGGTTATAATAGAGGTGGATTTTGAGGAACTTGTTACAATTGTGGAGAAGAAGGACATAGGTCATTTGAGTGTACACATGCAAGTAAGAAGTTTGGTAGCAGTAGAAATGTTTTGGTGCAAGAAGACTCACCGAATGAACCTGAAAAAGAAAAGAACTTGATGGTTAGAAGAGCACTTTGGAGTGAAATTAATAAGGATGATTTGACAAGGAAAATTTTGTTCAAGATTAGATGCAGAGTTTTTGATGAAATGTGGAAGGTAGTCATTGATAGTGGAAGCTCAAAGAATTTGGCATTTGAGGAAATGGTTACAAAGTTGCAGTTGGAAAGGTTGAAACACCCAAGACCCTATCAAATTTCATGGATCAAGGATGAGCATACACTATTGGTAAGTGAACAATGTTATGTGAGTTTGAAAATTGGAAAGTACTATGATAAGGTGTTATGTGATATCATGCCTATGGATTGTTGTCATATTTTGTTAGGTAGACCTTAGCAATATGATAGACATGCTATATATGATGGAAGCTTGTATAGATATTCTATTTGGGCTGATGGGAGAAAGAAAATCTTGTTACCTTTGATTGAAGAATCTATTAGTAGTGTTTGTACATCTGTGAAAGTTTGTTTGATGGAAGGAAGAAAGTTTGTTAAGGATTTGAAGAAGAATGATTTATGTTTTGTTGTGATTCCTAACAAATTGAGTGAGAAAACAGTTGATAACATCCCTGAAGAGATTGATAAGATACTCACCAAGTATAAGGAGATCATTTTTCATAATGTACCTGATGTTTTTCCACTGAAGATAAGTATTGATCATTGCATGGATCTAATCCCTAGAGCTAGTTTACCAAATAAGGCACCACATCGGTTAACACCTACCGAGAATCAAGAATTGAACCGACAAATCCAAGAATTGTTGCAGAAAAGTTTGATCTGAGAAAGTTTGAGTCCTTGTGTAGTAAAAATTGTATTGAAACCTAAGAAGAATGGAGAATGGTGAATGTGTATTGATTCTAGAGCAATCAACAAGATAATAGCGAAATATAGATTTTCTATATGGAGAATGGATAACATAATGGATAGTTTGACTAGAGCAAAGTATTTTACCAAAATTGATTTGAAAAGTGGATATCATCATATCAAAATCAGAGAAGGTGATGAATAGAAGACTACTTTTAAGAAAAGAGAAGGTTTTTATGAGTGGTTGGTTATGCCTTTTGGTTTAACTAATGCACTGAGTACTTTTATGAGATTAATGAATGAGGTTTAGAAGAAATTTTTGGGTAAATTTGTGATTGTATATTTAGATGACATTCTGATATTCAGTAAGACCAGAGAAGAACATTTATTGCATGTTGAAAAAGTATTTTAGAGGTTGAAAGAAGAAAAAGTTGTTGATTAACCTGAAAAGGTGTTCCTTCATGAAAGAAGAGATTGTCTATTTTGGATTTGTGATTTCAGCTGATGGTTTGAAAATGGATCTTGAAAAGGTTGAAGCTATTTTGAATCGGCCCACACCTAAAAATGATAGTAAGGTAAGATCATTTCATGGTTTAGCAAATTTTTACTGAAAGTTCATTATAAATTTTAGTTCAATTTGTAATGCTATGACTGAGACTATGAGAGAAGATAAAAGATAATTCAAGTGGACACATGGAGCTGATAAAAGTTTTGAGACTTTGAAGCAGAAGGTTGTTAAATTACCTGTTTTAGCTTGACCTAATTTCGATAAGGTATTTCAAGTTGAATGTGATGCAAGTGGTAGTGCAATAGGAGCTGTGTTGAGTAAATAAGGTAAACCTGTTGCTTTATTTAGTGAGAAGTTGAATGATGCAAAAAGGAAATATTCTATGTATGATCAAGAGTTCTATGCTATTGTTCAAGCTCTAAAGAAATGGCATTATTTGATACCGAGTGAATTTGTGTTGTATACTAATCATAAGGCTTTATAATATTTGGGTAGTCAAAATAAGTTGAATCAGAGACATATGAAATGGGTTGAATATCTGCAGAGTTATACATTTTTAATAAAACACAAGAGTGGAGTCACTAACCGAGTTACTGATGGATTGAGTAGAAGAAGATATTTGATGACTGAGATGAGAATTAAAGTTCTTGGTTTTGATGACATGGAAGACTTGTATGAAACTAATCCAAATTTTTCTGAGCCATGGAGGAAGTGAAGAGAACCTATTCAAGATCAACTCAGTACTAAATGGGAAGACTATTTCATTCAAGAAGGTATGTTGTTTAAAGGTAATCAGTTGTGTATACCGAGAGGATCAATGAGAACTAATTTGATAAAGGAGAAACATAGTAGTGGTTTGGCTAGATTTTTTGGCATTGACAAGACATTGAATTTTCTCCAGAAGAAATACTTTTGGCTGCAGTTGTATAAGGATGTTCAGAAATTTGTGAAAAGTTGTGGAATTTGTCAAGTTGCAAAGTGAGCAAGTCAGAATAATGGATTGTATATAACGATTTATTTTCCTGAGAAACCATGGATTGATATCAGTATGGATTTTGTTCTTGTCTTACCAAAGACTGTAAGAGGTAATGATTCTATATTTGTTGTTGTGGATAGATTTTCTAAGATGGAACATTTTATACCCTATAGAAATACATCAGATGCAGTATATATATATAAGATATTTTCTTTAAGGAAATTGTCAGATTGCATGGATTACCGAGGAGTATCATCTCTGACCAAGACAGTAAATTTGTTGGATACTTTTGGAAGACTCTTTGGAAAAAAGTTGGGTACCGAGTTGAGGTATAGTTCTACATTTCAACCACAGACTGATGGATAGACATAGGTTGTGAATAGAAGTTTGGGGAATCTTTTGAGATGTTTAGTTGGAGATGAACTAAGTAATTGGGATTCTATGTTGGCACAAGAAGAGTTTTCATACAATAATTCAGTGAACAAGAGTACTAGAAAAACACCTATTGAGATTGTTAATGGCATACAACTGAGAGTTATATCAGATTTGAAGAATATTGAAGGCGAAGAAAAGAGAAGCGTTGAAGGAGTAAAGTTTGCTACGTTTATGAAGACATTGCATGAGGAAGTGAAACATAAGTTGGAGAATAGTAATAAGAGATATAAGGACATAGAAGATAGATCAAGAAGACATAAGACTTTTACAGTTGGGGATGAAGTAATGGTACACTTGAAGAAAGGCATATTTCTTGTTGGAACATATGGGAAGTTAAAAATGAAGAAATTTGGTCCTTGCAAGATATCAAGGAGATTTTACAGTGGAAATGCTTATGAGATTGAGTTACTTGATGACATGGATATATCACCTATATTCAACATTGCAAATCTGTATGAGTATTATGAACTTGATGAGGACATGACAATACCGAATGATTATTCTAAGAAGTTGACAGAAGAAGTTGAGCAGATTTTGGAACATAGAGTTGGAAAAAGAACAAGAGGAAAACAATATATGGAACCTGCTGCATGATTCAAAGAATCATTTCAAACAACCCTAGGTGTCTAATGTAGGAGCATCTCGGGTTCTTAGCAATCCCGTGTCACCAAAAACAAGTTTGAGTTTTTCAATTTTCTCAGTTCCTTCATTGACCAAGTTGGCTTAGTAGTTGCTCGGTTCCTTCTTTGACTGAGTTGTTTGGTTAATTTACCAAGTTATTTACCTGGCGCTCGGTAACCTTGCTCACTAAGTGGTTTATTTTGGATTTCCTTTGAGGTCGACTTGTGCATTTAATTTTGGTCACGGAGTTAATGTTGGTATCAATTATTGGGAAGTGTGTGGACCTAGATCTAGTCATTCCTTTCTACAATGATGGATCTGAATACTAACTTGTTTTAGTAGCCTCTTGTATAAATAAAGTAGTTGGTTGTAGTTTTAGGAGAGCAAATCAGTTTTAGGAGATAGAAGATAGTTTTGGAAGATTGAATCCTTGCATGTTGGTGGACTGTTGTAATCAAATTGAATGTATTTGGCCATAACTGGGAAGGCCTTACAACTTGACATGTATGAGGTTATTTGATGAATAATATATGACCTGTTCTACATTCTCTCTCTCTTTGTGGTGTGTTTTATTTTGCGTCTGTGATCTCTACAAGGTGGGTTGTGATTCAAACATGCCTTTGGCCCGTCATCTTGCCTTGCCTTGTGCCACTCGTAACCTACTTTATTCTCTTCTTAACACCTCATGCTCATCTAAACTATCCTACAAAAGATCTTCAAGATGAGGTGTGGAAAAAATGATATTTTTTAGACCCAAGAAACCATAGGAGAAACCTTCATTGTCAAAGCCTTTTCTCTGTACATAATTTTCAAAACTGAAACCACAGAGATCACTCCCAATGCTCAGAGTATCATTTAAATATTTACATGTAAATCTACCCAATTTAATAAGGAAGGGGAGCTCCCATTTCTCTTTAGGGAGGAATCTTTTAAACACCACTATGACCTATCTGCATATTTCAGCCAAGACAAAACAATCAAATGTGTACCTTGGCAGTTGAAGATGTTCATCTTCGAAACCTCCAACTCTAATGTAAGTGAAATGAGGGAAATGAATATAGAAACTCTTGTATTTATTTAGGGCACTTTGAGCTTCCAAAGAAAAACACTTCAGTGGATGACCTAGTAACTCAAAATACATCTTTCCAGGAAAGACATCATGAACAATCTTGTAGTTACTTAACATGTTCTTCCTTTGTAACATAGGGAAATATTTGTAGATACACATGCCTTCTGACCATGGTTCTCACGGAATTCTGGTTAAATCCTAGCTGCAGGCCAAATAGTACATCAGGTATGAGGACATGAAGAAATCACTGCCAACTAGTTGTGACATGTTGAGTTTCTCCTTTAATGAATTGGCAATTAGCCCTACCAAATCCATAAAGTGTTCACCCTCCAATATGATCTGTACATAAAATTAAATCCATTCTGGAAAACAAGAAAGCTTTAGGAGAGCCTTTCACTCTGTATAGCATAACCAAGAGATATTGTATATAGGAATGAACATGTTCTCTACTTAAATTCTTGGGTAAGCATGAACTGCCTTGCTGAGGAACTAGCAAAAAATTCTTTGCAATAGAGGTATGATTTTTCTCCCTCTCCTCATTAAATTTGACAACAATTTGGGCGGGGGAAAACTGAGAGAAACTTTTCTCTAGAATTCTAAGGGTAGATGCCACAATATCTCTATCAACTTTTAATAGTACACCGTCATCCCTCTTTATGATATTCTCTATTCGAGTGTCATAATTTTTAATGTATTCAAGGATTAACTTAGGGTAGACTGCAGTGGTAGGGAAAGAAGAAGCTTCAAAAAGACCACAACCCAAAATATCTACTATGAAGGGTTTCGCAACATGATCAATTATACAAGCTTTTAAACCTTCTAAGTCATATCCTTTTAAATTTGTATCAAAAATCATAGGGCCATCACAAGCTAAGATAAAAACATTTCTGAATAAATGAAGGGATGACTTCATGGCATATACAAAGAGTTTACAAAAAGAAAGCTCTACAATCAAATCTTGAAAATTACCAAAGGAGAGAGCGGCATAACTCACCTTCTCACATTCGAAAAACCTTTTCCAATTCCTTAGCTTCTTATAGCCTTACCTCCATTTCCAACTTTTAAACATTGCAGAATATGGAAAATGCCTAAGGCAAGTCAAGTTTAGAAAGAAAAAGGAAAGGCTTTACTCATTTAATGTGAATCATACAGCATGGCTTCACCTTAGATTTGATTAGATGTTTTCACACTTCACTTAATTATTTTCCCTTAACACATTTTGTGATACCATAACTAGCCATCATTACATAATTACCTCAGTTTTCACCACTTCATCCTACCATGACCACCATTAACGCATGTCTTATCGGGACCCACCGCTGATCTATACCATGATGTTCCTTATTTCTCTAGGATTTCGTATATAATTTGAACTATGATGAATGGAAGAGAACACATTTCAAACAGGTTCAAAGGAGTTCATAAAAGTTCATGGCCAAAAAGGGGGCCTACCAATTGTCATCTTAGAAAAGGTATCAGAAAAATAGAACCTCTCACTTTCCTTAAGCTCTTTGAGTCATGCTAAACAGACTGCATGCAGCTATCACTTGCGCCGCACATAAAAATTATTTCTTTCTTAGTTGTGTTGAACCTTCTTCAATCACTTTGAATGGTCTTGAACTAGGTTCGAGGTTGTTCAAGTGTGTTCGGAGTCTGAAAGGAAAAACATAGACTTGACACTATTTGAATAGAGAGGTTAAACAAGGGTCAATGTTGCGTTTCTAGGCTCAATTTTGACAAGGGTAAAACATGAAATAAGGGTAACCTTAGGGAACATCGATTCTCAAAAGATATCTTGGACACAAGAGAGGTACAAATGAAACAAAGGTGAATCCAAAACAAATAGGAAGACCATGTTGAAAATAGGGGCTAACACAACCCTTTGACATTTTTCTCTTGAATTGCATAGTGGAAATCATACGAAGAGATATAGGACACTAGATTCCCACAATCTCAAAATCCTTGTCAACATCATCCTTGCATTTGATTATCTTTTGTTTATAATCAATGTCAGCTCCATGAGAACTTAGCCAATCCATCCCAAGAATAATATCATATGATCCCAAAGGGATCACATAAAGATCAACTGAGGTAATGAATTTAGCTAGGTTTAACTCACATTTATGCACTAGAGAGTTTTTTGATACCCTTTCCCCAAAGGATAACTCTACTTGCCAACCAATGTCTTGCTTTACTACCACTAGCCCAAATTTCTCTACTACAAAAGGAGATATAAAAGAATCTATAGTTCTTGAATCAAATAAGATAGAAAGAGAAATACCTCTAGTATCACCTGAAGTTTCTACCATAGTGACCTAATGCTCTACCTAGCGATGATCTACTGCTACAAATACTCTATGAGATCTACCAACATCCCCTATTGTAGGCTCATAATATGTAGGTCTTTGTCCTAAAAACTATGATGCATACTAAGGTAAATTCACTACAATGTGACCATACTATCCACATGAGAAACAACTATTGCCCCTACCATGATCTCTTCTAATGGAAGGTGCACTAGAATGCTGAAAAATACCCCTAATAGAAACTAAATGCATGATCTGTATAGGCTGAATGGGATAGTTGCGCCCATTGCACATAAAGTTATGGAAGTTCTTAGATTGAGGACCATCTCTCTATGTTGGAGGATTCTTTCCCTTCTTCTCTTGATTATAGAAATAGGGAGGAGGTTTTTTAAGTTCCCTATCCCTTGGTACTGATTCCCTCTATAGCCTAAAGGTGTAGGAACACCAATCTAAACTCTCACATGTCCACCATGCCCTAAAGCCAAAATTTTCTCCACCAAGGTAGTCTTAATAATTGCTTCCTTGAGGGTCTTGGGTTTGAAAACCTTAACTCCTCCAATGATGCAAATATTAAGCCCCATGATGAAGTAGTGCAACATAAGCGGTGACTTATCACCAAATCCTGCATAAGGCTTGACCACAAAGAAACAATGGTCATAATCCTAGACAGTCATAGATAATTGCCTCATATTGTAAAACTCATCTATGAGCTGCTACTTCTACTGATCAGATAAGAAGCATTCCCAAAAGTTCTCAAGAAATAACTCCCAAGTGACAGTCATTATGGTAAGCTCAAATTTTTATTCCTCAATCTTCCACCAAGAAGCTGCAAAACCTTTGAGGTGCATAATGACACATCTTTCCATAACATTGGTATCAAATTATTGCATGAAAAAACACCGATCTAATGCAATGATCCAAGAATCTTCCTCAAAAAAAGTACCAAGACCATTAAAAGGAGGAGGTTGTGATCTCAAAAGGTCTCTCATTTGATTGGCCTTTATGGCTCCCTAACCAAGGGTAGTGTCCCTTCCCCTGAGACTCCTCTCTATCTCTCCTCATTATTAGAATGGTACAATGCTTCATGTTCAACCTTATCTTGTACAAGTAGATGCTCTAGAATAGTCTAGAGAATTTTCATAGCATTAAGCTCTCTTGAATCACTGTGATGTTTACCACTATTCTCTTCCCTACTCTCATCAACTCTATGACTCATAAGAGGGATATAAAGTCTTATCCTTCCATGTCCTCTACTATGGCCTCCACTATGGCCTCTAGCAATAGATCTAGTCTCAGTGACCATCTTTCCTACAACATTCAAACAAGAAGGATGATATCTTAAATAAATAAATAAAAAGACATGAAGTAATTGTAAAGCAATAGTCTGAAATACAAGAGTGTTATATGTCTAAGTTTTTGTTTCAAATTTTAACTTCTAGACATCTAATGGACCTAAAAAATTCCTAAAGTTCCTAACGTATAAATATGGGCTTTGATACCATGTGTAATGCCCCACTAGGGAACCTATGAGAGATTAACCTAAAATTGACATTAAGTTTACAAGATATTTTTTTCTTAATATTTATAAATAATATTGAATAAAAAAGTGGAAGTAAAACATAAAATCCATATATACTCATATACACAATCTCAATTATAGATTAAAAATCTCCAAGGTTACTTGACATAGAATTACATAAATACAACTTAATCTATTAAGTAAAATAATCATATAAATCCTCTACATAATGAAACTAAAGTACATCATCTCATAAAAGAATTAACATATACATCTTGAATCATAAGGCATACATGATGACCCACATCCACTACACAAGTCACATGATTTGTAAATAAAACTAAGTACAAGTACAAAATATAAATAAAGAAAGAATATGAACAAATATCCAAGGCTAAAAGGATAAGAAGTAACCACAAAAATGATCATCCAACACTAGTACAGGAACATTGGAGTCTCCTATGGTAAGAGAATCACTACCTCCCGACCTCATAGAAACCTATGGTTCCACTCCCAATGATCTGGGAAGATAATATCAAACCCCACTTGGATAACAATACCAAAATCACTCATCAGGTAATACTAAGAAATGGATCTTATAATTTTTCTATCTCAAAGGTTCAAATCAAAACTTAAAGGTACACATACTAATCCAGAAGCAACCAACACACATAAGAAATATAAGATAAAATTAGGGAAGTGTCATCAAATATATCAACCCCTTGGAATGATCTCACTAGACTCCGACTCCCAAATGTGAAAATATGTGGAACCTAAATCCTCTCATGTAGACAAGGATAACCGATCATGCCAAAACTCACCGTCACTACTAGACAAGAAATCATCTTCTCGCACTACCATCCTTAGCCTATACTAGCACTCAAGGCATGGGCGAGGAATCCATTATCTTATTAATTCATTTTAAAACCTTATTTAATGTAATGTATTATCACTTATTTAAGTAACCTACTAAGGATACCCAAAAGGCCACTTTTGGGCTCCAACGCCTTCAAAGAAAGTCACTTTCCCTTTAACACTGAGATAACCTACCCTAAGTCATAAATCTCAAAATATATCTTATAGATCATCATGAATCACAAAAGTAATATTTGGTTTCAAAATGTCACAAGAACACACATAACCGACTTCCATCACATATACATCATAACATAATAAAAATATTTCATAAGGTTGGATTATTACAAAAGTGAATTCTATACAAGTATGCAAGACAGATAAGCATAATACAATTCCCTAACCCTGCCTTTGATAACAATCCTAAAAAAAGGATAATGTAAAAGATTCCCTCTTAACCCATAACTACAAAAGGAACACAATCATAAGAATTTAATGATAATAAACTAATTTGTAAAACATCATTACACAAATTAATTTATTAAAAATAATCACTAACAAAACTATAATTACATTCTTAAATTAACCTCCAATAATAAGGAAATCAATTTATAATGTTAATAAATTAATTTTAAAATTAATAATTACTTAAAATAATATAATTTACATGCATATAAACTAAGTATATAAACAACCACATAAGTATTTCTAAATAAAAGCATCCCATGCACATATAAGAATATTCCTTCCTTTAAAGAAATATTAAAAAATATCAATACAAAATTTAACTATACCTTTAACCCTTAATAAATATTAATTTTTATATTAATATCTATTAATTAAAAATCAAATATAAATATTAATATGTATTAAATTTATATTATATTATTAGAAGAAAACTAAATTTTTAAATTTATTAAATAAATTATAAAAAATTATTTTATATATTTTTAAAGAAATAAATTAAAAAAATAAATAAATAAAATAAAGCATAAAGTAACATGGGGAAGGGGGGGACCCTCCCCACAACTAGCATGTCACCCCTTGCTGCAATCGACAATAACTATCATAGTAGCCTAGGCTGCATATGATAGTGACTTCGTAGTAGCCCTCGACTGCTAATGGCAGCGACTACCGTAACAGCTTAATGCTGCTACGACAACCATAGCCGTTAAGGCTAGCTGCCACGAGGTGGGGTAAATAAAACTCCCACGTCCAAATATTATTTTACACACACACACATATTCTGACAATATTTTCTTATATATATATATATATATATATATATATATATATATATATATATATATATATATATATATATATATATATATATATATATATATATATTCCTATAAAATTTACCCGTGAGAAAATTAATAATTGGTTACTACCAAGAAGTAAAATTATTTATATAATTCAATTTGATACAAACCTTAAGGTTTTCTACCACAAAATTTATCAAACCGTAACTGATTTAAAATGAGATTTATCTATGGTATTTCCTAACATACCAGGTATTAATAAAATAAGATCTCAAAAGCTTAATAACTAGAAATCTAAGCATGATAAGAAAACTAAATATATATCAACCAGATCTAATAGGCATGAAGATAAAAAAACTTTCTTAAATAAAAGAATTTAATCTACAAGGGTTTTCAAACCCTACCTCAAACCACCAATTGACAGAAACCACAAAGAAAAACAAAAACTCTCAAAGATTCTAAAACTTTCACAAAAATCTTTCAATTCAATCCTTTCAGCCAAAACCTAAAAAACTCTCCTTTGCATAATGACCAAATACCCCTGATAAAGAAAAATAATCTAGAATTCAAACTCAACCATACAAACCCGGAACTCAATTCAACTCCACAAACTTTGTTAACATCAATCTATCTTTTGCACGATTTATCAATTTTCTAATTGATAAGCCAATGCACTTTTTGTATTTCTTGTTTATACCAATTCACTTAACTAAATAAAAATTACTTTATTCTTTTAATTCATTTCAATTGAATGTGCAACTAATTGCATATCAATTATAACTAAAATAATATTATTTTAATCACATTATTATATATCCAATTGATAATTCATTATCAATTAATAGGTTTTATCCTTAATTGAACATTTTGAATTTAATAATTAATTAAATCATTTAAATTCTATAATTAGACTTTTAATTAATAAATATATTTAATTAATTTTTATAATTAAATATCCTCACATTTAATTTTCTATATTTAATAATATTTAAACCATATAATTAATCTTAGTAAAACATTTAACCATTTCACAACAAATACACCAACCAACCAAAGATCAACAAAACCAACTGAACCTAATAAAATGAGAATCATGCTCAATGGAAAGGCTTATGAACTCAAGTCACTTGAACGAATTCAAAAGGAAAAATATCATAAACTTATCCACTATTTTAGGAAAATAAAATTGCTTAGGTTGCGATTTAGATTTGAATGTTATATCCCCTCTCTTACCATTGAGACATTGCGATAGGGAACACTCATCTTGACAATTTAGGGAAGTCGATGCCCGATACCTGCAAACCTACATAAAAGATAATTATGTACATCCATATATGTATACAACCAACAATGACATAGGTCGGGACATCGTGTAGATTTCACAAGTAGGTAAATACGACTCTGTCCCTCAACCGCATGAAACATGCAGAACAGAAAGGTAAAACATACATGATAGTTGTACACATGCAAGTATGGGGTAAGTAAAATTATGAACATAAATAATATTTTAAACATATAAATAATCATCATCAAAGTAATTAACATCATCTAACTGCAAACATATGATATCTCAAAACTATCCAATATCAAGTCACCATGTAATGTCATACATCCAAAAATATCATAATTAAGTTGAAATAACCAATGCACACATGAAAGTGGCCTAAAAGAGTTTGGTAATATAAAATTGAAAAATAAAACTATGGGTAGGTACTAAAATTCCCTTCGATCATCATAGTCCTAGCAGTGTCTAGGATGGTTCAATTTCTTCTTTCTACAACACCATTCTTTTGTGGAGTCCTCAGAACTTATATTTTTCTTCTTATCCCATGCTCTTCACAAAAAGTATTGAATTTACCCGATGTGAGTTCACCACCACGGTCAGATCTCAAACATCTCAACTTCAGACCTGTTTCTATCTCAACCATAGCTTTGAATATTGTGAACTTATCAAATGCTTCGGATTTTTCCTTTAGAAGAGTCACCCACAACATTATTGATTAGTCATCAATAAATAGTATGAAATACCTTTCATTGTAATATCTCTTAGTTCTAAATGGACCACATAAATCAGTATCCACAAGATCTAACAAACCATTTGAAGAATATATTTTTCTCTTGAATGTAGATCTAGTTTTCTTACCCATCTGACATTCTTCACACATAGAATTAGTAGGCTTCATCAATTAGGTAGCTCTCTAACCGCTCTAGTAGAAGTAATATTCACAATTTTATGAAAATTTACATGACACAACCTATTATGCCATAACTAAATCTCATCAATTTGAATAATCAAACATCTTCTTTTAGCACTATTCAAATGAAAAAGATTACCTTTAGTCTTTGTTCCTGATGTGATTTCAGTACGTGAACTTCCAATTATTTTGCACTTCCCATCCTTGAACCATAGATCATATCCCTTATCAACTAGCTATTCAACACTCAAAAGATTATGCTTTAGTCCTTCAATATATAAGACATCATCAGTGTTATTATTACAATCAAGAGTAATAGAGCCTCTTCCTTGGATTAGACAATGAGTTTTATCACCAAATCTAACAACACCACCATCATACATTCCCAAACTTATGAATTTTATTTTGTCACCGATCATATGATGTGAACAATCATTGTCAATAACCATTTCAAATATCTCATCAACATGTGAAACCAAGCCTTTCTCCTCATTAAAGATAGGATCTTATTTGATAGAAATGAATCCCCATTCATCATTGGTCTTAGGGTATTTATTTGATTTTTCATCAGTCACACATTCCTTAATAGAAATATCAAACTTCTTCTGATATTTAGGAATGAACATATTTGGATTACGCTTAGGAACTCTCCTAAGACATCTAGATACACAATGACCAATCTTGTTACATGAAAACCACTTAAAAGGTAATTTTGCCTCATACTTACCATTTCCCTTAGGAACTCTCCTATTCAAGTTCTTCAAGATTTATTTCCACTTCTAATTTCTTTCCATTCCTTAGCATATCTAGATCCAAACTTATATGAATTTTCATCAGGGTCATATCTTTTCTTATCCTTAGAAACACTAGCTTTAAATGTAGATTCAACCTTATGAATATTATGACCAAATTCACTCACTTCAAAATAATACAAATTACCAACCAATGCATCTCTTGTCATGGAAATCACGGTTCTAATATCTTCAATAGAAACAACCTTGTTATCATAAGAGGAGGCAAGAATCTGAGCACCTTTGAAACAATCTCATATTCATCCAATTTTTCACCAACATATCTTATTCAAAAAACAAATTCATTATTCTTCTAAATGTAAGAGGTGATTCTCTCGTCTTCACTCATCTTAAAGGCTTCATATTTCCCTTTTAGAATTTGTATCTTGTCTTTCTTTACATAGGCATCTCCTTCATGCAAGGTCTCCAATTTTGTCCATATTTCATGAGCGGTCTCTAGTTCCATGACATTTGTGTATTTTATATTAGACAAGGTACTTAGCAAGGCTTCCTTAGTTCTAATGTTGTATTCAACTTTATTCTTGTCATCAATACTAGCATTAGAAATATCTACAGGAGTATAGGAATTCTCAATGATAATACTATAGTCTTCTCCAATGCATCTCAAATGAGTCTTCATCTGACCTTTCCATATTGTGTAGTTTGTTCTTTCAAATCTAGGACTATCCTTCTTGAACGTTTCCATCTTGGATTTCCTCAAGAGATTAGGCTTCCCAAAGAGGACTTAGTTTTGATACCAATTGTTAGAATCTAGGTAGCACACAACTGAGAGGTGGAGTGAATCACTTGTGTTGAAAAACCAAAACCTTATACAAACTTAAATACTTAATCTCAAATCTAAAAGTTAAAGTATGAAATAAATGATCCACAAAACACATAAACACATAACACCAATATTTTTGCATGGAAATGTTGTTAGGGAAAAAACTATTGTGGGGATCAAGCCAACAAGATGATGTACTTGGTTCAAAGCACTTTATCTTGTTAGGAGTATCACAAAGGAGTTCATGCACATGCATTCCAGAACACTGCCTAGAGTTCACTACTCAAAAGCAATTGAGGGAAACAACCTTGAGAATTAAAATAAAGGCTACAACCCTAAAAAGACAAAAATGCATTGTGGACAACAATGCACCAATTTATTCTCCTCTGTTGCTCCTCTGTTGTTGTCTGCTGGCTCTCTGCCTAGGTCTACTTCTCACATAGTTTTGGGTGCTATTGTTCCTGTCGGTTTGGGAGTTGTTGTTCCTATGTCTACTTGTGTTGCTGTTCCTACCAGTTTGGGAGTTGTTGTTCCTACATTTTCTGGTGTTGTTATTCTTTCCGATTTGGGAGTCATTGTTCCTACATCTAATGGTGCTATAGTTTCCTAAGCTAATGTGGCAGCCTATGAAGTGGGAATCCATTGCCCTGCTCTTGCTGGTAGGGGGGTTCTTGGTCTCCTCTTGTGCAACCGATTTTGGTAAGTAAACCCATTAAGGTTAAGATGGATTCTAAAATTGTGGATGAGATTTTAAAAACTGCTGAAGACTTCTCTTCCAATGCTGCTATCTTTCATTTTAGGGGATTTTGGCCCTCGCTATCTGATCTACATGCTTGGATCTCCAAGTATTGGGAACCCATTCTAACTGATGCAGTTCAGATATACCCTATCGCTAGGGGTTTTTTATTGTTAAGTTTGAAAATGCTAAAGATAGGAAAATGATTTTGTGTAAAAGTTGTTTCACTTGGGAGGAGCATTTTCCCCTGATGGAAAAACCTTGGTATTAGGGGTTTGATCCTCTTTCAGAGTCATTTAATAAAATACCATTATGGGTAAGATTATTGAATTTTCCCCTTCATCTCTGGCTAGATTTAGTTTTGGAAACTGTCGGTGAGGCTATTGGGGATTTCCAAATGGTGGATTCAAACTCCTCTAAAATTTTTAAGACTACTTATGCTCGTATTCTTGTGGAGGTTGATGTTTTTAAGGGGCTCCTTGAGAAGATTACTTTGGCTTCTCCTATGGGCTCTTGGACTCAGAATCTGGATTATGAGGGTATTCCGTTCAGATGTAGGATTTGTCACAAGATTGGGCATCTTGCTGCGCGGTGTTCAAATAAGATTAAATCAAAGAAATTGTCCTCTTGGTGGTTGGGGGCCTCTGACCATCATTATATAGTATGGAAAGCTTCTAAGGATTCTAAGGAAGGGGGCTCGATTTTGAGTCCTATCCAGAATGATCATGCATTGGTTGGAGCTTCTGTTGATGCTTTAGTTGTTTCTGAAGCTGTCTTTGATGCTGCTAGTGCTGGCTTTGATGTGGCTCTGGCTCAAGATGTTCATGTTGTCCTTTTTGGTGCTGCTATTGTTGCCCCTATCTAGACTGCTGGTGTTGTCTCTAGTTCAGTGATCTTGTCTGCAGATGCTGCTAGTTTTGCTATTCCCGATGGTGTCTCTAGTTCTAAAGTGGGTGACGTTGTCTTTGGTCCAGCTATTGTCTTGAGTGCTAGAGCTGCGAGCTCTTTTGTGACCTGCCCTTTAGTGGGCTCGTCTAGCTCCTCTATGGATTGACAGAAGGATGCTGATAAGGTGGAGGATGGATGGAAAATAGTGAAGGGAAAAAAATTTAAACCTTCCACACCTTCTTTTGATATGAACTTACATTCACATAAGGATGGGCAAAATCGTAAATCTTGATCACCCTATGTTGTATTCGGTTTGAGATTTTGTCCATTTGGTAGAAACTCTGGTTTGTTCTTTTGGGTTGTTTGGTGGGGCACCACAATTGTATTGGTCTTATATTGACATATCTTTTTATGCTATTGTATAAGGTTTCGGGTCCTTTCAAAACCTGATTTTATGTAATCAAAATAATGCACCAATTTATGAACTGACTAATAGAATCTCCAACTTGCCAATACAACTCTGATGAAGTACAATAAATCTCTACCTCAATTACAAATTTGACTCATACCTCTTCACACAGTCATCAAAACATCATTTAAACACTCTCATCCCTTTTCACTTACACATAATTGCATCTTTTTATACATTTCATCAACCTTGTAAAAATAAACAAGGTCGGCTCAACCTAAAAATCTAATTACAAAATATTACTGTGTACAAGAAGTACCTTTATAGGATTAATTTATCAACATTTAAATTAAATTGAGCCAAAATATGACAATTAGTAATCTATTTAATGAAAATAATGACAATAAGCATCCTCTAAATCTCTATTTAGGTATGCTAATGCAAAGCTCTAAGCAAGCCTTCATTAGTGATAGTCCTAAAATGAGAATTATGCTAAATGATTACACAATTAAACCTATTTCAATAAAAACTATGCTCAATTATGCAATGCTCCTAGCTCAAATTCACTATAGGTTTAATGCGATTCTCAAATGTGTGTGGATCCTTTTCTCCTGATTTTAGCCCTCTATTTATAGATTTTAGCAAGCATAGGGGGTGGAGTTACTTTGATCATGATTGAGTTAAGATTAAGTCCATAGTTTCAAATATGGGGACAATTTAAATATTTTGTCCTCAAAGCTTGGGACAATGAGACAAAATGAGTGGTCAAGATGCTCTCTCCTTATGAGTGATTGAGATTCAATGTGGCTTTGATCCATGTGAGTCAAATCCTTAATTCCTATTGGTTGAGGTAATTCCTCCCATGTGGTGGGTGAGAGAAATTAGGAATTACATAATTGAATTTAGTTAATTTCTTTAGCCATGTGTACCCCTTGTACCCCTTGAATGGGTTAAATTTGATTTTAATTGAACTATATAATTAATTGATTAATTTGATTTATTTAATTCCTTTAGCTTTTGATTTCAATTAATATTGGATTTTGGCTTGATTGCAATTAATGCTTCAAAGTTGCCTCGATTTTGCCTTAGTTGCTCACTTGGTTTGATCTTGACCATTTTTAGATGTCTACAAATGCCCATATTTGAATCAATGTGCGAACTGCATTGGTTCAAAGAATGTTTGATGTCCTGATGCAGATATTTGATTACATGATATCTAATTTAATTATGATGATTGATGCAGATTCGCTAACAAAATTATGATTGGTTGATGTTCTCGATGGTTGTTATGAAGATGGATCTTTGATATGATGCTTGATTTGAAGTGGTTTGCTGATTTTGATGCCCCATTGATGAATTCAAATTTTTTTATGTTGAATGATCATGAAAAATTGCTTGATGTGAAAAATATTAAATAAATTTTTGGCAAGAGGCGATGATGAATAATGTGGGTTATCAAGTAAGAAAAATTGGAAGGTAGTGAAGAAAATTCTATTTGATAAGGAAGGCCATAGAAAGATTTACTTGTGGGGTCCAGTATCCACTATCAAGCAAAATAACATAAAAAAATATTATGTCAAAGCTTCAAGCTAGTAAAAAAGGAATCAGCTATTGGGACCCATTTTCCTTGAGCATCGAATAAAATCAAGTTTCAACAAAGGTTCTTCATGTGGTGGGGCCCACATATTCCAAAGTTGTAATTGTGAGAAGGACAAGTTATCATAAATCCAATGGCTTGATGACACATTTGAACTTCAAGGATATGCTAAGTACTTTAAGGAGGGGATTTTATGTTTGGGGTGCAAGTGATCGGGAATAGAAAAAAAGGAAGTGAAATCCAAAAATCCTGATCTGAATTAGAAGCAAAGGAAGTGAAATCCCAAAATCTCGATCTGAATTAGAAGCAAAGGAAGTGAAATCCCGAAATCTCGATCGGAATTAGAAACAAAAGAAGTGAAATCTTGAATGTTAGGAATGAATGCTGAATATATCCTATGGGGGAGTATTCACAGCCATTCTATAGCAGTTGTTGTTGCATTCATGACTGTGATTGTCATTGATGTCAACACAGTGATCTACTGGAGATTAGTAGAGAAGAAAACAGTGTCTGAGTTAGCACACTTGGGATATTAAAGATGAAGCTATGTGAAGTTGAGGAATTACTCTATGATGTTCTATGAGATCGTGGTTAAGAGCGTAGATATAAATTCATTTATTCATGACACTTATGAGGAAATTAGTGGAAGCAGTATTCAGGCAGTGTTCTTGAGTAGCGGTTTGTGGAAATCAGATAATATCTCCTAATTGGGATGGAATCTAATCATGTGTAGTTATGAGGTAGTTGAAGACATGATGTTAGTGACATGGGACATGAGCACAAGATCTGAGGTCGCATGAGTGAAGAATTATCTTAATTGGAAGCCGACAATTTTGTGTAATTTTGATGTAACACGTGAAAACTTTTATTTTGTAATTTGTATACCAACTCATTTGTAATTACTTGAGTGTGGTATATAGGAAGGAATGTTTTCCTTGTTGTAATGTGTGTTTAGTAAGTAATTGAATGAATAAATTGTGAAAGCAAATTTGTGGAAAGAGGATATGCAAAGTATAGAGATCTGACATTGAGATCTGAAGAAGCAGTTGGTGCGGTTTGGCACAGTTAGGAGTATTGAATTGTCAAGATAAGTAATCTTGTGGTATTATTCTATTGAGTAATACTAAGATTAGTTAGATAGTGAGTTCAGTGATCTTACCTTGAAGTTGTTTGGGCAGTGGGTCTTTCTATCTTCCATAACTCTTAACAAAGTTAGAATATTTTAACAGGGATTCAAAGTCTCCTAACAGGGACTCATATGTACTGAATGTATTTCATAAGACTCCTAACAGAGTCCATCCTCTCACAAAGAACTTTTATATTAGTGCATCTTTTGTGGGCATCATTCCCACTGGGGTTTACTCTTTGTTCAAGAGGTTCCCTAGTCAACATATCTTATGTCATTATATTATTGTGCATGTATATCTTTCTATGGTTGTTGATTACATTGCTTACATGGTTAAAATCTATTAAAGTTGATAAAAGTTGTATTTATCTCATAACTAATTCACCCTCCCCTCTTAGTTATCTTGGTGGACTTTACTTTCTAACAATTGGTATCAAAGTGGCAGGTCCTTGAGAGAAAACTTTAACAGCTTAAGGAGATCCATGGTGAATCATTTCAGGAAAGAAAGCCCTAAGTTTGATGGAGTAAATTTTGACACCTGGAAAGATAAGATGAAGACACACATACTTTGTTTAGGACCAGGTTATTGGTTAACTACAAAGAATCATACGACTATCATTGATGAGGATAAGATTGAAGATTGTACAAATGAAGAGAGAGATCTATTCATGTGTAACATACTTGCTAGAGAAGCACTCTTGTCAGCCCTTCCAGAAAATGAGTACAATCAGGTAAAATATCTAAAAACATCTCATGAAATTTGGTTAGCTTTACAGTCTACTTTTGAAGGTGATGAACATGAAAATAAAGTTAGATTACATAATTGGATATGTGCATTTAAAGATATAAGAATGATGGAAGATGAATCTGTTAGAAGCTATATTGGTAGAATGTTAGAGATTGTTGCAGGTATAAAATCTTGTGGAGTAACCAAGATAGAGAATGAAGTGATATGAAAAATTTTGAGGACATTGACTCCTGCATTTAAGCAGACAACATAGATGATTGAACAAGTTATACCTTTTACTACAAACTTTACCAGAGAGACTCTTCTTGGAAGATTGGAAGTAGCAGAGATGAACCTGAGGCTATCAAGAGACTTACCTAGAATGGAGACAACATTCAATGCTCTTAGTGTTCTCCCTACTTTGTCAAGAAGCATTAGTGTGAGCAGAGATTATGCTAGTAGCAACAGATCTAGAAATGAAGAAGATAGGAAGATTGAAGAAGGTATTGCTTTTCTTGTGAAAAGAGAACCAGATGGTAAGAACTTTTTTAAATGTTGGACTTGTCAAGAATATGGTCATTTTGCATCTAAATGTCCTAAGAGAGTTATGAAGTATAGGAAGAACTTTAATCTTAGAAGATCTAAAGAATGTTACTATGCAAATGATGAAGAACTTGAAACTAGTTTGGAGAAAACTTTAAGTGAAAGTGATATTGAGCATGATGATATAGGATTTGTAGCAATCAAAAAAGAAAATATTGAAACAGAAATTAAGGAAGAAAAAGATTTAGTTTCTCAAGTAGAAAAGAAAGTTGATTGGATTATAGACAATGGTTGTTCACATCATATGACTGGAGACATGAAAAAGTTCATAAAGTTTAACAATTATGATGGAGGAGTTGTTAGAGTTGGAAATAATGCACTTTGTTTGATTAAAGGTATATGATCTATTACTCTTGATGGAAAGACTAATACTGATGATGTTTACTTTGTGGATGGTTTGAAACATAATCTTTTGAGTGTTGGACAACTAGTTGATAAGGGATATCAAGTTTGGTTTACTGAGAAAACTTGTGTGATAAAAGACAATGATGGTAATTTGATTGGTACTAGATCTAGAACCAGAGGTAATGTATTTCAATTTAATCCTACTGAGATGACATGTTTGATTACTAAGATTGATTACAGTTGGTTATGGAATAGAAGATATTGTCATATAAACTTTGATGACATTGTGAAAGTGAGTACTCCACTTGCAGTAAGAAATTTGCCAAAAAATTATGAAGCCTACTAACATGACTTGCAATGAATGTGTGATGGCTAAATAGAAGAGAAGCTCATTTCCCAGCAAGAAGTTTACAACAATAGAGAAGTTGGAGATTTTTCAAACAAATTTGAGTAGTCCTACAAGGACTAGAGGATTTTATGGAGAAAGGTATTTTATGATTCTTGTTGATGATTTTACAAGAATGATGTGGATTGCATTTCTTAAAGAAAAATTTGAAGCATTTGATAAGTTTAAGATCATTAAGAAAAAAGTTGAGAATGAATCTAGAATGAAGATTAAATGTTTGAGATCAGATAGAGGTGGAAAATTTACTTCAAAAGAATTTAACAATTTTTGTGAAGTGAATGGTATTAAGAGATAGTTTTCAGCCCCTAGGACACCTGAACAAAATGGTAGTGTAGAAAGAAGAAACATGTTCGTAACTGAAGTAGCAAGAGCTATGTTAATTGAGAATGAGTTGGAAAAGATAGACTAGAGAGAAGCAATGAACACAATAGTGTATACAATGAACCGACTACAAATCAGAGTAGACATAGACAAGATACCCTATGAACTATAGTTTGGACATGCACCATTAGATGTTGATTGGGGAGGTAGTGTTGATGATAAAAAGAGCACCAGTGGTGGAGCATTTTTCCTTGGAGGAAGATTAGTTTCTTGGCTAAGCAAGAAGCATAATTGTATTTCACAGAGCATAGAAAAAGAAGAGTATGTGGCAACAACAAACAATTGTAATCAGATAATTTGGATGAAGCAAATGTTGAAGGATATTGGAATAAAATTTGTTGAGCCTGTTGTTATACATTATGATAATACTAGCACAGTTAGTATGTCTAGAAATCATGTGTTACATTCTAAGACAAAGCATATAAAGATAAAGTATCATGTAGTGAGAGAGAAAGTGGTAGAGAAAGAAGTTAGACTTGAGTACATAAGCACAAAGGAGAAAATTGTAAATATATTTACAAAACCTTTGCCTAAAGATACATTTGAGTATCTAAGAGGTATGCTTGGAGTTATGCCCCAACCTACTTTTGAGAAGTGATGCAGATTGTTGCATCCATCCCATGGTATATGAGCCTTATCTTTCTTTTGGACTGGATGTTGGTACTTAATCTATGGGGGAGTATGTGTATCTGAGCTGAGTCATGAGGACTCTAGTGAATGTATTTTCTAAATAGTGTCTTTTGATAATGAAGTTTTTGTTGACATAATGATGAAACATCTATCATTGATGTCAATGGGAAAGAAGTATACATGAAAAATCATCTATTGGAGAGGACTAAATAAGAAAATGAAGCAACATTTGATTGATGAAGAGGATATGAAATTATTTCAGAGTAGCAATGTTGGATTCATGGAACTTGGATGTTTTTTCATCTATGTTGCCATCAATGCCAATGGGGGAGATTGTTAGGAATAAATGCTGAATACATCCTATGGGAGAGTATTCCCAGCCATTCTTTAGTAGTTGTTATTGCATTCATGGTTGTCATTGTCATTGATGTCAACATAGTGATCTACTAGAGATTAGCAGAGAACCAGACAGTGTTTGAGTTAGCGCACTTGAGATATTAAAGATGAATCTATGTGAAGTTGAGGACTTACTCTATGATGTTCTATGAGATTGTCATTAAGAGCACAGATGGAAATTTATTTATTCATGACAGTTATGAGGAAATCAGTGGAAGTAGTATTCAGGCAGTGTTCCTGAGTAGCGGTTTGTGGAAATCGGATGATATCTCCTAATCAGGATGGAATCTGATCATGCACACTTGTGAGGCAGCTGAAGACATGATGTTAGTGACATGGACACAAGTGCAAGATCTGAGGTCACACGAGTGAAAAATTATCTTAATTGGAAGCCAACAGTTTTGTGTAATTTTGAAGTAATGTGTGGAAATTTTTATTTTGTAATTTGTATACCAACTCATTTGTAAT
The DNA here is from genome assembly GCA_027943335.1 of Chamaecyparis obtusa. NCBI lineage: Eukaryota > Viridiplantae > Streptophyta > Pinopsida > Cupressales > Cupressaceae > Chamaecyparis > Chamaecyparis obtusa. Next base: position 2,621,087 of record BSBK01001154.1, on the reverse strand, counting down.
TACTTGAGTGTGGTATAAAGAAAGGAATATTTTCCTTGTTGTAATGTGTGTGTAGTAAGTAAGTGAATGAAGAAATTGTGAAAGTGAATTTGTCGAAAGACCATATGCGAAGTATAGAGATATGACATTGAGATTTGAAGAAGCAGTTGGTGCGGTTTGGCACAATTAGGAGTATTGAATTGTTGAGATAAGTAATCTTGTGGTATTATTTTGTTGAGTAATACTAAGATTAGTTGGACAGTGAGTTTAGTGATCTTACCTTGAAGTTGTTTGGGCAGTGGGTCCTTCTATCTTCCATAACTCTTAATAGAGTTAGAATATTTTAAGGGATTCAAAGCCTCCTAATAGGGACTCATGTACTAAATATATTTTATAAGACTCCTAACAAAGTCCATCCTCTCACAAGGAACTTTCATATTAGTGCATCTTTTGTGGGCATCATTTCCACCAAAGTTTACTCTTTGATCAAGAGGTTCCCTAGTCAACATATCTTATGTCATTGTGTTATTGTGCATGTATATCTTTCTATGGTTGTTGATTACATTTCTTACATGTTTAAAATCTATTCAGGTTGATAAAAGTTGTATTTATCTGATAACCGATTCACCCCCCGTCTTAGTTATCTTGGTGGACTTTACTTTATAACAATTGGTATCAAAGCGACAGGTCCTTGAAAGAAAAGTTTAACTTAAGGAGATCCATTTCAAATCATTTCAGGAAAGAAAGCCCTAAGTTTGATTTAATAAATTTTGACAGCTGGAAAGAAAAGATGAAGACACGCATACTTTGTTTAGGACCAGGTTATTGGTTAACTACAAAGAATCATATGACTATCATTGATGAGGATAAGATTGAAGATTGTACAAATGAAGAGAGAGATCTATTCATGTGTAACATACTTGCTAGAGAAGCACTCTTGTCAGCCCTTCCAAAAAATGAGTATAGTAAAGTAAAATATCTAAAAACATCTCATGAAATTTGGTTAGCTTTATAGTCTACTTTTGAAGGTGATGAACATGCAAAGAAAGCCAGATTACATAATTGGATATGTGAATTTGAAGATATAAGAATGATGAAAGATGAATCTATTAGAAGCTATATTGGTAGAATGTCAGAGATTTTTGCAGGTATAAAATCTTGTGGAGGAACCAAGACAGAGAATGAAGTGATATGGGAAATTCTGAGGACATTGACTCCTGCATTTAAGAAGACAACACATATGATTGAACAAGTTATACCTTGTACTACGACCTTTACCAAAGAGACTCTTCTTGGAAGATTGGAAGTAGCAGAGATGAACTTGAGGCTATCAGGAGACTTACCTAGAATGGAGACAACATTCAGTGCTTTTAGTGTTTGCCCTACTTTGTCAAGAAGCATCAGTGTGAGTGGAGATTATACTAGTAGTAGCAGATCTAGAAATGAAGAAGACATGAAGATTGCAGAAGGTATTGCCTTGCTTGTGAAAAGAGAAATAGATGGTAAGAAATTTTTTAAATGTTGGACTTGTCAAGAATATGGTCATTTTGCATCTAAATGTCCTAAGAGAGTTAAGAAGTATAAGAAGAACTTTAATCCTAGAAGATCTAAAGAATGTTACTATGAAAATGATGAAGAACTTGAAACTAGTTTGGAGAAAACTTTAAGTAAAAGTGATACTGAGCATGATGATATAGGATTTGTAGCAGTTAAAGAAGAAAATCCTGAAACAAAAATTAAGGAAGAAATTTTTTTTAGTTTCTCAAGTAGAATAGAAAGCTGATTGGATTATAGATAGTGGTTGTTCACATCATATGACTAGAGACATGAAAAAGTTCATAAATTTTAACAATTATGATGGAGGAGTTATTAGAGTTGGAAACAATGCACCTTGTTTGATTAAAGGTATATGATCTATTACTCTTGATGGAAAGACTAATACTGATGATGTTTACTTTGTGGATGGTTTGAAACATAATCTTTTGAGTGTTGGACAACTAGTTGATAAGGGATATCAAGTTTGGTTTACTGAGAAAACTTGTGTGATAAAAGACAAGGATGGTAATTTGATTGGTACTAGATCTAGAACCAGAGGTAATGTATTTTAGTTGAATCTTACTGAGATGACATTTTTGATTACTAAGATTGATGATAGTTGGTTATGACATAGAAGATTTTGTCATATAAACTTTGATAACATTGTGAAAGTGAGTACTCCACTTGCAGTAAGAGATTTGCCTAAAATTATGAAGCCTACTAACATGATTTGTAAGGAATGTGTGATGGCTAAATAGAAGAGAAGCTCATTTCCCAGCAAGATGTTTACAACAATAGAGAAGTTGGAGATTGTTCATACAGATTTGAGCGGTCCCAAAAGGACTAAAGGATTCTATGGAGAAAGGTATTTTATGATTCTTGTTGATGATTTTACAAGAATGATGTGGATTGCATTTCTTAAAGAAAAATTTGAAGCATTTGATAAGTTTAAGATCATTAAGAACAAAGTTGAGAATGAATCTGGAATGAAGATTAAATGTTTGAGATCAGATAGAGGTGGAAAATTTACTTCAAAAGAATTTAACAATTTTTGTGAAGTGAATGGTATTAAGAGACAGTTTTCAGCCCCTAGGACTCCTGAACAAAATGGTAGTGCAGAAAGAAGAAACATGTCAGTAATTGAAGCAACAAGAGCTATGTTATTTGAGAATAACTTGGAAAATATATACTGGAGAGAATCATTGAACACAATAGTGTATACAATGAACTGAGTACAAATCAGAGGAGACACAGACAATACACCCTATGAACTATGGTTTGGACAGGCAGATATTGATTGGGGAGGTAGTGTTGATGATAAAAAGAGCACCAGTGGTGGAGCATTTAACCTTGGAGGAAGATTAGTTTCTTGGCTAAGAAAGAAGTAGAATTGTATTTCACAAAGCACAGTAGAAGTAGAGTATGTGGCAACAACAAACAATTGTAATCAGATAATTTGGATGAAGAAAATGTTGAAGGATATTGGAATAAAATTTGTTGAGCTTGTTGTTATACATTTTGATAACACTAGCATAGTTAGTATGTTTAGGAATCATGTGTTACATTCTAAGACAAAGCATATAGAGATAAAGTATCATGTAGTGAGAGAGAAAGTGGTAGAGAAAGAAGTTAGACTTGAGTACATAAGCACAAAGGAGCAAATTGCAGATATATTTACAAAACTTTTGCCTAAGCATACATTTGAGTATCTAAGAGGTATGCTTGGGGTTATGCCCCAGCATAATTTTGAGAAGTGCTGTAGATTGTTGCATCCATCCCATGGTATATGAGCCTTATCTTTCTTCTGAAATGGATGTTGGTACTTCCTCTATGGGGGAGTATGTGTATCTGAGCTGAGTCATGAGGATTCTAGTGAATGTATTTTTTGAACAGTGTCTTTTGACATTGAAGTTGTGGACATAATGATGAAACATATGTCATTGATGTTAATGGGGGAGAAGTATACATGAAAAATAATCTATTGGAGAGAATTGAAAAGGAAAATGAAGCAAGATTTGATTGATGAAGAGGATATGAAATTATTTTAGAGCAATAGTGATGGATTCATGGAACTTGGATGTTTTTTCATCTACATTGCCATCAATTATAATGGGGGAGATTGTTAGGAATGAATACTGAATATATCCTACAGGAGAGTATTCACAGCCATTCTGTAGTATTTTTTGTTGCATTCATGACTGTGATTGTCATTGATGTCAACACAGTGATCTATTGGAGATTAGCAGAGAAGCAGACAGTGTTTGAATTAGCACACTTGGGATATTGAAGATGAAGCTATGAAAAGTTGAGGACTTACTCTATGATGTTCTATGAGATCATGGTTAAGAGTGCTGATAGAAATTCATTTATTCATGATAGTTATGAGGAAATCAATGGAAGCAGTATTCAGGCAGTGTTCCTGAGTAGCGGTTTGTGAAAATCGGATGATATCTCTTAATTGTGATGGAATTTGATCATGTGTAGTTATGAGGCAGTTGAAGACATGATTTTAGTGATGTGGACATGAGCACAAGATCCGAGGTCACACAAGTGAAGAATTATCTTAATTGGAAGCTGACAGTTTTTTGTAATTTTTATGTAACACATCGAAACTTTTATTTTGTAATTTGTCTACTGACTCATTTGTAATTACTTGAGTGTGGTATAAAGGAAGGAATGTTTTCCTTGTTGTAATGTGTGTGTAGTAAGTAAGTAAATGAATAAATTGTGAAAGAGAATTTTTGGAAAGAGGATATGTGAAGTATAGAGATCTGACATTGAGATTTGAAGAAGCATTTGGTGTGGTTTGGCATAGTTAGAAGGAGTATTGAATTGTTGAGATAAGTAATCTTGTGGTATTATTCTATTGAGTAATAGTAAGATTAATTGGACAGTGAGTTCAGTGATCTTACCATGAAGCTATTTGGGCAATGGGTCCTTCTGTCTTCCATAACTCTTAACAGAGTTAGAATCTTTTAACATGGATTCAAAGTCTTCTAACAAGGATTCAAAGTCTCCTAATAGGGACTCATATGTACTAAATGTATTTCATAAAACTCCTAACAGAGTCCATCCTCTCACAAAGAAATTTCATATTAGTGCATCTTTTGTGGGTATCATTCTCACCAGGGTTTACTCTTTGATCAAGAGGTTCCCTAGTCAACATATCTTGTTTCATTGTGTTATTGTGCATGTATATCCTTCTATGGTTGTTGATTACATTGCTTACATGGTTAAAATCTATTAAGGTTGATAAAAGTTGTATTTATCTAATAACTGATTCACCCCTCCCTCTCAATTATCTTGGTGGACTTTACTTTGAAACATTGAAATCTTGATCAGAATTGGAAGAAGAGTAGGTGAAATCACAAAAATATAAAATCCCGACTGGGGCCCATGCTTTAGAGAGGATAATTTTCTTTTGGGGTGCAAGTGATCAAAAATAGAAGTGGAGTAGGGGATATCCTTAAATCCAGAAGGGAGGGATTTTAAAGTACATCATCTACTAGAGAATGCAGGAAGCAAGTGGATTGCAGGATCAAGAGTGCTAGGTGTTGAAATTCCATAGTCCTATGATCCCGGTTGGTAAAAAGTTAAAAATGTTCCTTGAATTTTGACACATGGTGAGTACAGTTGAACTGAATGAGGGCCCATCAATAACAAGTGGTTGATTGATCCTAGGATCTCATGATTAGAATCATGAGGAAAGAGAAGACACCATGGCATCGCAGAATGTTGATGTGTGACAGGGTCGACCGGTGAGTGATGGGATGTGCTAGTGATGTGTGTGTTAGGTGTCACAGAGGTGGATTCAAGGGAAAATCAGAAGCTATGACATGGTAGTCAGGGATAGTGGATCGGGTTGACCAGTTTTGACTAAGCTAAAATGTGAGCGTAAACTTAAATTTTGAAGGGGCTAAGGCAAAAATACAAAGAAGGTGCTTTAGGAGATAATTAAAAAATGATTTTTCTTGTAAAATTAAAGATAAAAGAGAATGAGACAAATCAAATGTGGTTGTAGAGGATGAGTACAATGATGTGGTGTGGATGTATGAAAAGGAGTGAAAGTAATATGTCATACTAACAGTTTTTCCAGTGTTACATCATTTTGAAAAGTTAAGGCAACACCTGATGTTGCTATCAAGCTATCATGGATCCGATTCACAAATCTACATTAGTAGTGACATTCTTGAAGATGCACAAAAAATACTTTTTATGCAATATCTATCTTGTACTATCTGAAGTTTCCTTTTTCTCAAGAATGTAACAGTTTGAAAAGTGTCATCTCTAGCCCGTAGCTTGTTGCTACCCTTGTTCCTATAAAAGGGTAATAATCAAGGCCATGAGATGGGGTTCTTTTTTTGGTTCCTTGGGGGGTTTTGAAAGTTTTGGAGTTGTTCAAGGATTTAGGGACATTCTAGTAGTAGGTTTTCATAGGTAGGAGCAATTTTATAAATATTCCAAAGAGAAAGTATTGTATGAATCTAGATTGATTCATTTTGTAGGTTTTTGGGTGTTTTTTGGTTGTATCTATGTTATATGACAAGGATAGCTTCGTGTATTTTCAATGAAATATGATGCTGGTTCAGATCTCTCTACTATATGACTCAGTCAAGTTTTAAATGGAATAAAACAAAGAGTTATCCCATTTAGTGTCTTGTGAGATATGTAACTATCTTTTCACTCTTTAATTCAAAGAATTAATTAAAATGCTTGATAGAAGTTGCAAAATTATTGGGCTTGTGCATGGATTTTGATAAGTAGGTTGGGTTGGGATTAATGTTAAAGAATATTGTAAGGCAATATTCTTTAGATCTTAGGCTATTAATGAAACTCTATTATATAATGTTATACTTCTGATAACTCCCTTGCCAAATGAGTTGAGACATTTATCTTAGCTATTTGTGGGATTTACATGTATTTTTTTGTTCCTGTCTGGGAGGTCCTTATTGTAAAAAATTGATTAAATCACATAATATCTTTATTTTATGTTTTGTAGTTGTCTTACCCAAATCTCATGCTCCATTCAGTTCAATGTTCAATGGGTAGTCAGTCACTACCTAGTATCCCCCTTTTATTTTCATGCCTCATATGAGATCATATGCTTTATGTTAATGCCACTTGTGAGCCTTTAGGGTGTGTATTAAAGGGCATCAAAGGTCTACCCACCTTGGTTTTGTAGAGCCTAAAGTGTAGAAAGGTTTACTAGATCCTTGTCAATTGGTCCAAGTCTCTGAGATTTATGATCACTAGGGTTAGCTTCTCCATGGAAAATTGTAAGATCAACTTGGTAGCTATTTTTTAGCGTAAACCATTTCAGGAACCAAAAAATGGTGACTCTATTGGTAAGAACTTGTTAGAACCTTTGGTGTAAATAACAAAATCATATTTCTCAACTATGCAGCCCATCTGAGTCAGCCAACAAAATGGTGAATCCATTGGGGAGTGAATAAAGATGCTAGATGGGTTTGAAATTTTAGTTATTCAATTGAAGAGCCCCATCTGAGCTACCAACAAAATGGTGACTCCACTAGGGAAATGAGAGATGTAAAAGTCTTGTTGAACCTATTAGAATCTCTAGTATAAATTGTAAAATCATATTTCTCAGTTATGCAACCCATCTGAGTCAACCAATAAAATGGAAACTCTCTTGGGGAAGAAGTGTGAAAGAACTTGTGATTTACAACAAAGTTTATAGTGAGATGCTCCTTGCTTTGCTAAATTTTTCCCAAGCTATGTGTTGCATAAAGTCATGTATTATATTGAAATTTATAGCTCCTTGTCAATAGCTCCTTGTCAAGTGTATAAATCTCCAAGGGCGGTTTGATAATCTGTTATATTTCATCAAGTGTAAATCTAGTCCAAATTTGTCCATGTAATGTAAAGGTTTCTTATCATCTCACTAAGTGTGAGTGGCGACTCTGAAGATCTTTGCACCAATTGCATTGTTAAGTAAAGAATTGAAGGATTTGCAATCTTGTTGAAGAATATTTTAAGCCCTTGTGATGTGGTCCTTGGATGAGGAAGGAAATCATATGAGGTCACATTGTTCGATATGTAGACCTATTGTTGTGATGTTGCTAGTTTTTAAGAAAATGTGAGTTGAAAGGAGTCTCAATTGTACAAAATATTTATCCTCATTAGAGAGGTGGAAACTCTACAAAAGAATTCAGTGAAGGTGTGAAGTAAGCTTCAAATATATCAATTTTATATCCAACAAATTGATTTGTAGCCACAACACTTCTAGGTATTTTGATTTTCATGTGTAAAATATTTTCCATGAAAATCAGTTGTAAAAATAATTATTTCTCTATTGAGCGATTTCAACATTGAGGGAAATGTTAGTGAGGGTTACATACTTTTGAGATTTTTTTTATGTGTATGCGTTAAAGTGTTGAAGTATGTTTGAATCCTATTTTGGTGATAGAGAAATAAGTTTTTACTATAAGTTGTAAATCTAAAGATTTTGTAAGTGGGTGTGATTTTCATGTACATGTTTGAGAAATGTCAAACATGAGTTCACAAGGTATGCAAGCCATGTCAACTTCTTGTAGTATTTTCTTTGTCCAAAGGTACAAGCCATTTTGTTTTGATGGCATTAGAGGCTTCCCCAATGTTGTTCCTACTAAGATTAGGAAATATTTGCTAGAGTTTAGTGAGAAGAAACTTGAATCAACAAGTAAGCACTTCCAGAGGTTTTCATATCTAATGAGTGATTATGAGATGTTCGATGAGGATGTTTTCATGAATTTGTTTGTGAAAAATTTGAAGGAAGATGCCAGGGATTAGTTTTCCTTTTTACCATCATATTATATTTCTTCTTGGGAAGAATTAGTTGCAGCCTTCATGGAGTAGTTTAGTGAGAGGGTTAATCCACATGAATTGATCCAAAAACTCATGGAGATTTAGATTGAAGAGGGTGATTTGGTCCCTTGTTTCAACATCACATCTGTAAAGATATTGGGTGAAATCCCAATCAGCTATAGGCTATTAGAAATAGGGAATATTGAGAGGGGGGGTGAATCAGTATTCCACAAACTTTATCTTTTGCCCAAATATGGATATAAAAGATTATCTTCACACATGCATAATATAAGAAACTAAATAACATACATAGCAATAACATCAAAGAACTCATAACACATTGTTTGTTCTCGAGGAAACCCTGGCCAAGGGAAAACCCCAGTGGGGATGGTACCCCCAAAGATTCACTAATCAAAAGTATCTTGTTAAGGATATTGACCCTGTTAGGAGTCTATTACAAGCATATAGTGTATCAGTCCTGATTAATGGACTATAGGCTTTTTTAGAAGCCTCAACCCTGTTAGGAGTTGTCAATACAAAATCTGATTACTAGATGAGCCCACTGCCCAAACAAGTAATATACAATGTATAAAAAATAGGTCAAGGTACATAACCTTTTTCTACTTGTATCAATATACATGCCATACTAACTTGCACTCTAAGATGGGTGATCATTAGCCATCATAGAGTCTATGTTCAAGTGCACAAGCACTGAACTCAATCCAGTCAACGTCACAAATAAAAACTGTGTCCTGGTACACTGTGAAAACACTATCTCACACTTAGAAAAATTTGTGATGTGCTCTACTATACTTGCTTTCTGACTTGTGCGATCTTCATGAGGATCATATGTTGCCATAATGACAACATCTATGTACTCACTTCAACCAAATTGCCAACAATCTCCCCCTTTGTCATTGGTGGCAACATATGAGAAAATTGGCTAAGTGTACAATAGCAAAATTTCAAAATTGTCTCAAAATTGGCCATAGTATAAGATATATACTATCCTTATATCTCCTCAAAAATAATTCTTATATACTGCAATACTCCCCCTAAGAGTATACATAATACTATCAATCTTCTACTCTGTATAATTTTCAATTTTTGTATATCTCTCCCCCTTTGACAACAATGACAAAATAAAGTAGGGAGGCTAACAAAATTTGTAACACAAAAGATTATACCTTAAATGTCTTATTGCAAAGCCGGTAGGCTTGCAACACAATCTGCAAAATCAACTTTTATAGCTTATAACTCTTTTTCCCATGACTTCTTGATGGAATCTACCACATTAAGTAGTGTGCTCAGTCCATAAGCTGCAATTTGACATGCTTGGAGGGTCTCAAAGTTGAATTTTTGAAATGATATCCTAGCTATAAGACATTCTTCCAGCTTCTCTTCAATAACACTTATCTTCATGGAAGTATGTTCTCTCAGAAGAGTGAGTCCTCATTTTTTTGTTCCTCTCATCTTACAAAATTCTTATTTCATCATATAGCTTCTGAAATTTTTTCTCAACATGAATAATCTTCACATTAGGATTAGAAAGAAGGTTTGATTCATTCTGAATCTCTACTTCCTTCAGCTTGATCTACTTGTCTTCTTCTGCTACCAAAATCTCTCGTGTTGTACACTATATGTACAAAGACTTTCCTATTCCCAAATGTCTCCTCAAATCCTCGATACAGATATCAAGACTACTGACATCATCTCTGATATTTTGACTGATACTCAAAAGCATTCCAGCCTCATAGTCTGCTTGTGCCTTTACCTTTGCAATCTCAAATAAATTTGTAAACTCATCATCAAAGGTTCTCATCATTTTCTTTGCTTTCTCTAGAGGGTCTACATCTGCAATCTGTGTGGTTACAACTCCTTGTCACTTTTTAGTTAAGTCCTTCAAACAACCTTCAAGATTCTTTACCTTCTTGTTTTTACCAATAATTTTATTCAGGAAAGTGATCAATTCTAACTGATCATCATCATCAACTTCCTTTCCTAAATCTTCAAATAAAGATCCAATTTCTTTCTTCTTTTCAGTCTTAGGAGTAAGACTGATGTCTTCTTTTGTAGGAAGGGGTACTACAACCTTAGTTTCTTTAGGTTCTTCAGTCATAGATTGGGTTAGTTCTACTTGTTCAGTTCTATCCAGTTCATCAAGAGCTGAATTGTCAACAATGTTCTCTAAGTTTTGAAATACATTTTCTTCAGTGTCCAAAGTAATCTTTGTACCTTAAACATTCATAGATTATTCTTCAATATTTATAGCAAGTGGAGAGGGAATATCCTCTTGTTCTACTTCTTTCTCTTGCTCTGCTGCAATTGAAGTCTCTCCAACAATTTCTGCCATAACTTTAATTATTGCTTGTTCTGTTTCTGTTCTCACTTGCTCATACTTTCCTGCCATGATCTGAATGGTTCTCCTCTTAGTCCTCAAAAGAGTGCTAAGGGGCTTCAAAATTTGTTCAAGATGCTCATCATCTTTCACAACACATAGTTTCCTCACCATATTTTCTCTTATAGTTTTATCTTCTTCTTGTGCTCTCATTTTCCTGTTAACAAGTTTCTTGAATAGGTCATCAGGAATCTTGCCCTGAATAGTATCAAACTTCTTGTTAGCCAGAATCATGTGCTTAACAATAGAATTTTCAAGATTCAATCTCTCAGAATAGTCATAAAGTTCATAGTACTTATTCATCTTAGTAAAGTCTCCATCTTTTATGATTTCTTCATTTACTCTCTCAATTCTGGGTTTCCATGCTTTCTTCTTCACAGTAGCATCATCATCTTTAATTACCACAATTTTCCTAGGGACTGGTGGCACCAAAACTTTCTACCTCTTACTAGGTCCTGTAGCACTTTCCTTCACTCTCTTGCTGGGTGTGGAAGAAGAGGATCTAGTGGATTTCTTTGTTTCTTGTTCTTCCTCAGGTTCCTCAACTTTCACCTTTACTTGTGTAGGTTCATGCTCAACTACACTTGATGACAAGGGAGGTACAGACAAGATTTCTTTTTGCTCAATACCTCTGATTGTGTGTGTGAAAATTGTACCTAATCTGTAAACACAACACTTCAGTAAAACATTAGAGGTTAGCTATAATCAAAATCGTGCAAAATTGAAAACTATCTAACCAAGTGATTTACTGCCTTTTAGTAGGTGCGAGATTAATGTTCTCAGATTGTTATCGAGATCATTGACCTAGACGACACCTAAATGAAAGATTTGAATGCAATTAATCTATATTTTTTGGATTTTCTATGCAATGATATGAAAACTTGATATGGAATCTATACTAATATGGAAAATTGATATGCTATGAATTGATCTAACATTGATATATAAAAAAATCTAAATGAATGTAAAAAAAATAAATTGATCTCACAATAGCCTTGATTCGCAATAAGCTTTGATTCTCCAAATTCCAATTCTTCAAAATAGTTGTGCAATTCGTAGATGACTTTGGCAAAGTAAGCTTGCAAAATTATGAAATAATTTGAAATGAGTTGAAGCCTTGATTTTATAAAAATCTAGGGCTTTGGAGGTGTATGGGAAAAAAAAGCCATAAATCACTCAAATAACTCAAGTTGATTTTTGAGTTATTTTTAAATAAAAGATAATTAACTCACAAAAACATGCAAAAGCTAAGTTTTAACTGAAAATAGAGTTTAGCTTTAATTGATAATTGATAGTTGTCTGCTTTTATGATTGTGCATGTTTTATTTATGAATTAATTTAATAAGTGATTTATTTCCAACTTAACTACTTTTAAAAATAAAACAATTGATTTATGGGTTAATCAATTATTTAATCAAACTTTTATTAAAAACTATATTATTAAATAATGACAACTTGCTTTAATTAATTAAATAAGAATTTAATCAATTATTCATAGGATATTGAATTTATTGTCAAAATTAAATAATACAATTAATAATAGATAGAATTAAATTTAATTACACAATTAAGTGGCAAGATATTAAATCTAATTAATTAAATATGAAAATATTCAATTAATCAAACTTTAGGATAAATGTGATTTATTGTCAAATAATTATAAAATTAAAGATAATTATGATGATTAGAAATATTACTAGGAATATTCTTCGATGCAGAATTTAAGATAATCAATTGTAATTCGATGATGTTTAGATGTGCCTTAGATTAGGACTTTGATGTTGATTTCATTTGAATTGAAGATGTAGGAGATTAATGAACTTATAGCCCATTTTTGGGGTATTACATTTTGCCCCTCTTTGAATTACTGTGTGAAGCGCAGTGGTTCAAAGAAAGTCTATGTTTGATAAAGATATGAAACTGATGTTTGAAATTGATAATTGATATAAGACAGAAGCTGATTGATATTGAATTGATATGGAGATAATAGGTCCTGAATGACCAAAGATAATGTTCACTATAACAGCAAATGAACCTATGATTGTGAAAAAGTGTCAAAATGCCTGATTCCAAACCTTAGGATTGCATATAAGTGAGTGACCGGTTCTAGACTCGATTGTCTTAGTAGAACTAGCAGGTATCACATCCGAATCCTTCAGTTGCCAAAGAACCAAGGAAAGAACACTATGATCTGATGGTTGCAAAAATTGATACAGTTTACAAGATTAGGAGAATACCAGATTGATATGGATCTTGATGAATCTGATATGCCCCAAGTGATGATAGATTTGCTCCGAGTGATGAGGACTTTTGATGATTCAGTACTAGATGTGATTGTTTGTCTTGATTACTGAGGAAGATATGATTTCTATAAAGATATGATTTCAAATTAGATTACAAACTTTGAATGATGTGCAATACCATGCCCCCTTCGGGATTAAAATTGAAATCTGACAAGAAAAAGTCAGCGTTGATAGTTTAGAAGCATGTAAATTGATTTGAGAAGTGGTTAAACATGTGTGGGAATGCATTTTGCATCGTTAGGAGGTCCCAAAAGACCAAGTTTGACTAGGTTAAACCATAAGTTGACCATAGTTGACCAAGTTGAAATTTTGATAGTTTGATGTTAGATAATTAGTTAAGTTGAATTCTGGATTTCTGTGATAATGGAAGGTTGATTATGCAAGCAGTGAATAAGATAAATGATCTCAGATTTTAATTTTTATCTTGAAAAAAATTCTACTTGCTGTTTCATTGGAGGAACCTTCATGTGAGATTCAGCTCTTGTTAGACTTGAAGATGCGATTTGAAAAATCATTTAAGCATTAAAGTTCGTTTAATCATTGTGAGATCATGCAAAGATGAAAAATGCAAAGAGACATGCAAAATAAAATGCAACCTAAGACCTAGGACCTACTCACTGATCATATGTCGATTTGTTATCATCATTGAACTTTTAGGTAACCAGATAAATCAATACAATGCCCACTAGCTAAAAAAAAACCATAGACATATGAATATTGATTTGTATGTGCAAGAATCAATACAACCCCCACTAGTCAAACAACCATGGACATATGAATATTGATTTTATTTTTGAAATGTCAGATTAGATATAAGTACCAAGGCATAAACACTAGGATGACCTAAATATCATGTCCATTTTGATATAGCAATTTGTATAAGCATCAAAACATAAACATCGTGATGACCTGAATACGCCTTGCATGACAAACACATCAAATAGTCAAGAGATCATTTCAAATCCAGTGTGAATTACCCGTAGTGACCCTTTATCATTCACATCCTTAGGTAAGATCGTGTTTCACAGTAGGAGAAAGAACTCACTCAAAAAGACAATAGTTAGATCAAACTTCTTTGAATCATCTGAGTATCAATGGTTGAGGTACGCATGGCCATCCAATTCCAGATAGAGGCTCTTATAGTCAGACACCATGTCAATCCAAAATTTCCAAAGTTGTTAGATTTTCACATACAAGCAGAAGACAAAGAAAAGATTATGCCCCCAGTCATCACTCTCTAAATCCTATAAAGGACATCATCGAAGAGCTCGAAGGGACACAATATGCAAAAATCTCAATACGAATCAGTAAGCATACAAGGAGATAAAAGCATGTAAAAAAAGCATAGATTGTTTTCAGTTGAGTTTTGATGTTGATTTCATTGTTGTAGAGGCAAAATCCTTTCTGGAGACGGGACTGACTGACTGACTGACCCATCTTGAAGCTTCAAAAGACTCTAATTGGATATGACACATCTCAGATACACCGGAGACCATAGGATATGACATTGATTGCCCCCAAGTGTTAAGCATTGATAGGATATAGACGCTTGAGCTGATTGGTGTACAGACCGACGTACTAAAAATTGGAAATGTTAAAACAAACCGAGAGATATGTACAAACTAAAGCAAGACCGAAAGCTGGGAAAGACCAAGATTGTGCTGATAGATGGAGTGTTTTGAACAAGTGGCGCCTGTTTTGTCAGGTTTTCACCATCGTGGCAGAGATTCTATTTTTTCTACCAAGGCGCCTGTTTCCAGGTTTTCACCAAGGCACTTTTTATTTTCATTTTTCATTTTTTTTAATTTTATTTTTTATTATTATTATAAATTTGTGATATTTTCTGATTTTTTTTTTTGTGAATCATCAAGGCGCCTATTGCTAGGTTTTCACCAAGATGTTTATTTTTTTAGGACTTTTTCTAATTTTTTAAGATTTTTTCAAGACATTTTACCATAGACTGAATGCATTAGGCGTAGAATTTCTTCAGATGGAGAACGTTGATTGGTTCTCAGAGATGTTCTCCTTCAGTCATTGAGAGTTGATAGGCACCAAAGCCAAAAGTAGCAGTGATGACAAAGGGACCCAGCCAGTTGGGTTTGAACTTCCCCTTGCGTTCTCGTTGGGATTGATTTTTAGGATTTTCTCTCAAGACTAGATTGCCAACTTAAAATTCTCGGTGTCTAACTTTTTTGTTGTAGCCTCTAAACATTCTCTTCTGATATACTCTGAGATGATCATACGCTACTTGTCTATGCTCATCTAGTAGTTCAAGTTCTTGCAATCTAGACACTCTGTAGTCATCATCAATTACTAAAACATGCATTATGATTCTTAGTGATGGGATTTCGACCTCAATAGGTAGTATCGCCTCAGACCCATAAACTAAAGCAAAAGTCGTAGCCCCTGTAGGTGATCTGATACTTGTTCTGATACTGATTCTGATATTGATTTTGATAATTATTCTGATACTGGTTCTGATATTTGTTCTGATACTGATTCTGATAATTATTTTGATACTGGTTCTGATACTCATTCTGATACTGGTTCTGATATTTGTTCTGATACTAGTTCTGATACTTGGTATACTTGATAGCATCTTTTTCCATTGCAAACTCCCAAGTAAGATCATATCATGCAATCCCAATGTCTAGCAAGGTGGAGAACAAGAGGGATTGGCAAGCTGGTGGAAGAGATGGAAGATAAGAGAATGAAGGAGAATGAAGGGAAGAAATCCTCAAGGGAAAACTCCTCAAGAATACCCAAGATAGGGAAAAAAAAAAAATGTCATGTAAAGCACATTTGGACAAATAATGAAAGGTCAGCATAGGATAAGTCACAAAAGCATAGTGCTAGAGCAGGATAAGATGTAGTGCAAAGGAGTAGACATGTCAAGAAGCTTCGTAGCACTGTGTTTTACTCTTTTTCTTTTTTTATTAGATCAAGACCAAGGGGAAAAGGATAGCGATAGGTGAAAATGAATGGAGGAAGATGGATATGAAGACTAAACATGGAAGAAATGAAAGCAAGATCATCGTAAGATAGCTCACAAAATAGCCAAATGTTCGTGTATAGATCAACATTGTCAAGATCAAAGAGAGAAGATGAAAATGATGAAATATGTAGAAGAACTATGCATGATGCCTGATTGTTAGGTTTTCATCATGGTACTTATCCAAGGTGCCACAAGGGAGTGGTTTTCACCATAGGATGAATTTATTTCTCTTTACTTTTGCTACCAAGGTGCCTGTTTCCAGGTTTTCACCAAGGCACATTTTCAATTTTTTATTTTTATTTTTAATTTCTCTTTTAGAAGAAGGCAAGCTTTTTAGATAATGCTCCTTGAAAGGATAAACCATGATATACCAAGGAGTCAAATGATATGCTCAAAGATGCTGATAGGGAAAGGAAGATAGAAGAGAAAAATGGAGGATAAGGTTTTATGTAAAGCGAGTGAGGTTGGAAGATAGGAGGAATAGGCAAATGAGGAAAAATGATAAAAGGTAGAAGGATAATGCATGGAAGGATTGTAAAAGGGTAGGTGGAAAGGAAGGCAAGATCAACGTCAACACATACCTTGAAGGGTGGTGAGAGGATGGAGGAATCGTGAATGAAGGAATACATGAAGGAATATGGTGAATGGATAACAGAGGTTGTGGTTTAGGCACATGGAATGGAGGAATGCTCTCGGAAGAAGATGAAGTGGAAGTCTTTGGAAGCGTGAATGTCAACTTCACTTGTTTCTCAACACCAAACTCTTTCAAGAGAGACTTTGGAATCCATATAGCCATAGGCTTTTCATTTCTTTTTGGTAATTTGGAGAGAATATCTTCAATGATGAATTTTGGAACCCATACTTGTCTTGTAGTTTTCTTCTTAGATATCTCTTTTGACTTTATGTTTCCATGTCTATTAGAGGAGACATGGTGATCTTTTTTTGATGGATTCTTGTATTGAACATTCAAGTTACTTCCAAAAGACTTGGGACTTGTGGAAGAAGGAGGATATGACTGGTTTAGATGGGTGGGTGGATGAAAAGGATTCAAGGGTATGCATTTATGTTGATTTTGAGGAAAGATAGGAGATGGAGGGACATAGGGACCCAAGATGGATGATGAATTAGGAGAGTTAGGAGGGGAAAGTGAAGGGACATAAGGACCCAAGATGGAAGGCAGACGTGAAGCTCTTAGTAGTAGTGGAAGAGGTCCAAGGATGGAAGTTGAAGACGCAAAAGGATAATTAATAAGTTCATCAACATCTATATGACAACCAAGGATATCAACATCTTTAGAGTGAGCATTAAAATTTTCAATAGAATTGTGGACATCTTGAATATAAGCACTTTCTTTAATAGGATTGTTCAAAGCTTGCAAAGACTTAGGAAGAGTAGAAAGTGGAAATGAACATGGAGTGGTAGAATAAGAAGATGGAAGACTTTGATCTTGACAAGGATCTTTGGATAGCATAAGCGCATAATTTTTCTTTTGATTTTCAATAGGCTTAACATTAGAAGGAACAACACCATTTTTACCAACCTTAATGGAAGTATCATCTTTGGAAAGTGAAAGTGTAGTAAGGTTATTTTGATTGTCAATAAGCTCAACAGTGTAAGTAGTAGCCTGATCTTGCTTAGGAGAAGACTTAAGACATGGTGGAATGCATGAAAAAGGGTCTATAAGATCAAAAGAACCATGAAGTGGATAAGAGACATTGTGAAAAAGAGTGGACGACATGGAGGGTTCTTGATCTTGATCTTTCTTTATGTTCTTTTCTTTATCATTTTTAGAGTCCTCTTGACATGGAGTGACTTCTAAGGACAAGAAAGCATGTTGGGATTGTATGGAAGACTTTGGAAGAGATGGTGGAGGACTAGATGAAGTAGGGATTATAGCATATGAAGGCTTAGGCTCTTTAGGTTTATCATTATTGAAAGTATTTGCAGCCAAGTGAAGGTTAGCTTGAGTTTCTTTAAGAGGTAGCCCTGGAGGATAACTATAGGGAACCGTATGAAAAGTATCAGGACTTGTGTTGGATGAAGGTTTTGTGAAAGATTTGAAAGACTCAGAAGCTTTAGGAAATGTATGAGTATTGGAAGAAGTAGGGGATGGAAGGGAACCATCACAAGACAAAGGTTCAGCATTAACATGATCTTTCTTGAGAAGATAATCTTTATTTTCAGCAGGAGAGTCCTTAGGAGAAGGATTCTTATAATATTGATGCTTCAAGCTAGCACGATGCATTTTATAGTCCTCAGCAATAGTAGATGGATCATCATCAAGGTATTGTCCACAAAAGCCATCAAAGTCTTTTTCAAAATTAGAATCATATGGATCACCATCACGATCTATCCAATGTGACATCCCATTTCCAGTAAGTAGGAACACATGATGAGGAGGACTCTTAGGAACAGAGGTGTCATGGGTATCATTACATTTTCTGTCGTCATAGTCATCATAGTCTCCAAAGCTGGATGTGTCACTCTCTGTGGAAGAGGTATCATAAGGGTTATCATGTTGCTCAAATTCTTTTCGGGGGCATGGTGACATGTACAAGTCTTTATCAAATGGAAAAAAGTATAGAGATTCCATAGAGAACTCTTTAGGTTCCTTTTCTTTCTTAAGATTGTTAAGTTCAACTTGCATAGCTTGCAGCTGCTTCATCATAGTGGTGATCAAAATTTCTTCTTCATGTGTACTAATTCTTTGAGACATGGGTACTCATTCTCAATGGCTACTGCTATGTTCTTGACACAGTGATCTGTATGACAAATTCTGGAAATAGGCTGAAGAAGCTAAGTATCCGACAATTCTGACAACTCTTCAAATTTTTTCCCAAATGACACTCTGTAGACTCATATGACAGTGGGTATGCTATGAAACGACAGTTGCAAAACTCGTACGACAGTTGGGTAGTAATGAAATGACAGTTGAAAATCTCATATGATAGTTGCAAGATTTTGACTTTGAGAATTTACTGGCATGAAAACTCATACCACACTGGGTTTGCTATCATATGACAGATGGGTTGTAATAAAATGACACTTGATAGAAACTCGTATGACTTTCTGACCTCTTGAGATGACTTTTGACTCCAGAAAAGGATTTTACTTCAGATTTTGCAAATTTTGAGTTTTCAGAATCAAATTGTTTGTAAATTTCAATGTCTAGATTTGAGGATTGTAAGAGATTTTTTCATTTTCAATAACCAGATAGATAAACAAGCATGCAAAATAGCAAGTGATTTCAAGCATGTCTGAAAATAATGAACAAGGGCAAAAGCAACCTTGTGCATGAACAATCAAGTGACTTATTCATTCTAATCCTCAGAAGTGCTAATTGTGTATGTTCCAACAATGTTTTGCAATAACGCACATATACCCTAGAAAATAAAAATTTGGCCTCGCTAGGATTTTTAGTAATGGTTTGACTCTGCAACTTTTATGATCCAAAGGGGTGAGCTCCAATCCTGGCGCACCAGGGTTTTGACACAGTCTAAAAACTTAATCTTCAGGAGCTGCTAGGGAGATCTGACAATCCAACAATGAACCATACCTGTGAAGATTTCTTCTGCAAGGACATTTATATAGTGGCTGTCACTACCATGGCAAAAATGGCTATTACCGCTTGAGGTTCTGTCAATGCAGTTTGCCTTGTGAAGGGATTGTCCGCTACAGTTAACCCTCTCTAAAGATGACTCACAATAGTATACCACAAGGGGACTTGGCTCCAGATCCAAGATTTTTGACACCTTTTCACTTTTAACCCAAACAAAACAAGCAGATTAATCCGACACGCTAAGACAAAGTTTTGCTTCACCAAGGTCTATGATATCAACCCCACATGATCTATCAACCCCTTTAGAGAGAGAATGTATCAATCAATAAGGGAAGATGCACTAACCAATTTTGATTCACCAAAGCTCATGATGTCTACCCCACGTGATCTATCAACCTCTCTTGGGAGAGAATGTATCGATCAATAAAAGAAGATGCACTAACCAAGTTGAATGTGAAATGCACTAAGTATCCTCCCTACCTACAAGGATTTTTTCATCAAGAAATATTTTGCTAGGAATCCAATCTCTCAAGAATCATGAATAGTGTTCATAGGGCCTAATTACTATGTGAGCACAGATATATTCCTGAAAGCAAATCTACCAAAAGTACCCAAAAAGCAAAAAGAGGAACACTTAACGCTTAAAGTGAATATGAGATGAGTCCACCAAGTGGAACATTTAACACCTCACACAAGCTAAAAATGAGTCCCCAACTTAGAAAATAAGTGAGTTCTTAAAAGCACAAAAGGGTTGCCAATTGGAACACTTAACGCTTCTATCCTGTTGACCCCTCCCCTTTATGGCGCTGAGATTGCAACCACGGAGTGAAAATGAGGAGCCGGTGGATTAGCGAGTCCAATAACCTAAGATAGCAATCAAGATCAATCACAAGTATTCTAAGACTACTTAATGAATCCTTAAGGGTTCACAACCTAGTATCAATTATGCAAGTGTGTAAAAATAGATCAAAAGCATGAAAAGATGCACACAAGCTTGACACATAAGAGATTTATTTTAAGTCCCAAATCAAAATATTATTAGATGAAAGAGAATACTTGGGATCCTCGCAATGCGCTTAGTAGATTTTACTTAATTTTTAGCAATTCTTGTTGAGCTTTTCCATGCAAGCAAGTGACGAACTCTCCAACAAGCAAACAAGCAAACAAGATATGCAAAATATATTCAACTTATGAAAACCATAGGGTTAGCTCTAAAAATCAATTATTATCAGTAATAATAACCAGCAATTAACCTAAATGACAACTCATATCATTCACTGAACCATGTAAAAAAATTAAGTGCATACCCATCACAAAACTTTATTTTTTTTGTTGCATTTGACCTAGTCAACCAGATCTAAATTTTTTTGATATGATTTTGGTCACAAAAATAGAAATTCAAAATAGAGACCCCTTCTTAAAAATAAAGAGCTTTTCAAAAATGTAAAATTTTTTTAAAAATCTCTTCATTTGTGCCCTAGAGACCCGTTTTATCAAAATAGACCAGTTTTTATAAATTGACTATTTGAGTTATTATATCATGTCCAAATTTAAAACACAAAGAATGGACCCCCTATAGAATGTAAAGAGCTTTCCGAAAATATAAAAATTTCAAAAAAATATGCTGATTTGCATCAGATATTAATTTTTTTTTAAATTTCAAAAACAAATTATTAAAAATTCAAAACATCTCAGAAAATTCTAAATTTTTTACTATAGCTTCCTTGATATGTGTCCAACTTGAAAAAAACATTTTAGAGAAAAAATCCAAACCATTTGAGAGATAAAATTAAATCTTTAAAACTTTGGGGTTTTAGCTCCCAAAAAAAATCAAAACTAGCATGCAAAGGTGGGTTGCCCCATGTTGGGTGCCAGAAATGTGTGTGTGAAAATTGTACCTGATCTGTAAACACAACACTTCAGTAAAATATTAAAGGTTAGCTATAATCAAAATCATGCAAAATTGAAAACTATCTAAGCAAGCGATTTACTGCCTTCTAGTAGGTGCGAGATTAATGTTCTCAGATTGTTATCGAGATCAGTGACCTAGACGACACCTAAATGAAAGATTTGAATGCAATTGATCTAGATATGAAATATGAATGTAATTAATCTATATTTTTTGGATTTTCTATGCAATGATATGAAAACTTGATATGGAATCTATGCTAATATGGAAAATTGATATGCTATGAATTGATCTAACATTGATATAAAAAAGAATCTGAATGAATGCAAAAAAAACAAATTGATCTCACAATAGCCTTGATTCGCAATAAGCTTTGATTCTCCAAATTTCAATTCTTCAAAATAGTTGTGCAATTCATAGATGACTTTGGCAAAGTAAGCTTGCAAAATTATGAGATGATTTGAGATGAGCTGAAGCCTTGATTTTATAGAAATCCAGGGCTTTGGAGGTGCATGGGAAAAAAAAGCCATAAATCACTCAAATAACTTAGGTTGATTTTTGAGTTATTTTTAAATAAAGGATAATTAACTCACAAAAATATGCAAAAGCTACGTTTTAACTCAAAATAGAGTTTAGCTTTAATTGATAATTGATAGTTGTCTACTTTTATGATTGTGCATGTTTTATTTATGAATTAATTTAATAATAAAGTGATTTATTTTCAACTTAACTGCTTTTAAAAATAAAATAATTGATTTATGGATTAATCAATTATTTAATCAAACTTTTATTAAAAACTATATTATTAAATAATGACAACTTGCTTTAATTAATTAAATAAAAATTTAATCAATTATTCATAGGATATTGGATTTATTGTCAAAATTAAATAATACAATTAATAATAGATAGAATTAAATTTAATTACACAATTAAGTGGCAAGATATTAAATCTAATTAATTAAATATAAAAATATTCAATTAATCAAACTTTAGGATAAATATGATTTATTGCCAAATAATTATAAAATTAAAGATAATTATGATGATTAGGAATATTACTAGGAATATTCTTTGATGCAGAATTTAAGATAATCAATTATGATTTGATGATGTTTAGATGTACCTTAGATTAGGACTTTGATGTCGATTTCGTTCGAATTGAAGATGTAGGAGATTAATGAACTTATAGCCCATTTTTGGGGTATTACACTGATAGCTGTTGCTGTCTTCTTTGCAATATCAAACTCATGCTCTGTCATGCCATAATCCTTTAATATTTTCTTTATAGTGTTGTCCACTCTCTTCTTAGACTACTTTTCTTCCATTATAGCTTTAACAAGGTTGAAGTTTTCTTCAAATGTTCCAAATCTCTTGCACTGGGTTTCCAACTTACTCTTAAGTAACCTGCCAACATATCCTTCTATCTCTGCCTCAATTATCTCATAGCCAAGAGGGTCTATGAACTCAATTCTAGGTTCCACTACTTCAATATAGGTAAAGTCAGTGTCAACCATGAAACATATATCATCTTTATATTTCTCCACAATAGATTGTGGAATCCTTGATCTGCTAGATACCAATCTCTAAAATGTCTTCAATACCAACATAGCACTTTCATTCACATTATCAATAACATGTCTCAAATATACTTTATTGATTCTTTCCATAGTGTTTTGTCTATTATTCCAATCATCTGTAACTGTGTAAGGAAATCTCCTTAATAGGTGGAAAAACATATAAGTGATCAAAGAAGAAAATCTAAATTGTGCATACTTGGTCTTCTTAATCTTCTCCAAGTTTTCAAACAATTGAATTCTTGGGATTTCACACATATTTACTAGTACCTTGTCAACACACATCAAACATGCTATATGTACCATACCAGCTACCATATCATCTTCTTTAGAATTTTCACAAAACTTAGTGGTTAGGATTTTGCACAAATATCTTACATCATCTTGCTTGATTTTACTGATTACAATTCCTCTACCATTATAGGATGAACCTGTGTTATCAATAACCGTTTTCCTCATATTCTTCTCATTTAAGGGAATAGCACCAAATTTAGATAATCCAATTACATCATGAATCAAATCAGCAATAATGTCTATTACTCTATCCTCTAGCCAAAATTTTCCATTATGAATCCTACTCAAAATGATCTTAGTGCATTCTTCATCATCAAACTCACATTTCAATGAATACCTGACAATCTCATTGTCTTTCAAATGTTCATATCCTTGCTTTAAAGACATATCTTGATTGTAAATCTTCTGATACTCTCTGGTAAAGTCATTGTCACTTAGGGTTTCAATCTTACATCCAAGATAACTTCTTACATTTTCCAAATGCAAAACTCCATCTGGTACGGATGATAGTGCTAACTTAGGATCATCTTCCAAGGGTTCTACTGGTTCTTTCTTCAATATAGGTCTATTCTTATCTCTGACATTGTGAATTAAGGATACATCCATGATTGCTTCTAATCTCTTATACCGATTCAAAGATTTATCAAGATAAATACCTCAAATTCATGATTTTAGGGCTTCTGTAGATTTGGCACTTCAATCCTTCACCAAATCACTGCAAAATGCTTCCAATCACTACTTTCTGCTCTTCCAAACACTTCAATTCACTTTGATAGACAAATAACTTTGATCATAACCTTTTATCACTTGAATCTCACTTAGGTCGGACATCGCATTCAATTCTTTTGCCGCTTCATTCCAAAAAGTTGTTTTTGTTAACCTGCAAAACTTAAAACTTCTTGCGATCTCGCAAAATATAACATTTTTTTTTGTGCTCTTAACCATAGAATTAGTACATCATAAACTACCTTACATTAACTGCGCAAGACTTAATGCATCATAAATCTACTTCTACACTAATTCTAAGTTCCTAAACTACTGCAATTTACATAATTTAAGTGCTTAAAGATAAGTCAAGTAAGGATTCACTCTTACCACTTGATACTTCACCTTTCTGATTACCTTCAATTTTGAATATGTCTCCTTGGTCTGTGCTTTTAACAAACTTTACTTCATCTTCATTACTGCAGCAACCTTTCTGACTGTTTCTTGTACTTTCATTTCTTCTTGCATGATTCCTATGGTTAGGGTTAGGATGATAAGTTCCATTGTTCATTCTACAAAATCTTGTTGTATGTCCAATCTTGTTACATATCTGACAAACAATTCCATTGTTCCCATATCTTAGTCCTTGCTGATTGATCTGTGACCTACAATTTCTAGCAATGTGTCCAACCTTGTTGCATCTATAACATACTACTCCATTTCTTCTATTCATATCTTCAGTAGGTCTCTTATCTGCATTATTAGTATTCTTAAACATTCTACTAACATAACTATTCTCAATAACTTCAGATTTTCTACATTCAATAGCTCTATGTCCAAAACCATGACACTTATCACAATAACTATTAAGAGGTTTAAATTGTTTACCTATGCAATCTCTCTTCATGTGACCAATAGTATTACAACCAAAACATCTACCTTTGAATTCTCTTTGCATACCTTTGGGTGATTCTTCTTGCTTCAATGATTCTTGTTCTTTAGGTGCATCTTCAGATTTGTTGATCTCATCTGACTTCTTCTCATCAATGATTTTACATACTTTCAGATCTGATTCTTTTCTTTCATCATTTGTTCTGAATATATTAAATCCAAGTCCAGTCTTATCATAGGATGGTTTCCCAAAAGATACTTGTTCATCAATCTTCTCACTATTTGAATATAGCCTTTCAAGTTGTTGTTTGGATTGAGTCAATTCACCTTTCACAATCTTTTTTTTTTTTCACATTTTGTATGCTGCAAATTTACCTTTTCAAATTTAGACGTTACTTTGCTAAGTTTAGATCTTAATTCTTCATTTTCAATCTTCAATCTTTCATTCTCAGATCTTAGATTTGCTTCATTTTTGTCATTTCCATCTTTCAAACTTAGTTTCAATTTTTCTATCTTCAGTTCATGCTTAAGGATCACATTTTCTTTTTCTAAATTATCATCACAATCTTCAATAAGAACTTCAGATTCCTTTTCAGATTTCAGATTTTCTATCTTGTGTTTCAATTTCTCAATAAGGTTCTTTGCATCATCATATTTCCTTTTCAGAGTGTTTCTTTCATCAGTAAGCATATCAATCTGCTCAAGAGCTTCATCAAGATTCTTCTGTAGCTAATCCATATCCATAGAGATCTTACACAAGCTGCTAGGCTTTCCTTGAATGATTCTTCTCCGAGTAACTAAGCTTTTATAACAATTGTTAGAAATAGGAAATACTGAGAGGGGGGGGTGAATCAGTATTCCACAAACTTTATCTTTTTCCCAAATATGGATATAACAAATTATCTTCACACATGCATAACATAAGAAACTAAATAACATGCATAGCAATAACATCAAAGAACTCATAACACATTGTTTGTTCTCGAGGAAACCCTGGCCAAGGAAAAACCCCGGTGGGGATGGTACCCACAAAGATTCACTAATCAAAAGTATCTTGTTAAGGATATTGACCCTGTTAGGAGTCTATTACAAGCATATAGTGTATCAGTCCTGATTAAGGGACTATAGGCTTTGTTAGAAGCCTCAACCCTGTTAGGAGTTGTCAATACAAAATCTAATTACTAGATGAGCCCACTACCCAAACAAGTAATATACAATGTATAAAAAATAGGTCAAGGTAAATAACCTTTTTTTCTTGTATCAATATTCCTTTGCTACTCTTATCTTTGCATTATCACTATTACATTTGCTTCACAATTACATTTATCACATCACTTTTTCTTCGCTTCCTCTTTTTCTTTCAATTACAATTGCATATATATACAAGTTATTAAGGCTAATAACTTTACATGGTCGACTTCCATATATCATTATCTAAGAGTTAACATCTAGGATGTCATCCCTTTATATTGTTAAGTCATTATTTTGATAAACAAAATAATCCATTAACTCTTTACCAATTCTGCCTTCATATTCTGTCCTATCGGCTTCACACTATCTTCAGTAAAATTGTCATAACTAATTCCGTACATGCAGTACTAACTTGCGCTCTGAGATGGGTCATCATTAGCCATCATAGAGTCTATGTTCAAGTGAAAAAGCATTGAACTCACTCTAGTCAACGTTGCAAACAAAAACTATGTCCTGGTACACTGTGAAAACACTGTCTCACACTTAGACAAATTTGTGATGTGCTCTGCTATACTTTCTCTCTGACTTGTGTGATCTTCATGAGGATCATATGTTTCCATAATGACAACATCTATGTACTCACTTTAGCCAAATTTCCAACATAGGCCTAATGATGTATTATGTATAGTTGTTTATTTGGGGACTTTTGATGAAAAGATGAGTTTCTTGTTAAGAGACAAAGCCCAAGACCTTGCATTAGGTATTTATGACAGCAATGGATATTCAAAACAATTTAAAATATGGAATCATGAAGGGTTTCCTTTCAGCTAGTGTCCATTGTCATAAACAATCAAGTGATGGGTGTGAGTTGAGAAGTAAAAACAAATGTCAGAATATGTGTCCCTATTGTTCATACTAACCATGTATGTAATTTTGATTTTAATGATGTGAGAGAAGAGAACTGCTTGTTTATGGTTATTCCTCATGTTACTGATGAAAATGTTAGTGAATACTTGTGTATATGTGATGAAGCAAAGATGGAAGTATTTTAATATTTCACACCATGTCATGGAATGGTTTGTTGTTCTATGTTAGAGGCTATATGTGATATAGAACAACAATCATATGTTTTTGATGGGCCATGTAGCTTGTATGAAGAAGATGAAGAAGGCTATGCATTAGATATTGATGATGCAAGTGTTCAAAGTGTTGATGATGTTGATTCATTTTTGCATGAATCACCCTCATGTAGTTACTTTGAAGGAGAGGAAAATAAAGATCATGATAGTGAGCCTTCATGTCATGAGGACTACAACGATGAACATTGTTCTTGTTCATATTCAATTTTTTCTTCTTTGAAAGGAGATTATTGTGGCAGTGATGTGGATAAAATTTTTAATGAAGAATCTAATGCATTGTTTGATGAGGATGATGATGTAGATCAGCTGGTCCAGTGTCACAATGTTTATAGAGGAGGTTTTCATTTAGTTTCTAAGCTATTGTATTAAGATATCATTGAGAAACTAAGTGTCTTATTGGTTGAACCAGTTTGTGAAGTTGAAAATAAGCATGAAGATAAATTAAGTTTTTCAATTTTTGTTTATCTGGATGAATGTGTGGTAATGCATGATGATCATTGCATATTGTATGTTGACACATTACTGAGTGAATCTTGCATTTCAAGTCCACCTAAAGATCAAGTGAATGATGTTCCATACTTGCAGGAGTATAATTATGATGTGAGGTATGATTGGAAGGACATGGGAAGTTTTGAATATAGAGTTATTTTTCATCCCATAAATGTTTATGTATATGGACAACATGTGTGCAATGCTACTCTTTTGTTTCCAGTCACATATGGGGATGAAAATTAGGCTTTTGATAGGGGTAAATACTAGTGTTACATTTTTGGTGGCCCAGGGCCACCAAATAAAATATGAGTCTAATTTTTCTTGTAGATGATAAGTTCTATGGAAGATGGTTTGGTTTGGTTTTTTCTACCCAAAGATATGAGATCTTTCTATGCTTGCAAATGGCATACATCGCCAGATGGAGCCACTGTTGGTACTCTCAAATTATTGAGATTAACATGCTATTTTTTTGTGATAGAGCCCTTTGACATTTTGAGTCGAGATGCCTTGTTTTGGCATTCAAGTATTCAAGAATGAAATAATGCTCGATGTGAAGAATATTAAATATAATATTGGAAAGAGGCAATGTCGAATAATGTGGGTTATCGAGTAAGAAAAATTGAATGGTAGAGAAGAAAATTTTAATTGATAAGGCATGTCATAGAAAAGATTTATTTGTGGGGTCTAGTATCCAGTATCAAGGAAAATACAATTTTGAATAAGATAGAAAAGCATTATACCGAAGCTTCAAGCTAGTCGAAAATGAATCAACTATTGGGACTCATTTTCCTTAAGCATCGAATAAAATCAAGTTTTGACCGAGGTTCTTCATGTGGTGGGGCCCAACATATTCTAAAGTTGCAATTGTGTGAAGGACAAGTTATCAGAAATATGATGCGTTGATGACACATTTGAACTTCAAGGATATGCTAAGTAGTTTAAGGAAAGGATTTGAATTTTGGGGTGCAAGTGATCGGGAATAAAAGAAAAGGAAGTGAAATCTTGAAATTTTGATCAGAATTAGAAGGAAAGGAAGTGAAGTCCTAAAATCTTGAGCGAAATTAGAAGAAAAGGAAGTGAAATCTTGGAATCTCTATTAGAATTGGAATTAGAGTAGGTGAAATCCTTAAAATTTGAAATCCTGGCTGGGGCCCATGCTTTAGAGGAGAATTGGCTTTTGGGGTGCAAATGGTCAAAAATAGAAGTGGAGTAGGGGAAATATCAAAATCTTGAAGGGATGGCTTTTAAAGTACATTGTCCATCAAAGAATGTCAGAGAATGCAGAAGAAAAGTGGATTGCAACCCGAGAGTACCAGGGGTTGAAGTGATCCTAGTTGATAAAAAGTTGAAAATTTTCATGAGATTTTGACATGTGGCAAGTATGGTTGAACTAAATGCAGGCCCAAGGTGACAAGTGGCGTGATCCTAGAATCTCACAATTAGAATGGCGGGGAAAGATAAGACAATGAAAGATCATAGAATGTTGGCACGTGGCAGGGATGACCAATGAGCGAGGGGATGTGATGGTGATGTGTGTGCTAGGTCTTGTAGAAGTGGATCCGAGGGAAAATCAGAAGCTTCCACATGGTAGTCATGGATAGTGGACCGGCTTGACCAATGTCGACCGAGCTAGAATGTGAGTGTAAAGTTAAATTTTGAAGGGGCTAAGGTAGACAAATAAAGAGAAGGAAGGTGCTTCAAGAGATAATTAAAAGAGGATTGTTCTCATAAAATCAAAGATGAAATAGAATGAGACAAATCAAATGTAGTTGTAGAGGATGAGTACAGTGAGTGGGTGTAGATGTATGAGGAGTGAAAGTACTATGTCATACTCATAATTTTTCCAATGTTACATCATTTTGAAAAGTTAAGGTAGCACTTGAATTTTCTATCAAGCCATCATGGGTCTGATTCACAAGTCTACATCAATAGGGACATGCTTGAAGATGAGTAAAGAATAATTTTTTTGTGGCTTCTATCTTGTACTATATGAAGTTTCCTTCTGCTCAAGAATGTAAAATTTTGACAAGTGTCATCTCTGGCTCATAGCTTGTTTCTACCCTTGTTCCTATAAAAGGGTAATCAATGCCATGAGATGGGGTTCCTTTTTTGGTTTCCTATGGGGTTCTAAAAGTTTTGGAGTTATTTCTGGCTTTAGGGTTCTAGTAGCAAGTTTTCTAGGGTAGGAGCATGACACAAGAAGGGTAAGATAAGTGGGTCCAAAGGCTCACTCAATTACCAAACCACCTTGCAAAATCAAAACATGGAAGCAATAACACAAAAAAGGACAGAAGAAACCTAGATCATATTCATATATTCATTCAAACTTCATAAATGTTAGGCTAAGAGGACTTCCTAGTTATAGTCAATACAAATAGAAATCAATTACAAAAATAGTACAATCCTCATGCATGCAAGATCCATGATCTCCACCTACCTATTTTCCTCCTTGTTTCTTCTCACTAACTAACTCTAACTCAAAAAACCTAGAAAAAATCATTACATTTATACTTGAGGCTACTGATCAGGTTGGCCCAAAGAATCTTCAAGATCCAACATTGGAGAAAGAAACGACCCAGATTTAGGTCCACACCTCCCAATGAGCAATCCCAACATTAAATCATGACCAAAATTAAATACACAAGTTGGCCTAGAAAAAAGATCCAAAAGAATACCTGTCGGTGAAGAACACCACTAAGCAGTAACTGAGCTCGTTGGTGAATAAACATGAACACTCCACTGAGAACACCAAAGTAGTTACCAAGAACATCTAACAAGCTACCGATACATGATTGCTATGAACCCAAGATGCTCCTGCATCAAATACCTGGGGTTGAAAATAAATGATTCTTTGAATCATGAGTGAGGTACAAGTTGAGTTGAATCCAACTTAGATTGAGAAATCCATGTAGAGTCTTCAATTGGTCTTTTCTTCCTCTTTACCAACTATTCCATGTAATCCTTTCCTCTTGTTCTTCTACCAACTCTTTGTTCCAAAATCTGTTCAACTTCTTCTATTTGCTTCTTAGGATAATCACTCAGTACTGTCACTTCTTCATCAAGTTCATGATACTCATACAAATCTATAATGTTGAATACTGGTGATATGTCCATGTCATCAAGTAACTCTACTTCATAACCATTTCCACTGTCAAACTTCTTCAGTACCTTACAGGGACCAAATTTCTTCATCTTCAACTTACTATAAGTTCCAATAGGAAATCTTCCTTTCTTCAAATGAACCATTACCTCATCACCAACCTCAAAAATCTTATGTCTTCTTGATCTATCTGCAATATCCTTGTTTTTTTTATTACTCTGCTCCAATTTATGTTTCACTTCGTCATGCGATGACTTTGTAAATTTAGAAATTTCTTCCCCTTCAACACTCCTCTTCTCTTCTCTAGAAATATCTTTCAAGTCTGATATACCTCTCGATTATATGCCAGTAACAATCCAAAATAGTGTCTTGCCAAAAATCCTATTCACTAAATTATTGTATGTGAACACTTCTTGTGCTAACATTAATTCCCAATTACTCAGTTTTTCTCAAACTAAACATCTCAACGGGTTACCCAAAATTCTATTTACAACCTATATTTGTCCACCAATCTATGGATGAAATGTAGAACTATACTTCAACTCAATGTCCAACTTCTTCCATAGAGTCTTCCAAAAATAGTCAACAAACTTAATGCCTTGGTTAGAGATGATACTCCCCAATAATCCATGCAATCTAACAATCTCCTTGAAGAAAAGATCTTCTATATGCACTGCATCTGAGTTTTCCTACATGGTATGAAATGTGCCATCTTGAAAAATCTGTCCACAACAACAAATATGGAATCATTACCTCCTTTCCTCGGTAAGCCAAGAACAAAATCCATGTTGATATCACTCCAAGGTTTCTCAGGAACAAAAATTGGTTTATGCAATCCAATATTCTAATTTCTTTTGCAACTTGACAAACTCCACAACTCTTCACAATTTTTTGAACATCCTTATGCAACTACGACCAAAAATACCTTTCCTTAAGAAAACTCAATGTCTTATCAATGCCAATGTGTCCAACCAAACCACTATTATACTTCTCCTTTATCAAATTAGTTCTCATTGATCCTCTCAGTATACATAACTAAATTCCTTTGAACAACATACCTTCTTGAATGAAATAGTCTTCCCACTTATTTGATATATATGGAATAAGTTCTCTGCACATTCTTCTCAACTTGGAAAAATCACGATCAGTTTCATACAAATTCTTCATATCATCAAAACAATGAACCTCAATTCTCATTTCAATCAAAAAAAATCTTCTTCTACTCAATGCATCAACAACTCGGTTAGATAATCCACTCTTATGTTTTATCACAAATATGAAATTCTACAAATACTCAACCCATTTCATATGTCTATGATTCAACTTATTCTGACTACCCAAATATTGTAAAGCCTTATGATTAGTATACAACACAAATTCCTTCGACATCAAATAATGTCTCCATTTGTTCAGGGCTTGAACAATAGCATAGAATTCTTGATCATACACAAAATATTTCCTTTTTGCATCATTCAACTTCTCACTAAAGAAAGCAATAGGTTTACCTTCTTGATTCAACCCAGCTCCTATTACACTGCCACTTGCATCACATTCAACTTGGAATACCTTATTGAAATCAAGTAAAGCTAACACAAGCAATTCAATAACCTTCTATTTTAAAGTCTCAAAACTTTTATCAGCTCCATGTGTCCACTTGAATTCTCTTTTATCTCCTCTCATTGTTTAAGTCATAGAATTGCAAATTCAACTAAAATTTCTGATGAACTTTTGGTAAAATGATGAAGGGTGCTTCCCTTAATACCACAAACACATAACAAAAATAAAGAAACAACAACAATTTGCAAGAACAACACATGGGCTTCTTATTATCTCCACAAATGTGGAATTACAAACTTTTAGAATTACAATATGAAAAGCCACATGGGCATTCCCTTACAATATTTTGTAGGACAAAGCCTTGAATCAATACCTAGATCTACTACCCAGAACTATCCCAAACTGCCTTGAACTACCTAAGACAACGCTACGGGCCTTCTTTATATCAACAATTTCCACCACCCGAGAAGGTTCTAGAAATTTAGCCCTTAAGTCCGACTATACATAGAATTATTTTATTTTCACAATTTTTACAATAGGGTTGGCTCAAAAGAAATACAAAATATGCTTTTAGGTAAACCAACTTTCAGAGGCCATAACTTTTTAACCGTAGCTCTATTTTTCTATTGTAACCACTTTTTAGAAATGCCATGACAAGATCTGCAGTGCCTAACATGCACTAGTGCTAGTCAACCAGGGGTCGATCACAATTTGGAGCCTTTAAGGCCTTCAAAATTGACCTGAAAGATTTCATACCCAAAAACCTCAATAACTTCACGACTACTGATGATGTGGCAATGAAACTCAACTAGTAGGCTGAAATGACTAAGATGAACCTCCAACTATGAAATCAGAACATTCCGAGATCATATGACCAACTTACTAAAAATAGTAAGTTTCCATAAATAGTAGCTCTGCACAAGATAGCCCTTATTGAAAAGCAACAAAAATATTTTTTTGGGTGATGCAAGATTGCTCTTACACCCAGGATGCTCCTGCATCATAAAAACTTGCTAAACCATGGAATGATCTTACCTTGCCAACATTCTTAGGTGTAGGCCAGTCAAGTATGGCTTTAACCTTCTCAGGATCCATCTTCAAACCATCCAGTGAATCACAAATCCCAAATATTGAATCTCCTCTTTCATGAAGGAATACTTTTTCAGATTAATCAACTTTTCCTCTTTCAATATTTGCAATACCTGTCTAATGTGCAACAAATGATCTTATCTGATTTTACTAAATATCAGAATGTCATCCAAGTATACAATCACAAATTTACTCAAGAATTTCTTCAGAACCTCATTCATTAACCTCATAAAAGTACTTGGTGCATTAGTTAAAACAAAAGGCATAACCAACCATTCATACAAACCTTATTTTGTCTATAAAGCAATCTTCCATTCATCACCTTCTCTGATTCTGATATGATGATATCCACTCTTCAAATCAATCTTGGTAAAATATTTTTCTCCACTCAAACAATCCATTATATCATCTATTCTCAGTATAGGAAATTGATATTTAACCATTATCTTGTTGATAGCTATAGAATAAGTACACATTCACCATTCTCCATTCTTCTTAGGTGCCAACACAATTGGTACTGCACATGGACTCAAAATTTCTCTAATCAAACCTTTCTGCAACAACTCTTGAAATTTTCGGTTGAGTTCCTCATTGTCAGTTGGTGTCAGTTGGTGTGGTGCCTTATTCAGAAAACTATCTCCAAGAATCAGATCCATACAATGACTAATACTTCTCATCGGTGGAAAAGCATCTGGTACATTATCTGAAATGATCTCCTTTTACTTGGTGAGAAACTTCTCAAACTCTTCAGGAACTTTATCTTCTATTTTCTCACTCAGTTTGTTAGGAGTCACAGTATAACATACATCATTTCTCTTCAAATCCTTAACAAATTGTCTACCTTCCATCAAATAAACTTTCACAGATGTACTTATCTCACCAACAGATTCTTAAATCAAAGGTAACAAGATGTGTCTCTTTCCATTGGCCTAAATAGTATATTTGTGCAATCTTCCATCATATATAGCATTTTTATCATATTGCCAAGGTCTACCAAAAAAAATATGACAAGAGTCCATAGGCATAATATCACACAACACCTTATTATAATAGTTTCCAATTTTCAGATTCACAAAACATTGTTCACTTACCATAAATGCATGGTCATCCTTGATCCATGAAATCTGATAGGGCTTTGGGTTCTTTAATATTTCCAATTGCAATTTTGTAACCATTTCCTCTGATGCCAAATTCTCTAAAATTCCAATGTCAATAATCACTTTCCAAACTTTATCTACAACTCTACATCTGATCTTGAATGAACTCTTTCTTACTGAATCTTCCTTAGTCTTTTCACTCCACAATGCTCTTTTGACCATCAAGTTTCCTTCCTTATTAGGTTCATTCAGTGACTATTCATGCACCAAATATTTTTTTCTGCTACCAACCTTCTTTCTTGCATGTGTACACTCAAATAATCTATGTCCCTCTTCTCCACAATTGTAACAAGTTCCTTAGAATCCTCCTCTACCATATCCACCTCGAGAGTAATTACCTCTTCCTCAAGATGAACTTTCACCTTTCCCCTTTGTCTTGCCTTTGTCTTGATTTGTCTTGTCTTGATTGGATCTACTATTTTCACTATATGATTTGACTCTTCCTATAGGGAATCTACCACCTCTTCCTCTTTGTATTTACTCATTCTTTTTATTCAATTTCTCCTCAAGTTTTAGGGAAAACTGATAAGCCTCCTCAATACTCTCCATTTTAACCAAACTAATCTCTTCTTGAATAGAAGTCCTTAACCGATTTAGGTACCTTGCAACCTTTTCCACGTCATCTTCAATATTTCCAGATCTAATATCTAACTTGTAAAATTCCTCTGTGTAATCCTTCATAGATCTATCATTCTACCTCAAACTTTGCATTCTCCTAACTAGATTAATCTGATAATCACAAGGTAGAAAGTTTCCCTTCAACTTGTTTACCATCTTATCCCATACCTTAATTTTAGTTTTACCTTTCTTCTTTTGATCTAATTGCAAATGCTCCCACCACAAGGATGCATGAAATTTCAATTTTGTGCTTTTAATTTTTACCTTCTTCTCATCCGATATGTTCTCATACTCAAAATATTTCTCCATCTCGATGATCTAGTCCATAAATTCATCTGAATCCATCTTTCCACTATACTTAGGATAGTTAAACTATGGTATGCCCTTCAAACTTGTCAATGCTTTCAAGAATATTTCTTCTCCTTGATCTATTATAAGTGTAGGTGCAGTTACCTCCTACCCTTCTTCGACTTCATCATCACTAACATCATCAAGATGTCTTCCATGATGTTGGGTTATCTCAATAGCTTCCAATCTAGTGGCAATTTGTCTTAGCATATCAGTTGAAACTAGATCTACATCTCTCCTTCCTTGAACCATCTTGAAACCCTTTATAATTGCATGTCAGATCGCAATCTTCTACCCCACAACAAATAACAAACTAGGGTTTACAAGAAGGAACCTCGATCGAAGACCTAGATTTCGTAAATCTAGATCAATCCTCACTTTGATACCACCCGACGCAAGAAAGGTAAGATAAGTGTGGTCAAAGTCTCACCCACTTACCAAACCACCTTGTGGAATCACAACATGAAAGAAATAACATAGAAAATGAGAGAAGGAACGCAGATCATATTCATATATTCATTCAAGATTTATACATTTCAGGTTGTGAGGCCTTCCTAGGTGGGCCAATACAAATAGAAATCAATTGCAGAAACAATACAATCCTCATGCATGCGAGATCCATGATCTCGAGCTTCCTAGTTTCCTCCTCATTTCTTCTCACTAACTAACTCTAACTCCAAAAACCTAGAACATATCATTACATTTATACTCAAGGCTACAAAACAGGTCAGCCCAAAGAATCTTCAAGATCTAGCATTGGAGAAAGAAACGACCTAGATTTAGGTCCACACACCTCCCAATGAGAGATCCCAATATTAAATCATGACCAAAATTAAATACACAAGTCAACCTAGAAAAAATATCCAAAAGAAAACCCGTCGGTGAACTAGGCCACCAAGCAACACATAACACACTGAACCCACTTGGTGAAGAACACCACTAAGAGATAACTGAGCTCATCGATGAACTAACAAGAACACTCCACCGAGAACCCCAAAGAAGTTACCGAGTACATCTAACAAGCTATCGAGATATAGGATTGCCATGAACCCAAGATGCTCCTGCATCAGAGAAATTTTGTAAATCTTCTAGAGAGAAGTATTGTATGAATATGGGTTGATTCCTTCTTCTTCTTTTGGGTGTTTTTAGTTGTATCTATGTTATATGATAGAGATAGCTTAGTTTCTTTTCAATGAAATATAATATCAGTTCAGATCTCTCCAGCGTATGACTTAGTCCAATTTTTAAATGGAATAAAACAAAATGTTATCCCATTTAGTATCTTGTTGTGAGATATGTGACTATATTTCACTTTTTAATTCAAAGAGTTAATTAAAATACTTGATAGGAGTTACAAACTTGCTAGGCTTATACATGGATTTTGATAAGAAGGATAGGTTGGGATTGAGGTTAAAGAATATTGTAAAGCAATGTTCTTAGATATTAGGCTATTGATGAAACTTTGTTATATAATGTTGTACTTCTAAGGACTCCATTTCTCAATGGAATGAGGCACTGATCTCAGCTAGTTGTGGGGTTTACATGTGTTTTGGGGTTCCTGTCTAGGTGTTCCTTGCTATAAAAAAATGATTAAATCACATAATATCTTTATCTTATGTTGTGTAGTTGTCTTACCCATATCTCATGCTCCATTCAAGTCGACATTCAATGGGTAGTTAGCCACTACCTAATATCTCCCTGTTATGTTGATGCCTCATATAACATCATCTTCTTTATGTTAATGTCATTTGTGAGCCTTTTTTGTGTGTATTAGAGGGCATTGAAGGTCTACTCACCTTGGTTTTACAGAGCCTAAAGTGCGAAAGGGTTTATATATCCTTTTCAGTTGGTCCAAGTCTCTAAGATTTATGATTATATTGGTGATTAGTCCAAAAATCCCCCCTCAGTGGCACCCAAGGGGATTCAAAATTATGACTAAGCTCTAATACCACTTGTTACAACTAGCAGTTTCCATTGCACTGAAAGATTGACATGTTAATGCCTGATACAACCAATAGACTTATAGAAGATGCAAGAGGTTGTTAAACCATGTCATGAATCTTGAAGAGGGACGTTGGCGGTTAGTTCAAGACCTAGCACACATACTAGAGCTCATTTGAATAAGGTGATTGATCAATCTATTCAAGATTTGAAGGATATGAAAAAACTCTACATGAACATGTCTCAAATTGAATCCAGATCTGTTGAGGCTTTGAAAAATTTGAGTTAGGTGTTCCTTTTTCTTGTTTTGTTGGTTTGGATTTTGGTTCCCTCATTTGATTTGTTAAGGGTTTCTTTCTACTTTCCCATTTGTTTGCTAATAGCTAGTTGACAATAGCTTCTTGTAAATAGGGTTTCATGTCCCTTCAAAACCCACTTGAGCCTTAATAAAAAAAAGTGAATTGAAGATCTTCAACCTAGCTTGCTCTTGATTTGAAAAACCTTCATAAATTCATCTTATAATACATATGATCATATGATAATATCACACAATGCATGTGACACAACTCACATTGCATAAATCTAGCTACACATCAATCATTCTCTCAACACAAACATATTTCATAACTTTCCAATATTCTAAGACATCATATATATATATATATATATATATATATATATATATATATATATCTGTGTGTGTACTGCAATTAAAATTACATTCATATGTCAATATAATATAAATATTATTGCATGTGTACATTGGCCAAAAAATCACTCTCAATCAAACATGTACTGGGCCACATCCAATAGCCCACACACTACTCAAGGAGAAGGGACACATAATACATTACCCAAGGTGGACTATCCAGTCCAAATGATCACCCAAACACTATCTTTGGTGAGCACACATTAAAATCCTTTGGTGCATTAGTTCTGAACAACCTAGTCAACCAACTCACACAATGACCATTTTGTCACTTCTAACTTAATATCTACTAATAATCAATTGTGGAAATTGTGGAATCTTATACAATACATGTAGACATACTCTCCTTTCAAACTTAAAGTGATAGATCTCAACAATGAAGGAGTACGAATCATAGAAAGTTTCCATATCAAGCTCATTGTTTGGGTAACTTACCTCAAATACTTAGGATCAAAATTTTGGAGTACCTCCACTAATAGAAATAGATGCAAGATAATGATACAAAAATAATTCAATTGATTTCAGCATCATAGCTACACTACTTTGGGAGCTCAT
This sequence comes from Chamaecyparis obtusa, assembly GCA_027943335.1. Lineage (NCBI taxonomy): Eukaryota > Viridiplantae > Streptophyta > Pinopsida > Cupressales > Cupressaceae > Chamaecyparis > Chamaecyparis obtusa. The sequence goes on along the minus strand of BSBK01001154.1, from coordinate 2,582,241 downwards.
ATGCTCAAGGAAATTCATGACAAGACTACAATAATTATGATTGTTTGATACTCCTTTGACATCAATGAAAATATATGTTCAATGATCTCCCCATTTGTCATTTAAGAAAAATAAAAAAATTATGGGAGAACACCTAGACAAATATAATATGTTAGGAACACCCCTATTTGATGCATATGAAGCTTCTAATAATTTAAATTATTTTGAGGTCCTTTCTCACCCTTTGACATCAATGGAAAATGAAAACATCGTTTTGAGCTCCTTTCTCCTCTCTTTACATTCTAGATATGCTCCCTTATCATCTACACTTCCATATACCATCAATTCACTTTCTTTATCTATTTATGTCTAGGTAATGATTTAGAAAAATCCACAAGACCACCAAGCCCACTTGTGGAAAAAATTCAACACTCCCCCTCCACCTGTACTTCTTCTTGATTCAAGAGGAGGGAGAAACCACTCTCAATAACTATTGGAGATACTCAAAAGTATCCTTGGGAAAAAGGTTTTATGAAAAATGTTTTTAATGGATAGTCCTTGGTCTCAAAATATTCTAACTTCACCTCTTTGTCTACAACCTTCTCTCTCATTAACTGATACTTAATTGCAATGTGTTTTGTTCTTGAATGCACCAATGAATTATTTAAAAAATTTATAGCACTTGCATTAACACATAGAATGGAAATGGGCTTATAAAACTCTATGCCCATATCTTTCAAATTATACTTCATCAATAGAACCTAAGTGTAATTGGAAGCTTCCATAATATACTCTAGTTTTGTTTAAGACATGGATACCAAATTCAATTTTTTTTCTTAACAAGGATACAAGATTGTCACCAAGAAAGAAAGCACATTCACTTATACATTTTTGGTCATTTATACTTTCGGCCCAATATGCATCTGTGTATGCAATCAATTTGAAAATTTCAGCCTAGGAATACCACAATCCAAAATATATTGTCACCTTCAAATTCTCTTCATTTCTTTGACATGATTTTCTTTAGGTCCCGATTCAATTCTGGAAACCATGCCAACTACCTGCATGATGTCTAGTCTAGAAGCAATAAGATGTTGTCAATCATAAAACTATAGGGGTTCTAGTTTGCAAAAATAGACTCAACATCCTTAGTCAATTTAAACCTAGTAACCATAGGTGTACTTGTTTATTTTCATTATTCCATCTTAAACTTACTCAACATATATTTTTTGTACATGGCCTAAAAAATGAATATGCCATTTTTGGACTAAGAGATCTATAAACCAAGAAAAAATGACTACTCATCAAGCATTAACATCTCAAACTTTGTCTTCATAAAATATTGGAATTCTTTGCACATCATATCTATACTACCTCCTAAGATAATGTCATCAACATAAATCATTGATCACAACTTATCACCTTTTCATTTTATATATAGATTCTTGTCTACACTATCTCTCCCAAAACCTTTCTGATACATATATCTATCAAAATCTATAATACCAAGCTATAAGGGTCTTCTTGAGTGCACAAAGAATCTTCTTTAGTCAACACACAAAGAAGGTTTATTTGGATATTAGAACCCTACCAATTGTTCAATGTAGACTTCCTCTTCCATTTATTCTTTTAAAAATATAGATTTAACATCCATCTGATAAACTTTGAAGTTATTAAATGTTGACAATGCTAGAAATATCTTGATAATTCCCACCTTGCCCCCATAGAAAATGTCTCTTCAAAATAAATCCCCTCAACTTGAGCATATCATTTACACAATAGTTCAATCTTATTTTGAATCGGTTTCCCTTTTTCATTTAACTTGTTTTTAAAGCCCCATTTGCTTCTATAACATTCTTGTCTTTAGGTCTTTGAACTAGCTCTCAAATTGTGTTCTTATTAATTAGAGCTTGTATGCACCCTAAAATGGTCGCCTAGACTTTGGGCCCCCATTCAGCAATTTATCAAATCCCTAAATCAATATTTTTCAAATTCAATATCAATTTCCTTGATCAAATCCTATTCCTATCATTTTCAATTATTTTCTATGGGCTAACCATTTTATCCTAAGTCTTTATTTATTTAAAAGGAATTCCCTCCCATTTTATTAAATAAAAAGCCCCCACTTTTCCTCTTATCCTAAGTTGCACAAATAAAGCATTATTCTTATTTATAAAAAAAAGAAAAGGCCTTTTTGTCTCATATGAACACAAAATTCAACTCTTATTTTCTCATTGGAGGAGATTTGTGCACATGGATTGCTCCTCTTTAAAGCTCGACTCTTGATTAGATCTTTTGCTTCTTAATCTTCATGGTCCATTCCTGATGCAAGGGCAGGGTAGATACAAGCAGAATCAAGCAGAATTGAATCCACTTGGATCCACAAACAAGCCCTTTCTCAAAGTTACACAATGGAAGAAATATAAACTCACATGAAAGAAATGAGATCAAAATGGATATGAGACAATCAACTGGCAGAAAGAATAGAGAATTATATTATTTCTTTCAACATGCCCGGATGTGAGGCCTTTCGGGTTTCGGCCTTATACAATGAGAATTATGAAATCAGAATCATAGCTTGCATCCTATCTTTGTCTCTAATGATATATCTTGATAATTATCCCTCTTTAATCTCCTTGATTCTCTCTTGATGCCCTACTACATCAATCTAGACCCCTTATATAGCCAGCTAAGCCACAGGTCGGCCAGTCAAGCATTTAATTACAATATAGGTCTAGTCTGGAAGATGTAAACCAAAACTAATGCTAGAATGAATATAAATTGATGTGCCTTTGTATTTAGATCTGAACATGACCCAAGAACATTCCTTTAAGGTTTAAAGGTCCAATTTGATCATATGGAACATCGCAAGAAGAAACGCCATACGTTTCACCCGAAAACTACCAGAAAATAGGTCCCGAGGAAAAATGGGCATAAATTTTTACTCATAATTAATTAGGAGCTTCTCCTTTCAGGAATGATATTAAATTAGGTCCTCTTTAAGGCACTAAGTTAGAAAGGTCTGATTATTTAAGGATCAAGGTCGCCATGGTGCACAATCAGCACCAAAACTGCAGGAAAATACTGCTCCGACAACAAGAAAATAACTCTAACTTTGAAACAGTCCATCCAAACTTTATGTGCTCATAGGAGAAGGTTCCAAAATAGGTCCTCAACATAATGTAATATTTTCACACCATGAAACCAATAAATACAATATTTTTAAAGAAAACAACAGCAAATAGGTACAACAATCAGGAAATGTTTTTGGTTGATGCAAGATTGCAAAAGACCCAAGATGCTCCTGCATCAGACACCTGGGGTAAATAAAGAACTAATGTCCACATCAAGCACTACTCATATTCTAACCTGAATCATAAAGATCCAACTTAGCTTGTGTAATCCATGAACTTTCATCTACTAACTTGTCTTTCCACTGAACTAGATATTCCATGCAGTCTTTTCCTCTTGTACTCTTGCTCACTCTTTTGTTCAAGATCTTCTCAATGTTGTCTTTATTTTTCTTAGGATAATCCAGATCATCTTCAATGTCATCATTTGATTCAAAGTACTCAAATATATCAAAAATATTGAATATAGGTGATATATCCATGTCCTCTGGTAATTCCACTTCATAAGCATTTCCACTGTCAAACTTCTTCAGAATCTTACAAGGTCCAAACTTCTTCATTTTCAGCTTGTTATAGGTACCAACTGGAAATCTATTCTTTTTCAAATGAATCATAACCTCATCTCCAACTTCAAAATATTTATGTCTCCTTCTCTTGTCTGCTCTCTATTTATACTTCATATTAATGTCCTCCAAGTTCTTCTTGACTTCATCATGTAAAGTTCTCATGTATTCTGCAAAATGATCAGCTTCAGCACTTCTTCTTGTTTCAGTAGGTAAATCTCTTAGCTCTGTGGTTCCCTTAGGATGAAATCTAGTAACAATCTCAAATGGTGTCCTCTTAGTACTTCTATTCATAGAATTATTATATGCAAACTCTGCTTGTGCCAAAATCAAATCCCAATTAGCAGGCTTATCCCCAACTAAACATCTCAACAAGTTTCCCAAACTTCTATTCACAAATTTAGTTTGTCCATCTGTCTGAGGGTGAAATGTAGAAATAAAATTCAAATCAACATTCATCTTCTTCCAAAGTGTTCTCCAAAAGTAACCAGTAAACTTAGTATCTCTGTCTGAACAATAGATTTAGGCAAACCATGCAATCTTACCACTTCCTTGAAGAATAATTCAGCTACATGTAATGCATCAGATGTCTTCTTACAAGGTATGAAATGAGCCATCTTAGAAAATCTGTCAACCACTACCAAAATAGAATCATTACCCTCTGAGTTCTAGGGAATCCAAGAACAAAGTTCATACTCACATCTTCCCAAGGTCTATCAGGTACAGGCAAAGGTGTATACAATCCCAAATTCTGACTAGTTCCTTTTGTTGTTTGGCAAATTTTGCAACCTCTAACCATTCTCTGTACATCTCTATAAATCTATGGGCAAAAGTATCTTTCTGAAATCAAATTCACAATCTTATCAATTCCAAAATGTCGAGCAATTCCACCACTATGTTTCTCCTTCATTATGTTCTCTCTCATAGATCCTCTAGGTTTGCACAACTGAACTCCTTTAAACAACATATCTTCTTGAATGAAATAAACAGTCCACTTATCACTCACTATGTGTTCTTTACAAGCTTTCCAAAGTTCTACAAAATCAATGTCAGTCTCATACAAACACTTTAAATCATCAAAACCAAGTACCTCAACTCTCATCTTTGTCAGCAAACTTCTTCTTCAGCTCAAGGCATCAACAACCTTATTTGACTGTCCACTTTTATGCTTCAATGAAAAGCAAATATTATGTTCTTTCATTTCTCTTTCAAATGTTTTAGCATCAAACAAGCATACTCTGACTATGGTACAATGACTTTCATCAGACTTCTCTACCAAAGGCAATAACACTTGTTTCTTTCCATCCATCCAAATAGTATATTGATTCAATGTACCATCATGCAAATCTTTCCTATCATACTGCCAAGGTTTACCCAAAAGAATATGACAACAATCTATAGGCATAATATCACACAAGACTTCATCATGATAATTCCCAATTTTGAATTTAACAAGGCATTGTTCACTTACAAGTAGTTTATGCTCCTTCTGGATCCAAGCAATATGATAAGGCTTCAGATGTTTCAATCTCTGCAACTGCAATTTGTTAACCAGCTCTTCGGATGCCAAATTATCAGAACTTCCACTATCAATGATTACCTTGCAACATTTATCAATGATCTTACATCTGGTTCGGAACAAACTTTTCCTCAAATAGGTTCCTCATCAGCTTCTTCATTCCACAATATCTTTCTTAGCATCAAGTTCTCACCATGTTCAGGTTCATTAGACATTTCTTGAACTTCTTCACAAGCCAAATTATTTATGCCATTACCTCCAGTCTTCTTTCCAGAGTTAGTACATTCAAAATCTCTATGTCCTTCTTCACCATATTTGTAACAAGTACCTCTAAACCAAGATTTATCTTCTCTTTTTCCATTATTGTTATTCCTAGAGTAACTAGTATAGCTACCTCTAGAGTAGTTACCTCTTTTAGCAGGTTCATCTTTCCATCCTTTATCTTGTGCTACATTGTCAGATCTGCTACTTTCTCCATAAGATCTTCCTCTACTTCTCTGAAATCTACCACCTCTTCCTCTTTGTCTTTGATCATGTCTTTTTGTCAATCTCTCTTCAGCCTTCAAAGAAAATTGGTATGCTTCTTCCACACTATCTATTTTCACATAACTAATCTCATCTTGAATAGATGTCCTCAAGCCATTCAAATATCTAGCCACCTTCTCAACTTCATCATCCACATGTCCAGATCTGATATCCAATTTGTAAAATTCCTCTGTATATTCTTTCACACTCATGTCCTTTTGTCTCAGATTTTGCATCTTTCTCATCAGACTAACTTGGTAGTCATCTGGAAGAAACTTCTTCTTCATCTTCCCAAGCATCTTCATCCATGTCTTGATCTTTTCTTTTCCTCTCTTCTGTCTCTCAATTTGCAAATGATCCCACCAAAGAGATGCATGCCCTTTCAACTTTGTGACTACTATCTTAACCTTCTTATTATCGGGAGTACCTTCATACTCAAAGTACTTATCGATCTCAGAGATCCAATCCAAAAGTGCATCGGTCTCAAGTCTTCCATCATAGAAAGCAACTTCAACTGTAGGTCTGGAGTTAGCCTTAGACAAAACTCTCAAAAGTCTTTCCTCATCTTGTTCAACTTCAGGTTCAGAATTAGGTTCTGCTTCTTCTTCTTCATCACTAACATCTTCAAGATGTGCTCCTCTTCTCTGGGCTATCTCTACAGCTTCAAGCCTAGTTGCAATCTGCCTCAACATATCCATGATAGCATTATCATTTCCTCTACCACGAACCATCTTGACAATTAGGTTCCAGCAAGATCATAACCTTCTGCAAGTTATAGGTCAGATCTCAGATCTACCACCCTAAAACCAATCCAATAAGGTTCTCCATGATCTAATCCACAAGAAAGAACTCACTTTGACACCACTTGACGCAGGGGAAGGGTAGATACAAGCAAAATCAAGCAGAATTGAGTCCACTTGAATCCACAAACAAGCCCTGTTCAGAGTTACACAATGGAAGAAATATAAACTCACATGAAAGAAATGAAATCACAATGCATATGAGATAGTCAACTGGTACCAACAATAGAGAATTATATTATTTCTTTCAACATGCCCGGATGTGAGGCCTTCCAGGTTTCGGCCTTATACAATGAGAATTATGAAATCAAAATCATAGCTTGCATCCTATCTTTGTCTCCAATGATATATCTTGATAATAATCTCTCTTGGATCTCCTTGGTTCTCTCTTGATGCCCTACTACATCAATCTAGACCCCTTATATAGCCAGCTAAGCCACAGGTCGGCCGGTCAGGCATTTAATTACAATATAGGTCCAGTCTTGAAGATTTAAACCAAAACTAATGCTAGAATGAATATAAATTGAAGTTCCTTTGTATTTAGGTCCTAACATGACCCAAGAACATTCCTTTAAGGTTGCAAGGTCCAATTTGATCATATGGAACATCGCAAGAAGAAACGCCATATGTTTCACTTGAAAATTGCCAGAAAATAGGTCCCGAGGAAAAATGGGCATAACTTTTTACTCATAATGAATTAGGAGCTCCTCCTTTGGGGAATGATATTTAATTAGGTCCTCTTTAAGTACCTAAGTGTAAAAGTTCTGATTCTTTAAGGATCAATGTCGCCATGGTGCGCAATCAACACTAAAACTGCAGGAAAATACTACTCTGATAGCAAGAAAACAACTTTAACTTTGAAACAGTCCATCCAAACTTTATGTGCTCATAGGAGAAGGTTCCCAAATAGGTCCTCAACATAATGTAATTTTTTCACACCATGAAACCAATAAATACAACATTTGTAAAGAAAACAACAGCAAATAGGTACAGAAATCAAGAAATGTTTTTGGTTGATGCAAGATTGCCAAAGACCCAAGATGCTCCTGCATCAATTCCTTTTCAATTCTTTTAAAAGGAGAGCTCTTTTCTCATTCTAGGATCCCAAATTTTTATGCTAATATTATGCTGCAGGATTTCTTGGAGACTTTAGAGCTTTTGGAGACCTTCTTGTATCTAGCTTTCCTTCTTGCATCATAGCTTAGTTTCTTTCATTGCATTCTTAATCTAGTTTCCTTTCATGCTCTAGATTAGCTCACATAGCTTAATTAGCAAGGATTTGTAATACTTCTATCTTTCCTTTCATATCTTAGCTTTCATTTTCATTTCTAGCATAGTTGCATTGCATCTCCATCTTGATTCTTGAGGATATTGGCATTCTTTCCCTTGTCTCATTGAATCTCTCATTGCATGGTTTACTAGCAAGGTTATAGGCTTAATGGCTCTAGCTGAGAGCATTCTTAACACCCTTGCACTCCATGTTTAGGGAGCTCTAGGTCACTTTCTCAAGGTTTCCCATTCATGGATTCCCTTGGAAGTAATGACTTAGAGAAGTGCACAATCTAGTGTGTACATTTTTGGTGCCCACTGTGGGGCAGAACAACTTTGTTTTGTCCTTCTTTTTATGCATTTCCACTGCATGTTTCGGCTATTTTTAATTTTTTTTATGATTTCTGTGTGTTGTCCGTACTTTTGTACATCACCATTATAGAATCTCACGTGAATTTTCACACTGTATCGCGTGAAGTTTTGCTAGTACTAGCACTTCTACATGCGACAAAGGTATTTTATTGTGTGGTCCTATGTACTTTCTTGTGTGAGCCCATGTACTTTCTCACGTGAGCCTTCATACTTTCTCACGTGAACTTGTTCTTTATTGCACGTAGTTCAATACTTTCTCATGTAGCCTTGAGTACTATCTCGCATGGAATTTCATGACAACAAAGACCTAGAATTCCAGAGTTGCTAATTTTGTTTGCTGTTTTCAGGTTTTCTACTTTTAGATTTCTGATTTGCTATAGCTAAACAGAGGTTTACTTGTAGATTTTACTTGGTTTTGATATGCTAACCATTGTGGAGCTAACAAGTCATGCTTGTAGGTGCTCTCATTGATTGAATATTTTCCAAAAAGAATGCATGTCAAAGCTCCAAATGCATAAGAGCTACTAATTGTTTTTGCAGGGCTGCCCAAAGCATAAAAACCAATCAAGTGCTTGTTTAATTGCTTTCATTTTAAGTGTGGCATATACTAGTTGTTTCTTTTCATAGGCACTTAATATCTTTTGGTGGTAGGAGAGTATGCTCTTCACCCTTGTGGTGAAACAGAAATCTTGACCCATCTTTGGATTTTGAAAGCAAGAGGGTAATTGAACCTTTGCTTGGTGTGTTTGGGAGAAATTTTTGAGCTAGGAGAGTATGCTCTTCACCCTTGAGGTGAAACAAAAATCTTGAAACTCAAAGGTTGATCCACTCTTTGTTTAGTTCTAGAATCCTTTAGCGGGCCTGCTCTTAAGCAATCAAGAGGAACGACCCAAGTGGGGACAAGCTAATACCGAGCTATTCCAACCCACTATAAACTCAAGGCTATCAAGGACACAAAACCTTGGTAGATGTAGTACTTGTCTTCACTTAATGTGAGTACTTGTGGGATTGTGACCATGAGGAAAATATTGAGCAATAATTCTTAAGGTACTCTTGTGGCCGCGAGGTTCGTTGCTTGCCGCAAGGTAAGGAGTCCCTTTGGGGAGCAAGAGGGGTATTATGAATGAAAGAACTTACTATGAACCATAGATAGAAGCTACCCAATTTTTCCGCTTAACATCTTGGTGCAAGGATTAATCCTAGTGGACTAACCTAGATCACCCCAAGACTACTCACCATCTGTGTTCCTTTGGTTGTGTCATTGGCACTTCCACGACAAAGCCAACATCTATTGTGGGCAACCACTTTATGTGAGGCAATGGGACATCAAGTGTGGGCCAAGTTGTTAAGTATTGAGCCTTTGTCCTTCTAGGCTAGTAAGTGTTTGAAGTGTTCTCACTGTGATCTACTCGTGCAAATGTTCTTGAACATTAAACATCACAGTAGTGCTCATAGAATTTTTTGTTTTTGATATCACAATTGCTTGTCTTGGCAAGGTTTCTTTTGCTCTTGTGCAAGTGTTTTATGACATGTTTGATCACCTATTGTTTGCAAATTGGTCTATTTCCTGATATCACTGCACTTGAAACCAAAAAATTATACCTGTCAACTTACAACATTGACCAAATTGCTTTCAAAACAAATTTTCTCATGTTCACTAGTCAAGAGTCGTACGATACTGAAACATCATCACACACCCTCCTGAGAATTGTCATGCGATACATCATTCTTGATTCTTTATTGCATGCCTACTATAAACTCAGTCACATTACCTGCCTAGATTCTGTTGTACTTTGTCACGTGAAATATCATCCTGCTACATTGTATCATCCTATTTTTCTAAGAACTATCATACAGAGTTATTTTGTTGTCTCATTTTTGCTTGTTGTCTTACTGATTCATTTCATCTTCCAGTCTTCCTTGGTTGGTCTAGGTCAAATCTTAGGTGCTGTGACATGTTGCTCAATATCCAAATGAACTCAAATGGTATCAATTTCCACAAAATGACTCTTAGTCTTCTTTCTTCCACATCTCCCATGTCTTCCTAGTCTCCCATTTTCATCATTTCTCTTCTTCCTTCATGTTTCTTCCTCTTCTTCCTAGACTCTTCATATCTTCTTGATTATTTTCCTCTTATTATCTAGTCTACTTTCTTCTATTCATCTCTTTTGTCATTTCCATGTTTGATTCCTCCTCTTCTAGAACCATGAATTTCAACTATCTTGTTATGGAACCTCTCTTCAAAATAGATGATCTCAAACTCATTGCCCAATTTGAAGAATTTTATTCCTCTGATAATCCTTCTAGATATTGCATGGGTGATAAATTTAAGGCAAAAATAAAAGAAAAAATTCTTGAATCATACGCCTTTTCTAGAATCATAGACATGATCATGTCACGACCTCCTTCCAAACATTTTTCATCATCTAAATCTTCTCATTCTTCCTCATCTTCCAAGTCTTATCATGACTCTTCAAGACATTATGCGCATTCCTCATTATCCAAATCTTCTTCCTCCACCAGATCTTCACTTTCCTCTTCTTCATGATCTCGTTCCTCTTCTACTTCTCCCAAGAGTCTTACTTCACTTCTCAAGACATACCATAATGAGCAACGTGACAATCCTTGTGATACCTCTTCCGTGAAATGTGACACACCCACGTTTGATGACTATGATGACTATGATGATGGACAATGTAGTGATACCTATGAAACCTCTATTCCTAAGAGTCCTCCTAGTCATGTGCTCGTGCTTACTGGAAATGGGTTGTCACATTTGATAGATCATGATGGTGATCCATATGATTCTAATTTTGAACAAGAATTTGATGATTTTTGTCAACAATACCTAGATGATACATCCACTTCTATTGAGGAATATAAAATGTACCACACAAATATGAAGCGTAAATACTATAAGAATCCTTCCTCTAAGGACTCTCCTACTTTAAATAAAGCTTACACTCTTAAGAAATATTTTTTTAGTGATGTACCTTTGTCTTGTAATGGTTCCCTTCCATCCCCTACTTCCTCCAATAACCATACATTTCCTAAAGCTTATGAGTCTCCCAAATCCTCCACAAATCCCTCATTCAACAAAGATCCTAATACTTTTCATGTGGTTCCCTATAGTTATCCTCAAGGGCTACCTCTTAAAGAAACTCAAGCTAATCTTCACTTGGCTGCAAATACTTTCAATGATGCTAAACCTAAAGATCCTCAACCTTTATCTGCTATAATGCCTACTTCATCTAGTCCTTCACCATCTTTTCCAAAGTCTTCCATACAATTCCAACATGCTTCCTTGTCCTTAGAAGTAGCTCCATGTCAAGAGGATTCTAAAAATGATAAAAAAAAGAACATAAAGAAAGATCAAGATCAAGAACCCTCCATGTCATCCAATCCTTTTCATGATGTCTCTTATCCATTTTATGGTTTTTTTGATCCTCTACACTCTTCCTCATTCATTACACCATGTCTTAAGTCTTCTCCTAAGAAAGATCAAGCTACTACTTACACTGCTGAGCTTATTGACAATCAAAATAACCTTACTACACTTGCAGTTTCCAAAGATGATACTTCCATTAAGGTTATTAAAAATAGTGTTGTTACTTCTAATGTTAAGCCTATTGAAAATCAAGAGAAAAATTATACGCTTATACTATCCAAAGCTCCTTGTCAAGATCAAAGTCTTCCATCTTCTTGTTCTACCACTCCATGTTCGCTTCCACTTTCTACTCTTTCTAAGTCTTCACAAGCTTCGAACAATCCTATCAAAGAAGTTGCTCCTATTTAAGATGTTCATGATCCTATTGCAAATCCTAATGCTCACTCTAAAGATGCTGATGTCCTTGGTTGTCATATAGATGTTGATGAACTTATTGATTATCCTTTTGTATCTTCCACATCCATCCTTGGACCTCTTCCACCACTGCTAAGGGCTTCATGTCTTCCTTACATCTTGGGCCCTTATGTCCCTTCACTTTCCCCTCCTAACTCTCCTAATTTGTCATCCATCTTGGGTCCTTACGTCCCTCCATCTCTTATATTTTCTCAAGATCAACATAGATGTATACCCTTGAATCCTTTTCATCCACCCACTCATCTAAACCAGTCATATCCTCCTTCTTCCACAAGTCCCAAGTCTTTTGGAAGTAACTTGAATGTTCAATACAAGAAAAAAAAGCAATACAAGAATCCATCAAAAAAAGATCACCATGTCTCCTCTAATTGACATGGAGGCATAAAGTCAAAAGAGATATCTAAGAAGAAAACTACAAGACAAGTATGGGTTCCAAAATCCATCATTGAAGATATTCTCTCTAAATCATCAAAAAGAAATGAAAAGCCTACAGCTATATGGATTCCAAAGTCTCTCTTGAAAGAGTCTGGTGTTGAGAAAAAAGTGAAGTTGACATTCAAGCTTCCAAAGGCTTCTGCCTCATCTTTTTCCAAACACATTCTTCCATTCCATGTGCCTGAACTGCAACCTCTGCTAAACATTCACCATATTCCTTCTTGTATTCCTTCATTCACATTTCCTCCATCCTCTCACCACCCTTCAAGGTGTGTGTTGATGTTGATCTTGCCTTCCTTTCCATCTACCCTTTCACAATCCTTCCATTTATTATCTTTCTACCTTCTATCATTTTTTCTCATTTGCCTATTCCTCCTATCTTCCAACCTCACTCACTTTACATAAAACCTTATCCTCCATTTTTCTCTTCCATCTTCTTTTCCCTATCAACATCTGTGAGCATATCATTTTGAATCCTTGACATATCATGGTTTATCCTTTCAAGGAGCATTATCTGGAAAGCTTTCCTTCTTCCCAAAAAAAAAAAATGAAAAAATTGAAAAAATTGAAAATGTGCCTTGGTAGCAAAAGTAAAGAGAAATAAATTCATCCTATGGTGAAAACCACTCCCTTGTGCTGCCTTGGATAAGTACCATGATGAAAACATGGCAATCAGGCTTCATGCATAGTTCTTCTACACATTTCATCCATTTCATCTTCCCTCTTTGATCTTGACAATGTTGACCTATACACAAATATTTGGCTATCTTGTGAGCTATCTTACGATGATCTTGCTTTCATTCCATTCATGTTTATCCTTCATATTTGTTTTCCTCCATTCATTCTAGCCTTTTGCTATCCTTTTCCCCTTTGGTCTTGATCTAATAAAAAAGAGTAAAACACAATGCTATGATGCCTCTTGACATGTCTACTCCTTTGAAATGCATCCTTTCCTTCTTTTTCATTACGCTTTTGTGACTTATTCTATGCTGGCCTTTCATTTCTTTTCCAAGTGTGCTTTACATGACAATTTTTCCTAGCTTGGGTACTCTTGAGGAGTTTGACCTTGAGGATTTGTTCCCTTCATTCTCCTTCATTCTCTTGTCTTCCGTCTCTTCCACCAGCTTGCTAATCCCTCTTGTCCTCCACCTTGCTAGACATTGAGACTACATGATGTGATCTTTCTTGGGAGTTTGATGCTCGTTCTGTCTAGGGGCATCCTTTGTACATATTTATTGATCTTGAAAAAATCCAAAAAAAATTGGTATATTGTCAAAAATTTTAAAAATTAGAAAATGTCTTGAAAAAATTATCATCTTAGTGAAAACCTAGCAATAAGCGCTTTGATGTATCTCCAAAAAATTATATATTCCAAAAATACCAAAAAAATCAAAAAATTCAAAAATTATTAAAAAAAATAGAAAAAGTGCCTTGGTGAAAACTTAGAAATAGGCGCCTTGGTAGAAAAATACAAAAAAAATTTTAAAAGTCCTGAAAAAATCTATCAAGTGGTGAAAACCTGGAAATAGGTGCTGCTTGAGACCCTTGCACCTATGTCTATCAGTCTTGAGTGGCGCTCCTTCGCTCCACTTCTTGCTTTGCCTCTCCTAGCCTGGAATTGACTCTTATCTTAGTCTAGGAGGCAAATGTTGTTCTAAACTTATTTTGGGTCTCTTTGTGCATCTGAGTTTCTTGGACAACTCAGTTCCAACGGTGTGTTTCAACACCACCCCAATTGTGTTTCTCAACACTTCCCTAGCGTCAAGTGTTTCTCAACACTTATCATATATCCTATCTGCAGTCTAGAATGATACGATATTTCTCACTGGCAGATGCGATACTCAAAGTTTGACTCTCTGACCTACACACACACACACACTTAAACACTCAACTCGCTAAGACTTGTTTGACTTTATTTCTTTATGTGATGTCTATGATGATTTCTTTGATGAGTGTTCTCTCCCTAATAGTTTTCGATGATGCCGAGCTAGAAGACTGGGGGCATGAGGACATGTTTTATTGCTTTTTCTGCTTGTGGGTATATTTTGTTGGTCCTAACTATCATTAGCATTTATGCTTGTTCTACTTGACATTGGGGTCTACAAGGTATTATCCTTGACTATTTTTGCAAATGCATACTTATAGTCATCTTGACTTCCTTGTGTCTCAATGCGAGTATAATCTTACTATATTAAACTTAGGGAACCTCACTACACTGGTCATCTTGACTTACATGTCTTTGATGCCTAGGTGAGATTTCCACATTCCTACCTGATGTAGATCATATTCAGATTCACATAGTTACACTAGTGTGTATTGTATGATCTTGTGACACTACCAACAATGCTTGATGATGATTACTAGAGACTAATGGCTTTTTAACCTTGCAAGTAAACTACTTTTCATAATATCTTGCATTCTTAAGTTCATAATAGTTATTTTTGCATCTTGCATATGGAGAGAGCTCTCCTTTCATCTTTCACGGACTTATTAGTCAAACTGCGCTCACCTTTCAATCTTTCTCAATCATGTCTTTCACTCCTTGTCTTTCACATCACATCCTTTTCCTATCATCACAAGGGGTTAATCTTATCATCATGCATATCTATTCACCTCTTATATGGCATTTTGACTTAATTTTCAAAACATCTCGAAATTGCACAAAAATTACACCCCTAGCTAATTTCAACGTCTTGGATCCATTTTCAGGATCGAAATCAAAATTTGAGTTCATCTTGATAGTCAAAATTGCATTTCCAAACTTTCCCCTTCTTTTGAGTAGTTGGCTAACCCTTTGAGGCCTGATCCTTTGATCTTTGTTGGGGCATCTTCATTTCTTCATCCCCATCTCTTTTAACCTATTTTTCATTCGATTCATCTCTCTGAGGCTTGACTTCATTTTTATCCTATATCTTTCTAAGTCAAACCTAGTCAAACTGGGGCATGTCTTCACTGTTTGATGGTTATCCTATCACCTTTCATCTTCGATTGTGATTTCTAGTGATTTGATCAGATTTATCAATTTACTATTTCTCCTCTACTTGATTTCGATTTCGATACCGAGGGGGCAGTACCTATCAGCTTCAATCCTTGATTCATCTTATCAATTGAACCTTGAGATTCTTATCTCTTATTTGAGACTTGACAATTTCCTATTCACAAGTGTGTTGGTCTTGTCTTTCAACTTATCTTTGTCATCTTATGCTTATCTTTGTCCTGATGTGTTCCCATCTGTCGAACACACGTCTGGGTTGTTTTGTGATCCCAAATCGATCTCACATTTCAATTCCATTCTTTGACCACATGTGCTCCCAAATTGATCTCACATTTCAATTCCATTCTTTGACCACATATGATCCCAAATCGATATCACATTAGTCAAAGAGGGGCAAATGTATGCACCCTAAAATGGTCGCCTAGACTTTGGGCCCTCATTCAACAATTTATCAAATCCCCGAATCAATATTTTCAAAAATCAATATTTTTCAAATTCAATATCAATTTCTTTGATCAAATCCTATTCCTATTATTTTTTATTATTTTCTATGGGCTAACCATTTTATCCTAAGTCTTTATTTATTTAAAAGTAATTCCCTCCCCTTTTATTAAATAAAAATCCCCCACTTTTCCTCTTATCCTAAGTTGCACAAATAAAGCATTATTCTTATTTATAAAAAGAAGAAAAGGCCTTTTTGTCTCATATGGACACAAAGGTCAACTCTTATTTTCTCATTGGAGGAGATTTGTGCACATGGATTTCTCCTCTTTCAATCTCCACCCTTGATTAAATCTTTTGCCTCTTAATCTCCATGGTCCATTCCTTTTCAATTCCTTTAAAAGGAGAGCTCTTTTCTCATTCTAGGATCCCAACTTTTTATGCTAATCTTATGCTGCAGGATTTCTTGTAGACTTTGGAGCTTTTGGAGACCTTCTTGCATCTAGCTTTCCTTCTTGCATCATAGCTTAGTTTCTTTCATTGCATTCTTAATCTAGTTTCCTTTCATGCTCTAGATTAGCTCACATAGCTTAATTAGCAAGGATTTGTAATACTTCTATCTTTCCTTTCATAGCTTAGCTTGCATTTTCATTTCTAGCATAGTTGCATTTCATCTCCATCTTGATTCTTGAGGATATTGGCATTCTTTCCCTTGTCTCATTGAATCTCCCATTGCATGGTTTACTAGCAAGGTTATAGGCTTAATAGCTCTAGCTAAGAGCATTCTTAACACCCTTGCACTCCATGCCTAGGGAGCTCTAGGTCGCTTTCTCAAGTTTTCTCTTGGAAGCAATGACTTAGAGAAGTGTGCTATTTAGTGTGTATAGAGCTACCTCTTCCTCTATTGCTTCCAACTAATCTTTCTCCTTGCTTGCCTCTGCATAATTATTTGGTTCAATTTCTTACTATAAGGCAAAACAAACTTGTTCATTTATCTTCCCTAATATTTTCTAGGTATAAAGTCCACTATCCTTGTTTTCTATAATTTGATTTTTTAGAGTGATTCTTATGCACATACTTGGTTGGGGTCTTAGTACTTGTAATTGTTTATCACTTCTTGAATCTTCATCTCCTCTAAGAATTGGTTCATCATTTTCATCTTTATATGGAACATCAATTTATTGTACCGATATACTATTTAGTTCACATAATTAACTATTTGATATGAACTCTTATAGGATAGAACCACGACACTCATGTACTTAATTTTTTTTATTATAGAAACAAAAAAAAAAGGGTCTTGTCCCTTACAAAATTATAGGTTAAGACTGAAAAGGAAAAAAAGATATTTACAACAAGGTGAAGACAAGACCATTGACAATAGACTAGTAGCACAACTAGTAACCCACATCAAGTATGGATACAAAACTAATCCACAACAATGAGAAGAGGGTGAAAGAGTACAGAGTTATTCTTCCTTCACTGACAAACAACCATCCATGTGATACTTTCAACAAGATCCCCATCACAAGATGGTAGGACCCTGAGAGAGAGAGAGAGAATCAACATCATTAATAGAACCAAAATGCTAACCATGTTGAACATCAACAACCACAAGCTAGAGCATATTAGTAGTAGAAATCAGAGAAGAGTTAACACTGCTAGAGGGGACTGAATCAACAACAATAGGTGGAGACAGATCGATTGGGATGAAGGAGGTCAAAACAAAAGGATCACGACCCAGGGTGGAGACATTATCAACCTGAAGAGTGTCATTAGAGGAAGAAGCATAGACTAGGACAATCAAATGATCATCATTTACATCCTTCCACCATGTGGAAACACCTTTATGACACAAAAAAGAACAATCTATGGCCATATGACTAGTAGAGAAATATTGCTTACATATGAAAGGAAGGCCCTCAAAATCCATTGATTGGGTCCATGACCTATCCTCGACCATTCAAACCAAATACCCCATTAGGGATGTGGAGATGTCAAGTTTAACCAAAATGCAAGAAAAAGTAGATCAGCCCACCTCAGTCATAGCCTCATCCACCTTTTAAAAAGGCCAATAGAGTTGTATATGCCCTCAAAGAAAGAATTCTCCAACAAATGAAGGGGGGGATTTGGGAGATGAACCCACACTAGACGTACGTTGAGAAATTTAGTAAGAGGGTTAAAGGAGATTGGACCTAGGGATTGGTCAAGATAGTGATTCCCCCACATCCATAGTTTTCTAAATATCAAATCATGTTCATCCTCACAAGTAAAAATAACAATAAAAAACCTTTTGCACATGGAAAGAGCTCAATGTTACCAGAAACTAATGATCTCCAAGATTCCTTGACCCAATGATGTAGATAAGAATGGGAGGGTCAAAAACCTACAAACCAACCCACATTATTAGTAAAAATCCACATTTTCCACCACTTTCAGGTCGCAAACCACCACATGGGAAGTATTGGCACATGCAATAGGATGATCTTTCACCTTTAAGGAGCAGATTTAGTAGCTCGAGTAAAGATATTTCCAACAAAAATAGAAATAGTGGGGGGAACCCCAACCTTCACAATAGTGGAGACCTCACCTGCACTAGAACCAAGAATCTCTGGGGCCCCCTAAGGTGAAACCGTCATAGGATCACCATCTGCATAGGGTACATGTGGTGTCCCTACCAAAGACCCCAGCCCAAGAGAGGCTAAAACTAGTAAGGCAAATGACTTGGACAATTTCAAAAAGGTCGTTGACTAGGAAGTGGCTCTAGTAGACTCAAACAACTCCATATTTCATTCAATGTGCCAACTTTGTTTTCAGTAATCTTATATCTGTAAAAATCAAAAGTTTTTTAAACCTTGATTATAAGCTCTATAGGCAAGAAGCCCGACTATTTCACCAAGTGTCAAAGTCAACAACTCTCTATTAAGAACCATAGTAGAGAGAAAACCTATGGGAGCTTGAACCTTGATTGTAGGCACTATAGGCAAGAAGCCCCCACATTTCATCAAAGGGTCAAGCCCAATATTTTTTTGAACCTTGGTTGTAAGCTCTATTAGCAAGAAGCCCCACTATTTCAATAAAGGTCAAAGTCATCAACTCTCCATTAAGAACCATAGTAGAGAGAAACCCTATGGAGACTTGAACCTTGGTTGTAGGCACTACATGCAAGAAGTCTCACCATTTCATCAAAGGGTCACGCCCATTCATTTACTTAAACATTATAATGTGCTTTATTACTATTTGAATGTCTAGGTCAACTATGGGTAGACAAACCATTACTAGTACACTAGTTGAACAACCAGTAACCCACATCAAGAGTGGGAGACAACTCACCCACAATGTGGGGAGGAGAATGAGAAATATAAGAACAACTTTTTCTATGCCTAGGAACAACTATCTAGGCAATAATATCACTAGGATTTCCACCGCAAAGGGAAGTGGTGGAACCCTCACTATGAGACTATTAGCACACAATACCACATGCTGGAAAGTCAACACATTGCTAGCCAAAAGATGGAGCAAAGCAGGAGTAGTAGTCAGAGAAGGTTCTATGTCGCTAGAGGGGGCTATATCAACAACAAGAGGTGTAGGATACACTAGGTCTAAGGAGGCTAGATCAACAAAATGAGCATCATCTTGAGGGGAGTCATAATCAACCTATGAAGAGCCATAAGAGGAAGAATCAAAAGCTAAGATCATCAAATAATCATCATTAGTGTCCTTCTAGCAAGTGGTAGCACCTTTAGGATGCGAGAGAGAACAATTAGTTTCTAGGTGACTAGTAGAGAAGCATCATCAACATAAAAAGGGGAGGCCTTCATAATACAATGATTGAGTCCATGGCCTATCCCCAACCATGAGAACCACATCCCCAAGAGGAGGTATGAAGATGTCAATGTCAACCAAAATGTGTGCAAAGGTAGAGAGAGTCATAGCTCCTGTGATATCATCCACATTTAAGAAATGACCAACAAAGTTTCCAATGGCCTCAAAACAAGAATTTTCTCAAAAATGAAGGGGAAGAACCTACACTGGACACACATTAAGTGGTTAGTAGGAGGGTTGAAGGAGATTGTCTAGGGCTTGGCATAAAGAAAGTAAGCCCCCTAATCCCACAACTAGCTCATCACCGAATATTGATCATCAGAAGAAATAAAAGTAGAAAAACAAAACCCCTTAGCACAAGGGAAGAGCTCAATGTTACCAAAAATTAAGGGTCTTCAAGAATCCATCACCCAACAATGAAGATTTTGAAGAGAAGGCTAGAAACCAACAAATCTACAAACAAACCTGCAACATTGGTAGAAGTGCACATTGTCCACCACATCAAGGCCACAAACCACCATAGATGAGGTCTTGGCACAAGCAAGAGGTCTAGACTTCACCTTTCAAGGAAGAGTTGCAACAGATCTAGCAACACAAGAAAAACATTGTCAAATGTTATAAATAAGATGCATGTCTTCAAGAAAATATTATAAATTTGTTCTTCCTATGATTAATACTTTTGACACTCTCAAGTATATCTCAAATTGATTATCAATATTAACAAATTAAAAATATCTTTGAAATTACTTCTTTATTATTAAATCACTCAAAATTATTCAAATCATATAACTTTTTTAAAAAATAATAACCATATTTATTTACATTATCAAAAGATTAAGAGACAAATATTTGTAGCCCTATCAGCCAAACAACGAAACTTAGAATTTGAAATTTTCTTGACAATTTTGGTCATTTACGTACCATCTAATTGAAATTTTAGAAATCAAATTGTTAAAAAATGTACAATTTATCATTCCAATTAAAAACTAGAATTTATTTATTTATTTAAATTATTCAATTTTATTTTAGAAGGAATACAACTACAATTTGTTTCAAGAAATATTAAATTAAAAAATATAAATTTAATTTTGTATTGTAAGTATCAAGTTTTTAATTAAATAAAAAATTATTATTTAAATTGAGATAATATTTTTAGAATATCAATCATATCACTTACAAATATATAATTATTTAAAGTTTCATTATACAAATATTTTATATTAAAAACTTATAAAGTTAAAAAACAAATATATTACATAATTAATCAATTATAATATAATTATTCTCGCTTTGAATATATCCTATTTTTTTTAAAACTTTGACACAAATAAACAAAAGAGAAATTATTAAAAGAATTTTGAAAATATAAAAAATAATGGTAAACCTTAAAGCTTTTGTACGAAATAGATAGATTATATTTATTATTTTAATTAAAAAATTATAAATTGATATTAATAAAAAATAAAAAATAAAACATTGAAAGGTAATCCACTTATGACAATTATGGCTCCTGGGGTGGGTGAGAGGTTTAGATTAGGAGCTTGAACAACTATCATTGATGAACCAACCTCTAAGAGGGAATAACTTCATGATTGAGACTAGCAATTGAATTTTCATGGAAGGGGGTTAATTATTTTGCAAGGTAATTATTTTGGAGGAAGAAGCACCAAGGGCATTGGGAGGCCCTTTAAAACATCGTTGTGGAGGTCAATTGTACTATGTCATCTAGGGTAGGTGGGAGAACTAATGCTCCCCAAGGGGAGTGAATAGTTGTTGTTGGGTGGGCCCCTAACATATCTTCCTAATTTCCCAACCTCATTCTCAAGGCAACCCCACAATCATAAAATCTTTCTCATTATATTTCGGCAACAACAATCCTACTAAATAGTAGGGTGGGTGGGAATTGTTAACTAATTCCATATGAACACTACCACTATTCTACAAGGTGATAAATGTTGAAGGATATAGAAAGACCCACAAGCGTATAGTATCACAAAATGTGTTTTCAACATGGGAACTGCTATTCTAACTCTTTTCTATTGTCTAGACAACACACTAGATTCTATACATGACATGGATGGGAGGGCCAACTAACTATAATCCCCTCCCCCCTAAGGATTATAGTAGTGGGTAATTAGGAGGACGTCTAACTAAAATTCCCTCTTGGACACCCTATAGTTGGTGGGAATTGGCAAGTTCAATTAGGGTGTGTTGCAAAGTTTAGTTACACAACCTACATTGTACATGAACCATACTATAGGCTCCAGCTATAGGCAACTCTTCCTGGGAAATATTTATGCTTTTTCTTTATGCCCCTTTCATGTTTCTCTATAGAGAGGGAAAGGTAGAGAGCTTGTGCATTGTGGGGGTTGTGCCTAGACTAGGGATCTATGAGGCATAGGTTCAAATGCATCGCTACTCAAGGCTCACTCCAAAAGCTACAATTCAAGGTTAAGGTGTTGTGGTAAGAGGGAAAACATCTTATGCCATGAAATGTATTTATGTTTTAAGAATTAAAAACATTTGATATATAGTCATGTCTAGGTATTGTAAGATTTGATGAAAAACAAATCTATTAAGCCTAAGAAACTTGCATGCAAAAACCTGTCACAAGGAAGAAATCTGTAGGAAACAAACAAGGGTTTTGCTCTGACAATATGAAAGTTTATTATCATTAGCCAAAAGAATGAATGAAAATATACAAGGGATCAATCCTTATAGAAGGAGATCGAAAAACCTAATGGGAAACCCTAATAGGTAAATAGGCATTTAATAATTAGATTTAATTATTAAATGACTAATGCAAGTGCATAAAGTGAAATCTTAAGAGGTAGCAAAGTTAATTTAATCAATGTAATTAAATTAATTCTTTACTCTAACACCCCCCTTTAAGATGAGCAACAATGCAGCTACAAACAATGCAAGAAAGAAGCAAAGGAACTACAATGGTGAATGCAAATTTGGGTCCTGACAACATGGCCTGATGAGGTACCCAATCACAACCAAATCTCTATGAAACAGAGAAACAAAGAAAACCACATGGGAAAAACCCTCCTCCAAAAAGAGATAGAAAGATGCAAAAAGAAGAAAAAAAGAAAGGAAGGTAGGCCTCAATGAGACCCCCCAAGGACAACTTCCTTCACCCCAAGCATAGAATGCAGTTGAATATACCACAAGGATGCAAAAGGCTTAGTGAAGATGTCAGCAACCTACTCCAAAGTGGGAACATACTCCAAGATGAGAGAACCATCCTAAATCAACTGCCTGATGAAATGCATATGGATCTCAATGTGCTTGGTCCGCTGATGCTCAACTAGGTTGTGGGAAATATGAATGGCACTCTGATTGTCACACCAAAGAAGAGTGGGACTATTAGGAGGAAACCCAAACTCTATCATCAATTGTCAAAGCCATAAAATGTTCTGACTAGCTAGCACAACTACTCGATACTCTACCTCTATAGATGATAATGCAATAAAATTTTGCTTCTTGCAAGACCATGTGATAGGACCAAAACCAAGACAAAAAATAAAGCCAGAAGTAGACTTTCGACCATCTATATCACCACCCCAATCGATTTCTGTGAAACCAACAATGTGAGGATCTCCAGATGTATAGTGAATGCCATATGAAGTAGTGCCCCGAATGTACCTCAAAATATGTTTGGCAACTTGCCAATGACTCTCATGAGGATCATGGGAGAATCGAGAGACAATGCCAACCACAAAGGAAATGTTAGGATGAGTGTGTGTCAAGTACAACAAACTACCCACAAGTCTCATGTATAAGGTGGATTACACAGAAGGAGTAGAGCAAGTGGTAGACAAAATATCACCTGACTAAAAAGGTGTGGGAGTAGGCTTGCAATCAAGCATACTAAATCTCTGAAGCATTTCAAAAGCATACTTTTGCTAGTGTATGGAAATCCCATCTGAAGACTAAATAACCTATAGGCCTAAAAAGTAGTGCAGAAGTCCAAGATCTATCATCTCAAACTACTCCATCAATTCTCTCTAAACACTCTAAATCATAGAAGATGAGCTACCTATGATGATGAGATCATCAACATACAACACAAGTATCACAAGATCAGCCCCATGAAGCTAAATGTACACTATAGGATCAGAATGATAGTGGGTGAAGTGTGAGGCTAGCAAGAAAGAGTCCATCTTCTCATACCAAGCCCCAGGGTCTTGTTTGAGACCATATAATGACCTCCAAAGTATACACACAAGAGAAGAGTCCTACACAAAAACCTAAGGTTGTTCCATATAGATCTCCTCATGTATATCCCCATGCAAGAATGCACTCTTCACATCAATCTAGTGATACATTGTCCAACCCTGTGAAGCTACAAGAGAAAGTACCAAGCGAATAGAATTCATCTTGGTGACAGGAGAAAAGGTCTTGGAGTAATCAATACCCTCCACCCATGAAAATCCCTTCACAACAAGATGTGCCTTATACCAATCAATAGAACCATCTGCAACATACTTGGTATGGTACAACCACTTGCATCGAACCAGCTTTCTTCCTTTCAAAAGATTACAAAGATCCCAAGTGTGATTCTTCATCAAAGAAGAGTAATCCTCATCCATAGCCCTATCCCACTCAGGATGTCTTGTCACCTCTGAAAACTTCTGAGGATCATCTGAAACAATATGAATCAAAAGACCAATACTAGATCATTGAGCACGAGTATGCCAAGTATTTGAAGGATCTCCTGCCAAAGAACCAGCAACATTGACTGTATCCTAAACCCACTTGGGCACTCGCAGAATATATGGTGGAGGAGGGGAAGGTGGATCATCATCTAAATCATCCTCAGAGGATATAGATTCCTGAAGAGGAGAAGAGGAAGTACTAGGCAGTAAGGGAGAAGCTGGTGATGGAGGCTCCATCTGAGGATATCGCTCATCAAACTAGACATCTCGTCGGAACAAGACCTCTATAGAATCAGGATCAAACAACCTGTATGCCTTCATATCCTCATAGTAGCCAAAAAATATCAGTGGTCATCTCTTCCTCTCCATGGCTTTCCTCTGAGCATATGGAATAAATGCCCAAGCCTCACTACCAAACACTCGAAATGTAGAAACATCAGGCTTGACATGGGACCAAGCCTCCTCAAGAGTCAAATATTGTAATGCCTTATGAGGCATCTGATTCTGAATGTAGTTGGCACAATTCACTGCCTCTACCCAAAAGGAAGGCTGCATATCTTGACAATGTATCATACAATTAGCCATCTCCCGCAATGTTCTGTTCTTTCTCTCAAAAACACCATTCTACTGAGGGGTATGGGGAACTGTCAGCTGATGCAATATACCTTGCTCAATGCAAAAATATGAAAAGACTAATTCACATATTCCCCCCAATTTTCAATGTGTATCCACCTGACAGAAAGACCAAACTTCTCCACAAATGTCTTAAAGGGCTCAAAATGAATCAAAGACATCAAACTTGTACTTCAAGAAGTGCACCCATGTGTGTCTGGAGAAGTCATCAATAAAGGTGAGCACATACAGAGTGCCAGAAAAAGGAGTGGGAAATGACATGAGATCACTATGTATCAACTCCAACGGTGCCTTAGCATGTGAGGATCTACCTATCGGAAAAGGATCTCTATGATGTTTTCCAAGTGCACAGCCTCAACAAACACCATCAATGAAAGAGATCTGAGGAAGCCCAATCACTAACTCCTGTCTACTCATCTTTTGTAGATATCTATAGTTAACATGGCCAAAATGCTCATGCCAAATCTTTCTCACTATTAAAGGACTCAATGATTGGATATCGGGACAGGTTACATGACCTCTCCAGGAACCCTTCGTGAGGTAGTCAAGATGGCTTTAGTTGTAGAAGATATTCAAGGTAAGTCTAGAGACACTCGTGATAGGTCTTAGAATTATAAATCTGCATCATAGTCATAGGGGCACCAAAAGAGTCACTGGAAGGGTAATAATAGACACTCCTTGGGGTCTTTTAACAAGAACTTGCAACAGAAGACCCAAAAAAATTAGCAAAAGAAGCCACCATAGGGACAACAGGGCTCTAAGCCCAAACAGTGGCAGGCATAGGGATAGAGGAAGGATAAGTGAAAGTAGTATACAAATACACCCCTAGCATGGACTCAGCAGTCCTCTCGGGGAGGATTCAATGGTTCTAGTAGGACTGGTGGTTAGCATTTCTCTAGGCCACAGGGAGTAAAAACTTTCACACGAGGTCCTTGCTATGCTTGTGGTGCCATGGGGCACTTAGCTCCTGATTGTCCTCAGGGACAGATGTCAGGTAGTAAGCATATGGTAGTTTCAAAGCTTACAGTTGGAGACTTTGGAAAGTCTCACAGAGTTTTTGCAGTGGTTGATAACCGCCAGGCTGAGCACCAAGCCACTGTGATAGAGGCTACAGGTATGATCAGCGGTATTAGTACTACTACATTGTTTGATTCTGGTGCTACTAATTCTTTTATATCTCCATTTGTTGTGGAGTGTTGCGGGCTTGTGGCAAAAAGACAAGAAGTTAGTTTGGAAGTCAAGTTAGCCTCAGGGTCTAGAGTGTCATCAACTCTTTAGTGAAGGATAACCAAGTGAAGATTGGTGATTTCATCACTATAGTAGATCTTTGTGTCACACCTCTTGGTTCATATGACATAGTACTTGGCATGGATTGGCTTTATGCCCATAGAGCTAAGTTAGATTGTTGACAAAAGAGGATCGAGTGCCTTAATGATCATGGTACACCCATTTTGATTTGCGGGATTCAAAGAGGCATTTCTCTTCGCATGATCTCAGCCATGCAGCTTAAGCGAAGCATGCGCAAGGGATGCCAGCTTTTTTCTATTACCATCAGTGATAGAGAGGAAGAGGATGAAAGGGAAACATCTCTTGATGATTATCCTATACTTCAGGAGTTTGCAAATGTATTTCCTACTGAGCTTTCAGGCATGCCTCCTCATAGAGCAGTAGACTTCCATATTGATCTTGACCCAGGAGCTACTCTAGTTTTGAGGGAAACTTATAGGATGACCACTAATGAACTTAATGAGCTCAAGATCTAGTTAGAGGAACTTTTGGAGAAGGGTCACATTCATTTAGTGTTTCACCTTGGGGTGCACCTATTATCTTCATTAAGAAGAAGGATGGATCCTTGCGGTTATGTATGGATTACTGATAGCTTAATAAGATTACCATCAAGAATCAGTATCCGCTTCCCAAGATTGATGATTTATTTGATCAACTTAAGGGTGCTAAAGTGTTTTCCATTATTGATCTTAAGTCAAGATACCACTAGTTGCGGATTGTTGATAGCGACATTCCTAAGACTACATTTCATACTAGATATGGACATTATGAGTCACGGTTGTACCTTTTAGACTCACTAATGCTCCAATAGTTTTCATGAGCCTTATGAATGGGGTATTCCGTACCTTCCTTGATAAGTTTGTAATTGTGTTCCTTGATGATATCCTAATTTATTCACGGTATGAAGAGGAGCAAAAATAGCACTTGAGATAGGTTTTGCAGTGTCTTAGAGACAATTAGTTGTATGGTAGCTTGTCCAAATGTGCTTTCTATAGGATAGAGATTCATTACCTCGGGCATGTTATTTCAGGAGATGGGATCTTAGTAGATCCATCTAAGATTAGAGCCATCATGGATTGGTCTACACCTACCTCTGTGACTAAGGTCAGGAGCTTTATGGGATTGGCAGGTTATTATAGACATTTTGTAGAAGGTTTTTCTAGAGTGGCACATCCCATTACTTCTCTTCAGCGTAAGGGAAAGAAATTTGAGTGGACCGAGAAGTGCGAGAGGGCCTTTCAAGAACTCAAGAAGGCACTTACCAGTGCTCCTATTTTAGTAGTGCCAGATCCTTCAGCTGATTTTGTTGTATGCACAGATGCTTCCTTAGATGGTTTGGGAGCAATTCTTTTGCAGAATGGGTGAGCCATTGCATATGAGTCTAGAAAACTTAAGACTCATGAGCTCAATTTTCACACTGCTTATCACCTAAAGACCGATGGTTAGACAGAGAGGGTAAATCAGGTGTTGGAGGATATGCTTCACATGTATGTCATGGATCATTAGACTAGGTGGGAGGAGTACCTTCATTAGGTGGAGTTTTCCTATAATAATGGGCATCACACTTCTCTAGGTATGCCTCCCTATCAAGCATTATATGGAAGACCATGCAGGACACCATTGAGTTGGGACTTTATTGAGGATAGAGTTGCTTTAGGTCCTGAGTTAGTGAGAGAGTTAGAGCAGCAGGTGACATTGATCAAACAATGTCTGAAGGAGGTTCAAGATAGACAAAAGAAGTATGCAGATGCCAAGAGGGAAGATCGTAGTTACTAGGTTGGAGATAGAGTTTTTTTGAGAGTGCGACCTCATAAGAGTCCAATTCGATTCGGAAAGGGCTCTAAGCTTGCACCTAGATTTGTTGGCCCTTTTCAGATACTTGAGTAGATAGGTCCTCTTGCCTATCATCTTGCCTTGCCACCGAGCCTGTCACGCATCCATGATGTTTTTCATGTGTCAGTGTTAAGGAAGTATATTTTTTATGAGACTCATATCATAGATTGGGATGCTTTGCAGGTGGATTCGGACGGTCAGCTAGCTTTGGAGCCCATCTACATTTTGGCTCTCCGGACGCTAGCACTTTGAGGCCGAGAGCTGGACCAGGTTAGGGTCCAGTGGGATTGCTATGATGAGGTTATGGCATCATGGGAGGACACAGCGTAGATGAGAGCACAGTATCCTCATCTTTTTGATGAACTCTAGGAGGAATTTCATGCCTGGGGGGGAGGATGTGAGGCCTCACCCCGAGCCTATCATAGCTATTTAGTTCTTCTTTCAAGATAGACATGTTTTATGATTATATTCAGATACTCTATGGGTTTTATTGATACTTTATGTTATGGTTTTATCACTTTATTAGTTTGATGCACATTATATTATGATTGGATGATGATTACTGAGATATCAGTTTGGAACTTACATGTGTGTTCTTAATTCTATTTAATGAATGAATTATGATGTCACAAGGATATTTAATTTTTTAATTAAATTATATATGTATGCAATGATTATGTTTCAAATTTAATTTAGTGATGAATTATATATTTCATGATGAGATTTATAAATGAATGATTATGCCAGGTGAAACTTTTACTTAATTATGATTAATTTCTTGAGAATTATTTGATTATGAAAGTTATGGAATTTACATGTATATTTCCTTGGACTACTAATATTGGATTTGAGTGTGCAGGGAAATAGGCCATGGTAAATTCGGGGAACCAGAGCATAGACTTCTATTAATCAATTTGAGCCAAGGTTGCTTCTAGTGAGAAGCCAAGAACCTTGTTGTATCGTGTTTATTTCGTGAAAGTAATGTGCATGGGTGTATGTTATTTATATGTAAATTGTTTATGTAATTTATGTTGTGCAGATCCAAGTGGATATGCCACATGGCTTGTGATGTGTCTTTCTTGTTGTGTCACTTGACACGTGTGTTGTTCTTAAGGCCATGACATGTCCACTTGGGATTTGATGTCATCAATCTAGGATGGTACCACCTTTAGGTTTTCCTTGTAAATATTTGGTTAGGAAGCCTTAGAGTAGGTCAAACCATGTTGAACCCGAATTCAAACTTCAAGTGCAGTTCAGGGAGGTTAAATGAGCCCCTAGGGAGTAATTAGGGTCTTTTTTAGCCACCCCACTTGATGTACCTTGGTTTGGGAGTTTAATTTGAGTCAATATTAAGCCCATAACTCATTTATGGTTCTTCAAAAGTACCCCTCAAGTGAAATTTCGAAAATGGAAGGTTGGAAATGAGGACAAGCCCATACCTCTTTCCCCATTCTTGGTCTCCATCTCATTTATAAAGGGAGACAAGGAGGGATGGAAGATCTCCATGAGCCATACCTATTAATGAGGGTTTGGTGAAAAATCTCTTTTAGTAGGAGTTTTGGGGAAGGAATTGGGTTGAGACCCACTCTCTAGAATTAGAGACTTGCTAAATTGGAGAGAACTTAAGAAAGTGGATAGCTCTTCTTCAACCTTCTTCCTTAAGCTTGGATTCTAGGTTGGTTGTATTCATTCTTTTACTTGATATGTTTCTTTTTCATATGAATGAGCTCTCAAGAAAAATGTTATGCTTGTATGGAGAAAAAACTAGAATTGTGTCTTTATGTATTTGTGTTGTAACACTTGCTATGATGTGTAGATTATGTTTATGGGAATATTTGTGCTTGTTAATGTGCAAGTCTATTGTTTTGTGAATGTGAATCTTGTTGTTCTTGTGGATTCTTGTTGCATTGTTGTTATGGGAGTTTTCTCAAAGCCACACTCACCCTTGGGAGGGAAGAGTAGCCTTGGGGGTGAAGGGAATTTGAGACAACCATGGGTGTAGAACCTCTCTTTGGTATGGAGAGGGAAGAACATGGATGTATGGGCTCCATGTAGCCATTTCTCTTTGTATTTTGGGGGTCATAAGGGTTGAATGGCTTGAAGCCTTGGGGGGCATAAGGAAATTTGTAGGGATGTTGATATTGTGGCTAGATGTGTGTGTGATGAGAAAGCCAAGTGTGGGCTTGTCTCTTTTATGAAATGTGCTTCTCCTTTTGGGTTAGTTCCACCTTCACCCCAATATTTGAGTCATGTGTAGAATCTTTGTTTTAAGCCTTAGATGGGAGTTTTATTGTATTTTTGTGTTCTTGTGATTGTGTTTTGTTTTTGAGCATGAAACCTTGTCTATGCAATGGTTACCCAAGCTCGAGGGTGGCTTCTTAGAAGCCTAGGTTGGGAGGTGAGCTTCCCATGGTCTTTCCATAAAATTTATTTGCAGGTTTGTAGAGGCTATGATCTTGTGGAAAAAAGACTCTTGGAGAGGATTTCTTTGTTGATTTTGGATCAATAGCATTGTGTAGATTGGAAACTTGAACTCCAATCCAAAACTTTTATATTTGTAGTTTGTATTAAGTTCTTTTGAGTGTTAAATGAGAGTATTTCATCTCTCTTTGTAATAGATCATTTTGTTCATATTTGTGTTGTTGAAGTTTGAAATGAACTTGTATTGAACTTTTGATTTCATTCAATATCAAATTTGGGTAGATTATGAACTTGTTATTTTATCATGATCTTATTGGTGTAATGGGAAATGTGATAATATCATTTCAATATAAAGATTTGTTGGCTTATGTTGAAAGATGTAGAGTATTTTCTCTCAATGTTAAGTAATAATGGAATTCATATTTGAAAAGAAATGAAGGAAAAAAAAAATTAGATGTAGAAGAAAGTTATCAAAACATTATAATTTATGGTATTGAATTCATTTGTGTGAAAATGCTATTAGATTGACAAGCATTGAATAAAACTCTATCTCTCTCTATCTTTACAAGTTAATTGATATCTTGTTATAGTACATTGGTTGAGAAACAAACAATTTAGTTGTGTAAATAGATAAATTTTAATCTCTCATTTACTACTATAGAAGATTATAATGTTAGAATTAAATCTATTTGAAAGACCAAACTTTATCAACTAATGCTCTAAGACAAACAAATTAAAAAGAAACTATGTTGAAGAAATGAGAAAATAAAATGCAAACAAACAAGTTAAAAACTCAACAAATGGCAAAATAGAGACCTACAGGTCTTTGGAAAATGTATGGGAAAATAATTCCCATACATTTCCTTGCCACAGTCAATATTTTAATATATTATTCATCTACTTGTATTACAAAATATATATATATATATATATATATATATATATATATATATATATATATATATATATATATATATATATATATATATATATATATATATATTATGGACCCCACACTCTTTCATTACTCCCCCATAAATGGCGCTGAGAAGGGAAGGCATTTTAATGCAAAATTTATATTGAACTTTCCCATGGTCAATGTTACTCTATTATGATTTGACAGCATGCCTTACCTTGCATTAGAGTCTTGCATTGAGGAGGGAATGCATGTGAGTGGGCCCAAGTTTTCATGAACACATATAACCTTCGCCTACCTCTCCTTGGTACTTGCTAGTGTTTTAAACTACCCATTCCTTCCTTTGCATGAGCCTTGCTTGAGTAGATGGCTCACCTTTTTGGTGGGACCCCCAAATCAAATCTAAGCTGCCCTTTGTTTCCAAAACCAACGCATGCATGTAGATATTCTTTGGTAGGATATATATCAAGTTTTTTTTTATTATTTGTTGCTCATCTTTGGAATTAGAAATCAAATTATAGGTTAGTTAGTTTAGCATATTAAGTTAGTAGATTAGTAGAGTTTTATAGGGTCATGATTAGGACTAAATGTAGGTTTAGTCATAGCCTTTTTGTTAATAGTTTGATCTAATAGCTATTAATTCCCTTTTAGTGATTAACCTTTTTGTTTATTATTTTAACCACTAATTAATATTTTCATGGGTAATGTGACTTAGTCTTATCTATTGATAAAGTAATGTGTTATATTTTTGGGTTATTTTATCTTGATGTTATATAGTTAAATTAAGGTTTTTGATTAAAGTTGGTAGAATTAGTAGTATTGTTAGTAGGTTAGGATCATCTTATAAAGGTTTGATTATATAGTCTATTTTTTTTTACTTATTTGTTATTAATGTTATCTTGTGATTAAAATTCAAAGTAATAAAATTAATTAGAGATTTATGGTTTTATTGATAACATGTCATAGATTTAACCAATATTATAATGACTTGTTAAAATCAAAGTTTGTTGCATCCAATTGTTGATCAAATAAAATGAGATCATATAATAGACTATTTGGGCTCATTTAGATAATTAATTTGATAGTAACTAATAATGTAAAGACCTAATGTATTGAACTGATTAAAAAAAATTATTGTTTGAGAGAGATTTTTAGTATAGATTTAAGAGGCTAGTAAAACATATATAATCTAACATGTAGATTTCAATATGTTCATGGCAACCCCTTAAAGTCCATTGTCAGATTATTATTAAGAAAAATTTGATTATCAATGAAGTATCCCTTGGAATATAGTGTAGGGTTGTTTTCGAATGTTAAGATAACTGAGTCTTGAACCCTGATCATAGGGTAGTTTATCTATTAGAGAATCAAACCCTATTCTTAAGCTTTAACCTAGGAAGGCATAATAATTTTGTGTATAATCTCATTGGATAAGTTGATTATGCCCTAAGGACCTTGAATGCATCGAACGGGAAAATTTATAGTGAAATTGTGCACTCTAGGATTTCTGCTATCGGATTTTGACTCTTCGAAAATAGTTATGTACTTTAATCCTTTAAGACTCACATTGTCTTATTATAACTCCTTAGCATAACTTGATCCTTGTTTGAGGCCGACTTAACTATTGACATCATACATGTATCCTTTGAACGTTACTCTTAACATTCCATCTTTTTAAAAAAAAAAAAATTGTTGTGTTTTTGGTTAGTTAAATTATGGGCATGATAAGTACTAAGTGGATATTCAGTAACAAACTAAATGAAAATGGTGAAGTGACAAGAAATAAAGCTAGATTGGAATGCAAGGGATATGCACAGGAAGAAGGCATTGACTATGGTGAGACATTTGCACCTGTTGCTAGATTGGAAGGAGTTAGAATGCTACTTGCATATGCTGCACATAAGAAATTTAAAGTTTATCAAATGGATGTGAAGTCAGCATTTCTAAATGGTATACTTGAAGAAGAGGTCTACATAGAACAACCTGAAGGATTCATTGATCCAGACAACAAAGACATAGTATGTAGATTACACAAAGCTATATATGGTTTGAAGCAAGCATCGAGAGCCTGGTATGAAAGGCTGCATAGTTACTTGTTAAGTATTGGATTATAAGAACTAGTGAAAACATCAATTTGTACATGAAAAGTGATACTGATGACACTATTCTTATTGCTGAGATATTTGTTGATGATATTATTTTTGGAGGTCAAGATCATGTATGTAAATCTTTTGCTGATGACATGAGGAATGAGTTTGAAATGTCTATGTTCAGAGAGATTAAATTCTTTCTAGGACTATAAGTGATTCAGCAGAGTGATGGGATATTCATCACACAGTCTAAGTATATAAAGTAAGTCTTGAAGACATTTGGCATGGAAGATGCTAAACCTATGGGAACACTGATGGATACTGGATGTAAACTAACAAAGGAAGATGAAACTACAAAGGTAAACCAGACACTTTATCGATCCATGATTGGTAAGCTAATGTATGGAGTTCATAGTAGACCAGATATAGCACATGCTATGGGAATTGTTGCTAGATTTTTCTGCTAACCCTAGAGAATCACACATGATTGCTACTAAAAGAATCTTAAGATACCTGAAAAAGATAGAGGATTATGGATTATGGTATCCTAAGGAAGGTAACTTTGAACTGAAGGTCTATATCGATGTTGATTGGGTTGGAAATGTAGATGACAGAAAAAGCACCACCGAAGGAGCATTCTTCTTTGGTGAAAGACTTGTAACCTGGACAAGTAAAAAGCAGGCTTGTATTTCCCAGTCTACAACTGAAGTAGAGTATGTTGCTACTACTACTAATTTCTCAAACATTGCATATATCAAGCAAGTGTTGGAAGGAATGAATGAGGTAATCACTGACTTGGTGATTATATACTATGACAACATAAGTGCTATCAGTTTTTCAAAGAATCCCGTGATGCACTCTAAGAAAAAGCATATATCAATTAAGTATCACTACGTAAGAGAACAAGTGCAAGAGAAGCAAGTGAGGTTAGAATTTGTTACATCTAAAGAACAACTTTCTGATATCTTTACAAAGCCTCTACCGAAGGACACATTTGAATACTTGAGGACTAGACTTGGGGTCTGTCCCCTATCTATCAATCACTAATGTGATCTGGATGTTGCATCAGCTTAAACTTATCAGAAGAACACACATGTTGATGCATCATAGTTCACACTTTGGATAATGTTCAAGGTTGTGATTAAGTTTGAAGAACTGAAACAAATAGGGATATCAGTATACAAAGTTATGAAGACTGTATTGGACAACAGAGAGTTACTTAGCTACTATAGAGCTGATTATTTATTTATTTCTTTGGCATTGTTCTCAAAGGGAGAGATAAATAATATGAAGAAAAGTTAAACATGCACTGATGAGAACTATCTAATGGAGAGATAATATGAAAGAAATAGAACATTAAAGATCAATTACAGAGAACAGAAGCAGGAACAAGAGAGATAAAAAGATCATATCTACATAATGACAAAGTTGTATTTTATAATGTTGTTTAGTAACGTAGTGATTAAACATATTAAGCTAGGGAGAGCTTACACAACATTTGTTCACAGAGTTGTAGAATACATGTTTGGTAGGTGTATGGTACACTTCCTATTACTTGAGTTTCCATCAATGCCAAAGGGAGAGATTGATGAACTACAACTAATTTAGAACCTGAATGAAGAATCTATGATTAAAGATCACTGAGGAGTTTTTTATTAGATATGTAAGATGATTAAATCATTATTATGTTGTCATTGATGTCAACTAGCTTGACAATACTTATCTTGTAAGTTACTATACCAAAACATCTGAAGAAAGGTGAAAGAGATGAAGAACAGAAATATCTACATGAGGAAGACGTATATGTCAGATGAGGATAAGGAATACACTGAGTAACTTGTTGATGATTCTATGACTTGATGATATTGACTTTATTATATTGCATTCATCTATGATGAAAAATAGAGCTGAAAGACACAAAGTAGTGTTGTTGATAAATGAAGCATTCCAGTATACACCGACGGAGTGTAGTGTATACCAAGTGCAGTGTTAACCAAGCTTGTGTTCACCGACGCATTTCTTTGTTAACCAAGTATAACATAAATGAATTAAATGATTAGTTTAGCTGATAAATTGATGATTTGGAAAGAGTATGAAATCGAGGTAACAGATAAGGTTTGTTATGAAGATCGACGACTAACATAATTCAAGAAAGATCTAATGGAGAAGATTGAAACATGTTACTGACACATCAGCCAAAGAAGGTTAGAGCGCCAAAATCAATGAATGAGATTAAGCGAAAAAATCTAATGGACAAAAAGAAAAGGATTTACTCGTCTATATAAGAGACATTTGTTTCATTGTTGAAAAAATGTCAGAAGAAGAAGATAATGCAGAATTATCGCATGAACAAGTTTTCATGCATTCTGATCATACTGGTTAGTGAGAACCGAACTACAGAACAATTACTAAGCTACAAAGAGTAATTACCGATGAACAATAAGTTGATATAGTATTGAATCTGAAGTGATATATTGATCAGAAAGATTTGTATGAGCTGAATATTGATCTGTAAACTGCAATTGAAGTTGTATCAAGGCAGATCATCTACTGTTACATATTTAACCATTGTACAGAGTCAAATCTCTTAACTGAGTGGACTAAGAAAGTCTTTTTATGTTTCATTCATAGAGTGAACATTGTTATCCTGTCAACCCCAGAGTGACTGCTGGTTGGATGATAACTTCTGGTCTAAAATCCTCTAACAAGGTCACACCTAACAGTGTGTTTATAACCTTTAATAGGGTTGGGTCTTCACTGACCTCACTTTAGAAGAGTGAACATTTTTGGGTTGCCGGTCCCAGGTGGTTTTTCCCTTCACAGGGTTTCCACATTAAATCTCTTGTGTTATGTGTTGATTGTGATATTTGTTTGTTATCATAGTTTGCATATTGCATGTTAGATTTGATTGGTAACTACTATAAGTTTTAGACTAATAATTGGTAAAAGTATAGATAGTGAAAGTATTTTATGTTTACCAAGTAGTAGAAGTTGAAGAATTTGTTTTGGATTATACATTTTGTTTTGGGACACTGGATAACTAATAGATCCTCCATCATATTCATCAAGTAGCTCAAATTTCTCTACATCACCAGTCATATGATTTGTACAGCCACTGTCTATGATCCATGTATCATTTCTTCTTACTTTAGAGATTAGTGTTGTTTCTTCATGTTTCTCTTCTTCCTCTGAGTCATCTTTCATAGCTACAAATACTACTTCTACATCATCATCAGTATTAGATTCAAATTCAATATCTTCGGCTATGTAACATACCTTTTTCCCTTTGTCATAGCTATCTCGGTTATCTCTGTTGTTGTGTTGGTCTCCCTTTCATGTTCCTTGGTGTAGAGCCATAGCAGAAAGCCTAAGAGGTCGATTTGATGATATGAAGATGAAAGAAGGTGGGTTCTTAGTCCCAGATAAAGAATCCAACTATGTGAGCTTGGCCTGCTCTCTAGTCAATTGATCACAGAACACCTCAAAAGTGGCCATCTGGAATCTATGATCCAATGCATCCATGGTAGAGTGGAAGGTGGCGGAGAAAATTTGAAAGTTTCCCCAAAGCTTTGACAGAATCAGGTAGATACACTCTATGCCAGTCTTAGCCTTTCCACATCCTTGTAATAAAGACCTCTGCTGTTTCAACTTCATCAAGAAGTCCTCAATAGATGGAAAATGATCTGGTATAAGAGAGGTAAGCTCTACCTCAATCTGAAGTTCTCTGAACTCATTCACTATACCAAACAAGGTGTTAAGCTTGGTCCACATAGCTAGAGGGGTATTGCACCCATCAAGATGAAACTGTAAACTATCTGATACATGTAAAGAAATCAACCCCATTGTCTTATCCATCTTGTTCCTATGCTGCATGACCTCAAAAGGCCTCTGTAAAACTAGTTGCACTACGTCTAAACAAGACCACAACCCTTTTGACTAGAGAAGCCATGTCATCAGGGATTTCCATGTGTGATAGTTATGAGGGGTCAGAAGTTCTAGACCAGAAGAGGTCTCAACCATTTTGTTTTGGAAGGTTTTTTGTTTTGATATAATTTCAAGTTTACTGAAGTAAATTACAGAAAACAAAAAATAAAACATGCCCCCACAATTCAATAAACCGAACCCTAGAAGCTAAAAAAGATTGCTTACAAT
This sequence comes from Chamaecyparis obtusa, assembly GCA_027943335.1. Taxonomy (NCBI): domain Eukaryota; kingdom Viridiplantae; phylum Streptophyta; class Pinopsida; order Cupressales; family Cupressaceae; genus Chamaecyparis; species Chamaecyparis obtusa. The sequence continues at coordinate 2,544,529 of BSBK01001154.1, read as the reverse complement.
GAGAGAAGAAAAAAGCTTCAAATGAGTATCATGTGTACCTTTGAATGTTTATGATGAAAATATCCATAGATCTAGATAAAAATCATAGGTAAAAAATCTTGCAAGTCAAAGTACGATGCCCACGAGGGTTTGAAGTTCTACCTTTTCAAATTTGCCAATGCAGACGTCGGCTCATGCATGACAAATAAAGGAATAAGGTGTAGGTCTGGTAAGTGACACCGGGAAGGACACCACTATAAATGACACCTGAAAGGACACCCCCAAAAAAATGTGTTGAGTGTCATTTTTACACGAAGACAACAGCTAGGAATTTGCAAGAGAAAATTCCCCTCTTTGAAGACTGATGGAATCAATCTCAAGGTTCCTTTTGGCTGGGTCTCAACCGCTTGGATAGCTCAACAGAAGACAAATATGAATTTTTTAACAAGGAGGCCTTTGCTAGTTCTTCTCTCAAGGGAAAGTGCAAAACAAATTTTAGGATTCCACAATATCTCTCTTTTTTTATTCGATTTTCAAATTTAGAAACAAAAGCAACATTAATCTAATTAAGTTATTCAAGTAATTTTCCAATTAGGGTTAGAAGTAGCTAGGTAACAAGAGATTGAATGAAATTGCTGAAAAGAAACGTAATGGACATATGCTAGCATCACACCACCATGTGAATTAAATAACCAAGAAAATGAAGAAATCCACAAAACAGAGATCAGATCATGTCACAATCTTCAGCTAAATGGATGCAATCATCAATGAAATTGAACAAACGCAGATGTAGAATAAGCCAAAACTCATCAAATCAGGAAGCCACCATAGATGTGTGCACATGTGAGACAAGTTAATCTTCAAGCACCAAAGAATGATCTTCTCAGAGATTCATCACAACACAACAATGCAATACCAGCAAACATTGAACTAATAGATCACAGACTTAAAACCATTAAACAACCAATTGGCTCTTTGAAAAAAAAGAATGAGCAATTCACACATTCATAAATTTTTCATAGATAGCAGACAAATCACACCATGAATGAAGCACCAACTGTATGTATTGTATTAATGATCAAATCGACCCTCATTACATCATTTTATTACAATTTATAGAGCCATGCTCTTATTTTCACAGCTGGGGTTTGGTTGCAACTAAAACTTGAAAGTAAATCTAAACTAGAGATTTTATTAAGGAAACTACTTCTAAAACTCAATTAAACTACCCTAGCATGGAATTAACCCTTGTGCATTACAAAAATTTGAGCAAATCATGCATTAAATAACTTGAGAATGGAGTTGGAACTCATGCATGCACTTGATTATCTTCATGATTCCACCCTTGATCCTTGGCTATAGCTTCTCCACATGGCTCTAACTAGAAGAGATCCCAAAATCATACATAAATGACCCCCAAAAAGAAGCTCAGTTGATTGAAAATCAACTCTGAGATAACTGGAGTCAAACTTTAGACATGAGAAAAAATACCCAAATCCCAACAGTTGGTCCGAAAAAATAGCTCTGAAAAAATGACTAAGTGTTAAGTCCTCCATCTCCAAAATTTTGGACTTCGAACTTTCGGAGGCCGAAAGTTCTCTAGGGCCGAAATGCCAAAAATTAGGTTCTGCAAAAATGGCTAAGTGTCAAAACTAGCTGAGTTCTGGATAGTTTTCTCACTGGCTAGGGAGCACCTTTGGATGTTCTTTTTGGAACCAATCTACAATCTCTAGTACCTCTTCAAAATCTACCATTTTAACCCCTTTAAGGATCTCCTACTGCTTATCTCAGAAGGCGAACAATTCACTTGCGATACCTTCTATTTCCTCTTCCCGAGACATCATTTTCTGGATTTCCTCCTTTTGATAAAACATATGTTGGAGATCCTCCTTTGTCTTGACCCCTCTAAATATACTTAGATATTGATTGAAAATGGTGTTCACATAATGCATTGTTTTGTCATCCTCCTCATTATACAAATCCAAGTCTAAACCCTCAAAGAACTCATGCAATTCCTTTACAAAGAGCATATTGTTGTCTCTCCTTTTATCCACTCTTTTGAGTACCTTTTCAAAGGTATTCAAAGCTCCTATTATTTCTTGAATCCATTCTTCAAAACTATCTAGCTCCAATCCTTCATATATCTTAACCAAGAGCCGAAAGTGCTGCTTCCTTATTACTACTAAGCTATCCAACACCTTTTGCCAATTTTGGATTGTCTCCTCTAAACCATCCTCACTTATGATCTCCACTAAATATGCGACTCCTTGAAGAATGCTCTGGAGAGGTCTTAGAATCTTCTTGAGGGCTGCCTTTGCAAATTGCTCAAAATCTTCTTTCCAATCGGCACATGTATGTAGAAAAGAATGTGGTATGCATGTATTAATCTCACCCCTCTTCTCCAAAATTGCATGCAATGAGGCCTCAGGGTTATCAAGGTCAATGGGACTTGTTGTCTTCAAAATGAACCATTTCATGGCTTCATTTTTTTTTACCAAAGCTTCTATCCTTTCTTCATCCTTATCCATGAAGCTGAGGGCATGCTTCAATCCTAGAGTAGCCAAGTTTTTTCTACCTTCTCTGGTCGGCTCTCCCAAGTCTACCTCCTCCAACACATAGTCATCAAGAGTCATTTCAGATGTACTGACATCCATAGTGGGAACAACCACCTGTGTCTTCCATCTTCCCGCTTGATCCTATGTTACATAAGATAGTGTTCTTGGTTGGGTGATTGATGTTGTTTGGTGGAAGGCTTGCCCTAGTGTAGCCATATCAACCTCATCATTAGTGTATACTCAAGTTCTCAGCTATATCTCTTTGGTGAACCAAGTGGGTTTGGAGAAAGCATTCAATGCTTCATATGGAGCAGCCAGCCTAGAAGAAGTTGTCGGGCATTCAACCTCCATCTCTTCTTGACTCTGCTCTCCTTCATCTATTTCTTGCTAATCCCCTATATTCTGCTCACCTTCCTCCTATGTTTGTTCTTCTTCATCAGTTGTTTGTTATTCATGAGTTGTTTGTTCCTCTGTATCAGCTTGTTGTTTCTCCTCCTCAGTGTGTGGCTCTTCTTTAGCCTGTGATTCTCCTTGATCAGTTTGCTGCTTAGACCCTGTGTGCTCTTCTACTTTCTTCTCATGAGCTGCCTCTGCATCCTTCTCAGGTTCTTGTGAGCTTTGAAGCACTGACTCATCTTGGTTTAGAGGTGGAGTAGGGACAACAAGGGGTGTAGGTGAAGGCATTCAAGGTGGAGGTGAAGTAGGCATGGGAACATGAGATGGAAGAGGTTGTTGGGGTAGAGGAGTGGTTGATACTAGAGGGGGAAGTGGAGTGGTAGGTGGTGTTTGATGCAAAAGTGGGGGCAGAGTTAGATGTGTAGGTGGAGGTAGAGGTAGAAAAGTGGGAACTTGTGTGACCAAAGGGACTTGTGCAGTTGCATCCTCCTCAGAAGTGACCCCAATGGAAGGGTCCTTTTTTGTCTCCATGGCTTTCTTTTTCTCTTCAACCATCTCTTCTGCATTTGGCTCTTGTGACCCTTGTGGATCTTTCTCTCTTATCTTGCTATGCGGGACAATGAATTATGTGGGAAAAGAGTCAAAAGTCACTGACTCCACTTGGACTAGACCCTATTGTTCAGATTCTTGGAAACCATGTAGCCCTTTGAAATCCTTGATATCAAATTCATCATCACCCAAGGTATCTAGGTTTATGGGCTCTTCTTGATTTGCCCCTCCGGTATCCTCTGGATCATCATTCACTCTTCTTCTCTTCTTCATAGATCCCATAGACCAAGTTCTCCTACTAAGAGGTACTTCATCTAGTTCATCCTCATCGTCTTCCAGTAGGGTATCCATTTGTGTAGGCGTGTAGCCTTTCTTTCTTTTGTAGACATGGCCCTTGATTACTCTAGTTGGCTTGGGTCCTATGATCTTGAACTTTGTTTTCTTCGCCGCACTAGGAGAATCATGGCCGCTAGATGAAGGTTCATCTGGTGGTGCAATACTTCTTGTCATGCTGGTCTTGACCTTCTTTGAGTGAGTGGCTGGACCATATGTAGTTGGGTATTCATGCCTATGTACAATTTCTAGCTTTAGGGGAGCAACCTCTTTGAAATGTGGTTTTAGGAACTTTTCTCCCTTCTTCTTTTCTCTAGAGGGCTGTCCCAGGATTTGTTTCATGGGTACTGGTTTCATAGGGAAAGGATGGGTGATGCATGCTTTAGTCACCTTGACCACATGTTGGGCTTTGAACTCAATATCATCATTTTCATCTCTGTCTACCTCCGCGTGCAAGATAACCCTTGCATACACCTTATCTATGTTGTATATGGAATCAAAGATGTCATCTGAGTCAACATCTATCACCTTCTAAGGGATTCTTAATGATAGAGCAGTCTGGACCAACTCTAAACTCATTCGGCAATAGTCGCAGATCCTCACCTCATAGTCATCCACACAGTCTTCCCAATGATCTTCAATATGTGGTTCATAGACATAGTGCCTCCCCACTATATGGCTAAATGTACCAATGGGATCAAAATGAGGTCTTACCAAATTGTAGGTTGGCAGTGGGAACTCATCCCATTACCAAGTCAAGGATTTTTAGATTTTCATATCCCGCACGTAGTGGGGGCCGATAGAAATGGGAAAGTCCCAGTAGTGCTTCTTCTTATGTTCGATATGCTCATGGGCATCTGACAACTACCTTGCTATTTCCAAAAGAACCACCCTATCAGAAGGGTACCTTGGTAGCTTCTTCAATGCCAAGGTGCTTCCTGCCACCTGAATGTATGTGAAAGTCCAGAATTATATGTAAAATGCCCCAATAGCCTATACTTTGGCATCAGCTTCGACGAACATCCTCTTTGCATGGTCTCCTTTAATGGAGTGTATGAAAGAGAACATAAAGGCATCATTGACAATTCGTAAGTCTAGACTGTTATGAGTGTAAAAATCCTTCCTCACCAATTGAGGATACTATGTAAACGGGCCAGGTGTTCTGATCTCCCATTATACCAACTTTGGTCAAACCTGGATACACTACCCTAGAAGCTAGCAAATACATGACATAGGATGTCATGTAGAAATGGGGGTTAGTCTTTACTCGGACAACTTCTCATCAATATTATCGCTTAGGATGGTGGCCCAATCGAACTGTGCCTATCTTTCCTTTATCTTCTGGATGAGCAAGATCATCCAACGTTCCAACTAACTAGATTTTGCAAACCTGTAAACCTTGCTGATCATTGTGATTACAGCTTGGATATCTTCCTTCATGTACCCCCTCCTCATATCAATTTTATCTAGTCTATTTTTGGGCATGGGTTGCATCAGGTATTCATTGTTTACAATGCCATGAGCTCTAGAGATATCCTTGTTGTAGAATTCCATCCCTTTATTGATGTTGAAGTTGAAGAACTTGTCGACCCTTTGGGTAGGTGGAAGCCATCCTCAATGTTGTCCAACCTCAAGTCCAAGACAACTTCGCAAACACTATTTTTCACCATACGCTCATTAGGTACATAGTGGCTGGCCATTGTGTTAATCAGGTCCAATGATAGGATGGAGACTAGGTGAGCCGTTGCGTTCACCAAAGAGCAGTGTACTAGGGAAGTGTAGTCTTTTGATCATTCCACCAGTTGGGCACACTTCATCAGGTAATCATTCCAGCTTACATTCCCTATGTCTATGTCCATGATGCCCGCATGTAGGTTGGTTATCTTAGAAGGTGGATGGTGTTAGCACTTGTAAAAAAATTTTATGGCTCTGGCACTTTTGTTCTGGTCTCTACAATTTATTTTAGGTCCCTGGCACAAACCCTTGGTTCAAAAATTCAAAAAAACTAGCTGTTACATTTTAAACCCTTTGTTTTAACCCTGGCCTTGTTATAATTTCATGTTACTTTATCGGGTTCCTTAAGGTTCTAATTTGCATGTGCACTTTTCTTTCCTGGCTTGTCGCATATTCATTTAATCCTCAGATGGTTTGCCTTTTATTTCAGTGAACTGGCGATTACCTACTTGTCGCTGGTTTGCTTGGTTTCCCGGTGGTTATTTCTTTCTTCCAGCGACTGGGCGAACACTATGTTCACGTATTCTCTTATTCCTGGTGGGTTACCTCTTAACAGTGTGTGACTTGGCATGGTGGTTTCCTTTCCTTTGGTCGAGTATTTTTGTGGTCTCCGGGCTCAGGCTTTCTGACACATCTAAGATCTAATGGTGGGCACTAATTCTCATGAGATGTGTCAGAGCTTTGCGCTCTTACGCCGATCATTGATCTTTCCTGATGACATAGCCTTTCCTTCAAGCGGGTCCACTTGCTAGGTGTGTAGATTTGGTTGTCTCTCATTGGTCCACCTATTATGATTCAAAATGTTGTCAGTGGGACTGGTCTTCTTGGCATTCAGGTAGATTAAAGTTCATTTTAATCTTGTGGCTATCATTATACCATTGATATAACATGCTCGACCTTTAGTGCAACGGTATAGCGACAACCGTTGATTCTCCTCAAGATGGCAAGTGGGTCCGTTGACACATTTGCATAGTTGGTGATATTTTATTGGTCCAAGTAGTCACACATTGGCATGCTATCAGTGGGACCTGATCCTGTCAGAGAATCAACGAATGATGTTTGATCTCATCGAGTGTGTCAGAGGCTTAAGATCTTTAGACGGCCGTTGATTTTCCTGGTGCAAGCCCAATAGATTTCTCTATCTTTTTAGAAGTTCTGATAAATGTTTTCTTGGTTCACTGATTCATGTGATGATTTGGCGGAGGCTCTTAAAATTTAGCGATTTGGCATATAGTGTTCACGGAATCGCTAACTTTTCTAGCAGTACCCTCAAAGTTTTTGCGAATGGGCGAGGAACCCTTTGGTCGCGTGTTTGCCAAATAGAAAAAAGGGTAAAGGTTTGTCAGGAAGTGGGACCGTCTGGTGACTCATTGCTAAGGTGTCAATTTTTGATTGGCCCAGCTTTATGGTGACAAGAATCAGTCAGTGGGACCTGCAAAGAAGGATTTTTAATCAACGATCGGTGCATGATCTTAAGGAATATTCCTACCCTATCAAATCATGCGCCATCCGTTGATCTCGCATCTTACTTGGATGTGTCAGTGGGTCCTATGTCAGTGGTGATTGGGTAGAGATAGCAGATGATATAATCACATGTGGCAGTTTACAGGTGGGCCCAGGTGGGGTCGATGGGTCTTGGTGGTTCTGACAAAGTGGTTAGCGGCACAAAAAATTTTCAAAGGGCTTCACTCGTTTGTGCGAAATAGTAGCGGTTCTCTAAGTGTTTTAGCGGTTCAATGAACAAGCATTCATGGAATCTCTAAACTTTTTGGCAGATAGATAAAGTGTTTCGTGAATTGGTGGTGACCTTTTGCCACTTGTTCCCTAAATGTGGGACCGAGGTTATGTGTTTTCCTATGGTCGCCAGGTCATGGAGTTTAAAGGTGGGTTAAGTTTTCTTTTCGCAAATTGGAAACGCATTATCACATGGTCACTAGAGGGTAAACCCAGGGTGGCAGTTGAGTTAAGGGCATAAAGACCATGAAAAGAAGAAATCTAATGGTTGCGACTTAAAGTTGATCTGATTTTAAATGTTGACCGCCGATTTGTTGTTAAAGCCATAAAATGACCATTGAAGTTCGAATTCAAATTTGCAGGGGGTTTCAAGTGATAGAAGGTACCAAAATTTATGGTTTTAATGGTTGGTTTCAATTGATTTGGTGGCATTGGTTGTTGCAGACTGGTCTGAGGGTCCTTGTGGTAGGTGGCATGATGTTTTTATACCAAGAGAAGTATGGTTTTGTGCTTGAGGTATGTTTGTAGGTGGCTAATTTGACTGGTTTTCATGGCAACTCCTTGTTGTTTTGTACTATCCTCACGGATTTTGATGATTGTAGATCTGTCTAAGATTCATTTTCTCTAGGTTGCTTATGTTTCTTCCCCTGCAATAAATTTTGATGTAGTTTTTGGTTGGTTGAGTTGTTGAAACCCTAACCCTAGTCACCCGAAGCTTGATGCATCCTTTTTGAGGATTCCAAGGTGACTAGGGGTATAAGAAGAAAAATGTTTTATTTTGAAAGTGTTCTGATCTTGATTAGTTCCAGGGAGTTGTAGTAGGTGGTATCATATTGTATTAGATTGAATAGAATTTCCTTGTAGTCTTTTGTAGGTTATTGAAGTGGTTTTCTCTCTTCTCTACTTTGAACACGTACATGATTCATTATACTTAATACAATTATTTCAAGCTTTCAAGTCTCTCCTTGGTGTCAATCTTGCGAATTCTAGATTTTCTGATCTATTACATAGGGTTACCTTTGTATATGTTCTAGTCTTCAGTTCTTGATCTAGGATCAAGAGAAATATACTTTGGATAGGACATAGATTCACTTTGATTTGTCTACAAAAGGATATTATAAGTAGTAGATGGGCTGAAATACTTATGTTTATGGCTATGAGTCTTTGACAATAGTTGGTTCATGTTTCAATGTCTGTATTTGAGATTTTCCCAATGGATAATGGCACTGATTAGAGATTAGTATGTTCAATCGAGTTCAATGCTCGATTGGCCCTTGCTTACTTCCTTCCATCTCTAGATATCAACACTTTTCAAGTTTTAATTGTATTTGGTTGATAGTAGTAATACCCTATAGTAATGGAGAGTCAATGAATGTGAGGTTAGCATTTAGCACTTTCTTACTATTCAATCTGTTGTTTAGACCCAGTCTTTGGTGTGTGAAGTATAGTTTTTACTGGGTTAGGTGCACCCGCCTTGGTTTTGCAGAGCCAGAAGTGAAGAGGGCAGTCTTGTCCCTATAGTTGGTCTAGTTACCCTAAGATCCTTATACATTTTGGAAATAACCAATCCTAAAATCAACCTGAGGGTATATTGGTAGCCTAAGAGCATAAGCATCCATTTTGAACACCAACAAGATGGTGACTCTGCTGGGGAAATGTTACACAAGTCTATTGTAACCAGTAGGTCATCATTGAAAAATAGGGTTATTCTTGTCCCTTGTCTTGTAGTCTCATTTGAATATTTGTTAAGTGGTATTGTAAGATTCCCAATATTCTTGGGTGGTGACTCAAATATCTCTGCAGTAGTGCTAGTCAGTAGATTTTTATCAAATGAGTTATAGAGGTACTAGGTCCCAGAGGAATAAACATCTTGAAAGCTTAATGGAAGAAGGTATTCCAAGCACTTCCAGGCCTATTCAGACAAGAGGGGGAAAGAAGAAAGGAAATCCTTCTCATACTTGGAGAAATAAGAAAGGTACAAGACAAGAAACTCAAACCAAGCCTAGTCAAGAAGAAAATATTTCAGAATATGAAGAGGTTGTTGATTTGGGATTGAACCAGTATGAGGATGAATTTCAAGTGGGAGACGATGAGTCTGAGACTACTCTCCCTAAATCAGAAGAGATCTTTGAGGAGGTATATGAATTAGAAAGAAGAGTCCAAGAACAAGTTGCTATCAAGAAACAAAGAGAAAAGGAAAAAGAGGACAGAGTACGACAAGCAATGATAAGGGTTGATCAGCTAAAGAGGCAATTGTTAGATTTGGAGGCAATTAATTTTGTCCTAGAGCCTGAAAGAGCAAAGGAATAGTCTTTTGTGTATAAAACACATGATATAACTAGGCCTAGAGATAAAGGCAAATAGAGAGCTATTCGAGTTTAGATTAGTGAAAAAGTTCACGGGGAAAACCCACTAGATCATGGGTTGAGATTAGATGCAGACCTTGAGAAGGCTAGAAAAGAGAAAGAAATGTGGGCTAAAGAACTAGAGAAGGCAGAGTTGGAGGCTACTACTACAGAAATAAGGAAGAAGATTGATTTTCTCAAGCATACCTCAGGACCTTCAAATATTGTTGCTTCTTTCTTGGGGCAAGGTGGAAATCATGGTAACCTTGTAGCTCAAACAAATGGCATTCCGGGTGCTCCTAAAATTTCTGATGGTTCAAACACAAGGACATCTACATCTTAAGGAATGGATCTGCCACATGGAGTTCCTGTTCATGAAAGGTACAAACAACTTATTTTTTTGGTATTCCTGGTTATCCTAATGTTTTTCCTGATGAAATTAGAAAGAAACTCCCTCAGTTTACTGGAAACAATGTCATAACATGTGAAGAACATCTAAAAAAATTTATGGATGTAATAGATGACTATAATGTTGAGCCTGATGATGTTGTAATGAAGTTATTTGTACAATCTCTGACCAAGGATGCTAGGGATTGGTTTATAGGATTGCCCCATGCTAGTATATTATCTTGGAATGAATTTAAGAATTGTTTCAAAGAGCATTATGGAGATAAAACAAATGAGGGTTTTATTTTGAATGAATTCAATAACATAAAAAAAAATCAGAATGAAGAGGTCCTTGAATTTAATATAAGATTCCAAAAGGCTATGCATAGGCTCCTACAAGTTATCATGTTAGATGATAGGGTGTGTCTTGTGACATACTTAAATGCTTTTGATGCAAAGATGGGTTACCTCTTAAAGGATAAGAACCCTAGAAATCTTGCAGAGGCTTACAAGTTGGCTATCAACATAGAAAGTAATAGAAGAATATCAAGAAAATTAGGGAGAAGAGATTATTATAGGCCTCAAGTGCAAAATAAAAAAGAGATGGGAAGGTCTGCTAATTTTAAGCCTAAGGAGGAGGACAATCTAAAGAAAATTCTAAGTTCTTTAGAGAGTCTAATGCCTGATGAAAAAAAGAAACAATAAGGTTGCAACAAATGACAGGCTAGCTTCAAGTAATTTTAGCAAGCAACCAGGAATGCAAAATTACCCATACAATACTCAATGGAAGGATGGCAAGCCCATTTTTCCAACTAAAAGGGATAGGCTTGATGATAGAATTCATGATCCTTTGCAAAGAAATTCAGTCAATATGAATGATGATGTCCCATGGTGTGTTGTTTGTCAGTCTCCTCATAGTCTAGAGCATTGTGTTATTGCTCTAAATTTATCTGATAACCAAGAACAAGATGAGCTGTATGATAAGAGTGGTTGTGGAATGACTTCTTCACATGTGTGGGATGAGGTTGACTCTACTGATGATGAGGAGGAGGAATTTGATGATGTTGGATGTGGTGCAGTGAAGTGTGAGGAACATGTTTTCTTAAGGAGACCCTCTGATGAGGAAATTGCACAAATCACTGCAGACATGGTCACTCACGCTAGGAGTAATTACAATTTGAGAAGCAGGATAGTTGGAGATACAAGTGGTAAACCAGGTAGCATGTTTATCAAGAATTCTAAAAGGAATACACAACATGAGGAAAATGAAAAGGGTGCTAGTGTTGTCAGTCGGGTTGAAATAAAAAAGAAGAGTGGGCCTACTGCAATACCTAAGGGTAAAGTAAAGACATCAGAAGTAGTTGTCCCCATACCTCAAAAGGAAGATGAATTTGTACAAAAGAGTAACTCTGACTTGATTGTCCAAAAAGAGGATAAAGATATCTCTAAGATTAAGGAAGATATGGGAAACCATTCTTATGTTCCCATTGATATGACTAAATTGCTTTCACAAATAACTCTCAAGGTTCCATTGTTAGAAATGATGAGAATAGAAGAGCACAAGGTCAAGGCCTTGGATTGGGTAAATGGTGCCTCTTCCATAAAGGTCCAAGAAGTGAAAAGAGGTGATGAGCATGTGGCTACTTTAGATGACACACCTGACAGTAAAAATGAAGAAATTATCTCTGAGATTCCTCAGAGGTATTTGGATGCAAACATTGTAAATACTGCATCAAGGATAGTTGATCCTTTTTTCTTGTCCCTTATGATAAATGGAAAATTATTGAAGAATTGCATGATTGATTCAGGAGCATCAAACATTGTCATGCCTACAGAGATCATGAAGTTATTAGGACTAAAGGTTGATACACCTCATGGGAGATGCCAAGCTATGGACTCAAGAGAAGTGCCAGTTATTGGTACCATTAAGGCTTTGCCTTATAAATTAGCAGCATTTCCTGACAAATAATTAACTATGAGTGTTCTTGTAGTCAACATTCCCCCTCAATATGGAATGTTGTTATCTAGAAAGTGAAGTGCCTCCATGGGAGGGAGTATTCAATGTGACTTGTCTTTTGCTACTTTTAACATTGAAGGTGAAAGTGTGAAATTTTCAAGGGAAGCTAGAACTCCACATATGATTGAGGAGGATGAAGAGGGCAATATGAATTGTTTTGTGGACATTGACATTGGTTCTTTCCAAGTTCAGGAGAGAGAGATGCAAGAAAAGGTCAACCCTATCTTTCTGGCTAATGATAAAAGTAACATGGTAGAAGGTAATGTATTATGGACCCTGTATTTTGATGGAGCAAGTTCAAAGGAAGGTGCTAGAGTAGGAGTGCTATTGATATCCCCAAGTGGTAAGACTTTTAAGTTTTCTTTCACTCTCTTGTTCCCTTGCACAAATAATGTTGCTAAATATGAGGCCCTACTAATTGGTTTGAGACAAGCATCAAAACATGGGATCAAACATTTTAGGGTGATTGGTGACTCTGAGTTAATAGTTTCTCAGATTAGATCAAAGTATGCATCAAAGAATCAAAGGCTGAAACAATATCAAAATATTGTTTGGGATGAAATTGAAGGTTTCAGTGCCTTTGGTATTGATTGGGTGGATAGAAGCCAAAACAAGATGGCTGACTTCCTAGCAAACATAGCATTAAGGCCAGAGGATATTACCTTTGTACGAATATCTAGGATTGAGTGCAAGTCTCGGCCTTCTATCCCAGACAATGTTGAGAATTACCAGGTATTTTCTAATGAACAGGATATACTAAGTTTTTTGCAATGTGAATCTCATTTTGATGGTCAGGAGATGGATTTTAGCACTTATGTTGACATCAGAAATGGAAAAGAGAATGTTCTTGGGAAGGAAGTTTTGCAACTAAAGTCAAATAGGATCCCAAGGAAATTGGTTTCTATTGAGAGAGCATTTGATGATAAAGAAAGGACTTGTTTTCCTAAATTTGTTGATAAGATAAATGATTTGGAGGAAATAAATTTAGGAACAAGTCAAATACCCAAAAATGTTTACATAGGTAAATGTTTATCCCAAGGAACTAGGAATAATCTGATTAATCTTCTCAAAAGATTCAGACATGTCTTTGCATGGTCTTATAATGATTTGAAAGCTTATAGAGAAGATTTATTCCAGCATGAAATACCATTGAAGGAAGGAACCAAACTTTTTATGCAAAAGCTAAGGCCTGTGAACCCTACTTTGGCACCAAAAATGCAAGATGAACTCAAAAAGATGATGGATGCTGGCATTATTAAGCCTGTCAAACATTCTCCTTGGGTGTCAAACTTGGTTCCAGTCAGAAAAAAGAATGGTGACATTAGGTTATGTGTTGATTTTAGGAATTTGAATGTCAATTCTTTGAAGGACAATTATGGTTTGCCTAATATGGAGAACATGCTACAAAGGGTTATTGGTTCAGAGTTAATGTCCATGATGGATGGTTTCTCTGGATATAATCAGGTCATAGTCAAGGAATTAGAACAATTTAAGACTGCATTCACTACCCCTTGGGGAACATATGTTTATTTGAGAATGCCCTTTGGTTTGACAAATGCAGGAGCTACTTTTCAGAGAGCTATGGATGTAGCCTTTGCAGACTTTATAAAAAAATTTCTAGTGGTGTATCAGGATGATCTCATAGCATATTCAGATAAGGAAAGTCAACATTGTGAACATCTTGAGAAAAAATTTATTAGGGCCCTGGAGTATGGGATCTCTTTGAATCCAAAGAAGTGTTCTTTTGGTGTTGTGGAAGGCAAGCTCTTAGGACATATTGTGTCCAAGGATGGAGTGAGAATTGACCCTGAAAGGGTTATGGCTATAGATAAACTTTCACCACCTAGAAATGTTAAAGGAATACAGTCTTTCTTTGGGTAGGTAAATTTCCTAAGGAGATTTGTTACAAATTTTGCAGAAATCAGTATCCCTATCTCTAGGATGTTGAAAAAGGAGGCAAAGATTGAGTGGAATGAAGAAGCAGATGAATCTTTCAGAAGTATCAAAAAGGCCATCAAGGATGCTCCAGTTTTAAGGACACCTAATTATGGTAAGCCCATACAGATATTTTCTTTTGCTTCTTATCATACAATTGCAGCAATTTTATTACAAAAGAATTCTGATGGATATGAACAACCCATATCATTTTTTAGTAAATCCTTACAAGCAGCAGAATTGAAATATGATATTACTGAGAAATAGGCTTATGCCTTAGTCAAAGCAGTCAAGGCTTTTAGATGTTATCTTGTAGGAGCTAAGGTGGTTGCTTATGTTCCTAGTGCTGCAGTTAAAGATATATTGGTGCAAAAAGAAGTTTCAAGAAAAAGATGTAGATGGATCAATAGGATCCAAGAATTTAACATTGATATCTAGATTACAAAATTGGTAAGAGGCTTAGGTCTTGCAAAATTAATGGCACAAAGTAATTTAGTTGCAAATCATGTGAATGTGTTAGAAGAAGAACAAAGGCCCTACATTTGTGATATGGATTGTTGTGAATGGTACAAAGATGTTATTGGTTACTTGCAGAAATTGGTCCTTCCCCCTGAGATGGATGAAAATAGAAGGAGAACTGTCAAGTTGCAATCTGCAACGTATGCCATTATACATGATGAGTTATGGTGGAAAAGCAATGAAGGAGTATTGCTAAAATGCATAGACCATGAGAGATCTGAGGCTCTATTAAAGGAAATGCACCAAGGTATGTGTGGAGGACATTATATGGCAAAGACCATAGCCCACAAGATCCTTAGGTTTGGATTTTGGTGGCCTACAATTTTTAAGGATACCCATCATTTTTTAAGAAGATGTGATGCATGTCAGAGATTTGCTAGAAAGTTGAAGTCTAATAGGAATTTACCACTCAGACCTGTTGCAGTTCAAGCTCCATTCCAGAAGTGGGGTATTGACTTCATTGGGGAAATTCAAAATAAGTCTAGTGGTGGACATTCTTACATACTAGTGGCAACAGACTATTTTACTAAGTGGGTTGAAGCTATCCCCACTAGAAAGGCTACTAGAAGAGTGGTGACAGATTTTATGATGCAAAACATCCTTACCAGGTTTGGTTGCCTAGAGGTAACTGTGGTTGATAATGCAATGTGTTTTAGATCATAGGAATTTAGTGATTTTTGTCAGCAGTATGGGATACACATTTCATTTTCTTTTCCATATCATCCACAAGGAAATGGCCAAGCTGAGTCCAGTAATAAAAGTCTGATTAAGATTCTCAAGAGAGTGTTGGACAAGAATAAGAAAGCTTGGGACTCAAAGTTATGGTGGGCACTGTGGGCTGACAAGGTAACTGTAAAGAAGGTCATAGGTTGTGCTCCATTTGATTTGGTATATGGAATAGGTGCTAGATTGCCTCAAAATAATCTATTGCAGATGTACAAGTTTATCCAAGCATATGATGAGGACTTGAATGATGAAATGAGAGTAAGAATGGATGAACTGATCCAATTGGAGGAGGTAAGGAGGGATGCACATGAAAGAAATGAGGCATTGCAGAGACAATGTAAGAATTTGTTTGATAGGAGGGCCACCCAAAGAAGTTTTGAAATTGATGACCTCGTCTTGATGTGGAATGCAAGGTTGGAAGATAAAGGGAAGCATGGAAAGTTTGATCCAATTTGGTTGGGCCCTTATCTTATTGAAAGCAAATGGGGGACAGATTCTTATGTTCTGAAAGATTTAACTAGTGGTACTTTGGAATTGCCTGTTCATGGACAATTCCTAAAGTTTTAATTCTCCCGAGGTATCTTTTCCATGAGTAGTAGTTTAGGTTTTCCCTTGTATAGTCATTTGTTTTTGCTATTTGTGTATCGAAGTTTTGAGTTGGTCTGCTCTTCTAGGAGATTCTAGCTTGCTCATTGTATCTGCAGGAGATACACGTCCCCGAGTATGAGCCACTGTTAGCACTTGTAAAAAAATTTCATGGCTCTAGCACTTTTGTTCTAGTCTCTGCAATTTATTTTAGGTCCCTGGCACAAACCCTTGGTTCAAAAATTCAAAAAAACTAGCCATTACATTTTAAACCCTTTGTTTTAACCCTAGCCTTGTTATAATTTCATGTTACTTTATCGGGTCACTTAAGGTTCTAATTTGCATGTGCGCTTTTCTGTCCTGGCTTGTCGTGTATTCGTTTAATCCTCAAATGATTTGCCTTTTATTTCAGTGAACTAGCGATTACCTACTTGTCACTAGTTCGCTTGGTTTCCCAGCAATTATTTATTTCTTCTAGTGACTGGGCGAACACTGTGTTCACATATTCTCTTATTCCTAGCGGGTTATCTCTTAACGGTGTGTGACTTGGCATGACGGTTTCCTTTCCTTTGGTCGTGTATTTTTGTGGTCTCCGGGCCCAAGATTTCTGACACATCTAAGATCTAACGGTGGGCACTAATTCTCATGAGATGTGTCAGGGCTTTGCACTCTTATGCCAATCATTGATCTTTCCTGATGACGTAGCCTTTCCTTCAAGCGGGTCCACTTGCCAGGTGTGCAGATTTGGTTGTCTCACATTGGTCCACCTATTATGATTCATAATGTTGTCAGTGGGACCGGTCTTCTTGGCATTCAGGTAGATTAAAGTTCATTTTAATCTTGTGGCTATTGTTATACTATTGATATAACATTTTTGACCTTTAGTGCAGCGGTATAGCGACAGTCGTTGATTCTCCTTAAGACGGTAGGTGGGTCCATTGACACATTTGCATAGTTGGCCATATTTTATTGGTCCAAGTAGTAACACATTGGCATGCTATTTGTGGGACTTGGTTTCTGGATCTGTCAGTGGGACCTGATCCTGTCAGAGAATCGATGAACGACATGTGATCTCATCAAGTGTGTTAGAGGCTTAAGATCTTCAGACGACTGTTAATTTTCCTGGTGTGGGCCCAGTAGATTTCTCTATCTTTTTAGCAGTTCTAATAAATGTTTTCTTGGTTCACCGATTCACGTGATGATTTGGTAGAGGCTCTTAAAATTTAGTGATTTGGCATATAGTGTTCGCAGAATCACTAACTTTTCTAGCGGTGCCTGCAAAGTTTTCGCTAATGGGAGAGGATCCCTTTGGTCGCGTGCTTGCCAAATAGAAAAAAGGGTAAAGGTTTGCCAGGAAGTGGGACCATCTGGTGACTCATTACTGAGGTGTCAATTTTTGACTGGCTGAGCTTTATGGTGATAGTAATCAGTCAATGGGACCTGCAGAGAAGGGATTTTGATCAATGGTCGGTGCATGATCTTAAGGAATATTCCTACCCTATGAGATCATGTGCCATCCATTGATCTCACATCTTACTTGGACATGTCAGTGGGTCCTATGTCAGTGGTGACTTGGTGGAGATAGCAGATGATATAATGACATGTGGCAGTTTGCAAGTGGGCCCAGGTGGGGTCGATGGGTCTTGGCAGTTCTGAAAAAGTGGTTAGCAACCCAACAAATTTTCAAAGGGCTTCACTTGTTCATGTGAAATAGTGGTTGTTCTCTAAGTGTTTTAGCGGTTCAAGGAACAAGCATTCACGGAATTGCTAAACTTTTTGGCAGATAGATAAAGTGTTTCGTAAACTGGCAGTGACCTTTTGCCACTTGTTCACTAAATGTGGGACCGAGGTTATGTGTTTTCCTATGGTCATCAGGTCATGGAGTTTAAAGGTGGGTTAAGTTTTCTTTTCACGAATTGGAAACACATTGTCACATGGTCGCTAGAGGGTAAACCTAGGGTGGCAGTTGAGTTAAGGGCATAAAGATCGTGAAAAGAGGAAATCTAACGACTGTGACTTAAAGTTGATCTGATTTTAAATGTTGACCACCGATTTTCTCTTAAAGTCATAAAATGACCGTTGAAGTTCGAATTCAAATTTGCAGGGGGTTTCAAGCGACAGAAGGTACCAAAATTTATGGTTTTAATGGCCAGTTTCAATTGATTTGGTGGCGCTAGTTGTTGCAAACTGGTCTGAGGGTCCTTGTGGTAGGTCGCATGATGTTTTTGTACCAGGAGAAGTATGGTTTTGTGCTCGAGGTATGTTTGTAGGTGGCCGATTTAACTAGTTTTCATGGCAACTCCTTGTTGTTTTGTACTGTCATCACGGATTTTGATGATTGTAGATCCGTCTGAGATTCATTTTCTCTGGGTTGCTTATGTTTCTTCCCCTGCAATAAATTTTGATGTAGTTTTTGGTTGGTTGAGTTGTTGAAACCCTAACCCTAGTCACCCGAAGCTTGATGCATCCTTTTTGAGGATTCCAAGGTGACTAGGGGTATAAGAAGAAAAATGTTTTATTTTGAAAGTGTTTTGATCTTGATTAGTTCCAGGGAGTTGTAGCAGGCGGTATCATATTGTATTAGATTGAATAGAATTTCCTTGTAGTCTTTTGTAGGTTATTGAAGTGGTTTTCTCTCTTCTCTGCTTTGAACATGTACATGATTTATTATACTTAATACAATTATTTCAAGCTTTCAAGTCTCTCCTTGGCGTCAATCTTGTGAATTCTAGATTTTATGATCTATTGCATAGGGTTACCTTTGTATATGTTCTAGTCTTCAATTCTTGATCTAGGATCAAGCGAAATATACTTTGGATAGGACATAGATTCACTTTGATTTGTCTACAAAAGGATATTATAAGTAGTAGATGGGCTGAAATACTTATGTTTATGGCTATGAGTCTTTGACAATAGTTGTGTTGGGTATCCTAAAATTTTTTCAAGGTTTGTGTCCAATTCCTGGTTTAAGTCTCCATGCGAGTGTTTTACCTGGCCTAGGGTTTGTAAAGTGTCATGAAAATGGTTTTTGACATGTTCAGAAAAACCCTTACCCTAGGTCTTGTCTTTCAAAATGTTTCCAATTCGTTTCTAAAATTCATGTGGCCCTCTTGTTTCTTTTCTTGGTTACCTTTAAGTCACTTAAGTTGCTATTTGCACATGTGCTTATTTGCCCCAAGTGTTCACCAAATCAGGAAGTGTCTTATCAAATTGTAAAACAATCTGGCGATTCAGCGAATGAGTCAAATTCATGTTCACTATTAACATCAGTCGCCAGTTCTCTAGATCTTCCAGTGGTTATCCCAAACTTCCAGTGAATTGGCGAATGCATTAAAGCCACGCTTTTTGATTACTTTGTTCGCTAAGTCTCCAAGTGCTTCGGCGGTTTCATTTTCTTTTCCGAGAACTAGCGAATGAGGGTTATCTCTAGTTCTCGCAGTCTTTGGCGGTCTTGTGAAACAATCTAGCGATTCAGCGAATACCTTGTTCGCTTATTCTCCGAATCTGGCGGTCAAGGGTCGTGTCAACTAGAGAATTAGCGAATACCATGGATTGTTTTCATGATCAACGGCCCTTTTTTAATCTCAAAATATCTATGGGTCCTGCATATTTGATCTGGCGAATGAGCGACTAAATACTTATAGTGCTATCCTCTAAATTTGGCGGTTCTGATGGTTTGCCCAAAAGATTCTAGTGGAGATAAGTTTTCTCGCATTCGCTTATTCTCAGAATAAGTTGGTAACATGCTAAACAATCTAGCGATTCAGCGAAGCCAGTGGTCGCCAGTTCTCTTAATAAAAGGACAAAGGTTAAAACAATCTGGCGAATAAGCGAATCAATGGATGATAAGTTTTAAGGTCTCAGTCGCTTATTCTCGAAATGAAATTTTCAATGATATGGAGTATTTGGAGAACTAGTGAATGCTCTTTGTTCGCTGATTCTCGGAATTAAATGGTTAAGGGTTTTGTTATTCAGAGAACTAGCGATAGCCATCGATTGATGAAGATCAACGGTCAATCTGGAATCCTAGTGTAAAGTGATGATTAAGGAAAGATTCAGTGAATCAGAGATTAAAGGGGTTCGCCAGTTCTCTAGACAGTCAAGTGGTTAAGTATATTTTTAAGCAAATGCGCGAACCCTTTGTTCGCTAGATCTCCAAGAAAATTGACCGTCAGTCATAATATTAAGAGAATGGGAGGTGGCTTTGTTCGCTAGTTCGCTAAATGGTAATTGCAGTTAACTGTTTAAGTGGGAGCCCTTTGTTCGCTGATTCATGAAATGCATGGGTGGTTAAGGATAGGATTCCGAGAACCTGCGAAGCTAGTAGTCGCTAGTTCTCCAAATTTGAACCAGGATTAAACAGGGATTCAGAGAACCAGCGAAGCCAGTGGTTGCCAGTTCTCCGGTTGCTAGCTAGGGTTAGCATTATATTCAGCGACTAAGAGAAGCCAATAGTCGCTGGTTCGCTAAATGGGCTCAGATGGAAAAGGTCATAAAGGGAAAAGAAAAAGAACCATTGCCACATAGATAAAGTACTTTGTTGATTTGGACATGAAACCAGTAAGCCATCAAATCAGGTTCAAGAAGAAAGATTGCATGACGCAAATAGTTTTAAAGTACAGGATCATGATCATTACCTCTTCACCTTGTTTTCAAGTAGTTTAATCTATCTGTCAACATCCAGACATGGCGAGCTCAAAATTTGAAATCTGAGGGTACATAAAATTGAATATGGGATCAATTAAGGAGATTTGCATTAACTATGGTAGTTGCACACCTTGGATTCATATCGATAAATAAGTTGAAGCTCATTGTTTATTTGATCAGTCTCAGAGTTCCTGTTTGTCTAGAGAATTTTTGAGCATAAGGCATTTGAGATACAGAGAATTGAAGGTGTTTCTGTAGCAAGAATGAGTCAACCTAAGAAGAGTGCAGCGTCTTCTAGTAGTGAGGCCAAGTCCAAAACTGGTGAGGACAGGAATAAGCTAAATTTTTCAGATGAATTCCTGAAACTGTTGCCGGGCTCCAGTCAGAACAAGAGGGCTGTTGATGACGTGTTTGAAGATCTTTTGGAATGGTGTAGAGACCCAATCACTCCAGAATTCTTAGGTTACACTATTTTCAACTTCTTTTACAGCAATAAAAATAAGCATGTTCCTATCTGTAATGGTTGGGTGTTAGGATTGGGAAAAATGGTTGTCCCTGATGTTTTCCTAGATGTTGATTTAATTGTTGCCCTAGCCAGAAGTTATGACCCTATCTCAAGGACAATTAGAAAAGAAGACCAATCACCCTTAGTTACTCTTGATAGGGGATCTTTTATGAAAGCTTTTGGTCTATACACATCCTTTTCAACTGAGATTGATTTGAACAAAGAAAAGGCAAGATACAGAAGCAATATAGGGTCAGTAAAAGACCAGTTGGTTAAACATATGCCAAAATAGGATAAATACATAGCCCCCCTTCCTGCTAACATGAATGCCCCATACCAATTCAAATCCCTCCATCATTATATGAGATATACTTGCTATGCGTTATGTAGAGTTTTGGGAATTGATGGGAATGCAGAATTTTTACCAGCTGACTTGCTGATGATTATCTTGGATATTCAAAATCCCTTGGTAAACACTGACTATGATTACATTCAGTATGTGATTGATAGGATGCATCAAGGGTTGATGTCTGTCAAAGAAAGTAAAAGTCCTATTGAGTTCATGCATTATTCTTTATTAATGCATTTGATTCTATTTTTCAACATCAACAATTTTGATGTAAACATGTTAAAACCAAGGTTCACTTTCAAGGATCAGCACAACCCAGTGCAGTTGTGGGTGAGGATATGGAATTCTACCTCCAATGAAGTAGATTTTTCTATTTTTCAGAATTTCATTGTCTTTCCAATTATCAGGATGCTAGGCATAAATGTCACCAAGCTATCTCCTAGAGTCCTTAGGCTTTTAAGACCATTGCAGTATGTGGATAAGTGGGATGGAAATCATAATTGGGGTGACTTCTACTTAGGAGATAATTCCACAATTATCAGAGTTTATGGTTGTCCCCAACCCCCACATTTATTACCAAAGTATGTGCCTCCGAGAGTGGCTTGTTTGGAATTTGTTTGGCAATTGATGTGTACAGATAAAGAGCTTCTGGCCCCTCACAGAAAGGGTACGTTCACACCTAGGCAATTTAGGGTAGGTGACTTCCTGATAGGAAAGAGGGCTTTTCCTCAGATTAGTGCATGGCTACAACAATTCAAAATGGTTACTGGTGCTTGTAGGCACATAGATCCTGAGGGTTTCATCAAGATTGCCAGGATGACTTACATCCCAAACATTGGTGTGATCAAGGAGCATGAGGGTTTAGATGAAGAAGATGTGATTAGAAACATTTTGGATGAAGATAAGGTTAAGAGGAGATGGTATAGATTCTTTGATTTAGTAGATTTGTCTAACCAATTGAAAGCATCTCAGATTCCTTTTGAGGGTTTTTTCCCCGATCTTCCTTATTTGAAGAAGATTGATGGGATGATTGAAAAATATGATACCTTGGCAAATCAATTGGAAGGCTTGATTGATCAGAATAAGCCAGAGAAGAAGAAAAGGAAAGATTATTCATCTTCTGATGAAGAAGAATTCACTGATGAGTCACAAGAAGAAGATAGTCCTCCACAGGTTGAGAGACCACCAGTTGTTGATCTCACTCAAGATCAACCAGAAATAAAGGATATCTCAGAGCCACCATTGAAGAAACAGAGGCTTGAGGAAGGTGAACCTTCAAGGCATGAGAAACAAAGAAGGGAAATTGACAGAGCATTTGCTCTTATACCAGGTGATAGGCCATATCATCATCAATTGAGGAAAGCAATAAGAGCAGGCAAGAAAATAGCCATTGAACAAGAAAGTAGAGAAAAGTCCTTGTGGTTGGAGAAGGATATCAGAGAGGTCTAGCAAGAGGAATTCTTGAGGGATGATCAATTCATTAAGACTGATGAGTTCAAGAGTTTTCTCATTTGGAACAAGTAGCAAGAAGTAAAGAAAGCTCTGCCTGAAGGTATGGAGCCAAGTGAAGAAACTTTGAGAGCTCTTGCTTCATATGATCCTAGCCTTGATCCTATAACAGTGGACGAAGCCAGAGAATTGGTTAAATCAAGTGGAATGTTGTTAACCCCAGGATGGGATCTGACTTCTGCATTCCTCATTGATCAATTGAGAAAGCAACCAGAGGTTAGCCTATCATATGAGGTTCACATTGGTGACATGATAAGAGGAAGTGGCTATGACCCTAAGTCCCAAGCTGTTGCAATGTGGTCTATGGCCCCCAAAACTCAAAAGCCATCTCTATTAAGTATAGAGGATAAGATGGAGGGGAATAAAATTATATGGACTGTACAAAATACAACAGACCTTGAAGTCTCCAAGGCAGTAACTCATTGGGCTAATCTGAATGAAGCCAAGACAGCTCAGCTGTCAGAAAGATATGCCAAATTGTTTGAAAGTTCAAGCATGGTAGCCAAGGACAGAGATTTGAAAATGATGAAGATCAAACAATTGGAAGATGAGCTGGCAGAAATAAAGGTCAAACTTAAGGAAGCCTCAAAAATAATTCCTCCTCCTCCTCTGCAAGTTGAGGTACCTGTTCAGATAAATTTGGAGGCACCTGAGGGACCTGCTGAAGACTTGGAAAAGGTGAAATTGGATGCATCCCTGGACACTACAGCCAAAATAGTGCAGTACAGGCAAGACAAAATAAGAGACAAGATGGATGCAGTTCATAAATCAGTCAACCTATTACATCAGACCAATCAAAAGGTGAATGACTATTTAGCCACCTTGGAGCCACTCTATAGTATTTGGTCTGGGAGGAATTTGTTGTTTGATAAACTTGACAGTTTACAAGAACATAGGCCTGATATCCCAAAAGTAGTGACTGATGTATTTGAAAGGATTGGCCTAATAAGTGCTGCTTCAAAGTTTTTCAAAGGAAAGTCAAACCAAATAAAGGCTAGGTTAGCCATGTTTGATAAAGATTACAGCAAGTATTTGGCCCCGGTATATGATGACAATGGAAATGTGGTCAAGCTGGAAGATTGGAAGTTGTCAATGGGTCAGTTGGTAATCAAGCAAGATGCCTTCCTAAAAGATAATAAGGCTTTGGATGTGGAAAGAACTAACAATATAATTGATAATTTATTCAAAGTTGAAAGTGACTGTATTAAGTTTATAGCAGAAGTTAAAAATGTGACTGATTCTACATGGGAACGGCAAGTTAACTTATTACAGGAGCTGCAGAGTTACGACTGGCCATCTGATGATGATGTGGCAGCTTGGGAAAAGCTAATAACAAAGAAGAAGAAAAAACCGGTTATCCAACTGACAAAGGAGGAAGAAGAATAGATTGCACTAGGCACCTGATCCAGAATTTGAGGGAGAGCGTGTTCAAACAGAGAATGATGTAAATTAGCTTGTAATGGTGGTCATCATTCATATGACAAACTTGGTAACTGCTCTGAAAATATCTACAAACAAAGGTGCCAGCTGCGGAAGTTGTTCAGAATTGAAAAAATATGCCTTGCTGTCTTTATTAAATATCTTTCTGTTTGTATTTTCTTTTATTTTCTAGTGCAAATTTCTATCAGCCATTCGAAGCTTGTTGCATCCTTTCGAGGATTCCAGGATGGTTGATTAGTATAAATAGTTAGTTTCTTTTGAAGATAGAGGTTGGAAAATATTTTTGTAAAGGAGAGGTCCGGAATATAGAACCTTATTTTCTTGAAATCAAGGAAGACTGTACGAATGCATTTGATCAATTAATACAAATACACTGGAGTTTTGTTACTATCATTTGATAGTCTTTACATGTGGAGTGTTTTAGTTTCTTTATGTATTTAGATTGTAAGATAGTTTAAGTACATCTTTCACAAGGTGAATGTAGGGGTTGAGCTTAAGTTTCTTTCAAGGAAAGAGTAAAATCTTAGGGGAGGTCTCTGGGAATTAAATATCTATATGTGGATTTGATGACAGGTGTAGGAATGGAAACAATGATATGTTAGGCATGTCATTTGAGTTTCATTGTATTCGTTTTAATAGATATATGTGAAGGTAGAGTTCGACTCTGATGCCCAACGGATAAGGGACTGGTTTTAGATCCATTTACATTGGTTTACCATCCAAGATATAATTGATTGAAATTTTATTTTATATGCATAATTTCCAGACTTGAGTCATATTATGACAAGTTCATAAATATGTATTTCAATGCTTTGAAGAAGCAATAAATGAGGTTAACCCTTCCCTGAGTTTAACTCTAAAAGGAAGAAGGATGAATATCCTTAAGCCATTGTGTCGTGTTGCTATTTTTATAATCTATATCATGATGTTGTGTATCAGGATAATTTGGGTTATACTCAGAGTTTTAGCAACTTATTGAGTTGGATTTTGAAGGCAGTAACAAAGCAGTGAAGGAGCAAGTTCTTAATTCAGAGCTCAGTTGAACATTGAATTGATAGAGGTACACCCGCCTGAGTATATATTACTCAAAGAGAAGAAGGTCTTAACCTTAATACCTTAGTAGTTTGTAACTTGCTAGGTTATAGCCATTGGGATTATTTGAGTAATTGATTAATCTGCAGGTTCAAACACTAACAAGTTGGTTCATGTTTCAATGTCTGTATTTGAGATTTGCCCAATGGATAATGGCACTGATCATAGATTAGTAAGTTCAATCGAGTTCAATGCTGGATTGGCCCTTGCTTACCTCCTTCCATCTCTAGATATCAACACTTTTCAAGTTTTAATTTTATTTGGTTGATAGTAGTAATACCCTATAGTAATGGAGAGTCAATAAATGTGAGGTTAGCATTTAGCACTTTCTTACTATTCAATCTATTGTTTAGACCTAGTCTTTGGTGTGTGAAGTATAGTTTTTACTGGGTTAGGTGCACCTACCTTGGTTTTGCAGAGCCAGAAGTGAAGAGGGCAGTCTTGTCCCTATAGTTGGTCTAGTTACCCTAAGATCCTTATACAGTTTGGAACTAACCAATCCTAAAATCAACCTGAGGGTATATTGGCAGCCTAAGAGCATAAGCGTCCATTTTGAACACCAATAGATGGTATCCCTTAAACTGATACTTCATGGCTGGTAATGCTACAACTTTCTCAACCATTTCAGCAAAGAGCAAAAACCATGAATCAGTGATATGATAGGAAGAAACTCAGAAAAAACAAAGTACACTAACAAAATTAAGCTTAGAAAGGCTACAAAAGGCTTTTTTGGCCTTTTGAACCTTTGGGGGTGTGAGACCCCCGAAAGGCCAAAAAGGCCAAGAATGTGAAAAGAGGCTCATGAAATGCTTTGAAAAACCCCCTTTTGGTCTTTCGACAAATCAGAGGTTCGAGACCTTCGCAGGCCAAAAACTCTGAATCACGAGAGACATGCCTTGGCAGTTGTGTTTGCCAGTGTTTGATAGTGTGAAGTGTTTCGGCAAGTCGAGGAAGAATGATCTTCGGCGTGCAAAATGCTGAAAAGGTTGAAACTCGCACTTAGGCATTTGGGTGAAAGGCTCAGGTTTTTAGTTTCGGCATTTCAGAGGACAGGATGTTTCAGTGTGCGCTAACACTGAAATGCCAAAAAATGCAAAAATCACTTGGTTCTACAGGATCGAAGTCTAAAAGTTTCAGACCGTGAAGGTCCAAAACTAGGGTTTGGCCTTGTTGGATTTGAAAATGAGTCCAATGATGAGTTTGACCACAAACTCACCAGGGGTTTGGAGGAGACTACCACGCGACCCCCGAGACACGATCGAACAAGAAAACCCTAGACTACAGGTTGAAAAGGCTAAAAAAACACAAAACCCTAAGAAAAACCAAGGCCAACAAGAAAATAAGAAAACCCTAGCTAACAACAAAAAGAAAGCAATAGAAAAAGAGAGGAGAGTAAACCCACCTCGATAGCAAGTGGAAGACGAAGAGGACTAGCAAGACCGAGGCGGTGAACATGAAGCACATGCACACAAAGAGCTCTAAAAAACATGATCGGCAAAAAGCTGAATGAGTTTAAAGAAAATAGGTTATGCTTTATATAGGCAGACCAGTGGGTGATGTCAGCCACCTGTTGGTCGGCCTTTCGGGAGTACCCGACCCCTAAAGTCTGAAACATCAAAAAGGCCGACTCCGGCGAGTCAGACATCCCAATCTTTTGATGTCCAAAAGGCTAAACTCTGCCTTGGGTCTGAGAACAGATCAAAGTGCCGCAACCTTTCACCACTTCAGACCTCTAGCACTTTCAGACCTCTGAAAGTCTGAAAGTGCGACAAGGCCAAAAGCTAACTAAAAAATAATAAAAAAGGACAATAGAATGACAACCAAAAGACAAGCAAAAGGCAAAAAAATGGGGGGCCCTAAAGACAAAAGGCTAAAAGGGGAGTGTGGTTGTGGAACCACAACAAATAGCCCCAACAAAAGAAAGGCAACCCAAGTTTCCCAGAGCTATTCCACCTTGAAATAGTCCTATCTTATAGCGAGCCAAGCACAAGATCTTCAGTCTGAGCGGTTTTCTCATTGTCATCAAGATTAAGAATCATCATAACATGTGCATCCAGTGTGTGATCATGTGTGTTCAAATTTCCCAAGAATCCTTCAGTGTAAGCTTCTGCTGATCATCAACCAATCATTGCCAAATCACTATCCACTAATCCAAAGTCAGCCATGAGTCAATTTAACCTTTCTCTACTACCAAGCAAGCATTTCAACCCTGGTAGAGGTTGCTAAAATCACCCTTCCCTAACTGCAGATGATCTTTGATAGAAGTTTTAAACTCCTTTGGAGGGCTCTTAGACTCGATTTGTGTCAGTTTTAAAACTAACTCTTTTGGACCACTGTGTTCTGAACAATTTTCTTTTGATTTTGTTCATCATCTGCTACTTTGATACTCCTTAAGGCTTGTCAAATATCATTTCTTTGCTCTTTTCTCTTCTTTCTTTTTTTTTTTTTGAAACCGGGGTAGCGCTTAGACTATGCTACCCTAGCTTTGAGTGTTTCAGTGTTAATATCATCTTTATGCGTTCCTCTTTTGCTTTCTTTCTCTTTTCTCTTAGTCTGTGTTCCAGTCAAGATAGGGTTCTAACTCTTGACTTCCTTCACGACCATGGGCATTTCCTGACTCTGACTGGCATCCTATCATGAGAGGCTCGTGACTCAGGATCCCTCTTTTAAATGTGTGTTAGTGCTGAGGATGGTTGGTTCATATGAATCCCTTTGAGAAGTCTAAAAAGAAAATGTCTAGCTTCTGATCACTGTATCCAGCTCGATAGAAGAAAAAATTACATCAAAGAATTTTGACAATGGAAAACCCTTGTCTCTTGCAGGGACTACCTGATGCAGAACACTAAACTCGAGAAACTTCCACCCCTGCAAACAAGGACCCAAAGAAAAGATGTGGATGACAAGACCAAAAGAAAACAAAGAAAAGATGCTAAAGTACAAGAATATACAGTAATATACAAGGGGCCAATCAAGACCCAAAATAATGCTTCAGAAATTGGCCATTGATTGGCAATGGGACCAATTCTTCATTAAGAGAACTAATCTAAAAAGTATTCTCTCCCAGGATCTCTATGATCTAGAATGGGCCTATCCATAGATGTTGAAACTTGGTGTGGCTACCAGGTTTTTCTTTTGCTTTGTCCCACATTAAGACCAAATCAAAAATTTAGAAGGCTTTTATGGTTGCTCTTTTGTCAAACCATCGCTTGACAACAACTTGGTGTTTGGCCACATGTTCTAGAGCCATAGTTCTTTTTTCTTCGAGGTCCAATAAGTTCATTAGAAAAATCTACACCTAGTCCTCACCCTCGATGTATTGATCCATGAATCTCAGAATAGGGATTTTTAGGTTCATCAGAAAGACGGGTTGTAGACCATAGAATAGCTAGTAGGGACAAGTCCCCAAAGTGTTCTTAATTCTCACTCGATCTGTCCATAGAACATATTTCAATTGAGTGTACCAGTCTCTAGGATTGTCATCCAAGAGGTGCTTGATTATCGTTGTTAAGTTCTTGTTGGTTGACTTAGCAACTCCGTTCCCTTGCGAGTAGTAATTGGATGAGAATTTTAGAATTACTTGGTTTTCGAAGGCCCATTGAATGAGACTTGTAGATGAAAAGTAGGGGGCATTATCACATACCAAGAAAAATGACATGCCAAACCTTGTGATGATGAACTCTTCTAGGAATTCAGTGATCATCTCAATGGTACAATTCTTCATAACCTGTGCCTTTGTCTAGCATGTGTAGTAATCAATTTTAGTCAAGATGTATCGATGGCCTGCAGAGGATGGAGGATTGATCATTCCCACAAAATTCAGCCCGCATTGGGTGAATGGGCGTACTTTGTACACTAGCTATAGGGGCATCACCGAATGTTTCTCTCGAATGGCACTAGTTTGGAAAACATGACAAGAGCGCACGTGGTCATGAGTGTCTTTGATCAAAGTTGGCCAATAATAGCTAGATCTCAATATCTGATGGGTTGTGGCTTCTGCTAATCCGTGCCCAATACCATACTTATCATGAAATTCTATGAAAACCTACTCGGCTTCTGTTCGATCTAAATATCATAGATATAGTCCATCATAGTTACATTTGTAGAGCTTCCCATTTTTCAACATGTATGAAATGCTCTTATTCTTCAGTGCTCTCCTTTGGGAACCATTCAATCCATCAGGGCAACAATTTTGCAACAAATAGTAGACTATGTCTTGATACCATATGTCAGTGACTATTCCTTCGTTGGTGTACATCTGGCACACCAAACCTTGTTTTGTTTCTACCATCATCCTAGTAAGACCTTGACCTCTCACTAATTTCATCAGTTGGATCTCAATGTCGAATTCCTGCAGTATTTCCATCCACTTCCCCCTTCATTCTCCTAGTTTGTTTTGCATCAGCAGAGACTTGACTACTGGATCTGGAACAATAGCAATGAATTTTGTCCAAAGGATATAGTGTCTGAATTTATTAACAACCTTAACCAAGGCAAAATATTGCTTATCCAGATTTGGATATTTGAGCTTTTCATTTTTTAGGGGATAGCTCATGAAAGCTATCGATTGTTCATCTTCTCCTTCTTTCTTCTATGTGAGGATTCCTGCACATGAAAGCTTAGAAGAAAAGGAATAAACCTTGAATGGTAGAATATAATTGAGGTTTGCCAGAACTGGGGCAGTGGTAATGGACATCTTGATTTCTTCAAAGGCCTCTTTAGCCTAAGGGCTCCATTCAATCTTAGCATCTTTCTTCAACATATCATTTAATGGATGCACTATCTCTGTAAACCCACTAAAAAATTTCTTGATGAAGTTTATTTTCCCGAAGAAAGATTTCAGCTCCTTCCTGCTATTTGGAGGAACCAATTTGAGAATAGCCTCAACCCTCTCTGGGTCGATTGAGATGCCTATCTTGGATATGATGTGCCCGAGAAGCTTGCCCTAGGTCACCCCAAAGACACACTTCTTAGTATTTAATGAGATTCAGTAATGTCAACACCTTCTCAGGAACTTTCTTAGATCTTCGATGTGGTCAATGTGATTCCTGGAGAAGATTGTGAGGTTGTCCATATAGATGATGATGCATTTGTTGACCAAACCTTTAAATGCCTCATCCATAGCATGTTGGAAAGTAGCTCATGTGTTGATCAAACCAAACGGCATACGATGATAAGAAAATGCCCCCATTTTGTCGTGAAGGTTGTTTTCAGGTGGTCTTCTTCTTTTACCATGACTTGGTTGTACCCGGAGTAGCCATCTAGGAAAGACATCATTTGGGAACCATTAACCACCTACAATACTTCTTCGAGGGATTGCAATGGGTAATTGTCCTTTTGATAGGACCTGTTCAAGTTTCTAAAATCCACACAGAGCAGAACCTCTCCTCTTTTCTTTCTCACAGGGACAAGATTGGTGACCCAAGTTGAATGCCGGATGGGAAAAATTATCTTGGCATCGAGAAAATTTTGTACCTCCCTTTGGATCACTAGTTTGATCATAGGGTTCACGGGTCTTTGTCTCTGGCAGAAAGCTTTAGCATCTGGGTTCAAAGGAATGTTGTGAACAATAATGTTGGGATCATAGGTTTTCAAATCTTCATAGCACCATGCTATGACATCTTTGTATTTAGTGAATAGCTCGACCATCTGCTTCTTTTCTTCTGGTGTGCTGACCTTGCCAATGCGAACTTCCCTAGGTTCAAGTTGTGTACCCAAGTTGTAGAGCTCACAATCATCTCCGTCCACTACTAGTGTTTTCCCTCTCTCTCGAGCATGTTCATCTTTATCAAAAATCCTCTCTAGAGCTACCATACCTTTCGAAATGGAGTTGGTCTTCAAGTTCAAGATCCCTAACTCGTCTGACTCTTCTATTTTGTCTTCTTGTTCATTAATGCTCTTCTTGTTGAAGATCCTGGCATTCATGATAAATTCCAATATCTGTTGATCATCTTGAAATACCCAGATGTTTTTTATATTATTAGGGACAATCGGTACAACCACTAGTTCCATGGAGAATTTCTTCAATTTGGACTTCTCTAGCAATTATAAAGAGCTTGCAGATACTACCAAAGCATCGGCAACAATATTCTTTCTTCTTGGGATGCTCTAAATGTTAAAAGCTTCAAAATCTTTGATTAGATCCCAGATGCAGTTGCAGTATGAGACCAATCATTTGTCGGTGTAGGAATATTGGCTCTTGATCTGCCAAGCTATCAATTGTGATTCACCTTCTACAACTAACACTTTCACTTTCTTTTCATGTGCCAGAAGAAGACCTCAAACAAGAGCCTCATACTCAGCAAAATTATTGGTGCAATAGAATTGCATTCGGTAGGTAGCATAATATGAGCCCCCACGAGGGTTGACTAATTCAATCCCAGCCCCTGCTCCTTGTTTACACTTGGAACCATCGAACCTAAGTTTCCAGAGAGGGTGATTCTTGTTGGAAGATGATTTAACTTGGGCTTCCAATGTCACCTCTAATAGATGTGCATTACCTTGTAATTCAACGAAGACTTTTGGTGGTGATAGACCTTCTATACTTAGGGCCTCCAATTTCTCTTCATCTGAGTACTCTCATTTGGAAAGGGGAACCCATTTCATTTTTTGTTTTTCCTTGGCATCATGCCAAACTTCATGACATGGGGGAAAACAACCATTGTCAAAAGAGCTCCATTCCTCTTGTATAAAATGTTCAGCTATGGGAATCTAGGGTTCTTCGCAAAGGGGAGACCCGTCCTCACTTCACTAGTACATTTGACTTGGTTTTTCTACCAAAACTTTTGACCATGGTATAACAAAGTTTTGGTTGGTCAATTATAGAAGGAAAACTTTCATTTTTTTTTTAATCCATGCCCGTGTTAGTCAAAAGTTTGACCAATACTATGTAAGTCAAACTTTCGATGAACACGGGGGCATAACTTTTTTTTAAAAAAGATTTCATTTCATTATTATCATCAGTGAATTTTTTCATTGCAACGCACGCACGAAACCTCATTGGGACTGTGTATTGGAAACTCATCGGCACTATGTATTGGAACTGCGGATTGGAAGCTCATTGGCACTGTGTATTGGGAGCTCATCGACACTATGTATTGCAAGCTCATTGGCACTGTGTATTGGAACCTCATTGGCACTGTGTATTGGAAGCTCATCGGCACTATGTATTGGAACTGCGGATTGGAAGCTCATCGGCACTGTGTATTGGAAGCACATTAGCACTGTGTATTGGAAGCTCATTCGGCACTACGGATTCAACACTGAGGTTTGAATTTGAAAAACCAATAAAAATGTAATCTTTTTCAAGTTCAAAATAGAACTATTCTATTTTATTGTCTTTGTGGGGAGAACATTATATTTCAAATCCATGATGTTAAAGTTTGTGTGCTAATTCTATAAATACTTTATTGTAGTTTTGGTATTGTGCCCACAAGACTCTAAATTCCTTGACGGCTCAACTCAGAAACCCTATAGTCGGCCCTAAGAATAAACTGGGCTCGAGGACTTAGGAATCATCAAAAACCCTTCAAATGGTTGCCTCCATCCTAGGTACCCACTGTCAGACCAAAAATAGTTGACCCTAGCTAACCTAATCAATTAGTCTAGTGTGATTCTATGTTAGTCGACAGTGCTAGTACAGGTGGTCAAACTATGCAGAGGAATTTACATGAAACATTGCAGATAGTGTATTCTAACTGAAACATTCCACTAGATCCTAGTCCATTGTTTGATTATGGGAAGAAGCACTGTTGTAAACCAATAGAGAATTTCCAGGGACAGTGAACTCCACACTTGGAGACTTGAAATACCTGCTAATCAATGAATGTTAAGTCAATAAAATTGTTTTATATAAAACCAAACAGAAATCAGAATTGGAGTAGGATAGTAGCAACAATTAGTATTTGTGGAGGGAATAGTAACTCTAGGAAGTCACATAAACTCAATTGAAGGAATCTGCAATTAAGGGAACCCTCTTTGACTGAAAATATTGGAGACATTCAAAGACTTGAATTATATTGACAAAATTGAATATTTCTTGAAGAACATTAGAGTGAGTGATAATCATTACTCTTTGGATAGAAGGGTTGTCCAACTATTGCTTCTAGTTGTGAATGGATCGGTTTGTAGACTGAGATTGTAGTTATTTGGGTGATCAATGAATCTGATCTTATTGGATAAGTTTAATAGTGTGATGTAATTGGTCACATGATGGGAGAATTTGTGTCAACGTGATGGAAAAACCATGTCTTTTGTAAGTTGTGATGATCAAATTCCATTAGAAGACAAGTTGGGTCATGTGTATAACTATTGTAATCAGTTATATTAGATGATAATTAGGCCTTTATAGGGATTACACATCCATTATGTTTCTAGGAGAAGGATTATATAAAGGAGATGGCTAGCATTGTAAGGCTAGCTATTTATTGTAATATCATGATGTGGATTATTTGGAGATATAACATGGACCAAGATTGGATGTAGATCATATTTACTGTCTCATAATGAATTACTAGGATAGGTACCAATCTTACTATTATGAGATAGTAAATAATATAAGATCCTCAAGCATGAGTTGGATGATTTGGATACATTAGTTCTTATATCTACATAATCCACATCATCTAGCTCATGCTTGTGGACCAAGATTGGATTAATACAAGTTTGTAAACATTGATTGATGTATTTTGAGGTCATATAATATCGAAATAAGACAACACCTACATAAATCTTGATATCATCACAATATAACATATTTTGATTCTCTGCAAATTTGAACAAGTTTTCATTCACAATATAACATAAAATGTTTTGATTCTCTGCAAATTTGAACAAGTTTTCATTGTGGGAAGTGTAGAGATATACTAGAAGCCTATTTCCACTCATTGTGATGAATTAGAAGTTCATTGTCATCAATTATTGGCCTGAATATATTTTGTATATTATGTGTTAACTGTTTAGACGCCTGGGGTTACTTGACAGGCTATAAGTTTTGAGTTTCTTTTGCAATAGTCTAGGTTCTCACCAAGATATGGCCTTCCCATGAATTCCAAGGGCCTAGATTTCATGGGAAGCATTCATCTAACATGTATTATGATATTCTAACATCTTTTATGTAGGAACAGTGCTAATCATCATTGACTGTAATCAAATAGTGAGGGTTTCTTTGATGAAGTTTGTAGGTACAGTGCAGCAGTAGCAGATCGGTCTAAAGGAGGAGCATATATTATGATTTAGATCATCATATAATGATCATTTCATGGTAAAACAATCACTTGTTGAACCTAGAATTGATTGGAGATAGGAGATTTGAGAAACCCTTGCATTGAGGGTTTAGAAGTACCAAATTGGGGTTTTGGGGGTTCCCGATGGACTGAGTCTTATCCCTTCAAAATTTGTTCATTTTTAACCATTATATAACACTACTGAGAGTTTGGAGTGATAAGGATAAAGGGAGAGTGATGATGCTTTGTAAATTGGTAGTTTTTCATGTTATTTAAGGGTCACTATGTGGGAACAGTCAGACCTGGTCCAAAGAAGCCCATAGTAAGTTTCTGATATGTTTTAGTACTTGGAAAAGGGTATTCATAAATGTTTTTTCTTTGTCAAGTGCTTTGGGAAAAGGTGAAGTTATTTGAGTTTGTATCCTGTTGCAGGGCTACTAGAATTGCAATTAGGACTCTGGGACTGATTAAGAAGATTTGGAATATTGGGAACATGGATTTGACTGAGAATCTTAAAAACATTTGAATCTAAGTTAATAAAATCCTATTAGATCAAAAACACCACTTAGGAGTCTTGGAATAAGTTTGGTGAGACAAGTCTCTAAGGGCACTTAAGGGTTTGGTAAGTCATAAAAGAGTAAGTATATATCCTTATATAATTAAGACCGTGACTAAGTTATATAAGAGTGGGGATACACAATATTATTGAACCATATTGAAGTGGAACCCAACTAGTTTCCATATTGAGACCCAAGTTTTATTTTTGCATCATTTTTATATTATGGTTTCATGATATTTATTGACCTCTTGAGTACCATAAACTTGTTAAGAAAATAATATGAGAAGAAAGAAGGGGTACCATGGTAGGGTTGGATGATTGTATGTTGTGTATGAATTGTGGCTAAGGCAAGGAAAAACCTATCTTGTAAGGCCTGTTCGGTTTTCAACTCTTGTTATATTAGAAATTATGTTGGACATAATGTTATATTGTGATGATATCAAGATTTATGTAGGTGTTAACCTTTTGGAAATTATATATACAAATTTCAGGTGTGTCATGAATTTCAGTCTTATTTCCATTTACTAGAAAACATACAAATTTGGAAGGTAAACATACAAATTTAGAATCCATAGTTGTGCTTCAAATTAGAGTCTAAGATTTTACTTAAAGATTTTGATGATGTTGTTTTAGATGACATTGAAAATGCTCATGTTGGCCATACATTTTACCAGTATGAGGCCATCCCTTTTGATTATAGTTTTGATGGTTTTGTGATTGATTTGGTATGATAAATGTCCCTTTGCATTGTGAAAATTATAGTTGAGAAAATGGTGGTTCAGTAACTATTTGTATCTGCAAGTTGCAAACAAATCATCCTTCTTCCACCAACAAGTCATTCCATTCAAGAAAGACCATGTTTGACGATATCAACGCACAAAAAAATAGGGAGACAATTGCTAGACTGTGGTCTAACTTAAAAAGAAAAGGTGATGGAAAATTTTATTGTCCTTGCAAAATTTGTAAGGGCTTAAAGACTCGAAGATATCTAATCAAAATAGCTGAGGAACATTGTAGGCAACATGGTCACATTGAAGGGGGAAACACATTTCGTCTATTGGTATGTATTTTAATAATTTATAAAATACATAAGACATGATTTGATGATGACATCATGGTCATGGTTAATATAAGGTCATCATTTTCATATAGGTCAACCACCCTGGGTTTCATGTTATGGACCATGATAATCCAGAGAATGTGGATTTCCAAATGAGGGAACATGGAGGTGTGAATATAGAAGTAGAAGATAATGATCCCATGGAAGAAGGCCACGATGATCAAGATGATCACGATGATCAAGATGATGATGATCATGATCATGATCATCATGATGTTGATGCAGAGCTTGATGTACCTATACTTGAGAAGGCACACGAGCCCCTATATAAAGGCTCCCAAACAACTCTTCTTGTTGTTGTATTGTTGTTGGTGAACTTGAAGGTTATGAATGGTTTATCCAATGTAGCAATGACACGTATGTTAAGGTATGTCATCTTTTTTCATTATTTTAGCCGTAATTCTCTTACAATTAACATTGGGTGAATCGTGTAGCAATTAATATTTTTTAAATTTACAAATTATATTTTTGGTCGTAGGTTGATAGGTGAGTGTTTGTTACCACCATCAAACATTCTACCTCACTCATACCAAGAATTATCTTCCATTATGAAAGATATTGGAATGGAGTATCAAACAATACATGCATGTCCAAATGATCATATTATATATCATAAATAGCATGAATTTACAACAGAATGCCCTATTTGTCATATTAGTAGATATCAATCAGATCGAATAACAAAAAAGGTGTCTTGCAAGGTTCTTCAGTTTATTCTCATTATTCCACGTCTACAACAATTATTCAGGTGCAATAGCTTGGCACAATTTATGAATTACCATGCATGCAATAGAAGTCAAGATGACATTATGCGAATGCCTGTGGATGGTTCGACATTTAAAGAAATAGAGGAAAAATGACCACACTTTAAAGAAGAACCTCGTAATCTCAAGCTTTCATTGGTAGCGGATGGTGTCAATCCGTTTGGAGAGATGAGATCTACTTACTCTATGTGGTCTATTTTTGTTATCAACAATAACATTCCTCCTTGATTGTCCATAAAGAGGGAACACATAATGTTGGCACTGATTGTTCCAAGTATTTTTTGATTTAATAGTCATCTAAATTAATTTATTATAAATAATCCATCAAAATGGTCATAATAATTATGTAATATTTTTGTTCATTCAACTAGGTAAGTACCAAGTTAAAGATATCAATGTATATATTGAGCCCCTTATCGACGAGTTGATGGCGTTATGGAATGAGGTCACTATGTATGACATCTCTAGACCAATAGAACAAAGACAATTTCAATTCCATGCAATGCTTGTATGGACAATACATGATGCCCCTGGTCTAACACATTTTTGTGGTATGTTCTCTTCTTAACACCTCTTTTTTGTTATGTTATAGTTCTAACACAAAGTTAACATATTTAATCCAATTATACACAATCTTGTAGGTCTTTAGACAAAGGGAAAATTTTCATGTCCAGTTTGTGGTCCAAAGATGAAATCTCATCATTCAAAAAGTTTAAGAAAACAGGTGTTCGATGAGAATAGACACTTTCTCCACAAAAATATAAGTACCAAATTACCAAAAAATATCTTTTCAATGGGAAAGAAGAGACTACATCAAAGCCACGTAGAATGAAACTTCACCTATGGAAGTCGGCATACAATAAAATAAATCATCAAGGTAATGTCATTCCATCTAATGGTTTTTGTTTCAAATTTATATTTTGATATTGTGTTTTGTTTACTGATGATGTAATTGATACTTGTGAAGGTTGTCAAGGCATTAGTGACCAACTTCCAAAAGGACTAAAAAGTTATCCTACGCAATTTAGTAGGTTATTGTACTATGAGCAACTCTCAATTGTGCATTTGTTTGATCTTATGCATATTGGAAAGAATGTAACAGAGACATTGATGGGTGTGAAAATGTGCTTTGTTTTTGTACATTCTTTTTACATTCTTGCCTTGCTTTAAGCCTATCTTAATTCCTATTATGCCATTAATCATTCAAGAATATAATGCATTTAATAGAGTTTTAAGGTATGAAATATTTCTTGAAAATTGGATGGTTAGAGCAGAAATAATGATACATCATGGTTTATTCTGTTACAAGAACTAAAAATGCATGAGTGGATATGGAGCCAGCCATCTAGTTGGAGAAGTAGTTCGAAGGCTGTCATTTTGCTATGTTATTTTGGGCAATCAGTTTTAAATGTTTGAACAAACCGATTTACGGTCCTATTTTATTTTGGCCAAGTTGTTTTGTAACCAAATGAATTCTGGATCTATCTATGTTTAGGATGAAGGCCTTCGGCCATTATAGTTTAGATATTAGTCAGTTAGATATTCTGAACCTATATAAGCAAGTGTTAAAATCACAAAGACAGTGTGTGTGTGGATGTGTGATATATAAAAGCTCTGTTAAAATTCTCTCTCTAAGTTTTTGGCATTGGAAATGTGGAATCTCTGTAGCAGTGTGTGTTAATTTAGTTCTCACCACGCGAACCAGAGGAAGGGCCCCCTCTCGGGAAACTTGGTGAGATCAATCTAGTTTTAGATGTTTATTTTATATTTGTTGTATAATCTCTTCTATTAAATTCTGAATGTGTGAATATTAATTAGTGTGACTATTGTGTGTATGAAATCAGATTATTACTTTGTTATTAAGATTTAAACGCGGGACTTCATTGCTTATCATCTCCTTGCTCTATTCCAAATATACTACAGTCATTCATTCATTATTACACCATTATCATTTGTACACCATTCTCAATTACCATAATTCCATAATAAATCCTTAACCATGTTACATACCAAATAACTTCCTGTTGTGAATTCTTACTCCACCTCATGTAACTACCAAGCTCCTGTTGCAATTCTTCCTACCTCCTGTCGCAAATTACTCTACTTCACAAGAGTTCCTACCGCAAACCAATTCTTATCACTTTTCATTCTGCATTACTAAAGTCCCGATTCCTAAGTTAGTGTTAGTATTTGATTATATCCCTTAAGGAATTTAAATGATTAAAATAGATGTGTGATTATTTAATTATAGATGAGATTAGTAATGTTTGCTTAGAATAAAACCTTCATTACATATAGATTATGCTTTCATTTGATGTGTGGTTTTACATGTAGTATTCATTCATATACATTCGATTTGTATAATTCTAATTTAGATATTTTCTTTAAATTGCATCTCATCCCCACTTAACTCGTTATCTTCATCCCTTCGGTAAATTGCCCCAGTATCTTTCAACAGTCTACGACCTCGGATTGACATTCAATAGGAGTAAACTGAACGTCCAAAGCAAAACCAAATCTTAAGTTAATTTGAAACATAGTTTTACCCAACATTTTTGATGTCATGGTCGGGGAAAGATATTAAAGGCGTGAAGTCATAGCAAGTTAAGTTAGGAACAGTGTGCCCTTGAGAAGTCTTGAGCAATTGTCGACCTTGCTTAGGATAGTACCTTTGGTTTGCACTACAGTAAATCATTTAAGTGCATGAATAGACCTAGAGATAGTCAAGGCAAGTTTGTTAAGAAAGAATTAGTAGGTAGTTCAAAAATTCAAAAAACAAAAAAAGAGAAGAGGTTATTGAATAACAAACCCAAATGAGGAGGCCAATTCACAGCCACCTTCACAGTCTGACTTCCCTCCTACATCCTCTGAAATCTTTCAACAATTCAAAGACTCATATGATATTAGGTGTAGTAA
Source organism: Chamaecyparis obtusa (assembly GCA_027943335.1). NCBI lineage: Eukaryota > Viridiplantae > Streptophyta > Pinopsida > Cupressales > Cupressaceae > Chamaecyparis > Chamaecyparis obtusa. The sequence continues at coordinate 2,504,613 of BSBK01001154.1, read as the reverse complement.
ATCTCAGGATTTACCGGAGAAACCTTTTACAACATATTACACACCTTGGGAAACACAAGTTTTAGGGGAAATCATGGGTGATAATGCAAGAAATGTGGGGGAAGGAAATAATGCTGGTAATGCCATTATCCAACACAATACGACCTTTGAATTTCCCATTCGACCTCCTGAGGATAATGCCCCTATGAAAAATATCCCTCACTCAGCACTTCCTATATTTAGAGGGTCAACCTCTGAGGATCCTGATATGTTCCTATTTGAATTTAATGTCCTTTGTAATAGCTATGATTACCAAAATGATGCACAAAAATTAAAGCTATTCCCAGCCACATTGAAAGATGCTGCATTACAATGGTTTATGAGTCTTAGGGACATTCGAACATGGGATCAAATGAAAGAAGCTTTCCTGGAAAAATACCAAGAGTATTGTAAGACTAAGGAAGTATGGGATGAAATCTTTCGCATGACTCAACGAGAAGATGAGTCAGTTGAAGATTTCCTAGAGCATTTTGCCTTTATTTTACAACGCTTGAGATGCCCTGATTTAACTGCAAACACTATCAAAATGCTCTTTCTAAGAGGGATTCGCGATGAAACCATGGATGCCTTAAATTTGATTGGTAAAGGTGATATTTCTAAAATGCCCTTTGATGATATTTGTGACATATGCAGGAACTATTCGCAATCTCATAGATCTATTCGTGGACCTTCAAGTAAGTTTTCCACCATGGGTAATGCATCAGGTATCTCCAAGCGAGAAATTGGTAACTTACTTGAAGACCTTAAAACTGATTTATTAAATCACATGGGCAAGCAAATTGACACTTTGTATACTCGCAGGAAACAAGAAGAAGCTAAAAAGGCCTTGGCAATATACTGCCCAACTTGTCATAAGAAGCATGGACCAGAAGATTGCCCTTATAATCGGACTCATGTTGCATCCCTTGAGGAAGCTAGCAAGACTTCAACACTACTCCCATTTCCTGAAGGGAATGTTCCTATGGAGTACACCGAAGAACCAGTTTACTATATGGCTCCACGACACCCATTTCCACATAGAGGGTTTTCTAATGAACATTTTTTGGGACCATCTCAACAATTTTACAGCCAAAGTCCATGGTATGGTGGTTGGCAACAACCTCAGCCTTATTCTCAATGGCCCCAAACTTTTCAACCTAGTACACAACCATGGCATCAAGCATGGAGGCCACATGCACCACAATTTTCGTATCCACCTCCACAACCTTATACACCACCTTATTTTCCACAACAATCCTTTCCACCACCACCAATTATAAGTCCCTATCAACAACCTCAACAATTTCTTCCTCCAATACCTTCATCTTCTTCAAGTCCACCTTTAAATCCACCACAACCGCCTAGACCCACATCCATGCCAACTCAACCGAATCCAAATCCCAACAACAAATCTCCTCAACCCGTATATAATAATGAGGTGGTAAATTACCCTACTTATCCAATCAATGCAGTCGAACTAGAAGGAGTTCAGTTAAGGTCAGGAAAGGCTCTCCAAGGACCAACTATCACAGAAATTGAAGAAGAAGATAAGGAGGACATTCCAAAGGAACCTCCCTTTCCTCCGCCTTTTCCTGAGCGCTTGCTTTCTAAACCTATACCAAAGGAACATATACAAACTGAGTTTGATTTTATGAATGAACTCAGGAATGTTAACATTAAAATTCCTCTTTTGCAAGCTCTTAAGGATATTCCAGTATACAATAAAATAGTACACGAGTTATGCACCCGGCGACAGAGGAAGAAGGAAGATCCAAAGACTGTTCAAGTTATTGGATAGTTAGCTGAATTGATGTTGGGAATATAACCATTCCAAAATATGCAGATCCTGGTAGCCCTGTTATATAGGTAAGTATCGGTACAATTGTTATTCCTAACACACTTGTAGATCTAGGTGCTGCTATAAATGTGATGACCAATGAAACAAAAATCAAATTATCTTTGGATGGACTTAGACCTACTCCTACAGTGCTTCAGATGGCTGATCGATCCTTAGTTAAACCAAAGGGGGTTATAGAAGATGTTGTTCTTTCCATTGATAGTTGGGATTATCCAACCGATTTTATGATTTTGCAACCAAAAGCTAAGTTGGGGGGATATCCTTTAATTCTAGGGAGACCCTGGTTAGCAACTGCCAATGCCCACATCAATTGTCGGTCAGGTAATATGGTTATTTCCAATGGAGAGAAAACAAAACAATTGACCTTATATCCCCCTGCTCAGCCCTTGTTGGACACAGAAGATCCTGCATGGATTGATAGTGATCTAGAAGATTCAATACCAATCCTTGCCATCGAGCAAGTCCATCACCTTGAGGAGCCTACCGAGGACACCATTTTGCTGAACTTTCTTCAGAATAGGTATGAGTCCAATGATATCTTAGAAACTATGGTTTTTCCTTCTCATACAACTATTGATTGTCCTTTTGGGAATTTTCCCCTTATTAGCAATCCTCAATCTATCAAACACTTTTTCATTTTACACCAGCTTTTGCCACATCAATGTTTGTATAGTCCATTATTATCTTTAGATAAACCAGGAACATCAACAGAACTCATTCTTAATACTCCTACACCTTCAGAACCTATGGAGATTTTACCAGGACGTACACTCAATATTAATCCACAATTAACACCAACTCAAGTCAAAGATCTCATAGGTGTGCTCAAAGAACATAAAGATGCATTTGCATGGGAGTATCAAGATATGTGAGGTATTCAGCCAGACACTTGTATGCACCACATTTACATTGAAGAAGGAAGTCACCCTGTTCGACAACCACAACGAAGACTTAATCCTGCTTTACGTGACATAGTTAAGGAAGAGCTTCAGAAATTATTGAATGTTGGTTTTATATATCCTATCTCAGATAGCAGGTGGGTATCTCCTTTGGTTGTTGTTCCAAAGAAAAATGGTAAGTGGCGTATTTGTGTTGATTATAGAGCTTTAAATAAAGCTACTAAGAAGGATCACTTTCCATTACCCTTTATTGATCAAGTTTTGGATACTCTTGCAGGGAAACGATTCTTCTCTTTATTGGATGGATTCAGCGGGTATAATCAAATCTACATTGCCCCGGAAGGTCAAGATAAGACCACTTTCACTTGTCCATGGGGAACTTTTGCATACAATATTCTTCCTTTTGGATTATGTAATGCCCCTGCTACATTTCAACGGGCAGTATTAAGCATCTTTGCTGATCTAGTTAATAATTGTGTAGAAGTTTATATGGATGATTTTACTGTTCATGGGAATACTTTTGAAGAAGCCAGAAATAACTTGGAGAAAGTACTTAAAAGATGTATTGACACCAACTTATCACTAAGCCATGAGAAGTGTCATATGTTAATGACTAAAGGAATTGTCTTAGGTCACCTTATCTCCTCAAAAGGTATCCAAGTCGATCCCAAAAAGGTCCAAATAATCCAAGACCTCCCTATACCTTCAACTCAGAAAGATGTTAGGAGTTTCCTTGGTCATGCTAGATATTACATGAGATTTATTGAAAACTTCAATAAGATTGCTTCTCCTTTATTTTCTTTGTTAGGCAAAGACGTTGTTTTCACTTGGACTCCTGAGTGTCAAGAAGCTTTCGAGACTATTAAGAAAAAACTTGTGACTACTCCTGTCCTTAGAGGCCCTAATTGGCAATTACCATTCCATATTCATACTGATGCTTTTGATTTTTCAATGGGAGCAGTACTCGGACAAAAAGAAGACAACCTATTCTATTCCATTTACTATGTTAGCAAGAACTTCGTTGGTGTCGAGGTAAACTATACGGTAACTGAAAAAGAATTTTTAGCTATTGTTTATGCTATTAATAAATTTCGGCATTATATTACTGGTTATAAAGTGTTTGTTCATATTGATCATTCAGCAATTCGATTTCTAATGAATAAACCCGTGGTAACTGGTAGAGTTATTAGATGGTTACTTTTATTACAAGAATTTGATGTCACTATACTTGATAAGCCTGGTCGAGAAAATGTGGTTGTAGATTTCTTGTCTCGGTTACAGCAATCAGATAGTGAATCTGTTCCTATTGATGATATGTTTCCTGACGAACACCTCTTTTCCATTTCCACCAAGAGTTCGTGGTATGCCGACATTGCCAACTATTTGGTTACATGCAAGTTTCCAGCGCACTTTTCTCCTCGAGAACGTTGAAAGTTGGTCAGCCTGAGTGGACAGTATACATGGATCAACGGTCTTCTCTTCCGTACTGGCATTGATAACATTATGCATCGGTGTGTCCCTGAAGAGGATGTCTTTGATATTCTACGTGCCTGCCATACTGAACCTTGTGGAGGACACTTTGCTGCTCAACGGACTGCTCAAAAGATTCTTACTACGGGATATTACTGGCCTACACTCCATAAAGATTGTAGGCGTTATGTTCATCATTGTAATCAATGCCAGCGAATGGGTCATCCTACTCGTTCTGATGAAATGCCACTCCATCCTCAGCTCTCTATTGAACCTTTTGAGAAGTGGGGTCTTGACTTTGTGGGCCCTATCAATCCACCTTCTAATAACAAAGAATACATTCTTGTTTGTACTGATTATGTTACCAAGTGGGTTGAAGTGCTTGCCCTCAAGCATGCCCGCGATACCAAAGTTGTTGCCTTCTTGTACTCTGAGATTTTCACCCGCTTTGTTGTTCCATGAGAGATTACTACGGATCAAGGACCTCAGTTCACTTCAGATCTCATTGCTGCATTAGTCAAAGAGTATGAAATCCATCATCGAAAATCATCACCCTATCACCCTCAAGCAAATGGACAGGTACAGGTCACTAATCAGGAACTGGAGAATATTCTTACCAAGACTGTTGCTCTTCATAAGCGTGATTGGGCCACACGGCTTCCTGAAGCTGTATGGGCCTATCGTACAACGTGGAAGACTACCACTGGTATGACCCCTTATGAGATGGTCTATGGTAAGAGGGTTGTTCTTCCTATTGAGTTCAAGATTAAGACTCTTCAAACCGCACTTCAACTCGGTTTGAGTCTCTTTGATGCTCAGCGGGAATGCCTAACACAACTCCACTCCTTGGATGAACTCCGTCAGGATGCACTCCTCCATACTGAACTTGTCCAAAATCAGCGAGCACTTTGGTACGATAAACATATTCATCAATGTTCTTTTTAGCCAGGTGATTGGGCACTTTTGTATGATTCTCAGTTTCAGGATTTCAAAGGTAAATTCCATACTTGTTGGCTAGGTCCCTATGAAATTTCCCATGTCTTTGATAATGGTGTTGTACAGCTTTGCACTATGGATTCAGAGCGTTGCACACTTCTTGTCAATGGGCATTGACTCAAATTATACCGGAGGCCTTTGTCAAAGGAGGCATTCTCTCTTGCTGTCGCCGAGGAACTCACCATGGTTCCCCTTGGTTTCCTCCAGCATTACTAGAATATATATATTCTCTAAAATAAAATAAAAAAAAGAGAAAAAAAAAAAGGATCCAACAATGAAAACCAGTCTCTGGAGTTGTTGGCCAACTATTGGTTGACAACTGGGTAATCCAGCAATCGGTAGTTGTTAGACTCTCTAGTAGTGAAAACTAGTTCACCAGCGCTTCTAGGCGGCACTTGATTGAAAACTGATTTCTCAGTGGTTTTGTGTCGTACGTAAATTAAAAAATAAATTAAAAAATAAATTAAAAAAATAATAAAAACATAAAAAATAAAAAAGATGAATCTCTGCTGGTTGCAACAGGAGGTTTCCTTGTTCCTGTCGCCCTTCTCTTGTTGTTGCACAAGTAACCGCCCTCCAACACTCATCTTTGCCTAATGCGACAGGAGGTTTCTTTGTTCCTGTCGCCATTCTCTTGGTGCCCCTTCCTTGTGACCCTCCTGTCGCTCTGAGTTTTGTAGTGTACTCCAATGCTATGCCTGCCACGTGTTCCTGACTGTGATCTTCAGTTTTAAGGACCGTTCCTTCACATCTTTTTGCTGCGGGTCCTTATTTACTCCTCTCAAGTGCCTATTGTCTCTTTCCTTGGGATTGGTGGCCCCCTCCTTTGCTTGCTGGATGATCTTCTTGGATTTTCTGACGTCTTCGGATCTACCTTCCTCGCTATCGACACATCAGGAAGTATTTTCTTACTTTATGCTTTATTTTATGTATTTTATTCTTTCGATGATTACTTGGCATGACCGGGACGGATCAACCACTTAAGTTGGGGGGGAGTTTTGTGCCAGGTCATTCTATTTTTCTCTCCACGTATTCTCATGAGTCCTTTTGGGTTACGATATTAATTATGATCCCCTTTCCATTATTATCGTTCGTGAGTTCTGTGCCAGGTCACTTCTCACAACGAAGTCCTTTGTACTAATATTAATTATAGATCACCTTACCATTATTACCGCTTTTAATGGTACCGTTTCCATTTATTCTATTCATTGTTGCTAAAATTATTTGCACTTCCTGTCATTTTCGCTTGTTTCCTACTGTGTTAAACCTACTTGAATCTTGTCGCTTGTCATCATGGGGGGAAAACATCTTCGTTTTGAACCAGAGTCACTGGATAAGTTGAATACTGATGAGGAAGCATTAAAAATTTTCATTTATTCTGGATGGACAAAGTTCTTTGAGTGTTTAAATGGGTTTGATGCTACCATAGCTGTGGAATTTGCTACAGGATTTCAGGGAACTAATGCTACAGTCCGAGGCCTACAATTTCCTGTGGATTTGCAGACTATTGCAACAGTCACCGGCCTACCTCAAATTGGTGACCATTTCTTTCCCAATCCGTCATCGAGGGTTACAGATTTAAAGCTTCATAAGAAGTAGTTTCTTCAGTGAGGTGATTCAGTTGAGAATGTCCAAGGGCAAGGGGTAGCACGGAAATCACTTCTGAAACCATGGGATGTTGTTGCCAAGTCTTTAATTCATTATATCACCTACAAAGGATGCTTCAAGTATGTATTTGCCCACCATTTCCACCTCATGTTACATTTGCAATATGGTGTTTTTGTTAGTCTTCCATATTACCTCTTTTGCTCCCTGAAGCGGTCCTGTGACCAGTATAATTGGGGTCATGTTGATTCCTTGGCTCACCATGGATTAATTAAGCTCATTATTGACCATAACCTTCATCTGGCTCAATCGGTTCTAGAATGGGATGCATTTGTGAACCAGACCCATAAAAAAAACCATCAACCTCCTGCCACTGATAATACCCTCGAAGCCGGCTCTTCCAAAAAGCGGCATTTGAAACCCTCAGGCTCACAGAAACAAAAAGCCCCAAAACCTAAAATTTCTAAAAAGAAGACGGGAAATGAAAACCCAAATCCTAGCCCACATCCTATGGTTACTCGTCTGAAACAACATACCCCTGATAGGTTACAAGGATTAGCTAAAGCAGTTGGGTCCGTATGTGATATGGAAATTCTAGGAACAGAGCCCCCTTAGAAAAAAAATGATCAGCTCTTAAGAAGATTGAGAAGTCAGCAGCATAGGAACAAAAAGCAATAGCAACAAAAAGAGGGCTTTACTATTGAGGATCTAATTTCAGAAGAAGAGGAGGTACATGAACAGAGAACTGAAGAAGAAATAGAACACCATGTGGATGTTGCTCAGTTCAGTGGAGAAATTGGCGAAGAAATTAGGGACAAGATTCCACAATGTAATATGAATATTCAGCCTACTGAAGATGAGGGTGCTACAGGAAATCAACAAGAGAATCCTGAGATTGAAAAATTACAGGAAGATGCTCAGCAACCACCCGAAGAGGTATACGCTGCTTCTTATGAGGAAAATACTCCACAAGATGAGGCCATAATAAAGGAACATCCAACCACCAATACTAATATAATTCATTATCAAGATACACAAATTGAGCATCCTCTTTATGAATCCGCTCTTGCAGTGATCAATTCCAGTAGTAATACATCCCCTGTCACTTTTACAGTTCAGAATGATCCAATTGTTACAGGAATGGGTGGAACTCATGGAGTTCCTAAAGTAGAACAGGGCATGTTACTTCTCTTTAATATACAGTTATGGTAGATTGTTACTCAACTCCAACAATCCAATCAACAGCTACAGTTACAATTGCAAGCACTTGTTTCTCAAAACAGGGGAGCCACTGATATAACTGAAGATGAAGAGAATATAGAGATACTAAATGTCAAGCCTATTGGATCTAGCCAGCCACCTCATTTGCATGAGGACATGAAAAATCCTTAAGTTGGGGGGGAATGATGGGTATGCAAATGTGCTTTGTTTTTGTACATTCTTTTTACATTCTTGCCTTGCTTTAAGCCGATCTTAATTCCTATTATGCCATTAATCATTCAAGAATATAATGCATTTAATAAAGTTTTAAGGTATGAAATATTTCTTGAAAAGTGGATGGTTAGAGCAGAAATAATGATACATCGTCGTTTATTCTATTATAGGAACTAAAAATGCATGAGTGGATATGGAGCCAGCCATCTAGTTGGAGAAGTAGTTCGAAGGCTGTCATTTTGCTATGTTATTTTGGGCAATCAGTTTTAAATGTTTGAACAGACCGATTTACGGTCTTATGTTATTTTGGCCAAGTTGTTTTGTAACCAAATGAAATCTAGATCTATCTATGTTTAGGATGAAGGCCTTCGGCCATTATAGTTTAGATATTAGTCAGTTAGATATTCTGAACCTATATAAGCAAGTGTTAAAATCACAAAGATAGTGTGTGTGTGGATGTGTGATATATAAAAGCTCTGTTAAAATTCTCTCTCTGAGTTTTTGGCATTGGAAACGTGGAATCTCTGTAGTAGCGTGTGTTAATTTAGTTCTCACCATGCGAACCAGAGGAAGGGCCCCCTCTCGGGAAACTTGGTGAGATCAATCTAGTTTTAGATGTTTATTTTATATTTGCTGTATAATCTCTTCTATTAAATTTTGAATGTGTGAATATTAATTAGTGTGACTATTGTGTGTACGAAATCAGATTATTACTTTGTTATTAAGGTTTAAACGTGGGACTTCATTGCTTATCATCTCCTTGCTCTGTTCCAAATATACTACAGTCATTCATTCATTATTACACCATTATCATTCGTACACCATTCTCAATTACCATAATTCCATAATAAATCCTTAACCACGTTACATACCAAATAACTTCCTGTCGTGAATTCTTACTCCACCTCACGTAACTACCAAGCTCCTATTGCAATTCTTCCTACCTCCTGTCGCAAATTACTCTGCTTCACAAGAGTTCCTACCGCAAACCAATTCTTATCACTTTTCATTCTGCATTACTGAAGTCCCGATTCTTGAGTTAGTGTTAGTATTTGATTATATCCCTTAAGGAATTTAAATGATTAAAATAGATGTGTGATTATTTAATTATAGATGAGATTAGTAATGTTTGCTTAGAATAAAACCTTCATTACATATAGATTCTTCTTTCATTTGATGTGTGGTTTTACATGTAGTATTCATTCATATGGTATTCATTCATATACATTCGATTTGTATAATTCTGATTTAGATATTTTCTTTAAATTGCATCTCATCCCCACTTAACTCGTTATCTTCATCCCTTCGGTAAATTGCCCCAATATCTTTCAACAGTCTACGACCCCGGATTGACATTCAATAGGAGTAAACTGAACGTCCAAAGCAAAACCAAATCTTAAGTTAATTTGAAACACAGTTTTACCCAACAAACATTATGAAAAATCTTGGATGGAAGGCGTGACAAAGACCAAATTGTCAAAATTTGTAGTGACATTGAAGAATCCAACCATGCAATGAAAAATATCATTCGATCAAATAACAATGAAGCCCAGATTGATGCAAGTGCCCTTGGTTATTGTCGGAGCAATAGAGCAATGCTATAAAAGAAGTCATAAAAAAAATACGATTTCCCACAGGATTTGCTGCGAACATAAATGATCTCATATCAAAGAAAAGTGAATTTGGGCCAGGGATGAAAACACACAATTGGCATATATTTATTAAGGTAATTCATGTTATTTTGTATTCACTATATATTTGTATACTGCATGTAGTTTTCATTGCATTCTTTTTAAAAATATTGACAAAATCATTTTACAAATATTGCAGTACATTCTACCTCTATCTCTCCCACACCACTTCACCAACAGTGTCAAACAAGTTATATATGATTTTAGAAATACATGAGGTGGTTGTCATCTAAAGAAATCAATAAAGAAGATATAAAATATTGGAAGAGAAAAATTCCTCTTCTTATGTGTGAAATGCAAAAGTGTCTACCTTCAACTTTTTTCAATGCACAAGAACACTACCTCATACATCAAGTTGAGGAGATTGAATTGTGTGGACCTGTACCAATTAGGTCAATGTGGATGGTTGAGAGACACTTAAAATTTTTGAAAGACTTGGTTTGACAGAGAGCGCACCTTGAGGGTTCTATGGTGGAGGGATATATGGTATACCAGACCATGGTGTACGTTAGTGAATATCTTCCTAAGTTTGCAGCAAAGATCCATGTAGATCATATTTGGGATCCCAACTCTATTAACAAATTCAAAGTGGAGTACTTAATGGGCAAAGGTAGATTGAGGAAAGTGAGAGGTAAATCTAAGATGTTATTGTAGTTAATTAATTCTTATAAATCTTCAATATAAGTTATTTATAATTAGTGTATTTTTTTTATATAGTTGGTCGAGAGTGAGATACAATACATTTGTATATTGTGAACAATCTTGATTGGATGACGGTATGGACTGAACGATGTCAACAAAATAGTTTCTCATTAACATGGAAAGGTGTTGCTTCATTGGTTAGAGAAGCTCATGGTAATGGAGATTCTAATGTTACGCCAATGGTAATTGATCTAGCATATGGTTTAAGAGGTAGAGAGGTACTTACAAATTTATTAATGATCATGACTCGTATGTTTCGTATCAACTCACAATGCAAATAATTTACACACGCTTGAAAAATTGCAGGTCAAGCACCACAAAGCTATGTACTTTCATGGCCACAAATTTTGCATTAAAAAGTTGGATGACACAAAGAAAACTTGTGATTCTGAGATAACTGCAATTTTTGAGGTCACCAATATATCATCTAGAAATGACATACATCCTCAACAATCTCAAAATCGATACTATGGCATCTTGGATGATATAATTGAGTGCGACTTTAACTCCTTCAAAGTAGTTCTATTCATTGTCAAATGGTATAGGCTACGACTAAATCAAAATGATTTAGATAGAACTGTTATTCAACATGATACTGGATTTACAATGATTAATACAAAGGTCGTTTGAGCCAGTTGGAGATGAGCCCGATGTTCTTCCAAGCCAATGTGAGCAAGTGGTTTACTCAGAGGTTCCACATAAACAAGGTTGGTCATTTGTTGTTAAACATAATCAAAAGGAATACCGATAAAGTATAATGTTATGGAAGAAGAAGATATTGAAGATGATGAAGATCAAGATGATAGTGATGATGGTGATGATGATGATGATGATGGTGATGATGGCGATGATGATGGTGATGATGGCAATGATGATAGTGATGATGATGATGATGATGATGATGATAAATGACATAATTGAAATGATCAATGAAATGATTGACATGATTTATTGATTTCAATTGTCATGATTACATATTTATTGTGTTCAATTCTAATGATTAGTACAACATATGTGATTTATAATTACCAATATTTTACTTACGATGCTTAATTAATTGTTGTTGATACATGTATATATTGTGTTTGATTATCACCCTTTTCACAAATAGGCAATTAACTACAGACATCATCACCCCTTCTATTGACAATCTTGCATTTCATATATAAGGTAAATTTGTTCATGTTTACGATGTTGCATATTGTTCATGTTGTCTTCTAAGTTATTTGTAGCATATGTATCATGTAATTTTTAGCTAACTTAAGATAAATGATTAACATATGCAAAAAATTTAATCCCTTTGGCGTGGATCGTGCATAATGACATGGATCAGCAAGTATAAGTCAATAAATAGATAATTTTCTTATATTCTTCTTGTTTATCACTGAGTGCATATGTTATAAATAGACATATTATATAATCATATAATGTATATATAGACAAAGAAGAACCGTATAGAAATATAATTATATAATCACTTTCAACTTAGTACATTTTATATCTCCCACGTATAGACAAAGAAGAACCGTACGTATGGGTCACGACTTGATTATTCTATATATATTATTTAAATATTATCAAAATTCTATTTGAAGCAGGGACGTGACAATATCTCATTTGATGGATTGCAGGACCCACCAAATAGGTACTTGTTAGATCTATCTACATCGAATGAGGGAAATGAGGGAATGCTAGATGAAAGTTTTACATGTAGTACGGCTAAAATAGGGAAATCAACTAGAGGTCAAAAGATTAGAAAAAAATTTGATAAACGCATGTAATTTTTCCTTGCTAATGGAGGATCATGTTCTTATGATGATGAGACCAAATGTGACATCAAGGTGCCCTTTCGGTACACACACATTGAGAAAGAATGGGTACCCAATGAGCTACCTCCAATTAACACTAATTTTTGTGTTAATGAGAGGATATATCGCATTGCTCCATCCTCATTACATGATTTGGGCCTATTTTTCATGGATGGGATAAAAGTATGTTACAACAAAGTTGTTGAATTGTTCAAGTATGTCGGTCCGTGTTACAATTACAATGATTGGATACGGATTGTTCAATATAAAAAAAGTATGCGTAGGTATGCACTATCAACTAATTATATACAATGGAAAGAAAATGATCAAAGTAAAAGATTTGCAATGTACATTGATGGGAGACCAAAAGAAACAGGTAATATTACAAGTTTTATAAATAGTACGCGACCTTCCTCAACTAATAAGCAACCCAATTGCATATTTGAGGCGCATGAGGGGAATCAAGTTTTTGTATGTGCGATAAAATCAATAAGTGCAAGGGAAGAACTGCTAATAGATTACCATTTAGATCGCATAGATACAAACAAAGTTACTATCATGAGGGTGGTAAGTACTATATACCATTTTATTAATATTTTTTTTTTGCTAAGTCTATTGCTTTTAGTTCGTTGAAGTTTTTATATTTAATCTTTGTCACAGGACGATATGGATCCCGCACATGATAGAGGCCACAAGGATGCTCCTCCCACTCATTCTTTAGCAACGGTAAACCTTATTGAAATTGTACAAATTAGATAGTTGAAAAATGTTATATTATTACATTATTTTATTTACGGTTTTGGAGTTTTTATGATAGTTTTACTAATATTCCTGTCACAATTTGATGTTTAGGATAGAGGAAAAGCACTTGTAGTAAGTACAGAGGAAATAACTATCCCTTCTGATGATTAGATTGCAGAACCGCCTAATGTAACAATTATGTCGAGGAAAAACTTTAAAAAAATCAATTTAGAAATAATGAGAATTTTGGATGAAGAAAATATTCCAACCGAGGAGATGCTAAAGAGGCTATCTGAAATGAAAGCGCAAGCAAGTCCTTATGAAGTAAGCAGTAATGAATCTTTAGTTATAACAAAAGTTCAATAAAATTTTATAATTTATACTCTTTTATGTTGTGAAGTAAAATATGTAATATGTGTTCTTGTTACAGGAATTTTTGGCAACTAATCTAGAACCTGGTCAAGGACAACACCGTGAGGCTGGTACTAGCAAAGATCTGGCCGCCTCAAGTAAAATAATCCTTTAGTTGACAGGTTACAAGGAATTTTTTCTTTGGAACATTCAAAAACTTCTTAAGTTAACTCTTACTTTTATTATTTTAGAATGTCTTTGCTAACAATGTATTATTCAGGTCATCAAGTGCAGGAGACTCCTCCTAGGAGGTCGATGGATGTCCATCCGAGATTATCGAGTGCAATGTCAGCAACAAGGGGCATGCAAACATCGATGCCTTAACGGTCTATGTCAGCTGGTAAATCCTTGTTTTGCTATATTTGGTTTTGTGTTAATTATGATTTGATAATTTGTACTTTAATCTTGGGTGCATCACATAGCGGATTATTTTTTTGGAGTAGGAGATACACTGGCGGCACCGTTTGGTACACCAGATATAAATCAGATTACATGTATTGGTGATAATTCACCATCATTTCCTGGATCTACCCGTGTTTCTAGCACAGGAGTTATGTAGATGTCATTGTTGATTGACGATACTGAATTGATGCCTTTAAAATGTCCTGAGCTTCCAGGTACTTTGAATAATTATTTTTTATATTGTAATACGCATTTACCTATTCATAACAAGTTTTGGATTGATTATCCCATGACATTTTTTGTAGGAAACAATTCATTTTATAGGACGCTTTATGACCTCACACTGCATATATTCGGGCCCACCATACATACAAGGTGGAACATCATAAGTGAACTAACTTTATCCCATTGTTTTTTTTTCATATCATTAATTGGTACATGATTTTTCCTTTCATTCGGGTCTTTTATTTTACTATATCTAACAATTTTATATTTTTTCTTAAAAGGTAGAACTTGCAAGATAAAAAATTAAAAGATCAGTTCATTAAAGATTTAGAGCATGAGTTTGGTAATAATATTTTTGACAAGAAAAAAAATTTAGAAAGAGCTTGCAAACATCTTAAGACTGTGAGGGACTCATATAGAAAGAGTCTCATCCAGAACCCAAAGTACGAGCATCCTCCCTTTATTCCAGTGAGGGATTGGAATGAGTTCATTTTGGATGCAAAGGAGAAAGGGGATGCTCAAAGAGGAATTACACCGGCAAATACGAGAAGGTATGCAATAGTATTAACTACTAGTACAATGTAATAATGCACTAATTAGTGATCTTTATAGCTATATCATCTAACATATTCCAAACTTTTCATAGGTTGCAGGACACATCAAAGACAACAAAGGCCAGGCTGCAAAAGATTGGGCAGCACAGACTTGGCTCTGGTGGATATTCCAAAATTAAAGCATGAATTGTAAATAGTAATAAATGAATTGTAGAGAAAAAATATTTATAAAATGCAAATAATTTTGTTTAATCAAAAAATGCAGGGCTCTGAATTTAATTTAGAGGCCACGATAGAACACAAAAAAATTTCCTTCAAGGAAGGCTATCAAGCCATGGCTGAACGCCTACGGCAAGCTTCCACTGACCCAATCAAAGAGTCTCCTTCATCATGTGCATAGGTAAATATGCCAAAAAATATATTATAAATTGAATACTTGAGCAACAATCTATTTGATAATAATGTGCATGACATTGCAATGCAACCTCTTAATTGTGACACAGATCATATGCTGCATGATGAAGCCCCTGATGTGCATCATACTATTGATGGAGGTGCTCATTTTTTATTTAAAACTAATTATGTAATTATTAATACAATTTAACATCTTAAATTGAACTTGGTGTAACCTTTTTGTGTATATTTTAGAGGATACATAATCATGTCATGCTGAACGAGTGCCGGAGGATGTTCAGACTGATCAACATGTAGATCATGTGGCACATTCAGGTAAAGAAAATCTATGTTTTGTTCTTTTAAATTAATTTTTTGATTTATAGTTCTTTTACTTAAATAAATACTTGTAATTCACTAATATAAAATGGTGTGAATTTAACTCATGAAGTAGTTGTTATTACAGCGGACCCCCCTTTGGCGCAGCGGCCTCGTGTTCCTAAACAGATGAGGAGGAGACATGCATTGGAATTAGAATTAGTAGAGGAGGGGAATGAGGAGGACATTGATCTTCCTCTTATAAATTACATGATTAAAAAAAAAGCAAGAAACCTAAAAATAAATGATTGTAATTAACATTTTTCGCTAATGAAAGAACGTTGTCTTAATGGATGTAATTTTGTACTAGTAATGTTGATGAATGATGTGTTAATGAATTCTTCATGAATGTTGTGTGTTAATGAATTTTATGTGTTAATGAATTATTCATGAATGTTGTGTGTTAATGAATTATTCATGAATGTTGTGTGTTAATGAATTTTATGTGTTAATGAATGTTATCATGTGATTATAATGATTGAATGTTATATTTCAAAAATGGATGAATGGATGAATGAATGTTATTAAATGTTAATGGGGAATTTAGAGTGATGTTAGGGGGGGGGGGAGAGGCCAAATGAGCTTCCACCTTCACGTGGTTGGCCTTGTTTAGTAGAGAATATTAAACTATTCTCGAAACCAAGTGAAGCTCAAACTTTAAAGATAAGCTTAGAGTTAATAGTGACAACCAATTAGCAAGTCGAAATGAAGTTCTTCATTACAGGTACCTTTTTGGTTTTTAAAGCACAATGTCATGTTTTAATATTGTGTAGATTTTTTGTTATGTCAAAGTATTCTTTTACTATAAGAACATAATTTATGACCATTTTAGTAACTATTCTAACATCGCTTTATGACAAATCCTGTTTTGGCAAAGATGGCAATAAGTGGTGCTGTCTATTCCTTGGGAGATTGGATTGCACAGGTCTGTATCTCAAAATCATTTGCATGTGGCAGAAATGCATACTTACAACCATTTCATTCTACATTTAAAAACATTGATGATACTCTAGACACAAAATAATGCTCATGCTGTTGACTTGACAGTGCTATGAAGGCAAACTAATTTTTGAATTTGATCGAGCATCAATGGGTGGGAGCTGATGATACCACTTGGTTTTTTAATTGGTATGTACTGAATATTTCCTGTACTAAATATTCCCTGTATTGAAATGAAATGCAAAATTTATAAATGTTCTCGACATATGAAATGCATAATGTTGAAAAGATAATGAAATGCATAATGCTGAAATGATAATGAAATGCATAATGCTAACATGATAATTAATTTGTATTCTTAATGTTTGAACATAGTTATTTATGATATACTATTAGAAATCAATTATGTAATTTTTGAATTAAATTCATTCACTCATATTTCATGAGTAGTAGTTCACAAGAACCTATCTTTTTCATGGGAATGATTGGTACACTTAACACTCATTGCATCTAGGTGATACTCTTAGAGGTGAAACATTGGGCTTTCCCAGGAGGTTACCCATCCTACTACTACTCCAAAAGAAGTGTGCTTAACCATGAAGTTTCCCTAAGATTAAGCCCACTTAACTTGCTATCCCATTTGCAAAACTTTCAGTTAGTGTTGTGTCTTATGAACGATTTATTATAGAGCCCCTTTAGCTTATTAATTGACATGTAAGAAATAATTTTCATAAAAATTCAAATTTTAATATTTCTATTACGATTCAACTGTATAATTTATGATTCAAACTCATTGATTCATTTTTCATATGTAATTTACAAATCAAACTCAAATACTTTTTTTAAAAATCTACTGCAACCTCTGTTTGTGTCACTCTTTTGCAAAAGTTCCAAGCATGAAATGCTTAGCTTAGTCTACTTATTTTCATCTTTCTTGTGGCAATGTTTATCTTTTACATCCAATTTTTATAATAAATTCGTGTACAATTTCAAGTAGTTTAGATTTTTTCTTTGTAAGGCCTTGTTCCAAAAAGGGCAACTAAATACAATGACTAACTGAACCAATGATCTAGATAGCTACATCTCAAGCTTTTGACTTATAAATAAACTTTATCTTTTCTTTCTATACCTGAATTCTAGCATAACCCACTTTTCAATGGGTGACTTCTAGTCATAACTAGAATGGAGTTCAAAATAGAACCTTTCCATTTCTTTGACCCATTGAATCAGAATGTAACCATTAGGTCTGCCTTATGTACGATAAAATTTTGATGTTGAGTAATATCAAATTATGCTCCAATTGAGATAAGATCATGTTGTCAAATAACTTGTATGTCTTCAAATCTACCTTGTATTTATTGTTAATTAATATGTTTGCTTGTGAATGCAGTGTGAGGGTGGCCAATGAGCTAGGTGCAGGAAATGGAAAAGGAGCCAAATTTGCAGTTAATGTTTCTACAATTACTTCATCCATGATCAGCCTTGATTTTTGTTTGCTCATTATTATGCTTCGTCGGGAATTTGCTCTGGTCTTCACAACTAGTACCATAGTTATAGAAGCATTTTCTAAACTGTTAATTTTTCTGGGCTTTTCTGTGCTCCTCAATAGTGTTCAGCCAGTACTTTCAAGTAAAGCACCCCTGTATTTGCTCCTCCAACTTATTTGAATCAAACATGTTTCTGACAATGCTGGAGACAAGGTATTTCAAAAGGAATTAAAAAACTACAATTATAATAAGAGTTATCAGCACTGAACAAATCACATTTAATTTCTGATCATTTATGATATTGACTGGGCATTCTTCTTCCTTATTGTGTTTCAGGGGTAGCGGTGGGATCAGGGTAGCAATATTGCGTTGCTTACATCAATATTGGGTGTTACTATGTCATTGGTGTACCCTTTGGAATAATGCTTGGTTGGGTGTTTAAACAGGGCATTTCGGTGAGTTTGAGTTCTATCAGAATTGGCTAGCATGAAAGGGATTAATGTATATAGGGAATATTCATATGAAAATATAAGTAAAGCATGTATATATACATTATAGAATCTTGAAGTTCAAATGAGAATTTAAGTCAAATAAATTATCAAAACTAAAACATTAATACTATGAATCAATCAAAAAAATGTGATCGCATCCCTAGAAAATCCCCATTTCGAAGATGGGTCAAATGGACCTGAATCCTGACTACACATCCCTGAATAACTCTGCTTCCAAGTAGACCCTGTGAACAAACTCAACAAAAGAATGGAAGGCTGTTTAGAGCTGGGAATAAGAACTAGAAACAAAGATTTTATTAATTGATCATCTCCTTGTGCTTGATTGTGTTTCTCAACCTTGCTTTCTCAAATTTAAAAGCATGATATCCCATATTTTGTATGACAGGGGATATGGATTGGAATGATATTCGGACATCAATCCAGACAATTGTTCTAGCTATTATTGTGTATCGATGTGACTGGGACCGAGCAGTAAGTACTAAATTTCATTTGCACTTCTTTGTCTGTAAAACATATAATTGTCTAAGTGGCAGTGAATGTTTTTGAAGTATTAAATACATTTATAATTTATTGTTGTTCTGTACTAATTGCAGGCTACTCAAGCCAAAGAGAGAGTTAGTAAATGGTCTCCAGAGGATTTGTCCTAATACTAAGGTAACAGATGCATCATCATGTTCCAATGATGTACAAACAACACATGAATTGATGTGCTTTGTCTGAAGTGTATTCATGTGGAGGCTCTTGCTTTTTTTCAAGTTTTAATTCTATTAATGTTGTAGATTCAAACATAGTTTTAGGAAGGTTTGTAGTTCCGTTTGGAGAACAAGTAGAGTCATTTCAATTGTTTCCGTAGCTACTCATATGAGGGCAAAGGAGGATCTATTTTTGTAAGCATTCATGAGATTTTCATGAAGATTCATAGGTTAGTGGATCTAGTTTTTCAATTCTATTATGAATTATTTGTATATGATGATTTTTTTACATTACATGAAGTTTATTCAATAGTATATTTGTGTTTTATTTATAGTTATTATAAAAAAAAATTGTTATATTGATAAGTTTTCTCTGCTATAATTTCCTTTAGGATTTTCCTTTGATAATGCTAAATTTCTTTAGAGAAATGTCTCTTATGAGGTACCTTCGCACTTGACATGGTTGCACTCTTTTGTAGCCCTTATTATGCTTATAGTCTTGTGAAGCCTTAATTCTTCATTTCTCTTTTTTCTCTCCTCTATAGGAATATTTAGTGAGTAGGATTTGTCATGTTTACATTGTGTATTTTCACCTCTTTTAGCCCTTACTTGAACTTTGTGATCTTAGTCTTTTTCATTTTGCATGTAATCAGCCTTGCTTAAGTTCAATAGTTCTTTGGGAAATGTCTAAGAGGCCATTAGGACTCCTGAATTGTCCAACAACTGTCTCATGGAGTCTAATAATGGCCATAATCAGAGTGTTAGAAATACCAATGCTCCATATTCATGGAGTAATAGCTGTTGCAGGATGGGGCCAATGATAACAAAAGACTTTAGAAGACCAATAATTAGCCCTTTCGATGATAGCACTAAGAGTGAAAATGTGGTCAATAGTCTCCAATTCACATACCTTCAACAACTTCAACTACAAGAGTGATCTGGAAATGGCCTGCAATATTGCAATTGAGGGTAGTTTTGTAACATAGAGGTAAGTCTAATGATCAAGGTGAGGCTTTCCCCAAGAATTAGAGCTCATTACACTTGGATATTGACTAATAGGTAAGCCAAATAAAGTTTCAAAAAAATTATAAGAATAATTGAGTCCAATGTGATCTCCTAGCACTCAAGCTGGAATGTTGACTAATGGGTAAGTTTCAAGGATCAAGGTCATAACTTGTAGGTCTATAATAGTTGTTTTGGCAACTTATTTTATAGTAAGAACAATGCACCAAGATAAGACGGTACAATTTGTGAAAGCAGGTTCCTTGCAAAAATAAGGGGATATCATTTCATATGTAGTGTGTTAGTGATAGTGAAGTGATATTCCTTCAAACATTATTTGTGCATTACTAATTAATGTTTATGTCTTATTTGTATCTATTTATTATTGACATTCTTCTTGATGAATTGGTTTCTAGGTTGGGAGTCCACTGGCATATCTACATCTTGCATTTGTAGCTGGTATGAATGGCTTAGCGGGGCCTCTCCATGGTTTAGCAAATCAGGTATAAAATATATGCCTGCTATTGCAATGAATATTGATGAAAATAGGCTGAAATAATGGGACAATGTTGTCAAATTTCAATTGCAAGGCGCTATATTTTATTTAAAACTCATATTATATCCCTTAGATTGCCACAAGGAGCTTGTGGAGTAGCAATCTTATTTATTGCAATTGTTCCTAACTTGTTATTAATGCAATAATAGATGTGGTTTAACCTTTGTCTCATTTCCTTAGACGATAAGATCTATCTGAATATGAATGAAATAGAATGTTTTATATTGTGCTGACTATGTAAAGATATCTTATACAATACTGACAGATGTATGAAGACTGACTTCATCTCAATATTGGTCAGTATGTCACAATGATGGAATCCATATAATATTGTTCCATAAGTATGTCACTGTCGCTGATAGAAGGTCTAAGTGATATGTTATTCTTTGATATAATATCTTATATCCATGTTAACTATATGCGGTTCCAGATTTCTTTAAATGTGCAGCTTATGCCATGACTTCAAGCCCTTTACCATTTCCAACAATTTATCATGAATCATGTGTTTAGTAATAGTTTGTTCAGCTCCCTCTTATTCATAACCGCCGGTGTCGATTCAAAATTTCATTGATCTGTATTGTTGTTGTTCTTGCGTATTCTTTCCATTCTTTTTTTATTCTTCCCTTTTTGCAGGCTGGAAGATATATGGAATTGCCATCATTTTGGTGCTTTGCAATAAACAACCTAAATCATGCATGGAATCTAAGTTTCAGCCAATATATTTTGCTTTCCCTAGGTCCTCGTCTCTAATTAAATTTAATATATCCTTCTGCCAATGAAAGATAAGATATTTTCATTTGAATAATAATATCTTTTCACTGTAATGATATTATATATTTTTCTCATGCCAAGCTTAGGAAATAAGCCCATAAAGGATTAGGTTCTTATTATATTTCCATCCTTGCCTGTATACAACTTATATGTCTCCATCTCTCCCTGTTTTGCCTCTGTCCACTGACTGTATCTCCAGGTGTGATGGAAATTCATTTTTCTTCTAATACCATGTTCTCCATTCTGATAAGTTTTCTCTGCTATAATTTCCTTTAGGATTTTCCTTTGATAATGCTAAATTTCTTTAGAGAAATGTTTGACACCTTAGATGAGTTCGCAATAAGAGGTGCCTTCAGTCGCGGGTCCTAGTCTTCCCCATCATATCCTTCCCCAACATGTGCCCAAGATTCCTAGTCTTCAAGGCCTTTCTCCCAAACTTGCCAATTCAAATCATCAGCAATGCCATCTTCTAAATGTCACATTTTTTTTAACCAAAAGTTAGTATTGGTCACTTTTTCGACCTTTACACATTACTATGTTCGACAAGAATGCTATGCATTCAACAACCCATCGATGAACTTTTGGTAGATATTTCGACTAACGTATGGTCTCAATTTCGACCGTTACAACAGTAGAATTGACGAGAATGCTATGCATTCGACGTCTTATTCTTTCAGTTCCAAGGGATTGATTCAGTCGATAATTCGACCACTTGTAAGGTTGAAATTTTGACTATTATTTTCCCTGTAGAATATTTGACTCAAAAACATCGACCACAGTTTTAGTCATCTGTTCGACCAATTTGTGTAGAAAATTCTACCAATTCTTGTCAAAAAATAGGGTAAAATTTACTAGTGCTTGAATGCATCGTTGTATCCTTTGTAACCCTAGATGCACCAGACATCTAGCTTATTACCTGGGCTACTACCTCTTGGCATTCCTGGCATGTAAACTCTGAATGGTTTTTTTGATGGAGAGGATAATACCTTGGTAACATCAGTATGTTTGGGTCAGCGTCTCGACCAAGATGTCTCATATTTTTCATCGTACCACTTATGAATTTTGTGAGAATCTCCTCGGGAACCTGGGTACGTACTAACCCTTTCATGGGGCTATCATTCGAGCTCTCTTCTTTGAGATGGAATGCAAATGCTTTGTCGAAGCGATACACTCCCAGATTGGCTTGTGAGAATAAGACTTCATTTGGGGCATTTTACTCCGTTATCATTTATTTTAGCTTGGGCTCTACATCAATCTTGATCTAGTTATTTAGCCCTTTCCATGGTAGCCAAAGTTGAGTGAAGTCAGTGGAGAACCATCCTCTCAAAGATCAAGTCCATTCTCTACTGAGCAGCATGCCATATGTTTCTGGGATGTCCACCACATGGATGTCAATGCAATCTTGGATCTTGGGGTCATCCGTCAGCTGTATGTGTGTATCCTTTAAGACTCCAATGACTTTGACCTCTATTTTGTCAAGTTGGATCTCCACCTTGTTAGTTGACTGGGGGCTCATTCCTAACTTTTGGCATATAGACAATGGCATCATGTTACATGAAGCCCCTGAGTCAATTAAACAGTTGTGCAAGCTCCTTCCAAATATCTTGAGGCTAAGAATGAACGGGGGTACTTCTACCCTATCTTTCAACATAGTCGGCATTGCCTCTATCGCATTCACATTGGATACATTTCTGGTACTATTGCTGGATGAGGCTGATTTGGAATGATCTAGTGACCTCAGGAGAGCCTCTCTTTGAGTGGGACAACTTTTTAGCATGTCATACATTGACATATTCATTCTAATTTTCTTCAGCTCCTCTACTGCGCTGTATTTTTCATTGGCCCAGACTGGGTTTTTTAACATAGTAGGTTGGTGTTGTGTGGCCTGAACAACAGTGGCACCGGGTCCTCTCGGGGGCATAGGATTGTTGCTGGCTTGCGGATCAGATGGAGTGGGCTACATTCTTGGGGGAATGCCGTCAGTCAGAGGTTCTCTTTTGCTTCTCAGGTTATAGGTATTTTTCTTATTGTTCTGGAAAGCATGGACCTTGGAATACTCCGACTGATTTTCTTGATCGAATGGGAAAACAAATTCTTCCTCCGCAATGTTATCGGTAGGAGTTCCAACCGTACTTGGATCATATGAATCAAAAACCATGGCACTGAAGTGGGTCTGGGAACTCTCAGGATCTTGGGCTTGTTGGTTGTCTGACTCACCCCTATATTCATAATCTAGTTGATGCACGTTGGGACCTTGGGTAAAGTTAACTTTCGACAAGCTGAAGAAGTTGGCATTGTCTGTGAGTATGCTACCATTATTCGGATGTGTGTTTCACGTTCTAGTTGTCCATTATTGTTCAAACTGTTTATCCTAAGAACCATTCCCATAACCTCCACGATTATTATTATTGTTGTAATTGTTGTAATTACAATTCTGATTTTGGGAGTAGGTATTTGGGGCAGCCGTCTGACGTTGGTAATTCCCCTGGGTTTGAGATGGGTTGAGCTTCATCCGAGTAATCTCTCCGGTCAATTGGGACAATGTCTTCTTCATGGCATCTAATTCGTTCACTAGAGCGTGGTCTAGCTCGTTTGGAACAACAGTCTTTTGTTCACATAAGGCATCCTTATGCATATCATACCCTAGGTATGTGATAGCAAGTGGTGGGGCAGCAGCGTATGGAGCAGGTACTGGGTTGAGCCTTGGTGCATGTTGCACAGGAACTTGATTATTCACTGCGAATGGACCAGTCATAGCGGCGTTCCCTAATGTTGGTGGAATATGGCCATAATTTCCACCCACTTGCAGGTCCATTTGTTGGGCAAACGTGATGGCTTCATTACATACTTTTTCCAAAGTATTTATGTCCCCTAGGGGCAGCATTTTCAAAAATATGGACATTAATGGGTCTAAGGCTTGTAGGTACACTTGTATGGCAGCCCCAACTGGTACGGTATATGGAGCCTCAAGTTTCAGATACATCTTATGAAAATGATGATTGAACATGGCAATTGATTCATTGAGGTCCCTTCTCACCGAGATGAACTGGTCATGGATAGTTGTTGGATCCACATACAGTTTGAACTGATTAAGGAATTTTGTCTCAAATTCATCCCATGTGGCAATAGATCCACATGGCAAGTTGAGATACCAATTACATGAAAATTCCCCCAGTGTTTAGGGGAAAAGGTGGCACACGACATCTTGATGAGCAATCTCCTTACGATTGCACAATTCCTTGAATGTGCGAATGTGTTCTTTCGCCGTCCTGGATTCTCCATAGATGAAACATGGGCAAAATTTCTCAGGGTTCTTGGGTAGCTAATGGAGCTGTCCTTGTATGTTTAATGGAGAGCTTTGAGCATTCACGAAAAATGCCATTACAGCTGGTGGTGGAGGAGCAGTAGACAGGGCAACAATCGTTGGAAATGGAGGAAGATTCAGATGACCCAAAGTATCCTCTCAGTGCTTTGCTCTATTGTTGCGGGGTCTGCGAAACTCTGTAAGTTCAAGGAACTCCCCTTTGTTTGGTGAAGATCTAAGGACTCATTGAAAATTTTCGGGAGAGAATGATCCAATATTCTGGGGTGTCCCTTTTGAGGGCCCTCCTTCTAGCACCACTTCTGTTGAGCTTCATTTTTACACGAAGACAACAGCTAGGAATTTGCAAGAGCAAATTCCCCTCTTGGAAGACTGATGGAATCAATCTCAAGGTTCCTTCTGGCTCGGTCTCAACCGCTTGGATAGCTCAATGGAAGACAAATATGAATCTGTTAACAAGGAGGCCTTTGCTGGTTCTTCTCTCAAGGGAAACTGCAAAACAAATTTCAAGATTCCACAATATCTCTCTTTTTTTATTCAATTTTCAGATTTAGAAACAAAAGCAACATTAATCTAATTAATCTATTGAAGTAATTTTGCAATTAGGGTTAGAAGTAGCTAGGTAACAAGAGATTGAATGAAATTGTTGAAAAGAAACCTAATGGACATGTGCTAGCATCATAGCACCATGCGAATTAAATAACCAAGAAGATGAAGAAACCCACAAAATAGAGATCAGATCATGTCACAAACTTCAACTAAATGGATGCAATCATCAACAGAGTCGAACAAATGCAAACGTAGAATAAGACAAAACTCATCAGATCACAAAGCCACCAAAAATGTGTGCACATGTGAGACAAGTTAATCTTCAAGCACCAAAGAATGATCTTCTCAGAGATTCGTCACAACACAGCAATGCAATACCAGCAAACACCAAACTAATAGATCGCAGACTTAAAACCATTAAACAATCAATTGGCTCTTTGAAATAAAATAATGAGCAATTCACACATTCATAAATTTTGCATAGATAACAGATAAATCACACCATGAATGAAGCACCAACTGTATGTATTATATTAATGATCAAATCGACCCTCATTACATCATTTTATTACAGTTTATAGAGCCATGCTCTTATTTTCGCCACTAGGGTTTGGATGCAACTAAAACTTGAAAGTAAATCTAAATTAGAAATTGCATTAAGGAAACTACTTCTAAAACTCAGTTAAACTACCCTAGCACAAAATTAACCCTTATGCATTACAAAACTTTGAGCAAATCATGCATTAAATAACTCGAGAATGGAGCTGGAACTCATGCATGCACTTGATTATCTTCATGATTCCGCCCTTGATCCTTGGCTACAGCTTCTCCACATGGCTCTAACTAGAAGAGATCCCAAAATCATGCAGAAACGACCCCCAAAAAGAAGCTCAGTTGACTGAAAATCAACTCTGAGATAACTGGAATCAAACTTCAGACGTGAGAAAAAATGCCCAAATCCCGATAGTTGGTCTGAATAAACAGGTCCCAAAAAATGACTAAGTGTTAAGTCCTCCATCTCCAAAATTTCAGATTTCGGACTTTCAGAGGCCGAAAGTTCTCTAGTGCCGAAATGTCGAATATCAGGTTCTACAAAAATGGCTAAGTGTCAAAATTGCCATTCTTCTATACAAAAACTGGCTGAGTTCTAAACAGTTTGCTCACTAGCTAGGTAGCACCTCTGGATGTGCTTTCCAGAACTTGTCTACAATCTCCAGTACCTCTTTGAAATCTACCATTTTAACCCCTTTAAGGATCTCCTGTTGCTTATCTAGGAAGGTGAATAATTCACTTGCGATACCTTGTATTTCCTCTTCCCGAGACAACATTTTCTCGATTTCCTCCTTTTGATAAAACATCTGTTGGAGATCCTCCTTTGTCTTGACCCCTCTGAATATACTTAGATATTGATTGACAATGGCATTCACAAAATGCATTGTTTTGTCATCCTCCTCATCATACAAATCCAAGTCTAAACACTCAAAGAACTCATGCAATTCCTTTATGAAGAGCATATTGTCGTCTCTCCTTTTATCCACTCTTTTGAGTACCTTTTCAAAGGTAGTCAAAGCTCATGTTATTTCTTGGATCCATTCTTCAAAACTATCTAGCTTCAATCATTCATATATCTTAACCAAGAGCTGGAAGCACTGCTTCAATATTACTACTAAGCTATCCAAAACCTTTTGCCAATTTCATATTGTCTCCTCTAAACCATCCTCCTCACTCATGATCTCCACTAAAGATGCGACTCCTTGAAGAATGCTCCGGAGAGGTCTTAGAATCTTCTTGAGGGCTGCCTTCATAAATTGCTCAAAATATTCTTTCCTATTGGCACATGCCTGTACAAAAGAATGTGGTATGTCTATATTAATCTCACCCCTCTTCTCCAAAATTGCCTGTAATGAGGCCTTGGGGTTATCAGGGTCAATGGGACCCATTGTCTTCAAAATGAGCCATTTCATGGCTTCGTTTTGTTTTACCAAAGCCGCTATCCTTTCTTCATCCTTATCCATGAAGCCAAGGGCATGCTTCAATCCTAGAGTAGCCAAGGTTTTGTTACCTTCTCTGGTCAGCTCTCCCAAGTCTACCTCCTCCAACACATAGTCATCAAGAGTGATTTCAAATGTACTGACATCCATAGTGGGAACATCCATCTGTGCCTTCCACCTTCTCGCTTAATCCTGTGTTACATAAAATAGTGTTCTTGCTCGAGTGATTGATGTTGTTTGGTGGAAGGCTTGCCCTAGTGTAGCCATATCAGCCTCATCATCAGTGTATACTCAAGTTCTTGGCTATATCTCTTTGATGAAATAGGTGGGTTTGGAGAAAGCATTCAATGGCTCATATGAAGTAGCCAGCATGGAAGAAGTTGTCGGGCGTTCAACCTCCATCTCTTCTTGACTCTTCTCTCCTTTATATGTTTCTTGCTCATCCCCTATATTCTGCTCACCTTCCTCCTATGTTTGTTCTTCTTCATCAACTATTTGTTGTTCATCAACCATTTGTTCCTTTGTATCGGTTTGTTGTTTCTCCTCCTCATTGTGTGGCTCTGCTTCTATGATTCTCCGTGATCAATTTGCTACTCTGACCCTGTGTGCTCTTCTTCTACTTTTTGCTCATGAGCTGCCTATGCATCCTTCTCAAGTTCTTGCGAGCTTTGAAGCACTGACTCATCTTGGTTTAGAGGTGTAGGGACAACAAGGGGAGTGGTTGAAGGCATTCGAGGTGAAGGTGGAGTTGGCATGGGAACATGAGATGGAAGAGGTTGTTGGGGCAGCGGAGTGCTTGATACTGGAGGGGGAAGTGGAGTGGTAGGTGGTGTTTGATGCGGAAGTGGGGGCAGAGTTGGATGTGCAGGTGGAGGCAGAGGCGAAAAAGTGGGAACTTGTGTGACCAAAGGGATTTGTGCAGTTGCGTCCTCCTTAGAAGTGACCCCAATGGAAGAGTCCTTTTCTATCTCTGTGGCTTCCTTTTTTCTCTTCAACCATCTCTTCTGCATTTGGCTCTTGTGACCCTTGCAGAGCTTTCTCTCTTATCTTGCTATGTGGGACAGTGAATTGTGTTGGAAAAGAGTCAAAAGTTACTGACTCCCCTTAGACTGGACCATGTTGTTCAAATTCCTGGAAACCATTTAGCCCTTCGAAATCCCTAATATCAAATTCATCATCACCCAAGGCATTTAGGTTTATGAGCTTTTCTTGAGTTGCCCCTCCGGTATCCTCTGGATCATCATTCACTCTTCTTTTCTCCTTCATCGATCCCACAGACCGGGTTCTCCTACTGAGAGGTACTTCATCTAGTTCATCCTCATCGTCTTCCAATGAGGTATCCATTTGTGTAGGCATGGAGCCTTTCTTTCTTTTGGAGACATGGCCCTTGATTACTCCGGTTCGCTTGGGTCCTATGATCTTAAACTTTTTTTTCTTGGCCGCACTAAGAGAATTATGGCTGTTGGATGAAGGTGCATCTGGTGGTGCAATACTTCCCGTCATCTTGGTCTTGAACTTCTTTTGGTGAGTTTCCCGACCATATGCAGTTGGGTGTGCATGCCTATATACAATTTCTAGCTTTAGGGGAGAAGCTTCTTTGAAATGTGGTTTTAGGACCTTTTCTCCCTTCTTCTTTTCTCTAGAGGGTTGTCCCAGGATTTGTTTCATGGGTACCGGTTTCATAGGGAAAGGACGGGCGACACATGCTTTGGTCACCTTGACCACATGTCGGGCTCTGAACTCAATATCATCATTTTCATCTCTGTCTACCTCCGCATTCAAGATAGACCTTGCATACACCTTATCTATGTTGTATATGGAATCCAAGATGTCATCTGAGTCAACATCTATCGCCTTCTGAGGGATTCTTAATGATAGAGCGGTCTGGGCCAACTCTAAACTCATCTGGCAGTAGTCACGGATCCTCACCTCGTAGTCATCCACACAGTTTGCCCAATGATCTTCAATATGTTGTTCATGGACATAGTGCCTCCCCATTATATGGTTGAATGTACCGATAGGATCAAAATGAGGTCTTACCAAATTGTAGGTTGGCAGTGGGAACTCATCCCATTCCTAGGTCAAGGATTTGCAGATATTCATATCCGACACACAGTGGGGGCCGATAGAAATGGGAAAGTCCCAGCAGTGCTTCTTCTTATGCTTGATATGCTCATGGGCATCTGACAGCTGCCTTTCTATTTCAAAAAGAACCACCCTGTCAAAATGGTACCTTGGTAGCTTCTTTGGTGCCAATGTTCTTCCTGCCACCCAAATGTATGTTAAAGTCCAGAATTGTATGTAAAATGCCCCAAGGGCCTTTACTTTGGCAGCATCTTCGACAGACATCCTCTTTGCATAGTCTCCTTCAATGGAGTGTATGATAGCGAAAACAAAGGCATTGTTGACAATTTAGAAGTTTGGACTGTTATGAGTGTAAAAATCCTTCCTCACCAATTGAGGATACAGTGTAAACAGCCAAGTGTTCTAATCTCCCATTATACCAACTTTGGTCAAACCTGGATACACTACCGTGGCAACTAGCAAATACATGACATAGGATGTCATGTAGAAATGGGGGTCAGTCTTTACTCGAACCAACTTCTCATCAAGATTATCGCTTAGGATGGTGGCCCAATCGAACCATGCCTGTCTTTCCTTTATCTTCTTGATGAGCAGGATCATCCAAGGTTCCAACTGACTAGATTTTGCAAACCTATAAACCCTACTGATCATTGTGATTGCAGCTTGGATATCTTCCTTCATGTACCCCCTCCTCATATCAATTATGTCTAGTTTGTTTTTGGGCATGGGCTGCATCAAGTATTCATTGTTTACGATGCCATGAGCTCTAGAGATATCCTTATTGTAGAATTCCATCCCTTTATTGATGTGGAAGATGAAGAACTTGTCAACCCCTTTGGGCAGGTGGAAGACATCCTCAACATTTTCCGGCCTCAGGTCCAAGACAACTTTGCCAACACTATTTTTCACCATATGCTCATCAGGTACATAGTGGTTGGCCAATGTGTTAATCAGGTCCGATGATTGGATGGAGACTAGGTGAGCCGCTGCGTTCACCAAAGAGCAGTGTACCAGGGAAGTGCAGTCTTCTGATCATCCCACCGGTTGGGCACACTTTGTCAGGTAATCATTCCAGCTTACGTTCCCTATGTCTGTGTCTATGATGCTCGCATGTAGGTTGGTTACCTTAGAAGGTGGATGGTATCCCTTGAACTGATACTTCATGGCTGGTGATGCTACGACTTTCTCATCCATTTCTGCAAACAGAAAAAATAATGAATCAATGATATGATAGGAAGAAACTCAAAAAAAACAAAGTACACTAACAAAATTAAGCTCAGAAAGGCTACATAAGGCTTTTTCGGCCTTTTGGACCTTCGGGGGTGTGAGACCCTTGAAAGGCCAAAATCGCCGAGAATACGAAAAGAGGCTCATGAAATGCTTTGAAAAACCCCCTTTCGGTCGTTTGGCAAATCAAAGGTTAGAGACCTTCGCCGACCGAAAACTTTGAATCACCGAAGACATCCCTTGGCGGTTGTGTTTGCCAGTGTTCAATATTGTGAAGTGTTTCGGCAAGTCGGGGAAGACTGATCTTCAGCATGCGAAAGGCCGAAAAGGCTGAAACTCGTACTTAGGCGTTTGGGCAAAAGGCTCGGGTTTTTAGTTTCGGCATTTCAGAGGACAGGATGTTTTGGTGTGCACCAACACCGAAATGCTAAAAAATGCGAAAATCATTTGGTTCTGCAGGATTGAAGTCTGAAAGTTTCGAACCGCAAAGATCTGAAACTAGGGTTTGGCCTTGTTGGACTCAAAAATGAGTCCAATGGTGAGTTTGACCACAAACTCGCCAGGAGGTTGGAGGAGACTACCTTGCAACCCCCGAGACATGACCAAATGGGAAAACCCTAGACTACATGCCGAAAAGGCTGAAAAAACACAAAACTCTAAGAAAAACCAGCTAAGGCTGACAAGAAAACAAGCAAACCCTAGCTAACAACAAAAAGAAAGCGATAGAAAAAGAGAGAGGGAGAGGAAACCCACCTCGACAGCAAGCGGAAGATGAAGAGGACTAGCGAGACCAAAGCAGCGAACAAGAAGCACAGGCACGCAAAGAGCTCCGAAAAACACGACCGGCAAAATGCTGAATGAGTTTTAAAAAAATGGGTTACGCTTTATTTAGGAAAACTGGTGGGTGATGTCAGCCACCTGTCGGTCATCCTTTCGAGGGTACCGAACCCACGAAGTCTGAAACGCTGAAAAGGTCGACTCTGGGGAGTTGGACATCCCGATCTTTCAGTGTCCGAAAGGCCGAACTCTACCTTGGGTCCGGGAACAGATCAAAGTGCCACAACCTTCGCCACTTTGGACCTCTAGCACTTTCGGACCTCCAAAAGTCTAAAAGTGCGACAAGGTCAAAAGCTAACTAAAAACAAAAACAAAAAGGACAACATACCAACAACCAGAAGACAAGCAAAAAGCAAAAAAAGGGGGGCCCCTAAAGCCAAAAGGCTAAAAGGGGAGTGTGGTTGTGGAACCACAACAAAATGCCCTTTCACATGCAGTGCCTGTAAAAATAATGTCCTACAAAGAATACCAAATCTAAAAACTATAACCAAAACCTCTCAAATTAGCCAAAAAATCTCAAATATCTTCTGTCAAACCCTTGCTCCTTTTTTTCTTCAAACATGAACAAGCTACAACAGATCCAGCTCTGATACCATGTAAGATTTGATGAAAAACAAATCTATTAAGCCCAAGAAACTTGCATGCAAAAACATGTCACAAGGAAGAAATTTGTAGGAAACAAACAAGGGTTTTGCTCTGACAATATGAAAGTTTATTATCATCAGCCAAAAGAATGAATGAAAATATACAAGGGATCAATCCTTATAGAAGGAGATCGAAAAACCTAATGGGAAACCCTAATAGGTAAATAGGCATTTAATAATTAGATTTAATTATTAAATGACTAATGCAAGTGCATAAAGTGAAATCTTAAGAGGTAGCAAAGTTAATTTAATCAATGTAATTAAATTAATTCTTTACTCTAACAGGTATAACACACACACACACAAGAAAATTATTAACAAAAAACATTAAGTGTATAATGCCTACTACACTATCTAAATATTTTTTCGAAAAAATACCAAGTTATTAAAAATTTATGGTTTTCCAAAGAAAAATCAATTTTTTTTTGTAAAGAAAAAATAATGTAAGACAAAATAAAATAATTTTAATGACAAAGAGTCTTTAAAGAATGACGAGTCTTCTCAAGATGTTGGGTCATATGTTCTTCTTCCCTCATGGATTCCAAACGGTTTTCTTACACAAATAATGTGACTCTGGAGAATCTCATTCCTTTAACTACTATTAGTGTCTCCCATCAAGCTCTTGATCTATTTCTTCAGTGGTTTACTTGATCACCTACTACATGTTCCTTTGTTCATATTGCATACATGGTTGGCTATCTTCCCCACTCATCTAAAGTTCAAAAGATTTAGAATATTTTGTTTCTTAAACATTTGTTCGAAGGAAGAAAGTGGGACTTTCCAAATCTCCCTCAATCTAACACTGGAGTTAAGGTGAAGTTGAATAGGGTTGGATATAGTATTGGTTAGGTTAGATATTTGGTTATTAACTTGTACTTGGGAACTTGGTTGCAATTGCAATTGTTTTATTTCATTTGTCCCATGTACAAACTTGTTATATTAGCTTTGTGTTAGTCTTTTTGATGTATGATATTTACAATCCCTTCAAAACCATTTTATCCTAAAAAATGTAAGACAATAAATAATTTTTAACTAAAAATGAAAATGTATGTGTCCATTTATCTCTATTTATCTTGGAGGCAACTACTTAGTTATAAAATAAAATAAAAATAACTCTTTAATAAAATAACTGAGTAGGTAGACGTTTTTAAATAATCATAATGTTATTTATTCTAATTAACTAGTAGGATGAATGTTAAAATATGTGCACTCCACCTCTCCATCAAGCAATATGGTATCAAACCCTAAGTACTTAATAGTCTACAACTTCATTCACATGTGTGGGTCTGTTTCTTTTGGAGAGGTTACGCCCAAGTAAGGGGTGGGGTTGGAGTTGGGTGTTAGACAAGGAATTTTTGGTGTTGAGAATCTGAAGTCCATTCGTGTGACCTTTAAACTCCTTTGTCTGTTCATTTCATTGGCGTCTCTTCATATTTGAAGAGCTAAAAAAATGTATAAATACGAATGCAGATTGGACATATTTGATGGATCAGAGAATTGAATATACATTGCCCTGCTTAAAGAGTGGATGTAGCCATTTTGGCGAACTACTATATCCTTGGTGTTTTATGTGTTGTTTTCAAATTTCATTTTAGTTGATCTTTTATTTAAAGAATTGGTATTAGACTTGTGGTGTTTGATCAAGTGGCAAAAGATATTCAAGTTTGAGTGGAAGTAATGTCAATTGAAGAAGGAAAAAAATAAAAAAAAATTAATGGTTGTAACTATTAGTTATGGAAGATGCGAATGGAGGACTATTTGTATCAGAAAAAGTTGCGGTGACCATTACATGGTAAAGAAAAGAAACCAACAACCATGTTAAATGAAGATTGGGATGTCTTAGATAAAAAAGCACAATGAGCCATCATATTGTGCTTATCCCCTTTTGTAGTGTTTAGCATATCCAAGACAACCACAACTATTGATTTGATAAGTGTGTTGGGTAAGTTGTAGAAAAACGCCCTCACCATCGAATAAGGTATTTTTATTGAAGCAATTGTTTAATATGAAAATGCTTGAAGTTAGTTTTGTTGCGAACCATATAAATAAATTTAATACAACTACTAGTGAGTTACCATAAATGTTAATTTTGATGAAGAGGTTCAAGCTCTTGCAATTTTGTGTTCTTGCTAGAAAGCTAGAATAGCTTGGTTATGATGGTTAGTAATTATGTTTCTAATTCAAATACGTTGAAATTTGATGATGCTGGTGTAATCCTAAGTAAGGAAATGCAAAGAAAGAGCATGGGTAAGACTCCAACATTGGGCCATGCTTTGAACGTAGAAGATGAGAAGAACAAAAGAAAGAGATAAGAGTCTAAGTGGTCACGGGAAATCACAAAGAAGATCAAAATCAAAAGGTAGAGATACTGGTTGCTATAATTTTGCCAAGCAAGCCCACATTAAAAGGAATTGCTAGTCCTCTAAAGCTGAAAATTAGTCAAAAGATGAAACCAATGTGGCATACCAAGAAGATGCAAGCATTCTTATTTTAACCTTTAAAGAAATTACAATCGATGTTTGGGTGCTTGATTTGGGAGCATCATTTTAGGCCACCTTATGCAAAGAGTTTCTTAAAAACCTACAAATCGATGACTTCAGTAAGGTTTTTCTTAGTAATAATAATTCTTATGATGTTATTGGCAAAGGGGATGTTTTGTAAAAGCAAAAAACTGGAAAAAGTTGTTTACTAAAGGATGTTAGATACGTTCCTCAATTGAAAGAGGATTTGATTTCAATTGGACAATTGAGTTCTCAAGGGTGTAAAATCACTTTTGAACCTAATAGATAGAAAGTAAAAAAAGAGAGCCTTGGTATTCGGTCAGGGTAATAAAATAGGC
The DNA here is from genome assembly GCA_027943335.1 of Chamaecyparis obtusa. Classification (NCBI taxonomy): domain Eukaryota; kingdom Viridiplantae; phylum Streptophyta; class Pinopsida; order Cupressales; family Cupressaceae; genus Chamaecyparis; species Chamaecyparis obtusa. The sequence continues at coordinate 2,469,575 of BSBK01001154.1, read as the reverse complement.
ACTTTCTATATACTGGAGTCATCCTGATCGAGATAGATTAGCATAAGAAATTAAACAATTTGTTGAGAAGGTTGATTTGGAAGTCTTTGCTAATAAGGATGATGCAGAGGTTGATTGGGTGAAGTTGAGCTCGAAGCTCGGTCGAGTCTTGGGAAGGTCTCATCACAGAAAAATGGCTGAATTGAAGAGACCCAATTATTATGGGAAATGTTTGAATGCTTTCATTTTTGTTATTAATTTACAAGTTTCAGAACATGATCGTGAAACAATGCCTCCCAGTTCTCTGGCAATGATAGGAAAATGACTTTGACAACAACAATTGTGAAGGTATCGGTAGAAGGAAAAGGTTTTTGGAAGGCTTCTAAGAAAAAATATGCATAGGCAGAGGTCTCAGTCTGAACCTCGAATGAGGAGATTGATGAAGATGTTGTCATTGATGTACATATTGTCATTGATGTCAAAATCAGAGATCAAAGAAGTTAACATATACAACATTTCCAAGAAAGAAGATACAGAAAATATAGTATGAAGGTATATGATACGCTCAGTATATATAATCATATAATCAGTATATATATAATCAGTTTAATATAGCATATAATCACAGAGATGCATATAATACATATACACTCAGAGATATACTCAGAAGTATATAACAGTACAGATATATATAACAATATATAACACAGACAAAGCGTATACAACAATGGATACATATGGCAGAGAAGTATATACTATGTATAAAGAACATACAGCGATGGAAAGTAAACAACGATTGCACATATTATATGAAGCAGCGTATGCATATAGATGAAGACATACTGCAGATTGCATATGTATACTCAGCATATATGTACAGCGATGAAGACATGAAGATCATATGATTAAATATTCAGAATAAATATCGAACCTTATTTTTGATAATAACAGAGACGTTAATTGAATATTGAATGCAGAGATGATATTTTCAAAGTCAGATATTGAAGATTATACAGTGTCAAAGTTAATCTGCAGGTGATAAAAAGACACGATATAGAGAGTGTTAATTTGCAGGTGATAAAAAGACAAGACCATGAATATTCAAGGAGTCGGGAGTTAACATTTGAAGACACAAGCGAATACAAATAAGACAAAGAACAGAGACGTTAACATATAGATATCACAGCGGTTTATTAAAATATGCAGCGGTTTATTAATGAGGGGTTTTTCACATATCAAAGAATGATGCTATGCACCGGTTTATGAATCGAATGCATTAAACGTATCAGATATATAACGTATAAACAGAGTTTTTATCATAATCTATAGCAGTTACAATACATATTATTATCTACAGTGGCTTTGAATACAGAGACATTACAAGTGCAGCATCAAAGGATATTATCGAAGGATGAATGTATACCATATACCAAATGTAATAATAGCGATGTCAAATGTTAATATATCGAACCATTATCAGCATTGTCGAAGGAGGTCAAATGTCAATATTGAAGGGTCAATGTTGTAGACAAAGAGTTTCAGCCGATGCATATTATCAAAGGTTGAAGACTTATATATCCATAAATATCATATATCGAAGGTTGATTTAATATTTGAAAGTAGACGATATATATTACTAAAGATATATATATTAAAAGGAAGCCGTAAAAATATATCTACAGCAGTTGATATATTTATTGAAGTTTCATTAATTATTGTTTGGTTTAAAAGAAGGTTAAAGTTAATAATATTAACTTTAATAATAATATTTTTTAAAAAGGGAGACACCTATTCGTAGGTGAAAAGACACCATTTCAAAGAGACATAATGTTTTATTTTAAAAATATGAGTATATATATTTAGTCCTATTTTGAAAAAGAAATAAGTCAGCATGTGAAAGAAGAAAAGGAAGAGCAGTCAGAGTATAAAAAAGAGAGAAGAATTAATGTTTATATAATCAAATTTTTATATTATAAATATACTGTCATAATGACATATATTTGAAAATAAGAAGAAAAATATTGGCTGATTTAGAGAGAGCAGATTGTGTCCATCATCAGTTGAAAAAAGCAACAGCATCCAGGTGGAAGAAAAATTTGAAAGCAGTGAGTTAGTGCTCAGAATTCAGTCAGGGGGAGTTGGTGCTTCTAGTAGGTCGGTGCCTGCGAAGTGTGGGAGTTGATGCTTCCAGTGAGTCGGTGCTCATAAATTTAGAGGTTGGAGCCTCTAGTAGGTTGGTGCCTACAAAAACATTGTAAAAGAACAATATTATATAAAAAGTAAATTATTTTGTGGTTTTCTCCCATATTAGGTTTCCACGTAAATATTGTGTTCATGTGCATAATTGTTTGAGTAATTGAAGTTATCTTTGAATAAAAGCATTTAAATTTAAAAAGGTTTTTATACTGATTCAACCCCCCCCCCCCCCCTCAGTATAAACGTGTGCTCTTCAATTGGTATCAGAGCCGGTTCCTTCTATATAGCCTAACCGCTTGAAGGTAGATCTAAAGAGCACAAATGGCTGAAAGTTTTCAAAACAAGGCACCAAATTTTGATGGGACAAATTATGCATTTTGGAGTATAAAGATGGAAGCATATTTAAATGCTATTGGATTCAATGGTTGGCAATCAGTACTAGATGGTTATACACCACCAACAGATTCAGCCAGAAAGAAGAGAAGTGAAAATAATGCCAAAGCAAAACATGCTATCTTATGTAATCTAGCCGACTCGAAGTTCACAAAAGTTATGCATTGTAAATCTGCAAAGGAGATATGGGACAAGTTGAAAAATATATATGAAGGGACTGACAATGTAAAGAAGGCCAAACTTCAAACCCACCGAAGCACATTCGAAAGCCTGAAAATGAAGGAAGATGAAGACATAGCTTCATTCCTTTCTCGTGTTGATGAAGTGGTCAATTCAATAAAAGCCCTTGGTGAAGATGTAGAAGAACAGCTTGTGGTTGAAAAGATCTTGAGATCTCTACCCATTAGATTAGATTCTAAAGTGCCAGCAATCGAAGAGAGAAAAGATCTGGACACACTTACAAAGGATGAGTGACATGGGATTCTTACCGCTTATGAAATGAGGATTGGAGGCAAGGAACCTAAGAAGGAAATATCTTTTAAAGTTTCTAAAAAGAGTAAGAGCAAAAAACAAATCTCAAGTGATAGTTCAAGCAGTGAAACTGATGAAGCTGAAGCTCATTTCTTGAGGAAATTAAAAAAGGGAAGTGGAAAATATAAGGGGAAATTCCCTTTCAAATACTTTAATTGTGGAAAGGTAGGACACTATGCTCTAAAATGTCCCCAAAATGATGATGACTCAAGTGAAGATGAAAAGCAAGCATACACAAGAAAAATGGAAGAATAACAATAAGTTTAATAAAAAGAAAAAATATCAAAACAAAAATAAAAGAAGTTTTTATTCCAAGAAGGACAGCTCTTCAGATGAAAGTAGTGAGGAATTGCCCAAGTGATGAGGAGTATGAGATTCTATTTATGGTTGAAGCAGACACAAGTGATAGTTATGAAGAAGAGGAAGATGAATCATGCAATGAGGAAGAGAATATTGATCTCCAAGAAGAACTTCATTATGCATACAAACAAAATGAAAGATTGAAAAGAAAATTAGTGAAACTCCAAGAAGAAGCTATGGAGAATTTAGAAGCAGCAAAGAAATCAGAACAAACAAATTAAGATCTAAAGATCTAGTTAGAAGAAGCTAAACAAGCTGAAACTGATCTAAAATTAGAAATTGAGAAATTAAAAGGAGAGTTGGAGGAAAGCACTATCAAACTGCGCAATAGTCTCAAGTTTGAAAAGAGTTCAGAAATCCTAACAAATATCATTGATAGTCAAAAGCCCTCTTCCAGCAAAACAGGGGTTGGTTTTGAAAGAAACTCAAATAGTAACAATACATTCAAAGGCTTCATAAAAGAAGGAAGCAAGATAGTCATAAATGAACCATCAAAAGAAGACAAGCTTAAAGAAAGGAACTACAAGAAGAATGAAGAAAATGGTGTTCATAAACCTAGTCATAACTTTCATGGATATTGCTACTCTTGCAATTGTTTTGGTCATAAAGCACTAGATTGTAGAATGCCAAAACAAAATATGAATGATTGGAAAAGGCCATATTATAGACAACATTCTTCTTACCTATTTCATGGATATTGCTACTCTTGTAACAAATTTGGTCATAAAGCTCTAAACTGCAGAAGCAAAGTGAGGAATATTCAAAATTTTAGAACTCAAAATCCTTTTACTCCATTGGTTAATTTTGATATGCTATGTTCAAAGTGTAATAATTTTGGACATGTTGCCCGCAATTGTAGAACAATCTTTCCTACAAAACAAGCAAAGAAAGAAGATCTTCCTAAAAAGATGATTTGGATAAAGAAAGAAAAATCGCTATAGCTTTACATGCTCAAAATAAGAAAGATGTGCGGTATGTAAAAGGGCCAAGAGAAAACTTACTAAGTGTAAGTCAGTGTTGTGATCAGGGGCATAATGTAACACTTCTAAAAGTTGTAAGAGGATGGAAAATTAATAGCTAATACTTGTAGGACCGCAAACAATTTGTTTGTTTTACGAGAAATGAATGATGAAAAATATTTCTTTGTACAAGAAGATGAAAATCAGCTATGGCACAAAAGATTGAGGTACTTACATTGTCAAAATCAGAGTGATGCAGTGGAAGCATGTGTTCAGGGGGAGCTAGTCTCTAGCCTTGGAGACCCTTTGCCATTGATGTTAAAGGGGGAGAGATTGAAGATGAAGGGAACAACGAACTAAGGGGGAGTCTTGCACAATCAGTATCATATATTTGAGAAATTGCCATCAATGACAAAGAGGGAGATTGATAGACATATTGTCATTGATGTCAAAATCAAAGATCAAAGAAGTTAACATATACAGCATTTCCAAGAAAGAAGATACAGAAAATATAGTATGAAGGTATATGATACACTCAGTATATATATAATCAGTTCAATATAGAATATAATCACAGAGATGCATATAATACATATACACTCAGAGATATACTCAGAAGTATATAACAGTACAGATATATATAACAATATATAACAGAGACAGAGCGTATACAACAATGGATACATACGGCAGAGAAGTATATACGATGTATAAAGAACATACAGCGATGGAAAGTAAACAACGATTGCACATATTATCTGAAGCAGCGTATACATATAGATGAAGACATACTGCAGATTGCATACGTATATTCAGCATATATGTACAGCGATGAAGACATGAAGATCATATGATTAAATATTCAAAATAAATATCGAACCTTATTTTCGATAATAACAGAGACGTTAATTGAATATTGACTGCAGAGACGATATTTTCAAAGTCAGATATTGAAGATTATACAGTGTAAAAGTTAATCTGCAGGTGATAAAAAGACACGATATAGAGAGTGTTAATCTGCAGGTGATAAAAAGACAAGACCGTGAACATTCAGGGAGTCGGGAGTTAACATTTGAAGACACAAGCGAATACAAATAAGACAAAGAACATAGACGTTAACATATAGATAGCACAGCGGTTTATTAAAATATGCAGCGGTTTATTAATGAGGGGTTTTTCACATATCAAAGAATGATGCTATGCAGCGGTTTATGAATCGAATGCATTAAATGTATCATATATATAACGTATAAATAGAGTTTTTATCATAATCTACAGCGGTTACAATACATATTATTATCTACAGCGGCTTTGAATACAGAGACGTTACAAGTGCAGCATCAAAGGATATTATCGAAGGATGAATGTATACCATATACCAAATGTAATAATAGCGATGTCAAATGTTAATATATCGAACCATTATCAGCGTTGTCGAAGGAGGTCAAATGTCAATATCGAAGGGTCAATGTTGTAGACAAAGAGTTTCAGCCGATGCATATTATCGAAGGTTGAAGACTTATATATCTGTAAATATCATATATCGAAGGTTGATTTAATATTTGAAAGCAGACGATATATATTACTAAAGGTATATATATTAAAAGGAAGCCGTAAAAATATATCTACAGCAATTGATATATTTATTGAAGTTTCATTAATTATTGTTTGGTTTAAAAGAAGGTTAAAGTTAATAATATTAACTTTAATAATAATATTTTTTAAAAAGGGAGACACCTATTCGTAGGTGAAAAGACACCATTTCAAAGAGACATAATGTTTTATTTTAAAAATATGAGTATATATATATTTAGTCCTATTTTGAAAAAGAAATAAGTCAGCATGTGAAAGAAGAAAAGGAAGAGCAGTCAGAGTATAAAAAAGAGAGAAGAATTAATGTTTATATATTCAAATTTTTATATTATAAATATACTGTCATAATGACATATATTTGAAAATAAGAAGAAAAATATTGACTGACTTAGAGAGAGCAGATTGTGTCCATCATTAGTTGAAAAAAGCAACAGCATCCAAGTGGAAGAAAATTTTGAAAGCAGTGAGTTGGTTCTCAGAATTCAGTCAGGGGGAGTTGGTGCTTCCAGTAGGTCGGTGCCTGCGAAGTGTGGGAGTTGGTGCTTCCAGTGAGTCGGTGCTCATAAATTTAGAGGTTGGAGCCTCTAGTAGGTTGGTGCCTACAAAAACATTGTAAAAGAACAATATTATATAAAAAGAAAATTATTTTGTGGTTTTCTCCCATATTAGGTTTCCACGTAAATATTGTGTTCATGTGCATAATTGTTTGAGTAACTGAAGTTATCTTTGAATAAAAGCATTTAAATTTAAAAAGGTTTTTATACTGATTCACCCCCCCCCCCCCCCCCCCCCCCCCCCTCTCAGTATAAACGTGTGCTCTTCAGTCATGGTAGAGGCCGAGCTGGAAGTTCATTTGAACGAAGTTGAAAATGAAGCAAAGGAAGATGAACTAGAAGAAGAGGATATTGAAATGTCGAAGACAATGCATAATTCTGATAAATAGCTTCAGAAGAAGTTGGACGTATTTGTTGGTGGGTTGGAGGAAGCCATTGCTAATGTCGATCTGAGGAAGGCCTAAGAAAGTTGGGAGAGATTATTCAAATATGACTGGTGAAGAACTTCCAAACTTGGAAGACTAAGGGCCATGCCTTTGTGTACTAAGCCACTGTTGCGGAAGCAAAACAAGTCGTTAAGAAAATATACTTCATTTTATGGGGGCAATTACATCTTTTGAACAACTTTGCATAGTCATAGAATTTCTTCCAAGAGGGAGCTTGTTTCATTTTCTTAAGAGAAATACCCTTGGGATGGATTGGAAAAGAAGGGTCTACATGACATTGGATATGGCACTTGGGATGAACTATCTTCATCATTTAAATTCTTTAATAGTTCACCGAGACTTGAAATCTTCCAACCTTCTCATTGAAAAAAACTAGAGTTGAAGGTTGGAAATTTTTGGTTATCACGACTCAAGAATGTGATGGAAATTAATATTTATTATGCAATTCAAGTTGTAACAACGAGTTTCACTAATTATGATTTGGCCTAGAAATGACTAATCCAAAGTGTATGTGAAAAGACATTGACAAAGTTAAAGTCTCACATATTTTCTTCAAGGTTGATTTAACATTAAAGAATAAAAATGTAGGGGATATCTTTGCTTGTAGTGTTATGTGTTAGACTTCAAGTGGGAGATTGTTGAGAATGTGAAATCCAATGGTCATGTAACTTTTCAACTCCTATCTCTGTTCATTTTATTGATGTCTCTTCATATTCAAAGAGCTAAACAAATGTATAAATATGAGTGCAGATTGGATGTATCGAAGAACCGAATAATATATTGCTCTACTTGAAGAGTGGATGTAGCCATATTTGTAAGCCACTACAAACCTAGTGTTTTATGTGTTGTTTTCAAATCTCTATTTCTATTTTCGAATTCCTTCTTAGTTGCTCTTTTATTTTAACACTTGATTGGGCACATGATTGTAGAAGATATATAATATTGGAAATCCAGACACTTGATAGGACTATAGAGGATACATAATATTGAAAAGTCAAACGCTTGATTGTGCATAGGACTGTAGAAGATATATAGTATTGGAAAGCCAACCTTCCAAGTGAAGGGAAGCAAGTGCTTGGACTCTCTCCTATGAATATCAGTGAGCCTCCTTGCTTTTGTGATCAAGTGAAGAGGCTACCCTAGATCAAATGAGAACATACACAGTACCCTTATCTATATTATATCATTTAGCATCCTCATTCATGGTTTGTCGTATTAGATATGTTGCATTCTTGATTAAGTGCAAACTTTGAAGGTAAAGAAGCCTAAATGTTACCTAGTAAGAGGGTTTGTATTTCCGTGGCCTAGTAAAAGTTGCATTTAATAATAAAATAAAACTGAATATGAAGTATAATACCAAAAATGGCATGTCTACACTAGTAGTTCAATGAGATCAATTTTGAAATGTTACAATGATGTGTTCATCTTATATGGAATTACAAAATGATAGGATTATCTGCAGCAGTTGGCACAAGCAATATTACAATTTACAAATAAGGGAAATTGCAAATTCATAGAAAATATTAAGACATGAACTCTTGACCAGAGTTACAGGACTCGACAAGTCCCGAGCTGAGTCAGACTTGTTGACTCTTTTTTCCATTGTGTTTACATTTGTTTGTCTTTAGAATCTTAGGTTTGCTACATTTTATGTTGATGAAAAAACTTAAAAAGTAAGAAGCCCTAGTCTTTGATTTTCATTATTGTAGATGCTTATTTTTATTTATTTATGATATATTGCAACAGCAACATAATGTCTCAACCTTAGGGTAGTTCATCTAGGTCTTCAATTAACTCAGATGCAAACCCTATTCCTATAGCAAAGGATAAGGCTTGAAAATATGTCATCCCAGGCTCAAAAAAAGTAGTTACATGTTGGCATTGTCTTGTTAAATTTAATGGGGAATGTATTAACAAATTGAAATATCACCTTGCACATATATCAGGGCATGATGTTAAACCATGTCAAAGAGCAACCCAAGAGGTTGTACGTGAAATGAAAGCTCATTTAGAGGCCCGTGAAGAGAATAAAGAATTAAGAAAAAGCAACACGAAAAAATAAAAAAACTTAGGTGGAGAGAGCTCTTCAAGTCTTCATTCTCTATTACCTCCATCTAGTAGTGGTACTGCAAGAGCAAATATGACAATTGGGCCTCGGATTCATAAAAAGAAATCCACACTAGATTTCATTTTTGTTCCACACAATACTCTGGGTATCCAACCATCGCTTGAGAGCATGAGTTGGAATAAGGAGAAGCATGAGGCTGCAAAAATGGCACTTGGAGATTTGTTTTTCTACAACATTTCATTTAATACAACAAGGTACTTGTTATTATTTTAATTTCCATGTCTTATTTTTCTTTCTTTTAAGACTCAAGAATATGCCACATTCATTATATTAATTTTTTTAGTTGAAAGTAAAACTTAATAGTATACTTATTATTTTTATTTAATTTGTTTTAGGTCTCCTTATTAACAAATTGCGATAGATGTTGTTACTGTTTGTGGTCTGAGGTTCAAAGCCCCTAATGATGAGGAGCTAAAAGGCCTTATTTTGACCCGAAAGGTGGTTGATGTAAAACTATTAATTTAGTGATTAATTTTTTAAATTATGATTGTACTAAATTGCTTTTTTTTCCACTCAGGTGTCAGTATTTTTGAAATCAATTGATGCTTCAGGAAAAACAAAAAATGTCGAGTATCTTTGTGAGGTAATTGAGGAAATGTTGAAGGAGGTGGGTGAGGAGAATGTGGTGCAAATAGTCACGGGTAATGCAGCAAATTATGTTGCTGCAGGTAAACTTCTTATGGAGAGGCATCACCACTTGTTTTGGACCCCTTGCGCTTCTCATTGCATTGACCTCATGTTGGAGGATCTTGGCAAACTTACTTGGATAAAAATATGTGTAGAGCAAGGAAGGAATATTTGTAAATTCATGTATAATCATACATGGGTCTTCAACCTTCTGAGGAAGTTCACAAATAAAAAAAAGTTGTCTCATCCAAGGGTCACCCAATTTGCAACAACTTTTCTCACGTTGCAGTCTTCACTTAAGTCCAAGGGCGCTTTGAAACACATGTTTGTAAGTGAGGAGTGGATTGCATCATCATATGCAAAGACCAATGCAGGGAGTGAGACAATTGATCATATTTTTTATGAGAGTGGCTTTTGGCAATCGGCCAAAAAGATTGTGGAGGTAATTTTCTTTTTTGTCTTCAATTCCACTTAATTTCATCATTTTTGTTCACAATTGTTGATGATCATTGTTCATTTTTTAAAGTAAAAATTAAAGCTTAATGTTTCTAACTTTCTACTTTCACAATGATTGCAGCTCATAGAGCCTCTTGTTGTTCTCCTACGAATTGTTGATGGAGAGAAATCCGCAATGGGATATATTTTTGAGGGCATGGATAGGGTGAAAGAGGCCATTAGAAAATTTTATGCAGGGAATCGGGATAAATATGGTCCCATATGGGTTGTCATTGATCGATGATGACACAATCTACTTCACATGGTTATACATGCAACTGCCCACTTCCTTAATCCAACATTCCAATTCAGCCAAAGTTTTAAGGTCGATGATGAGGTGTCGAGTGGGCTCTATAATGTTGTAGAGAGAATGTCACTGGATGAATTACTTGGAACACATGTAGTCCGTGAGATAGAAATGTATAAGACTTCATAAGGAGACTTATTCTCACGAGACTTATGCAAGAAAAATCAGACACTATTGACGCCAGGTAAAAATCTATGATTCTAAAATCTAAATTCTAAATTCTAATTTATAATTCTATTACCATTTTACATTGATAAAGTCAAAGTCATAGAATTGATTTTTAAAATCTCTTGTTTTAGATGCATGGTGAAAAATGTTTGGTAATACAGTGCCAAATTTACAGAGGATTGCTTCAAGATCTTGAGCCAACCATGTAGTGCTTCAAGATGCAAATGTAATTGAAGTATGTTCAAGCATATACACTCAAAGAAGCGCAATAGGTTGGCAGTGAAAAGGATGAATGATCTTGAGTTTGTGCATTATAACCTTCGCCTTCGTCATAGATATATCTTGGGCACTAACACATCTATCATTTTAGAGGAGGTTGATCCACTAGCAGAGTGGAACACTGAGATTGATGATTCAGTCTTCAGCGATGAAGACTTGGAATGGGTTGATCAGGTGGATTGAGAGGCAATAGTAATGGCACACGAGGAAGCTAGAGCGCGAGGAGACCCAGTGGAGGACCTTAAGGCTGAGAGTGAGAGATCTGAGGATGATGATGATTATGAGGAGAATGAGGATGATGAGGATGCCATTGAGGTTAAGCCTCAGACACAGAGACATAAGATGGCTGCAGAATCTTCCATGACCTATCTTAGGCGTACATGTAGGAAGACATAGGGCCTTAGTCTTCTAGGCTCTAGCTTTTATTTGATATAAGTTTTGAACTTTTGATTCCATGGATTTCATATTCTATGAATATTGTAGACTTTTGACAGTGATACCATTTATATTTCAGAATTCTAATGTGTTATTTAGTAACTAGTTTAACAGTTAACTTATTTCCTTCAGAAATTCGCATTTATACTTATGTGATCAATATAAACTTGTTTATGTGTGCAAAGTAGCTTCTATTTATCTCAATTATTGTGTCTTTGATGTTAATTGATTGAATGATGCATGCAAAAGTTTTAAATCCTTAAAAATCTTTGAATTTCTTGGTTTTTTCAATTTGTTGAGTCTGGGCGCTGAGCCTGAGCCTGAGCCCGAATCCAGCTTGCCAAGTCCGAGGCAAGTCCAAGTCTTGTAACTATGCTCTTGACACTTTCATATGTGGAAAAGCTTTATAAAGTTTTTTAATTAAACATATGACCACCAACAACCTAGTATTATTTTCAAAAAGGTTGTTCCCAACCTTTGTTCTTTGTTTTCTCTTATCATTATGCTTACCATATTTAAGGATGGAGTTTGAAGGTTTCTTGTATAAATAAAAAAATGGACCAACTATAAACTTCATTAAGACCCATAATGAGATTTCTTTGCAGATTATGTTGATGAAAACGTCCATGTAGCATCTCAAGGGATTTTACAAGGTATTTCTGGCCAGAAACATTCCAATTCCATTAACATTTCTACGAGGAAACATAAACACGAGGCAATTTCTTAGCTTCAGATCAATGCAAATACTGGTTTTTAAATTATTATTTGGCCAAATAATATATAGAATGAAGCTATTAACATTATCATATTAATATTTCATGTTCTCATAAACATTTGTGTAATCATGGATCACCCATCCAAGAGTTGAATTGCACAAGAGAACTATGGAGTTCCTCCTAACTATGTTCCTTACCAACTTTTATGCAAATTGCAAAAACAGTATTACCATGCTCCTAAAAGTTTGAATAATTAAATAATTATTGCTCTGAGACTGTTGAATGTGCAATCCACAGCTAATGTAAAGGGAAAAATTCTCCTGCCTCTTTCATTCAACGTGGCCAAGAAAATTGCTTCTTGATTGAATAAAATCCCAGTGAAAAATTCACCAGGTACAAGACTCGGGCATTTCTGAGTCTGAATGGTAACATTATTTTGAACCATATTAAATGGTATAATTTTGTATCCTTAGATGAAAAAATTGGAAACAAAAGAATGTTTATAAATGTACATCTTTCACAAAGGCTGAGCAGTAAGTACACCCAAAGAGTTAAAAAAATTGAAGCGATGCTGTCTCTCAGCCAAACTTACCAATTTCAACCTTCTTCCTGATTGCACGTTGGCCATGGTAGACAAATGAATCTATAATACCGGAAACAGTAAATATTCCTGGACAGAACCACAGAAAATGGAAGTTAGCGTTTAAGATATTTTTGTATTTTGGTTTGTAAGAAAACGTACCTACTTTCAGGTTTTAGGAACCAAAAGTATGGATACGAAAAGAAGAATATATATACTTCATAATGACACACACACAGAGAGTAGATTGTTGAACAAAGATACAGGTTACAAACTAATCAAATAAAACAGAGACAACTTTATTCAACCTGGCAACAAATATGGATTAATCAAGCCTGGCTAAAACCACACCCCCACCCCCCTTGCCTAAGACAATGGGCAAGGTTTTCAAATAATAATTACAAACAATAAATGGCAGGAAGAAGTAATACAGCGTAAACTTTTCCTTGCAGAATGAAACAATAAAAGAATAGCAAATCCATAAATAAAACAAACAAGCAGCCTCACTGGCCTGCTTTTCAGGTCATAATTACAATCCTAGGAAATTTCCATGTTTAATACGAAGAAATAGATCACCTCCAATTATTGCACAGATGTTTGTTAGAAAATGCAAGAATGATGCTCTTTCCTCTCTGAACGTTACCTGCAACATTCAGTGCCATTCAAAACCATCTCAAATGGTGTACAAGTATATACAGAATCAATAATCATAACACATGCATCACAACCTGATATATACTGAAAGAGTAAATGCGAAGTACGTTGGCATAACACTAGTAACATTTATTGGCATCAATGTTGAGAGAAACAAAGATTACACTATCCAGCTCAAGATTATCAACCCCCCGAAACAAAAATCACTAGGATTCGTTGTTGTGGAGGGGCAATCACTTGACAAAATTTCGATGACAAAAGCTAAAGGCACTACACAACCCCATGGCATTTTATAACATGATGCAAGTACAAAAGAGGCACAATAGATGTGCAAATTCTCCCTAATGAACACAAGTCAAATAAGCACTTTAGACGATCATGTTTACAAACAGATGTGCTTATGTAGAGTTCTTACAATTTGTTCTTATAGTGTTGGTGTTAATGTGAATAAGGTACTTATCCAATTAGTTCATCTAGTTATCCACTTAGGTCCTTTTCAAATATTATTACTAAAGTTTACTTATAGCCCATATGAGATATTTACCACTTTTTGTCTCATATCATAAAGAACAAGACACTTGTCACAATCTTATGATACATATCCATTTTATGTCTCATATAATAAGATTGAGACACTTGTCATGATATTGTGGCATCTTATTTCTCTTTATAATCTCACTTCTCAGGCTTATTGTAAGCGATGCATTCCCTTGAGTAGAATACAATTTATTATTGCTCATATCTGATTTCTCTATTTGCTTTCCTTCATTCATTTGTATCTTGGGTAGACTTTTCAGCCAAATCTTACATGGTACCAGAGCTATTATGAGTTGTGGGTTAACATTTTTTTTAGGAAATCTGCGAGTGTAGAGCTATTGGTTTTCAAAACACGTGAATATGCTCTTCTCTTGCATCCTTGGATGATTTGGAGAATCAGAAAATTGTGAGGAAAACACCAATTTCAGGGGGGTTTATACTCTGACTTGTCAATTACAGGTCATTTGAAGCTTCCTGAAGAAATTTCGAGCTCACAATCTAGTTCAAAGCAGCTGAGAAAGTCAGTTCTACCACTTATTTTGCTTGATTCGGATGGTGGAAGCCAGATCTACAAAGGTTTGAAGTGGGAGGTTCATTGCTAGATCTAGCAAGGAGCCATCACTTCAGAGCATTCTGGGTCAAATCCAACCCTTCATTGCACTTAGGAGACCCTAATAACTTAAAATTAACTGTCAAATTGTTGATTTTTTACAAAGTTACTAGGTGAAGTATTTTTTTCCAAAAAGCCATTCCATATTTCCCATGATTTTTTTAAAAAAGGTAAAGACTTTAGCTTTTTTTTTAAATCATAAAATAAAGGAGCTAAGGCTTTGCTTTTTTAAAATCTGGAAATAAAGAAAGGAGTTAAGACTTTACTTTTTGGAAACCATAAAATAAAGAAAGGAGTTAAGGCTTTGTTTTCTTGAAATAAAAAAAGAAAAGAAAAAAAAGATAAGTAATAAAGTCAACACTTTTATGAGATAAGGTGTTGAAATTTAAGTCTTCACATGGGTGCATATTCAATGCTAAGATAAGATCTGTATTTTCAGCTTTAATCCTAGATTTGTGGAGCAGCCGTGCCTGGGGATATGCCCAAACACGCAGCAAGTAATTACCAACATCAACATACAAATAAATTGCAGCAATTAATTGAATTTCAACAACAAACAGAAACTTGAGTTACAACCTATGAAACATGAAGAGACATTTTGCCTCCAAAAAGAACTCAATGTTTTTGCCTCCAAAATCAACAACCAGAAATAACTCTCCAAAAGAACCGCGAAAAAGTAGCTCCTATCAATTGAATTCAAATACATATATATACACGAGGAGGGAAATGAATAGTCAAGAGGACAGTGAATAGTCTTTCCAAGTTTAAATTGAGGAGTTGAAAAGGAATCCAACAACCACAAAGAATATCAATTTAACATATATATTTTTAGCACCTAACAGCTCCTGATTGGTCAGGATCACTCCTGATGGCTCCTAATGGCTCCTGATTGCTCCTGACAACTGAACCCAAACAAAGCCAAAACTGAAAATCGGCACTTCTATCGAACATTTGAAAATATATAATTTCTTAAAATATTCTTTAAAACACACACATACCAAAATTTGTAATTTGTAGAACATATACTGATTTAATTTTGCTTGTATGAAATTAAGAATATTAAAATATAAATATGTTTAAATTTTTTTATTTAAATATCATAGATACTAAATATATTAAATTAATTAAAAGCATCTTTTGATGATTAAGTTCCTCTCTATCACATATTTCATCTAAGATCTTTTCCATTAATTCGTTAGTGATCTCATTTCCAAGGTATTCCAAAATTTCATCTACTTCAGCTTCTGTTTTATCTTTTTCAGTTCCAACTATATGAAACTTTCCCTGATTTTCTGACATGTCCTTATCTCTAGTTGGACTGCTGTTGTTTAGGTTATGTTCTGGGCCTTCACCTGGACTGTTAATATTATTGCTTTTGGAGTTCTTTAGGTCTGGGAAATCAGATTGAAATGTCCTGAGTTCATTTATTGGTGATCTAGAGACCTTGTTTTTAGTTAATTTACTACTCTTTTTTGGTAGAATAGGGGATTGATTCATTGGATTACTAACTGTAGGGGATGAGGGTAGCCTGACTGGGCTCTTTTCACCACGATTAGTCAAAATAAACCCTCCCTTGTCTTTATTAAAATTCACCTCAACATCCAAAATCTTCTGATTTTGAGGAGAAGAGTGTTCTAGTTCTATAGAGGCTGGGACATTCTTTTGATTTACAATATAATCTTCCAAAATGATGGGATTGACGATTATTGAGTTTGAGTTAAAACATAAGCAAATGGGAGATACAAATTTTTGATGAAAATTCATCTTTACAATAATGATTTTTTCTGATTGATTATAATCATTCTCAACTAATCCCATAAAATCACCAATCTGATTTCCTATTAACTTGATAGTTTCTAGATTAGACAATTCCAAAGGTAGATTTCTGAGAATGATAGCTTTATCTACTATAAAATCCCTAGGATTGATTGGGTTAAACAGGGGAACCCAATCAAAAATAGAAAACGAAGAATTTCTATACTTAGGGCATCCTTTATTCATGATATTACTTTTGAAATCTACAGTTTTACAGTCTATGAAAATGAAATTTTCAACCAGGGTTGAAATACTCACCTCATAGGGAAGCTGAGATTTCAGCCAAGCTGCTATATCAGTAATTGAAGCCCCTACTCCATTCCATCAACAAATCAGTCCTGTAGCTGCATAAGAAATCTGGTTTTGTTCTATGCATTTATCATCTAAATCTATTTTGACCATATTAGTATTCTGAAAGAAATTTTCTTTTATTTTAAAGTAATCACACTTGAAGTTGCTATTTCGCCTATGTGGAGGCGTATATACTTCCTTGAATTGTCCATTAGATGAAGCTTTTGCATAATTACCAGATTTACCTTCCTGTAAGTGGACTCTGTGTGAAAGGGCCTTACCATTCCATCTTCGATGAGGGGGAGTATACACCCTGGATTCATTCTGATTTGATTTGTTACCCTTCTCATGACAACATCCCCTGTTTATTTACTCAAGATGCTCGGTCTGAGAGATCCAATTCTTGGCAGTGAAACCTTTCCCCTTATTGTAACTTAGGGTTTTGTCAGAGGAAGGTGGAAACCCTTTCGGATCAGAATGATGATGACTATCATCATCCGAATGCGGGAGTTTCTTGAGAATGCCTTTCCCCTTCAAAACTAGATTACGTTTATGTGGGGGAGAATATATACTATAATTCTCTTGAAGCTTACCGAGATAATCAAAAGAATTTTTCAGAGCTAACTTGTTTTCATAATGCTTTACTGGGAAAGATCTCACCTTTTTCTTTCGCTGCTTAACCAGTTGCCATTTGGCTGGACTTTCCTCAACAACCCCATGAGGCATATGACCTTCATTCAATCCACCTGCCCCCAACGCAGAATGGGGATCGTGGGAGCTTAGAGCCGGATTTAACCAAGATTGTGAAGCCCTAGCAGTCCCAGGGAGCGAAATCCGCCTAGTTGCATATCTGGTTTTGGAGAACAAATCTATTTGTCGATCCAGCGAGTCTTTAATAAGTTTGGGCAACTTTCTCTTGCCATCTTTAATAAGTTTGGGCAACTCTCATTCTAACTATCTTCAATAATTGAAGCCATCAATGATAGCTTGGTTAGGTCTTAAATACATGCTTCCTCATGCTCATCCTGATAGAAATCAATTTGATCCCCTCTCTGTGGTATGATCCTCCTACATACATATCTAGAAATATTTCATCTACAAGAATTGAGTATTAAGTACCTATTATAAGACGAACCTCTAGTCACAAGGAAATCTGGCTAACTATAATTAAAAGGTAAGCTATACTTTGAATGTTTTATTCTTGTCCTTAAGATGGAATTTAGATTGAAATAGCTTTCCCTTCAACCCTGAAGGATGGTTTTAGTGAAGAGTATTTGAGCTTAGTAGCTGTCAGTAAGATATGTTTATGGTTTCAGCCTGGTTAACAGGATGATATAAGTGATTAGGAATAATTTTCTTTCCATTATTATAACTGAGAATTTGTATCCCTTCCCCTCCTGTTTTGGAAGTTCATTAGTTGCCAAAACATTGGGGGAATTGGATAACCACTCAATCCAGAAGGAAGGTATCAGAGTAGAATATTTGGAACTAAGCATTCAGTGCTCTGAGTATTTTCGTGTTAATTAATAAGCTCATTTAGATAAAGTATGGATAGAAACCGGTATAATTTAGCTTTAAACCTCCCTCATGAACTTGGGCTCGATACATTTTTGGTCAGTATTAATAGATAGAAGAGGAAGTATGCTTTTATGACATGGTCTATGAGATATTTTTCTGTCTTTGGTAAATATGGAAGAGTTTATACCATAAATTTGTAGCAATGCTTACTTTAATTTAGGAACATAATATCTGGGTACTAATTATCTAGAAAACTTTAGATAGTAATGCCATGATGGAGGATCCATCTCTCTGGCATAAATAAAGCTTAGTAAAACTCTGCTAAGATTAAGCTATCTCCTCAGCTAGCTCTTGAATGAAATTTTAATGAAGGTGTCTGTCAAGCTTTCAATTTAAATAATGCTTTGAATCACAATAAAAGGATGGAACGATAAGGTTAAAGCTATATTCCTTAAGCCAAAATTGGTATTGGTTGAATCTTTCGAAACTTTCTGAAATATACCGGTACTGGTTGAACTTACAGAACTTTGAATTATAATCCATAGATATAAACTTTTCTCAAGGTTTAATACACCTATGTTTAAATTCATTACCTTCGAAATCAAAGTATATTTTGAAGCCTGATGAATCTTTGAATCTATCATAAGGTTTGAATTAAGACCAGATACAGCAACCAATGTATAAAGGTTTGGTTTAAGATATTGGTATGAGGGATAATTCCAAGATAGTGGAATGTAAATATTGGTTGTTTGTAAGCTGGTTTTATGAATACTGATTATATCTGCTCATATTATCATCTCAGTTAACAAGTGATTGAGGGTATGTATACTGGTTTTTGGATGAAGTAGGAACCAAGCATCCAAAATTTTTATGAAATGTGGCCCTAATGACTTACTGGAGATATGGATAAAGGAATACCTCAAGATCTACAATGCTTCTGGTGATTCTCTTATTAGCTTCAACTACCTTCTTGCAGCTTGTACTTACATCCTGTTTGCAAATATTTTGCCATGCAAAACTGGTTGGTTATACATCTGTGATTATAATCCCTGAATTCAGTTCAGGTATTGTAATCTTGGATTGGTCTAGATATAGGCTAAAAGGGATATGCATTGATCCCTTTTACTATATCTAGATTTTTATAGGAAAGCTTCCTCTTATTGCTCTGATATATGGGTATTTGTTAAGGTATAATTCAAAACAATAAGGGGAAGCTTTCATAATGGACCAAAACCATTATCTGAATCCTCCCATAGACTGTGGTGTAGAAGATATGTTTAAGCTCAAATTCAGTTAAATAGACTTTAATTTTCTTAAGTCTTATATGTAGCAGAGATCATTTTTTCCAATAATAGCCCCTTGAGTCCTGGTTATTAAATTTTCATTTGGTTTTCAAAGACAACTATTTGATGGATCAAGTCATTTATGTGGCGGTAATCCTTCTTTCTGAAAGACTAATGGAATCGGCATCTTGATTTCCCTGATGAAACATTATAAGAAAAATAGTATTACCTACACTATAATGTTTGTTAGTCTATGTTGAGTAGTTTCCTTTTTGGATAAAGTATTAGACTTCTAACCTATGATGATTTAAAACCGTACTATCTTTACCCTTGCTAAAAAATGTAGACTAATTTGAAAAGGAATATTAAACAAGTAATGGCAGTATTGTTTACTCTGTAAGGATAAGTTTGGGATATCTTTAGAGTTAAGTATTGAAATAATGGATACTCGTATATAGCTTATCTCGTTCTAAGCATTTGTTTCTTTAATTTTTCTTTAAAAGATGTATAGACTGCAGTACCTAACACCCTGTCAGGAATCAAGGTAGCATCACCAATTTTTTATACAAAAAAGGTATTAAGGTAAAGGGTACGCAGATATTCTTCTCCTATAATTTGTTGATCCATATTAATTTCTAAAAAGCCAATAACAAGGTGGGTCGAAAGGAATTTTTTCTCTTGTTTCAGGTACAAAGGATTCGGAAAACAATATCAACGATCCTTGCCACAAAGAGAACCATAATGAAGGACTCTCAGCAAAGATGAAGCTTTTTAAGGATGTAAAATGCCAATGGCAGGTCGCAGAGACCATACTTTGTGTAATTATTATTAAATCTTTAAATAGTCTCAATTATTATCGAGCCATGGGTATGCCCATGAAATCTTTGTATTAATATCCGGACTAATAGTCCCAGGCACGGCTGGAGGTTTTCTCAACCCCGCTCTTTCCTACCAACGCCTGCACTGAGTGGGGTTTTGTTTGTAAATTTATTTGATAATTAATAAATTATTGGCCTCGGCCTTTTACCAATCAAAAAAATATATATATATTAAATTAAATTAAATATTTTAAAATTTTAATAGTAAATAATCAGCACACTAATTACAATTTAATGGATCTATTATTAATTTTATGTAGATATAATATAATGTTTTTAATAATAACCATATAGAGCAATTTATTCATATTCTAAATATATTAAAATTAATATATTGCTAAATATTATTAATATTTTGATGTATCAATTAATTTAAAAAACTAAAACAATAGTTGAAAAATAAAACGAAATGTATATAAACCATCTATTTGCTAATATAAACCACCTATTGTATATGTTTGGTTGTTGCATAAACTCCCATCCAATAAACTCGTCGTCGAATAAACTACAGACTCCAACTGTTGCATAAACCCCTGTCGTCGTGTCGCGTATAATGTAAACTATTGGGTAAAAGAAATTTTTGTTTGTATTAACCGATATATTCACCGATAACGCACGCAATTTTGCCGGTTTTTACCATATATCATGCCGCTCAAAAAACATAATTTAAGCCCTGATTTTAATAGCAATTAATCGCCCAGCTCTGCGTCATGCGATATATCGCGATATTGGCGATATCTCACTGATTTTTTCAACCATGATAATTACATTCTCTTGAGTTATGATCTGCATGTCTTCTTGAAGTTGTAATACAAGAACATCACTTTCTCTTACCGCATCTTCTGCCAAATTGCTTGCTCTGTCAGAGGTCACTAGTGATTTTACGACACTGTTCCTTTCATCTTCAACTTTTCTTTTGTCTTCAATGATTTCAATCATTCTCATAGCATTATTTTCTTGCTCCCTTTTCAGATTGGAGATCTGATCAGTTAGACTCTAATTTTTCTCTATAAGATCAGTGATTGCCTCTTCTGCTTCATCAGATCCACTTTGCCCAGAGACTTCCTCAATTGTTTCTGTTACCTAATTTTCACCCTACAGGTTCAATCAGGATGATATTCTACAGGAGACAAATTATTCTACAGGAAGGTGCATTCAATAAGAAATAAAAGTATGCTGCTACATGAGACTATAAGAAGACTGGAAATACATGCTGCAGGAGAAATACAAGCTACTACAATGAAGTGTATCTACAGGAAGTAATAATGGGGAAACAATAAAATACATGTTTTAGGGAATATGTAACTTCAAATGACCATTGTCATCAAGAGATTTGAAGTTATATATTGCTGTAGGAAATGTACAGTTTTACTAGTTTTCTGATTTTTTGTTACTGTTACAGCCACTTTGCAGACATGGTACAAACCTGTATGGACATATGAATGCGGAATATCATACTCAAATGAAAGATATATGAGTACTCTTTCATTTAAATCAAGTTTGGGTTATTTTCATGAGGAAATGGAAAAGTTATGTCCATTTTAGTGACAGTACCTTGCCCAGAAATTTTTTTCAGAATCTATAGCAAGAAGATAAATTTGGTACGGCTACATATGGACTCGTATGACCCTATAAATTTGTGAGGAGGAAGATATTGATGTTAGGAACAAACTTTGTTCCTTACAGAAAAAATTATTTTGACGTTTATGGTGTCATAAAATTCATTTTCTAAAAACTGTCCTACTGCAACTTGCCCAAAAGTTTTTCCAGAATTTGACATCTTCAAGTGCCCAGATTTTATTTGTTCTCACGCATCATTATTGTAATTTAATAATTATTAATTGGTTGATATTGTAAATCAATTAATAAATTATTAAAGTTTCTTAATAAAAAAAAGGAGAGCAATTAGTGTCATTAATGCAAGTGGATAAGATGCATTAATAGGCTGAAAAACTTCTTCTCAAGAAGTTGAGTTAGTTTGCAGACATGAGGAGAGTATATGGGGGCTTGGAGAAGACTTAGGGTCGAATTTTACTTTCCCTTAAAGTTTAGAAGGCATTTATAATCAGTTGGAGCATTTTTAGGGGCAGTTTTGGTGAGTCATTGGGTTTGTTATGACTTGGTTGGACTTTTTCATGCATTGGACTTAATTTTGGAAGAGTGGAGAGGACTATTTTTGGGGCTATTTTTCTGCATTCAACCCAAAGAGGTTTGATTGAGCATTGTACTTAATGAGTTTTACAACTCATTTTATGGAGTTCTTAGTTATGCAAAATTCTGCACTTAGTGATTTTTCTCTATCCTTTGTCATTTTCTGCATTTCTATTGTAATTCATTCATTATGATATGAAGAGGCTGCCTTGGAGACCATTTTGGACAATGTTTATCACCTTCTTGTTCACTTGCAAAATAGTGTATTTGTGTGATTTGATCGAATTTTAGTGAAAAGTGTCATTTTCCTTCAATTTTGTCTCACCGTTTCATACCTTTTTTGCAATTTATGTAATGTACAGGTTGAAGTTTGTGTCCTGCAGATGTTATAAGCTCTCTAATGTGAAAAAATTCCTTTACCTTTATTGAGCAAATAGGCATTTAGACCTTTCTACAAAATACTTATGTGCATGCATGGTAAAGGCAAGATTGTGTGAGTTTAAGCATTATTTTGTGGTTTCAAGTGTTAAAGTTTCTTCTGATATCATAAATTCAAAATTTAGGTGCATCACCATACATTTAGATTTTTTTTTCTGTCATCCTTCCATCCCTTTCCTTCAGAAAGTTTGTGAGTTTTAGTGAAGCATCTTATAGGAACCGGCCTAGAATCCGGAGGTCTCACTTCAGTTGCATGTCCCACGTTGAAGTGATTCCCATGTTATGCCAGAATTGCTGAACTATTTCCGTTCAACACAGGGTGCAAATTTTGGAGCTTAACAGTTTCATTGCTTTCACTCAGTTGTAGAGCCAGCTCTTTTCTCTTTGCAAGAGACCTCCTCAGTCTATTCTCAAGAGAGGCAATTAGGTCATTGGCTTCCTCAAGCTGCTTTTGATACCTGTAACCTTCCATGATGTTTACTCAAGCGGTTAAGCTTTATATTTGAGAGCCAAAAGCTCTGATACCAATTATTAATCCTAACTGGTTACTGCGAGGGGAAGGTGAATCAATAAATACAATTTCTACTTCTATATATATATTCTTGCAAATTTAAAAGAATATAACAACACTCATAAACAGAAATTGAAATGCACACGTCAACACAACATATATACGTGGAAACCCTCGATTAGAAGGAGAAAACCACGGTGGGACAAAACCCACAACTTTACTATTGCAGTAATAAAGATGCCTTGTTAGAGGCTTACAAAACACTGATAAGAGTGCTACCCGGTTAAAGGATTTGGTAGAAGACCTGTTAGGATCTTGACCCTGTTAGGAGTTGCCTTGTAAGAGGACTTTCAACACCAATAAAGATGTTACCTGGTAAAGAGATTTATACAAAGAACCTGTTAGGGTTCACCCTGATTAAGGGATTTGAATATGCTTCACAATCTAAAGCAATGATCTTATGATGACACTTTCTGTCTAATCAGATCATACTTGTTACCCTTTTCTCTGCTTGGCTATTGAACCTTTCTCTATCCTTCACCTCTCATGACTGTAACTCCTCTCAGAAGATTCCACTCTCCTGCTCTTGATATTCAAAAACACTCCTTTCATGTCCTATGACCTGTATTTATAAGAGATCAATATTATAAAAATTACATCTCATAGATCCGCCAAGCTGTAAACTCTCTCATAAATCACACATGCAAAACCCTTGAATAAAAAGCTTGCAAACTGATCCTGAGTTTACCTTGAACCACTCGTAGAAAAAACAAAGCTAACTCTAGTTCCACTAAAAAAGCTAACTTCAATTTTACTAAAAGCGCTCCTTATAATCCGGTTCAGATTATCATGCACTTAACGGGTAAAGAACTTGTACCCGGTTAGTCATATGTTCCCTGTGTGTTTCCTATGACCGGTTGGAATAACCTAGACTGGTTAAAGTACACCACTTCCTTGTTTAGTCTACCGGTTCATAATTATGAGTACCAGTGTGATGTTCTGTTGGGTTCCGGTGGGATTGATGTTTGCTATGACTTCACCAATGACAACTAAGTCATGTCAACAATATGTACAAAAAAGATCATTGCATATAAAGGCAAGGATAAGAAGGTAAGAAGATATGACTAAAATTCTGACTACCCTTCTGAATGTAAAACACATGTAAGGCTCTATGGAAACGTTTAGAAAAACATGGTGAGTTCACATACAGTGAGACAAAAAGTAAGATGTTTCTCTAAGTGAGCTTAAGAGTAGTGTGAATTAGACCAACTAGATACTATCGCTTTTCACACTGACAATATGGAATACCAAAAATTTATGGTTTATTGAGAGGCTAAATTGGATCAATAAATCTATCTTCCTTACTAAACATATATTTTAAAATTAGAACTGTAAAATAAGTTTGATCAATGACGGTAAGATTTCACCAGGCCTGAATACTCTCTAGATTACTATTACAAAATGGACAAACTTATTTTGAACTGAAAGGCAAAATAGATTTCACCTAAGACCCATGGTTTAAGAAAAGCCTAAATTGGATCAACAAATTTGTATTGCTCAGTTGACCATATATTAATATTTCAAAGTTAGAACCATCAAAAAGTGTGGTCAGAGACTCAGAAGCTTTCCATCAAAGTAGGAAAAATAGTTTCAGAGATCATATTGAAGATCTTTTGGGTATAACAACAAAAAAGTCTTTGGATAAAATTTAGTATCATCACATTTTGCACGTTTTCTAGTGACAGTAAGCATATGAGACAAAAATAAACAGTATACATTAAAAGGGAGGAATGGGTGACTATTGGAACAAATATTAACCAATGCCATGATCTATATGCAATGACGTGAAATTATCAAGTTTTTATCTACTACTATATGGCATACAATCCTGACTAAGAAATTAGCTTTTACTTCAGACTCATCCGGATTATGTTGAGTCCCTCTCTCTTTCTAAGTGTGAGAATCCTTAGTGAATATACAAAATATGCAGATGAGTGCAATTGCAAGTGCATGCAGTACTTAAATGATTATCCTACTATATTGATTCATAAAATTTGAAGGTTGGTGAACATGGTATGATCTCTCCACTATAAGAAGGTCATTTATATTCGGTTTAACTTTTCAAAAGATATACAAACCTTGATTGGTGAAAGGTCATAGAAGAAGAATACTCCAGGCA
Organism: Chamaecyparis obtusa; assembly: GCA_027943335.1. NCBI lineage: Eukaryota > Viridiplantae > Streptophyta > Pinopsida > Cupressales > Cupressaceae > Chamaecyparis > Chamaecyparis obtusa. The sequence continues at coordinate 2,443,964 of BSBK01001154.1, read as the reverse complement.
GGGTTCCACTCATACCGAATTCCATAGCTCTGAAGTGTTCAGTTACTGAGAACTGCACAAATTCATATTAAAAAGGAAAATTTGCATTTAGCTACTATGGCATGAAATATCATCATAATTATCAGGATTATAAACTAACCTGGTTTGTCAGGATTTTATTCCCACCAATGTCACTATATACAGTGGGAACTACCTTAAGAAAATAACACAAAACACAGAAGTTAGATTACAGTATTTGCAACTAAGACAAACCAAAGAGCTTCACTAGTTCAATTAGCAATATTTTTCAACAGAGTACAAGAACTTAAGAGTTGTAATTATATACTTTATTAAAATCTTGATACATGCCAGTCAGAAATGATTAAATTATTAGAAGCTTCTGCGTGTAAAGTTTTATTTTCTGACCTTAATAAAATATTGATACATGCCAGTTCTCATTTGTTGTGTCCATTGTACTCTGTAACAGATTAGAACGAAATTAACCCAAAATTTGTCTAAAACTCCAATAAAGTCTTTTGATAAACAGTAGTACTTCAAATACAACCCCCTTCAATCAAGATTCAAGACAAGACCCACTCACCCATCAAGAGGATTTACAACTCCTGGGAAGTGTGCTCCAAATGTTAACCTGTGTATGGTATGACTCACCTGCAGTGAGTTACCTTTCAATTATAATTATCGTTTCACACTCAATGAGGAAAATTGTCATGGTATATTTTGAATAAAAGATCAGAACTAGAACTTTATGTGCCTAATAAAATATCAAAACTATATTTAGATTTCCATTTCATTATCTTCTTAAGGCGCGAGCAATTATTGGACAAATTTAGGTGAGCTCAAAATTATTTCTTACATTGATGTTTTCTGTCTGAAATGCCATTAGATCATGCACATGCATTCCAGAATATTGAAAACTTTTACCAGGAGCAAAATGGAAATTCCCTGCCACTTTGTTTACTTCAAGTGATCCATATATGTTGCATCCTTCACCAGCTTCCTCTTTGATCTTGTTCAGAAATCCTTCCCTTTTGCACTATGGAAGAGATCAAAATGGTCAATTGTTAAAACTACAATAGAAAACCTCCACCCAATCTCTAATAAAAAATTTCCATCTTTTTATTTCCTACAAGATAAATTATAATGTAAGAAATATGCTTAAAATTTATTGATCAATAGCTCATCTAGTTATCCAGTTCACCACCATTGGAAGGGCACACCTCGGGATCCTCATGGGGATTGGTATGCCATGGAGATTGGTTATATCTGGCTGTTCTTTGGCATGACATGGGGCGACATAACTCCCAGAATTAATGTAAAGGAACAAACAATAGCAGTCAGTCATATACATAACTTTATTTCCAAAATGGTTCATCTGGAATGAATAAGTAGTGGGTGGGTGGATCTTGTTTGGGCTACTGGATTTATGTTTCTTAAATCTTGGCGTGGATATTGGCAAGAACTGATTGAAACTCTTGCATGGGCTCATGAATGCACACCTCTATTACCAGCAGACAGACAATGTTTATTTATTTATTTTTGGTTGGTAGGCCATACTTTTATTTATTATTTTACTAAAACAAATGTGTAATATTTAGGGTTACCTGGGGATGCGTCCCCGGCCTAAATCCCCAAGTTTCTGGGACGGGGACGTTTCCGGGACTTGGGGACAGCCCATTCCCGTCCCCCTTTTGGCCCAAAATGCCCGGGACGTCCCGGAAACTTGGGGACATGGGCAAAAAAAAAGGGGGACTTACTGCCGTCCCGAGGACGGCCGGGGACATCATAGACGTCCCTCGACCGTACCGGGGACGGCCGTAAGTCCCCAACATCAAGGGTCTAAAAAAACTTTTAAAAACTTTAAAAAATTAAAATGCCTTTGCATGGGTGGGGTCGTTTTGTGGGCCCCACCACCACACTTGCCCAAAAAATCCTAATTTGTCCCTCTATATTGGCATTATGAACATTTTGGGGTTTTTAATATGCTGTCAATTATTTGTAACAGCAAGTTTGTGTTTTGGATTTTGTAGTTGAAAGAGGAAGTTTTCATATTTTCTCCATTCTCCAAGTGATTGTGCAAGGGTTTCAACTTCCTATATTGTGCAACAAGTAAGTGTGAAACTCTTTATGCTTCCATTTTTCATTTTTTTTACCAAACTAAAAGCTTGAAAGAGTCTGATTTTTTTATTTTTTTTTCATTGTCTCAGTTCATCATTCTTAAATCTAAAAACTAAGCACAATGAGCAGCAGTGAGGATAATAGTAGTGATGAAGAACATTTTGATTTGGGGGGTGAAAGTGCTAGTGTTGAAGCTAGTAATCAGCAACAACAAACTGATAATTTAAATGCCCTTCAACAATCATGAACAAACATGCAAAGGGCCCCTTCAACAAATAAAAAACCTCTTCTCCAATATGTCACAGCTAGGGCTGAAAAGAAAAAGAATGTAGGAGGGACTAGGGTATGGGATTGCCATATTTGCAAAGGTGATTTTAGGGGCAGCTATACAAGGGTAAAGTCAGACTTTATAGGTATTGCGGGCCATGGAGTTATAGCTTGTCCTGATATGACTGATGAGGAAAAAATAGAATGTCAAAGATTGCACGTAGAGGCTGAAATGGGGGCACAAGGTATGTCAATAACATCACCTTTATTTTCTGCAACTATACACTCACAATCATCTAAGCGTATGACATCCCCCATTGGTACTAGTAGCAGCCCTATTGACACAAGAGGGAAGAGGAGGATGAGTAGTGATGAGAAGGGATCAGTGGAAAGTATGTTTAATGCACAAGCAATTGAAATCACAGAGTCATCCATTGGTAGATTTTTTTTTTCTAATGGTATCCCATTGCATGTGGCCTATTCCACTTATTTCAAACTCAAAGATATACTAACTATGAATCCCTCATTCACACACCTAGGTGATCATAAGCTACGAACCACCATCCTTGATAAAGAGTATTCCAAGATTAATGTGTTGTTTGAGGATATGAAACATACTTGGGTGAGGACGGGTTGCTCTATTGTGATGGATGGGCGGACAGATGTTAGACACCGACCACTCATCAATATCATTGTCACATCACCTACTGGCTCTTATTTTCTAAAAGCCATAGATTGTTCAGGGAAGATTAAGGATGCAGAGTTTCAGTTCACCATTTTGAGGGATGCCATAGAGGAGGTTGGGTCGGCAAATGTAGTACAGGTGATCACAAATTCAGCACGTGTGTGCAAATCAGCCAGTTTGATGGTAGAGGGTGCTTATAGGCACATCTTTTGGACCCCTTGTTGTGTTCATGCATTGAAAAATGCATTAAAAGACATAGGGAAGATTGATTGGGTGAAATAGGTGGTGTCAGAAGCTAGAGAGATACAAATGTTCATATGCAACCACACACTTCACTTGCTCTATTTAGGTCCTTCTCAAAGAAAGAGTTCCTCAAACCAGCTAAGACAAGGTATGTCAATTTTAATTACAATTTAATTTTACTAGTTTAGTTTAAACTTTACTTCATTTATTAAATTATTTTAATTATTGTTGCATGTGTTTTACTTTTAACTTTTAAGTTCTAAATTTTTAATTATAGGTATGCCACTTACTTCATCTTGAATCTTGATGGAGAGAATGATTGAAGTGCACGAGGCTCTCCAATTGATGGTGGTGAATCCAAAGTGGACCCGATGGTCCAATTCTAGCTCCTCTAAAGGAAAATCAGTGAAGCAAAAGATCCTTGATGACAATTGGTGGTCCACAATAAAGTAAGTTGCTGATTTTATATAAAAATTAAAATTAAATGTTTGTCTTTTGCTTGCTAATTTTCATATTAAATTATAATTTCTGATTTTAATTTTTGTTTGCATCTTGTAGATATATTTTCTCTATCATCTCACCCATCGTAGAGGTCATTAGATATGCCGATATTGACTCTCCTAGTCTTGAAGAGATATGAGACATTTGACAATATGTTGGGGATGATAAAGAAAACAATTGCAGCTAAGGATCCTACTTTGAAGTTTTATGAGCAGCATATTAGGCCTATAGTGACGCGGAGGTGGAACATAATGAATACCCCGCTTCATATGGCAGCCTACGCTCTAAATCCCAAATGGTATGCAGAATTGGATGGAAGGGCCCTCCCATGTGATGATCCTGAGGTATTAGATGGCTTCACACGAGCCATTGATAAGATGTATCCACCGTGAGAGGCCTCCACTCTTCACACACAGTTCCTTGACTTCACACAACTTCGTGGCCCAAACTTGGGTAAACCACAGGCAAGGTTGGATAGAGTGATTTTGGCACGGAGGGATCCTATTGGATGGTGGACATGGCATGGGAGGGATACACCAGAGTTGAAAGTGCTTGCCTCTCGCTTACTTGCACAGGTTGCTAGTTCCTCAACCACAGAGAGAAATTGGTCTACATGTGGCCTTATCCACTCCCTCAAGAGGAATAGGCTTACCTCTAGACGAGCGGAGAAGCTAGTGGCTGTGCATAGTGTTCTTCAACTTCAGGATCGTCAAACTCCAGAGTACAGGCAAACTCTAGCTTTACGGTGGGATGTTGATCCTGAAGATGTGGCCCAGATTGACGAGGATGAGACAGCACCGGGATTGGTTGGGGTTCCATTAGATGAGAGTTCATTTCCAGTGCAGCATGATAGTGATAGTGACTCAGATGACTCTGATTTTGATGCCCTGTTGGCAGCGGAAGAATAGGAGGAGCAGTGTGCTTCATTTTTCTATATTTTGATTTCTATGTTGAACACGATGATGAAACTTTATGGGAGGAGCTGACCATCCGGTTGGAGGCAGTAGAGCGACACTTGACTCAGCGTACCCAAGAGTTGAAAGCGGAGAAGGCGGCACAAGTGGCTATCGAGGTCAAATTGGCTAGGGAGACAGTATTGTGTTAGCGGAGGCTACAGCTGATACGTGTTTTTGAGACAAGTTTGGTGCAGGCACGGGAGGAATGTGATGTGACAGAAAAGAACTATGACGCAGCATTGATGGGGAGGGCGGCACTTCAACTTTTCAAGGACCCCCTCCGCCCCTTCTTCTCAATGATTTTCTTATTCTATATGGTGTATTTCATCTCCATTTTGTTGTAAGTCGCCGGAGACGACTTTCTTTTTGGGGGGGATGATGTTAGCCGGAAAGACTACTTTATTATATGTCGGGCATTAGTATGTTGTTCCGACGGTAATTAGTTATTACCGAAGGGTAGTTGGGTTGGGCAGCGACGTTTGGTCACACCCCTTTGGGTAGATAAATATGTACCGCCTACGGGTGAAGGGGGAAAGGAGGGAGATATGATTGTATTATCATTATGATGTAAATGTACTTGCCAGTCTGGAATGATTAATAGAAGTATTTATTATTCTCTGATATATTCTGTGTTCATTACATTTCCTATACTATGTCTGTGCAATACTAAGTTTACCCCAGTGGGCAAACATGGAAATGTAATGAACACAGAATATATCAGAGAATAATAAATACTTCCATTAATCATTCCAGACTAGCAAGTACATTTACATCATAATGATAATACAATCATATCTCCCTCCTTTCCCCCTTCACCCGTAGGCGGTACATATTTATCTACCCGAAGGGGTGTGACCAAACGTTACCGCCCAACCCAACTACCCTTCGGTAATAACTAATTACCATTGGAACAACTTACTAATACCCGACATATAATAAAGTAGTCTTTCCGGCTAACACACTTAAGCCTTTGGGCATTTTCAGTTTTACTTTTCTATGTTAAACTTATATTTTTGTTATCATATGCATATTGACAATCCGACAATGAATTGAACTTTCAAATTTCCAGTTTACTGTTTTATGAATGCATAATAGAGTTAGAGTTTAGACTATAGTTTTACTTTTACTATTTAATATTTACTAAATGGCATTGAAATGTTGTATGTTAAGGTTCTATGATGTTTAAACGACATGGATTGTCCATATTTTCAAATGAATGTAATGTATACTTGCAAATTTCCTTATATATTTAAAAATTTCCCTATATTTATATAGACGTCCCCTTTGCCGTTCCCCCCCCCCGTTCCCAAAATCAGCAAAAAAATTTGCCATCCCGGAAACTTGTCCCCCCGTGTCCCGCCATCCCCGTCCCGGAAACTCGGGGTTACACGGAATATTACTTTTATTCAAATATTTGGAGGGATTGATGTGGAAAAGATAAACATTATTCACATCTTCCTAGAAACAAAGCTGACTTTCGTATTCAAAATCAAGAGACACAGTGTTGTGTTGTCAAACACACACACCCCATTGGAAATGGGGACCCCCACTTCTCATTTTTGGCAGTTAGTAGGTTGTTAGTCTTAGTCTTGGTGTCAAAACATTTTCCAAGTCTTGAGAGGCTAATAAGGCGAAACCTTGGGCAAATTAGTTTGAGTCGCAAGTCTGAGTATTGTGGTGGGTAAGGAGTTGTTTGGTGAAAATCATTCTTTGAAATTTGATGTCAAAGGGTAAAATCATGAAATCGGAAAAAAAGCTTGTGAATGTTGGATTCAGATTTAACTTTTTAAGCTCCCAAATTCCAGCCAATGATGGAGTTCAATTTGCAAGACAATAAAGGTGCTCAAAATCAAGTATTGTTTTCTAATTTGGTTTGATGGATATGAATATGCAAACTCCCAAATCTGTCCTTATGCAAATTGTAAACAAGTGGTGGAGACTTCAATTCCAATGATGAAATGAGAACCTGATTACATTTTGAAATCTGGGCGATACACGTTCATTTTTTAGCATTTAACAAGATTTTGGAGGCCAGCGTGGACATTGAGCCCAACCATAAGCAAAATTCTGCCCAGCATCGGGAGAAAATCGGAATGACTTTTGAGGATCTTGACATTGTCACGGTGAAATTAAAGCAAGGGAGGAATGAAATTGATCTCCACATCATGTCATGCAACACTTAGAAAATTTGGAGTCAACTACAAACACTTGAGCCAAAGAGAGGGCTATATTCTGCCCAGACTTGACCTTGAGCCCAAGAAGACCTCAATCTTTACCTAAGTATTTTAGTGTGACCCCAAACAATTGCAAAATTCTGCTCAAGATGGAGCCCAAGAAGGGCTTGATTTCCATCCTTGGTTGATGACTGAGCCCAAGACACCTTAAATTCCCGCCCACGATGTTGTGTAAAGTTTAGATGCAAAGTGAAAAGTTCATGGAGTGCCAAAGAAGATTGTAAGTGATAGAGATCACATATTCATCAACACTTTTTGGCAAGAATTGATGAAGTTGGTTGAAACGAAACTCGACCATAGCACAAGTTATCACCCTCAAATGCATTGTCAAACTGAAATTGTAAACAAGTGGCTTGAAGGCTACTTGAGGAATTATGTTTCGGGACAGAAAAAAGCATGGGCAAAATGGTTACATTTGACAGAGTTTTGTTACAATACTACATTTCATATGAGCATTGGCATGTAATGTCCCCAAATTGATAGAGAATAAATTAATTAATTGGTCCCAATTTAAAAAAAATTATTAAGGACCTATGATTAATTAATAATGGGACCCATTTTATTATTGTTGTCCGTAGGTGTTTTCCATGTCGACGTTCTTTTGTAAACCCTTGGGAGTTTCTCCGAAGGGGTATTTATGACCGGCATTTAGTTAGTTGTTGCGATGAGATTTGGAATATTTTATTTGTATTGCGAATTCCAGTTGGAGTTCTGTTGTTTGCCATTTTGGAAGTGAAAGATCCTCCCTATTTGGTTTGTTTTAGTTTCGGTGGTTCACAGCCACCCTAGTCTGCCGTTGGAAATATCATTCTGATATTTCACTGTGTGCTCTAAATTTGTGAAGTCTTCAGTGTGCTTTGTGAAGTCTTCATTTGAAGATCAAATCTTATGTAAAGATCTATTTTTTATATATATATATTCCTGAGTTTCCATCATGTGCATATTTATCTGAGGAGTATATTGCATGATTCTCTGTATTAGATATCATTCAGAAATCATTCCAGAAGACTTGTCGTTTGTAGTACCAGGAAGATCGTGCTGGAGAGAGCGTGATTTGAATCCTTGGTGTGTGGGTGCTAGGGTAACCATATAGTGTACGGTACTGCAAGAAGTTCATACGGTGCACAATACCACGAGAGGTAACCATATGGCTTGTCGTACGGAGGTGTGAGCAAGTCCTTACCATACGGTGAAACATTGACCGTATAGGTAAGATAGTGGCCCCCTCACCCTATGGGTTGTAGGGAGTTGCATACAAACATCAGAACATATCACCGTACGAACTGTCATCAAACAAATCACAATTGTCGTACGGTCCGGCTAGGACATACACTGAGTTCATAGACACTGTGCAGGCTGAGAGACATACCAAGAAAGGTGACATGAGGATAAGTGGTGCTGGTGGGAAGTTACAGGTTTCTATATGGTTGAATAGTGTCCTTTGGGACATTACATGGCATGACACCTTTCAAAGCTTTGTATGATTATGAAGCTTCTACATTTGTAGATTTGGTTTTTTCTGATTTCTAGAGCTCCAAAAGCTCTGGAGTGGGCTAAAGAAAATCAAGATATCCTCAAAGCACTCAAGGAGAATATTCAGATTGCACAAGAACAGAAAAAGAAATATGCTGATTGCCATCGAGTTGAGAGGTCTTTTGAGGTGGGAGACTTGGTATTTATCCATCTTCAACCCTATAGACAATCTTCATTAAGTTGAGTGGGATAGAAAAGCTGAAACCCAGATTTTATGGACATTTCAAGTTGAATAACAGGATTGATGTAGTATATGAACTGGAACTGCCATCTACCAACAAGATTCACAATGTTTTCCATGTGTCATGCCTAAAAAAGGCACTTGGACAGCATGTGACACCTTCTACAAAGTTGCCTCCCATGAATGAACAAGGCAAATTGATACTTATACCACAAACAATTCTACAAGGGAGAAAAGGCTCAGGAACAACGTAATTTTTGAATATCTTATCAAATGGAAAAACTTGCCTTTGGATGACACATAATGGGAAAGAGAGGAGATACTCAAACATCCTAGTCTTCAAAAGCTTGAGGACAAGCATTCTTTGGGTGGGGAGGACTGTAATGTCCCCAACTCAAAGCAAGACAATTAGTAGTTGGCTGTCCTTTCCTTGGTTTACCCAAGACAAAGAGGACGTAGAGCATCATTGGGTAAGAAATGAAGTTCTTGGCTTGTTCTAAATTCTAATTTTAAGTTGAGTGCACGCCTTTTGATGCAACTTAAGTAAACTTTAGTTATTTTTAAGTAAATTTAAGTTATTTTAAGTTAGGCACGTCTTTTAGGCATCTATAAGTGATGTCTAGCCAAGGGACTTGAGTTATCCCCTCTTTCATGTACTTAAGTGACTTAATAAAAACATGTGACAAAAAGCCAAGGTGAGTGCCCAGCATCAAGGAGTTTCATTGGTGCATACTTTAGGTTTTTATTTTGGAGCATTGGATTAAGAGGTGGACTATCAAGGGTGGAGATTGATTCATATTTTTAGAAAATACTATAAAACACCCTAAGGGCTCATTTAGAGCTCATTATGTGATGAATATTTTTGTTTATTGTTGCTGCAGCATGGCTTAAGTATTCAAACCCTTGAGTATCCCTGGTTTTAGTGAGACATATGGGCTCTCCCTAATCACTAGAGTGTATTTTGGTGGAATAACTCCGGTTTGTGAAACCCTAGCACATTGTTTATTCTAAGCTGCAAATATTCATCAAGATTAGAGGACAAATTGAGGACAATATCACTGCTGGAGACTCAAATTTGGGAACATTCACTGCTGCAAATCATTCATTTCTGAGTTTCCTCTGGATGGCTGTTAGAGAGCATTAATTTCAGACTTAATGTTGGTCAGTTTGGGTGCCCAGCACCGCTTTTGGAAGGTCAGATAGGATTAGAAAATATTCTAACCCAATTCTAGAATATTTTGGTATGATATCTGCACATTTATTTGATGGAAATGTTTAATTTTTAGTTCTGGAATCAAAGCATTAAAACTCACAATCAACTCAAGAAAATATCGTCACATAACAATTTCAATTGGCACAAAGTCTCAAAACAATCTGCCTCTTTTATTGAAAGCAATCTGATTTACATCCAAGAAAAAAGTCTTAGAGTGCACAATACAAACTAGCAGAATTTTCTTGCCTTGCCAAAAGATGATTATTTAGAATGATCTCCCTCCTTTATATAGGAAAAGAGTGGAGAGAAAGGTGGAGAAAGAAGGCAAAAACCCTTAACCACCTTGACTTATTCCCTAACTAACTAACTAATTTTGACTTATTCAAAGTTGCATGCCTAATGCTCTTGCAACTTGATTACATGTTACAACTTTGCACGTGATACTATCACATGCAATTACATATGTCAAATACAAATTACAAAGACATGATGAAAATATTCGAAGTGTCTGACAAGACATGACACCTATTACATCATCCTTCGTTTGTCTTCATGCTGCTACAGGATGCATGATGGTTGATATGCTCTAGTTTGGTGAAAGCATCTTGATCTGGAACATGAACCTGCATCCTTGGTTGTCTCTTAAGAAGCACATTTGTTTCTTTCCATCTCTACCTTGAAAGAATTCTTTCTGATTGTAGTCTTTCAAACCTTTATGGGGAGAAAGATCCAATCTTCTTATCCAGCTTTTGTTCTAATTTTGATTCACTTGATTCCCTTGAAGTTGAATTTCTCTTAAGGGTGGCCTTTGAGCTCTCATATGGACTTCCCTTTCTCTTTGTATCCTTTTTCTTTCCTCACGTTCCAATCTTTCTTGAATCTCCCTTTCAATTCTTTGTCTCTCTTTCAAATTCAATACCAACTTCCTCCTCTTCCTCCAAGATGTTTCGAGCAATTGTATAGTGTGTGTCTTCTCTTTGATTCCAAATGAAAGCCCCTAAGTCTGAAATGATATCTTCCTGCCTTATGTTGATATTCAAACCTGATTGGACAACTGGATAATTAGCATAGGAAGGTAACACCATCTTAGATCATTTTTTTAGTTTTGCCTCTCACGTTCTAACCTTTCTTGAATCTCCCTTTCAATCCTTTGGGCCTTTACTTCTTCCTTTTCTAGTGTTGGCTAGAAATTCTCTTGACATGGCAATTGATATGCCTGAGTAGCTGTGACATGAAGATTCCACAAGGTAAGAATATCTTCAAGTGATGGATCCATTGCACTTTTTGGATGCACAAGTATGGATTTTAGAATGGTGTGAACAAGAGAAATGGTTGTAATTTCGGGACAGCGAAAAGGTGGATGAGTTTGGCTCAAAATGGTCACTCATATGGTGAGAAAAACCCCCAAAAAAATGAGTTTTTCGAAGGGGATTCCATATGGAGACAGCGAGAATTATGGAGGATAAAAAGGTAAACAAATGAATGGATATCATTTCTTCTTTTAATGGAGTTGAATCAACCACCATCATGAGTTTTAAGTCATATGGCAGTGGTAGGGACAGCGGTTTATGCAAGTGGACTTTATGAAGGATAATACACATATGGACTTATTCTTTTCTCCATCATAGAACGGGGGTTTTTATTCCAACTGCATATGCAAGCAAGAAGAGACTCTTGCATATGCAACTTAAGAATGAAAGATAGAAGTAGAAGAATCACAAATTTAAACACATATAAATCCAAAAATGAAAGTTTACATGTTAACAAAATACCTTGGGAAGAAAATAGAAAAAAGACTTTACTTCAATCCTCAAGAAGAAATCTTGGGCAAAATCTGAAATGAATCAATGGATTTTCGGATTTAGGGAAGCTTGGATTGAAAAACTATAAATAGATCACATTCCTAGTCCTTTTCCTTCAATTTTGGATAGTCAACATGCATATACAGCCAAGTGGGAAGGAATGAGAGATTAATTGCAAAGAAATAGCAACCATTTTGACTATTTCTATTGTATATGCAATGAGGATAAAAACGGCGTCTAGGGCATGAGATTCAATTAAAATGATGAAATAAATCAATCAAAGAAAGAAAAACTTACCCGCAATCAATTCTAGAGCTGAGAGAACAATTATAGATGCTCAAATCCCTCTACCATGAAACTTTTTGGAGAATAAAGATCAAAAAGCGGACTGTTTTTGCTCAAATACACATGCCTTGCGTTTTTCATAACATATGCAATCTCCTCCAAATTTGACGCCTAAGAGAAAATGCACTTTTCAAGTATATAAACACATGCAAAGAAATATGCAATCCTTCATAAAATCGCCACCTAGGGCTTTATGGCTAAGAACACAATTTTTGAATGCAAAAACACAATTGAAACAATGTGTAAATGCTCTTGGAAAAGACGTCTAAGAGGACAGATTAAAAATGTTGTTTTTATGATGTCTTTGCACATTTACAAAACATGCAATCCTTCCCAAATTCGACATCCAAGGAAAGACGCAGCTTGAAAGAGTAAAAAACGTACAAAAACAAACATGTAAATGTGTTTAAAAACAACACCCAAGAGCTGGGCATTAAAAACGCACTTTTCATATGCCTTTGCATGAGTTTAAAACATATGCAATGCCTCCAAAATTCGACGCCCTAGGAAGAATATTAAATACGTTGTTTTAAAAGGGAGTTTGCACATGTAAAAATACATAAAATGATATGTATTTGGGTTTAAAAACAACACCCTTAGTGGTTCTCTATTAAAAACACACTTTTCAAGTGCATTTACATATTGATTAGAACATGTCTTTCATGAGGAAAAAGCCACTTAGAGAGTTTTTAAATACGTTGTTCTCTATATGCAATCACATATAAAAATAACACTCAAAGGATTAAATACGTTATTTTTGAGTTCAACTGCACATTCTTATAAAACATGTTTTTGGCTTAGAAAAAGCCACTTTTATATGTTTAATTGATGAAAATTGTCATTGATGTCAAAAGAATACTATATAATATAGTCTATGTGATTGATGGAAAATTGTCATATAGCATACATATACATTGCTATACATACAACAATATTATATAACAGAGTTTTTACAGCATAATAGACGTGGAAGAGAATAGATATGTATTCACAGATACTATGGTCAATCAATATACAGCAATTAATTTAATATGTGAAAAAGGGCGATGTAACTTTGTAATTACAAATTCAATGATTGTATTTTTAATACATAGCAGTCGAAGATATCATTGTTATATTTTGATACATACAAATACTTACCGTGACACAAAGGTTTATATGTATACAGCAAAAAGAATTTCATATAACAGATAAGAAAGAACAGCATGAAGCATATATAGTTAACACATATATATATAAAAAGAAAGTATACAGAGAAGCAAAGATATAAGTTAATATAGAAGACTATATGTTAAATACAGTGAAGCATATGTTAATATAATTTACCGTGATCAAAGACAATTATCGAAGACTATAGTATACGGTGAGATAAAAGACATCGCAATGGATTGAAGACATATACAGCGACAGAACGTAGGAAATACAGTTGCATCAAAACAAGTAACACACAGCCCGCAGAATTTCACTCTTTCGATGCCAGGCGTCACCGTGTGAAGGTTAAGAGAAATCTACGAAGGTGGTCTCAAAATTATATACTGCAGCAACTGTTTGACACCGCAACACCCAACCACGTATGGGGATAAGAAGACTTGTGGATTATGGTTCTCGTTCTGGAGGTACAGTCAGCGCAAGAGAACACAGCCAGTCACTCTTCATCACGCGAGATGCAATCTATCGGGAGCAGTTCAAACACCATTCACAGCGTATGCACGGCGGATATACGGCAGATATTGCAGATATTATACATACTGTATACGGTATATATATTATACATATCGAAGGCAATATGAGATCGCCTAATATGGAACGTGAGGAATACCAGCAGCGGTCATCGAACACGAGTATTATGAAGACTTTCATTTTTATTATTGTCGAAGGTTTATATCAGATTCTGCAGCATATTGTTGAAGGATAATATATATCATTTAGGATATATATATTCAAAAGAAAATAGTCATATAAAGATATTAATTATTATTTTTAAAAAAATAATAATAATAAGATTAACTTTAAAAAAGGAGTTAATAATATTTTAAAAGAGATACCTCTTCATATTAAAAGACATGATGTTTCATATATACATAATATATATATTCAATTATTTTTGAGAATGAAAAAACAAGTCAGCATGGAGTAAATAGAAAAGAAGAGCAGGGAAAGAGATAAGAATTCAAGGTTTATATATTCAGAATATACAGTGATATAAGAAATATTTTTGAAAATAAAAAGAAGAACAGCAATAGAATAAAGGAGAGAAAAATTACAGAATTATATATTCAGATTTTTAAAGGGAAATATTGGCTGACTTAAAAGAGCAGATTGCATCCATCATCAAGTTGAATAAGCAACTATATAAAGGTGGAAATTCAGAACAGCATTTGGAGGTTGGTGCTTCCAGTGGGTTGGTGCTCACAGAACAGCGTTTGGAGGTTGGTGCTTCCAGTGGGTTGGTGCTCACAAAACAGCCTTTGGAGGTTGGTGCTTCCAGTGGGTTGCTGCTCACAAAACAGCGTTTGGGGGTTGGTGCTTCCAGTGGGTTGGTGCTCACATAAATTGTAAAAGAACATTATTATATAAATAAAATAAACTATTTGGAGAATTATTGTCTATATGCACAATTGTTTATTTTCAAGTAAATTAAAGTTACGTTTGAATAAAGTTGTTTTTAAAAGTTAAAAAATTATTAATATACTGATTCACCCCCCCCCTCTCAGTATATTCGTGTGCTCTTCATTAATATATGCAATTGCATATAAAAACAACGTATTTAATGTATAAAAGACTTAATTTCAAGAGGTGAGCTTTAAAAAGTGTTTTGCATATTGATGATATGCAATGAAGAATAAAAACCACACCTTTTTGAACTTAAGAGTTTTAATTTTAAATTAATTTAATATACAACTATAGTTTTAATAAAGTAACATGAAATTAAATTATTTTAAAGCTAATTTCACAAAAACATCAAAAACTATAGTTAAATCAACTCAAAATGAGTTGAAATTTGAAAATGGACATCAAAATCCATTTTATATATTAAATACAATTCGAACTCGTGCAATCGACTTTGAAAAACCCACATTTTTAATGATTTTTAAAGAATATGCAGTCATCCTGAAAAACCCCACCTTTTGCATCATAACTTGAGTTATACAACTCCGTTTGATGTCTAAGATAGCTCGAAACGAGCGTATTTCAAAGGGCTATTGACTCAAGGGAAAATCAAGGTTAAAAATTGCTAACAAGAAAGAGAAAAACGAAGAAAATGACTTAACGAATGCATGAAATGTGTGTTACAAAGAGTATTTCAAGAATAACGAATTGTCTTTATAACACATTATCCAAAACATCCAAATTGTAGAGGATCTACCTACGAATTTACAAGAAAATTCTGTAGGGTTGTCACAATTTTGTGATCTCAAAATTGATGACAACACTGATCTAAGCTCCCGAATGGCTGAGATCTTGATGGCATTGTTAGCGATATGAGTTGTCATTAGTGTATTTCACAATCTCACACCGGTAAAGGGGCATCGGTCACTCACAAATACTTAGACACCTCGGGTAGAAGAACACAATGTATGCACCGGTTTACTAACTCGATAGATTCACCGGTAGACCGAATCAAGAGCGCAGAACGGGTCTTATGAAGCATACAGGGACAAACCGGGTATACCAGTCTAACTACAAGTTAGATCTGATCTGGATTTTATGTATCAATTTGAGTTACAGTTTAAGTCAAAAGCCGAATTATGTTGGACATCCACCGCTGAGAAGTAGAGTTAGTTTTTTAATAGGAGTTAGCTTTATTCCTGCTGATGCTTTTGGAAGGTAAACTCCAGATCAAAGCGCATAGCTTTTTGCTGATTGCATGATTTAATACGGAGTTTGTAGCCTAGCGGTTCTATGAGTTAAGGGTTTCATTGCGATGAAGTCTAATATAAATATAGGTCATAGGACACAAAGTAGAGGTGTTGTTGATAGCTAATTATTGCACAGAGCAGAAGAGAGATTTCTTTTGAGAGGTGTTGCAGGCACAAAGGAGAAGAAAGAAAGAGAGATCAACAGCCAGGCAAACCGAAGAAGAAGATCAACAGGTATGATCTAATCTGACAGACAGTGTCAAAATAAGATCATTACTTATATAAGGAATGAAAGCATATTGAAATCCCTTTATCAGGGTGAACCTAATTGGTTCTTTGTAAAATCCCCTAACAGGGTCCCTAACAGGGTAACAACTTTGTAGATGTTCAAAGTCCTGTAACTAGGCAACTCCTAACAGAGTTCAGATCTTAACAGATCTCATGTAAAATCCTTTAACCGAGTAGCACTTCAATCAGTGCTTTTGTAAGCTCCTAATAGGGCGCCTTCATTCTGTGATAGTGAAGTTGTGACCTTTGTCTCACCGTGGTTTTTTCCTTCTAACCGAAGGTTTCCACGTATAAATACCTGAGTTGATCTGTGTGATCTATTTATGCTTGTGAATGATTGACTAAATTCTATTTTACATTTAATGATCCGTTTACACGTTTCAAATAGGGCAGAAAGATAATATTTACTGATTCACCCCCCCTCTCAGTAACCGGTTTAGTACTAACAATTGGTATTAGAGCCAAATTCTCTATACTACCAAGCCTGACAGCTTGAGAGAAAGATCATGGAAGTTTACCGGTATCAAAAACAGCTCGAGGAAGCCAATGACATCATTACATCTCTGGAGAACAGATTGAGGACATCACTTGCAAAGAGAAAGGAGCTAGTGTTACGGTTAAATGAGAGCAATGAAACCATTGATAAACTCTCTAGGCAGAGTGGATCTGATGAAGCTGAGAAGGCAGTGTCTGAACTCATGGACAAGAATCAGATCCTGACTAATCAGATCTCTAATCTTAAGAGAGATCAAGAGGACAATGCCCTAAGGATGACTGAACTAATCGAGAAAAAGAGAAAAGCTGAAGATGAAAGCAACTCAGCAGTCAAGTCCTTGACAACCTCTGAGAAAGCAAGAGACCAAGCAGTAGAAGCAGTAGGAGCAAATGAACTTATCATCCTACAACTTCAAGAAGACATGCAGAGTGTCACTCAAGAAAATGCTCACATGCAGAAAGGCTGGCATAACAGGAATGAAGCATGCAATAGACTATCTCTAGAATTGTATCAACTAAGGGAACACATTAACGAACTTGAAGAAACAAATGAAATTTTGAAAAGATACAACAAAAACTCGACCAAGCTTGATGAGCAACTTAAAGCTCAAAGAAGGCATAAAGATCAAAGCAGTCTTGGATTCACCGGTGAAGTTACCAGTGAAAATGGTGAGCCTTCTAGGGCAAATCCAATCAAGAAGGATAAGAAGAAACCACTAGCACAAAAAGGTAAGAATATCCTTAACACATCTTGTAAGCATTGTGGGAAACCGGGTCATAAAATTAACAACTACAGAAATGCACCGATAAGGACCAATAATAGTCATTGCAAGAACTACAGTAAAGATGGTCACAAGACCAGTGAGTGCTGGTCCAGTCCCATATCTATGTCCAGTATTAGTAGGGGAAGCTTAAAGGGGCTACTACTATGTGTGCAACAAATTTGGACACAAGGCAGAAGAATGCAAATCCAAGGCAATGGCATTTACATCCCCAAAACTGGTATTCAACAAGAAAAACAAGAATCGGAGTACAGTCAACTGTATGAACCATGGATCGCACAATTAAAATGGCTCTTGGGACAAGTCAACCAACACAAGAAGAACGTACCCAGGAAAGGCAACCAGGGTAATCTGCTATCACTGCAACAAAGTTGGACACAAAGTCAAAGAGTACAAGAACCGGTTATCCAACAAGGAGAAGGGACCAGTCACACCTGAAGAAAAAACCAACAGGAAAGAAAAGAATGAGAAATCAGTCAAACAGATTTGGTTAGTGAAAGAATCAAAGAGTCTTGCTGAAGAGAAGACAAAGGAAAGATCACCATCTGCTGATGGCGATATTTCATCAGCAAACTAATCTGAGAAGGCTTAGAGGGAACCGGTAGATTCCCTATCGTTCCCGGTATGACTGGTGAGAATAGGACTCACTCAGTCTGCAAGGAAAAACCAATAAGACAAATTATGGTTAACCGATTAGGAAAACGGAAAGTAAAGTTAGGTAAGACATTTATTACTGTAGCCGTTTAACAAATAGTTACCGTTTGGTAATTACCGTTATAACCTAACCCTATAAAAGAAAGGAGAATTACTCACAAGTTTTCACTTTGCTTATTGTATTACTTACGAATTCTTGTGCTAAACATTTTTCTCGCGCCTTGATCACAGAGAATCACTATTTGCAATATCGATCTAAGCTCTCTCAGCAAATTACCGGTTAGCAAGTATGGCCTCATCTTCCGCTACAGTAAAATTGATCAAAGGAAATTTGGTGCACAGGCCAGCATATAACATCCTACCAGATCAAAATAGATAAAACGACATGGCTAGAGCGCTCTCTTCTATAACAAAAGGAGTTCTCTTGACCGAGGATGTTACAGCGTTTATTCACGTCAAACAAGAAGAACTGGGAGAAACTTTTATTCAAGGTGAATATCTGTCACTATGCGAAGAAGGGAAACTTCCTGACAAATACGCCAATCTAGTATCATCCGGGTTAATAAATGGTGTATGCTACCCTGCAATCTTCCAAGAAGATCAAGTAAGACTGGTGCTGAGCCGTCTTCACGAACCAGGTTTTTGGCTCACCAGAGGCGCATGTCACGAGATCACCAAAGATCTCCACAAAGTAACCGGATACAGTGATAAAGGGGGAGCGCTAACCCTTCGTACCATCGCCAATACTGTCGTCAACAAGCTGACCAAGTCGAAGTCTGATGATAGACTTATGACGGTAAATGACATTGAAGATGGAGTACGCTTTGCGTCTGCTGTCATCAGATACAAGGTTTATCAGTCAAGCAACTGGAATAGCATACTAGGTAGTGCAATTCATGCTACGCACCGCATCATGCACGAGAATGCTCAATACGACATCTGTGCAATGCTTCAGAGCCAAATATTTGAAAATATGAAGAGGCTTGGAGTTGTGAAGAAGAAATCCATTAAGTATGGAACCCTCTTGATGTGCCTATACTTTTTCTACTTGGATTTCTTCCCAGGTATCGGTAAAGTGACTTGGACAACCGATAAACCGATCATGCATCAAATCACTGATATGGCTAACCGACTAGGAGATCGGTTAAGCAAAGCGATGACTGATTATTTTGAATAGTTTCAATTGAAGATGCACGAAAGAGAAAGAGTACCATCAACTATTGTTGACCATTACAAGGACGACGTATGCTTTCCGGTCACCACCGACAACTGCATCATTCAAGCAGTGGAACCAAGAGATGTGTATATGCTCCTGAGCTGGGTTACGAGATCTCTGCCAAGGTTGCTAAGGCATATGCCGATGCACTAAATGATGCAAATTTGGATCTCGGTGCCAATCGATTTGGCACATATACTGAGATTCTTCAAAATCTGTCAAAAAGGGCACCAGTCAAGATTGTCTACAAAAGGTCGCCCGCACCAAAGAAGAAACCGGGGATAGAACAACCCAAGGGTCAAAGGAAGAAAGTTGAATCGACGCCCAGCATCCAAGAGGAAGAACTAGAAGAGACAAAGACCGAGGACACAGTTCCTCTGATTAGAAGGAAGAATACCGGTAAAATGGCCAAGGAGGACCCACCGAGAAAAGCCAAACCCACAATTGACGAAATTGTGGCAGGACTGAAAGAATTTGGGCATTTAGGTTCTATTAGAAGAAGATATGAACTAGCCAATGATGAAGACAAAGGAAAACTTGAAGAAGCCATAGCATTCTGCCTCCATAAATTTAATCTTCATCCCGGTGGACTACACACGACTCTACCTGAACATCTTCTACAGAATATTGAAGCCCGATGGAAAGCCACGGAAGATAGACAAAAGGAGCTAAGAATAAAAGCTCTTTTAGAGGTCCAGAATCACCTCACTCTAGTAGAAGCTACAGAACAAGCTGAACTTCACCAAAAAAACTTCGCAACCATAAAAAGGATAGGTCTCATGCTTATTGGTGAAATTGAGAAAGTACATGATGAAGAAGTAGCACTATGGACCAAACTTCTCCAGACCCAACATCAAGCAGAACAAGAAGCAGCTCAAGGAACAACAGCTAAACCAGTAGCTGACACTGGTAAAGGGAAAGGAGTACTTGGAGAAGAAACACCGACATTAGTAGACTTAACCAAAGATCAGGCAGCGAATCCAACAGTTCTCATCTCTTCAAGCAAAGGTAACATCAGACCCATGCATGTTGATGATATAATTACTGAGGTAATGGACTTCGGAGAAGTAAATAATGCTGCAAAATGGTACAGTGTACTAAACGAAAAGGACAAACAAAAGTTAATTGTAGGGATAGTAGAAACTTTCATGGATTATAATAGGACTCCAAGGGACTACAGGTCCAAGTTCCCACCAGAATTGAATAACAGGCTACAATCAAAACGGAAAACCGGTCTAGGCATAAACACCAGAATTACAAGGGAAACATTGCTTAAGGTCAAACTTGAATTCAGCGAAGAAAGAATAAAGCTTCTATTAGAAGAAGCATCCATGAACTTAAAGACATTTGACAGAGTTGCAGAAATTTTAAACGGATATGAGAATCAAGTCTACAAAGCAACTTTAGACTGCTGGCGTAAGTATGACTTCGGTGCACTGGATAAACTAGGTCCTCAGGATCAAACTAATCAAATGCAAACATCTTCTACTAAAAAGGAAAAAAGCTCAAGCAGAAGAGTTCATAACTAATGCACAAATAAATGCTGAGCAAGGGACAGAAACTGATATACCCATGGGAGAACTTCATGCAATGGAGGAGCAACAACAAAAAGAAGTCCCACCGGGAGAACAAGAACAAGATGCTAACAAGCAACCGGATGAAGAAGCTCAGACCAAGGAAAAACCTTCTGAGAGACAAAATCTACCAGAAGGAGAAGCTCAACCAGAGAACAGAGCTCATCAAGGAACAAAAGATAATAAGAGAAAAGAAGAAGACATCCCAAGATCCTCCTCTAAAAGGAAGTTGTCATTTGACGAGAAGGAAGCAAAAAGGGGTAAAACTACCGCTACAGTGGTAGACATAAGCAAGATGTCAACCAGGCAGCTCAAAGAGCTAACCAAAAGAAAATAGGACATGGTCCTAACCACAGTCAAGAACATTTTGTGCAACTTCGTTCCTAATACTGATGTCGATAGCGATGAACCAGTCATCGACCAGCTAGAAGTATTGGCACAAGCAATCGGTGAAGATCTCACAGATCCGGAAACAGTGGCAATCGACCATTACGAGAAGAAAAGACTGGAGTTACTCCACAAACAGGTTGAAGAGATTAAGGTGAATGTGACAACAAACCTGCAAATTCTCCAACAGCAACTTCAAGAAGCAGGAAGTTTGATGAGCAAAACATCAAACTTTGAAGTATTTTTGCAAGATCTGTTAGAAAACTCTGCCAAGATAGCAAAAGAGATTAAAGCATTGTCATCTCAGTTTGACATGAAGAGCAAGACTGCAACATCCTACAGTAGAGAAATGACAAGTCTAACTCTTGCACTCAGAAAATTTGCTGAAGAGAAAAATAAGCGGATCCAAGATATCATTGGATTCCAAGTGTTTTTGGCACCCACATTTGACATCATGAATATAACAGCATCTTCTCTTGAAGATCTAATCAATGAACCAGCTTATAAAACTATGGAAGACATGGAGAATATTATTATTTCTCTGACAGCAGCCCAAAAGAATTCAGAATATGTAACCGGTCAATGGGCACCATTCCTTCAATCAGGCAGAACAATATACAAGGATATCTTTACCAAGCTTCAACTGTGAAGATATGCTTTACCCATTGTCCTCTGGAGGCAAAAAGAGGAAGAGTATACAGAGGCAGAGGAAGGAAAGTACAGAATCGAGGAAGCATTCAGTCAGGGGAAGTAGCGTTCTACCGATACAAGGTACTGGTATTTAGTAAGAGAGTAAAGTTTGTGAAGCTTTTGCTACCAATGACAAAGGGGAAGATTGTTAGCAATATGAGTTGTCATTAGTGTATTTCACAACCTCACACCGGTAAAGGGGCATCGGTCACTCACAAACACTTAGACACCTCCGGTAGAAGAACAGAATGTATGCACCAATTTACTAACTTGATAGATTCACCAATAGACCGAATCAAGAGGGCAAAACCGATCTTATGAAGCATACAGGGACAAACCTGGTATACCGGTCTAACTACAAGTTAGATCTGATCTGGATTTTATGTATCAATTTGAGTTACAGTTTAAGTCAAAAGCCGGATTATGCGGGACATCCACCGCTGAGTAGAGTTAGTTTTTTAATAGAAGTTAGCTTTATTCCTGTGGATGCTTTTGGAAGGTAAACTCCAGATCAAAGCACATAGCTCTTTGTTGATTGCATGATTTAATGCGGAGTTTGCAGCCTGGCGATTCTATGAGTTAAGGGTTTCATTGCGATGAAGTCTAATATAAATATAGGTCATAGGACACAAAGCAGAGGTGTTGTTAATAGTTAAAGATTGCACAAAGCAGAAGAGAGATATCTTCCGAGAGGTGCTGCAGGCACAAAGGAGAAGAAAGAAAGAGAGATCAACAGCCAAGCAAACTGAAGAAAAAGATCAACGGGTATGATCTAATCTGACAGACAGTGTCAAAATAAGATCATTACTTATATAAGCAATGAAAGCATATTGAAATCCCTTTATCAGGGTGAACCTAATTGGTTCTTTGTAAAATCCCCTAACAAGGTAACAACTTTGTAGATGTTCAAAGTCAAGTAACTAGGCAACTCCTAACAGAGTTCAGATCTTAACAGATCTCATGTAAAATCCCTTAACCAGGTAGCACTTCAATCAGTGCTTTTGTAAGCTCCTAATAGGGCGCTTTCATTCTGCGATAGTGAAGTTGTGAGCTCTGTCTCACCGTGATTTTTTCCTTCTAACCGAGGGTTTCCATGTATAAATACCTGAGTTGATCTGTGTGATCTGTTTATGTTTGTGAATGATTGACTAAATTTTGTTTTACATTTAATGATCCATTTACAAGTTTCAAATAGGGCAAAAAGATAATATTTACTGATTCACTCCCCCTCTCAATAACCGGTTTAGTACTAATAGGCATACTGAGGCCTTAGCGTTCTCCGTATTTTGCTTACCACCTCCTCACTTAGTTTTCCTCCAGCACTTTTGATGGAGTTAATCACTTCTTTGATTCTGTTGCTGTATTGCTCAATATCTTCTCCCTCATTCATCCTCATGTCATCATATTTTCCTCTGAAACTTTCTACCTTAGCTGTTTGTACATGTGGGTCACCACCATACACTAATTGCAGCTTGGCCCACATCTTGTGAGCAGTATCTAGATTTTCAATCTCTGCATAGACATAGTCGGGTAGCGTGCTTGCTATCATATCCATTGCAATTGTATGTTATGTCTTGATCTTCAATTCATCAAGAGTCAGGGTACCATTGGGTTCAATGTAATCTTGGGTTACATGAGTCCAATATTGATCTCAGGTGGTCTTCATGTACAGCTTCATTCTGCTGCACCACAAAGTAAAATTTTCCTTGGAGAACTTTGGTCCTTCCGTTCTTATCATCTTGACTTTTTCTTTTTGCAGTTAAGCAACAAAGAAAAGAAACTTGGCTCTGATACCAATTGACAGTCCCAACCGGTGCTGAGAGGGAAGGGGTGAATCAGCACCTATAAAACTTTAGAACAAATTTGATGTAGTATACTACAACTGTAAGCAAAACAGATTCTAGTATAAAAATAGCATCAAGCAATCAATCAATAAGAAACACCAGATTTATCACGTGGAAACCCAAATCAGGAGAAAACCACGGTGTGAGGAAACCTCACAAATTCTGCACTCTTCTGAAGTGCGCCCTGTTAAGAGCCTTCCCTGTTAAAGGATTACAAGCGTACTGTTAAATGCGACCCGATTAAGGGATTTGATACAATAAGGCATGTTAGAGCCTTCCTGGTTAGAGGACTTAGAACACCTGAACAGATGTCACCCGATTAAGGGATTTAGTACAAGGGACATGTTAATGTCCACCCAAAATACTGGGATTTTGCTATTGTAATTGTTAGAGAACAATAGAGAATTTGACCTTTTAGAAATGGCTTTGCTTAGCCTGATAAGATCTCTGTTATACTCAATTGAGAGACATCACCGGTCGCTACAGGTATGTTCTCCTTTACTGTTGTGCTTCTCTACACACTCTTCTCTCTTCTCCTTTCTCTTCACCTTAGCTTCTTCAACATACAGGTTCACTCTTTACTTTGGCAGAATGAGGGCAAACTATATTCTTGTCAGGCAGACAAATATATAAACTTCTTGCCCTATTTGCTTTTCTCATGCACGACCTGTTTAAAGATCACCTTCGGATCCATCACCCAGTGGAGTATTAGTTCACTGAGGAAACATTCAATGCATGTTATGGTTCATCTGCTTTATGAAAGAAAATGACAGATGTGTATCAGAAGCTTTCCTTCACAAGAGATATCTCCATGATTTAATGCCACAAACTCCGGCATTAAAACTTTCAATCGCGCCTCATACCGATTGTCTTGATAACTCAAAAACTACTGGATTTAGTGTAGTAACTCCTGGTCAAAGAGTTAGATAACTGATTGTTGAATATGGCTTTCCCCGATTCACCTATCATGATGACGTCTTCACTCGATTGATAAAGATCCTTAAGTTGTGCACAGGTAAGAGCTTTGACCTGTCACCTTCCCTTCCCCTGGCTATACCAATTGCATCCTTGCCTTGGTTTCTGTTGTCGGTTACCTGTTGCATCTCCCTTGGTGACTGGTTGCACTGATGAACAGATATAGTCTCTTCATTCTTGCACAGTGTCACGATTGCCAAACTAGTCTCTCTTCACACTTGTTGTTGTCAGCTGTACCTATCTTTAGTCTTGCTTCACAGATCCAACACTGGTGTCCTTAGTCACAAATGTCAACATCTCTTTGTCAATCAATGACAATACCTCTTTTTCCATGTACCGGTTCCCATCCCTTAATGCCAACAACTGTTACTGTGTATGTTGGATGTAAATTTGTTTGGGCATTAATGAAAGAAGTTGCAATTCTTTGATAATACATTGCATGTATCTGTATTTGTACATTCTTTCTATCTTAGTATGCATTAATATACTTTACTCGTAGCGGTAAACACTCCTCTATATAATGCTAATTTGCCTATGATATGGGTTGATCATGCAGCTTCTATTATGTAGGTTTCTTTTTGTTTCTAGCAGGAACAAGGCGTTGGTAAGTGTCCAACATATCCCCTCGGGATTCGTGACATGGTTTAACCACCTCCAGTGAGATTCTTAACTGGGATGGTAGCGGTTTCCTAAGCATATGACTCTTATTGAAGGTGGAACTGCTATTAGTAAGTTGGTGCTTAGCAATGGGGGTTACTTTCCAATAGGTTGGTGCCTACAAATTGTGGGAGTTGGTGCTTCCAATGAGTTGGTGCTCCCAAATTTAGGGGTTGGTGCTCTGATACCACTTATAGGGAGTTGAGCTAGTTGTTTCTCCCAAAAGATGCATCTTTTGGGAGAAACAGCCAACTCAATTCCCTCTAAGTGGTATTAGAGCGGGGTCCCGGGTTCGAATCCCCTTTGGTAACACTGAGGGGGAGATTGTTGATAAGTGTCCAATATATCCCCTCGGGATTCGTGACATGGTTTAACCACCTCTTGTGAGATCCTTAACAAGAATGGTAGCGGTTTCCTAAGCATATGCATCTTTTGGGAGAAACAACTAGGTCAACTCCCTGTATGGAGCACCTTAATATAACCCCTATAAAATATTTGAGAAGATTGATTTATTAGTTTAAATAGTAAAAGGATGGACAACTTGTGAAAGGCAGAAACAATAGTTACATATATATAATATAGTAGATATTTGTATTGAGGCATCGTCCAAATAATATATATATAATATAGTAGGTATTTGTTACATTATTGCATTTTAAGCACCTTTTTAAAATAATATAGAAAGTATTATTTGCTCTAGTGAACCATAGGGTATAAAGGAAATATTACTTAGAACAACATTTATGTTGTGTTGTGACCTTTTCACACCATCGTCCCATTGCAAATGGGGACCCCCTCTTTTCACTTGTAGTCATTAAGTTTTTGCAGTAAATCTGTTTAGAGCTCTAAGAAATTGAGGGGTGATAAGGAAATTAAGTGACCAAGCTGCGATCTTAAGTGAGAATGTTAAGATTGAAGTCCTTTGGGGTCAAGTTATAGTGGGTTGAACGTAAAATCCTAAGTGTATTCAAATTTTGGCTAGTCAATTAGTCCAAAATTACATATAAAGGCATATTCCATGCATAAGGACCTTAAAATCTTTATAGAAATTGATTTTCCATACTTAAAATGGCCAAAATCCTAAGGAAAATCAAATTTACCTCATTAAAATACACAAAATCTAGACTTATAATGATTTTCCCAATTTATTTTGATCAAAATCCAGACTTATAATGATTTTCCCCACTTATTTTTGTAAAAGTTCTTCAAATTCCAATTTAAATATCAAGGTATGTAACAACGTTGTCTCTTTAGTCTACTTATTTATATTTCATACAATATAAATATTGTAATTACCAATACTTCTTTTATGGCAGGTGGCTATGAGAACACATTAATTGATTTCGATGTATACTCACACTTCTATCTATTGGTATAAGTACGAAGGCATTGATTAATCAAGAGTTATCTTGATCGGTCATGCCTTTTAGGCATGCTTGATCAAGGTAACCCTTCATCGCAACTTTTCATAGCTCAATATTAATACCAATCTGAATCGGTGTTTATTGTTAGCAAACCGATATGAATCAGTGTTTAACTCTTAACAATTACCAATCGTATCAAGCTCGATACTAATCGGTGATAACATTGTTGTTTTATACAACCCGATACTAATCAGTGCTTAAGCCATTTAATACCACCCGATACTAATCGGGATATAGACATTGTCTTATGGTAATATATGATCAAGTCTATTACGTTCTCTTCATGATCGAGAATGGATTAAGCAGAAGTCTACATGATCATGTGCTTGATCATAGATACAATTATATATCTCGGTATATGCAGACTGCTTTCTAGTTACAAGATCTCTTCATGATTACAAAAGATATATATAAATGAAGTCTATCATTATGACAGTCCCAACCGGTGCTGAGAGTGGAGGGGTGAATCATCACCTATAAAACTTTACTCCAAATCTGATGTAGTATACTACAACTGTAAGCAAAACAGATTCTAGCATAAAAATAGCAACAAGCAATCACCCACAAAGCAACACCAAATTTATCACGTGGAAATCCGAATCGGGTGAAAACCATGGTGTGAGGAAACCTCACAAATTCTGCACTCTTCTAAAGTGTGCCCTATTAGGAGCCTTCCCTGTTAAAGGATTACAACGCACTGTTAGATGCGACCCGGTTAAGAGATTTAATACAATAAAGCTTGTTAGTGCCTGCTAGGTTAGAGGACTTAGAACACCTGAATAGATGTCACCCGATTAAGGGATTTAGTACAAGGGACCTGTTAATGTCCACCCAAAATAATGGCATTTAGTTATTGTAATTGTTAGAGAACAATAGAAGGATTGACCTTTTGGAAATGGCTTTGCATAGCCTGATAAGATCTCTGTTATACTCAACTGAGAAACATCACTGGTCGTTGTTGGTATGTTCTCCTTTCCTGTTGTGCTTCTTTGCACACTCTTCTTTCTTCACCTTAGCTTCTTCAGCGTACAAGTTCACTCTTTGCTTTGGCAGAACGAGGGCAAACTATACTCTTGACAGGCAGAGGAATATATAGAGTCATTGCCCTAATTGCTTTTCTCATGCATGACCTATTTACAAATCCCCTTCGGATTCATCACCCAGTGGAATATTAGTTCACTGAGGAAAACATCTGATGCATGCTATGCTTTATCTGTTTTATGAAAGAAAACAATAGATGCGTGTCAAAAAGCTTTCCTTCGCAACAGATAACTCCATGTTTTAAAGTCATAAACTCCGGCATTAAAACCTTCAATCGCACCTTGTACCGATCGTCTTGATAACTCAAAGTCTGTCGGATTTAGTGCAGTTAATCCCGGTCAAGGAGTTAGATAACAGACAGTTGACTATGACTTCCCCGATTCATCTTATCATGACGAAGTCCTTAAGTTGTGCAAAGGTAAGAGCCTTGACCTGTCACCTTTCCTTCCTCTGTCTATACCGGTTGCATCATTTCCTCGGTCTCTGTTACCGGTTACCGCTTGCTTTTCCCTTGGTGACCAGTTGCGTTTGATGAACAGAAATAATCTCTTGTTCATTGCACAATGTCACCGTTTGTCAAACCAGTCTCTCTACGCACAGAATGTTGTTAGCTAACTGATAACCGTTTCGATTCACAAATCCAACACTGGTGTCCTTAGATTGAGATGTCAGCACCTCTTTCCTCTTTTGCCAATCAATGACAATACTTAATTGTCATGTACCATGTACCGTAGCAATCTTACCAGTCACCATCCCTTAATGCCAACAATCTCCCCCTTTGGCATTGATGGCAAAACCTTAACCTTAACAGGCAATCATGTCACCTTCCTTATTTACCAGTCATCTACCGGTCTTACTATGTCATATTCTCCCCCTTTTGACAATAATGCAAAGGCTAGTCAAACAGACTACCTTAAAGAAATCTGCTCCCTGTTTGAGCAGCACTCTTATTCATCAATCTAGGTAAGATGAGGTGAAGTCCTCCATTGAAGCATAGTGAATTGATGAACACCTTGACAGTCCCAACCGGTGCTGAGAGGGGAGGGATGAATTAGCACCTATAAAACCTATAAAATAAATCTTATGGAGTATACTTCTACTGTAAGAAAAACAGATTCAAGCATAAGAATAGCATCAAGCAATCATCCACATAGTAACACCAGATTTATCACGTGGAAACCCAAATCAGGTGAAAACCACGGTGTGAGGAGACCTCACAAATTCTGCACTCTTCTTAAATGTGCCATGTTAGGAGCCTTCCCTGTTAAAGGATTACAACGCACTATTAGATGCGACCCGGTTAAGGGATTTGATACAATAAGGCCGATTAGTGCATATCTAGTTAAAGGACTTAGAACACCTACAAAGATGTCACCCGGTTAAGGGATTTAGTACAAGGGACCTGTTAATGTCCATCCAAAATACTGGGATTTAACTATTGTAATTGTTAGAAAACAATAGAAAGATTGACCTTTTACAAATGGCTTTGCATAGCCTAATAAGATCTCTGTTATACTCAACTGAGAAACATCACCGATCACTACTGATATGTTATCCTTTACTGTCGTGCTTCTCTGCACACTCTTCTCTCTTTTCTTCTCTTTTCTATTCACCTTAGCTTCTTCAGCGTACAGGTTCACTCTTTGCTTTGGCAAAATGAGGGCAACATATATTCTTAACAAGCAGAAGAATATATAGAGTCCTTGCACAAATTGCACAAATTGCACAAATTGCGCTTCTCATGCACGACCTGTTTACAAATCTCCTTCGGATTCATCACCCAGTGGAGTATTAGTTCACGCAGGAAACATCCGATGCATGCTCTTGCTTTATCTGCTTTATGAAGAAAACGATAGATGTGTGTTAATCACCTTTCCTTCGCAAAAGATAACTCCATGTTTTAAAGCCACAAACTCCGGCTTTAAAACCTTCAAACGTGCCTCATATTGATCACCATGTTAACTCAAGGTCTTCCCGATTTAGTGTAGTAAATCCTGGTCAAAGAGTTGTTTATCAGGTAGTTGACTATGACTTCTCCGGTTCATCTTTATCATAACAAAGTCTTCACTTGATCAGTCAAGATCCTTATGTTGTGAACAAGTAAGAACTTTGACCTGTCACATTTCCTTCCTCTGCTTACCGGTTGCATCCTTTCGCCAGTTTTTGAAATTGTTTACCGGTTGCCTCTTCCTTGCAAACCGGTGCATCTGATGAACAGAAACAATCACTTGTTCATTGCACAGTGTCACCGGTTGTCAAACCGGTCTCTATACACACAGAATTCACAGTTTCAACATGGGTGGCCTCTTTAGACCTTTAGATGTCAAACACCTCCTTCCTCTTTTGCCAATCAATGACAATACTTAATTGCCATGTACCGGTAGCAAGCTTACCAGTTACCATCCCTTAATGCCAACACACCTGTGCAAGTTTACTGACGATCAAGAAGGGGTATCTGATGCAGTGGCATTTTAGGTTATTCAACAAATCTGCATGGTGGTGTGTTGAAGTGGTTCTGTGTTGCTCGGTTGGAGCTTTAACCAAGGATCTCGGTTATTGAAGAGGCTCGGTCACTGAAGGAACTCGATAAAACCTTTGGTGCTCAGTGGAACATGTACTCAGTGATGCTTGTGGTGCTCAGTCGACGTGCTTGCTCGGTGATGCCTGGCGTGCTCGATTGTTTTACTAGTGCCCGGTAGTTCTCGTTTACCGACTGGAGTTCTTGGGGTCTTGGTTGGCCAACTTGGTGTATTTAATATTGGTAGCTTGTGTTGTATTCTCCTATGTGGATCTAGAGGCCGGCATGGAGAATTAAATATTTGTAAGGCTATTTGAGAGCCGACTGTTGTTGCATTTAATATTTGTTTGTAGTAGAAGCCGACTTGGCTTAGGAGTTAATTATTTCTTCCAACCAACTTGTGGTTGAAGAAATGTATTTAAGGAGTGTTTGGGTAGTTGTTTAGGAGAGGGAGAGTCAATCACTGGGAGTAAGAAAGAAGGATAATATTTGCATCCTGCGAGATCTTGAAGATCAGATTGTTTATCTGATAGTTGTAATAGCAGAGCTAGTGGTTTGCATGCTTGGAGACACGGGGATTGCTTGGTGGCTTGCGAGCTCAAGTTTAGCTTTGCCTTAGTGTTTCCATCAGTTGCTGATGTGCTTCAAAGCTGGACTAGCTAGGAGATTGCAGAAATACTATTGTAAGTGTTTGTATTTGGCCCTAACCTGGAAGGCCTTACAACCAAGCATGTTGAATGAAATTCTATTTGAAGCATTATATTGTTGTATTCCGTTGTGGTTGTTGTTGTTATTGCTGGTGTAGACTTGGACTGTCCATTTTGGGATTATCCTTGCCTACCCTGCATCAGGTGGTATCAGAGCTTGAAGTTCTTGAATGTGTAAACCGATCACCGAGTTGAGGCAGTTTGCACCAGGACCTTGGTTTGGTGATTTGTTGTCTTGGGTTTTCGAAAATCTTGATGGATGCCTCCGAGAAGATTGGACCCTAGGGAGATTGCAGATCTTTGTGATGTTGTGGAATCGAAGATTACAGAGAAGGTTAAAGTAGATTTCAAATTTGAGATGGAATTGATGAAGAATGACATGATTGCTGAGGTCATGAGGGCTATTGCTAGTATGCCAAGGAATCTTGGTACTCAAGATGGCTATGAGGAAGCTGTTGAAGACTTTGAAGCTGCTAGATCTAGTGGAGATGACCGAAGAGACAGATCTGGTGAAGATAGAACTGGTCGGTTGTATAGATTTGGAGCTCGGTTAAGTACTAGTTACCAAATGGAAGTTTCTACTTTCTCTAGTACGTTGAGACCTGAGGATTTGATTGATTGGATTTGGTGAGCTAGAAGATTTCTTTGAGCTTGAAGAAATTGAAGATCCTCTTCGAGTAAGATTGGCACAAACTAAGTTGAAAGGTCATGCTGCTCTTTGGTGGAAAGAAATGTAAAGAGATAGAGAAGATGAAGGTGAAATGAAGATCAATCGGTTGAGGTTGATGGTGACTAAATTGAAAGCTAAGTTCATACTTGCCGACTATGAGCTTGACTTGTTTAAGAAGTTGCAGAATCTGAAGCAAAAAGATTTGACTGTGGAAGACTATACTGAGGAGTTCTATAAGTTGACTATTCGGTCTGGGCACAGAGAACTTGGCAAAGAAAAGGTAGCTCGGTATGTGAATGGTTTGAGATTCAATATTCAGGATGAGCTTGGTATGCTGAAGATTGATTCGATTGAGGATGCTTATTAGTATGCTCTGAAGGCAAAAGATAAGTTGAAGAGGAGACATGGTAATTCCCGAGGGAAGGAGAAGCTTGATCACTCGGTGAAAGATAAACCGACTGTTGAAGATGAACCGAAACCTATGGAGCTGAAAAAGAAGACAGGAAGGGTTATCTTTAAGGGTACTTGTTATAATTGTGGTGAAGGACACCAGTCTTTTGAGTGCACCCAGAAGAAGATTGGTGATCGAACGAATGTTGTGGTGAATGAGAACATTCTGAATGAACTTGCATCAGAGAACTTGCTGGTTCGAAGAACATTGCTCGGTGCAAAGGTGGAACCTTGTTAGAGGAGTAATTTGTTCAGAACTCAGTGCAAGTCAAGAGGTAAACTTTGTAATGTGATTGTGGATAGTGGTAGTACTAATAACCTCGTAGCTGAGGAGATGGTCCACAAACTTGGTTTGAAGAGAGTGAGACATCCTTATGCTTATAGGATTGGCTGGTTGCAAGATGTTCATGCTTTGTAAGTGAGGGAGCAATGTCTTGTTGATTTTCAGATTGGCCAGTATAAGGATCAAGTGTTGTGTGATATTGTGGATATAAGTAGTTGTCACATATTGCTCGGTAGACCTTGGCAGTATGATTGCAGAGCTATGCATGACTGTGTCAAGAATGTGTTTATTGTTGAGAAGAATGACAAAAAGTTTTCCCTGATGCCTTTGCTGGATACAACACTCGATAAGAGAAACCTAAGCTTCGGTAGCCGAGATGAGTTGAAGGATTCTGAAAGGATTGATCAGTAAGGAGAACAGACCTGTGTGTTGTCAAGGAAAGACTTGAAAAGACAAAGGAAGCAGAAGTGGAAGAGTATGCAAAGTGAAGACTTGAAGGACTTGTATGTGAATAACCAGTTTGGGGTTTATGTGCTGAATCCCGGAAGATGTTCTTCCAGCCTATGAAAACATCTTTTCGAACCTGGGGTGTCTGATGCAGTGGCATTCTAGGGAATTCAACAAATCTGGATGGTGGTCTGTTGAAGTGGTTCTGTGTTGCTTGTTGCAGCTTTAACCAAGGATCTCAATTATTGAAGAGGCTCAGTCACTAAAGGAACTCGGCAAAACATCTAGCGCTCGGTGGAACATGTACTCGGCAATGCTTGTGGTGCTCAGTCGACGTGCTTGCTCGGTGATGCCTGGCGTGCTCAGTAGTTCTCATTTACCGACTGGAGTTCTTGGAGTTTTGGTTGGCCGACTTGGTGTATTTAATGTTGGTAGCTTGTGTTGTATTCTCCTATGTGGATCTAGAGACCGGTATGGAGAATTAAATGTTTGTAAGGCTATTTGAGAGCCGACTGTTGTTGCATTTAATATTTGTTTGTAGTAGAAGCCGACTTGGCTTAGGAGTTAATTATTTCTTCCAGCCAACTTGTGGTTGAAGAAATGTATTTAAGGAGTGTTTGGGTAGCTGTTTAAGAAAGGGAGAATCAGTCACTGGGAGTAAGAAAGAAGGATAATATTTGGATCCTATGAGATCTTGAAGATCAGATTGTTTACCTGATAGTTGTAATAGCAGAGCTAGTGGTTTGCATGTTTGGAGACAAGGGGGGATTGATTGGTGGCTTGCGAGCTCAAGTTTAGATCTGCCTTACTGTTTCCATCAATTGTTGATGTGCTTCAGAGCTGGACTAGCTAGGAGATTGCATAAATACTATTGTAAGTGTTTGTATTTGGCCCTAACCCAGAAGGCCTTACAGTCGGGCATATTGAATGAAATTCTATTTGAAGCATTATATTGTTGTATCCCGTTGTGGTTGTTGTTGTTATTGCTGGTGTAGACTTGGACTGTCCATTTTGGGATTATCCTTGCCTGCCCTGCGTCAGTATCACCCCTAATTTACCTCTGAGATACTCAAAAGTACTCTTCGGTAATGGATTTGTGAAGATGTCAGCAATCTGTTCTTTTGTGGGAACATACTCCAATCTTACTTCTTTATTTTGTACCAACTCTCTCAAGTAGTGATACTTGATGGCAATATGCTTTGATTTGGAGTGCATGACAGGATTCTTGGATATGTTAATTCCACTTGTACTGTTACAGTAAATTGCAATCAGTTCAGGTATCTGTTTGTTAAATTTGAATAGATTATATGATTGTTTTAATTCTTTCAAATATTCTTATGACTTCTCAAATTATCATACAATAATATATTTATCATATATATAAAAGTCAATGAAATTTTCTGCATAAATTATAATATATTAATTAAGGTGATTGCACCAAATATTAATATATTAAATAAGAACTGACTACCGCTTTTATATGCAAGTCTTTTGTTATGTCGTTTTCTGCATCCTTAATTATGCAGTCCCTATCGCATATAAGTATGGGGAGTCCACCGTGGAGACATGTCCACGGGTGGACGTGACTTCACTCCCGTGGAGTCACGTCCTCTCGTGGACATGCCTCCACGCAAGGATTTTCCCAATTGATGCGTTTCATGACTCTTTAATTACACCGACAGGTATTTAATATTTAATATGATTGTTAAGTATAAATTTAATTAGTTATATATATATATATATATATATAACATAATCAATAAAATAAATCTATACTTCATAAATATAAATATTATATTAAATAATAAAATATTTATATTTCATAATTAATCAATAATTAATAGATAATTATAATTGTCTATTACTCTTAATAGTAGTTATCTGACTGAAGCTATAATTCATTAACACTCCCTCTTAGCTAGTAAGGATAACCACACGAATAGGTATTACCTTAACGTAATATAGCAATTTGAAGGATAGCTTAGATCAGAACATTTCCATCATTTAATATCTCATTTGATATCTAGAGTATTGGCCTATCAAATGTCAACACATGACATTCACCAAATACTCAGAGTATTGGCCTATCAAAACACCAACATTTGGTATTCACCAAGTACTCAATAAGGTACTGGCCTGCAGAATATCAACACATGATATTCACCAAATACCTATAATATATCTATACAAACAACTTATAGACCGTCAATGACATCTAACTCTTAGTTGTTGATTTACAAGATATATCTATACAATCAACTTATAGACCGTCAATTTAATAACATCTAACACTTAGTTGTTTCTTTTACAAGATGTATCTATACAAACAACTTATAGACCGTCAATTTGACATCTAACACTTAATTGTTGCTTTACAAGATATATTTATGCAAACAACTTATAGACCGTCAACTTAATGACATCTAACACTTAGTTGTTGCATTCATCATGATCTGTTTCAACATTATAAATAATGTATATCATGATTTAAGTTATTGTAAGATCATCACCTTCCAATACCTTCTACAAATACAAGTGATAATCATTTGGAAGTCGTCACTTCCTCATGATTTACACAGGAGGTAGGTCCATTGAAATCATATAGTCACACACATATGAACTTTCGAACTCCCTCTGAATATCAATCATCTCAGCTCCTCATGATGCTTTCAGACTTAAATTTTCCCACAAGAGCATCCTCAGAAAAGATCAAGGTAAATAGTTCATAAAAGATTTTATTTAGATTTATACAATAAATATAGTACAATAATTTGGTATTTACTTAGAGATGTTCTACATTAGTGAAATGATAGAACTCCCTCTTAATCTAATATTTCACAAGTATTAGAGTACAAGTTTCTCAGTGCAGACTTTGGCAAAAGATGCTTGATGTTTGAGTCTATCTAGGCACTTTGCTGCTGAGTGACCATATTCATCACATCTGTAGCATTGCATTTTAGAGTAGTCCATATATTTTCTTTTCCTTTTGAATTTTGGTTTCTTCCTTTTGTCAACTTGAGTTGTGAGAACCTGAATATCTTCATTTGAGGATTCTAGACTGGTTCCTCTAGATATTAGATTATACTCTTCCTAAATGCAGTCAACTTTTAGTCGATCAAATTTAGGAAGTTTGGAGTGTTGGAAACAATTGTCTGAAGGAAATTGCTACTCTATTATGTATTGTCTTTGATGTCACACAATGTCATAGTCCGCAGCAATCAGATCCTACCGAGCTCAGTCGGTCTGCCAGACAGGAATATTAGTGCTTACCGAGTCCACTCGGTTATCGAAGAAAAGCAGTGTCTACCGAGTTCACTCGGTTGCCAAAGAAAGTTTAGTGTTTACCGAGTTCAGTCGATCATCGAAGAAAAGTTAGTGTTTACCGAGTTCAGTCGGTCATCGAAGAAAAGTTAGTGTTTACCGAGTTCAGTCGGTCATCGAAGAAAAGTTAGTGTTTACCGAGTTCAGTCGGTTATCGAAGGAAAAGGATTGTCGGTGTTTACCGAGTTCCCTCGGTCTCCGAAAGATTATAGAAAGTTATGGTCACCGAGCACTGTCGGCCCTTGAAGGATTTTTGCAAATAGAGTTTGCTTAATTCAGCCGACTGTTATACTAAATAATGTCGATTTGACAAATCTAAAATCATATAAATAAAAGGTCAAATGTGAAAAGAAAAAAAAAAAATATAGGAGAAGATTTTACAGAAGAAAAGAAGGAAAGGTATATGCGAATTGGTGAAGGATGTTCAGATATCCTTGAGGTGCAGCAGAGATTTATTCGATCAGAGAGGATCAGACTTATGCAGAACAAAGATCTGTAATCAGCAAGACAGTTGCATTATTATACAGGTCATTTTTCATTGTTACCTTCTTATCATTGTAATAGTGAATTCTAAATCTCTTAACCGAGTTGGTTTAACAACCATATTGTAAATCCTCTAACAAGGTGACAATTCCATTGAATTGTTTTCAAGACCTCTTACCAGGCCACTCCTAGCAGGGTGTTTTAAATCCTCTAACAAGGTCACACCTAACAGTGTGTTTTGTAACCTTTTACCGGGTTGGCTTCTAACCGGGCATCACTTCAGAAAAGTGAAAATCAGTATCTAGATACATTGGTGGTTTTTCCCATATTGGGTTTCCACATTAAATCTTGTGTCTCTTGTGTTCTTAATTGCTTTCTCAATCATATACATGTGCTGATGAATATATAAAGATAATATTGCTAATACTTTCTGCATCTTCAAAGTGACTACAATCTATTTACCGAGTGCTAAAACCGATAACATTGTTAAGATATCATAAGGGATCTAGAAAGAATTAATTGTGAAGTGTTTTTATGGTTGACTGATTCACCCCCCCCCTCCCCCCTCTCAGTCACTTCATCCATATTCCATCAATTGGTATCAGAGCTTTTGGTGCTTGCAGGAAGGGTTTCAAAGACCTAAGCTAAAGATCAGGATGTCTTACAAGAGGGAAATTCCAAAGCTTAACAGAGATAACTTTTCAGCATGGCAAGGTCTCATGCGACTTCATCTGGCTTCCATTGGTGACTCAGGATGCAAATACATTGATGAAGAATACACAATTCCTAATGGCACATTAACTGTTGAAGACATTGCAAATAAAAAGACTCACAACACCATGATGATAGACATTGCATCTGCTCTCAGCTATGAAGAATTTGATGATATTAAAGACTGCACCACTGCATATGAAATGTGGATGGCACTGAAGAAAATATATGGTGGTGATGCAAATGTGAAAAGAGCCAAAGCAGAAAGCCTAAGAGGACAGTTTGACAAGATGAATATGAAGGAAGATGAAAACATTGCAAAATATGTTGAAAGAATCAAAGCAAGTGTAAGTGCAATTAGAGCTTCTGGAGGAACAATCTCAGATGAGACTGTTATAAGTAAGGTACTCAGAACATTACTCCCTATCTATGCAATAAGAGTATCAGCTATTCAAGAAAGAAGATGTGAAACAAACCACAATATAACTTTGGATGCTTTAGTTGGAAGATTGACAGCTTTTGAATTAGACAACTATGACAACTATGTTCCTAGTTCCAAAAATATAGAATCAGCATTTGAGGCCAAGGTTTCACTAAAGAAGAACAAGAAAATTAAAGAAGTTCAGTCAGAAAGCGAAGAAGTATCAGAAGAAAGTTCTGATAGTGATCTTGAAATTGTAGAAGCATTACTTGCAAAGAAGTACTCTAGAGGGAAAGGTAAGTATAAAGGTAAAACTCCTTTAATCTGTTTTTCATGTGAAGAAATTGGACATATTGCAGCTAGGTGCCCAAACAAGCAAGTCAAGGAAGAGAAGAGAAGTCACAAGTACTATGGCAAAAAGAATTTCAAATCATACAAGGATAAAGGTAAGAAATCATGTTTTATGGCTAAAGATTCTGATCATAGTGAAGAAGAAATTGTCTTTATTGCTATAAAAGATGAATCTGATGATGATGAAGATAAGATGGCACTTATTTCTCATATAAGCAAAGATGATATATGGATAATAGACAGCGGATGTTCACACCACATGACTGGTGACAAGACAAAATTTGAATATCTAGAAGACTGTGACAATGGTAATGTAAGATTTGGAAACAATGAACCTTGTTGTATAAAAGGAAAAGGAAGAATCTCATTAACCAAAGAACTCATATGTGATAATGCTTACTGGGTTGAAGGACTAAAACATAATCTTCTAAGTGTAGCACAGCTAATCAACACTGGTTTCAAGGTTGAATTCATGAATGGTCAAGCAAGACTGCTGGATGGAAAAGGAAAACTCATTGGATCAGGCAAACAAACAAAAGGTAACTTATTTTATCTTGATCTCAATGAATATTCATGCTTAATTGCTCAAATAGAAGAAAGTTGGCTATGGCACAAAAGGTTATGTCATGTGAATTTTGATAACATGATAAAAATAAGCAAATTCAAGAAGGTTAGAGGCATTCCTACTTTAAAGAAACCTGACACTAGTCTATGCAAGAATTGTCAGATTGGCAAAATGAGTAAAACTAGTTTCAAGAGTAAGAACTATCAGTCTAAAGAAATTTTGGAAATTGTGCATACTGATTTATGTGGACCTATTGGAATACAAAGCTATACTGGAGATAAATTCTTTATTCTTTTCGTTGATGATTATTCTAGAATGATGACTGTTATGTATTTAAGAGAAAAATCAGAAGCATTTGAAAAGTTCAAATGGTACTTAGCAAGACTAGAAAAAGAAACAGGGAAAAGATTGAAATGCTTAAGATCAGACAGAGGTGGTGAATTCATCTCCCATGATTTTAACAACTTTTGCATTGAAAGAGGAATCAAAAGACAGGTATCAGCTCCTAGAACTCCTGAGCAGAATGGAATAGCAGAAAGAAGAAACAGATCTATTATGGATTGTGCAAGGACTCTAATGATAGAAAAGAACATCGCTATAAAGTACTGGAAGGAAGCTATCAGCACAGCAGTTCATACCTTGAACCGAGTACAATTGAAGAAAGACACATTCAAAACTCCTTATGAATTATGGTATGGCTATAAACCTAATGTAAGTTACATGAAAATATTTGGTAGCAAGTGTTATATCTTAAAAGAATCCAGAAGAAATAAATTTGATATGAAAAGTCATGAAGGAATATTCCTAGGATATTCTAGCAAAAGCAAGGCATACAAATGTCTGAACTTATCTACTCACAAAGTCATAGAAAGTATACATGTAAAATTTGATGAGTTTGCAGAAAAGACTGAAGAAGAAAGCAAAAGGGAACCTGAGAACTACAGAAGATTCGTTTACATTGAACCTGAAACATTGACAGACACAACTATCAATAAGGAAGCTATATCTACCGAGCCGAGCACAGTTACCGAGTCACAGGAAGAAGTTCAAACCGAGTCACAGGAAGAAATTCAGACCGAGTCTCAGCCTGAAGTTACCGAGCAAATATCTACCGAGCCCGAGCAACCTGAAGAAGAGATCCTAGAAGACAACAGCATGAATCATTCAAAAGGCAAGGAACCTATACTAACCAAATATGTCAGAAGACATCATACACCAGATCAAATCATTGGAAACAAATCAGATGGTACTATGACAAGAAGCAAGCTAAAAGGTACATGTCTGCTTACTGATTTTGAACCTAGAAATATCAAAGATGCATTGGAAAATGAAAGTTGGATTGAAGCAATGAATGAAGAATTAGAAC
Organism: Chamaecyparis obtusa; assembly: GCA_027943335.1. NCBI lineage: Eukaryota > Viridiplantae > Streptophyta > Pinopsida > Cupressales > Cupressaceae > Chamaecyparis > Chamaecyparis obtusa. The sequence goes on along the minus strand of BSBK01001154.1, from coordinate 2,403,709 downwards.
AAATACAAAAGAACAAAACTTGGACTCTTGTACCTAGACCTAAAGATAAGAATGTAATTGGAACAAAATGCGTATTCAGGAATAAGCTGAATGAAGATGGTCAAGTATCTAGAAACAAAGCTAGACTGGTATGTAAAGGTTATTCTCAAGAAGAAGGTATAGATTATGGAGAAACTTTCGCTCCTGTTGCAAGATTAGAAGGTGTAAGAACTTTACTTGCTTATGCAGCACACAAAGGATTTAAGGTATATCAGATGGATATAAAATCTGCATTTCTCAATGGAATTCTTGATGAAGAAGTCTACATTAAACAACCTGAAGGTTTTGTTGATCCAGATAAAAGGGACATGGTCTGCAGGTTACACAAAGCATTGTATGGTTTAAAACAAGCTCCTAGAGCATGGTATGAAAGACTCCATAACTATTTGATCCAGATTAATTTCAAAAGAGCTAATGATAACAGTAATCTGTATATTAAAGAAGGACCGGATGACAAAATTGTATTGGCAGAAATATTTGTGGATGATACTATATTTACAGGGAATGAGGATTAGTGCAAAGAATTTTCAGAGCAAATGAACAAAGAATTTGAAATGTCTATGTTTGGTTTAATAAAATTCTTTGTTGGTCTTCAAATTCAGCAAAGCAAGAATGGTATATACATTACTCAATCCAAATACATTAAGGAAGTACTTAAGAAGTTTGGTATGGAAGATTCAAAACTAGTTGGTACACCCATGTGTACTGGACTGAAACTTACCAAAAATGATGATTCAAAAGAAGTCGATCAGACCCTATACCAATCTATGATTGGAAAATTGCAGTATGTAGTACATACAAGACCTGATATTGCTTTAGCAGTCGGTATAGTAGCTAGATTCGCAGCAAAACCTAAGGAAAATCACATGATGGCAATCAAAAGAATCTTAAGATACTTAAAAGGAACTGAAGAATATGGTTTGTGGTATAAATTTGGAGGCAATCTAGACTTGAAAGTGTTTATTGATGCTGATTGGGCAAGAAACATTGATGACAGAAAAAGCACAAGTGGTGGAGCATTTTTTCTTGGAAAAAGACTGGTATCCTGGACTAGTAAAAAGCAGAATTGCACATCTCAATCCACAGCTGAAGCAGAATATGTTGCTGCTGCAGTAAACTGTTCAAATATTGTTTGGTTTAAACAACTATTAGAAGGTATGAAGGTTGAAATCAAAGAACCAGTTGTTATATTTTGTGACAATACCAGTGCAATAAACATCTCTAAGAATCCAGTGATGCATTCCAAAACCAAGCACATTGCTATTAAATATCACTTTGTCAGAGAATTGGTGCAGGACAAGGAAATCAGATTAGAATATATTCATACAAAAGAACAGATTGCAGACATTTTTACCAAACCATTACCTAAAGATGCATTTGTGTATCTAAGAGGTAAGTTAGGGGTCATTCCCCTATCCGAGGCTCACTAAATACAGTTTTAGTGATGCATCAACCAGAACATGATTGAAAATCAACCTGTTGATGCAGCATATTCAAGGAATCATTGCATATGAATCAGTACTTGAGGTACATTAATTTTCACCGGTAATATGTGAATTGTCTTTGGCATGTGTTGTCAAAGAGGGAGTGTTTGCTATGTCTTTGCTATTACTTCAAGAAATTTTCAATAGTCAGAAGGAAGAATTTTCAGGATACAGGAAGTTTGCTGACAGAGGGAGATTTGAATCTGAACTGAGCTAACTCTTTCAAATTTCTTATGATATGACATATTGTGTTGCCATCAATGTCAAAGAGGGAGATTGTTGGAAACAATTGTCTGAAGGAAATTGCTACTCTATTATGTATTGTCTTTGATGTCACACAATGTCATAGTCCGCAGCAATCAGATCCTGCCGAGCTCAGTCGGTCTGCCAGACAGGAATATTAGTGCTTACCGAGTCCACTCGGTTATCGAAGAAAAGCAGTGTCTACCGAGTTCACTCGGTTGCCAAAGAAAGTTTAGTGTTTACCGAGTTCAGTCGGTCATCGAAGAAAAGTTAGTGTTTACCGAGTTCAGTCGGTCATCGAAGAAAAGTTAGTGTTTACCGAGTTCAGTCGGTCATCGAAGAAAAGTTAGTGTTTACCGAGTTCAGTCGGTCATCGAAGAAAAGTTAGTGTTTACCGAGTTCAGTCGGTTATCGAAGGAAAAGGATTGTCGGTGTTTACCGAGTTCCCTCGGTCTCCGAAAGATTATAGAAAGTTATGGTCACCGAGCACTGTCGGCCCTTGAAGGATTTTTGCAAATAGAGTTTGCTTAATTCAGCCGACTGTTATACTAAATAATGTCGATTTGACAAATCTAAAATCATATAAATAGAAGGTCAAATGTGAAAAGAAAAAAAAAAATATAGGAGAAGATTTTACAGAAGAAAAGAAGGAAAGGTATATGCGAATTGGTGAAGGATGTTCAGATATCCTTGAGGTGCAGCAGAGATTTATTCGATCAGAGAGGATCAGACTTATGCAGAACAGAGATCTGTAATCAGCAAGACAGTTGCATTATTATACAGGTCATTTTTCATTGTTACCTTCTTATCATTGTAATAGTGAATTCTAAATCTCTTAACCGAGTTGGTTTAACAACCATATTGTAAATCCTCTAACAAGGTGACAATTCCATTGAATTGTTTTCAAGACCTCTTACCAGGCCACTCCTAGCAGGGTGTTTTAAATCCTCTAACAAGGTCACACCTAACAGTGTGTTTTGTAACCTTTTACCGGGTTGGCTTCTAACCGGGCATCACTTCAGAAAAGTGAAAATCAGTATCTAGATACATTGGTGGTTTTTCCCATATTGGGTTTCCACGTTAAATCTTGTGTCTCTTGTGTTCTTAATTGCTTTCTCAATCATATACATGTGCTGATGAATATATAAAGATAATATTGCTAATACTTTCTGCATCTTCAAAGTGACTACAATCTATTTACCGAGTGCTAAAACCGATAACATTGTTAAGATATCCTAAGGGATCTGGAAAGAATTAATTGTGAAGTGTTTTTATGGTTGACTGATTCACCCCCCCCCCCCCCTCTCAGTCACTTCATCCATATTCCATCATGGAGCGAGCTGTAATGACCCTTACTATAAAGGCCACTAAAAACCACTAATACTGAACTGAGAAAAAATTCGTCAAACAGTTGGCATGCACTGAATACACTGCTGAAAGAAAAATACTGAATATAGGAAATTATTTTGCAATATATAAATTCGCTGTCCCAAAATTTCAGAATAATAGATAGCAACCAAATACCATCTAAAACACTATCAATGATGTAGGAAATTGCTCAAAACCATATGCCATTCATATATCAACAATTTGCAACAATGCCATACATTTTTCAGTCAATGATATGATCATCAAACCCTAGGTTTGCAATATAGATAGACTGAAATTACAATGCCCTTTCACTTGCAAAATCCTAGCCTTCCTTTGTTACCAATAATGCCAAATGGCAAACAAAGACAAGTACAATGTAAAATAGTAAAGTGCTGAAGCTATATTTTGTACTCAGCTGAAAACATACATTTCTCAGAAAAATATGCCAAATGCCAAATGAGAAATGAGGAACCTGATTGTAGATGGCTGCAATAATTTTTCGGACTGCTTTTTCGGGCTGCTTTTTTGGATCAGCTTTTTCGGACTGCTTTTTCGGATCTGCTTTTTCGGATAGCTTTTTCGGATCTACTTTTTTGGTCTGCTTTTTCGGATCTGCTTTTTTCGAACTGCTTTTTCGAGTCTACTTTTTCGGATTGCTTTTTCCGATTTGCTTTTTCGGACTGCTTTTTCGGACCTGCTAAAAATGGCCGCCTATAATTTCGAACCTGCTAAAAATTGCCTCCTATAATTTCGGCCCTACTAAAAATGCCTCCTGAAATGCTGTTTCAATCACAAACAAACCCTTACATCAAATTCTCAATGAAGTACCAATGAGATGGTTGAGTACCAACTCCAAATTTGAACCCTTCAGTAGATATTTCACTACCTCAGTTATGCCAATCTAGGGGAGTGATTCGTTCCCAAAGATCGAATAGTATTTGTAGACCAAAGACTACAAATTGCTTCACAATGAAGAAGTAGAAGAAGATCCAAATCCAAGCATGTAGAAATGAAAGCCCAAGCCCTCTATTTATTCTTTTCCTTGAGAAGTTGCTAGAACTTCTAGAAACATCCAATTATAATGTACTTTATAATAAAATAACATTATAATAATAAAGTACATTTCTCAACTCAAAATTATAACAATGTAGGCTCATAACTGAATGTAGGCCCAACTACAACCGAATGTAGGCTCAAGACTGAACGTAGGCTCTACTACAACTGGATGTAGGCTCAAACTAGATGTAGGCTCACTCTGGATGTAGGCTCCACTACAACTGCATGTAGGCCCAAACTGGATGTAGGCTCTACCGAATGTAGGCTTTGTCAGCAATATGCAATCAAATGATCAACATAATGACCCTCTCTCCAAACCATTTGCCTACGAGAGTCGATGATAGGCAAATCCGTCATGCCAAACGATGTCAGCCAAAATGGGGACATGACACGAGCACTTATTCCTTGTCTGAAGTTTTCCCAAGACTTAGGAAGTCCATTTAAAGTCACCATAGTTAATTCTTTACTATCATAGATGTGACCAATTGTTGATAATTGATTTCTTAATTCCGTTATCCTCATAAAATATGAGGTGATAGTCTCTCCTTGTTTCATTCTAATATTAGAGAGTTGATTTTTAAGAGTAAGGATCCTGCTAGTGTTATTGATCTCATACATGTTTTCTAGGGCTTTGAACATTTCGTATGCAGAGTCTAATTTTGTTATAATAGGTAGTAGATGATCTTTCACTCCATCTACCAATAATTCCATTGCTCTGGCATTTTCCTTTTCCCATTTGCTCTTCTTCTTATTCTCAATAGATTTAGGAGGATTTTGAACAATAGTATTTAACTCATTCTTTGTTAGTATAAGAATCATTCGTAGTTTCCAAGAATCAAAATTTGAAGCACCTTCAAGTCTGTCTTCGAGTCTGATTCCGTTCACCATTTTGTGAATTTAAGTTTTCCCAAAGAATATAAATTTATAAAGAATTATAATCTTGATCTCCCTTCAAATTAATCGGATCTTCCTTCAAGCAGTTAAACTTTTAATGAAGGAACCTGCTCTGATACCATGTTAAATTTGAATAGATTATATGATCGTTTTAATTCTTTCAAATATTCTTATGACTTCTCAAATTATCATACAATAATATATTTATCATATATATAAAAGTCAATGAAATTTTCTGCATAAATTATAATATATTAAATAAGGTGACTGCACCAAATATTAATATATTAAATAAGAACTGACTATCGCTTTTATATGCAAGTCTTATGTTATGTCGTTTTCTGCTTCTTTAATTATGAGTCCCTATCGCATATAAATATGGGGAGTCCACTGTGGAGACATGTCCACGGGTGGACGTGACTTCACTCCCGTGGAGTCACGTCCTCTTGTGGACATGCCTCCACGAAGGGATTCTCCCAATCGGTGCATTTCATGACTCTTTATATATATATTTAATAAGTTAGTTATATATATATATATAACATAAACAATAAAATAAATCTATACTTCATAAATATAAATATTATATTAAATAATAAAATATTTATATTTCATAACTAATCAATAATTAATAAATAATTATAATTGTCTATTACTCTTAATAGTAGTTATCCGACTGAAGCTATCATTCATTAACATTGTTCTTGGATTCCTTCAAGTAGCTATTTGATCTTGATTACCTGTGTGCAATTGATTGCTGCAGCAACATATTCAGCTTCCGCTGTAGACTGTGAAATGCAGTTATGTTTCTTGCTTGTCCAAGACACAATCCTTTCACCAAGAAAGAATGCACCACCACTTGGGCTCTTTTTGTTATCAATGTTACCAGCCCAATCTACATCAGTGTAAACCTTTACTTGGAAGCCTCCCTTGTGAGGAAACCACAACACATACTCCTTAGTTCCTTTTAGGTATCTGAAAATTCTCTTTACTGCTATTAGATGTGTCTCTTTAGGATTTGCAGAGAATCTTGCTAATATGTCAACCGCATGTGCAATGTCTGGTCTACTATGTACTGCATTCTGTGATTTGCCTATCATAGACCGATACAATGTCTCATTTACTTCTTTTGCATCATCTTCCTTAGACAACTTGAGGTTAGTTATCATAGGTGTACCAACCGGTTTGGATTCTTCAAGTCCAAAAGTTTTAAGAATTTATTTTACATACTTGGACTAAGAAATAAAGATACCTTCCTTTAGCTAATCGACGTGCAGTCCAATGAAGAATTTTATGGCTCCTATCATAGATCAAATTCTTTCTTCATTTCTTCAGCAAAGGCTTTGCTCATCCTGTAATCTCCTCCAAAGATGATGTCATCCACAAAGATTTCAGCAATCAGGTTCCCATCTTTTCCAATCTTGAGATACATGTTTTTGTTGTCCCTGGTTCTTGTGAGTCCTATTGTCAGGAGGTATGAGTGCAATCTCTCATACCATGCCCTTGGAGCTTGCTTTTGTTATTATTAACCAGTTACTGAGAGGGGGGGGTGACTCAGTAAAAACTATTTCTATTACAATTCAACACTTGTTTAACTATTCTTCCAAGTTAAGCAGAATGTAAACAATCATCCACAAGCATAAATAGAAATACACATATCAACACAAGATGTATACGTGGAAACCCTCAGTTAGAAGGAAAAAACCACGGTGAGACAGAGCTCACAACTTCACTGCTGCAGAAGTAAAGACGCCCTGCTAGGAGCTTACAAATCACTGGCGAAGGTGCTACCCGGTTAAGGGATTTGGTAGAAGATCGGTTAAGATCTTTACTCTGTTAGGAGTTGCCTGGTTAGAAGACTTTCAACATCAACAAAAATGTTACCCGATTAAAGGATTTTTACAAAGAACCGATTAGGGTTCACCCTAATAGAGGGATTTCAATTTGCTTTCACACCTTGTAAAAGCAATGATCTGGATTGACACTGATTGATTAGATCATACCTATTGATCTCTTCCTCGATTTGTCTGGCTGTTGAATCTTTTCTGCCTCTTTGCCTTTCACCACTGGTGACTGTGATCTCTATGCAGATATCTCTTCTCTGCTCTCTTTATCCAACAACTCTCAACAACACTTTTTCTTGCGTCCTATGACCTGTATTTTTACAAAAGTTCACCTTAATGAAACCCTTAACTCATAGAACCGCCAGGCTATAAACTCAACATTAAATCATGCACCTAGCAAAAAGCTTTGCATTCTGACCTGGAGTTTACCTTGAAAACATCCGTAGAAATAATGCTAACTCCTGTTAAAAAGCTAACACCACTTCTAAGCGGTGGATGCTCCGCATATTCCGGTTTTATCTCAAACTGCTCCACAGAATCCAGTGCGGATCTTTATGCAGTTTTGATCCGTATACACTTATACCCGGTTCATCCCTGTGTGCAATATAAGACCGGTACAATGTACTTAGTTCGGTCTACCAGTTTATCCCCTCTGTTTCTTGTCTACCAGTGCCTTTTAAAGTAACGTGAGTGACTGGTGAACTTTTACCGGTGGGAATGGTGTTTGAGATTTAAACTAATGACAACTTAAATTGCTAACAATTTTCCGCTTTGTCATTGGTGGCAAAACCATACTCAAAACCATACTCACTTATCACAATTTATGCCTTGTCCTGTAGACTTGTCTTTTCTCTCACTTCCCCTGTTAAACTACTTTAGCTCCTCTTCTGTTCTGGTTCTGTGGCTATTCTGTCCTTGATCAGATCACTACCCTGAGTTTTGTACACTTCAATTATGCTTCTTCTTCCCCTTTTTGCCTCCATAAGACAGAGGGTTAAGCTTCACTTAGGATTTCATATTTGTAGCATGGTGAAGATATCCTTATAGCTATTCTTTGCAGAATGAAGAAACAGTACCCCATTGACCGGCTACATATTCAATGTTCTTTTGGGTTGCTTTTAGAGAGACAATGATGTTCTCCATATCCTCCACAATTTTATAATCAGGTTCATTGATCAGAATTTCTCTAGAAGTTGCAATTTGCTGCATGGAGTCAAATGTTGGGGCCACAAATAACTGAAATCCAATAATGTCTTGGATTCTCTTATTCTCCTCTTCTGCAGTCTTTCTTAGAATTAGAGCCAGACTGGTCATTTCTTTGCTAAAATTTGTTGCAGACTTATTTTTCATGTCAAATTGAGAAGACAAGGCTCTAATGTCTTCTAAAGTCTTTGTTGACTTCTCTGTCAGATCTTGCAAGAAAGTTTCAAAGTTGGAAGTTCTTGTCATCAAACTTCCTGCAACTTGGATCTGTTGTTAAAGAACTCTTAAGTTGGATGACAGAGTTACCTTGATATCTTCAACTTGTTTGTGGAGAATCTCTATTCTCTTTTTCTCATAGTGATCTATAGCTACAATTTCTGGATCTATTAGGTCATCACCGATTGCTTGTGCCAAAACTTCCAGCTGATCTATCACGGGTTCATCTTCATTTATGTCAGCATCAGGTACGAAGTTGCACAATATATTTTTGATAGTGTTCAGGACCATGTCTTGTTTTCTCTTGGTCAGCTCATTTAGCTGCCTGGTTGACATTTTGCTGATGTCAACCACTGTATCGGTGGCCTTGTACCTTTTAGCTTCTTTATCCTCAGCAAATGATAACTTTCTTTTAGAGGAGCTTGGGATATCTGCTTGTTCCTTTTGCTTGGGCTCCTGTTCCGGTTAAGCTTGCTCAGTCTGTACAAGAATTTCTTGTTCCTGTTCCTTATTTTCTTCATCTCCTTGTTGAGCTGCATGACAGTCCCAACCGGTGCTAAGAGGGGAGGGGTGAATCAACACCTCTAAAACTCTTCCCTTCAAATCTAATGAAGTATAATCGTAACTGTAAGCCAAAAGAGATTTAAGCATATAATAATAGCAAGCAAACAATCACACAGTGACACCAGATTTATCACGTGGAAACCCGGTTAGGGTGAAAACCATGGTGTGAGGGGACCTCACAAATTCTGTACTCTTCTGGAGTACGCCCTGTTAGGAGCCTTCCCGGTTAAAGGATGAAAACGCACTGTTAGATGCGATCCGGTTAAGGGATTTATTACAATAAGGTTGGTTAGTGCCTGCCTGGTCAGAGGACTTAGAACACCTTGAAAGATGTCACCCGGTTAAGGGATTTGATACAAGAGACCTGTAAGAGTCCACCCTGTTGTCCTCAATTTTGAGATCACAAAATTGTGGCAACCCTATGCAATTTTCTTGTCAATTCGTAGAAGTATCCTCTATGATTTGAAGATTTTGATAATGTGTTAATAAGGACAATTCGTTATCCCTGAAAAGCTCTTTGTAACACATGTTTCATGCGTTCTTTAAGTCTTTCCCTTTGTTTTTAATCTTGATTTTCCTTTGAGTTGATAGCCTTTTTAATTACGCTCGTTTCAAGCTAACTTAGACATCAAACGAAGTTATATAACTCAAGTTATGATGAAAAAGGTGGGGTTTTTCAGGCTGGCTGCATATTCTTTAAAAATCCTTAAAAGGTGGGGTTTTTGAAGTCAATTGCACAAGTTTGAATTATATTTGATATGTTAAACAGATTTCAAAGTTCATTCTCAAATTTCAACTCATTTCGAGTTGATTTGACTATAATTTTTAATGTTTTCATGAAATTAGCTCTAAAATCTTCTGATTTCACATTACTTTATTAAAACACTATACTTATTTATTAAACTAATTCAAATTTTAAGACTTAAATATTAAAAGTGTGGTTTTTATTCTTCACTGCATATCATCAATGTGCAAAACACCTTTAAAATCTCACTTTTATGTCTTTTTCATATTAAATACATTGTTTTTATCAGCGACTACATGTATATTTCATATTTTCAAACATATGCAGTTGAATCTCTAAAGAGCGTATTTAATCCTTGTTAAGTGTTGTTTTTATATGCGACTACATATTTAAAATAACATTTTTAAAACTCCCAAGGTGGCTTTTTTTTATAAAAGTCATATTTTGAAAGATATGTATATGCACTTCAAAAAGTGTGTATTCACTTCTTTATTTAATATTTTCCCTATGGTGTTGAATCTTAAGAGCATTGCATATTTTAAAAACATATGCAAAGGCATTCTAATTCAACGTTTTTAATACTTCCTCAGGACGTCGATTTAGAAGTGGTTTGCATATGTATTCAACTCTTATGTAAACTCATTTTTGAAAACCACGTTTTAGCCTATCTTTCCTCAAGACGTCGATTTTAGAGGCTATTGCATGTATATTTTCATATGCAAATACATTTTGAAAGAACGTTTTTAATAATCTTCCCTATAGGCGTCGTTTTTGGAGGCTATTACATATGTAATAGCTTTTAAAAAACAATGTTTTTAATGACATATTAGGGCGTCGATTTTTAGGATGGTTGCATATATGAAAAAGATATTACGAATGACATTTTTAATGATCTTTCCCTTGGATGTCGATTCTAAAAGCGTTTGCACATTTCATGTGTTAAAATCATGTGTAAAATCATCTCAAAAGTGCATTTTTAATGTGCTTCAAGGGACGTCTTTTCTCTAAGCTTTCGCATATTGATATTACAAAAACGTTTTTGATATCCAAGTCTATAGGCATCGATTTTTAATGCCCTTGCATATGTATTGATTTTCGAAAGCAAGTTGTTTGCAGCCCTCTTATTATAGCGTTAATTCATGAAGGCATTACATGTGCTGAAAAGTATGTGTAATGGCTTATTAAAACAACGTTTTTAATGCTAAGACTGAGCCGTCAATCTTGAAGGGTTTTGCATACATGCCTTTGCTTCTTCAAAGTGCGTTTTCAGCATTGGAGTCTTTGGGCGTCGATTTTCTTTTGCATTACATATGGTGTTTAGCATGCACAGCATATGTAACTTCATCAAAACAGTCCGCATTTGGCCATTCTTTCTTCAAGAACGTCTCATTGAAGAAAGAGTTCTAGCATCTTCAATCTTCTTTTCAGCCTACGAATTGATTTGGTAAGTTCTTTATGGATTTATTTCATCATTTTTTGTTGTATTTATGCCCTAGACATCATTTTTCCTCTTCATTGCATATGCAAGAGAAATGGTCAAACAGTTGCTATTTCTTGGCATTTTATTTCTCATTCTTCCCCACTTGGCTGTACATGCTGATTGACTATCCAAATTTAAGGGAGATAGACTAGGAATGTGATCTATTTATACTCTTTCTATCCAATCTTTTCTAAATCCGAAAATCAATTGGATTTATTTCAGGTTTGGCTCAAGATTTTGAGAGATTCTATCTTGAGGATTGAGGTAATTTCTTCCTTACTCTTTTTCTTGTTTTTCTTCTAAAATTATTTAACTTACATGTAAAAGCTTTCATTGTTGATTTACATGTGATTAAATCTATGTCTCTTCTACTTCTGTCTTCTATTCTCAAGATGCATATATAAGAGCTTCATCTTTCTTGCATATGCAGTCGAGATTAAAAACTCCGTTCTATGATAAAAAAGGAAACAAACCAAATGCAAGTTTACACGTGCTATTTTCCAAATCCACTTGCATAAAGTTGCTGTCCCTACCACTGCCATGTGATGTCAAACTCATAATGGTGGTCAATTTAACACTTCATTATAAAATGATATCCCTCCATTCACTTAATATCCTATTCTACATATCTCTCGCTGTCCCCATATGTAATTACCTATGAGAAACTCATTCTTCAGTTCTCTTTGAGCTGAAACCAATCCATTTCCCTAAAAATCAGTCATCTCCATACACCTTTTGTCATTCTATGATGAATCCCTCTCAAGAAGACGTTCTCATTTTGTGGGATTTTTATGTCACGGCTGCTCACTCACATAAAGTTGCTATGTTTGAAGGCATCACACTTGCAAAGGAAAAAGAGAAGAAAAAGATGAAATACCAATTTGACTCATATCACAATTCTATCCCGCCTTCACAAATGATTTCTTATTGTGATGAGGTCAAAGATACAGATGTTTCACACATGAACTTTGAGGACTTTTTTCAAAGGGTTGATGCTGCGATTACAGAGGACATGCTATCCATCAAGCAGAGCAGCATTCTTGTCTCTACATTTCCATTGGCTGCCCTTGAGCCAGAGCTCATACTTGCATGTGCGAAGAACTTTGATCCTACATCCAGAACCATCAAGGACCAAGATGGTAAGACTATCATTAGTCTTGATCTAAAGACAGTGGACAGAATCTTCCAAGTGCCATTGAGTCTTGTTACTATTAATATCATCAAGCAGAAAGCTCTTGACAGATGGAATGAGGATACTCCTTCATGCACAAAGTTTATCAATGAAAATTGGCTGCTCAATAAAAGGCCAAATATTGCAAAATGGCCAAAAGGAATTCCACGCACCGAATTCAAGGAGGAGATCAGTGACCTCATTACCTTATTCAGCCGCCTAGCAAGGTTAAAAACATCAAACATCTTTGAGCCCTGGATGTACAAGTACATTTCTCTTATTGTCCGGTCGAAGAAAAGGATATTCTGGGGAGAGATGATCAATGATATGTTGTGTGAACAGCTTTCCCAAGTTGTTAATACTTGCACTTTTTACATGAATTCATATCTTGTATATATCACTGCCTCTCTTGGTTCTTTCTCTGGACTATCCACTCAAAGAGATAGGTCATTGGTTCCTGTATGGGAGTATTGTCCTCAGCTGGTGTCAAAGGCTAGTCGCTCTCATTACCGCAGAGTACAAGATGAAGAGCACACGATTATACTAAGAGGGGGGGTGAATCAGTATAATAACCTTTTTGAATTTAAATACTTTTATTCAAAGATAACTTCAATTACTCAAATAAACAATTATGCAAGTGAACACAATATTTACGTGGAAACTCAATATGGGAGAAAACCACAAAATAATTTGCTTTTATATAATATTGTTCTTTTACAATGTTTTGTAGGCACCGACCTACTAGAGGCTCCAACCTCTAAATTTATGAGCACCAACTCCCTGGAAGCACCAACCCCCACACTTCGCAGGCACCGACCTACTAGAAGCACCAACTCCCCCTGACTGATTCTGAGCACCAATTCTTCTGCTTTCAGAATATCTTCCACCTGAATGCTGTTGCTAATACAACTAATGGTGGACCCAATCTGCTCTCTAAGTCAGCCAATATTTTAATTAAAAAAATGTATATATAATCCTTAATTTTTCTCTCCTTTATTCTATTGCGTTCCTTCTTTTTATTTTCAAAAATATACCTTATATGACTATATATTCTGAATATATAAGCATTTCATTCCTCTATCTCCCACTGCTCTTCTTTTCTTTTGATTACATGCTGACTTCTTGCTTTTTAAAAATGTTTGATTCAATATTTATACATTCATACCTTTTAAGAAACAATATGTCTCTTTTAAAAGTTATGACTCTTTATCGCAACTTTTAGTTTAGATTAATAATATTAATCAGTTTAATATTATTATTATATGTTGTGTCATTTTAATACCCATATAACACCTTGCATCGATTTTCAAACACCTTTATCATTAGCTGCACTTCCTCTTAATTATTTATTATTTATTGCTGACTTGGTTCGTATTATCCACTGACCTGTGTGTCTTTATCGCAGTGTATAATATTGTCAAAATATTCAACCGCTGTCTTCATAAACTTCATTGCTTAATATCGTATAGTATAATTTCTTCATCACTGGTCATATCACTGTGTATATCAATGTTTATTATAAATGAAAACATCTTTTATATATACCGTCTCCTATATGTATGTTCTATTTATAATATATAAATCTCTATCTTCATTCTTCATCGCTGGTTACATATATTCGATTGCTGTTATTAACGTTCTCTGTTCTTGACGTTCTCTGTTCTTGGCATATTATTAATTTTCTGAATACTATATAATCTTCATCATGCTCTTTGTGACATCAATGACAATCTTCCATCACAAGATGCTTTCTATGGACATTTCATGTGCCTGTTTGACAAAAGTCTTTCTAACAAGCGTGTGTCAGACGAGGCATGGGTTAAAGTAAATGAGTATGGCTGTCTGTTTCTTCAATTCCCTAGTTTCAATTACATGCAGGTGGGCTACTTCAAAGGTTAGCCACATACACTTCCGAGGTATCCTACAAATAAAATCATACTCATGGAGTTGGTCAGGCAACTCATGGCTGTTCAGATGCACCAAAATGCACTACACAGACCAGGTGTGGAGATTTATTCACGAAATCCATTGAAGATTGGGGGATACTCTATAGATACAGCCCCGAAAGCCAAAAACATGGAGTATGAGCTTCAAAGGATCACCTTGAAAAAGTTCATAGCTAGGAGTCATTTCGACTGGCGAGGGCTCAATGACAAGATGAGAAGGCAGTTTGTACATGTGTACAGGTTAGAGGACATATGGATTGACCTCCGCACTGAGACAAACATACGGAGAATGGATAACTGCCACCTATCTATCAAGCAAATTATTGACTTCAATCTTGTAGATATTCCTCCAGGGGTTGAAGATGATGATAATATTCTTAATCGTGATTATACTCGTAATCATGTTGAGGATTTGCCCATTTTGTCTCCTTCCTGGTCAGGAAAAGAAAGTGTTTCTGTGTGGGATCGTTTTCAATCCATTCTTGCAAATACCAACATATGGTTAAAAAGAAGAGGGCTGAAAAGTATCAAGATAAGAGCGGGAAAAGATTTTGATCATGGTGGTCCAGTTGGTAAGAGATTAGAAATCAAAGGAAGAACCAAAGATGGCGCATCTACTTCAGCAGCTGATCCTGTCATTCCCGGCATATCCACTCTTCCTAAGCTTACCATTAAGGGAGGCAAGGACACTGGAAGAGTTCTTGAGGTCAAAAACACAGAACCTGAAAAGGTTCAAATTGTATCCAGTGATGATGAGATGCCTAACTCACCTAAGGTATCTTCACCTAATGTACCTCCTCCTGCAGATAATTCAGCTACCACCATGATTCCTAATTCTGCACCAGCATCAGACAAGTCTCCCGACTCACCTTTGGGTACAGCTGTAGATGAATTTACTACGGAGCAGGTTCCTCCTATAGATTCAGTCTTGGTGACACTTGCGTTGCCTATCTCATCGGCTGCCCCTATTGTCATACAGGAGGATTCTTATCACAGTTTTGAGAGTGTGTTTGATGCATACTCTATGACCATTCCTTCTATGGCCATGTCTTCTATGACAGTGCTAGACACCACTTTAGTGCAGATTGAGCATTTCATATCTGAGGTTACACATGGCAGTTCTACTCCTATGGCGATCCTGACAGAGGCTCCTCCTCTTGTGGCTACAGTTGCACAGACAGACCCGGTTACTACTCTGGCCGTTACATTTATAGAAGCAACGTCTTCTTCTTTCTCTTTACCTTCTTGGCTCAGTGCCATAACACAGAAGAGAAAGAAAGAAGAGATTCCTTTGTAGGGCTTTGATTTCAACCAAGTTTCCAAGCCGAGAGCTCCAAAGAACAAAAAGGCTAAAACAGTCTCAAAGATCGTGGTGAAGGACAATGCTAAATATGCTGAGATTGCTAAGCCTTTGGTTGATAGAATCACAGAAGATGGGCAGCCCTCTGATTTTAGAATCACAAGGGTGGAACTGGGTAAGCAGACAC
This sequence comes from Chamaecyparis obtusa, assembly GCA_027943335.1. Classification (NCBI taxonomy): domain Eukaryota; kingdom Viridiplantae; phylum Streptophyta; class Pinopsida; order Cupressales; family Cupressaceae; genus Chamaecyparis; species Chamaecyparis obtusa. Next base: position 2,387,966 of record BSBK01001154.1, on the reverse strand, counting down.
GTTTGAGTTGCCAATAGGATGTCCAAAACGCTGTTACACAACTCACACAAAGGAATGACCAGCTATGGTAGAAGAAGAATAAATTGAAGGAGGAAAATGCACGCCTTCTTGAAGTCATCAACATGATGAACAATTCACAGAATGTTGCTCTCATTTCAGTTTCACATCCTGAGTATTATAAGCATCATCAGAAAGCTAAAGCCATGGATGAATGGGGCAGCCGTTTGGAATCACAAGGTCTGCAAGTGATTCAGAATGCAATAAATGTTTGTAAACGAGGAAGAGAGGTTTCCTCCAAGATGAATGAGCTCATTACATCCTTTGATCGACAACTCAGATTCTTAGATGTTGATCTTGATGTTTAGAGAAGCATGACAGAGATTAGTCTGGATGATCTATGTGCCTCTGGGATCATCTTTTCGATAGGGATGTATTGTGATTTTCTGCATTTGATGGTCAATAAAGAAAAAGTGCTGCAAGGATTAAAGACAGAAAGTCACGGGGCAGTTGAATGCCTTAAAAGTTATGAGAACATGATTAATGGTGTCTTTCATCAATTAAAGTGTCAATTAATCATGGAAGGGGGAGAACTCATTGAAGACAAAGTTGTTTTAGCTATGTTCACGAAGGTTATTTGCTTACAATTAGAGGCAGATAATTTTGACTTTGATATGATTGATGTACTAACTGGCTACAAAACCTCGTTGGATCATTTGCAAAGCCAGCTGATTGAGTATAAACATGCTATTGTTGAAAGTACAGATTTAAATCAGAGAGTGACAGTTATTGCACAGCATACGGGAGCTCCAGATAAAGCAGTTGTTCGTGAGTCACTTCAGAAGTTTGCAGACTTTGTGAATACTGTGTAAAGAAATGATTGTCTTTAATATTTTTATGCTTTAAGTAGAATAGGTATGATAGATTGTGTGACGTGAAACTTTTTGTAAATACAGGATAACATGTACCTGTATAATCACTTCATGCAATCAAGTTGCACATGCATTAGGCATGCAACTTTGAATAAGTCATAAGTTTTCTAGTAATTAGTTGAATAAGTCAAAGTGCTTAAGGGTTTCCCCTTTTCTCTCCACTTTTCTCTCTTCTATTTTCTATATAAAGGAGAGAGTTCATTGTAAATATTTTCATCTTTTGTTGAAGCAAGCAAGGCTATACTTGAGAACTTCGGTGATGAAAACTTTGTGTTTCATTGTATGAGTTATCAAAAGTGAATAAAAGTAACAAGATTCTTCAGACTTTGTGTTGTAGATCTTGAGATTGAATGGTGTTTTCTTATGTTGCATTGTTCAATCTTTCTTGAATTCATTACTAAAGCTAAACTTGCATACATCATTGGAGGTTTCAATTCATCTTTCGAGAGACTTTGAGCTACGGGAGAAGAATTGTTATAGTAGTAGTGGCTGCGAATACTAAGAGTTGAAGACTTTGAGCTTCAAGTCTGAGTATTTTTCTTTAAATTTCAAAATCTTTGGTGAGAGACTTTGAGCCTCACTATTGATTCTCGCTATCTCAAAATAGGATTAATCGCAAGAGACTTTGGGCCCTTGTTTTTAATTCACCAAATATATTAGTAATTGTTGCCTTAGGAGTTGTTCTTACGTCAATTGCTAAGTCACCGGTATTATCGTAGCAGTAGGTGATCTTTGTAAAATTAATAAGTCGTATTTGCCTATAAATCTTTTCTTGAAAAAAAGACAAAAAGATTAGAAGTATCATCCTTATTTCATTCCAGTTGAAATCCTGCTGAAGCCACCTACGGTAAGAAGGGAGCCTCCCCTATTGCTGAGAGGAGAGATTTATCTCATTATACCATTGTCTAAAGTTACAATTTTGTAAGGTATAGTCTTAGCGGCTTACAAAATTTTTAGCCAACACACCCAAATACTGGGATTTAACTATTGTAATTGATAGAGAACAATAGAAAGATTGACCTTTTACAAACGGTTTTTCATAGCCTGATAAGATCTATGTTTGTGCTCAACTGAGAAGCATCACCGGTTGCCGCAAGTGTGTTCTCTACTGTTTGTGCTTCTCTGCACACTCTTCTTCTTTCTTCTTCTTACTTTTTTTGACCCTAGCTTCTTCAGCATACAGGTTCACTCTTTTACTCGGCAGATGAAGGCAACAGAAATTCTCAACAGGCAAAAGTATATATAGAGTTCTTGCCCTAACTTTATCTCTCATGCATGACCTAATCTTCAGATCCCTTACGGATACATCACTCAGTGGAGTATCAGTTCATTGAGGAAACATCTGATGCATGCCCTAGCTTTATCTGCTTTACAAAGAAATCAATAAGTGTGTGCCAAGCATCTTTCCTTTACAAGAGATAACGCTTAGTTTTAAAGCCACAGATTCCGACTTTAAAACCTCCAGACGCACCTCGAACCAATCACCAGTTTAACTCAAAGCCTTCCAGATTTAGTGAAGAAAATCCCGATCAAAGAGTTGGTTCAAACAGATAGTTGACTATGACTTCCTCAGTTCATACCAGAGTCATTTGCTAGATCGATTGAGATCCTCATGTTGTGAATAGACAAGAGCTTATGACCTGTTACTATCCCTTCCTTAGCTTACCGGTCGAACATTCCTCGGTTGTGTTGTTGACACCGGTTTTTTTTTACTTTCTCTGTGCTTGTCTACACCGGTTGTATCCTGGTCCTCGGTTGATAGTGGAATCCTCCTTTCCTTAACTGTATACATTAACCGGTTGCTGATGCTTTGTGTAGTGACCGGTTGCATCTGTTTACAGTCATGTCTTTCTTGTATGTTGGTACCATTTGCCAAACCAGCCTCTTTGCAAACAGATCTCCTTGGATCTTTAGACTTTAGAGAGATGACAAATCTCTAACCTCTTTTGTCAATCAATGACAATACTTGTACCAGTAGTAGGGTTACCGGTTACCATTTCTTAATGCCAACAATCTCCCCCTTTGGCATTGATGGAAAAACATTGATGGGCAATCATATTATCATATCGCCGGTTTACTCTGTTTATTGTATCCTGCATATTTGTATCACTGCTACTGCTACTGCCACTGCCAGTTTATCTACCGATTATTGCCAAACTCTCCCCCTTTTTCACAATAATGCCAAAGGCTAGTCCGAAAGACTACCTTTATCTAATTTGCTCCCCCTACGAGCAGCAGTCATTTTCATCAGTCCAAAAAAAAAGTGTAATCCTCTGTTAAGGCATAATGAACTGATGAACTCCTTTGCAGTTTTACTGAAGATCATGAAGGGGTATCACCCCTAGTTTACCTCTGAGATACTCAAAAGTACTCTTTGGTAATGGCTTTGTGAAGATATCAGCAATTTGCTCCTTGGTGGGAGCGTACTCCAATCTTACCTCCTTGTCTTGTACCAACTCTCTCAAGTAATGATACTTGATGACAATGTGCTTTGTCTTGGAGTGAAGGACAGGGTTCTTGGATATGTTAATTGCACTGGTGCTATAACAATAGATAGCTATCGGTTCAGGTATTTGTTCCTTGATTCTTTCCAAAAGTTGTTTGATCCAGATTAGTTGTGTGCAATTGATTGCAGCAGCAACATATTCAGCTTCTGCAGTAGATTTGTGAAATACAGTTTTGTTTCTTACTTGTCCAAGAGACTATTCTCCCACCGAGAAAAAATGCGCCTCCACTTGTGCTCTTTATGTCATCAATGTTGTCGGCTAAGTCTGCATCAGTGTAAACTTTTACTTCAAATCCTCCCTTATGTGGAAACCATAACCCATATTCTTTAGTACCCTTTAGATATCTGAAGATTCTCTTCACTGCTATCAAATGTGTCTCTTTGGGATTTGCAGAGAACCTAGCCACAATGTCAACCACATGTGCAATGTCCGGTCTACTATGAACAACATACTACAATTTTCCTATCATGGACTGATACATTGTTTCATTTACTTCTCTTGCATCATCCTCCTTTAATAACTTGAGGTTGGTTATCGTTGGGGTTCCAATCGGTTTAGATTCTTTAAATCCAAAAGTTTTAAGAATTTCTTTTATATACTTGGACTAAGAGATAAAAATACCTTCTTTTAGCTGATGGACCTGTAGTCCAATGAAGAATTTAATGGTGCCTATAATAGACATCTCAAATTCTTTCTTCATCTCTTCAACAAAGGCTTTGCTCATCCTTTCATCTCCTCCATAGATGATGTCATCCACAAAGATCTCAGCAATCAGATTTCCATCTTTTCCAATCTTGAGATACATGTTGTTGTCCCCGATTCTTATGAATCCTATGGTCAGAAGGTATGAGTGCAACCTCTCATACCAAGCCCTTGGAGCTTGTTTGAGCCCATAAAGAGCCTTTTTCAAATTACAGACCATACCATCACTTTGTGCAGATGTGAAGCCTTCTGGTTGTTCAATGTAGACTTCCTCTTCCAGTATTCTGTTCAGGAATGCAGACTTGACATCCAACTGATAGAGTTTAAATTTCTTGTGTGCAGCATAGGCAAGAAGAATTCTTACTCTTTCCAATCTGGCCATTGGTGCAAAAGTTACTCCATAATCCAGTTCAGCTTCCTGGGCATACCCTTTGCAAACCAATCTTGTCTTATTTCTTATTACTTTCCCTTCCTCATTCAGTTTGTTCCTGTAGACCCACTTGGTCCCTATGACATTCTTGTCTTTTGGTCGTGGCACAAGCTCCCATGTGTCACTCTTCTCAATTTGCTCAATTTCTTCCTCCATGGCCTTGACCCAGTTTTCATCTTCTAGTGCTTCCCTTGTGGATTTAGGCTCTATACAGGAAAGTAAACAGATATTCTCTTTGGCCTTTTTCCTGGTTAAGACATTAGCATGTTTGTCACCAATAATGTTGTCAGTGAAATGATATGTGACATACCTTGGGAGAACTCGTCGTTGTTCCCAGACAGGCTCTTCCGGTTGAACAACTTCTTCATCATGGTTTTGAACAGCGCCTTGTTCACCATCCTATGATGACCTGTCAACTACAGGTACAGTCTCCTGCTACAGATGTCTATTCATATGTTGTTCTCTTTCATCTTCAATTGTTGCTTCATTGAGCTCAAAGACGTCCTTCAATTTGACCTTCAAGATTATCATGATCTTTATGACCGGTCACCTTGATCGATTCTGAAAATTCATCAACCTTTACATTGATGCTCTCAATTATTTTTCCTGTTCTCTTGTTCAGACACTAGTAGGCTTTGCTTTTGGTAGAGTAACCCAAAAATGTTCCTTCATTACTCTTGGGATCAAACTTCCCAGAGTACATATCTCTTTTGATGTAACATTTACTACCAAAAATTTTGAAGTAGCCTACACAAGGAGTATGATTGAACCATTGTTCATAAGGAGTCTTACTGGTTCCCTTTTTGACTTGAACTCGGTTCAGTGTGTAGATAGCAGTGCTGAAAGCTTCTCTCCAGAAGTGATGAGGAAGATCCTTCTGAATCAACATGGTTCTAGCACAATCGATCAGAGTCGTGTTCCTTCTTTCTGTTACTCCATTTTGTTGAGGAGTCCTTGGTGCAAAAAATTGTCTCTTTATTCCATGTTCCTCACAATAATGAGTGAACTCTTGAGAGGTGTATTCACCTCCTCTGTCTGACCTCAGGCACTTCAGGGTTTTACCAGTTTCCTTTTCCACTCTAGCTTTATAGATTTTAAACATGTGGAAGGCCTCTGATTTCTCCCTTAAAAAAGAGAGTCCACATCATTCTTGAGAAGTCATCAACAAAGAGCATGAAGTACCGGTCTCCATAATAGCTCTTTGTCTTCATTGGTCCACACAAATCTGTGTGCACAAGATCCAGAACATTTTCAGCAGAAAAAGACTTACTGTTGAAACTTGTTCCTGTCAGTTTTCCTAGCTGACAATCTTTACAAACACCTTTGATAGGTTTTGTAATCTCGGGGAGTCGTCTAACCGATTTCTTTTTGCTCACTTTGACAATAGTGTCAAAGTTTATATGGCAAAGTCTCTTGTGCTATAGCCAGCTATTGTCTTCTTTGGAAATAAGACAGATTCTGCTTGTTTCTCCTTTGATTGAGGCTATGAGACAAGCTCCTTCCATTGAGTCTAGGTAGAACAGATTACCTTTGCTTTGTCTACCGTTTGCAACATGGGTTCCAGACTAATACTTGACTATAGAGGAGCCTTGTCCGAATTCCAACAGGTATCCTTTGTTGTTCAGTTGTGCAACACTCATTAAATTGTACTTGAGTCCTTCAACCCAGTACACATCTTCACAAACAGCATTGTTGCAAAGTGCGATAGAACCTTTATCTTTGATGGCACAAGGAGCATTGTTTCCAAAAGTAACTGATCCGCTATCATTAAGCTCCAAGCTGATAAATTTGTTCTTATCACCAGCCATGTGGTGAGTGCAACCGCTGTCAACGATTCAATCATCATGCTAATGAGATCTTGATATAAGTGTTATTTCACTTACCACTGGGTTCTCTTCTTTTATTGCAACAAATGCAATTTTTGGATCCTCAAAGTTCAAATTCATTGTCTGTGACCCCTTCCTCTGCAAGATAGCATTCCTTCTTTTCTTTGCTCTTGAACCGATCTCTCTTATCTTTATTATCATTATCAGGACATCTTGATGCAATATGTCCTATCTTGTTGCAAGAGAAGCATTTCAAGGGAAGCTTTCCTTTGTACTTCCCTTTTCCTCTAGGGAATCTCCTAGCAATGAGTGCTTCAAACTCATCTTGCTCCATCTCTTTTGAGAGCGGATTCTCAACAAGATTACCAATCTTACCGGTAGAGCAGTTACCGATTTCTCTTCCCCTTTTGGTGGAAGAGATGTTGACAGAAGACTTAAAAGCTGCTTCCTGAATGGGTAAGCTATTATCAAAATTACTCAATTCAAAGGCAGCTAACTTACTGATTAGGGAGTCTAGGGTGACTTGATCTTTGGTCACCGATCTGAGCTCTTAAATAGCAGAGATCTTGATGGCATACTGAGGTCTAAGCGTTCTCAGTATTTTGCTCACCACCTCCTCGTCACTAAGCTTTCCTCCAGCGCTTTTGATGGAGTTAATCACTTCCTTGATCTGGTTGCTATATGTTTCAATGTCTTCTCCCTCATTCATCCTCATGTCATCGTATTTTCCTCTGAGGCTTTCAACTTTGGCTCTTTGAACGTTTGCGTCCCCTCCATATACTAGTTGCAGCTTGACCCACATCTTGTAAGCAGAATCTAGATGTTCAATCTCAGCATAGACATGATCAGGTAGTGTGCTAGCTATCATATCCATAGAAGTCGTATGCTCAGTTTTGATCTTCAGTTCATCAGGTGTCAAAGTGCCAACGGGTTCACTGTAATCAGTGGTAACATGATTCCAGTACTGATCTCCAGTGGTCTTCATATACAGCTTCATTCTACTGCACCACAAAGTAAAGTTTTCCTTTGAAAACTTTGGTCCTTCCTTTCTCATCATCTTGACTTTTTCTTTATGCAGTTAAGCAATAAAGAAAATAAGACTTGGCTCTGGTACCAATTGACAGTCCCAACCGGTGCTGAGAGGGGAGGGGTGAATCAACACCTCTAAAACTCTTCCCTTCAAATTTAGTGAAGTATAATCGTAACTGTAAGCCAAAAGAGATTTAAGCATATAATAATAGCAAGCAAACAATCACACAGTGACACCAGATTTATCACGTGGAAACCCGGTTAGGCTGAAAACCACGATGTGAGAGGACTTCACAAATTCTGTACTCTTCTGGAGTACACCTTGTTAGAAGCCTTTCCAATTAAAGGATGAAAACACACTGTTAGATGCGACCCGGTTAAGTGATTTATTACAATAAGGCCGGTTAGTGTCTACCTGGTCAGAGGCCTTAGAACACCTTAAAAGATGTCACCCGGTTAAGGGATTTGATACAAGGGACCTGTAAGAGTCCACCCAAATACTAAGATTTAACTATTGTAATTGATAGAGAACAATAGAAAGATTGACCTTTTACAAATGGCTTTTCATAGCCTGATAAGATCTCTATTTGTGCTCAACTGAGAAGCATCACCGGCTGCCGCAGGTGTGTTCTCCTCTACTGTTTGTGCTTCTCTGCACTCTTTTTTCTTTCTTCTTACTTCTTTTCACCCTAGCTTCTTCAACATACAGGTTCACTCTTTTACTCGGCAAAATGAAGGCAACAAAGATTCTCAACAGGCAAAAGTATATATAGAGTTCTTGCCCTAACTTTATCTCTCATGCATGACCTAATCTTCAAATCCCTTACGGATACATCACTCACTGGAGTATCAGTTCACTGAGGAAACATCCGATGCATGCCTTAGCTTTATCTGCTTTACAAAGAAATCAATAGATGTGTGCCAAGCATCTTTCCTTTACAAGAGATAACGCTTTGTTTTGAAGCCACAGATTCCGGCTTTCAAACCTCCAGACGCACCTCGAATTGATCACCAGTTTAACTCAAAGCCTTCTGGATTTAGTGCAGAAAATCTCGGTCAAAGAGTTGGTTGAAACAGATAGTTGACTATGACTTCCACGGTTCATACCGGAGTCATTTGCTAGATCGGTTGAGATCCTCATGTTGTGAATAGACAAGAGCTTATGACTTATTATTGTCCCTTCCATTAGCCTACCGGTCGAACATTCCTTAGTTGTGTTGTTGACACCGGTTTGTTTTTACTTTCTCTATGCTTGTCTACAACGGTTGTATCTAGGTCCTCGATTGATGGTGGAATCCTCCTTTCCTTGACTGTATACATTAACCGGTTGCCGATGCTTTGTGTAGTGACCGGTTGCATCTATTTACAGTCATGTCTTTCTTGTATGTTGGTACCATTTGCCAAACCAGCCTCTTTGCATACAAATCTCCTTGGATCTTTAGACTTTAGAGAGATGACAAATCTCTAGCCTCTTTTGCCAATCAATGACAATACTTGTACCGGTAGTAGGCTTACCGATTACCATTTCTTAATGCCAACACTGCGTCTTCCGGTTGCACCTCTTCTTCAGGTAGGCCTTCCTTGGAAGGTGCTCCTTCCTTATTTTGAGCTTCCTTTTCCGGTTGCACTTCAACTTCACATGGGGCATCCTGTTCTTTTTGAAATTTAACTTCCGGTGGGATTTCTTCCTTGTGCTGCTCTTCAGCTGAATGTAATTCTCCCATAGGGATATCATTTCCCAGTTCTTCTTCCACTAGGGGAACTACCTGTTCAACATTTATTTGTTCACCAGATGTGAACTCCTCTGCTTGAACATTTACCTTACCAGTTGCAGGTTCTTCACGAGTAGTGAATTGAACCAATGGTGCTTGTACCTGTTCAGTTTGATCCTGTGGATCTAAATTCTCGAGTGCACCAAAGTTGTACTGCTGCCAAAAGTCTAAAATCTCTTTCTAGACTTCGTTTTCAAATCCATTTAGAATCTTAGCAACCCTACACTTGGTATCCAAGTTCATTGATGCATCTTCTAGTAGAAGCTTGATTCTTTCTTCACTGAGACCGGATCTAACTTTAGACAATGTCTCCTTATTGATTCTAGTGTTTGTGCCTAGACCAGTTCTCCATTTGTTCTGAAGCCTAGAATTTAATTCTAGGGGAAACTTGGACCTATAGCCACTTGGAGTTCTGTTGTACTCCATCAAAGTTTCCACTATGGCTATTATAACCGAATGTTTTTTCTCTTCTCCTAGCACGCTATACCATTTAACGGCATTATCTATTATTCCAAAGTCCATCACCTCATCAACTATTTCATCTACAGTCATAGTTCGAGGCTTACCTTTTTTCGGAGAAGTTAGCACAGTTGGACGAGCTGGACACTTCCTTGATCATCAGTGATATCTACAATTACCGATTCTGAAGGATTCTTCTCCTTAACCGGTGCTTCAGCTCTAAGCACTCCTTTTCCTTTACCAGTGTCAGGGACCAGTGGAACGATGGTCCTTTGGCATGCTTCCTCTGCTTGCTACTAAGTTTGAAGAAGTTTGGTCCAAATGGCTACTCTTTCCTCATGAACCTTGTCGACTTCACCTATGAGCATCCAACTTATCCTCCTCTAGAGTGAGGTGGTTCTGAACCTCTAGTAAAGCTAGTATCCTCAACTCCTTATCTCTGTCCATTGAAACTTTCCATCTAGCTACAAGAAATTGTTAGAGATCCTCAAGTACAATCCTATGAAGTTCGGTAGGATGCAGATTATACTTATGAATGCAATGCACTACCGCTTCTTCAATCTTTCTCCTGTCTTCTTCGTTTGCAAACTGATATCTTCTGCTTACTGAAACCATTCCCCCGATTTCTTTCAATGATGCCACAAATTCATCAATTGTGGGCTTGGCTCTTCTCGGTGGATCTTCCTTTACCGGTTTTCCTAATTTCCTCTTTCTGATTAAAGGAACAATGTCTTTAGTCTTAGTTTCCTCAGGATCTTCCTCTTGAGTGCTTGCAACCGGTTGTGCTCTTTTGCTTTGAGCCTTGGGTTGATCTTTGACTGGTTTCTTCTTTGGCGTGGGCGTCCTTTTGACATACACGTTCTTGATTGGTGCCCTTTTCTTCAGATTTTCCTGGATCTCTTCGTCGGTACCGAACCAGTAAGCACCAAGATCTAGATCCGCCTCAGTCAAGGCATCTGCATATGTCTTAGCAGCCTTTGTGGTGATCTCGTAGCCTAGCTCAGGAGCGTACATGTTTCTCAGTTCCACGGATTGAATTATGCAGTTATCAGTGGTAACCAGAAAGCATACATTGTCTTTGTATTCGTCAACAATGGTTGGCGGCACCCTCTATCTTGTATGCATTCGTAGTTGAAATGCCTCAAAGTGTTCAATCATTACTCTTCCTAACTGGTTTCCCAGTTGGTTGGCCATTTCACTGATTTGATGCATGACCGGTCTATCGGTTCCCCAAGTCACTTTCCCGATTGCCGGCAAGAAATTTAAATAGTAGAAGTACAATGTGATGTCCCCTATTTCTAAGATCAAATTCAATTAATAATAAAATAATAATAAATATAATTGAATAGTTAATAATCAATAAATGAAATAATATATTTAAAATAATATATTAAATAATAATATGTTAATAATAATATATTATTAATATAATAATAAATATCATACTATCGATATAAATAACAAATCTTAAATTAATTAATTTTCAAATATATAATTATCAAATATTTATTAAACTTTGGATTAAGACCATTAAATTTATACTAGATGGATACCATCTAAGCATCCTAATCAAGTATCAGCCTACAAGAGAAAATCAACTTAATACCATGATGACGAATAATCATATCGCCGATACTCCCTGATAGATCGGAATTAAAAGGATAAGTGATAAGAAGAGGTATCATAACTATTAGTCAAGACTAATATAAGATCGTATTAAGGAAGAAGACACCGTTTGTATATAAAGATGCTTTTACGAAGAGGTGTGAACTGTTCATGAAGAGAAGAGATGTGTCTCCCAAATCACACCCTTTCTCTCCCATACGTAGATATATTACAAGGAATTCACGTAAGGGAAGGGGAGAGGATAGGATAGAATAGGATATAAAATATATGTATACAGTATGGATTATAAGGTAGACAAAAGGACACTGAAAAATAATTCAGTGCTGGTTCTGACAGCATAGCATATTTAGTATAATGTAAACTAATTACAAATCAATACTGATTTACAAGAATATTATTGGAAATAAGGATCTACAAATATATATATTGGTAATATGGAAATCAGAAAATATATATATATATATAACAGTGATACCAGAATATATATATATATATATATAACAGTGTTACCAGAATATATATATATAGATAACAGTGATACCAGTGTATATATATATATATATATATATATATATATATATAAAACAGTGATATCAGGTATATATGTATTTAGTGCTTCTTTCTATCATTATTCATTTCTTTGTAAACATAATATTAACAGTGGGATATTATATTTGTTATATGATAAGTATAGTATATATCTATATATGTATAAATGACTATATATATATGTAAGTAGTAATCAATCAGAAATATATATTAATAATATTGAATCGCATATATATAGAATATATTTCTGAGTTACATAAGAATTATATAGATATCAAATGTATATCTGAAATATATATATTTATATACTGTTAGCTAGTTAGATAGATATGAAAGATATGAAGTATATATTTCAATATCTATTATATATCTTGAATGAATATGATTCAGATTTTATATATATATATATATATATATATATATATATCCAGGTTAATCACGCACAATGTATATAATGTTCAATAGAGGATAATTTCATAAATAATGTTATGATAATTCATTAATAGTAATATTGACAATGTAATTTTCTTATCAAAAGTAATAATAAAAGAGAGCTCTCAAGGGAGATTAAAACCTCCACTAAGTCAGTGTACACTGATGACCCACATATGCATATGTACTAAGCCTTGGATAGAGGAAAGCTCTTCCAAGAAGAGGAATGGACCTACGGTCAGCCTATAAGCCCCGAGTGATGCGCTCCAGAGGATGACGGCAAGATTTAATCAAGGACAAAAGGGTCCTTATAAAGGTTAATGCATCCGACCTAGTAGACTTTGCTCGGGAAGTCCCTAAGGATGCGCTCCAGAGGACGACGGCAAGATTTAATCAAGGACACAAGGGTCCTTATGAAGGTTAATGCGCCCGACCTGGTAGACTTTCTTTTGGAGGGGTTAATTAGTTGGGATAGATAATTAATTATTTAGCTTTCTGTTCATACTCATGTTTCCATATTACTGTTACTAACGTCTTTCTTGCAGGTTCTTTCTTAAGGAAGCAAATTCTGAAATACTAAGAAATATTAAAGATAAGTGATAATCAAAATATACATATGATATTTTAAGATATAAATTAACAAGAAAATTAATCATAAATAAACATATCAATTATTGATGAAATATAAGTATTTCATCTATGACTAAGAAAAGAGATACAGAAAATTAGTGCATAGAAAAACTTAAATGAGAAATTTACATAAGGTCCCGACAGGGGACATTACAGTGGTATCAGAGCATGATCTTGCCATCCTGTAGGGTAGGAGAAGATCTAAAAAATTCTCTCTCACAGTGAAAGATTGATGCAGAAAAGGAAATTTGGAGAACTTAAAAAAAAATATATATATATATATATATATATATATTTATTTATTTATTTATTTATTTATAAGTCAAAATAGAACAAAGATTTAGACGTTCTTGGGGAGTATCAAAACTTGAATTAGATGTTCTTGGTGGGGTCGAGGTTTGATCAAGGATCAAAGACATAATTAATAAAGGAGTACATGAGTGCTATAACAAATCAAGGATCTATGGATGGAATACCAAAGTTTTACCAAGGTTCATATTGCTTGAGGACAAGCAAATTCGGGAAGGGTGGACTGTGATGTCCCCTATTTCTGAGATCAAATTCAATTAATAATAAAATAATAATAAATATAATTAAATAGTTAATAATCAATAAATGAAATAATATATTAAATAATAATATGTTAATAATAATATATTATTAATATAATAATAAATATCATACTATCGATATAAATAACAAATCTTAAATTAATTAATTTTCAAATATATAATTATCAAATATTTATTAAACTTTGGATTAAGACCATTAAATTTATACCAGATGGATACCATCTAAGCATCCTAATCAAGTATCAGCCTACAAGAGAAAATCAACTTAATACCATGATGACGAATAATCATATCGCCGATACTCCCTGATAGATCGGAATTAAAAGGATAAGTGATAAGAAGAGGTATCATAACTATTAGTCAAGACTAATATAAGATCGTATTAAGGAAGAAGACACCGTTTGTATATAAAGATGCTTTTATGAAGAGGTGTGAACTGTTCATGAAGAGAAGAGACGTGTCTCCCAAATCACACCCTTTCTCTCCCATACGTAGATATATTACAAGGAATTCACGTAAGGGAAGGGGAGAGGATAGGATAGAATAGGATATAAAATATATGTATACAGTATGGATTATAAGGTAGACAAAAGGACACTGAAAAATAATTCAGTGCTGGTTCTGACAGCATAGCATATATAGCATATTTAGTATAATGTAAATTAATTACAAATCAATACTGATTTACAAGAATATTATTGGAAATAAGGATCTACAAATATATATATTGGTAATATGGAAATCAGAAAATATATATATATATATAACAGTGATACCAGAGTATATATATATATATATAACAGTGTTACCAGAATATATATATATAGATAACAGTGATACCAGTATATATATATATACATATATATATATATATATAAAACAGTGATATCAGGTATATATGTATTTAGTGCTTCTTTCTATCATTATTCATTTCTTTGTAAACATAATATTAACAGTGGGATATTATATTTGTTATATGATGAGTATAGTATATATCTATATATGTATAAATGACTATATATATATGTAAGTAGTAATCAATCAGAAATATATATTAATAATATTGAATCACATATATATAGAATATATTTCTGAGTTACATAAGAATTATATAGATATCAAATGTATATCTGAAATATATATATTCATGTACTGTTAGTTAGTTAGATAGATATAAAGGATATGAAGTATATATTTCAATATCTATTATATATCTTGAATGAATATGATTCAGATTTAATATATATATATCTATATATATATATATATATATATATATATCCAGGGTAATCACGCACAATGTATATAATGTTCAATAGAGGATAATTTCATAAATAATGTTATGATAATTCATTAATAGTAATATTGACAATGTAATTTTCTTATCAAAATTAATAGTAAAAGAGAGCTCTCAAGGGAGATTAAAACCTCCACTAAGCCAGTGTACACTGATGACCCACATATGCATATGTACTAAGCCTTGGATAGAGGAAAGCTCTTCCAAGAAGAGGAATGGACCTACGGTCAGCCTATAAGCCCCGAGTGATGCGCTCCAGAGGATGACGGCAAGATTTAATCAAGGACAAAAGGGTCCTTATAAAGGTTAATGCATCCGACCTAGTAGACTTTGCTCGGGAAGTCCCTAAGGATGCGCTCCAGAGGACAACGGCAAGATTTAATCAAGGACACAAGGGTCCTTATGAAGGTTAATGCGCCCGACCTGGTAGACTTTCTTTTGGAGGGGTTAATTAGTAGGGGTAGATAATTAATTATTTAGCTTTCTGTTCATACTCATGTTTCCATATTACTGTTACTAACGTCTTTCTTGTAGGTTCATTCTTAAGGAAGCAAATTCTGAAATACTAAGGAATATTAAAGAT
Organism: Chamaecyparis obtusa; assembly: GCA_027943335.1. Taxonomy (NCBI): domain Eukaryota; kingdom Viridiplantae; phylum Streptophyta; class Pinopsida; order Cupressales; family Cupressaceae; genus Chamaecyparis; species Chamaecyparis obtusa. Next base: position 2,372,623 of record BSBK01001154.1, on the reverse strand, counting down.
AAGTGATAATCAAAATATACATATGATATTTTAAGATATAAATTAACAAGAAAATTAATCATAAATAAACAAATCAATTATTGATGAAATATAAGTATTTCATCTATGACTAAGAAAAGAGATACAGAAAATTAGTGCGTAGAAAAACTTAAATGAGAAATTTACATAAGGTCCCGACAGGGGACATTACATACAAACATACCGGCAAGGTTCCATACTTCATGGATTTCTTCTTGACAACTCCAAGCTTCTTCATGTTTTCAAAGATTTGCCCTTGAAGCATCGCACAGATGTCATATTGAGCATTATTGTGCATTATCCGGTGTGCAACGTGAATTGTTCCACCCGGCATGCTGTTTAGATTGCTTGACTAGCAAACCTTGTAGCCAATCACAGTAGATGCAAAGCGGACTCCATCATCCTCAATGTCGGTCACAGTCATAAGTCGACCATCAGATCTTGACTTTGTTAATTTACTGACGACAGCATTGGAGATAGTCCTTAGGGTTAGTGCTTCCCCTTGGTCATTGTATCCGGTCACTCTACGCAAATCTTCTTTAGTGATCAGATTGCATACACCTTTATTGAGCCAAAAACCCAGTTCATGAAGACGGCTTAGAACCATTCAAATGCAATCTTCCTGGAACATAGTAGGGTAGCATACACCATTGATAAGTCCAGATGATACCAGCTTCGCATACTTATCAAGAAGTCTCCCTTCTTAACATAACTCGAGGTACTCACTTTGGATATAAGTTTCGCCCAATTCTTCCTGTTTAGCGTGAATGAACATCGTGACATCTTCGGTCAAGAGGACTCCGTTTGGCACAGACGACAATGCACCGGCCATGTCGTTTTCCCTATTTTGAACCGCCACAATATCATATGCAGGTCGGTCCGCTTGATTTCCCTTGATCAGCTTCACGGTAGAGGATGAAGATGTCATTTCTTGATAACCGGTTAACACAGAAAGTCGCTTGATCGGTATTACAAACAGTAGCTCACAATGATCAAAGCGCGAGAATATTACTCAGCACAAGAACTCGTTAATCACAAAGATAGCAAAGTAAAACTGAATGAGTAATTCTCCTTTTTTTATAGAGTTAGGGCATAATGGTAATTACCAAACGGTAACTATTGTTAAACGGCTACAACATTAATTGCCTTACTAACTTTTCTTTTCGTTTTTGCCAACCGATATTCAAGCTTTTTCGGTTTAATAAACTGTGGTTGATCAAAGCTTACTTGTCCGATTGTTCTTGTAGAATGAGTGAGTCTGACTCTCACCAGTTCTACCGGGAATGGTAGATGGTCTATCAATTCCCTCTAAGCCTTTACGGCTCAGTTTGCTAAAGAGATATCACCATTTGCAGATGATGATCTTTCCTCTATCTTCTCCTCAGCAGAGCTCTTTGATTCCTTTTTGAACTAAATCTACCTAGCTATTTTCTCAATCTTCTCTTCCTTATTGATCTTTTCATTTGAGGATGAGATCTTCTCTACCAGTTTGACCAATTTTTTCCTTTTGCTCATTGACCGGTTCCTGCACTCTTTCGCTAGGTGTCCTACTTTGTTGCAGGAGTAACAGACTATCCCGGTAGCCTTCCATGGATTCACCCTTCTATTGTTGGGTGATTTGCACCAGGAGTCATTGTAACTGTGCGTCCCACTGTTTGCACAGTTTGTTGTGCTCCAGTTCTTGTTTCTCTTGGTGAATACTGGTCTTGAGGATCTGAAGCTTCCCCTGCTTCCACTGGACACAGTTGTGGGGCTTGACCAGCATTCATTGGTCTTGTGGCCATACTTGCAACAGTTTTTGCAGTAACTATTGTTTGGCTTTACCGGTGCATTCCTGCAGTCACTTGTTCTATGACCCGGTTTCCCACAATGATTGCAAGAGGTGTTAAGAGTCTTCTTACCTTTTATTGCCAGCGGTTTCTTCTTATCCTTCTTGCTTGTCTTAGCTTCAGAAGACTCACCAGTGTCTTTTGTGTCTTTACCGATGAATCCAAGATCAGTGGGATCTTTGTGCTTTATTTGAGCTTTAAGTTGCTCATCAAGCTTGACCAAGCTCTCGTTGTATCTTCTTAAGGTTTCATTTCTTTCTTCAAGTTCTTTTATCTGTTCCTTTAATTGATACAACTTTAATGTCGTCCTTTTACATGCTTCATCCCTATCATGCCAACCCTTTTGCATGTTGGTGTTTTCTTGGGTGACAATTTGCATGTCTTTTTGAAGTTGCAAGATGACAAGATCATTTGCCCCTACAACTTCCTCTACCAGGTTCCTTGCTCTTTCAAAGGTTGTTAATGACTTGACTGCTGTGTTTCTTTCATCTTCAGTTTTCCTCTTTTTCTCAATCAGTTCAGTCATCCTTAGGGCATTATCTTCTTGCTCCCTCTTAAGGTTGGAGATTTCTTTGTTAGGATCTGGTTTCTTTCCATGAGCTCAAAGACTACCTCCTCAGCTTCATCAAATCCACTCTGCCCAGAGATTTCATCAATAGTCTCATTGCTCTCATTCAACTGCAAAGCCGGCTCCTTCCTTTTTGCAAGTGATTTTCTCAGCCTATTCTCAAAAGAGGCAATGATGTCATTGGCTTTCTCAAGCTGTTTCTGATACCTGTAACCCTTCATGATTTTTTTCTCAAGCGGTTAAGCTTTATATTTTAGAGAACTAGCTCTGATACCAATTGTTATTATTAACCGGTTACTGAGAGGTGGGGGTGACTCAGTAAAAACTATTTCTATTACAATTCAACACTTGTTTAACTATTCTTCCAAGATAAGCAGAATGTAAACAATCATCCACAAGCATAAATAGAAATACACAAATCAACACAAGATATATAAGTGGAAACCCGCAGTTAGAAGGAAAAAACCACAGTGAGACAAAGCTCACAACTTCACTACTGCAGAAGTAAAGACACCCTATTAGGAGCTTACAAAGCATTGGTGAAGGTGCTACCCGGTTAAAGGATTTTTACAAAGAACCGATTAGGGTTCACCCTGATAAAGGGATTTCGCTTTCACACCTTATAAAAGCAATGATCTAAATTGACACTAATTGTCTGATTAGATCATACCTATTGATCTCTTCCTCGGTTTGCCTAGCTGTTGAATCTTTTCTACCTCTTTGCCTTTCACCATTGGTGACTGTGATCTCTGTGCAGATATCTCCTCTGCTCTCTTTATCCAACAACTCTCAACAACACTTTTTCTTGTGTCCTATGACCTGTATTTATACAAGAGTTCACCTTAATGAAACCCTTAACTCATAGAACCGCCAGGTTGTAAGCTCAACATTAAATCATGCAACTAGCAAAAAGCTTTGCGTTCTGATCTCGAGTTTACCTTGAAAACATCCATAGAAATAAAGCTAACTCCTATTAAAAAGCTAACACCACTTCTGAACGATGGATGCTCCGCATATTCCGGTTTTATCTCAAACTGCTCCGCAGAATCCGGTGCGGATCTTTATGCAGTTTTGACCGGTATATACTTATACTCGATTCATCCCTGTATGCAATATAAGACCGGTACAATGTACTTAGTTCGGTCTACCGGTTCATCCCCTCTGTTTCTTGTCTACCGGTGTCTTTTAAAGTAATGTGAGTGACCGGTGAACCTTTACCGGTGGGAATGGTGTTTGAGATTTATACTAATGACAACTTAAATTGCTACATAAAGAGCCTTTTTGAGTTTACAGACCATACCACCCTTTTGTGTGGATGTGAATCCTTTCGGTTGTTCAATGTAAACTTCCTCCTCCAGTATTCCATTCAGGAATGTAAACTTTACATCCATCTGGTATACTTTGAACTTCTTGTGAGCAGCATAAGCAAGAAGAATTCTTACTGCTTCCAATTTGGCCACAGGTGCAAAGGTTTCCCCATAATCCAGTCCAACCTCCTGAGCATATCCTTTGCAGACCAGTCTTGCCTTGTTCCTTATTACTTTTCCTTCTTCATTTAGTTTGTTTCTGTAGACCTACTTTGTCCCAATGACATTTTTGTCCTATGGTCTTGGCACAAGCATTCATGTGTCATTCTTTTCTATTTGCTTAATCTCTTCATCCATGGCCTTGACCCAATTTTCATCATCCAGAGCCTCCCTAGTGGTTTTGGGCTCTATACAGGAAAGCAAACAGACATTTTCTCTAGCCTTTTTCCTGGTCAAGACATTTGCATGTTTGTCACCAATTATATTATCAGTTGAGTGATATGTGACATACCTTGGGAGAACCAGTCTTTGTTCCCGATCAAATTCCTCCGGTTGAGCAATTTCTTCAACATGGTCATTAACAACTTCTTGTTCATCATCTTGAGTTGGTCTTTCAACTTCAGGTACAGCATCCTACTCCAGATGTCTGTTCACATGTTCTTTTCTTTCATCTTCAATTGTCATTTCATTGAACTCAAAGAGATTTCCTTCATTGTGACCCTACAGACCGTCATGTTCATTATGACCGATCTTTTTTCTTGGTTCTGAATATTCATCAACCTTTACATTGATGCTTTCAATTATTTTTCCTGTCTTTTTATTTAGACACCAGTAGACTTTACTCTTGGTAGAATAACCCAGAAATATACCTTCATCGCTTTTGGGCTCAAACTTCCCAAAGTACATGTCTCTCTTAATGTAACAATTGCTACCAAAGATTTTGAAATATCCTACACTAGGAGTATGACCGAACCATAGCTCATAGGGAGTCTTACCGGTTCCTTTATTGACTTGAACTCGGTTCAATGTGTAGACAATAGTGTTGATAGCTTCTCTCCAGAAGTGATGGGGGACATCCTTCTGAATCATCAGGGTTCTCGCACAGTCAATCAATGTCCTGTTTCTTCTTTCTGCTACTCCATTTTGCTGAGGAGTTCTTGGTGCAAATAACTGCCTTTTTATTCCATGTTCCTCACAATAGTGAGTCAACTCTTGAGAAGTGTATTCACCTCCTCTGTCTGATCTCAGACACTTTAGGATTTTACTGGTCTCCTTCTCCACTCAAGCCTTGTAGATTTTAAACATGTGAAACGCCTCTGATTTTTCTCTGAGAAAGAGTGTCCACATCATTCTTGAGAAATCATCTACAAAAAGCATGAAGTACCGGTCTTCGTAGTAGCTCTTTGTTCTCATAGGTCCACACAAATCTGTGTGCACAAGATCTAGAACATTTTCAGCAGAAAAGGATTTACTACTGAAACTTGTTCCTGTCAGTTTTGCTAACTGACAATCCTTACAAATACCTCTGTCAGGTTTTGTGATCTCAGGGAGTCCTCTTACTGATTTCTTTTTGCTCACCTAATACTGTCAAAGTTTATGTGGCAGAGCCTCTTATGCCACAACCAACTATTGTCTTCTTTGGTTACAAGACAGACCTTGCTCATTTCTCCTTTGACTGATGCTATGAGGCAGGCTCCTTCCATTGAATCCAGATAGAACGGGTTTCCTTTTCTCTGTCTATCGGTAGCAACATGAGCTCTTGATTGGTTCTTGACAACACAAGAACCTTGCCCGAATTCTAACAAGAATCCCTTGTTGTTTTGTTGAGCAATGCTCATTAAGTTGTACTTGAGTCCTTCAACCCAGTACACATCTTCACATACAACATCATTGCTGAGTGCAATAGAACCTTTTCCTTTGATAGCACAGGGGGCATTGTTACCAAAGGTTACCGATCCACCATCATTGAGCTTTAAGCTGATGAACTTGTTCTTATCACCAGTCATGTGGTGAGTGCATCCGCTATCAATGATCCAGTCATCATGCTGATGAGATCTTGATATAAGTGTCATTTCACTTATCACCGAGCTTTCTTCTGTTATTGCAACAAATGCAATTTTTGGATCTTCAGAGTCTTCAAATTCATTATCTGTGACTCCTTCTGCAAGGTAGTACTCCTTTGCTTTGTTCTTGAATTGGTTGCTCTTGCCTTTGTTGTCATTGTCTGGACATCTTGCAGCAATATGTCCTATCTTATTACAAGAGAAAGATTTCAGTGGAAGCTTTCCTTTGTATTTCCCTTTTCCTCTGGGAAATCTCCTAGCAATGAGTGCTTCAAACTCATCTTGCTCCATCTCTTCTGAGAGCAGATTCTCAACCAGACTTCCAATCTTACCAGTAGACCTATTACCAGTTTCTCTTCCTTTCTTGGTGGAAGAGGTATTCACAAAGTACTTAAAAGCAGCTTCCTGCATGGGTAAGTTATTGTCAAAATTGTTCAATTCAAATGCAGCCAACTTACCGATTAGCGAGTCTAGAGTGACTTGATCCGTGGTCACTAATCTGAGCTCCTAAATGGCTGAGATCTTGATGGCATACTGACGTCTGAGCATTCTCAGTATTTTGCTTACCACCTCCTCTTCACTGAGTTTTCCTCCAGCGCTTTTGATGGAGTTAATCACTTCTTTGATTATGTGGTTGTATTGCTCAATGTCTTCTCCTTCATTATTCCTCATGTCATGATACTTTCCTCTGAGGCTCTCAACCCTAGCTCTTTGTACATGTGGGTCACCACCATATACTAGTTGCAACTTGGCCCACATCTTGTGAGCAGTATCCAGATTCTCAATCTCTGCATAGACGTAGTTGGGTAGCATGTTGGCTATCATATCCATGGCAGTTGTATGTTCTGGCTTGATCTTCAATTCATCAAGAGTTAGGGTACCATTGGGTTCAGAGTAATCAGTGGTTACATGAGTCCAATATTGATCTCCGGTGGTATTCATGTATAGCTTCATTCTGCTGCACCACAGAGTAATGTTTTCCTTTGAAAACTTTGGTCCTTCCTTTCTCATCATCTTGACTTTTTCCTTTTACGGTTAAGCAGTAAAGAAAAGAAACTGAGCCTTTGATACCAATTGACAATCCCAATGGGTGCTAAGAGGGGAGGGATGAATCAGCACCTATAAAACTTTAGTCCAAATCTGATGTATATTACAACTGTAAGCAAACCAGATTCTAGCATAAGAATAGCAGCAAGCAATCAACCACAAAGCAACACCAGATTTATCACGTGGAGACCCAAATCAGGTGAAAACCACGGTGTGAGGAAACCTCACAAATTTTGCACTCTTCTCAAGTGTGCCTTGTTAGGAGCCTTCCCTGTTAAAAGATTGCAACGCACTATTAGATGTGACCCGGTTAAGGGATTTGATACAATAAGGCCTGTTAGTGCCTGCCTGGTTAGAGGATTTAGAACACCTAAATAGATGTCACCCGGTTAAGAGATTTAGTACAAGGGACCTATTAATGTCCATCCAAAATACTGGGATTTAGCTATTGTAATTGTTAGAGAACAATAGAAGGATTGACCTTTTAGAAATGGTTTTGCAGAGCCTGATAAGATCTCTGTTATACTCAACTAAGAAACATCACCAGTCATTGTTGGTATGCTCTCCTTTCCTATTGTGCTTCTCTACACACTCTTCTTTCTTCAGCATAGAGGTTCACTCTTTACTTTGGCAAAATGAGGGCAAACTATATTCTTGACAGGCAGAGGAATATATAGTCATTGCCCTAATTGCTTTTCTCATGCATGACCTGTTTACAGATCGCCTTTGGATTCATCACTCAGTGGAGTATTAGTTCACTGAGGAAAACATATGATGCATGCTATGCTTTATCTGCTTTATGAAAGAAAACAATAGATGCGTGTCAAAAAGTTTTCCTTCGCAAGAGATAACTCCATGTTTTAAAGCCATAAACTTCGGCATTAAAACCTTCAATCGCATCTTGTACTGATCGTCTTGATAACTCAAAGTCTTCCGGATTTAGTGCAGTAAATCCAGGTCAAGGAGTTATTAAACAAACAGTTGACTATGACTTCCCCAGTTCATCTTATCATGACGAAGTCCTCAAGTTGTGCACAGGTAAGAGCTTTGACCTGTCACCTTTCCTTCCTCTGTCTATACCGTTGCATCCTTTCCTTGGTCTCTGTTACTGGTTACCGCTTGCTTTTCCCTTGGTGACTAGTTGCGTCTGATGAACAGAAATAATCTCTTGTTCATTGCACGGTGTCACCGGTTATCAAACCAGTCTCTCTACACACAGAATGTTGTTAGCTAATTGATAACTATTTCGATTCACAGATCCAACACTGGTGTCCTTAGATTGAGATGTCAACACCTCTTTCCTGTTTCCTCTTTTGCCAATCAATGACAATATTTAATTGTCAAGTACCATGTACTGGTAGCAATCTTACCGGTTACCATCCCTTAATGCCAACACATTAGTCATCGATGAGATAGATGATTAAATGAGAGACTTCATTCATCTCTCATTCAATCATTTATCTTAACAAAGCTATCATGTTCTAACACTTCCTCTTAGCTAGGGAAGATAAATGAATGAGAACATATTTAGTATATAGCATCACATTTCTCACAATGACGAGTTTCCCTTTGTAATCTCATAATCACGTAATACAAAGAATCTTATCACCTAAACACATGACATGAGGTATCACCAAAATATGTGATACAGGAAGTCATATCACCTTAGCATGTGACATGAAGTATCACCTAAACATGTGATAGATGAAGTCATATCACCTAAGCACGTGACATGAAGTATCACCAAAACATGTGATACAAGAAGTGCATCAACTTGTGATGACAAGATATCACCTAAGCACGTGATATCAATATTGCAAGCAATATCAAGGATAAGTGCACGAGAATAGTCAAATCCTCATCTTATCAAAGTTGTGATATGTGCTTTGACATCTCCAAATGTCTTTATCACAACATTATCATGGCACATCCATGATATACCAAGAATAACACATGATAACTGGTTTGATCATTATAAGATAGTCACCTTATAATGACTGCATACAAGTGTTCATTATCTGAGAGATTGTCACCTTTCAAAAATGCACACAGGGGGTGGAGCCCATAAAAGTCATAACACGACAAAAGAAGTTTACACATTAAACATCTTATTTATATATACATATAAGTACAAATTACAACGCAAATTACATTTCAATCATACCAAGACCTTTTCTGAAGTGCTCAATTTTCACCCTGGAAAGTGGTTTGGTAAGGATATCTGTTGTCTGATCTCTTGTACAAATGTATTCCAACTGGATCACATTCCTGTCTACCATATCTCGCACATAATGGTATGGAATCTCAATATGTTTGGATCTGTCATGAAACACTGGATTCACTGAAAGTTTTATACAACTCTGGTTGTCACAATGAATAATTGTAGGCTTCATTGATTTACCAAATAATCCCACAAGCAACTTCCTAAGCCATACTGCCTCTCAAGCAGCCATGGAAGCTGCAATGTATTCGGTCTCAGTGGAGCTCTGTGCAACCGAAGACTATTTTCTGTAGATCCAGGATACCATGGCTGTACCTAAACTAAAACATCCTGAGGTGCTTTTCCTATCAGTTACACTTCCAGCCCAATCTGAATTTGTGAATCCGTGCAAGTCCAAATCAATTCTCTCATACTTGAGACCAAGATTAAGAGTACCTTGTAGGTATCTCATGATATGTTTTACTGCTACTAGGTGTATCTCCTTTGGATCACACATAAACTGACTCAAGGCATTAATTGCATAACAAATATCTGGTCTCGTATTTACCGGATACATTAGGGACCCAATCATTTTCCTGTATAGAGTAGGATCTATGGGTTGTGATTCTATTGTTGCTTCCTTAAGTTTATGAAGGTTGGTTTCCATTGGAGAAGTCATAGGTCTGCAGTTCAACATCCCAAATCTCTTCAATATGTCCAAGGTATACTTACCCTGGTTCAGCACTATGCCATCAGAATTCTGCCATACTTCCAATCCTAGGAAGTAATGAAGGAGTCCCAAATCCTTCATGTCAAATTCTTTAGCAAGGTCTTTCTTGCACTGATCTATCAGACGATCTTCACCTGTGATTAGCAAATCATCAACAAATATCAGCATATCCTTTGTCTTGCTTATAATAGAGATTTGAATCTGCATCATTCTTAGAGAAGCCTAGCCCTATGAAATAAGTATCAATTCTTTCATACCAGGCTCTAGGAGCCTGTTTAAGCCCATAAAGAGCTTTCTTGAGTCTACACACATGAGACTCTGCATCATGAATCTCAAACCCTTCAAGTTGTTCTAGATATACTTCTTTTGCAATCTTTCCATTAAGGCATGCGGTCTTTACATCCATCTGATGTACTTTCCATCCTTTTGTTGCTGCAATGGCTAAGACTATTCTCACTGAGGTGTATCTGGCTACAGGTGCAAAGGTTTCTTCATAATCAATACCTTCCTTTTGTGAGAACCCTCTGGCTACAAATTTGGCCTTGTGTTTCTCAATGCTTCCATCTGCAGCATGTTTGATCTTGAAGAGCCACTTGGAAGAAACAACAGATTTTCCAGCTAGCCTGGTAACAATTTTCCAAACGTCATTTTTCACTATGGACTGGTACTCCTCAGACATGGCATCCTTCCATACTTGATGTTTGAGTGCATCTGATACATTAGTAGGTTCAGCTTTTGAAAGATCATTCATGAGGGCAACATAGCTAGTGAATTTGTTGGGCCTTTCGCTTTCTATGAAGGTTCCTGAAGGGGCAGCATACTTCTGAGCTTCTTCTACAGTTTTGGTGGCCCATAGAGGTCTTTTCTTGAGATTTTCTCTAGGTGGGTTTTGATTTTCACCTTCATTTTCTTCAAGATTCTCCCTCTGAAACTCAGGAGTAGGATCTTCATCTATGCTAGGAGCAGGAACATGGGTTTCAGGTTCTATAGAACTATGGGCTCTTTTGAAGGCTAAGTCTTCTTCAAAAGTTACATCCCTACTAAGTTCAATATTCCTCTAACTAGGTATATAGATTTTGTAAGCTTTGGAGGTTTCACTATACCCAACAAAGATTCCCCTTTTTCCAGAGGGCTCTAGTTTTGTCCTTTTCTCTTTAGGTACATGAATATAAACAGGACACCCAAATATCCTAAGATGGTTGATATCTGGCTTTGTTTTACTAAAGCCTTCCTTAGGAGTTTTGTCTTCAATGTGGGAGTGAGGACATCTATTTTGTACATACACTGCAGTGCTGGTGGCTTCTGCCCAAAGATGGGTATCTAGGTTCTGATCAAGGAGCATAGCTTTGGTAGCTTCTATAATTGTCCTATTTTTCCTCTCAGCTACCCCATTTTGTTGAGGATTATAAGGTACAGTAAACTCCCTCTTAATCCCAGCATTCTTACAAAAATCTTTAAACAAATCTAAGGTGTATTCCCCCCCATTGTCAGTTCTTAAGGTTTTCACTTTATTTCCTGATGAGTTTTTAGTTAGGGATTTAAATTCTTTGAACCTATTAAGGATCTCTCTTGATTCTTTACATTTCAGGAAGTAGATCCAGATCTTTCTAGAGTAGTCATCTACAAATATTGCATAGTACAAAAATCCCCCAAAAGAGGGTACAAACATAGGTCCACATACATCAGAGTGGACTAATTCTAAAACATTACTTGTTTTCCTAGTACTATTTTGAAAGGAACCCTTAGTATTTTTACCTAGGGCACATCCCTTGCATGCACCTGAATGATACTACTTTAACTTGGGTAAACCTATGGCAAGGTTTCCCATAGATGATAAGGCTTTGAAATTCAGGTGCCCTAGCCTTCTATGCCAAACTTCATTACCATCTGCAACTTCATGGATTACGGCTAGGTTGGGCTCTATGCATAGCTCATATAGGTAACCTTGTCTTTGACCAATGGTTTTGGCTTTCTTAATGGACGAATTCTTTGGCCAAGTCAACATTTTGTTGTCCATAAAGGTTACCCTATACCCATCATCCTCTAGTGTTGAGATGGAGACTAGGTTCCTCTTGATGTCTGGGACATATAGTACTCTTGTAAGTTGTAGTGATATCCCTGTCTTCAGTTTGATGGTGCAAGTTCCAATTCCTCTAACTGGATGTGCAGAATCATCTCTGATTGTTACTTCCTCATCAGTCTCCTCTATCATGGAGTCTAACACTTCCCTAAACCCTGTAATATGTCTGGATGAACCACTGTCAATCACCCATGAGTTAGCTTTGTTTGACACTTGATTTGAAAGTGCTGAGTATAACACATATTTCTTGGAGTCATCTTCTCCCTTTGTCTTTCCAACTCTGGCATATGTAGCTTGTTGTTTTGACCTTTCAAGACATTTGGCAACATAGTGCCCGAATTTGTCAAACCTGAAGCATTGAATATGAGAGAGATCCTTCTTGGAGGTATTCTTGCCTTGATGACCCTTCCTCTTCTTAAACTGTTTCTTCTTGCCCTTTTTGTGGGAGTTGGTATTAAGAACTTGAAGGTCTTCATCAATATGCTTGCGGTTGAGCCCTTTCTTGGCTTGTCTAGATTCCTCCTGAAGACAATCTGCTCTAAGATAGTCGAACTTAGGGAATTTAGATCTGGCACTGATCCCTTGTACAAAGGTTTCCCAGGTGTTGGGTAAACCATCTAGTGCTATCAGGGTTAACTCCTTACTTTCAATTTTATATCCAAGACTAAAGAGTTGATCTCTTAAGGTTGAAATTCTCATAAAGTAAGCATTGATGGATTCTCCCTTGTTCATGCTTATGTGATTCATCTGTCTCTTTGGTGCTAGAGTTTTACTAGTATTACTGATCTCATATGTGCTTTCAAGGGATTTGAACATCTGGTGGGCAGTACCATACTTCGTTAGAATAGGTACAATGTCGTCTCTTACTCCATCCACTATTATCTTCATAGCTTTCTCATTGCCATCATTCCAAGCAGTCTTTTCAGGATCATTATGTGGTTCTTCAGTCTTTTCATTTACAAATAACTGCACTTTATTTTCCTTAAGTACTGTTAGCATTTTTTCTTGTTGGCCAAAACATACCTTCTTAAACCAGTTCACAAACTGACTCAACAAGAGAAAACCCAACTTCGACAAGGCTTCTTCGCACATTAAAACAAGCTTGCAGCAGGGCGGGACAGCTTCAAAATTAGCAAGGAAGAGGCCATTTTCATAGGATTTTGCATTGACTAGAAAATGGACTAACAAGTACCCTCATGATCCTGAATTTCTAGGAGACAAAATTACTTCCTCCATCAAGTCTATCCTCGAATCTAATAGTGTTGGCCATTTGGAGAAATGTGATGTTAGATATGTCCTTATTTTAAATTTTTCACAAATTTGAAAACCTCAAGTTTGATCTACCATGGCTCGGATACCATATAAAAGTTCTTCAAATTCCAATTTAAATATCAAGGTATGTAACAAGGTTGTCTCTTTAGTCTTCTTATTTATATTTCATACAATATAAATATTGTAATTACTAATACTTCTTTTATGGCAAGTGGCTGTGAGAACACATTAATTGATTTCGATGTATACTCACACTTCGATCGATTGGTATAAGTATGAAGGCATTGATTAATCAAGAGTTATCTTGATCGGTCGTGCCTTTTAGGCATGCCCGACCAAGGTAACCCTTAATCGCAACTTTTCATAACTCAATATTAATACCGATCTGAATTGGTGTTTATTGTTAGTATTACTAACCAATATGAATCGGTGTTTAACTCTTAACAATTACCAATCGTATCAAGCTCGATACTACTCGGTGATAACACTGTTGTTTTATACAACCTGATACTAATCGGTGCTTAAGCCATTTAATACCACCCGATACTAATCAGGATATAGACATTGTCTTATGGTAATATATGATAAAGTCTATTATGATCTCTTCATGATCGTGAATGGATTAAGCAGAAGTCTATATGATCATGTGCTTGATCATAGATACAATTATATATCTCGGTATATGCAGAGTGCTCTGTAGTTACAAGGTCTCTTAGTGATTACAAAAGATATATATAAATGAAGTCTATCATTAGTCATCGATGAGATAGATGATTAAATGAGAGACTTCATTCATCTCTCATTCAATCATTTATCTTAACGAAGCTATCATGTTCTAACAATTTTGATCAAAATCCAAACTTATTATTAATTTCCCCACTAAAATTGGCCAAAATCCGGACTTACTATAAATTCCCACCACTTTGGATGGCATTTTTTTTGAAAAATTTCGAAGTATAGAAATTATCCAAACATGGGTCAATTTTCCCCCAACTGGAATCCGGAGTTTAAGGGATGAGAGTGAAAAGTCCAGACATGAGGTAAGTCTCCCCTTGGTTTTGTACTTAGCCAATGTTTTAGACGGTGAAGTTGGAATTGTCCTGACCTAGGTCATTTTCCCCTTGGGAGGAGATGGGAAAGTGAAATTTTTTCTAAGTATGGGATCAATACAGACCGTAGTCGTTTTTCCCTAGGGAAGAAATGGGAAAGTGAAATTTTTTTCCTAAGTGTGGAAATTGTCCACACATGGGTCGTTTTTCCCCAAGGGTGAGTATAGAGTTGAAAATATTTCTAAGTGTTGAAAGTATCCCTGCATGGATCATTTTTCCCTTCGAAGGTCATTTTTGTTAAGTGAAAATGTCAAGTTTTGGAGTTATATTAGTCCCTACGAGGGTCAATTCTCCCTTCTAAGGACAAGGAGGATTATTTAAATGGGGACAAGGCAAATTTGAAGCAATATGGAGTCCCTAAGCTGGTCGATTTTCCCTTGGTGAAATAAAATAAAATAAAAATTAATTAAATAAAAGGGAAAATAATATAAAAATGATCAACAAGCTTATAGAAGGTAAAATGTTTTATTCCACATTGCTTGTGTGGGTGAAAAGAAAGGCCAAAATCCCTTTAAAGGAGAAGGTACAACAATTCAAAAAACAAAGAAAATAAGCAAGTGGCTGAAGGGGGGTAGAGGAAAGTCTGAGCAGTTAAAAATTAAGCAAAGGAGGGCATCAACCATCATTGGCCAATCTGATCTAAGTAATTGCAGACTTGAGGAGAATGTTTTTCTGAGTTTTTGGAGGCCATTAGAGGGCTGAAAAGAAGGTGTTGCAGACCCAAATCTACAGATTTCCTATATAGGGGCGATTTTTTGAAAAATCATATAAAATGATTCGCTCCCCAAATCCACCAACTCTTGTTTGCTGAGTCTTCCTTGGTCAAATACTCATCATTGGCAATCAATTTCAGACATTAAAAGGTTGAGGTAAGCAAGTTACATGCGAAAGTCTGAAGACTATGTCTGAAAAAATCAAAATTTTCACTTAGATCTGGGTTTTCTTTATGATGACAATCTGACGTAAAAAATTGTTGCAGACTTGTTGGGGGGTTTTAAGGCCCATTCCAAGGCCATGGGAAGTCTGAAAATTTCATACTTGCAGGCCCAAATCTGAAGTTTTCCTCAGACTGGACATTTTTTTCAAAAAATCATAGAAAATAATTTAGGGGCCAAAGCAGCCCGAAGTTGTTTGTTGAGTCTTCTTTGACCAAGTACCAACCATTTGCAACCATTTCCAAGCAATAGAAGATCAAGGTGAGTGAGTTACCAATGAAAATCTGAAAACAACTTCTGAGAATTGCATTTTTTGTCAAATTTGGGTTGGTTTTTTTTAATTGCAGCCTGATCCTAACCATGTTGCAGACCTTTTGGCATTATTCCAAGCATCATTTGAAGCCATTCTAAGGTCTGGGGACAAAGGTTGCAGACCTAACGTCTGAAGATTTCAGAACAAGGGCGATTTTTAGAAAAATTTTCATAATTCACTAACTTACCCAATCTTCAAGGGGGGTTGTTGCCGAGTCTTTAGGAGGTATTTTTGTGCAAGGATCAACAAGATTCACGACTAAATTCATTCGAAGAGGGTAATTTTTAGACATGTCCTCAGAAAGTCTAAGTTTGACTTTACGGAGAATGATGGATTTTGACCATGGTTGGTTGGCATTTTGATTCATAATTCGCATATAAATCCATGGATCGTGATTTGTGATGAACTTAATGGGATGTTAGGACTGATTTTATGTTGTCTTCAAACTTGCTATGAACTGTCCTCAGAAAAAATCTGTAATGTCCCCATTTTGAGCGAGCATTGGGGTTAGTGGATTTAGCCTATCATTGGGTCCTTGTAGGCTAATTCTAGTGATTAGAGGACCCTATTGTGGGTTTTAGCCCCATTTTGAGGGACTTACTATTTATAGTAAGTCAACATATGGTTCTATTGAGCTTAGATGATTTAGAGGAGTTATATGATGCTGTCAAATTTTATTTCCGACTTCCGGTTTGGACTCCAAGATTCTTGGAGGGAGCATCTAATCTTTAGTAAGTCACCCCATAAAGTTCATTCATCATCAGGATCACTCTTGTGCTGATAGATTTTGATTCTAATGCTTCCTCAGTTGTTTTCGCAAGATGGGTGAATTATAATTATTATTATTTAATTAAATTGGCTGAAGTTGCTATTTTTATTGGGATTGTCTATTGGGTACCTTGGTGTTATAGCTCATTGGAACTGGGTTGAGTAGTTTTAAATATTGAGCTCATAAAACAGGGAACCTGTGTCAAAATAACATTATTTTAATGAAAGGGTCATTTTCAGCATTAAAGTAAAGGGAAATATAATAGTTTATTATATTTCAAATGTGCACATAAAGCAAAGTTTTTTTTAAGTAAAAAGTGTGTTAGAGAAGATATCTTTTATTATAAAAGCAATGCTTTGGGCAAAAGCAATTTTTCAATGATATCATTATTATGCAAATTGAAAGAATCGAATTTGGTGTGAAGTCACAAAGGTTTGAGTGCTGCGTTTTTTTCTCTTGGAGATGCATACACTCTGAGTTGGATATAATTGCCAATGAATTATGTGTAGATTGGTTGCAATTGACAGCGAATGTGTATGGAGGTTTTGTTTGAGAGAATTGCTCAAGATTTATGCAAAATCGGGTTCTTCAAGGAATTTGTGATTCATGTTAGGAAGGCTGCGATTTATTTTTCAGAAGCTGCATTTATTTCTTATGAGTTGCGATCTTCTCTAAGGCAGCATAACACCTCTTAGGGCTGCGATTTTATTGTATTTCTAGCAGCAAATTTAATATTCAAAAAGGTGCACGTTCATGATTGATAATTTGAATTTGTATATCTATTAGAAATAAATTTAAAAATATTTTCAGCTTGTGCATTTAGGGTTTGAAATTACTTTGCATGTTATGTTAGAAAATTACCAAAATATATATATATATATGTTCAAAATACAATAAGTTTTCCAACAAAGAGCCAGCCAGGTTCTTTACAAAATCAAAAGTCTTTAGGGTCTGATTTTATCATTCTAATGGCTAAGTTTGATCATTTTATTGTCCTAAGATTCTCCTCCAAATGCTTATTCAATTCACAACCTTATTTGGATAGAATTTTTTATTCATTGCATTGAATTCAAGGACTAATTCAAGGATTTAAAAGTCTAAAATTTATTATTTTGTTTAAGTCCTTTAAGACCACACTAACTTCGAGCTTTGTACCAGGAATCATGTTCAAATCAAAAGTGGGGATAGTTACAAGGAATTGAATAAAAGAAGATGGAAGACAAAGTTCAAGCTCAAGAACAAGGATAGCGATGAAAGAGGAATAGTCTAAAGCGATCGAGTTCAAAGGACAATACTTCAAGATAATGCACTTCAAAGTTGGGACAAAGGAAAGAAAATTCAAGGATCATGCTTAAGAAATTATTTCAAGATCAAGCCTTCATCAAGAAAGGACATGGGACAAGTCCGAATTTAAAGGAGTCCATGGACAAGTTCAAGGATTCAATTCATGGACATTCATGTGTCCCTATGCAAGTCAACTTTCCACCTGACTAAATGCTTGAAGAATAATGACTATTCTACAAGGAGATCAATTTGTTCCTATTCACATCAATTTTTTATAAGGATCAAACAAGTACACCAAGGAATGTTTGAAAATTAGTCTAACACCATGGCTAGCATTGGAACATGGACAAGGACAAGGACAAGTACGAGGTCGAGAGCAAGGAAGAATTCAAGGACAAGATTCCCATCAAGGGAGTGATCCTGATGATGATCAAGTCATACAAGGAAATGGATAGAGAAAGATTTAATATGCCAAGGAAGATGTTAATGTGTTCAAGGAATTGCCCCAAAAATCAAGTCCAAAGATGATGAAGACAAAGAAGAATTCCAAACAATGAAGGTGGAAATATGAAAGGTTCAAGTATTACAAAGTCAAAACATCTAAGGGAAAGAAGTCCAAGAATGATGAAAATTTCCTAAGTATAAGGAAGTGGAATTAAGATAGAGATTGCAAAAGAAAAGAGGGATACATGTTAATAATAATGAGTTATATGATGACTAGGTGGCTTCCTTGCTTCCTATTGGTCCTCAAGCCTTGAATTTTCTCATTGCCTCATTTTGTGGTGCTTCATTTCTATTGCCTATTTTTGGTTTCCCTAATTAGGGTTTGTAATGGATTAATTTGGGCCATTTGTTTCAAATCAATCATGACCATTCATTGTATTTGGGGCTCCTTTATAAGCCCCACCCCTCTCATTTGTAACAGGGGGTTCTTTGAGAATTGTTGCTAATATAATGCCAAACTTGCTCTACTTTTCATTGTTGTGTCTTAAATGGTGAATTGTTGTGACCAAGTTTGCATTATTGCCTGGTGATCTACATCCCTCATTTAGAATAGGTTGCATTTCAATTTGTTAGATTAGAATTCATTCCAAGTTGTTACAATAGAATTTTCTTCAAGTAGTTTAGTTGAATGAAAGTAATTGTGGATGTTTACTTGATTGACTCGACAAATCTGAGCCACTAGCCACTTGCTGATTGTAAGTGTGCCTTGTGTGGTAAGCTGATGATTGAAAGCACTTAACTTCAATTGATATTCAATCTTTAGTTTGCATCCATTTGATGGGATTGAAGAGGAGATATTGATTTGAAAACAGTTTGAGTCTACCATATAAGCTTGCACTAGGTGAGTGGAGTCGTTGATATAGCTATGTCTAGTAGAGTCCAAGCCCATCCATACTTCCTTGCATTCATGATTAAGTAGGAGTAGTAAGAGTTAGAAGTTTAAGTCTAAGTTGACAGTTGAAAAGTTGGAAAATCAAAACATATTTTCATTGCACATTGTGAAGCAAAATCTTTAGAAGTGCATTGTTGACAAGTCTCAAATGAACTAGCATAAGTCCACTTAGTGATAACCAGAAATCACATCATTTCAACTAAGTGAGTGTCCACAATAGAGAGAACCTTGAAGTCATTTCATGATCTTACCTTGCAAGCTTAGCATGAGAGATGACCTTATATCAAGAGAGGATTGAATATCTAATGTTTCATTCCGAAACATTGGGTGTTTAATTTTGCATGTTGTAGTGCAACAAAACTCACATCAACATGTGGTAGCATTCATTCATGTGATATCAGAACTTTTGTTGGGGATCAAGTAAAAAAATTATTTCTCTAGCATAGAATGTAAAACATGCAATATCTGAACATAATTGAATTATGATTAGAGATCTAAGATGGGTTCTAGTTAAGACTGATTTACCAGACTACAGAGAAATGATCAAAAACTCACGAAAGGCAGAAGCGATAGCTCTTGATATTTAAATCAGAAAAATAGATAGTTTATTAAGCATCTGTCATAAAAACCTTTTATTTGATTTGTTATTAACATCGCTAATTATATAAGTTACCGGATTCGGACCCTAGACCCTCGAACCGGGTCTGGGTCCGATCCGGGTCCAGATTCGCAGACCAGTCCGTGCTGGATCCGCACAGGGTCCACGTTCGGATCTGTGGGTCTGTCTGAATCTGGTCCACAGTATTCAGAAATATTATTTTTTTATTAAGGCAGAGTGTGAAGGATTAAAAGAATTTGAAAACGGAGGCAGCTACGAACAATCGCTGTAAGACAAGGAACGATTACACTCTAAACAGCCGCTGATATCAAGTGCTGAATAAGGCAAAACCAAATCAGCAAATAAGACAAAAGACGAGTCACAGGTTTTTATCCCAAGCATAAGAAGACAAAGGGTTATCTAAGGGGAACAAAGTCATCAAATGATTTAGTTTTACAATTATGTATATTTCTCTTATTTTTTTGTATATGTAATGCATATATACACACACACACGAACCCATACGAATCATAATGGAAAAAAAAAATTCACGAATCCATGAACCTGATTCTCGTACCCGAACCCGAATTGGTAACTTAGCTAATTATTCAAGTAGAGTCATTATTCAAATTGAAAATAATAGGCATTGGCCTGCAGTGCAGCGGTTGCTGCTTCTCTTTGTAATAGCAAGGTCTCGAGTTTGATTCCCGAAATGGGAGCTTAAATAAACTTAATATAAAAAAATATAAAAAAATTTGAAAATAATGGATCTAATATTGAGTTTACCAGCCTTGGACCTGGAATATAGTTTCGCTTTGTCCTTGTAATTAATGTTAGGAAACGTGATGTTGTATTAATACTAATTTTTAAAACATTGATTAATTAAAGAAAAATAAAAAATTAGGTATTCAATTAGTTACCTGATCTACCAAATCGGGATTTGTCAATCCCCAACCTTTAACACGGTAAGCATCCCGGACTTCCTCACATGAATTACAGCAATCATCATCTGACTGAGAAATAACCAGAAACATTCACAAGAACTCTTTAACATTTCTAATTATAACTTTTAAATCTTTTTCCACTAATGAACCAACCACACAAATTCAATAGAAATTGGAAATCAGACATCTAAAGAAAATTTGCAAGAAAAATCAAGACTAAAGATCTAACATAAATCTGAATTAATAAGCATTGGAACTATAGCACACCATGATAGAATTAAGTTGTAAAAGTTACAAGGAAGGAAGCTCTCATCAACGTGAGAGAGTTGAACCATTTACACACTTTCTATACATTAAAATGTGTAATGAATTTACTTATCACATATGCAGAGATACACCAATGTTTATTATAACTCTAAAAAGATAGCATTGACAGAAATGCAGACATATTTATCAAACAGAATGTAATAGATCAGATCCACCCAACTATAGTGAAATAAGAGCAAAACTGATTATTTTTAGGCAAAATGATTCACAAGAAGGCAACTTCCAAAAATCTTACAATAACAACAAAATTCACAATATGTTGATCAACAACCACTCATTACCTCCGATATGTAGCATCCTTGGCCAATCTTGATATCCTGATCTCAATGAGGCTGACTCAACCTATAGCTAAAATATCAATGAATTAAAAAATATTTAAGATAAGGATAATGTGTTCCCTAATTAACCATCACATATCCCAATACATCCAATGGGTTAAAAGTGTAACTCCACTCTCTCCTCACTCTAATTCAGTACCTAAAGGTCCTCTGCCTCCTCAATTTGAAGGTCAGCTCCTAAAGATATGAATATTGTGGATCTAGATCGAGACTAGCTGTACTAAATCAATGCTGCAACTGTTTCAGCCAAAAGAGAAAAATGTAAGCACTTTAAGTTTTAACAGTAGAAATTTTTTTATATTTCATAATGATACCTTCAAAAAAATAAAAAAATAATCAGTCCTTTTCTTGATCTAGTTTGTACCACTTGTCTTCTCTCAAGTCATAGATTATTCTCCAGCAGTTTGAGAAGTTAAGCTTCAGGTGAAGACCACTAGAAAATTTATGTCAGGATCTGCACAAGCTTTTTGATATCAGAGATGAAGTCTATTCAAAGCTTCTTTAAACCAACGTATTTGATCCAGATTGTGTCGGGAACAATCCAGAGTAATATGAGGAAAACCCAGCATGTGTTGAGACTTGAGAGTCATCAGCAGCCATATGGAGAAGATGGAGCGCATGGCGGAAAATACCTAGAACAGTTTGAGGATAGTCCAGAGCCATTCCTGAGCGGTCCAGAACCGTCAAGATATGACAGAGTGAGTAGTGATGGGAAAAACCACAAATCGAATTTCTCAGTATCTTCTACATCCTACTAATTAGCATTTTTGGAGGTCTCCAGAGTGGAATTTGGGGACGGAAGTGTCGTTCGTTCCTTAGAACTATTCCCAAAGGCATGGTTCTAAGGAACTAAAACTAGATCACTTCGATACCTCTCCAAAAATGTAAACGGTTTCGAGTTTCAATCACCGAGTAGAAATTTATGACCCCGCCAAGTTGGGGTTCCTGATTTTGTAGTTTTCTAAATATTTGTATTTCTATTTATTATTTTATTCCCTAAAAAAGTCTTTAGTTCAAAGTTGCTTGGAATTCTAAGACTGTTGGGATTCTAGGTTTGTATTTAAAACTCAGTTTAAAGCAATGAATGAAAACTCTTCATAGGCACAACTCTTCTACGAGTTCTTCTGTTGTCCATTTTCTTAACAATTGTTATAGGTTTCCACATACCCAGTATTGTAACTAAATTCACCATTTTAATTCAGATCACTGGTATCAGAACGAGTACGCTCCTATATGTCACATTGCTTACAATTTTGGTTACAAACAATTGAGATTGGATACACACACAACCCATCAATTATTTTCCTGTGAAGCACAGCCAATCAAAGATGGCAAATGCGGACCCTTTTAAAGCCTTGGTTGAAGAAGCATTGACAAAACAGAGGGGAGAAATGATGAGATAGTGTGCTCAGATTCTTCGAAATATTCAACCATCAAGCACAAAAGAAAAACTGTTCAGTAGCCACACTCCTTTTGAGGTACAAGCTAGTTTTGATATTCCAAATTTTGAAGCAAAAATTGATGCAGATGCGGTAGATGAATAGTTAACAAAATTAGATAGATATTTCTCTATGAATACCTTTTCCAACACTGAGAAGATACCATTTTCCCTCCTCAAAGTTGAGGCAGATGTGAAGCAATCATGGGAAGGAAAACTTGCATTGAAGAAGAATGATTTTGTAATAGATGAAGAGGAAGAATTGGATGGAGGAATAGATACCAATCCTACGTGGGGGGATTTTGTAGAATTCATCAAAAGAGTAATATTATCTTGAAGACAAGTATGAAGAAAAATATATGGAGTGGCAATTGTTACGACAAAGGAGAGATGAAATAGAGCAGGAATACACTAATAAATTTAACACTTTATTAGCAAAGCCTGGCATCCAAGATTCGCAAAAACATCAGGTTTTGAAATACCGTGATGGGATGCAATGGTATATTCAAAGCAAACTAACCTTCTTGAAAGTTGAATCACTTGGGACTGCCCCCAAATATGCAACAAAGATTGAGGAGAAGATGAAACAAAAGGGAAAAAGCATTATTAAGTACTCCAAAAAGCAAACCATTGTCGAGTGTTTGCCCCAATCACCAATATTCAACAAATCTGCAAAACAGGAACAAAAATAGCAGAGGCACAAAAAAAAGATAAGGAAGACGATTTGTTGCCAATAGACCCTTTCTATCAAAAGGAAGGTGAATAAATCATTGAAGCAGATCCTTATGCCATGGTGGCTATTCCTAAAATCTTACCTCGAGAAGATGCAGAACAACTCTTTCATTGACAAATGTGGGCAAATGGCAAACCACTACATTTCATTGTTGATAGTGGAAGTCAAAAGAATTTAATTTCTGTTGAAACTATTAAGAGATTGAACTTGTAGACCAGACCTCACCCACACCCATATTCCATGGGATGGGTCAATTAAGGGCGAAATATACATGTAGGCAGTGTTACTTATCTTATTCTATTAAGCCATTCGAAGATGAGGTTCTTTGTGATGCAACACCATTAGATGTGTGATGCACTATTGGGACAGCCATATATGTATCAACGACATGGCATCTATGAGTCAAGACCACGTAGTGAACAGTCAAATTGGGGAAAAATAAATATCGAATACCTGAGGTAAGCTCTACAAATTCCATATCTTTGATTCATAAGCAATTGACTATAGAGATTGGAACTTGCATTGACCATGAAGGGGTGCAACCAATTGTAAACAGCCCTCACTATGCCACAACAACCAACACCATTTAGCAGAACCATCACAAGCAACCATAGTTGAAGCAACATAAGGTACAACGTACACTCAAAGATCCAATTAACAAAGTTTACAATAACCCACAGCCAAATCATGAAATTGCACACTATACAAATAGATAGGGTTCTCAAGACAGGA
The DNA here is from genome assembly GCA_027943335.1 of Chamaecyparis obtusa. Classification (NCBI taxonomy): domain Eukaryota; kingdom Viridiplantae; phylum Streptophyta; class Pinopsida; order Cupressales; family Cupressaceae; genus Chamaecyparis; species Chamaecyparis obtusa. The sequence continues at coordinate 2,348,593 of BSBK01001154.1, read as the reverse complement.
TTAACAGTATTGGGCAAATCCAAACTACTGCAATACACCCTGCTTCTAGTAAGTTGGTGAAGGAAATGGGACAGCAACAAATTCCTTCCTTTTGAATGATTCAACCCCTTTACCACAAAGAATGGTCTATCAAGGAACAACTTCCCAAGTGTTCTCATTTGTTATAGGGTGTTGGTGCAATGAGGCCCATTGCCTCCCAAGGGGGAGGAAAGATCTAGATAGTGTCAAGAATAGTCCAGAGCAATATAAGGAAAATCCAACGTGTCGGGAGCCATCAGGAGCCATATGGAGAAGATGTAGGGCATGGCGGAAAATACCCTGAATAGTTTGAGGATGGTCCAAAACCATTCGTGAGCACTTCAGAACCATCAAGATATGACAGAGCGAACAAGAGATGGGAAAAACTGCAATCTAATTTCACAGTATTTTCTACATCCTACCAATCTACATTTTTGGAGGTCTTCGGAGTGGAATTTGGGGTCAGAAGTGTTGATGGTTCTTTAGAACAATTGTCGAAAGCATGGTTCTTAGGAACTGAAACTAGACCTCTTTGATACCTCTCCAACGATGCAAACGGTCTTGAATTTTAATCACCGAGTAGAAAGTTATGATCCCACCAAGTTGGGGTTCCTAAATTTGTAGTTTTCTATAGATTTGTATTTTTGTTTACTATTTTATTCCTTAAAAAGCTCTTCATTTTGAAGTTGCTTGGAATCTTAAGACTGTTGGGATTCCAGATTTGTATTTAAAACTCATTTTGAGTAATAAATGAAAACTCTACTACGAGTTCTTCTATTTTCCATTTTCTTAACAATACTTACAAGTTTCCGCATACCTGGTATTGATGATCTTTTGCTGCTTTTGAATTTGATTGTGTGAGAGTTTTTACCATTGACATTTTGAATCACAGTCTATGATTCATCATCAGGATGAGAGAGTGCAAGGAAAAAATGATAAGTTGAAGACCAAGATACACTATAAAAGGAGGGAGAGAAGGGTAGAGAAGGTACACAGAATTCAAGGAGGATAGGCAAAGAAGAGAATCCTAAAAAAAGGTTAAAAAGATGAAAGAAACATAAAAACGACCTAAAAAGAGAATAGACTCCTAGAAATTAAGAAAAATAAAGAAACATTGTTGTCGGGATATTTGAATGTACCGGTTAATATGTTAATTAAGTGTTATGTTAGCCTCGGTCGTTAGTGACCGAGACGTAAACCATTACGTCACAATGTTTTGGTCATGCCCCTTCGGGTAGTTTATATACCCTCTCGGAGGATGGACACGAGATATTATGGTATGATCCTTATGATGTAAATGTACTTGCCAATCTGGAATAATTAATGAAAGCATCTATTGTTCTCTGATATATTCTGTATTTGTTGCATTTCCTGTACTATGTCTATGTATTACTAAGTTTACCCCAGCGGACAAACATCTGGCGCCGTTGCCTAAACATACTCGGGAAGGGAAGGCCTAGACGACGTATGGGCACTATGGGTCTACCAGTTGGTGAGATTAACCCAAAGGCCGACGGTGCACGTACGGAGCTCTACGAAGAGAAGACACTGCAATGAGGAAATCACTCAATTGAGAAAGTGTTGTAATAAAATGACATCAATGAATAAAAGTGTTTTTTAAATGATGTGTTGATTATTGCCTGTGGAGAAGTGAGGAAAGGATTTATGCCCAATCAATTGAATAAAAATAGAAATTTAAAGAAGGAACTCCAGGAGGAACAAGCTGCTAGAAAAGCCGTACTCGCACAGCAGCAAGCCGAGCGAAGGGAGAGATTCAGAAGACACCCCAAAGGACTACCGAAGGGAGTAAGTGAAGGCGAGGGTCTGGAGGAATCTGACCGAGAGGCTGGAAGAAGTGACGAGGACGGCCTGGAGGAAACAAGGAGCTTGTTTGGGTCCTTAACCTTAACCCCACAGATGGAAGCAAGAGAAGCCCGAAGGAAGGAAGAAGAGGAAGCCGCACAGAGGGAGGCTCAAGATACCGATGTCGCCAAGAGTATCAAAGTGATAGAGGGGCATAGGGATCACAATAGCCCACCAGGCTTGGACAGTTTCAGTAGTTCGCGGACATCAAGTGGTACAGTACCAAACATTTCCTAGGTACCGATGCCGACAGTACCATCCTAGCCTATAACACAACCGATGTTGCAAACACAGACGACACCTAGAAAAGTAAACATGGCGAATAACAAAGAAAAGATGCCAAAATTCCATGGAGATGGGAAGGAAGATCCAGTACGGCATTGTCGTACGTGTGAGACAATCTGGTCGGCAAATGGAGTTGCCGACCACGCAGAATGGGTGAAACAATTTCCTGCCACACTCGTAGGGGTAGCCATCGACTAGTACTCCGATGTGGACAAAACAAAGGTGACCACTTGGGCCGACCTCAAGAAAGAATTTGAGGAGTTTCGACTCTTGAGGGATGACAATGAAATTGTTTCTGAGATATACAGTACCAAACAAGGCAAAAAAGAGATTGTGCGGGCTTACAGTCGCCGGCTAAAGGAGTTAGTCGGAAAAATGGATAGCCAACCATCGGATGGCCTAAAGAAAAGATGGTTCGTGGAGGGCCTGAAATCTAACCTACGGAGGAAAATGAAGATAGTGCCCCCCACCTCATACGTAGATGCCTATAACCGGGCGATGGACTTGGAGAACGAACAGAAGACCTCCAAGAAGAAAAGAAGCAAGTCCTCTTCCGACGAAGATGACACTTCAGCCGATGACAATGGCAGTGATGGCGAGTCGAAGAAAAAAGTCATGGCACTCGAAAAGGACATGGAGAGAATGATGGAGTTCAAGACCATGAAAGGGGGTACCAGCAAGGGGGAAGATGACATGTGGTGTACAGACTGCAAGGTGAGCGGCCATACAAAGGGGTTGTGTCCCAAAAAGGCATTTTGTGACATTTGTCAGATCATGGACCATTCCACCAAGGAATGCCCATACAACATGAAGGTGAGGAATCAACAAGTGTTATTTACACAAGAGCAACCATCTACATCAGGGGCATAGACTAACAATACCACATCCTCGGGCAAGTACGGAGGCAACTGACGTGGTGGCGGAAGGGGCAATAACAACACCAACACAAGGAGTCGAATAGAATACGACTCCAAGGGTCGGCCGATGATCCAGCACCAAGCTTGCAATCAGTGGGGCCACTTTGCAAGGACTGCGACAAGGGAGACACCCCGTAGAAGCTCTGCCACTAGTGTGTTCCTAGCAACCTCGAGGATGCCAACTACCCAAAATTCGGGGTCAACTTGCTCAACATCGAGGGAACGAGAAGTGATGAGGGAGTACTAACCATCACACGATCACAAGGAAAACAAGGGGCACGAGAGGATAAGGAAGAAATAGAGAAGGCGATGAAGGCACAAAAAGAAACATGGGAGATGGCTACCACCTCAGGCCGAAGGGAGGCAGAACAAAACATTCTGAGACAAATGTTACTAGTAGAGGTACCAGTGAAACTCCAGGACCTCCTTCGCACCATGCCTCACTTGGGAACGACATTGTTGGGCAACTTGGCCATGCAACCAAATACCACATGTACGGACATCCCCGGAGGGTTTGCAACTGACCCGATGATACTTGTTGTCAACAGCAGAAGGTACCCTACAGTCGTCGAGATGGGCATCCTTGGCACCATGCTAACAAACACTATAGTGGACGGAGGGTTAGGAGTGAACGTCCTTCCGGAGGAGACATGGAAGAAATTGGGCAAGCCAACCTTGTGGCCCCCAACCTTCAACTTATTGGGCGCCGATCAACAGGGTATCAAACCCCTCGAAACGTTGATGGCACAACAGGTCACCATTGGCTCGCAACCATTTGTATTAGACTTTGTGGTGATACCTTTGAAAAAGAAGTGTTACGATGCCATTCTGGGTCGAGGGTGGTTGGTCACGGCGAAGGTAAACCACAATTGGAAGAAAAACACCCTCTCGATGGAGAATGGGGGAGGAAGTTCACCATCGACCTTCACACCCAGATGGTGAGCGAAGAGATAGCCTCCTCTTCAAACTCAGAATCTGACAGTGGAAACGATTGAAGGGATGAAGGAAGGGACGGAATGGAACCAAATAGTGAAGGTGTGCTAAGATTGGGGGAATACTCAGAGGATGATGCAGATTCATTGAACGGTCTCTTCCACTGGCAAATAGAGGACTGTGAACTCTTCCGACCAACATGCAATGTACTAAGTATTGAGGAAGTGCCAGAAACATTTCCCCCGGAGTACGGTGAATACAAGGAAGGGGATGCAAAAGTAAGCAAAGTCCCGATGCATAAATTTGATGAGCAAAACCCCATTAAGAATAAGGAGCCGTCTGTCAAACCAATGAATCTGGGCAAGGAAGAGGAACCTAAGATCATTCCTGTCGGCAACGATTGGAATCCTGTGTGGAAGACCGCAGCCTTCAAAATCTTTATTCTCCTTCTTATGTACAAGCAAGAGACCGTGGTCCCTATAGAATTTATGGTTCCAAGCCTTTGGATCGCCATTGAAAATAGACTCGGCGACAGGGAAAGCTTGAGGGAACGACTGCACATTCTAAAGAATGAGATTAAGCAATGAAAATTTCAAGAAGTTGGCTACGACGGGAAAATAGACTGTGGATTCCACTGAATGATCACTCGGAAAAAAAGGGGCATTACATAATCTTGTCTTTCTTTAACATTTTTGTTAATCTCCTCGATCAGCTGCTGTACTTCCTGCCTAGGGTGATGTAAAGGACATAGAATTAATGTCCTCCCACGAGATGTTCAAAATAATGGAAGAAAGAGACAAATAAATAGATAAATAATGGAAATAGTTCATGAAATGGTCAAATAAGCCACTGGAGAAATCCACTTTAAAATGGCAACTTTTGTTAGAGAATTAGACATCAATGAGTACAATAACTCCTATATGACAGAGAATAATCTCAAATTCATTAGTAGAATTTCGGAGATTCCATAAAACCCACTTGGTGTAACAAGAAGTATAAGAAATTTTATGGATGATCTGAATTAAGTTGGCAGGTGGGCAATACACCAGTTGAGGAACTTATTGTATTGTAAACAGCACTGAACAAAATCAAACAACGCGGAGTTCACAATTACTGAACCAAACAAAATCATCTTTGTTTCAATTGAGTGCATATTCAAAGTGTAAAAAATCTGGAATAGACATGCATTCCTTCTACTCTGATTGTGTGCTTTGAATTCAGTTATTAATTACTTTTACAATACAAAAACATAGAATTTACAAACAAAAAAAAAGTAAAGTAGGGTTGTTGATAAGAACTAAAGAGACACCACACTTGGTAGGGACTCATGTCCTTAGTCAATGCTGCCATTTTTTCACCCAAGCAAAACTTAGGTTCCTTTATGTCTATTTCTAACCTATAGGCAGAATTTCCCAATGGCTTAGCTACTGACAAACTGAACCCATTTGTTCACTGACAAATAGTTGAGCATGAAGGTTTTAGTGTGATGGTGGTGGATGGCTATTAAATGTCTTATTCAACAAAGGTACCAAAATTCAATAACACAATTGGTGATTACACAATCACCGATGACCGTTATGTTGTAGAGTTGGGTGAGACCAATGCAATACTTGGTATCCAATGGATGATGTCCATTGGTAAATACTCACAAAGTTTTCAAGCCATGGAATTCAAATTCAAGGTAGATGGCAGGAAAGTGGTATGGAGCTCCTCGATTTGTATCAATGAAGAAGATGGACAGCATATTTAGGCATGGAGATGTTGCTTTCGCTGCAGAATATCTGTAATGACCCTTACTATAAAGGCCACTAAAAACCACTAATACTGAACTGAGAAAATTCGTCAAACAATTGGCATGCACTGAATACACTGCTGAAAGAAAAATACTGAATATAGGAAATTATTTTGCAATATATGAGTTCGCTGTCCCAAAATTTCAGAATAATAGATAGCAACCAAATACCATCTAAAACACTATCAATGATGTAGGAAATTGCTCAAAACCATATGCCATTCATATATCAACAATTTGCAACAATGCCATACATTTTTTAGTCAATGATATGATCATCAAACCCTAGGTTTGCAATATAAATAGACTGAAAATTACAATGCCCTTTCACTTGCAAAATCTTAGCCTTTCTTTGTTACCAATAATGCCAAATGGCAAACAAAAACAAGTACAATGTAAAATAGTAAAGTGCTGAAGCTATATTTTGTACTCAGCTGAAAACATACATTTCTCAGAAAATATGCCAAATGCCAAATGAGAAATGAGGAACCTGATTGTAGATGGCTGCAATAATTTTTCGGACTGCTTTTTCGGATTTGCTTTTTCAGATAGCTTTTTCGGATTGCTTTTTCGGATCTGCTTTTTTCCTCTTGCAACCAAAACTCAAACCCTCAGGTAAATCTGAGGATTCCAAATAAGCTCAACTTGGAATGGTTGAATACCAGTTCCAAACTTGCAACCCTTCAGTAGATATTTCACTACCTCAATTATGCCAATCTAGGGGAGTGATTCGTTCCCAAAGATCGAATAGAATTTGCAGACCACAAGGCTACAAATTGCTTCACAATGAAGAAGTAGAAGAAATCCCAAATCCAAGCATGTAGAAATGATAGCCCAAGCCCCCTATTTATTCTTTTTCTAGAGAAGTTACTAGAACTTCTAGAAACATCTAATTATAATGTACTTTATAATAAAATAACATTATAATAATAAAGTACATTTCTCAACTCAAAAATATAACAATGTAGGCCAAGATGTCTCATAACCGAATGTAGGCCCAACTAGACTGAATGTAGGCTCGAACTGGATGTAGGCTCGCTTCTGGACGTAGGCTCCACTACAACTGCATGTAGGCCTCAAACTGGATGTAGGCTCTACCGAATGTAGGCTCTGTCAGCAATATGCAATCAAATGATCAACATAATGACCCTCTCTCCAAACCATTTGCCTACGAGAGTCGATGATAGGCAAATCCGTCATGCCAAACGATGTCAGCCAAAATGGGGACATGACAATATCTTGCTTCATCCAAATCAATGAGCAACAAGCCCAAGTATTATCATGATGACTTGCAAACCATCTTGGACAAGCATAGTCTAGTTTTTGGAGACATGCCACCTAGAAGGCCACCAAATAGAGGATTTGAACACACTATTGAACTAGAAGAAGCTGCGAAACCGGTCATCACCACACCGTATAGACATTCCAAGAAATTTAGGGATGAGATTGAGAAGTCTATCAAAGAATTACTTGAAATAGGACACATAAGAACAAGCTCAAGTCCATTTGCATCTTCCTTAGTATTGGTAAATAAAACAGATGGAACTCTCTAAATGTTCATTAACTACCGAGCTTTTAAACAAAAAGATGATAAAAAATAGGTATCCAATACCTAGGATCAATGAACTATTGGATAAACTGCATGGTGCAATTTATTTCTCAAAGATAGATTTAAGGTCAAGTTACCGCCACATAAGAGTTCAGGAGCCAGATGTCCACAAGACTGCTTTTCAATGTCATTTTAATTTTTGACCATTACGTGTTTTTTATTATTCTTTTTGGTTTGACCAATGCACCAGCATTATTTTAATTTTGTATGAATCACATATTCAATAAGAAGCTGAGGAAATTCTTACTTGTGTTCTTCAACAACATTCTTATATTTAGCAAGAGATGGGAAAAGCATTTAAAGCACTTGGATGAAGTTTTGGGGATAATGGAAGCACAATCCTTATATGCAAAAGCATTTAAATGTGAGTTTAGTATGACTGAAATTCTATACTTGGGCCATATCATTACTGAAAAAGGATCCAAGTGCACCAAGAGAAGATTTAAGCCATCTTAGTTTGGCCTCCAGCATAGACCCTCACAGAATTGCATGGTTTCTATGGGTTGTGCAGCAATAATAGAAGTTTGTTAAAGGATTTTCCCAGCTTGGGGCACCCTTAACAAGTCTAACCAAGAAAGGAGCATTTAAATGGACGAATGAGGCACAATGGATGTTTGATAAATTGATGGGAATCATAAGAAATTGTCCAATTCTTTCCCTACTGAATTTCAATCAGCCCTTCGTATAAGAATGTTATGCACCGGGATAAGGAATTGGTGCAGTCTTGATGTCAAATAGGCATCCTATTGCTTTTGAAAGTAGGAAGTTGAAAGACAATGTAAAATTATACTCTACATACAACAAGGAAATGCTTGCTATAAAGCCTGCATTGACCAAGTTCAACAATATCTAGTTGGTGGAAAGTTTGAAGTGAGAACAAAGTTTGAAATACTTCTTGGAGAAAAAAACTATTAATGAATGTCAATAAAAATGGGTTAGTAAAATCCAAACATACGAATTTGATATTAGATATGTAAAAGGAAAAGGGAATGTGGTTGTCAATGCTCTATCCTAGAAACCAACTATTTTCTCATTGTCCGATATCTAAACCAATTGAAAAGAACACCTAGTAGAATATTCAAAGAACACCTTTGCATGTGAATTAATGGATGGACGAATTCAAGATGACCAATACAAGATAGTGGATGACATCATTTATTATAAAGACATAATCTACCTAGTGCTTGAATCAAAACTAAAGGAGAAGGCCTTGAGAGTTGTCCATGAGACATTATTGGTGGGGCATATGAGATACATTCCGCATGAGGGAACGGGATGTGGAGAAAACAGCATTCCGCTGTAATTATGGACATTACGAATTTTTGGTCATGTCGTTCGGATTGACCAATGCGCCAGCTACATTCCAATCTTGCATGAATCACATTTTTAACAAACAGCTGCGCAAGTTCCTGTTGGTATTCTTCGATGATATATTAATCTACAACAAGACATAGGAGGAGCACTTAAGGCGTTTGGAAGAAGTGCTCGGGATTATGAAGTCACAACTATTGTTCACCAAAAGATCCAAATGTGAATTCAGGATGACAGAGATATTATATCTAGGGCACATTGTCAGTAGCCAAGGAGTTTAGGTACATCAAGAGAAGATTCAAGCTATCTTGGATTGGCCAACTCTGAAAACTCTTTCAGAACTACATGAATTCTTTGAGTTGTGTAGTTACTATAGACAGTTCGTGAAGGGGTTCTCACAGCTCAGTGCTCCACTCACCAATCTAACAAAGAAGGGGTCTTTCCAGTGGAGTGAACGGGCACATCAAACGTTTGAAAAGCTCAAGAAGGCTATGAGTTCTTGTCCAGTTCTTGCACTTCCAAATTTCAGTCAGCCTTTCATCCTGGAGTGCGACGCCTCCGGAGAGGTATCGAGGTCGTGCTGATGTAGGACTGCCACCCAATTGCTTTCAAAAGTTGGAAGCTCTCAAGGGCCGAAAGGTTGTATTCCATATACGACAAAGAAATGATCGCCATCATGCATGCCTTGACAAAATTCCGACAGTGCCTCGTCGGAGCCAAGTTCATCATCCGTACAAATCACAATAGCCTCAGACATTTTCTAGAACAGAGGGAATTGAACGAATGACAACAGAAATGGGTAAGTAAAGTGCAGGCTTTCGACTTTGACATTGAGTATGTAAAAGGAAAAAATAATGTAGTGGCTGACGCATTATCAAGAAGACCAGCAATATGTTCCTTATCTCAGATCTCAAAGGATTGGACGACACATTTGTTGGTGGAATATTCCAAGAACACTTTAGCATGCCAACTACTTGACGAAGAGGTACAGGACAACAGGTATAAGTTGATTGATGATATTATTTTCTACAAAAGCAGAATTTATCTAGTACCTGAATCCAAATTGAAGGAGAAAATCTTGAAAGAGATGCACGACTCACCTCTAGTCGGGCATCAGGGATACTTGAAGACCTACAGGTAGGTCAGGGAAAGGTTTTCATGGAAGGGCCTAAAGAATGATATATTACAGTACGTCTGACAATGCACTACCTATCAACAAAATAAATCCGAACACACTCTTCCAGTAGGTTTACTTCAACCATTACCAATTCCGGAGAAAAAGTGGGACAACATCTCCATGGATTTCATCTTTGAGCTCCCTGAGGCACAAGGGAAAGACTAGATCTTTGTGGTGGTTGACAGATTAACCAAGTATGCATATTTCTTTGCTGTTTCAACAAAGTTTCGACCTCACAGGTGGCATACTTATTCTTCCGAGAGGTGTTCCGCCTGCACGGACTCCCTCAAAACATAGTTAGCGACAGAGATAACCACTTCCTCGGTACTTTTTGGAAAGAATTGTTTCGACTAGCAGGAACGGAGTTATTGCCAAGCACCAGTTATCACCCCCCGACTGACAGACAAATAAAGATTATGAACAAATAGATGGAAGGTTACCTCAAAAACTATGTTTCCGCACAATAGAGAGGATGGGTCAATGGCTACATTTGGGGGAATACTATTACAATACCACCTACCACATGTCCATTGGGATGGAACCTTTCAAAGCTTTGTACAGGTATGAACCTCCTTCATTCATGGACTTGGCTCTGGGTGACAGTCACACGCCGAAGGTCAAAGACTGGCTCCAGGAAGGAATAGATATTTTAAGATCCCTCAAGGAAAATCTCCAACGGGCTCAGAACCAGCAAAAAAAGTATGCTGACAAGCATCGAATCAAGAGGAGTTTTGAAATCAGGGATTCGGTATACCTCCGACTTCAACCGTACAGATAGTCCTCTTTGAAGGCCTCCGAAAAGGAGAAGTTTCTTGCCTAAAGAATGTCGTAGGTCAACAAGTCAATCCCCACAAACCTGCTACCCCTCGACGACAAAGGGAAGTTATTATTGGAACCAACAGAAATCATCAACATTCGGGAGAAAAGATTGAGAACACACACGGTCAAAGAATTTCTTGTGTGCTGGAAGGATCTATCACTAGAAGATGCCGCCTAGGAAGGCGAAGAGATTCTGGAACACCCTAGCCTGAAATTGCTTGACAAGCAATTATTGGGACGGGAGGACTGTAATGTCCCCGTCATTAAATGAATAATAAAAATTGTATTTGGATCCCAATCAATTTAGTTTATCTCGAGCCCATATTTTATTTGTTTGGTGTAGGTTTAGTTGTTGCCATCGGTTCTAATTGTGTACCCTCCGAAGTTTTCCGACGGGTATTTATATCCGGCCCGTTGGATGAAATTGATATGTTGAGATTTGATATTTTATTTGTAATTGCAAATTCTTGTTGGGATTCTTTTGGCTGCCATTTCGGAGGTGAGAGATCCTCTCTATTCAGTATTTTGCAGTTTCGATGGGATTCAACCCTCACCCTATTCAGTTTGTTTTGCTGTGTCGGATCTGGCAAATCCGAAGTACCATTCAATAATTCCAATAAAGTTTTCTAGCAAATATATTTGATTTGCATATTGCTCTGTGTCTGCAACAATCACATTTAATTATCGACGGAGGAACAAGGAACATCATCCAATGACTAGAAGGCATTCTCAACCACCGTACCACCATTAACCTACCTTATGTTATTCCTAACCGGTTGCTGAGAGGGGGGGGGTGAATCAGTAGATACTATTTCTATCCCAATTAAACCTTGTATAAAAATTCTTGCAAAATAAACAAAATGTAATTAACCATTCACAGATAGAAATAGAAATACTCAGATCAACACATCATATATACGTGGACACCCTCTGTTAGAAGGAAAAAACCACAGTGAGACAGAGCTCACAACTTCACTACTGCAGTAATAAAGGTGTCATGTTAAGAGCTTACAAAGCACTTGTAATAGTGCTACCTGGTAAAGGGATTTGGTAGAAGATTGGTTAAGATCTTGACTCTGTTAAGAGTCACCTTGTTAAAGGACTTTCAACACCAATTAAGATATTACCTAGTTAAGGGATTTATACAACGAACCTATTAGGGTTCACCCTGATAGAGGGATTTGAATATGCTTTAACTGTCATGTCCCCTTTTTAGTGACATGTTATTTTTCAGTGGATTTGCCTATCATGGACTCTCGTAGGCAGATGGCTTTGGTGAGAGAGTCATCTTGGTGATTATTTGGAGATTGGATGGTCTTATTTGCTCTTGGAGAGATGTTTTGGAGCCTATTTTTTATTATTATGTGTTATGTGGGGCCCACATGTTATAATTTTAAGTTGAGTTGCACTTTTTATTTTATAAAGTTATTTTATTATAAAAGTGCATTATAATGGGATTTTATAATGGATGTTTCTAGAAGTTCTTAATAACTTCTTAGAAAAGTGAATAAATAGAGGGCTTGGCCTCTCATTTGGATATGCTTGGATTTGGGATTTCTTCTACTTCTTCATTGTGAAGCAATTTGTAGCCTTGTGGTCTGCAAATACTATTCGATCTTTGGGAACGATCACTCCCCTGGATTGGCATAACTGAGGTAGTGAAATATCTACTGAAGGGTTGCAAGTTTGGAGTTGGTACTCAACCATCTCATTGGTACTTCGTTGAGAATTCGTTGTAAGGGTTTGTTTGTGGTTGGAATAAGGGTTTGAGTTCACTTATTGCATTGGTGAATCATTTTGGTGATAAAGTGAAGACAATTTGGCACATTTTCAGACTTCCTATATCAGGGCCTGGAATGAGAATTTTGCTCATATCTCGCTAACCACTTGGGATTAATTTTTATGCATTTGTGAAAGTGTTCATACATCCTAGGCGCCCCATTTCCCATCATTTTCGGCAGTTAATACTTGGCATTGATTTTATACAGAAGCCGTACAGTACTGCCTGGTACGGCCCTGCTCCAAAACAACAGACATCAGCAAATTGAGGTGCGGTTGGGGTGCAAATTGAAGTGTTTCCATCAGCGTCTCAGTCAGGCAACAAGGATCAATTTCCAGGTTCTCTCTGTGTGTTTGAATGCTGAGAAAATTGCATGAATTTGTGTGTGCTCAGACATTGTAATTGCAGTCCAGAATGTGGTAGATATTATTCACTATTCTTCTATCTTTGCAATTGAAAACAGTCATTATTATGGTCATGAAGTCATTGTACTGTTAATACATTATTAGGAATTGTCATTATTTCAAAGTTCCTTGTTAAGTAACAGTCCATGCATGTATTCAGAGAACAGTCTATAGTATTCAGACATTGTTGTAATACAATCAGTTTCAGTGGCCTCATAGTTCAGTGTTATTATGAGTCATTGCATTGTCATATGGGACAGTAGATTATGTACTGGAATCTGAATTGCAAAGTGGTAACAGTCCTTCATACATATCAGTAAATATCAATCAAATTTGGCATTGAAGTTTGTATTGATGTTTAGTGTTCAACGCATTTTATTTATTGGTATTGTTATCTCAATTGTAGTTGATGCTCAAAAACAACAAACACATTGAAAACACCTCATCTCAGACCAAAACAAATCAGTGCATGACAAGTGTTTGACGAATTGCCACAGTACAGATTTGGGGGTTTTAGTGGCCTTTATAGTAAGGGTCATTACATTAACAATATAAAAGCAATGATCTTAATTGACACTTTATGTCTGATTAGATCATACCTGTTATCCTTTCTGCTCTGCTTGGTTGTTGAACCTCTCTGCCTTTCACCTCTTGTCACCGTAGCTTCTCTCAGAAGGTATCTCTCTCGTGCTCTGTATTTTCAACAACTCTTTTGTATCCTATGACCTGTATTTATAAGAAATTAATCTTAATAAAAACTCAACTCATAGTACCGCCAAGCTGTAAACTCACCCATAATCCATTGCTCGTTGAAAAGTTGCTCCTGCATTAATCAGACCAAAAGGCATTTGACGATATGTAAAAGTACCCCATGGGGTAGTGAAAGTTGTCTTATACTGATCATCCTCTCGAACTTCAATCTGATTGTAACCAGAAAAACCATCAAGCATAGATAGCATTTCTGATCTAGTAACAGCTTGCAACACTTGATCCATAACGGGTAATGGATAATTATCCTTGAGGGATAATTGATTCAAATTACGAAAATCCACACATATGCGGATTTCACCATTCTTCTTTCTTACAGGAACTATATTTGCTACCCATGATGAATGATGAATAGGAAAAATAATACCTGCATCCAACATCTTCTGTATCTCAGCGAAAATAGTTCCTAAGATCTGTGGATTATAATGCCTCTGTTTTTTACGAAAAGGAATTGCGCCAAACTTCAGAGGAATATCATGCTAAATTTCCTTGGGACGGAAAAACTTCAGATCTTTGTAGGAATAAGCCAGAACATCCTTGTACTCACGAAGCAATGTTATGAACTTCTCTTTAACTTCATCAGCATAAAGATTCACTAATCAAATTGAGATCATCTGATCGATCATTATTGGCTAGTTAAATAGTGAATCATACATAGAGAAATACGAAACTAAGTTTAAAAGTTTCATACTGTTGCCTACATTTTGTGGTGACAAAATGCACGACAACAAAGAGAAAAATTAAAATTAAACTTCACACTAAATTATCTAATTACTTTAACATGGTATCAGAGCCTAGGTGAGGCATAGATCAAATCAGATTTAATAGGAAATCAAATTTTATCATACTACATCAATCTTTTAGTAAACCCTCAAAATTCAAAATGATGAATGGTTATATTGGAGAAACCAATTAGACCAAAACGTTGAATTTAAGTCTTGTACCAAATCTAAAAGACCAACTCTCTATTCAGCACTCTCAAGTCAAATATCTACTAGTAGAAACACTTGGGTAATAGATAGTGGTGCCTCCCGACACATCACGGGATTCAAAGAGCATCTAGATACAATGATAGAAAATTGTGATGAAGAAGTCACAATTGGGGATGACTCAAACTACCCAGTCAAGGGAATTGGGACCTACAATATCCAACTAAACTCTGGCATATCCTTACAATTAACAGGAGTACTATATGTACCTGGTATAAAAAGGAACCTAGTTTCTATTTCGGCCCTCGAGGATAAAGGATACAGGATCACCTTTATGGAAGGAAGAGTCTTAGCATGGCCTAAAAATTCAAATATCAAACAAGCATACACCATCAGAATGCAACACGGGGGTTTATATAAACTCAGCACCACCTCATCTTAAGCCCTCATTCATGAATCCTCAAACACATGTGAATTATGGCTCAGGAGATTAGGACATCTCCATTTCCATGCACTAACATCCATGGATAAAATGGTAACAGGAATTCCCGAACTATCTCAAGAACATGAAGGAATATGCAAGGGATGTGCCTTAGGAAAGAATATCAAAAACACATTTCATAGTAGTGAAAACAAATCTAAACATATCTTGGAACTAATTCATATTGATTTGTGTGGACCTATGACTATACCCTCCATTGGAGGTTTTCTATATATCATTTTCATAGATGACTATTCAAGAAAGACCTAGAAATACATTCTAAAAAGCAAGGAGACAAATGAAGTTCTTAAACAATTTTAGAGAATTCAAAGCCATAGTGGAAAACCTAACAAATAAAAACATAAAAATTCTTAGATCAGATAATGGAGGGGAATACATTTCTGAAACCTTTAGTACCTTTTGTAAAACTATAGAAATTAAGAGGGGGTTTACTGTCCCTTACAATCCTCAACAAAACAGTGTGGCAGAAAGAAAAAACAGAACCATTGTAGAAGTAGAATATATAGCAGCCTCAATGGGAGCTCGAGAAACGGTTTGGTTAAGGAAACTTCTGGTAGGGTTGTTTGGAAAAACCATAGAGCCCACAATCATTCACTGTGATAACCAAAGCTGCATCAAACTCTCCATCAACCCAGTCTTTCATAACAGATCCAAACATATTGAAATACCATACCAATATGTTAGAGACATGGTGGAAAGAAAAGCAATTCAGCTAGAGTATATTTGTATAGAGGAGCAAACTACAGACATTCTCACCAAACCTCTTGCCAGATATAAGATAGCTCACTTTAGAACCAAACTTGGTATGATTAAAATGTAAAACATTTATGTGAATGTGTTTTTCTCCTTATCATTGTACTAACCAATTAATGTTTTAATATAAACATAATTTCTTTGACACTGTGTCCCTATGTATATCATTCAGAGGTGACGATCTCAAATGATAGATACTTGTATACTTATGGCCTTGTAAAGAAATTACTTTACAATTTTCTATCATGACTGATATCATGTAAATCCTAACCGGTTACTGAGAGGGGGGGGTGAATCAGTAAATTCAATTTATTTTACCTCTTTATCTGTTTCTTGTCCTATTTATACTGAAAATATAAAGAATGCTTAAATAATCATAAACAGAAATCACATGCACAAGCCAACACAAGATATATACATGGAAACCCTCGGTTAGAAGGAAAAAACCATTGTGGGACAGAACCCACGAAACACCACTACTATAGTAATAAAGCTGCCTGGTTTTTAAGGCTTACAAAGCACTGGTTAGAATGCTACTCGGTAAAAGGATTTGAAAGAGATCGGTTAAGATCTTGACCTTGTAAGGAGTCGCCTTGTCAAAGGACTTAAAAACATCAACAAAGATGTTGGTGAAGGGATTTATACAACAAAACCTGTTAGGGTTCACCCTGATTAAGGGATTTAAATGTGCTTCACACAATAAAAGAAATGATCTTCTTTGACACTTTATCTGTCAATCAGAACATACCTGTTCTCTCCTTGCTCTGCTTGGCTGTTGAATCTTTCTCTCTTTCACTTTTGGTGACTGCATCCCTTCTTAGAAGACTTCTTCTCTTCTCTCTCTGTGCTCTTGATTTTAAACAACACCTCTAATGCATGATGACCTGTACTTATAAGAATTTTCTTATTATTACACCAAACGGTGCCGCCAAGTTGTAACTCATCCAAACACTATTGTTTTGGAAAACAATCCGAAAATCTCGCATGCAGAACTCTTGATCAAAAAGCTTGCAAACAGATCTTCAATTCACCTCAAAATGCTCGCAGAAAAAACTAACTCCAGTTCTTCTCAAAAATGCTCCGCAAAATCCAGATCGGATTATAACGCACTGACAAGTAAATTTGCAATTCTGAAAGAAAACCGTTGTGCAACCTGTTGAGTCATCTGCCTCCTGTGGTATTCTACTAGACCGGTTGGAAAAGACCGGACCGGTATTAATGTGACCAGTTAAGGTACACTGTTTACCTAGTAAGTCTACCAGTTCACCACTATTTCTCTAATCTTGAGTACCGGTGTGTTTGATGTTTGCCAATAATGACAACTAAGCTTTATGCCAACATATCATATGGTCAATATTTGTGTACATGTCACGATAGAATATATCTCTGTTGGATGAGATATTTCATGGTGAATATTAATATGGTTTAATATCCCACTCATACCATGAAACCATATCCTAATGATAAGCATCATATGGTTGATGCTAGTGCACATATCATTAAGGATAGAAAGTGACTCTGAGTAAATGTCATAAGTGTTGACATTAGGATTCATTGCACATGTGATCATTCAACTGGCTAAGAGGGAGTGTTAATGTTTGTAGCCTAAGTCAAATGATAAAATATTATTATACATATATTGATTAATAATAATATTTTATATTCACATATATCTTATATTATTACTAATCAATTTATATATAGTATTATTTAATATTAATAATATTGTTATTATTATTATAATATTATTAATGCTGACTAAACATTGGAATTGATTAAAATTGATAATACTCGAACACCAAATGAATCAACTATTAGTGTCAACTTCTATTCATTATTTGGTGTCAATTTACATCGACTATTGGTGTCAACTTATGTCGTAACCATTATACGGTGATTAACTTCCATCATAATCATGTTGTCTTATATTAACGATAACAATAGTTATCTGGCCTTGACACATTGGTTATCGTTGATGAAAAGTTGCAACCCATTGTGAGGTGGCATGCCTGTTGGAAGGCATGCCTCTTCATCATTATATATATGCTCTTGAGATACACGAACTAAGAACACACAAAAATAATACAGTGCAAGTACAAGATCGTGCATCTCCAGACTCACTAAACAATATCGATATATATTTCATTTGTATAATCTGCCATCGAATAAAACTACAGGTTGCCCATTGAAGAAGTGACACTTATCTATATCAGCAAATCATTAATAGTTCAAGATCATAACAGCAGATTGGTATTCACATCTCCAGCAAGATTAATTGGTACACTCTGTCCTTATCTTTGTAACATACAGATCTGCTTGGCAAATAAAGATCACTATAAATTGTATCTTTGCTTCATTGTAGTTGATTCATTTGATATTCCTACATATATAAAGTGAAAAATCAAAATTAAACTTCACACTAAATTATCTGATTACTTTAACAATCTGAGAATGCTGATGAACCTGCATTATCTCCTACAACAACAGCCCCTTTATAAGGGTAGAGGTCAGATACATTAAAACTAGGAGAAATGGCTACACCGGTAGGAAGCTCTATTCCATATGCATTCTCTCCAAACTTATGCACCACTTTACATGGCCCTATCTTCGTCATGTGTAGTTAAGAATATTGCCCCTTAGGAAACATTTTCTTCCTCAAATGAGCCAAAACCAAATCCCCAACTTTGAAGTGAACCTCTCTCCTTTTCAGATCTGCATGGTGTTTGTACTTGTCTACACTCTTTTGAATATTGTCCTTGACTTGTTGGTGGATCTCTTGCATAGCCACAGAAAATTGTTCCCCTTCAGCACTCTTCCTTTCCATACCACTAACCATAGTTGAAAATACCGGCGATATTGTAATGTCCCCTACAGGGACTATAGGATATAACAATCAACTTACAATGTTTTGATACTATTGCAATGTCCCCTTGGTAGACTTCTTAGGATTTTATCTATATTCTTGTGATTCAAGCTGTAATAGATTCCTTTTTACAAAGCTTGTAGTCAATCCTTTGTTCGATTTAAATGGTATTATGCATAAATGTTTGTTGTGCCGAGAAATTGATTTGGAATGATATGTATATGTCATGCAATATCCACTTAGTAACGATCGTTCTCAATGTGTAAATAAGAGATACTCTGTATAGTCGCCTAAATCTGTTAAAGGCTATTGTATTGATGTATACGTGGTTTAATTCTCACTTAGGACGAATATGGCTGAGTTCTTATCTACAGCACAACTATATAGCTTAATGGTTGTAGAATTTGTTTATCGTGTCCGAATGGTGATCTATTAAATAGATATAAGGTGGATAAGAAAAATAAATAGTTTTCCAATGATAAGTATGACTGAGGAGGAGTGGCTGATTTGCAGTGACATTTATATGAAATAACAATGGAATTGGCCTGGTGATAAGAGAATCAGAACTTCTCTGTTTCAGATTATGGATAATGTTAATGAGTTTCTTTCCTTCACCTGATTCTGAAAGTTCTTCCTGTTCGTCATAACAGATTCCTCCTGTTGACTGATAAACTGTCACTAATTATTTCACAGAGTAATTGTATCATAAGTAGATACCTCTATTATATCTGTCGCTATTTGTTGTGTATGCTGGATGTCTATGCCCTCCGTATCCCTTCTTCACTGTAAATGTATATGTCTGTTCTGTAACCACTGTTCTGCCAATCTTGACTGTATATGGATGGATTACAGTCAAAGTATAGTATCTCTATGTGTCGTTCAATGTGCAAAGTTAGTGTGTTGAGTTTCCAATATACTTACGCAGCAAGGAAATCACAATATCGACTGTTTAACAATAATTATTCACTTCAAACAATAGACGCAACAGTATCTATGGTTTATCAATGTGTCCACCAGTTTATATTGAATGGATTACTTGCTATGATTGGTCTGAACAATAATCTTGGATTGTATTTTCTGGACTTTATGTTTGACTATGTGAAAGCCAGCGTACCTCTTCTAGAGTAATTCCCATGACGCTCACCACGTCCACTTTTTGACTGACTTGGATACAAGTCGGCATGTATTACTGCCACTGTCTTATACTCCTCCCTATTGAATATAATTTTTATTCTCCAATCATATATAATTCATTGATTTCCCGCCACATTTATGAGTGCAGTATTATATTTATATAGTGTATCACCAGTCACATATGGTCTCGCAAGCTGTGTATGATCAACGTCCTTTACTAAGACGGTGACCTCTACATGCCTATCGTCGTTGAGTGTAATGAGTATTGATTTGGATTATTTCTCAGATCATTCCTTTCTGATGAATCCCTTCCATCGATGTGGATGAATGAGTATCTCCTATTTTCAATGCTTTTTGTATCTTTTCTGATTGCCAACTGTATTCCTCAATACTTTTCTAACTATTCTGCCTCTTCCCTGATCTCTATTTTCTCCCTTTTCGCAAATACTAAGGTCGCCCCTTTATACCGTGTAAGGAGGACGTGACATTTATGATCTTGGACGCGACTATAGTCAATGTCTTATTATTTAATTAACATTGATAAATAGGCTCATATATTATATACATGTTAGTGTTTGTAGCTTCAGTTGTATGATCACCTAGAATACATATAATACTTAGATATTGATTAATAATAATATATTGTATTTATATACACACATATATATATGTTATATTATTATTAATATATATTATTCAAATTTATATTATTCTAATATATGATTGATTAATAAGGGACACGTCTCTCATAACCTCATTCCCAATATAAATAAGAGAGATTGTTGCATTTGGAAAACACATACCGTATACAATACAGGCAGTGCTATTACATTTGCAGCGATCCTAAAATATCAATATGGTATCAAAGCCAGGCCAGACTGCAAATGAAAAATAGAGTAAACAATTCTAACCACAAGGTTTGTGAGAGTACTGACGAGCCAACAATGAACTGCGAGTAAGGAAAAATAAGGAGTTGAGACAGAAGTCGTCTATTGCTGTGAACTTTAAGAGATTCGAACAACATAATTGGTTGAGACATCGACGATATCCATCAAACACTAAGCAATCAATACTGGAGAAGACTCATAGAACATTGATAAAGGTATCACCGTGAGTAATATCGCAGAGTGTCTTCAATGATATGTGTGACCAAGTGATATCGCTATTTGCAAATCGGTGCCATGAGCGAATAATGATGGAAACTATTCCTGTATAGCTTCTTGAGTTTCTGTTAATTTGTGCTATGCGGATAAAAGAGTCTCTGCGAATTGAACCTGCAACCACAGAGGACGAAGAGCCTTAAACTTATAGTGCGGGAAAGAAGAATTTTCGAAGACACACAGCCGCTGTGAAGATACATTGTCGCAGAAGAGGGGAACAACATGTGGAGCCCCGACCGATCAAACAAAAGGTTAAAGGTGTTGATGATGACCCAACAACCGCAGCTTGTGAAGCTCCTTGACATTAAAGTGGGTGAAGAATATGATGTTGTGGACACCAACTACACAGAGTTGTATCAATACAGAGTGGGAGACGTGCTCAAGGCGACCGGCTTCCACAACTCATCTTCTAAAACTATTAAGCATTGACTCAAACAAAATTGACGAAGTGGAGCTGCTTCAACAATATAGATAAATACATTCCATTGAAGCATTGGGAGGCTCTCTACATCGAACCTGAGATAAAATATAAATATCAGACTTCCATGAGAAGGGACGAATTCTTTTAGAAAGAGTTTTAAATCAACTATGCAAGAATTATTCCAATACCACATCAATTCAAGCATTCCGCTTTTTGTGCTTCTGAGCAAGAGCTTGACATCTACGCCATTCTTTACCATTGCTGCGAGGAGACACAACATCCTCTGCAAATCTTACCTTTCTCTTTCTCTTCTTTTCCTAGAAGAAAGGAATGGAAGAGCAGGGACAGCCGTATGTCTATCAATATCAAGACTTTCAATCGGAAGAAGTAACATTAGAATATAACTAATATCAATACTTTCAATCGTAAGAAGTAACATTAGAATATAATTACAGCCGTATGTCTATCATTATCAAATGTTTATCGAGCTACCTAGCTGTTGCGATGAAAGTGTTTCTAAAGGTGTTAGGCACAATATATCCAGATGCATTGAAGACTTGGACCGTATGCATTGTGCAATAATAAGAGTTCCAAATGTGCCTTAAAGGAGTGATATATATTTCTCATGACTAGAATATTTACCAGACTTTTGAGCCATTGGTGGAAAGACGTCACTATTGCTAGGATATATTTGTTAAGAATCCTGGGACTTAGTCTACTTTGGGGTGATTCATAAGTTCTATTGTGCGTTTGTATCATGGGATTATAATATACGCTGGAAGGGATTAATTCCATGCATTGCCGCTAATATTGCTTGAAGTTTATAATCTGGGTGAATATAAATATAAGTATTGTGGAACTCATCAAAACATCCATTATGGAAACCTACATTCATATTAATCACTAGAGATTCTATTCCTACAAGATACTAAGAAGGAACATTCAGCAACAACAATGGAGCATGATGATTCACTGTTTGTGCATTTCTTGAGACAAGCTTAGAGTTTGGAAGAAGATCAATACTTAGAAGGAAGAAAGAAGAAGATTACATCAAGAGGGATGTTGATGATCATTTTCTCCAAAATAGTGAGATAAGTATTGTTTCTTAGTACCATTTTTATTTTGCAATTAGTCTCTTATTTGTATTCTTGTATGTACTATAAGAGTCATTTTCTTTGCTATGCTCTTTTTATTTTTCTTGGTCTTCAAGGATGCTCTTGCAGGAAAAGAAGAATGGTGTATTAGGTATATTGCTGAGGCATTTGTCCAAGAATCGATCTTATGATATTAGTTGCAAAGTGGTCTTGGATCTATCACCTTCAATCACATGTGAATGATGTCACATGATAAGAGTCTCTTGGAGTAAGATATCTTTCATGATTGGGACTATGTGAGCAGGGTATCCTTTCGTGACAGAGGAAGTAACATTTCATCAAAAGCAACCTTCGACGAGGAGGTCAGAATTTTGATATATGAAAATGAAGATTGATATTATATTTAGAGGGAGTCTAACAATGTCAAGATGGAGCACGAACTTGAGCTTCAAAGGGAGCAATTGGAGGATCTGCATCTGACTTCCGAGGATCTTGATTTAAAGAGAGTCAGTACAACATCTAGAGGATATGCCTTATTTGATTTCCAAGGATCTTGGTCATATTGATACAGAGGGAGTAAACCATATCGAGATGGTTTCCCTAGTGACCAGAAAACAATAAAAGAAAAAAAAAAGGAAAAGAATTGTGATTAAAATGATGAAATTCCATGTATGTGAACTAGAAGGTTGTTATGCAGATATCTAGATCATGATATTCTTAGATAGATGGTTGGGAATTCAAGAAAAGAGCGTAATGCAGACTAAAGAACAAAGACATGACTTGCTCACAGAAGGTTGATATTAGATTCAGAGGGAGTATAATAGTTCATCTAAAACAACCTTGGACGAGGAGGTGAGGAGGTTGTTACAAGACCTTAAAGGAAGCATCCAAAAGTCTATGATCATGAGATTGAGTCTCATGTGTGCTGGCTAAAATGCTTTTATGCTATCCCCTACATAACTTGGGGTTCACCTAAAATGATGCAAACTATATAAGAGATATAGTGCATAAGTATGCTATTCAAGGTACATTATCCCTACAGAACATATGGCTGATATTCTCACCAAGTTTCTTGCTAGAGGTAAGGTTGTGTACCTTCGAGATAAACTTGGCATGTTGGAGAATAAAGCCTTAAATGAAAAGGAGTTTCATCTATTATCTTGTATGTTATTGCATTCTTCTCCTTGAGAGAGAAGTCTAAGGTGAAAGCCCTTGTTTCCACCCTTTGGGATGAGCCATGATGGATCCACCCTCTGACATGAGTCTAGGTGGATTTCACGTGTGTGACTCCAGGACTTATGGGCCCTCCTATGAACATTGGAGAAAGGTGACGACTTTTCGACAATGAACACTTGTATTTGATGTTACAAGGTGACGATCTTGTAACATGGAGATTCGTTATGGTAGACAGTTATATGTCTGTGCACATACCATAATAGGGTTATATGTAAATGGAATGTAATGTTCTTATTTACTATATCCTTGTATCACAATCTGAGGTGATATGAAAATTAGGTATCACAATCTAAGGTGATTCCTCATATCAAGGTGGTATGAAAATTAGGTATCACGATCTAAGGTGATTCCTCATATCACATGTTAGGTGATATGTAAAATTGGGTATCACATGTTAGGTGATTCCTCATATCACATGTTAGGTGATATTGAAAATTGGGTATCACATGTTAGGTGATATTGAAAACCGGGTATCACATGTTAGGTGATTCCTCATATCACATGTTAGGTGATATGTAAAACTTGGTATCACATGTTAGGTGATACTTCATATCACGAATTATATAATATATGATTTCTTAGTATCCATATGAATCATATTAGGATCCTTTCTGAACTTAGTATTACATATTGACTGGACCCTATGAAACATATCACATAGTGACATGTCTCTACATAAACTTAGTATCCATATGACAGACATCATGAGACATATTGTCATTAGACATACCATGGATATTTATGAGCTATGGTGAACATCATGTGACTTGATATTCTTTCATATACCATATCTCCTGATATCACAGTGGGGTGATATCTCCTCTCTTTCAAAATTAATGATTTATTACCCAGATGGATTTTATCTTCTCTAGCTAAGAGGGAGTGCTGATGTTTTGTATGGCTATAGTTAGGTTCATATGTGTTGACAAGCGAGACCACAACACATTCTGTTTCATCATCCTCCCTAGCTAAGAGGGAGTGTTAGTGTTTGTAGCTTCAATCGAATGATCACCTAGAATACATATAATACTTAGATATTGATTAATAATAATATATTGTATTTATATACACACATATATATATGTTACATTATTATTAATATATATTATTCAAATTTATATTATTCTAATATATGATTGATTAATAAGGGACATGTCTCTCATAGCCTCATTCCCAATATAAATAAGAGAGATTGTTGCATTTGGAAAACACATACCCTATACAATACAGGCAGTGCTATTACATTTCAGCAATCCTAAAATATCAATAATACATTATTGTATTGATATATTTTGTTTTAAATATATTTGATTAATTATTATTTAATTAGATATCTTAATATTAATATTAAAAATATTAATTTGGAACAAGTTGTAATTACATCTTTTATTTTCATGTTATTATATTTATTGTATTAATTATATTATCATATTTGATAACATTATTATTTAATATTATATTATTTTCTTTCATTATTATATTAATAATAAATTATATTATAATTTATTATTAATGATTCAATTATTAATTTAATATTTAGTATTAAATCCTATTGGAGAGGGGACATTACAATCTGCCCTTCCCCAAAATTGCTTGTCCTCAAGCAATGTGAACCTTCAAAAAGAGTTGCATCTCCTATGCAATTCTGATATCCAGTCGAGCAACCCTGAAATGGTAATTACAATTTGAGATTAGAAATGCAATATACATACATAAATATAAAATTATTAAGTTGAAAGTATTACATCATATTATTCAAATTTAAGAACAATTCAAAACTTATCTTGATTTGTTGTAGCATTTATGTTCTCCTCTGTTAAGTATTACTTTGCTCCAAGAATGTCATGGTCAAGTTTTGACACTCACCAAGAATGTCTCTTGATCAAGTTTCGACACTCACCAAGAATGTCTCTTGATCAAGTTTCGACGCTCACCAAGAACGCCCTCTGCCAAGCATGGCGGCGCTCACCAAGAACGCCCTCTGCCAAGCATGGTGGCGCTCACCAAGAACGCCCTCTGCCAAGCATGGCAACACTCACCAAGAACACCCTATGCCAAGCGTCACTAAGAATGCCCTCTGCCAAAAATGGCGACGCTCACCAAGAACATCCTCTCCCAAAAATGGTGATGCTCACCAAGAGCACCCTCTACCAAGCATGGTGACGTTCACTAAGAACACCCTCTATGGCCGACATCCACTAGGAATGCCCTCTATGGCCGACATTCATCACGAATGCCCTCTATGGCCAATATGCACTAGGAGTGCCCTCTATAGCCGACATTCGTCAAGAATGCCCTCTGTGGCCGACATTCACTAGGAATACCCTCTATGACTGATATTCACTAGGAGTGCCCTCTATGGACGGCATTCATCAAGAATGCCCTCTATGGCCGACATTCACTAGGAATACCCTCCATGGCCGGCATTCATCAACAATGTCCTCTGTGGCCGACATTCACTAGCAATGCCTTCTATGGCCGACATTCATCAAGAATGCCCTCTATGGCCGACATTTACTAGGAATGCCCTCTACCAAGCAAAGCTTGGATCATTCTCCTTAGGGACCTTTGTTCTTTAACAAGTTTTGGATAATCCTTGTAGTAATTGCTCTTGAAGAGACATCTCCCTTATAACTGGCTTGCTATGTTAATCATTAACAATTCCAAAATTATCCATGATCATACTCTTGTATGGGTCTGAATTTATATTAATCTTGTCTTTATGAAATTGCTTCTTTAACCATATAGATCGGTAGTCTCCTTTACTTTCACTATTGAAGCCTCTTAAGAGAATCGTATTTTCTTCATTGCCGATTGTTTCAACTACATTGATGATCGTTGTTTACTCTTCTATAATCGGATGGATGCTCCCTGTTTGTATATTTCTGCCCGCTCTTCTCTATTTGTACCTCATATATCTCTTCATTCTAAAGAGTGAGTGATCTATATTTTATTTCTTATTCCATGCCCTTATTTAATCTTTTATCCTACAGGATGGCAGGACCATGCTCTGATACCACTGTAATGTCCCCTATAGGGACTATAGGATATAACAATCAACTTACAATGTTTTGATACTATTGCAATGTCCCCTTGGTAGACTTCTTAGGATTTTATCTATATTCTTGTGATTCAAGCTGTAATAGATTCCTTTTTATAAAGCTTGTAGTCAATCCTTTGTTCAATTTAAATGGTATTATGCATAAATGTTTGTTGTGCCGAGAAATTGATTTGGAATGATATGTATATGTCATGCAATATCAACTTAGTAATGATCATTCTCGATGTGTGAATAAGATATACTCTATATAGTTGCCTAAATCTGTTAAAGGCTATTGTATTGATGTTTACGTGATTTAATTCTGACTTAGGACGAATATGACTGAGTTCTTATCTACAGCACAACTATATTGCTTAATGGTTGTAGAATTTGTTTATCGTGTCCGAATGGTGATCTATTAAATAGATATAAGGTGGATAAGAAAAATAAATAGTTTTCCAATGATAAGTATGACTAGGAGGAGTAGCTGATTTGCAGTGACATTTATATGAAATGACAATGGAATTGGCCCGCTGATAAGAGAATCAGAACTTCTCTGTTTCAGATTATGGATAATGTTAATGAATTTCTTTCCTTCACCTGATTCTGAAAGTTCTTCCTGTTCGTCATAACAGATTCCTCCTGTTGACTGATAAACTGTCACTAATTATTTCATAGAGTAATTGTATCATAAGTAGATACCTCTATTATATCTGTCGCTATTTGTTGTGTATGCTGGATGTCTATGCCCTCCGTATCCCTTCTTCACTGTAAATGTATATGTCTGTTCTGTAACCACTGTTCTGCCAATCTTGACTGTATATGGATGGATTTCAGTCAAAGTATAGTATCTCTATTTGTCGTTCAATGTGCAAAGTTAGTGCGTTGAGTTTCCAATATACTTACGCAGCAAGGAAATCACAATTTCGAGTGTTCAACAATAATTATTCACTTCAAACAATAGACGTCGACAGTATCTATGGTTTATCAATGTGTCCACCAGTTTATATTGAATGGATTACTTGCTGTGATTGGTCTGAACAATAATCTTGGATTGTATTTTCTGGACCTTATGTTTGACTATGTGAGAGCCTGCATACCTCTCCTAGAGTAATTCCCGTGAAGCTCACCGCATCCACTTTTTGACTGACTTGGATACAAGTCGGCATGTATTACTGCCACTGTCTTATACTCCTCCCTATTGAATATAATTTTTATTCTCCAATCATATATAATTCATTGATTTCCCGCCACATTTATGAGTGCAGTATTATATTTATATAGTGTATCACCAGTCGCATATGGTCTCGCAAGCTGTGTATGATCAATGTCCTTTACTAAGACGGTGACCTCTACATGCCTATCGTCGTTGAGTGTAATGAGTATTGATTTGGATTATTTCTCAAATCATTCCTTTCTGATGAATCCATTCCATCGATGCGGATGAATGAGTATCTCCTATTTTCGATGCTTTTTGTATCTTTTCTGATTGCCAACTGTATTCCTCAATACTTTTCTAACTATTCTGCCTCTTCCCTGATCGCTATTTTCTCCCTTTTCGCAAATACTAAGGTCGCCACTTTATACCGCGTCAGGAGGACGTGACATTTATGATCTTGGACGCGACTATAGTCGATGTCTTATTACTTAATTAACATTGATAAATAGGCTCATATATTATATATATTATTGTATTGATATATTTTGTTTTAAATATATTTCATTAATTATTATTTAATTAGATATCTTAATATTAATATTATAAATATTAATTTGGAACAAGTTGTAATTACATCTTTTATTTTTATGTTATTATATTTATTGTATTAATTATATTAATATATTTAATAACATTATTATTTAATATTATATTATATTCTTTCATTATTATATTAATAATAAATTATATTATAATTTATTATTAATGATTCAATTATTAATTTAATATTTAGTATTAAATCCTATTGGAGAGGGGACATTACAGATATATCACCAAACTTGTAATATATCGCGGAGGAAAATGGACGGCGATATAATCGCTCCAAAACTCGACAGAGAGTTTAATAAAATATCGCTGCGAAATTTTCAGAATAAATCACCATAGCTCGCGATTTAATCTGCCAAAGAACCGTTGAATTAAGTCAGCTCAATCACGAAGTAGATGTCATTTGCATTAGGGTTTCCAATTTATTAAATATCGCTACGAGTCTTCTGTTTTACAATGATAATACGATTGGGGGCAACAAAAATAAGCGAAAATAGGGCTGCGACTCAAGTCTCAAACGATAGACGACATTTTTCTTGAGCCTAGGACTACAGTCTACGAATGCAACGACCCAAGAGGCGTAAGCTATGAAATTTTTCAAATAAGGCACCTAGCAACATTTATTAATAAATTTAGGAAATACATTTACATATAATTTAAATTATATATTATTGATGATTTTTAAAAGTAAATATATTTTACATACAGTTACAAATAATTTACGATTATATATTATTGATGCATTTAAAAGTAAATATATTTTACATACATTTACAAATAATTTATGATTATATATTATTAATGTATTTACATAAAGTTATTATATATGTAAATAATTGATGTATATATATTTACATATAATTCACATACATACATTTATATACAATTGATGTTTATGCCAATACATTTTATCATGAAGGAAGATAATTAAGATAATTAAAATTATTGATGTATATCATTTTAATTTAAATATATCGCAGAAGAAAATGATTAAAATATTCTTAAAAAGCGTCAACAATATATATGTAAATTATTTACATATATACTAAATTTATGTAAATACATCAATAATATATATCGCCAAAATACATTTACATATAAATGATGTATATGCCAATACATTTACATATAATTTACAATTATATAATTTATATACTAATTTATGTAAATACATCAATAATAATATATATGTAAATACATTTCAAATGTTCGATAAAAGTGCCGATTTATTGCCGAGTTTTTGGCGATTCCAAATTTTTCAAAAAATTTGGGCCGGCCGAGTTATTGCCAAGTCCGAGTTTTTCAACCTTGCCACTAACATCTCTCAATTCAAACACACCCTTAGGTTGCAAACCATAAACAATCTCAAAAGGACTCTTTCCAACACTCCTATTCACTGAGTCACTGTAGGCAAACTCTGCTTGAAGCAAAATCAGATCCCATTCTGCTGAATGCTCTTTGGTTAGACATCTTAGGAGGTTCCCAAGGCTCATATTAACCATCTCGGTCTTCCCATCAGTTTGAGGGTGATAGGCAGAACTGGAACTCATGTTAGTAACAAGTTTTTCCCACAAGGTTTTCTAAAAATGACCAACAAACTTGCTATCCCTATCTGAAACAATATTCAAAGGTAAACATACAATGTGATGCAACAGCCTGCAACTTCCAGAAAAACAGTCTTATGGGACTGCCTATGGTAAAATGGCCATAACTTTCTCAATACTCAATGAAATTTAATGAAACAGAGACCAAATAAAAGTAGATTCAATGCACTTTCACTTCCAAGTGGTCTCGGGTCATTTGATGCAATGTACAATCCGTACCATGCGAATGAACGGGACTGTTATAGGAAAACACACAGAAAGTTGCTCCAAAATGACTTCAAATTCTTATTCCAACATTCAACAACCCCTTTGTAATGAGCCCAGTTGGCTCTCAATAATAAACTGGCTTTTTATAATTAAAATTGCAATTGATCTTTGTATTTTTTCAATCACATATAGTTTTATGAAATTCTTCCAGACTTTAAATAATAACAGCAGCAGCAATTTAATTCAAGACTCATAAAAATTGATTTGACATTTGCAAGAAATATAAATGAGTTCAGTCTCTACATACACACATCCCTTGCGTGAGTTATCTCAAGCTTGAATATTGTTGGCGCAGCCTTCCAGATCATTAAACAGTCTCCAAAGTGAGCACACAGCCACTGATGGTTGTCACGCAGCTGAATTTTGTAATGTATCAAACTGACATAGTTCGCAGCCAGCAAGGAGTATATGCGCATACATGAATTGATCAACCAACCTCCAATATAAATCACAAAAGCCTCAATGCAGCCACGCAAGGCTTAGGGAAGTCAGCCAGCCACCAAAGGGGGTCACGTGAGGCTCTAAAATGGAAGCGCAAGCCTCTTGAATTGAAATGCAGAAGCCAAGAGATAAAACATGGCCTTCTCCAAGCAAGCAGCCACTTCAAAATACAATTTGCTGCTTCCTGGAATCAAAACGCAGCCCTAGGAGATAATTCAGCCTCCTAATAAATTGATCACTTGGAGAATTTCGAATCAGATTAATGAA
Organism: Chamaecyparis obtusa; assembly: GCA_027943335.1. Taxonomy (NCBI): domain Eukaryota; kingdom Viridiplantae; phylum Streptophyta; class Pinopsida; order Cupressales; family Cupressaceae; genus Chamaecyparis; species Chamaecyparis obtusa. The sequence continues at coordinate 2,317,441 of BSBK01001154.1, read as the reverse complement.
CACTCAATCTCTGCTGTAGTTATTCAAATCTTCAAATCTTAGTATACCTCAGCACCAAGATTTACAGTCACAGACTCAGTATGAATTTTCGGAATTCAATTTGCAAAATTCACCATCAATCAGTGATGATTCAAATTGCCAAAAGAGAGGAATCAGTCCTCAAACCCTAGCCATCTTCTTCACAACCAAATTTTCATAAAATATATAAGTCAAGAATGAATTCCTTTTTGCCCAAAGCATTGCTTTTATAATAAAATATATCTTCTCTCACACACTTTTCACTTACAAAAGACTTTGCTTTATGTCCACATTTAAAATATAATAAACTATTATATTTCTCTTCACTTTAATGCTGAAAATGACCCTTTTATTAAAATAATGTTATTCTGACACATAGGGTCCCTGTTTTATGAGCTCAAAATTTAAAACTTCTCAACCCGGTTCCAACGAGCTATAACACTAAAATGCCCAGAATACATTCCCAATAAAAATGGCAACCTTATCCAATTTAATTAAATAATAACCATAATTCACCCATCTTGCGAAAACAACTGAGGAAGCATCAAAATCAAAATCTGACAGCACAAGAGTGATCCTGATGATGAAAGATGATGAATGAACCTGACGGGGTGACTTACTAAAAATAGACGCTCCCTCCAAGAATCTTGGGAGTCCAAAGCGGAAGCCGGAAATAAAATCTGAAAGCATCATATAACTCCTCTAAATCCTTTGAGCTTAGTAGAAACATAAGTTGACTTACTATAAATAGTAAGTCCCTCAAAAGGGAGCCAAAACCCACAACAAGGTCCTCTAATCACCAGTATTAGCCTACAAGGACCCAATGATAGGCTAAATCCACTAACTGCAATGCTAGCTCAAAATGGGGACATTACACCCTTAGGTCATGTATACAAGGCATGTTTATGCTATTACAATCAGGTTTGCGCCTCCAACCTACCTCTAACTACCTTTTAACACTTATTAAAAAAAATTGTCATTGCAAGCATAAAGTTGTCATTGACAACATTGACAACAAATGAGCAACTTTTACATCTTTTACCCTATGACTTAAAACTTTGCAAAATGATCCTATATGACTTCTAATGGTCCAAAACGACCTTATTTACATCAAACATCACAAAATAAGGTAAAAACCAAGAATTCGAATCCCATAGGCATGAGGGTGCCCCTACACCAATATGAACTAAAGGATATAGCTTCGGTCAGATCACTCTAACTGATATTATCAAATGTATAAGTGGCCTATGGGCCTTGAATGTTTGATCTCTATCCTAATCCTATCTAATTATGAGTAATGGTATTATATTATAATATTATTATAATCATAATAAAATATTATTATTATTATTATTGATGTATATGCTTAATTATTGATAGAGATTAATATCACCAATTACATATATATATATATATATATCAGAGTATCATAACCCGCAGTGAGTCAGGCGAGTTATCCTGACTCGCAGGCCGAGCAAGGGCTCCCGGGTTTTCATGACCCGGCCGAGTCACATGGCAGGTCATGGCCTTGACTCGCATGACTCGCCGAGTCATGCGGGTCAAGCCATGACTCGCCGAGTCCGAGGCTCGTGACCCGCGCCGCGGCAGGCCCAAGCTGGCTTTTAAAAAATATAAAAAATCTTAACCTTTTTTTAGCTTTCTTTTGCATATTTCTTTTGTTATTTGCCCTAAAAGGCATTGTAGTTGATTTGTAGGAGAAGAAGAGAGAAAAAGAGAGAGAGAGGAAGGAAAAAAAGAAGCCAAAGGGTTGCAACCAGCCGGGAAGAAGACTTAGAAGAGCATCAAGGAGTCCACAAAATCGGATTGGGGAAGCATTGAGAGCATCAAGGAGCTCATAGCAGCTGTTTTCAACTCATTTGAAAGAGGTAAGTGTTAAATTTTTAGATTTTGTTGATTTTTGCTTGCATGTTTATGGTTTTTTTATGGTTTTCCATTGTTTTTAGAGTTTTTTTTTAAGTTTTAATTTTATTGCAGCCGCATTCCAATTTGAAAACATAATTTCTTCCCATTGTTCCCAATGCCTCTAAAGTGTCCATGTTGGAAATATGCCGAAGAGTTTCCCGGTAGACAAAAAAACCAAACAAAATGCACCTTTTGTAAAGAAATTTTTCATGGTGGCATACTCCCGAGGCAACTCGTTTTTGTTATGTCCAATTAGAAAAATATGTTGAAGAGAAGTTAACTAGAAAGAGGCAACGAGAAGAGATAAATGTTATTGGCTCCCATTCTTCATCCACACCCGCATCTGCATCCGCATCCACATCTGTAGGCTATGTTGGAGAGGGAACTACCAAGCCTCCCTTTTATCCTAGTGCTAGTGCTTCTACTACTGCTCCTTCAAGTGGCAAAATTACCCTTGGCCCTAGAGTCCGAAAATCATCAAGGTTGGACAGTTTTTTTGAGCCACGCACTAGTCCGGGTGCACAACCCTCACTTGAGAGCATGGGTTGGAACAAGGAGGTCCATGATGCTGCCCGAAAACAAATTTGCAAGTTTTGGTTCTTTTGCAACATTTCATTTATTGCTGCCAGGTAATTCTCTTTTATTTGTTTTCTAAGTTTCTTCAAGTTTAAAATTAAATTTTAAATTTTATAGTTTGAAGTTGAACTATGCTTTGTCTAATTATTAATCGTAATCTATTTGTGACAGGTCTCCTTATTGGCAAGGTATGATAGATTCTGTAACCATTTGTGGGGCGGGCTTTAAAGCCCCTACTGATTCTGAGTTAAGTGGCCCCCTCTTGTTAGACATGGTTAATGATATGCAACTTGAGCTAGAGGACCACAAGAAATCTTGGAAGCAAAATGGTTGCACCATCATGACAGATGGTTGGACGGACAGGAGGAATAGGACACTCCTAAATTTTCTTGTTTCCAGCGCAGGTGATTGTTCATAACTTCATTGAATTCTACTTCCCCAAATGCATTGAATAATTTAATTTTGATTTTGAATTTTTTATTGATCCATGATAATTGATAATTATTCTTCTTTATATTCAGGAACCACCATGTTCTTAAAGTCTATCGATGCTTCCTCACATGTGAAGAATGCCACATACTTATGTGAGGCTATTGAGGAAGTTATACTTGAGGTGGGAGAAGAAAATGTGGTGCAAGTGGTGACTGATAATGCAACAAGTTATGTTGCTGCAGGTAAACTTATAAGTTATAACTTTTTAAGTTTGGATGGAGAGGCATCTATGAATTTATTTAAGATTTTCTTAACACTTCTAAATTTCTAATTAATTTAAAATTGCTACAGGTAAACTTTTGATGGAGAGGCACCCGAAAAAATTTTGGTCTCCATGTACAACCCATTGCCTTGACCTCATGTTAGAGGATATTGGCAAGATTGAATGGATCAAATCATGTGTTGATAAGGCCAAAACTATTTGCAAGTTTATCTATAATTATGCATTGGTCCTTAGCCTGATGAGAAAATACACGAGGCAAAGGGAGTTGGCTCGTCCTGGTGTCACAAGATTTGCCTCCAATTTCCTTACACTGAAATCCTTGCTCAAATCACGCGACAATTTGAGACGCATGTTTGTTGGTGAGGAGTGGACTACCTCATTCTATTCTACAAGCACTGTGGGTAGGGAAGTGGCAAATTATATGTTTGATGAGCCAGGTTTTTGGACCCCTTGTAACAAGATCATGGAGGTAAAAATATTTATGTTTTGTTTGCAATTTTTTTTATTTTTTATTTTTAATGCACATTTGTCACTTGACTATTTTTTTTTTACATTATATGTAGGCCACTGAGCCCCTCGTAGTTCTCCTACGAGTTGTTGATGGGGAGAAGCCCTCTATGGGCTACTTATAAGAGGGCATGGATAGGGCCAAGGAGGCCATTAGATCTAGGTATAAAGGAGTTGCGGATAAGTATGGCCCCCTTTGGGAAATCATTGATAGGAGATGGCAAAACCAGCTTCATAGGCCCATCCATGCAGCAGCTTATTTCCTCAATCCAGCATATCGTTTCCTTGATAGCTTCAAGGCAGATGAGGAGGTTCTTAATGGCCTATATACAATGATGCAAAAGATATCTACCTGTACCGCATCTACAGTGCAAGAGATAGATGCATATAGTCGTCTACAAGGGCCGATTTTTGGAAGCACGATGTGCAAAGAGTCTAGGACAACATTGCAGCCAAGTAAAAATATTAATATATGTTAAACTTAAACTTAACTCTTAAGTTTATGGCTTATGCATTTTGATTTTATAATATATCCTTAAAATTGGAACTTTGAAATAACATTGATTTTTTTTTTCCTTATTTCAAATAGATGGTGGCATATGTTTGGGCCTTCAACCCCAAACCTTCAAAAACTTGCCATCCGCATTTTGAGTCAGCCATGCAGCGCTTCTAGATGTGAGTGCAATTGGTCCATGTTCGAGCACATCCACTCGAAGAGGCGGAATAGACTGTCTGTGGAGAAGTTGAACAATCTTGTCTTCGTTCATTACAACCTCCGTCTTAGGACCAGACAGATTTTGGACACTGACACCTCTCCGATCACTCTAGCAGAGATCGATCCAGAGTCCGAGTGGCTCACTGAGTCTACCGATCCTATCTTCACTGAGGAGGACCATGAGTGGGTTGACCAGGCAGACAAAGAGGCTGAGGCTGTGGCTATGGCTGAGGAGGATAGAGCACGATCAGCTGCCCGTGGAGTTGATGTTGATCAGAGTGGCACCTCACAGGCACAGACTATGGCTTGTCAGTCATCCAAAACCTACCTCAGACGCATTTGTAGGAGGCAAACAGACTACTTTGAGGATGAGGCTGACCTAGAGTAGTAGAGCTTGAGGCTTGAGCCATAGACCTGTTTTTGTTGTTTACACTTTACAACTTTACACATATGTTTGGGAACATTTGATCATGATGTCATAGATTTTATATACATTTGACAACATTTATATTTTATATTTTATAATTCTGCATATCTATGTTTTCTATTTCCTTCAGCTGCCTACAATTTACGTTTGTACTTATGTGATGGATGTATGTTTAATATTTATGTATGTGATCAAATTAGATTCTATTTGATGATGTTATAGTGTTTTTAAGCTTTATTCAATAATGGGTGCTTGAAACAAGTTTTAAATTTTAAAAAATCTCTGTTTTTTTTTTTGCCCCGAGTCATAGCCAAGTCGTTGCCGAGTCATCGGCGAGTCATCGGCGAGTCACGGGTCGAGTCGGCCTTGCCGAGTCTGAGCCAAGTCCGAGTTATGATTCTTTGATATATATATATATATATATATATATATATATATATATATATATATATATATATTTAATAGGTTATATTATTATTAATATATATATATATATATAATCAATGATTAGTCGATTAATAATCATCGCTGAGTTGTGTTAATAAACATATTATTAATCGATAGTATAATACCGATATACTGCTGTTAATTGCATATTGTTTTGATTAAATATTGTTATGGTTAATGCTGTTAATAATATGTGCTTCACATAGAGGCACGTCTCTACGTGAGTATTGGTCTCACATAGAGCGGTGTCTCTATGTGAGACACATTGAGAGCATATATTATCGATGCCATCTCATTCATTGAGAGGTATGGTGAACAATACATTAAAGCATACACAACAGCATATCGGGATTCCCTATCGATATTGAGAATCAATAGTAGGCTATCAAATATATATATACAAATCAATATTGCTCAGCACTCATAGATCGATACCATTACATCAGTGATACTCGAGAAGCATATATATCAGTGATACTTGAAGCATATATCAGCAATACTTGGAGAACATATATCAACGATACTTGTGAAAGTATACACCAGCAATATTTGTGAAATATATACAGCATCAATAATCAGATTCTTATAGTTCTATATACTTATTATGTTACTGCACATCAGTTGAAATAATTTAAATTCTTCACTTATATAAATCTAATACATTTACACAATAGGGCATGCTCGATCTATGCTTTCCAAAGCCTCTAATCTTTTTTTTCCTAATCATTATTTAATTGATTCATATCTCTTCCTTTAGATATCGTTTAGCATTTCTTTGCTAGTTAAGAACAAACACCCATTAAGGTAGGGAACCAATGTAATCATTTTTATTTTTATTTACAAACTGTTTCATATGATTATGGTTACCTTAATTTGACATTTATTTCTGATATGTAAATGATATTAGGTTCTATATATATAATGCTTGATATATTATTAATTAATATATTATATTGATTTTTTTTTATTTTTTTTTATTTTTGATAGGCAAACGGCCGTAGCCATAAGATATATTATATTGATTTTATTATTTATTAATATAATATTATTAGAATATATTAAATTAATAATATATATTATATTAATAATATATTATTATATTTATATATTATACTATTATATTAAGATTATATTATATTCCTTTTATTTATTAAACTCTCTTTTATTATTATCCTTTATTTAATGAAATTGTATTATTTAATTATTATTTGTTTTTAAATCCTATTTCAAAATAGAGACATGACAATGTTACTAAAATTGATAGTGACTTCTCATATTCAGTGGCCCTGCTATAACATTATATTATTGTGTACAGATGCGCCAATACTTTTACAGTTTAGATGGCTTCCAGCCCACAGTAGTCAAATTTGACTCCTCAAAGAAGCATAGTTCAGCGGCAGCCCATGTCAACTTTGACCCTTTAAAGAGACAGATTCATTTAACATATAAAGACTCCCAAACATAAAATCAGATAACCATATCTACCATTCTATGCCAAATGGGGATAACAATATTTTATATTTATCATTCCCATCTTTATACACGAAGTATTAGTTTCCATTAAAATCTTCATATGTTACAGATGTAAACCAAAAACAAATCCAAACAATTAATCCGAGATCTTAGTGGAAGTTTAATTAAAGATAGTACCAATAAGTACACTACATTAATAGAAGATTGTCATACAAATTATTATGTATGTAACATTAAATGGAGTTGTCAAACAATAATAATAAACTTATTTAGTTAATTGAGAAAGAAGACTTTGAAAAAGGAAATTAAAAACGTACCGCTTCCGCACCATAGCAAGATCCACAATATGTTTCATTGTGTTCCAACCTTCCACCATGCCGTTGTAAAGGTTTATCAATCTGTGAACATAACAATCCCATATATAAGTAACTTGTATACATTGACCAATTTAAATACAAATCTCATGGAACATCTCAAACTAACATTTATAACTTTAGATATCTATAGCATAGTTGCAGAAATCTTTTAAAAAAATCATAATTTATTCTGATTAGTTTCCACTTGGCCCTGATGCCAAGTTTTTGCTGAAAAACTGCAGTTTTTTGCAATTAATTGCTCAAACTAATTTTATTGTTTTTTACTAGTGTTTAAGGTTTCTGCGATATTGTATTATTAATTTCTGCAGCAATTTTTTCCTTAACACAACTTTTCTAGATTAGTTGAAAAAAAAACTTTTGATTTGCCAAGATATTCCCACAGAAAAATTGCTACAATCATCTGTATAACACAACCCTAAACCTAATTTTTATTTATTTATGGTAAATGTGGGTTTTGAAAAGGCCCAAACCTGCATAGCAAACAAGCATAACACAAGAAACACCCACAGCATAAAAACCAATCCATCCCGTGAAAGGCAACTAGAACCAAGTTGTGACTAAAAGAAAGCTCATGGCAACCCAAGACCTACTAGGACCATGCCTACACAATCCACCCAGATCTGGCCCCCCTGTAATGTATACCCCCAATTTTTTTCAGAAATGTTTGCAAGTTTTGAATGCCAATTTAAATAGTTTTGGTGATTGTTTGTTTCAGATTTCATTCACCATTAAAGGACACACATAGAACACATTGCTTTGAAAAATAGGATTAAGTTAAACCGATATGCATTTAAAAAGTGCACCATAATGTCTTCATCAATCTCATTCATATAATCTGAAATAAGATGCAATACAAAGTGCAGGCCTGGAAATAGTTTGAAAATACTTTGAAGGTGGAAAATCTAAACAAGCTCTTTGAAGAGACAAGGCTTCACAAGTTAGCAAACTTCTTGGTCAAAATTTATAATAGAAGAGCTGACATAGAGAGAAATGTGAAAATGTGTTAATGTTGTGGCTTTTGGCCCCATTAGACCACTTGGTATTATAGACATCATTAAAACCCCTTCATTCATTCATTCATATAATCTGAAACAAGATGAAATACAAAGTGCAGACCTGGAAATAAGATCACTAGGATTTGCTATGAGTTTGCACTAATAAACTCCTTTGACATAAAGCATTGCCTCCATGGAACATTACAACACTTACCATGACTTACCAAGCTACAAATCATATCAGAACTCCTGTGCAATGCTCAGTCCATCCAAAAAAGCCGTCACACCTTGAAAAGAGGATCCTTAACATGAAAAGAAGAGTCAGATATTTCTGCAACAAACTGGGTGCTAAATCAGGAAGGGGTAGTCTCTTCAGAAAAAAGGTCTCCAAATTAGCCTCAAATCTGCTCCAGAGTCCAAACTACTCAAAAGTCCTTTCTAATCATTCAATTGCTCCATTTCTATCTATTTGGCCCTTCCAACTGCAAATTTAAGCCACCAAAAACTCCCTCATGTCAAAGAAGATTGTACAGCCTTCCCAAAATGGGCGACTAGCATAGAAAAATCAAATCTTCACCAAATCTCACAAAATGACCTATCACAAATGGTCACCCAGTTGAGGAACGAAATTAAAATCAATACCCAGAAGCAGAAAATAACTCTTTCTTGAGATGTGTGCCAAAATACAACCAGCACTAGGAAAGTATCTCCAAAACCTTTGAAAATCCAACAGCAGTCATGAAAAGCACAAATCACACCAAAAACATGAAACCCAAATCAAAACACTTCAAAAATCTTCATCTGCATCAAACCCTTATCACCAAACTTCAAGCCAGCATCACTGTAAACTCGAACTGAGAGCAACAACCAGCTAAGGTGGATATTGCACCACTGAAACCAGATTAACTGTAGAAGGTTTCCATCCTCAACAATTTCCAAAAGACTCTCTAGGTTCATTTCAACAACATCTCCTTATGTGTTTGAAAGCAAAATGCAAGAATGAGGGCCCAAACTCCAATTTATAGAAATGGAGGGAAAATTAGGGCAATTCAAATTTAAAATATTTTATTTCCCTCAAAAGATCCTCATATTATCTTTTAAAAACACCTTATGTCTTCCCTCCTTGCCTATGCATCCCCCTTTTGGAGACATACATTATTAAATATGTCATTTAAGTTATAAAAAATAAAGTTACTTTTTCGAACACTTAGTGAGAAATAAACATTATTTCCATCAGCTTATAAACTTCACCAACACACAAAAATTGAAAGCACTTCACACAGAAGTGCAGAGGGAACTGAAACTGAGACCAAGTGCCCAAAATAGCACTTACTAAAAATAGCATGTGCCAAAAATAGACATGGTCAAAATACACAGAAACTGCAAGATCAACCTCTCCACAGAACTTTGAGTCCCCTAACCAACTCCAAATAGCCTTTGGGAACCCAGGAAAGGTTAAAGGGAAGCACAACTAACAAGGTGCAATAAGGGGGCATTACACCCCTTCACCCCTTTGTGCTGAGTGTGACTTCCATTTATGCACTATGGTCCAAGTAACATCTCCATCTCAGCAACAACAGGACTTAAAACTATGGGAGGAGCAAAGTCCCTTTCTTCAATGTCCACAAAAGATGTGCAGGCATCAACTCCAAGAGATACAGGCTGGGTTGCAAAATCTCAAGTATTTCCATTCAAAAAAACGACATCGACAAGCAAGAACAATGGTTCCTTCAAGTTCGATAAATCTGAATTTAACTATTCATTCAAAACCCCTTGCAATGCCCCCTCTTCAAAACTAAAGCAACAGCAAACCCAACACTGATCATTTCCCATGGATCTTGGATATTCTACCCTAAGGTAACAAGAGCGAGAGCTTGGGGAAAACACAAACATCAAAACACATACATTATGGATGTGAGAAAGAAAATAAATTTGTTTTACTAGGGTCTCAGGTCCAACAGATGATAAATGGTCATATGATGTGATGACTACGATCTCAATGCAAAATACAACAATGATTTGTAAAAGGGTTGTGTAAAAACAATACCCACTCCTCTATTGCCACCTCTATTTGCATGACAAAAGATGGGGAAATATATGTGGTATTGTTTCTTGAAATTGGATCCTCAAGGTAACATTCTCTGCTCCTCCAATTGTGTGATCATTGTAAAGAGCCTTCCTGGCTCTATGATGAAGGTAATATTTTCTTTTGTATTGTTTGCAATTTTTGTTTTTGTTTTTGAAAGTATTTGACTTTTTTTGAAATTTTCCAGAATTAAAATAATATTAAATAACAATTTCTACTAACTTTAGAACTTCACCAAAATGATCAAATTCATCAACTTGCCAATTGTCAGATGCCATTACATAAAATTAAATGTAAATTGGAACCTATATCAAAACGTGGCAAGCTGGAAATGACAAGCAGCCACTAGAGGATGAAACGCAGCCAACAAGAAATGCTACACAACCTTCAAAACATAAATTGCAGCCCTCCAGATAAAAACGCAGCCTCCAAATTGAATTGCGGGACTCCAAATATGAAACGCAGGCCTCCAGATATGAATCGCAGCCTCTTTGTGATAATATGCAGCCTCTTGGAGATAATTCGCAGCCTCCTAGGTATAATTCGCAGCTAATAGGAGATACAATAGCCTCCTAAATAAACCTCTAAGCCTTTGGAATAAATCAAACCCAGTTGTAGAATGATAATTAAATCGAAATGCTCAATAGACACCAAATTTGGTTTATATCAGCACCAAATTTGCAGCTTGTAGAATTAGAATTGTTACTCAGAATTCAAATGCACAATTCACCACCAAAACGGTGATTCAAAATGCAGAAATGAGAGGAATCAATCCTCAAACCCTTGTTGAAAACCTTCTCAACAAAAACTTCATTAAAAAATGATAAGTCCAAGAATGAAATTGATTTCTCCCAAAAAGCTCTTTCAAAGCATTAAAAAAGTGTAGCTTCTTCAATACACTTTTCACTTAAGAGGCTTCTCGCACACACCATTAAATTAAAACATAAAGATATAGTTATTTATTAAGATAGACTTAATAAACAACTCAAAATATGAAACCTCATTAAAAAGCTCAATAAATGCTCTTGCTGCTCAACTCTCTGTGCTGCCTCCACTACACTGCCAAAAATAGCAACCGCCCAAAATAGACTTACTAAAAATAGTAAGTCCCTCAAATTGGAAACTCTGCAAAAGAAACCACAACTCCACTAAAACCAAAGCACAGGCACCTTGCTAAAATAGCAATCATGACGATCACCCACAATAAGCACTTACTATAAATAGTAAGTTTGTCAATCTAACTCAAACAAAGAGCAATCCTGACATCACAGACCTCCAGAGTGGAAACTAACCACTGGCTCTGCCACACGACCCCCTCCAACATCCTGATTAGTCTACAAGGGTCACAGAAATAAGCTAATCCCATGTGCCTAAAAATGGGGACATTACAGTCCTCCCTCCCCAAGATTGCTTGTGCTCAAGCAATCACAAAAACCAATGCAACACAATAGTCCACCCGGATCCCATGGATACATGTGTAATGTCCTATCATCACCAAACTCCTACAAAGACAACACCATCATCATTCGTACAAACAACAAAGTTTGTGAAACTGAACTCAACAGTCGAACCGAAGATGCTAAAAGAGGAACATCACACGGAATTAACTCAACCGGCAAGCTTGACTTGCCCCCTATCTTCGTGCTAACTAAGCTATCATATCAATCATCAAACTGATGCACTGATGAACTTTGATCCTCGTAGATATCTTGAACATGAGGATCAAATGTAAAGATGTATGTACTCCTCACCGTGTACACCTCTGTGAACTTCTCAATAAGACTTGTCTGACATCCTGTAAGAATTGACTGACATACAGGTGTACTAGTAGCATCCCAAACATCATCAACAACACTCATCACCTGAGGGGAATCGTCATCAATCTCAAACAGCAAATTGTCATGAGACAAAGTGACATCCATATCAAACAAGGGATTGTTCACAAAGTGAACTACACCCGACTGTTGATATGAGCTAGGTAACTGTGAATGGTGAGAGACATCATGGGTAACCTACTCTATCTGAACTGAATCATATCTTTGTAAATCCCACCTATCTATTGCACAAAAGGACATAGTACGTAAACTCCCCTCAATGAGACCCTGTAACAAATACTCCCTGCCTCGATACTCAAATCTCATCTCCATCGAGCACGGCCTAAGGAAAAACTCCTCAATCTCCTGTAACCACTACATCCCTAACACCACATCCATCTCTCCCAAATTGATTACATAAAAATCAGACTCCATCTCATAATCACCAAGGAATAAAGAGAGATAACTAATGCACCTGGTACAAGTAAGGGTGTAGCCATTTGCCACCCTGACTCAAAACCCAGCAAACTCCTCTATCTAAAGAGCACATTGACTAACAACTCTCTTGTGTATGAAATTGTGTGTAGCTCCAATATCCAACATAGCAATGCAGTGTTTCCCTTCCACTAATCCCCTCATCCTGAAAGCAGTGGGAAGTGGTACAGCAATAGACAACACTATAGGTGTAATGTCCCTTCTTATTTTCCCTTTATAGTTTCCTGCAGAATCAACGTTAGTATAAAATAACATGTAATATTTATATGACTCATACTCTATTCTACGTAAGGGGGGGAATTTGATTCTTAAGGTTGCCTCTAGGTCGGGCTTCACAGAATTCTCGATTCTCAGCTTGAGGGATATTAGATCCACTCTAAGCAACCGGGCTATCGACACGTCATCCCAAGAGCATAAGAATCTCTTGGAAGCAATTTAGTGCATTCTGTAAAGAGCCCAGTTGGCTCTCATTTACAATCTAGCTCTTTCCTCAAATTAAATTGCACTTCTAAATTTCTTTCAGAATATATAGAAATTAATGAACATCAAATATGAATTTCAATGATACTTTTCAGATTTTTAACCTCTTGATAAATAACTACAACCATTAATTCACCATTGAATGCTTACAAAAAATTAGAATTACAATAATTATCAAATTAATTCCCTATTACAAGCATTCACAAATAAATTTGGGCACCTTTAATTACATGTGACTGTTGGAAAAGAAACGCAGCCCAAGGGAATTGAAGCACAACTGCAAATGAAGAATGCAACCTCCCAGATTATTAACACGGCCATCCTTTGAACAACCACAGCCTCCAATGAGTGATTGCAGCCCCCTGAATAAATAACGCAACCTGCTGTGAGTAAAACATAGCCACAAGGTGAAGTACGCACAGGCTGGGAAAGGTGATGCCAGCTTCCAAATGAATTCGCAGCTCCTAAATAGTGAAGTCTGCAGCACTTATTTACCATACGCTGTCAGCAGATAGATCGCGGCTCCTGTAGAAATAGAACAATCTTCTACCAAACAATAGCCACCAGGAAGAAAATCGAATCACCAATTATAATTCAGAATTTATTCAAATATCCTCGAATTGATATACTTCAGCATCAAATTTGAATACACAGGACCAAAATTGTATTCTCAGAATTCAGTAGCAAAATTCATCATCAATCAGTGATGATTCAAATTGCCAAAAGAGAGGAATCAGTCCTCAAACCCTAGCCATCTTTTTCACAACCAAATTTATCAAAAGATCAATAGATATCTTAGAATGAGCTCTCAAGTCCCTTTTTATTCTTTCTTGTGAGAGCTCAAACACAATTCTCACCAATGTGGGGTAAATAAATATACTTTTCCTTTTAATAATTCATTTACTCCAATACTTTAAAATAATACCTTGGCTTAGGCTTCCATGAATTAATTAAATAAATGGCCCCTTCCCATGATGACTCAACCCTCAACTTAAGTAAAATTATAAAGTTAAATTATAAATTTATAATAAGCCATTTAATGATTTAATAATAATTTGGCCACCAAAATAATAATAACTCCCAAAATAGTGATCCTTTTAATATGTCGTCTGAAACAGGAGTCACACCTATTATTTCCCCATGTGACCAAATGCACTTTCCAAAAATAGAAAGGGTCCTTCTCGAACAACATCAAGCTTACTATAAATAGTAAACGTGGCAAAACTATAGCAAATGAAGTCTGAATGACGCCAAACCAAAGCATACCGAATCCTGAAGTAGATGCCCACTGAAAGAGACCCTCTATCCATCCTCATTAGCCTACGAGGGTCACATGATAGGCTAATCCCAAGAGCCTGAAAAATAGGGACATTACACATTCCAAGCCTACGCATATGCATATGACTGGCAATCAGTATATATACTGCCTACGTGAGATTATAGCAATCTCAAGACTAGGGAAACTATAACCATTTCCTCTAGTCCCCTCCAGATACGGGGATCCATCCGTATCATCCTTTTTTTGTGAGATAACAATCTCGAGACTAGGAAATTATAATAATTTCTTCTAGTCCCCTCCAGATATGAGAACCATCTCTTAATGAACATAACATTCATTTTCTCTATGGTCCCATATCATCCACATACAGATGAACAATAATTAAATGTAATTACATGGTTATATATTCAGATTTATAAACAAAAACAAAACATGTGATGCCCATAGTATGATCTGATAAATTCCAATTGCATATATCTTTGTTAGATATCAACTATATTGTGACCATTTATAAATATGTAAAAGAATACCATATTCTGAATATATATATATATATAATAATAATAATAATAATAATAAATGATATTTAAATTGTATACCTTAAGTGACTGCCTGCAGAATTTCTTGAAGGCCTTTAATATTCTTTTTTTTTCTCCCTTACACTGTTTTCTGTTTTGTCTTTTATTCTGTTCCCTGCCCCCTCTATTGTTGGCTGCCTGCCACCATATATCTATGTGTGGGAGAGGGGAGTCACATCCCTCCCCACAAGTCGCACCTCTAAGGTACGACTGTCACCATCTTTCTGTGCCCTTTTCTTTGATTTGTATTATAACATATAATGTTATAATATGTATTATAATATATATTATAACATTATACCATTTTATTATTATAATATGAAATTAAAAAATATTGTATTATATATTATAATATATAAAATTTATTTATTATTTAAATATTATTGTATATAATATTATAATATTTATTATTGATTATAATTATTAATTAAATGTTATCAATAATATTACAATATAAATTGATTATTAATCTCAATTGTTATTGACCCATATATATATATATATATATAAAATTATTATATATATTTTTTGTATGTCATTAAATTATTGGTATGATATATCTAAATATATCCATATATATATATATACATATCATGATCTTATTATTTTAATCATATCCCTCGACTTTATTAAAACAATGTTTATAGTTTCATTTGATGATAATATGAGGGTGTCAATCATTGGTTTGTAAGAATTTTAATATACTTATTAGGCTTTAAACGTAGGGATATTACAGTTCCCCCATCTTCAATTTGCTTGTCCTCAAGCAATTTGATATTTCCCTCATTTTCCTTAGAGGCATCTTCCCCCGATGATCTTTCCATTTTATCCCCGAATTTGGTAATTGTTTGATTCCTTAGTTTCTCGGAGGAATATCCTCATCTATGCTAAGAGTGGTAGGGAAGTGTACAGAATCTTCCCGTCTAACCTTTTTTGTAGGTCCTTCAATTAGTGCTTCTTCCATGTTATTCACTTGTCCTCTCTTGCATTGGTGGCCTTTAGTCCATGGTGTTCTACATTTGAAGCACAATCCTTTTTGGATGAGTTCTCCCCTTTCTTTACACCGGTAGTCTTTGCTCCAGGGTTGTTGACATGTGAAACATTTTGAAGGATCTCTTCTTGGAATTTCTCCCTTATTGGGTGTCCTGACGGAGTTGTCTTTTTGTTTTTCTTTGGTTGTGTCGTACTCCGTCATTTTTGCCTTCCTAATAGCATCTTCAAGGGTTTGGGGTTTGAACCGTCTCACCCTTATTTTAATGTGATCTTTGAGTCCTTCGATGAACATATAGACCCTCCTTTTTTGTGATATATCAGGGACCATAACTGAAAGGCTCTAAAATTTATTGGCAAACTCATCAATTGATCCTGTTTGTTTGAGGTGAATTAACTATTGAAAATACCATTCTAGTTCCTTTTGGTCAAACCGGCTGATGAGTTTTTGAGTGAATTCACTATAGGTGTTAATACTGACCCAACGTGACTATTCCATGGCGCCACCAATTGTGGGCTTCCCCTGTTAGGTGCATTATGGCAAATTTAATGGCATTTTCTTCGGTCATTGGGCTGAGAGGGAGGTAGGTGTCTAGTTTCTGGACCCAAGCTTGAGTTGTTTCCTTTCCCGTTCCTTCGAAGTGGGGTAGGGACATTTTCCCTACTTTGGCTTTGATGTCTTTCTCCCCATGATTTCTTTTCCATCCATTACTTGCCATGGTTTTGGTTTCATATTATTCTTTAAAGGAATGAGTTTTTGTATTTTTGGTTCTAAGTTAGCATATGAAGGAACAAATGAGTCTTCTGGTTCTTTATCAACTGAAAGAACAGATGAAAGAACTTGAAGAAAGAAATGAAACCCTAAGAAGATACAACGAGAGCTCGGTCAAGCTTGATGAGCAACTCAAATCTCAAATAAAGCACAAAGATCCCACCACTCTTGGATTCACCGGTAAAGACACCAAAGAGACTGGTGAGTCTTCCGGAGCTAAGACAAGCAAGAAGGATAAGAAGAAGCCACTGGCACAAAAAGGTAAGAAGACATTTAACACCTCTTGTAATCATTGTGGGAAACCGGGTCATAGAATAAATGACTGTAGGAATGCACCGGTAAAGCCAAACAACAGTTACTACAAAAACTATTGCAAATATGGCCACAAGACCAATGAATGTTGGTCAAGACCCACAACTGTGTCCAGTGGAAGCAGGGGAAGCTTTAAGGGCTACTGCTACGCATGCAATAAGTTTGGACACAAAGCTGATGAATGTAGATCAAAGACAATGGCATTCAAATCCCCAAGACCGGTATTCACCAATAGAAACAAGAACCAGAGCACAACCAACTGTGCAAACTGTGGGATGCACAATCACAATGACTCCTGGTGCAAATCACCCAACAATAGAAGGGTGAATCCATGGATGGCGACCGGAATAGTCTGTTACTCCTGCAACAAAGTAGGACACCTAGCGAAAGAGTGCAAGAACCGATCAATGAGAAAAAGGAAAGAATCGGTCAAACCGGTGGAAAAGACCTCATCCTCAAATGAGAAGATCAATAAGGAAGAGAAGACTGAGAAAACAGTAAGGCAGATTTGGTTAAAAAAAGAATCAAAGAGCTCTGTTGAGAAGACAAAGGAAAGATCATCATTGGCCGATGGTGATATCTCTTCAGCTAACTGAGCCTATAGGGCTTGGGGAGAACCGGTAGCCCGTCTACCGTTCCCGGTAGGACTGGTGACAGCAACACTCACTCAGTCTACAAGGTTAACCGATCAGGTAAGCATTGATCAACCGGGATAAGCATAACCGAAAAAGAAGGAATACCGATTGGCGAAAATGGAAAGAAAGGTTAGGTAAGGCAATTAATGTTGTAGTCGTTTAACAATAGTTACTGTTTGGTAATTACCGTTATGCCCTAACTCTATAAAAGAAAGGAGAATTACTCATTAGTTTTACTTTGCGATCTTTGTGATTAATGAATTTTTATACTGAGTAATATTCTTCCGCGTTGATCATCGTGAGCTATTATCTGTTAGAACGATCAAGCTTCTTTATGTTAACCGATTGTTAGCAATGGCATCTTCATCCTCTACGGTGATGTTGATCAAGGGAAATCAAGCGGACCGACCTGCATATGATATTGTGGCGGTTCAAAACAGGGAAAACGACATGGCTGGTGCGCTATCGTTTGTGCCAAATAGAGTCCTCTTGACCGAAGACATCACAGCGTTCATTCACACTAACCAGGAAGAATTGAGCGAAACTTATATTCAAAGCGAGTACCTTGAGTTATGTGAAGAAGGGAGCCTTCCTGATAAGTATGCGAAGTTGGTATCATCTGGACTTATCAATGGAGTATGCTACCCGATTTTCTTCCGGGAAGACTGCATTCGAATGGTTCTAAGTCGTCTTCATGAACCAGGTTTCTGGCTCAATAAAGGTGTATGCAATCCGATCACTAAAGAAGATCTGCATAGAGTGACCGGATACAGTGACCGAGGGGAAGCACTAACCCTAAGGACTATCTCCAATGTCGTCGTCACTAAACTAACAAAGTCAAGATCTGATGGTCAACTTATGACCATGAATGACATTGAGGATGATGGAGTCCGTTTTGCATCTACTGTGATTGGCTACAAGGTTTACCAGTCAAGCAATCTAAACAGCATATCGGATGGAGCAATTCACGCCGCACACAGGATAATGCTCAATATGACATCTGTGCGATGCTTCAAGGGCAAATCTTTGAAAACATGAAGAAGCTCGGAGTTGTCAAGAAGAAATCCATTAAGTATGGAACCCTGCTGGTATGTCTATACTTCTATTTAAATTTCTTCTTGAGAATTGGAAAAGTGACTTGGGGAACCAATAAACCGGTCATGCATCAAATCAATGAAATGGCCAACCAATTGGGAAATCAGTTAGGTAGAGTAATGACTGAACACTTTGAGGCATTTCAACTACGAATGCATACAAAAGAGAGGGTGTCGTCAACCATTGTTGACGAATACAAAGACGAAATATGCTTTCTGGTTACCACTGATAACTGCATAATTCAAGCCGTCGAACCAAGAACCATGTACGCTCTTGAACTAGGCTATAAGATCACCTCAAAGGCTGCTAAGGCATATGCAAATGCCTTGACCGAGGCGGATCTAGATCTCGATGCTTACCGGTTCGATACCCACGAAGAGATCCAGGAGAGTCTGAAGAAAACGGCACCAATCAAGAACATGTATGTCAAAAGGACGCCCACGCCAAAGAAGAAACCGGTGAAAGAACAGCCCAAGGCTCAAAGAAAGGGAGCTCAACCGGTAGTGAGCACTCAAGAGGAAGATCTCGAGGAAACAGAGACTGAAGACACTGTTCCTTTAATTAGAAAGAGGAAATCAGGAAAATCGGTGAAGGAGGATCCACCGAGAAGAGGCAAGCCCACAATTGATGAATTTGTGGCATCTTTGAAAGAAACCGGGGGAACGGGTTCAATAAGCAGAAGATATCAGTTTGCAAATGAAGAAGACGGGAGAAAGATTGAAGAAGTGGTAGTGCACTACATTCATAAGTATAATCTGCATCCTACCGAACTTCACAGGGTTGTACCTGATGATCTCCTACAAATTCTTGAAACTGTTCCTTTAATCAGAAAGAGGAAATCAGGAAAAACGGTAAAGGAGGATCCACCGAGAAGAGGCAAGCCCACAATTGATGAATTTGTGGCATCTTTGAAAGAAACCGGGGGAATGGGTTCAATAAGAAGAAGATATTAGTTTGCAAATGAAGAAGACGAGAAAGATTTGAGAAGCGGTAGTGCACTGCATTCATAAGTATAATCTGCATCCTACCAAACTTCACAAGGTTGTACCTGATGATCTCCTACAAATTCTTGAAGCTAGATGGAAAGCTTCAATGGACAGAGAAAAGGAGCTGAGGATATGAGCTCTGCTAGAGGTTCAGAACCACCTCACTCTAGAAGAAGCTACTGAACAAGCTGAACTGCATCAACAAGATTTCCTGACAAAGAGGAGGGTCAGTCGGATGCTGATAGGTGAAGCCGACAAGGTTCACGAGGAAGGAGTAGCCATATGGACCAAACTTCTTCAAACCCAGCAGCAACCAGAGGAAGCATGCCAAAGGACAACAGTTCCACCGGCCCTTGAAACCGGTAAAGGAAAAGGAGTGCTTGGAGCTGAAGCACCGGTCAAGGAGAAGAATCCTTCAAAACCGGTAATTGTAGATATCACTGATGAACAAGGCAGTGATCTAGCTCGTCCAACTGTTCTAACTTCTCCGGAAAAAGGTAAGCCTCGAACTATGACTGTAGATGAAATAGTTGATGAGGTGATGAATTTTGGAATAATAGATAATGCCGCTAAATGGTATAGCGTGCTAGGAGATGAGGAAAAACAGTCAGTTATAATAGCCATAGTGGAAACTTTTATGGACTACAACAGAACTCCAAGGGACTATAGGGCCAAGTTTCCCCCAGAATTAAATTCTAAGCTTCAGACCAAATGGAGAACCAGTCTAGGCACCAACGCTAGAATCAATAAGGAGACATTGTCTAAAGTTAGACCCGGTCTCAGCGAAGAAAGAATCAAGCTTCTACTAGAAGAAGCATCAATGAACTTGGATACCAAGTGTAGAGTTGCCAAGATTCTAAATGGATTTGAAAACGAAGTCTATAAAGAGACTTTAGACTTCTGGCAGCAGTACAATTTCAATGCACTAGAAAGAACAGGTCCACAGGATCATCCTGAAACTGTACAAGCACCACTGGTTCAATTCACTACTCGCGAGAACCTACAACCAGTACGGTAAATGTTCAAATAGAGGAGTTCACATCTAGTGATCTGCATAATTATCCAGCAGAGAATAGATCGATACATATTGAGATCGGTTTATATATTCAGATTAGTTTATATTCTTTGGCAAACCAATATTGCAGATCATTGATCGATATTGACAAAGTTGTAATCAGCCTTTAATCATTTTTATAATCAGAGATTCTTTGCTGGGTTTTTCACCTTCAAGCTTGAAGGTTTTCCCAGCGTACATACTGTGTATTTTGTGAATTAATTAAAAAAGTGCATTTTCCAGTTCTTCCTTTCACTCTGTTTAGTAAATACTAAATTGGCATAAGCAGGGCCAAAAAGGACATTGATAGCTTCCATTTTCATGTCCATCATAGCAAGCCTTATTATTTATGCAAAACAACAAAGTAGTTGTAGACGAGTGAAAAAATGAAATACAAGTATCATAACCATGTTAAGTTTGTCCCATTTTTCACAAGTTTGATTGCATTAATGCAATACAATTTAATTGTGCAATAACTAAGAAACATGCACAGAAAGGAACGAAAACATCCTGTTACCCAAAAGAAGCCTTCATTATTTCTTCTTACTTATCAGCTACAGTCTGCATAACGCTTGATTCTACCTATAAGATAGCTCCCAGATTACAGAATCATCTAAAAGAGGACATCTTTGACCTGATAAGACATTTCTACGGTGCGCTGTAACCCTGAATCATATCATTAGTATATGCTGTTTTTCAAAATAGATGCATACTTGTAAATAGAATTTATACAGAGCTCTGTTTCAAGTCAGAGTAGGGGCTTGGGTTTGGCAATTTTCTGAATGTGTTTTCTTGGGTTCAATATGGCTAGGGTTGCCATAGTACTACTACTGCCATACACTCTATAGATAGATAGAAAGAAAATACAAAACATTTGACAGTTCATCAATGTCAACTGTAATATGTTGAATATAAATCAAAATGTTAAATAACAGAACAACTGCACATCGAAAATCAATACAAACCATCATAATATCATATTTCTCTTCATTGAGAGAATCTAAGTCATCAGCTGGTTCATTGGCACCACAAGCAGCACCAGTGCCTCTCCTATTAGCTGCACCATGCAAATCCTGTGTGGCTGTAGTACCTCTCTTCCTCTTTCAAGGCTAAGGAAAGATTTCAATTTGGTTTATTTCTTTTATTTCTTATTTTAGTTAAAAAAACACTTCTCTGCTAGACAGGCTCTCCCTGGGTTTAGCCGAGGCCCTGCCTCAGGGCTGTGGATCTTGCCATGGTATATTTAAACAGAATCCATAAGTGCAGGGCAGGACCCTGGCAAAACCAAACCAAAATCTGTACCCTGTCTGGACAGATCTGGGTTCAACCAGGGCCCTTGTGAAACCCAGTAACATAAACAAGCACTTAGCGTGCTAAAATAACATTGAACAAAAATTACTTATCCCAACAAACAACAGCTACATACATAAGTTTTAAAATCTGAACATGTGATTATAGAATGAAAAAATATCAGAAAGTTGAGTCACAGAACAAACCTTGGGTCCACCAATTCCATCACTCTTCATCTCAATAACATTTCCAGAGGCATCAAGTCTTTTTTTTATTATGTCATGTTTCTGCAAGATAAAAATGTTTGTAGTTCAAACCTCAAGCTACTCATATTCCACTTCACTTGTGTTCAGACAAGAAATATACAAAGGTTACTTTTATTGTTCCAAAGTTAATCCAAACTTTAATTGCAAACTGACCACGTCAAGGTGTTGGTCTCCACTAATATCCATCGCATCCAAACTAAGAAGAGAGCATGCAAGAGCAGGGAAAGTCACATCAAACTGTAAAACAACAGAGGCAAAAATATTCAGTTATATGCCAGTCCAGCTAGACAAATAAAAAAATAAAAATACTATGCCTTTTGTGCATGGTCCTTTCCCAAATAACATATTCTCAACTGGTAAATTTGCCAATAGATTAATAACGCAAATTCAAAATGGTGAAATTACTGCATTCTGGATTTTCAGGAGTAAAGGAAGAATGAAATAGAACACCAGAGTGTTGGAGTTATTATATCTATATTAGGTTGTTGGGTTTGGTAAATATCTAAATAAATATCATATGTTAGTAAATAGATAATTAAATAAAAGTTAGCAGTTGGAAGTTTTCGCATAGTTTAGTTTGGGTAGTTAAAAAGGCTTTGTAAGCCAATGTAATATTATCTTAACCCAAATAAATAAATATCATGTCTTATCAATGGTGTAACTTGTAGGTTTTGGAGCTTCCCATTTCAGCATGGTGTCAAAGCAATGGAGAAGATGAAGGCACCATGAGGAAGAAGCAAGTAGCTGGAGCAGTTGAGAGAAAGGTGTTTTAGGGCTTCCAACCCTATGCTTTTCTTCAGTACTCTCTGTCCCCCCACTGCAGGTCATTGTACCATCCTGGGGATTTCCTACCTCTGTTGTATCTCTGCCAACTGTGCAAGCCAGCATTAATTAAGACTTCTGAATAAGCTTGAAGATTTGTCAAGTTTCAAAACATCGTGCTACCAAGGTTACCCACTGTTGTAGTCATGGTACCGTTTCCCATTTGAAAACTCTTCAGTAATAATTTAATAAAGTGCGCCGACTGCTGGCATGAAGATTCATTTGCATTTGCAAAGGTATCCTGTTGATTGCTGACCCCAAAGGTTCTCTGCAAGTCTCTAAATCACACCTAAGAATTCAATAATGCACATTTATTCTCATGTTAAGTCCTATATTCACTCTATTGTATGTAATTTCTCTATCATAATCTTCTTGCAAAATAAGATGTCAAACAGTGCAACCATTTTGGCATGCTTTCATAAAAATGTGCTAAAAGAAATTTGTGGAGATAAAACATGATTGAGTATCGGACTTTTGCGAGTGGCAAAAAATTTTTAAGTGGTCATTGAAGATTAAAGGATATGTTACAATATGTTAAGAAAATGATGTGATACTAAAGTGGAGATAAATGTTTTAAAGTGTTAAAAAGAGAAAGAGCTGAGCTTAATTATAGTGTTTTGGAAAACAAAAGAGGTTTTTTATTTTTATTGAGAAAAAGGATATTTTTTGAAGTTGAGTGGAGAACTAAGGTGTCAGGATTTTATGGTAAAAATAATGTATTATTAGCTGAAGATATAAAAGTTTTATTATAACAAATGCATTATTGGTTAAAATTGACACCTGCTTTGTGCACAGGGGTACTTACAAATATGAACTACATTATTTGCCAGTGCCCTCAGGGCATTCTCATATGTGTAATGCATTGATCCTACTCTCAAAGACTCTTATGTGACACTTAATAGATAAATCTCACAAATTCAAAGGACAGGTAGGAAGGACTAGAAGGATGAAGCCTTCTTTCTATCTTGAGTTGACTTCTTGCTCGGAGATGGTACATTGCTTGAGAGGCATTAAATCTTCGTATGCTGACCTCTTTCAGATCAAGTGAGGGTTTGGCAGTTTTTATTTTCTGAACTTAAAGGACTTGTTCCTACTGTATACTTGATTAGGGATATGTTCCCATTCTACGGTAAAGGTAGGATTTGTTCCCATTGTAAATTGGAGGAAGGATTTGTACTCTCAGAGGCGGGATATCTCTTAAAGGAGAGATTTGTCATCTTGAGTTGGGATTAGTTCCTTGGCATTGTACATGGGATTTGTTCTCTAATATGTCCTGGTTAGTTGGTGATGCTTGAGAAGCTGAATGTATGCCCTAGTTCATCAGGTGATGTTTTGTTACCCTTGTTCCTACCTTTATTTGGAGTGATGTAATAAGAGGGGAATGTAGGATTTGTTCCCATTGTAAATTGGAGGAAGGATTTGTACTCTCAGAGGCGGGATGTCTCTTAAAGGAGAGATTTGTCATCTAGAGTTGGGATTAGTTCCTTGGCATTGTACATGGGATTTGTCCTCTAGTATGTCCTGGTTAGTTGGTGATGCTTGAGAAGCTGAATGTATGCCCTAGTTCATCAGGTGATGTTTTGTTACCCTTGTTCCTACCTTTATTTGGAGTGATGTAACAAGAGGATAATATTGGAGTTATTACATCTATATTAGTATGTTAAGTCGGTAAATACTTAAATAAATGTTAAAACTTAAAACTTAGTAAATAGATTGTTAAAAACAGTTAGACATCGGTGAATTTGCTGGTATGAGTTTCTCACAGTCCATTGAATATAGTATGTATGCTTCTGGATTCAACTGTGCACATAATTTTTTAGCACGACGTTTCAAATCACTCTAAGTGATTCATCATCAGGAGTAGGAAAGTAAGAAATTGGAAAGCATATCAGCCTGATATAGGAGATAGGAGAAAGGTAAAAAGAATAAAGAATAGAAAACTATAAAAATACTAATAAAAATAAATCATAAAAAACTGAAGTTCGAAATATATTAAAAATTATTAGACAAAAAACAAGAATTGGTTAGGAAAAGACAAAAGAGAAAGAATCAAGAACAAGAAAGATATTAAAGAGCAAAAACTTCAAGAAAAGGCAAAAAAACAAAGAACACGGAAAAATCTAAAAGAAAGAAAGAAAAGAGAACTAAAAGAAGACAAGAAAGATAATCATTAAGAAACTAACTCAAACAATAGAGTTAAAAAAAATTAATGTTAAAATATAAACAAAAATAAGTAATAAAAAAACAACTAATAGAAAATGTAAAAAAGAATAATTACAGAACAAATAAATCAAGAGAAGGAAATCAACGAAGAAACAAAAATGAATTAAAAATAAAATAAGAATAAATGAGAATGTTGATTTTGTGAGGAACACTACAAATGTAATAGCACTCCTGATTGTATGTATTTTTCAAAGGCAGCAATCTCTCTCTTATTTATATTGTGGATGAGACATGGATAGACATGTACCTTCATGGGACATGTGTATTCATTAACACATACTCTTTTAATTAACATAATGATATATATATAGTATTTCTATAGTCTTATTATATTAATTTCTCTAACACAATAATACTTTAGATATATATAAATTCATATCTCATATATAATGAATATATAAATAACTTATATCTCATATATAATAAATATATATAGATATGAATTTATATATATATATATATATATAGTATTGTCTCATAGGTTTATCCAGCTGAAGTTACCAAACATCAACACTCCCTCTTAGCTAGGGAGGATAAACACATGGTTAGATATTACTTCAATGTAATATCAAGTTTATAGAGATATCATGATGCAGGGGCATTCTTGGGTACTCAATGAATCTGCATGGAGGTGTGTTGTTTTGGTTATGTGGTACTCGGTTGCAGCTTTAACCAACGGTCTCGGTTATTGAAGGGACTCGGTCGAACTTCTTGTGCTCGGTGGAACTTGTGCTCGGTGATGCCTTTGTTGCTCGGTGTTGCTTGGCTTGGTCGGTTGTTTCACTGGTGCTCAGTTGTTTCTCTGACGCTCGATTGTTCTGGTTTACTGACTTGGGTTCTTGGTGATTTGGTTGGCCGACTTGGTGCATTTATTGTTGGTAGCTTTTGTTGCATTCTCCTATGTAGATCTAGAGGCCGACATGTAGAATTAAATAATTGTATGGCTATTTGTGAGCCGACTTGTATTGCATTTAATATTTGTTTGTAGGATTTAATTATGTCATCCAGCCGACTTGTGGCTGAAGATTAGTATTTAAGGAGTGTTTGGGTAGTTTAGGAGAAGTCTGGGGTGGCAGATGAAAAGTGAAGTTGTGGAAAAGATAGTCTAGACTTGGATCCTGCGAGATCTAGCAGATCAGATTGAATTCTGATAGTCGTCATAGCAGAGCTAGTGATTTGCATACTTGGAGACAAGGAGATTGCTTGGTGGCTTGCGAGCACAAGTTCAGATCTGCCTTAGGGTTTCCATCAATTGCTGATCTGTTTCAAAACTGGGCTAGCTAGAGTTGGATTGGATCATTGTTGATCTTGCAGAACTGTTTCTGTTTGTAATTTGCCCTAACCCGGAAGGCCTTACAGCCGGGCATGTTAATGAAAAGTGAATTGAAACATTTTGTTGTTGTGTTATTCCGCTGTGTTGGTAATTCGCTGCAAGGTTGGACTGTCCTTCATTGGATCCACCATCCTTGACTGCGTCAGGTGGTATCAGAGCTGAGTTGATCTTGTTGTGCGAAGGTTGACCTAGCAAGGCTGATCTTGCAAAGTTGATCTTGTTAGCGAAGAAATCGTATGATTTGAGTTGCAGATCCATGACATTGAACTTGTGGAATCTTGACTTGGTTGTTCATGCAAGGTGGCAGGCTGATCTGACTTGCATACAACTTGGAGGTTGTCACAAAGTGGTCGGTGTAGGGTTTTGTTGCTTTGGATTTTCTTATCTTTAAGGATGCCTCCGAGAAGATTGGACCCTAGAGCAATTGCAGATCTCTATGATGCTGTGGAATCAAAGATTACAGAGAAGGTGAAATCTGATTTTAGATCTGAGATGGAATTGAAGAAGAATGACATGATCGCCGCGATCATGAGAGCTGTTGCTGGTGTACCTTGGAATGTTGGTACTGAAGATGGTTATGAGGAAGCTGCTGAAGACTTGGATCTAGTGGTGATGACCGGAGAGACAGATCTGGTGAAGACAGAACTGGCTGGTTGCATAGATCTAGAGCTCGGTTGAGTAACAGTTACCGAATGGAAGTTTCTACTTTCTCCGGTACCTTGAAACCCGAGAACTTGATTGACTGGATTGGCGAATTAGAAGATTTCTTTGAGCTGGAAGAAATTGAAGATCCTCTTAGAGTGAGATTGGCACAGACTAAGTTGAAAGGACATGCTGCTCTTTGGTGGAAAGAATTTCAAAGAGATAGAGAAGATGAAGGTGAAATGAAGATCAATCAGTGGAGGTTGATGGTGACTAAATTGAAAGCTAAGTTCATACCTTCCGACTATGAGCTTGACTTGTTTAAGAAGTTGCAGAATTTGAAGCAGAAAGATTTGACTGTTGAAGATTATATTGAGTTCTACAAACTTACTATTCGGTTTGGACACAGAGAACTTAGTAAGGAAAAGGTAGCTTGGTATGTGAATGGTTTGAGATTCAATATTCGGGATGAGCTTGGTATGCTGGAGATTGATTCTATTGAAGATGCTTATCAGTATGCTCTGAAGGCAGAAGATAAGTTGAAAAGGAAACAACATGGTAATCCCCGAGGGAAGGAAAAGATTGATCACTCAATAAAGGATAAACCGAATGCTGAAGATGAACAGAAACCTGTAGAACCGAAGAAGACAGGTAGAGTTATCTTTAAGGGTACTTGTTATAACTGTGGTGAAGAAGGACACCGTTCTTGTAAGTGTACACAGAAGAAGCTTGGTGACCGACGAACTGCTGTGGTAAATGAGAACATTCAGAATGAACCTAAATCTGAAAACTTGTTGGTTCGACGAACATTGCTCGGTACAAAGGAGGAACCTTGTCAGAGGAGTAACTTGTTCAGAACTCCGTGCAAGTCTGTAGGTAAACTTTGTGATGTGATTGTTGACAGTGGTAGTACTGATAACCTTGTTGCTGAGGACATGGTTCGCAAACTTGGTTTGAATAGAATGAAACATCCTTGTCCTTATAGGATTGGCTGGCTACAAAATGATCATGCTCTGGAAGTAAGAGAACAATGCTTTGTTGATATTCAGATTGGCTAGTATAAGGATCTTGTGTTATGTGATATTGTAGAGATAAATAGTTGTGATATATTGCTCGGTAGACCTTGGCAATATGATTGCAGAGCTATGTATGATTGTGTCAAGAATGTGTTTACTATTGAGAAGGATGACAGGAAGTTTTCCCTGATGCCTTTGCTGGATACAACACTCGGTAGGAGTCTAAGTATTGGTAGTCGAGTTGAGTTGGCGGATCCTGAGAGGAATGATGATCAGTATGGAGAACAGACCTGTGTGTTATCAAGGAAAGACTTGAAGAGGCAGAGGAAACAAAAGTGGAAGAGTATGCAAGCTGAAAAGTTGGAAGACTTGTATGTGAAGAACCAGTACGGGGTTTATGTGCTGAATCCCGGAAGATGTTCTTCCAGCATATGAACATCTTTTCGAACCTGGGGTGTCTGATGGAGGGGCATTCTTGGGTACTCGGTGAATCTGCATGGAGGTGTGTTGTTTTGGTTCTGTGGTACTCGATTGCAGCTTTAACTGACGGTCTCGGTTATTGAAGGGACTCGGTGGAACTTCTTGTGCTCGGTGAAACTTGTGCTCGGTGATGCCTTTGTTGCTCGGTGTTGCTTGGCTTGATCGGTTGTTTCACTGGTGCTCGATTGTTTCTCTGACGCTCGGTTGTTCTGGTTTACTGACTGGGGTTCTTGGTGATTTGGTTGGCCAACTTGGTGCATTTATTGTTGGTAGCTTTTGTCGCATTCTCCTATGTAGATCTAGAGGCCGACATGGAGAATTAAATAATTGTAAGGCTATTTGTGAGCCGACTTGTACTGCATTTAATATTTGTTTGTAGGAGTTAATTATGTCATCTAGCCGACTTGTGGCTGAAGATTAGTATTTAAGGAGATGGGTAGTTGTTTAGGAGAAGTCTGGGTTAGCAAATGAAAAGTGAAGTTGTGGAAAAGATAGTGTAGACTTGGATCCTACGAGATCTAGCAGATCAAATTGAATTTTGATAGTCGTCATAGCAAAGCTAGTGGTTTGCATACTTGGAGACAAGGAGATTGCTTGGTGGCTTGCGAGCACAAGTTCAGATCTGCCTTAGGGTTTCCATCAGTTGCTGATTTGTTTCAGAACTAGGCTAGCTAGAATTGGATTGGATCATTGTTGATCTTGCAGAACTGTTTCTATTTGTAATTGGCCCTAACCCGGAAGGCCTTACAATCGGGCATGTTAATGAAAAATGAATTGAAACATTCTATTGTTGTGTTATTCCGCTGTGTTGGTAATTGGCTGCAAGGTTGGACTGTCCTTCATTGGATCCACCATCCTTGACTGCGTCATATCATCTCATTATATTAGGAGTAATGGCCACAGAATATCAAGTCACATGATATTCACCATGTACTCAGAATACTGGCCTACCAACATCAAGTCTCACAATGTCCACCAAGTACTCAAAAGTTTATAAAGATATCATCTCATTATATCGGGAGCATTGGCCTGCAGAATATCAAATCGCATGATATTCACCAAGTGCTCAAAGTAATGGCCTATCAACATCAAGTCTCATGATGTCTACCAAGTACTCAACAAATGTCCATAGGTAATGTGCACTTACCATAGCAACATTCCTATCATCTATCATGATCTGTTTCAGCCATCATAAGATGTCTATCACAATAGAAGATCATGGCCTATTTAAGGAACTCAATCCACCATGCAAGATATCATCTATCATGATTTGTTTCAGCCATCATAAGATGTCTATCATGATAGAAGATCAAGTTATTGTAAGATCGTAGCCTTTCAATAACTTTAACAAATACAAGTGATAATCATTTGGAAGTCATCACTTCCTCATGATGTACACAGGGGGCAGGCCCATTAAAACATAATATCGACAATGCCTTAGTGCAGAGGGTGGAAACAAGGGATTTCACCTCAAACTTCTCTCACGGAGAAGAACTCATTGAGCAGATATCAATTTGTTGATCTTTTCATCCAAGACTGCTAAGATAACCTTGTTAGACTCCCTCTAAATCTGATTTCAATCTTCTGAGCTCCTCGTCCAAAGTTACCTCAAAAAAGTCAAACTCCCTTTGAATCTGATATCAATCTTCTTTTTCCTGCAAGAGCATTCCCGAAAAAGATCTCAAGGCAAATAGCTCTTATAGTACATATAGAAATACAAATAGATAAAGTAATACTCAAGGATAATAAACACTTTCAACGCATCAACATCCTTGACACAAGTTACTTCAATGAAGGTCCATATACATCAAATCAAAAAACACCTTCTCAAATTATTTGAAAGACATCTCCCTTTTGAATCATCTCCCCACTAAGGATGGTTCAAATGGGAATGTAACATTGGTTATTATTCTCCCCACAATGTAAAATTCCCACTCTTATATCGTTGAACAATGCTTAAGTCTTCTTGTGAAATGACTTGATTGCTCCAAGAGAGGTGACACTCTATAATTAAAGCTTTCTTTCTAGAAAGAGACACCCTTCTTTGAATATGTGCTTCTTTATTAATGCTTGACCACGATCATAACAAATTAATGTCTCTTTAATGCAAGCCGCTACAAGGTCTAACTAATCATTATGGAAATCGTTGTGTATACTTTGCAAATTCATCATCCTCAACCTCTTACTAAACAACGCTTTTTTTTTCTTTAATCATGTCATAGTTTCCAATATATAATCACTGAAGTTTTCTTCTTAACAAATCTGCTACAATTCACGTGACCTTATTCTTTGCACTTGGTGTGGACAAAAGTCTACAACACAACTTCACTCACTGGATTTCACATAGACCCGTACACAGTCGGTCATAACTTTTGAACCCGACACTTTCTCGCTAATCGTTCCAATGAGATTCTTCAAAATTTGTTTATCACCAACATAGCCAAAATGCTGCAAAATCTAACGGTGTCTTTGTGAGATATGATCCCCGTACTAAGACTATATTTTCTAAGACAGTCACACATTCACCATCAACAAACTACTCTCTTACATTTGCAGCCTGGCTCTGATACCATGTTGATTTTGTGAGGATCACTACAAATGTAATAGCACTCCTAATTGTATGTGTTTTTCAAAGGCAGCAATCTCTCTTATTTATATTGTCAATGAGACATGGATAGACATGTCCCTTTATGAGACATGTCTATTCATTAACACATACTCTTTTAATTAATATAATGACATATATATGTTATTCCTAACCGATTACTGAGAGGGGGGGTGAATCAGTAAATACTATTTCTATCTTCAATTCAACCTTGTATAAAGATTCTTGCAGAATAAACAGAATGTAAATAACCATTCATGAACAGAAATAGAAATACTCAAATCAACACATCATATATATGTGGAAACCCTCGGTTAAAAGGAAAAAACCACGGTGAGACAGAGCTCACAACTTCACTACTATAGTAATAAAGGTGCCCGGTTAAGAGCTTACAAAGCACTTGTCAGAGTGCCACCCGGTAAAGGGATTTGGTAGAAGATCAGTTAAGATCTTGACTCTATTAGGAGCCACCTTGTTAAAGGACTTTCAACATCAATTAAGATGCTACCCGGTTAAAGAATTTATACAAAGAACCTATGAGGGTTCACCCTTATAAAGGGATTTGAATATGCTTTAACAGAATAAAAGCAATGATCTGAATTCACACTTTTTGTCTAATTAGATCATACCTGTTAACCTTTCTGCTTAGCCTGGCTGTTGAACTTCTATGCCTTTCGCCTCTTGTGACCGTAGCTTCTCTCAGAAGATATCTCTTTCTTGCTCTGTATTTTCAACAACACTTCTTTTTGTGTCCTATAGCCTATATTTATAAGAAATTAATCTTATTAAAACCTAACTCATAGAACCGCCAAGCTGTAAACTCACCCAAAAATCATGCAGCAAAAAGCTTTGCGAGATGATCTTGAGTTTACCTTGAAACATCCACGTAGAAGTAAAACTAACTCCTGTTAAAAAAGCTAACTCCAGTTCTAAACGGTGGATGCTCCGTATAATCCGGTTTTAAATCAGACAGCTCTGCATAATCCGGTGCGGATTATTATGCACTTGACCGGTCTTAATCTTATACCCGGTTCATCCCCTGTATGCACTATAAGACTAGAACAATGTACTCTGTTAGGTCTACCAGTGCATCTCCTCTGTTTAGTCTACCGATGCATATACTCTATTTAGTCTACTTGTGCCTATAAAGTAATATGAGTGATCTACCGGTGTACCTATACCGGTGGGAATGATGATTGCATCTAACTTCACCAATGACAACTTGAATTTGCCAACAATCTTCCCCTTTGGCATTGGTGGCAAAACATCACTCACTCATCACAATTAATTCCCTATCCTGTAGACTTCCCCTATTCTTGTGTTGCCTTTTGCTCTGTAGCTGAAGCTACTCTGTATCCTTTCTGAAGTTCTTCCTTTCTAATCTTCTTCGTTTCCCTGATGTCTTCTTCCCCTTTTTGTCGCCATAGGACAAAGGGTTATGTGTTTCTAATTGGTTTACATCTGTAACCCTGTGAAGATGTCCTTGTACACTTTCTTCTCTATATGAAGAAAAGGGTTCCATTGACCAATGACATGTTCTATATTTTTTTGTGCTTCTTTTAGAAAGACAATTATGTTCTCCATGTCCTCTACAATCTTGTAGGCCGGTTCACTGATCAAATTCTCAGCTTCAGTTGCAATCCTTTGCATTAAATCAAATGTTGGGGCCAGAAACAATTGAAATCCAATAAGATCTTGGATTCTCTTGGTTTTCTCTTCAGATGCCTTTCTCAGAATGAGAGCTAGGCCTGTCATTTCTCTGCTGAAATCGGTTGCAGATGTATTGTTTATGTTGAACTGAGAAGACAAAGCTCTTATGTCTTCAGAAGTCTTAGATGACTTCTCTGTGATATCTTGTACAAAAGTATCCAAATTTGAAGTCCTTGTCATCAGACTTCCTACAACTTGTAACTGTTGTTGAAGTACCCTTATGTTGGTTGATACCGTTACCTTTATCTCTTCAACCTGTTTGTGGAGAATTTCTATTCTCTTCTTTTCATAGTGATCAATGGCATTGTCTCCGGATCGGTGACATCTTCTCCTATTGCTTCTGCCAAAATCTTCAATTGATCAATAACAAGTTCATCTTCATCTATGTCTGCATCCAGTACAAAGTTGTACAAGATGTTCTTTACACTTGTGAGGACCATGTCCTGTTTCCTCTTTGTCAGGTCCTTTAGTTGCCTAGTTGACATTTTTCTTATGTCAACCACAGTCTCGCTAGCCTTGCTCTTCTTGGCTTTTGTGTCTGCTGCAAAGGATAACTTCCTCTTGGATGAGGACGAGCTTGGAACATCTACCTGTTCCTTTTGCCTTGGCTCATGTACCGGTTGTTCTTGCTCAATGCATACAGGTAACTCTTGTTCCTATTCATTCTGTTGTTCTTGTTTTTCTTCATTCCCCAGTTTTACCATCTCTTCTGGTATTCTTACCTCTTCTGGTCTTTCTTCCTCTTCCTGTACTTCCCCTTCCAGTTGTACTTCTACTTCTGGTTGTGCATCTTCTTCCTATTGCAATTCCTCTTCTAGTGGGGCTTCTTGCTCCGGTGGTGGATCTGAGTGCTGCTCCTCAGCTATATGAAGCTCACCTATAGCGATGTCTTCTTCACTAGATGTGGTGTTGTCAGTAGTCATCTTGACCGATGACTCTCCCGGTACTTGTTCACTTGATGTGAACTATTCCTTAGGAACTTCTTGTTCACCGGTTGTAGGTTCTTCACGAGCAGTGAATTGAACCGATGGTTCCTGTTCTGTCCTAGGTTCATCCTGTGGACCTGTTTCCTTCAGAGCACTGAAATCATATTGTTGCCAAAAATCTAATGTCTCTTTATAGACTTCGTTCTCATAACCATTTATTATCTTGGCAACCCTATTTCTAGTATCCAAATTCATTGATGCTTCCTCTATCAGAAGTCTAATAGTTTCTTCACTAAGACCAGATCTGACCTATGACAATGTCTCCTTAGCAATTCTAGTGTTTGAGCCTAGACCGGTTCTCCATTTTGTCATTAGTCTTGTATTTAGTTCTGGGGGAAACTTAGACCTGTAGTCTCTTGGAGTTCTATTGTAATCCAAGAAGGTTTCCAACAAAGCCACTATTATTGCTTGTTTATCTTCCTCTCCTAACACACTATACCATTTAGCCACATTGGCTACTTATCCAAAATCCATTACTTCATCTACTATATCATTAACAGTCACAGTGCGAGCCTTACCTTTTTCTGGAGAAACAAGAATGGTTGGAGGTGCTAGATCGCCACCTTTGTCGTCAGTGATATCGATGATGACCAGTTTAGCCGATACCGTTGCTTTGACCTGAGCCTCAGCTCCCAGAATTCCCTTTCCTTTACCGGTATCTTTGACCGGTGGCTCAGTGGTCCTTTGGCATGCTTCTTCTACTTGTTGTTGGGTTTGAAGAAGCTTAGTCCATGTTGCCACACCTTCCTCATGAACCCTGTCAACTTCACCGACAAGCACCTGACTGACCCTTTTTCTTAACAGAAAGTTTTGCTTGTGCAATTCTGCTTGTTGAGTGGCCTTGTCTAGAGTGAGATGATTCTAAACCTCAAGCAAAGCTCTAATCCTTAGCTCCTATTCTCTTTCCACTGAAGCTTTCCATCTTGCTTCAAAAATTTCTTGGAGATCGTCAGGGACGACCTTATGAAGTTCGGTAGGAGTAAGATTGAACTTGTGAATGCAATAGACTGCCGCTTCCTCTATTTTCCTCCTGTCTTCTTCATTCGCCAGATCATACCTC
The DNA here is from genome assembly GCA_027943335.1 of Chamaecyparis obtusa. Classification (NCBI taxonomy): domain Eukaryota; kingdom Viridiplantae; phylum Streptophyta; class Pinopsida; order Cupressales; family Cupressaceae; genus Chamaecyparis; species Chamaecyparis obtusa. The sequence continues at coordinate 2,282,259 of BSBK01001154.1, read as the reverse complement.
CTTCCTACTGATGCCATACCACCTGAATTCTTTAATGTTGCCACGTATTCATCAATGGTGGGCTTTCTTGCTCTTGGTGCATCTTCCTTCACCTGTTTAGCAGATTTCTTGTTCCGGACCAGAGGAGTTGGGTCCTCAATTTTTGTTCCTTCTATTTCTTCTCCTTGAGCGCTGGTCACTTGTTGTGCTCTTTTCCTTTGGACTTTCGGTTGATCTGCTACCGGTTTCTTCTTCGGTGTAGGGATCCTCTTGACATAAACATTCTTAATTGGTGCCTTTTTCTTAAGATTCTCCTGAATCTCTTCAAAGGTCCCAAACCGGTAAGCAGACATGTCCAAATCACAATCTTGCAGGACATCTGCATACGCCTTTGCTGTTTTTGCAAAGATTTCATACCCTAGTTTACGAGCATACCCGATTCGTGGTTCCACTACCTGAATGATACAGTGATTGTTGTTGACCAGAAAACATACATCGTCTTTGTAGGAGTCAACAATAGTTGACAAAATACTTTCCCTAGCGCGCATTCTTAGCTGGAATGCCTCAAAGTATTCAGTCATGACTTTTCCGAACCGGTTTCCCAGTTGATTGGCCATATCACTGATCTGGATCATGACTGGTCGATCGGTTCCCCAAGTCACCTTGCCTATTCCCAAAAAGAAGTTAGAATAGTAAAAGTAAAGGCATACCAGTAGTGTTCCATGTTAAATTATAGCATCGATGTAATGTCCCTGTTTTTCAGACTTTGGGATTAGCTTGTTTTGGCAACCCTCACAGGCTAATCAAGAGATTAGAGGGGGTCAGATGGCGGAGCCAATGTTGGGATTCCATTCTGTAGGTTCAGTTTACCAGGTCTACTCTTTGTTCGGGTCAATTTGGTCAACTTACTATTTTTAGTAAGTGGTATTTTGGGTATGGCCAGGATTAGCAGGGTGTCTACACAGAGTGTCAGATGTGCCAGGATCGAGTTTCAGGGAATCTCCAATTGAGAGACTTACTATTTTTAGTAAGTCTATTTTTAGCAGTTGGCTATTTTTTTGGCAATGGGTTATTTCTGGCAGGTCAGTTGGCGTTTGAGGCTCTGGTGTCAAAAATGAGTTTGTCATAGTCAGTGTGATTCAGTGGCTTTGGTTTTAAAGGTTATCGTTATTAAATTAAATTATTTTAATTTAATAACTTTATTACTTTATAACTTTAATGTTGTAAAGTGAAGTTATCATTTAAAAGCCTTTTTAATGAAAAAAGTGAAATTGCGTTTTTTCCGAAAAAGCTATATATTCATTTCAAAAAAGCACTTTCATTTACCCATTGTTGAATTATGATTTTATTGAAGTTGTGGGAGAGACTGATTCCTCTTCTGGCAATTTGAGCCATTACAGATTGATGGTGAATTTTGCAGCTGTATCTGAGATCATAATCCAATGCTGAGGTATACTGGAATTCTGACAAGTATTAATCTACAGACAAATGATTGCATTCCAAGGGTTTAATTATTCTTCTTGTTGAGGTTCGATTTTATTGGGGAATGTGTTGTATCTTAATTGTTGGTACTGCAATTAAGAAATTGGTGTTCGAATTATTCAAAAGATCAAGCGCATGACTGATCTCTTGGCCGTACCTTATTAGAAGAGTCCTACGTTTGGATTTGAGGCTGTCTTCATACTTCACGTGAGTGCCATTTTCAGCTATAGCAGGGTGCGTGAGTTTAGGAGGCTATGGCACCTCCGTTGGCTGCCCACGTGACTGCTAAAGGGGATGTTTCATTCTACTAGGGCCTGCAAATTGCTACAGGACAGCCACGTGATCATTACTAGCTGGCACGTGACTGCAAGAAAAGTGGCGTTAATTAATTCTGGGCTATGTCATAGTTTGGAGGATATCACATTTGCAAAAATTCGTAGAATTTGCCAGGTGCCATGATTTTATATTAATAAATTGCTTATATGGTTTGTTTGACATGGGATTAAAAATAATAAATGATATCAAGGATATTCTTTTGTCTAGATTTGTTATTTTAATAAATGGTGAAAATCTGAAACCGTTCATTGAATTTCATATTTATTGTTCTTAAATTCTGGAAGTAATTTAAAGGTGCTATTACATTTGAGAAAAGAGCTAGTTTGTTAATAAGAGCCTGTCAAGGTTCTTTACAGTGGTATCAGAGCATTTTTCCTGCCATCCTGTGGAGTCTGGATTCATTTATATTCTGAAGTTATTTTAAAAGTGATCAGCACTTCCACTTTCCCTAGCTATGGATAAATACAGGAGGCCCAGTTATGGAAGTCGCCGCAATAGTATGGGTAAGAGAGAGGAATTAAATGCCTTAGTAGAAAGTATGGAAAAACTTAGGCTTCATCAGCAGAAATTGGCGGATAGTTTGTTGAATCCAGTGACAGTAGAGAAGGCAACGAGGTAGATGGTCTCTACTTTTAGAAAACCAACAGTGAGATTGCAGAGAAGAAGGCTTGAGTTTTTCTCGACAGGTGCACATGATGCAGATGTACCGATATTTGGTATGGCACCTGCTAGTCCTATCCGCAGCGTTGATGGTGGATCTATTTCACAGGAACATGTGGATGTTTTAGTACCATTGGTTGACAGCAGCGCTGAGCATCAACAGGTTGAGGTTCCCAGAGTAGTCACTACGGTTTGTATAGAGGCAGTTGATACTGTAGTTATCACTAAATGTTCAAGCTCTTTTGTGGAGGGAGTTATTATTGGAGATTTTTATGTCAGTTGTAGTAGTGTTGCTCCAGTTCAGGAGGCAGTTGTTTCCTCTAATGGGACCGAGGCATGTACGGAGTCTCCCAGTGGTGATGTTGGTGATCTGGGCATTACAGCAGGGTTAGTTGATGACAGTTCGTGCTCCAGCATTATTGGTGCACAGCCTGACGTTGAGTCATGTGTGCAGAATCAGCTGTTAGCAGCTGAGATTTCAGCAGAAGATGTGGGAGCTGATAGTATAGACACATCTGATGACACTTTTGAGGATGCTGTGAGTTGCATTGGAGATGACACCCCCTATGAGATGTTGGGTGATGACTGCAAGGAGCATATGAGCTCTAACAGCTCAGAGGTTTATGATAGCAGTCGTAGTGTGGGATCAGTACAGGAGACAGTGGTTTTTTCCTGTGTTGAGGATGTGAGCATGGAGCTATTTGGTGATGACACTTAGGATGGGAGTGTTGCAGTTGAGTTGGGTGACATAGATTCATGCCACAGTATAGTTGATTCACATGACAACATTGAGTCGTGTGTGCAGCCAAAGTTAGTAGAGGAGTCATGGATAGACGAGGTGGACACTAGCATCACAAACATTGTCGATGTTGAGAGCGAGGATGATGAGTGCTGTAGTGTTTCTGGCTTTCTATATCTGACTTTGGGTGTAGATTCAGCGTTGTCATACAACGGTGGTGGGTTCCAGGATTCTGTGTTACAGGGACTTGCGGATGAGGAGGGGGAAGCATATGAGTGGCAAGAGTTTGTTACAGCCAGGGCTTCCGCTTCTAGAGAGGGGGTTACTTCGTCGGTGACTCATGAGGATGATTTTTCTTGCAACAGGACATGTTTGATTTATCAGACCTTGGGGGAGGACTCTGAGTTGTTAGTGTGTGAGGATGTATCCTAGGATCTGGATTGTCAAATGGTTGCAGAGGATGAGGTAGCTAGAGATTGTGTTGAGTTGGATTTAGCAGCAGCTTCCTCGTGGTTAGATGAGAATGAGCCTGATGCCTGTACTTAGTTTGTAGATGTCTACTCGGATGAAAGTACACAGAGATACGGTGATCTTGAGGGGAGTTTGCTGGATGCAACTTCCTCTCATAGTGTGGACAGCACAGTTGAGGTTGTTCATAGGAGGCCCATTGTGCAAAGTCATCATGTGACTAGCCAGTTGCGAGTTGATGAGAGAGATATTACTTCTACTCTCGAGCATTTTGATGCCACTCGTCAGTTGTTGGCTGTTAATGGTTGGGGTGCTCCTATGACAGATGATCACAGTGGTGGTTACCTTTCCTTGACAAAGATTCATTCCTTGTGGGAGGCGGTCAGGACTTTGAGACAAAATTATTTACAGTTGGTAGTCAACCGAGATCACCTAGTTGAGTGGGGGAGTACAACATATGAGGCATTGATGGATAGAGAGGAGGTGAGTGAGCTTACTTAGGAGCTCACAGCGACTACTAAGGCTTTAGAGGGCACTCACCGAGCTCTTCAGAAGTCGCAAATCCAGTTGGAGGAGGTGACCGTGGAGTTAGAGCATTTACGGTCCACACCAGCCCTAGACCCAGTTCGATTACACATTGAGGTGGTTGGTGGTGAGTTTGCTCCTACGGTTGGTGAGGAGGAACATGATGATGTGGCACACACATCTGTTCAGGATATGGGAGCACTTGGTACGGATGAGGTAGGAGTACCAGTGGAGTCAAGCTCTCAGGTTGATTTGCTTCCTTTTGCTGGAAGTGAATCTATTTCATCATCTCACATAGCTGATAGCATGGGACAGTTGGCAGTGCCACATTTTCAAAAGGGTCAACTGTGGATTGTGAGGGAGCAAGTTGATGCTTCAACGTATAATTTCTACTACACCGATTCATTCATGGAGTATTTACTTGAGAGTGCAGATGTGCGAGAGGATTCATACAGAGTGTCTGAGCGTACTCTCATCCGAGGCTCTTGTGCTATTCGGAGGCTGGTAGGGAAGATTGTGGAGACTCTATCTACTATGCTTCCCCACAGGGATTTTGAGGTTGGGTTTGTTGAGAGGGTTGCTCAGGTTCCTACCCAGCCTACGGTTATGCGGAGTCAGAGATTGGAGCCATCTCATGATTCCCAGTTTGGTAATGATGAGCTATTGATAGAGATTGGGGCTTCCTATCGGCAGTATACGACGGGGTATGTTCATCATTTGTCTTTTGACCCACAAATAGAAGATTTGTTCTCACGCAGGGGTAGATCGGCTCTAGTTTCTTATCATCCATTATGGGATGGATTGGCACCATCTTTTACAGATGGAATTGGCAGTTGCAAGTTAGACTACTTGCAGTATCCACACACAGGTTTGTTTGTCAGACGGCAAAGTTGATAACAGTGATTCCGGGACATTTGGTCATTGTCATTTTCTCAGTGCAATTGGGTGTGAGTGTCGGATAGACAGTGACTTAGGTTTTGGCAAAGTTGTTATTTCAGTTGGGTTGAGTTCCGCTAGGTGGTTTTCTGCATCGGCATCTGCAGTTGGTCTTTGGGTGTTGTTTTCAGTGATGTCTGTGTTGGATATTGCTAATGCATGGGCGGTGATTAAGACATTTAATATGTTTAATCACTACGTTACTGAATGGGCACTCATACTGTTGTCATTTGTGTTTTGTCACTGATGTCAACATATGCTTGTATGAAGAAACCAGACTAGTAATCACAGTGTACGGAGGGTGTACGGATGTTTCAAATGCTGCGAAGTCAGATGAGAGTTCAAATGGATGTTGTGATCTTATATTTGAGATCACATCATTAATGGATGCATATTAAGGAAGATACAGCTGTTTTAGTAAAGAATGGTCACTGGATTGTGACAGTGAGAATTGACAAAGTTAGTCTCTAAGTTTTTGATATAGATATCAGAGGGATTGGATTCAAGGTATGCGATCTTGAAGGATGATAGAAGAGGTACTGACGGATGTTCATTGGTCAGCGCAAGGTACGGAATGATTCGTGACGTCATCTGTGACGTGTGCTGTGGCAATGGCTTATTCTGAAGACGACTTAGGAAGTGAAGTGTGTGTTTTGTTTAACAAGCATAATTCAAAGATGTCGGTCCTAAATTGATGTAATATAATCATTGTAAACTTGTTTTAGATACCATGTGTATCTTAGCAAGGGCTTATGTAATTATTTGTAATTAGGAAAGCCTTATGGGCTGACTTGATCTTGGTAAAAAGTAATAAGGTATAAATGTAAGGTCTTTTGTTTGGAAAAGACATGGATGGATATAAGTGATAGAAGAAGGTTGTGAACTTATGTCTGTTGTATGTAGAGCAAAGGATTGTTGGTGGACTTCATTGGAACTGATCAAGCAAAAACAGTTGCTGACAAACAGTTCAAAAGATTGTGTATTTCTTCATATACACTTGTTGCGAACTAGTGAGTTCAAAAGGTGGACTTAACCTTCTTTGGGCAGTGAGCCCCCCTTTTTGTTCTTGACTCCTAACAGGGTCTGTCCTCTAACAAGGACTGTGTACTGTAATGTTGTAAGAAGCTCCTAACAGGGCTATATCTTCTAACAAGGATTACTATACTCTCAGTACATCATTAGTGGGTGCTAATTCCCACCGAGGTTTTTACCTTTAACAGGGTTTCCCCGTAACCAAAATATTGTGTTGTGTTCGTGTTCTTTGGATCTGATATTGATAAGCTACAAGTTTAAAGTTTAATATTCTTTCATACAGCTGATTCACCCCCCCTCTCAATTGTATTGTGGACTGTTAATCCTAACAATTGGTATCGGAGCTTGTGGTCCTCGAAGAGAAAGCTTAACAGCTTGAGGTGATCTTGGAAAATGGCATTCTATAGGAAGGATAGTCCTAAGTTTGATCCTGAAAACTTTGACAGTTGGAAAAACAAGATGCGAACACATTTGCTATGCTTGGGCATAGACTACTGGATGATTATGAAAAAGAAGGAAACTTTGAAGGCTGAGAATGACTTAGAGTCAACTACCGACGATGAAAAGAAACTATTTTCATGCAATATGGTCGCAAGAGAAGCATTCATCAGCGCACTATCTGAGGGTGAGTTTACTGAAATTAAAGATCTAGATTTGGCACATGATATTTGGAACAGACTGGAGGCACTCTATGAAGGAGACAAATATACCAAACAAGCGAAATTACAAATTTGGAAGACAAAGATGGAGAAGCTGCAAATGAATGAAGATGAAAGCATTAGAGCCTATGTTCAAAGGGTTACAGAAGCTATAGTTGGAATCAGAAATTGTGGAGGTACTTATAATGAAGAAGTCATTGCAAAGATTCTCAGATCTCTAACTCCTTACAAATTCAAGGCAATGTCCATTCAAGAAACTATACCCTTGACTCCAAACTTTAGCAGAGAAATGTTGATCGCAAAGTTAACCACTTTTGAAGCTACGGAATTGGGAGAAGCTGCTCCTAAAGTTGAATCTGCTTTTAGGGCATCTGCACACAAAAAAGCATCTGCACTTCCAAGCACAAGTAAAGAAGATCTGAGAGAAGAGCTTGGTGAGTATGCTGAGGAATGGGAAAAGATAATGGAAGAAGAAAACAAGATAGGAGAACTTGTTGCACTAATCGCCAGAAGAGAGAAAAGAGGTAAGGGCAAATTTGAAGGCAAATTACCTTTGAAATGTTTTTCATGCAATAAGGTAGGTCATTTTGCATCTAGATGTCCTACAAGAATTCCTAAATATAAACTAACTATACAAAGATTAGAAGAGATAAAGAATGCTATTATGCCACTGAAGGAATCTCTGATGATGATGATGATTTAGACAATGAAGAGATTGGATTTGTTGCTATTAAAGATGAACCTGTTCATGAGGAAAAAGCCTTAGTATCTCATGTTGACAAGAAAACTAAATGGATAATTGACAGCAGATGTTCTCATCACATGACTGGTGATAAGAATAAATTTGTTAAATTAGTAAATTATGATGGAGGTGTTGTAAGGTTTGGGGATAATCTCCCAAAATCCATCATAGGAGTAGGATCCATCACTCTAGATGGAAAGACCAATACAGACAATGTACTACTTGTTGAAGGACTGAAACACAACTTGTTGAGTGTTGGGCAGTTAATGGATAAAAACTTTCAATTAAGTTTTGTTGATGGTAAGTGCTCTATCAGAAGCAAGGAAGGAAAACTGGTTGCTACCGGATCAAGATCTAGAGGTAATGTATTTGAACTAAACACATTTGGAGCCTCTTGTTTTGTTGCGAAGGTAGATGATAGCTGGTTATGGCATAGAAGATTTTGTCATGTTAACTTTGATAATATTGTGAAAGCAAGCATGGCCAATGCAGTAAGAGATCTACCAAAGATTGTGAAACCTTCTAACACTGTATGTAGAGAATGTGTTATGGGAAAGCAAACCAAAAACAGTCATAAAAGCAAAACATTTACATCAAAAGGGAAGTTGGATCTGGTACACACAGATCTATGTGGGCCCACAAGAACAAAGTCATACTACGGTGAAAGGTATTTCATACTCTTTGTTGATGACTTTTCTAGAATGATGTGGGATACTTATTTGAGAGAGAAATCAGAAGCATTTGACAAATTCAAGTTGTTTAAAGCAAAAGAAGAGAACGAATCAGGACTGAAAATAAAGTGTTTAAGATCAGACAGAGGTGAAGAGTTTACATCAGATTTATTCAATTCATACTATGAAGAGCATGGAATAAAAAGACAAACATCTACTCTTAGGACTCCACAACAAAATGGGATAGCAGAGCGAAGAAACAGAACTATACTTGATGCTGCCAGGACAATGCTGATTGAAGGAAATATTGATGACAAAAAAAGTACAAGTGGTGGCGCATTTTTCCTTGGGAAAAAGTTGGTTTCTTGGCTAAGTAAGAAACAAGATTGTATAGCACAATCTACTGCTGAATCAGAATATGTTGCTTCTGCTATAAATTGCACTCAAATTGTTTGGATGAAACAAATGCTGACGGACATTGGAATAACTTTTAATGAGTCTATGGTTATCCATTGCGATAACACCAGTACAGTAAACATGTCAAAGAATCCGGTAATGCACTCTAAAACTAAACACATTTCTATCAAGTATCACTTCTTAAGAGACAAGGTGGCAGAAAAAGAAATCAAGCTTGAATATATCAGTACAAAAGAACAGATTGCAAACATTTTTACAAAGCCACTATCGAAAGACACCTTTGAATATCTCAGATGTCTGTTAGGGATTCAGGCCCCTCCTAGTCAGAACTAAATGATGTAGAGATGCATCAATCCAGAAGTGCTCAAATCCTCATCATTTTCTGGACTGGATGTAGGGATCTACTCCTCAGGGGGAGTGATCGTGGAAGAAAGTTTATCTGTGAAGGCAGTTGGCACCCTTTGCCATTGTTGTCAAAGGGGGAGTAATGTTATGAGAAAATCCTCACTGTTTGGGGAGGTTGTTCAGTTGAAGGACTTTTGGGTTGATACAACTTTGGGACAAGATTTTCCCATATGTTGACATCAATGCCAAAGGGGGAGATTGTTGGATATTGCTAATGCATGGGCGGTGATTAAGACATTTAATATGTTTAATCACTACGTTACTGAATGGGCACTCATACTGTTGTCATTTGTGTTTTGTCACTGATGTCAACATATGCTTGTATGAAGAAACCAGACTAGTAATCACAGTGTACGAAGGGTGTACAGATGTTTCAGATGCTGCGAAGTCAGATGAGAGTTCAAATGGATGTTGTGATCTTATATCTGAGATCACATCATTAATGGATGCATATTAAGGAAGATACAGCTGTTTTGGTAAAGACTGGTCACTAGACTGTGACAGTGAGAATTGGCAAAGTTAGTCTTTGAGTTTTTGATATAGATATCAGAGGGATTGGATTCAAGGTATGTGATCTTGAAGGATGATAAAAGAGGTACTGATGGATGTTCATTGGTCAGCGCAAGGTACGGAAAGATTGGTGACATCATCTGTGACGTGTGCTTTGGCGATGGCTTATTTTGAAGCCGACTCAGGAAGTGAAGTGTGTGTTTTGTTTGACAAGCATAATTCAAGGATGTCATTCCTAAATTGATGTAATATAATCATTGTAAACTTGTTTTAGATACCATGTGTATCTTAAAATAATCGAATAGATTGTTTTTATGTATATGAATATTTTTACAAAGAGCTTACAAGCTCATATATACACAACGAATATAAAGAAAATAGAAACTATCTAAAATACAATAGAGCATTAACAGATATTAGAAACATTCTAATACCCTCCCATAATGCTCAATCTGTCAATAACACCAATAGCCTCCCTAAATTTTACATATTTGTCAGAACTGAGAGATTTGGTGAAGATATCAGCGGGCTGCTCTAAGGTAGGGACATACAACAACTAAATGGACTTATCTTCAACCAGCTGACAAATGTAATGACAATGTGTTTCGAAATGTTTGGTTCGTTCATGAAAGACCGGATTCTTTGCCAGTTTGAGCACTCCCTGATTATCACAAAATAGAGGAGTCGGCCCTGACTAAGGAACATGCATATCCGCAAGCATCCGTCGAAGCCAAACGGCCTCACAAGCTGCTTTGACTGCTTCGCGATATTCTGCTTCGGTGGATGACAGAGCCACTGCCTGTTGTTTCTTACAGCACCAGACCCCAAATTGAACACATATCCAGCGGTAGACTTACGATCATCAACAAAACCGGCCCAGTCTGAATCTGTGTAGCCACATAGTGTAGGATCAGAACTCTGAGTGTACAGAAGACCATAGTCAAGAGTACCACTCACATAGCACAGGACACGCTTGGCAGCTGTCCAATGATTAGTTTTCGGTACTGTCATAAAGCGGGATATGTAGCTTACTACAAAACTAATGTCAAGTCTGGTGGCACTAAGAAAAATAAGGCTGCCCACTAGTTGTCTAAACAAAGATTCATCCATAACAGGTGAATTGGACTGAGCTGATAATTTTAGCCCGGGTTCCATAGGAGTGAGGGCAGGTTTGCAATCCTGCATTCTGAACCTGTCCACAAGACTTCTAGCATACTTGGACCGAGAAAGAAAGATACTGTGCTCAGTCTGCCAAACCTCAACTCCAAGACAATAGTGCAAGAGTCCCAAATCTGTCATATCAAAAGTGCTACACAAATCTTGTTTGATCTCAGTGATCAACTGTGCTGAACTTCCAGTGATGATCAAACCATCCACATAAACAACGATAAACAAGACATCATCACCTACATGTTTGATATATAGGTTTGAATCTGATGGACTCCTCTGAAAACCATGATCGGTTAGATATTTATCAATTTTCATGTACCAAGCCCGAGGAGCTTGTTTCAGACCATAGAGAGCTTTGACAAGTTTACAGACTTTGTGTTCCTGACCAGGAACCTTAAATCCAGAAGGTTGCGTCATGTAGACCTCTTCATGTAAGTCACCATTCAAAAAAGCACTCTTACAATCCATTTGATGAATTTTCCAACCAAACTGAGCTGCTAATGCAAGAACAAGCCGTATGGTACTCATTTTTGCTGTGGGAGCAAAAGTCTCCTCATAGTCAATACCTTCCCTTTGTGAGAACCCTCGAGCAACAAGACGAGCCTTATACTTGTCTAAGGTACCATCAGCTTTGTATTTTACCTTGTATAACCATTTGCAACTAACAGGCTTCTTCCCTACAGGAAGATCAGAAAGAACCCAAGTTTGATTTTTCTGAATACTCTAAAATTCAGCGTCCATAGCCTGTTCCCATTCAGGAATACCTTTAGCCTTGGAATAATTCTGGGGCTCATAAATACTATGAATGTTAGCCATAAGGGAAAAATTGATAGTTTGTTTACTCTTATTTCGAGAAACTTGACCTCCAATGAGCTCATTATCCCTGAGATCACTAATAGTTTTAACCCACCATTTGGGGCAGAGAGTAGAAGAGCCAATCTCTGGAGGAGCTGGAGGAGTGGGGGGAGCTAGAGGAGATTCAGGACCAGTAACGGGAAGATGATCATTCGCAGGAGCCTCAACAGGATCAGTATCAGGTGCTCCAGGATAAGTATTAGCTGTATCATCCCTCCCATCAGATGATGCTAAAGGAAGAGGAATACTATGAGGTTGTTCTTCAGAACACTGCTCAAAAGAAGGCAGAAAAGGTCGTCGAGTTTCATCAAAAACAACATCACGGCTAAAGATGAGATGATCAGTGGCGATATCTATCAATCTGTAGGTCTTATGGTTGTCACTGTACCCTGTCATCATGAGTTTCTGAGTCTTGGAATCTAATTTGGAACGTTTAGCATTAGGAATCCAGACATAGGCAAGAGAGCCAAAAATCTTCAGGTGATTGATCTTGGGCTTACGACCAGACCACAATTCTTCGGGAGTTTTGTTCTTGACAGCCTGAGTAGGGGAACGATTCAAAAGGTAAACAACAATAAACACTGCTTCTGCCCAATACTTATTAGGAACACTCTTGTGTTGTATCATAGAACGAGCCATCTCAACAATCGTACGATTGCGACGCTCAACAACACTGTTTTGCTGAGGAGTGTAAGGTGTGGTGAATTGGCGTTTGATGCCATGTTCAGCACAAAAACCGGAGAATGCATGAGAACAAAATTCCCCCCATTATCTGTTCTAAGAGAAATGATACTGCAACCAGACTCGTTTTCAACCAACGACTTAAAATTCTAAAATGAACTAAGTGCATCTGATTTGTGTTTAAGAAAGTACACCCACATCTTTCTACTAAAATCATCAACAATAAGCAAAAAATATTTGCAACCAGTTACTAACGATGTATTCATAGGACCACAAATATCAGCAAGAAGTAATTCAAGTACCTGAGATGCACGCCAAGAATCTCCATCTTTGAAGGGAGTCCGATGTTGTTTGCCAGCTTGACAAGCGTCACATACTCCGAGATGCTGTGTCTGAATCGGAGGTAGACCAAAGACAAGTTCCTCCCGAGACAACTGAGATAGATACTAAATGTTGAGATGTCCATATTGTTGATGCCACAAAGTACTGAGAGATAAATCATGGGCTGCCATAGCAACTTCAGGAGAATCACCAGTGTCAGTAAGCCAATACAGGCCATGATCCTCTAGTCCAGAAGCAACAGTAAGACGAGTCGTGCGATCAATAATGGAACATTTGTGGGCACTGAACACCACATCCAACTGAGGGGAATTGCTCATGATCTGACTTACAGAGAGCAAATTGAGTGCCATACCAGGGACATAGCATACATTGAGAAAGATGAGCTGACACCCACCAGACTGTATTTGAACATTCCCTCTGCCAATAATTTTGAACTCCTCTCCTCCACCAAACACAACTGAATCACTGTAGGGATAGAAATCTGTAAACCAGTCACGCCGATGAAAAAAATGACGTGATGCACCAGAGTCGATATACCAAGCAAACGACCGGGCTAAATCAGAAGGGCTTTTAGCCATAAACGCATAGAAGGCATATTCCTTTTGCTTAGAAGGTTCAAAATGTTCAACAACATTTGCCTGTGGATTTGACCTTCCCAGCTTCTTTTGTTCGGAAGAAAGTCGCTGACGTCAGTCTTTCTTCATGTGACCATACTTGTGACAATAATGACACTGAACACTCTTCTGCTGATAACTGCCTAAGAATTGATGCGAATTGCCCTGTTGTGATGACTGAGAAGACTGAAACTTTGTTGCAAAGGCTTGTTCTAACGAGATTGAGGAAGTACGGTTACCAAATTGTTGCTTCCAGCGATCCTACTATAGGAGTTTGGTGCACAGCTCTGGAAATTTCAGATCAATATTAGTTGAGGTAATGTTGAGTCTCTATGAAATGCTCATAAGATGTAGGTAGACTTTTCAGTGTAATAACTACCATATCTTCTTCCTCCATCTTCCAACCGATGGCTTCAAGCTGATCACGAATGTCCTTAATCTTTGTGAGATGTTCCTGTAAGGACATTCGTTCATCCATCATAAGGGAAAACAACTGATTCTTCAGAAAGAACGTGCGACTCTTGTCAGATGTCTCATTCAACTCCTTCAAATATTTCCAGATGTCTGCAGCAGACTTGCCAAAGGGAGGCAACTGATCATCTATGACAAAGAGCTTGAGAAGCATAACAACTTCTCGATTTCGATCATCGAATTTATCCTGATCTACTTGAACGGAGGTCGGACGGGTCTCTGTTCCTAGAACCAGCTCATCCAGACGACGATACTCGAAGATGGTCAACTTTCGCTGCTTCCAGGTGTTGTAATTGCTGCCATTGAACCGTTGACTGTTTTCTAGCATCAGGTTGGTCAAAGACGCCATCAGATGCGACTTCAAGTAGGCACGAATTCCAAGGCAAATTTATGGCTGACCCAGAAAAAAATGACAAGTACCCAAAAGAGTAGACAAAAAACCCAGAAAGAATCTACAATCAGAATGCAAATCTGCTCGCCCGAAAATCGAGGCATGAAAAACGAAGTACCCAAAAAATTATGATGAAGACCCAGATAAGGTCTTGAAAAACCCACTACAAATATGAAATCCAAAAAAAAAATTGAGTTCAAAAATTAGGGTTAAGACCAGTCAAAACCAGTCACGAAAAAAAAAAAAACAGAAGAAGAGGCGCGATTTCTAGAGGAAAACGCGATTTCCAGCCCGTGAATACCAAACGCCAGCCCGTGAACACAAGCCCGTGAATATTCAGACGCCAATCCCGTGAATATTCAGCCGCCAGCTCGTGAACCTAAAATGCGATAGCCCATGAATCTCAGACGCGAACAGAAAAAACGGGGCGCGATTTTGTTTTGCATAAACACCAGACTACCAGACACCAATCCACAATCCCAGAGGCGCGATTTTTTCAGATAGGCAACTCTTATTACGAGTTGCAAAAATATATTTCGAAAATAATTTGATTCCTTGCTCTGATACCATAAAATAATCGAATAGATTGTTTTTATGTATATGAATATTTTTACAAAGAGCTTACAAGCTCATATATACGCAACGAATATAAAGAAAATAGAAACTATCTAAAATACAATAGAGCATTAACAGATATTAGAAACATTCTAATATATCTTAGCAAGGGCTTATGTAATTATTTGTAATTAGGAAAGCCTTATGGGCCAACCTGATCTTGGCAAAAAGTAATAAGGTATAAATGTAAGGTCTTTTGTTTGGAAAAGACATGGATGGATATAAGTGATAGAAGAAGGTTGCGAACTTGATGCGGGAGCATCCTGGGTGTAAGAGCAATCTTGCATCACCCAAAAATATTTATGTTTGCTTTTCAATAAGGGCTATCTTGTGCAGAGCTACTATTTATGTAAACTTACTATTTTTAGTAAATTGGTCATATGATCTCAGAATGTTTTGATTTCACAGTTGGAGGTTCATCCTAGTCATTTCAGCCTACCAGTTGAGTTTCATTGCCACATCATCAGTATTGTTGAAGTTATTGAGGTTTTTGGGTACGAAATCTTTCAGGTCAATTTTGAAGGCCTTAGAGGCTCTGGATCGCGATCGACCCCTGGCTGACTAGCGCTAACGCACGTCAGGCGCTGTAGATCTCGTCATGGCATTTCCGAAAAGTGGTTACAATAGAAAAACGGAGCTACGGTTAGAAAGTTATGGCATCCAGAAGTTGGGTTACCTAAAATCATATTTTGTATTTCTTTTGAGCCGACCCTATTGTAATAATTGTGAAAATTAAATAATTCTATGTCTAGTCGGCCTAAAGGGCTAAATTTTTGGAACCTTCTCGGGCGGTGGAAATTGCCTATATAAAAAAGGTCTGTAGTGTTGTCTTAGGTAGTTCGGGACAGTTCTGGGTAGCAGATTTGGGTAATAATTCGAAGCTTTGTCCTACAGAATATTGTAAGGTAATGCCCATGTGGCTTTGCATATTGCAATTTTGAAAGTTTGTAATTCCACATTTGTGGAGATAATAAGAAGCCAATTTTATGTTCTTGCATATTGTTGTTGTTTCTCTGTTTCTGTTATGTGTTTGTGGTATTAAGGGGAGCACCCTTCATCAAGTGGTATCAAAGCAAGAGTTCCTGAGTGTATAAACAGATCGCCAATTGTGAGGCAGTTTGAACCAGGACCGTGGGTTAGGGTTTCTGTGTAAACAAATCGCCGACTGTGAGGCAATTTGCACCAGGACCGTGGTTAGGGTTTCAGCGAGAAGCACGAAAATGCCTCCACAAAGGGAACGTGGTGGAAGAGCTGGTGTTGTAACACCTGAAGTTAGGGAACTGCAGAGACAAGTGCGAGCATTGCAAGAGGAGATTCGCAGAGGAATGAATCTTAATGTCAAAGACGAAAGCGAGGATGAAGCCGAAAAAGATCAAGAAGGAGAAGTCGAAGTTGTGAACCAGGAGGAAGAAAGACTTTTCCGAGCTATCTCAAAGATTAGGAAGAGACCTAAGATTGAGGTCCCGACATTTTTTGGAAATCTTAACCTAGAAGAGTTGATCGACTCGATCAATGAATGTGAAGAATATTTTGAGTATGAAGATATCGAGGATCCTGATCAGGTCAAGTTTGCGAAGGCCAGACTAAACGGTTATGCGAAGATCTGGTGGCAAGAGATTCAGTTGGAGCGAAATCGAAAAGGAAAAGATAAAATCACAAGATGGGGGCGGATGGTGGATAAATTGAAGCGACAGTTCATCCTTGTTGATTATGAGCTTGACCTACTGAAGAAAATGCAAAGTTTGAAGCAAGCAGGACGATCTGTTCAGGAGTATACAGATGAGTTCTATCGAATCCTCATCGGAACAAGCCATGTGGAAGCTGATAAGGAGAAAGTTGCCCGTTACCTTAATGGGTTGAGGCCAAGCATTCAGGAGGAGTTGAATCTAGTTTGAATGAACAGTATTGAAGAGGCATACCAGTTTGCCCTAAAAGTAGAGGAAAAGCTGAACAAGAAGTTTGAGTAGACAAAGCGGAAGAGGTCGTGATGGAAGATCTAGTGGACGGTCATATGGAGATCAAAATGAAGATCCGAAAAAGCAGGATGAGGCCAGTAACAGTCAGAATTAGAGAGGAGATAACTTCAGTAGTTTCCAAGATCAGAACAATAGAGATCAGAGAGGAAGAGGAAGAGGAAGAGGACAAGGTTAAGGAAGAGGAGGCTTTCGTGGAACATGTTTTCACTGCGGAGAAGGTCATAGGGCATTTGAATGTCCTCAACGCCAAGGAGGGACTGATAGGAGGAACAAAGGTCGGGCCAGAGTTGCATATGTAGATGAAAATGCCAGATCATCACATTTCGAAGATGCTGAAAGAGGAGAAACGCTGATTAACAGAACAGTCCTGTTGAGTGGTGAAAATGAACCTGAGCAAAGGAGCCTGTTTCGCACCAGGTGCAAGTGTGAGGGTAAGTGTTGTGATGTGATTATTGATAGTGGCAGTACTGATAATTTGGTGTCAGAAGAGATGGTGACAAAGTTGAAGCTCAAGAGACAGAAGCATCCACATCCATATCAGGTTGCCTGGGTGCAGGATGACCACAAGGTCATGGTCAGTGAACAATGCCTAGTAAAGTTCAAGATTGGCAGATACCATGATAAGGTACTGTGTGATATTATATCTATGGATGCATGTCATATGTTGTTGGGTAGACCGTGGCAGTTTGACAAATGTGCTATGCACGATGGTCGTGCAAATACCTATTCCCTGACAAAGAATGGAGTGCAACATAAGCTAAAACCATTGAAGGAAACAGAAGAAAAGGTATGTGATAATGCAAGAATAACTTTTGTTGATAGAGAAAATTTTTTAGATGGTATGTGGCATGAGCATATGTGTTTTACCTTAATTCCAAAGTTTGGGAAAGAGGAAGTAGAAGACAAACCTGTAGAAGTTGCAGAATTATTGAATGAGTTTCAGGATAGTGTATTCGATAATGTGCCTAATGGATTACCACCAGTAAGAAAGATCAGTGATCAGATGGACTTGATTCCAGGAGCCAATTTGCCAAATAAGGCAGCACGTAGAAAGACACTAGCAGAAAGTGAAGAGTTGAAGATAGATTTGAAGTTTAGTTCATCACATCATCCACAGATTGTATATGGGAGTAGTCCCAGAAATGCATCTGAGTTGAGAAAAATAGATAAAGGAGAAATAAGTAGTGCTGAAGCTGAAGATTTTGCAGAACATCCATGAGGAGGTGAGAAAGCACATTTCCAAAATGAATGCGCAGTATAAGGTTAAGGCAAATGTGAAAAAGAGGCATAAGGAATTTCAGGTTGGAGACAAAGTCATGGTTCATTTGCGGAAGGAGCGATTTCCAGTTGGTACATATAACAAGTTGAAAATGAAGAAATTTGGGCCGTGTAAGATGGTGAAAAAGCATGATTCAAGAAATGCATATGAAGTCGAGTTGCCTACTGAGCTAAATATTTCACCAGTATTTAATGTTTCAGATCTGACAAAGTATCATGAAAGAGGTGTTGAAGATGAAGTTACAGCAGCACAGTGGAGTATTCCAGCAACCAGTTCAGATATCAAGGAGATTGAAGACATACGGAATAGTCGTGTTGGCAGAAGCACAAGGAACAAGACATATGAAGAGTATTTGGTCAAATGGAAAGGACAACCTGTTGAAGATTCATCATGGCTAGCAAAGGAGGAAGTTAACCGTCTTGGTTTTCCTCTTCACACCTGAGTTGTGACAGGGTCACTTCTCAAATTACACCGGGTGTTTGATGCAGGAGCATCCTGGGTGTAAGAGCAATCTTGCATCACCCAAAAATATTTCTGTTTGTTTTTCAATAAGGGCTATCTTGTGCAGAGCTACTATTTATGGAAACTTACTATTTTTAGTAAGTTGGTCATATGATCTCAGAATGTTTTGATTTCACAATTGGAGGTTCATCCTAGTCATTTCAACCTACCAGTTGAGTTTCATTGCCACATCATCAGTATTGGTGAAGTTATTGAAGTTTTTGGGTACAAAATCTTTCAGGTCAATTTTGAAGGCCTTAGAGGCTCTGGATCGCGATCAACCCCTGGCTGACTAGCACTAGCGCGTGTCAGGCGTTGTAGATCTCGTCATGGCGTTTCCGAAAAGTGGTTACAATAGAAAAACGGAGCTACGGTTAGAAAGTTATGGCCTCCGGAAGTTGGGTTACCTAAAATCATATTTTGTATTTCTTTTGAGCCGACCCTATTGTAATAATTGTGAAAAATAAATAATTCTATGTCTAGTCGGCCTAAAGGGCTAAATTTCTGGAACCTTCTCGGGCGGTGGAAATTGCCTATATAAGAAAGGTCTGTAGTGTTGTCTTAGGTAGTTCGGGACAGTTCTGAGTAGTAGATCTGGGTAATAATTCGAGGCCTTGTCCTACAGAATATTGTAAGGGAATGCCCATGTGGCTTTGCATATTGTAATTCTGAAAGTTTGTAATTCCACATTTGTGGAGATAATAAGAAGCCAATTTTCTGTTCTTGCATATTGTTGTTGTTTCTCTGTTTCTGTTATGTGTTTGTGGTATTAAGGGGAGCACCCTTCATCAGAACTTGTGTCTGTTGTATATAGAGCAGAGGATTGTTGGTGGACTTCATTGGAACTGATCCAGCAAAGATAGTTGTTGGCAAACAGTTCAAAAGATTGTGTATTTCTTCATATACACTTGTTGCGAACTAGTGAGTTCAAAAGGTGGACTTAACCTTCTTTGGGCAGTGAGCCCCCCTTTTTGTTCGAGACTCCTAACAGGTATGTCCTCTAACAAGGACTGTGTACTGTAATGTTGTAACAAGCTCCTAACAGGGCTATATCTTCTAACAAGGATTACTATACTCTCAGTACATCATTAGTGGGTGCTAATTCCCACCGAGATTTTTACCTTTAACAGGGTTCCCCATAACCAAAATATTGTGTTGTTGTGTTGGTGTTCTTTGGATCTGATATTGATAAGCTTCAAGTTTAAAGTTTAATATTCTTTCATACAACTGATTCACCCCCCCTTTTAGTTGTATTGTGGACTGTTAATCCTAACAGTCTATTATTTGGGTGTTTAGGGCAATTTCTCAAATGCTAGTGTCTGTTCTGTTAGTATTTTCTTCACAAGAGTATGGTGAGGATCGGGACATTACTTATGACCATCCTTGGGATCCGGGTGGTTGGCGATGTTGCTTTTTTTTCCTGATTGCTTGAGGACAAGCAATCTTGGGAAGGGAGGACTGTAATGTCCTCGTTTTTCAGACTTTGGGATTAGCTTGTTTTGGCGACCCTCGCAAGCTAATCAGGAGATCAGAGGGGGTTAGATGGCGGAGCCAGTGTTGGGATTCCATTCTGGAGGTTCAGTTTACCAGGTCTACTCTTCGTTCGGGTCAATTTGGTCAACTTACTATTTTTAGTAAGTGGTATTTTGGGTATGGCCAGGATTAGCAAGGTGTCTGCACGGAGTGTCAAATGTACCAGGATCGAGTTTCAGGGAATCTCCAATTTGAGAGACTTACTATTTTTAGCAGTTGGCTATTTTTTTGGCAGTGGGTTATTTCTAGCAGGTCAGTTGGCGTTTGAGGCTCTGGTGTCAAAAATGAGTTTGTCATAGTCAATGTGATTCAGTGGCTTTGGTTTTAAAGGTTATCGTTATTAAATTAAATAATTTTAATTTAATAACTTTATTACTTTATAACTTTAATGTTATAAAGTGAAGTTATCATTTAAAAGCCTTTTTAATGAAAAAAGTGAAATTGTGCTTTTTCCGAAAAAGCTATATATTCATTTCGAAAAAGCACTTTCATTTACCCATTGTTGAATTATGATTTTATTGAAGTTGTGGGAGAGACTACCCGGCTAGGGTTTTGAAGACTGATTCCTCTTCTGGCAATTTGAGCCATTACAGATTGATGGTGAATTTTGCAGCTGTATTTGAGATCATAATCCAGTGCTGAGGTATACTGGAATTCTGAGAAGTATTAATCTACAGACAGATGATTGCATTCCAAGGGTTTAATTATTCTTCTTGCTGAGGTTCGATTTTATTGGGGAATGTGTTGTATCTTAACTTTGGTGCTGCAATTAAGAAATTAGTGTTCAAATTATTCAAAAGATCAAGTGCATGATTGATCTCTTGACCGTACCTTATTAGAAGACTTTTGCGTTTGGATTTGAGGCTGTCTTCATACCTCACGTGAGGGCCATTTTCAGCTACAGCAGGGTGCGTGAGTTTAGGAGGCTATGGCACCTCCATTGGCTGCCCACGTGACTGCTAAAGGGGTTGTTTCATTCTGCTAGGGCCTGCAAATTGCTACAGGACAGCCACGTGATCATTACTAGCTGGCACGTGACTGCAAGAAAAGTGGCGTTAATTAATTCTGGGCTGTCACAGTTTGGAGGATATCACATTTGCAAAAATTCGCAGAATTTGTCAGGTGCCATGATTTTATATTAATAAATTGCTTATATGGTTTGTTTGACATGGGATTAAAAATAATAAATGTTATCAAGGATATTCTTTTGTCTAGATTTGTTATTTTAATAAATGGTGAAAATCTGAAAGCGTTCATTGAATTTCATATTTATTGTTCTTAAATTCTTGAAGTAATTTAAAGGTGCTATTACATTTGAGAAAAGAACTAGTTTGTTAATAAGAGCCTTCCAGGATTCTTCACAATCAAATTGATTGATATAATTATATTAATATAATAGTCGATTATATGCACACACACACACACATATATATATATTTCTTATTGTTATTAATAATCAACTATACTCATATTGAAACTGAGTTTATCACTGTCTGCATTTAAATCGACACAGTCGATAATTAATCCCGAACATATATGGTAATGCTGTTACAATTAACTATCGTTTGATAGTTAACGTAACATATCATATTAATATATGATATGTTACGTTAACTACCGAAAGGTAGTTAACATAACATATATATGTGTTTCGAAGGGCTACGTAAACTAAGAGAGCCTTATTACCCGAAAGGGCATGTCTACGTATAGACGTGGCTCTACGTAGAGTAATGTCTCTACGTAGATATGGCCCTTCACATCCATATTTATGCGGTTCATATGATTAAGAGGAAGCAATCAATTCACACGGCATTGTCTTCTCTGCAGTCATACAATTCAGATTTAATAAGTATTCATTGCTCAGAACAATATAGGAATAAACAGCAGATTTATATAAGTTAGATTTCCTCTATCAAGATCCTACATTTTTAACACGGTATTAGAGCCTCGATAGAGGAAAATCATTAAAGCTAACTTTGAATTCCTTATAAATTCATTATAAACAAAAGAGAAATTATATTGGCCAGCGGTATTAAGGTAGAAGATAGACTCAAAGGTGCCTCTAATTTCTTCTCATGGAAAATTCGAATTCTTACATTGCTTCAAGAACTTGAGTTAGACTCTTATGTTGAGGAAAACAAAAATATGCCAGAAGAACCCAAAAAATCAACTTGGAAAAGACGTAACAACAAAAGAAGATCATAATTGATGTTGTTAAAGATCATATCCTCCCCTCCATAGCGAGACTTAAAACCGCCTATGAGGTATTCAAGACTATTCAAGAAACATTTGAGATTAATAATACAAGTAGATTACTTACTCTCAAACAGCAACTTCTAAATCTAAAGATGAATAAAGGGGAAACGATTACATCTTACTTTCTTCGAATTTCTGAATTAAGAGATCAACTCTCCACTATTGGAAATAATATTGATGACATGGAGTTAACACTAATAGCTCTTAGAGGATTACACATCACATGGGAATCTTTTATTCAATGTATAACTGGACGTCCTTCTTTACCCAAGTTTGATCAACTCAAGAATGACTGCACTCAAGAAAAATCTCGGTTAATATCAAAGGAGATCGGGCCTACCAAAGGAAATGAGATTCAAGCCCTACATACCCAATCAAACTTCAAAAGCAATAAAAGGAAGTTTAAAAATAAGAAAGGAAACTCTAACACAAATCACGTAGGGAATTTCAATAAAAATCGCAAAAACCAAGACTTTTCCAAAATACAGTGTTACAAATGTGATAAGTTTGGTCATACACAAATTCTGTCCTAAGAAGAAGAAAATTCAAGCAGCATTAGCTGAAGTCAAAGGAGCAAAAATATCATTATTCTTCTTGGCATTATCAAGTGAAGTTAACTCAAGCAAAAACACCTGGATAATTGATAGTGGAGCATCTCGGCATATAACAGGATTCAGAGATCAATTTGAAACCCTAGAAGAAGATTCTTCTAAAGAAGTTACAATTGGAGACAATTCCACTTATCCAGCAAAAGGAATTGGGACCTGCTCTATCAAGTTGAAATCAGGGGCAACTATACTAATAAAAGATGTTCTATTTGTGCCAAGCATAAAAAAGAACTTAGTCTCTATTTCAGGCTTAGTTGATCAAGGCTATCGAGTCACGTTCCAAGAAAATAAAGTACTAATATGGACAAAGAACACTAATATTAAAAATGTTATTTCCTTAGGGTATAGAGATGGAAGCCTATACAAAGTAGGAAATAGTATCAAATCAGCTCTAAGTCATGAAGTATCCAACACCAATGAACTCTGGCATCAAAGATTAGGTCATCTTGGATTTAGCACTCTTCCCTCCCTTAAGAAAATTACTACAGGGATATCAAATCTAAACTCAAAACATATAAGCATTTGTAAAGGATGTGCTCTAGGAAAGAATATAAAAAAATCATTTCCCTCTAGTGAACATAAAACCAAAGTTGTATTAGAGCTCATTCACATTGACTTGTGTGGACCTATGTCAACCCTCTCCCTTGGACCTATGCCTCCTAAAAGACTGCAGATAATATTCTGCAATTCAACGTTGATACATAGATCTAAGTTATATCAATATGTGATCTATGATACTTGCCAGCCAAATAATATAATATCAATTCTCTTTTTATAAGCACAATTGATGTGTATTCTTTATGAATACCCTTTATAAATAATAATTCCTCTTCCATCATCCTATCTGATTTCACTATTATTTATATATATATATATATATATATATATATATAAGATAATACTGTTATTAATTCTAATTCACTATCGTTAATATATACATATATATATATATATATATAGAAATCCATCTATATTTTAATTTCATTATATATATATATATATATATATATATATATATATATATATATATATATATATATTCTAATTCTTTTATACTGCAATATCTCTATACTTCTATATATATATATAGATAGATATATTAACAATCTATAATATTGACTTCACTTTTACAAACTGTTGTTTATGCTACAGCCAACACACTAGACCATATATTGATCCCTTATCATAACATATTAATCAACTATATTTTGGGAACCAGTAGTATCCATAAATAAATCACAGCATATCTGTTTGCTGTTATATAGTACTTATCAATAATAATATAAATTCTATTTCCCTTTGATTCCTTTCTTTTTATACTCCCTTCCTTGTTCGGTGCTTTATTGAATGGAACCACTGCCTATTTATATCTCCTTTACCGATGATTCATCTCTGCAGACGTGACCATTCAAAAATATTGGTCGCTAGTTTATGTTCGGACACTAGTTTATGAGTGGTCGTTAGTTTATGTTTAGTCGCTGGTTTATGTTTGCCGATTAGTATATGATGTTGGTTGTTTGAACTGTCTTTGTTTTGAATTGTTATATTTGTTTCATTTATATATTTGTTAATATTGTTAATGATAATATATTTACTAGCATTGAGTAGTGATGAATACATTATTTGTTTTATTTATATATTTACTAGTAATAAACATTATACTTACTATTAATGAATATTCATTATGTATATGATATACAGTTAATATTTACTAATCTTAATTAACTTATTAACAACATTATTTATTAATCATTATTTGGCTATTTATTAGTATTGATTATTACTAACATTACTTATATAATCGTTCACTAACAACATATTTATTTATCTAAAGAATTAGTTAAGAAATTAATCATGTACTCATATATAAATTATATTTTGCATTATATATATATATATCAATTACGGGTCATGGCAGACCGCTGCCTTGTAATGCTTGAGGTAGACATGGAATCATTTGCATACTTTATCATGTGGCACTTGCTTCTGTAGATGTTCATAGAGAAGATGAAGGTGGCACTTGCCTTATTAATATTATTAGCATTAGTTAATATTATTATTTTTGAATAATAAGGAATTAATTGTTGATTATAAGGCAATGTATTTTTTTGAACAAACTATATATGCATATATATGTATGTATATTTGTACTATCCCTACATTAAATATGGCTCATGACGGATAGAGTTCAATCATTTTCCTTTTCAAGACTGAAACTGCATTTTCTATTTCCATTTGAATTCTGCAACAAGGACACTAACTGTGTTTTCCAAATCGCACTTTAAGCAGACATGTAAACAACCCAACAAAAGTGATGTTATCATCCCCAAAAGTGATATTTTCCATCTTGTGTTGCCTTGAAAAAGGCAAATAAAAACACTAACAGAACCTTCCTTCCCTTAGAGTCCCATAAAAGTGTCTGATCTTGTGAAGGAATGTAAACTCAGAAATATAGAACAGTCTCAAATATCTCTGAAAACAGAATTTTCATCAGGCTTCAAGAATTTGCTTCTGCACTAATGTGTGAACCCCTTCTCATGTACAGATGTCCTTGTCTGAACAATTCTATCAATGCTTTTTCCAGATGACAAAACCCTAGGCTCTGCCATGCATCATCTCCGCCTCCTCAGATATTGTAGGACTCTGACCTTAACCTTGAACTTCAACCCCAAAGATCCATGTACTTGGGATCTGATACCATTTAGAGAGAATGAAACAGAACACTGGAGAATTTAGAAAGTGAAGAGCAATGATTCTTTCATTAATGTGTAAGCCTGAAACACATTTAATTGTTCTCCACTTAGTTGCCGATTCGGGTTCGGGGACGGATTCGGGTTCGCGAATCCGGTTCGTGGATTCGTGAAAAAAAATTTTCCCGTTTTGGATTCGTGAGGATTCGTGAGTGTGTGTGTGTGTGTATATATATATATATATATATATATATGCATTATAAATTTATATATCAAAAAATATAAGAGAAATATACTTAATTCTAAAACTAAATCATTTCATACTATGAGTATGAATCTATGATGCTTGATCGTTAAAACTTCAAATAGCATACTTGATCATTGATCTATCATTCTATGTTGACAATTCTAAAGAAAATCAGCACATTGAATTATATTACTGAATTACAAAATGACATTTCAAAATATTGTTCATTAAAGTTTGAGACATGATTCAATGTTCAATGGTTCATCAATCAAATGGATTATCAAAAAAATCTGGATCAATGGGGTCTCCAGTAGCTGCAAGTGTTTGATCAAAATCATCATTAATGGAACCCAAAGTTCCACTAGCACTAGAGGGTGTTGTCTCATCATCATCATCATCACCATCATAATCCACATCAGCCAAAGTGCTTCTAGCAAGATCGTGAATGGTCATATCTAGGTCAGCAGATTCGGGTGCTACATCCCAAAGCTTCGTTGGCCACTTCTTGTACTTTGGATCCTTCCATGACAGGAGACGCAAGTTGTTGTGAACATACACCAAATCTTCTGCTTTTTTTGCAGCCAACCGGTTACGCTTGACTGAGTGGATAAAGGAGTAAGTACTCCAATTCCGCTCAGCGGCAGAAGAGCTCACAACCTAGAGAGAAAACCAACAAAATTTAAAAAATACAAGATAAATTGAAGAGCGTTAAGTATTAAATTCTACAATGCAAGTGACAAAACAAAAAGAAAAAAAAAGTTAAACCTTAAAAACTTACTTGTGATAGAATCTTAATCGCAAGAGGTTGGAGGTATAGATAATCTTGCCCATGAAGATACCACCATGTAACAGCATCCATTTTGCTTTGGTCATTGATAGCAGTAGGGTGGAGATCTCTTCCTGAGATAAATGATCCAAATTCTCTCCTAACACTTACCCCAATATCTGGATCACGGAAGATTTTATCAAATGCCTTCTTATACCCACTGGCAACCTCAGCATCTCTATATGGTGCCACTCTACCTGGAATACCAAGTACTTGTGCGCTATAGTACCTAGGAGAAAGAGCATATGCTAGGAGGTGCAATGGTGTGGTCATCTTGTTCCAACGATGAAGAACCATTGCTTCCACCTTTTTGTATAAGGTGTCCTCAGGATCATTCTCTCTCCTATGTATGACCTGGGATATCAAATGAAGTTCATGTAAGTTATCATTATGTCAATTTTGAATTTAAATAACTCTCAATAAACAAAGATAAAGGAATGTATTAAATTTATGACTTACCATTTTTATCTTCTCCAACATTGTGTCCATGCTATCATAGATATCCCCCAAGCATGGTAAATCAGTGTCGGCAAATCGAAGCATAGACATGATGGGATCAGTGAATTCCAAGACATACTCCACACGAGTCCACCAATCATCATCTAATACCAATGCCTTCACCTTTTGGGCCCTGACTGTACTGGATTGCTTCCAGATGCTCCATTGGTTACTAATAACCATTTGTGATAAGGCCTCCTTCACCTTGACAAGCCGTCTCAACACAATTGTGTGAGAGGCAAACCGGGTTTCAGCCACCTAAAACATGTTAATAGAAAGTTAAAACATGACATAAAAATTATAAAATGATAAATGAAACTAAATAAGTTATAAATTAAATTTTAAAATTTACCTTCAACAATTCCAATTTTGAGTAAGTTCTGAAAATTGCTTGTGACATATGGTGATTTGTCACAAACATTTGAATCTCCTCACCCTCCTCATACACCTGTTTCACCCAGTCTATTTCGGTGCCAATTGCCTTCATCACTAGATTGAGAGAATGGACGGTGCACGGTGTCCAAAAGATGTGATCATATCTAGCCTCTATCAAAGCACCTGCAGCCTTGCAAACTTTTGCATTGTCCGTAATTACTTGGACAACATTGTGATGACCCACGGACTCTATGGATTCAATGAGAATCTGGGCAATGAACTCTGCATTTTTAAGTTCGCCTTCACAGTCAACCGCCTTCAAAAACATTGACCCCTTGGAGGATACAGCAATTACATTAATTAAAGGACGGTTTTTACAATCTTTCCATCCATCTGAAACAATAGACACACCTAATTGAATCCAAGAATCTCTTATTGGTTGTAGTAGGTGCTCTACATTTTTTCTCTCATTTTGTAATATGGTGGTGCGCAACTTTTCATACTTTTCATATTTCGGGCCACGGTAACCAGAAGGTGCTTCATTTATTCCTTCACACATGTCACTAAAATAAGGTGATCTCACAAAGTTGAATGGAATACCATTTGCAAAGAGGCAACGTCCAACTTTGGCATCAGCAATTTCTCTTAATTCAATTTGAAATCCCCTCTCTAATGGGCCTCTCTTGCGGGGGGTGTTGTGTGGTTGATCTACATCTTCATCCCTAGAAGGCATAGGCAAGAATGGATGTGATCTAGATTGCATTTGAGTGGGTGGCTGCATTGTTTTCTGTTTACTGGTATAAGAAACTTGTTTCCCTTTTGCACATATTCTGTCAGCTTCTTCTTGTTCTTTTACCAAAGTTGCTATTTGTGCAGCTGGCAATCCCTTCTTATCTTCCCCCTCACACATGTTAATCCCTTGACCCGCAGGGCCTAAAAGATGATATTTTACCCGGGAGTAGGAGCTTCTATATTGTATTTTGCAAAAATTACATTTCCATACATACCCCCCACCTCCAACACATTGAGAAATTCTTGTGGTGTGTCTCCACAAAGGAGACCCTTTATCAATTTTAAATCTTTGAGATCCCTCCCCACCCACTGAACCTTGACTACTCATTGTTGCAATCTATAACAAAAATGAAAAAAGAAAACTTCAAAACTTATACAAAATGAAAAACTTATACTTCAAAAATCAAAACTTATCAAAAAAACTTGAGAATATGGTTCAAATGCATACCTTAGTCACTCAAATAGACTGAATAGTGCTTCTTGGAAGGTGTTTGTCACTCCACAATCGAGCTCCTTCGAATTCAATCACCTCACTTCAAGCTTGCATGAATGAGAGAGCAAAATGAGAGAGAATAATAGAGAGCACAATGAGAAATAAAATGTGTTTGGAGACTCATAAAAGGGGTCGTTTTAGGGTTAGAAGTAAAAAAAATAATATAAAAATGTCTTTTTGAAGTCATTGTTTGACTTTTCAAGTTGCAAAAGCCGCGGGTCCTTGAGGATTCGCGCGAGATCCTCTTGGATCCGCTCGGATCCTCCCGGGTCCGTGACGGATCCGGGCAGGGTCCGATCCAAACCTTGTGGATCCGTCCACAGGGTTTGCTCCGGACCCTGCCCGGATCCGTCCCGGATCCGACGCGAATCCGGACTCGGATCGGACCCGGACCCGGATCCGGCCTTGCCAAGGCGAATCCGACAACTAAGGTTCTCCATCAACTGATTTTGGACAATGCCAACTAAATACTAACTGTCAACTAATATATAACTAACTACCTACAAACTAATAAGAGCCAACTAACTGACAACGTTTAAGGCCATTACATATATAGTAATGAGGAGAAAACTATCAATTTCAACTATATTGGTTATTTACTAGAAAAACCTTAGTTGCAGACTCAATTGAAAATTTAACCAATTTGAAAAAACCAAAGGCAAAAAAGAGCAATCTTGCAGCTAGCTATTATTTATTTATGCAGACAAGTCATTTGCAAATTTTCACTGCAGAAATGAGTGGTATTTGATACGTATAAATGAACTAAGTTCGGAAACTGAGAAAGATAAGCATGACCAGTTAAATGTAAATTTAAGAATCTTACATTGATTTCAAGTCTCTCTCCTCTTGATGTGTCCACAATAAGCTCATTCTCAGTAATACCGTGAAGGAACAAACCTGTAGCATAATCATCATTTGGAAACTCAATGTACTCCAAGCATTTAAAGGCTTCCGTCCAAAGTGAGCTTAACATAAATGTAGTGAAATTTCCAACACAAATACAAAAGCCATGGTATCCACAAAAATACTTATTTATGCAGGACTTCAATGTCCAGCTGTTGAAAGCCAAATAAGCCCACTACAACATGAAATTCATTAAAAAGATAGTGATTTTCAACACAAGCATCATTTTATAAGATTAATTCTATGCAGGAATAAGAATAAAAAAGCATTAATTAATATTTCTAAATAAAAACATCCATAAGGAATGCTATTTACATAGCAAAGACAGAAATAATAGTGAGAAAGCACTACATAATCAGATGCATAAACTGATTTTCAAACTTAAAAATATTGCAAACTTAGCACAGAATTTTTTGGTGATTCGGGCATAACTAATACCAAGGTAAGTTTACAATGAACTGCAAACACTTCATCAAGAAAAGAGTTTTATCCTAAACCTAGGAGGTTATAACTTTATGATCTGAATCTGGCAAATAACAAATACAAACCACTCAACTATGTTTTTTCCTTGTAATACTTGATTTTGTTCCTGTGTGTTGCCCCATTTTTGGTACCCATAGTAAAAATGGTCTAAGTCAAGTCTTTTCATCTATTAAAACCTTTCTCGCCTTAGTCATTTTCAATTTAGTCGGAAATTCGGGATTTTGGCATAGTTCAGGAACTACTATCGGAGTTCGACCCACCCTTTGGAACTACTCTTCCCCCAGTCTTCATCATCGCCTTTAGTCGGTCTCATCTTGGTCAGTCAAATCAGTCGTGTTATGTTCTTTTGAAATCAAGCTTCAGAGTCGGCAACAACTTCTGGAACTATCATCGAGGCCCGAAGAAAGAAATAGAACTAGCGAAAGATCAAGGAAGATAGAGTTATTCATGAAGCATACTCTTTCGGAGGGAAGATTTGATTTGGGAACAATCCTCAGAACCCGAACTATGAAAGGGGAGCAAGCGAAGCTGAAAGAGCAGTTAGAAGATGTTCAGAAATCAAAGGTCGGAAAGGAGTCCCAGTTCTGGAACAGCTGTCAAGATCCGATGAACCAAATGGAACTTAAAAATAAAGAAGAAAGTAAACTCAAGAAGTAGTTCCAATACACCTTTCGAAATCTGGTAAAACAAAAGGAACAAGTTGATTAAAGAAAAGGGGACGCTACTGTAAGAGAAAGAAGAATAAAATTAGAAGAAAGAAAAGATAGCTTTGAGTTCTAGAGCCACCATTGGAACCTGAAACTTGAAATGGAGTAGCCAAATAACGGAAGAGATCGTCTTTCCAAGCCATTAGAAAGTTCCTTGAGTGAAATTGGGGATACAAAGT
The DNA here is from genome assembly GCA_027943335.1 of Chamaecyparis obtusa. Lineage (NCBI taxonomy): Eukaryota > Viridiplantae > Streptophyta > Pinopsida > Cupressales > Cupressaceae > Chamaecyparis > Chamaecyparis obtusa. The sequence goes on along the minus strand of BSBK01001154.1, from coordinate 2,251,213 downwards.
TAGGGCAGGTTAATTTGGGGGAATTCTGGAATAGAATGAACCAACCTGACAGGCACCCTATCACTCAAAAACTAACAAAGAGTGATTTGTTGGAAGCAGCAAGATTTCCCACTGTCGTGCAATGTACAAACTTGATTATGGAATGTATAAATCGCTATAATCCAAATACTAGGCAAATCAAAACACAAAATGAGAAAGTACTCATTACCCTAGAGAGAGAAACAATTCAGAGTTTCTTTCAGCTACCAGTAAGAGAGGAGTTTGCACCTTGGGACTTTACCTCTTCGCAAATGGAGTTTAGTGTGAAAAGGGGGGAAGATAGAACAGAATTCGACAAAACCAAGTTCGATCCCCCACGGAAAGGTCAATCAAAGTTGTCCAAAACCATCCTACAGACCTCCATCAAAGGAGAGATCGCAAATATCATTATACTTTTGCACAAATTAAGAGGGGATGAAGATACAATCTGTCTAGATGAGTGGATGTTTTTCTTTGTGCAAACAATTTGTGCAGGGTCCAGATACATTAATTGGGCTGAAATAATCATTGACCGCATTCGCCAGCTAATCAATCAATTTCCACTCAACCAATTTTTCTACATGTCCTCATATCTGATCTATGCCCTAGCATGTACACAACACTGGCCTGGCTTGGAACATGTTGTAATATCCCCTTTTCTAGCCCTTTATTGTCTAATGAGTCGTTAGCCCTTTCCGCCATGGTCTTGCGGGCTAACCAAGTCTTTACAGAGATCAGTGCAAATTTTGGCCTAGGCACTTCCAGTTGCAGGCCAATCAAAGTTGTTCGACAAGGTTTCTAGCTACTTACTATTTTTAGTAAGTCAACAAGGTTCAATCTTTTGGCGATTTCAGTATTGGACTTAGAGCGTCTTATCAAGAGCATTCCAGCAAGCTATCACACATGTTGTTCTTAGTTCAATTGGTTATTTATTTTAATGCCGAAAGATTCAATAATTATTTAATAAAGTGACTATTAAATTAAGGCACATATTAATAAGTCACTTTATTTTTAAAAGGGGTCTTTTATTCTCCTAAGTGGAAAAAGGGACATTTTTAAATAAAAAAATAAAAGATGAAGAGACAGGTAAGGGAAACTGAAGAGTAACAGCATTGGGCATTAAAAGATAAAAGCTTGGTTCATTTCAGCATGCTTGGATATTGATTTGGGATTTCAGTTTTCTCTCGGAGAAACTTGGGAAGCTTTCAGCTTTCTTGTTCAGAACCTGAGGACAGAAACCTTCAGGCTCTTGGTGGATTGGACGCAAACCCAGTTCATCATTTGTAGTGAATTCACGACGGAGTTCGCATCTGGATTTACAGGTTCTTACCTAGTGTTTTTTCCAATCCGACTGGTGTTGCTGTTTTTAAGATTGGATTATTTTATGTTATTGTATTGCTGGTTATTATAATGCAATAACAATTTTGAGTGTTAATCTGAGTATATGCTGGTTTATTACTGGTTAATAGAAAATCTGTTGCATGCAACTATTGTTTAAAATTTCTATGTTTAATCTGAGAAATTTAGAACAATATCCGGTTGGGGATATTTCAGCAGTAATCAGAGCTGGTTTTCCTGCCAGCCTGTGAAGCTATATCAGAGACAAATTTACAAAAGGTTTTTATCGAAAGGATTTTATCAGAGACATTCACAGGAAAGATTTTCAATACTTTGAACAATGCCGAAATTACAGAAGTATTTGCTCATTATTGTTCTTTGAAAATTATTCTGGAAAATAACATGTATTGGGAAATTGTTTGCACAAGGAGAAATTATATTATTAACATTTCTGAGAAATTATATCAGAGGGGTGCGAAGGCATCTGGAAATATTTAATATTTGTCGTAAGTCTAAGGCGGAGAATTTTATTTGAATTTATCCTTAATGCCGAAGGATATAAACCAAAGACCAAAAGTATACACAAGATTGAATAGAGAGATTGACGGGCAGCTTATGTTGGTAAAGCCGATTAATTGCTAATGTTTTGGTATTTGAAAGATTTATGGATGGTTGTTATTATCGGCTATGCTGGAAAAGCAAAATTATATTCCAAGTTCTGCCTTTGTTATTTGCAGGCGAATGAAATACATTGCCAGGCACTTTAATTTTTGAGGAAATATTTTATTGCGAGACTCGTATTTTATTCAGATTTGGCAAATATATAATTATTGGACTTTATAATATCTCCGCCTAGCTTGCTATTTGCCGAAGATTAAAGACTTAAATAAATTAAAATAATGTGATCAGTAAATAAGGATTTGGAAGGATCGAAGAGTATAGTCGGGAGATCTATTGATATCAAAAATAATATTTTTTGAGGCACTCAATATTCTTATGCAATGAGAGTATGCGGAAATATTTATAAGGTATGATATACTTTGGGTGAAATAATTGAGAAACGGCGTTACCATTGGCTGTGTCCTTTCATCTGGAAGGATAGCTCGAAATAATTCAAAAGAAAACACTCTCATTGCCGTGATTTCCTGTATTCCAAATCTTGAATGAGACGTTTATCCCTCATTGTCTTTCCTGAACGATGATAATCTGTGCTGGTGTTTTGATAGTTAGCAGCGGAGAAGAAGTCACTGCCATCCATCTCAGCTTGAATGCAGGGTCTGTAACTAAGCGCATGATTTGACACGGGATTTTTGAAGGAGTTCAGACTGTTACACAGCCCTAGATAATTCTCTGTCAGGAAAAAAATACTAAGAACAAAGGGAATCGACAGTGTCTGGAGTGGTGTCGTTCTGAGTTCCGTTAACAAGATTGTTGAGAAGAATTTATAAAGCTAATTAGCATTTCTTCAGACTTTATAAACTTCCACATTACTTTGGTTTGGGCAACAGGAACATATATTATTCTGTCAAATACTATAATTGCTAAGCTGGGTATTCCGTGAATTTCAGATTGAGATAGTATATTTGTGTGGAGCCCAAATTTTTTAATCGCACTATATTGTTGCCAAAGAAGATTATATTGCTGATATCATCATGGGAAAATATGAAGTGTGTGGCTCATGAAGAGTTGTTTTTGCCGTGATTCTGTAGCTATTGTACAGGATATTAAGATCAGGGAGGTTTCAAGTACTGCTTTCTGACCCGAGGATAGTAATCTAATAACAAGAGTTGGGCAGATCATCACAGTCTCCCTTGTGATCAAATCATTCACTGTAATTCAAGTCAAACTGAGATTGTTGAGAACCGACTTTCTAGTATCATACAGTTGTTCAACTCTGTTTTGGGTTCAAAGCTGGAAGTAGCAAGACTACAAAACATTAAGAAAGAGGTGTTGTAAACATTTCTGAGCAGTGGGACTTGCTAAGGAGGTATGCGGGATTGAATATTTGTATATCTCAGATGTAAAATATTATTTCAGAGCACAGGAAAAAATTGTCTCAGATAGCACTATAACTTGGTTGAAGATTTTTGCTCATGTTATTGCTGAAAGATCAAGGTAGTTTGAGATCTGTTGGATCATCTAGTAAGCCTGAGTTCTGAAGCAGCAAACATTTCTCAGAACACTTATGCAAACTGTTTGACAAAATGATCACATGTTAGAAGACGGGAAAAATGGTGGGTATTGCAAAACTTTTGGGCACAAAGAGGGATGTAACATTACAGTGGCAATAAGGAAGTCTGTACACTGATTTTTGGGAGACGTGACAAACTAATATAGTGGCAGCCTCATATTCTGAAAATTGTCTCTGCATTTTTTCTTTTTCAGACAGCAGTCCCTTCAGTGGTCAGATTTGGGGGGCTCTTGCAGTGGTAGATTGCAAATTAAAGACAATGGAAAATATGAAAAGTAGTCTCTTCTCACAAGAATTTAATGATACATTCAACAGTAATCACCTACGGGACTTGCAAAAAGAACAGGAAGTGGGCAATTGGCCATACATGATTGGCTTGCAATCGGAGTCCATGAAATCCCTAGATGGTGTTCTCTTCAAGTTGGAAGAATTAGAAACATATTTGTCCAAAGTAGACCAGGCAGATTGTAGGCTTCTTAACTGGGCCTTGCAGCCCCCAATGATTGTTTTGGTTCAGCAAATGTTTATGGTGCATCCACATAGTGATGTTAGGCTTGCAGTGGCTTCATGTCTCAGTGAGATTACATGAATAACAACTCCTATAGCAGCCTATAATGATGATGTGGAGGTTGAGATCTTAGATATTATGACAAAGGTCAGATCGTTTTCCATTATGATTGACCTTGAATGTAATGACTTGATTCTTCAATTGTTTCAATGCTTCTTGACTGAAATTAGGAATCATCATCCAAATAATGTGAAGGCTTACATGCACACCATAATGATCTTAATCCTTGATGAAAATGATGAAATATGCAAACAGTTGCAATTTGATTTGTTGGCCATTTGGAGGAAGAAGCATATTGTATCAATACTGCATACGAATTCTCCAAAAGATTGATTGAGCATAAAACTAAATTGTTCAAGGAGTTTATGACTAAAGAGGAGCTAATATCAACAGGTATACAGGTTGCAGAATCTCCAAACATGAGTAAGAACCAAATGAGGAGAGAGCAAATTTGTTTTACAAGCCAGCAAACTTGGACACCCAATCATGTTTGTGGGAATTATAATGAAGATAAGGCAGCCAAAGAAATTCAGACCAGCAATGAAGAAGATAAAAATCTCATAGCCTTGCCCCTACAAAATAACACAAATATTGGTATGGGTTATACAAATCTCTACATTGGTGACTTGGAGGTTAGATTTGACAAACATTCTATTGGGGGTAGTCTTACTCAATGTGAGAACATATTGGGATCTCAAGATGTCTCCAAAGAAGTTTGTAAACTTCACATCATGAGAATTTGCTTGAGAATGATGACGTAGCAGTGAATTTGTCTTTGCATGCAAATCAATCAAACAAGGAGTTTGAGGCCTATGTTAACATTGATGACATCCTTGCAAGGAGTGATGAATCATGTGCTCTTTATAGCAGCAACTCATTTATGCATGATAGTGATTTAGAGGACCAAACAAAGATGGCATTCCAGGATGATGGTGTTTTGGATGACCAATCAAAAAATACACTTCACAATGACTATGATGAGAAGCATGCTTTGAAGAATCAGCTGAAAGTTACTAAAGATATGATTGTTACAGCCTTAGTGTGTTATGATGACACTCACAGGCCCATTGAGGATCTCTACAAGAAGGCTCAAATGGAAAAGAGGCCAAAGGGAATGGAAGGTGATTCTTATGTTGCTGATTTACAAGGGGTCAAAGTAGCCTTTGAGTCTTTGAAATCAAATTATTTATGTCTACTTTCGGACAGGGATTACATTTTAAAGGTTGTTGAAATATATGTTGGACAATTAAGGAAAAAAGAGGATGAGGTTAATAATCTCAACAGAGAGCTTAAGGATGCTCAGGAGGCATTGATAATACACAGATTGCTCTTCATGAAGCGGAAAATTAGATTGTTGCCACCAATCAATCCAGGGAACAAGAGGAAAAAGGAAGGCATGAGTTTTTCTAGGAAGTGATTAAGGAACTTGTTGCATATAGCCACAATCAGATAAATTCATATTATAATCAATTAGAGAAATTCATACATATTTTCGGTCAGATTAAAGAAGAATATATTATTATTATTATTATTATTATATATATACACATTATTCTCTTTATGAACAAATTAAATCGATAAAGATGAGTATTGAATTATAATTAATATTGGATCGGTATTAAAACCGATAACCATGAATCGGTATTAAACCCGATAATCATTTGTAATGAATCGGTATCAACCGATCATCATTGGTAATGAATTAGTATTGACCGATATGCATCGAAGCGGTGTCATATACAATATGTTATCATAGAATGTGACTATGAGTCACGCCTATGATAGGTGTGACTCCTCAAGGAGTCACATCTATCATAGACGTGACCATTCACTCTAGCCTATATAAATATTGATCGGTATGTTTTGTATTAGCACCGAAATCAATTAGTGTGAAATACAATGAACAGCAATACAGTCTTACATATATTTCTTCATTGAGAATTTAAGCATAGTTAAATACAAGATCATTGCATTTACATACATTCAGTTTTATACTCCTGCAAATAAACATCAACGCTGTTAGAATCATCATAGATATATAATCAGCATTGCATACAAAAGTAAAATTAAAATTGAATAATAAGTTTGCCTTGAATTAACATGGTATCAGAGCACTGGTAAAGGAAGATCCAAGAAGCTCTCAAACTTGAGATATTCAATATCAATTATTATATATCACATTTCTATGGCAAGCACTATTAGATTCGAGGATAGACTTCAAGGAGGAAACAATTTCTCATCATGGAAATTCCAAATTAGAATGATTCTAAAAGAAAAATAAGTCGAGTCTTTCATAAAGGAGGAGAAAGAAGAGCTAGAGAATGATCCCAAAAAATCCATTTGGATTGAAGGAAATGAAAAGGCTATGAAAATCATAGTTGATGGTGTTAGAGACCATATAGTGCCAATCCTGACAAAATATGAGATTGCCTACCATATGTTTAAATCACTCGCAAGCACGTATGAAATAAACAATGCTAGCAGAACTCTAGCCCTAAAAAGGGAAATTAACCATATAAGTATGAATAAAGGAGAATCCCTTAATGCATACTTTATGAGAATATCCGCTCTAAGGGATGAATTGACAACACTTGGATATGTAATTCAGAGCAAAGAATTGACTCTCATTGCACTAGATGGCCTACCAAACACTTGGGAAACTTTTGTTCAAGGCATTAGTGCAAGGTCTAAATATCCCAACTTCGATCGACTAAGGTCTGATTGTCTTCAAGAAGAGTCAAGACAAAACAAGAAAGGGATCAAACAAAAGAACATAGATGAGGACCTACATGTGTTAAATGTAAACTCGCACAAAAGAGGAAAGAAGAAACACTTTAAGAAGAGGAAGGACCATCATGAAAAGGGTTCATCTAAGAAAGATGTTTCTCACATTCAATGTTCTAGATGTGATCAATATGGGCATTATGCAGCTAGATGCCCAGATAAAATTAAACAACAAGCTACATTTGCAAAGTGAAAAAAAATAAAATAGAGCATGATTCAAAGAGACCCTCTTTAATCAAGTATCCAACAAATCTAATACCTGGATCATAGACAGTGGATCATCAAGACATATCACTAGATACAAAGAACTATTGGACTCTATGATAGAAAAAATTGATGAAGAGGTAACCATTGGAGATGACTCTGCACATCCAATAAAAGGCGTCGAGACCTACACCATTAAGTTAAAGTCAGGAAGGTCTATCCAATTCACCGGAGTTCTCTTCGTTCCAGGCATCAAAAGGAACCTAGTCTCCATATCTGCACTTGAGGATAATGGGTATAGAGTAACCTTCATGGATAGCAAGGTGTTGGCATGGCCAAAGAATTCTTCTATCAAGAAAGTTGTAACCCTAGGGCACAGAAATGGCTACTTGTATGAGGTATGTACTGAACCTAATCTTGCCCTAATTCATGAAATTGTAGACTCTAATGAGATATGGCATAGAAGATTAGGACATTTAAACTTTCATGCCTTATCTTCCATGGAAAAATTAGTAATTGACTTACCTAAGTTAAAACAATATCATTCAGGTACATGTAAGGGATGTGCCCTAGGCAAAAATACTAAGGGTTCTTTTCAAAGTAGTTCTAGTAAAACGAGTAAAGTTTTAGAACTAGTTCACTCTGACTTATGTGGACCCATGTTTGTACCTTATGTGGGAGGGTTTCTATATCATGTAATATTTGTTGATGACTTCTTCAGAAAAACTTGGATCTACTTCCTCAAATGTAAAGAATCAAAAGGAATTCAAATCCATTTCTGAAAACTCCTCTGGAAAGAAAAAAAAAACCCTGACAACTGATAATGGGAGGGAATATACCTTTGACATTTTTAGAGAATTTTGCAAAGTAGGGATTAAGAGGGAGTTCATTGTTCCTTACAATCCTCAACAAAATGGGGTTGCTAAAAGGAAAAATAGAACTATTGTAGAAGCAGCTAAAGCCATGCTCCTTGATCAAAATTTAGAAACCTATCTTTGGGCAGAAGCCTCCAACATTGTTGTATACATACAAAATAGATGTCCTCACTCTCATATTGAAGACAAAACTCCTGAAGAAGTTTTCACAGGTGTAAAAACAGATATTACTCACTTAAAGATATTTGGATGCCCTATCTATTTTCATGTACCTAAAGAGAAAAGAACAAAACTAGAACCTTCTGGAAGAAAAGGAATCTTTGTTAGATATAGTGAAACTTCTGATGCCTATAGAGTATTTATGCCTGGACATAGAAATATTGAACTTAGTAGAGATGTAATATTTGAGGACTTAGTTTTTATAAGGGCTAGAAATTCCTTTGAGTCTAAAAGTATCACTCCACCTTCAAACCTAGAAGAGGATCTTGCTCTTGAGTTTCAGAGGGAGTACCCTAAAGAGGATGAAGATGAAGTACAAAACTTACCTCAAGAGAATCATAAGAAAAGACCACTTTGGGCCACCAAAACAATGGAAGAATCAAAGAACTTTGCAGCTCCTTCAGGGACCTTTAAAGAAAGTAAAATACTCTGAAGATTTTCCAGCTATGTGGCCTTAATGAATGATCTCTCCAAGTTTGAACCTTCTACTGCATCAGAAGCCCTCAAACACCAAGTATGGAAGGATGCCATGACAGAAGAATACTAGTCCATCCTAAAAAATGATGTTTGGGAAATAGTTCCAAGACCAAAGGAAAAATCTATTGTTTCATCGAAGTGGCTATTCAAAATCAAGTATGCTGCAGATGGTAGTATAGAGAAAAATAAAGCTAGATTTATTGTTAGAGATTTCGCACAAAAGGAAGGAATTGATTATGAGGAAACATTTGCACATTTTCTATAAGTCTGGTTCTCTTGTTTGGGACCTTGGTTTGGATAGGGTTCGAAACGGTTATTGGTTCGCGTTTGGTTTGCCTTTGGGTTCGACAAGGTTCAAACCTAGGCAGGCTCGTTCGTCCAGGCCGAATTCGGGTCGAACTAGGGAAGACCCAGGCAAGCCAAGTGTGAACCAGGTACATTTCCATTGAGAAGCATTCTGTAATTTAGTACAGGACATGATTATTACAGAATTTGAATAAGATCTTTAACATTATAAAACAGAATTTGTTGAAGTTCAGATATTTATTACATCAAATTAAACTAGCCCTCAAGATTTCTTCCAATGAAATTTTTATATCCAAATGCTAATAATGACCCCTGTCTGATTAGTTGCAAGCTCTCTATAATGATAAATTATATTTTAAACATTAAACAATATCTTCAATAGGTGAAGGGAGTCACAAGCTACTTTTTTACCATTTTTCAAGTAGGATGTTAATTACAAACAAACAAGCTCTTTGTATGGTGAAAAAGTAGTAAGCATTTGAGGACTTGGAAAGAGAGAATGTTTTTGGTGTAGCTGATCCCATTGGCATTGGCACTATTTGTGAATCAACTAAAAAGCTTTTGATGAAGAAGATGAAGATGAAGATTTAAATAATCCATTAGATGATTACTTAGTATGAAGTTCCAATTGTTGAAAGTCAAAACAATGATACTTGAACTCAATATTATTATTTTAATATTTTGATGTTGATTTGATGCTATGATTACAAGTTTATGGTGCTTTTGTTGATATTTGTGGCCTTTTCGGAAAGATCAAATCTATGATATATATCCTGGGATAAATAATATATTTATTTTATTTATCTCATTATACATGTCATCGATATGTTGTATTAAAATGTGAATGGAAGATAAGAAACATTGCTCTAAAGAGGGACAACTTGTATTATTGTTTTGTGAAATATACTTAGCCATTTCAAGTCAGCCCTTATCATTGATGATAAGGTGTGTCTTTTGGTCATGACCTGATCATATATATAATAAGTATTTTGTGGAGTGAATAGGATGACATAGAAAACATAACATGTGCAGAATATTCACTCCATAAGCAGATCCGAATTTGATAATTACAGCAGTTAGACATTGAATAATATTTATTCATTTCTCATACACATTAGAAGAAGGAAATCTGGAGCAGCATACTGGATGATCATCAGCATCAAATTGTAAGAAGATTGAAACAGCACAAACCGGGTATTATCCACTCTCTCTCTTTATCAATTTTGTATTAGTGTATAATTGTTTTTTAAAGGAATTATTATAAACTGAAAACCCTAAGTATAAGTCTGAAATATCAACAGCTTTTGTTGTTTTTATGATACTATGTGACATTCTAATCTTAATTCATGCTTCTAGGCTATATGTGTGTGTGTGTGTGTGTACTAACGAACCTAAACGAACCCAAACCCCATTTCAAAATTTTGTTGTACCAGCAAACTAGTTCTTCAAACCCAAACACGAACCAGCAACTTATTTCTTTTTTTATATATGGTAATTACTTATTTTTGTTGAATGTAAGTTATTTTTTAATCAAAATTGTGTACTTAAAATTGACGTTAATTTTATTTCATACTTGTAGGTTGCTCACAGATGCAATTTCTAGGGCAAAAGAAGTGGTGGAAGAACAAAAATTATAATGGAAACAATGTGGCTGCACCATTCTTTCATATGGATGGACAGATGGCAAAAACCGCACCATCATTAATTTTTTGGTTTCTTGCAAGGATGATGTGGTGTTTTTGAAATCCATGGATGCCTCCAGCAAGTTGAAGATTGTTGAAACTTTGGCTCTAATGATAGAGCAAGTTGTAATGGAGGTAGAAATTGATAATGTGTTGCAAATCATAACCAATAATGCAGAAGTATATGTGGCAACGAGTAGGATCCTAGAAGACAAATATAGTACACTCTTTCAAACTCCTTGAGCAGTGCATGTCCTTGACCTTCTTTTGGAGGACAGATGAAAACTAAATTGGGTGAGACCGGTTGTAGAGGATGTAAGAAAGATCACAAATCCGCCTTTGGGTTCTTCGCTTGATGAGAGAACGTGCCCAAGGGAAAGAGTTGGTAAGAGCAGGAGTCACAAGGTTTGCAATGATTTTCTTAACATTGCAAAGTATTATTACTTCTTTGAAGTAAATGTTTGTAAGTCAAGCACGGGATCAAACCCCAATGGAATACCTCTATGAGGCCATGGATAGGGCCAAGAGGCTATCAAAAATTTCTACAAAGGGGACAGCCTCAAATTTGACCCCATTTGAGAAATTATTGATGGAAGGTGGAACAATCAGCTCCACCAACCCATTCATGCTGCACGGTACTTTCTCAACCCTCATTTTCGCTTCTCACCATCCTACTCAAATCCCAATAATAGAGGTCATGGAGGGCCTCACTAAATGCATGCAAAGGATGATACATGAGGTTGAGGTGAGAGACCTCATTTATTCCGACTTGGACATGTACGAGAATGCAAGGGGCAAGCTATTATCTTTAGACATGGCAAAGAGAGGAAGAAACACTCAAACCCCAAGTATAATAGTTGGAATTTTGGAGTCTTTCACATTCATGATAAGTAGATAAAAATTATTATATGTTTTCACCTTGCTTTCTAACTCTTCAATATTTTATTTTGCAAATGCTTGGTGGCAAAATTGGTGTGGAAATGTCCCAAATTTGCGAAGACTTGCCCTTTGAAGCTTATGTTAGCCTTGTAGTTCATCCAGTTACAAGTGCACTTGGAGCTTATTCAAGGCCATCCACACAAAGAAGAGGAACAAGTTAGCATAGAAATGCCTCAATGACATTGTCTTTGCGCAATATAACCTTCGGTTGCACACAAGGAACGAAGAGAAAACACCAACTAGTCCACTTGATTTGGATTGCATAGATCCTTACTGTGATTGGACATCACAGGAGCAGCCTCCATTGTTTCCAGAGGATGAGATCTACAATTTGGAGAGGCGAGTTGTGGAGGATGGTGGATTCATGGTGGGATTGGATGACATTGAGGAAGATGAGGAGGTTGAGAATGATGAGGAGTCATTGCCAGAGCCAATACCATCTACATCCAAGATGGAGGTCGAGTCACAACCAGTTGTGCAGAGGGAGGAGGCAAAGCCATAGCGAACTTCTAGGACTAGATCCCCTACCCCTCCCCCTAGTTTTTACTAGAGCTACAGGGAAGGGGAAGAGGAAGATGTAAACTATTTTGATGTTGTACTTGTATTTACTTATAGTTTTACAAAGACAATTTGTTATTTTAATTTTGCTTCAAACTATTAGGCTACTAGCCATCACTATTCCACATGGAGATGCCATTTTGTACCCCATTTTCATTTAAATATATCTAGACTCAGCTTGTTTCTTTTGTTCATTCATTTGCTGACTCATTAGATGTATCTCCTCATTGAATTTTGCAAAAAAAATGCAATTTCTAATTAAATTTAAGCAATTTTTTAAGTTGTCGATTTTTTTGCCAATAAGTTGCCAAGCAATCACCGATTTTTTGCCCTTTTTTTTTGCCCTTGGCGATAAGTTGTCGAGTATGATTTTTTCAACTATGCTTCCACTTCCCACCTTGCTATTGCAATGTCCCCTATTGGGAGGCCACCTATTTTCCAATAATTAACATACATCATTAAACATTATTATGCCTTAAATTAAATTATTGAGATTAGAAAACATCTAATTCTTCATAATGTAATAAATAAACAATTATATTTAGGGTTTGTCCTCACTACTTTCGTAACCCTCAAGGAGGATGGTGGAATTATTGCGCTAGGGTGCTTGGAAACTATCTACAAGCAAGCTCCTCAGGGTTTCAATAACACATGTTCATACCCATCTCGGGATTTCTCCCTCAAGGCTTCGGAAATATATCCTTACCTCATCTTCTTTATGTAGCTTAACAAATGGACCATTGTCAAAGCCTCTAACGGGAAAATACCTGTTTCTGCCAATAAGATATCATAAGGGACAGCAATTTTAATTTTGAGGCTGTTGATAATTAGATGTTTTTGAATTCTTTCTACTTGCCATATTATCATATTCTCCATATTATCATGCAACATTATTTCAAATGTTGCTTCATTCTGATTTCAGGCAAAATTTAAAGTTTTTCCAAATGAAAAGATCTCGTAAGAATATCATGTTTTGAAAATGTAGATCCATTCTGTTGTCAGGCAAAACTGAAAGCGTTTCAAAGAAAAAAATGTTGTAGGAATATTATTTTTAGAGAATCACCTGCATAAATTTGAAGTCAATCTTCATAGATCATGACTCATAGATCATTAGCTGGGTGAAGCACAAGACTTCCAGGGAGGTCACCATTCTCGGTATGCTCAAGCAAACTTAAAGAATTTCCATTACACTTAGGCCCTCTCAGGTTGCTACTCTATTTGAAAAACCCTTAGCTAGTATTTTTGGCTCGAGCTCCAAAGCACATTATAAATGCTTGAAAATCAAATAATCATAATTTTTTTAACTAAAAATGGCTAAAAACTTGTACCAAATTAGGTTTTATCCAAATCATGTTTAAGATAATAGTAATACTCATTTCAGAACGATTTGCAGTTACATATATTCTGTAATACTTTTCCCAATAAAGAAATATATATATTCTACGAACATATGTGTGCATTTCTCAAAATACATTGAATGTTTGACACTTTGCACAATTTAGAACATCTATCAGACAAGTATCTGTTTGGATGAATTAAGCTGATCAAATGCTAATTGATAATGCTAGAAATCTAGATCTCGCCAAATATGATGATGGATCACGCTAATGTAAATCAAATAAAAATACTTACTCAGCTCGGTGAAGAAGAGAAACACTATGAAAGTAGACGATAGTATTGTAATCACACCACCAGAAAAGCTTCTCTGATAAAAATCTTCACTGATCTTTGGATATGCATCCAGCTGCCGAAGCTTGTTCAGCAACTCCATTTTTTTGTAAATGTGGGAAAATCAGCCACCAACCTAGCGCTTGATTTTAGAACAATGGAGTTCAAAATCGCCCTACAAAATCCAAATATAAGAAGATTGAAACTATTAGACAGATCATTGTGGGTAAATCTCTCAAATTTAATTTCTTTGGTTTTCTCGCGAAAATTACCCACCCGTTGTGTACATTGTCTCATATTCTGGTTTGCCCAAGGAAGAGGATTTCCAGACGCGGACGACACAAAAAGTTAATAAAAAAAAAGTAATAAAAGAAAACGTTGTTAATTTTAATGTTTGGATATGTTACTTATTGTTAAAAGATATTCAAATGGGACTACTCGTCGTTATAACTTGTCTTTAGTTTTATAATTAATTTTAATTTATATAAAGTAATTTTTTAATTATAAATAATTATAAAATTATTATAATTATAGTTATTATAATTTTTTTTTATTTTATAAATAATTATAAATTATAAATTATAATTAATTTAAATTAAAAAATAATTTTATTTATAATTAATTTTAATGTTAATTATTTAGGTCAAATAATTATTTTTTTTATAAATAGAGGTCTTTTTTATTAATAAAATATTAAAGTACAATATTTATAAAAAAGAGGTTAAGGGAAAAAGTCACCTCGCGAAGAGTCACACGGCACCTAAGCCGGAAACATACAACTATTCATAAAAAAGCATATAAAGAAAAAAACTCTCAAGCTGCGAGGGCAGTAGTAGAAGAGGGAGGAGGATCTCTGTCATCAGGATTGGGCCCTAGGGTCTGGTCAAGGAGCGATCAGTCATCACCTCTATCTTCTTCTTTCTCCAACCCTCCTTCCTCCCGCCTGGGAGAAATAGTAAGCATCAGGTGGGGGAACTTATTTGAAATGGCAGGAGGCCACGCAGGAACACTGGTTGAAGGCTGAGCAAACGCAGTCGCAGTAGAAATAAGCAAGTGAGACCAGCCAACATTCGCAGCCCTCCGAGGAGGAGGAGAGGCAGAGCGGCGACGCCAAGGGCGCAACGTTCTTGAATGCCTGGCAGAGGAACTCGAGCTATGACGGCGGCCCCGAGGTGGCATGCGGTCAGCTGAGAGAGAATCCGGTGGCACCCTAGCAACAGTACAAGGGACATTGCCCTAGTGTTGCAGCAATTCCTGCAAGTGGGCGACCTCCAGGCCCACTTTGTATGCTTGAACTTGAATCTGCATCATAACATTATTACATAAACATGTCTTAGCATAGAGAGAAATATTAATACCTAGAAAGCTATGAGAAAAAAGAACAACATTTTGGTCTTTCCATAAAGTAAACAAGATCTCCATCCTGAAAGCATGTCAGATTTGGGTATACTAGGAGGGCATTATGGGTGAGTTGCCAAGGAGCGCCATATGCCAGGAAAAAGGCTCAGGCCAGAAAGGCATAAAAAAGTCGTGAATCCAGATCAAATAATTTTGGGCCTGACGACATAACCAAAAAATGTGCATAATAGTTTCAGAATGTCCACAAAAAGGGCATTTAGGGTCAAGCACACCCAAATGTCAAAGCTGAGCTCCCAAAAGCAAACCCTGGTAAAGTAGACACCAGGCAAAGTGAGCAATCTTGGGCTCAGTAATAGCATCCCAAATAGTACGAAATCGCTAGCTCCAGGTTTTCTAGGAGGATGAAAGGTGTCATTTATGATTGAGGGAATCAATCATAGGCAAATGAGGCACAAGCCAAGAATACCCAAGCTTGGGTTTGTAACTGGTAAATGGCGTATCAAGGTACCATTTTCAGTCTTTCCACCAAGGTTTAACTGATTGAATTTCTAATTTATGCAGGAAATGGGGCAGAATAGCTGAAACAAGCAAGTCAAAAGTATGGCGATCTGGGCAGATGAGTCAGAACTGAACACGGAGATCATCCCAAGGGCGGAGACTCGTAGTGGCTCTAAAGAACAAATCTTTGGGCGTTTGAATGCCACGTTTGTGAAAACGAAGAGCACTCATTCCTTGGATTTTGGCTAGGGGGAGCCCTTGCTGAGCAAACAAACAAAGGGAACCACCATATATTTTGCTAGTTGAGAGAAAGACCATCACGAAAATCATTCCCAACCCAGCGAATCCAAGGTTTGACAGCTTCCCAGGCTTTCCAGATACTTTTGGCAACAAAAGTACCCTAGATATGAACAAGGGTCTTCATAACCAGAAGGGTTTGAAAGTCAATCCCCTTCCAAGCAAGCTTGTGTAAAAGATACTCCGAAGAGATGCAATGTCGAAGCAAAATTTTTCAGGCCTCATTTCTTCTGAGACACCGCACAATCCATTTCGCACAAAGGGCTAGACTTTGTTTCTGGATATCTAACAAACCAAGCCCACCTAAGACCTTTAGGGAGACAACAAAAATCCCAAGCAACTCTATGAAAATCGTGATGATCAATTCCAGAGGCCCAAAGGAAAACCTACAATAATTTCTCAAGCTTCTTGTAAGAGGCTTTTGAGGGAGCCCAACAAGAGGAGTAATAAACATGAGTACACAATTGAAATCATAATAACAATATTATAATGTTATTATATTAAATCTAAATTTATATAACATATATTAAAAATAAATTTTAAAAATATTCAATATTTTATAATTTCACAAAAATAGCCAATTATTATAATATGAGACAAATTACACATTAGACTTTTGGTTTTAAAAAAATTTAAAAATTGAAGAAAAATAATTAAATTCAAAAAAAATTAAAATATTCAATAATTAAATAGGGTAAAAGCACAAAGTTGTATCACGTTTCAAGACAACTTATCAACACAACTGAATTTGAGTATTTATAACTAAAATTATTTTTTGTCAAACATATGGTCTAGCTAGATTCATTCTAGCTAAGTTAGAGAAGCTCTTCACCTTTTCCAATTGGAAATATCTATTAAATGCATGTTTTATAACAATTACTAAAGAAATAAAATTATTTCAGAAAAGCGATGTTTCAATAACTCTTACTTTTTTTATTATAATTACACAATTGAAATCATAATAACAATATTATAATGTTATTATATTAAATCTAAATTTATATAACATATATTAAAAATAAATTTTAAAAATATTCAATATTTTATAATTTCACAAAAATAGCCAATTATTATAATATGAGACAAATTACACATTAGACTTTTGGTTTTAAAAAAAATTAAAAATTGAAGAAAAATAATTAAATTCAAAAAAAAATTAAAATATTCAATAATTAAATAACAATAAATAAAACAATATGGAAGAGTAATAAATTTAAATTCGTAAAATTGAGTAAAATCCTAAAAAAAACTCCTACAATTTTTTTACTAACTAGTTAATATATACTCTATATTTAAAATACGTCGAGTTGAATCGAGCCATTGAATTTTGTCAACTTTAATTTTTATTAAAAGTGAATGAAAAAATTAAACACATCGATACAACTCGACGTATTTTAAATATAGAGTATATATTAGCTAGTAGCAGTCGCAGCCCGCGTAGCACATTGAATAAATTAACAAATAATTATATAACATTTTTCATTAAATAAAATTTAATTACTATAGTTACTTTTTCTAACCCTAATTGTATTACGCATTTATTAGTAACCCTAAGATATATTCAGGTTAGGGTTAGGGTTACACTTTACATCATGGTTGACATTAGGGTTTAGGTTATGGATAGAGTTAGAGTTGGGATTATTGTCAAGGTTAGGGTTTAGAGCTAAGGTTATGATTATCGTTACGATCAAGGTTCACATCATAATTAGGGCTAGAGGTGGGTTCAATTTGGTTTAGAGTTTGGGTTTAGATTATGGTTAGAGTTAGGGTTTAAGATTAGTTTTGGGATTATGTTTTAGGGTTATGGTTTGCATCATGGTTAAGGTTAGGGTTATAGTTAGAGTTAGGGCTAGGGTTTTGGGTATGGTTAGGGTGAGGGTTATAATTATGGCAAGGTTAGGGTTTAGATTGGAAGTAGAATTAGGGTTGGGGTTATAATTATGATCAAGGTGAGTGTTTACATTAGGTTTTAGTTAGGGTTTACATTAGGGTTTGGGTAAAAGCACTAAGCTGTGTCACGTTTCAGGACAACTTATCAGCACAGCTGAATTTGAGTATTTATAACTAAAATTATTTTTTATCAAACATATGGTCTAGCTAGATTCATTCTAGCTAAGTTAGATAAGTTCTTCACCTTTTCCAATTGGAAATATCTATTAAATGCATGTTTTATAACAATTACTAAAGAAATAAAATTATTTCAGAAAAATGATGTTTCAATAACTCTTACTATTTTTAATGATATTTTTTTAGAAATATAAAAATACCCTTTTTTAGAGCATAGAGTCAAGATTATCATTATAGTATTTTTATAGTATTTTAAGTAGATCTAATATATTATAATTTCAAAATACTGCAAGTAGGTATTTTAACATTCGAGAACAAGATGCTTCAAAAATAGAAAAAAATAGTGAAGCTTATCAAAAAAATTGAAAATTTGTATTTAACACTAGAGGAGAGAGTTATCTTTAAGAGTGTGTAATTTATTTTCTGAATGGTGTAGATTTGATAGGAAAAATTTGACGTGAGATGAAAACTGTCGATTTCAGGTATGTTCGACTTTGAGTAGTTATAAAAGAGAAAATATAAATTGAAAACTAATTTTTCTTCTTTCCTACACTAGTTGTACATTTTATCTATGACATATTTTGAAATCAAAGGAAAAAAAGATTATTTGCATATACTTTTTTGGTGCGGACAAGACCCTCGTTTTTCAGCATTTTTTAGCAAGTAAAAAATGGACTTAAAAAATTTAAAAACTATGTGAATTCTTGTTCAAAAAAAATTAAAAAAATTATAGGCATAAACTTCATCCACTTTTACACATTTCATTAGTTTACATCATCTCCAAATTTTAAACATAAATATCATTTTTATGTCGTTAAAGTTAAAAATTTTGTGTGTTGTTGACCTTTTCCTTTATAAAAGTGTGACACAGCTTTGTACTTTTACCCGTTTATTAGGGTTAAAGTTAGTCCATAAAGTCTACAATTAGGGTTTAGAGTTTAGGTTATGGTGTGGTTATGGTTTACATCGTGGTTAGGGTTAGATTTAGGTTTTGGGTTAACAATATAGTTAAGTTCAGGGTTTGGGTATGGCTAAGGTAAGGATTAGGATTCAGGTTAATCTTTAGGGTCAACGTTAGGTTTTACATCATGATTAAGGTTTAGGGTTAGGTTTTCGATTAGTGATATAGCTAGGTTTAGAATCATTCTTAGGTTAGAGAAATACTTATGCTTACCATTAGGGTTAGGGTATAGGTTATGATTAGGGTTAGAGTTAGGATTATAGTTGAGGTTTGGGTTTAGGGTTATGGCTAGAACTAAGGTTAGTTTTAGGATTTACTTTATGTTTAGGGTTAGAGTTAGAGCTTTGGTTAGAGGTAGGGTTAAGGTTAGTGTTTAGATTAGCTTTTAGCTAGAGTGAGGATTAGGATTTGGTTAGGCTGAGGATTAGGATATAGTTTACAAATATGGTTTAAGGTTGACATTAGGGTTAGGGATAGGATTTTGGTTAATGATATACTTAGGTTTTGTGTTTGGGTTATGGCTAGGTTTAGGGTTAGGTTTTATGGTCAACTTTATAGTTTACACCATAGTTAGAGTTTAGAGTTTAGGTTATGGTGTGGTTATGGTTTACAATGTGGTTAGGGTTAGATTGAGGTTTTGGGTTAACAATATAGTCAAGTTTAGGGTTTGGGTATGGCTAAGGTGAGGATTAGGATTAAGATTAATCTTTAGGGTCAAGGTTAGGGTTTACATCATGATTAAGAATTAGGGTTAGGTTTTGGATTAGTGATATAGCTAGGTTTAGAATCATTCTTAGGTTATAGAAATACTTATGCTTACCATTAGCATTAGGGTATAGGTTATGATTAGGATTAGAGTTAGGATTATAGTTGAGGTTTGGGTTTAGGATTATGGCTAGAACTAAGGTTAGTTATAGGATTTACTTTATGTTTAGATTTAGAGTTAGAGCTTTGGTTAGAGGTAGGGTTTGTTTTGAAAATAAACCCTAGGTCGTTGTTATAGTTTCTAATCATTCGTTATTTTTCCAACCTCTTAAGATCTTCATTAAGTATATGTCTTATTTCATCATCGGACAAGGCCAAAGTCTTTCTAAAATTTGTTTTACCTAGTGGACCCTTTAATATTTCCTAAGTTTCAAACCTCGATAGTCTTTTAATTTTTCCTAAAGTCTTTAGGGTCATTTTCCCTAAGTCCCAGCAATTTATCAAACTTGTTAAACCCCTTCTTGATCTAATAGTCGATGTAATCCCGCAATGAAAAGATGATTGAAGTTTACCAATCGCAGGATCGTTTCAGCCATTAGATGCTTCAGTAATGTAAAGATCAAAGCAAGTGGGACTAGCCATTTTAGGTTTTCTATCTACCGACCGATCAAGATAATCTAACGGTACATATTATTGGGCCCAATCGTAAAGGAATTAAGATGCCATCAGATGTATTTGTTAGATAACTAAGAGGGGGGTTGAATCAGTTAGTTCTAGTTATCCTACAATCCCAAAAATCCCAGATGTATAAATTCAAAATTTTCAAACAAATAATCAACTCAGTAAGATATCAACAATTACTTTCTCATCTACCAATTGACAGTCATTTCAATACCATGTTTACCTATCAAACTAAATATGAAATGTGTAAAGTAAAATAACAATCCAATCACATCAAATACACATAACACATAAATTTTTAATGTGGAAACCCTGTTAAGGGAAAAACCACCTGGGATCGACAACCCAAAATAATTCACTCTTCTAAAGTGAGCTCGGTTAGGAGCCAACCCTGTCAAAGGTTACAAAATACACTGTGAGGTGTGACCTGGTTAGAGGATTTGTCACTAAAATTTAACTCTTGACCAACATTCACTATGAGGTCAACAAGAAAACCAACAACATTCCTTGAATGTCATATTGAATTACAAAAAGACTATTAAGTCCACTCGATTAAGGGATTTTGTTGAAACAATTATTAAACTGATATAGAATGATCTGATTCAAATATAACTAATATTTGCAGATTTTCAGATCTATGCTAAGCTCAAAATACCTCCTTTGATCAATACTCAATTCAATCCTTCATATCCTCCAACATATTTAGCTTGATGAATAATACACTAACGCTCAGTAATGCCTATAGTTCAACTCAGTTATGTCCGTAACCAGTTTGATCAGTGGTGCATGAAAATGGTCCTTTCACACGAATTCTCCTGTAGTATCAATAAGTTTTGTACTCAATAATAAATCTCATGTCTCTTTAAATAGACTTCATAAACCATTTTCTTATCATCTGTTATATTTTGCCTCTTAATCTCCATCTTTCCTTTTGCCACTTCAAGCATCCTCAATAGATGTGTCTATAACACATTTCATCCTTCTCCATTCGATCAATCTTAAATTTTTGTCAGTCATTAGATCATCATAACAAACTTTATGTTTTACCTTGGAATCATAAGTAATCATCCAACTCATCAATTCAATCGGTTGTTATAAACTTTATTTGTTTCTCTCACTCAGTCAATACCAGAATGTGTCGGTGATAACTAACTCGGTTATTACTATTACTCGGTATACACTATACTAGCTCGGTGTATAAAAAAATCTTGAATTACTGACCACATAAACTTGTTCAGTTATGATCTTCAATACATAACAAATTCATGTAATACAATCAAGTCAACAATATGATGCCATAGACTCATCAATAAGTTACCCAATGTATACCTTAGCCATATCTTCCATATCCATCTCATCTTCATGTAGATATCTCATTCCTTTACCATTTATCGTCTTCAGATGTTTGTAACTATCATGATAAGTATAGTCAAGACTAGTTGACATCAATGAAAATACATTGACTGATTTAATTGTCTTACATATAACTTTAGTAGCTCGGTGATCTCTAATCACTTTCTTTTACTTGTCCATTCATTTCATCAAGATATTCAATCAGTTGTAGGTTAACAATCTCTCCCTTTGGCATTGATGGCAACACAATATGAAATATACTATAGAATACCAAACATCTTTACTACAACTCTATAGATAAATGTTGTAGCTCGGTAAACTCTCCCTAGCTTGTACATTTTATATGTTTAATTACTACACAACATTTTAGGAAGACTCTTCCTGTGGATTTGATCTTTTTCTCTCCTTTTCAGATTCTTCTCTCCTAGTGGATAAATATTTCATCGATTCTTCTCTCCCTTTGACAACAATGCCAAAAATAATAAACAGCTATGTAGTAGTCAAACTATTATCTCTAGTGTTCGATTCATATCAAGTACCATCATGTACCAATATACAATTTTATCTGTTCCAGTTTTCACAACCTTAGGAAGCCTAAAGTGTGAATAATATGCATCAACATCATTTAATTATCTGATAAAGTATAGGTTGATGCAAACTTCTGATCACCTTAGTGACCGATAGACAGGGGATGGACTCCTAGTCTAGTCCTTAAGTACTCAAATGTATCCTTTGGTAAGGGTTTGGTAAATATATCTGCAAGTTGTTCTTTTAATTTCACAAAATCCATTTTCACTTGCTTTTCTTGTACTTGTTCCCTTAGTGATATTTTATAGATATGTGCTTTGTCTTTGCATGCATCACTAGATTCTTGGAAATGTTTATAGTACTTGTGTTGTCACAATATATTATCACTGGATCAGTGATTTCTTCATTCATCCCTTCCAAAAGTTGTTTTATCCATGCAATGTTTGAACAATTAGCAGCAACATATTCTACAGCAGTAGACTGAGAAATACATGCATATTTCTTGCTTATCCAAGTAACTAATCTTTCTCCCAAAAAGAATGCTCCACTGGCAATGCTCTTCTGGTCATCAATATTTCCAGTCTAATCTATGTCGGTGTAAACTTGTAGTTTGAATTGCCTTGTTTCTTGTACCATAAACCATAATTCTCTATGTTTTCAAGTATCTCATAATCCTTTTAATAGCAGTAATATGTGATTCCTTAGGATTAGCAGAAAATATGACTACAATCCCAACAAAATGTGCAATATCCGGTCTACTATGCACAACATACATTAGTTTTTCAATCATTGATCTGTATAGTGTTTGATTTACCTAGGTTGACTGATCATTCTTTGTTAATTGTCATCCTGTGACCATCAGTGTACCTACTGGTTTTGAATCTTTCATTCCAAAGGTCTTCAACACTTCTTTGATGTACTTTGATTGTGTTATGACTATCCCTTCATTTTGTGGTAGAATTTTTAAACCTAGAAAGAATTTAATCTCTCCAAACATTGACATTTCAAATTCCTTTCTCATTTCATCAGCAAATGCTTTGCATAGATTATCATGTCCTCCAAATATGATATCATCAACAAAAATTTCAGCAATAAGAATATTGTCATCAGTGTCACCTTTCAAATACAAATTGTTATTATCACTTGTTTTGACAAAACCAATACTAATAAGATATGAATGCAGTCTTTCATACCATGCTCTCAGTGCTTGTTTCAGTTCATACAGTGTTATGTGCAATTTACATACCATATTTTTTTGATTTGGATCAACAAAACCTTCTGATTTTTCAATGTAAACCTCTTCCTCAAGTATCCCATTCAAAAATGCAGATTTAACATCCATTTGATATACTTTGAATCCTTTATAGGCAGCATATGCAAGCAATATTCTAACTCCTTCAAGTCTTACAACTGGTGCAAAAGTATCACCATAATCACTTCCTTCTTCTTGTGCATACCCTTTGCATACAAGTCTTTCTTTTTTCCTAGTGACTTCACCATTCTCATTCAACTTTTTTCTGAATATCCATTTTGTTCCAATAACATTTTTATCACTCGGTCTCGGTACCAATGTCCATGTTTTTTTCTTCAGTATTTGCTCAATTTATGCATTCATTCATTTAATCTATTCATCATTCCCAAGTGCATCTCTAACATTTTTCTGTTCAAATTCACAAACTAAACATGTGTTTCTCAACTTACTTCATGTTATCATGTCAACTTGCTTGTCTCCAATAATCTGATTTTGTGGATGGTGTCTTCTCACAAATTTTTCTCACACTTGTTCTCTTCTTTATTTATCAGTTGGTGTAGGTGTTGGCTATTTTTCTTGCATTGGTAAATAACTAGATCATAAACCTGATCTCTCCCTTTTGATGCTCTTTTCCTAGCAAGAGAAATGCTAATTAACAAGGATAAATTCCTTCTTCACTTCGGGCTCCATAGACCCAGGCGGGTGTACCTACTTCTCTGCTTATGCAAATTGATACAAACACCCAACAAGCAAATTCACTAGTGGATTAAACAGAACAAACATGTCCTGCAACAGGATTCATAACCTAGATGAATCTCTGATATGGGAAGCCTACCCACATGCTCAATATATCTTCCAAGCTTATCAACAGAAAGGGAAAGTTGATTGATTAAAATGGTGCTTGTCTGGCAAATGACCTCTAACAGTAAGGATCAGTGCCTTCAATCCGAGCATGGAGTCAAAACCAATAGATATAAACCCAAACTGCAAACCATGTTTCATTGATTAATATCCCTGCATTAATGCCTTACATTAACACATTTCTATCACTCAATATGAAGAATCATACAAATTCATAGTACTAATTAATTTCCAATCTGCATTTAAGGATTTTATAATCCTTCCTTGAAGGATACCCAAATACAAATAGATATATTCTCCCTTGGAGAAGACAAACTCAATATCCCTTGAATACTGAACTCGTACTAAAATTGAGACTCAATATAATGAAGACAACTCCCTGAAAACCATACATGCCTTACATGCATTTTGATTTGCAATCAAGTTTACAAATACTTGCATTAAATCTATGACAGAAAATGAAGAACACAAACCATTACACTTAGACAATCATGAACCAAAATGGAACTTCTATTTGGAGCCTTTTCTTGGAGAACCCCCTGCTGGAATCACCACAGACCTGGAACCATTCAATGGACGTTTACCCAGAAT
The DNA here is from genome assembly GCA_027943335.1 of Chamaecyparis obtusa. NCBI lineage: Eukaryota > Viridiplantae > Streptophyta > Pinopsida > Cupressales > Cupressaceae > Chamaecyparis > Chamaecyparis obtusa. The sequence goes on along the minus strand of BSBK01001154.1, from coordinate 2,226,233 downwards.
CTGGAACCTAGACCAAAGTTCTTCCAAAATTGGAACCTCTCAAACTGAAAAGAAAGGACTATATGAAGAGAAGGGGGAAATGCCAGCAAGAATCAAGAGAGGCCACTTGTTGGATTCTTCATCTGATGAATCATCCCTGTGAACTGATTGAACCATCTGCTCTTTCCTCCTGAGAACACCTATCTTCATCTCCTCAAACTGAAATGTGAATCACTGGCTGTAACAAATCAGATATTTCCAAAATATCTTCCTGGCCCCTGTTTCATTCAACTGCAAATATCTTGAAACTGGCTAGACCTGCACTAAAATTGATCCCAAAAATGAAATCCTTGCGTCGAGACCTTTCCGGCGGTATATAATAGTCCATATTTGGCCCAAAAATGAAGCCACCAGCCATTAATTTGGTCTCTTAGCTCTGTGATTTAAATTTTTGAATTTATTCATATAGTTCAAACTATAGGAATTTATGTTTTTAAATTTGATTTTTCAAGTTTGAATGTGCACAGGAAGAATAAAATATTACTTTTTTAACCCCTGTAGCGGGACCCACGTGACACCTGGCAGGCTCAGATTGGTCGGCATGCCACCCCATCTGCCAACTAGGCGACCTCATTCTCCAAGTCACTGAAAGTTTCAAGCTAACCACCAGCTAACTGGCGAACTGGCAACTGCATGTTCTCCGAATCATGGAATGTTCAAGGCCTAACTGCCAACATTTAGCGAATTGGCGAACACTGTCAATAGACCACCAACTCTGAGTCGCGGATCTTTCACTAACCGCCTAGCTTATCTAGCGAACTCACACCTAGCCGCCACGTGGCACGGTCACCCAGTCAGCGCCTACATTCATTTCTACAAAATTTGGTTTCTCAATGGGCCCCAACACAGTTTTCAAAGACCTTCTGAGTGCACATGCATGGAGAGAGCCTTCGGGCTCATTACTTATTTCATAATGCAAGTGCGATTATATTTAAACATTGAAAAATCCCACTCCTTTCTGAATGTGGGATATACGTTTTAGAGACCCTCGCATTTTCCTTCTTCCATACACCTGCACAAACAAAATTTGGTGTGTATTCTCCACTACATTACATCGGCAATCCTCATTCTACGCAAGCTATAATTTTTGAGTATTTCTTGTCTATGATTATCTGAAGAGTACCACTCATTTGTTGACTTGAATTTATAATCTATATTTTGTACTCATACTCAAGCTAGTGTACGCACTATCAAAGGATACAACATAGGGGAATCTCAACTATTCTCAAATGAGGAAACTACAGCTACAAAGACCGATCTGCGACTTGGGTGAGTAAGCATGGATATATATTATACACTCTTCATGAATCTGTACGAAAGGACTAATTTTTTCGCAAGTCTTCAATACATGCTACGCTTCAAAAGAATATACGCAAGTCCTTCAAAATGAACACGCCCAGGTATTCCTTTCACGCTGGCAGCCTCCATTATGAGTAGGCAACCTCTTTTCTTATGTGTGAAGTCTCCATATTGAATGTGCTGGTCTTCCTTATTATATGCTGGTCTTTTCATTGCTTGGCGTTGGCATCTTTCTCTAATCAATGCGCTTTATTGGCGTATTATGTTCTACACACATCCTCTAAACTGATTGAAACCCTTGCCAAGCACACTTGTAGTAAACACAAACATGGGAAGCATGCACTTGAAAAAGGCCCATTTCCATTTGTTTCTTTTTTAAGAGGGCTGTAGTCAAGTCTTCTTTTCCACTATAGAGCCAAAATCCATGAGTCATCATCACTTGATGGAAATTCCAAACCAATAAAATCAGCAGATGAATGAGGTAGTGCCAAAATCTCATTAATGCACCTAACTGGTTCGTGCATAATCATGCAAAATCCATATCTGAAGATGAAAAGCCACCGTCATCTAGATAATTTTCCTGAGTGGAAACACATTTGTTTTCTTTATCAGCTCCCACTGCTGACTTTAACTCTTTGAGGAACTATCTCATATCCAAAGATACTGTTTCAGAATTTGTATTTCTTAGAAGTTCTGCTCCTTCATAACTTGACATATTTTCTACAAAAGCATGCACATTCTATGCTACATCTTCTAAGTTAAAATCATCCATCACCCATATGCATTACGTGAGCACTCATTTTTACAATGTACAAGCACTCCTTTTTTCACTAGCTGCTTACACAACATTCATTCCATCATATGTATTGGAAACTCTAAATCTAGAAATAAAGGTGAGTGTCGAGACAATACAAGCACATAGAGCACTATGTTGCTAATTGTCAAATAAGAATTTTGAACATGTTCTAAATGGCGAGAACTCAAACAGATCACAAATATAAATTCTTGGAAATGGTAAGATGCATTGTCCCTTTGCATGATGCTACCAGTCCGAGCATTGTTCCAACCATTGTAGCTTCGTGGCTCTGAATAAAACACTCATAAATATCATTAACTGGTTTCCCGAATCTAGCCTCAAAAACTGACAGAAAGGCCTAAGACGAGAGCATTATTAACAAGACAAGACCACCTTCAATATTATGATATGTCGGTCATAGGAAAACTCACGAAAAGATCCAAGCTGAAAGATACCAAAGACCCAAACATGGGATCTTGAAAACACTGACTGCCTACACTATCAAAACAACACAAGTTGGCTCTGGAACTAGCTTAGAAAACTGACTGAATCACCTGACCCGGCCCCGCCACTGAACATGCATGAACTTTGAGATACATAGAAACACTTTGCAAAATGGCATCTCTTGACTGTACCTGAGGTGAAATTTATTAACCTCTGAAGTTGCCCTTTTCATTCTGCATTTGCAAATAGTGATCAGAAAAGCAAAACTGCATCTGAAATTAGCCTTGAAAAGTGCACGAATGGATTGGCAGGATGCATGAATCAGAATGAGATATAGTACAACTTGTCAGCAATACAGGACAATAAGAATTTTGATAATAGGATCATCCTGTGAAAAGTTATTAGTAGGCAAAGAAGGCCTCTGACAAACTTGCAGAAAACATAACTGGGCAATTTGCACTTTTTGCAAACAGAAAGGGTCTAGCAAATTGACCAAATGAATATGTCAAGAGCCACAATCTTACAGCATGGAAGTATTTTATGTCTACTATACACTGAGACAAACATACTGATGACCCAATCAATAGGGCATGATTTATTCACAGTCAAAGTAGGGCTCTGGAAAACTAGGGAATAACCAAACAGTGCAAAACACGAAAGCTGCAAATGGAATCAGCTTCAATTTCTCATCAGATGGATTCATCACGAGCTACAAACTGACAGGGGTAGAGTAAAACTTGTCTATAATGAAGGGAAATGATTAAAACCTTTCTACCAATCCACCGGGTACAAGTTATAACATGTCAAACAAGGTTCCTGACAAAACTGGGAAAAGGGCCAAGTGCAGAAACTAGAAAACACCTCTAGAAGGGGATGAATAAATGGGGTCAAAACTTATCACAAAGGCCTAAAACCTGACACATAAAGAGTATGAAATGTGTACAACAAGACACTAGGCTCAAATTTTTATGACGCTCTCCAGGGCGCATATTATTCAACCTCAAAGTAGCCCTTCCCGGTGAATTTTAAGCAATTTTTCTGATTTTGAGGCCCTCTAGGAATGAAATGATGAAAACCCATTTGAATATGTCATCTAAGGACTCAAAAAAACTCGATAGGATGAATGCAAAGCAATGAACACATAGACCTCAAGATTTGACCCCAAATACACCCATACTAGCATGCAAAACAAAGCCAAAAATGAGCACTTAATCAAAAAATTTACATGGTACCTCAAAATTGCATTTTGAGTACCAACATTCGCTGTGTCTGGGGATGGCTGAGCATAAGATTAGCACAAGAATATCAGAATCTCCTGGAAGATCAGACCACCCCAAAAACTAGCTTCTCCTTATCACCCCAAACTACTTCATCTTCTTATTCCTCCAACTTCATTATTCAGTTCTGAGGCTCCTTTATTGAAAGAAACTACACTACTGCTACAGAAAGAAAACTACCACTAGTGCTGAAACTGAAAAGTACCTTCACTAGTCAGTACCTACCTCTATCAAAAACTTGGTTCTCATCCCCATGCTCCGAAATCAAACATTTATCTTCATTTTCAACTGCATGGTCAAATGGATAAAAACCCACCATTGGCAAATCAAAAGACATATGATTATCAACATTTTGAAATCCATCAAGCATGTGAGTGTTAAACACTAACTGTTCATTCTAATCTTCTACACACATATGCTTACTACACTTGCCAATGTCATCACTCTGCAAAAAAGAAACACAGTCATGATTTACTGCACTGGGCAATCGAACACTAGACTGATTTTTACAAAGCGGGAAAAAACTTGCCTATTGATTGCAATCTTTAAATGCATCTTCATCTTCAAAACATAATTGCAACCCAAAAGAAAAAGTCTCATACTCACACTGCTACACATATTTTGAAATATCATGAGGCTCATAGTAAACAACTTCTTTCTCATCCGGCTGAGATGAAACTTGGCAATCTGATTGATACCCACTAGAATCAACTGTTTCTTGAATTGTTTCAGCTCCACCATAGTCCAGTTCTTCCACATTATCATCAAAAAATGGATTGCAAACTAAATGGAAATGCTGATCATAGAAATTTTTGCATAAGGCCAGCTGATTAGAATCCATATCCTCATCAAACAATGCATTAGAGAAACTACTGAATACATTATTGGACCCACTACCACAAAAACTTTGATAAGAGAAAGAAGAATCAAAATCTGAAAATGAAATCAGATCTTGAGTGTCAACACCACGATTATAAATATGTTCATCAACGGAAAAACAACTAGTGATGCTTTCACAGTCTCCAACCGAATACTCATTTTCTGAACTACATTCATTCCCGGATTGAGAATCATCACTATGCACTGAATCATAGAAATCACTATCAGATTTATTTCTATTATTTTGATCCCTATCACTGTCAATATCAGCATCACTGCACTCATCATACAAATCTAAACTACATGTCTAATTTTCATACATTTCATCTAAATACTCTTCACATTTATTTTCAGATTTGGCCTTTTCAATTTCTGAAAGACATTCCCTAATGTGTGCGAAATGTTTTTTCCTAAATGTTGCATACTAATTGACTGATTTAGGCATACATAACTCTACAAACAAGTCCATTAAATAGGGTTCTCTGAACAGATTATAAATCTCTACTTGTCTTAGAGCTGCTGAAAATTTATCATAGAATAACATGACTGATTCATCTTTCCTTCTACCTATTCTTGTTCTCAGAAACAGGATAATTTTCTCTTCAATTTGTTGTCGTAACATCAGTCTATTAATTTCAAATTGATTAAAAATTGACAATAAATCCTCAGATTCAGGAAGAACATTTGAATCCAAAGTGTTTTCCATCTTGGCTGTAGAACTACTATGACATGACATCTTACTTCTGCTACACAAACCTCATGTAGACACAACTTCAAATGTATACACTTCTCACCACATATTTTCAACTGAACTTATTCAAACAGAGAAGCATACACAAGACTTACTGAACTTCCTTGGCTTAGTGACTTGTTCACCTTTTGATTTGAAATCTGAAGACCGCCTTCAAATTTCGGACTCATTCTGACACAGAGTTGCCACCTCTTCTCAGAGGAGATAAACAAAATTTTTTACTGATCTTCTTTGAAAGCTACAAGATTCTAAGTATGTCTCATAGCAGAGTCATATAATTTTACAAACTAATTTCAATAACAAATCCAGGTATACACAAATCTGAAAAAGATTTTCAGAATTCTCAAACATTGAAAACTCTTTTCCCACATGAACTTTGGCTAGACTCATGGGTTCAACTGAAAATAATAAGGAAACTCAAATGTAACCTCACCGCTTATGCAATTGCAATACTTTGCTTCCCCAACAGATTCACCATTTTGTTAGTGCATTTTCTTACATGAGTTTTAATGCACAGCCCTGAGTGCTTAGATAGAACTCTCTCATTCCTAGACTCCTGACTCACACAAGAAAAAGACTAATTGACAAGGACCAAGTCCTTCTTCTAGTTCGGGCTCCACAGACACAGGCGGGTGTACCTATCTTCAGACTCACTGCTTCACAATGAAATCCTATGGTGGATTAGGGGTTTAACACTCACATGCTTGATGGATTTCAAAATGTTGATAATCATATGTCTTTTGATTTGCCAATGGTGGGTTTTTATCCATTTGACCATGCAGCTGAAAATGAAGATAAATGTTTGATTTCGGAGCATGGGGATGAGAACCAATTTTTTGATAGAGGTAGGTACTAATTGGTGAAGGTTTTTCAGTTTCAGCACTAGTGGTAGTTTTCTTTTAGCGGTTAGTTTGCTTTCTGTAGCAGTAGTGTAGTTTCTTTCAATAAAGGAGCCTCAGAACCGAATAATGAAGTTGGAGGAATAAGAAGATGAAGTAGTTTGGGGTGATAAGGAGAAGTTGGTTTTTGGGGTGGTCTGCTCTTCCAAGAGATTCTGAGATTCTTGTGCTAATCTTACGCTCATCCATCCCTAGACAGAGCCAATGTTGGTACTCAAAATGTGATTTTGAGGTACCAACAGTAGGATCAGTTTCTTCCTCAGTATCTACTTCCTGATTCTCGGTATCTATAGGTTGATGCTCGGTATCTTTATCTTGTTGCTTGATAGATTCAACCTGTTTCTCAGGTAGAGGGTTGGGTAACTCAATGAATGTATATCTACCATATTATTTTGGTTCCTTTATGCTTTCTTCATCATTTTTCTCAACAAACTTATCAACTCTCACATTTTCACATTCAATCATCTTGTTAGAGACCTTATTCAAACATTTGTAAGCTTTAATTTTAGTATAATATTCTAAGAATATTCCTTCATCACCTTTAGAATTAAATTTTCTATTTCTATCATCTTTCAGAATGTAACATCTAGTTCCAAATATTTTGAAATAACTCATATTCAGTGTGTATCCATACCATAACTCATAAGGTGTGTTTTTTGAGTCTTTCTTCAGTTGTACTCGGTTCAATGTGTATACAATAGTACTAACAACTTCTCTCTAGTACATTTATGCAACATCTTTCTCAATCATTAGTGTTCTAGCATAATCAACTATGGATCTATTCCTCCTTTCTGCAATTCCATTTTGCTAAATTGTTCTCGGTGCAGAAACTTGTCTTTTAATTCCATGCTCATTACAAAAGTTAGAGAACTCATCAAAAATAAACTCACCACCTCTATCAGATCTTAAGCATTTTAATTATTTTCCACTCTCCTTTTCCACTTTAGTTTTATACCATTTAAAAATTTTGAAGGCTTCAGATTTCTCTTTCAAAAACATAGTTGTCATCATCCTAGAATAGTCATCAACGAATTTAAAATAAAATATTTATCACTATTATAACTCTTAGTTCTCATAGGACAACACAAGTTAGTATGAAACAACTCCAAAATAGCTTTAGATGAATAGCTCTTGCTCTTGAAACTAGATTTTGAAATTTTTCCTATTTGACATTGTTGGCACATGACATGGTCAGGTTTAGATAAGCTCGGTAAGCCTCTAACTTTTCTTTTCTTACTGATCTCAACCATGGTGTCAAAATTCACATGACATAACCTTTTATGCCACAACCACACATCTTCAGTTCTAGCCATCAAATAAGAAGTTTCAGCATTGTCATGATAGAATATATTACCTTTTGATTGTTCACCAGTACCGACCAGCTTTCCAATCTCATCATAGATTTTCACCTTTCTATTTTCAAATGCAACTCGGTGACCTGACTTATTCAATTGTGCTACACTCAAAAAATTATAGTTAAGTCCCTTCACCCAATATGCATTCTCACATCTAATCTTATTTTTCAACAAGATAGATCCTTTTTCATTTTACTAGACAAGATGTATCATTTCCCATTTTAACATATCCTCCATATAATGTTTAGGATATTCAAATTTATCTTCATCACCAATCATATGATGAGTACAACCACTATCAATAATCTATGTATCATTTTTTCTAACTTTAGAAATAAGTTTTATTTCAACATACCTTTCCTCTTCTTCTAAATATTCTTTCAAAGCTACGAATACTACCTCAATGACTTCATCAATGTTGGTGTCAATGTCATTATCATCTTCAACAAGGTAACATGCCTTCTTGCCTTTATCTTTGTAGTCTCAGTTACTTCTTTTGTCATATTGTCAGTTGCTGCTATGATCTCGGTTATCTCTTCTGTCAAAATTGCTTTCACCAAATGGCTCATTGTCTTTGTCATCATCTTTTCTATTAGGACACCTAGCTGCAATATGACCGATCTCTTTACAGTTAAAACATACCAAAGGTAATTTCCCTTTGTATCTTCCCTTACCTTTTTGCAGTCTCCTAGCCATTAATGCCTCAAGTTCATCCTCATCATTATCATTGTCACTTTCATTTCTTATCATATGATTACTGCTAGATTTAACATTTTTCAAGGATGACATAAATGTAGATTCAACAGTCAGAACAATACTGTTATCATAGTTATTCAACTCAAAAGTAGTCAGTTTACCGATTAGGCTATCAAGTGTGAGAACATTACCCGGTGCAGATCTCCTCTCGTGGATTGCAAACATTCTAATAGCATAGACAATCAACAAGGTTCTAAGACTTTTACTCACAACAATGTTGTCATCAATAACACCTCCTGCTCCTCGGATAGCATTGACAATCTCATTGATTCGGTTACTATACTGAGAAATGTTTTCTCCTTTCATCTTCATGTCATCAAACTTTCCTCTAAGATTCTCATCTCTTTCTCTCATCACATTCACATCTCCTTCGTGAACTAGTGTAAGTTTGTCCCACATTGCTTTTGCAGATGTACATGTCTTGATATATTCAAACTTGACATTTGTTAAGGTAGCAACAATTTCAATCATTGTCATGTTATGTTCATGTCTATCTCTCAACCAATCAACAGTCAAAGGTCCAATTATCAATATTATGTAATCATTGGTCATGTAAAATACTGCAGATTCTCCAATTCTAGATATGTGCAACGTCATTATGTTTTTCCATGTAGAGAAGTTGTCTTTGTTCACCTTTGGCACCTCTCTCTTATACATCTTGTGATCTTTAGCTTAAGTCCTTTAAACTTTCCTTCCAAGAAACCAATATGTTATGATACCAATTGTTAGATAATTGAGAGCGGGAGTGAATCAATTAGTTCAAGTTATCGTACAGTCCCAAAACTCCCAGATGCATATATTCAAACTTTTCAAATAAATAATCAACTCGGTAAGCTATCAACAATAACTTTCTCTTCATCTACCGATTGATAGTCATTTCAATACTGTGTTTACTGATCAAACTAAATATGAAATGTGTAAAGTAAAATAACAATCCAATCACATCAAATACACATAACACATATATTTTTAACATGGAAACCCTGTTAGGGGAAAAACCACCTGGGATCGGTAACACAAAATAATTGACTCTTCTAAAGTGAGCTCGGTTAGGAGCCAATCCTATCAAAAGTTACAAAACACACTGTGAGGTGTGACCTAGTTAGAGGATTTATCACTAACAGTTAACTCTTGACCAACATTCACTATGGGGTCAACAAGAAAACCAACAAAATTCCTTGAATGTCATATTGAATTACAAAAAGAATGTTAAGTCCACTCAATTAAGAGATTTTGTTGTAACAATGGTTAAACTGATACAGAATGATCTGATTTAAAATACAAATAATATTTGCAGATTTTTAGATTTATGCTAAGCTCAAAATACCTTCTCTGATCAATACTCAATTCAATCCTTCATATCCTCCAACATATTCAGCTTGGTAAATAATACTCTGATGCTTGTTAATGCCTGCAGTTCAACTCGATTCTATTTGTAACCAGTTTGATTAGTGATGCATGAAAATAGTCCTTTCACACAAATTCTCCCGCAATGTCAATAAGCTCCATACTCAATAATGAATCTGATGTCTCTTTAAATAGACTTCATAAACCATTTTCTTATCATCCATTAAAATTTTCCCTCTTAATCTCCATCGTTCCTTTTTCCGCTTCAAGCATCCTTAGAAGATGTGTCTATAATACATTTCATCCTTCTCCATTCGATCAATCTTGAATTTTTGTCATTCATCATATGATCATAATAAACTTTATCTTTTACCTTGGAATCATAAGCAATCATCTAGCTCATCAATTTAGTCAGTTGTTATAAACTTTATTTGTTTCTCTCACTTGGTTGATACCAGAATGTGTTGGTGATAACTAACTTGGTTATTACTATTACTCAGTATACACTATACTAGCTCAGTGTATACAAAAATCGTCAATTACCGACCACATAAAATTTTTCAATTCTGATCTTCAATACATAATAAATTCATGTAATATAATCAAGTCAACAATATGATGCCATAGACTCATCAATAAGTTACCCAATGTATACATTAGCCATATCTTCCATATCCATCTCATCTTCATGTAGATATCTCATTCCTTTACCATTTATCTTCTTCAGATGTTTGTAACTATCATGATAAGTACAGTCAAGACTAGTTGACATCAATGACAATACATTGACTTATTTAATTGCATTACATATCACTTTAGTAGCTCGGTGATCTCTAATCACTGTCTTTTACTTGTCCATTCATTTCATCAAGATATTCAATCACTTATAGGTTAACAATATTTTAACAGTTGGTGTAATCTTGTAATAGAAAGATAACCAAAGATTAGTGATCGAGGGATCGTGCCAGCCGTTAGATCTTCCATTTAGCAAAGGATGATGTCAATGGGGTCGAGGGATAAAGCTTCATAAAAGTTTTGAAAAAGTCTCTTTTCATCGGACAGTTGTCACAATGGCTAATGAAAAGGTGAAGGAAGATTAGTGATCACGGGATCACGCCTTCCCTCTGATTGTCCAGGGTAATATTAAAGCAGTCTAGTGGGGTCCGATTAGAGTGAAATAAAGACAACTATTGGATGTTCTTGATCCAATGGTGATCATGAAATTAAAATGGTAAGTGAATCCAAAAGGATATAGTTTTGATCACCGTCAGATCTATTTTGATTGGACAAAAGACGTAAAGCCTCAATGGAAAGTTGATCAATAAATAGTGATTGCGAGATCGTGACAACCGTCCGATGTGTTTTAAGTGAAGATTGACGGTTCTATTTTAAACTTGTTCTATTTGGTATGAAAGATTTCCTACCCATTGAACTGTAGAATTTCTAATTTTCAAAGAGTAATGGCAGGAATGTGTGGCATGGTTGCCAAGAATTAATAATTTTTGCATACGCAATATATCTCTCAAACATTTCATTTTGGAATCAAAGCTACAAAATTTGTGAAATACTTTGGCGGAGCGAAATTGCAGAGCTACTGATATTTTTTGGGAAATTGTTAACTGGTGAGTGCTTATGTGAACTATTGTGTCCCTATTGTTTTTTGTTTGTGAATTTTATTATAAGGTTTTGGGAGAAGAGTTTCAGTGTATTCTTGATTTAGAATTATTGATACAACCCTAGTTACAAGATGGCACCGAGAAGAGAATTTAAGGGGAAGGTAGAATACCATGAGAGGGTTTTGTGTAATGACCTCCTAGAATAACTTGATCATTCCACTAATGATACATACAAGATAAAGGAACTAGTCCCCAAAAACCCTAGGCTTAGGATTGCAAATGCTTTATATGACAAAGGGAACTATATCAGAGATGCAAACATTAAGGTCTCTAGTTTGGTGTTGTTTAGGGTAGGTTTTCGATAGAGGCATGCCTTTTCTCCCAGTACTAATGTATGCAAATTTGACATGGGAAAACTTGTTGTTCCAAATATCTTTATGGATGCTAATATTTTACTCTAGGTCACACAAAATTATGATCATGTAGCAAGGGTTGTTAGGGATATAAATGGAAACCCTCTGATCATTATTTCGGCTGAGGAAATAAGAGAAGTGTTTTGATTGAGTGAACCAACTAGTGACCTAGAAAGAATAGATTTTGATGAGCTGAAACAAGTTTACAATGCCCATAGAGATTATCTCAAAGGTGGCCCTTTAAGGGAATTCTTTGATAAAGTGGGAGGTTTGATTGTAGTGGGGCCTAATACACTAGAGCCCATCAAGTTAGATTATTTTAATCTAAAAGCAAAGGGTATGTACTAGTCACTATGTCAGATTTTTGGTGAAGATTCTGAAGAGGAGATGCCAGTTCATTATATGTTTATGATGACACAAATTTTGCACCCTTACCTAGTTGTCACATTTGATTTTTCTACTTTTTTGGTTGAATTGATACACAATGGACTAATAAGAATTCAGAGGGCCAAGATTGATAGACCTTTTGGTTGGTATTCCCTGATGATGTACATGTTCCTGTATAGGGTTCAGATTATTTTGAAAAGGATATGGATGTAATGAAGGAGAAGGACGATGAAGAAATGCCAGTCCAATTATGGAATTTAATCATGACATGGGATAGAAATGAAGCCATTTTTATAGCTTTTGACAAATGTTTTGCATCTACACTTAGAGCTTTATTGTTTTTAGAAAACCCTAGAGTCTCAAGAATACTACTAGATTTTCTTAGGCCAAAGCAATTTTCCACTAACATTAAGATTATGCATAATTTAGGTGACATTATACTTTACCTTTTTTCTACTATTTTCAGAGTGTATGGTTTTAGGGGGGCTCCATTTATCCTACCATATCAGGTTCCTATGAAAGTTGGTATAGCTGAAATTTTGAGGCAAATTGGAGGACTACAAGATGTCGCCCTCATAGGGAAAGGAAGGGGAACAATTTTTCCAACAGTCACTGTAGCACACCAATTTATGATTACAAAGGGTGGCTAGTGATACATGGACAAAAGTTTGGAACCATATCACATGGCTACTTCAGTTGTGAGGCCTAAGATTTGGAGGGTTTTTATAATGATATGTTCAAGAAAAGAACCAGATGTGCTTCCATGGACCATGTTTTTAGTTTTCCTGAAGACATAATCAAGAATATTTTTGACTTACAAGAGTAGGAAATTACAAAGGAAAAATGGTTAGTGTATAAGAAGACACTAGATTTTGTGCAACACTTTGTCAGAGATCATGATCCCTTGAAAGAATTTAAAACATTTGAGAAAAAGGTTGAAGCTCTTATGAGCCACTTTGAGGGTATACTAAAAACCCTAAATGAAAATAAGGACATGGTGATGAAAACTAAGCCAAAAAGGGCTAAATTTGTACTAAGTAAGCCAACATTTGCCAGGATGGTACCCTTGGGCAGATATATTATGCAGAAGAGGACTAGATACAGTGTGGTGGTGCCAGGGCCAAGTGTACAACAAAAGAGTCAAAGGATAGAAGATATCCCTTCCTCTTCTAAAAGATTAGAAATGCAAGATAAAACAAGGGATTCTCCTATGTCACCAGAGAATAGACCCATTAATATTAACTCTCATTCCCCACCTCCACAAAAAAGACAAAGAGTAGAGGAAAGACCACAACATAGTGAGGATTCTTACTCTCCTACTCAATCACCACTCAACCTTGTTGATCAATAGGAGGTGATAGAGAAGTTACAAATAATGGGAAGCCTAGGTCAAATCTTCATGACCTATGAGGAAATCAATGAAGGAGTTCCTGAGCCTCCTAAGGATGCAAAAATGGATTTAACTATTGGGGACTTAGCTGGCAAGGAATTAGACCCCATCACCATGAAAGCTTGTGATGAATTTCTTGTGAATGATGCCTATGTTAAGGCTAGGGATTTTATGTAGTTCTTATGGCGAACTCATATAAGTCAATTCAAAGAAACCTATGAGAAAAGATAGGAGGAAAATCTAGAAAAGGACCTTACTCCCATTGAGGATGAGGTAAGGAAGGAAATGATGGAAAGCTTTGAAAGAGTTACTCCAGAACAGGGAAGAGAGTTGGTAAGGAATGCAGGGGTTCTCATCCTCCCTGAATGGGTTATTACTAATGCAATTTTCCTAGATGATGTTAGGAAGCAGGTCATACCAGTGCATAGGACCAAAGAAGAAGCAAAAAAGGCCATTAAAGGTGTCACTTTCATTGATAATCACCAGGCTTTGGTCATGTGGTCTTTAAGAAAGGATGTAGGAAACAAAGGAAAAAAGATTGTCAGAAGTGATCTCTCTGGCAGTCTATTAGTGAAAAGAGTCAGTGAGACTTCAGGTGTTGAGACCTCAAGATTAGCCCTAGAAACTACTAAGCTTAGTATGAAGATAGCAAAGAGAGAAGCTAAAGAAAAAGAAGAGATGACATTAAAACTTGAAATAGTTTTGAAAGCATATGGTGAGATGAAAAAGGAGATCAATGAGAAGGATAGAATAATAGCAGAATTGAGGAGGTAGTTGGGAGAACAAGATCAAATTCATATGCCTATACAATTACAGATTGCTTGCTCCCCTACCAAGCCTCCTCCATCTAGTCCTATCATTGAGTACCCTCCTTCCCCTTTGCCTCCATTTACTCATCAGGATTTGTTGATTGAAAGAGAAATGATAGAAGATGCGAGAAGCGCCCTTATTGAAAAGGGTAAAAGAACAAAAAGTGAAAGGCAATTGTTTAATAAGAGAAAGTTAGAAGTTCATATAAAATATGAGGATAAAGTGAGGTATACAATTTTTCAGTTTGCTGAGGGCATTCAGCCAAAGGGGGTCTACCAGAGTGGAGAGAAATTGATGCAAATTTTGAATTCTTTTAAGGAGGACATGGTCACTGTAGACCCAATTTTGGATAGGTGGATTGCTAGGCAAGATAGAATAAAAATATTTTTATTCTTTAATAAAGGCTCAATAGGTAGCTTATGCACAAATAAAGAATACTCACAAGTTAGTTAAGAGCTTGTTTGAGTTTTCTACCAAAAGAGAAAGTGTAAAAAGAAAGGCATCATTATTGAGGGGGAAGTATTCTTATGATTGTTTTGAATTTTTTCCCGGTCTTTTCAAAAGGAATGGAGAGATAAAGGAAAAAGGGTATGGCTAGGACAACTAGATGATGAGTTGCCAATCAGAGTAAGTATAATTTGAAATGCAAATAGCAACATCCTCTTTGTGTAAACAATTAAAATTTTGGAGAATGCTAGGGTACATTTTGGGTCCCTAAATAAATAAGTTCAACATGTAAATGTTGATTGGGATGTGTTGATAGAAAAGAGAGATGAGGTGGTTGCTTTCCCTTGGCCCAGTGAAGAAGTCTACAAATCTTGGGAAGATATGTACTCTTTGGAAGAAGAAAAGACATAAGAGATGTTAGAGTAAAGTATTAATTATGTTAATTAATATTTACTCCCTTCTTAAGATGCCAACTCTTTTGCTTTAGTTTTTTATATTTAAACACACATGCACGAGTTGTCTTAAACTCGTGCACTAGTTGTTTTAAATATAAACTTGCATGCATTAGTCTTGTAATAATTTAACTAATTATTACATGCACTAGGGTTTGCCTTTCAAGGCTTTTGATCTTCTTTATAAGGATGATCCATTGTACATTTAATTCATTCATTAATTGAGGATATTTTCTTCTTCATATTTTTTAGTCAAACCCTTACCCTCTTCTTGTCTCTACTTCCTTGTAACAGGTTTTTGTATGTAAGTGATCTTCGGGTTTTGTGGATTTGTATTGCTCAAATCCTACATGGTATCAAAGCCTAATCTGCTACAGCTTGTTCACATTTGAAAGATTCGGATTAGAGCTTTTTTGGTTATTTTTTATTGAAATTAGGGGGTCCCTAAATTTTGGTGCACTTTGAGCTCAAACGACCCTCACCGTTGAGCTCGCAGTGCCCAAACCCCTATTTTGATATAAGGCACATCCAATTTAGACAACTTTGCATTTTGGGGTATTTTTTTGGTACCAGATGGCTTGACATGCTTTTTGAGACAGTATTTGTACAGACTGACATGTTTTTCGAGCCAAACTTCTCTGATTTTGGCATGCAAATCAAGGCAAAAATGTTGTTATCTGACACGTAAATTAAGACCAAAAAATTTGGCATGCAAATTGAGACAAAAATCTAAATGGCTTGACACGAATCTTGACGTGCACATGCGAATTTGAATTTTTTTATTTTTTATTTTTTTAAAAATTGCTAGCGACGGCCATTTGGCCGTCAAATTTAAGCTAGTGCATGCAGTTTTAGCCCCTAGTCATATGGTGACCAGGGGCCCAGAATTTTAGCCCCAAGGGGCTTGCATGCTATGATGGCCATTTGGCCATCAATTTTAAGCCCGTGAAGTGCTAATGTTAGCACATTTAGACACCATTTGGGCCTGCCAGCATAGCAATTGGTATTTTGCTCATAACTTGAGCATACGGTGTCAAAATTGGGCAAACAAGATATCGTCGGAAAGCTAGTTTTGAGCTATATCAAGATCTAGAGGTTTGAATTTTTTATTTTTCTTTTTTGATAGTATTTTTTACTGTCAAATCTAGATGTTCAGTTTTGCACTCTAGAAGTTCTATATTGTGCATCTCGACTCCGTTTTGGGAAAGCGAGATATCGTTCGAAAGCTTGTTCTGAGAGCTTTCTAGTTCTATGAGTCTTTTTTCCAGAATCTGATCCAGGTATATTTTATTCAATTTTTTGTATTTTTGCACTCTGGTGGATATCTTGGATGTTACAGGTCCTGGGATCTCTTCCCTTTAGGGGATGACTCTTCTTAGGTTGTTCTCTTGTTTCAGTAGCCTTCTCTCTTATTTAAGCAGTGTATCCTTCACTTTTGTAGCATTCCTTTATGCACATGCATTGAGATAAAGTGCCATTTTCTTGCATGCTTGGAATCTTGAACATGTTTGTGCTATTTGTACTTGCACTCCATTATAAAGTGCCATGGGGGGGTTTGATATTTTCCTTTGTTTTCCATCTACCTTTGTCAAGTGAGTGTTCCTTCCATGACATTAGCCTCAAGGTATCTTTATTTGTGCTTGTGCTTTCTATGCACCTTCGATGTTCCTGGTTCTTCATGATGCAGTTCTTATTGGCACTCTTCTCAGTGTACCTATCACCTCTCTCTTGTTAGCATTATGGGGGGGTTCTATTGATCATTCTTCTGCTTCCTTGGTTCGATAGTGTGAGCTATCTATTCAGTATTTGTTCCTATGTACTAGGCAGATGTAGTGGCTGGGTACCTATGCATTTTGGTGAGATGGATCATTTACCATATAGACACTCTTTCTTTCCTATTTTTAGAGGCACTCTTCCATCTTTGATTGATTAGCTCTTCAGGCTTTAGTTTTTTATACCATCTATATCTTTGAGTTCAGTTGTTTGCCTTTGTTTGCCTCCTAATTCGAGTAGTGTCATTTGAGGGCACTCATACAGATTACAGTCTTCTCTACTTGGTCATGCTCTATTTCAGTGGAGGATCTTCAGATCAACAATTACTTCTTAACAGAGTTTGCATCTTCTTGCTTCAGTGATGTTCTACATGTTCATTTTTTGTTCCTATTTTTTGGAACATCCCTAGTTTTGGAGGCTTCTTTAGTCCTTCAGACTAGCCTTTGTCTCTTTTTGGAGTAGAGTTTTTCCCATGTGGTTTTCTCTATTTCTCCACTCTGTAGAGACTCTCTTTTTTACTTGGGTACCTCATCAGGCCATGTTGCCAAGACCCATTTTTATGCTTTCAGCATTGTAGTTTTCTTTGGTTTCTTTTTGCATTGTTTGTAGTTGCATTGTTGCTCATCTTAAGGGGGGGTGTTAGAGTAAAGTATTAATTATGTTAATTAATATTTACTCCCTTCTTAAGATGTCAACTATTTTGCTTTAGTTGTTTATATTTAAACACACATGCACGAGTTGTCTTAAACTCGTGCACTAGTTGTTTTAAATATAAACTTGCATGCATTAGTCTTGTAATAATTTAACTAATTATTACATGCACTAGGGTTTTCTTTTTAAGGCTTTTGATCTCCTTTATAAGGATGATCCATTGTACATTTAATTCATTCATTAATTGAGGATATTTTCTTCTTCATATTTTTGAGTCAAACCCTTACCCTCTTCTTGTCTCTACTTCCTTGTAACAGGTTTTTGTATGCAGATGATCTTCGGTTTTTCTGGATTTGTATTGCTCAAATCCTACAAGAGACACCCACTGAGACTACAACAGGTGGCACTTCCCCATCTCCTTAAACAAAGCAAACTGGAGGGAGGAATTTTGTATGTAAGAGTAAGTCCAAGGGTAACACTTGGCTGAGATAGAACTATTTTTGGAAACTGTTGTAGAAGCTTGGTGCACAAATCACTGAACAATTTTGTATAGTGCAACATAATAGCTATTTTGTACTTACTATCTTTTGTCCTATATGATGTGACTTTTTGTTTTTTCCTAAGTGATCTGTAGCTAGTTGTAATCCTTATTTTTCTATAAAAGGATTTCTAGGATCATTTAGAATGACCAAAACTTGAATAGTTTTTTGCTTGCAAGTTCTGAGTCAAGGGTATAGCAGATTGTATTAGGTTATGTTATTATAAGAAATATAAATTTCTATGGTTTTTGTCCATTATTGAAGTGGTTTATGATAAAAAATAATAGTGTATACATGAAACATGATTCAACATACATAAATACAAAAAATCTAGGTTTTACATCTCTCCTTTGTGTATACTTCTTTGAGTTATGAGTTTTCAAATTTATTGCATAGATTTCCTCTGTGTATATGTTTCTATTACTTTACTCTGATCTAGGATCAAATTAAATAGCTTTGGATAGAACATAAAAAAATTTGGGTTTGCATGAGGATTTATATAAGTAGTGTGAATCCAGAGATATTTTGATCAGTATCATCATAAGGTGATGGTATTAAAGGGATCTTGAATCAATAACTTTGATTAGTTTCTGTATTTCTTACTTTGCAATAAAGTATAGCCCAATGGATAAGGCACTAGCCAGAAATGAGTTTGTTTTGCAATAATAATTGCTTAATAGTATTTGGTTATATTCCTAACATTGATATAAATTTTTCAAAAGATCTTTAAGGTATTGTGACCTACAAGTTGTGTCTCATCAATGGTAATGGAGAATCAATAAATGATTGGTTATCATTTAGTATTTTCTTATCATTTATCTATTATATTAAATCTAGTTTAAAGTTGTGGAGAAAGGTTTATTTTGCTGGATTAGGAGCACCCTCCTTGGTTTTGCATAGCCAAAAGTGCAGAGGCCAGTCTTGTCCCTATAGTTGGTCCTATTTTTACTTTATGCTACCCCAATTTGTTGAGGATTATATAGCACACTAAACTCCCTCTTAATCCTAGTAGTCTTGCAAACTTCATTAAAGTTATTAGAGATATATTCTCCCCTTTTATCATACCTTAGGGTTTTAATTTTATTCCCAAATATGTTTTGAAATAAGGATTTAAAATCTTTGAATTTTGATAGCACCTCATTTGATTCTTTAAGTTTAAGGAAGTAAATCCAAGTTTTCCTAGAGTAATCATCAACAAAAATAACATAATACAAAAATCCCCCCATTGAGGGCATTTTCATTGGTTCACATAAATTGGTGTGATTGAGTTCTAGTACATTTTTGGATTTGTGTTCACTACAATGAAAATTTCCTTTAGAGTTCTTACCTAATGCACAACCCTTACAGATTCCATTATGTTCTGATCTTAATTTAGGTAACCCTGTAACCAATTTTTCTATGGAAGCTAGGGCACGATAATGAAGGTGTTAATATGATTTAGAACAATAGAGAGGGGGGGGTGAATAAGTTGTTCTCAGGTCCTGATGTATAAGACAAACTTAAAAACTTTTCCTTAAATCAGATCCAATAACCAAAACAAACTCAGTCATCACTGATTCAATAATAGAAACATATAACAATGCAATCCACTACCCAGCTATAACTTAACTTGTAAAACATAGAAATGTTCAAACTAAAACATTCACACAAGTATTAACACCAGGATTTATAGTGGAAACCCAATGTGGGAAAAACCACTTTGTAACATGCTACTATTATTTTCACTCTTCTGAAGTGAGCTCGGTTAAAAGCCAACCCTGTCAAAGGTTACAATACACACTGTTAGGTGTGACCTGGTTAAAGGATTTCAATCACCTTGTTAAAAGTGAGTCTTGTTATAGGACTTACATACACTCCATTAGAATGCAACCTTGTTCAAAGGATTTAACATATGACTGTTAGGTCAACCTTTGTTAAAAGGATTTTGACTATTACAATGGTTAGAAAGTAGCAGCAATATTGATCTGAAAAACATACAACTCACTTTGCAAATATCAGATCCGATTCCGTACACTAATGCTGGATTATTGACTTTGAAACTTTTCCATCTCCATCTCTGATCTGCTTGGAACTTTTCTTCAAGCAATCACCACACTTCTCCTTCAGCCTTTTCTGCTTATACAGTCAATAACATCTATTGATCTTCTAGCATCCTTTGTTCACCCATGCACATGCATATCCAATGCTCAGGTTCCCTTAATACTTTCCTCAATTAGGTTAACTCATCTTATGCCACTCAATCTCATTCATAGATCTTAGGGTTAGGTCAGATTCATTGAATCTACCTACTTCATGTTCTTTAGCTTCATTTCTAGAATCATCTCAAATCTCTTAAAGATTTACAATAAAACATTTTACAATGCATTTAATGCTTTCCAACAATCAATAAATAAAGTCAACATGTTTTACATAATCGAAGAACTCAACAATGTTGGCTCCAAAACTAAATTCTCTTCAAATATAAAAATGCCTATGCTCGGTCAATATTGTGATCAACTACTCGGTCTTCATGTAGAAATCTCAGTCATTACTAAAAAAGTTTCCTCGGCTTGTACTATCTTCCTCGACAATTAATTGTTGTTCGGTCAACACTAGAATTTTGCTCGGCATACACTGACTCGGTCGACACTAACATTGCTTGGCTTAAACATGATTTCTCCATTCTTTGCTCGATCAAGCCTACCAGTTTAGTCTTCAGTTTAACTAGTATAAACAATACATTGTCTCATCATTGTACAACATAGTCAAGTACACTTTGTAATATCAAGATAACTCAACCTTTCCCTAGGTGCTATTGTTACCAACCTTGCATATCCCCTTAGCAACACTCAAATAGATATTATACTTTCCTAAGTAGCAACAGAGTTACCAATTAAGGTTTGACATCAATGATAATACAAAAATTGTTTCAATTGTAGTTTCCAACAATCTCCCTCTTTGACATTGATGGCAACACCATATGATATCACCTGAATAACACATAGATTACCAACCAATCCAAAAACTTATCTGTTCATCAGAGAATTATTTATAATATCCTTAGCTTCATTCTGATTCAGAATCTTATAAGCCTCACTTCTGTGACCGTCATAAGTATTTAGATCTCCCTCTATCATGATCCTTCATTTCAGTTCATCACCCTTACTTTTCAGTGTCATGTGTTATCATATCAGTTCATCTTCCTCTTTGACAAAAATGCCAAAGCAACAACTAAAACATACATCCATTAGATGTAGATAATATCTGTGCAGCTCAATGTTTCTCCCTTTGTCATCTTTCTTATGATTGATTCCTTGTCTTTGCTCCTTTTCACAACTCTAGGCCAGCCCTAAAGTGTGACAATCTTCTGCATCAATTTGTCAAATATTCTATTGTAGCAGATTTGATGCAGTGCTCCTAGCTTGACTAGGTAGCCTCAGTTAGGGGAAGGACCCCTAATTGACTTCTCAAATACTCATGAGCTTCTCTGGGTAAAGCTTTAGTGAATATGTCTGCTAATTATTCTTTTGTATTCACATATTCCATTCAGACTTCTTTATCTTGTACTAATTCTCTCAAGTAGTGATACTTGATTGTTATGTGCTTGGTCTTAGTGTGCATCATTGGATTCTTAGAAATATTGATAGCACTTGTGTTGTCACAGAAAATAACAATAGGTTCAGTGATTTCTTCTTTCATGCCTATCAACAATTGTTTTATCCATACCATATTTGAACAGTTTACTGCAACAGCAACATACTCAGCCTTGACAGTAGATTGGGAAATGCAATTTTGTTTCTTACTCATCCAAGAGACTAATCTCTATCCAAGAAAGAAAGCTCCACCACTAGTACTCTTTATGTCATCTACATTTCCTTCCCAATCAGCATCTTTATAAACTCTGAGTTCAAATTTGTCATCCTTCTTATAATATAGACCATAGTCAATAGTTCCTTTCAAGTATCTCATAATTCTTTTCACAGCCATCATGTGTGTTTCCTTAGGATTGGCAGAGAATCTTGCCACAATCCCAACAACTAGTGCAATATCTGGTCTACTATGTACAACATACTGCAATTTTCCAATCATGGATCTGTACAAAGTTTGATTCACTTCTACAACATCATCATTCTTAGATAACTTATGTCTAGTAACCATAGGAGTACTCACTGGTTTAGCATCTTCCATCCCAAAAGTTTGCAGTATTTCATTAACATACTTAGACTGTGTAATGAAAATTTCTTTCTTCATCTGATATACTTGTAAACCAACAAAGAATTTGATCTCACCAAACATGCTCATTTCAAATTCAGTTTGCATTTCATTTGAAAATCTTTTACACAATGCATCTTGTCCACCAAAAATAATGTCGTCCACAAAATTTTTTGCCAACAGGATACCTTTACCTTCCTCATCTTTTATGTACAGATTGCTTGTGTCATTTGTTCTTGAAAATCTAATATGTATCAAGTAGTTGTGCAACCTCTCATACCATGCTCTGGGAGCTTGCTTCAATCCATATAGTGCTTTGTTCAGTTTTCACACCATGTGTCTTCTATTTGGATCAATAAAACCTTCTGGTTGTTCTATGTAAACTTCTTCTTCTAGTATACCATTCAAAAATGCAGACTTGACATCCATATGATATACCTTGAAATCTTTATAAGTAGCATATGCAAGCAGAGTTCTTACTCCTTCCAATCTAGCTACAGGGGCAAATGTCTCCCCATAATCTATTCCTTCTTCTTGTGTGTAGCCTTTGCATACCAGCCTAGCTTTGTTCCTAGTTATTTCACCATTTTCATTTATCTTATTCTGAAACACCCACTTCGTTCCTATAACATTTTTATTTTCAAGTCTCGGCACCAAAGTCCAAGTATCATTCTTTTCAATCTGGTCAATCTCTTGATTCATTGCTTGTATCCAGTCTTCATTCTCCAATGCCTTTCTGGTTGACTTGGGTTCAAATTCACACAATAGGGATGATGGATCCTTAGTCTTACTTCTGGTCTGAATTCCAGTATTTTTGTCTCCAATTATCTGTCCAGGCTTGTGATGTCTTCTTACATATTTTTCCAAAACAGGTTCAACTCTTCTCTCCTCTATTTCATCAGGTTCCCCAACAAGATTGTCAGATTCAACTTTTGAATGCTCGAGAACCTCTTCCCGATACTCGGTAGTATTTTCTTGTAGCTTGGCATGTTCTTTTTCTCTTTCGGCACTGTTTTCCTGATGCTCAACAGCATCTGTCTGTCGCTCGGCATTGCTTACCCGAGACTCGGCATCAGGTGCAAGTCTATTACTTGCCTCTTCTTCTTCCTCAATGTACACAAAAGATCTATAATCTTTTGGTTCTCTTTTTCTATCAGCTTCATTTCTTTCTTTCTTGATCTGTACCTGGTTAAGAGTGTAGACAACAATGCTTATAGCTTCTTTCTAGTATTTTTGTGCCACATTCCTTTCAATCAACAATGTCCTTGCACAATCCAAGATAGATCTGTTTCTCCTTTCTGCTATACCATTTTGTGGAGGTGTTCTAGGTGCAGACATCTGTCTTTTAATTCCTCTATCATTGCAAAATAGATTGAATTCATTTGATGTAAATTCTCCACCTTAGTCAGATCTAAGACATTTTAGGTTCCTACCTGTCTCCTTCTCAACCTTAGCCAAATACCACTTAAAGAATTGAAAAGCTTCAGATTTTTCTTTTAGAAACATTACATGCATTATCCTAGTATGATCATCAACAAATAAGATAAAATATCTAGCACCATAGTAACTTTGTACACCCATAGGTCCACAAAGGTCAGTATGAACCAATTCTAAAATGTTTTCAGAAGTAAAGGATTTTCTCTTAAAACTGGACTTTGTCATTTTTCCTAACTGGCATTCCTTGCACATCACATTCTTAGGTTTCTTCAATCTAGGTAGACCTCTTACCTTTTTCTTCTTACTTATCTCTACCAGATTGTCAAAGTTAACATGACATAGCCTTTTATGCCATAGCCAGATATCATCAAGTTGTGCAATTATACATGTTTCTTCAGATAGGTCAAGATAGAACAAATTACCTTTATTCTGATCTCCACTTCCAATTAGTTCTCTAGTCGCATCAAATATTTTAGCTTGCTTGTGATGAAATTCCACTCGGTAACTAGTTCTGTTGAGCTGAGCAACACTTAACAAATTATAATTAAGACCTTCAACCCAATATGCATTTTCACATGATATCTTATCAGTCAGTTTAATCAAACCTTTTCCTCTAACAAGACATGGTGCATCATTACCAAATTTTACACTTTTACCTCTGTAATGATGTAAGGTCTCAAACTTATTTTTGTCACTAGTCATGTGGTGTGAACAACCACTGTCAATAATCCATTTATCATTCTTGTTCACATAGGATATCAATGCAGTTTTCTCATCCTCATCAGATTCATCTTTCATTGCAACATAGACTACCTCAATTTCAAAATCATCACTATCAGTGTCAGTTTCTTTTTCAGCAATGTAACAAGATTTCTTACCTTTCCTTTGTAGTCTTTGTTCCTTCGGTAGCTTCTGTCATCTCTTATGTCTTTATGTTTTCTTTTTCTTTCATCATCTTTATCCTTCCTGTCAAGACATCTAGCAGCTATATGACCAACTTTATTACATGCAAAACATATAATAGGGAGTTTACCTTTATACTTTCATTTTCCTCTTGTCAGTCTTCTAGCCATAAGGGCTTCTAGATCTTCCAGTTCTTCATCAAAAGTGTCACTGTCACTTTCACTTTCACTTTCACTAATGCATCTTTCTTTTTCTTTCTTTGGCTTGTTCAGAACTAGTTGTGACTTGAAAGCAGATTCAACATTACCAATTCTTCCAACAGTGGAATTATCATAATTAGAGAGTTCAAAAGCAGTCAGCTTACCAACCAAACTTTCCAAAGTAAGCACATTAGAAGAGTTGCATCTAGATTCTTGAATAGCTGAGATCTTAATAGCATACATAGGACGCAGGGTTCTTAGTACTTTCCCAATTATAGTTTCATCATTAATAACCCCATTTTCTCCTCTAATAACATTCACAACTTTTATTCTACCACAATATTGTGCAATGTTTTCACCTTCTTGCATTTTCATTTCATCAAACTTACCTCTAAGACTCTCGACCTTTGCTTTCAGTACATTTAAGTCACCACCATAGATCCTTGCAAGAGTGTCCCACATCTCCTTAGCAGTTGTGCAATCCTTAATGTCCTCAAATTCTAGATAGCTTAGGGTAGATGCAATTTCTAGCATTGCCTGATTATGTTCTTTCTTAGCTCTCATTTATTTGGCAATCAAAGGTGCAATAGGTGAGACATAGCCATTCTCAATGTAGTACTTTGCAGAGTCACCAATACCGGCCAGATGCAGCTTCATCAAGCTTTGCCATGCAGGGAATTTTTCCTTATTCAGCTTCGGTACCCCTTCTTATACATCCTGATCATTTGCTTCAAGCCCCTTTAAACTTGATTTCTGTAAACACTAATAATAAGCAACATAGCTCTGATACCAATTGTTAATATGATTTAGAACAAAAGAGAGGGGGGGTGAATTAGTTGTTCTCAAGTCCTGATGTATAAGAAAAACTTGAAAACTTTTCCTTAAATCAGATCCAATAACCAAAACAAACTCAGTCATCACTAATTCAATAATAGAAACATATAACAATGCAGTCCACTACCCAGCTGTAACTTAACTTGTAAAACATAGAAATGTTCAAACCAAAACATCCACACAAGTATTAACACCAGGATTTATAGTGGAAACCCAATGTGGGAAAAACCACTTTGTAACATGCTACTATTATTTTCACTCTTCTGAAGTGAGCTCGGTTAAAAGCCAACCCTGTCAAAGGTTACAATACACACTGTTAGGTGTGACCTGGTTAAAGGATTTCAATCACCCTGTTAAAAGTGAGTCTTGTTATAGGACTTACATACATTCCATTAGAATGCAACCTTGTTCAAAGGATTTAACATATGATTGTTAGGTCAACCTCTGTTAAAAGGATTTTGACTATTACAATGGTTAGAAAGTAGCAGCAATATTGATCTAAAAAACATACAACTCACTTTGCAAATATTAGATCTAATTCTGTACACTAATGTTGGTTTATTGACTTTGAAACTTTGCCATCTCCATCGCTGATCTGCTCAGAACTTTTCCTCAAGCAATCACCACACTTCTCCTTCAGCCTTTTCTGCTTATATAGTCAATAACATCTACTGATCTTCTAGCATCCTCTGTTCACCCATGCACATGCATATCCAATGCTCAGGTTCCCTTAATACTTTCCTCAATTAGGTTAACTCATCTTATGCCACTCAATCTCATTCGTAGATCTTAGGGTTAGGTCAGATTCATTGAATCTACCCGCTTCATGTTCTTCAGCTTCATTTCTAGAATCATCTCAAATCTCTTAAAGATTTACAATAAAATGTTTTACAGTGCATTTAATGCTTTCAAACAATTAATAAATAAAGTCAACACGTTTTACATAATCCAAGAATTCAACAATGTCAGCTCCAAAACTAAATTCTCTTCAAATATAAAAATGTTGATGCTCGTTCAATACTATGATCTACTACTCGATCTTCATGTAGAAAGCTCGGTCATTACTAAAAATGTTTCCTCGGCTTATACTATGTTCCTTGGCAATTAACTATTGTTCGGTCAACACTAGAATTTTGCTCGGCATGCACTAACTCGATTGACACTAACATTGCTCGGCTTGAACATGATTTCTCCATTCTTTGCTCGGTCAAGCCTACCAGTTTAGTCTTCAGTCTTACTAGTATAAATAATACATTGTATCATCATTGTACAACATAGTCAAGTACACTTTGTAATATCAAGATAACTCAACCTTTCCCTAGGTGCTATTTTTACCAACCTTGCCTATCCCCTTAGCAACACTAAATAGATATAGTACTTTCATAAGTAGCAACAGTCTTACCAATTAAGGTTTGACATCAATGACAATACAATAATTGTTTCAATTGCAGTTTCCAATAGAAGGTGTCCTAACCTTCTATGTCATATTCATTTGAGATAGACACATCATGAGTTAGGGCTTGATTTTGAGCATTACATAGTTTATACAAACATCCATCATGAATTCCTATAGTATATACATTTTTATTTTAGAGTCCTTGAGCCAAATAAGAACTTTCCCATCTAGAAATGTGATTCTATAACCTTTGTCTTCAAGAGCCGAGATAGATACCAGATTTCTTTTGATGCCAGGCACATATAGTATTCCAGTCAATTGTAGAGTAACTCCATATTGTAGTTCAATTGTGCAGGTTCCAATTCCTTTCATAGGGTAGGTGGATTTATCTCCAATTGTGACTTCTTCATTGGAATCTTCTTCAAGGCTATCTAATTGTTCTCTAAATATGGTTATATGACGAGATGCTCCAATGAAAATGGCCCAAGTACTTATATTGGTCATTAATTCACTAGATAAGGCTGAATAGAATACCAGTCTTTTTGTATCTTTAACTTCTTCAAGTGAATCTTGATAATTTGGAGCTTGACTCTTGAGTCTTTTTGAGCATTTAGCAATGACATGTCCATATTTATCACATCTATAACATTGTACCTTGGACATGTCTCTCTTATTTTTTAATGAGTTTTTATTGTTGTCCTTCCCTCTCTTTCATTTGAAGTTTCATTCCTTCCCTTTCTTGTGTGAATTTACATTCAATACTTGCATCACTTCATTAGAGTTATTTATCCCGATTCCTCTAGTGATTAACTTGGTTTCTTCTTGAATGCAATTGGTCTTGACTCGGTCAAATTTAGGAAAAAAAATTTGAGCATTTATCCCTTGTATAAATTATTCCCAAGATAAGGGGAGTCCATTGAGGGATAGCATTGTAAATTCTTTATCATTAATTTCATGTCCAATTGTGGATAATTGATCCCTGGTCTTAGTTATTCTTATGAAATAGGATGTAATAGTTTCTCCTTTGTTCATATTCACATGATGTAGTTGTTTCTTGAGTGCAAGAACTCGACTAGTATTGTTTATTTCATACATGTTCTCTAGGAAGGCAAACATAGCATGTGTAGTGTCCTTTTTTAATATAACAGGAACTATATGATATTTTACATCATCAACAATAATTTTCATGCCCTTATTGTTGTTTCTTTTTCATTTATGTTTTCCATCTTCATCATCTTTCATAGGTATGGATTTATCAACAAAAGATTCTAATTCTAGATCTCTTAAAGTCATCATTAGCCTAAGTTTCCATGAGATGAAGTTGTTTTCTCCATCGAGTCTATCTTCTAATCTGATTTCACTCACCATGGTTGTTTTTGTTAGGATTCAATAATACTGAGAGGGGGGGTGAATCAATATTACAACACTTATATGATTTCTTCAACCACTTGAAAAATATAACACTTAAAGAAAATAAGCATACACAAGATAACTCATGACAACATTATTTTGTTCTCGAGGAAACCCTATTAAGGGAAAAATCTTGTTGGGGATGACACCCACAATTATCTGCACTATATAAAATAGACCTTGTTAGGATTCCTAGCCCTATTAGGAGCTGATTAATATAATAGAAAGGTGTCCCTTTAAGAGGAAAGACATTTTTAGGAGTCTACAAAGCCTTGTTAAGGGTATTACAACTGTGCAACATGCACTCTCAAAATATGGACTGATGTCCTGCTTTTACAATTAGTATTATATCAAGACATGAGAAAAAACTCTTGCAACTCCATGCATCACTATTCTCATTCACTTCACTGAATTATTTATTCTTCTTATATTCATACATACATATTCACAATGCTCCTCCACACACTACATTTTCCAATTACCTCATTTACTTATACCCGATTAAGAGTAAAGTAACTAGGTTAGCCTCTATAAGTAATTACAAAATATAATTAAAGGTCAGCTACATAATATTACAACATGTGACCTTACATACATTACAATGGTATTGTGTCGGCCATACATACATGATCAATACATAAAATAACCTAACATAGGTCAGCCAATACCTATGCAACTTTGAAAGCCTTGATGCTCCGTTCTCTACCTTTAGTTGTACTCAGAGAGCTATATCTCTGAAACCACACATCCAAAACATGTGCACTCACACAGAGCTTTTCCATACATTAATACATCATTCTGTAAATTTGTATACCATATTTCATCCTATAGCATCTTCAGAATCCATAACAATGTACCTATCAGTTTGTGACTAACTGTGGACTTAGGCATTTTTCATATTGCGGCCTAGAAAGACTATGTCTTTGTGTCTTTTGGTGATCATGGGGATAATTTTTTCCATAAATGACAACATACATGCAATCCAATGTTGACCACTTTCCAACAATCTCTCTCTTTGGAATTGATGGCAACACTTAGTGAAAAATGACTAAGTGTAGAATATCAACCCAAAAAAAAATGTAAAAATTGTCAAATTATATAAATCCCCCTCTAATATGCTTATGACTCCCTATATGTGCATATTTTTCACTGCCTATACTACCCCTTTGACATCAATGAAAAAGGTATCCAAATTTGTGTGTACAAACAAAATTTTGAATTACAAAAGCATGTACTTACTATTTTAAGTACATCACTGAAGTTCCCCTTTAACACTTGGAATTTTGCCTCCCAATTCTTCTTTACAGTCTCAACAACATTGATCATTCCATCTATTGTGTGTGAGATAGTATCTGCACTCGACAAGTCATTTGGAGTAAATCCAATATAAGACCTAAGACGAAGGTCTAAGTTTGGTGATGTGGTCTCCAAAATAGCAATTTTAGGAACAAGAAGGTTCCTAATCTCACTAAACCTGCTAAGCATTATGCACTTCTCCAACTCAAGTATATTGATTTTGTCAAAATTGTTAGCGACCTCTTTATTTAGATCAGTAATTACCTTATTTGCATTCTCTTTTGACATCTTTCTCAACGAATCTTCTTGTTTCCTCATCAGATCAACAATATTGTGTACATGTTTGAAGGAATTTATACAAATGTTGTACATTTCCTTACCTACATTTATACATTCCTTTAGTTCTTTATCTATCTGTTGCAAGTTCTTCACATCATTGTTGATGCCTTCTATCAATTCTGCAAGCCTCTTATCTTCAAATTTCCTTACAACTTTTACTTGAACATCTTCTTCAAGAGTCCTAAAACTCATGTCAACATTGTCCAAAATTTGATCCAAATGATCTACAGGATCTCCACTACTACTGTTTGGCTGTGATGACATAACATTAATTAAAATTGTTATAGCTTTATACAAAAAAATAAAAATCTATTGTCTTCCTTCTTTGTGGATCTCTCTTTGGCTTTCTCATAGGAAAACAAAAATAATTTCATGAGGTCATCAGCTTCCATATTCTCAATATCCATTAGAGACTTAGTACCACTTGCCAACAATGGAGGGGTGGCTATAATTTTTTCCTCCTTGCGAGGTTCCTTAGTAACCTCATTATCCTTTGTTGCATCTGTACTTGATTGATCTGCACTCTTCAACCCTTCTTTGGATGCCTCCATTTTCTTAGCCTCTTCTTTAGGATTATCTGCATCAATGTTCCCTACAAGGTCTGCGACCTTGATCAGAGTCTCAAAATGGATCCCTTGTATCTAATACAGGGTCAATCTTGATCCCAAAATTGTCAATAAATAAATCAGGCATTGGCTGATATTGAGTGTCTTGTTCAATCTAAACTTTAGGAAACTGGTCTACCTTCTCCTTTCATTTTGTATATTTTTCAGCAGTGATTTCTTTGGGCTTAGTTGTAGGGGTTTGAAACTCTATAAGGTCAGGTCTATTGTTCAAAATGACCTTTTATATAGTCTTGTGTGTTTCTACAATGAATTCCTCATATAGATATGTCATTATTCTAACTCTCCTTAACTTTTTTCTCAAATGAGGTTTGAGCTATTCCATCATCTTACTATTTTATTCAAGTGTGATTATAGGGTTTTACAAATACCTTCACCACAACACTGTAGAACTAGGGTTCACCTTCTGAATATCCAAATATCTTTGCTCAAAGCACTTCAATCCCTTCACTTGTTTAGCTCCTAGACTCTTCTTAAAACTTCTCTCTAATTACAATGATGACAAAATTATCTAAGTGTCTTAAGTTATACTACACAGTGCACAAAAATCTATGCAACTTTGTAAAGCTGATAACTTCCAGGAAACTATTCCTTCATTTGCGACCATAAAACTGATAATGTAGATCCATGTGGTGACTAATGAGGTCATAACATGTAAAACCACATCTATATCGAAGCTTGCATAGCTCCAAACACTAATTCAGGGAAAAATGGGTTTCTCATGTCATTCTACCAATGCTCCCCCTAAGACCTATGAGGCCCTTCATGCTGATGAAGATGTCTTCAACTCATGCAAAGATCTAGTAGGGTCCACTAGGCCTTCCTGACTGTTTGTAGCTCCTTTATTTGTCTCATCATTGTTATCATTTTCTTTGTTACTTTTAACCCACTTTTCTTTGTATTCTTTCTTCATCTCTATAAGTGTCCTTTTGTCTTTACTAAATTCATTTGCCAATGGTTTGGGTGTCATTTATACTGGTCCATTAAACTTGCAATATGCCCATCATTGTTGCACTTAAAGCATTTGACATTCTTCTTAGGTCTGAGTTGATTGTAATCAATTTTCAATTTGCAATATTTGGCGATGTGTCCAAAGTTACTGCATTTGTAGCACATAACCTTCTTAGGTCTATCTTTATGTTTTCTTTCATTTTGCTTACTATCCTCACATTTTCTCACATCAAGTTGGTTGTCCTTCTTATCACTTTCTTTCACAGTTTCATCTAACTTACTGGTTTCACTTTCTTTCTCAACATTCTTCTTCAAATTGGAATAAATAGGTCTTCTAGATCTCATATCAGGCCTTCTACATTCATTTACTTTATGACCATAATTAAAGCAATTAAAGCAGTAACCAGAAAAGCATTTATTATTGCTTGTACCTTTTCAATTTTCCTTCAAGTGACCTTCTTGATTACACTCGTGACATTTTCCTTCTGAGGAATTTCTTTGCTCTTTCTTTGGTGAATCAACATTGATGGCTGCATGAACTTTCTTAGGAGATGTGTCTTCAAAAAATTCAATTTGAGTCAGGTCTCCAACTGGTTTCTGCATTTCCATCTTCTCATCAATCTTCAAACTATTCTTATGAATATTTTTTTATGTATTCCTTGGTTTCTTCAAGTTCTACAAGTACCAAGATATTGTATTTTTCAACCTTATGATATTTCACAATCATTTCTTCCAGTTGTAGTTTTAATCTTGTTTCCTTTATATTTGCTAAATCCAAATCACCCTTTATTTTCTTGTTTTCATCTTTTTTCCATCAAGCTCTATCATCAATTCCAATTTCAAAATTTCATATTCATCCTTGAGTTCTTCATTCTCCTTTTTGAGTTTTTCAACTTGTTCTGATTCTGATTTCTCCTTGAGTAGTTCTTCTCTTTGGTTTCTTGCATGTCTTAACTGCTTCTTGATTTTTCTGATAAAATCATCTGCCTTTTTCAATTTGTACTTTAGAACTTTATTTTCTGCAATAGTCTCATCAAGATCATCCAATGTAATGTTGTAATTCTTCTTCAAAGTGTTATTATCCATCTAGATCTCCCTTAAGTTGTTAAGCTTTATGTCTAAGGGCTTGATGCTCTAATACTAATTGTTAGGATTTGGTAATACTGAGAGGGGCGGTGAATCAATATTACATCACTTATATGATTTCTTCAACCACTTGACAAATATAACAAAGAAAATAACCATGCAAAATAAGCATACACAAGATAACTCATGACACCATTATTTTGTTCTCGAGGAAACCTTATTAAGGGAAAAACCCCGGTGGGGATGCCACCCACAATTAGTTGCACTATACAAAAGAGACCATGTTAGGAGTCCTGGCCCTATTAGGAGATGATTAATATAATAGGAGGGTGTCCCTATTAAAGGACAGACCTTGTTAGGAGTCTAAAAATCCCTATTAAGGGTATTACAATTGTGCAACATGCACTCTCAAAATATGGACTAATGTCCTTCTATTACAATGAATATTATATCAAGACATGAGAACAAACTCCTAAAACTCCATGCATCACTATTCTCATTCACTTCACTGACTTCTTTTCTTTTCTTATATTCGCACATACATATTTACAATGCTCCTCCACACATTGCATTTACCAATTACATCATTTAATTATACCCGATTAAGAGTAAAGTAACTAGGTCAGCCTCTATAGGAAATTACAAAATATAATTCAAGGTCAGCTACCTAATATTACAACATGTGACCTTACATACATTACAATGGCATTATGTTGGCCATACATACATGATCAATACATAAAATAACCTAACATAGGTTGGCCAATACCTATGCAACTTCACAAGCCCTAATGTGTTGTTCTCTGCCTTTGACTCTACTCAAAGAGTTGTATCTCTGAAACCGTGCATCCAATACATGTGTGCTTACACATAGAGCTATGCCATACATTAATACATCATCCTATAACTTCATATGCCATATTTCATCTTGTAGCATCTTCGCAATCCATAATATTGTACTTGTCATCCTGTGATTGATTATGGACTTAGGCATTTTTCACATTGTGGCCTAGCAAGAGCATGTCCTTGTGTCTTGCGGTGATCATGGGGATAAGTGTTTCCATAAATGACAACATACATGCAATCCAATGTTGACCTCTTGCCAATAGTTTTAGTCTCTACTTACAAATATTCTTGAGTTATATAAATAAAATGTAAATATATTTGCTCTTGATATTACTTCACCAATGCTCTGATACCATGTTAAGAAATATAGATCAAAAGTAATATTTTAATTTTCTTCTCTTGAATACTAATCCTATGATATGATGACTAACTTATTTATTCTACTGATTTGTACAGGAAATATCCACTATATAATAATACATAATATGAGGCACTGCACTTAATATGACATGCTATTAATTTCCATCTCACTTAAAGTGTAGGCCCATATATATATATATATATATATATGGGGCATGTCTCATGTAGAGACATGTCCACATATGGACATGTCTCTACATGAGACATGTCCGATCAACATTAAACAAAGTTTAGTTTTCACTTGTTAAGATCGTTGAGACAGTGATACACAAACGTGATCCATATGTTGTCGCTTCACATGGGTTTACCCGATAATACTATAGGTAACGATAATCACTCAATACTTAAGCACAGTGATATCATCTTACACATATGCAATGAGATTTTTATATATTGATTTAAATTGATACCAAAGATAATGGTATCAGTTTAAATTGATATCGTCCACATGACTTAAGTCGGATCGATATGATTAATATTTATTAAAGGTTATTAACATAAACAATTATATATATATATATATATATAATAATTAAACATTTAATAATTATTAATCAAGGATATTTTCAATATATAAATATATCAATTATATTTCTTGATCAATCTAATCGAAGCTACAATATTAACAACATCAATAGTTCATTATGCTTTTCTATGCTTTTTGTATAAGGTTTCAAGTCCTTTCAAAACTTGTTTTTACTTAATCAAAACAACATCAACGGTTCATTATACATTTACTTGAATAGTTTTTCTGAAAATTGAGCATTTTCAAAACCCCTACTTAAAATCAAAATTGAGATTTGTCAAGATAATCAAAATAAGGATGTTTCAATGCCTTTTTTATTGAGATTCTCTTGGATGGATCATAAATCAACATTTTCTGCAAGAACTTATCAATCAAATTTTAGTACTTGCAAATATACAAAGTAGAATAGATGGAAATGACATAAAAAAGAGAGTAAAATGGATTAAAATGAAATGAAAAAAAGATAGAAGATACTTACAAACAAAAAAATCTACACCATTTGGTTCCAAGTTAGGAATAACTAGACCTAAATCTTAATGCTTTCATTGAAGATAGGTATGTCAATCTCTCAACTTAGTCACTCCAGGTCATAATCTTCATTTGGAGTTCCAAGATACTTATTGCACACAACAGCCCTGTCATTGAGATTACAAAGGCCTTGCAAAAGAAAACATCATGATCTCTTTGTCAAACAATTAGATATTTGTCAGTTGCTAAGAAAACCAAATATTTTTGAAATGTTTAGCTTCCTTGATGAGTGAGATACCTCACTTAAAATGTTGGATAAAAAGTTCTATCTAGTTATCTAGAAGAGTGTTGGTAATTGAAATGATGGGTGTAGCAACATCTAGTGAGAATAAAAACAAGTAGCATCAAGGAGTCCACTATGCCTACTCATTTCATGCTAAGAGTAGAAACTCCAAAAACCTTTCCAGCTCCCTATGCATATAAGTAGGACATAAAATACACATTGTGGTCAACTTTTCAAATCTGTCAAAAGGCATAATTGGAAACTTACCTAGCCAGTAATGAATATTAATAGTACGACAAGTAAAGTGAGGAGAAAGGAAGAAACTGTCCTTTGTAATCCAACCATGAAATAGAGAATGGGTATGAAAAGATTAGACATAAGAGATGGGTCATCATATCTTACAGTCACCTGCATAAATAGTAGGCACTAATACTATACATATTTTCCCTCCTCTCCTTTACCATATAATGTTTCTGAAATGGGAACACACACCAATCCAAAAAATGAAGAGGATGTCCAAAAGATGGAAATGTAAAATAACAAGCCAACCTATGACAAATAATATTGTTTTAGTCTTTAGATTGAAGATTTTGGCAAAAAAATATTCTGAAAGATTATGTGGATAAACTATGAAGAAGTTATTGAAACTTTTGGTCAAAAGCTCTAATAGCTTGTACAAACTATACAATATGCTAAGCTTGAAAAAAAAAATCCAATCAAATATAAGGCCACACTTCATGACCCATCATCAATATAATAGATCTATTATCTTGTTATTAATATTATTGTGATGATGGATAAAAAAAATAACTAGAACCATTAAATCTAAAACATTTAACATAGTTCAAACCAAAATATATCATTCTTAACTAATATGTCTATAAAGCATGTATTCACAAAATATATTTTACTAAGATAATTTACATTTACATTTATTGGTAAGCTCATTTTTTTCTATACTTTATCTTAACTGGTTTCGTAGTTAAGCTTCAGTTTCAATCTTAGATTTCCATCATAGAAGTCTTAGTATAAATGCAACTCTTGTGGATTGAAAGAATCATAATTTATCAAAGTAGTATGTATAACATTCCCTAAAATTTATCTTAGATATAACACAAAATTGTTCCTACCAAGATGTTGTCCATTCCTTTTGAACTTGAACAACTGATTGCCAATGATCAAGAGTTTTTCCATGGCTATGCAATGACTTTTTCTCTTGTGTTTCAAGTTCAAACTTACACATCCTTTGAAAATAATAGAATTTCAGTAACAATATTTAATCAGAATTTCAAGGTTCCTCGATCATAGTAATTAGAAAGAAAACTTGTTCAAATAAAATGGCCTACAAAATCAATCAGATCAACTTCTAATACATGATCACTAGATATTATTTTGTATGAGAATTCCATATAAAAAGATATATATATTGAACTTCTATGTAATTCCATGCAACACTCATCTCAACTCAATTATGATTAGCCATAAAGAGTGACCCAGAAAGTTAATCCAAATTTCTACTCAACAATTTTATCCAAAATCTCTCTTTTATAATTAACAATTCAATGAATTCTTCTTTGATGATGAGACCATTTAATGAAGCTTAAAACATTGGAAAAATATAGTCAAATCTAGAAACTAGCCTCGGGAGTTTTTCATTGCAAATGCTACATATATACAAGTTTAGATTCTTTATCATGAGTTTAATTCAATTTATACCTTACTATCTCTTTTTGAAATTCCTAATGTCATGAAACATAAAAGGAGGTTTGGAGCTCTTTTGGGAACATATAAAGTCATTGACTTGGCCTATTGCTAAATCCAATACAAAGTTTGCAAGATTCATGGTCAGCTGTGGCACAGACCTTAATGAAGAAAATTAGGCCAGTGTTTACTTTTCTTGCCTAGAGTAAATTGGAGAACCTTTTGAAAGGAGAAAAATCTTATCGAACATATGGAACATACGACTTGAGGGTTGATGGGTTGTCGTCGTGATTGTTCTACCACTCTAAATCATTCACAAGCTAAATACGTAATCATGAAATTAGATTAAGGTTACTAACTAAATAGTTGGAAAAATTAAAATAACACACATAAGCTATGCATTGCATAAATTAAAGAAGTTTAGTAGTAATTGTGGAGTCAAGTCTTGAAGTGGGCTCATCAAGAAAGAATAGAGAAGGATCTACTAGAATTTCAAACCCAATACTAGTTGGTTTTCTCTCCCCACTTGAAATTTTTCTAATGAATGCTCCTCCAACTTTGGTGTGCCAACATTTTATCACTAGCAACAATCAAAACTATATTTTAAGATTAAAAGTATCCAATTAATAAAAAAATATTTTAAAAAAATCTACGAATAATTTTATTCATCAACATTCCAATTACACTACAGATAAGGATGTGTGGAAGATTGTAGATTAGTGCTTCGTACATAATAACTTTAATGTGTGTAAGCTATATATTAACTCTTTATTGTGCACAACTACAAAATAAATCAACGTATTTAAGAGTTGTAGGAACTCTAATCTACAATCTAACACATCCTCGTTCTTGAACATTTGG
This sequence comes from Chamaecyparis obtusa, assembly GCA_027943335.1. Classification (NCBI taxonomy): domain Eukaryota; kingdom Viridiplantae; phylum Streptophyta; class Pinopsida; order Cupressales; family Cupressaceae; genus Chamaecyparis; species Chamaecyparis obtusa. The sequence goes on along the minus strand of BSBK01001154.1, from coordinate 2,188,142 downwards.
TACAATCTCAAATGTGGTGAATTACATAAATTTTACATGGTGTATCCAAGAACCTTATTAGCCAAATTCATTACAAACATTTTAGGTTAGAATCTAAAAATTTAGATATCTAAACAAGCAGCCATTGATTACCTCTCTAGATCCAAATCTGCATTAAGGATAGTTTCTTCTCTTAAAAAAATTTGTTTGAAACTCATATTGTTTGGAAGCCTATGAAGGGAAGAAAAAACTAGTAACTCATGGACTATTAGTTGAGGAAACACTATATCATCTTGAGTAACATATCCAATTCTAGGAGAATTCAAGAAAGAATCGACATTTCATTTCGATGTTTCATAGATATAAAAGAAAGGTATAACAAATAGACATAGAGATGGAGAACTATATATTTATACCTCCTCTTTAGGTAGTATTATATGGGATATCATTGTAAGTTATACTTCCTTTGATATCTCCCTCTAGTCTCCCTCCCACAATTTTGAAGTAGTCTTCCCACTTCTAGAGGGGCCCATCAATGCAAGAATTTGTCTAGAAGCCATGCTTCTAGTTATCACATTGACAATGCTCTTATAATCCTAATTCTCATGGTTGTTGCCAATAATTTGATGATCATTTGAAAGTATATTTCATATTCCTTGGGTCTTCTAACTTTGCACTTTGTAATCTTGAAACTGCAAAAGTTTTTTAAAATACTAAAGAAATGTGGTAATGGCTAAAAATGATGTGTCACAATGCAAAAGTGAAGGTTTTTGTTAGTGTATAGAGGAAAGTGGTGAGAAATGCTAGGATGTAGATCACTCAACAAATTTGTGGGCTCATATACATTTGAATACAAACCCACCCTTAAACGAATTCAATTAGCACAACCAAAGGAGGAAGGGTGCTAATGCAAGATCTATGTCAAGGGGGATTCGTTATTCCTAAAGAGAGATGGGATGGTGAAAGGAAATATGATATATGAAAGTAAATGCAAGAAAAAGGGAAGAATTAATGTACCTTGAAACTAGATGAGGAGATTTGAACTTTGAATCTGAATTTGACTATTGTCGGAATGTCGAAATTAGTTGTAACTCCATATCTAGGAAATTGATACCTATAATTGTCTTATCTACAATGTTTATCTAAAAAGTGCAAGGACAAGTCGAGAAGTCAACTTGTACCTAAGGACAAGTCGAGAAGTCAACTTGTTCCCAGTAGTGCCAAAACTAATGAAACTTTTCAGGATCCTATGTTTGCACCTATACTTATCAAGTCTGAGACCACAACTCTGTAACCTATTTCCACACACAGAAAAATGGGGAATAAGGTTGAAGAAAGGGATTTACCTTAGTCAAACCCCGGTTGAGGAATCAACCTTGAAATGAAATAAAGGAGAATCATGTTGTCATGTAGTAGAGACTAGATCTAAACAATGAAGTATAGAATATCATACATATGTGATTACCTCTTTGAATGCGATCAAGTATGTTGATGCAATAGCTTTGACTAAACACAAAAACCCAAAAGAAAATCATGTAAGACAAAACCTCATGTAGTAGATGTTGTAATTCACCACAATGTTTGATTGGGGAAGAGAGAGAAGAATGGATGAACATGGATCTCCTTCCTTGATATAAAATTGTGTTTGCCCTCCAATGGGGGAAAGAAGCTATATCTATGGAAGAAAAAACCTTTATTTCATGAGAGGAATGAATACTTGGATGCTTGATGGCTCTTAATAGCTTCCTTGCACTTGAATGATTTAATGCTTGAATGCTTGAATGCTTGAATGCTTGAATGCTGGAATGCTTGAATACTTGAATGCTTGTACTTTTCTATGATATTGTTTGCATATGATTGATGGGTACCAAATGAAGGGAGTGGGTGTCCTTCTATACTCATTTCAGAGTCCAATTTAAATTTAGGCCGACCACAAATCCAACCCTCGGAGAGAAACCCTGACATCGGGCCTTGGGCAAGATCTGGGCTCAAAATCCTAGGGACAAGTTGACTCTTGACTTGTACCCAAGAAAAAAGTAGACCAATTGATTTGTCCTAGGTAGAATAAGCTCAAAATCCTAGGAGACTTTGGGAAAGGTGATAAGGAGTGGGGGAAGAAAATTTAGGTTGCCATGAGGTCAAGACAGATCCCAAAATGTGGAAATAAATGCATGGGTCCTAGGTGAGGAAATGAATTATGGGATTTGATAGAAAAGGGGAAATCATGCCTAGAAGAGAGAACCAACCTTGAGTTAAAGCAATAATGGACTCATATTTGAATTAGGTACACATTAAGGTGCAATATGAGGATATACCATAGAAAAAACACTAAAGTAGGCACAAAATGGTCCCAAAATTAGTACAAGTTAGGTGCTTACTTTTTAGGATGATACATTTAGCTCCCACTTTAGCGGGAGGATGAAACAAGCTCATGATAATGGTAAAGGAAGATATAGAAGGAAACAAGAATGACGAAAGAGAGAGATGGTCATGGGTGAATTGCAAAGAGGTAAGACAACACTAAGTTTAAGGACATAAGCCCAAAAATCAAGGATCTCAACTTCACATCCATGCACAAGGGCATGAAAACAAAGAAAAGGAAAATGAAAAGCAAAGACAAAAGACACAACACACAAAAAGGGTTAGTACTAAAAATAAAACTCCAAATCAAATACTGAAAGAGACCTTGATCGAAAATGTCCCATCTACAATATCATATTCAAAAAGATATTGAAAGAGCATAAGTGATCACATATAAATGGCAAGGGAATCACCAAGTATGATACCAACTCCATGATCTAACCCACTATAATAGCCATGAGAGCATAGAGAGAGAGAGAGAGCACATGAATATGATAGGATAGCAAGTTGTGTTGTGCTAAGTGATCCATGAGAAGAGAGAAGGATAGCAAGTTATGTTATGCTAGTTTCAATTATCTCAAAGAGAGAAGGAAGGGAGAATTGATGGTCTAGTAATTTGTTTTATGCTATTCAACTCTACCTTAAACAATTTTCTCCCAAAGGTGGCTTTGAAAATGTTTTGCACATAAGGGAAGCTTTGAAAATGTGTTTTGTGCATAGGGGCGGCTTAAAAATGTTTTGAACACAAGAGTGGCTTAAGGGATCAGTCTTATGGAAATAATTGTCTGCATGTAGATTCATAAAAAGTGATCAGGCCTAAAGAAAGCATTGTATCCTTAGGGATGAAATAAACAAAAAGTTGCATATATAGTACAAGGGAGGTTGTATGCATGCCCCCTCCTTATGATGGAAACATAGGTGACATCATAAGGAAATAGAATCAAGGATACCTACATCCAATAACAAGAAGATATCCTAAAAGAAACAATGTATTCCATAAACTTAGCCAAGAGGGATGACTCTTGTGAGCTAAGAAAATAGACAATCATGAAAGGATAATCTTCTTGTGGAAAGATACCCTTGAAAGGAAGATATATTTGTTGTAAGACATCTACCTTCAAAGGGAGTTTGTGAACAAAGATAACATCCTTAAGAAAAAGAGGGTAAGAGAACAAGAATGCACCCTTTTAGCCCCCTACTGCTAGGTGAAAAAAGAATTCTTGATGAAGGATGGCATACTTTGAAACAAAAAGTAAGGGAACTTTCTTATGATGAACATATTTTTACAAATAAAGAATAGTTTGGGATCAAGGATGCACACCTCTTTCATAAGAGAGAATGTTGAATCAAAATGAATAATTATTTATAGGAAAATAATGGTACAAGACAAACAAATGCCACTATACGAAGGAAATTAAATCCTTAGAAAAGAAAAAAGGAGGGAAAACAAACATGAAACCTTTACTCCCTAAGTGTGAAGGAAAGAAAAAAATATGTGATACATCCCCGATTAGAGTCACTTCATAAAAGATATACAATTTTTAAGAAAAATAAGTTGCAAAGTAGAGAAAACTCCTAATGTAAAACAAACATATTTATGGTAGAAAAGACATCACATTATAAAGTAAGAAAGTCATCAAGGAAAGAGATGAAAGACATGGATGATTATTTATGAGAGACATTTCCCTTTTGAGGTATGAAAAAGATTGTTAAGAAAATATGTGGGTATCTTGCATGAAACAAAGTATCTCATACCAAAAAGGATGTAACATCATGAAATAATACAAATCCATGAGCAGATTAGGAAAAGAAATAAGGATGCCACATTATGTCAACTTAGTGGTCAACCCAATTATATAAGATATGAAATTCCAAGAAAGGAATAAATTGTAAGGAAGGTGCAAATATCATTAAGGAGAAAGATCTTGAACAATAAGTCCATACATGGGAGGACATCATAGTAAAAAAGAGATGATTAGTAAAGAGATAATGGATCCTCTAGAGGAAGAAATAAATAGAGGATAATGATACCTTGCCCCCCAGCTAAGAGAGAAAGAGAAATTTCCTATTATGATGCACATTACACAAATATATTTGCATGATGACAAGCAACATAATAGGAAAAGGATATGCTAAGGTACCTCTTTGATATCAATTAAATGTAAAAGATTTCACATTAAATGAAGAAGACATTTATCAACCAAATCTTGTACAAATTGTCTAAACTGTACACAATCACAAAGAGAATGTTTCTTACTATGATGAAAGAAACATTAAAACTCACCATTAATAGGTTTTTGGTTCTTTGGAAAGTTCCTATAAGGGAATCATATTATATAGTTATACTTGATACTCCAATAGATTCTTTTGGCCAAAGCTAAACAATCATCAAAATGTGATGTATCATTAGAGGGGGTGGGCAAAATAACATCAAGGGGAGGTTTTGTTGAGATGAAGATGGTAAAGTGTTAACATGAGTTATGAAAGTTATACCACCTTTGTGAATTTTTTTAGCAGGATCAACAGGAACCTTAATGACTTGTTCATTAATACCAACTCCTAAACCCATATCCTTAGGTGTAGAGGATTACTATGCTAAACTATGTTAAGTATGCCATGGTATTAAGCTATGCAAGTGAAATTATATGCAACAACTAAAAGTGTCAAATGGAATTCTAAAAACTCTAGAGTGATTTTAGCATGGTAACAATGCAATTGAAGATTGGATGAAATGTTCAAGGAGAGGCTCCAATTTATAAGAATCGGAGGGAAATGGACAGTTGAGATTCGAGTTTGAAATGGAGGGCTAGGATCTGTTTGGATTGATGAGGTGCATGTCAAGTAGGAAAGGGTATTGGCCATGCAAGAGGGATAAACTTTGCTCACATGTGTAAGAACCTTGAAAGGGATGGCCAATAAATGTCAAGTGGGGGACAATGTAAGATTAGGGTGGCTCAAGATAGCTATGGGAGACAAATGTGTAAGAGGGGTGTAGCTATTTATGGAAGGTTGGTGAATTTGAATTTGGGAATGTGCTCACACATGTGCGAAAAAGATTAAAAATTGAGGAAAATGTTAATGAGTGTAGGAATCAAGAAATTAGCTTAATTAATCAATGATTAATTAGTTAATAGGCTTTAGGGTGACATGATGGCTTTTAGGCTAGGGGATTTAGGGTAGGATTAAGTTTAATTAAATTATAATTAATTAAACTATGGGATTGGGAAGAAGGGGGAATATTCAAATAAATAAATTATTTGAATATTGGATAAGGGTAATAATATAACTAATTAATTAAAATTAATTACACTATTAGGCTAAAGGGGAAAATATAATTAATTATCAAAATTAATCATATTATAAGGCTTAAGTAATTAATTAAATAAAAATTTAATTAATTACAAAGAGTGTGTTAGTGTGAATTTAATAAATTCATAAGAGGGCAATTTTGAACATCTATAGAGTTTATAAACCCCACCACTCCCCCATACAAATGTGAGCGCTCTCAAAGGCTCATTCCTTGGTAGAAATCTTGACTCGTGCATGTTGTAGGTGGTGATTTGGGTATTGAGGCCACATTATTTGTGGTGACTTTGAGATTGGTTAGCATGGTTAGCTTGCCAACATAATAATTATCATTCCTTAGCCCAATAAGTGGGCCCCATAAAAAAAATTTGCACAAAAACAAGTTGCCTCTTGTTTAGCCCCATTGGCTAATTTTGTATATCCAAGGAATTTAAGTGCAATTTACTTCATATTTTTTACTATTTTTGCACAATTTTGTTATTTCTCACATGGTTGAATCAATGATATCACACATGGAAGGTGAAGATGCAATATTTACTTTGGTTGAAAGGATTAAGGTCTACATTGAATGAGAAACAACCTACTTTCACCAAGGAATATGAAAGATCCACATATCAGAACAAAATTGATGAGGTGATGGGCTTGATTGTCATGCACATCTCGTATTCATTGTTCTTTCATATTGAAGAATGCACTACACCCCATGATGTATGGTATAAAATTAAAGATTTATTTGGTTTAGTAAGTGATATTCAAGCAATGTGGTTAGAGGCAAAGATAACATCTCTTTCTATTGATACTTTTTCTTCTATTGATGACCATTTGGTTAAGTTTAAGTCCTTATGCTCTCAATTAGCCAGATGTGGAAAAGATAAAATTGACAAAGATTGTATTTTCTTGATTTTGTCAAAATTGGTCGATGTTTTTTCTTATTTTGTCAATTCTTTATATGTTACTATAGATGGATTGGGTAAGAAAATTGTTATGCCATCTTTTGAGACATTTTGTTAAAATTTGACAAGGGAACTATCCAAATTTCATCAAAATGATGTCACTAAGTCTCATGCATTGGTTTTCATTACATCCAAAGAGAAAGGGAAGAAAAAGAATAAGCCCAAGCTTGAACCTAGGGAGTCTTCCAATACCCAAACTACCTCTTCAAAAGAGTCCATTCCTAAGGAGAGCCATAGTGTGGCTTTTGTAAGAAAGATGGTCATAGTGAGAAAATTGCTAAAAGAAGGAAATTCATGAGTTGAAGAAGCTATTCAAGGAGCACAATATTTCACTTACTTCATCTAGTTCTTTAACCAAACATGAGAACAAGGTACATGATGGCAGTTCCCCTAGTTACAAAGGAAAGGGTCGTGCCTTGATAACCACGCATGCACTTAGGGATATTGGGTGGTTATCGATTCATAAGCTTCTATTCATATTGTGTATTCCCTTGATTTCATGACCTACCATGCATAGCCTTGGAGAGCTATATTATGATAGACTCTTGATTGCAAATAATTAGTTTGTCCATGTGGCTTTAGTGAGTAATATTGATTTGGGTGATGGTTTACTAGCTAATAACCATTGCATCTCTGATATTTCCCACAATCTCCTTTCAGTATATCAGATTACTCAGGCAATAAATACAGTTGAATTTACTTTAGATTCAGTGTTCATTTGTCCTGTCTTAGGAGATTTTTTTGTTGTTGGTAGGGTTGATCATTAGTCCAAGGTGTTTACCTCTAATCATTTCATTGATGATGATGGCCCTTATGTTATTTTGACTTATCTAATGTTGGGAGTAATTCAGTTCCACTTAATTAGTTTGTGGATATAATCATGATTCTCCCATCACCCGCTACATTAGAGTTAGCAGCCGACTTGGTTACCAGGACTTCAATCCATCATGACTTCATTGCTTCTTTAGATTTGTGGTTCCAAGATGGTTTCATTTTATGTCTAACTGACTTGGCTTCTCATTCTACTTCAAATTTGGAGGAGATGCTTGAGGTGGTATCCCTTCTCTTTGCAAATTTTATATTGGAGAATGTTCTTGAGTCTCCTTCATCCATTGTTTCTTTGTTGATTGGGAGTTCTCCTATTCTTGATGAGATAGTTTTGGAAGCACTTCACTCTTCTTCTAAGATTTTATTGGTGAGACTTCTTACTTCTCATTTCATCATGGATATGGATTTTCTTTCACATACATCATTGGATTATCTCTTCCCAAGTGAAGACATGTTTTTTTGGCACTAGCATCTTTTTTTACGTCATACATACTACAGTGCTTTTGAGGATACTTCATTATTGGGGAAGAGGTGGCGGGAGGGTGGTCTATATATTTCCCCTCATTGGAGGGGTAATTGTATTATATTCTCATGATGTAGTTCCTAGGGGTATTGTGGAGACCTTCATACACCACATAATATATCACTTGCATCATCTCTTTTTTGGAAAGGAGTTTTGTACCACGAGGTTTTCTCCTTTTCTCTGTTTGTAAGAGATTCATTTGCATGATTAGTTATGCATGGTTACTAAACATAGCCTAGTTGTTATGATCTGCATATTACATTCCACATATTAGTCTTCCATAATACTTCTTCTCCCTAAGTTGCACTTAAGGGAGGGTGTTGGAGCAAATAAGAATTTCACTTCTTCTCTCTTGCTTAAGCTTACTTAGGCAAATTAATGTTTAAGTTTTTTAGGTAGTTTGTTTCCCCCTTGTTCGAGCAGTTACCTACTCCCACTCTTGCCTTTATAGGCAAGATTCATGTACATTGTAATATATTGATTCATTCATCATGTGAATTATTATTAATCTTTATAAATTCTTGCTTGAGCATTTTCTAATGGTTGTCCTTCTCCAAATTTAATTCTTTAATTTGCAGTTTCAAAATAGCTCCCTATTCATCCCAACCAAAAAGATATTCACCATACCCAACTTACATAATTAATCTTTGAGATCATGATCAAGTTTGATAACCTTATATAACTACCTCTTTTTCCATATTTACTATAATACCTTTGGTAACTAACTAATAGGATACGAGACATGTTGTGCACCACAACCTATACTCTTTCCAAAACAACACTATCTCGTGTTGTTTTTTCTCTGATAAAACCCCTATTCGATGAGATTTCTAAGATTTTTAAAGACAAATGTTAATTTCACTAAGTGAGTTGTTTTCAGCTACTTTTTGACCTTGGATATTTCCAATCTTGTCTTTCCATGTTTGTATCTTCAAAAGATTTCCTTTGAAATAGGGATTTTGATCTTAAAGTAGTACCATTCTTTCTTAGAATATCCTATTCAAGTGCTCAGTGGAATTCTCCAATCTTTTGACATTTCCTTGCGTATGGGAAAGATAAGCCTAAATTGACCTTCACTAAACACCACTTCTTCCCCAATGTTTTCCAATCAGCCAGTTCACCAGGCAACACAAATTCTAAAGTTTTACTCCGACACCTTGCTTCAAATTGCTTCTCTTTGTTGTCAATTGCAGGGAGGTTCCATGAAGAACAGCGGGACTAGTTATTTTCTGGACTATATCAAGATTCAAATTCTTCAGCAACAAAGAAATGACCCCAAGTGTTCCAAGCATCTTCAAAGGCTACTTTAAAGACTTTTCAAATTCGATGTTTAATAGTATCTTTTGTGACCATGTGGCTAGTTATTATTATGTTTTTTGTATAATTGTTGTCCTTTGTATTTCTAAGACTTGTCAAAGTTGTAGCTTTGTCAATTATGCAATCTTATGACTAGAAATGTTCTGATATTATGTGTGTTGTAATGTTAGTTATTATAGTTCTACTTTAGTGATAGCTTATTATTTAATTGGCTGTCTATTGACAACCTTTCTTTAATCTTTTTTTTTTTTTTGATCGATGAAAGGCCAAAGCCGAGATTTTTATATATATAAATACAAACATAAATTAACAAAGTATCTATCATCAATTCAAGCCCACTGTTGCAGGGCCTAATGTTCAGAACGAAATCATTTCAATTTTCAGCAACAGTAGTTGGCTGATACCGATATTTACTTCTAAAACCATCAATTTTGGTACTTCCTGTCGCAAAAACCATCTGCAAATTTAATCTAATTTTAATCGTCACATTATCTTTCCATTGATTCAATACCAAAAAAAAGGGCAAGAACACTAGATTTGGCAAGTGTCAACATAACTTCTTGTTAGTATTGGAGATTTCCGTTTGTATGGCACGTCTTGTACTCAGAGTCTCTTCAACGGGTGTGGTAGTGTTAGGGTCAATATAGGTGATAGGTACTGATAGGAGCCATCTCAATGACAAAATAGTATACTTATTCGATTTGAACACCACACTTTACAGTTCCATAAAAGCTCACTCCATAATCTCGTAGCATGACTTTTGTGTGTTTGCAAACTAAATAGGTGCACCCATACGAACAATCACAATCACTTAGTAGGTGTAGGCTTTTGAATATTGCTTGGTGTCTCTGAACATGGTAATACTAGCCAAAAGACTTGGACAACAATGTGTGGATTAACCGACTCATATATTACAAATTTGAGAGAATGGCAACACCAACAAGAATTTGTATCTCAATAACAAGAAACAGAGTGATGATAGTTGTTGTAAGGAAATCTCTATCCACTCGCCGAAGTAAGATGGCCCATTCATAATCTATCAAACCTACCACAACTGAAATCCCAATTTTTGTGAGAGTGCATCGATGGATATCTGTCATCAGTGGTGCCAAGAATTGAAGAGAACACAAAATGATTACTCCTACTTTGGCATAGACGGTGAATACTCGTAGAGGTTGGATAATAGTGTTTACACAGCTGCTTAATGCATTCACTTGAATGTTTTGAAACCCATTACAACAAATCTATTTACGCAAATATTACAATCATTGCATTCGATGAGATGACATCTCTTTGAGGCATTCCGTAGAACAGTTCACACACCAAAAGTCACTTCCACATTTTGCATTCATGACTAGCATAGCGGCTGCAAGCACAATATTGAACAAAAAAAAGTTATTCCTTTAGATTTCCGTGGAGATGCACGTATCACATTTCAGCGTTCCCACTATGGTGCATAGGCAGGGAGTATACTTGTATGGATTGTAGAATTTGGCTTTACACCCGGCAATTGTATTTGTTTCACAAATTCTAAAGCCTTTTCAACGAATATGTCTTGGGCATATCCTGTTATTTTTGTATTCCATGAGCTGCTACCTCTGAGGCATTCCATCAAACAATTGGCAGTGTATCTATGCCTCCACATTTTAGATGCTTTGTTTAGGGTTTGCATGTGTATCTAACAAAGAAGTTGTGACTGCAACTCTTGACAAAAATCTACGTTCCGTTATGTTTTAGTAGATGTCCCTTCATTATATTGGGTTCGGGCATCGGGCATAGTGCAACCTTATTTTCAGAATGTTTCATTTATCATCATCAATAATCTCATTGGAACTGTGTAACAAACCAAATGCAATTGTAACTTTCATTATGATGGCAGATAAATAATTATCTCTCACAAAACATCTTGAATCTGGAAATGCCCTGCTATCTTTGTGCGCCAAGAAAACACGTCTGTACAACCACCGTAGGTTTAACTGGTATTTTAATAATAAAGTTTCAGGTGGCCTCAAGATGATTCGAATAGCCATTTTGGCTTCATGCTTGACAATCCATTTGCTTTAAATTTTCTGAAGCTTTTTCAACACAGCCAGTTTCTGCATATCTTGCAAACGCCGCATTGCATGAGATGTCTCTTTGCGCCATCCTGTCAAACGTTTTATGAGCTTTGTTTGGTCCTCCAAACATGAATGCACATCGATCAGTGCAGTTGCAATTGTAATGTCTCACGAAAATCTAAGTGTCCATAACCTGTTTCAAAGATTCCATTTTACCAGGCGGGGGAGGATCTACGCTCTACAAGCGCCAATTGCATTTGCTTCAAAATTTGTTTGGCCATTTCAACAAATTCACTTTGAATGTTGAATTCCTTAAGTAATAATAACTACTTGATTTAGTACTCAATATAATTCACAACTTCACAATTAATTTAAAATTATTTGCTTTTAAAACTGAGTGTGTGAGTTTTCACAACCTCTAACTTTTGGTTATAAGTTGTGAGTTTTCACAAATTCATTTTTCAAGATTTTACCGTACACTTCATTTGACCAACTTTTACTGCTCACTACTCCTTTCATTCATTTTTCACAACTCATAACTCCTTTCTTTCACTTTTCACAAGTCACAATCTATTTACTTTCGTGTTGGCTTTTCAAAAGTGACAACTTAATGCTATGTGGGTTCACTATGCATAAGTAACAGGTTAACTCGTCTTTGCCATTCACTTTTCAAAACTAACAAGTTCTCCTTTAAAAAATCCACTACTCAGTGCAAGCTTTGGCTCACTTTTGAAAATCCACAACTTTATGCAAACTTTAAATTTTAAAAACAAATATTTTATTATTTTTACGTCTTTTTACCTCTGACCAAGCACACGACATAGTTTTAGGCACTTAGCATTTTTCATCAAAAATTGGCCATACTGTAGATAATATGTTGACAATCAAAACCCAACAATTTGAAAGTTTGAAATCTGAGAAATTTTCAAATTATAAATTGTTTTTTTGCAATAAATTGCAGAAAAATCAAAAGTTAAAAATTTTCAAATAGAAGTGGGTTGTTCTAAAAAAAAATTTCAACATTGGATAAAATGTCAGATCAGAAATTCTTGTCAAACATTTTGCGTAAATCACCAAGATCTTAAATTTTAGTTGTTTTTCTCATTTGCTGCATAGTCACGACTGCTCTGAGGATCATTAACTGAAACAGAGGATGACTCTTCTTCGATGGCCATGCCTTTCAACATAAATCCAATCACCTACAAGGCTACAAACATTGATGAAGGATATAATGCATGTGATATTATCAATTCACAACTGGAGTTGACTGATGAATGTTATAATTCATAACATCTTTTCGACACAGTTTAAATTTTGTGAATTCAAAACAAGGCTAACAAGCTTCCATTATTTGATTTCGCCCAAAAGATGTAGAATCAATTAACAAATGGTGTATAAACAAGATTAACAGAGAAAAGTGCTTAAGAAAGTTAATCCTGGGATTTACAGACCACAAGGTCACTCAGAAATATTGTACAAAACCATGACTAAAATCTACAGTAAAAGACAAGTTCAATGTAGAGGATTTAGTTTGACCTCTAGTAAAATTATAGGCTGAACAAAGAATATTATGGTCACCAAGGGCTGTACAGGCAAAATCTGTTTTAGAATGATGCTGGAGCAGACCTTAAATAGTTGTATGAAAGTTGAATATGAACTTGCTGCAGAACAGAATGATCTATGAAGTTTCGTGTCAAAGAGAGAACAAAATGTTGACCAAGCCTCATCCCCATGCATGTACTAATCTTCTCTTATAAAGAAGAGAAATACCTCTTTCAACAATAATACTCTTCTTCAAAGCCATGAATCCACTTTGCACAATTCTTATAACAAACTTGGAGATATTGAGATAAAAAACAACATGCAGAAAAGGGCACTCAAAATAAAGTAGACACTGTGATTAATTATGTTGATACAATACTTACACAAATAATCAAAGAACCCTCGTTCTAATGCATGAATTTAAAATGCCCGAAGTGCTTTTAATATAGAGATTTGCACATGAGATATAAAGGGTGGATTCCACAAAGCACGTACAAATGTTAACAAGCACAAGAATGCAATAATCGATTTAGACAGACATTAAGGCTCAACAGATGGAGAAAACTTAAAAGGTTTTTTACAGATAGTAATCTGATAGGTTAACATTATTACCATCACTTTAATATTGACAAATCAACAAACACGATAATTTGAAATCTCTTAAACATGCAAATGAAGACTGCTAAGAACTGGATGTTGTGGAATCACAGAAAGAAGCAGCTCTAAAGAAGAAATGGTGAGTCACTTTAGCCCTTTATCAATCAATAAAATAAAAATTCAAAAAGTTGTTCTCTTAAACCGTCTCCAGTAAATCATGCAAATATCCTTACACGTGACAAATTTACATGTTTGCCTTTCAATTTTAGATTGCTCGCCATTGAAAGAAACATCATGATGAAACGATTTCAACTATAGCTGACCAGAGACCAGAAAGGCCAAACAACTACTGGCAAAACAAATACAAGCCTCTTAAACTTGCCCAGTGAAGTTGACTACCAAAAAGTACTTCAGAGTTAAGTAAAATGTTGTACTATTGAAAGGTTAATAAAATGCACGTTAATTTCAAAGAATTTACTTCACTACCAAAAAAGCACATCAGAGTTAAATAAAATGTTGTACTATTGAAAGGTTAATAAAATGCAAGTTAATTTCAAAGAATTTACCCAAGCATTTTATATGAGATGCATCACATAACATAAAACATCAAAATGAGTGATTCAAAATCATTCAAATGTTCAGCTTCGTAGAAAGAAGGCAGAAAATTATGAATACACAGTTAGCTGGTAGTATGAGGAATCAAATTGTAGATGAAATCATGCTTGAACAGAAAATGAGATTTTACTCTGCTAAGAATCATGTAACTTTCAAGCCATGATTTTGCACAATCCTTTTGTATCCAACTATAAAAATTATTTAGATTCCAACATCCCAGATTTCTCTACCGAACCCGTCATTGGGAAAAAGTTTTATGCATGATATTTTGGCACTTAGGAGACATCTTATAAAGTGAAAAATGCACATATTATATACACCAGACATTTTATGGGATAATATTCTAACTTATATACTGGAGGATAACTGCTCAAATATGATAAAATATTTAAATTTGTTAGTTTAGATGTAGTTCATCCATACTATTTTCTATCTTATGCTACAGTGTCCTAGCGTGGACAAAGAATGCTACAGAAATTTACCTTGGTGAAAATGTAATTAGACCTTAGTCCACACATCTGTGTAGATCAAATGGGTCTCCAAACTTGAAAGATGTCTTTGGCCCTTCATTTCATAAGAAAAGTTTCATATGATTCTTCTTAACATCCGTCTCCAAACTTAATAGGACTCAGAACCCAAAGATACAAATCACAGTATAATAGTACACATCAGATATATCTCAAATTTCTTTTGCACAAACATTGATGTGATTATCTGTTATGCGCTTTCTGAAGTCCATGTCAGGGCCATTACAAAAATGTTCGGCATAAGCAATTGACTGATCAATCAACGTACACTACCCTGGAATCCATCCAGAGGTCCTACAAAATCTTAAGACCATACTGAACAGGCATACTTTGATAAAGCCTACTTCTGATAATAGTGAAGGTCAAAACTACCAACCAATCATTGTAAAAACTTAAAAAGCACAAACAACTGTGCTTGAAAAGATAAAGTGGGCCTATATCAGACGTGAAACATGAGTCTGATACCTTTTTTAACATTTCCTTAGAAAAAACTAAAAAAACCTTATTCCAGGTTCATATTATTCATAAGAATTTCCATCTTCCTTCTAATAACTATGATTATAGAATCATACGGTGATTTTGAGTTTGAAGGGTTGAATGCATGACTACCGATGGTATTTTAACACTGGAGTGTCCCTTCGATTTCTCAAGAATTGACCTCTCCTTGAACACCCAACTGCAACCTGATCAGGATAAACTTGTACAGGACCACCGGCACCCTTTCGACCATGTTCAACAGCTGGCCATTCTTTTACTGATTTTCCTTTAAATGAAAAGTGTTTCCTCAAGTGGGTCTTGCTTAAAAAGGATTTGCTTCTCGGCAGAGGCATACCCCACTTCTTATCTTCCCCATCTATGATATGTTCTGATTGAAAATAATTCTGATTTCCACAGGAGCTGCCATTATCAGCAGTTATCCTGAACATTGGAAATTCATTAGGTGGAATAAATATGGGTTGTAATTGGTTGACTGAAAAAGAATCATTTGAATTGGAGAATGAAGAAAACTTTAAACCTCCAGCACATAGAGGACAAGGAGGATCGTGCTTCTGAGACTTGGGGGTGGTTTGTTCAAGGCATTCTGCATGATAAACATGACTACAGGACAGCACCCCTGCAACAGGCATATCACTACTCCTGACCATCTTGTGGGAACCCCACGGTGACTTTTGGAACAACCATCTTTCACATATTGCACATCTTTGGTCTTCATAGGAAAAGCCTGACAATTTTGGATTGTCTCTATCAATGTTTCCTGCTTGATCAGGGCTTTCATAATGCAATTCAAAATCAACACTGCTCACACTATTCCGTCCAAATTGTAAGCGTTGAGAAGATGACCCATTATCTGCAAAATCCTGCATTGAGCCAGCTTCAGAAAAGCCAACAAATGATTTATTACCAGGAGGATGAACATTGCTATTATGCCAGCAAGATGAATTCCTGCCTTCAGCTGATATTAGACTACTGCTACCATGCTTTGTATTTGAGTGAATATCACCATCTGAGGTCTCTCCTGTATATATTATTGGATGAACAGGCTTTGACACAAAAGGATAGTGTCCAGAATAGCTACGATGGGACGAAGGTATATATACTATGCAACTTTGCTCTGAATCTCCAGCATCTGAATAAGATGAAGAGGATTCTACACTGTAATGAATTGTAGATGTTTCTTCCACTGGGCATCCCTGCATTAGGGAACCATACTTAGAGTTATTCATAATTCAATATATGGTATAGAAAACTTTTCAATTCTTCACAAAACATTAGTATGTCAGTTACCTCCTCTGATCGTGATAGTGACAGAGGCTCAGATCTTGGTTCTAGAAAAAAAATAAAGCTACAAGTTAGTCCATTTAAAACCTTGCATACTTTAAATCATGCATAAAACTTGCCAAACAAAATTTTTACATGCAAAACATCAGGGTGCATGTGATCCACCACTTTGAGAACTTTTCAAATTCCTCTTCTGGATGAAAGGACCATCTTGTACAAGCTTTTTCCACCTTTAATATAATTATATTAATTATTGAAAACATTAAAAAGCAAGAATAGCTTGAAAATTATGAATACAAAAATCAGAGATAAGAAAGTGAGAATTAAATGATTAAGTAACAAAAATAATTGTTAATCCTTCTGTGTCTAATGATTGCACTCACTGGTGCCTTCTACAGAGATTATAATGATGACAGGAATATTAATATTTTGTATATATATGAAAAGAAAAACCTCTTCTATTGCACTTGTTGGTGTCTTTTATGAAGATCATAATGTAACTGGTAACATTAACATTTGTTAAAAGTCAAGAAAAGAAGACAATATAAACTTTTATGCAACACATGATATACAGCAGAGTACTAGTAGCTATGGACGCCTATAAAATTCTAGCCCAAAACAAATGCTTCACTAAATGTCAGATTATTTTAGACTATACAGCTTCCTTTTTCCCATGAAAATGATGATTCCAGCACGAAGCACCAAAGCTAAATGAATTCTTCCAACTCCGAGGAGTCCAACTTCAACATTATGTTACGTTGATGACAAATTCACAGGACAATTCCAGAAACCTTCAGTAGGTGGTGGGGAAGAAAGTTTATGGAAACCCAGATCTTCAAAGTGAGAATATAAAACAAGTACAGAAAATTTCAGAGGAATTGTCCTGAAACACCCCCACCACATGAAGAAGGAACTTCCATAAGTAATGGGATATATGAAGCTCCACTCTATGGATAATTTTATAACAGAAGAAAAGACAGATTTCTGCAATAGTGACTGAAAGGCAGAATGACAAGGCAGAAAAATTCAAAAGAAAATTTTAAATTATGTTTTCACTTTAAGTGGGTAATAGTTCTTTTCATATTAATTGACTTGTCGAGATCCGTGAAATTTGTTCTGCAGCATACTGTTTTTCCTAAGTTGCCAGTTCGGGTCCGGGGACAGATTCGGGTTCGAGAATCCAGTTCGTGGATTCATGAATTTTTTTTTCCATTATGATTCGTATGGGTTTGTGTGTGTGTGTGTGTGTGTGTGTGTATGCATTATATATCCAAAAATATAAGAGAAATATACATAATTCTAAAACTAAATCATTTCATAGTATGAATCTATGATGCTTGATCATTGATCAATGCCAAATGTCAAAGATAAACATTAAAAATTCAAATAGTATACTTGATCATTGATCTATGTTCACGATTCTAAAGAAAATCAGCACATTGAATTACTGAATTACAAAATGACAATTCAAAATATAGTTTATTAAAGTTTGAAACATGATTCAATGTTCAATGGTTCATGAAAGACTAAAGTTTTCATTTCATCAATCATCAAATGGATTATCAAAAAAATCCGGATCAATGGGGTCTTTAGTAGCTGCAAGTGGTTGATCAAAATCATCATTGGAACCCAAACCGGTTCCACTAGCACTAGAGGGTATTGTCTCATCATCATCATCATCCACATCAGCCAAAGTGGCTCTAGCAAGATCCCGAAAGGTCATATCTAAGTCAGCAGACTCGGGTGCTACATCCCAAAGCTTCTCTAGCCCCTTCTTGTAATTTGGATCCTTCCGTGATAAGAGGCGCAAGTTGTTGTGAATATACACCAAGTCTTCTGCTTTGTTTGCAGCCAACCGGTTACGCTTGACTGAGTGGATAAAGGAGTAAGTACTCCAATTTCGCTCAATGGCAGAAGAGCTCACAACCTAGAGAGAAAACCAACAAAATTTAAAAAAATACAAGATAAATTCAAGAGTGTTTAAGTGTTAAATTCTACAATGCAAATGACAAAAAAAAGGAAAAAAAAACTTAAAAACTTACCTATGATAGAATCTTAATTGCAAGAGGTTGGAGGTATATATAATCTTGCCCATGAAGGTACCATCATTTAATAGCATCCATTCTGCTTTGGTCATTGATAGCAGTAGGGTGGAGATCTCTTCCTAAGATAAATGATCCAGATTCTCTCCTAACACTTACCCCAACATCTAGATCGCGGAAGATTTTATCAAATGCCCTCTTATACCCATTAGCAACCTCAGCATCTTTATATGGTGGCACTCTACCTGGAATGGCAAGTACTTCTGCGCTATAGTACCTGGGAGATAGAGCATATGCTAGGAGGTGCAAAGGTGTGGTTATCTTGTTCCAACGATGAAGAACAATTGCTTCCACCTTTTTGTAAAAGGTGCCCTCAGGATCATTCTCTCTCCTATGTATGACCAAGGATATCAAATGATGTTCATGTAAGTTATCATTATGTCAATTTTGAATTTAGATATCTCTCAATAAACAAAGATAGAGGAATGTATTATAACTTACAAATTTTATCTTCTCCAACATTGTGTCCATGCTATCATAGATATCCCCAAAGCATGGTTCATCAGTGTCGACAAATCGAAACATAGACATGATAGGCTCAGTGAATTCCAACACATACTCCACACGAGCCTACCAATCATCATCTAATATCAGTGCCTTCACCTTTTGGGCCCTCACTGTATTGGATGGACTGCTTCCAAATGCTCCATTGGTTGCTAATAACCATTTGTGATAATGCCTCCTTCACCTTGACAAGACGTCTCAGCACAATTCTGTGAGAGGCAAACTGGGTTTCAGCCACCTAAGAACATGTTAATAGTGAGTTAATTACACATTTAAAATATGTAAACAACACAAACAATATTTTATTCAATTATGTAAAACATGACATAAAATGATAAATGAAACTAAATAAATTATAAATTAAATTTTAAAATTTACCCACGGACTCTATGGAATCAATGAAAATCTTGGCAATGAACTCTACATCTTTTACTTCACCTTCACAGTCAACCGCCTTCAAAAACATTGACCCCTTGGAGGATACAGCAATTACATTAATTAATGGACGGTTTTTGCAATCTTTTCATCCATCTGAAACAACAGACACACCCGTTTGAACCCAAGAATCTTTTATTGGTTTTAGTTGGGCCTCTACACTTTTTCTCTCACTATGTAATAAGGTGGTGCGCAACTTTTCATATCTAGGGCCATGGTAACCAGAAGGTGCATCATTTATTGTTTGCACCATCTCCCTCCAATAAGGTGATCTCACTAAGTTGAATGGAACACCATTCGCAAAGAGGCAACGTCCAACTTTGAGATCAGCAAGATCTCTTAACTCATTTTGAAATGCCCTATCTAATGGGCGTCTCTTGTGGGCGATTATTTGTGGTTGTTCTACATCATCATCCCTAGAAGGCATAGGCAAGAAGGGATGTGATCTAGAGGTTAGTTGAGCGGGTGGCGGTATTGTTTTATGTTTCCCTTTTGCAACTAATTTGTCAACTTCTTCTTGTTCTTTTACCAAAGCTGCTATTTGTGCAGCTGACAATCCCTTCTTATCTCCCCCGGGCCCTCACACATGTTAGTCCCTTGACCCTCAAGGCCCAAAAAATGAAATTTTATTCGGGAGTAGGAGCTTCTATATTGTGTGTTGCAAAAATTACATTTCCATATAAACCCCCCACCTCCAGAACATTGAAAATTTTTTGTAGTGTGTCTCCATAAAGGAGACCCTTTATCAATTTTATATTTTTGAGACCCTTTATCAATTTATATTTTTGAGACCCCTCCCCACCCATTGAGCCTTGACTACTCATTGTATGATTGTTGCAATCTATAACAAAAATGAAAAAAAATACTTCAAAACTTATACAAAAACTTGAAAAAAATTTAAAACTATTCAAAACTTGAAATAATCTATAAAAAATCTAAAGAATATGGTTGAAATGCATACATTAATCACTCAAATCTGCTTCTTGGAAGGTATTTGCCACTCCACAATCAATCTCCTTTGAACACAATCACCTCACTTCAAACTTGCAAGAATAAGAGAGCAAAATGAGAAATGAAATATGTTTGGAGGCCCATAATAAGGGTCGTTTTAGGGTTAGATGAAAAAATAAAAATAAAAAAATGGCATTTTAAGTGGTTTGGACCCACTTTATGCCTTCATTGGCCGTGGGTCCCTAGGGATTCGCGTGGATCCGTGCTAGATCCCCCCAGGTCCACGTCGGATCCGAGGAGGGTCTGTGTTTGGACCTGTGGGTCCGTCGAGATCCGCGGGCCCGCAAATCCACTGGTCCACGAATCCGGACACAAACCTGGTTCCTGGGTCTAGGATCTGAATCCAGTAACGTAGTGTTTTTCTCCTATAAATAACTTTTCTCTCTCCACAACCTGCTAAAAGCAAATTCACAAAACTATTCCAAAATCCTTCACTAAGTGATGAGTTGGAAAACTTTAAGGAAACTCAAATCTTTGTAGTGAAAACATAAAACAACTCCAAGAAATTTCATAGACTGCGTGATAAAAACTTTCACTAAATGAAAATAATACTTTACCAAGACAAGGGATATCAGAAACCCCTTGCCACAGAAAAAAATAACAGGCAAGAAAGCAGGATTCAGCAACAATATAGAGGTCAGAAAGGAAAGGAAAGGCAAAAAAGTTCAGAAAAGAATATTTGAATAACATCTTCGCTTAAAATGGGTAGCAGTCCCCTTCATCTTAATTTTGGCATGTGGAAATCTTCTTAAATTAGTTCTGTATCGCACCAATTTTCTCTTGTAATATTTATTCTCATAAGCAACCTTACATAGTTTCAATAATAGCATACTCCTGAATATGGCTTAAAATACTCGCAAGTTTATTGAATATATACTTCATGTGAATAATTGACATTCATCTCAAAATATAGACCATATAGCACTTGCTCAAGCTGCATCACCTAGAAAAGCTACAAAGGGTTAAGGCATGGACAGTGCCACAAGGTGCACCTCAGCAACTAATGTTGTATCTATAACTAACCCATCAAACAAGCATTAATAAATTTCCAGAGGTCCTCTTCTAAAAGGCAGCAGTAATTTATGTTGTAAATGATACTTTAATATATGCATCCTTCTTTGTAACTTTCTTGTGTTGCCAGTTTGGTGCCATATGAGTCTTGTGGCTTATGACAGACAAGAACCTAACAGTACCCGATTTTGGGGATGGCGGCAAGGGGTTGGCGGGGTGCAGAGCTGATATACATATAGTAATTGAAAAACTAGTCATGAAAAGATGTACAGGAATTACATTTCAAATGAAACTTTGGCAAATTAGTAAAATAGCAAAATTGCAAATACTAAATACTAAGATTTAAGATTTGAATACTAAATAGAATTTGACAGATGAAATTATCGAATTGGAGATTTCTATTATATCGAAAACATCATAAAGATCATTACAATGGGTAGCATAATATCAAAATAAGTACAAAATGTCAAAATGTAGTGAAGGGGGCCCTCTACTCATTCCCAAACTCCTCATCACTGGAACTATTAGACTCCTCATGGTCAAGATCCGCCAAATTCCTCTTAATAGCTGAAGAGCTAGAAACCAAAGATAGCAACGAATGGCTAGAGTGGTAGTCTTTTATTTTAATTTTTTGTCAATGATAGCTCCACCACAAAATTGGGTCCTCCTCTGCCAGTTCTTATATCCATCTTAGCACCATTAGAATAACCCCTAAGAGTGGCAAATTTGGTCCACTCAGTGTTAATTGTGCAGGCAGTATTAGGACCATAAATCTTATCAATGCACCTAAAGAACCTTGCCTTCACCTGATCATCTTGAATCAGTGTAATGACTTTTTGAGACTTTTGGAGACACGAGACGGGAGACTTCCAAACATCCCCGAGACACTTGAGGGAAGCCTAGGCATCCCCGACACATCTTGGAGATGCCTGAGCATCCCCGTCATCTCCGGACATCCTGGTGGAGGTGGTGGGACAGCGGGGGGATGCCTTGTTCCTGTCCTCATCCATGTCCTTGCATCCCAAAGATGTCCTCATCTTGGAAACATGGGACTCGGGGGCATAATGTGTCCCCGCGTTTCACTAATAATATGCCTCATGAGCCTTTTGGGTTCTGATCATAAAATGAATGCATTCTTTTATGGCTCCAGACAGTAAAAACAAGTGTCTTATCTACAAATATTGAATAATTTTCTTCTTTGTGATGGAACTCATTATGGATCATCCCACCTGCATACATAAATTATGATAAATACAAAGGCAACATATAACACCACACTGAACTTGAAGATAGCAACTACACATAATAACACAATTTATATAATAAAAACAGAAAATCGTGTAGACTAATATGGGTGAAGAACAATACAAAACCACATCAAGAGGCAGGCATTCTTCAATGTTTATCATTGCCAAAATATCACTAATTTGAGACTCCAACAAAAGTTGTTCTCCCATATGGTCTCAAAAAAATCCCACAGTAAATCAAACAAACTTGACCCCCATTCATGGACCACAGGGAATTCGAACCTTTTTAGTGGACACGTTGACCAATAAATGCAAACCTTTTCGAAGTTGAACTTTGACTTAGCAGCTTGGGGTAACCCAGGGCCTTCTGGCATGGGATGTCTAATTAGGGCTTTCAATGGATCTTTATGTCGTGCTCCTTCCTCAAAACTCTCTCCTAGAACTACAAATGGATGGAGGCCCAAGCTCTTGTTTTGGATCTCTTGCTTGAAGTCAAATGTGATATTTCACATCTAATCATAGAAGGGGACTCGAAGGTATTGATTAATGCAATCAAGAACAAGGCCACTGCCACTGAAACCTAGAGATTCCATAACATTCTCCAAGAAGCCTGGACTCTTTTGGATTTCTTTTCAGTTTTTTAATGCACACTATTACAGAAAGCTAATTAGAATGTTGATAAATTGGCAAATTATCACATTAATAATGAAGAGTTCCTCATTGTATCGAATAAACCAAAGGATTGGCAAATCATGGAGGTTTTTTGGAATAAGCAATGATCCACCGCATCATGATTCATAAGGCCTTATGCATCCCATTGGGTTATAATGAGGGAATGATTCATCAAGGACAAACAAACATCTTATGCATGTGAAACATTTAGGAAAGGTGACTTTTGGCATCCCTTCTTTGTGATTCCATTTTTGGATTTCTCTCACTCCACTAGTTCTACACTCTACTGTTATAAGGTTTCCGAGGAAGGGATTAAGCTGCATACAGACAAATGCAAAATGGCATTCACAGGTAAAATCTCAAAGGTCCATTTGAGTAAGATCTTTGCAATGAGCTTAACTCTCATTCGCCCTGCAATAGCTATCATATTGGGGGAGAGTTTCATGCTGGCAAATGTGCTCTCCACAGTCAATTCTGACGTTTAGTAGGAATTTGTTAAACCGCAATTATATATCAGGGACAAGGTGGTGGTGAAGGCTTTACTGCTCTTATATATCAAGCCTCGGGACAGGGACGGCCTCAACTCACTTTGGGAGTACGTAGAGATGAATGTGAGTGGCATCAATTGCAAAGATTGAGTCTCCATAGTGATTCACAAGGCACTGGTGGACAGGTTTTACACTGGGGTCAAGGAAATGGAAAAGGTGGAGATATTCCTCACTCACGGGTCCAGTATTTATTTTTTAATATTCTTAAATTTATTTTAGGTGAATTTAATCAAAAAAAATTTACCCTTACAGAATTTCACCTGAATTTATTGTTGCCGAACATAAACACAAACTCAAACCTTGTGCCATAGGTTGGATCTATTGCTTCTCCATGGTCGGTAGTTAAGTTGACACCAGAGGCTTTTTTAAATCATTATTCAGTTTAAGGTTTTGGACACAGGGCAGCAATGCAGTTCTATTTTGTTTTCTGACTTTAATGAAGATTTACTACTTTATTCCTATCAAGTCTGTAGGCAGGAAAGACTGAGGATATTAAAAATATATTATATTTTTGGAGCTACGGCGCTTTGAAGCTAGCTAGTGCATGTCCTCATACGACCATTTTTTTTTGCAATGAAGTTTTCTATATAGTGCCAAATGATTAACTGAGGGATTTTCCAATATTACACACTTATGTGCATATAGCATATGCATGCACGTTGTTAGGTAAGGCATAATAGTTTGTTCAATTAAATTATTCGTAGGAATTACCATGACCCTTCGCAATAAGTGTAGTTTAACGTTTAATGATAATAATCAAAACAAAGAGTAAAATACAACTGCCTCAGTTTTCTACAGACTATATAGTATACCTGACATGGTAGCAGAAACAAACTCCCCAAGATTGATGCCTTGTGCCATGGCATCCAACCGTTGTGCATGGAAACTGTCAGATGGACTGCTGAAATTGGAAACACTGTCATCCGATGCAGAATACTGATGGTTTGAAATATGACCACTACTCATCCCGCTTCTGCTTCTTTTGCTAGTTGAAGACAATGAAGATTCATAGAACTGTGGTCCGTGTGAGCCAGAGGACACAGCCTCGGGATGGAACCTATAATCCCATCTTCTCGAGATAGGGGGTGAGAAACTACCAGTTGTTCGACAGTGGGATTCATTAGGACCAACAGACCATTCGCCACAGCCTCTTTGGGATACATGAGGTCTTGCAGCCACACAACAAAGAGACCCCATATTAGCTCTGCCGTTATAACTCAGATGTAGATTTTCTAATCAAACTTCAAGGCCAGCATAGGCTACGAGATTTCCCCTTTATGATTAATGAAAATAAAAATCCAACACTTTACATAAAGATTGATCCTTAGACATCTCTAGTAGAATCCTCGTAATAATCCCGTGCTGAAATTGGATTCCTAAACCATCCACCAGTTGTAAAATGCTCTACATCACATGGGAAAAAATGGGTTAAAGAAAAAAGAGTTCCTTCCTTTTTAAGGTGCATGTCCCAAACAACTCGTTGCCTTCTCAATCAAATCCTCCAAGACCCTCTCTTTACACTAAGTGTATCATTAATCATTGAAAATTTGGAAATTCTCACAAAGCTATACGTGAGACCCATGTAAATACTCCTTAGTTTCTCTGCCCCTCAAACCATATTCTGTATGATTCAGCGAAAATCTTCTATCAAACTTCTTTCCACGCTCCTTTACAATATCAAAGCTTACTTTAAAGTGCTCCTCTAATGTTTTCCAACTATAGCGCATAGTCATTCTGCAAATCAAATGCCATTTTGCCCTAATAAATACAAGTGCAAACCAACAACATAAACTTGTTATTTGTAAACCAAAGAGTATATAATAACGTTAACCTCTTTTTGTAACTCAAATAAATATTAATTCCACATATGTTGTAAATTGACTCAAAATAACAATGACAACAAAAAAAAGAGTTTGTACGTTTTAAACATAACAGACAAATAATATGAATCCCCATAGATGACTCGGTAATAAGGCACTGATCAACAATTTATGTCTTCTAAACATGCACCATAAATGATATAAACACCTAAAAGAGATTAGGACTAAAAATTAATATTTGAGAAAAGACTCATTAAAAGCAGGGTTGCTCTGTAATTTACGGAAAGGGTTCTGTTTAATCCTATTTTGCATTTCCAAACTTTTTACGAGGCCATCGTCAGAAAACAAATAGCCACGCCCACTGTAGCCTCCCTTCATGGAGCATCATTCTAATCAAGTGAACACTTTAGATAGGTCCTACAGCAGCTTTGGCTTAGTAGAAGTTAAAGGTCATCTCACCAAGTGTGTGGGTTTGTCTCTGTCTATATACAAATACACAAATGAAGAATCGAACTCCAGATCAGTTCTACAAATGACTGTCATCGAATATATAACTAGGGCTAGGGTT
Organism: Chamaecyparis obtusa; assembly: GCA_027943335.1. Taxonomy (NCBI): domain Eukaryota; kingdom Viridiplantae; phylum Streptophyta; class Pinopsida; order Cupressales; family Cupressaceae; genus Chamaecyparis; species Chamaecyparis obtusa. Next base: position 2,161,840 of record BSBK01001154.1, on the reverse strand, counting down.
TAGGCCTACACGCAAATGCATTAAGTATATGACTTCAGGAGATTCGAACCCTTGACCAATAGTACAAATGTGTTTCATTTTCCTTGGCACTGAGGTTCCTACCTATATGAATTCATTTAAAAATCCCATAATCCTTCACAAAATTTACTTCTATATTAAAAAATGAAACCAAATCAATTCCCAAATATAAGCTTGTAAATATGAAGTTCAAGTTTTACTCGCTAACAATGAGTGAAATTCAATTAAGTTACAACCCAGGTCCAGATGTACAGGTTCGAATTACGGGGGACTTCCCAACGGGCAACCAACTTTTGTCCAAAAGAGACCTCCCCAAGAAAAAGAAGAAGACAAAAAAAAACATTGCCTATTATGAAACAAAAACAGTCGATTTCTATGAAAGTCCGAGGTACCTGTCGAATGGAAGTGTTTAAAGCCTCTGCAATCCTCAGCAGTTTGCTATGAAATCAGGAAAATGGGGGCTGACTGAACGCAGAGCCAAGTTCAGTAAGTACTAATTTAGTTAGAGAGGATATTAGGTTTGGAATTTGGAGGTTTTGTTGACTCGCCTTGGGTTTAAAGGGACTATATATTGGGGTCAACTTGCGATAAATGTTTCGTGCGCTTCGGCGCACAACTAAATTGACCCAACCAAAAATAAATGATAAAAAGGGTTTCTGAATGTTTGACGAGAGCGGGGATGACATCATGCCGCATCTTTAACAGCGTTTCTTTGCAAGTTCGGAGGAAACAAGAACCCCTTCACAAAGATTTCAAAGGGTATTTTTTCAAATTCAAAATGGGAATGGAAATGGATTTTCTATAGTTATAATATCTATTGTCTAATTTTTTTTGTCTAGAAATTGTTTCGACAAATATAGTACCTCGTGTTTCTTGTAAGGGGTACTTAATTCTATAGTTATAATATCTATTGTTTATTTTTTGTCTTAGAATTTTTTTCCACTAATATAAGACTATCTCTAATTGTACTACAAATGAATCATACATACTTCATCCTCTACACAATATAAATTTGTGACCTCTCTTTCAAGAAAAAAAAGTTCTCCATCACAAAAGAGATTGATTTTTTTGGGCTTACTAATAAAGAGGTGTCTCCAAATGGCATATATATGGTTTTATTGTTATATTTACTATTAGATTTTATATATTTGAAAGGTGTAGTGGGTAAAAATGATAACAAATAATTTTGTGAGTGAACATTTATATGAGAAGTCTATTGGGTATTTATAGATTTTTGTATATTTTTTGTTGGTTTACTTTCACTCTTAAAAGTAGGTGTATTTTGACTCTTATTATTTATGGTCATATGTATATACTACTACCTATAGATATTTGTGTGCTTTATTGAAGGATTCACCTTTATATCAATGAATTTATAATATTTTTTTCTTCTATTCACGAATTAATAGCATTGCATATTCTAATGATCAGGTGACCAAGATGTATCTAACAATGATGATCATGCTCATATCAAATCAAAGGGACATAGAGAATTAACTAAATTAGAGAAGCCTCTAAATGATGTATCTAAACAAATATACATTTTAATGATGGGGTGATCAATATGTGTCTAACATTGATGATCACGTCCATATTAACTAAATTAGAGAATTCTCCACATCATGTATGAACAATTATTGAAACATAATATTCCCACATTGTCTCTAGTTATGGTCACAACACAATTGTGCAAGCTTTGGGGAATTTTGTGTGTGTGTGTGTGTGTGTCTCTTAGCAATATTTAGAATTCCCATGCTCTTTTTAATGACAATTGTGTCTTCTATGTTACACATGGTAGCAACACACAACATATTGCATATGAGTTTTCATAGCCTCGCATGCACACCTAGTATCATCAATAAACTATTATACGTGGACTTCTTTAACCATGGGAACATAATGTCAATTATCTAAAATCTTAAATGGCCAAGCAATGGAGAGATCAATAGTTTAGGGCATGAACCATTAAATCTTCCTCTTCTTATTTGTAATTATATATAATATAATGTCATTCATCTTTCCAAGTTGAACTTAGACGAGGTGTGATGTGGAAAATGTTTATCAATGGTAGACCACCAAATTCACACATACATTGGAATACAAAACCCTTAACAAAGTGAACCCAATTTGCACAACCAAGAAAGCAATGGTGCAAATTCGTAATATGCACAATGTTGGGTTTTGTGGATTCTTTATTTGAAGATGATATGATTAGGAAAGGTAAATGCAAGATAGAAAGAAGAAGATTGAACTCACCTTGAGGGCTAAAGGAGGACAAAGCTTTAGATCTAGAATTGACTATCATAAACTTATCAAATTTGGGAACCATTCTAGATCTGGGGCCCTAAAACTTGTAATTCACGACAATGAAATTTATAGACTTTTAGGACAGTGTCATCTCAAGTTGACCTATTCCCCAAAAATTGACCTATTCCTGGAAGAGTAAAAATTGATAAAATATGTAAAGGATCAATCCCTGATTTCGAATCTCTAAAAAATTGAATATGCAACCTCGCCACCTACTCCTGCACACAAGAAAAAGGGGAAAATTATTGTGGAAAAGGGCTTGCCTTGGTCAAGCCCCTAGATAGGAATTAACCTTGAAATGAAGTAGACGTAAATGAAAGAATATGGACATGTAGAAGAGATTAGATCTAAGCAATAAAGTATATCATACCATGTAGATGTAAATGTACTTAAGATGTGATCAAGAATGTTGATGCACTAGCTTTGACTCAACACAAAAACCAAAAGGAAATCATGTAAGACAAAACCTCATGTAGTAGGTACCGTAGTTTGCTACAAACGTAGATAAGAAGAAGAATAGAAGACTTGAATGAATGAATGTAAATCTCCCTTCTTGATGTCAAACACTTTTTCTCGGCCTCCAATGGGGAAAAGAGTAAGATCTATGGAAGGAAATGAATGAAGATGAATTGCTTGAATGCTTGATGGACTTGATTGCTTGAATGGATTTCTTCAATGGATGCTTGAACGTCTTAAGTGCACTATAATTTGCTTGCATGAAGATGAGATAATTTTCACAATGATGGATAATGGATATGAAAATGAGAGGAAGAAGCCTCCTTTTATACATATTTTGGGGCTCAAATTCGCGAAGCCAACCCGAATTAAACTCTTAAAGAAAAAATCTTTGCATTGGACCTAAAGCCCATTAAAAAATAACCCCTGAGGAATAGGATGACTATTCCCTGAGAGGCCAATTTTGAAATGGCTTTAGGGTTAGGTGCTAAAAGGGGTATCAGAGGTTGCAAGACCACTAGGAGTTTAGGGTGAATCTTGAGATCTGAAAAGGTATGTAAAGGACGTAGGTGTGAAATGGACTGTGTGAATGGATGGAAAATAGGAAATTATGCATAGACATTAGAGCCAACCTCAAGTTCAAGCAAGAAGGAAGGAGAAGGAGGACCCTTAATTTAAATTATGTATGAATTTAAGTATAATGTGAGGTCATGCCATAAGGAACACACTAAAGTGGGCTAAAAATGGTCCCAAAATATACACTATTGAAGTTCTTACTTTTTAGGATGGTATATTTAGCCCCCACTTTAGCGAGAGTATGAGACAAGCTCATGCTCGCGGTAAAGGAAGAGAGAGAGAGAGAGAGAGAGAGAGAGAGAGAGAGAGAGAGAGAGAGAGAGAATCATGGCAAATTACAAAGAGATAAGACACAATTGAGCCTAAGGACGCAAGCCCTCAAATCAAGGGTCTTGACTCCACACCCATGCACAAGGGTACGAAAACAAAGAAAAAAGAAAAAGGAAAAGCAAAGACACAAAAACAACAAAAATGGGTTAGTACTAAAATAAAATTCAAAATCAACTAGTGGAAGAGGCCTCGAACAAAAATGCCTTACCCACTAATATCATGTCTGGAAATCTATTGCAAGAGCACAAGTGATCACGTAGGGGAAAAAAGAGCATCACCAACAATGATATCAACTCCATGGTCCAATCTACTAACAACCATGATAGCTAAGAGAGAGAGAGAGAGAAGGGTGTGATTACCTTAGCCCAGTGAGATTGTGTGTCTTATCATGAACCACACAAAGTGTTACCACCATGCCCAAAAAGATTGTATGTATTACTATGGACCACACAAAAGATAGGATTGAAAGTTCTAGTTGATATGTGTTCCATGCTAGTCAATTATATCTTGAAAACTTGTGCCTACTGGCATCTTTAAAAGTGTTGTACACCTATTGGCGGCTTAAAATGTGGTGCACCTACTAGTGACTTTGTCTGTCATTGTGCCTACTGGTTGCTTTATCCATGTGTGTTGTTTGAACCCTCATGAATGGTTGTTAGTATTTGTCGTATTCATGAAGATTGTTTATATGTGTTTCAACTTAGGAAATGTTGATTTGTGTGCATAATGTACAAGGGATGTTGTATGTATGCCCCCCTCCTTATGATGGCTACATAGTAGACATGATAAGGAATAAAATCAAGGATACCTACTTCCAACAACAAAGAGATGTCCTTAAGTCATCAAATGTATAAACTTAGCTAAGAGTGTTGACTCTTATGAGCTACAAATATAGATATTCATGAAAGGATATTTTGCTTGTCGAAAGAGACCCTTGAAAGGAAGATTTATTGTCAACAAGACATCTACCTTCAAGAGGAGTTCTTGAACAAAAATAACATCTTCAAGACAAATAGGGGAAGGAGAGAAATAATGCACCCATTTAGCCCCCTATTAGTAGGTGAAATAGGGATTCTGAATGAAGGATGATAGAATTTGGATTGCATAATAAGGAAAGCTGTTTATAATGAATATACTTTTGCAAATAAAGAAGAGGTTGTGATCCAGGATGCACACCTCTTATACAAGAGAGAATCCCAAATCAAAATGAACAATTCTTTATAAGAAAAGGATGTCGCATGATAAACAAATGCCACTGTACTAAGGAAATTAGATCCTTAGACAAAAGAAAAAATAATGTACAAGCAACCTTGCCCCCCAAGTATGAAGGCAAGGTAATATATAATACACCCTTAATGACAGTTACTTCATGATAGATAAACAATTCCAAGCAAAATAAGCTACAAATCAAAGAGAACTCCTAATATAGAAAACATATCAAAGCTAGAAAAGACATCACATATAAAGTAAACAAGTCATCAAGGAAAGGAATGAAATAATGATTTGGATGATTCTTAAATGATAAACATGCCTCTTTGAGGCATGAAATGGATAGTTAGGAAAAGATGTTACGATCTTGTGCTCAAAAAATTATCTCATGCCAAAAAAGAATGTATCATAAAATAATACAAAACCATAGAGAGATGAAAGAAAAGAGGAAGGATGTCGCATGATGTCATCTTAGTAGTTAGCCCAATTATACAAGAACTGCACTTCCAAGTAAGGAAGAAATTGTAAGGAGAATACTAATCTCATTAGACAGAAAGATCCTAACAACAAGTCCATACATGGGAGGATATCATAGCATAAAAGAGATGAGCAACAAAGAGATAAGGGATCCATATGAAAGAGATAGAAGAGCAATCCAATATACACCCTAAGTGATAGGTCTTTAATAATAGACATGTACTTTTGAGCAAGCATAAGGTTGTAACTCGAGATGAAAATCCTTATGTAAAACAACAAATCCTTGCAAGAAAGTATATCATATTATAAAAGATGTAAGAACACAACGGATATTGAATGCATCAAAGGAAAAGGGGAGACACATTAAGCGCCCTAAGTGATTTCTCATGTATAAAAGACATGCGCTTGTGAACAAACATAACAAATGCATGCTAGAAGGATGTCCTTATATGAAAGAAACATGCTAACAAAGGGAGAAAAATGGATCCCTAAAATAAGAAAGAAATGGTGACCTCTTGCCCCCCAGTTGGGAGAACAAGAAGAACATTTCCTATTATGATGCCCTCAAGCTCATCATACAAAGAGGTGTTTGCATAATAGAGAGCAACATAATAGGAAAAAGAATGGCTAAGGTCTTCCTTGAATTTGAAGAAATTGTATGATATCTGGTGTGATATGAAGAAGACATCTATGAATCAAATCATAAACAAATTGTCTAAATTCGACACAATCACAAAGAGAATGTCTATTAGAATAATGAAAAGAGCATGAAAATTCACCATGAGGAGTATATGGGTTTTCATAGAATCTATAAGGAAATCTTATCCTAGAATGATACTTGATATTGATATAGATTCATCTATCCAAAGCTTCACAGTCATCCTGAGATGGTGTTGGCAAAATAATGTTAAGAGGTGGTCTTGGTTGAGATACGGGGTTAACTTGAGGCACATGATTCTCCTTAGGAAGGCTAGGAGGAGGTTTAGGGCTATGATCACTAAATTATTGATTATGTTGGGAAGGATGCAAATTAGAAGATAACTTACCTTGAGGCTCAAGAATATGAATGTTTTTTGTAGGAAGATCTTCATCCTTATTATCCTTGATTTGGGAGGGAGGAGGATTATCCTTTATGGTTGGAGAGGAATCATCTAGAAAATGTCTAAAATCCAAATCATGAATAATTCTTAGAATGTTTTGATAAGAATCATGTTCCATAGGATTACTGGGAGCTAGATTCTTAGGAATAAGGTTAGGGAGATTAGCATTAGGATCATTAACAAAGGCCCTTATGTTATCAATATACTACACACATTTAGTTAAAATGTGAAGAAGAAATATACATGAAATTTTGATATCATTTTTTAAATATACCTTATAATGAAGAGATATATTGGTTAACCTCATTATGTTATATGCAAGAATACTATGAAGGAATACAAATGTAACAAAATGCAAAAAATCTTTGATTCACTCCATGTGTTTAATATAGAGAGGTAACAAGCAAGGTACAATGACATAAGTAATTGCACACCAATCTAACTTAGAGAGTTCCATGTTAACAAACACAAAACTAGATCTCAAGATAGGAATGTGGGAAAGATAAAATCTACTATTATGCAAAGAAAAAACAAACCAATGCATATAAAAGAAGATCTAACCAAATTAGAAAATATAATGCATGAAAGCATTGGGATCACCAAAATGTGATGTGGAAAATGGTTATCAATGGTAGACCACAAAATTCACATATACATTGGAATAAAAAACCCTTAACAAAGTGAACCTGATTTGCACAACCAAGAAAGAAAGGGTGCAAATTTGTAATCTACACAATGTGGGGTTTTGTGGATTCCTTATTGTCAAGATGAAATGATTAGGAAAGGTAGATTCAAGACGGAAAGAAGAATATTGAACTCACCTTGAGGGATAGAGGAGGAAATTTTTTTAGGTCTATAATTGACTATCAAAAACCTATCAAAACTAGGAACCGTTCTATATCTAGGACCCTAAAACTTGTAATTCCCGACTGTGAAATTCGCAAACTTTCAGGACAATGCTGACTCAAGTCAACCTACTTCCAAAAAGTTGACCTATTCCTGGAAGAGTAAAAACTAATAAAATTTATAAAGGATCAATCCCTGGTTCTGAATCTTTGAAAATATGGATCTGCAACCTCGCTACTTGCTCCTGCACACAAGAAAAAGGGGGAAATTATTATGGAAAGGGGCTTGCCTTGGTCAAGCCCCTAGATAGGAATTAACCTTGAAATGAAGTAGATGTAAATGAAAGAATGTTGACATGTAGTATCTATATTTGATCTAAGCAATAAAGTACATGAACCATGTAGATGCAATTGTATTTAAAATGTGATCAATATTGTTGATACAATAGCTTTGATTCAACACAAAACCAAAAGGAAATCATGTAAGACAAAACCTCATGTAGTAGATGTTGTAGTTCGCCACAAATGTGGATAAGAAGAAGAAAAGGACTTGAAAAAATGAATGTAGATCTCCCTCCTTGATGTCAAACTCCTTTTTTTGGCCTCCAATGGGGGAAAGAGTAAGATCTATGGAAGGAAATGAATGAAGATGAATTGCTTGAATGCTTGATGGACTTGATTGCTCGAATAGATTCCTTCAATAGATGATTGAATGTCTTGAGTGCACAATAATTTTCTTGCATGAAGATGAGATAACTTGCACAATGATGGATAATGGATATGAAAATGAGAGGAATAAGCCTCCTTTTATACACATTTCAAGGCTTACATTTGCAAAGTCGGCCCATATTAAACTCTCAAAGGAAAAAGCATCACATTAGGCTCAGAGCCCATTAAAAAACAACCCCCGAGGAATAGGCCAACTTGGGTCAGCCTATTCCCTGAGAGGCCAATTTTGAAATGGCTTTGGGGTTAGGTGCTAAAAGGGGTATTAGAGGTTGCAAGACCACTAGGATTTAGGGTGAATCTTGAGATTCGAAAAGGTATGTGAAGGACCTAGGTGTGAAATGAATTATGTGAATGGATGGTAAATAGGAAATTATGCATAGGTACTAGAGACAACCTTGAGTTCAAGTAGGAAGGAAGGAGGAGGACCCTTAATTTAAATTATGTATGCATTTAAGTATAATATGGGGTCCTACCATAAGGAACGCACTAAAGTGGGCTAAAAATGGTCCCAAAATTAACAATAATGAAGTGCTTACTTTTAGGATGGTATAGTAAGAAAATTAATTTGATGCATCCAACTCTATCTTGTCATAAGAACTATTGGAACTTTAGTGTGTTATTCATTGATAGAGAGTTCATACCAAGGTTCCCAATGGAAGATATTGATGGACTTTGCTTTATGTTTATATAAGATTTGTTTAGTCAACTATCAAATAGGTTATGGTGAGTTTTAGGTTGTGGTATAGAAAGGATATGTGTATGAGTCTAATGTTAGTATGTTCCCAATTGAAAATCATTTAGAGGAGAGCTCACAACTACATAGTTGTGGGCATGAACTTCCAAGTAAGTATGAAAGTGCAAGCATGTTGAACCACTTATGTTGAAATACATAACCAAGAGCATGATGATGTTTTGGGAGATCTATAGAGATGCCACAAATAGATATAGTTCATCTAGAGTTTATCTCTATTATTGCAAGCCATGGGTAGCATTTAGATGTAGTATAAGAAGACAACTATGCAGTTAAGGTATAATATTTCAATAGCCTTGAAGTAAGTGTGAGTGGAAATGGCTTAATATTGTTATATTAATATGCATAATAAAAGATTGAGTTGAAGTAGAGTCACCTTTCTCCACTTGATTTTCTACTTTGATGTTGTGTAGTTGAGTGGAATGTGGTTTCTTAGAATAGAAACATGATGTTAGGATAAGGATGATGAGGATTGATAGAAGAAAATAGCAATAGAAGGATAGGATAAGCTTCAACTAAAGATTATTTGGACAACATAAAGATAGCATGAGATAGAATGATCAAAATTGGAGAAAAGGCTTCGTTTATAGATTTTCCATGAGAAAAATCAAAGGTCAAGCCTTGTGACAAGTTTCAAAAGGTAAAGGAATGAGAATGACATGTATTGTACATGTAAAAGCTAGGTGTACTCGCATGTCTGAGCACATGCATAAGGAGGCTCGTGGACAAGTGAGGAAAGTAGGGTGGCTACCTTATGGCATGTGCAATAAGAAGGATGATTATGAGGTGGCCTTTGCATGCCCACATGTGTGAGCAAGAGGAGGATAGGGACAACTCTCACATGATGATGGCAAGTTTAGATCTTGATTCGGGTAAATGGATTCAATAGCTAAGATCTAATTGACAAGAATTGAAGGTTGGGTGGAATTAAATATTAGGAAAGATTTTCATGGATTTTAATTAGCCTACATCAATTCATTAAGAAGATATTAATTAATCGATCTAGATGGAGGGTTATGAAGGATAAAATTTAGATCTAATCAAACAAATATAAATTTTATTTAATTAAAGGTAAAGAGTAAATATTGTAAGAATTTGTCTAAGGCAAAGAATGAAATGTCAAGATCTAAAAGCTCAATAGATAGCACAAGAGAGACAAAATGATATGATCCTCAAATGATTGGATTCAATAATGATCAATTGATAATGGATACAAAATCAACGAATACAAAGTAGATGTGCCTGAATATATAGGCAATGCATGATAACTAGGAGTGATGCAAAAGATAACTTATCAACTAGACAAGGTGTAATCACATGTCCACCAAAGGTGTATCATCCTCCATTGTACAATAAAGTATGTGCAAACATGTGCAACAATGAGAGAATGATAATGTGATAAGAGAACTAAAGGTGGATCTCACACATAAAGTGGAATGAGATAACAACTAACTCCACCTAAAGAGGAATTCTCCTACATCACGTGCTAAAATGAAATGCAAACTCCAAAGTGTCTCATATGTAAACTAATATGCAATGCATTATCCTAAGTAAACTTAAGTAAAGTGTAATTAGTGAGTATTTAATTACACCAACACCCCCCTTAAGTGCAACTTAGGGGAATGCACTTAAGCTCACAAAGCTATATGACAATGATTGATGGGTCCCAGTTACTAGGCCATGTTAGGTACCCATGTACAATATGCAAGTGCAAAAGATATGCAATCTCTCATAAAGCGGAGAAAGAGGGAAAACCTCACGAGAAAAACCCTCCCCTAAAAAGAGAGATTAAACAAGATGTATGTATGTATGGATGGATGGATGGATGTAGTAATCAAGACCCCGCCCCCCCCCCCTCCCCATTATGACATACATCATGCATATACAAACAAGAATCCCCCAAAGGAAGGAAAAATGGGAAGAGAGACCAAGTAGCCCCCACTCAATGTTGAATCTCCTACAAAGATAGTCCATGATGTTGACCAAAACTCCTCCATAGGAAGAAAATAGAGTCAATGTTGCACCAAGAATGTAAAAGTGTGACAAAATCATGTACTAATGTCCATGTAGAATAACCAATGAAATACCCAAGTGGCTGCAAGAAGTTGAGTCCCACTTTTGGGCAAAAAGTGTAAGTGTTTTCCCTATTTTTCAAATTTCATGTCAATTGATGTCTAAATTTGAGGCACTTAGAGATTGATTTCAAAAAAATTTAATAATATAAAATGTAGTGCCTAGAGTCTACTTTTCAAATATGTAATTTATTTAAATACCCACATGCTATAAAAAAATTAGTGGAAATGTTTAGAAACCACTTTTTCAAAATGCATGTTTCAGGACCATACCATAGTCGTGTACAACCACCAAATGTTGACATAAATAAATGAAATTTTGCAAATCGTTCTGGGGAAATATACCTAAGAAACCAAAGATTGATGAACATATTTTTTCTTATTTTTTTATTGAATATTTGTTTTTAATTAAGTACATTTTCAAAACCTCAGGTGTATGACCACCATAATTTGATGAAAATTTCATATTTTTTCAAAATTATCTTTTAATCTTCAAGAGAATTGTATGTAGATTGGTGTCATCTAATTTATTTTCCAAAAAACTTAAAAACAAAAAAGTTATTAAAGTTTTAGTGAGCCTCACTATTTTACATTTAGGTACCACTTTTAATTAATAAATAATGCAAAAATAGTAAAAGCAATCATATCACTATGAAATTTACATGTTTTAAATTAGGATAGTGAGAACTCTAATGGGTTTTTGTTTCGTCAAAAAATACGATCAGGAAGGCCCTCAAAAAATTACGACAAGGCAGAAATATGTCATTCTAGTGCCTTAACCAATTTTTTGGAGGTCAAGGCATAGGCTTGGTTCCACCAAACCTATTTTGAACCAAAATTTGAGGAGGAGATGTGTTTTCTCTCATGTCTTAAAAGAAATGGGTGCCTGTTATTTAAAATTCAAAAAACAGGCACCCGTTTCTTAAAAAAATAAATCGGTGTGTAAAAATGCATTTCTAATCATAATTTAAAATATAAAAAGTAGAAACGGGCACCCATTTTGAAACAGATACCTATTTTTCAAAAAATAGGAACCTATTTTTTGAATTTTGGATCGGGTGTCCGAACCTAAATCGGGTGCCCTATTTTTGAAAATGGGTGCCCATTTCTAGTGGCATTTCCTAATTCTACAAGACTTTCACCAAATAGGCACCCAACTTCTTGCACTTTCGATATGGTCCACTAAGATATGATAGAGATGAGGCATGGAGACACCTACATGGGCACCAACTGGGTATACTCAACTAGCTGGTTGGTACACTTGAACTTGTGTCTTGCTTCCTCTAACTGATTGGAGCATAACTTTCAAGAACCATGTCCCATGATATTCCTAATCTACTAACATGGGGATTACATCAAATATGTCATCAATGACAAAGTACATAAAAAAAAATGTGGCACTTTATGATAGTGTGTGTACAACATTGCTCATGCAAGAGCATACACCATCAAATACAATGCAAAGTTGGAAACATGAAGATGATGAAGCCACTAAAGATGTCTTGTCAAATAAAGTAGAAAAAATATCCTCTGGTTGACATTTAGTCAAGAAGTCTTTGGGACGAAAGTGTCCTCCCCCTGACTGTTGATTGGATAACGCTACAAAATAGGTATGATGTGGACAAAGAAAAAAAATTGTGTTCTCAATTTGTATTATTTATTAAAATTTTGTTTTTCAAAAACTCATTGTTTAAGAAAAACATTTTATTTAAAAACCCATTAAAAAATAGTAAAGAAAAAAGGAGAAAATCAAGTGGAGAAAGGTGACTCTACTTTATCATAAAAATAAAAATGCTTTATGCCTTGCACGTAGGAAACATAATCAAACATCTCACAACTATACTTAGCTCCCCCTGAGAGGAGGCCACTATCATTAATCATTCAAGATTATACATGAAGTTCAATGGACTAATGCACCTCTATATGCATCTAGATCTAATAAGCAGGGGCAGTAACTCCCAATTTCTTTCAAAGATATTCGAAAGTATCCTTAGAGAGAATCGTGGTAAAAATATTAAAAATTTGCTCTTTTGTAGGTACATACTCAATTTTTACCTCATTCTCCAAAATATTTTCTCTTAGAAAGTGGTATTAGATTGAAATGTATTTTTTCCTTGAATCTAGTTCTAGATTCTTTGAAATATTTATTGCATGGGTATTGTTGCATAATATATAAATGGGTTCATCAAATAGTAATCTAATGTCTTTCAAAGTCTGTTTCATCCATAATACCTTTGTACAACATGAGGCAATAGAAATATATTCAACTTCAATAGTAGATACAGACATTGAATCTTGTTTCTTAATTGACCACACAACTAACCAGGGTCCAAGGAAAAATGTACCCTCACTTGTACTTATCTTGTCATCCATGCATCCAACCCAATCTACATTTGTATAAGTAGTCAAGATAAAGTTTGGTTTTTAGGAATACACGGTCTAAAGTCTTATGTACCTTTTAAGTATCTGAAAATTCTTTTCACAACAAAAACATGTGTTTCTTTGGGATCTTGTTGAAATCTAGCTACAAGACAAGTAGCATGCACGATATCTAGTCTAGTACTAATCATGTATAACAAACCTCCAATAATTGATCTATATTTTCTCTCATCAACCTTAGTAGGTTCAACATATTCACTCAACTTACAACTAGTAGCTATAAGAGGACATACTAGTTTAACATTCTCCATTACAAATTTTTTCAGTATTTCTTTAAAATACATTGATTGTGAAATAAAGATATCTTCATTTTTATGATTAACATGAAAACCAAGAAAGAAATTCATTTCTCCAATTATATACATTTCAAATTCTTCTTGCATCTCATTAGAAAACTTCTTACACATACCATCATTTCCTTCAAATAATATATCATCCAAATAAACAACTACAATCAAGATTTCATTTGTTTCAACCTTAAAATAGATATTACTATCAACGGTGTCTTTTTGAAATTCTTGCTTCAATAAATATTTGTCAAGCCTTGCATACCAAGCTCTGGGAGCTTGATTCAATCCATACAATGTCTTCTTCAATTTGTAGACTAGATCATGTGATATCTTGAATCCTCTTGGTTGCTCTAAGTACACTTCTTTAAGCTCTCCATTCAAGAATGTATTTTTCATCGATTTGATAAACCTTGAAGTCCTTATGTGTTGCAAATACCAAAAACATTATGATTGCCTTCATTCTTTCCAAAGGAGTATAAGTCTCTTCAAAATCAATTCCTTCCACATGTGTGTAACCTTTGCATAAATAATGCAGGAGCATCCTGGGTGTAAGAGCAATCTTGCATCACCCAAAAATATTTCTATTTTTTTTTTTTAATTCAATAAGGGCTATTTTGTGCAGAGCTGCTATTTATGGAAAGTTACTATTTTTGGTAATTTTCGTATGTGCTCAGAATGATCTTATTCCTTTCTTGGAGGTTCATTTTGGTCATATAAGTCTGCCAGTAAAGTTTCATTGCCAGATCAAGTGTATATTGAAAGATATTGAAGATTTTCGGTATTGGCAGCAGGGTACAGAAACTTTGAACTCAGTTTTGAAGGCTTTAGAGGCCCCGGATGAGGTCAAAAATTTGGGTGACAAGCGCTTCCGTCGGTCAAGCCTGTAGAGCGCTTCGTGGCGTTTTCGAAATGGGGTTATAATAGCCGATCGGGTCAACTGGTGATGACTTATGGTCTTCGGAAGTTGGGCCACCCGAAATGGCGAAAAATAATTTTTTTCAAAATTTTTGTTCGGTTTCAAAGGTTATCTTGAGCCGACTATGATGTAGTAAAATGTAAAATAAAATAATTCTAAGTTTGGTCGGCCTTATTGGCTAAAAATTCTGGAACCTTCCCAGGCGGTGAAAATTGCCTATATAAGGAAGGCTGTACTATTGTCTTAGGCAGTTCAGAATAGTTCTGGGTAGTAGATCTGGGTAATAGCTCAAGGCTTTGTCCTACAGAATATTGTAAGGGAATGCCCATGTGGCTTTGCATATTGTAATTTTGAAAGTTTGTAATTCCACATTTGTGGAGATAATAAGAAGCCAATTTTCTATTCTTGCATATTGTTGTTGTTTCTCTATTTCTGTTATGTGTTTGTGGTATTAAGGGGAGCACCCTTCATCAAGTGGTATCAGAGCAGGATTTCTTGAGTGTGTAAATAGATCGCCGACTGTGAGGCAGTTTGCACTAGGACCGTGGTTAGGGTTTCGGCGCGCATCGCGAAAATGCCTCCACGAAAAGAACGTGGCGGAAGACCTGGTGTTGTGACACCTGAGGTTAGAGAGTTGCAGAGACAAGTGCGAGCATTGCAAGAAGAGATTCGTAGAGGAATGAATCTTAATGTCAGAGACGAAAGTGAGGATGAAGCCGAAGAAGAATATCAAGAAGGAGAAGTTGAAATTGTGAACCAGGAGGAAGAAAGACTTTTTCGGGCGATTTCCAAGATTGGGAAAAGACCTAAGATTGAGGTTCCTACATTTTCTGAAAATCTTAACCCAGAGGAATTGATCGACTGGATCAATGAATGTGAAGAATATTTTGAGTATGAAGATGTTGAGGATCCTGATAGGGTCAAATTTGCGAAGGCCAGACTGAAAGGTCATGCGAAGATATGGTGGCAAGAGATTCAGTTGGAGCGAAATAGAAGGGGAAAGGAGAAAATCACGAGATGGGATCGGATGGTGGATAAATTAAAGCGACAGTTCATTCCTGTTGATTACGATCTTAACCTACTAAAGAAAATGCAAAGTTTGAAGCAAGCAGGAAGATCTGCTCAGGAGTATACAGAGGAGTTCTATCGACTTCTCATCAGAACAGGCCATGCAGAAGCTGATAAAGAGAAAGTTGCCCGATACCTTAATGGGTTAAGGCCAAGCATTCAAGAGGAGTTGAATCTGGTTCGAATGAACAGTATTGAGGAGGCATACCAATTTGCCCTAAAAGTAGAGGAAAAGCTGAACAAGAAGTTCGAGAGCAGACAAAACGGAAGAGGTCGCGGTGGACGGTCATATGGTGGCCGAAATGAAGATCCGAAAAAGAAGGATGAGGCCAGTAGCAGTCAAAATCAGCGAGGAAATAATTCCAATCGCTTCCAAGATCAGAATAATAGAGATCAGAGAGGAAGAGGAAGAGGACAAGGATCTGGAAGAGGTGGCTTCCGTGGAACATGTTTTCACTGTGGAGAAGAAGGTCATAGGGCATTTGAATGTCCTCAGCGCCAAGGCAGAACGGACAAGAGAAATGAAGGCCAGGCCAGAGTTGCACATGTAGATGAAGATGCCAGATCATCAAATTCTGAAGATGCTGAAAGAGGAGAAACGTTGATTAACAGGATAGTCCTGTTGAGTGGTGAGAATGAACCTCAGCAAAGGAGGAGCCTGTTTCGCACCAGGTGCAAGTGTGAAGGTAAATGTTGTGATGTGATTATTGATAGTGGAAGCACTGACAATTTGGTGTCAGAAGAGAAGGTGACAAAGTTGAAGCTCAAGAGACACAAACACCCACATCCATATCGGATTGCCTGGGTACAGGATGACCACAAGGTCATGGTCAATGAACAATGCCTAGTGAAGTTAAAGATCGACGGGTACCAAGATGAGGTACTATGTGATATCATCTCTATGGATGCATGTCATATGTTATTGGGTAGACCGTGGCAGTTTGACAGATGTGCTGTACACGATGGTCGTGCGAATACCTATTCCCTGACAAAGGATGGAGTGCGACATAAGCTAAAGCCATTGAAGGAGACCGAAGAAAAGGTATGTGCTAATGCAAGAATAACATTTGTTGATGGAAGGAAATTCCTAGATGGTATGAGGCATGAGCATGTATGTTTTGCTTTAATTCCAAAAGCTGGTAAAGAGAAAGTAGAAGATGTTCTTGTAGAAGTTGCAGATTTGTTGAATGAGTTTCAAGATATTGTATCCGATAACGTGCCTGATGGATTACCACCAGTCATGAAGATCAGTCATCAGATGGACTTGATCCCAAGAGCGAGTTTACCGAATAAGGCAGCGCACAGAATGACACCTGCAGAAAGTGAGGAGTTGAACAAACAAGTACATGAGTTGTTACAAAAAGGATTGATTCGAGAGAGTCTGAGTCCCTATGCTGTACTTGCGGTATTAGCACCAAAGAAGAATGGAGAGTGGAGGATGTGTACAGATTCCAGAGCAATAAACAAGATCACAATCAAGTACAGGTTTCCATTGCCACGAATGGATGATATTATGGACTGTTTGAGTGGAGCTGTGTATTTCTCAAAGATAGATCTGAAAAGTGGATATCATCAGATTCGGATCAGAGAAGGAGATGAATGGAAGACTGCCTTCAAGACAAAGGAAAGACTGTATGAGTGGTTAGTCATGCCTTTTGGGCTAACCAATGCACAGAGCACTTTCATGCGGCTCATGAACGAGGTTCTGAAAGAATTTCTGGGTAAGTTTGTCATTGTTTACCTAGATGATATTTTGATCTTTAGTAAGACATTGGATGAGCATATGATGCATATTCGTATGGTATTTGAGAAGTTGAGAGAAGAGAAATTGTTGATTAATTTGAAAAAGTGCAGTTTTGTGAAGAAAGAGTTAGTGTATTTGGGATTTGTAGTTTCAGCAGAAGGTCTAAAAATGGACCCAGATAAGGTACAGGCTATCCTTGAATGGCCTACTCCAAGGAGTGCTACTGAGGTAAGATCTTTTCACAGTCTAGCTAGCTTTTACAGAAAGTTTATCAGAAATTTTAGCAGTATTTGTGGACCCTTGACTGAAACAATGAGAGGGGATAGGAAAGAGTTTAAGTGGACTAAAGGAGCAGAAAATAGTTTTCAATTATTGAAACAAAAAGTTACAGAACAACCTGTTTTAGCACTTTCAGATTTTAATAAGGTGTTTCAAGTAGATTGTGATGCTAGTGGTACTGCAATAGGAGCTGTTATGAGCCAAGAAGGTAAACCTGTTGCTTATTTCAGTGAGAAGTTAAATGATGCCAAGAGGAAATATTATGTTTATGATCAGGAATTTTATGCTATAGTTCAGGCATTAAAGAAGTGGAGACATTATCTGCTTCCTAAGGAGTTTGTTTTGTATACTGATCATCAAGCTTTGCAATATTTGAATAGTCAAGAAAAATTGAATCAAAGGCATTTGAAATGGGTTGAGTTTTTGCAGAGTTATACATTTATTTTGAAACACAGGAGTGGAAAGT
Source organism: Chamaecyparis obtusa (assembly GCA_027943335.1). Lineage (NCBI taxonomy): Eukaryota > Viridiplantae > Streptophyta > Pinopsida > Cupressales > Cupressaceae > Chamaecyparis > Chamaecyparis obtusa. The sequence continues at coordinate 2,143,768 of BSBK01001154.1, read as the reverse complement.
CTAATAGGGTTGCAGATGCTCTTAGCAGAAGGCAACTATTGCTGACAGAAATGCAGATTGAAGTGGTTGGGTTCAAGGAACTCAAGAATTTGTATCCAGAGGATCCTGAATTTGGTGAAGCTTGGAAAGCTTGCACAGAACCTGTTACTCTAGACAGGACGAAATGGTTGGATTTCATCATCTAGGATGATATGCTATTCAGAGGGAGTCAGTTGTGCATTCCACGAAGTTCTATGAGGGAGAATCTCATCAAGGAGAAGCATAGCAGAGGATTGGCTGGACATTTGGGTCGTGATAAAACCCTTGGTCTGGTTAGTGAGAATTATTATTGGCCACAGTTGCAGCAAGATGTGAAGAAGTTTATACAGAGTTGCAGAGTATGTCAGATGGCGAAAGGAGTGAAGCAGAATACAGGGTTGTATCAACCATTACCCATACCAGAGAAGCCTTGGGAGGATATCAGCATGGACTTTGTTCTTGGTTTACCGAAGACACAGCGGGGACACGATTCAATTTTTGTGGTGGTTGACAGATTTTCAAAGATGGCACATTTCATTCCCTGCAAGAAGACTAATGATGCTGTTCATGTAGCAGGATTGTTTTTCAGAGAAGTGGTGAGACTACATGGTTTGCCAAAGACCATAGTTTCAGATCGAGATACTAAGTTTGTTGGATATTTTTGGCGTACATTGTGGAAGAAGTTGAAGACAGATTTGAAGTTCAGTTCATCACATCATCCACAGACTGATAGACAGACATAGGTGGTGAATAGAAGTTTGAGAAATTTGTTGAGATGTTTGGTTGGAGATAAGCCAACAGGATGGGATTTGATTTTACCACAGGCGGAATTTGCATACAATAATTCTGTCAACAGGAGCATTGGTAAATCACCATTCCAGATTGTATATGGAAGTAGTCCAAGAAATGCATCTGAATAGAGGAAGATAGATAAAGGAGAAATAAGTAGTGCTGAAGCTGAGGATTTGCAGAACACTTGAAGAACATCCATGAGGAGGTGAGGAAGCATATTACCAAGATGAATGCACAGTATAAGGCTAAGGCAGATGAGAAAAGGAGGTATAAAGAATTTCAAGTTGGTGACGAAGTCATGGTTCATTTGCGGAAGGAGCGGTTTCCGGTTGGTACATATAACAAGTTGAAAATGAAGAAGTTTGGACCATGTAAGATACTGAAGAAGCATGATTCGGGAAATGCATATGAGGTAGAATTGCCTAGTGGGCTGAATATTTCACCAGTGTTTAACATTTCAGATTTGACAGAGTATCATGAAGGAGGTGTTGAAGATGAGATCACAGCAGCACAGTGGAGTATTTCAGCAACTAGTTCAGATATCAAGGAGATTGAAGACATACTGGACAGTCATGTTGGTAGAAGCACAAGGAACAGGACATATGAAGAATATCTGGTCAAGTGGAAAGGACGACCTGTTGAAGATTCATCATGGTTGACAAAGGAGGAGGTTAGCCCTTTTGGTTTTCCTCTGCACACCTGAGTCGTGACAGGGTCACTTCTCAAATTACCCTGGGTGTCTGATGCAGGAGCATCCTGGGTGTAAGAGCAATCTTGCATCACCCAAAAATATTTCGTTTTTTTTTTAATTCAATAAGGGCTATTTTGTGCAGAGCTACTATTTATGGAAAGTTACTATTTTTGGTAATTTTCGTATGTGCTCAGAATGATCTTATTCCTTTCTTGGAGGTTCATTTTGGTCATATAAGTCTGCCAGTAAAGTTTCATTGCCAGATCAAGTGTATATTGGAAGATATTGAAGATTTTCGGTATTGGCAGTAGGGTACAGAAACTTTGAACTCATTTTTGAAGGCTTTAGAGGCCCCGGATGAGGTCGAAAATTTGGGTGATAGGCGCTTGCGCCGATCAAGCCTGTAGAGCGCTTCGTGGCGTTTCCGAAATGGGGTTATAATAGCCGATCGGGTCAACTGGTGATGACTTATGGTATTCAGAAGTTGGGCCACCCGAAATGGCGAAAAATAATTTTCTTCAAAATTTCTGTTCGGGTTTCAAAGGTTATCTTGAGCCGACTATGATGTAGTAAAATGTAAAATAAAATAATTCTAAGTTTGGTCGGCCTTATTGGCTAAAAATTCTGGAACCTTCCCAGGCGGTGAAAATTGCCTATATAAGGAAAGCTGTACTATTGTCTTAGGCAGTTCAGAATAGTTCTGGGTAGTAGATCTGGGTAATAGCTCGAGGCTTTGTCCTACAGAATATTGTAAGGGAATGCCCATGTGGCTTTGCATATTGTAATTCTGAAAGTTTGTAATTCCACATTTGTGGAGATAATAAGAAGCCAATTTTCTATTCTTGCATATTGTTGTTGTTTCTCTATTTCTGTTATGTGTTTGTGGTATTAAGGGGAGCACCCTTCATCAAGTGGTATCAGAGCAGGATTTCCTGAGTGTGTAAATAGATCGCCGACTGTGAGGCAGTTTGCACTAGGACCGTGGTTAGGGTTTCGGCGCGCATCGCGAAAATGCCTCCACGAAAAGAACGTGGCGGAAGACCTGGTGTTGTGACACCTGAGGTTAGAGAGTTGCAGAGACAAGTGCGAGCATTGCAAGAAGAGATTCGTAGAGGAATGAATCTTAATGTCAGAGACGAAAGTGAGGATGAAGCCGAAGAAGAATATCAAGAAGGAGAAGTTGAAATTGTGAACCAAGAGGAAGAAAGACTTTTTCGGGCGATTTCCAAGATTGGGAAAAGACCTAAGATTGAGGTTCCTACATTTTCTGAAAATCTTAACCCAGAGGAATTGATCGACGGGATCAATGAATGTGAAGAATATTTTGAGTATGAAGATGTTGAGGATCCTGATAGGGTCAAATTTGCGAAGGCCAGACTGAAAGGTCATGCGAAGATATGGTGGCAAGAGATTCAGTTGGAGCGAAATAGAAGGGGAAAGGAGAAAATCACGAGATGGGATCGGATGGTGGATAAATTAAAGCGAAAGTTCATTCTTGTTGATTACGAGCTTGACCTACTGAAGAAAATGCAAAGTTTGAAGCAAGCAGGAAGATCTGTTCAGGAGTATACAGAGGAGTTCTATCGACTTCTCATCAGAACAGGCCATGCAGAAGCTGATAAAGAGAAAGTTGCCCGATACCTTAATGGCTTAAGGCCAAGCATTCAAGAGGAGTTGAATCTGGTTCGAATGAACAGTATTGAGGAGGCATACCAATTTGCCCTAAAAGTAGAGGAAAAGCTGAACAAGAAGTTCGAGAGCAGACAAAACGGAAGAGGTCGCGGTGGACGATCTGGTGGACGGTCATATGGTGGCCGAAATGAAGATCCGAAAAAGAAGGATGAGGCCAGTAGCAGTCAAAATCAGCGAGAAAATAATTCCAATCGCTTCCAGGATCAGAATAATAGAGATCAGAGAGGAAGAGGAAGAGGACAAGGATCTGGAAGAGGTGGCTTCCGTGGAACATGTTTTCACTGTGGAGAAGAAGGTCATAGGGCATTTGAATGTCCTCAGCGCCAAGGCAGAACGGACAGGAGAAATGAAGGCCAGGCCAGAGTTGCACACGTAGATGAAGATGCCAGATCATCAAATTCTGAAGATGCTGAAAGAGGAGAAACGTTGATTAACAGGAGAGTCCTGTTGAGTGGTGAGAATGAACCTGAGCAAAGGAGGAGCCTGTTTCGCACCAGGTGCAAGTGTGAAGGTAAATGTTGTGATGTGATTATTGATAGTGGAAGCACTGACAATTTGGTGTCAGAAGAGAAGGTGACAAAGTTGAAGCTCAAGAGACACAAACATCCACATCCATATCGGATTGCCTGGGTATAGGATGACCACAAGGTCATGGTCAATGAACAATGCCTAGTGAAGTTCAAGATCGGCGGGTACCAAGATGAGGTACTATGTGATATCATCTCTATGGATGCATGTCATATGTTATTGGGTAGACCGTGGCAGTTTGACAGATGTGCTGTACACGATGGTCGTGCGAATACCTATTCCCTGACAAAGGATGGAGTGCGACATAAGCTAAAGCCATTGAAGGAGACCGAAGAAAAAGTATGTGGTAATGCAAGAATAACATTTGTTGATGGAAGGAAATTCCTAGATGGTATGAGGCATGAGCATGTATGTTTTGTTTTAATTCCAAAAGCTGGTAAAGAGGAAGTAGAAGATGTTCCTGTAGAAGTTGCAGATTTGTTGAATGAGTTTCAAGATATTGTATCCGATAACGTGCCTGATGGATTACCACCAGTCAGGAAGATCAGTCATCAGATGGACTTGATCCCAGGAGCGAGTTTACCGAATAAGGCAGCGCACAGAATGACACCTGCAGAAAGTGAGGAGTTGAACAGACAAGTACATGAGTTGTTACAGAAAAGATTGATTCGAGAGAGTCTGAGTCCCTGTGCTGTACCTGCGGTATTAGCACCAAAGAAGAATGGAGAGTGGAGGATGTGTACAGATTTCAGAGCAATAAACAAGATCACAATCAAGTACAGGTTTCCATTGCCACGAATGGATGATATTATGGACTGTTTGAGTGGAGCTGTGTATTTCTCAAAGATAGATCTGAAAAGTGGATATCATCAGATTCGGATCAGAGAAGGAGATGAATGGAAGACTGCCTTCAAGACAAAGGAAGGACTGTATGAGTGGTTAGTCATGCCTTTTGGGCTAACCAATGCACCGAGCACTTTCATGCGGCTCATGAATGAGGTTCTGAAAGAATTTCTGGGTAAGTTTGTCATTGTTTACCTAGATGATATTTTGATCTTTAGTAAGACATTGGATGAGCATATGATGCATATTCGTATGGTATTTGAGAAGTTGAGAGAAGAGAAATTGTTGATTAATTTGAAGAAGTGCAGTTTTGTGAAGAAAGAGTTAGTGTATTTGGGATTTGTAGTTTCAGCAGAAGGGCTAAAAATGGACCCAGAGAAGGTACAGGCTATCCTTGAATGGCCTACTCCAAGGAGTGCTACTGAGGTAAGATCTTTTCACGGTCTAGCTAGCTTTTACAGAAAGTTTATCAGAAATTTTAGCAGTATTTGTGGACCATTGACTGAAACAATGAGAGGGGATAGAAAAGAGTTTAAGTGGACTAAAGGAGCAGAAAATAGTTTTCAATTATTGAAACAAAAAGTTACAGAACAACCTGTTTTAGCACTTCCAGATTTTAATAAGGTGTTTCAAGTAGATTGTGATGCTAGTGGTACTGCAATAGGAGCTGTTATGAGCCAAGAAGGTAAACCTGTTGCTTATTTTAGTGAGAAGTTAAATGATGCCAAGAGGAAATATTCTGTTTATGATCAGGAATTTTATGCTATAGTTCAGGCATTAAAGAAGTGGAGACATTATCTGCTTCCTAAGGAGTTTGTTTTGTATACTGATCATCAAGCTTTGCAATATTTGAATAGTCAAGGAAAATTGAATCAAAGGCATTTGAAATGGGTTGAGTTTTTGCAGAGTTATACATTTGTTTTGAAACACAGGAGTGGAAATTCTAATAGGGTTGCAGATGCTCTTAGCAGAAGGCAACTATTGCTGACAGAAATGCAGATTGAAGTGGTTGGGTTCAAGGAACTCAAGAATTTGTATCCAGAGGATCCTGAATTTGGTGAAGCTTGGAAAGCTTGCACAAAACCTGTTACTCTAGACAGGACGAAATGGTTGGATTTTATCATCCAGGATGATATGCTATTCAGAGGGAGTCAGTTGTGCATTCCACGAAGTTCTATGAGGGAGAATCTCATCAAGGAGAAGCATAGCGGAGGATTGGCTGGACATTTTGGTCGTGATAAAACCCTTGGTCTGGTTAGTGAGAATTATTATTGGCCACAGTTGCAGCAAGATGTGAAGAAGTTTTTACAGAGTTGCAGAGTATGTCAGATGGCGAAAGGAGTGAAGCAGAATACAGGGTTGTATCAACCATTACCCGTACCAGAGAAGCCTTGGGAGGATATCAGCATGGACTTTGTTCTTGGTTTACCGAGGACACAGCGGGGACACGATTCAATTTTTGTGGTGGTTGACAGATTTTCAAAGATGGCACATTTCATTCCCTGCAAGAAGACTAATGATGTTGTTCATGTAGCAGGATTGTTTTTCAGAGAAGTGGTGAGACTACATGGTTTGCCAAAGACCATAGTTTCAGATCGAGATACTAAGTTTGTTGGATATTTTTGGCGTACATTGTGGAAGAAGTTGAAGACAGATTTGAAGTTCAGTTCATCACATCATCCATAGACTGATGGACAGACAGAGGTGGTGAATAGAAGTTTGAGAAATTTGTTGAGATGTTTGGTTGGAGATAAGCCAACAGGATGGGATTTGATTTTACCACAGGCAGAATTTGCATACAATAATTCTGTCAACAGGAGCACTGGTAAATCACCATTCCAGATTGTATATGGAAGTAGTCCAAGAAATGCATCTGAATTGAGGAAGATAGATAAAGGAGAAATAAGTAGTGCTGAAGCTGAGGATTTGCAGAACACTTGAAGAACATCCATGAGGAGGTGAGGAAGCATATTACCAAGATGAATGCACAGTATAAGGCTAAGGCAGATGAGAAAAGGAGGTATAAAGAATTTCAAGTTGGTGACGAAGTCATGGTTCATTTGCGGAAGGAGCGGTTTCCGATTGGTACATATAACAAGTTGAAAATGAAGAAGTTTGGACCATGTAAGATACTGAAGAAGCATGATTCGGGAAATGCATATGAGGTAGAATTGCCTAGTGGGCTGAATATTTCACCAGTGTTTAACATTTCAGATCTGACAGAGTATCATGAAGGAGGTGTTGAAGATGAGATCACAGCAGCACAGTGGAGTATTCCAGCAACTAGTTCAGATATCAAGGAGATTGAAGACATACTGGACAGTCGTGTTGGTAGAAGCAGAAGGAACAGGACATATGAAGAATATCTGGTCAAGTGGAAAGGACGACCTGTTGAAGATTCATCATGGTTGACAAAGGAGGAGGTTAGCCGTCTTGGTTTTCTTCTGCACACCTGAGTCGTGACAGGGTCACTTCTCAAATTACCCTGGGTGTCTGATGCAGGAGCATCCTGGGTGTAAGAGCAATCTTGCATCACCCAAAAATATTTCTGGTTTTTTTTTTTTTATTCAATAAGGGCTATTTTGTGCAGAGCTGCTATTTATGGAAAGTTACTATTTTTGGTAATTTTCGTATGTGCTCAGAATGATCTTATTCCTTTCTTGGAGGTTCATTTTGGTCATATAAGTCTGCCAGTAAAGTTTCATTGCCAGATCAAGTGTATATTGGAAGATATTAAAGATTTTCGGTATTGGCAGCAGGGTACAGAAACTTTGAACTCAGTTCTGAAGGCTTTAGAGGCCCCGGATGAGGTCAAAAATTTGAGTGACAAGCACTTGCGCCGGTTAGACCTATAGAGCGCTTCGTGGCATTTTCGAAATGGGGTTATAATAGCCGATCGGGTCAACTGGTGATGACTTATGGTCTTCGGAAGTTGGGCCACCCGAAATGGCGAAAAATAATTTTCTTCAAAATTTTTGTTCAGGTTTCAAAGGTTATCTTGAGCCGACTATGATGTAGTAAAATGTAAAATAAAATAATTCTAAGTTTGGTCGGCCTTATTGGCTAAAAATTCTGGAACCTTCCCAGGCGGTGAAAATTGCCTATATAAGGAAGGCTGTACTATTGTCTTAGGCAGTTCAGAATAGTTTTGGGTAGTAGATCTGGGTAATAGCTCGAGGCTTTGTCCTACAGAATATTGTAAGGGAATGCCCATGTGGCTTTGCATATTGTAATTCTGAAAGTTTGTAATTCCACATTTGTGGAGATAATAAGAAGCCAATTTTCTGTTCTTGCATATTGTTGTTGTTTCTCTATTTATGTTATGTGTTTGTGGTATTAAGGGGAGCACCCTTCATCAATAAAAGTCTTGCCTTATTCCTCACTATGTGTCCATCTTCATCCAATTTATTCAAAAATACCTATTTTGTTCCAATTACATTCTTATCAACTAGTCTTTCCCTTGAACTGATTCCTACGTTTGATTCTTCTCAATTTGGTCCAATTCTTTATCGCTTTCATTGTAGGTTTCTTTCATAGTCTTTGGTTTTACTTTTGATATTAAGCACAAGTTGGCATGTTCTTCAGTAGCTTTACTTCTTATGATGACACCTATGTTCTTATCTCTAATAATATGTTTCTCTAAATGATTCTTTTGTGCATACTAGGGAGCCTTAGGAATAGTTGTTAGATCAACTTCTATATCTTTTGGCACTTCATTTTCCTATATTTGTATCTTGTTTTTTGTTAGTTGGCTCATTTGATTTATATCCAACCTCTATTTTTGTGATCTTTGGAATATCTTTATCAAAATTTACATTTATACTTTCAATTACTCTTCTTAGTATTTTGTTGTAACATTTGTATGCTTTTCTTTTAGTAGAGTAACCAAATAATATGCCTTCATTAGCTCTGGTATTAAACTTTCCAATATTTTCTTCATCTCTTTTGATATAACACTTACTTCCAAATACTTTGAAATATTTCATAAAAGGGGTTCTTCCATATCATAGTTCATAGGATGTATTCCCAAAGTTTCTTCTGATATGAACTTTGTTGAGCATGTACACTACAGTCTGTATTACCTCTTTCTAGTAGATTTTTAGTATAATGTTTCCTTTATCATTGTTCTAGTAGCTTCTTGAAATGTTTTGGTCTTCTTCTCAACTACACCATTTTGTTGTGGCATTCTAGGAGAAGACAAGTGTCTCCTTATTCCATGATTCTCATTATTCAAAGGTAAATTATCCTCCTCTCTTAGACCTTAAGCATTTGATTCTTCTACCTATCTCATTTTCACCAATAGCCTTAAATATCATGAAATTTTCTAGAGCTTCTATTTTTTCTTTTAGGAAAGTAACCCATGTCATTCTAGAGTAATCATCAATTAAGAGCATAAAGTACCTATCACCTGGTTGACTTCTTATTCTAATTAGACCTCAAATATCATTATGCACCAATTCTAATAGTCTGACAAAAGATTTTTCCTTAACCTTAAAAGTCCTTTGTGTTTGTTTCCCAACTTGACATTCTTTGCAAACATTATTAATAGACTTTGTAAGCTTTGTCAAATCTCTGACACCTTGGCTTGAACTAATTCTTACTATATTATGAAAATTAATGTGATACGTCCTCCACTGCCATAGCCAACTCTCGTTGATATGATACATCAAGCAATATCCACTAACAGTCTTCAATTGATAAATATTTCCATCTCTCTTTTTTCTTGCAGCAATCACAATTCTAGATCTTTTCTTGATCTCATAGTCATAATCCTAAAAAATGAGATTATATACATTCCCACACATCTATGCAACACCCAAAAGATTATGATTCAAGCCTTTAACATAGTAAATATTGTCAATGGTTTGCCATAAAAAATGATAGAACCTATTCCAAGTATATTAGCAATTTGATCATCTCCAAATCCAACAACTTCACATACTTTTCAGGTTTTACAAACTTAATCTTGTCACCAATAATTTGACTACAACATCTATTGTCAATAAGTCATTCATCTTTGTCTCTTCTAACATGAAAAGTAAAAGTCATTGTATCTACAACTTTAATATCAACTTTTGACGATTTTCTTTCAACAATTTTGTTTGGGTTAGCAAAACAAGATTCTTCTTTAACAGCCAAGAAAAAGCATTCATCATCTTCTTCATTTAGATTCATCATAAAAAATACTAGCATCTTCTCTAACATAATAAGCTTTCTTATTAAACTTTCCATTTCTTTCCTTATTCTTTTGATTTGCAATTTTGTCAGGACATCTAGAAGAATGATGACCTATTTTTCCACAATTGAAAAATTTGAAGAGTAAATTACCTTTATATTTTATAGTTCCTTTCTTCACTCTTCTCACAAAGCTCACATCAATCTCATCAAATTCTTAATCATCAAATTCCTCCTCTTTGGTTGATTTAGTAGCTTCAAATGTGATTTCTTATATTGCACTAGTAGTACCAAATTCCCTCATCTTGAAAGCAAGTAAGGAACCATACATCTGTTCTCTAGTGTACTTATTCAAATTTTGAGATTCTTCTATAGTAAAAACCTTAGAGCTATAGGGTTTAGTAAGAGTTCTTAGTACATTGTGCACATCATTTACTTCCAACTCACTACCAAGACCTCTAATCTCATTTACAACAACATCTATCTTTTGTAAATAGCTTATTATTTCTTTATCTTCTTCCATCCACAAGCATTCATATTTAGCTTTAGCATTCTGTAACTTAGCTTGTTTGACTATATCACTTCCTTCATAAGTCCTTAACTTTTCCCAAACATTATGAGTAGTTTCTAAAGATACAATTTTGTTAACTCGGTTTTAGAAAGATCAATAAAAATAGCATACCTTGCCCTCTTATTGTTCTCATGTGTCTTGACCTCACCAAGAGTGTTCAACCCATTCGTTGGTTGCACATATTGTTTCTCAACAACCTTCCAAGTTTCATAACCAGGAGAGATCAAATATCCTTGCAACTTCACCTTTGAGTAAGCATAGTCAAATCCATCAAACATAAGGAGTGATAGCTTGTGTGCAATCAAGATCTTTTTAAGTACTTAAGTTCTTCTCCACAAAAGCAAAGCTCTAATACCAATTATTAAATATGAAGGACAACTAAGAAGGGGGTTGTGAATCATTTTTCAATAAAAACTTTTGAAACCTTTTACTAGGTTAGATCCACAAAAAGTTATCCTTATTTTTTAACGACAAAAAGATATAAGCATGAAAGAATGTAGAAAAGCAGAAACCACCATACATAATGAAACACCATATTTACATGAAAAACTCTATTAAGGGAAAAACCACAGAGAAGATTAATTTTCAAATATATAAGAACATCTATTAGGGTGACACAAATTAAGGTGATTTTTATGAAGAAAGGGTCATTGTCAAAGGGCTCACTACCTGAAACAAGAAGGCACACTTTCGGATGGATCACTGGCCAGATGAAGAAAGATAAAATGAAATAGATCCATCACTAATGCACAACTCCAACACAACTGAATAATCTATAGATACATTTGGCTCAATGTTTATGATAGCTAACACATGAAAGTCCACGCTGCTCAACACCACACTTTGCACTACTTCATACATACAAGGAGATAAATCCTCTTCCATACATCCTCATTGCATATGTCCACACATGCCACACATTTTTCTCAACAATTCATCATTTATTTATACTATCCTTTCATTTGTAAAATATCTCATTGTTAGCTAAGCATCTTAACCGAACACAGTTTGAATTAGATAGACATTAAGTATTCCCATGATGGAAAGAAATGAGAAGTGGACCACAATACATCTTAATTAGGACTGAAAACAACAACATACATGTTACATTTCATCTTGCATTCACTGAGATAATTAATTGAGGTGTAAACACCCAAGGTCAACCAAACCTATAGTAAGAACACTATCAAACTTTGAAATCATGTCTTTGAAACTAAAAATATTGTGCCAAATGAACTGAATGAATCTAAGGACATTAAAAGCTCAGTTCCAAAACCACAACATTAGAAACCATCACATGGATAAATGTGGAGCATGCATTTTATGCAAGAAACATAGTCAAACATTGTCATACTCAGACAAATGCCAATTCAACTACATTGTGATTCGAAGCAAAAAAACTTGAATTCAACATCTTCAAATATTACTCAACATTATACTAAAGCCTCATCATTACATTTCCAATATGAAGAATATGCGAAGCAAAACTCTTAGTATTAGTACACAGGAAACAATCACTAATGACAACAACAACATGTTGACATCAATGACAACCTAACCAACTCAGCCAAGAACCCAATTTGCTCAATCTTGCAACATAGGGTTGGTCAACCAAACCCCCATTTCTATATTTGACCTCCATGAATAGCCAAGATTTTTAGAAAGTGGTAAAAGAGTGTGTGATTTATAGTCCTAAATAAATTAAGGATTAAAAAGAAGGGATAAAAAGATGCATCTGATAATTGTGTTAACCCTAGTTTATGAGGAAAATCACAACTACATGTAAATAAATATAATAGCAATGGGATTTGTTAGAGCATGTATATTAGTTGCATTAGACATATTTTGCATTAATTAATTGTGCACATACTCAAGAATATTCTCATGCATATTATTATGCATAATTGAGCACATATTTGCACATTCATGCTCTAGCTTAAGTTCACTTAGTTAAGCCTAATTTTGGTTGGTCCAGTCTAGTTGGGCTCCAGTTTCGACATTGTGCATATCATGTACTTCTAGTTTGCATGTCTTGCTCTAGTTTGTTATTTTTAGTTTGAGTCACATTTTGTTGTTTTTAGTACTATTGCTTTCTATAAAAGCAATTGACCTCTTCATTATAATTCATCCTGCAATTATGTAATCTTACATATTGTAATCTTTTTTGCTTTTGAAAAATATAACAATTCTTTTTCTTGCTCTCTTGCTTATGAAAGGTGTTTTTGATTTTTTTTTATCCTAGGTGCTTGTATTGCAAACTTCATCATTGTATCAAAGTGTGGATTTAGCAAACCCCTTCTCAAAATTTGAGGGTTTCCTTTCTCAAGAGCATTGTAGAGTCTCCAAGTTTGGCTTTTTCTGTAAATTTGGATTTGGGTTTTTTATTGTCATTTTCTTCAAGGCTTCTTAGTCCTTCCTTTTCCATTTCATGTTTCTTTCATACATTGTATCTATCATTTTTGGAGAAGAGTTTTTTTTCCATGTGGTTTTTCTCTTTTCTCCACTTTGAGATACTTTCATTGTACATGGATACCTAATCAAGCCTTTTGTTGCTAGGACCCATTCATGCATTTTGTTCTTAGAGTCTTTTTTTGTCTCCTTAAATTTGACTTTGGGGGGAGGGGGTGTTAGAACATGCATATTAGTTGATGTTGTCACAAGATTTTGCACCCTTGTTTGACATTTGACCCCCAAGCAACCTTGTAAAACATGGAAACAACCTCCAAGTGTGGGACCTCGACAAGTGAGGTCAAGTCTCTGGACAAGACCAACTTCCTATCTAATTATGGTGCATTGTTGAACCAATCCAATGCTTGAAGAGCCTATTTCTAATCTAATATAACAGCTTTCAGAGGAAAAGGGAAGAAGGATATGTAGAAATGTAAAAAAGGGTGATGCACCATATTAGAACGTTAATCTTCCTTGCTTAAGAAACCAATAATGCTACCCAAACTTACACAATTTCCTAATTTATCAATCTCCCAAGATCATATGAATTTTGGGACTCAATGAGATATTACAAGGAACCCAAGTTCACAAACAAGATTTATTTAGCATAACAACACTCTCATATAACATAGAAACAAAGAAAACACATCCAAAAAGTAAGGCAAAGTAATCAACTCAAGATATTTACACTTGAAAGAGATAAAATAGATAATTTTATTAATACAAGGCAAGGCAATATTGACAGTTGCAAATAAACATAAAATTCTATATAAAAAACAAGAAGAAACCTTTCAAATATGTTACAAGATTGCCCTTATAGTTCAAGCATAACTCGAATTACAACATTGAAGTACAAAACCCTAACTAGACTAGTGTTAGGTTGTAAAGAGAACTAATCAATTAATCTAATCAAGAAATTTGATCTTTTGGCATGTGTGTTGATCTCTAAGTTGACAAAATGAAGCCATAGTGAATGCATCCCTAGGTTCGATGAAGGAAGAACCTTTGCGACAAGACAACTTTGAGCATAGACATGGCGTGATTATTATTTTGTTGAAGAAAAACTATCTACAAATCATCAATAGGCATGAAGGATGTCCTCAAATCACATATTTAGAGCCTGAAAGACGTTAAGGCAACATCCTAAAGTGTTGGAGCATATCTAGATCTGATTTAGGTTGTTAACAGGGGAGCATTCAACTTTAACCTATAATCAATAACAACCCTATGACCACTTGGATTTCAAATTGCCCCCTAAACCTGAACCATTAATGAAGATCCTCACACAAGAATAAACGACCAAGATTGTTTGAAGAAACCCTGCAAGAAATGCCAAGTACATCGAGGTCAGAAAGAAAAGAAACATGTCTCTCTAATGAGTGATTAATGTGTCACAACCTGTTGGGCCCACCACTTGTTTTTATTCATCGGGCATTGAAGAGACACAAAAGTGCTTTCTTCGATGAGTGATAAGCCTAGCAATCGATTGGGAGACTTCGTCGAGGATCGAAGGGATCATAGAACTATCCCTTCGATACCAAAAACATCCTTGTAACACTGCACTTAAGCCCACTTATCAATGATTAGGGAGACCAAAAAACTATCTCCCCGATGGCTAATTGAGACCCACCAGCACTTAAGCCCACTTATTAATGATTAGGGAGACCAAAAAACTATCTCCCTGATGGCTAATTGAGACCCACCAGCTTACCTACCCAATTGATCTTGATCAAAGGTTGAAGAGACACAAAAGATGTCTCTTCTACCTCAATCCATGTTGTGCCTTATCATAGATCAGGTAGACCAAAACAAAGTCTTCTCAATGGTTGATCCATCCTTGACGACCAACTACTTTCTCAATGGTGACCACCCATCCATTAGGGATAAAGATAAGAATAAGGTCTTTTTGATGACCAATAAGCTTTCAATAAAAGGGATCTAATAAAAGTATACTATCCATTTAGGATTGGAGAGATGAAAGAATTGTCTCTTTGATACACGATAAGGAAGCCTTAAAGAAGTGATCGACAAGGATTTTCACCCGAGCACACGGTTGAGGTTTAAGGCCTTGAGTTCTCAACAAGGGTGAAGTTGGTTCAACTCATTAGAGATATCTTAAATTAGTTATTAACAGTAGGCTAATGGTGGCATAAAATGCCAATGTTTCTAGCAACTTCATGGGATGCTTGCCTGCTAAGCATGGTGATTAGTGGGCTAAAAGTTTCCATTGGGCATAGGGTCTAAGAAGGAACCATTGACAAAGAGGCTTGTTTGAATACAACCTTCTCAATATCATCTATCATCAAACTTTTGCAACCTATGTAAAAGATCAAAATTGTGCCATCTCTAAGTGGAAGACACTTGTGCACGTGCACTTCTTGGAAAGTAAGAACAACTAATCTAATATATACAAGGTTTTCAAACCCTCCCTTAGAAGCAAAGTTTGAGGTAAATCCCATTCACTGGGATTGGAAAGATTTCATCATCATGCATGGATAATTCAAATGCATTGGCCTTTTTACAACTAGTAATGATATATGGACCACTGCAAATAGCATCAAACTTGGAGTGTCTACTTGGTTTAGCTCTGGTTGCACCCCACTTGAGAACAAAATCTCCTTTGAAAATTATACAAGTAGCTTTTTTGTCAAAACTCTTATTGACTTGTTGTTGATGAGTCTCAAGTGTATGCATAGCTTGATTTTTTATTTCTTCTAGTTCCATTAGCTCAGATAGCCCGATTATCGTGGCATCATCTTCCATTAGCTCTAGTTGATGTGCTAATTCAAGAGGGGGCAACTCAAGTGATAGTGGAAGCTTTGCTTTTCTTCCATATACCAACTTGAATGGTGAGTTGTCAATTGCTCTCTTGGGTGAAATTCTATCAACCCATAAGGTTGTCTTCAATTTGACATGTCAAGACCTCTGATTGTCTTCAATTGTTCTTTTGATTATCCTAATGAGGTTTTTGTTGGAGGTTGGAGGTTTTTTATTATCATAAGGGTAATAATTTGATGGTGTCTTCAAATATATCTCATGCTCAACTATCCAAGAGCTAATTTGTGCTCGAAAAAAAGATTTAGCATTGTCAGATATGATGGTAAAAGGGGTGCCAAATCTGGTTGTAATTTCATCTAGGAATTCCACCACTAAAGCTTCAGTGGCATCTTTCAAAGTCATTATCATTGTGCATCTTGTGAAATAATGTGGCTACCAAAATCCATTTGTGATCAGAACTGAAAGGGTAGCCAATCTTTGTTTCCCTGAGAAAGACCAATGCATTACATTTCCTCACCCATTGGTTTGAATCCTTAAATAGGGTTAGCCAATGATAACCAACACTCGTCATCTTCATGGTTATGGTCCTAGCATAGAAGTGGTCGCCTAAATGGTCATCATGGAATTCTTCTAGCAGTCTCTTGACCTGGTCTTCATTGAAGCGTCTTAGTAGGGCCCCCATTAGAGTCTTCTAAAAAGTATATCATCCACCAAGACACGTGGAATAGAGTGTAATTTGAAATGTCTCCTTTTAGGCCTATCAAGGACTTTGGGATACCTTACTTTTGTCAAGAAGGCGGTCATGTCATGCAACTAATTGATCTAATTTTCATTATTTGTTGATTGTTCATCTTGTAATGCAAAGGTAACCCCTAAAAGTGTCTCAAATGATGAAAGCACCTGCTCATATATACCCTTGCCTTTTACAAGTTTAGTGATCTTAATGTAGATGTCGTACTCCATGACCTTGGTGATCCATCCAGCTCTCCTCACTGATATCCTTATTTAGAAGGAAATATTTTACACTTGCATGTAAACTGCAAATGGGGTTGCAAGCAAAGTGGGCTTAGGAGGAAACTTCATGGTTAAGCACACTTTAGTTGGAGTAGTACTGGAATGGGTGACCTTCTAGAAGTCTCAATGCTTAAACTCGGTGAGCATCACCTAGATGCAAGAGTGTTGCGTGTTTCAATCATTCCAATGAGAGATGGGTTCTTGTCAACCACTACACATGAAACATGGATCAGTGAATTTGACTAAAAAACTACAAAGTTGAATCCTAATAGCAACATCACAATTTGACTTGTGGAATATATCTCCTACTCATCAATTGATGAGCTTAAGGGGCTTTATAATGAATGGCTCATAAGGCACAACACTTGTTAAAGGTTTTGCAAATGGGGTTGCAAGCAAAGTGAGCTTAACCTTGAGGAAACTTCATAGTTAAGCATGCTTAGCTAAAGTAGTATTGGATGGATGACCTCCAAGAAAGTCTTGATGCTTCACCTTTGTGACTATCACTTGGATGTAATGAGCGCTAAGTGTTCCATTCATTTTCATGAGAGATACCACTACTCATGAAACATAGGCCAATGAGTTTGACTCAAAAACTACAAAGTTAAATCCTAGTAGCAATATCACAATTTGAACTATTGTGGAAAATATCTCTTACCCACATAGATTGCAAATAGTGTTTTCTAATGTTTCGATATAATTCATCTTGTAAGTTGATGCATGTTTATCTAAAGTTTGGAACTACCAAATTATAGCGTTCCCACATAATTATAACGCAACTAATACATACATTGTCTTCAATGCAAAATGAACTGCGCCTTTTAAGATTACATAATGGTTAAAAACCTTTTACAATACAATCTCCACATAATTCAATTGCATTTACGCTTTCTTCGGCTTTGTGTTTTGCCTTACAAATTCTGCCCTCTAGAATTTACAAGCATAAAGCTTTATCGAATAAAATTTAAAAAACAATCAAAATTAAAGGTCAAAGGTACCAAGTTGATGCTTTATCATGAACCTTTACGGCGCGAAGTAGTTGAAGAATTTGTATGCATTGAAATAGTGAAATCTCTCTACTCAATTATATTCCTGGCATCCTTGTCTCATAAAGCTTTAATAATAATAAATTTTATAATAACCAGTTACTAACCAAAATAAAATCGAAGTTTGAAAAAAAATCACAATACTCGTTTAATTAGAGTAGCCTAAGTGACGTTTGCACACCTGGTAACGTTTTCAATGGTAAATATTACACAAAAAAAACCTTTGCTGCATCATCATTTCATATTTATAAGGCTACTTAACGAAATCCATAAAAATTTGTTGTGAAGGTTAATTAACTGGTATGCCCCAGAATTTTATATCGCTAGCATTACATCTCATGCTACACATTGAAAATTGGCCTTGTTCCACAATGGTCGCAATAATACAAAGTTTTTCTTTTGTAGTGATTTACAAAAAAATTGGAGAATTGAGGTCTATTTAATAAGAAGCTTAATTTGAAATTACGCTGCATTCCTTACACAAAATTCATCTTTTGCACCTATATGAATATATAATCACCCGCCACTTCTACGCATAACACGATATTTCATTGAAAAAGATCGCAGTCCCCGATGAAATTGAATGGTTTTTTTGTACCATCGATGCACTTCTAAATACAAATATAAAGACAGGTTACAAAAGACGAGAAACCCCGTCAAATTGAATACTTTCACACACCCATATTATTTAAACTAGCCACCCGAACATTGAAGCACTAAATGCATTGTTTCTTATAAATGAACGCCAAGTTTCTCTTCTCTGTTACTCGCATACATTACATTTCCCTTCTCTATCCATTATTTTACCCACGTAAAATTCTGGTTCACATTCAAAATGTTGAAATCATGTAGTATTGGGTGTCAAATGGTTACTGATTTTGAACACACTGCTCGCCAACTTCAACATTGTACCATTCAAATCAAAGTTTCTTAGATTTTGTCGACAAATTTCTCTGTTTTTAAAAAACGCAATGCTCACAAATCACTAGAAACTTTTCTTGATGTTTTATATTTTTTAATGTATATAAGTACAGCCATAAATGCCGACTTTTTGTATACCACTTGCTAACAGAATCAAAACATATAATGAATAAAATTAAAATATAAGATCCAAAAGGCATCATGCTTCATGGATCATAAAAATCAAACAAGGAGTTTGCAATATAACCACAGAAAGAATAAGGGAAATAAGGCGTGGTGTACTTGCATTAACAGACCTGCAAAATAGTTGCTGAGATCGATATATGAATTTCACAACTCAAAACAGTTACATGTAATATCCGGGAGCACCTCCATTTTGTGGAGGAGCCCCTCCAGACATTGGCATGTGCATTGGCTGACTGCTATATTGAGGCATTGAAGGAGGGCCAGGGTGAGGACTGTGACTAGATGGTTGAAAAGGACTTGTCCCTATATTATTTCCTCCAATCCCTGGAGGGGTTGGCATAGCAGGACTCCGAACTGGACCTTGTCCCACATAAGATGGAGATGATAAAGCATTAGGTCCTGGCATTTGAGAAGATACCTGTGGTTGATTATACTCCCCCCATCCCTGCAAATGTTGAGGCCCAGCAATACCTCCCTGCTGTGGTGGACAAGCACCACCACCAAATCCATTTGGCGAATACATTGAAGAAGATGGAGGAACTTGCCATCCACCAACGTTGGTTGGGCTAGGAACTGTTAAAGGAGATGGTTGGGTTTGTAATATGCCAGGAGCTGGAGCTGTATAATCTCTGCTGCGGTCATTATTGCCCTGCATAAGATGTGTATTTTGTAAGGAAAAACCTCCCAAAATATTTTTGAGTTTGAGAAAGCATATACACTTTTAATTTTACCAATGCCAATATAAGAATAATCGAGTGTTAGAGAAATGTAACCTTCCCCACAAAAATGAGAAGTCCGGCAAAATACTTCCTTCTGAAACTAACCATAAAATATGACTACCTTTACGTTTAAGTCAGTGTGACGAGAATAAGACAGGTGGAGTTTGCAATAACCTCCATCATATATGCAATGTCCTTCTAACGCTTCCTTAGCAACCACAGCAGTACCAACATCTGGAAGAGGAAGATCATATTAGCCTACACAATAAAATGTGCTGCAACCAGACAGCAAAAAACGTGAAAGCAAACTGTTGGAAAGAGATTGGGCATTATTGTTAATAAAAGCCTAAAAGTGCCTATCATAGTTCAAAATATTGTTATCGGTAACTTATCACCAAGGGCAAAAAAAAAAATATCGGGAAAATATCGAAGACAACTCGACAACTTATCGGGGAAATATCGGGAACTTAAAAAACTGCTTAAATTTAATTAGAAATGCATTTTTTTTTGCAAAATTCAACGAAGAGATGCATCTAATGAGTCAGTAAATGAGTAAACAAACCAAACAAGCTGAGTCTAGATATATATAAACGCAAATAGGGTACAAAATCACATCCTCATGTGAAATGCTGATGGCTGGTAGCCATAGTCTGATAGTCTGAACTCTGAACCAAACTAAAAATAGCAAATTGTCATTGTAAAACTACAAGTAAATACAAGTACAACATCAAAATAGTCCACATCTTCCTCTTCCCCTTCCCAGCAGCTCTAGTATAAACTACTGGAGTGGTAGGGGGTCTAGCCCTAGAAGTCCATTGTGGCTGTGGCTGTGGCTGTGCCTCCTTCCTCTGCACAACTGGCTGTAACTCGACCTCCATCCTAGAAGATGATGGTGCTGACACTGGAAATGACTCCTCGTCATTTGAATCATTCCCAATGTCCTCATCTTCCTAATGTCATCCAATCCCACTGCGAATCAACCCTCCTCCATAGTCTGCCTCTCCAACTCGTAGATCTTCTCATCCTCTGTGAACAATGGAGGCTGCTCCTGTGATGTCCAATCACAGTAAGGATCTATGTCATCCAAATAAAGTCGACCAGCTGGTGTTCCCTCTGCCTTTCTTGTGAATTCGATTTTGCTTGAAAAATCTCTTCGAGTCCACTTCAAATCTACAACAAATTGCTCTACAACGCTGCAAATCACGTTTTTTCTTCTTCAAACCCTTTGATACTCTCCCAAACACCACTTTGCAAATTAGAAAATGTCAAATGAAAGCTTTTTTTGGTTGGCAGTCCCTATTAGCGGACTGCGGCTGATATTTTGGCAACTTATCACCGAAATATCAGTGATAAATTTGGTTTTTCTCTGCGATAAAATGTCAAAATATCGGCAATATTTTTCCACGACGAAGTTACGTATATTATCGCTGACTGTAACTTACCGTGATAAGTTGTTTTATCAGCAATATTTTGATCTATGGTGCCTATCATCTCCTTAGAATATAAACAAGAACAAAATCCAATAATTTAGACTGGTTTTCACATAAAAATATTTAAAACAAAGAAACTCTCCTTTGAATGATTGCGAAAAAAAACCTTAGACATGAAAGCGCGATTGAACATGACAGGCATTTGATCGTGGTAATTGAGCTTTATCTAACAAATATTATAGTATGAGTTGATGATCGTTTAGTATTGTTCACTCTTAGTATTAGGTTATGCATACTGAAGATTTTCATTCATTTCAAGGATTAAGGTAAGTTCTTGAGCACAAACTGCATGGTGCTAAGTTGCTAACCTTCAAAGCAGCTTCCTTTGCTTTAAGCTGCCCCTAAAGTGGCCCAAATCAGTACATGAATGTCAGTCAAAGTAGCTGACTATGACACTGTTCACATTTAATTACTGAAGAATGACCAAGTTTTAACTTCTAACACTTTCTATCTCTTGAAACAATGAATCAAGACATTGGCATTAAAAATGCAGAAAGGCAGATGGTTCTGAGATGATCCAAAGACCTTGGTGTAAAACACAACTGAAGCAGATTCTTGCATAAACAAAGAAAAACAGAGTTCAGTTAGGACTGTGACAACATTGTCAACGGCAGCAGGGTGGTCATTGCCAAACCTCTGGCAGTTTCGCAGGTAAAAACGGACAGAAAGGGTAAGATTATACCAGCATCAAACAGCATAGTGCTCACATCAGGCTTGAACAGGTCCTCAAATCTGCTCTTGCATAACACTTCCATCACCAAACACCACATCCACATAGAAAACACTCAAATCTTGGTTAAAGAAGACAACGCTTAAAGAGAATACTTAAAGAGGCCATGGAAATTAATAGTCACCCCACTAACCTTAGCCACAACAATGGTTGGAATTTGAGTCTCTCTTGGCAACCTATTTTTTAATTTAACCAACCTCCAAAACCACTCTTTCCCCCACCTTCATGCCCTCTTTTTGCCTTTTGTTCTAGTCCTTCTTTCACCTTCTCTCCTTCTTTTCTACCCAATTACACCCCTTCTCCCCTCACCCCATATTCTCTCTTATTGACCATTCATTGCTTCTCCTTTCTGGGTCTCCCCTTCTTATTCATTGTTTCCCTTGCATCGTGCCCCACTATTGCAATCCTTATGAGTCCTCTCAATCCACCTCGTGTCTTCTCCAAGCTCTTGTTGTCCCCTTGCATCTTGATACCTCATGGCTCTTTCTTCCTATTTGATCTTGTGTATATTCGAGTTTTGTTTATTTTGGGCCTTGGCATGTGTATTTCTAGGTATGTATGTAGGTATATGTATAAATGTGTTTGTATGTATATGTATTGTGTGTCTGTGTGTTTCTATTTTTATTTTATGCATAATATTGCTCATATATAGATTTAAGTTGGTGGAATATGGATTTAAGTTTTTATGCTATTTCTTACTCACATGTGCAGACGGGCATGGATATGCTACTATTTGCTATTTGTGTTGTGTTCATCAACAAGTTTATACATGTGTGGAAACATACACACACACATAGACAAACACATGCATGCATACCTACATACATACCACACACACATTATATGTATATAGTGTGTGTGTGTGTGTATTTATTTCTCTTTTTTTGTTTTTATTCACATTATCATATGTATATTTAAGTTGGTGGTATATAGATTTATGTTTTAACGTGTTTTCTTATTCACGCATGCATATATGCTTATGTACTATCTTGCTATTCGTATTGTGTGCATCAACATATATATATATATTTGATCTTTTGTCCTTTTACCATCCTTTGTTTGTATTTGCTTATGCAAATTTTTGTCTGTTTATGTAGGGAGTTGCTTGTGTGCACAGGTCTTCTATTTTTAATTTATACTGATTGTGTTAACTGCCTTACAACATTACCTTTTCCACTTATCTTATATCATTAAAGTCTAAGACACTTTCTGTTTTTTTTCACTTCCATGGGGGCACCTCCACACCAAAAATCCCCATGTGCCCGGTACAGAGATGTTTCTGAGACTTGGGGGAAACGTTCCCCACAGCACCACCACCTCCGCTAGGGACACCGTCACTTGAATCATGGAATAAGACATTACATACTGATTGCAAACTTTAACTTCATGAAAACAGTTTGTGTTTCATGGGGCACTAAAAATATAAGAGTTCCAATTTTGGAGCGCCACTTTTCAGCTATATACTATAATTAGTTTTGGTTGTTATTTCTTTATAAAATATTAAGATTTTTTTTTAATATTTTTAGAAGACTGTATTTAGAAGTCTCAATGATTTTAGATGTAGACAATATTTGTTTAGTTTTTCACTTATAACTGAACTTATTACATTATATAGTCTATGTGACTAGTTTAGTATTGTACTTTATCTGCTATTGTAAGCAGTTATGTTTGGGGTGAAAAATCTACAATAATTGTTCCATCTACCATCTGTAATAATTCAATCAAGGAAGACGATACAAAATGTTATATAAAAGTATTTACTTTTAATTTTCTGCTGGTAATTGATTTCATGCTGCAAGAAATAGTTAAGTGAATTAACTGAATACTGTATGCATTTTTCTAGTGCTGTGTCCGAGTTGCTAAATGTGAATCAGAAATAAATTTATTTGTAATTTTGTAGCAGAAAGGAGTGCTAATAAATAAACCAAGATGGTTACGGAAAATATTAAAAAAATACTGTTGGTGAATTAGTATTCAGATATTTATATTTATTATGGATCATGAAGCCTAAATGCATCTACAATTTGGTCAGCTACACTCTATTCAAAATCTGTAATAATTATAGATCACGAAGCCTAAATGGATATGCAATTTGGTCAGCTACCCTCCTCATGGCTGCAGTTAGATAGGCTTTAAGCTTATGCACCTTCAAATTCTAGATAAAGCAACATTCAAACACCTTCCTGTGGAAGTTAGAGGACACACAACTTGTTAAAGGTATCAGCCAATAGAGAAAATTGTAGAAATGTTTTGGACCAATTGGTGTATTTATTCCAACATACTGATATCTTGATAAGTTAAACAGATGGTATCCAAAACATTTTCATTGGGAAGATACCTATCATGAAAACAAAGCATCCAATCACATCAACCCCTTGTTTTCCAGCCAAAATCGCCTCACAACTTTATCAAATCCTCACACTTAATAGAGCTACAGCTTCTTATGATCATGTCACCACAAAAAATCCTTCTTCAAGTGTTAATGTACTTCAAATTTTAATTTCTAAGTATTTTACCAACTTAACAGGTTAAGAGGCCAAGCTGGGCCCACAAAAAGGAGGATCAAAATGTGAGTGGAAGAGGATTGGTTCAGATCAAATCTTCCTTGGTGACAGGAAAATTAGATTTCACATTTCAAGGGGATTGTTCAGAGATTTAGACAGCTTATATGGGCACATAATATATTGCCCCTTTGTTCAAACTTTAGCTTAAGGCAAATTCTCAGACACAACCATGTAAGGGATGGGCATTATGAACAGTTTTGAATTCTAGTTTCCCAGGTCAATGCCAAGGATTTGCCACCAAAATTCACCTCTTTGATTCTATCATTAAACACATTGAGTGATATGAATTGAAAAACTAGGACTTAGCCTTACACTAGTTGATTGGATAAACATTCAGGGAGTGCAGACTCTAGACTAGCCTAAAACATTCCGCAAGCCAATTTTCAAGCTTATCCAATCCCTCTAACAATTATCTTTCACCTCATTTTGTACATTAGAAGGAATGTACCCAAGCTGTCAGTGATTTGGCTCTCGGTTGAGGGATGCATGTTTTCATTGTCTTCAATTGCTTGAAAGAGTTCACTTCCAATTATCCTCAAAATCTTGCACACTGAAGATGGGGCAGGTATATTAAAGCATGTAGCTTGTGCTATGTATGAATAAACCTCTAGGAAAGGAAAGGTAAAACCTGAACTAAAAGAAAATCTAAGGCTTCAATTTAAGCTTAGTCACAGAGTCGGCCGAACTTTCTGTACGAAGTTCAAAATTCGGTGAACTCTCATAAAATCTATAAAAATTTGCTCAAGTTCCCTGACATTTGTATGGAATAGGGCTTGTGCATTTTTTAATAAAATCTATTCAAAAGATAAACATTTTCGTGGTTGACAGACACTCGAGTAAAAATGAAGTCCAACCCGTTAATACAATGGTAAACAAAGGAAATCAAGTTCATCGCAATTGATGAGATAATCGGCCTCATTCTCCTCTTTGCCTCTCTTTGCACAGGCGTAGTTTCAATTATAATAAAATTATCATTTAATATATAAAACTTAACAAATTTATTATTTATATACTTAAAAAATTAAAATTAAAAATTTGAGTTATATCTATATAGAATTTTAAAATTTATTACAAAATATTCAAATATAATAATATTGTTTTAGTTTTAAATTTGAATTTAATAAGTGAAAATATTTATATTATTTTTAAATTTCATACAATATTATATTTTTTTAAGAAATAATAAATTTGAATATTTTATTTTTATAATATAATTTAGTTTCAGATCTATTTAGCATAGTCAAACTATTTTTACAATTCAATGAATTTATTATTTATATACATATTTCTTAAATTCAAATTTATATAAGGCAGATTTAATCCCAAAAAAAAAATAGAATATTTTACCCTTGCCGAACTTCATCTAAATTTTATTGATGCAGAACTTGAACTTCAATTCGAACCTTGTGACTTACATTTTAAGGATTATTTAACTTAAACCCATATCATTATCAAAGCTCAGATGTCTCTTCCTAGATTACTAAGAAACATCAACAAGCAGTTTCAAATAAAGACTATATCACACCAAACTTTCAAGCAAAAACATTTCAACACAGATTATGAATTAATAAAACCTGAAAAGAAGATACGAGTATAAACTTTAAAGGCATTACCTGGATATTGAATTAATGCCTGAAATCCTCCATTCTTCTCAAATATAGCAATCTTCTGAACTGTGCCAAATGATGAAAATACCTAGTAACTCAAAACAGGAATACAAATCAATCCCTGCAGTGGATCCTGAAACTTGACAAGTTCAATGCCCAATTACAACTGATTAAAATGAATATCTGACTACCGTGTTTAAAACATCAACTGTCACTGCATATTGCATATTTTCGATGGACGCGAGAAGAACATTACTCTCAAGCTCCTTTCTCTTTCCATCAGGTCCTATGGTAAACTGGAATGTTGATAATCATGTCAGTTAAAAGAACAAAAACAGAAGTAAATTTTAATAACTAACACTCCTAGAACATTCACGAAGACATGATTACACAAACCTGCCCATCTATTGCAGAAGGGTTCACAGGAAGGTTCGGATTAGTGTAGTCTCTGCAGTAAAACAAATGCCAGAAGCATGGAATATTGAAGTTAGGCATAGGATTACTGGTTATCTTTTTTTTTAACAACTCGTATGTATCATTAATCTAAACCAGGAATGAAATCCAATTATCTTTGCAGCATTGAAAGCTCAGAAAGATCTATAAGATCGATTTGCAATCATAAATTCATATGTTAAAATTTGCATCCTTACATTTCCCAAACAATTATCTACTTCATTTAATAACAAGAAAACCTGCTGATAAAAAGGACCGCGTACTAGTCCAAAAAATATCATGATGTAGCTAGGCTCACACAAGTTTAGATAAAAAGTATCTATTAAATTAATAATCCTACATGGCAGCACAGGACCCTTGGGATTTCCCTGATTGTCCAGGTAGTAGATGGATATTAGAGTAGGCTCTTTGTATTTTTAATCCATTGAAAGTTTCAGTACTGCTGATAGCAACTCTTTTGTGTGTTGCGTCGCTGTCTTCAAAAGATAGGGAAAGTGAGTTCAACATTTGATCTGCTTCATTACTGCAGTAGTCTTTGTAGGCTCACCTTCTACATGTGGTACCTAGCAATTCAAGATTGACAACAGCTCTTCTAAGAAGATTGTTCTAATGTTGACCCTGGAGAAAAGTTCAAAGAGCCCATCTATTTAATTTCTCCACAATCTAATCTGTGCTCAGCACTAATCATCCATTGTGACTCACAGTTAAGTTGTTGCTTTATTGAGCATTGTTTTTCATATACACTCACAAATATGCCAA
Organism: Chamaecyparis obtusa; assembly: GCA_027943335.1. Taxonomy (NCBI): domain Eukaryota; kingdom Viridiplantae; phylum Streptophyta; class Pinopsida; order Cupressales; family Cupressaceae; genus Chamaecyparis; species Chamaecyparis obtusa. The sequence goes on along the minus strand of BSBK01001154.1, from coordinate 2,116,743 downwards.
ATTTTGCTAAGGAGGGTTCATTGAACAGCAGAACCTTGGGCTCACTATTGCATCCTCTGGCCAAAACAGAGGATACAATAGTGAGCCCAAGGTCCTGCTGTTCAATAGTGAGCCAAAACAGAGAATTGCATTAGAACTGCAATATGAGTGTATTCTCTAAACATGTCATTCTCTGTATTGACCAGAGGGGCCTTTTTCTTTTTCTCAAACATTGTTAACCTCCATGGGAACATCTCGGATTTATTGGAATGGATCAAAAGTGTTTTCTCTAAACATGTCATTCTCTGTATTGACCAGAGGGGCCTTTTTCTTTTTCTCAAACATTGTTAACCTCCATGGGAACATCTCAGATTTATTGGAATGGATCAAAGATTTAGTCTATAGAGGGTATTTCGACAAGAGTTGGAAGGTTGACTTCCTCAAGGTTTAACACTCGCCAAAAGATATTAGCTGTTGGATAACTCAGTACAAATATAATAATTCAGGGAAGATGTTTAGACTTTGACCAGCCTGTAGACGGTGATAAAATCCTTCTGGAAACTTTTGACCTGTTAACTATGGCCAACCAGCTAGGTTTTAATACTCATATATTAATCTGGTATCCAATTCATGGATACATGTACATTTGTATCCACATGGGAGGGAAAGTATCCAGTAAATCTGTATATAGCATCATCAAAATAGTTTTTAACAAATCTCTCCAGTTACAATGGAAGGCTTCTGACCTCTTCTCAAATAGCATTCAGAGAGACTGCATGGTTCTGATATAATAAGTGCAATTATTTAATGCTTTCAAATAGATGAGGAGTAACTTGAATTGGGGTGATTAAACTCTCACATAGCAAGTTCAAAATTTAAATATAATTGATCATTTTGCTCTTAATAAAGTCTCTTTGAGAAGTATTCCTCCAAATTCAAGTTTAAAGGTGCTATCTGTCCTTGGTTTTACAAGTACCCTCAGTATCCAACAAATCCTTGCCTTTTGAGGATCTATGTTCTGTTATTAATATTGCTATTGTTTCTGATATATTTTAATATTGGATGCAGATTTTATTGTTTTGGCTACCATTTACACAGCAAAATGCAGTTTACCTGGTATGCATACCCCCATGTAGATGTACCAAATATCAAAGCTTGGACCTGTGTAAGATATTATAAGGTCATGGTAGTAAGCTATTTGCTTAAGCTGCGCTTAAGTCTCATTACAGCTTCAGTTTGATTCCCAACTCATAAACCAGGATGTTCAATCAAACTTATTTTGACAAAAAACAATGAACTTTGACAACTAAATTCTTTCCCACCACCTTCTTGTACAAGACACTCCAAATTCAAGGCTCGGATCTAACTAAAACTCGGGGCATCATTATTACTGAGCAATTGATAGGCTATATCCTAGAGGTTGTAATAATCTTCCTAAGTGACACAACAAGTCCAGGTATAGAAGGCATCTGCCTCTATTGTTCTTTCTTTTACATTCTATTTTCCACTATTGGCATAGTTCTATATTCTATTTTAGGACAATTATTTATGTAACTCAAGTCACTTGTTGCAAAGCTTCCACTCCTCTAAATCCATATTATGTGGTTTCCAATAGTGTACTTATGTCAAAGCAATGTCGTCAAATCTCACCATATCCCACAATATTTTAAGTGAATACCATAAATGGCAAAGATTGGGATAAAATACTATACATGAAAATAAGTGCAATCCCTTTGTGGACTCAATTTCTGCTTGTGGGGTGTTTGCACGCATTCAACTTGAAACTTTCCTTTCTTCAGAGGTGAATACATATGCCATATTGGTATTGAGATGTTTACCTTACACATTGCCTCTGAAAGACTTACATATGCTTTTGAACGTTATACATAATTACTAAATAATGCTTCTAAATAGATAAATAGTTTATTTCCAACATTTTTACATTAGGACCACATAATCTATTCAACCATAATTAGAATGGGACTCTAGATTATTTTCATGAGAATATACACTTTATTAACAGAATCAAAACTTTGAAAAACAGTTTACGAACACCAAAATCATAAGAGAACAATTACCACAACTAAAATTGCCTGCATGGAAAATAGAATTATCTTACCTGCTCCGATGACTCTGAAATTTGACATTTAAGTCTGTGTGTGCAGAAAATGAAATTCGCAGGTGGCACGAAGTCACATGATCTGGAAGCAAATATCTAAGATCCAAAATAAAGAACACATACAATGGCAGTCAGTCATTACTGGGCTTCCAGGAATTGCTCTCAAATCCAGTCGTATTTCTATTGTGATATATTAATATTGTGTTTTAAGTTTTAACAAACACGAGAAATATATAATCACCTTGGAATGCTTCTTCCATCTAACGCATTTCTTGCAGCAGTAGCAGTGTCTGGATCAGTAAACTGCACCAGTGCCTGTCCAACAAAAACTCATCAAGATAAGCATTAAACCATATATGTTACATTGAATCTACAACATAAACACTGCAGTCCAGAAGATACTACCGTATTATCTTAGTTCCCAACCTGAAATCCTGCACTCTTCTCAAACGTAGCAATCTTGTGCACAAAACCAAAGGCTGAAAAGACCTGTAGCCAAAAACAGTTGCAAATTATGTTTGAGCTTTTCAAATTTAAAACTCACAATGATGGGGAATATTTTGATTTATAGTTATTGCTAATCGTATAAACTTCAAGAGAAATAACATTTTGTAATTTTCATCCAAAAACTGGGATACTACAATTGAGCTACTTATTGCCACCAAAATTCAAGGTCCTACCACCTATTGCATTAATAGAAATACAAATGGGAAAAAATATATGTTAACCAATGCCTATTGTATAAGGATGCTTCCAGTTTCTTATCAAGCAAAACCAGAAGCATACTTTCAACTTTCAAGCATGCAGACAATTCAAAGAAAAAAATCTACCATGTCCAAATCAATTACATCAAAAAATACTTTGTATCTATTGACAAAACAGACTACAAAATGAAATTATCATATTAGTAATTAGGCTAAATTAGAGACTAAAATACTAACTAGGAAAACACGGACTAGCCAATTTATGTTAAAGCAGAGTCCAAAAATGCAGTTACTCATTTTTTGAGCGGCAGAGATCCTCCAGCTTGCAAGCACTGTGGGGTTTATAGAGGAGGAGAAACAAATGAATCCCTGAGAATCAGAAATTTTTACAAGGCTGTAGCATTAGGAAACATAGAGTCAAAACTGAAGAAACGGGGTTGAATGGGTGGCTGAAAACAACTGTGGCAAAACCAGCATCCACTTATATTTTAGCCTTTAGATTTTAAAATCGTATATGACAGTTAAAGCAGTTTCCAGAAATTTATATCGATAAAAAATTACAAAGGGTACAGCATTCAATGATATTAGTCCACAAACTAGGATTCTACAGCCGAGCAATCAGGTACCATTTATATTCACGGTCTTACAACCTATAGCATCAACATAAAATTCAAGACAAAAATATCTGTAAAACCATGTCCAAAACAATTAAGGCATATCCCAGTTTCTTATCCAACAAAACCAGTAATAATCTTTCAAGCATGCCATCAAAGAAAAACTAGTTTACAAGATAATGGAATTCCAGAATAACTTAAAATATTCCACAACAATGTTCTGAAATGAATAAATGTTCCTGCAATTATTGATATCATCCTAATCTAAAAAAACTGATATTACTAATTAGGATATACTAGAGAAAGCTAATACGAATTAGGCAAACAACTGTAAAGGCAGACCTAAAGATAGAAGTTTTTCATCTTCAAAAGGCGGTCATCCTCCAGGTTATAAGGACCATAAACTAGGTTTTTAGGACAGAGAAGAAGATGAATCAATAACAATTTGAAATATTGAGGCTTTAGGGTTAGGAGCAGTAGGGCAAGAGACAGGGTTAAGCAAAACACACGTGCGTTCTCTCCCAATGCAGTAGGCTGCCATCGAACATGTGTCCGTCACATGGACCTCCTCATAAATGTAGATTTATGTCAAACACAGGCCATAACATTAAGTATAACCCCATGTATGTAACTGTAATACACAAGACAATCCACATCAAAAAGCTTACATATCTTTTACCCTGTTCCATTGAAGATGTCAGAAATATAAAAACAGGTTCTATCTAAATTGAATAAAATTTATATTGGTTTGATGTAATACCAACTTTCCTGCAGCAAGTTGTAGAACCACCACAATAGGTGGTTCAGAAACTTACCAAATGCAAGACATCAATGCTGACATCCCCAGCCTCGACACCCTCAATTGTCACCAATAAAACGTTGCTGGCAACATCCCCAGTGCTTTTATTGTTTACAATTTCTTGCCTATTTGAGTACTGCAGGTAAACGCTTTTGCCTCGTACCTGAGCCGGCTCCGACGACGAAGCATAATATGAAACCATTGCAATGGCTTGATTCAAATCTGCCTAAAGATACAAGAAATCGTAACTAAGAGTTAGCACCTTAAAAATTAAAAAGTATGCCATGAATACCAGAGAAAGTAAATAACCAAGTTGGCTCTTATAATGATGCATAAAAGAAACTATTACAATAGCTTGATTGAAATCCCCATAGAGACACCAAAAATCATAACTAGTTGCTAGCTTCACACAAATAAAAATTAGCAAAAAAAGAGCCAGGTCAGGCATCCTAACCAAGTTCTACCTTTACCCAATCCATTCGTTAAATAATTTCTACCAACAATCATGATTCATAAATATACAAAATATCATTTAGGCGCTCTGAATATGGAAATAACATATATTTAGGAACACATTGTCCATTTTAAAATGAAGCAAATATGTTGTTTTTCAGATTTTCTTGAAACAGATAGTTTACTTGATCCATAAAAATCTGGAGAAGATAATTCCACTACAGCATGATGCTTTCCCACAGTTGCAAGCTGTGAATAATACCGTAGAAACCAGCAAAGTAAAACCACTGGTTCCCTTATAGCAATGGTTTTGAAACTACCAATCTCCTTGTAACGGCAGCTTCAAAACTGCCAGATCAGTTTCACAAACACCAGTCTGCTGATAGGGATATTTTCGATCCAATGACAGAAACAAGAACATGAAACAACCAGAACAACCCTGTCTCTTCAAATTCTGGGCAAGAAAAGTTTTTAACACGGGATAAGGATCTTCCAGTACCTATAAGAAGACGTGGAGATGTCAATTAAAATCATCAGAGGCTTGTGAGAGTGTCGTAATGATTGAATTGAGAAGAGCTCACCTCTAAGGACAGTCAACTCGTCAGTGGGTGTAGGAATAAGGGTTTGGTGATATCTACTTTTTGTACTTATTTTTTACAGATCTAGTAAGATTTGGAAGACGAGCAATTGCTGCTACGAATTGCCTTTGCCCCACCCTGTGATTTTCCAGGGCAATGTTTAGTGTTGTTGAATTGAACATTCACTTGTTTCTGTCAAAATTTGTATTCACAAATTTTTCAATACTCAAACTGTCATTAAAATACACAGAAGAGTAGTTTAATTGTATGGATTGTTAATTTCTGCAAGTAATTGAGGAAATTAAAGATCATCAGGCTGCTTGGATTCCATCATAGTGGCAATCCCCTTCTCAACATTTTTTCTCTCCATCGTTTCTTCCATTTCTGATGCATCTTTAATCAATTTTTCTGAGCTTCCCTAACAAGCTCAGAGCCAATTATTCAAAACAGGCTCTTTTACTATCAAGAAGGAGATGCCAAGTACTTCTACCACTCCTTCCACAGACCTTTACAACAATGTATATCATATTTTGCTCTAGCAACATTTTTTATTTGCTTAAGAAATGTTTTGTTTTGAAATAGAAATATGCCTAGATTTCGAGTTCTGATACACTTTTGAAGCCCACAGAGGACGTGAAGATGCATTTACTGCCATTGAATAGATAATGATGGTAAAATTTTCCTTTCGAGAATTTTTTCTTACATATGAAACTTTGATTGTCTCAAAATAACAGATGTGAACTCTTTTCAGATTTCTAGAGTGGTTTTGTCAATACAGGAAAAGCATTACAGTGGCATGATGAAGTTCATTCCTGAGTTTTCTGCATGCACACAGAGAAATATTCCTGCAGCCTAATGTGCATGGACCTTTAAATTAACTTCTGCTTACAATAGGTCCCATCTTTAAAAGGATAATAAAGATTTGTTATGCTCTCCATAACAGAAGGTGTTGATGTTTTGTAGCTTCAGTCGAATAAACACTCACTCAATATAATACTCAAGAGATATTATATATATATATGTATATATAATCATAATTGTCATTATATTAATTACATATTAATGAATAGACATGTCTCATGAAGGGACATGTCTCTTCTTGGCTCATTCTCAATATAAATGCAAGAGATTGTTGCATTTGGAAAACACATACAATGAGATAGTGCTATTACATTTGCTATGATCCTAAAACTTTAACAGAAGGGAGCTCCTATTTATGCACCCTGATAATCCTACAAGAAGAAGGCACCCATTCGCATACACCCGCATAGCTATAGCTCATCTTTGTCCAATTTAAGGCTTATCTCATGTAAATGGTCTCTTAAGATGCCTCTGGACAGATTTTACTTAAAGCTTCCATAAGTCATAGCTCTTTAGTACTTCATCCTTTTGACATCATTTTAGCCAAGTATCATTCATCTCTACAGTGATGTGGAGTTTCTTGTTCAAAGGAGATACAATGTGGGGTACTCTTCCTGCACTTCACCACACACTAATTTGCTTGCTTCAGAAAGATGTGTTTAGAAACCAAGAGCTACAGGAAACACTATGATACTGGATTCTCCTATTTAAGCCCCTATATTGCACAAACCCGTATCCAAAAATACTGAAAGTATTTCAAAAAGACTGAAAATTTTAAGTTCAAGGCCGGAATCTCGCAAAAAAAATCTTTTACCAACTTGGATGCATGTTATGAATGATATTAGAATAAGGAAATAGGTGTTTGTCTTGCAATTACGAGTGAGTTGAAATGCTTCCCCTGTTCCAATCTGGCCAACATCTTGCACCTGCCGATGGTCTACATTGATAGTGAGACGAAACTCGCTAAAGATGGAACCCTAGTGAACGGATGCTTAGGCATTGACTGCTAAAATACTGCAGGGTGTCTCAACCATCAAATTTTCTTTGATAGAGGGCTAGCTAATGAACTTGCTAATATCATATCTCAAGGGGGAAAAACAGTATTTTATTCTCATTTACTACTGTTAGAAATTTGTATTGTGAAACTTGCCTTTGTCTTGGTCTAATGCTCTCCAGAGCTATTAAGATTTATACATTATATAATATTATACAATATAAGTTGTATAGATATCTATCAATGGGGTTGTGCTAATTGCAAGACCGTAATATTCTCATGTCAGAGACCTAAGTCACAGTATTCGTTGAACTTCATCCATGAAATTCCAATTTTGGCACTTTTTACCCTTCTCAAACTTCACCCAAATATTATGACATTTATTATGATATTGCTATCTAATATAATATTGTTTTATTTAAAAATAATATTGAATTATTTACCAATGTTAAACTATTTTGACAACATTGTGGATATATTACTTATATTTAAAATAAATTAATTTATACAAGGTGAATTTAATGTCAGATATTTTTTCAAATTTTTACCCTTGCCGAACTTCATCAGAATTTTATGATCACCGAACTCAAATTCAAATTCGAACCTTGTGACTTAGTTGGAGACCCAAGTTCGAATCCCCAAAGAGACATCTATGTGGCTTCTATGTTGACTTGAGTTGATTAAATGAAATATGCTGCTTCTAAGTTGAAATGTTGAATGGGGATGAAGTTCCCCTTGTGACCTCCATCTTATGGAGCCGAAAAATAGTGTATGTATCTTAAATGGATCTATATTAAAAAGGTCGAGAGATATCAATATTGAGTAACTTTATTAAGAGTTATTTTACTCTACTTCAGAATTATTTAAAACTTACTTTGTTTTATTTACATTGTTTTCTTTATTTCTATTTTTATTTGAATAGCTTTATATATTAAGATGTAATCTTAAATTATTTTACTCACTTGAGATCTATTTTATTTTACTTTATTTTTATTTGAAGAGCTATTTTATCTACTTAATATTTTATTTTATCATACTTCAGAACTATTTAAGAAAATTTTTGTACTTGTGTTTTTTTAAATTTACTTAAGAGATATGTTATAGATTTAGTTTTTTTAAATTTATGTTAGCTCTGTAATAGTCTTTGTCAACACGCTCACCCTATTACACTCTCAGCAATTATATTATTATATATTATATTTTGTTAATATATAAATATATACACACACTCATTGGGTTTCCTTTGAACAATAAGGAACCAGCATCTTCTAACAATTCTAAGGAGTTATTGAGTTTTGCCATCAAAGGAAAGAGGATTCCAAATTAACCATCTTTGTGGTCAACTGTAAGGATGCAACATAAATAATAGTTCAGTTCATTGGAAATCTATTAGGACTTTTGGTGAAGATGTCCATATAGACTTTGTTCTCTGGGGGCCATATTCCAACTTCTCAAGAAAAATCTTCCTTTCCACAATATTTTCCTATGATTTCAATAAAATTTTAGTCAGCAGTTGCCTTTCATATTATTGGCAAAGTACTATTTCTTACAAGGCATAATTTTCCCTGATTGAGTTAAAGATGTATTTTCCACGCTTGAAACATGGTATCAGTGCTTCGCCTTTAGTCTCCTGCAGAGTGCAAAGTTCAATTTTACCTAGGCAAATCACTTCAACATTTCAAAATGAAATACTTAGCAGAAGAGCAAAAGATCTATTTAAAACCCAACTAATGAAACCTGGAAAGTAGAAGGCAAATTTTATGGGAAATTTCAATCTGTAATTCTTAATCAAGCTTCCTTCTAGATCTGTGTGTCACCAACTTTCCCTGTTTAAAAATGCAAATTCCATCCTAGGTTAATAAGGAGCTTTTCCAACATGACGATCACATACTCTGTTAAGGACTCTTTATAAGCTCATAGCTTGAGGTTTCTCTGACAAGGTTGGCACAGCAGCAAGCAAATGTGAATAGCTTCAATGTATTTACTTTTCGGACAATCATTCATTGGATCATTGTGTGTGTTCTTAAGTTACAACATATGTATAGCAGAAAAGACTAATATGAGCTGTGATTCATCACATGTAATGTCCCCAAATTGGATTTAACCAGCTTGTGCACAAAAACATGTCCAACAATAACATACTAAAGTGAACTTAATTAATCATTGATAATTTCGAGAGATAATGAACAAATACATTAGTTAGTGGATAAGCAAGTTATGATAAATATTATGACCAGTTAATCTCATAATCAATCATAACTTAGTTCGGTAGGAAACTTGAAACGAAGCCAGTAAACTGCTCAGCCCAACTAAGCCCAAGAGCACGCAACATTCACATCATGCCAACTTGCCCCTTATCCCGCAAGCGACAAGTACATCCAACAATGACCAGTTCCATCCCTTGGGGTATCCCACAGGAGGCAGGAATGTCCAACTCTGACCAATTCCATGCCTTGGGGTAACCAATTCGCCTCTTGGCCCACAAGAGGCAGGAATGCCAATTATGACCAATTCCATCTCTTGGGGTAAACTGCATCTCCCTTACTACTCCAACTTTAAATTTGATTGATTATAGGATAAATACATGTTTTTACATATAAATATATATGTAGAAATATAGCATATGTAAGAATCTTATTGTAAACAATATTTAAATAAGCAAAACGTATTAAGTACTTAGAAATCTATAGACCATGTCCACAACAGCCAGCTTACCCAACCCTTACCCTTCTCGATGTTCTCAGTTTCCTTTATAAGTATTGCCAAGCAACCGTCGCTGACTATCTTAAGCGGTCACTCCATAGCCACGTGTCATCGTCACGCACCCTCGACATAACTCCCTTAAAAGAATTCCAAGAACACTCACCAGCACGACATGTGTCCAATTTGGTCATGACATTTCAAAAATAAAAGTAGGGCCTATAGTTCCACACACTCGTTGCCACTTGTCCACTTCTGAAGAAAATCTCGGAGAGATCCTTCCCCATCGAGAAAACACCGACATGCAAAGGTCAAGAATAAGGAAAAAGAGCTACTACCACCCCAAATTGGTAAAAGCTAAAAGGTGAAACAGTTAGCACTTAGCCCCCATCAACATTAACCGGTAAAAATCTCTACGCAAGCTGCCTTTGTCAAATTGCGCTGAATTTCGAGCAGCGCGTTTCCCACCCAACCTTTAGGGGAGGAGTCAATATAAACCCCGGTGGTTTGTCCAAAAAATATATATCTAGACATGTACAAATAGTGAGCAAGTTCATTAGTTGTAAATTTCTATGAGGAATCTTTCCTAGCCATCGTGCCATGGTTTATCACTCCTTGGTGTACTTTGTAAGATATGTATTATGTGACTTGATTTCTAGCCTTTGCATGTTTACTCTTAATAAAGCATGGAGATTGTGCCCTTCTCGCATTTCTTCTTTTGTTAATTGGAGTGTATTGTGCTGATTTCTTTTTTAACAATTCCAGTTTCTATAAGTCAACCCTTTTGTCTTCCACTTATTCGTAGAAGTAATCGACCATGCCTTTGTTTGACTCTTCCATTAGTCTCTAAAGAGGGTGTCGGATCGTGTCACCTACAATTTGTTCCTCTAACTAGCAAACTAGTCAGGTGTGCGTACTCGTATTTGCCCTCTATAGGAGGTATTTTTGTATGGGATGTAGAGGCACTCCAAAGTGTCTCTTGTTTGGGTTCCATTCAAGAATAGTTTTCTTGTATTGTGTTCATTTCCGGAGCGAGTTTTACACTTGCAAAAGCCTAGCCACCTTTACCCGAACCCTTGCTCTTGAATTATGTCCATCCCCAAAGGTAGTTTCCCTGGAAGGAAAGTTTCCAAAGTTTTGTTGAGGTTTCACTATGAACTTGTAGAGTGTTGTAAAGGCTTTGGCACATCACCCATGTAGCATAGATTTCATTTTCAAAAAGTTCTCCTTCCCTTTTCCCCTATTAAAAAACAAAAAGCCAGCTTATAAAACCTCAAAGATTGTTTCATAGGGCACACTAGGTCCCACTCATGTAAAACTTCCTGTCTGCCCTTATTTATGCATGAGCCTCTTAGGGACCAGCAATATTTTTTGGCACGCCCAGTGGGACCTTGTTCTTCACTCGTCACCGAAAGTTTGTGCACTCTCTGGCAACATAATTCTCAAGGAGCTCACTACAAAGCAGCCTATGTTGTCACATAATGAAGGTTATGCATGAAAAGGAGACTATTCTCTGAACCTCATGGATCAGAACAACTAGCATCACTCTATTGCAAAGCATTTCAGCTAGAGAGATGAAGCCCCCTCGCGACTCGCAAAATCCCCTATTTCCCATGTTCTTATTACAAAGGAACCTCATGGGTATTACACTCGGGATATCCTACATGATTTCCAACAAGTGGTGGAGGAGATTGAAGTTGAACACCACTGATACAGTCACCCAAACCTAGCCCACGATCGTGTTCAAGTGGCACATCAGGCCAAAGATATCGATTGGTCAACTCTCTCTGGAGCTATCATCCCCTATTTTTGAAGAAAGCATATGCATGCCTTGCTTGGTTGATCTATTGTCACCCCATGCCCTTCTCCCTAAAACACTAATTATACGAAGGAGGCCCAAACATCTATAGAAAGGAGCACCCACTTGAAAGCAAAGAAGCCCTAAGGCCCGCCATTTCAAATATAGTTGAAGACTCCACTGAACTAGCGCAATGTCAAGGCCTCGAGCGCAAGACAAAAGATGTAGACAAGCAAAATGGCACTCAGTTCTGGGATGAGTTGGAACTATTTGCTCATCGCTTAAAAAAAACCACTTTCAAAGGATGACATGATCCTCGAGAAGGACATTGCGAAGACCCTAGCCTCCACCTCCAACAACACATAAAACGAGACACCATGCTAGAGCTTTGTCAAAGAGTGTCCATTGCCGACACGTGGATGTCCTATCAAACACACAAGAGGGTTCCTCACTCACCAATCAACCCAGTTGTGTCCACGTCAGGACACAAGGTTAGTACTTCAACGAATCTTTCAATTTCCCTGTCACTAGGAAGCAATCCCAATATGTACATTTATGTTATTTTTCCTAGTGAATCAAAAATAAGGGGGTATGGCCACCTACTCCCCCTATTCCCATACCAAAATATAGGAGGTCGTACCATGCAAAAGTTGGGTAGACATATACTTTCAAAACCCATTTAGCGAGTCACAAACACATTTGGTAGCCAGTTAGAATAGAGTAGGTAATATGTTTTACATTTCCAAAAAGGGCTACAGTGCAAGGTCCCCTTTCCAAGCAGGTCCCCCCCTGTATAGTTCATTTTTCCTAAGTGTATCTTGCACTTTTTTGTCCTAAAGAAGTGACAAGTGCAAAGGTCATCTAATATCAGCATCGTTATGCAATTTAATGAAAGATTTTATAGGGTGGTGTCATTCTAAAAGCATTCATGTGTAAGCTAATGGCCAAAATGCTCTATTAAGAGAAAACATGCAAGATCTTAAATCAAGTGAGCTAACTCATTAGCCAACTTGAAAACAGATATTTTCTAAACGACGCCAACTTTTGTATACAGTGAAGTTTCTCATCTTGGAACAAATTGCTTTAAAAATACATCTAAAAAATCAAGAAAAATACATTTTTAAACAATATTATTTTCGTAAAAAAATTGCACAAAGGAAATGAAAACAAAAAGACTTGAAAGAACATGCAATATATACATATATTCATTCATTTAGAACTTTGTACAAATATATATACATTGTCAAAGTCTTTCAAAGAGCAAAAAGGGAGCAACATTTTTCAAAATTCGAAGAGAGTATTCTTCTACTTTACCTTTGCAGGACTAGTTGGCCACAAGTCTTGGGGAATTCGTTGGGGAGTCGGCTCCAACGTCCTCTTCTCCCTCCCCGTCAAACAGTTGAAGTTTCGCCTCCTCCAACTCATCACTACTGGAAGTATCCCAACCTTGCTTGGAGATCACTAACGTGCACAACTCGTCCAACCAACCTTGTTCAATTGACCCATCCCCGACTAACCTCTTTAGGAATGTCAAGGAACAGCTAGCTCACTCTCTATGCTTTGGAATGGACATTGTTGGAAAATTGGCTACGAAGGGCCACCAAAGCACCACCGCATCTTGTTCCACGTACGCCTTACTCCCTCAAGTAAGTGGTGCGCAGGAGCCCAATTCCCAACTACTGCATCTAGGCCCTCAGTGTAGTTGTCCCCAAACAAGCCCTTGCTCAAATGTTCAATCATGGTCTTGGACTCGGCCAAATCCAACAAGACACCTACAAACCAGGACACGATTTCAATGTTTATATGACATCTATCCTCAATATTCAAGAAATCTTCCCCTACGATTCATTTTACAATAGCTAGGATAAATTTATTATCAAGGTTCAATAGCTGAGTCAACCTAGTATGTATTACCCGGCCCAAAAAGCAATTCTAGGCTTTTGTTGTGGCGAGTCTCGCAAGAGTATCCATGGCTAAGCTAAAAACCATACACTGCAAAAGGTACACTATAACCAACACCCTATGTAGAATACCAAAATTAGAATGATCTTCTCAAGGGTGGAATCTCTCTTTTATAGCCATTCGAGGGCACAAGATAGCATTTAATAAGGTTGGCAAGTTTTCTTGAGAAGCAATTGTCGTCGGACTTGAGCACCTTTCCCAAAGTCGCCATTCCCTACACAAACAACCACTTTGCATGATTCGGCTACTCGTCCACATGGACAACAAAGGTTCTATACACTTCGCTCTATGAAAAGAATTTAATGCATTTATTTCACCATTTATTACATAACATTTTGATGGGACATTATTTCATAACCCAAGATAGTGGAGTAAATTATGTATCTTATCAAGGACAGGTAGCATCATTATTCATTAAATACTTCATTAACTACTTCTTTCAGTTGGTATATGGTGGAAAATCAATGCCATATTAAGTGAAAAATCTATTGGCACCTCCTACTACCACTTTGAATTCCAACTTGGCAACAACATCATCATCGACGCTCCACAAAGGAGAAGGAAAAAAGAAAGTTAAAAGGAGAATTATTATAAAAGTTCAAAAATCAAGTGATGGTATTTTACTGAAAATCCTTTGTACAATATTTTCATCAATTTTAGGGGTCAAAAACATATTTAATTTTAACAATAAATTGAATGTACACCCCCTTGGTGAATAATCATAGAGACTCCTTGTACCAAGATTTTCATTAGAAAATGGCTTACCTCAACCCCTTTTGATGGCAGGAAGGATCAAGCCACAACAATGGACGAATGCTTCCCCCCCCTCAAGCTCATGATGAAATCCAATCTGAGACTTCTATGGGAGTCCATGAGATCCGAGCAACACAATCGATAAGGCACCGATCTGCAAAAACCATAGATTCTGAGGTTTAACCATACAAGCACGGTTCCCCTGATAATTGCCAAGCTATAGATCATGTCCACAACGATTGACTTCCCCAACCCTTAACCTTCTCAACGGTCTCGGTTTCCTTTATATGTATCGCCAAGCGACCGCCATTAACTATCTTAAGCAGTCGCTTCATGGCCACGTGTCATCACTGCACACCCTCAGCATAACTTTGCCAAAAGAATTCCAAGAACACCTACTAGCACGACACATGTCCAATTCAGTCATGACATTTCAAAACTAAAAGTAGGGCCCACAGTTCCACACACTCGTTTCCACTTGTCCGCCATAGAATATCTCGGAGAGATCCTTCCCACGGGAAAACACTAACATGTAGAGGTAGAAGATCAAGAAAGAGTTATGATCACCCCAAATTGGTAAAAGCTAAAAAGTGAAATAGCTGGCACTTAGCCACCATCAACATCAACCGGAAAAAATATTTGTACAAGCTACCTTTGTCAGATCACACCGAATTTTGAGCAACGCGTTTCCCACCCAACCATGAGGGGAGGAGTCTATATGAACCACAATGGTTTGACCCAAATATATATATATATATATATATAGACAAGGAGCAAGTGAATTAGTTGTAAATTTTTGTATCATTGAGGAATCTTTCCTAGCCATTGTGCCATGGTTTATCACTCTTTGGTGTACTTTGTAGCGTATGTATTACACGGCTTGATTTCCAACCTTTGCATGTTTACTCTCAAAAAAGCATGGAGACTATGCCCTTCTTGTCGTTCTTCTTTCATTGATTGGGGTGTATTGTGTTGATTTTATAACAAGTCCAAAGTATATACATCAACCCTTTTGTCTTCCAGTTATCTTGAGAAGCAAGGACCATGGCTCTATTTAGGTCTTCCATTAGTCTCTGAAGTGGGTGTCAAATAGTGCCACCTACAGTTTGCTCCTCTAACTAGCAAACTAGCTAGGTGTGGGTACTCATATTCGCCCTCTATAGGAGGTATTTCTGACTAGGACGTAATGGCATTATGGAGTCTCTTGTTTGGGTTTCATTCAGGACTAGTTTTCCTGTATTGTGTTCATTTCTCGAGCGAGTTACACACCTGCAGGGGCCCAGTCGCCTTTGCTCGGACCCTTGATCTTGTATTATGTCCATCCCCGAAGGTGGTTCCCCTAGAAGGAAATTTTCCAAAGTTTTGTTGAGGTTTCACTATGAACCTATAAAGTGTTGTAAAAGCTTTGGCGCATCGCCATGTAGCATAGATTTTAATTTCAAAATGTTCCTTCCCTTTTCCCCTATTAAGGAACAAAGAGTCGACTTCTAAAACCCTGAAAGTTGTTTCACAAGGTGCACCAAGTCCCACTCCTATGAAGCTTCCCAACTGCCCTTATTTAGGCACGAGCCTCTTAGGGATCAACAAAATCAATATTTATAAATGCATATAAGGAGATTGATTGAATGAATTCCCATGATTTGATGATTCAAGGTATTGGTGAGTTAGGATTTAGTAATCGTTGATTAGATGATTGAAAAGTGACAATATAATGAATGCTAGTTTGATATATTGGTGGATAATGATTGAATGAATGTTGACATGATAGAGTGATGTTTGATTGCTGAAATTATATGCTTTCTTGATCCCAAGATGAAGTGATGATTGATGTGGATTTGATGATTGATGTGGATTTGATGATTGTTTGTTTGATCTTGCCGATTGATTGTTTACTTGATTTATTGAGGCTTAATGATTGATGGACGAGTGATGATTGATAAGTCCTCCTTCAACGCTTGGAATAGCATCCCTTTATACTTTATTAGTGAAAGAGTCACAAACTTTCATAAGAAGTGAGTCACCACTTTTCATTGTTAACTTCAAGAATAATATATAAATTCCCCAAATTGATCTCCCGTGGATGTCCTCAAATGAAACCTTCTCCCCTTTATATCTTCCAATGTGAGGGAGAGTCGCACCTCTTCATCATGTCTGACCCTTTGAAATGGTCACGGCCTTTCACAATTACCACCCTTTTGAAAGAGCCACAACCCTTCATCATTTCAGCCCTTTTGAGAGAGAAACAACCTTTCATAATTACCACCCTTTAGGAAGAGTCACAACCCTTCATCATTTATGCCCTTCAAGAGAGTCACAACCTTTCACAATTATAACCCTTTTAAAGAGTCACAACCTTTCATTATTGTTGCCCTTGGCAAGAGTCACTTCCTTATTTTCTTCCCATTCCATCCTTCTTTAATTCATATGCCCCCCTCTTTCTTCCTTCCTCCCTATCCCCTTTCAAATGAACTCTCCTCCCTTTTATATCTTATGTTGAGGGAGTCACAACTCTTCATTGCGTGCCTCTTGACCTTTCATTAAACTTAATTAACTTGTAATTGTGTTATATTATATTTTATTATAATTTAATTATTTTAATATTTTAATTTTATTATTATTATTTATTATTAAATCCTATTTCAGTAAGGGGACATTTCATCACGTAATACTGATTTGATAATATTTTCAGATTTTTTTCTTACTAAAGTCTAAATTTGTAGGAGTCCAAAGATAATGTCAGTATACTATTGTAACACATTTGGCTAATTTTAAATTTAAGCTAACATTAACAGAAATCTGCCATATTTGGACAACACACAGCTCAGAGCTTCATGCATACTGTGTTGGCAAATTCCACATTTTGAATTGTACACAAATTTCTTCTAGGTCATTCTAACTGTAGCTATTGTGACCTCCCATTAACAAGAAGCCACAAGGAGGTAGGACTTGCAATCCTCTACTGCATATGCAGACAAGATACATGCCTAGTGGTTTCACAAAAGGCCTAAGTTAAATAGTTGTTAACTATCGGGGGCTACATTTTAATTGTTTCCAGCTGGACAAAGAAAGGAGCAAATTTGATCAAGACTCTTAGCGAGTAACTTTGGTCGTTAACCACCATTTGGTACATTCAAAATTTATTTTTGAGCTGGTGATGTTCAAAGCTCAAATGCTACCTACATATATTAGCATGCTCAAGTTTGGTGTTCAGGTGTGGAAAATTTATCCATGAAGGAGTGCAAGGTTAGTTACTAATCCCTAACAGATCCTATAGTGACCCAGGTATCATACCTAATTGCAATAAGAATTACCCCATCTCTCCAAACAGTCTCACTGCTGCATACCCAGCAAGTGGATTTCCTCTACCCAACTGGGGGCAACTCAAATACAGCTTGGGGCTTCAGGGACCAGGGTTTATGACCAGCCCAACTGCACCATGTTTCATTTCACTTGTCGTACAGAAGAGCCTGCCACTATAAAGGTAATGCTGCACATAGGAGATTCACCACGAGCACAAAGATGGAACATTAGTTCATTCACACAATATTCATTATTCTCCAATTTTGATTACTTTTCCAAGAAATTTGTGGTGGTATCTTAATGATTAACTGGGCAACATGGAATGAGAATATAAGCATTTCCTTACTCTATTTCCAAAATTTTTAGCTTTTTCATATTTTAGTTCCCTGTATTCACAAAGTTGTCATGTCATTGTGCTTTAATGACAAGTTGAATGATTTTTCAAGTCAATCCTAGCAATTTGATGATTTCACATTTGCAAGGGTGACCTTACAGGCTTAAAGTTCAACCATATGGCACGCATTTGTTCCAACCACAAAATTTACTATTGCCTAAAGGACGGCTGCTACTTAAAAATTTAGAAGGCTCATTAGAAAATATTTTAAAAACCCATCCTTTTGCCTGAAAATTCTTTTTGACATCTCAAAAACCTCATTCCTTAAATTTCATCCACACAAGCTCGCTTCAACAGATTAGATGTGGCATTTCACAGAACTCTTTGTTTAGATGCGATGATCTAGATGATAAGTTATGGTCATTATTTTCCTGACTCCCAAAAACTGTTTCTAATAGGGTCTATCTCTACACCTATTATCAGAACATTCTCCTTCCCAGAAACTTCTAGGCAACCCAAAGAGTTTCTCAAAATATTGGATATGTCTGTACCACTTGCATATATTATTTTGCTGGCTTTCAGTCAAAAAACAGGGTTTCAAAAGTTACTACTAGTTTCTAATGCTCTTCCAAAGTGTTTCCTAAAAATTTAAATATCCTTTCCAATTGTTTTCAAAATTCTATGCCATTCCCGGTACTCTTTCCTGCCGATTCCCTTTTTACTGCCATTTCCTTAAGAAGTCAGTCTCTGAGTTTTTGATGCGGCCTAACATAGGCTTGCACACTTCCAATCTTATCATTTCCACGGTTTCCAAGTACCAATTTTTGTTCCTTGGCACAACAAAGGTACTCGTCCATTCTTACAAAGAGCCATACCTTAATGCCTTGATCCAGATCATGAAATTCTTCGTGATAAAGTTAAACCAAGATTGCCAACAGGGATATGATTCACCGGTGACTCTACGTAGAGTTTCATAATACTTGCAAGGGCTCCGTTCTAGATGGGTTGTAATCTACCAATGACATGTCACTGAAAAAAAAGATCCGTACTCAGTCTTTAGCATATTTTGAGTAACAGATCCACATAACCCACTGAAACCTGACATATTTTGGTTAATTTAAGACGCTGCAGGCAACAGCTGAAGATCAACACACCACAATTCATTAGTGAAACCATCTTAACTGCTATGCAACCCACCAGGACACCGTCCAAATAGAATACCAAACCCCACATACAGATACAATTCCTATCCGGCTTTTCGCTTGAGGCAGCAAGAAAGTAGGTTTAGTCGACAGTAGTTTACACCTAGCAGGTTATCCAGGAATATCTATAGCAGTTTAAGGATTCGTGGTTTATACTCTCTCGTGCACAAACAAATGTTCAATTTCCTCACAACTAACGCATTGCTCTCCCAGCAACGTCATCTCCTGTAGGTCACTAGTTCGAACGCCAAGTCGACTCCCCTCCCATTCCCCAACTACTTCAATATCGGCTAGAGATAAAATTTATCTTCTCTTCGTAACATTCAGCGTAGAATGAGTGCTAGATCTGGTTTCACAGTGCGATCTAATTCTTCGTTTCTTATTTTATCACCGACAGAAACAAAAAACAATATATCAATTTAATGTGCAACCAAAGCCTTGCACGATCGAGAAACCATCTCATCATCCAAAAAATAAAGAATTAGGAGCATTTGAGACCTCAAAGTGTAAAGTTAAAATACTTACAAATTCAACGAAGGCCTGGTTATGGTTGGCTCCCACGTTGCATTTAGTGTTGACAATTTTGCCAAAGGGTTTACAGAGCTCCACAAGCTCCTCCTCCGTGCATTCCCACGGCAGATTTCTGAGATGCAAAACCTTTGATGGAGGCTGAGTATAACGAAATTGAGGCTGACCCGCTGAAGACGCCATTGAATTTATTCTAGAGAAGTTCAGTTCTAATGCATAAACCTGTGCAGACAATTTGCAGATGGATTCGAACCCTAGGCGGTCATGGCAAAAAATCAAACCCCTTTCTTCTGAAAACCTCTTCCAATGCGTGCTTCTGCTCAGAAGAGGTATTTCCTACTGTAAAACACAAATACGTAGACGGCGAGTTTAAATAAGTAAGCCGTAGATTTATTGCCGTCTGTATTTGTAGTGAGGCTCTGAAAGCCGCGGCTAGAGGGGCGAAAAGTGGATATGTTCGTGAAACTTTATTTTATTTTATCTTCGTTCCCGTGGTAGGGCAAAATATTTTTGGATTTTAAAGTGCGTGGCAGGATGGGATCAGATTTTATTGCTGCTGCTCCTCTTATAAGGATGGAAATAGTAGGGACCCCTAATAACTATCTTCATAGGTAAAGTTTTGGATCATCTTAAACATTTGTAGAGGAGAAAAATGTGGAAGCCCTTTTATTTTAAATGTCTATCATGTAAAGTCATTTTAAAGTATGGCTTTTAAGTAGGTATGTGATTTTGTATTCAATTTTTAGTATTATATAGATTATAGTGTGAGTTTGTTTTGTAAGATTAGGTCGTAAGTGTGATTATATTTTTAATTTTTCATAATCAAATTCTTCTTTACTAGGATTAATAATCTAAAGATATTAAAGACGTGATTTTTTAGGGATGTATATTTTAAACATCATCTTAAAAAAAATCATATAGAAATTGATCATTAAAAATATCACAAGAGCATCTCTTCTCAACAATCAATTGTAACCACATGTTTGCTAGCATTGAATTTCAACATAACTAGCAATCAACTAATCCATATTCATTATCATTTTTGAAAAATTCATCTATCAATCACAAGTTGCACTACAATCAAGTTTCATCCAACTCAGTTGGCATTGCACATCTACTTGTGGAATCTGGTTCAAGGTTTGGGCATGGAGAATTTCTCCATGGAGTGTAAGTTGGTTGCTAAACCCTAATATATCCTATAGTGACCCAGGTATCATAGTGAATTATAATAAGAATTACCCCATCCCTACAAACAATCTCACCCATGTGTACCCAACAAGTGGAATTCCTGTACCCAATTGAGGGTGACTCAAATGTAGCTTGGGGATTCAAGGATCGGGGTTTACGATGAAACCAACTACATCGTATTTCCTTTCACTTGTCATATAGAAGAATCTACAAATGTAAAGGTAATGTTGCACATAGGAGATTCCCTTTGAACTTTATTATAGTAGGCATGTGATTTGGTTTTCATGATGTATGTATTAATTTTAAATTTTAAATTTAATGATTTATTATGTCAAAAAAATTAGCTCAAAAATATGTTGTATTCGATTTTCAACATTTTATAGATCACAAGTAAGAATTTGTTTCATAAGGCAAGGTTGTAAGTGTGATCATATCTTCATTTTTTCAAATTTTTCCTTATAGGGTTGATAATCCAAAGATATGAAAGACGTGATTGTTTAGGGTTGTATATTTTAAACATCATTCTAAAACAATTTCACAAAGAAATTGAACATCAAAAATATCACAAGAGCATTTCCTCTCGATAATCAATTGCAACCACATATATGCTAGCATTTAATGTTAACATAACCAGCAATCAACTATTCCATGTCCATTATCATTTTGACAAATGCATATATCAATCACAATTTAAATTAGAATCAAGTTTCATTAAACTAGGTTGACATCACACATCTACTTGCATGTAATGTCCCCACTTTAGCAGTTGACCAAGCGTGTGTGCGTTAGCCTTGTTCTACATGGTCCCAAGGGCTAACGAAGGGTTTAAGGGGATCCTGGAGTGTTTTGGCCTAGTCATTTCCAGTTTGGGCCAAAATGAAGTTGATTTACTCAGTTTCAGGCATACTTACTATTTTTAGTAAGTCAACAGGACACAGTGGAGGCCAGTTTTGGTGATTGGATTTGATACTCTTCGGTGAGAGCTTTCCGACGAGCTATCACTTGCATTATTCGGAGTCCGATTGCTAATACATTTTAATGCATGAAGTTTTATTAAAGTAACATTTAATTTAATTGTAAAATATTAAAGTGTTACTTTAATATTTATTTTATGGGGATGTGTACCCAAGGGAGACATAAGGGGATATTTTAATATATGTTTTATATTGCACATCTTTTATCCCACATTGGCCAGGAGAGTTGAACCGACCCTTGGAAATAGAATAAAAGGAAGCGTTTGTGGCTTCATTAAGGGAGTTGAATATGAGAAGAAATTGGTATGGGAGTTGCAGATCCGTTCTTGGCATTTGAGGACGTTTATCCTCTCTTGTGACATTCTAGATGTCATTCCCTTGGGGTTTGGCCTTTGGAATCCAGTGTTCTCAGCTTCATTATCAGGCAGATTGGGTGCATTTCCAGCTGAAGACAAACCGTTCCTGTAGCACAGCACTATTAAGTTCCTGTAGCAGCGATACTGTAGCAGCGCGATACTGTAGCAAGTTCCTGTAGCAGCGACACTGTAGCAGCGCGGTACTGTAGCAAGTTCCTGTAGCAGCGCGGTACTGTAGCAATCCAAATCACTGTAGCGCGGTACTGTAGCAGCGGGTTACTGTAGCAACAAGTTCCTGTAGCAGTCTGAATTACTGTAGCGTGGTACTGTAGCAGTCCGGGAACATTATAGCTGTGAGTTACTGTAGCAATTTTCAGAACTATTAACACTGTTGTAGCTGCAATGGGTATGGACCATCATTGACTCTATAGTTGTTATAATTTGTTGAGTTTAATAAGATATGTTAGATATGGTAGTTGTAATTTCCTAATAATCTGAAACAAGAAATAAATGAACGATCATCATTATTAGCTGCATATGGTTTCATGTTGCCTTCTACTGATATCTCATACAAAATACAACAATCTTGAGGACTATTAAACAACATCAATCTGGAAAAAACATAAGGACAGTTGCAGGCCAACTGTTTGACAAAATGACAGGAAGAAACAGACTCTAGAATTACAAAACCAGGCAGCATATTACATTGCATTTGATCTCAACATAGTTAATGAAAAACATATTGATATGTATTTCATCACTTATCTCTTTTCATTATTGTGTTAAACCAACCTAGAGATCTAACATGAGGTTACAAAAAAATTATACTTCAACACTCTTCTCATTACAAGCTACTAGTAGCTCTTTCTAACACTACTTTATTTTTGTAATATGGATATCATGAGTTAAGCACTTTGTATGAGTACTAAGAATTATTTTTTTGTGTCAAATAAAATTATTCTACCCAATGGTGAAATTAGAATCAAGTTTTATTGAAGTCATCTAACATCACACATCTACTTGAATTTGAGCTCAACATAGTTATTGAAAAGTGTATTGATATGCACTGCCATCATTTATATATTTTCATTATTGTATTAAGTCAACCTAGTCATCAAACACAAGTTTAAAGAAAAAATATACTTCAACACTAATCATTGCAAGCTCCTAGTAGTTCTCTTTAACACAACTTTATTTTGTAATATGGATATTATGAGGTAAACATTGTGTATAAGTACTAAGATTTTATTTTTTTGTCAAATAGAATTGTTCCACCCATGATGAGATGGCACTAGATGGACTAGAGCATAAATACAATCAAATTATAAGTGCAACATCTAATCTATCTCATTTTCATTCGTCATATGTTTCTATATCTACTTATTTGTTAATGTATTGTGCAACTATATTGCTTGATATGAAATCTCATATTATTAATGACTATTGATTTCTCAAATTCATGTGTGTGTAATTTAGCATGTAAATTATATTGTATTTTATGTATATTACATTATTTAAAATACAATACAACTTATATATGAATTTCTTTAATGAAAAAAGGCTTATGTTTGTTTTTATAATCTATTTTATTTGTTGTGATATTTTTACTTTCATACATGTACATATACATATATAATATTTACTTGTTTTTAATATAAACATATTTATTATAATTATAATAATCAATATAAATGCTCCTATATATATTAGGCACATGTTTGTTATTATAAGATTTCTCTTTGATATCATGATTATTATATATTACTTGCTTTGTTTATAATTATATTAGATATTTAAAACATAGGTAATATATATTATATTATATATTGCATTTTTTTTCATTATTTTTTGTTCTTTTTATATCATGTTATCCTTAATTTTAGCTCGTTCAAATTATGGAGTAAATTTCATAAAATTTATTTGTTTTGTAGTTTGTGTCCTTCAAGCAAGCATAACAATGCATTCTTCAAGTGTCCTCACACATAGTTCAATCCCTTGAAAAATCCTTTTGATTGGATCCCCTTCTTATCTTGTTTTTTTTTGGACCCCTTCTTATCTTGTTGATTTTAGGAAGTATTTGTTTTTTGGGAGTTAGAAAAATTCCTTCTCATGCAAGATCAGTGTTTTCTCCACCTTTGCATGTGTTCTTTACTGCAAGTTGCAATTTGGGTTTTAAAACCCAAACTATAGGCCACCCATATTGCATTTGGTCCAAATATAAATCAAATTTCTAAAACCCAATTTACACCACCTTGTACAAATTGCCACATGCACATCAAGTTTTTAAATCTAATATGCAACCTTTTTATGTTGCACATTACACAGTGCATAGGGGGTTCTAAACCCAATGTGAATCACCTTACATTTGCATCACTCACACACTCATCAGTTTTTAAAACCCAATGTGTGCCCCCTTTACTACAAACTTAAACATGACAATCAAGTTTTAAATGTTTAAAGTCATGTCCACCCCTACATTATTAAATGCACTTTAGGTCACACTTTTTCATTTTGTTCTACCCTCCTTCAAATTGTGTTTCAAAACCTGAACTGCACTATTTGTGTGCATTACCCAAACTATGTAGAATTATAGATTTTATTTTCTATTGCATGAAGCCTATCAAATAAAATTTCTTTGGGAAACACTTGAATTTAGTACTACAACTTGATTATAGATTCCAAATCATGCACACCGAAACTAGACGAATCCAAAGTATAGGTTGCCTTGCAATGATATGGAGAATTCATAAAGAGTAATGATAAGGAATAGAATGTGTCTTCGAAAACTTAGACTATTTCCCATGTTTTTCATATGCATTATGTAGTGTGCTTATGATAGTTTACATGTAATTTGTAAAAATGTAATTATGTAACCACAACACAAGTCAAAGTCAAATAAGACTTTGTTGTTGAATAAGTCAAAGTTAGTTATACTTTTTCCTTATTTTTCTCTTAAGCTCTCCAATATAAATATGAGGGTATTATTCATAAACATGATCATTTAGCACATACAAGAAAACTTTGACCATTTGTAGAGCATTCTAAAACTTTGGTTTTGAAGTGCAAATCAAATTTCAATCAATAAAGGAAGTAAGTTGCACTCAATCTATGTGTTTAATTAAGTTGTTATGTTAGGATAATATTTTTATGTTATTATTGTTACATTATCTTGAATTTTTTAATGATATTATGGTGTTGATAGTTGTCTAAAATATATTCAAATTAGATTTTGTAGTCTTGGAGATGCACTATTGAGTTTGAAATTTGTGTTAAGTGTTTAAACTATATATAACTTGGAGTCTTTGAGCTGCAATTTTATTCTACATTTATTTGTGTTGAGTTGTAGTGCATGTCGAAGACTTTGAGTTGCAAATATACTTCATCTTTGAATCCAATCTGCATAAGAAGTAACAAAAACTCTTTTGGATTTTTGTGTGCCTCCTAGTTACATCACATCTTGGAACATCACTAGTTGATTTACTAGTGTACTCTTAATTATTATTTTATTTAGCTTATTATATATCAAAATTATTATTCCAATTAGTACTTTGTGGTGAACTACATAGTCTTATAGGTTTGTGTTGAAAGCTTATTGTAAGAAGAGAAGATCTATTTTGAAAGAAGAGAATATGATGAATGTCACACCCTATTGCTAGTTTAGTATAAATAAACTTAGTTAAATACTTAATTATATTTATTAACAACAAGAAGGGAGCCTCTCCTTTCTGTAAGGAGAGATTTTATCTCATTACATTGTGGCTAAAATAATCATTTTATAATTGGTTAGATCAAGTTAATTGCAAAATATTCACCAAACATATCAATAATGCACTATGCAACATAGTTGTAGAAATGTATTAATATTAATAAGATCATTACATTGAAGATAACCGTAGATCCAAGCAAATCTCCATAAATCAACAATAAGTCTACAAAATTAACCCACCCATATGTCAAAATATTTCCACATTTACATCAAAGGCCAATAGTGGCTAGCGGTGAAACACTTGAGGACCTGAGCTGACTAGAGAAGAAATATTCAGTTGATCATGTGCCATTACATAGTATCATTAGTATTGTCAAAAGAACCAATGACCCTTTCACCATTTATATTTTGTGTATATACATATACATATTCTTTGTCAAATATAACCTTTTGACCCACTACACCTTGGACATAGGCCCAAAGAGAAATATTAAGAACTATCAACATGGAAACTAAATCATGGACTAGCTATCAAAACATGAAAAAAAATTGTTCCCCTAACCAAGACCCTTCACCTCATTTTAGCAACTCAAGGACAACTTTCAAAATACCAACCAACTAGGCAAAACCCAAAAATGGACTAGAGCTTCATGAACATTTGTTAAGTGCCTTCATAGAAGGTTTCATAATTCACCACATTGGCAAAATTTATCAACCAAGGAATCACGTCCTACTCAATTCCCATGACACTATGTTGAAACTCTTTGTCAACATGAACCTATTTGTAGTGACACTTCTAAGCTTGTTCATCCAACCCAAGGATGAAGGGTTAATGAACAACCTTTGTAATTGGCTCAAAGATTTTAGGGATGTCATCTTACCATGGTACACCAACCCCTTTCTTAACTAGCACCACCAAGTTGATGTTATCAATAAGAAATTCATCTTTGAAGACTAGTTGGACTAGCAATAGTGCCTGCAACTTATCCTCACCAATGTCTAGTAGTAAAGCTAGGAATCGATATGAAATATTGATCTTTATCATGTACTAGTTGTTAGAGGAAAGTCCTTGCCTAAGACCATCCTAATGGCTTCCATAGTTGAGATGGTGGGCACATGGCATAAGGCATGCAACCTATGGTCAAAGATGTAACCTAAGAAGGATATTTATCTCTTAATATGTTTGAGTCTTATAGGAGTATGCATGCTTGCAGAAGTATGCCAGATGAATAGCTTGAGAGCTATTTATAGTCAAACCATGACCAATTTGGGATAGCCTAAAGAAAAAAGTAGTTAAATGAACCATCCTTTACTTTCTTTGGGTTTGTGTCAATTTGAAAATGATAGTATTTAGCCTTATGTCAAATCATAAAAACATCCACCATCTATGTCTTAAGCTATAGAATCAAAGTATTATCTATCAATCCACCCAATACACACATTCCCTCTAAAATTAACTTAGATTCAAATTATAGATTTTTTATTTTTTATAATCAAGCTCTGCCTAGGGGGAAGTACCATTTCTATTGCATAATAAGAAAATACATAGTGAGAAAATAAATTCCATGTCTACACAACCAACATAGATCAGTGGTAAAGATACATTATCCCTTATCCAATCTCTACCAGCCTAGCTCATATTTCTATGGGAAAGAGGTTCCCATTAGCCTCTAAAAAGGCTTCAAACTTTGCCAAATTATATTCCTTCACGCCTGATTTGAAAAGAGTCTAGGCTTTCTTCATCATTGTCTTTTTACCTTCAGCCTCCAACGTGAAGTAACCCAGCAGGTAGCCACTTGAAAGTTGTTGGTTGATACCATCCATCGCTTCTGCCACTTTTGTGTATATGTCTTCTGTCACAATCTTGCAAACTACGCTGACTACATGAAGGGAATGACCAAGAATCTGGATGATAAGTTGAAATAGGTCTGCTATCAGTTTGCCATCATGAGCATGACCACCGGCCCAATAATCACCTCCCAGAATCGTAACCATAGTCACCTGCTCCTTCTCCTTTGCCCAACTGAAAATTCTACACATCTGCTCTTTTAGGGTTTCCACCAGCGCCTCCACCTTGCCACAATGATAGTTTATCCCTAAATAGTTCACCATCATTTATGTTAAACACCCAAGTTCAGGAAGTCCATAAATAGAGTTTGTGGCTCCCATGATAGGACTCTGCGAGGAATCTACGTCTAAGCCAGTCTGCAGAAAAGGATTGACTCATGGGACTCATCCATAAAAATGACTACAAAGTCAAGTATGAGGACTCTGCATTTGTCATGCGCGCTGGCAGAAACATCTCATCTCTCCTACCAACACCGTCAAATCCATGCCTCTATCCTATTCCCGTCCTTGCGAGGGAATCTAGATCCGCAGCTAATATTTGTTGTGGATCACCTAATATCATATCATCCTGACCAAATTCCAAGTTTGACCCTCTATTGATCCCCAAGTTTGCCAGATGGTCAGCCACTTTATTCCCTTCTCTAAACACATGTTGAATATGAAAGTCATCGAGATTCTACAGAAGAACTTTCACTTTGGGGAGCCAATTAGCCAACCTCTAATTGTAGAGCTTAGATTTTGAGACTCCATTGAGGATAATCTGTGAGTCTCCTTTAATAATAATTTTGCCTATGCCATTGCTAACACACCAAGTGAGTCCTACCTCCATGGCTAAGATTTCTACCATATTGTTTGTGGTGAAGCCCATACTCCTTGCAATGCTTCTCAGAACCTCTCCCTTTTCATTCTTGATAATTGCACCTAGGTCGCTTTCTCCCGAGTTGCCTCTGCTCACTCTATCAAAGTTTAACTTGACCCATCCACTTGGGGGAGCTTGCCAAACTGTTTGCTTCTTGTTCGCCTTCTTGTTCTTGAGTTTGTGATCCCCCCGATGTTTAATACACCACACCTTTTCCATATCTAAATCTCATTTTGTCATGAAATTATAATTCAGCCCCAAAATTATGTTGTTCACTACTTCTTCAATCGCAATTTGGATATTTACCTTAATTTGATCGATCTCTAGTGCCTCTTCTTTGGAGATCCTTCGATTCCTCTCCTTCCAGATGTGCCAGACCAGCATCGAAGGGCTCACTATCCAAAAAAGTCCCCACCTGGAATGTATTCTATCCATAGGCTTAGGATAAAAAAATCCTTTAATGAAGCATTCCTTACTACGTGCCATTACAGCCTGTCAAGAAGCCAATCCTAATAATCTCTAGCTATTGGTCACTAGAACAAAAGATGGTCTATAGACTCTTCTTCCTGTCTAAACATGATGCACCAGTTGGGACCAGAGATTCCAATCAACTTCAATCTATTGCCTGTTAATATTCTGTCATGCAGAACAACCCATAGAAAGGCCCTAGCCTTCGAAAGAGACCATTTTCCCCAACACAACTTGGAGGGCCAGTAGTCGCAGCTCTATCTATGCCTTAACAAATCATAACCAAGATTTACCTTATAGTTACCTAATTTGGCTGCACTCTAAATTAGTGAATCTTCCTCATTCAAACGGATTACAATTTTATTGTTTAACAGCTCCTACAGAAATGTAGCATTGAGTGATGCAGGATCTCCAACCCTTTTCCAACTTGCCTTAGTGGATGAAGGGGAGGGGAAGAGCATGTATTCTGCCACCCTACTCCCTTCCAACACTTCCATGCAATTCACCCAATCAACGTCTGAGAAGAAACTTTCCAACGGCCTATCCCCATGCCAAGAGTCTCTCCAAAACAAAGCTCTCTGTCCATTGCCAATCTGCCACGTGAGATGCTCTGTGAGGACTTTCCTACTTTCCCAAATGTACCTCCAAAAAGGGGATCTTGTTTGAGTGTTTTTTGCATTCAAGATTCTATCCGGGCCCCGAGAGTCAAGTTATTTTGCATTCATTATTTTGCACCAAGGTTTGTTCAAAAACATATACATTTTCCATGCCAATTTAGCACTCAATGTTGTATTCTGGATGTCCATACTCCTAAGGCTTGCACCTCCTTCATCCTTAGCCAAGCATTTTGTGTCCCAATTCATGAGGTGGATCCTTTTATCTGTTTGCGAACCTTCCCACATAATTTTTTTTTAACAAGCCATCTAGAGCTAAGGTAGCTCTCTTGGAAAGTCTGTAAACCGACATGTAATATATTGGAATGGCCGATAGGACTAACTTAATCATAAGAATCCTGCCCACCGGGGAGAGCCATCTGTTCTTCCATGAGGAGGCTTTTGAGTGACATTTGTCTACCACTCCCTCCCAAAATTTATTGTCCATACGTCTCGCGTAGAAGGAAACTCTAAGATATGAAATCGGGAACTCTCCTTCCTCGAATTCCAATATGGCTATGATGGATCCTCTCATCCTCTTGCTAGTGTTTAGAAAGTAAATCCTAGATTTTGTCTTGTTCATGACTTGACCCGATTCCCTTTCGTAATCAACCAGCACTGACTTGATAATCCTGGCCTCCAAAACCGTAGCCTCCCCAAAGAGGATGGTGTTGTCTGCAAACTGGGAGTGTGATATGGAATCCAAATTGTCTTGGATTGAGATCCCATGCCAATTATCAAGCCTTGTATGCTACTTAATGAAATGACCCAGAGCTTATGCCATCAACACAAATAAAAATGGAGACACGGGATCACCTTGTCTTAACCCATTAGTAGCTTGGAAGAATCCAGTAATCGAGCCATTGACAAATATGGAGAAATGCACAGATGTTATGCAGAAAAGTATACATTTAATCCATTCATTACTGAATCCAAACCAAGAGAGAAGTTTATGAAGGAATGGCCAATGGACTCTGTCATATGCTTTACTGACATCAAGTTGAATGATCATACCTAGTTTTTTCCTTTTGTGCATGCTATGAATTGTTTCACCCGCCAGGATAATGTTGTCTACTATCTCCTAGCTTGGAACAAAATTGTACTGCTCTATCGATATGATCCTATTGAATAGAGGTTTTAATCTATTGACCATTGCCTTTGACATGATTTTGTATAGGGAGTTTCATAACACTATAGGCCTGTAGTCATCCATTGACAAATTGTCTTGCTTTTTAGGGATCAACGCAATTACCGTGTTGTTCAATTCTTTCATAAACTGGCCTTTGACTTAGAAGGATTCAACCATTTTGAGAATGTCCTCTCCCATGAATGCCCAACACTTCTGAAAAAATTCCGAAGGGAAGCTGTCTGGACCTGAAGCCTTGTATGAGGGGCTGTCAAATGTAGCTTTTTAAATTTCTTGCAAGGAGAAAGGCCTCATCAACTACAAATTGTCTGCCTCTATAACTTATTTTGGGATGACGTCTAAGAATGCTGAGGCAGACGGGGTCAGGTTATCATTAGACATTCCTAGAATAGATTGAAAGTGAGATATCGCAATCTCCTCAATAACCTCTACCTCATCCTACCACCTATCATGATCATCTTGAATACAATTGATTATGTTCTGAGATCTTTTCGCCTTGACCGAAGCATGAAAAAATCTAGAATTCTAATCTTCGTCACTGATCTGATGCTCCCTAGACTTATCTCTACAATAAACTTCTTCCCTGTGCAATAGCTCAGTCAATTCACTTTTGAGCAATTTTTCTTTCTCAAAATCAACATTAGACATCCCTGAGGCAATCACCAAGTTGTTTAAATTCTCTAGTTCTTCCTCCACCCTAATCTTTTTAGAGAAGATGTTCTTAAAGGACACTCTGTTCCATTCCTTGATTTGGTTCTTGACTTCCTTGAGTCTTTTGACCATCACAAAACTCAGGGTGTCATGAAAATGATTGCTATCTCTCCACCACTCTTCCAATTTTGGAAGGAAATCCTTATCTCTCCACCACATGTTTTGAAATTTGAAGCTTCCCTTAACATTCTGTGTGGTAGCAAAAAAACTTAATTGAATTGGAAAATGATCTGATTAGGTCAAGGGGAGAATGATAGATTCCAAATTGAATGAAGAGTCTAGCCAAAAAGAGCCAACCAAAAATCGATCCAGCCTTTTAGAGATCTTGGTGAAGTTAGCTCATCTATTGGTCCACATAAATAACCCATTGCTAGAGGTCACATCAATCAAATTGCTTCTCTACACAAATTCTCTAAAGTCATCCATGACCTTGTTCACCCTTATGATACCCCACCAAGCCAAATAACCAATGATCATATTTTTTCATTAACGAGAACTTGATATTAGAAGGGTTCCACAAAAAACCAATACCCCTTGATGCGCTTTGGAATCCTGAAAAAAGCCTTCCCATTTATTACATGAAAAGATAAAGCTGAGAGCTTTGTCAATTCAAAGTTTTGTATCTTGGATTAAAAATACATCACTCTCAATCCTCAGCAACGCTCGCTTTATCAAGCGCTGCTTGTCAGGAGTCGATAGACCCCTGACATTCCAAGATGTGATCTTCATTTCTTACCAAGGGAGATCCCTACTCCCTTGGCTTTCCTCATAAAATCAAAGACACTGACAATACCTTTCTCCTTCGCCCTCTCTTCTCTCATTTGTTTGTTTAAGTGTCTACCTCTGCCACCTTTGGCTTTTCCCAATAGTATGTTAGCAGATTGACTAACACACCTAGGTTCAATGTTGTCCAATTCATCCATCAAAGGGAAATTGTCTGAAGAGTCCCTGTCATAGTCTATCTCAAAATTTGATTGAAATTGGAGTTGATGAGGAATAATCGCCTTTGGGATACCCTTTTCTTGAGACTTTTCCTGTTGGGCTGACGAGTATTCCCCTTCCTCCTTAGCCCCACTCTTGGATTGTATTGGAGAAGGCTTCTACAATTGCTCCTTAGGCTACGAAACGGTTATAGGAACTATTTTTTGATTGCTGGCTTTCTTCCTCTAGATTTTGGCTAGTTTGGTGAAAATCTTACAATCTGAGGCTCTATGATCCTTAAAGCCACATTTAAAACACTCCAGTGGCGGGTTTTCGACTTCTACTTGTTGCTTCCAAAACATGCCACCCACTTTCAAGTTAATGAATGCAGGGACTTCTTACACCGCTGCTATCTTGATTCTTTCATATAGATATGAGTCATCATCTATAATTGATTCATCCACCTCTAAAAGAGTGCCCAACGAATGACCGATGCAATCCAGGCTAGAATCCCCCCAAAATTCTAACAGTAGATTATACAGCCGAATTTAGATTAGAGTCTAGTAAAACCCTAAAGGAATGGGGTTAAAATTGATTTTCCAGGGCTACAAATAAAGGGGATGCAGGCCAAAAAACCAATTTTGTTGGTTCAAAATTGCATTTCTGTCCTCATTTTTAAAGATAACTATGAAAAAATTCTTCGGAATAAATTTAATGACAACTTCCCCACTCCAATTCTTGAAGATCTAGTTTCTTGTTTGGTCTCTGGTGACCCTCTCGCCAATGAATCATCCTATAACAACTATCTTTTCCCATAGGGAAGCATCCTCTTCAATCTCCTTCGGTAATGTAATGTCAACCACCTTTTCCTTGATTCCCTGATTAGAGCGAGGAGGTACTTCTTCACCCTGCCCTCTTCCACGAGCATTGTAGGCCTTCTTAAAACTGAATTGATCCTGTCTAAACCTCTGAGAGAATCTGCCTCCATGGTTGTTTCTCTCCCATCTCTATTGCATCTCCACTCATTCTTTTGCTCTCTGATTCAAATTATAGATACTTAGTACTATTCTCATTTCATTCTTGTACCTATATTGCAATAATTTTCAAATTCAAGCTTCAAACCCTAATCTCCAAATCTCTCACTTTTAAGCAGAAAAAAAATTAAATCCTTAAGACCGTAAATACTAAATTGGCTCTCTTGGATAAAGAGTTAGTATATCATATTTTCTTTTTGTGGCTTTGTATTCCAATGTGATTGGAAAATGAGGTTCTCAACCTAGTTTTCCTATCTTATTTTATTGCATTACATTTTGGTGAACCTAACTCCATACAACTTACTTATGATTTGAATGTCTAGATTTGATTTGTATGTATATACATCATTTATACATACCTTTTTTTTTTATAGTGCATTTTATGAATGGATTTGGTTTCTTCTTTTTCTAGTTCAATTTAATATTTTATTTGATATTTTTAAGATGTTCCCTTTCATTCATATGATGATAACTTAGTTCCTCTTTTCATCCATAGCCATAATATACCCTCTCCCAAAATTGAAACCAACCATAAGGATGTTTTGGTTTGAAAAGATAATTTTAACTCTTCTCTCAATGATATCCTTCTTTAGAATGAATCATTGGAGAATGATGTTGATTATTGTCTTAATATGTACCTCCCCATTGAAGAAACTTTGGTGAAAGAAAATGATATTGTGGTAGAAGAGATTGGTATGATCGACAATTCCTTTAACCACACTTTACCTTCTATTCATTTTAATGACCTTCCCTCTGGGGATGAATCTTTAACAAGTTATGGTTGTCTCTATCGTAAAGATTGTCCTACTCATATAGAAGAATACATTTTTTCTCTCAATGATCTCCCTCTTTGGGAGGAACCATTGGAAAATGATCTTGATTACTCTCTCCCTCATGAGAATCTTAGTGAAAGAGAATAAAATTATAGTAAAGAAGATTGATATGGTTAATAATTACCTTGATGAATTTTACCTTTTGTTGGCACCTTCAAATTTTTGAAATTTGAAATGTTATTATGTCTTTAGTTTGAAGCAATACCCTCTTGAATACCCCTGTCAAATATGTTCGAGTAGATTACTTTGGAGTGTAATAACTTGAAGCCATTTTACTTTCATGTAGAATCACTTAGGGCCCATACTCTTATATTATATGTGACCATGCTCATTCATTCTTAGATACCTGGAATCATATGTAATAAGTTTTCAAAGTACCAAGTTAGTGGGTTCTAGAAAAGTTTTGATTATTCCCCTTTTTAGATCTGCTTAAGTTGCCCACTTTGCAAATTGATATCCAAATCCAAATGATTATCAATAAGAATGGATTGGTTTTAGTGATTATCCTAATATTCATATGCTTCCTTGTCCATTTTTAGAGTCTCAAGACCTTGTTTGGTATTTTTCCCATGTAGTTTACAAAGGTTTTTTGTCTGCATGTTCCTAAAAGTTTTAGAGGGGTCATCTTTTACTATTGATATTTTTTAAAGTAAATGGATTTGTTAATGAAAACATGTTTCCAAAATTCATATATAATTATTGTAATAGTTTCTAGATTTGATTGTATAGTACTTTTCATCCATCAACATTTTGGATCACACTTAGTGATTCATCATTAGGATGATAAAATAAAGCTCAAGGAGAAAAAGGCCTTAGAGTCTCCTTGAGCTCTATTTTGTCATCCTAATGATGGATAACAAAGTGTGATCTAAAATATTGCTAGACAAAAATGATTACACAATTGAATCCAAAAACTACTACAATAAATGGATTTGTGTGAATTCATTTTGCATGCATGCTCATATGACCTAAATGAATTCATCTAATCAGTTGTAGCTTTCTAAGATAAGATTAAATATTTTTTCAAGCTGCATAGTTAATAAGGTTCAAATATCTTTTGACATGAGCACTTTTTGAAACTCTCTGAGTGACCAACTTTAACCATTAAAATGTTTCACCTCAAGAGTCTTAATGTAATTTCCCTTAGTAATATATCTTTCATGAAAAATGTGAATATGATTCTTCGGGCTTCGACTCCCTGGGTGAGTTTGGATGCACTTTTTATTTATTTATTTACTGTTAATTGGCCTAAAAATATGTCCTATAAAAGTTACAAATGTCACAAATCTAAGGGAAACCCACTTGATAATTTGGCTTCAAATGCCTCTAGTTTCATTTTTGCAACCATCCAAGCTCATCTAGTATGTTATTTTAAGGTTTTCTCTATTGAGCATGATGGTTCAACAAAGCTAGATTACAAAGGAAGTACCTCAATTTTGTGAGTTGTTCATATTCCAATAACAAAGCCATGTTTTATTTAAATTATCATATGTGCTCACAAAAAATCTTGGCCCCAACACACCTAGTTTGTTGGCAATGAAATTAACCCCATTGCCCGACATGAGAAATTATAATTTTTTACCATTTTTCCTAAGTTTCAAGTATGCCTATTTAAACCATTTTAACATTTTAAATATTAAAAAATTTATTATTACTATGGCAAGGGAATAAATTTATAAAGTTCTATTTCATGTGAATGTTGTATTTAGTGCAATTGTGCAACTAAGGCAAAGTTGCCCTAAAAGCTATATGTGCAAGCACGCAACAAACACAAAAGGGAAATGATATTTTTTTGTCATGCAAGAGTATGTTTCTCATGGAAGCACTCAAGCATGTGTTTCCAACAACTTTGTCTTCTTAATGACTCCTTATTTGCATGTAGTATTTGGTATATTTGAGACCATGTTTTAATATTGTTTTGGATTGGAGCAATGAAAGTGAAGCATAGAATGGTACATTTGATATGTATTAAAAGTGGTTGCTTTAGTGCAAGATAAGACCCTATTTTTATAGTACCATGTGCACTATTACAATCAAGTACTTTTGAAGCAATCATTGATGGTTCTCTATTTTGGTTATTTCCAGTGTTAGTATGCAACACCAAGGATGTAGCAATTGAGTTTCCCTTCCTCTTAAAAAGATGCCAAAACACCATACAACATTTACCATTGGCTTGGTTTCTTAGTGTGAACATTTTCTACCTACCTCAAACTATGTAAAGTAGTTGTAAAACATTAGAGGACAACTCCGGTGTTTGCCACAAAATTACAAATTGTCTCTCATAATAATTTCATAAGATCATTTTTTATAGAAAAGGAGACATCTTTGCGTCTGTTATTAATACATGAAGTATTACATGGTCTTGCATATGACTTGACTAGAAAGTGAAGAATGGTTCAGAGATAGGAGTTTAAAGATAACTAAGGGGATGCATACCAAGTGTTTGATGAAATGTCAAACATGATATGAAGTATTTTAGAAAGATTTTAGAGTTAAAGTTTTATGTTACTAATAATTCAGAGGGCTCAAAGAATTTTTTTTATATAATGAGAGTACTTTTCACACAAGAAGCTTATTAGTGGAGAATATAACAAGTTATTTTCAATTGTAAGACAACCAAGGAAAAATAAATGACAAAATAATATTATTATTCTATTGCACTTGGAGAGGGGGGAAATGTTGATATTAAAGACAAATTAAATATCAAAAGCGTGTAAGAGATATATAAAGCAAGATCAGATAGTCTTCAATCATTATCAATAGATTAATATGAAGAGAGAATATTTCTTGCAAATTAGATCAAACAAAACAAGGGGATATGTGTCACCAACAAAAGAGGAAGGTACTTTGCAAATTAAATTTTGAAGAAGATGAAGGGGCCAAGTGTCAACACCAAATTAGATTTAGGGCTTCTCTTTTTTCTCTTTCTTCCTTCCTTCTCTTTGTAAATGGGTTCTTCTCTATATTTTAAATGCAATTCATTCACATTTTGAAGGATTGTTCTCTCTAGGATTTAGTATTTAATTTTGGGTTTTTAGTGAGAATTTTTCACCTTTGTAAATGAATTTTTGAATGATACTTCCCTATTTAGGTTGAAATTTAATGTAATTATTGTTGTGCATATTTTATGTTACTGTCTCCATGAATGTGAGTGTGTTTCTTTTAAGAAAAGGGATCAAAGATTCGATTTGTTTTTTAGTTTGGTTTTTCTAAGTTGCACATTCTGCACACATGATATTTGTTTAAGGAGTGGATCAATTTTTTTTAAGTGAAATGTGGGGAAGTATGCAATCATTGATGGATCTCACAAAAGAGTTGCAGGAAAACTAGTTTATGGGTGTGTCTTTGCAAGGTATTGATGCATGTATGGCCCCTAATTGTGGATTTGTGGTATGATGAAGAAGTCTTTACATTGTTTTGTATTTGACTCTGCTACCCAAAATAGGTAGTGGTCTAGAAAGTTATTTTCTCAAAGGTATAGGTAGTCATTGGAATCAAAGTTAAATCTTTCAATTCAGTTTATTTCAATTTTGTTTTATGTTTTGTTAGTTTAGGGTGCTAGATGTTCTCATATTTCAAAGTGTGATAAAATTAGGCATATTTCCAAATTGGTTTATTTTACACAACTTAGTTGTGTGAATGAGAACATATATCTGCATGTTGAAAATGATATATATATTAGTTATTGTGAATTAATGGAATAAGCCCTTAGGTATGGAAAATTTTGAAGTGTAGGGGAGATGAGTGCATACACTCTCTTGTTATTTGACCAAATCTAACTCACAATCCAAGTAAAAGAAAGTGGCTAGTGTTTATGATTCATTAGTGTTGTTGATTTGGAAACCAACAGATTGGTGACTCCATTGGAGAACAATGCAAGTATACATGGGAAAAGAATAAAAAATTTGATGAGTTTGAACATTTTGTTTAGATATTTAAGAATTTTTTATATTTGGAAGAAGTTTTTGGTGCAACATATTTGAGGAAGTCATTTAGTGAATTTGCTATTAGAAAAGACCCATAATGGAATAATTCTTTAAAGATATTTTTGCCAAGTGTAGTCCTTACTAAAGAGATGTGGTGAATCTCTAAAGAAGAACCTAATGAAAGTGTGAAGAACATCTCAGGCTTAGTAAATTTTTATCAGGGAAAGTATTGCAAAAGTTGCAATATACTTCTAGGTATTTTACATATTCTTGTCTTCAAGAAGGAAAACTTTATCATATAAATGAATTTGTTCCCTTATTTGGTGAGGTGTTAGCACCAAGAAAAGGGTAAATAGTGGGAGTTATAAATCACAGATAGTACTATGTTAAGGTATGCATGCTTTATAAAAGATCATTGAAATCAAATCTTAAGCAAACTTGAACTTAGAGAATGAGTTGTGAAGGCTTAAGGCTCGATGGTGCAAAAGATCAAGAATTATGAATGTATAACTAGAGAGTTGATGTAAAATTATATAAATGCATCCTCATGAATATATCCATATGATTCCAAGTGCAACCATACTAAGTGAGCGACCCCAACAATGTAATCAAATATGTTCCATTATAGAGAGGTACAAGTCATTAAGTTTTAGTGGTATTCTAGGCTTTCCAAATCATTATACCACCAGAGATCATAAATAAGTTACCAAAATTCAATAGACATAAGCATGAATCAATAGAAAAGATTTTAGAAGGGTTCAGTGACTTAATGGGAGACTATGAAATAGATTTTGATGATGTTGTAATGAAACTCATTTTTCAATCTTTAAAAGATGATGCAATAGATTGGTTCACTAACTTATCACCATGTTCAAGAAGCTCATGGAAGGAATTGATGCCAGTTTTCATTGAACAATTTGGAGAAAAAAATTATGTCCATTAATGGATTAGTAGCTTCATAAATATTTACATAGAAAAGGATGAATTAGTTTTATCTTTCAACATTAGATTTGCAAAGACATTCAAGAGTTTTCCTGAGAATGTGAAACCAAATGATGTAATGGCTCTAGTTGTCTATCTAGGTACTTTTTATAGAAAAATGAGCTATTGATTATGAAGAAAAGAGCCAACCAGTTTGCATTAGACATTTGAAATAGCTATGGACATTGAGAATAACTCAAAATAAGGGATTTCCAAAGGTCACATTTCTAGAAATTTTGGTTGTCATAAAGCTCCACATATGGACCAACAATGCAAATCACGTGATCGAAATTGTATCCAAATTATTATCAATATGTTGTCCTAGTTTATGCTTCAATCCATGATGCTAATTATGTTTCCTCTTTGTTTAATTTGAGTCAAAAAATGATGTAATGTGCATAAGTGAAATGAATATGTTGTGAACTAAAGTTGTACCTCATGCACATGTAGTAAATTCTTATAAACAACCAAGTGTTGCAGCATATACATTTTGAAATTATGCCTACGACAGTGTTGGTCAAACGCCTAGTGAAATAAATAAGGTGTATATAGTCATACTTTGACATGATATAGTTGGTAAAAGGATAAGAGGGTTTTTAGATATTCAACATATTGTATCAACATATAAAATAAATAGTTATCTTGTTGTTGAAAGAAAGCAACATGGTGGCATCACACAAAATATGTTTGCACTTGAGGCTAGTTTGAAAAATACCTATGATCATCTCAATTACAATCCAAATGCATTACATAATCAAATAGTGAGGATGCATCTAATTATACATTGTAATGTTATGGTTGGCAATAAATCAAAAGTGTCTCTAGATTTATGGCATATACCTTCATCTAATAGAGGTAATAGAACTAATAGTTATCTCGTTAATGAGATCTTACAAACAATCCAATTGAATATATACAATGAAAATGATTCACTTGACATGTTTAAAGGGATGAATATTAATGATATGATATACCCATTATTGCGTGTACAAGAGTTGTGTAATGATGATCATCTTTGAACACTAATTTCAAGACATTTGTTAGCAATGATTGTAATGTCATTGAACTTGTATGTGTATCTTCATATTATGGTATGGATCAAGCTACTTGTCACCCTATTACCCAGAGTAGTGCAAATGAATCATAACTAAAAGTTTTTATTCCACACAAGAATGATATTAATATGTAAATTGTAGGTGATGTACGTTCAACCTTAACTAATTTAGATGTGCATCATAATGATTTCATGGATCAATTTTTAATATCACTATGGTTGAATATATTGAGGGAGTTGGGGAATTCTCAAATCAAGATGTTTAAGCATACATTGATATGGAGGAAATTGTAGGCCTATGTATTTAAAAATCGGGGGATGAAAAGAACAATGATACTTAATATGATCGCTTCTTTGTGGATATTGAGAATATTGATAACATAGAAACATGTATATTTGTCAAGAACCCAAGTATTAAACATGTAAAATATATTAGTGAATCATTAATGTGTGGTTGAACTTGTTAATCAATTAGTAATGCATGCAAGTGCATGAAACTATATAAATGTTCCAATGAAAAGTAAATTAGTACTGAAAATGTAAATGTTGATTAAAATTTAGAACTTCATATGAACATAATGGAAACTAAGGATGATTACAAAGTCCTTTGTAGTGATGGACAAGTTCTAAAGGGATCATGTGCTGATTTTTATGGTGAAATATTTTCTATTGCATATCATAAATAAAAAAGGAGGATACATCAAAGTTTATGGAATATTAAAAAAAGGCGGGAATAATATCTTTAGCCAGAACAAGAGGCTCAAAAATAACTATACAATATAGTTTAAGTC
Organism: Chamaecyparis obtusa; assembly: GCA_027943335.1. NCBI lineage: Eukaryota > Viridiplantae > Streptophyta > Pinopsida > Cupressales > Cupressaceae > Chamaecyparis > Chamaecyparis obtusa. Next base: position 2,075,615 of record BSBK01001154.1, on the reverse strand, counting down.
TTACATCATACCCATCAAAAACTACACTTGCTCAATCAGAAACACCTTCATGGTTTGCATCTGACTCATTGGAGTCAGGGGATACAACATTGTATCCTATAATCTCATAAGATCTAAGAGGAGGTACTTCTAGTTCAGCTGCTCCTCCTTTTTTTGGGACACCCTGATTGGATTTCTTTATTTGTTCAATGAACGCAACAAGCTTACCATCGAATTCAGGTCCGGGTTTCATAGTTGTATAGCCATGAGCTATATCCTTTTTGTCTATGGTGGCTTCATCATCTCTAAGGATCTGCAAGAATCTACTCTCCTTCATCTTGATGATAGTTGTGACCTGCAAAGAAACATCAAAGTGTATAAGTCTCCTAAGAGACCCAGTAAGATTCATGCTCTTCCCTGTCAAAACATCATTATTACGAGCCTTCCAAATAGTCCACAATATAATAGAAGAAATAATAGACCAAAAAATATTGCAAGCTTTACTATTGTTAATGCTTCCTAAAATGATATTCAAAGTGTCAAAATGATTGTTATAGGTAAGACCAAACATTTTCCAAACTTCAGTTGCAAAGAGACATTCAAAAAATACATGGAAGACATATTCATGAAGCTTACAAACATTACATAGATTGGGCTCTCCCCCTATTTTTCTAAATGGAAGTTTATGCAGGAGAAGTCTCCACAAAAAATAGATGATCTTGGGTTCAAAAGGCTTGGTCCAAAGGGAGGTAAAGTACTTGCTCTAGTTAGAAATAGGAGAGTCTAGGTGCCATTTATGGTTAGTATGGGAAAAAATCTCAGAGCTTTGGGTAAGAAGGTGATAAATATACTTGGTCTTGACAAGATGGATGGGGGAATTGTCTGGCCATGCAAGCTGAGAGGAGCACTTGTCAGGGGAGCAACATTCTTTCACTATCCCCAAGTTGTTAAGGGAAGTAGAGAGAATACCATAAGTTCTACTATGTGACATGGGGATACCAAAATCTGATACCATCTTCTCCCAAGGAATCAGTCTACCATTCTACAAAAAATCCTAGAATTTATTGATACCTTTCTTTGACCACTTCTTCTTAGTAGAGTAGCCTTGGAGTAAGGCTAACGACTTACCCTTATGCTTCAGATTCCACCACAAAGATTTAAGACTACAAACCACGCCATGACCTTTTGTTGGCTCAGTATTATAGAGAAATCTCCTTACATATCTCTAGCACTTCCAAATAGATTTGAAGAATTTGAGCCCTGGACCAGAACATTATACTCTAAGACCAACAAATCAGAATAACCAAGATTAGACCAAGATTTGGATTTACTAGGATAAGCTCTAGCTAGATTGTTCCTGATCAAGATTTTCCAAGGCTCCTCTCCTGTGGATGATTTAGCAATCCATTTAGTTTCCAACACAATACCTTGAGTTCTAAGGTCCTTCAACCCTAGCCCACCCCAAGCTTTCTCTCTGGTGCACCACTCCCAAGAAATTGCATGAATCTTCTTGTTGTCTCTACCATTCGCCCAAAGAAATTTTTTTGACAATCTTTTGAATAATGCTAAATTGGTTCTAGTTAAACAACTAGGTTGAGGAGAAGTAAATAGGGTAGGATGAGAGGATCTTCTGAAAAATTTGAATCCTTCGCGGGAAAGAGAGAAGATTTCTATCCCACTTGTTCAATTTCTTGAGAATCCTATCCTTAATCCAGCACCACATATCATTGATATTAGGATCCACAACAAAAGGAATACCCAGGTATCTAACAATATGATTGGGTCCTCCCCATTCTAATCCAAATTTCATCCACCAACTTGGGGTATCTTGATTCCAACCTAACATAATAGATTTGGAGATGGATATCTTGCTACTCGAGGCCAAGCAAAATAGGTCCAACTTGGTCATGAGGTATTCCATATTACCTTCCTCAAGATTCATTAGGATGGTTGTGTCATCAACAAACTAGATTTTGGAGACCTTATGATCATTGGGAAGATGTATTCATTTCACTCTAGGGGACAAGGTATCATCCCTAAGCAAGTAGTGGAGGGAGTCTGCAGTTAAAACAAAGAGGGAGGGGGCTAGGGGGCATCCCTGTCTGATGGATCTAGAAAGTTCAAAGAAATTTGATCTCACTCCATTCACCTCAACTGCCGCCATAGCCCCATATAATAAGGTAGAGACCATTTTGCAAAAGAAGGGGGGAATCCTAGACTGTCCAACATTACCAATATAAAGTTCTACTCTATGCGGTCATAAGACTTCTCATAATCAATGAGAAACATACAACTATGTTGTCCTAAGTATTTGACCCAATCCATAGCTTCCCAACAGGTAACCATATTTTCAAGAATATGTCTACCTTTGACAAAACATGTTTGAGTATGATTAACAACTTTAGGAAGCACATTAACAATCCTTAGAGATAGAGTTTTATCCATCCACTTCCTCATTGTCAAAATAAAAAGGGAAATAATTTGTGGCAACTACAAGTTTTTCATAGGAATGTATACTTCACTCAAGTGCCACTCAACACATGTGTTCTTCAAAGGAGCAATTTTCTTCATTGGAGACATTTAAGGGACCCCAAATCTTTGTAGGATATGATACTTAAGTAGAAGTTGAAGGGAAATGTTCAGTTAAGATGGATAATGGAACATTCAAAGATGTCTACTATGGGTGAACCCACAATAGTGGGTTACACTTTTTTGCTTGAACAGACACTCAAGTCTACATTTTGAGAAAAACTTTTTAGATTCAAATGCATATTGTCATTAAACCATTTGAAATAAGAAGATGAAGTAAATTAGAGTCTTTTAGGATTTTCTATCTAGATTCTAAATACATTTTTTATTTTTATTTTTGAATTGATTTGAATGTTTTTTTCTTTCTCCCACGAAAACTGGTATGTTGCTAAAAATGTCATTTTCAAAGAGTTACACTATTTTCATAGAGCATAATTTTTTTTCTAAAATAGATATCAATGTGATTCTTTCGAAATTAGTTTTGTAACATCCATATGGAGGGCATGCAATTGGTTTCATGACCTTATCATGATTATTTCATATTTTATTAATATTTGAAGTTGACTAAACCGTAATTTTGATATACCTTGACTACATAGCTTATAACTTATCGTGTATCTGTCCAATTTTATTTTTATTTTTTCTTAATAGAAAGATAACTTAAATACCTAGGGCATAGATATTTTTTAGAATTTTTTTCCTCTCATTTACTATTTTTTCATAAGCGTCAAACATAGAGGTAGACATACGGTGAAATATCTATGTTTAGTAAAACTAACAAAACAAAGTCATAATAAACTTAATATATATTAATATTATAATCATTGGAAAGATTTTTCTCAGTAGTATCTTACTACATAGACAAGTTTGTCAAATGGATTGATTTGATCTGTCAAAAGATAAAGTCAAAGTGATTTTTTGTCAGCATTTTAATATGTGGGAAGGAGACTCCATTACAGGTATGAATGAGGAGTATAGATGTTATATCAATGTTTTTTTTTATCTAAAAGGATTTGAGCTAACCATTTGTAATTAATTCTTTCAAATTGAACCTCTCAAGGCTTAAATAATCACATTTTATTAAATATGTGTTATTTTAGCAAAAATCAACATGTCTAAAAAAGTGTAACCTACTATTGTGGGGTCACCCCTATGTTCCTAACTTAAGCTCCAATCTCCTTTCAATTTACCAAATCACTCACTATGGAAATTGAATGAAAGTTGAGTTTCTAATTGATTTAGTTGTGGTAAAAGAACTTAATGATGATACTTTGGTAGCAGTGGGAAAATATAATCACAATACAAAAAATTACTCATTCTCCCACTTTGTGCCTAATTATCCTTCTACAACCTTGTTGACACATTCAAATTCATAAATCAAGTTATGACATGAATGATTTAGACATCTCATCTACCGCTATCTTCAACATCATAGTGCCAAGAACATGGTCAAAGGTCTATCTATAGTCAAGTTTTCTAAGGGTGTATGTTCATGTTGTTCAATGGGAAAGAATCCATAAGAGAAGTTTGAAAAGGGAAGTCTTGGAAAGCATCATTTTTTCTTATGTTGGTTCACAGTGATGTAGCAGGTCCCTTTCCAGTGTCATCACTCAACAAGGCTCACCATGTCCTCACCTTTATTGATGACTATTATCATTCACATGGATCTACTTTCTTGGTCACAAGAGTGAAGTGTTTGAAAATTTTCTCATCTTTGAGGCTTATGTTGTGAAGCAATTAGGGAAATTCATCAAGGTTCTACACACAAATAATGGAAGGGAATATGTAAAATCAAGGCTTATGGACATTTGTACACTTCAGGGGATTGATCTTCAGAATTTAGTTGTATACACTCCACAAAAAAATGGTTTTGCAGAAAGGAATAATAAAACTCTTAAGGAAATGGCTAGTTGCATGATTAATGCTAGGTCTCTTGATCCATCTCTTTGGGAAGGCATAAGTTATAAGTTGTGCCAATCACATCCAAAATTGAGTTCCTCATAAAGCCTTTGATGGAATGAATCCTTTGGAGTTTTTTTGTGGTAGATAACTGGTTGTGAGACACTTTAGAGTCTTTGGTTGTCCAACTCGGGCATGCATACCTCCATAGAAATGAAAGGCATTGGAACCTCAAAGAAGGCCTTGCATATTTATTCGATATCTTGAAGGTGTTAAGACATATAGGCTTATGGATCCTAAGACACATGATATTTTCATAGAGAGGATTGTTCACTTAGAGGAAATTTCTCCTAGCTTGGTCTCTACTACTCCTCTTCCTTTAAGCATTGTGGATAGTGACAATAGTGACTTAGATGATGATTCTACCTCAACCTTGACTTGTTGTATTACACCTTTGCAAGGTCTAGTTACAATTGAGGATACTCCTTCATCTTGTTCTACTATACCTCATTGGGCTTGACAAACTCTTGATTTAGTAGGTTCACTTATGGTGGATCCTTCAGAAAGTAGAAGGATAAGGTAACAACACCAACAATTTCTGCATGCATACATTGCTATGGTGATAGCTCCATGCAATTCAGTATAACTAGGTACACCTTGTCTTCCAGATATAGCTTTTAGGGATGACTACTTGAAAAACATTACAGGTTTGATTGTGGAATCCTACATTACATATATGGGAGACATCATTGATGACATACACCTTATCTTTGATGAGGATGATCCTTATTTAGTTGTTGTGAGGGAAAACTCTGACCCTCTTGTCCATTCTCCACATGATCTATTTTTCAAGGTTGAAATGATTGAGGATCCTTATGTACAATAGTTAGAGGAGGTCTCTATCTATAGATAAGTCACTTGGGTTTTTGGAACATGTTCTACACTATCCTCATTATATCATGACTTAGAAGGGCCAACCTTCAATATCGATATGAGGACACTTGAGAAGCTTTTAGAGACACCATACATATTGATGTTTCTTCCTAAAAATTAGGGAGGCATCTCTCATACACCTATGGTATTGTTTCTTCCTAATAGGAGGAACGTGGTTTGATGTTCATGGACCAACTTATACATTCATCCTAGAGCATCTATCACTTATTTACATTCTACATTAAGAGGGGGATACTTTGTCTCTCTTCTTCTCTCTTATGGGGGGACTTTTTCCTCTTATGGGGTTTTGTCCTTCTCATACTTCTTTGATATGTCTCTTATGTATTCATCTCTTTTTTTTTTTTTTTGGGGGGGGGGGGGGGGATTTTTTTCCCATGAGGTTTGCCCCCTTTCTCCACTTTATGAGAGATTGCATTACATTTTCACTTGCATTTCACACACAGGGACCTAACATGTCCTAGTAGCCAAGACCCGTCTTCCATTGTCATGTAGTAGTGTGAGCTTAAGTGCATTCCCCTAAGTTACACTTAAGTGGGGGTGTTGGTGTAATTAAATATTCTTAATCACACTTTACTTAAGCTTACTTAGGATAATGCATTGTATAGTATTTTGTGCATGATACACTTAGGAGTTTGCATCTTATTTTTGCACATGGTGTAGGAGAAATTCTACTCTAGGTGGTGATAGTTTTTATCACATTTCCACTTTATGTGTTGTCTCCACCTTTAGTGCACTTATCACTTATCATTCTCACATTGTTGCACATGCTTTATTGCACAATAGAGGATGATTTGTCTTTGGTGGATATGTACTTCCACCTTGTATGGGTGATAAGCTATTTTCTTCTTATCATGTACTCCTATTGCCTTGCTTATATGAGCATGCATATTTTCATTGTATTCATCTTTTTAGCTTGATTATATTGGTGAGAACATAATTTATTCTTGTCCATATTCTCTTTCTTATTCGTGCTATTCATTGGGCTTTAGATCTTGAGTTGTTTCCTTAGGAAAACTTTACAATTTCCATAAAAAAGAAAAAGACTTTTGATTTTCTTGACTTATCATCTGTCCTAATGGTAAGGCATATTGTTTTAGAATTTTCCTGATTTGAAGAGCTTCCCTCTTCTTCCCTACTTAGAATAGCATTATATCATCAAAAATTTGTTGATGAGTGATAACTTGTATTGAATTGGTGATCCTGATTCCATCAATCAAGCTATTCATATGTGATTTATTAAATGCTCTCCCTAACACTTCTACCATAATTGTGAATAGAAACCTTGCCTCACCACCTAGAAACTTAAAAGAATTCATTAAAAGAACTATTGATTATGATAGAAAATATAGAGTTTGAAATGCATTAGAAGACCCAATCAATCCATCATTTTTAGAAAGCAAAGGCTTCTAGATATTTACACAAGAATCACCAGTAATCCTTATTGTAGGATTTCTTAATGTCAAACTTTATAAGAATGCTAGGGGTTTTATTATTTTTGGATTGAGTGAATCACTTATTGAGCAATTGTTACTCTATTTAGGATAGATCTACTAGGAACAAAACCAATGTATTCTTCAGAGGTGATGCTAGGGAGGATCATATTTAGCTTATTTTCCATTTCTTTCACCATTATTTTGTAGATGGTGTTGCATATGATATGGGTCTAAATTCATCCAAACAAGTGGCCTTCTCCTTCTTATAGATGAGGGTTATGAATATGTTTTTGATCTCCTTCAAGAATATCCCCTAATTCCTTGTAGACTCTAAGGTAGCTACCAATTCATCACCCAAAATGCGCTAGCATTTATGATAGAATCCTATCAAAAATCCATTTATAGGAATTGGAGCTTTATCAAGCTATAGGTACTTGGGAGCTATCTCAATATATTCTCTAGTGAACTTTATGGTCAAAGCTTTGTTTTGATATTTTGATATATCCTAGGAATATTGGCTAGGTGTTCCCATTGACTTCTACAATCTAAGCCATCCCAATTGTATAGAATATTATAAAAATAGGTTACTAATTCATTTTTTATCTCCTCTAAATCTTCTATGAATGAGCCATCTATTTTCCATAGTTTGAAAATCTTATTCACATCTCTCTTTTATCTAGTCACATTGTGGAAAAACTTAGAGTTTTTGTTGCCTTCTACTAGTCAAGTCTCCCTTGAATTCTACCTAGAGAAGGTTTCCTCTTTGGCCATAACCTCCTTATATCCTTATAATAATTCCTCTTAATAACTTTTCTTGATCCATCCTAGGTAGGATTACTTTCTCATTCAAGGATTCCAATTTTTCTTCTAGGTTTTTCTTTATTGTAAAAATATATTTGAAATGCTTTCTATTTCATTTTAGAAGTTTATGTCTAGTTGACTTTAATTTGGCCACAAAGCATAGAATTTTTTACCCTTAAAATAGTTCCCCCCTCACCAATATTTATTAGTTCAACAAAGTTTTAATCCGTCAACCACATGTTCTTGAATTTGAAGGGCCTTCTTATTGGTTTCTTATTTCTAGTTATCATCAATTGCATTGGGAAGTGGTTTGAGCCTAGGCAAGGAAGTATGTAAGCTTTGAGTCTAAAGGGAAATGTTGTGGGATCTTTTTTTGTGATATGATTGAGGACCAACCTTTTGTTATTCCATGTGACCCTAGAACCCTTTTATCTCATCAATTGATAAGTAGGAGGTATTTTTTAGAGCAAGTAAAATTGTGATATTGCTATCAAGATTCAACTGTGTATTTTTCAAGTCAAACTCATGCACCCATGTTTCGTGAGTAGTGGTTCTCAAGAACCCATCTCTCATGAGAATGAATGGAATACTTAGCACTCATTTCATCTAGGTGATGCTCACAGATGTGAAGCATTGGGCCTTCTTGGCGAGTCACCCATCCTGGTGTTGCTCCAACTCAATTACACTTAACGATGGAGTTTCCTCCAAGGTTAAGCCCACTTAGCTTGCTACTCCATTTGCAAAACCTTCAACAAGTGTTGTGCCTTATGAACCATCACTATAGAGTCCCTTTATCTCATCAATTGATAAATAGGAGATAGCAATGTCACTACATAGTCGAATCCTGATAGCAATATCAAAATTTAATTTGTTGTAGAAAATATCTCCTACTTATCGATGTTTCATAAATTTGAGGATGATTCTGAGGATGGGGAATTGGTTTTTAATGCTGCTCCTACTTTTGTGAGTTGTGATTGCCCTATTGAGCAACATAATTTTGCCTGCAAAGCCTATTGTATCTAGCAAACATAAAGATTTGGTTATGGCTATTGGCCTAGTCTCTATCTTCTAAGCCTTTGGCCATTTGTCCTATTACCTCCCCTTGCTCTATACCTTTAGAGGATGATCTTTCTTGGATGATTGTGCAAAGAAAGAAGAGATGTTGTCCTAAACATAACCATGCCCTTCAATCTTTGGTCAAGGGTGTTAGTGATGGTCAGGAGGGTATGGGGATGGTTTAATTTCCATCTTTTTGGTTTGTCCTTTAATTGTTTGTATAGGGATTTGAGTGCCCTTCAAAACTTGCTTGTTTTTTTGTCTTGATGTTGATTGGTCGTTGTTTGTCTATGTTCTATTTTTTAGAACCATTTTGTAAGTGGGTTTTGGATCCTTACAAAAACCCATTTGTACATGGCTTCAAGTCCCTTTCACATTTATATTTTCTTTAATCAAATACAAAATATAACTTATTAATTTATATGATCCCATAATTTTTTAAGCTCAGTCCAAAAGTGAAAAAAATTCCATATAGACCATCAAATTGTAGGCTTGAGATGGCAGGGCCAATGCTCCCACCACGTGGAAGTGAATCTAAATGTTAAAACCATGGATCATAGGAGATACTCACAAAGGAGCACTAAGATTCTATTAGCAATTCTATAAATTTATAGGCAGATACATAATAATTATTGTTGAAGACAGCAAATCAGAGTTAGCTGTAGTAATAATGTTGGACGGTGAACGAGTGGCTGAGAGCAACACTGAGGTGGCTGGAGTCAACATTGGATGACTGAATCAATTTGGTCGGTGCACGTTAGGATGGTCTGTGTTGACAATGTTTGTTGGATAATTAATTTACTTTCTGACATCCCCCCATAAATTAATTATCTATTGTCTTATAAATCCCCCCATAATCTAGAAGCAAGGGGTCCTAGCTTATAGTCTTGTTAGGTACCCATTTACAATAGCTATACAAGATCTGTTTAACTAGACTTTATTGTGTTGTTTCATTTTCTGACTTTCCCTCATCATAATCACCTTGGGATTTTGCAGCTTATCCCTAACCAATATGCTTCTCAAATGGTTTCTAGCTTACCACAAACTCTTCACACAAATGGTTTCTAGCTGACCATAAACTCTATGCTTGAGTGGTTTTGGCTAACCACTAACATCACATACAAGTGGCTATTGCTGACCACAAAACTTCACAAATGGTTTCAGATTACCACTAACCTCACATGATGGGGAAACTAACTTATAATGCACACACTCATCACTCTGAGCTTTTTTCATCGATGTTTGTGCTTTTCATCTGTACCTGCATCAATCATTGAGTCCATATAAAAAGGGATCCATCTACCGAGATACATGGGTACCCAACCGCTATATTTGCTAGTTCTATAGGAATCCTTTTCACCTACATGGTTCATCAATATGTTAAGCCAAAACACTTTGGGGTGTCAGGTACAACCGATCATGCACCCCCTACAATAACTCAGGTACAATAAACATTCTCCCATTGAGACACACTACTAGTGCTCAACGATCCTAGCTTTTGTGGGCTCCATTGGCCTCATACATTGCTTGCACAAATTCAGAAACGGAATGCTACAACATTCAAAAATATCTCTTTTTATTTGTTTGCATAGAAATACAATTCTAATACTTAAGCCCAATTACATCTCAATACTATAGAGAATTTTTGGTTTTACCTCTTTTCCTTGTATTACTTTCTCGAGCAACGGTTGAATCTTTTGGAACTACTCAAACATTTACAGATCTTCTCATCTCCAATCCAAACACTAGAAGCATTAAATTCTCCAATAAATGAGCTTCCTTGAACAGCTACAACTGCAGTTGGACCTTCAACATTAACTCTCCATTGTCTTCAACATGCTTTCATCAAACATAATTAATCTCATTTGATAAGTCGACATCTTCAGATTTTCTTCCCTGAGACTGCAGCTGAAGAACCACAATTTTGCAATGATCTTCAACCAGTTGTTGACTTGCAATTTTTGACTGCTACGGCAGTTTCAAACACTTCTGCAATAAATTAACAGATTTTTTTCTCCAATTTACTCCAACATTTGACCCAATAGCTTCGACTGTGTTTCAAGCCTTCATCCAGCTCACGGCTCACGAATCTACACCCAGACAGCTCCGATTTCAGAACAGCTCCTCGTGAGGGATTCATTCTCAACAATATTCGAACAGTGATTTCTTCAAGGCAGCTTATGCAAACAGACCTGGGGCAGCTCTTTTTTTAATTTTTTTTTAAAACTGGCAACTTCTTTACTGTTGCGATATCCTTCATGCAACCAAACTTGACAAATTAGCAATCTCCTTTTTGTTCTGTCAGTGGCAGAGAACTCTTTAGTGATCTGCCTTCATATTGATTTGCACTGTCCCTTTGCCCGGCGTTAGCTCTAAAATGATCTGCTACAGCAGCCATTTAAATCGCCTTTTGCCAGTGGCGATTCTTCTCCATTGAACTGCAGTCTTCTCTTTATTCTTGCAGACCCCTCTCACAGCCTATTTTGGCTCTCTAGACAGTTCATAAAACATTGGGCTCTTAAGGATCCACCATCGGCTCTGGTACCATGTTAAAACCATGGATCAGAGGAGATACTCACAAAGGAGCACTAAGATTCTATTAGCAATTTTATAAATTTATAGGCAGATATATAATAATTATTGTTGAAGACAACAGATCAGAGTTACCTGTAGTATTAATGTTGGACGGTGAACGAGCGGCTGAGAGCAACACTGAGGTGGCTGGAGTCAACATTGGTGGCTGCAGCATTGGACGACTGAATCAATTTGGTCCGTGCACGTTAGGATGGTCTGTGCCGACAATGTTTGTTGGATAATTAATTTACTTTCTGACACTAACGGTCTTCTATAAGAAAGTTCTTAAAACAAAGACTGATCATCTAAGACCCCTAGAGGAAAGAAAATTTGAAACTCAGAGAAGGCGAGGAGCCTCCCGCCTATTCTTCATATGTGCCCTATAAAACTTAGCCAATTGAAGTGGCAGGGGAAACCGCCAATTATGCTGACCTTGTTTGCAATGAGAAAAATTGTATAGTGTTTCAAAGTCTGATTTCTTCCCCAATTTGTTGTGCCTCTTCGGATTTCCTTCAGCATTCCAATGTAGGAAAAGTATAAGTAGCTCCAAGATGCTTGGTGCTGAAGTTTACTGACAATTTGTAGGATACCAGCTTGATTTGTTGGTGTAGCTGTTTGACAGAGTGACCTCCAGATTTACCAGTGGACTTGGTGGAGGAAATGACTGTCGTTTCCTCCAATATTACATTCTGATCATCCAACATTTTTTTCATGCTAGTTATGATTAGTCATTAGAATTGTCTAGAGCACTTGTCCATGCCTGCTATACAATCAAAAGAATCTGTGAGGTTGTGTGCTTGGGGTGCCTCGCAGCTGACCACTGCAGAGTCCTTGTCTAAAGTTTAAAAACACAAATCTTCCACCATAAGGTTGAAATCCTCTCAAGTCTCTGTCTCTCATGGTTGCCTGAATCATGGGAATGCTTTATAGAGAGAACATGAGGTTTGTACACTAGTCGGATGCTACCATTGCCACAAGATGAGAATTTTGTGCACTAAGAGAAATTATATATTTATCAAACTCGCTGAAATAGATAATTTTTCATTGCAATATCTCTATTTAGAGTGAAGACCTTTTCAGTTTGTGGACAGAAATGAGTCTCATCCTCCAAGCAGTCTAACATAAATATCTATAGAATCTGATCATGGTGTTTATCTTTCAATCTGTCCTCTTCTGTCTGTTGGAATTAATGCTCCAACATAAAATAAATAAGAAATAAGTCATAGATATGTGTCATCAAATAGTATTATGTGTCTAATGTGTTTGTGTTAGCTGTTCATAATTCTCAGTTACCTATCAAATAGTTCCATTTACTGTCATTTGTATTAATATAATTATAAGATCTAATCGAAATCAAATGACTATATATTTGTATTCTTCAATGATGAATAAGAAGTTGCACGTTCTTTTCTCTATATTTACTTCTGTTGTACGGTATCTCTGTTTTTAATACTGTCAACACTATGCTTGATTGTTAGAAAGTCCTTGAAGATGATGATCTTGATTTATGCTCCCAAACGTTATATAATGAAATCATTTTTACATGAACATTTGCTGCTGATGTCTTTATATTTCTCACTCTTAATTCTATCAGCAACTCTGATCGCCCATTCAATAGCCTTCTGTATTCCAACCATCTATTCCCCACATATATCTAACTCACTGCATTTGGTACCTCCAGTTGCTTCACCTATGGCTTCAGAATTCCTCCAAACCAGTGATTTGGGATTCAAACTTATTGTTGTTTCATTGGCAGTCTCTTCTGTTGGTTCAAAAAATTCAATTTCGAGTTCAAAGCATTCCTCCAAATTCCATCTCGTTCCTGCCTTTTCAATTACCACGTGAACCAAGTCCTGCGAAAAATTGCGACCCTGCAAAACAGAACACAAATGTCATTATCCTCAAACAATAAAACCGTTCTCCTACATCTAAATTAGTATATTTCAACTTTAATTTGTCGATTGCCACACATGACCAGATTTCCTCAATTGCTTGCATGTGCTAACAGTCAAGACAAATGTAGTATATGATGAGCTGGATGTGACAGTTAATTTCCTCCACCAAGTTCACTGGTGAACTAACAAATACAATGAATTAGAATATGTATCAAAGAGATCCCCAGGGAAAGGAAAAACTAGTTTGGTCTTGTTTGAGAATCAATTCTAAACTGAGTTCAGTTTCTGATGCAATACCCATGACTGTGATGCAAGTGGCATACAATAGGTCCAAATTTTCCTGTTTATGAAGGAACCAGTCAGGTCATAAGCAGCAAGAAGGTGCATGCCAAAATCTGTGGGCAGATGTTTCCATGCAATCCAACTCCATTTTATCCATGCCAAGTCCAGAAAGAGTTTATTATATAAATTGTTCTCCTGCTCTAAGGCTTGTGTCTCTTGGCCTTCCCTTCTGCATTGCAAATGAACTCCACCCTTTTTGCTCCATATTCGTGGATGCAGATGTGATGGGTGTGCTCAAATACAAATCCTGTCCCCATCTTGTAAGCTTCTCACAAAATCATGCTTTTCACTGCAGATGAAAAGATGAAGCTCATCTCTACCGTTTTCTCTACTATCTTCACCTCTGTTCCTCACAATTTGAATCCTTAAGACTTCGAATCCACCTTTGATAACAGTGGCATCAATACCACCATTCTTCTCATATGAAACAAAGCAGAAAATAATGCCTACACATCTCATGTTCTGGTCCATTGACACATGAATATCCATCAAAGGTGAATTTGAACTAGTGTACTTGTCCGTGTTATTTTGCACTTGATGATCAATCCACTTTAAAATTTTATTTCATTAGAAAATTAATTCCCTTCCCTGCCATACAAATCATGTTCTGGTCCATTGATATATGAATATCCATCAAAGGTGAATTTGAACTATGTACTTGACCGTGTTATTTTGCACTTAATGATCAAGCCACTTTGGAATTTTATTTCCATAGAAAATTAATTCCCTTCCCTGCCATACAAAAGCAGGTTCATCACAAGTATGAGACATGAATAGTTTAACATGGTTTTCCTTCAATGAAAATGACTAACAAGAAATGCAATAAAGATGATAACTATTGAATGAGTGAGGACGAAAGTGAGTTTATTAGTTACAATACATCGCTACATATTCAATTGTAGTTCATAAAATTAATCAAAATATCTTTAGTCTACAAAATTCTATGTTTTCTTCATTATAGGTTTCATTAAATTTTTTTAGGAAAAATAATTATTAAACAATAAAATAATTACAATATATTTTCAAAGTCTATATGAACACTTCTTAGTTACAAGCTCTCTACAATAAATCTATGTGAGCAAGCATGTAAGTACACATCACATGCCATGTTTCAAACCCATACAAATGCTACAAGAGTTCTCTCAACCGCTTAGCTAAAATAGTCAACTAGCCAACCTAGACAACTACCCTTGTGTTTTATTTGTAGACAAGTACCCATGCGATTTATTTTAGAGATATAACCTTGCACAAAACCACCTAGTGTTATTACATAAAACTGTGAGTAATACTATGAGATTACAAAACCATTAACCTATTATTTAATATTGGTAGTGAGTAATTCTAGCATTAAATATATTTTTCATGCGAAATCCCACATTAAATATTCATCATAATGTTCCATACTGTATGCCCTTAAATGCACCAAAAATAATAATAAAATAAATATTATGAAAGATGCACAACACCTTTTTTCCGAACATTCTCCCACTTGTTATATGCATTTCACATTAGCTTAATTTTATTTAGTGGTTATTTAGAGACTTGTCTCACCTCATGTGATTGAGATATGTGTACTTATCTAGTGAAACACCTCTTGCATACACTTATGCCACTTGCTAGCATACTTGTCAAGTGTGCCCATGAGTGTCACTTATATATAAGGATAGTTAATCATTGTTTTCTATCTTTTCTTCACTTGATTGCTTACACAAACACTAGTATTTTATATACCTACATTAAACTCCCTGATAATATCATTTGTGTTGTTTGTTCATTATTTGTAAAAGTCATTTTCTAATTTTACTTGAAGATCTTGAGAACATCAACATGATATCAAAATTTCAAGCACAACCCTTCTCCTATGTTGAACAAATCCCCTATTATTCCCAAACAAGAATTCAATATTTTTATTAGTTTGGGTTGCTTGGTTGTTGTGAGTTTGTCTTTTGATCCGTGGAGTAGGTCATGGGCTTTGTACAACCACTTCTGAGTTGCGAGAGAACATTTCTAGCTAGTTGATTTGGATTTTGCAGCATCTGAATGGATTGAGGGAAATTGTTAGGTCATAACACTTCATAGAGGGGAGTTAGCCTCTATTTGTTGGTGTTGGGCAATTGTTGGGCGTCAGTTTAATGTTTTTGGATGTGAACAAAATGTTTTGTTGGGCATGGGAGTTTTTGCTGCTAACTTGAAACTTCATTGTGGCTGAGCAAAGTTTGTAGAATATTCAAACTAAAGTTTGAAGGTATGAAATCTATTAAGGATAAATCTACTACTACTGAGGTCAGAATTTGTATTTGTGTATTTATCTCTTATTTCTATTTATCAACAGGAGCCTTTTCTTCCTTTTGTGCCATCACCAAGCTCTCCATAGTGTTCAACATTGTTAACATTTAAGTTTTGACAATAGCTTATGCCCTCGTCATCCAACCCAAAGCTGCATTTGGCCATTGACCAAGCCTTACAACTTTGATCTGCATCTATACACATGCATGTGAAGAGGCGTGTATCATCTTACAGTTCATTAAGGCCCTGTTTGGTTGAGGAATTAGAATTTGACTCAAAATCTGATTATCTCAAAATAAGGTTTTGAAATTCTAGTTTTGTGTATTCAGAAGATAGTTTGGACCATTTGGTTGACTGGGAAGATGATTGAGACAATCCATCTTCTGCATTTGGTTGTCATTTTAAAAATTAGAATTAGAATTGAGAAATTCATATTTTGTGTTTGGTTCTACAATTTCAAATTGAAATTGGAATTACATTATCCATTTTTGTTATGAATTATAGCAAAGGGCATGCCTACATGAGTCGTTATTATGTGTTTATCGGGCTTTATTTTAATGAGAAGAACATTTGATTTATCATTTAATGCCGCGCAAACCACTTTGCTTTTAATAGAAGATTGTTTTCATTAGCTAAACAAAACAAAAAAACTATGATTTTCAAAATTTCATTAGCTTTTCACTCGGTAGACCTTTTCATTTATAGCTGGACCCATCACCAGGGAAGACTCAGCTTTTGCTCTTCTCTCACAACAATGGTCCGTACTGGTCTAGCAGAGAGTGAAGTGGACAGTACTTCACAAATATGCCAAGACATGCCTCGCCGGGCTCTGGTGTTGAAGTGGTGTTTGTAACTCGTTCTCCTTCAATAATGTACTGCACATATACAACCAACAGTATGATAATGGGACGCATTATTTTGGAAAAGAATGGCTTAACAACTTGCCTGCCTTAACAAGTGCTTGTGCATGGCTTTTTCACTCAGATGATTTATCATTCAAGCGTCTATCAATTTGGCTGCTGCTACTCGTGAGTCGAAGACACTGCCTGCCAAAGTGGAAGACACACTGCCGAAACAGACTGCCAATTTTGAAATGGGAAGTCATTGGACCCGACACTATATAAAATGCAATTTATTAAAAATGCAATTTATTAAAAATGAAACCGGGTTTTATAATTTGAATTCCATTTATTTGAGTGGAAGTGGAACTTTCAGAAGTTCACCAAAAATGAGGATTCAAAAACACAAATTGGGTTTTGAATTTTACAACCCAAACGGTGGATTCAGCTCGAAACCAGAAAATCCATTGCTAATTCCAGTCATATTCCCGCAACCAAACGGGACCTAAGATTATTTGTAGGTTGTTGTGATAGGTGGCATTTCACTCCAGTGTCTCCTTTGTCAAAGCCAACTTTTCTTTTGCTTCTACAATTTGCAACAACAATCTTCTCAGACCTGGCCAACAATGTAGAGTTTTTGTTCACCTGCTAAGGCTTTGTTTACAAAAATTAGCTAGCACATAACTCTTTTGGCACCTCATTTATAGCATTGTTTTGGCACTTGGTAGTTGGTAAACCATCTCATCAAATCCCAAGTGACCTTAACTTCGACTCTAGTGCCCACATAGCCTTTACACAACCATCCCAACAAGAGTCGGTCAAATTTGTGACCACATTTGACAAAGCATTATATGCCTACATTATTGAAATTGCACTACTTAAAATAGTTTGTTAACAATTAAGATTAGCTATCAATACCTTCTAAGCCATTTTTGTCACATCAAAGTGCTTATTGGGGGCCGAGAGGGGGAGTGGAGGGGGCAAGGGGGTAGGGGCAAGGGGCAAGGGTGGTGGTTTTTCTTTTTTTTGTAACTTGTAAATGGAATGGTGTTTTTTCAAGTGTAGATAGTCATTGGAAAACATTTTAGAGCCGATTCTAACAACTAGTTGTATGCCTAGATTAGATCTCACTTGAGCAATTTTCAATCATTTAGGGCAGGTCCCCATGCGGCTGCTATTCTTATTTTGGCTAGTAGCCACTGCTCAACATTTTAAGGAGCATTTTGTGAAGTGGGTGGCCCCATGGATATTAATAATTGTGTTCATTTTTTAATAGTCAACTTAAAATCATTTTTTCAAAAAAAAACTATAATTTTTTTAATTATTAACAATTTCTAATTTACTACTTCCAGATATTCTGAAATAGCTAACATATGCTACAACCAAGTTCTAGATGGGTTTTTATTGATCTTTAAATAATAAAAGAACCATACAATTTAAAATTGAAAATGAATAAAAAACACAATAGTTCTAGTTGGTCATGTTTTCAGCAAGTTTGTGAACAACAATCAGACAATATCTATAATTTATATTAGAAAGACTTTTGTCACTATTCTAATCACATATCGTTGATTAACATAACAAAGGATTTATCAGATTCAAATCATTGTCTTTCAAAAGATCAAACTTCAAACATAATAAAAGGATCTACCATGATTAAATCCAAACAATCAAAATTATTGAATAAGAAAAAGAAGAATGCAAAAATTAATTTTTGAGACATTGAAAAAAATAAAAATAGATGAATGCTCGAATATATCAACACAACATACCTCAAAAATTTTAGTCTCTAAAATATTTTCCAATCTCCTTTGCAGTGTACAATGAAATATTTATATATATAAAAATACACGCATATAAATTTAGAGGGAAAACAATAGAGGGAAATGTGAAATTGGAGGGAAAAAAATACTTTGTAGACATCTGACCTTTTTTTAGTATGCAACTGCTACTTAACTTTAGCCCCTCATTTTTTTAACAACCCATTTTCAATTATTAAGCAACAGGTGGTCCATGAAAATAGGATAAGATTCTAAATTATCCTTTTGTGCTAATTGAAAAATTCCATGGGAACACTTTTAGGGTTTATTTTTAAGCATAAAACAATGTTAAGCAGTCACATGGAACTAGTATAAGATGTAATTAAAAATAGGTCATTTAGTGATAAATAGATTGTCAAATAACTTTTGAATGGTAGCTCAAAATTAAGCATTATTTTTTGTAAAAATTCAAATTTTGACATTTTCTATGCAATGGGCTTTGATGCATTGTAAAAAATGCTTATTCATAAAGTGCTAAAATCGCAATTGGAGGGGAGGGGGGTTCATTAAATATTGTTCAAAGGGGGTGTCTTGAGTTCTGCCATTGTGCACTTTTGTGAATTGTGTCATTAAATACTTTCACATTTCTCTTTCAACATTTATTTGAGCACATTAAGTTTGCAACAAAATCTACTAAGCATGGAGTTCAATAAAATCATTAAGCTTTCTACACCCTTTAACTATCATAAGTGGAAATTGGTTATTTCCCTCACATTAAATAATCAAAGGCTACAAAGGGTAACTATGAGTACAAAAAAAGAGCCCAATACAACAAAATAAAAATAAAAATGGTTTAATAAATGTGATCAAGCCTTGAGTTTACTATATCTAAATCTATCTCAAGGACTTCTATTCCATGTAGAAGCCTTGAAAACACCAATGAAGTTTGGTTCGCTCTTGAACAATTCTTTGGGAAGGTTGAGGAACTAAGAAATCATGAATGAGAAAATGCACTCTTAAGTCCAAGAAATTTTGAAACTTTGGAGGATTATATTACAAAATTCAAATCTTTCAAATTGCAACTTAAAAAATGTGGCATAAAACAAGTTATCCTTTGTAATGTCCCTATCTTAATAGATAAGTCCAATTATTTAATATTAAAAAAATTAAAAGTAATATTAAATAATTGTTACATGACTATAGAAGATTAATTTTAATTAAGTCACTTTTTATGGTGAGAATAAACAAATAAAAAATAATATTATTTATTTGTTCTTAGGAGTGGAGAAGATAGGATTTGATAATTATTCTATTTAATTGGAAAGTTTTCTCAAATTTATCATTCCATAGAAACTTTTGAAGACCATTTTTGTCAATGGAAGATCTGATCTAAATAGAGGAGTTTGGAAGAATCAATCAGGTTCTTCAGTAGAACATCAGTCATTTTTTTCACAATAATGTACTATGTTCTTCTTTGTTTATATATATCATTAACAAAAGGCATTGACTACCACATGTTTTGGAGTAATTGGAGTATTTTAATATTTTTGATATGAAAAGCTTGGAGTTGTACAAGGTTAACATCTTCGTTCAGATTGTCTATTTTATTGAAGCGATAAATAAAGGTCCAATTTATATTTGTCTTATAATATTATATGTGCTCTAGAAGTTAAAGAAATTGTAGATATCTTCTGTCGTGGAAGAAGAAGAAAACTTTAATGTCCACGAGGCTAAACATAGCCTATGGGACAATCTGTCAACCCTAGTAAATCAACTTTTTTTCTATGCAAGTTAATGATGAGGGCACCAATCTTCTCAATGTTCTCCTCGCTAAATAAGTTATGCCAAGAGCTAGCTATTAAAATATTCATAAATTTGTCCTTTCTGTTCTTGTAAGCAACACATTCAACAATAAAATGGTGTTTAGTTTCCACATTCCCATAATTGCAAAAGGGACTAACCCGCTCATCCCATGCCTCTTTAGGTCTTTTCCAACACCCGATCTCACTACGAAGCTGATGTGAGTTAGTCCTAAGTTAAGCAATAAGAATTTTTGCTTTCCATGCAATATTGGTCTCTATGTAAGCTTTTTGAAGTTGGTCACATGTAGGATTAAACTCACTGATATATTATTTTTTCTTCCTGCCTATCCCAATACCCCAGTTCCTCTTGTAAAACTTATCCATAATGAAAACCTTTATTTCTTTGTTATTTGTAAGACATGTGTTGAAATGAATATTCCATTTACCCATCCACTTGATGTTTTGTTGCATTTATGTTTTCTTCTTTTTGCACAATACCTCATTAAAGATAACCTTAGGCCATCTATCATTTTTCATTTGTTCGATTCTTTTAAGTTAATTTAGGAGACACGCCATGGCCATTGCTTCAATAGGAGCAACTCCCATTTTGCTTAACATGATATTATATGGGACAGTGCTCTTGATTTTGAACTTTCTTGTGATCAGATGTTTTTGAATTCCCTCTATTTGCTTCCATTGGGAGATGGAGGTATTGCTGGCCCATACCTCACAATCATAAAGAACAACTGACAAAATTAAAAGACCAAAAAGGGTTTGAGTAGTTTTCCAATCCTCAACCTTAGCCTCTTTTTGAAGAGCATAAAAAGCCTTCCACGCTCCTAAAATAATTCTTTTCTTTCAACAACCTTCTCATCTAAGATTCTTGTTAAAGTTCATACTGAAATATTTATAATCCATAACTTCTTCAAGAATAATGCCATCAAATAACTGAACATCATTGCCTTTCGTGAAATATGAATCGATACTTTATGATTGCCCCCTAATTCTATTTTCAATAACTGAACTTCTTGTTAACTGAACATCATTTCCAGTGGTGAAATATGAATCAGTACTTTATGATTGCCCCCTAATTCTATTTTCAGCAGGTGGTTAGTTGGGAAAGAGTTATAAGGCCGATTCATTCCAACAATGGGTGTTTGAATGTAATGACCACATACCATTTCAAATCCTCTATTCTCTCGAAGGCATGAAAAAGACATCGCTAAAGACAAAATGTTAGTTTGAATATTATTGCAGTAAAGTATATTCCAGAAGTATTGTGGCTGAATATTTATGTGGACCAGCATTCCCATTTTCTCATTGGAAGTATTATTATGTCCTTTGGAATGGGCATATGAATAAAATATGCCGAGCTCCATCATTTTCGTTGTGGGATGTAGTGTGTGATATCTATATCTGCCAATGATAGGTAATAAGGGATTGTTTTCACCTATATGTCCATCAGAACCCTTTTCACATCATAGAGCTTCAATATGTGTGAGTAAATGAGGTGCGGCTCTGAGAACTATTCTGGATAGCGGGCCAGTCACAAAAGACAGTTAACAAAAAACAATTCATCATTGCTTCAACAGTTACCATGTATATCAATCTTGAACAAGAAGCCTACTGGGAAAGGTGTTAAGGGTGCATTTTATATTATTTTAGATTCTAACATCGAGTTTCGGAAATACAACAACAAAGTGTTATTTTTATTTTCAGAGATGATTAAGCAAAAATTAAGAATTTGAAAGAACAATAAAACTTACCCTAGGAAAACCTTCCAACTTGAAGGTGAAAAACCCAACAATAATATCATTTCTATATATTGAATTGACTGGTTACAATATAGCCAAATACTAAGGCTTCTTCACAATGTCGATCTGCAACTACTGCAATATATATAGTGATCAGAATATAAACAAATAAATCAATTTGCTTGAGATGATATGTATATAAATTAGACTTTATTGATTTACCAGTAGTCACAACTTCATTCATATATGTATACTGATCTTCCTTTGTAGATATATGTTGTTGTAGATGAATATCGCTAGAGATATGTATACCTTAGTCTATATGTTTGATCTGCTTGTCTTATTGATTATTGTTGTATATATTAATATGTCTCTGTGTATATGTATCAATATGCACACTATTGATTTGGTCTGAAACTTAGTCTTTGCGATGTTTATATAATGTATATCATCGATCTTCTCTAGATGAGATATGCCTTGTCTTCGATTTGCTTGTATATACCACTCTCTCAATGTGAATCGACTTGCCTCCACATGTATTTGATCTGCACTCGAATTATATAAACTCGCATAGATATTGATATGCTCCTTATCGTTGATCCTATTCAATGATCCTTCTATATTTCTCACTTGTCCAAATGAGAGATGGTGCATCTCTAATATATGCACATCATACCCTTTCACCAAGGGTCATGACTTTATCTAAGAAAAATGGTGGACCTTGTATGTTGGGTTAATCAAATAAATGTGTTTAATATAAAAAACATTTATTAATCATGATATATATCACCTTGTATAAACATTCAAAGCCAATAGGATAATTGGATCACGTTTATTTAGTCTTATGTCGGCCTGGAGATTTTGACCGTAA
Source organism: Chamaecyparis obtusa (assembly GCA_027943335.1). Lineage (NCBI taxonomy): Eukaryota > Viridiplantae > Streptophyta > Pinopsida > Cupressales > Cupressaceae > Chamaecyparis > Chamaecyparis obtusa. The sequence continues at coordinate 2,052,841 of BSBK01001154.1, read as the reverse complement.
CTATTAACATGGTTAACACTTTCTCTTAGCTAGGGAGGAATCCTTCTCAATATAGTAGTGATGTCCACCATGGCTACTACCAGAGGGTGGGTCTGTCATGGCTAATCCCATGAATGGAAATACAAATGAACACAAGTGCTCATCATGGAATCACTCAACGTGATGTTGTCATCCCATCATGACGTTCACCATGGCTACTCCCAGAGGGTGAATAAACACAAGTGCTAATTCATGGTGTCTCTCACATGACATCCACCATGACAACTCCTAGAGGGTGGAACAAGGGATTTCACCTCAAACTTCTCTCTTAGAGAGAACAATGCATTAACAAGGGCTTGCACCTCAAACTTCTCCCTTACAAAGAAGAATGCATTTACAAGGGCTTACACCTCATTTATTTCTCTCACAAAGAAAGATGCATTAACAAGGGCTTACACCTCATATTTTTCTATCTCAGAGAAATATATACTACCAGGGATTTCACCTCATACTTCTCTGACTCAGAGAAATATACACTACAAGGGCTTTCACCTCATATTTCTCTGACTCAGAGAAATATACACAAGGAATCTTCATGATGATGTGACTCTCTCTGAAGCTCCAAGTACTAACATCAACCTCCCGACCTTCTCATCCAAGGTTTCCTTTGAAGGTTTGTCAGACTCCATCTGAGTGTTGATTCCTCCTCTCCAAGGAACCAAATTGACTTTAGAATAAGAAACCTTCTACCGAATCAACTTTATAGCTTGGGTCCTTTTGAGATGCCCCCTTGGCATGTTCCACAGTAGTAACAAGTTGTGTAGATCTAATTTTTCAGTCTCGAGCAATGTGGCCATAATTGTCACACTTGAAACATTAAATGTGAGTGAGATCCTTCTTCTTTGGTTCAGGGGCAAAATCTGATTCTATGTTTCTATTCCTCTTCCATTTGTCTCTTTCTCTAGAAGTATATGTAGTAAGAACTGTTGAGTTTTCAAACAAAATTAGCATAAATAAATGACATATAAAGAAGGGAACACAATGACACTAGAGGTACCCTGGAAAAACCCTCCTACTTGAGGGAAAAACCCAGCCATGCTAAAAGTTCTCCTTTATTGAGATAATAACAGTCTCAGTACATAGCTCACAACCCTTGAGCTTTTATAAAAAAGATTCAATGTCACTCTCCTTAAGAGATTCACACCTTGACTGTAGAATCAAAATAATAACTTCTTGAGAATCACAATCCTCTATGCAAATGATATGATTCTCATAACAAGCATGAATATCACACATACACATCGTTATTCACAATATCATTGATATATATCTCAACACACATAATTAAAGACTTGACATAGAGTCATTGATATTTTCTACTGAATGAAGATGCAGAATGCAAGAACTTTTTGTTTTATCTCCTATAATGAATTTGACCAATAGACAAACAAACTAGAGCATCTCTCTTGCCAGGTGAAGGGACCACCGTTACCAATAATCATAGCACTATAACACAGTGCAACAAAGTCTCAACCCAATAGATATGAAGAAACAATATTCAATAATACATATTAAGATTAGAGATGATGACTACTGTAATCATCAATTACTCTACTAGATAACGAAGAGTATCACACACAAAAGATACATAACTTCAAACTAGATGCTAGATAAAAAACTCTATAATGCTTGAACCCACACTAGTCTATGTTCTTCAACATAATTAAGTGAACTGATGGTGACCATAATGTGAATTGATGATCCAACATGACACTCACAAAAATGGTATGGTAAGTCTAGTCTCATATTTAAGGACCTCTGTGAGTATTAAAGGACGGACATAAAGAGCCTTACATGGAAACATAGGAAGGTGAATCAATGCCTTCATAGTATAACCAATGCTCATAATGATTGTTACCATGACATAATTCAAAATCAATGACAACTTGCATACATATGAACTGACAACCATAATGATTGTGAATAGACAATAGAAATACTCGTGCATGATGCAATTCCATCTCATTTGGTGCCATGTCATCATAACTCTATGATGAAGAAGGAGAGAATGATATCTCTCGAAACTACAAAACATCACCATTCCCTCTTAGCAATAGATAGATCATTCACCCATCCTCATGATGAACACAAAGGCTCCATCCAAATGTGTTAGTAACAAAAAGATCTTATCACATATTTTCTCAATAGAATTGTTTTCTCAGAATAACAATATTCACCATAGCTACTTATAGAGGGTGAATTAGAAAATCATAAAATAAAGTCATGGAGTCACACACATGACTTCCACCATGACTACTCCTAGAGTGTGGATCCACGATAGCGACATCTAGAGGGTGGAGCAAGGGATTTCACCTCAAACTTCTCTCAAAGAAGAATTCATTACCACACTGCATACTTGTAGAGCGTGGAACAAGGGCTTTCAACTCAAACTTCTCCCAAAGAAGAATGCATTACCACCTTGTCTACTCACAGAGGGTGGAAAAAGGGATTTCACCTTAAACTTCTCCCAGAAAAGAATACCCTACCAACTTGCCTAATCACGGACGGTGGTTCCACCATGCCTACTCGTAGTGGGTGGCATAAGGGATTTCACCTCGAACTTCTCTCATAGAGAAGAACTCATTAGCAATGGATTGCACCTCGAGCTTCTCCCTCAAGGAGAAGAACTCATTAACAAGTCTTCATGATGATAAGGCTCTCTTTGAGACAAATATCAACCTTCATCTTTCCAAATTAGAATCCCTCTGAATCTTATATCAACCTTTTGACCTCCTCATCCAAGGTTTCTTGTGATAAATAGACAGACTTCCTCTGAATGGAGACTCCCTCTCAGCCGAGACTCCCTCTCAACAATGAACACATACTCAAGATTTGATAATCACAATACCAAGAAATTGACTCCAATATTTGTCCACCATTGAGCTTTAGCAGTCACAATACTACACGAGCTTGTTGATTCTTTGTATAAGGTCTTGACAGTCTTCCTTTGCCACACAAGATCCCTCTAAAATCTCATATCCTCCTCTTAGAATAAACCAATCACAAGATAATTTGAATAGGCACTTCTTCTTCAAGAGCCACCAAATTAGCTCAGGCTGCAATCTCTCATCATCCTTGTGCTCCTCGAGCCATCCTGGAAGCATCTTAGAGAGATTAGAAATAGACTCAAAAAGACTAATGCTATAAATATACATAATTCACTAATCCCAATGTTAATGAATGAATTAAATACATAAACTTTATGACCAATATTCAAAGGTATCATAAAATACTTATCTCGCCATTGATTAATCTTTCTCACAACTCACAAACACTTCAGGAAGATGAAAATCCCCTATATCCACCTATATACAATTGAATGTACCTTCATAGAATTAATGTTAATCATCAACAATAAATGAAATAGTAACTAAATTACAACCACAATTGAGCAACTATTAGCTAATATCAATGACTAATTCAGCATCCTATGGCTCTCTAACTAGAATGTTAATGAAGTAAGCTCTCAACAAGCTCTCACTAATGACAGTTCTAGAATGAGAATTGATTGAAATGAACAATGCTAAAGCTAACAATTATCAATATAAATGCTAAAATGCTCTTAAATGCTCTTCTAAATTCAAATTGCAAGAGGTTTGATGCAATTCTCAGATAGGTGGTTGATGAATTATGAAGGATTTTAGCCTTCCTTTTATAGATTTTCCCAATGTGAGGGGGTGTGGTTGCATTTGATCATGGTTGAGTTGGGGTTAAGTCTTTGGTTCCACCCTTTGAAGACAAAGCAAAGTTTGTGTCCTCAAAGCTTGGGACAAGTAGACAAGATGGATGGCTAAGATTCTCTCTCACTTTGAGTGATTGAGATTCAATTTCCCTTGATCCATGTGAATGCCTTTCCTTTAATCTCATTGGTTGATTGATTTTCCTCTCCTTTTGGTTTGTTGAGAGTAATTGATTTATTTTAGCCATGTACCCCTTGAATGGGTTGAATTTAATTTAATCCAAGACTATACAATTAATTGAATTAATTATATTTTGATTTGATTGCACTTGATTAAAATGCTCTCAATTTTGATTGATATTGAATTAAGACTTGATTTTAATTTTGATTGGCTAATTGTGCATTGTGATTCAATTGATTCAATTATTTCCTTGATTTGCTTTGAATTATCATTAAATTGTCTTTGTCCATTTTTAGGTGATTACAAATGCCCCTCTTTGAGTTGACGTGCGAAGCATGTCGATTCAAAGAATACTCTAATCTTGTTTGATTGATAGGTCCTAATTCATTGATAGTCGATCTCTGATGTCATTTGATGGTCTTTCGATGGTCGATACTCTAATTCTTGATATGAGATTGATGTCAATATGATTGATATGAAACTCTTGATTGATATGGTTCTCTGATGATCATTCTTGATATGATGATTTGATTTGCTGATTGATCCTGGTATGATGTTTAATCTCGATGTGATGTTTGATATGACGATTAATATAATGCCCCTTTCGTTTGATTATGAAAAAATTTCTGATAACAACTTTCAATTTGATTTGATGATCGATCTCTCATTTTCGTTGATGTTACTGATGATGTTGATCTAATTATCTGATGGTATGCCCCCTCAAAAATGAAACATATAGTCATTTCTCGATAGAAAGATTTAAATGATTGATTGATTGATATGTTTTCATTTTTGAAAAACACTTTATGATATACCCCAGTTAATGCAATAGGTTAATATAGATCAAGGTCAATTTTCTCCTCAAAATTAGGTCAGAAATAGCTTAAATAGGTTGAAAACCCTAGATTTACTATTCATTTTTACCCTTCCTCTTTGGTAATTTTGCTCTGATTCTCTTCTGCTTTTCGAGATGGTTGTACCTATTCAAGAGCATTGATTCGAGCGAGGTCATAGATACATGAGACCACCTGATTATGGACCTCTGATAAGTACTTTTCAAACCTTAGTATTGCATTTATTGCTCTTTAATTAGCATTTATTGCATTTCCCATTTTAAACACCGCTTTGAAATATTTCATTCACGTGTAGGATAATTTCAATGTCACGCAGGACTTTTTAATGTCGCATCCGTGGTTTTTAATGTCGCTTATGATCATTTTTCTATCGCTTATCAATTTTCTATTGTCGCCTGTGTATGAAATATTCATGCGTAGACCTAGGTTAAAAAAAACCTAATTCCATGTATTTTACCGCTTGTGAAACCCTATCTTTTTGATGTCGCTTATGAGGAATTAGATGTCGCTTAGGCTATTTCAGTGTCGACTATGAGTATTCTGTCGCATAAGACAAAAGTAATGTCGCCTGTCAAGATTTTTGTGTCACTTAAGAAAAATGTCGCCTGCGATGATTAAAATCACACCTACGAACTTTTTCTCAAAATGTTCTTTTGTACTTGACTTTTTTCGTGAAAAATTTAATACGTCCAAATGACTGATTTGAATAATTTGATTAGGTTAGTCCTATTTGACCAAAACAATCGATTAGGATATCCATATAGTAATACCAACAAATTTTAATTGTCAATCTATTATGGTAGGTTGATGGGTTTGATATTTTATTCTCAAGATCTAGAGAAATAAAACAATGATTTTCCTTCCTCACGATATAGAGTTAGGAGTGTTGATATGCTCATGATGAGAAAATGAATTTTAAAATAACTTGATCAACTTTAGATGTTCCTTGATATACTATGTTGATATGATTCTTTTGTTTTCATGCCAAACAGGCTCACCTTGATGTGTTATATATCCGATCAGTTGCATCCTGGGTGATTGATCTTGGACAGGCACTGACTGACGCTGAGCTATGTGTCATTGAGACTTGTGGTTTAGGTTTCCTTCTTGATCTTCCTTGGTTCCAGTTGAACCGTGGACTACTGAAAGCTATGGCAGAGCGTTGGCACTTTGACCACAATACTTTCCATCTTCCTCATGGTGAGATGACGATCACGCCTGAGGACATGTATCGTTTGCTTCAGATTCCTTGTCACGGAGAGATTGTTTACTATGATTCCATTTATGATTCCACTGTCTACCGACAAGTATTTGGGGACAATCTGATTGACGATGATACTATCACATGGCCATAGTTTGCCTCCTTTCCTACATTGCCTGCAGTTCTGGGTGCATTGATTGGTGGTCTACTCCTTCCTGACCGATGAGGTCATGGTTTTTCTGTTGGTTGGGGAAGGATTTTGGAGGATTTACTAGCACAACCTCGATGTTTCAATTGGGGTTCTTGTGTACTAGTGCAGCTATATCAAGATCTTCATGAGGTCGTATACAGAGAGAGTTCTTCTTTATCTGCTGGTGCTATCATCCTTCAGTTATGGATTTGGGAGCATCTTCCTATTACCAGGCCTATTTATGATAGCAGACGACCACGTGGATTTCCTTATGCTTACTTATATATTGGTATGGTGATTCAACATCATTTAGGTCATTTGGATTTTTGGAGACATCAGGTAGATGATCTTGATCAAGTGATATGGCGTCTGTACCTTGGTTGTGAGGGTTGGTGGGAGGATGATGATGAGTTGCCATATATGTTTGCTCCTCATTGGATGATTGGCCAGTCTGACACTGTTATTGAGAGGTTTTGTTTTGGTCGAGTTTCCAGATAGTATGGTATGATTTAGGACATGCCTCAGGGCAATGCTTTGTATGCACGGGTACAAGCCGAGATCTATGTGGGGCCCTTGTATTGATTTTCAGTTTGCTGTGGGTCAGATTACTTGTATGGCTTTCTATAGATGGGAGATGTTACCAGGTATGGATGATGCCAGGATGTCTCATGAGTATGCAAACTGGTGGGCTTGGAACAGGTTTATTTGTTTCACAGATCCAGCTGAGCCTATTCCAGCACGACATGGTGGTGGCGGTGGTGGTGATGATGGACGTGGTGGTGGTGGAGGTAGACATCAAAGATGTAGAGGATGTAGAGATCCTCCTATTATTATGGGTAGAGGATGGGTGAGGGATGGACATGATCGAGGTAGAGCCAGAGATAGATAGGCTGATGCGGTCCAGGTAGTTCCTCCTAGAGCTACTAGACAAGATAGAGCTCATTTACAGCAGAGAGCTCAGAGATAGGCTCATGTTGATGCTACTAGGCAGGTTCCTAGGGGTTTAGATCCTTTAGTGCAATTACAGAGAGTTACCTTGGCACAACAAGATGATGATCAACAGGATCAGGTACAGTAGATTCCAGCATAGTAGATTCTGCAGCCAGCTCATCAGCCATAGGATCAAGGACAGGGTCCACAAGATGCTCCTACTATTGGTACTTTAGCCTTAGATATGTAGTCTATGAGGACAAAGATATCTACTGTTGTGGGTCATTTAGATCAGGTTGCTGCCTTGATGCAACAGTTTCTTTCAGCAGTGATTGTTCAGAGACCGAGTGGAGCGAGCACTTCTCAGACTCCTCCTTCACAGGATGATAGAGATCCAGGAGGTTTTGGTGCTATATGATCTTGATTGATTGATGATAGATTATCATTGTTGTCCTCTATTGCACATTTCCTATTTCTTGATTGATTAGATCTTTTGATGTATCACTTTCATGATATTGTATCTAGATATACTTTGATGTATTGGATCCTTTGAGACACATTATTTTGATGATATATGATGATCTATTTCTTCGTCTCTATTGATGAGTTGATTTATGAGATTATCTTTATATGCAGCTATATGATGTTTTATGATGCATTTACCTTTATGTGATGCTATGGATGCAATGTATCTTATATAGATAAATGGATGCTTTGATGTATGAATATTATGAGATGTTCTCTATTTTTCAATTTATGGATGCAAATAATTTATATGATCATATGGATATGGATGATCCTATGTTTTTGTATTTTCAAATGTATGCAATTCTATCCATAACTACATGTATGCAAATGATGTATGAGTTATGATCTTTTTTCTTTTCCTTTCTAGATATTTATGTATAATGACTAATGATTAATGATATGCATGTATGCAAAAGATAATCTCATTTTCATTGTTTTGGATCTAAAATCATGATGCTTGAATTGAACCCTCCCCTTTCATTTTCCCTCTTGCAATTTAAGCTAAGAAAAGAAAAACAAATATATACAATGCACTTAATCTAACATGTATGCAACTAACTGTCATTATTCAAGATTTAGAGCTTATTATCATCATTGAGCATTTTTGGATCCCGTTTTTTAGTACAATCATCACTAGTTCCACTATTATGATATGAATACTTTTGACTTTTTCCTTGCTTTCCCATCCATCTCTTTGGTATGACTATCATTGATTGAAGCCAATCATGAGAGTGCGAATATCGATTTTGTCAGATTCTATGTTGCAAGTGGATGTTGGTATTATGATATTGAAGATAAAAATAGCCAAGGTATCCTTTTGCATAAACAAGCATAAATCCCCGTTTTATCCTATGTACAAGTCCTCGATGATTCTTTGATGATCATGTCCTTAGACAAATAATACATGATTTAAAACGTTGATTTTAAGATAGTCATTCAGAAATAAAAAAAAATATCATCCTTTCATCATAGCTTGTCTAGTCTAAAACTTTCATCGATTTTCTAGAAAGAAATGATTTCATCAATTGAGTCAACATTTAAAAAAAATTGGCGATGTTTTTCAAATCCATAGTTCAAGTGTAGTTCCATCCATTTCAAATTTTTAATCCTAATAAAAGATAAGGTTAGTTAAGTTCTTGGATCAAATTTTTCATTTTAGGTTCACATTGGAATGTGATGTAGATTTGATTAAGTGTTCCTCTTTTGAGTATGATGAATTGATTCCATGATTGAATAAAGCTTGTTGATGAATCCTTGCTCCTTGAGAGTAGATTGCCCCTAGTTTGATATTGATTTCATTTATAGGACTTAGGACAATTTTTTGATTAGGTGACCAAAATCTTAAGGTACTTGCAAATGCAACTGTGGGGGTTTATTATGCAATATATACAAATGCTGGCAAATGCAATATTAACAAGGTGACCTTGTAAGTATGCAACTGACTTGGACTTTCAATGGTGCTTGTTTACCAGGTTTTCACCAATTGAATGGATCAAGCTCTTTTTTTTGTTTTTAAAGATTTTCTCTTTTTTTTGCTACCAAGGTGCCTATTTGCTAGGTTTTCACCAAGGCACTTTTCTTCTTTTTTGATTTTTTTGTATTTTTCTTTTTTTCAATTTTTTTTTCATATTATCAAGATGCCTATTTGCTAGGTTTTCACCAAGACAACATCTTTTTGAGGATCATAGTTGAATGTTTTTCCTTTCTTCATGCTCAATTTTCCACAGTTTTTGATCTTTTGTGCTTTTCAAATGTTTTTGATATTTTCAACTTTTTCAATGTTTTCAAGATCTCTTTTGAATTATGTACAATAAATATGATGCTTTCCATTTGATACTCTTTATACTCTTTCATCTACTCTAGGTATAGAACCTCTTAAGATGTATGCTGTTTATGGGCTCTTGAAGCTCTTCACCATCACAATCTGATAACTTGTATGTGCCCGTCCCAAAATCTTCAACAATGAGAAATGGTCCTAACCAGTTTGCTTCCCAATTTCCTTTTTTCTCTCTTTCTGCTTGGTTCTTGGGATTTTCACGCAACACTAGGTCACCTATTTGGAATTTCCTTGGTTTGATGTGTTTATTGTAAGATCTTGACATTCTATTCTGGTATACCTTTAAATGATCAAAGGCTTCTTTCTATTTTTCATCCAAGAGTTCTAGTTCTTGTAGCCTAGCCACCCTATAGTCTTTCTCATTTATCAATCCATGCATAGATATCCTCAAGGATGGAAGTTCTACCTCTAAAGGAAAAATTGCTTCTATTCCAAAGACTAAGGAGAAGGGTGTAGCCCCTGTTGACGTCCTTATGCTTGTCCTATAAGCCCACAAGTTTGGGTTTATCTTGATATGCCAATCTCTACCATAATTATCCACTGTTCTCTTCAAGATTTTCAATATGTTTTTGTTTGTTTCTTCGGCTTGTCCATTACCTTGAGGGTAATAGATTGAAGATGAATGATGTATCATATGAAATTTGGTGCACAATTCCGTTATGTCTTTGTTCTTGAAATGCCTTGCGTTATCCATTATAATGGCATGAGGTATGCCATATCTACAAATTATATGATTTAGGATAAACAAGGATATCTGCTTGCCTGTTGAAGTTCATAGGGGTACAACTTCCACCCACTTAGTAAAGTATTCCATGGCTGTTATGATGAATTTATGCCCATTCGAAGATGGTGGATGAATCATTCCTATTAGATCTAGACCCCACTGATAGAATGGCCAAGGTGTGGTCATTGGATGAACTTCTTGCGCCAACGCATGTATCAAATTTATGTGAAATTGACATTTCTTACAAGTTTTTGCAAAGTTACAGGAATCTTTTTCCATGGTAGGCCAAAAATATCCTATCCTAAGAAGTTTCTTAGCTAAAGATAATCCGTTTGAGTGTGATCCAAAAATTCCTTCGTGAATTTCTCATAAGGCTAATTTTGATTCTTCTTCTTCTAAACACCTAAGGAGCATTCCGTCAAGACTTTTCCGATACAATGTTTCAACAATTATAGTATATTTGGCGGCTTGTCTAATGAAACTTTTCTTTTGGTTTCTGGTTTGATTGATAGGAAGTGTTTGGTCTTTCAAATAGGTGTAAATGGGTCCATACCAAGGTCAGTCAATTGTAGTAAGTAGGAAAATGGTGTAAGGATGGGTTGGGTCATACGTTGGTTGAATCGCTTCTTCTACCAAGAACTCGTATCTATCACTCTGATCAGGCATTTGCAAAAGTGATGCTAAGGTTGCCATGGCGTCTGCTACCTTGTTCTTTTCTCTCGACACTTGTTCAAATGTGATGATTATAAAATACTTCTTGAGACTATCCACCATGGTTTTGTAAGGTACCAATTTTTCATCTTTAGTCTGATATTCTTCATTGAGTTGATTTATGACTAATTGTGAATCTCCATATACCTTTAATTCTGTCACTTTCCACTCTAATGCCAACTTGATTCCAATAACCAAGGATTTATATTTTGCTATATTGTTTGTACATGGGAATAGCAATTTGTATGACTTAGGGATAGTGGATCCTTGAGGCGTGATTAGGAGTATGCCTGCTCCTGACCCATGGTGAGTGTAGGAACCATCAAAATAGAGCTGCCATGTTTTTGCCTCAACATTCACAATTTCTACATTTGGGAATTCAACTTGTATAGGATGATCATCATTAAGTGGTGCCTTTTCTAATTGGTCTACAATCACTTGTCCTTTAATTACTTTTTTGTCAACATATTCTATATCAAATTTGCTTAGGATCATCACCCACTTTGCTAATCTTCCATTAAATGCTGTTTTGCTTAATAGATACTTCAAAGGGTCAATTTGAGCAATGAGCCTTATCTTGTGGGCTAGCATATAATGACATAATTTTTGGGAAGCAAAAACTATAGCCAAGCATGCCCTTTCCATGAAGGTATAATTTATCTCATATTTGACTAAGGTTCTACTAATGTAGTAGATTGCTTTCTCTTTTCCATTCTCATCCTCTTGTGCTAGAAGTGCCCCCAATGAATTCTTTGTTGCTGAAATGTACAAAATTAAGGGCTTGCCTCTGATGGGTGGCATCAATATTGGTGGATTCATGAGGTATTTCTTTAGTAGATTGAAAGCCTCTTCACATTTTTTATCCCACTTGAAGATTGTATCTTTATGCAAGAGTTTGTTGAAATTATGACATTTTTCTACCAATTGAGAGATGAATCTCCTAATGGATTGTATCCTTCCTTGTAAAGATCTCATTTGACTAATGGTTTTAGGCGCTTCCATTTCCATTATGGCCTTCACTTTAGCTGAATCAACCTCTATCCCTTTGGCAGATACAATGTAACCTAGAAGTTTACTAGATTGAACTCCAAAAGCACACTTCTTTGGGTTAAGCCTTACTTTGAACTCCTCTAACCTTTCAAAAATTTTCGCTAAAATAGGTAGATGTTCTTTTCTTGAATGTGACTTAGCTAGTATGTCATCCACATAATCTTCCATGAATTTATGCATCATATCATGGAATATTGTAGTCATTGCTCTTTGATAGGTCGCTCCGGCATTTTCAAGCCAAAAGGCATGACATTCCAACAAAATGTACCCCATGCACATGTGAAGGTAGTTTTATCTTGGTCTTCAGGTGCTATCTTGATCTGATTATAGCCACTAAATCCATCCATTAGTGAAAACATGGAGTGTCCCACTGTTAAGTCTACAATAGCATCAATGCTCGGAAGTGGGAAATCATCTTTAGGACATGCCAAGTTTAAGTCCCTAAAGTCCGTGTAGATTCTGATTGACTTATCCACTTTTGATACTAACACTATGTTGGAGATCCATTGTGCATAATCAATGGCTCTTATAAACCCCACCTTTAATAGCTTCTCTAGTTCCACTTTGACAAGTAAAGCTATATGAGGATGCATTTTCCTTAGTTTTTGCTTGACCGGTTTAGCTCCTTCCTTTATATTGAGGTGATGCATTATCAAATTTGGGTCTAACCCCAACATATCATCATAAGACCATGCGAAGTTAACTTGCTTTTCCTTAAAGAACTTAATGAACTCCGTTCTTTCTTTGCTGGATAGGGATGATGCTAAGTGGATGAACTTTGGCTCTGTTTCTGTTCCAATATTTATCTTTTCTATTGGCTCCATTAGAATTGGAGACCTTTCTTCATAGTGATCTGGTAGAACATCCAAACTCCTTTCCATAGGTGCCTCAGTTGGGTTTGCACCTTTGGAAACATCCTTTATTTCTTTGTTTTTTTCTTGATCTAATGTTGCCACAAAGTGGTTTTCAACACTTGATTCTTTTCTTTTTCTATTTTTTCTCGAATTAAGAGTTTGGATGCTCCCTTTGATCATTTCTTCTTGATAGTCCTTGGTAAAATAAGGTTCAACCGCGTGAAGGTATTGGGACAGTGTGTTGTCGTTTAAGAAAGTTGGCAAGGTATCAGGTTCAATGGCATCCCATTCAATTAGGTCTGGCCGAATGAGAGTTAAAGGGTCAACACTTGGATTTGTCTCAATTGGGCTTAAAGTGTATATCTCATTGTTAGAAGGTTCATACATTGTATCTTGAAGATCTCAGACATGAGCTTCCTCTAAATTCTCTAAAGAAGAAGGATCAAAATCCTTCTCACTAGACTCCACTATGGTTTCTGTTGGATAAAACTTGTGGGGATTAAACCTAGTGTTCGATTCTTCCATAGTAGGTCTCTATGAAGGAATGTGTGGTTCACCTACCCATTGATTTATTTCAATTTGTATGCTTGGTACATCATTTGGACCCTCTTGACTAGAACTAGATGCTTGATTTGGAGTTGATTTCGCCATTAGTCCTTTATTTTTAGTAGAAGCATAGGTATGAATGACGTCAATACCTTTGTCTTGGCATGACTCATCTAATAAGGTCTCCCATTCCCATTCATTATAATCCTCATCACTATGAGATTCTAATTGTAGTATTTGATCATATACTTTGGGATAGTGTTTTTGTGTATATCCCTCTTCAAGATATCCTAAACCTATTTTCTGCTTGGAATCTCGCCATGTGGATTCTAGGGGTTCAATTAGCCCTTAATTTCTTGTACCTAAAGGTCCTTGACCTTTATACCCCATCTTTTTCATGATTACAAAACCTTTACCATATTGATGAGTAGGGATGGTTATATTTTGAATGTGCTTGACGTGAGCACTTGATTCTTCATCCTTGTATAACCAATTCAAAATTTCATTATCCTCTCTACTCATGGCGGATGATGTACTTGCCCTTACAAAGTTTTCATTATATTTATGAGGTAAACTTGGAGGTTTTCCAAAGGACTTTGGTGATAAGGGTAGGTCCATCATGGATAAGGAGTATTCACCTACTCCTTGTTGTTTGATTTTGCATTGCTTATCAAAGTTTTTCATCATTTTATCCATCTTTTGGTAATGGGCTTCTTTAGTGTATCTTGAAACAGCTTTGGTAGATTCTTTTTTTTCTTCTTCACTAATATTATTCTCATTAACCTTCTCTTTTCCTTTAGTCGATGTAGATTGGTTAATGAGTTTTGGAGTTTCTTGAACAACAATTTCTTCTTTCATCTTCTCTTTTCCTTTCAGCAAAGGGATGTCTTTAGAACTTTGGCCTTGTTCCATTTGATTGGGTATAAACCCTTCAGCATTGTGTGTAACCAATGAGTCATTTATAGGTTTGACGTTATTACAATATTGGAAGGGATTGAGGTCTCCACTTACCATTATTTCTTGCCCTTGATATGGGAATTTTAGGCATTGATGGTAGGTTGAAGGAACAGCCTGCATTTCGTGGATCCATGGCCTTCCCAACAAAATGTTATAAGTCAATTTGAGGTCCAATACTTGGCATATGGTTTCTTTTTGTATAGGACCCACTCTTATGGCAAAACTATGACTCCTCTCGACGCTCTTTCTTCATCATCATAGGCTTTTATGGTTATCTTTTTCTTTGGGTCAATAGCCTCCTCCAAAAATCCTAAGGCTTTTACCAAGCTAAGGGTACAAATATTTAGGCCAGCACCTCCGTCTATAAGGACTCTTTTCACCCTATGCTTATGGATCAACACTTCTATGTGTAAGGGCAGATTTTGGGAATGATTAAGAGACATATCATCTTGTTCAGAGAATGATAGGCAATGAGGTGAAATTAAATGTCCCACCATATTTTGGAACTTTTCTACCTCCAAATTTAGAGGCACATTTATTTCCAACAAGGCTTTTTACAAAATATCCTTATGGATTGGTGATAGTTTAAGCAGCTCAAGAAAAGAAATTTGAGCGGGAGTTCTTTGTAATTGGTCAACCAAGTTGTATTGTTTTGATGATGATGTGGAAGCTTGGTTTGATATCACCACTTTTGGAGCATTATTAGGTATGACAATTTTCGATGCTTGCCCCCTAGTGACCACATTTGCTGATGCTTCTCTTGATTTGCCTTTTATTATAACAAAATTTATGCTTTGATCTTCTTCACTTATAGTATTTATTATGTTGTCATAAGTGTGGGAAAAATTCACTTTATCATTACCCTTTTTATGGTTTTGATTTGTATTGGATGACTCCCCCTTTTCATGATTCAAAAAAGGGTTCTTATAGGCCATGTGATCCCCACTGTTTCAAGGTCCTTCAATTTGGATGATGTCGTTATTAATCAAATCTTGCACTAAGTGCTTCAATTTCATGCACTCGTTGGTTGGATGGCCTCTTTTTTGATGGTATTCACAATGATGAGATGCATTCCACCAATGAGGTTTGACTTCAGGTTCATAATTTGATATATTGGGTAGCGTGATAACTTGATTAGCCAACAAAGTTCTTAGTACATTCTCCAAAGGTTCACCCAAGGGAGTGAATTTCATTTTATTATAGCTGGAGTTTGATTTTGACTTATCCCAAGTCTTATTGTTGGAAGTGTTAGAATTATTGGTGTTATAATTATTGGAATTATATGGAGCTTTATTTGCTTGGTTGACATTGTTTGAAGAATTCGCTCCATAGGGTAGAATAAAAGGGGTAGACTTCAAGTTGTGTGACTCCACAACCCCATCATTCACAAGATTTTTATTGTTACTTTTGTTCCATGATTTCGATTTATCATTATGATTGTTGGCCCCTTGATTAAAATATTTAGGAACATAATTATTGTTATTGCTACTCTTATTGTTGTTAGATTTATTGTCTTTAAATAATTTAATTTCACCTCTTTTGACCAAGACATCTTCAATCTTAACTCCATTTTCAATAAGTTTCTCAAATGTTGGAGGAAATTGAAGTTGTAATCGATAGTTCATTTCAGCGGCCAAGTTATTGGTGAAGATCTCCATCTTCTCTTTCTCTAGGGTACTTCGTGGGTACCTTGTGAAAATGGTCCTCCACCTTTGTAGGAATCCTAAAAAGGATTCCCCATCTTTTTGTTTTGTATCGCATAACTTGAGCATAGTGATCTCATGCTCAATGTTGTAAGAGTAATGAGTTATGAATTTGGAGGCTAACTCCTCAAAATATTTTATTCTGGGAGTTAGTTTTGAAAACCACTCCATTGCCAGCCCTCCTAAGCTTCTAGGAAAGAGTCTCATTAGATAAGTGTCATTATGCATGAACTCTATGCTTAGGGCACAAAATTCCCTTAAATGATCTTGTGGGTCTGTTTTACCCATGTATTTATCATATTTGGGAAAGATAGTATTAAAGGGAAAAGATACCATTGCTAAGATTTTGTCGAAAGGAAAAGGACACAAAGCTTCTATGGAAAAGGCCTTAGGTTTAGCTTCCTTCTTCATGGTATCTATTTGTTCTTGAAAGGCCTTAATATGCCTAGTCATGATGTTCATAGGATCATCTTGGTGTTGGTCCTTCCTAAGTTGGTCAATGTCAAAATCGTAGGGCAGCTTTACCCCCTTTTGTGCTAAGCTTAGGAAGAAGTTCTCCCTATCTTTGTCTATTAATTTTTCCATCACCTCTAGGAAATCGTTATCTTGGGTAGCTTTTTCAACCCTTTCCTCAAGTGTCTCCTTAGTGTTATAGTTGGCATTATTGATATTGTGATAGGCTGAATTCATATCACCCATATTTTCAATTCTTGGTTCAAAGAGATTCGTGAGAATTTCTTCTTGGTTAGGATCTTTGAACTCACTTTGACACTCCACTTCTTGCCTTTGGTTTGCAAAGATAGTGCTATTGCCTAGTAATGATCCCCTATATGTTTGTGACCACGTGGAAATCAGCATCGAACAAGGGTTCATTTTGGAATTTATCCTTGATATGAAAGTTGTTGATTTTATTATTGAGGAGATTTAAAAATATAAGATGCTTTTCAATGGATATCTCTCACTTGTTTATGTATTTGCAAACACAACAACCACACATTCACTTGTTTCTTTTACCCACTTAAACACAAAATGTTTGATTTGTAGAACATTGTCATGGGTTTTTCACAAGAAAGCACTTCAAGCACCTACCTTAGCACAAAATTTTGTTCGTAAACATGGCTCTACAAGGTGGTCTTTGCTACTTTATCAAGGTTTTAGTATATATTCCGTTCAAATAGACTTCAATCTCTCATCCTCCAAGGAGGCTTCCCACATGCACCAAAGTATGATTTTGCGCAATCCGTAAGGACTACTAGAGGAAGGTTGAAAAATTAAAATTTATTTTTCATGACCCCATTAAGGATACATGCATTTCATTTTAGAGTGGATTGGATTCTCGTGGAAAAAGTGAGCGTATCCCACTTTGGGTTGTCCCTCTCACTGGCCTTGTTAAGGCAAACTTGGGAGGTGAGCCCACTATTGCTCTAGCATATATATGAAAACAAGAAATGAACTTAGGCCGACAAGTTTGGGAGTTTGGTTCACTCAAAGAGTGAAGAGCATATCCCTATTGTCTTTCTTTGTTCCACACACTTACGAACATGTTTGTTCTTTCCCAATCTCTTGACAAGGAGATTCTTAGAATTGAAGTGTGAAATTCATTTCCTATTTTAACTCCAGCTTATATCCAAATGAAATGCCACAATCTAATCAAATGCAAGCTTGATTAGGAGAATACCTTTTTCTTGTAGCTAGCATAAAGCTAGGGGCATTTTTGAGAGCATTTTGTCATTTTTTTACTCACCTTGGCAATAGCTCCTTCCAATGTGCTTATCCTCTAGCAAGTTAGTCAACTCTAACAATCAAAGTGAGGGGAAAAAAAAAATCAAAATTGACAACACAAAGATTTATAAACTAAATTTTGAGCACTCTAATTGCAAACTTTCAAACAAAAATTTGAATTAAGGGCTAAAGATCCAATTCAAAGAGACAAATTTCTGCTTATAAGCTTCAATTACAGCAAGGTATTTTTGATATACCTGATTTTCTTCATCTTGTGTTAACTCAAGGATAACTTTGATGTGTGCTTTGTTCTCCCTTTTGATTTTCTTGGCAAGTGCCTTCTCCTCTTGATTATATCTAGCTTCTAGCTTCTGTACTTTAGGATGCCTGTTCATTTACTGTCAAAACATGAAAATAGAGAATTAGATAAATGAATTTATCAACCTGAGAACAGATTATGATAGAAAATATTAAGCGACATTTTATAGCAAATACGCGATAGTAAATTGCTCATAGGCGTAACTTTAATGTTAGTAGGCGACACTTAACAGTGTACCAGGTGACATAGAAAATTAAGCAGGTGTAAGCAAATTATTTCAAAGCGTAAACAGTATTTGTCAAAGCGACAATGAATTAACTCAAAATGATAATGAATTAATGCAAAGCGTAAGAAGGAAGATTGTAAGTGTGATTGGTTATATCAATTGCGGAGCAAAGCTTTCTGATAGGTGATAACAAATTGTCGATCCGTGACACTTCTTAGCTAGAAGGTGTGACTCGATGATGTAAAGGCAATAACAATTTGTCTTAGATGCATGAATGCTTTTCTTCTAGGCGATAGTAGAAAATTTAAGACAAGTAGAATTATCGACCAGGCGTGAGTAATCAGAAAATAGGCATCGATACAGAGCTGGTAGGTGTCATCATATTGGTCACAGGTGTGACTGAATGTGTTGTAGGCTACACTTTACCTGATTCCTATAAATTAAACATGGAAAATAGCAAATAAAAGCATACAAGATGATCCAAATGCTAAATTTGATAAAATGAGGCTTACTGCCCCACGGTGGGTGCCATTTTGCATATAATTGAATGTATCTTCATAGAATTAATGTTAATCATCAACAATAAATGAAATAGTAACTAAATTACAACCACAATTGAGCAACTATTAGCTAACATCAATGACTAATTCAGCATCCTATGGCTCTCTAACTAGAATGTTAATGAAGTAAGCTCTCAGCAAGCTCTCACTAATGACAATTCTAGAATGAGAATTGATTGAAATGAACAATGCTAAAGCTAACAATTATCAATATAAATGCTAAAATTCTCTTAAATGCTCTTCTAAATTCAAATTGCAAGAGGTTTGATGCAATTCTTAGATAGGTGGTTGATGAATTATGAAGGATTTTAGCCTTCCTTTTATAGATTTTCCCAATGTGAGGGGGTGTGGTTGCATTTGATCATGGTTGAGTTGGGGTTAAGTCTTTGGTTCCACCTTTTGAAGACAAAGCAAAGTTTGTGTCCTCAAAGCTTGGGACAAGTAGACAAGATGGATGGCTAAGATTCTCTCTCACTTTGAGTGATTGAGATTCAATTTGGCTTGATCCATGTGAATGCCTTTCCTTTAATTTCATTGGTTGATTGATTTTCCTCTCCTTTTGGTTTGTTGAGAGTAATTGATATTTATTAATTGATTTAATTGATTTATTTTAGCCATGTACCCCTTGAATGGGTTGAATTTAATTTAATCCAAGACTATACAATTAATTGAATTAATTGTATTTTGATTTGATTGCACTTGATTAAAATGCTCTCAATTTTGATTGATATTGAATTAAGACTTGATTTTAATTTTGATTGGCTAATTGTGCATTGTGATTCAATTGATTCAATTATTTCCTTGATTTGCTTTGATTTCACTTGATTTGCTTTAAATTATTGTTAAATTGTCTTTGTCCATTTTTAGGTGATTACACCACCTCTAATGCATTGATAAAAATCAACATCACATGCCTAACCATGACAGATATCAGATCCGAATCTCCAACAGTAACAATAAATTGAAGCCTCTTTTCCATCTTCAAGAAGTAAGCTTATTTTTCTCATCAATATCAAACTGGTTCAATCAACATCTGTTGGCAATTTGGCTGAGTTGATTACATAGATGTTGTCATTATGGAAACATATGATCCACATGAAGATTGCATAGGTTAGAGATCAAGTATGACAGAGCGCATTGCAAATTTGTCTAAGTGTAAGACAGTATTTTTACCAGTGAACCTAGACACAGTTTTTGTTTACAACATCGATTGGAGTAAGTTTAGTGTTTTCATACTTGAACATAGACTCTATGATGTCTATTGAACACCCATCTCAGAGTGCAAGTTAGTATGACATGTACAGAATAAGTTATGACAATTTTATCGAAGACAGTGTCAAGTCGACATGACAGAATATGAAGACAAAATTAGTAAAGAGTTAAGGGATTATTTTGTTTATCAAAATAATGACTTAACAATATAAAGGGATGACATCCTAGATGTTAACTCTTGGATAAAGCTATTGGTATAAATGTAATTATAATTGTAAAGTAGTAGCAGTAATGAAATGTAATGAAGTAGTGATATGATGTGAAATATATGAAGCATATGTAATAGCGGTAGTGAAAGAGCAGCGAAGAGATATTGATGCAAGTACTATAAGGTTATGTACCTTAACCTATTTTTGTAATCAGTGTATATTGTACATTACTTGTTTGGGTAGTGGGCTCATTTGGTAATCACATTTTGTACTACCAACTCCTAACAGGGTTGAGGCTTCTAACAAGGCCTATAGTCCCTTAATCAGGACTGATACACTATATGCTTGTAATAGACTCTTAATAGGGTCAACATCCTTAACAAGATACTTTTGATTAGTGGATGTTTGTGGGTACCATCCCCATTGGGGTTTTCCCTTGGCTAGGGTTTCCTCGAGAATAAATAATGTGTTATGAGTTCTTTATTGTTACGCATGTTGTTTAGCTTCTTATGTTATGCATGTATAAAGATAATCTATTATATCCATAATTGGGAAAAGGATAAAGTTTGTAGAATACTGATTCACCCCCCTCTCAGTATTCCCTATTTCTAAGAATTGGTATAAGAGCTTAGTTACTCAGAAAAGAATCATTCAAGGAAAGCCTAGCAGCTTGAGTAAGATCTCTATGGATATGGATCAACTATAGAAGAATCTTGAAGAAGATCTTGAATAGATTGACTTGCTTACTATTGAAAAAGATACTTTGAAAAGAAAGTATGATGATGCAAAGAACCTCATTGAGAAATTGAAAAACAAGTTGGAAGATCTGAGATCTAAAAAGGAATCCAAAGTTTTTATTGAAGATTGTGATGACAATTTAGAAAAAGCAAATGAGATCCTTAAGCATGAATTGAAGATAGCAAATTTGAAGCTTAGTTTAAAAGATGGAAATGGCAAGAATGAAGCAAATCTAAAATCTAAGAATGAAAGTCTAAAGACTGAAAATGAAGGACTAAAATCTAAACTTTGTAAAGTAACATCTGAACTTGAGAAAGTCAATTTGCAGTATGATGAACTTGAGAAATACAATAAGATTGTGAAAGGTGAACTGACTCAATCCAAACAACAACTTGAAAGGCTATATTCAACTAGTGAGAAGATTGATGAACAAATATCTTATCAAAAACCATTCTATGATAAGACTGGTCTTGGATTCAACACTTTTAAAGAAAATGATGAAAGCAAGGAACCAGATTTGAAGATATCTGAAAGCATAGATGAGAAGAAGCCTGATGAGATCAACAAATCTGTTATATCCATAATTGGGCAAAAGATAAAGTTTGTAGAATACTGATTCACCCCCCCTCTCAGTATTCCCCATTTCTAACAATTGGTATCAGAGTTTGAGTTTTTGGTAGCAAAGCAGATAGCAGTAGCAATCAGAGAGAGTGGACAAAAAGAAGTTTTCTCTATCCCTCCTTTATCATCAATTGCAGTGCAACAAGAAGAACCCCAAGTGAAGCTGAAAGTGGAAGTAACTGAGAAGGACATAGAAGAAAAGATGTCTACTAGATCCACTTCCTCCACACCTAGCAAAAGAGTAAAGGAAAGTGCTACTGGACCAGGAAAGAGACATAAAACTCTAGTGCAACCAGTTCCAAGAAAGATTGCAGAAGTAAAAGATGATGTCACTACTAAGAAGAAAGATTGGAAACCAAAAGTTGAAAAGTTTAATGAGTAGATAATTGAGAATGGTGACTTTGCAAGAATGAATAAATACTATGATCTTTATGATTATACTGATAGACTTAATCTGGAGAATGCAATTGTGAAGCATATGATTTTGGCTGACAAGAAGTTTGATACTATTCAGAGACAGATACCTGATGATTTATATAACAAACTTGTAAATAGGAAGAAGAGAGCATCAGAGGAGGACACAACTATCAGAGAAAAGCTTGTGAGGAAGCTTTGTGAAATAAGAGATGAAACACATTTCAAATAGATCATGAAAGCCCTAAGCACCCATTTGAGAACCAAAAGGAGAACTATTCAAATTATGGGAGGCAGGTATGAAGAAATGAATTCTGAGATAGAGCAAGCTATTATCAAGGTTATGGCAGAAAATGTTGGAGAATCATTAGTTGCAGCAGAGCAAGCAGGTGAGAAAGAACAATAGGACATTCCCTCTCCTCCAACTATTAATATTGAAGATGAAACAATGAATGTAGAAGCTACAAAAATCACCTTGGATACTAATGAAAATGTATTCAAGAATTTGGAGAACATTGTTGACAATTCGGCCTTTGAAGAATAGGAAGCTACAAAAGAAGAAGAGATGACAAAGACTACAGTTGTGGAACCACCAGTAATAGAGGAACAAGTTCCCATTCCCACCAAAGAAGATATCAGTCTTACTCCTGAGATTGGAAAGAAGACTCAAATTGGATCTATGATTGAGAATTTGGGAAAGGAAGTAGATGACGATGATCAGTTGGAATTGATCACATCCTTGAATAAAATCATTAGCAAGGATAAGAAAGTGAAGAGTCTTGAAGGGTTTCTGAAGGAATCACCCAAAGGTATGCAAAGATAATTCAAAGGTAGATGTTTTTCTTGTAATACTATTGGTCATATGAAGAGAGATTGCACAAGTAAACAATTTAAACCTCTCAATAGTTATTGTTACAATTGTCATGGTTTTGGACATAGAGCTATTGAATGTAGGAAACCTAAATTTATTGAGAATAATGATGGTAGTAGAATGTTTAGGAATACTAACAATGTAGATAAGAAATCTATTGAAGATATGAACAGAAGAAATGGAGTAGTATGTTATAGATGCAACAAGGTTGGACACATTGCTAGAAACTGCAGATCACAAATCAATCAACCTGGACCAAGATATGGAAACAATGGAATTATTTTTTAGATATGCAACAAGATTGGACATACAACAAGGTTTTGTAGAATGAACAATAGAGTTTTTCATCCTAATCCTAATCCTAGAAATCATGCAAGAAGAAATGAAGATGCAAGTAACAGTCAGAAAGGATGCTGTAGTAATTTAGATGAAGTGAAGTTTATCAAAAGCACAGATCAAGGATACATATTCAACATTGAAGGTAATTAGGAAGGTGAAGTATTGAAAGGTAATAATGAATCTCTACTTGACCTATCTCAAAGTAGTTAATTTATGTAAATTGCAATAGAATAGGAACTTAGATTAAGTGTAGAAGTAGATATATGATGAACTAAGTTTTGCACATTTAATGCAAGGTAGTTTATGATGTTCTAATGCCATGGTTAAGAGTGCAAAGAAAAATATTATGTTTTGCAAGATTGCAAGAAGTTTTAAGTTTTGCAGGTTAGTAGAGACAACTTTTGGAAAGTAGCAACAAAAGAATTGAATGCGATGTCAGATCTAAGTGAGATTGAATTAATAAAAGGTTATGATTGGTATTATTTGATCATCAAAGTGAATTCAAGTGTCAAGGAGATCAAAGAGCAGTGATTAAAAGCATTTTGCAAGGATTTTGATAAGAATTTTGTGCCGAATCTACACAAGCCCTAAAATCATGAAATTAAGGTATTTTACTTGACAAATCTTTGAATCAGTAAAGGAATTTGAAGAAATCATGGATGTTTCCTTAATACACAATGTCAAAGATAAGAATAGACCTAAATTGAAAAGGGAACCAGTAGAACCCTTGGAAGATGACCCTAGGTTTGCATTATCATCCGTACTAGATAGAGTTTAACACTTAGAAAATGTCAGAAGTTATCTTGGATGCAGACTAGAGATAGTGAGTGATAGTGATTTCACAGATGAATATCAAAAGATTTACAATCAGGATATGACACTGAAACAAGATTTTCAATATTTGGAACATAATGAAATTGTTAAGTATGGATTACAGTATGAATTTGATAATGAAGAATGCATTAAGATTATCTTGAGCAGAATTCATAATGGAAAGTTTTGGCTAGAAGATAGATTGATAGATATTACAATAGATTTGATTCATGAAGTCACTGGATTATCTAAAACTGGAGCTATTCCTTTAAATGAGAAAAACATGAGGAAAATAATCATTGATAACACAAACTCATCCTATAATGGTATGTTAGGATTAACAAGGCAGAAATAACAATTATGTGCAAATATAACTAATATCAGAAAATAATAAACCACACAGAATAGAACACAAGACACACAGATTTAACGTGGTTCACCCAATCCCTGGGCTACGTCCACCAACAACGAGTCCAATATTATTATTATCCAGTGATTACAACCTGATTACAATCCGTAATCCCTTACAACCCAAATCTGTCGTAAGTACTAAAATCATACATAATGAAAATCCCTAACCCTAAGCCATATTATACAATATTTTTCCGCTTTAGGGTTAGAATGAGTTATAAGTAGTCGGCCCAAATAACCGAAAAGTAGTCGGCCTCAAAAAAAATTTCCTCGGGGGCTGCGCCCTCGAACCCCTGCTCT
Source organism: Chamaecyparis obtusa (assembly GCA_027943335.1). Classification (NCBI taxonomy): domain Eukaryota; kingdom Viridiplantae; phylum Streptophyta; class Pinopsida; order Cupressales; family Cupressaceae; genus Chamaecyparis; species Chamaecyparis obtusa. Next base: position 2,028,102 of record BSBK01001154.1, on the reverse strand, counting down.
TGGGGGTTGCCGCCCCCAAACCCCCGCTCGGGGCCCGGCCCGGCCCCGAACCCCGGTGAGGTCGGGAGGAAAAGTGTACAGTACTTTCCTGATTAGTCACCACAAACTAACAATCTCCCACTTGGTGACTGATCAGTATCCACACTATACTAAAAAACCTCCCACTTGGAGACTGATCCTGTAGCAATACCGCTACCCACATGAGGCTCCCACTGGATTGAACCACCTTGGACTCAGTTGTTCCTTTATTTTGTTCAGTCTAGAAGACCAACTGAAGCTGAACATGAGTTCAACTTCTCCCTTGTTACTACCTTTGTAAACATATCTGCTGGATTATCATCAGTATGAATCTTTTCCAGCCTTAACTGTCCATCATCCAAAACTGACCGAATGAAATGGTACCGCAACTGTATGTGTTTTGTCTTTGAGTGCAAAGCAGAATTCTTTGCAAGATGAATGGCACTTTGGCTATCTGTATGTAGAAAATTATCCTTTTGTGGATGTCCCAATTCATCCATGAAGAATTGAAGCCATATCATCTCCTTAGCTGCCTCTGTAGCAGCAACATACTCTGCCTTTGTAGTGGATAAAGCAACCACCTTTTGTAGTCGAGAAATCCAACTAACTGCTATCCCACCAACAGCAAATATATAACCTGTAGTACTCCGCCTGCTATCTATATCTCCTGCCAAATCTGAGTCAACATAGCCTTGTACAGTAGTAGTAGAACCCCCAAAGTGTAAACACTTACTGGATGTGCCTCTCAAATATCTGAGAATCCATTTGACTGCATTCCAATGCTCAAGACCAGGGTTACTCATATAACGGCTAACGACTCCCACTGCGTGTGCAATATCTGGCCTAGTACATACCATAGCATACATTAAGCTCCCTACAGCTGAAGCTTAAGGTACCTTAGACATTTTAGTCTCTTCTTCTGGTGTCTTGGGACACATATCCTTAGTCAATTTCAAATGACCAGGCAAAGGTGTGCTGACAGCTTTGGCATTTTCCATAGAGAAACGTTGCAACACCTTCTCAATATAATCAGCCTGAGATAGAGACAATTTCCTATTTTTCCTATCTCTACAAATTTTCATACCAAGGATTTGTTTTGCTGCCCCCAAAACCTTCATAGCAAAAGATTTTGCTAACTGTTGTTTCAACCCCTTAATGTGATCCATGTTAGACCCAGCTACAAGCATATCATCAACATATAAACATAAAATAATGTAGCTATCATCATCCAACCTCTTAAAATAAACACAATGGTCAGAATGACACCGACTATATCCATGCCCATTCATAAAAGTGTCAAATTTAATATACCATTGCCGAGGTGCTTGCTTCAAGCCATATAAACTCTTCTGCAATCTGCACACCAAATTCTCCTTACCCTTGACCTCAAATCCTTGTGGCTGAACCATATATATTTCTTCATCCAAATCACCATGAAGAAAAGCTGTTTTAACATCAAGCTGCTCTAAATGCAAATCTTCAGTAGCCACAATACTTAAAACAGTACGAATAGAAGTCATTTTAACAACTGGAGAAAATATCTCATCAAAATCAATACCATGTTTCTGTGCAAATCCTTTTATGACTAATCTGGCTTTAAATCTTTTCGTACCTCCATCCTCTTCTTTGATCCTGTAAACCCATTTATTCTTTAAAGCCCTTTTACCTGCAGTTAACTTACATAAATCCCATGTCTGATTTTTTAGCAAAGAGTCCATTTCATCTGTCATTGCAGACTCCCACTAAAGCTTTGTATCCACCTGCACAGCTTTATTATAACATTCAGATTCACCAGCATCTGTTAACAGAATAGAATACAAAGATGGAGAAAATCTTTCTGGAGGTCTACTTAGCCTTGTTGACCGTCTAACACTCACTGGGGTGTGTGGTATTTGTTGTTGCTGTTGTTGCAGAGCATAAGGAACTACTGGAACATGAACTTGTGGAGTATCATCCAATACTACATAGTCATTTTCTTTCTTCTCATGCTGCAGCAACAGATCTTTGTACAATACTTTCTCATTGAATATGACATCCCTGCTTCTTACAATTTTATGATTTTCAAAATCCCAAAGCCTATAACCAAATTCATCAATGCCATACCCAAAAAATACACATTTCTTTGACTTAGCTTCCAGCTTGGTTCTATTTTCAGAATCTATAAGTGCAAAAGCTTCACAACCAAATGTTTTGAGAAAAGAATAACTCACCTTCTTACCACTCCATGCTTCCTCTGGAATACCACAGTCTAAAGGAGTAGAGGGGCCTCTATTGATTAAATAAATAGCTGTGTTCACTACCTCTGCCCACATATTTTTGGGCAGCCTAGCATGCAACCTCATACTCCTTGCATGCTCCATTATTGTCCTGTTCATGCGTTCAGCCACTCCATTTTCTTATGGAGTCCTTGGTACAGTTTTCTACCTACGAATACCATTAGAGGAACAATATTCTTCAAATTCTGTGCTGCAATACTCACCACCATTATCAGATCTGAGACATTTTAACTTTTTACCAGTCTCATTCTCAACCAAGCATTTCCATTTCTTAAAAGTTTGAAATACATCAGATTTCTGTCTAAGAAAATAAATCCATACTTTTCTTGTTGCATCATCTATAAATGTAACATAATACAGAGAGCCACCAAGGGAAGATACCTGAGCTGGTCCCCATACATCTGTATGCACAAGCTCTAATTTTTCATTTTTCTTTTCCTTCCCACTCTTCACAAAACTAACTCTCTTTTGTTTTCCATAAACACAACTTTCACAGAAATCCATATTGACACATTTCAGACCAGGTAAAACTTTCTTTGAATGAAGTAATTTCATACCTTTTTCACTCATGTGCCCGAGTCTGTTGTGCCACAGTGCTGTGTCAGAATCTATAGCAACAGTTTGATGTTCTTCCTGCTCAACTGCAGCCACTGTTTCTGAACATTCATTATCTTCTGAAACAATTAAAGTAGAAGGAACAGTATGACCTGTACAAAGATATAAGGTGTCTACTTTCACACCTTTTGCTACTACTAAGGAACCTTTTGAAACCTTCCAATTTTTATCATTAAAAGTAACTGTGCAACCCTCATCACCCAGTTGCCCTGTTGAAATTAAATTCCTACTCAGCCTTGGAACATGTCTTACCTCTTGTAGTAGCCAATGATTCCCATTCTGCAACTTAATCTTAATTTTTCCCTTTCCAACAATCTGACAGGGTTCATTATCTCCCAAATAAACTAGCCCAAAATCCCCTTGGACATAATCAATAAAATAACTTCTATGGGGTGTAGCATGAAATGAAGCCCTAGAATCTAAAACCCATGAATCATCAATACTTTCTAAGGACAAGAGCAAAGCATCCTCCTCGGATTTGTTACTTACCACATTTACCTCCTTGTTTCCATCATTTTTGTCTCCTTGATCTTTCTTCCGAGACCAACAATCTTTCTTCTTATGACCTGGTTTTCCACAGTACCAGCAATCATTTGGCCCTTTAGATTCATACCTCTTTCCCTTTGATTTTCCTCTTGATTTCCCACGATTTCCAGAGTTGTTTCCTCTATCTCTTGTTCTGCCTCTGCTTTCTGTGTTCAGTACACTACCCGATGTGGATGCCCCTGAGCTTTTCCTACAAATTTCCTCACTCAATATAACACCAATAACATCATCATACTTTAGGGTATTAGAACCAGAAACAGAATTACTAACAGCCATTACCAAGCCATTCCAGCTTTCTGGCAAAGAACACAAAATCAAGAGAGCCCTAACCTCTTCATCAAAAGTAATTTTAACTGAGGTTAATTGACTTGTAACTGTATTAAACTCATTCAAATGATCAGTAACTGATCCACCTTCTACCATTTTCATATTAAATAAACGCTTGATAAGAAATACCTTGTTTGAAGCTGAAGGCTTTTCATACAACTTCGCTAGGGTTTCCATCAAATCTTTAGCTGTCTTTGCTTCAGTAATATTGAATGCCACCGATTGTGCCAGGCATAGACGAATACTCCCCAGTGCCTTCCTATCCAAAATATCCCAATCCTTCTGAGACATTGATTGCTCTTTCTTGGCTACTCCCTCTAATGGCTGCCATAGATCCTTCTGATAGAGATAATCCTCCATTTGCATCTTCCATAACTGAAAGTTCTGCCCATTAAACTTATCAACCTTCAGCCTACCCTCATCTGCCATTTCTCCCACTTAATCGAGAGACTCTCCCACTAACTTGTGAGACCTGCTTCAGAGAATAGATGAAAGAATGAATGAAATAACCTCGCTCTGATACCACTTGTTAGGATTAACAAGGCAGAAATAACAATTATGTGCAAAAAAAACTAATATCAGAAAATAATAAACCACACAAAATAGAACACAAGACACACAGATTTAACGTGGTTCACCCAATCCCTGGGCTACGTCCACCAACAGTGAGTCCAATATTATTATTATCCAGTGATTACAACCTGATTACAATCCGTAATCCCTTACAGCCCAAATCTGTCGCAAGTACTAAAATCATACATAATGAAAATCCCTAACCCTAAGCCATATTATACAATATTTTTCCGCTTTAGGGTTAGAATGAGTTATAAGTAGTCGGCCCAAATAACCGAAAAGTAGTCGGCCTCAAAAAAATTTTCCTCGGAGGCTGCGCCCCTGAACCCCTGCTCTTGGGGGCTACCGCCCCCAAACCCCCGCTTGGGGCCCGGCCCGGCCCTGAACCTCGGCGAGGTCGGGAGGAAAAGTGTACAGTACTTTCCTAGATAGTACTTTCCTGATTAGTCACCACAAACTAACATGGTAGAGGAATTGTGATTAGTAAGATCAAACAAGATGATGTGGGATACTTATGCAAGATCCTAACTACTAAGTTTTGTGCAAATTCAAGAGAGGATGACATGGTAGCTGGAATGGTACATGCAGCCTATCTAATGTGTGTTGACAGGGCACAAGTTGATATGTGTGAAATTCTAAGAATTCAATTGTTTGAGAACTTGGAGAAGATTAAGAAAACTAAGTATACACAGTTTAGGTTCTCATCCCTAATCACATATATGTTTTTTCATCTATTGAGGATATTTCCTTACACCATAGGAAATGACTAGAATGATGGACAAAATACAATGGAAAGGATTAACCTAGTATATAGAAGACATGTTATTGACAGTGTTAATGAGAGTGCAGTACTTGTTATTAAGACATTTCAGAATATTGTGTCTAGCAGATCAAGGATCCCTAAGTCTCTTGTTGAAAAATATAAAGATGATATATGTTTTATGGTGGATACTGACTTTACCTATATTGAAGTAGTGGAGCCTAGAAGAGAGTTCATAGACCCTCTTGGCTATGAGATATTTGAGGTAGAGACTGAAGAGTATGTTAGCAGGTTACTTAAGTGTAAGTTGGACACTTAGGGAAATAGGTTTGGAACCTTTGAGGAGAACTTCAACTCTGCAAAGATTCTAATTGAAGAGAAGCAGTCTAAGAAGAGAGTTGAGAGCACTATTAAGAAAATCCTAAAAGATACAGGAATGACGAAGGATGAGTTTTTGGTAGCAAAGTAGACATCAACAGCAATCAAAGAGAGTGGAAAAAAAGAAGTTTTGTCTATCTCTCCTTTATCATCAATTGTAGTGCAACAGGAAGAACCCCAAGTGAAGGTGAAAGTGGAAGTAACTGAGAAGGACATAGAAGCAAAGATGTCTACTAGATCCACTTCCTCCACACCAGGCAAAAGAGTAAAGGAAAGTGCTACTGGACCAGGAAAGAGACATAAAACTCTAGTGCAACCAGTTCCAAGAAAGATTGCAGAAGTAAAAGATGATGTCACTACTAAGAAGAAAGCTTGGAAACCAAAAGTTGAAAAGCTTAATGAGAAGATCATTGAGAATGGTGACTTTGCAAGAATGAATAAATACTATGATCTTTATGATTATACTAACAGAATTAATCTGGAGAATGCAATTATGAAGCATATGATTTTGGTTGACAAGAAGTTTGATACTATTCAGGGACAGATACCTGATGATTTATATAACAAACTTGTAAATAGGAAGAAGAGAGCATCAGAGGAGGACACAACTATCAGAGAAAAGCTTGTGAGGAAGCTTTGTGAAATAAGAGATGAAACACATTTCAAACCGATCATGAAAGCCCTAAGCACCCATTTGAGAACCAAAAGGAAAACTATTCAGATTATGGGAGGTAGGTATGAAGAAATCAATTATGAGACAGAGCAAGCTATTATCAAGGTTATGGCAGAAAATGTTGGAGAATCATCAGTTGCAGCAGAGCAAGCAGGTGAGAAAGAACAAGAGGACATTCTCTCTCCTCCAACTATTAATATTGAAGATAAAACAATGAATGTAGAAGGTACAAAAATCACCTTGGATACTGATGAAAATGTATTCAAGAATTTGGAGAACATTGTTGACAATTTGACCTTTGAAGAATGGGAAGCTACAAAAGAAGAAGAGATGACAGAGACTACAGTTGTGGAACCACCAGTAACAGAGGAACAAGTTCCCATTCCCACAAAAGAAGATATCAGTCTTACTCTTGAGACTGGAAAGAAGACTCAAATTGGATCTATGATTGAGCATTTGGGAAAGGAAGTAGATGATGATGATTAGTTGGAATTGATCACATCCTTGAATAAAATCATTGGCAAGAATAAGAAAGTGAAGATTCTTGAAGGGTGTCTGAAGGAACTAACTGAGAAGTTACAAAGCACTGTAACTACACAAATTGTAGAAGCAGACCCTATGGAGAAAGTAAAGAAGGTAATGAGCACCTTTGATAATGAATTCACAAACCTATATGATATTGCAAAAGTGAAAGCACAAGCAGCCTATGAGGCTAGAATGCTTTTGAACATCAGTCAGAATATCAGAAATGATATCAACACTCTTGATATCTATATCAAGAATTTGAGGAAGCATTTGGAAACAGGTAAATATTTGTACATGCAGTGTACAAAATCAAAGACCTTGATGTTAGAAGAAGATCAGAAGAGAACGTTGAAGGAAGCAAAAATTTTGAATGAAACAAACCTTCTATCTAGCCCCAATGTGAAGGTATGTGATGTTGAGAAGAAAGTTCATAAGCTTTATGATGAAATCAGAGTTGTGCAAGATGAGAGAGACAAAAATTGAGAAGATACACTCTTTTGAGAGAGCATGCTTCTATGAAGTTAAGAATTATTGAAGAGCAGTTGGAAGAATGTCTTTCAACTAAGACATCTTTTCAAGAATTTAACTTTGAAAACCTCCAAGCATGTGAAATAACATCTTATGGACTGAGCGCATTACTTAATGTGGCAGATTCCATTAAGAAATCATGGGAGAAGGAGATAGAAGCCATGAAGATAGATTTTGCAGATTGTGTTGCAAGCCTACCGGCTTTGCAATAAATGAATTGAGGTATAACTTTTTGTGATACAATTTTGTAACCCTCCCTACCTTATTTTGTCATTGTTGTCAAAGGGGGAGAGATATATAGAAGAAAATTGATAGTACATGATAAGGATTGTTACTCTTAGGGGGAGTACTATATTAGAGACAATAATTTTTTTGAGGAGTTATAAGGATAGTATATATTTTATACTATGGCCACAATTTTGAACAATTTTGAGATTTTGAGTTGTACACTTAGCCAATTTTCTCATATGTTGCCACCAATGACAAAGGGGGAGATTGTTGGCAATTTGGGTGAGTTGATTACATAGATGTTGTCATTATGGAAACATATGATCCACATGAAGATTGCATAGGTCAGAGAGCAAGTATGACAGAGCACATTGCAAATTTGTCTAAGTGTGAGACAATATTTTTACCAGTGAACCTGGACATAGTTTTTGTTTGTGATGTCGACTAGAGTAAGTTCAGTACTTGTGCACTTGAACATAGACTCTATGATGTCTATTGAACACCCATCTCAAAGCACAAGTTAGTATGACATGTAGGGAAGAAGTTATGACAGTTTTACCGAAGACAGTGTCAAGCCGACAAGACAAAATATAAAGACAAAACTAGTAAAGAGTTAAGGGATTATTTTGTTTATCAAAATAATGACTTAAAAATATAAAGGGATGAAATCCTAAATGTTAACTCTTGGATAAAGCTATTGGTATAAATGTAATTGTAATTGTAAAGTAGTAGCAGTAATGAATTGTAATGAAGTAGTGATATGATGCGAAATATATGAAGCATATGTAATAGCGGTAGTGAAAGAGCATCGAAGAGATATTGATACAAGTAGTATAAGGTTATGTAACTTAACCTATTTTTGTAATTAGTGTATATTGCACATTAATTTTTTGGGCAGTGGGCTCATCTGGTAATCATATTTTGTACTACCAACTCCTAACAGGGTTGAGGCTTCTAACAAGGCCTATAGTCCCTTAATCAGGACTGATACACTATATGCTTGTAATAGACTCCTAATAGGGTCAACATCCTTAACATGATACTTTTGATTAGTGGATCTTTATGGGTACCATCCCCACCGGGGTTTTCCCTTGGCTAGGGTTTCCTCGAGAACAAATAATGTGTTATGAGTTCTTTATTGTTATGCATGTTGTTTAGCTTCTTATGTTATGCATGTATAAAGATAATCTATTATATCCATAATTGGGCAAAAGATAAAGTTTTTAGAATATTGATTCACCCCCACCTCTTAGTATTCCCTATTTCTAACAACATCTACAGATTACAGATCGACCACCAACCCCTCTTGTGAGAGAGTCAAGGCTATCCAAGCTCTAATACCATGTTGATTTTTCAAACAAGATTAGCATAAATAAATAACAGATAAAGAAAGAAACACAAGGAAACTAGAGATACCCTTGAAAAACCCTCCTACTCGAGGGAAAAACCTAGCCACACCAAAATTTCTCCTTTATTGAGATAATAATAGTCTCAGTACATAGCTCACAACTCTTTAGCTTTTATACAAAATATTCAATGTCACTCTCCTTAACAGACTCAACACCTTAATTGTAGAATCAAAATTATAATAGCTTCTTGAGAATCACAATCCTCAATGAAAATAATATGATTCGCATAACAGGAATGAAGATCACACATCGTCATTCACAATATCATTGATATATGTCTCAGTACACATAAAATCAAAGTAAAGATTAAAGATGTGACAAAGAGTCACTGATATTTTCTACTGAACAAAGATGCAGAATGCTATAACTCTGTGTTTTATCTCCTATAATGAATTTGACCAATATATGATTAAACTGGAGCATCTCTCTTGGGAGGTGAAGGGACCACCATTACCAATTCTCCTAGAAGTATAACACAGTGCGACAAAAATATCAACCCAACAAATATGAAGAAATAATATTCAACAATACATATTTAGATTAGAGATGATGACTACTATAATCATCAATTACTCTACCAAATAACAAAGAGTATCACACACAAAAGATACATAATGTCAAACTATATGCTATTAGAACCTCTATAATGCTCGAACCCACACTAGTCTCAGTTCTTCATCATAATTAAGTGAACCGATGGCATCCAAAATGTGAATTGATGACCCAACACAAAACTCACAAAAATGGTAAGTCCAATATCATATTCTAGGACCTCCGTGAGTATCAAAGGATGAACATAAAGAGACTTACATGGAACCATAGGAAGGTGAATCGATTCCTTCATAGTATAACCAATGCTCATAATTATTATTATGATGACATAATACAAAATTAATGACTACTTGCATACATATGAATTGTCACCCATAATGATTGTGAACCAAACGTAGCAACAGCAGCGCACAATGCAATTTCATCTCATTTGGCACCATGTCATCATAACTCTATGATGAAGAAGGAGAGAATGATATCTGTCGTAGGTACAAAACATTAACACTTCCTCTTAGCAAGAGAGAGATCATTCACTTGTCCTCATGATGAATACAAAGGCTGCATACAAATGTATTAGTAACAAAAGATCTAATCACAAATTTTCTCTATAGAATTGTTATCTTAGAATAACAATATTTACCATAGCTACTCCTAGAGAGTGAATTAGAAAAACATAAAATAAAGTCATGGAGTCACACACATGACTTACATCATGACTACTCCTAGAGGGTGGATCCACCATACCAACTGCTAGAGGGTGGAGAAAGGGATTTCACCTCAAACTTCTCCAAGAGAAGAATTTATTACCACCTTGCCTACTTGAAGAGGGTGGAACAAGGAGTTTTACCTCAAAATTCTCCCAGAGAAGAATGCATTACCACCTTGTCTACTTGCAGAGGGTGGAATAGGGGATTTCACCTTAAACTTTTCCCAAAGAAGAAGGCTATACCAACTTGCGAACTTGCAGAGGGTGGTTCCACCATTCCTACTTATAGAGGGTGGTACAAGGGATTTCACCTCAAACTTCTCTCGCAAAGAACTCATTATCAAAGGATTGCACCTCAAAATTCCCCCTCGTGGAGAAGAACTCATTAACAATTCTTCATGATGATAAGGCTCTCTCTGAGATAGATATCAACCTTCGGCTTTCCAAATTAGAACCCCTCTGAATCTGATATCAACCTTCTGACCTCCTTGTCCAAGGTTGCTTGTGATGAATAGATAGACTCCCTTTGAATGGAGTCTCCCTCTCAGTCGGGGAAAAATACTGCATTAATTATCATAACATAATAGATCTAAATACTAAGACTCCCTCTTAGACGAGACTCCCTCTCAATAGGGAAAACATACTCATGATTTGATAATCACAATACCAAGGAATTGACTCCAATATTTTTCCAACAATGAGCTTTAGTAGTCACACTGCTACACAAGCTTGTTGATTCTCTGTAGAAGGTCTTCACACTCTTCCTTTTGGACACAAGCTCCCTCTAAATCTCATATCCTCCCTCTTAGAATAAACTGATCATAAGTTAATTTGAATAAGTACTTCTTCTTCAAGAGCCACCAAATCATCTCAGGCAGCAATCTTTCATCATCCTTGTTCTCCTCAACCCATCCTAGAAGCATTTTAGAGAGATTAGAAATATAATTAAATAGACTAGTGCTAGAAGCCTACATGATTCACTATTCCCAATGTTAATGAATGAATTAACTACATAAAATTCATGATCAATATTCAAAGGCATAATCATAAAATATTTATTTCATCATTGATTAATCTTCCTCACAAATCAAGCACATTTCAAGAAGATGAAACACCCCTATACCCACCTCTAATCCCTTGATAACAATCATCATCACATGCCTACCCATGAAAGATATCAAATTTTAATCTCCAATTGTATCAATAAATTGAAGCCTCTTTTCCATCTTCAAGAATTAAGCTTATTTTTCTCCTCAATATTGAATTGGTTCAATAGGCATCTACATATTACAGATCGACCACCAACCCCTCTTGTGAAAGAGTCAAGGTTGTGCAAGCTCTTAAACCATGTTGAGTTTTCAAACAAGATTAGCATAAATAAATAATAGATAAAGAAAGAAACACAAGGACACTAGAGATACCCTTGGAAAACCCTCCTACTTGAGGGAAAAACCAAGCCATGCAAAAATTTCTACTTTATTGAGATAATAATAGTCTTAGTACATAGATCACAACTCTAGAATAATAGATTCAACACCTTAATTATAGAATCAAAATAATAATAGGTTCTTGAGAATCACAATCCTCTATGCAAATGCTACGATTTTCATAACAGGCACGAAGATCACACATACATATCATTATTCACAATATCATTGATATATATCTCAGCAAACATAAAATCAAAGTAAAGATTAAAGACTTGACATAGAGTCACTGAAATTTTCTACTCAACAAAGATGTAGAAAGTTAGAACTTTGTGTTTTATCTCTTATAATGAATTTAATCAATATATGATCAAACTGGAGCCTCTATTGGGAGGTGAATGGACCATCATTACCATTCATTCATTGAAAGGTACAATTGAAGTGAAACAGAACTATATTCTATTTGCTATTTTCATAGAATTACATTAACTCTTCTAACTTTCACTAACTTCTAAAAGTTAAGACAACAACTTATTTATAAGAAAACACTAAGAAACTAACTCCTAAAACTATGACCACTCCAAAAATGAGGATCAATTAAGATTCATAATATGATACAATAAAATTGATAATGCTCGGGAACAAGTCTTCTAGGAATATAGCAGGTCGTGCTCCTAGATCTATGCCCAAGTACTGGTTTACCACTACAAAGGAGAGCAATGCACAATCACACCTTAATTATCTCAGTGCAAAGTTGATTTTGTCAAATCACCATGCTACCTAAATGAATGCATTTTTGACTTGTTCCTATATGGAGTTAGTAATATATGCCAAATTTGAAACATATGTATTTGCATCATTTAAATAAGAAAAGACATTATCTCACTAACTCTTGTATGATATGTGGCTATAGGAATCCTAACCCAAAATAACTTAGGAGAGATGAACATTAAATAACACACATATATATCTACTTAATTCATCTGTCATATTCAATTCATAAGGTTTAACCATAAGTTCTACTTAAAACACATATCTTGCTGAGATATAAAGTATTTGAAAGTACTGACCATACATATAAAAACCATATATATCATCATCAAAGTTTGTATAAAACCAAGTACAAACACCCTAACAAGCCACAAAAAAACATCATAAAACATGCCATTAAAATGGCTCATCATTCCCCCCAGCTTAAATCCTTTCTATTCCTCTAGCATGCATGAAATTTCTAGTTCTGGTCTTCATGTGCAGGTCCTCTGCAATTCATTGTCTAGACTCTATGTCCTTGTAGTTTATGTAGCCCTTGTTTGATTCAAACCTGTTCCACTTGTTGACCTCAATTTCCATGTCATGCTCATCTAGATCTTCATTTATTCCCAACAAAGGATGCATAGGAATAGGTGGTTTGAATTTTAAAGGAAACCAATAACTGGTTTTAGTTCTACCTAACATGATATACCATGGAGCTCACCGACTAGCCAAGCTCATATTTTGTGGGGAATGGGGCTCCTTAATCCTTAATTTTGTAGGCATCCTTACCCATCTTTGAGTACTGGTAATAATGGCTGCAAGACTCTCTGCAATAGTGAATTCCTCATAATCTTTGAATGCCCTTTCTCTCAAGGGATAAATTTTTTGCCTACCACTATTTGTCAAGGTAACTTTTACCCAGTCATAAAATCTCCTATTGGCCTCTTTGGTTTTAGGTCTAATACAAAGTGGCATTTCCATTTCATCACCCCTATAAGGTTGAGCCTGGTATTCTCGAATGATTTCATTCTGTACCCATGACATAAAATCCCTTAATTGAATATCTCCCACATACATGAGAGAACTCCATTCTCTGTTGTCAGGAACTGCCAAGTTATGCAAATATAATTCACATAATAAATTTTGAATATGCATTGGAGATGAATGAAATGCATCATAAAATTCATGTGACATGGAAACCAAAGGACTAAGCCCTTGAAATACTATGGTCAACTGATAATTCAAAAATTGTTCTTTAAGGAACAATGCATACACCTAAGAAGGTGACCTACACTTCATCAACTCTAGGAAAAGTCTGGTAATCTGTGTAACCTTTTCTTCCAGCACCACAATATTATCTAATTGTTGTTCTATTTGATGAGCCTTCTCATCAATGACCTATTTCAACCTCTTCTTTTCCAACTTCCACAACACTCTTTCTAATAACATTTTCTAGTATAAGCTCAACCCAAATGTCAAAGGAGTGGATACTTCTGGAGGTGGCATTGGTCCTTGGTTATTGACATCAGTCCATGCCAAGGCTAGCGTAGGAGTCCCTTTTACCTTATTTTTATCTACCCATAAAACCATAGCCCTCTCAAGATTCTTCTCTGTGCATTGTTCGACCACCTAGGAAAGGGTGTCTAACCCTGAATAATGGTAAAATGGAGCTTTAACAATTCACCTATCATTCACCTACTATTCATTTGTAATGTTTTGATTTGGAATTGCATAAGTAATGTAAATCTGGAAATGCTTGAAATAAAATAAAATAAAATACATACCTCATAATGGAACAGACATGGAAATACCTATTTTCTGAAGCTTGTGCGTAGTTTCAGAAGATTCTGCAACTAGATTTGGGACCAAAAAATTGAAATGGAGAAAACCCAAAAATTTTTTGTCTTTCTGGCAATAGGTAGTGTTTGACCCCGATAAAAGGTCAAAGACTACCTCGAGATTTTGAAGGTTGACTTTAGCTTTGTTTGCAGATCTTGGAAGTTCATCAAAAAGGGTACTAAGATCTGCACTTTAATTCTTGAAACAACGACTATAGATATCTAAAAATGGTGTTTTGGGGTGGCTATATAGGGTTTTACCTTAGTCAAGCCCCCATTTTGGCGATCTCCACCTCCACGAATAGCCGATTGAAATAAAATGTGTGTATTGAAAGTGTAATGCCAAGATCTAATCCTCTTGATTAAAACCATAGCATGAATATGCATGAGGAAACAATGCATAGATTTGAATTAGATAAGAAAGCATACCAAGCCCCCAAGGCTAAAGTACTCCTACCAAACTCATAATCCATAATTTCTACCCCATGATTGTATCTTTGAATGCTTGAATGTTGGCAATGGTGGATCAAGGAAGAAAGGATCTCTCTTTCTCCAAATAGGTGGTCACAATGGTGTGTGTTATACACTGAGTTTTTTGCACCTGTGTTTCAAGCTCTCTTGGTCTTGATAACTCAGTATAACTTGGGAATCATCTCAAGGTTGTGGGACCTTTTCTAACCAAGATGAAACCTCTAGGTTCTAGGCTGGTTCCTCTTGGATTATCACCTTAGTTTTCTCTTGGATAGGAAAGTAAACTTTGAAGGGAAAGGGTTAGAAGGAGTGCATGAAAGGGAAATGACTGAAAGCAAACTACCTACTAGGTGATGCACCGAAATGAAATGAATACAATACACTAGCCAAATCAGCATGAAGGCTCTCAGATCTAATAGAACACAATCTCTCTAAACATGCTTGCATAAGTATTTCACAAGAGGGCCTGGACATAAGACACAACGTATGACCTACAAGAAAATGTTCTCTTCAGCAAAAGGGCACATGAATGAGATAGAATGACAGGGGGCTAAAGAATACCCACAAACTCACTCAAATCAGATCATACACAGTAGTACACATATAAGTTGAAAGAAAGAAGGGCTCTGGAACTCTGAGATTTCTCTAACAAAGCTAGCATATCATATTCAAATAAGAGAAATGTAGACAAGTGAAAGACCAGGGGGAAAAACAAATGCCACAGATAACTCCTAGAAAGAGAAAAACTCTTTTTACAAAATGCAAAAACTCTAAGCTTCAAAAGCTCCAAAAAATAATATATACATCTTCTGCACGCAGGCATGAATCAAACCTAACCAGGGCTACAAGATTTACAATTTAATAATCAACCCTAGGGTACTGATCAACCAAAGTCAAATATAATCATGAATATCTTCCTGCAACATCATGGCCGATCAGATAAATAACCCATCCCTGTACCGCAATCAACCTGCAGATCAACAACCTAGATTCATCATTCTTTTCTACACAAAGTCACACCATGAATTCTAACTAGTACCTCACTGAGACAAAGATCAACACATGATGGCTGCTTGGATCTACCTCATCATCTTCCCTTAACTGCACATGTCCTGGAGACATCAACTCTCAGCTACCCGCCGCTCGCAACCATTTCTGCAGAAGAAAAGCCCGCGAAAACTATTGCACCACCTTGAAAATGTCATTGGTCACATGATCGCATGAGCCCAAAAGGCTGCATATGATCATGCGACAAGCCTCTTAGAACCTATCATCTTGCCACATAAGACATCTGGGTTCAACAACTTTTCTACCTGTCAACCACGTGGACCAACTGAAACCCAATCACACGTCGGTCAGACCCATGACAATACCACTCGGGAGCATCAGAAGGATCTCATGATGGTTGCATGATTGCATGGGATTAGAAGATCCCATGCGAACCTATGACCACCATAGATCTTGAATCTATGGGGCCACATGCAAACTTCACCGACCGCTAAGAAACAGACATGTCACCAGAGGACCCACTAGCAGCTGAGAAACGACCACCATATCACATCAGACCCACAACCCACTAAGATTCTCATCGGATGGTTGTCCCATGACTGCATGGGGTCAGAAGATCCCATGTGAACATGCAACCACCATCGAATCTTTCGCACTGGCAATGGTTATGAGGAACTGGGACCCACCTGGTTGGAGTTGCACACTTGTGAAATGCCGATGCTAGAGGAAGAAGTGCGAAACATGAGGGGTCAAAAACACAGAGGGTTTTCAGATCAAAGATCAAAAAAACAAAGGACTTTCAGACTAAAGGTCAAAAACATCCTAAGCTTTCAGACCAAAAGGCAGAAAACACAGAGGGTTTTCAACACTGAACTTTTTTTCCTGGAACACAGTCACAGTAGCGCACAAACAATTCCTACAACATTAAAACTTGAATAACTTCCTGGGTATTGTGATTTAAGTGATGCAATCTGGACTGGGGCATGGTGAAACATTGAAGAACATGGGGTTCAGATTGCAAAGCATGAAACCTTGTGGATCTACTTCGCAAATGAAAACAAGTTGTAGCAGGGCAGAACAAACGTAGGAAAACTTCGAAGACAAGACCAATTCATAGAATTTTTTACATTGATGGAACTTGGTCTAACAGAGAGGCTAGGATCAAGTAACATGAAAAAAGAAAAGACCAAGAATTGGCTTGGGTCACAGGAAATTATGTCTAGTATTAACTGAGCTAGGTCGGTCTAGAATTAATCGACCACTTTAGTGCTAACTGACCGCCGCAGTGTTAACCGAGAATTGTAGTGTTTTACCGAGCTAGGTCAGTGTAGTTTTTACTGACCAATCCAAAGTTGACTGACCGTAACATGAATTTTTTTTGGGACACATTGGCAGGGGAAAACAGAGACCTTGGAGGGGATTTTAGCCAAATCGTATAAAATAGGTAATTTTGGGCAACATTTTGGCAATTTTTGCTGGATGTCAGCCTGCTAGACATGGATAAGTGGCCTTGACATATCCATTGGGCTTGGGGTCTTTCTAAACACAAAACTTTGATAGAGATAAAATTGAACCAGCAAGACAAACTGTGCACGGGCACTTATTGGAAAGCAGGGAATTGACCTAGGAAATAGGGAAAGAAAGCAGGAAAAACTAACCTACCCTAAACTAACTAGTGCAAAAACTTGGTTAAACAAAACCATTCACTGGACTGTTGAAATAGCTACCCTTCCTCCTTAGGGTATTTTGCATTGGAAGCATAAGGATAGCTGCAAAGATGTGAGGCACACAAAAATTTGGCAAATGAGGATGCACTGCCTCTGCAAAAACAAGATCAGGTTCACTCACCTCAAATGGATCATATGGAGGTGTCTCAGTGAACTCCTTTTGGGCCAAATATTTGATGGGGCAGCCTCTTGAAAGTTTGAAGGTAGGACTTTCCTTGATGGCTTCTTCTTTATTTTCATGGTTGCTCTCCATCATGGATAACCATGTCAACTCATCATCCACAGTCAGGGGACTGTCATCCTCCTCTTTTAAACCAGCCAAGAGGCCATCAAAGTGGTTAAAATCTTGAAGATCTCTAGGAATGACTAGTTCTTCACAATCAGGCTCCATACACAAGCCACCTATGATGCTTCCCAAACAATCTTCCTCAAGGCCTTGGCTATCCTCTGCACATTGGGAAGTCTCCTCCTCAAAGATGAGATCAAGCTCATGAATCAACATATCCTCAAGATCAATCTGTTCTAGCTGCTGCAACCTCAAAGAGGTGGCTATGATCACATCTTTATCACCTTGCTCAACAAAACTAGGCAGCTTATCCAACAAGGACAAGGCATCCTCTTGTATATCAACCTCCTGTTGATGGTGAACCTGATGTTCTGATTGACCTTCACCCGTAGGTAATGGCTTGGTCTCTTCTTCATCATCAACAAAAAGGGGAAGCTCATCAAGCAAGCCAGCCAAGAGCTCAGGCTGAGCATCAACCTCTACCTCCACACTTTGTTGCTCCATTTCACCACAATCATCACTCTGTGCTGATACCTCATATGTCCTCTCCTCCTGATCACATGAAAGTTCATTCACCACAGGCCCTTGCTTTGATACTAGACTAGTATCTTTGAAAAGACTTGGCATTTGACAGCCAAGAGGCAGAGTCCATTGGGGTATCCACATTACTTCATCATCCTGAGAAACCAGAGGGACCTCTTGGGATGAAATTTTTTCTTGAACGGGCTGCTCTTGCAGAGTGGTGGACTGAATCTCAAGTGAAGGCTCTTGAAAAGAATTTTTTGCCTTAAAAATTGGGATGTGAAATTGAGGGGGAGAGGGGGGAGATAAAGAAGGCATAGTTGCTTTAAGGATTGGAAAAGGATGCTTAGCAGGCTCCTCATGTGTAGGTTCTGGAGATAGATGGGCCCTCCAGCTTGGAATTTTAGGCCTAGGAGCCTCTTGTTGAGCAATCCGTGATCTTAACCTTGCTATCTCAATTTCAGCTCGACGTCTGATCTCTTCTTGAAACTCCCTTGCTTGTTGCTCATCAACAAGAACCTCTATCATTTGGTAAGGAGTTGCCCCTTCATAATAACTTTGAGCCTCCAGCTCTCTCTGCTCCTTGATCTTAGACACTTGCTTAATCAAATCAAGCAACACACTCTTTGCCTCCTACATCTCCTTGAAGTCTGAGCTCAGAGTCTGCATCTGTTGCTGAATAGGCTGAGAAGGGGAGGGTGGGTGGTAAGCATGATGGGGAAGCTAGCTTTGCATTTTCTATTGTGCCTCTTGTGCCCATGATCCATCTTGTTAGAGGGCCCTCTCATAACTTTGCACAAGGGCAAACTCATTTGGGGCATACTGGATATATTGATACCCTTGAGAAGTATAATAGCTTGGGGTAAAAGGAGGCTTTGGGTGGCTTTGATAAGGCTGATGACTAGCCCATTGAGCACTACTCTCATAATAGGATGGTGGGTAACCTGACTATCCATAGTAACTTGACATGTCTACTCATGTATTTAGCTAGAATTATGAAAATGGAGATTTCAAACATACCAACACTTGACCTTTGAAACCAGTAGACTTTCCAGAGTCGCCAGATATGCAACAAAATGACCTCTTCTAGGTCTATAGCATGCTACCAAAATATCAGAGATAGCATACCTTGAACATGAATCTGAACTTTACTCCCACCGGGCGTGCCAGAATTGTTATACACTGAATTTTTTGTGCCTGTGTTTCAAGCTCTCTTGGTCTTGATAACTCAGTATAACTTGGGAATCATCTCAAGGTCGTGGGACCTTTTCTAACCAAGATGAAACCTCTAGGTTCTAGGTTGGTTCCTCTTGGATTATCACCTTAGTTTGCTCTTGGACAGGAAAGTAAACTTTGAAGGGAAAGGGTTAGAAGAAGTGCATGAAAGGGAAATGATTAAAAGCAAACTACCTACTAGGTGATGCACCGAAATGAAATGAATATAATACACTAGCCAAATCAGCATGAAGGCTCTCAGATCTAATAGAACACAATCTCTCTAAATAGGCTTGCATAAGTATATCACAGGAGGGCCTGGACATAAGACACAACGTATGACCTACAAGCAAACATTCTCTTCAGCAAAAGGGCACAGGAATGAGACAGAATGACAGGGGGCTGAAGAATACCCACAAACTCACTCAAATCAGATCATACATAGTAGTACACATTGATAGGCCAACACTGGGGCAAATAATAACAAAAGAATTAACAATTTTATGATGAAGTTCGGCTGGTCTATACGTGTCAATCCGAGAGCGTAAGCTTGCGAAAGGCATCCGAGCAATATGCTATCAAGGGATGATAGTTGTGAAATGAGGGTTTATGAGTGCATCTACAACACATGAAATTGAATCTATGAAAAGCCAAGTAAATCCCAACGACAGGAACTGTCACTTCCTAGCGACAGGAACAACAACAACAAAGATAGCCATTAATCTATAAAAATAATAAAAGCAACAATTTATAAAATAGATAATAGTCGCATTAATATTTATACAAATATAAATACCAACTCTGAATAAACTTACCTAAAAATCTAAATTAACTAATCTAGAAATCAAACAGAAACATGAATGTTGAATACACCAGATAGACTAGAAGTGAAAATCTAAAAACACACACTAATGAAATGCATCACCTTGTTTCACCATGGAGTGGGCCCTTGCTCCTAGCTTGCACGGTGGATAGAGAAAATGCTGTTTCTACGCTGTGATCATGCAAAACCAAATATTCTCATTTACTTCACAATACTGATGTTCAAATTTGTGTTACACGGTCTTCTTTCTGCCGAGAACTATATTATAATCTGCAGAAAACATTCTATATATCTATATCCTCCTTCTGTCTCTTGCTGCTTATATAGATGCAGTAGGCTTAACCACTTATTAACAACTCTGTTATTCATGCCATCTAAAGAATGGCTATTACATAGAACAATCTATAATAGAAATATGCGACTTGCAAAGAATAGATAACTTTGTTGTATCGGTTCAGAACAATATTGTCTTCATCCACCGTTTTTGAGCGATGGTAGGTTCAGCTCCTTACTTAGCAATGATAATGGTCAGTTACGAGCCAAGGTTGCTGCCACGTATGAAGTCCTCCATCACCATACAAATAATGCCAAGAATAGGAAATTGTTTTGATCGTTCCAACAAAACTATATTATCTGTGGTTGCTGATTCATGGTTTGAAATGGTTACTGCACAATGGAATTTGGTCCACGTGAGACATCATATATGTTTGCTAGCACTCAACTTCCTCACACATTCAGAATAATTAGAGTAAATGGCATTCGATGGGTTTTCATTAAATGTGTCTAATCTCGGGTATGGAAAACAACATGTGGATCGGTGAGCTCCAAACTTCCTGCTCCTCCATTGATTGGATAGGATACTAATCGGTTGATCCATTCATTAGCTCATCATTCCTTGCTGATCTTCCTTATGTATGAGATATTCACAAGTTGATGGAGCTTTAGATTGGTGAAAGGGCTACAGGAAGTTATAGTCTTCTCTGTCATGCGACAGGAAGAAAGTATGAAATAGGTGACAGGAACATCTGCACCCATTAGTGAACATGCTGCAATTATAAATATTAGTAAAAGAAATCAATTAATGTAGTTTCCATATTTTAATCCCAAAACAATATTATATAATACTTAATTATATTAAACTATATGCAACATAAAAATGGTAAGAATGGAATGGAAATAGAATAGAGTAGTGAGTATGAAAGTGCATGAAATGGATTAAAATATGGCATTAAATAGGTTGTACTTGGCTCTCATCATTCCCCCCAACTTAGCTTATTGCACATCCTCGTGCAATCATTATGATTAGGAGGTATTTTGTTTTAAGTAGAAGCACTTTAGGTTAATGGATTTTGGCTTTGTCTCCACCCTGAACCATGATAACTTATAAACACAAATCCCTTTCTTTGCTTCACATGACAAGATTTCTTATTTTTTTCTTCTTTAATAGGGATATCTCTTTCAGATTTTCATAAGGTATTTCTCTATTTTCTTTTTCTTTTCATTTTTATAGCATCATGGTACAAATGGTTACATATAGGAGAAATTATCCCAATTTGCACAAGAGAGGTTTAAATGGGTGAAGTGGGAAACATAAGAGACAAAACAAAGGCTATTATATAATGGATATAATGGATAATGTGATGGAATTTGTAAGGGTGATGGATGGAAGATAATAGGATGATATTCCTCCCCCCAACTTAAGGGTTGACCATCCACCGGAAACAAGGAGAGGATAGGGAGGGATGTTGCATATTGATCAACATAATAAGTAATACAAATAATGTTAAGAGATAAAATAAGGAAAAACAAAATTGATTGTTTTACCAACGTGCATGTGGAGAGAGACCAAAGTGGGAACATAGAGCAGCTTAGCAACCAGGACCACCAAAATGGATGAGTCATCAAGAAGAAACGAAGAGAGGTATCCAAAAATGCAACACCACAGAAGACCACCATCTGACTGAAATCACCGAAGATCATACCACTGGAAGGAACCAGAAAAATAGGAGAACAACTGCAATTTGGAGGTGCCACCATCATGAACTAGTATAGATCATATAAAAAGTAGCACATTCCACTGAAAATACCTCAACTGAACAGGCAACTCAGAGTATCGGGGATCAAAGATTTGACAATCACACTGAAGAGGAGCAAAGTTGTAGTAGTGAGCAACAGGAGGTGCCAAGAATGGAAGAACCACAAAATCCATTGAGTGTTCTTGAAATAATGATTAGCAGAAAAACCAAGAACACCAATTATTGCATTTTTTATTTTATTTTTTTCTCTTTTTTTTTTTCATTTATTCAATTTTTGATAACGACAAGTGACCGCTGGCAAGCCAGTTTTCAATCACTCACCGCTTAATGGTGCTGTAAAAATAGTTTTCACCATTAAGAATTTATTTTACAATTAATATCTGCTAGAAACTAGTTTTTAGATATTAATTGGCCAACAACGCCCGAAGGTTTTCATTGTCAGATCTTTTTATTGCTTTTTTTTTTCTCTTTTTTTTTTTTTTTTTTTCATTTTTTCAATTTTTTCAATAACTGCATAGAATGACCAAAAGAATGAAATCTTGATATGGATGATGAAAAATGATACCATCCAAAACTTGAGTTTTGTCCATGACCTCACTGAAGGCACTATTGAAACTTGATTGCATAATGAACTTGGAATAATGACTATGAATAATCTCCACAAACTTGGAAATACTGAAACACTCGTACAAATCAACCTTGATCTATGTATCTCACACTGCTAAATTTAGAAGTACTTTGTAGAGATTGGGAACACGTACTAGCATACTTGGATGAAAGAAGTACTCACAAGGATGATGATACTCATATGACATAGTGCTCTGATAATGACAAAGCTGGATCACCAATGATAGTCTCCAATGTGGCCATAGAACTTCAAAGAGGAGGAGACACAACTCGAAGAAGGAGTGTGATGATCTGCAATGTCTTCCAAGTCTTTCTGGATGTGTAGCTCAAAATAATCATGAATCTCAAAGACCAAGTTACATGTTTTTCTCCTTGTGATAAATCACCAAAGAAAGGAAATCTCATCTCAAGGTAATGAACACCTTATGCCATAATATTCTTGTGATCTCCAATAGTCAAGCACAAGCAAAACTAGATAAATAGCAAGCCCACACAATGTTAACAAAGCTAACAAAGTATGTTTTTCAATGCTTGTGTAGAGAAGCATCATCAACTGGCATTGGTACGAAGATCTTCTAACCACAACAAGAGACCTGTAACCATATTCTCAAAACCAAGCATATCAAGCATAGTAAAGAAAATTTTATCTAATTAATAACCCTACCATTAAGTGAGTAATGCATTTATAAAAATAGTAGGTAGAGTCATTAATATAAATAAACACTTGATAAAAACAAAAGAATGTGATTACAATGATTATACTAATGTCAATCAACATAACAATACATACCTTGAATTGTTTAGATGTCACATGGTGAAGTTTTCTAAAAAGGACCAACGAAACAATCAATGAATCCTGATTGGAAATCATCCTAGCACCACAAAGTTAGAAGGATTCCCCCCCCAACTTAACTTCATGCTACAAGGTCACAAAATCATTGGGGTAACCAAAGAAATTAGGTAACCCGAAGAGAGTAACACATCTTTAGAATTTTGTGAGTCTTACTGAATCAAATATTTCAATAATTCGATGGATGGATTCCCAAATGAACTGTTGGTTATAAAAACATAGGGAATTTGAATTATCCGAGGAATCAAGAAATGGATTTAATACTTGTTATCAATGAATTCTCATCGTAAGATACAAGAACCAAGAATGAAGAATATATGGATATTAATACCTTGATCCTTGTTAAATAAATGAATCATCCATAGTTTATTTGGTTATCTTAGGACAATGGAAAGAATCAACAATGAGGAATAATGATCATCCAATTTTAACATATTGGCCATTAATGCATAGAATCCCTTATAATTGTGCTTAATCAATTCTTGGTCCCAAATCAACAAGTATGTGAGGGATGCACATTTTAACCATAGGCCTCCAAATATCAATATGTGTAAGTACAAAAGTAATAAAATATAGATCTTGAAGGATTTGGCAGCATGTTTGTGGAATATGGAATGTATATGGTTCAATATGACTTAGTGCATGATTAATATTAACACACATACTTATGAGTCCAATTGATGTAATTTGAAGTATGGGCTCATTTGTAGGCATTTGTGATTCACTAAGTGGAAAAGAAGAACAAAGCTGATTATAAGTCAAGAAATGATATTGTTCTTCTAATTTAAGTAAACCAAAATCACATCCCTTATATGCATCAATACATTCCAATGTTGATTTATCAATTTCAAGCACATCATTAGATTGTGGAGGGATCCTTGAAAGTTCAATATTATATGTATCATTAGCCACCTTATTATGAAGTGGTATATGAGGCAATATAGTTTCCTTTGGTGGATATGGTGGAGTGGGTAGAATATGATGTGAATGGCATAATGAATATGGTAAGAAATGTGAAGGCGATAAAGTAGATGGTAATAAGTAGAATGTGTGAAATGAAGATGGTAAGGATGGATATGGTGGTTGTTGTGAGTATTCATGATTCATATTATGTGGGTAATTATATTTTGAAGAAATGTGATGGCTTGGTGATGAAATAAAGTGACAATCTATGTTACCAACATAATGCATACCTTGATCTTCTTGAGATGGAATTTGAAATGGTTCATTAGTTACAAGGAATGCTTGTTCACTTCCTCCCTTATCTTGGTAGGGATCACAAAAAGTTTGTACCTCATTCACCACTTGCTCTTGATTGTTCTGGCATATGCACTGGTCATCTTTCCTGTAGCAAAGAGAACAAGTGGTTAAATTTTCATTATCAAAATCACATTCATTAATGATATTTTCATGGTCAGAAATAACGATATAATTCTTGCATACCTCTGATAGCGGAAGATCAAGATCAGTAAAGATGCATTCATTAGGTAGAGAGGGTATTAAAATATCACCTTTGATCGGCGTGTTTTCCCCACCAAGTTCTTCTTTTGTTTTTAAATTTGAAAGCAGGGGTTTGGGGGCGGCAGCCACCAGTGGGGTCAAGGGGCAACGCCCAAGGTGCACTCTCTGTCGTAGTATAGGGCGGGGTCGAGGGGCAGCGCCCCCGACGCCAAGCACATTTTGCCTCTTGTGTTTCCTTCAAATTTTGCATTTTTCAAGCAATTTTCAACCAAAATTGATACACTTGAACAACATTGAAAAGGCATCATTTTTAACATTTTTCTTCAAAATAGCTTATAATAACTCACAACAACTAATGATAATGGAATCTAATTTCTAAGACAACTAGTGAATCAAATGTCTAATGCCTACTTGCAAACTCTAAAACAAACCTCTAAAGTAATGCATCTATATGATTTACGCAATGCAAATTAAGATTAATTACTTAAGCAAGGCTAGCAATTGCAAAAGCGTTCATCCTAACACATTGTTCCTAACTCAAATCAGAAAACCAACATGCCTTTGACACCTTTCCCTGGCAATGGCACCAAAATGATAGGCCAACACTGGGGAAAATAATAACAAAAGAATTAACAATTTTATGATGAAGTTCGGCTGGTCTATACGTGTCAATCCGAGAGCGTAAGCTTGCGAAAGGCATCCGAGCAATATGCTATCAAGGGATGATAGTTGTGAAATGAGGGTTTATGAGTGCATCTACAACACATGAAATTGAATCTATGAAAAGCCAAGTAAATCCCAGCGACAGGAACTGTCACTTCTTAGCGACAGGAACAACAGCAACAAAGATAGCCATTAATCTATAAAAATAATAAAAGCAACAATTTATAAAATAGATAATAGTCGCATTAATATTTATACAAATATAAATACCAACTCTGAATAAACTTACCTAAAAATCTAAATTAACTAATCTAGAAATCAAACAGAAACATGAATGTTGAATACACCAGATAGACTAGAAGTGAAAATCTAAAAACACACACTAATGAAATACATCACCGTGTTTCACCATGGAGTGGGCCCTTGCTCCTGGCTTGCACGGTGGATAGAGAAAATGCTGTTTCTACACCGTGATCATGCAAAACCAAATATTCTCATTTACTTCACAATACTGATGTTCAAATTTGTGTTACACGGTCTTCTTTCTGCCGAGAACTATATTCTAATCTGCAGAAAACATTCTATATATCTATATCCTCCTTCTGTCTCTTGCTGCTTATATAGATGTAGTAGGCTTAACCACTTATTAACAACTCTGTTATTCATGCCATCTAAAGAATGGCTATTACATAGAACAATCTATAACAGAAATATGCAACTTGCAAAGAATAGATAACTTTGTTGTATCGGTTCAGAACAATATTGTCTTCATCCACCGTTTTTGAGCGATGGTAGGTTCAGCTCCTTACTTAGCAATGATAATGGTCAGTTACGAGCCAAGGTTGCTGCCACGTATGAAGTCCTCCATCACCATACAAATAATGCCAAGAAAAGGAAATTGTTTTGATCATTCCAACAAAACTATATTATCTGTGGTTGCTGATTCATGGTTTGAAATGGTTACTGCACAATGGAATTTGGTCCACGTGAGACATCATATATGTTTGCTAGCACTCAACTTCCTCACACATTCAGAATAATTAGAGTAAATGGCATTTGATGGGTTTTCATTAAATGTGTCTAATCTCGGGTATGGAAAACAACATGTGGATCAGTGAGCTCCAAACTTCCTGCTCCTCCTTTCATTGGATAGGATACTAATCAGTTGATCCATTCATTAGCTCATCATTCCTTGCTGATCTTCCTTATGTATGAGATATTCACAAGTTGATGGAGCTTTAGATTGGTGAAAGGGCTACAGGAAGTTATAGTCTTCTCTGTCATGCGACAGGAAGAAAGTATGAAATAGGTGACAGGAACATCTGCACCCATTAGTGAACATGCTGCAATTATAAATATTAGTAAAAGAAATCAATTAATGTAGTTTCCATATTTTAATCCCAAAACAATATTATATAATACTTAATTATATTAAACTATATGCAACGTAAAAATGGTAAGAATGGAATGGAAATAGAATAGAGTAGTGAGTATGAAAGTGCATGAAATGGATTAAAATATGGCATTAAATAGGTTGTACTTGGCTCTCATCACACATATAAGCTGAAAGAAAGAAGGGCTCTGGAACTCTGAGATTTCTCTAATAAAGCCAGCATATCATATTCAAATAAGAGAAATGCAGACAAGTGAAAGACCAGGGGGAAGAACAAATGCCATAGATAACTCCTAGAAAGAGAAAAACTCTTTTTACAAAATGCAAAAACTCTGAGCTTCAAAAGCTCCAAAAAACAATATATACATCTTCTGCACGCAGGCAGGAATCAAACCTAACCAGGGTTACAAGATTTACAATTTAATAATCAACCCTAAGGTACCGATCAACCAAAGTCAAATCTGATCATGAATATCTTCCTGCAACATCATGGCCGATCAGATAAATAACCCATCCCTGTACCGCAATCAACTTGCAGATCAACAACCTAGATTCATCATTCTTTTTTGCACAAAGTCACGCCATGAATGCTAACTGGTACCTCACTAAGACAAATATCAACATGCAACGGCTGCCTGGATCCACCTCATCATCTTCCCTTAACTGCACATGTCCTGGAGAGATCAACTCTCAGCTACCCACCGCTCGCAACCATTTCTACAGAAGAAAAGCCCGTGAAAATTGTTGCACCACCTTGAAAATGTCATTGGTCACATGATCACATGAGCCCAAAAGGCCGCATGCGATCATGTGACAAGCCTCTTAGAACTTGTCATCTTGCCACATAAGACATCTAGGTTCAACAACTTTTCTACCTATCAACCATGTGGACTAACTGAAACCCAACCACACGTCGGTCAGACTCACGACAATATCGCTTGGGAGCATTAGAAGGATCTCACGGCAGTCGCATGATCACATGGGATCAAAAGATCCGATGTGAACATGTGACCACCGTAGATCTTGAATCTATGGGGCCACATGCAAACTTCACCGACCACTAAGAAATGGACACATCACCACCAGAGGGCCCACCAATAGCTAAGAAATGACCACCATAACACATTGGACCCACAACCCATTGAGATTCTCATCAGATAGTTGTTGCATGATCACATGGGGTCGGAAGATCCCATGTGAACATGCGACCACCGCCAGATCTTTCACACTAGCAATGGTTATGAGGAATTGGGACCCACCTGGTCGGAGTTGCACGCTTGTGAAATGCCGATGCTAGAGGAAGAAGTGTGAAGGGGTCAAAAACACAGAGGGTTTTCAGACTGAAGATTGAAAACATAGAGGAATTTTAGATCGAAGGTCAAGAACATCCTAAGCTTTCAGACCAAAAGGTAGAAAACACATAGGGTTTTCGACACTGAACTTTTTTTCCTGGAACACAGTCGTAGTAGCGCACAAATAATTCCTGCAACATTAAAAATTGAATAACTTCCTAGGTATTGTGATTTAAGTGATTCGTTCTAGACTGGGGCATGGTGAAACATTGAAGAACATGGGGTTCAGATCGCAAAGCATGAAACCTTGTGGATCTACTTCACAAATGAAAACAAGTTGCAGCAGGGTAGAACAAATGCAGGAAAACTTCGAAGACAAGACCAATTCACAAAATTTTTTACATTGATGGAACTTGGTCTAATAGAGAGGCTAGGATAAAGTAACATGAAAAAATAAAAGGCCTAGAATTGGCTCGGGTCATAGGAAATTATGTCTAGTATTAACCAAGCTAGGTCGGTCTAGAATTAACCGACCGCCGCAGTGTTAACTGAGTATTGCAGTGTTTTACCGAGCCAGGTCGGTGTAGTGTTTACCAACCAATCTAGAGCTGATCAACTGCAGCATGAAAATTATTTGGGACACATTGGCAGGGGAAAACAGAGACCTTGGAGTGGATTTTAGCCAAATCATATAAAATAGGCAATTTTGGGCAACAATGTGTTCACAAAAATGCTTGATATCAACAATGGATTGATCTTCTATATCATCCTCTTGAAATCTTTCATCTTCACTCCATGATTGATTTCTTGCTCAATTGTGTTGTCTCCACTTATGGATACTTTCTCATGAAATTGCTTAGTGTAAATGAATGCAAATGAGAGTCTTTATATAGAGGTTTCAAGGTGAGGCTCCTAGAGTAATGTGAGGACCCATAATTCAAATTTCACCTTGAATTATGATCCAATCACAATAACCAACTAAGGAGGGAAAATTATTAAATGAATTTTGAATTAAAAGCTTTCCGCACTCAAATCCGAAGGCCCGACATTGATTTCGGGGCCTGCCGGGACCAAATTTGAAAAGGAGAGCCAAATCTCAAAGGAGGTCAAAGATGACCTCATCTCTGACCTAGGTTAGGGATGACCTTGACCTTGACCTAGGTAAGGGATGACCTCATCCTTGACCCAGGGGTCCAAGTCCTACCCGAATTAGAAACAGGAGATCTTGGGGATGCTCGGAGACCTAGAAATGATGTCAGAATAGGGCAGAGTGCTAGGGAGAGGGACAAAATCCTATGATGATCATGATGAAGGCTAGGAGGACCTATTTCTAATTCCTACCTAGAAAATAGAGCCATGGAAGAGGGAAATTAAGGAGAATCCTCAGGATCCTAACCCTAATTTCACCTAAAATGAAGAAATCAAGTGCATAATGCATCCTAAATGCAAGTCTATCATGATAAATGTACTAAAAGAAGGTGCTAAACCTATCAAGATGGAATTTCTTCCATTTTAAGATGATACATTTAGCCCCCACTTTATCTCAGATATGACACTACGTGAATATGCCAGCTAAAGTAAGAAAACATCATAGTAAATAAAAAGGATATAGCCAAGTCCTCAATGTAGAGATCTTGCAGAAAATTGTTAGAACCTGCAACACACAAGGTTAATGAAAATCCATAAATCACCTAGAACTTACTATATTACAATTGAGAAGTGCATAAATCCCCTTATGCCCCCCCTATTTTGGCTTTCTATTTCTGAATGGTGAAATAGGGTGATAAGAAAAACTTTATACACTGGATATGCAGTTTATTGAAAAGTCCTTTCCTAAACCAATTAGAAGGATTCCTAACCTTCCTAAACTAGGTCAAGGAGTTAGGTATCTGAATCACAATTCCAACACCACTGATGAAACTGAAAACATAGTTACCAAACTCAAGTTATGATGAAAAGAGTGGATGTCTATCTAAATACATAATAAGGGAAATCCAAGTTTACCATGAGAAAACCCAAAAAGAAACCCTAATAAAACCCTAATTTGAACTATAAATAAGGAAAAGGAAGAGATAATCATTCTTACCATTTGCAGATTCAAAAAGAGGAAGCAAGATGCTGAGGAGAGAGGAATTTTGAGCGACACACATGGAGCTTCTAAGACACAGCATGGCTACAAGACGGTCACTTCTTGAGGTGAGTTTGCTATTGTATGCTTTTGTACTTTCCAAATTATTGTTTTTCATAGGCAAGGTCAACTTTATCCCCTCTAGGTTGACCTTGACCCATCTATGTCGACTTTGAGCCAACAAAGTTGACATTGACTAGAAGGTTTTCACCTGATCTGGGATGAGGTCGACCTTGACCCAACAAGGTCGTCACTGACCTAGTAAAGTTGACTTTGACCTAGTAAGGTCATCCTTGACCTAACTGAGGTCAAATTTGACCTAATCAAGTTAGATTTTTAGATTTACATTACTGATATGATGTCTGTTTGTGCTTGCAAGACTTGGTCCGTCTCCGAGAGCATCCCTTTGGAGAGTTGCTAGTCTTTGTCAAAGAGAGACTATCCGAGCTTGATGATGATGAGATGTAGTTACTGAGAAATTTGGGACTATATTGGGTATCAGTCCTTCCATAGATTAGACTACACTGAGCCATGCTATCAGCTCTGATAGAGAGGTGGGATGAGGATACATGCTTCTTCCATCTTCCTTCTGGAGAGATCACAGTGACCTTAGAGGATGTCTACAGGATCATGCAGCTTCTAGTCCAAGGTGAGACCGTCAGACCTAGATCACATCATGCTTGTGAGGAGATTCATATAGATGCAGAGTATTGTATAGGATGGTTTCCACAGATGTGGAGCCGGTTAGATCAAGTCCTATTATCATCCATACTGTCAGGCCCTACACCTTTAGTATGGAGGGTGATGCTTTGCATAGTATCCTTGGTTGTGTTACCCAACTCAAAGGGTACCATATTTTGTACACCTCTTACACATCTTATAAAAAGGATGGAGAGGGAGAGGACCATGCTCTAATGGGGTCACATCATGTTAACCCAACTATACCATGAGCTAGGGCAGCTAGTGAGGTATCAAAGGGAGAGTCTGTCGATATGCACACTCTTGTAGATTTGACTGTTTGAGCATTTTGCATGTACATGTCCGTAGGGAGTTCTAGTGATGGTAGATGTGAGTACACTGAGAGTCTTTGTGTATCCTTTGAGAGATGCTTGGTAGTTTGGAGATATCCTCTATTGGAGGGTACATCTAGACCGCATTATGAGCACCAATGTGATATGGAGACCCTACTGCCAGATGACAGAGTGTCCTAATACACAAATCTAGATGAGATATTCATAGTGGTAGAAGCTGCTAGAGGGTCATCAAAGTCATATAGTGATGCCATACTATTATGATTAGGTGATGAGGTAGTTCGGCCTATTAGAGGGAGTCACTAGAGTAGTACCTCACTATGTACATCCAATGAGGTACTATCAGAGACATGATGCCATGTGCCAACCATCGATAGTAGACATAGAGGATAGTGATGTAGATGAGATAGAGGACCTAGAGATACCATTAGATGTGACCTATTTAGGCATGAGCCGAGATTACATCAGGTACTAGAATTTGCAGGGGACCTCCCCATCTTCCCTAAGGATTATCCCACAAGTGATCCAAGATTTTCAAAGAGGACACACCGGGATAGTGGCACCACAGAGGATGATGATGATGTCAGAGATGAGGAGGAGCACATCTCTGAGGGAGATCCCATGGAGGAGGAGAGAGCAAAGAGAGTAGAGGAGAGAGAGGAGGAGAAAGCAAAGGACATGCCCCCAGTTGGTGATACTGGTGCAGATATACACATTACTCATGCATCACCACTGAGGTCATGACAGCTGCCATGACCCCACATAGAGACACCACCATCGAGACCTAGATATGGAGAGCATGGAGAGAGTATTCACTCCATGCCCCCACCATCTAGACACTTTAGTGACGTCCAGGAGGGAGACCCAGGTATGAAATATGAAATTTTGATTAAATATGTGATTTGATTTGAGATAGAAAGACATTAGACTGATAAATGTAATTTCATTCTATAACTAGCGTAGAGGAGTGGAGGAGCTTTGTATCTGAGATTCTCAAGGATACAATTATATCCTACCAACTACCTGCCGATGAGTGAGATTCTTCCATTGGGTGTAGAGATCCCGACAGGCATGCCGACATCTTTGCATACATCCAATGAGAGTTGAGGATGTGCAGAGAAATGGAGGAGAAGCTGATAGTTGAGTTACAGAGTGTCCGAGAGTGTCCACAAGGTATGAGCATATCGAGGAGCCACACATGGACACACAAATATGCATCTTCCTATCATAGGGTAGAGAGATCTGGGAGCCATCGGCCATCAGAGTGTAGTGATAGATGTAGTGATAAATAGGGCCATTGGCCACATATGTATCAGAACTTGAAAAAATATTTTGATGAATGAAAAAAATTCTCTACTAATTAGTTCTATGTTTGATTACTATGCTTTCATCAATATAAAACTTAATAGAAAGAAAGAAAAGTGCATAAATATATTCAATATGTAATCTTGGTAGACCTACATGACCTATAAAATAAACTTTATAAGGAATACATAAATGCACAAGGAAAGAATGAATGAAATTAAGGATAATAACATTTGAGATGCATAATATTAATGGGTTCCTTAAAGGAAACACCATCCATATCAGCAAGTTTATAAGCACCTGAACCAAAGTCTTCAAGAACAACAAAAGGTCCAAGCCAATTAGGGCTAAATTTTCCTTTTTCACTCAGTAAAGCATTCACATTTCGTTGATTCTAATAAAGGACTAAATCACCAATCACAAATGTTCATTCAATTACCTTATGATTGTATTGTTTCTGAAGAGATTTATGATAAGCTTTTATATGTTCTAATGCATGTATTTGTTGTTCATCCAACATTTCCAGCTCTTGTAAGCGTTGTTCATGAAAAGTATCTTTATCAATTATTCAATGAAATGAAACACGTAGAGAAGGTATTTCTAGTGCCAAAGGCATAATAGCATCAGTACCATAGACAAGGTTGTAAGGAGAAGTACCTGTGGTAGTACGAACACTAGTCCTATAAGCCCATAAAGCATAAGTCAGTTGAGTATACCAATCTTTCACATGCTTACTAACTATTTTTCTCAAAATTTTCTCAATGATTTTATTTTATGCTTCAAGTTGTCCATTAGATTGAGGATAATAAGGAGTTGAAAATCTATGTTGAATTCTATATTTCTCCAAGAATTTCACGACTTCTTTATTTTTAAAAGAGGTACCATTATTTGAAATTATCGTCAAAGGAATACCAAATCTTGTTATGAAATTATTAAGGATGAAATAAAAAATAACATCTACCATTGTTGAATGAAGAGGGACAACTTCTACCCACTTCATGAAATAATCCATAGCAGTTAGAATGTAAGTATGTCCTTGAGAAGAAGCTAGTGAGATTTTTCCATTAAGGTCAAAACCCCAAACTCTAAAAGGCCATGGAGAAACTTGATTACGTAGGTCACGAGAAGGAGCATGAATCAAATTACTATGTTGTTGACATTGAGGACATTTCTTAACAAACATGAAAGAATCTTGCTCCATTGTTTGCCAATAATATCCCATTCTGAGAAATTTATTAGCCAGGGATTTTCCTCCAAAATGTCCCCCACAAGAACCAGAATGAGCTTCTGCCAAAGCTACGGGGATTTCGGTTCTATTAAGACATCTTAATAATAATCCTTCATAAGAGCATTTGTAAAGCGTATCTCCTAAAATGATGTAACGCATTGCAAGCTTCCTAATATGATTACGCATGTTCCTTGTTGTTGATTCAAGGAAAGTACCACCCTTCAAAAAATGAAAATTATGTGAATACCATTCATCTGAATGCAAATTGAAATAATCAGAGGTAATCTTTTCAGAAATTGCAGGGCTTTTAAGAGTTTGTATAATAAATTGAAAGTTTTTAGCATTATTCTGAAGACAAATGAAAGAAGTTGCGATTTCTATGGCATTTGCATGTCAATTATCCTTCCTAGGTAAAGTCTGAATCGTATAAGAGGAGAATTGTGAGAGCACATCAAGAGCTAAATCTCTGTATTGTGTCATTTTATCATTCTTAGTCTGATATCCTCCTTTAATTTGTTCAACAATTAATTGCGAATCTCCATATATTTGTAAATATTTGATATTAAGAGATGAAGCTGCTCGTAGGTCAACTATAAGAGCTTCATACTCTGCAATGTTATTAGTATAAGGAAAGGTTAATTTGTATGATAAAGGGATGGGTTTTTTCATAGGGGGAATCAAGATAATACCCACACTAGAACTTGTCTTACATTTAGACCCATCAAAATATAATTCCCAAATATCATCTTGTTGAATAGCTAGAATATTATCATCATGGAATTCTATTGAAGTAGAACATGTATCGGGATGAGGATAAGGAGCTTTGACTAAATAACCTATCAAAGCCTATCCCTTAATAGACTTATGAGAAATGAAATTAAGATCAGATTCTATAAGTAACATCACCCACTTTGCCAACCAGCTAGAGAGATCAGTTTGTGAGAAAAGATGTTTCAAAGGATCAAATTTAATAATCACATTAACTTCAAAATTTATAGGATAATTTATGAGTTTCTGACATGCATAAACTACAGCTAGACATTGTCTTTCCAAATCTATGTATCTTGTTTCGTAATCAAGTAACGTTCGACAAATGTAATACACAGGTCTTTCCCTACTATCATTATCATTTTAAGCTAACAACGCACTCACGGCCTTTAGAGTCGCTGAAGTATATAAATGGAATGGTTTATCAAATTTAGCTAGCTACAAGATAGGAGGATTTGCAAGATACTCCTTAAATTGCTCAAAAGCTTGTTTACACTCATCATTCCAAGAGAAAGTGGTATCCTTTCTAAGAAAGGAAGTAAAAGGGATAGTACGGTTTGCTAAATTAGAAATAAAGCAATGAATAGCTTGTATTTTTGCTTGTAAACTTTGTAATTGAGAAATATTCTTAGGAGGAGGCATATTAACAATAGCTTCAATCTTTTCAATATCTACTTCTATGCCTCGCTTAGAGATTATAAATCCTAGTAATTTACCAGAATCAACTCCAAAGACACATTTCTTAGGATTCAATCTCATGTTGTAACTTCTAATCCTTTCAAATATCTATTGTAAAATAGTAACGTGATCTTCTCTTTGTATATATTTTGCTAAAATATCATCCACATAATCTTTGAGGATCTTATGAATGTAATCATGAAAAATCAAAGTCATAGCTCGTTGATAAGTTGCTCCTGCATTTTTTAATCCAAAAGGCATCATGACCCAACAAAATGTTCCCCAAGGTGTTATAAATGTAGTCTTAAATTGATCTTCAGGAGGGATAAATTTTTTATTATATCCTGAAAAACCATCCATAAAAGATAACAAGGCATGTCCCACTGTTGAATCCACAATCATTATATCGATGTTAGGTAACGAGAAATCATCTTTTAAGGATGCCTTATTTAAATCTCTAAAATTAGTACACATCCTTATCTTATTTTCTCCTTTTGAAACATGCACAATGTTTGAAATCCAATATGAGTAATTAATAGAATGGATAAATCTAGAATCCAATAATTTTTTAATTTCACCTTTTACTAATAAAGCAATTCGTGGATTCATCTTTCAAATTTTCTGCTTCACAGGTTTCATATTCGATTTTAAAACAATGTTATGAGTAACAATCTTAGAATCTATACCTAGCATATCTGAATATGTCCAAGAAAAGATGTCCTTAAATTCAAGAAAAAGGGAAACCAACTGATCATGTTCATCCTGATTCAAACATTTCTGAATTTTTATCTTCCTTCCAGAGTTGTTTTCATCCATTTGAATGTCAATAGTTTCAGTTATTAACAAATCATTTCATATTAGAGGATCCTTCAATAAAGGAAGAGTATCCTATTTATCATGTTCTCCAAAATAAGCATCAATACTTAAACAATAAGGTTTTCATCATTTGTGGTGAAACTTACGTAAGTCTTCATAAACCCCTAAAAATTCCATTAAGGCTTCATCTTTAGGAAAAATATCCAAAGTAGGTTCTTGATTAAGGTCAATGAGAAGTGGGTTAACCAATTTCAACTATCCATTGCAAATATGATTAACATTTAAGAGGAAAAGCATATGGTTGTCTATAAGGATTTAGTCCTAATCCATATGTATGATCATAAACTTCATTATCCAAAGGTACTTGTATACCTTGTTCATATTTACCACATCCTTTCCCATTAAATCCTGATTTCTTAAGCAAACAAAAACCAAGACCATATCAATCAGTCATATCAGAAGGAGTCTAAGGAGTAGCATATGTCACAATATCATAACAATCAGGCTTTATAGTTTCAATCATTTCATTAATCGAAGCGGCAACAAAATTACTTTTTAGTTCCTCAGAAAGTGGAGAAGGAATAAAGACTTTTTTCTAAAATTCATTTTGTTGCTTCATGAATTCCAAATCAGAGACCTTATATTCTCCAATAATAGTAGGATTAAAATCCAATGTCCCCCAATCATCCTCAGTCAAAGAAGAAGATGGAGCATCCTGTTGTTGAATCTCAGGTTGTTTTATCTCAGATTGTTGTATCTTCAGTTTTTTTTCAATCTCTTTACTAAGTTGAAGAGGCTTAGATATTTTGGCATATTTTGCATTTAGGCAAGGATTCGGTGCATCATCCACATGTAATGTATACATTAAGTTGTTATAGATGAACCTAACCTTGCGATGAAGAGTAGAAGGAACTGCATGCATAGTATGTAACCATGGTCTTCCTAAAAGAAGGTTATAATTGAGAGGTCTAGGCATAACATGAATAGGAGTATTTAGAATGACTAGACCAACTTTAACAGGTAAGGTAATAATGCCCAAAGTTCTCTTCGCAATATTGTCAAATTCACATATAGGAACATTATCAAGTTGAATAGTGGTAAGATTAGCCTTAATTGCCTGAAGCATATCCATGCTACAAACATTAAGCCTAGATCCATTATCAATTAAAGTTCTTTGAATGATACTTTGGTTAATAGAAACAAAAACCATAAGAGCAACATATTGATTTTGCACCTCGAGAGAAGGTAAATCATTATCAAAAATCACAATAGGAGGTACAGAAGGCATAGTATGCATACAATCCAAAATAGAATGAATGTTTTCTTGATTAAGAGGTGAAGCATGAAGAGTAGATAAATCTTTTTGCAATGCCTCATGATATGTCAGGGAAGTTTGAAGTAATTCCCATAAAGATATCTTAGTAGGAGTAGCACGTTATTGGTCAAGTAAGTTATACTCCTTAAAGGTAGATGGAAACCTAGGTGCTTGAGGAAGCATAGGTTGAGAAGGAGGTAAAGAAACTGGAACAATAGGCTGAGGGTTATTCTGTGTGCGATAAGCATGTGAAACGAAATCAGTGTTATCAAAGAAATCCAAAGGATCTCTAGGTTTACCCTTAATTGTTATCTGAGGATATCCTTTTACCATCATCAAAGGTGTAGGATATATCATTTTAGGTTTATCAATGTTGCAAATAGTGGGACATGAAGGTAACCATGCACACACGCTATGGTAAAGGTCAATTGGAGAGGTTATGGAGGAGAGTGAAATAGAAATAGGATCCGTGGAGATCTTATTCGAGCCATTTTCATCCTCACTACCATGTACCTCATTAGGGAATCTATCCTCTTGTACAATAAAAGCCTCATCAAAGTACTCAAAACAAGAGTTATACATGTTGAATACAAAGAAATTCTAAAAGCATGAAAATGTAAATGTTTTTGTATTTTAAAGAGATTTTGTAATTTTTTTTGTATTTTTGAAATATAAATGCAAGAAATCTAATCTTATAAGCATGCAAGATTTAAATCTAACACCAAAAAGAAAGAGTTGTTGTAAACGGGTTGACCAAAATGAATAATGGTAAAATGGAGCTTTAACAATGCACTTATCATTCACCTACTATTCATTTGTAATGTTTTGAATTGGAATTGCATAAGTAATGTAAATCTGGAAATGCTTGAAATTAAATAAAATAAAATACATACCTCATAATGGAACAGATTTGGAAATACCTATTTTTTGAAGCCTATGCATAGTTTCGAAAGATTCTACAACCAGATTTGGGACCAGAAAACTGAAACGGAGAAAACCCAAAAAACTTTTGCCTTTCTAGCAGCAGGTAGTCTTTGACCATGATAAAAGGTCAAAGACTACCTCAAGATTTTGAAGGTCAACTTTGACTTTGTTCACAGATCTCAGAAGTTCACCGAAAAGGGTACTCAGATCTGCACTTCAATTCTTGAAACAACGACTGTAGATATCTAAAAATGGTGTTTTGGGGTGGCTATATAGGGTTTTTCCTTAGTCAAACCCCCTTTTTGGTGATCTCCACCTCTATGAATAGCCGATTGAAATAGAATGTGTGTGTATATTGAAAGTGTAATGCCAAGATCTAATCCTCTAGATTAAAACCCTAACATGAATATGTATAAGGAAACAATGCATAGATTTGAATTAAATAAGAAAGCATACCAAGCCCCCAAGGTTAAAGTACTCCTACCAAACTCATAATCCGTAATTGCTACCCCATGATTGTATCTTTGAATTCTTGAATGTTGGCAATGGTGGATCAAGGAAGAAAGGATCTCTCTTGCTCCAAATAGGTGTTCACAATGGTGTGTTAACAAAAATGCTTGATATCAACAATGACTTAATCTTCTATATCATCCTCTTGTAATCTTGCATCTTCACTCCACCATTTATTGCTTGTTCAATTGTGTTGTCTCCACTTGATGGATACTTGCTCACGAAATTGCTTGGTGAAAATGAATGCAAATGAGAGTCTTTATATACAGGTTTCAAGGTGAGGCTCCTAGAGTAATGTGAGGACCCATAATTCAAATTTCACCTCAAATTATGATCCAATCACAATAACCAACTAAGGAGGGAAAATAATTAAATTAATTTTGAATTAAAACCTTTCTGCACTCTGATCCAAAGGCCCGACATTGATTTCGGGGCCCGCCGGGACCAAATTTGAAAAGGGGAGCCAAATCCTAAAGGAGGTTAAACATGACCTCATCTCTAACCTAGGTTAGGGATGACCTCGACCCTAACCTAGGTTAGGGATGACCTCATCCTTGACCCATGGGTCCAGGTCTTGCCAAAATCAGAAATAGGAGATCCCGGGGATGTCCAAAGACCTAGAAATGATGTTAGAATAGGGCAGAGTTCCAGGGAGAGGCACAAAATCCTATGATGATCATGATGAAGGCCAAGAGGACCTATTTCTAAGTTCTACCTAGAAAATAGAGCCATGGAAGAGGGAAATTAAGGAGAATCATTAGGATCTTAACCCTAATTTCACCTAGAATGAAGAAATCAAGTGCATAATGCATCCTAAATGCAAGTCTATCATGATAAATGTACTAAAAGAGGGTGCTAAACCTATCAAGATGGAAGTGCTTCCATTTTAAGATGATACAAACCCATCATGTCCAAGTTTCTCAAAAACAAAATTGATGGTTTCTAAGTTGATTTTAAGCAAATCCTTAGAGGGTAGCTCCTTTGATGCTGTAGGAAAATTTTGATTAGATGTAATTTCTCCTCCATAGGAGTTATCATCAACATCCATAGAATCATATGTGTATGCACCCTAAAATGGTCGCCTAGACTTTGGGCCCCCATTCTTCAATTTATCAATTTCCTGAATTAATGCCTTGCAATATTTTTAATTCAAATCAATTTCCTTGATCAAATCACAATTAATTTATTAATTGTAATTCTTTCTAAGGTTTGATCATTTTATCCTAAGCCTCATTTAATTAAAAGAAAACTTCCCTTTTAATTAAATAAATAATCTTTTTAAAATAAAATTCCTCTTTTAATAAAATCCCTACTTAAAATATCTCTTTGTGTTGAGAAAGGAAATACGAATAAAAAAAATAAAAAAATAAATAAAAATCCCTTTTTCTCTCCACTTTGAATGCACATACTTTTAGGTGGTGGGCCTTTTTCATCTTTTTTCCTCTTATAGAATCTCGAGCACATGGATCAACCAAGATTTATTCTCCATCGTTGCTCATTTCTTTTTGCCTCTTAATCTTGACCGTCCACTTTCCTTTATAAGGAGTCCTCTCCTTCTCATTTTAGGTTAGACATAAGAGAATATTTTTGTATTGTTATGCTGCAGGTTTGGAGAGCAATTTTGGAGAAGATTCTTGAGCACTTGAGCTTGGATATTGCAACTTCTCTTTTCTTGTCTTCTTCTTTCATGCCCCATGGAAATCCATTTAGATTAATCTTGCATTTTCATATTAGATTAGATTCATATTTCCTTTCATAGAATAATCTTGCATAAGCATTTCCTTTCATAGATTAGTTTGTTTTTATGCATTGTTATCATATAGAATAGCTTCCATTTTCATTTGTATGCATACTTGCTGATCATGGAGACTAGCATTCTTGCTTTTTCTCTTTGAATCTCTCATTTTGTGGTGTACTTTCATGGGCATAAAATAGGTCTAATATGAGGGCCTCCATCATAAACCCTTACACTCCATGAATAGAGAGCTACGAGTCACCTCATTCTTGAGCAATCTTGGATTTAATGACTCATAGAAGTGTGACAACATTTTAGCACATAATATGTTTCATCATCCTGTACTAATTCTAAGCTTTCTTTTCACTATCAATAATAATGAAATAAGGATTATTCACTTCACATTACACCGATGGTTAATCTAGGAATACAACGGTATCGTGCACACTTGGAGAGGGAAAACTCTTGCTGTTTATCCATTCTTCACTTACATTTTCCATATTCTCTGCAGAAGGATTGTAAAGAGATTCTGAGGAATCCAAATTGACTACAGGAGGTGAAGATATATCATCCTGAGGAAAATTAGGGGCAAAGAGAACACTTTGCGAGACATGAGTTCCAGATGAGTGTTTACGGGTTTCCTCCTCTTTTCAGTAGAAGAGGCTCCTTTAGTGTAGAAGAGGCTCCTTCAACAGAAGTTGAAGGAGGTTCCTTCTATGCTCTCTTCATCTTTGGAAAAGGAGTTTCAACAGTCTTTTCATAAATTTCTTCTACGTCAGGCTATGATCCTGAGGGTACTCCTCAGTTTCAGAGACTTCTCCTTTCCTTTGTCTACTAGCGGACCTAGTTTTTATGAAAGATTTGGGATTTTGTGGAGAAAAAAATTCTTTATCTTTATTTTTCTGAAAGGTAGTGGAAATAGGTTCAAAATTTTTCTTTCTAGTAAGCCTAGGGGTAGAGGTGGAAGCTTCAGTGGTGGTTTCCCACTTTTCAACAATTTTAACCATGCCTTGGGCTGTTTTCTCTCATCTGCCAAACCCTTGACCTCTAGGACTGACTGTTCTAGGCATTATTTCATCAATAGATAAAAATTCTTGCCACATTCCTAATGCCTTCTTGTTTAGTTCCCTTTCCACCATTAATTTGATTAAACAATGATGAGATACAGATTGGGGTTTACCCATCTTCACATTTGCACCTTGCTTTTTCAAAATATTAAACAAAAAGTTGGGAAGGTTTATCGGTCTATTCACATGCTGAAGACTGCTGAGAAGCTTGAAATGTATTCCATGCATCCAGGTATATCAACCCTCACACGTGAAATATCACATAATGTACAATGCTGGCTGCATGAATTCACTTGGTAGAGAGGGCCTTAAGGTGGCTTGCTTCTTATCAACGTCCAACTTGGGGTCACCATGCAAATTGAACTGCGTCCTAGCTAAGCGAGGGTCTACGTATTTCTCATAATTTTTTCCCTCCCGCAGCAGATGAGATATTTGAGCAATAATCTCCTTGCTGCATTTTACACAAAGACCCTTAACTACTGCAACACCATTTCTCAATGTATTCAAACATTGGAAGGCTACCTCTTCATAAAAGGGATCCTTTTTCAAACAATAACTCAACAAACCTTTCTATTCAAACAATTATCGAGTGGGAAGATCATTCAGTACAACTGAATGAGCAGAAGGTTCATGCCTTACCAAATCATCACCCATTCTATCAAACGACAGGAATCAAATAACCTCACAACCCTAAATAAAAGAGCCCAAATTTGTAGGGAATTTCCACACACAAAAACTAGTAGTTCGGACTCCAAGAAATGTAGAACTCACTTCACAAAATATAGTCAATTCAGAAAGTTAAGTTCTCGTAAGCAATAGAGGTTACCATTAATTTTCGTAATTACCTTCACACATGCCAAAGTCTACTGCCTTTGGCATGTCATGAAGGTACTTAATAACTTAATCATGATATGGTACGCTAATCACTTTTGTGTTAATCATTAATAGGATATGACATATTTAATGATAGTTCACTTAAGGTTTGAAAAGAGTTTGAAAAGAGAAAAAAAACTTGAACATACACACGGTTAAATATTCTCTCCCCCAGCTAAGTTTAGGCATGGACCCCACCATGCCACATATGCAAGACTAGTAATGAAATAAATAAAATTTTCAAAAATAAATGAATAAGATTTGCTGTTGCGTGAACATTCACTGCTGGAATGATGTGATGGATGATGGTTGTGATAAAGACAAGAGATGAGATGGAAATTTATTATGGAGAAATTATTTCACAAAATGTGAAACATTATTATGGAATCTTTGATGGAAATCAAAGAGGAGTGACAATCTGGGTGGAAGACCCAGGTTCTTCTGCCGCAGGATTGCTAGATTCTCTATGTGGGGTGTATTGCTGTAGGAACTCATCTCTACTTTATGACTTGTGGTAGAGCTTGAGTCGGTGACCATTGACAAGAAGTTTAAATCGAATCGGATCAATAGTTGATAGTTGCACGACTCCATTACTAGAGATAAACAATCTTATAAGGACCTAACCAGTGTGTTTGAAACTTGCCCGAAGTGTGCTGATAACATGAGTCAGATAATAAGGCCCATTCACCAATAGAGAATATCTTATCTTTAATGAACTTGTCATGCCATTTCTTCTTCGGTTGGTGAATAATCTCAGTATTATGAAAGGTAGATTTCCCAATTTCATCCAAGTTGTTTAGGTGAAGAAGTCATTCATGTTGAGCCCTAGTGAGATCTATATCTAGATCAAGTGCTTTTTGGAGGGTCTTGTGGAGAAACTCGACAGGCATGACAATAGATTTTTCATAAACTAACTCAAATGGCGTGAAACTAGTTATAGTTTTTTGTCCAGTCCTATATGCCCAAATGGATTTAGGAAGTCGAGTTGCCCAATCCTTTTTGTGAACAACAACTATTTTTGTTAGAATGGATTCTATTTCTCTATTTGTGATTTTTGATTAACCATTAGCCTGGAGATGGTATGGTGAAGATTTCCCATCTCAGATTGTATACTCATTCATCAAGGTTGTGATGAGATTTGAGGTGAATTGAGCACCTTGGTTAGTGACTAGTTCTCTGGGTACACCAAACCTATTAAATATGGATTCATATAGAAATTCAGCTACTTTATTATCCCTAGCATGTTTCATGGCTTTGGCCTCTACCCATTTGGTTGCATAATTAGTAAAAACTAAGATATAGGACTTAATATGAGAAGACAGTTCTATAGGACCCAAAAAATAAATACTCCATTTTTCAAATGGTGTGACAACTACCTGTAGTTACAAGGGCATTTCATTTGATTTAGGTGGGCGTCCCATTCTTTGACATCGGTCACAATGTTTGGTATATTTAGCAGCATCTTTGTGTAGAGTAGGCAAGTAATAACCGATGGTAAGAATTTTGAATGTTGTGCACTTTGATGCAAAGTTCCCTCCACATGGTTCATTGTGACATGCATGAAGAATTTCATATGTATCATCTTCACAAACACATGTTCTTGTGACTTGGTCTGGACTTGTGTAAAACATAAATCCTGCAATC
Organism: Chamaecyparis obtusa; assembly: GCA_027943335.1. Lineage (NCBI taxonomy): Eukaryota > Viridiplantae > Streptophyta > Pinopsida > Cupressales > Cupressaceae > Chamaecyparis > Chamaecyparis obtusa. Next base: position 1,983,574 of record BSBK01001154.1, on the reverse strand, counting down.
CACAAAAAGTTAAAAATTTTCTCAACCAAGATTTTGTGCTCCTTAGGAGAGAAGTGTGGAGGAGTAATTAATGTAGCAAGGTAGTCTTCTAGATCTACATACCATGGATTTTTGGTCATAATAGAGAACAAGTGTTCATCAGGGAAGCTGTCATCTATAGCTATAGGATCATCAAGAATGTGCAATTTGGATAGAAAATCAACTACCACATTTTCTTTCCCTAGTTTATCAATGACTTTGATATCAAATTCTTGCATGAGGAGTAACCATTTGGCTAACCTGACTAATATAACTGGTTTGTTCATTAGGTACTTGATTTCTAAGTGATCTGTATGCACAAATACTTCATAACTAGTAATGTAGTGCCTAAATTTATTTAGTGCATAGATAAATGCTAATAACTCCTTCTTAGTGACAATGTAATTTAGCTCAACTCCATACAGATTTTTACTGATGTAATATATTACATGCTCAACTAGTGATTCCTTCTATCCAAGGATTGCTCCTATAGCATAGTTCGAGGCATTTGCATGAATATGAAATGAAAAATTCCAATCAAGTCCTCTCAAAATATGTATTTTAGTCAACACGTCCTTTAATTGTTGGAATGATTTCTCACAATTTACAGTCCATTCAAAGTCTTATTCTTTCTTTAAAAGATTGTATAATGGAGCTACTATTTGATTGAAATCTTTGATGAACCTCCTGTAGTAACCAACATGGCCTAGAAAGCTTCTGAAATCCTTTTGTTTTTTTGGGGTTGGAAGTGTGTTAATGACTTCTATTTTTAGCTGGGTCTACCTAAATCCCAAATGATGATATGTAGTGCCCCAAAACAACCCCTTCTACAATCATCATGTAGCACTTTTCACTGTTAAGAGAGAGATTATGTTCTTGGCATCTGTTAAGGACTTTGTCTAAGTTGGCATGAGCCTCTTCAAATGTTGACCCATATGCAATGAAGTCATCCATGTATATTTCAACACAATCAATAGATATGTTAGAAAAAATACTGACCACTACTCTTTAAAATATGGTAGGTGCATTACACAAACCAAAAGGTAAGACATAATAAGAAAAGGTTCCCCATGGGCATCTAAACATTGTCTTGTCTTGGTCCTCAGGTGCTATCTGTATTAGGTTGTATCCACTAAAGCCATCAAAAAATGAGAAGTACTTTTTGCCAGCTAGGTTATCAAGGAATTGATCTATAAAAGGCAATAGAAAGTGATCTTTCTTTGTTGCAGAATTCAGGTCCCTATAATCCATACACACCCTCTATTTTTTTCCCTTCCTGGGAACTATGACCAAAGGTTAGAACCACTGACTATCAGAAATGGGATAAATAAAACCATCATCAAGTAATTTTTGCAATTCATTTTTGACTATGTCCCTGAGTGTTGGGTTGATTCTTCTCTAAGGTTGCCTGATTGGTTTACAGTCAGGAGTGATGTAGATTTGGTGGGTGCAAAGTTGTGGATCCAACCCTTCATATTTGTATAATTCCAAGAAAAATATTTCTAGCTATCTTGTAGGAGTTTGAGAATTTATGCTGAATGTTTAGGAGTAAGATTCTTGTTAACATTCAACTCCCTACCTGGGGAAATTTCTACTTTGACTACCTTATCCAACATGATGACTTCTACAAATGTAGGTGACTTAATCTTATGTGGTAACAATGTATGAAGGTAATCAGTTGCTACAAGAATTTGAGGTGTGCTAGGCAGTATGGTTTGAAAGGTACAATTAGGAACAATACAGGAAAATGGTTCAACATCATATTTTTTAGTAAGAATGGAAACAAGTATGTCATCTTCTTCTTGGGATATCATAAATGGGTTCCTCTCTATAACCATTAACTGATGTACTGAATTTACCTCTAGCACAATGTCACTAAGATCAGGCTAAACAACTTGGTCAAGTTCCATATGTGGCTTAGCAGGGGAATATAAATCAACTATTTAGTACTTATTCCATTTGATGTAGTCATCTTTCCAGAGCAGAAAGCTATGCAAGAATATGTGGTGGCCAACCAAGGTCTTCCCAAGATAAGGGATAAACACCTAGAGTAGATTCGGGATATAAGATTATAAAGTCAGATGGATAGTCTATTGAATCCAGTGTTACGATAATATCCTCTACCATGCCATTAGGCCTTATAATAGAATTATCAGCTAATTTAAGGATTGTAGGAGTTTCGCTTAAGCCAATAATATTGAGCCTTAACATGACTTCCCTTGTCATGACATTAATGGATGCTCCTAAGTCAATGAAAACATTATAAATCTAAGTACCATTAATATAAGTAGTAACAACAGGGCTACTTAGATCAGAATATTTAGGTAGAATGACATTACTCAACATAAGATCATAGAGTTGTCCAAGAACATGAATAGTCTTAGTATCTTTCTTTTTCCAACCAGGTTATTTAAGACAGGCTTTCTTGATAGCTTTATTATATACTGAGACTTCCTTGAGGGTATCTAACAAAGGAATTTGCATAGTCATTTGCTTCAGTTGGTTGATCCAATCAATGGCAATTGGGATTTCTTTTGTGGGTACAGACTGTGTGAGCCTCTAAGGAAATAGTGGATCCTTGGTTACTACAATAGGTTGTGGAAGAGTAGTGGGGTATTTCTTAGTGACATCACTATCATTGGTAACTTTAGTTATAACATGACCTTTTGGTGTAGGAAATGTAGCTCCTGACCTTAAGCGGATATCATTTACTTGAATGAAATAAGTCTGTTGTTGATTAGGTTTTCTATTATTAGGATTTGGTGAAGGTTGAGCAGGTAGCTGAGTTTTCTATTGAGGGCTAGCATTGGCTACAGGAAGTGGAGGCATTATAGCTTTCTGCTGAGGAGGTGGCATAATGGCTTGCTGATTAGGCTAACTAGGATGATTCAAACCCCATTGGGATGACTATTGCCAGTTGCCTTGTGGAGGCTTCCATTCGTTATTCTGAGGCCAATTTTGATTGGGTTGCTACCACAGATTATGAGGGGGTTGATATTGCCAATGTTGGTTACCAAAGTGTGGTTGAGGTTGATAAGACCAATTATTATTCCAGTTTTGACCTTGGGAACCAAAATTCTGAGAATTTTGATTTTTCCATTGATTATTATTGAAACTAGAATTGTGCAAAGGATCAGGAGGCATACCTTGTCTATGAGCCCATGGTCTCCATTGAGAAACATAAAAGACCTCTCCATTCTCATCAATAGCCTTAAATTCAGTTGGAATTGATAGAGTCTCTAAGCATGCAACTGTTTTGCATTTGCAGTTCCTTTTCTTTTCCCTACAATGGGAACATAATTCACTTATTATAGCCTCTTCTTCTTCATGCTTCTTCTTGTCTTGCATGGTATCAAGCTCAGTGGCTACATTGTTAATGATGTCTTGTTTGAAATTAGACAAGAGATTAGATATTTCCATCTTTGAGACACCATTAACACTATTAGTTCTTCTACTTGATTGTCTGATTCCTCTTCCTTTCTTCACTGTAGCTCTAGAGTAATTAAGAAATATCCTCTTAATGTCATCCTAGGTAGCTTGAGTGATGTCTCCCCCAACTATCAAGTCAAGAGAATCTGTACAAGACTCATTAATGCCTCTCAAAAAGAGATGCTTCATGGACTCTTCATTTAAAGTATGCTGAGTATTTTTCTAGAGGCTAAACAAGAATCTTGCAACTCAATCCTTAAGTGTCTCCTCATCTTTTTGTGTCATTTTAAAAATATCATCACCCTTCCTATTCTTTGACTGCATGTGTTCCCGAAATGATCACACATTAGTCAAAGAGGGCGCCAGAAATGTACACACAAAAGTAGTGCACTTCTCTAAGTCATTACATCAAAGGAAATCCATGAAAGGGAAACCTTCAATAGCGACCTAGAGCTCTCTATGTATGGAGTTGCAAGAAAATTGCTCTCAGCTAGAGCTAATAAACTTATGACCTTGCTAGTCAACCACACAATGAGAAATTCCAAAATTGAAGACAAGGGCAAGAGTGCCAATATCCCCCAAAGAATCAAATGGAAATGCAATGCAAGTAAGCTAAGAATGAGGATGCAAGCTAGTCTATGAAAATGAAAGTGCAAACTAGGCTATGAAAGGAAAGTACAAGTCTTACAATCCCTCCTAATTAAACTATGTGAGATTAATCTATAGCATAAAGAAAGTCTATACTAAGAATGCCATGATTATGCAACTATGAGAGCAAGAAAGTAAGCTAAATGAAATGCAACAACAATGTCTTCAAAGCTTGAATGCAAGAATGTCTTCAAAGAGCTCCAAATGACCTAGAAAACCTGTAGCATAACATTAACATAAAAGAGATGGATGCTAAATGAGGAAGAGAGCTCTCCTTTTATAAGAAATGAAAAGGAATGGACCATGGAGATTAAGAGGCAAAAGACTTAATCAAGGGTGGAGCTTGAAAGAGGAGCAATCCACGTGCACAAATATTCTCCAATGAGAAAATAAGAGTTGACTTTTGTGTCCATATGAGACAAAAAGTGTTTTTTTCCCTTTTTATAAAATAAGAATAATATTTTATTTGTGCAACTTAGGATAAGAGGAAAAGGTGGGGGCTTTTTATTTAATAAAAAGGGAGGAAATATTCCTTTTAAATAAATAAAGACTTAGGATAAAATGGTTAGCCCAAGACAAATAATCGAAAATGATAAAATAGGATTTGATCAAGGAAATTGATATATTTGAAAAATGCTGATTTTTAAAAATATTGATTCAGGGATTTGATAAATTGCAAGAATGGGGCCCAAAGTCTAAGCGACCATTTTAGGGTGCATACACCTATCACTACCCCGACAATACTCTTTGTATTTTTTCAAGATTGCTTCATTCCATCCTAGTCTTGTACAACATTGGCTCTTAGACCCATGAACCATCTCAACGCTGCCTCCCTCAAAGTAGAGGGAAACAAATTCAACTTATGAGCATCTATTGTATATTCATAACTTTGACAGAGGATATCAAATTTAAAAAGGAAGGTCTCAGGGTCTTCAGTAATCAAGCCATAGAACTTTGGAAGTATTGAAGAGGGAATATTCTTGAGATTTTTATTATCATGCCGGTCAATGATAATAAAAGGAAAGGTGTGAAGTGCCATCCTTGGAGGATTTGGAGGATTTGGAGCTGCGGATTGTCCTCTGAAAACAAAAAGGGCCCATGGATTCTCTTGGTATTCATGTTGTGCAGGAGGTGGTGTTGGAATGACTTGATGTAGGTCAGAAAATGGATTCTCAAATGGTTGATTCTCTTCTCGGTCAAATTCTTGAGGATTTTCCCTTTTAGGAGGTAAGATTTCTTCTAAGGCTAAGGGATCATTCTGAGGGAAAAATCTTCCAAGATGATCTCTTCTAGACTATACATAAAAAAGGTTGATTAGACTAGGCCCTATACTAAGAAAGCTTTGGGAGAAATGAACATTATGATAAGTTTAGATTGACACCATCCCCGACAACGATGCAAAAATGATTAGCCAAACAAATGCTTTAGATACTCAAAGCGTAACAACCATTCATTCAAGATTGGACATCTTAAACCTCAACTAATTAACTCATTCAACCCATTTATAGTATCAACTAGGGACGTAGACTTGAAATAGTGTCTAAAAAGTATATGCTCTAAATTATCCTAATTGTCACTCATCTAAACTACTGAAACTAAAATACTTAAAATCTTGAAATACTAAGCTAGGAGAAAGAAACAAGTGTAATCTACTGAAAACAATAATCAAATATAGGAACTGCTCTATCTTCCTTTGCTGTAAGAACAACTCGTCAGTTCTTTTACCAATGGCTACGGGACCATCAACGTTCTTTAAGTCACTGATGTAAGTACTTATTCATGTGGTTAGTTTTATTTATATCAGTTCCTGTTGATGGTATACATCTTTTATGATTCGATATAATGAGGAAAAAAACACACTTACCTGTATTACTTGCACTACTGTAACACTCTATTTTCGGCACTATAGTGCTTACACAGGATCCTTTACTGATATCCTAATGGCTCTGATGGTTCTTCCACTACTTCTGTTGTTTGCTAACTTCCTTGGCCTTTAGTCATGATAATGTTCCTTCCGACAAAGATTAGTATACCTGTAGGTGACGGTATGAGTCACCTTCCCTGTTTGAGGTTGCGTCAGTGACCTCTTGTTGTGTCTGCTTCTACGTTTCCTTAATATTCCTCCCGGATTCGATGTTATTACTACCGTATTTCAATCTTATGCTTTTTATGCCATTCCAACGTTATTTTCCCATGTTAAATATTTGGGATTGTGAACAGACGTGATGTTTATTAACTGGCTCGTTTTACATATGGAGTTTAAACATGTTCGATGTTAATATTAATAAAATAATTCATATGTTAAAAACATAATATAAATGATATATTTTTTATATATAGATGATTAATATTATATTAATCATCTATTCACATATTTTATTCAGTATTAGTTTGATATTAATTAATAATTAATATTTGTTTCTATTGTATATAAATGATCAATATATTTTATTAATTAATTAATTATCAATATTAATATTCATATATCTTATTTAGTATTGATAATTACTATTTCTATTATGTACTTATTTATTGATTAATTATTAATATTAATATCTATATATTTTATTTAATATTGATAATTAATATTTCTATTATATATTTATTTATTGATTAATTATCAATATTAATATTCATATATATTTTATTTAATATTTATATTGATATTAATTAATAGTGAATATTTTATTCTATTGATAATTAATATTTTATTGACTATTTTGATCAATTACCATAAAATATTATTATACATGAATTAATGGGGTCATGATAGGTTGACTGCTACAAAGGAGAGCAATGCACAATCACACCTTAATTGTCTCAGAGCAGAGTTGATTTTGTCAAATCCACCATGCTGCCCAAATGAACGTGTTGTTGACTTGTTCCTGCATGGAGTTAGTAATATATGCCAAATTTGAAACATATGTATTTGCATCATTTAAATATGAAAAGACATTATCTCACTAACTAACTCTTGTATGATATGTGGCTGCAGGAATCCTACCGAAAATAACTTAGGAGAGATGAACATTAAATAACACACACATATATCTACTTAGTTCATCTGTCATATTCAATTCATAAGGTTTAACCATAAGTTATACTTAAATCACATATCCTACTGAGCTATAAAGTATTTGAAAGTATTGACCATACATATAGAAACCATATATATCATCATCAAAGTTTATATAAAACCAAGTGAAAATACCCTAACAAGCCACAAAAAAACATCGTAAAACATGCCATTAAAATGACTCATCAATCCCTTCAATATAATCAACATCACATGCCTAAACATGATAGATATCATATATGAATCTCCAACAGTAACAATAAATTGAAGCCTCTTCTCCATCTTCAAGAATTAAGCTTATTTTTCTCCTCAATATTGAGTTGGTTCAATGAGCATCTATAGATTATAGATAGACCACCAACCCCTCTTGTGAGAGAGTCAAGGCTGTCCAAGCTCTAATACCATGTTGATATTTCAAATTAGATTAGCATAAATAAATAATATATAAAGAAAGAAACATAGGGACACTAGAGACACCCTTGGAAAACCCTCCTACTTGAGGGAAAAACCCAGTCATGCCAAAAGTTCTCCTTTATTGAGATAATAATAGTCTCGGTACATAGCTCACAACTCTTGAGATTTTACACAAAAGATTCAATGTCACTCTCCTTAATAGATTCAACACCTTAACTATAGAATCAAAATAATATCAGCTTCTTGAGAATTACAATCCTCTATGCAAATGATATGATTCTCATAATAGGCATGAAGATCACACATACACATCGTTATTCACAATATCATTGATATATATCTCAACACACATAAAATTAGATTAAAGACTTGACATAGAGTCACTGGATGTTTTCTACTGAATGAAGATGCAAAATGCTAGAAATATGTGTTTTATCTCCTATAATGAATTTAACCTATGATTAGTGCAAACCTAACCTTTTCGGAACATGCGTAGAAATTCAAACATTAGTCCTAGTAGCATATACTAAATATATAGTAAATTTATTTGCATGATACCTCAAATAGAGCTTAAACGTGAGCACACTGTCACCATTTGATTTTCTCTCAGATTAGGGATGTGGGTGTGCTCTCAAAACACTAGGAGAATGTACCCAATGAAGATTAGGAAGGTTTAGGATCATTTATGGATGAAGGATACCCCATAGTGGCACATAATCAGGTATGGTGCACCTGATTTGCCCCTAGAGCCCCAAGGAGCCAAATGAATCCAAAATGAAGAATTGAACTACAAATGCTTATACAAAGTTGATTTTAGCCAAATACAAGTATGATATGATGAAGATTATGTGAAAAGAAATGAAATAAACTATGTTAATCCATTAATTCTAAGCTAATGTGAGTTATGAAAGCATGGAAATGAGTTAAATCTAACAAAATTAGGAATTTAAGCTAAGTCTAGATGTAAATGAGCATGATAACTTTACTTAATATGAAGGATGTGAATTAGTGATTTTCTCTTGGAATGAAGAATATTTATAGGATTTGAGGAAGGGCTTGGGTTAGGAAGGGGAGTTAGGGTCAGAGTCAGGGTTAGGGGTATGGTTAGAGGTATGGTAAAGGGGATGAGGGTTAAGGGCTGCTCACACATGTGTGAGAAACACTAGGGAAGTGTGCTTAGGGAACTGAGATGGAAGAGGAAACATAGGCTTCATTAAGAGGTTGTAAGAGCCATTAATGAAGCTGTAAGGGGCCATTAATGAGTATGTAAGGCTCATTAATGAGGGGTTTTGACCACAAGTCAAAGTAGGGTGGATTAGACTAAGGGGGTTAGGAATCACCCTCTAAGTAGATTTAGGTAAGGATTAGGAAAGAATAGATATGTTTAGGGTTTTCTAGAAGTTTCTAGGGTTTTAGGGTTTAAATAAATAATTTATTTATTTAAAGGATTTTGAGACTCAATTTATCAAATGATTAACAAATTAGAGGGAAAATCATTCAAATTTGATTTAAATGCTTTTGTGAGGGATTCTTTAATTAAATGTTTTTAATTAAAATAGGAGATGATAATGGCATAAAAACTAATTAATTAATTAATTAATAAATGATGATGTCATTAGGGGTTTTTGCAAAATAAAATATTTTTATTTAGCAAAGGGATTTTAGGTGTCTACATGACCAATATAAGATTAAACTTGAGCATCTCTCTTGCGAGGTAAAGGGACCACCGTTACTAATTCTCATACCACTATAACACAGTGAGACAAAATCTCAACCCAACAGATATGAAGAAACAATATTCAGCAATACATATTTAGATAAGAGATGATGACTATTGTAATCATCCATTAATCTACTAGATAACGAAGAGTATCACACATAGAAGATACATAACATCAAACTAGATGCTATCACAACCTCTATAATGCTCGAACCCACACTAGTCTCTCTTCTTCATCATAATTAAGTAAACCGATGGTAGCCAGAATGTGAATCGATGACCCAACACGACACTCACAAAAGTGGTAAGTCCAATATCATATTCAAGGACCTTCGTGAGTATCAAAGGATGGATATAAAGAGCCTTACATGGAACCATAGGAAGGTGAATCGATTCCTTCATAATATAACCAGATTAGCTTAAATAAGTAATAGATAAAGAAAGAAACACAAGGACACTAGAGATACCCTTGGAAAACCCTCCTACTTGAGGGAAAAACCCATCCATGCCAAAATTTCTCCTTTATTGAGATAATAATAGTCTCAATACATAGCTCACAACTCTTGAGATTTTATACAAAAGGTTCAATGTCACTCTCCTTAACAGATTCAACACCTTAACTATAGAATCAAAATAGTAACAACTTCTTGAGAATCACAATCCTCTATGAAAATGATATGATTCTCATAAAAGGCATGACGATCACACATACACATCTTTATTCAAAATATTATTGATATATATCTCAACACACATAAAATTAAAGTAAAGATTAAAGACTAGTTGACATAGAGTCACTGATGTTTTCTACTAAACGAAGATGCATAATGCCAAAACTTTGTGTTTTATATCCTATAATGAATTTGACCAATATAAGATTAAACTAGAGCATCTCTCTTGCAAGGTAAAGGGACCACTGTTACCAATTCTCATAGCACTATAACACATTGTGACAAAATCTCAACCTAGCAGATATAAAGAAATAATATTCAGTAATACATATCTAGATAAGAGATGATGACAACTGTAATCATCGATTACTCTACTAGATAATGAAGAGTATCACACATAGAAGATACATAACATCAAACTAGATGCTATCACAACCTCTAAAATGCTTGAACCCACACTAGTCTCTATTCTTCATCATAATTAAGTGAACTGATGGTAGCCAGAATGTGAATCGATGACCCAACATGACACTCACAAAAGTGGTAAGTCCAATATCATATTCAAGGACCTCCACGAGTATCAAAGGATGGATATAAAGAGCCTTACATGGAACCATAGGAAGGTGAATCGATGCCTTTATAGTATAACCAATGATCATAATGATTGTTACAATGAAAAAATACAAAATTAACGATAACTTGTATACATAAGAACTGATACCCATAATGATTGTGAACGGATGATAGCAACACCTACATACGATGCAATGTCATCTCATTCGGTGCCATGTCATCATAAATCTATGATGAAAAAGGATAGAATGATGTCTCTCGTAGCTACAAAATATTAACACTCCCTCTTGGCAAGAGAGAGATCATTCACCCGTCCTCATGATGAACACAAAGGCTGCATCCAAATGTGTTAGTAACAAAAGATCTTAACACAAATTTTATCAATAGAATTTTTATCTCAGAATAACAATATTCACCATAGCTACTCCTAGAGAGTGAATCACAAAACCATAAAATAAAGTCATGGAGTCACACACATGCCTTCCACCATGACTACTCCAGGAGGGTGGATCCACCATAGCGACTGCTAGAGGGTGGAGCAAGGGATTTCACCTCAAACTTAGATCCCAGAGAAGAATGCATTACCACCTTGCCTACTCATAGAGGGTGGAACAAGGGATTTCACCTCAAACTTCTCCTAGAGAAGAATGTATTACCACCTTATCTACTTGCAGAGGATGGAACAAGGGCTTTCACCTCAAACCTCAAACTATAGAATCTGAATTATAACAACTTCTTGAGAATCAAAATCCTCTATGCAAATGATATGATTCTCATAATAGGCATGAAGGTCACACATATAGATAGTTATTCACAATATCATTGATATATATCTCAGCACACATAAAATCAAAGTAAAGATTAAAGACTTGACATAGAGTCACTAATATTTTCTACTGAATGGAGATGCAAAATGCCATAACTCTATTTTTTATCTCCTACAATGAATTTTACCAATATACGATCAAACAGGAGTCTCTCTTAGGAGGTGAAGGGACCACCCTTGCCAATTCTCATAGCACTATAACACAGTGCGACAAAGTCATAACTGAATAGATATGAAGAAACAATATTCGACAATACATATTTAGATCAGAGATGATCGATACCGTAATCTTTGTTTACTCTACCAGATAACAAAGAGTATCACATAAATAAGATACATAACATCAAACTGGATTCTATTACAACCTACAATGAGATGTATGCCAATTGTCTGATTAAATGTGCTGAGTGAAATTACAATTTGGGTGAGATTTCATTGGGGTTATTACATCCTTTCCATTCTTTTAAGAATAAGTTTGAATACTTTCTCTTTGTATCCACCTTTTATTCCACTACAAATAACTCTTAGAGCCACATAGAAAATGCCAACTTTGGATAATTTCATTACAAACTTAACAAGGAAGCAAGATAAGTTAATCCAAATGGGAACCTTGAAGACCACTAAACCTCAAGCACTCTTTTTCAGGAAAAGAGAAACATAAGACTTCAAACAAAGGGAGAAACATAAACATCAATAGGATAAGGAAAGTAAGGAAACCAATAAATTCTCCAATCAAATCGACACTTCTTCAAATCAAGGTAAAACCAAGAATGAAAAAGTAAAATGGGTCTTTTGCATGAAACCAAGTGTTGATGTTTGTAGCTGCAAGAGATATCCTGATTACCTGTGATGATGCTCTTTCATATACTCATGTTTGGAAATATGAAGAGACATGTGTTTTGAAATATGAAGAGACACATATTTGGAAAATGAAGAGACTTCTGGTTATAATATGAAGAGTCTCTCGATTCAAGTATGAAGAAGTTATGTTTTTGAAGAGCCTCGATATTGTATAGATAATATATCATTGCTTTGTGTGAAGTGATGCTTGCTGAGTTGGGTTATTCCATTCAAAAATTATAGATAGTTTATGTAGTAAATTATGATATATGTAATAAGTTGAAGAGTTTGCAGTATTCAGTTGGAAGCATTGTAGTTAGATCTCTATTATTTAATAGATGAGATATTCTTTTTGGTGTGGTTGGATTTTTCCCCTCAAGTTGGAGGGTTTTCCCAGGATAAGTTTTGTGCCTTATTGTTCCTTATTCTGATGTTTTGCTTCTTATTTTCGTTACTGGTCTAAAACATTAACATGGTATCAAAGACATGTTAAGCAATGGAAATAAGTAGTATTAGCAATCAAGTTTTGAAAATGGCTAGGAAATGTCAGAGAGCCATTCCTATTTTGGGTAATCTCAATGACGGTAAAAAGAGGCGTAATTGTTGTGCATGATGGGGATTGGAATGAGGCAATTCATGTGATCTATGGGTGTATACCAATGGAGATTGGTCTACAATTCACCTGATGTTTTATATTCTACATTTTTATACGGTGTATGTTCTATGATTCCCAAGATAAGATATGGACGGTTGTCATTGGAGCAGTTAGGTCCACTGAAATATATAGGCATAAGAAAATCAAAATATGAAAGGGCATTGCTAAACTGAACAACTATGAAGGGATAAGTATTTTATGATTATACCTTTGAATATTGATCATGAATTTTATGTAGTTAATTCATACAATAACATAGGGAATAGTGAATCATGTATGCTTCTAGCATTAGTCTATATATTTCTCTTCAGGACATAGGTTGAGTCTATTAATAATCTTTCTAAAATTATTTCATGATAGATCAAGAAGCAACAAGATGATAAGAGATTACATAAGGCATTCAAGGAAGTAAGAGCTTTATGCGTCTAGTAAGACAGTCATGTAGGCTGTAGAAATGAACAAACATGAGGACACTATTTGCAGCCATGGCACTGAGTTGATGGACATAACTTCATTAAAGAGGAAGAACCTATATAGATTGTCTTTACATTCAGTTTCTTTGAAGAGGAAGAAAAGACATTCGAAGGGATAAATTTGAGGTGAAAGCCCTTGTAATGCATTTTTCTCTGAGAGGGAGGAATTTGAGGTGGAAGCTATTGTAATGCATTTTTCTTTGAGAGGGATAAATTTGAGGTGAAAACCCTTGCAATGCATTTTTATCTGAGAGAGAGAAATTTGAGGTGAAATCCCTTGTAATGTATTTTTCTCTGAGAGGGAGAAATTTGAGGTGAAAGCCCTTGTAATGCATTTTTCTCTAAGATGGAGAAATTTGAGGTGAAAGCCTTGTTGCTCTTTCCACTCATGGGAGTAGCCATAGTGGACGTCATGTTGAGAGACTCCATGATGACATCATGTTGAGTGAATCCATGATGAGAGTTTGTATTTTCACACATGGGAATAGCCATGGTGAACATCATGTTGAGTGACTCCATGATGCTATCACGTTGAGAGACTTTGTGATAAATTTTTGTTTCCTCACAAATGGGTGTATCCATTGTGAGTGTCATGTTGAGAGATTCCATGACATAAATACTTGAAAAGATATCTCGTTCACTAAGAGGGAGACTTGATGTTTGTAGTTGCAGGAGATATCCTGATTACCTGCGATGGTGCTCTTTCATATACTCACGTTTGGAAATATGAGGAGACATGCGTTTGGAAATATGAAGAGACACACATTTGGAAAATGGAGAGACTTCTAGTTATAATATGAACAGTCTCTTGGTTCAAGTCTAAAGAAGTTACATTTTTGAAGAGCCTCAACATTGTATATATAATGTATCATTGCTTTGTGTGATGTGATGCTTGTTGATTTGGGTTATTCTATTCAAAACCTATAGATAGTGTATGGAGTCAATTTTGATATATGTAATAAGTTGAAGAATTTGCAATATTTAGTTGGAAGCATTGTACTCAAACCTCTATTATTTAATAAATATCATTACTTTGTGTGATGTGATGCTTGTTGATTTGGATTATTCTATTCAAACACTATAGATAGTCTTGTTAGCTATTTTTCTTGTTGAATCCTAAGACATAGCCTAGAGTGCTTAGATAGAATTCTTTGATTCCTAGACTCCTGATTCCAAGAAAAAAAAGACTAATTGACAAGGAGAAACTCCTTCTACACTTCGAGCTCCACAGACCCAGGCGGGTGTACCTAAAACATATGACTGATTACACAGTATATATAAAAGTGGACATTGCCCTGCTATCCACCTTTATTTAACCAACTTATGAAACACTCTGCAGATGACCAAAATCAACTGAAAAAAGAGTTTAACTAGATAAACCATGATTGTAAGAATAGCAAGAACCAGTGAGACAAGGATCTTCATCCTTCTTCCCTTTTAAGGAGGGGCAACCTAGTGATTCACTCTTCAAGGAATCAACAAATGAATTGTACTTCTTGAATACAATCAGACGTGAATGTTCATAACAACAGGAAAGTAAAATGTTTTCAATTAATGCTTGATGAAGAAAACTGCTATTCAAGCCAAGATCAGTGCCTTATCTATTGGGCAACAAAGTCAAGCAAATATACAATCCTAGAAAACCCTAACTCCAACTCAAGAACCCAAATGGAATGCCTTGCAAACCATTCCTCTCATTTCAATACCTAGACATCAAATTCATATGCAGACCTAGAATTCTCAGAATTTGAAATCAAGACTTACTCTCTCCTTGAAAGAAACTCAAATTCAAACCCACAAATACCTTATAACTGGTATATTAACATGCCTTACAAGTCAAGATACAAGAATTTAAACAATGCATATAAAGGCATCAAACAAAGAACTGAACAGGGATTCCATTGTTTTCATTAAAATTTACCTGAAACTGTACATTGTAAGACCATGAACACAAAACAATGAGAATCAAAAGCTTGAAGTTGTCCCAGTAGCATAAATTTTCAACATCCTTTACAAATGAGAAGAAAAACTAAGATATAGGAGAATGTGGTCAGTTGAAAGCCAACTGATAGCTATCCATTCTTGGCATGAAAATATCTCTAGGTTTTGCCACACTTTGCTCTGCAACTGATTCTCAAAACTGATCCACTACGTGCAATCATTTCTCTAAAAGACTGATTCTAATTTTGATCCTCAGATTTCAAACCCAGACTACTCTTTCACACTTCATTGAAACTGAAAATAATCATTTCCATTGAATTCCTTGTCTCTTCCCGTTTCTGAAAACATATAACACTTGTATATTTGGACAAAAAATGAATCTCCAGGCAATTAATCCATGAACAGGCTCTATCTTTTAAATTTTTGAATATTTCTCTATAGTCCAAACTATGTCATTTTCCTAAATTCTATTTAAGTTTGCAATTTTTAATCATTTTCACATTTTATCCTTAGGATGCACCAGAACTTGACACTTGTCACACTGTGATTTGTTGCTCGGACAAACCTCAGGTTAACCATCTCATTGGGAGAACTGGCGAATGGCTTTGATCTCTAAATCTCTGAATGAATTCTTTAACTATGGTTAAGCATGGCAACCTGGCGAAATAGCCATTCTCCAAATCTTTGAATTCTACCTTGACCATGGGTAACATCTGGAGAATGGGCGACTGAGCCCGTTCTCCCAATCTCAGAATGACTTGTCTTGATTGCAAATGATCTAGAGAACTGGCGACTGCAGGCTACCTCCGAATCTCTGAATGTTAACCTCTGACCATGAACCATCTAGAGAATTGGCGACTAGTTATCTCTGAATCTCCAGATGTTAGCGGCGTAACCGCTAGCATCTGGAGATTGGGTGACTAGCGGTTAGTTAATCACTACCTCCAGATCTCCAAGTCTTCACTAACTACTGGGTATGGTCTAGCGAACTCATGAGCGTGCACCATGTGTCATCTTTGTCCTCATCACCATCGCGCATCCATTCCTACAAAATTACCTTACCTGTACATTCATAGTCATGGAAACTAAGGCACCAACATGGAGGGTCACATGAGCATAGCCTCCAACACTTCTTCTTATTTCATCTTGTGTGGGTCATTGCTTATAAACACTATAATTTCTCAATCCAGGATCAATGTGGGACAATTCTGCTGAGGGTTTTAAAGCCTTCTTCACATTTTCATTCAAAATTTGTGGGGCCCCCCACGATCAGAGACCTCTAGCCAAGGGGCCCACCAAGAGCCCTTGCCTCTTTACTTATTTTACATTGTAAGTGCCAGAGTATTTAAATACATGAAACTCCCCAATCCTAGTGAATGTGGGATAATTGTCATGAAGGTTTTATGGGCAATTTTGATAGTGCCACACTCAGTTGCCTGTATCTTGCGAACCATGAAGAATTTGGAAAATCGCTCAATTGAGAATCTAGAGAAGTAGGTTTGCAACAACATATCCGAAAATGAGCTCAATCCAACGGTTCAATAAAAAGTTATGCCCCCTGCAATATGACTATTTTTTTTCTTTTTTGCAAATCCGCGTTTTCAAAATCCATTGTGTGGGCTATTTCTTCTTTGCTTTCTCAAAAAGACCATTTCGATTTAATACACAACATCCATGTTAAATTTAAAATTCCTCTTCCAATTTGTTTTATGCACATCTTTCCTTCACTGTCATGCACCACATTTTGATTGCCTTCAGTTTGCAATCACTTTCGTTGGCCAGATGTGCCTAGCCAAGCCTTACATCTCTTTTAAACACTCACGCTGGTAGCCCCTTCTATTGTTTGGTGTGGTGTGTAATGATCACATCCCTCAACACATATGCACACTGATTAAACATGATGGCATTTATATATTCATATTAAGGCTGGCAACCTCTCAATCATGGTCATTTTCCTTCAATGCTCATTTGGGTTCCATTTCCTTGGCCTTTTGAAACCACTGAAAGAAGATATAATAAACACTCATGTCCTTCTTATCAAACCAATATGCATTGGCAACAATAGTCAATTCCTTGATGACTTTCATTACATTCAAACAGGCAATGACACTGGCATCCTTGGTCACCTTTCATTTTGTCCATGTTAAGTATACACACAATCTCTTGAAGACATTAAGCACAAGACATCACTCTTGATGCACACCTTCCTCCGTAAGATCGAGATGTAGTCAACCACTTGAAGTAGAACTATGGTGCTTCGAAGATTCAATCACATAATTCATTTTTTACATTTTGGCAAAATTGACCATCAACACCGACTGGCTCCCAGAAGCAGCCTCAAAAACTGACAAAAAGGCCTCACCAAGCAGTGCCATCAAGAAGACAGGTTTCCAACAAGTTATCACACTCGCCAAAGGAGAATGCCTAGAAAGATATGAGCCAACAGATATTAATAGTCAAACATGGCACCCTGAAAACTAAAACTACCAGTACTGCCAAAATCACATAAATTGCCTCTAGATTCGGCTTGGAAACTGACCCCTTGAAACTTTCAGGAACCAGAATCACAAGCACTGATTCTCCCTCATACAAGGAACACAAATCCATAACTGGCTTCCTCAGAAAGTCACATGGTGAAATGCACTGAATCAACAAAGTTAGCTTACTAGATATGTTCAACATTTAAAATAGTAAAAAACATAGAAGTTGGGTTTGGAAATGGCCTGGAAAAGTAATCAAACGGATTGGCAAAGACTTGAAAATCATTAAAAACTTAGTCTCCCAGGTCTATAGTATGGAACCACACTCAATTATGTTAGACCTTTGATAGGGGGCAAAATGGGATAGCTCAAAGTAGGCCATCTAGAATTCTGAACAGTGCACACTCAGAGAAATTTAACAAATTACAAATGGAATGACACTGGAAAATAGGTCAAATAGGTACATGGGGCACTAAAAATTGGCATGATGACTCATTCCCATGTCTACAATATGATGCCACAACTAGCATGCAATGACCAATCATAGGATAAAAGATATTCAAATGCAAACAAGGCCTGCTATAACAAATTAACACTTAGGCAGAAACACATATTCAAACAAGTGCTCAAAACAAGACATCACGAAACAACTTGAAACTTGAAATTAGTGACCTAAGATGTCTTCAAATGATAAAGAAAGGGTAATGAATACTTGACATGCATAGTAGACCTCAGAATCTCATCTGGAAAAAAAGGCACAAAAACACTTATAGGGCTACAAACTATAAAAATTTAACAAGGTGCTCAAAAACCCATGTTGTACTTTTGAATACCAATAGTGGCTCTAACTGTGGACGCGTGCCCCATGTGGGCATGTAGAGAACTCCAGAATCTCATGGTAGAAGCAGACCACCGAGAGAGAAATCAGCTTGACTATTCCTTTTCACTTTCTCAAAACTTTGAACAATGAACCTCAAAACCAAGTACCGAACACTTAAACAAAGAAAATTTACAAAGTTTACAAACATTTACAAAGGACTTCAAAAATTTATCAGCAAGAGCCAAGTTTTACCTCTATCAAATATGTAATTCTCACTTGCATGAATCCAAGGTAACCTGAAAACACTTCCTTTGCTGACAAGACCAAACACTTTGACATACAGCTCCAACATATCATAAAAGAAGTAACCAGTACTTTCTCTATCATGAAGCACTTGAAAGTCACTAAAATTTTGAAAGTACTGATTATTGTGCAACATAGAAATGTCACACCCTTCAAAACTCACAACTAGCTGAGGAAGAGAACATTCTGATTTAAACATATAGTTGGATACATGCTGGCTTAAACATCAAAATAAAACCTCTGAAATTCAACCTCTTGCACATCATGTGAATGTTCAAACAAATCACCTTTGACCACAACTTGTGGCTCCAAATCTAACTCACTTTGAAAAACATCAACATGTTGAATCGGGAAAACAAAAGACTCAAAATCTGCCTACTGATTTATACATTTTTCCTACTTCTTTTCAGCCTCTTTTGAAAACACATCACTATTCATTTCATCAAACTCTTGAAGGAACACACATACCCGTGGCTGAAAAAGGGAATCATTTGTAGGACTTGAAACTTCATCCATTTCTTCATCAAACATTTCAAAACATGGCATGAATAAATCAACTGACAGTCCATTACATACATCCTCATCCTGGCAAATATTTTCCGAACACACATCACTGTCAAAAGGAGCACTATCAGCATTGCTAATTTTTGTTTGACAAGACATTGCCTCATTACCATTGACAACATCACAATCATCAATGTCTAAATAAAACAAGCTGATTTCCATTTTCGGTGAAGAATCAAAATCAGTGTTAGAACCATAAGAGAAGCTCTCTTGAAAGCTTTCATAAATCGGTTCATACAAATTTGAAAGCAAATCTACTTCAGTAGTTTCAGTCATGTCTTCACTTAAATAACTTTCAGTTTCATTTTCAGAATTTACCAAATCAACGAAATAATTTGAAAATGCTGAGACTGACTCATCATCACAAATTGAATGTATCTCGGACTTGACACTGTCATTTTTCATAAACATCCAATGTCTCTAAATATTAAAAAAGAAAACCATTTAAATAACAAACCTCTTGCTGCAAATCAGAGAGAGAAGGAAGCATTTCAGGCTCATAAGGATCAATACATTTATCAAATAAGTGATTACAAAGATCACTTGCAAGACTTCTTAAGTAATCATCATTTTCAGCAATCACAACACCATCATATTGTTGCTGTTGAAATGTCACTGCTGAGAATTCATTTTCCCCAAATCAATTGACTGATCACTACTCTAAACTTGGGGCTAACTATGGAGATCACAAACAATTTTATGCTCAGATTTTTGAAACAATCTTGAAGGCCCAATCTGATTTCTATTAGTTGACATAACACTAGCAGGATCATAACATTCACTATGATTTCCATTATTCATTAGATTCACTAAATTAGTATCAATAGTTGGGAAAGCCATCTCATGTAATCTTGTATTCTCAGCGCCATGGAGCTTTGGCAATCCAAACCTTTTCATCATTTCTATATCTGATGCCAACTGAAAAGCATGATGAAGACTTTGTGGTTCCTTGTCTCTCAACAAATAACCCATTTTACTATCAAATGCAGCCAAGTAAATGACTAAGGACAATGCATCATGTGGCCTACATTTCTCAAGAATTCTTCTTAATGCTTTCCCAAATCTGAGATTGAAATCATTAACTAACTCATTTTCTTCTATGGAAATGCTAATAAGATCAACTAACAGACTATATTCACAAATAAATTCTCCATATGTCTCAATAAATGCTGATTCGAAACACTTCCAAGAATAGATGGAATGGTGGGATAGAAATGAAAACCACTTCCTACCAATGACTGCACAAACAATCTCAAAATCACATCTTCATGGCTGACATCAAAATCCTCAATCAGGTCCATGAATGCACTTAAATGTTTTTCAGTTGATTCTTCTTTTCCCCCATCAAACTTGGGCAAGAATTTTCTAATTTTCGGGGGTATTACATTTGGGTAACCAGGAATACCCTCAAAGTCAAGAGGTGAGTAACATTTTAAACTTCTTCTATCTCCTGGCTGGAAAATTCTTTGAGACATGACAACATTTGGAGATACACAAGGTTGGGAATATTCAGAGTACATTTTACTTTCTTCCTTCAATCAATCATAACCTTGTCTATGTAAACTCAAGCATACATACTATGCAGATTTTATCCACAGTGAAACTAACATATCCATTTGAAAAATCATTTGCATACACCAAAACATAACAGCTAAATGTACTCAAATCTTGTATGCAAAACACTAGTTCTTCCCTTTCACTTAGTGTTTAAAATCACTGAATAGGGAAGCAATTTTTCACATGATTTTCATGAAACAACTTGGTATGAAAATCAAATACCTAGAGATGTTGTGATTGCTGCAAACACACTAATCTGAAGCTTCTCCAAATCACCTTTCAAACATCAGTAGAGCCGCCACCTCTTTACAGAGGACCAAACTGAAACAACTGAGAACCTTCCTCAAACATGAACCATCTTCAAAACCAGCAAACACAACATAACCATAACAAAATACTGACTTCTTGTCAGGATCATATACTGATATACATCAATATTTTCATTACAATGCACTAATCAAACAGAGAACTAGAGTCGCCACTCACATTCCGTGAGAAAATATAACAATTTTTTGAAAAGAACTGACTCTATAACCAAATTGGACCAGACCCTTGGATGATTCAACAAAGCAAGGAATTGGACATCTTAAACTTGCTGTCATTTATCTGTCCCCAGTAGAGTCGCCAATCTGTTAGCTATTTTTCTTGCTGAATCCTAAGACACAACCTTGAGTGCTTAGATATAATTCTTTGATTTCCAGACTCCTGATTCCAAGCAAGAAAATACTAATTGACAAGGAGAAACTCCTACACTTCGGGCTCCATAGACCCAGGCGGGTGTACCTAAAACATATGACTGATTACATAGTATATATAAAAGTGGACATTTCCTTGCAATTCACTTTTATTTAACCAACTTATGAAACACTCTGTAGATGACCAAAATCAATTGAAAACAGAGTTTAACTAGATAAACCATGATTGTAAGAATAGAAAGAACCAGTGAGACAAGGATCTTCATCCTTCTTCCCTTTTAAGGAGGGGCAACCTAGTGATTCACTCTTCAAGGAATCAACAAATGAATTGTACTTCTTGAATATAATCAGACATGAATGTTCATAACAATAGGAAAGTAAAATGTTTTCAATTAATGCTTGATGAAGAAAACTGCTATTTAAGCCAAGACTAGTGCCTTATCTATTGGGCAACAGAGTCAAACAAATATACAATCCCAGAAAACCCTAACTCCAACTCAAGAACCCAAATGGAATGCCTTGCAAACCATTCCTCTCATTTCAATACTTGGACATCAAATTCATATGCAAACCTAGAATTCTCAGAATTTGAAATCAAGGCTTACTCTCTCCTTGAAAGAAACTCAAATTCAAACCCACAGATACCTTATAACTGGTATATTAACATGCCTTACAAGTCAATATACAAGAATTTAAACAATGCATATAAAGACATCAAACAAAGAACTAAACATGGATTCTATTGTTTTCATTAAAATTCACCTGAAACTGTACATTGTAAGACCATGAACACAAAACAATAAGACTCAAAAGCCTGAAGCTGTCCCAGTAGCATAAATTTTCAACATCCTTTACAAATGAGAAGAAAAATTGAGATATAGGAGAATGTGGTCAGTTGAAAGCGAATTGATAGCTATCCATTCTTGGCATGAAAATATCTCCAGGTTTTGCCACACTTTGCTCTGCAACTGATTCTCAAAACTGATCCACTATGTGCAATCTTTTCTCCAACAGACTGATTCTGATTCTGATCCTTGGATTTCAAACCCAGACTGCTCTTTCACACTTCACTAAAACTAAAAATAATCATTTCCATTGGATTCCTTGTCTTTTCTCATTTCTAGAAACATATAACACTTGTGTATTTGGACAAAAAATGAATCTCCAGACAATTAATCCGTGAATAGGCTCTATCTTTTAAATTTTTGAATATTTCTCTATAGTCCAAACTATGTCATTTTCTTAAATTCTTTTTAAGTCTGTAATTTTTAATCATTTTCACATTTTATCCTCAGGATGCACCAGAACTTGACAGTTGTCACATTGTGATTCGTTGCTCGGACAAACCTCAGGTTAACCATCTCATTGGGAGAACTGGCGAATGGATTTGATCTCTAAATCTCTGAATGAATTCTTCAATTGTGGTTAAGCCTGGTGACCTAGCGAAATAGCCATTCTCCAAATCTTTGAATTTTGCCTTGACCATGGGTAACATCTGGAGAATGGGCGACTGAGCCCATTCTCCCAATCTCAAAATGACTTGTCTTGACTGCAAATGATCTGGAGAACATGTGACTAGTTATCTATGAATCTCTAGATGGTAACGACTTAACCACTAGCATCTGGAGATTGGGCAACTAGCGGTTAGTTAACCGCTACCTCCAGATCTCCAAGTCTTCAATAATTGCTGGGTATGGTCTAGCGAACTCACGAGCATGCACCATGTGTCATCTTTGTCCTCATCACTGTCGCATGTCCATTCTTGCAAAATTACCTTAACTGTGCGTTCATGGGCACGAAAAATGAGGCACCAACATGGAGGGTCACGTGAGCATAGCCTCCAACACTTCTTATTTTATCTTGTGTGGGTCATTACTTATAAACACTATAATTTCTCAATCCAAGATCAATGTGGGACAATTTTGCTGAGGGTTTTAAAGCCTTCCTCACATTTTCGTTCACAATTTGTCAGGCCTGCCGCGCATAGAGACCTCCAACCAAGGGGCCCACCAAGAGCCCTTACCTCTTTACTTATTTTACATTGTAAGTGTCGGAGTATTTAAATACATGAAACTCCCCAATCCTAGTGAATGTGGGATAATTGTCATGAAGGTTTTATGGGTAGTTTTGATAGTGCCGCACTCAGTCACCTGTATCTCACGAACCATGAAGAATTTGGAAAATCTCTCAATTGAGAATCTAGAGAAGTAGGTTTGCGACAACATATCCAAAAATGAGATCAATCCAACGGTTCAATAAAAAGTTATGCCCCCCGCAATATGACTATTTTTTTTCTTTTCTGCAAATCCATGTTTTCAAAATCCATTATGTGGGCTATTTCTTCTTTGCTTTCTCAAAAAGACCATTTCCATTTAATACACAACATCCATGTGACATTTAAAATTCATCTTCCAATTTGTTCTATGCACATCTTTCCTTCACTATCATGCACCACATTTTGATTGCCTTCAGTTTGCAATCACTTTCATTGGCCAGATGTGCCTAGCAAAGCCTTGCATCTCTTTTAAACACTCACGTTGGCAGCCCCTTGTATTGTTTGGTGTGGTGTGTAATGATCACAGCCCTCAACACATATGCACACTGATTAAACATGTTGGCATTTATATATTCATATTAAGGCTGGCAACCTCTCAATCATGGTCATTTTCCTTCAATGCTCATTTTGGTTCCATTTCCTTGGCCTTTTGAAACCACTGAAAGAAGATATAATAAACACTCATGTCCTTCTTATCAAACCAATATGCATTGGCAATAGTAGTCAATTCCTTGATGACTTTCATTACATTCAAACAGGCAATGACATTGGCATCCTTGGTCGCCTTTCATTTTGTCCATGTTAAGTATACACACAATCTCTTGAAGACATTAAGCACAAGGCATCACTCTTGATGCACACCTTCCTCTGTAAGACCGAGATGGAGTCAAACACTTGAAGTAGAACCATGGAGCTTCGAAGATTCAATCACATAATTCATTTTTTACATTTTGGCAAAACTGATCATCAACACCAACTGGATCTTGAAAGCAACCTCAAAAACTGACAAAAAGGCCTCACCAAGCAGTGCCGCTGGGAAGACAGGTTCACTTCCAACAAGTTATCACACTCACCAAAGGAGAATGCCCCAAAAGATATGAGCCAATAGATATTAATAGTCAAACATGGCACCCTGAAAACTAAAACTGCCAGTATTGCCAAAATCACATAAATTTCCTCCGGATCCGGCTTTGAAAACTGACCCCTTGAAACTTTCAGGAACCAGAATCACAAGCACTGATTCTCCCTCATACAAGGAACATAAATCCATAAATGTCTTCCTCAGAAAGTCACATGGCGAAATGCACTCAATCAACAAAGTCAACTTAGTAGATATGTTCAATATTTAAAACAGTGAAAAACATAGAAGTTGGGTTTGGAAATGGCCTGGGAAAGTAATCAAACGGATTGGTAAAGACTTGAAAATCATCAGACACTTATTCTCCTAGGTCTACAGTATGGAACCACACTCAACTATGTTAGACCTTTGATAGGGTTCAAAATGGGATACCTCAAATTAGGCCACCTAGAATTCTAAATAGTGCACACTCAGAGAAATTTAACAAATTACAAATGGAATGACACTGGCAAATAGGTCAAACGGGTACGTGGGGCATTGAAAATTGGCATGATGACTCATTCCCATGCCTACAATATGATGGCACAACTGGCATGCAATGAAGAATCACAGGATAAAAGATATTCAAATGCAAACAAGGTCTGCTACAACAAATTTACACTTTGGCAGAAACGCAAATTCAGACAAGTGCTCAAAACAAGACATCACGAAACAACTTGAAACTTGAAATTAGTGACCTGAGATGTCTTCAAATGATAAAGAAAGGGTAATGAATACTTGACATGCATAGTAGACCTCAGAATCTCATCCGGAAAAAAAGGCACAAAAGCACTTATAGGGCTACAAACTACAAAAATTTAACAAGGTGCTCAAAAACCCATGTTGTACTTTTGAGTACCAACAAGTCTATGGAGTCGATTCTAATATATGTAATAAGTTGAAGAATTTGAAATATTCAGTTGGAATCATTGTACTCAAACCTCTATTATTTAATAAAAGAGATTTTGTTTTTGGTGTGGCTGGGTTTTTCTCCTCAAGTTGGAGAGTTTTCCCAGGATAAATTATGTGTCTTATTATTCCTTATTATTATGTTTTGCTTCTTATTTTCATTCCTGGTCTAAAACATTAACATCAAGACATAATGAGAACACATGTATGAACAAAAGAATTCATCACCTAACACATCTTCTTGAGCAACATGGAATTTTAGAAACCAACATAAAGTTTCAATCAATTACATAATCTTCTAAGGGAATGAATAAAGATAAGGAACATGTGCTCTTAAATTTTAGTATGTATTGTTCATCTCCACCATCAATTGTTGCATTTGAATTCAAAGACGCTTCAACTGGAGAATCCAAAGTATCTTTCCAATAGGGTAACACATGGAGCATTTCAGTATCATCTTATGGTGGGCTACATAGTATTTTTTTTCTCTCTCCTATGGGGGTTTCATTTCATACTATTTCGTATCATGTCTCTTTTGGAGGGTAGTTTTTCCCATAGGCTTTTCTACCTCTCTCCACTTTAAGGGATATTTTCATTGTACATGGGTACCTAGCATGGATGGTATCCAAGACACATCATTATCATCTTTGTATACTTTACTCCCTAAGCTGCACTTGGGGGGTGGTTGGTGCAAATGGTGTCATCTTAAATAACTAGTTAGTAGTTGATCACTTCCTAGGATGACCCATTCACATTAGCTTAAGTTTACTTAGTAGTTATTTAGAGATTTGTCTCACCTTATGTGGTTGAGACATGTGTACTCACCTAGTGAGACACCTCTTGCACACACTTATGCCACTTGTCTACAAACTTGCTAAGTGTTCTTATAACTGTCACTTATATGTAGGGCTAGTTAGTCATTCTTTTTAACTTTCTATCTTCACTTGCTTGCCTACATAAGTATTCCTTCTATGCACATACATTCATCTCTTTCATAATATCATTTGGGTTGTTTGTTCATTATTTGTGGAAGTCATTTTTGGTTTTTTCTTGAATATCTTGAGAATATCAACATAAACTCAATCATGAAGAAGGGAATCATGCCTATAGCCATATGTGATATCAAGGAGTAAAAGTGTTCCATGCGCTCCATCAAGATACTTGCAACAAGAAAAAAGGTGAACACCATCCCAATAATGAATACTCTCTTTCCCCATAATGTCAATGCACAAAGATAAGAATCCACCCAAAGATATGTCGTACTATTTGTCACAAAGAAGCACATGTCCCGCCTCAACTGATATCCCAACAAAAACACTCAATCCAAAGGTATTGAATATGCATCGGTAGCGACCAAGAAATAATCTCCATAGCTGATCTACAACAAGTTCTAACACATTAAACTATTCATACCTTAAAGGTATACAAATCATAACAAATGAACCTCATGCCATAAACATATACAACCCATAACATGAAAGCACAAGGTCTAAATGCCAAATATATAAATGAAGAACATACACATCTAGGAACTCCCACTACATAGGTAATATAAAATTTAAAAATGATCAAGGCACCTAAAGATCCACCTAATAACATCACATAGAAAGTGTAAACATTATCATGTAGTATCAAGAAACATCCATAACGATATACAAAATCTGTGAATTGATATGATGCAAATACAACTCTCACCACAAGTCTTTGTATCTCTCTCAAGTTATTCACACTCAACAATGGAAAAAGGACCTCCATGTCATTACCACAAAATAATAAAGTATAGTGATAACACATGAACAAACTTAGTGTTCACCATAGCTCCACACAATATGCCTCACATCCAATGTTATGCGACATCTAGGAAGATAAACAAGACCAAAGAGAGAACCTGCAAATCAAAACCTATATCATGTCCTTCTCTACACACCTCTAAATGCTAAGTTGTGATAAGATGGGTTTAGATTTAAATCTCAAAGGTTTTCAAAGGATTATTATTCAAGAGCCTTTTATTGCTAATCTTAAGCATGGTAGAAAATATGTAATGGAAGACAATCATAAGGTTGGAGGAACACCGGTAGTAGTATGTTATCTATTGGGTCTGGGGGGAGGTCTTCTTGACCGTAGGATAGTTCAAGGTTTGGTATTGAAAAGTGATGTTATTGGAACCATCAAGAATGTGGAGAAAGTCCAGATTAAAGTGTTTGGTAGAAGTGTGGACACAACAAATACAAAAACTATGAGTATTGTCTATATTCAGAATGCTAAACAACTACTAGATTTTATGGTTTTGGACTTGGCTTCGAGAAAACTCATCCAAAGTGTTCTTGAATTTTTTTTGGAGATGATTAAGTCTTGCAAAGCTTCTCTAGACTTGATTAAAATGTAACATTAAGAGTGGAAATGCAGGTGATATCATTATTCGTAGCTGTATGGGTTGGACGTCAAGTGGGAGATTGTTGAGAATGTGAAGTCCAATGATTATTTGACCATTACTTTCCTTCATCTCTTCATTTCTTTTCCATCTCTTTAGATTTGGAGAATAATACATTTGTATAAAAGGATGAGTGCAGATAATGTATTGTATGTGAGAATAACAACGAATAAAGATATTGCCCCGCTTTCCTTTGGATGTAGCCTTTAATGGTGAATCATGTAATTTTCTGTATTATGTATTTTTCTAATTGTCTATGTTTAGTTTTTTCATTTGATAATATTTTATTTTCTCTTTAAACTCAAAAACTCCTATATTAAAATTCTTACCAATGTAAATTGTATAAAAAATAGAACATTAAAAAATTGTTGTCATTTTCCTTAAGAAAAAAAATATATAATATGTCAATAACACTTGAGATTAATGGCAGCGAGAGAAAATTTGAATGGGTGTGTGGGTGGGAACATTGGAAGAAATGTAGATGTACCTGCTGGTGCAGCAGGGCAGGATGCTGGAGACTTGTAGGATTCAGTATGTCAGGAGGAGGATAATGGGTCAACGAGGCCTTTGGATGATAGAAGGTCTTTGAGGAGTTAAGACCCACGAGGTAATAGTGCTTCCCTAGACCCGGGGGGAGGAGCTCAGAGTCTTCTCGTAGAGCATAAACATGATGAGTCAAAACTTCCTGAGCGCTCCTAGGTTGCACTTTTTTTAAAAAAACCTTCAGGAAAGTCTTCTTTTCCTGAGGAAAATAACATCTCAGATCTAGCTAAGGGAGAATTTTCAATTTTCATCTTGGACCAGGTGATCGACCATTCTATGACTTTGATGGATCTTATGTTGGTGGGGAAATTTGCTGGGATGAGACTGAATATAGACAATGTACGAAGGTTCACCCAGAGAAGATGGTTCCTAAGGGGACAAGTTGATATAGCTGAAATGCCAAAGGGCTTCTTTTCCTTTTCATTCACTAATTGTGAGGATATGACCAAAGCTCCATGTGGTGGACCTTGGGTCATGGGTAAGTCTTCCTTGGCTCTAAGAAAATGGGAACCCAATATGGATTTAAATGAGTCTTTTTTGGACTTGGCTCTAGTCTAGAGTAAGCTTTGTGGTCTACCCTTGGAGTACAGGAATGAATGTGTTTTCAAAGGAATAGCCAATGTTTTTGGTGAGCTGCTCTCCTTGGATCCGACTACAACGTCCAAATCTAGATTGGTGAATGCTTGAATCTGCGTCAATATTTGTAAGTCGACTGACCTTCCTCTATCTATAGACTTAGTTTCTAAAATGAGAATATGGAATCAACTAGTTGAATATGAATCCCTCCCTTTTTCTTGTTTTAACTGGAAAACAATAGGTCACTGGGCTAAGACCTACCCGAGTAAGGACAAAAAAAGAAGAGAGGGATTGATAGAGAATAAGAAGAATGAAACTAAAATGATTCTCTCAGTTTGGAAAAGTAAGACTTAAAATTATAAGAGCACATCAAAAGAATCAGTCAAATTAGTTAATGAAGAGAACTTGAAAAAGAATGATCAATCCCTTTTTTTAGAGGGCTCAGAAGGTGTTGGGACAAATCTTTTCAACAAAAATTCAATGGAATGACCACAACAGAGAATCTAAGATCAAAGGTAATGGTGAAATTGAAGTTCTAAAGCCTAGCCCAAGTCATGAGGTGATTTTTTATATGCTCATTGGGGGAAATCAATTTTTGCCCCTTTTGAATGCTAATGAAGTGTTGATGGAGGAAAACCATAAAGGTGAACAAAAATCTAACAATCAAAATGAACAAGGAAGTGAAGATAAGGATTCAAAGGAAGACAACCATAAGAATCAAAACTTAGACTTGCCCCTTTTGAATGCTAATAAAGTGTTGGAGGAAAACTTGAAAGGTGAACAACAATGTAACAATCAGAATGAACAAGGGAGTGAAGATAAGGATTCAAAGGAAGACAACCATAAGAATCAAAACCAAGACATGACCACCCTAAATTGGTCATCACCCAATCAGGATGAGACGCACGATGCCCAAGGATGTAATATCATTAGCATAATAGAATCTCTTAATATATCATTGCTGGTAAAATAGATTAAATCACCTGAAAACTCAAATGCTTGTGAGGAAAATCCAACCTTAGAATGCTCCAAGGATACAAAAATAGAAAAGGATAAAGGCCTTAATCAGAGTGCTAAAAAGTATCCTAAAGGAAATAAGCAAGTGCCACCTTTCACTCTAGAAGGTATCAAAACCAGAAGCAGGAAGGTTGATGTGGGGAAACCTAAGATTGGTCAAGGAAGAAAATATGCTAAAGCAGGACGTGAGCAAGACAGTTGGTAGGATGTTGCTGATGGAAAATAGAGGACCATCCCAGAGGCTTTTTCCCCTAAAAGATTATGAAGATTATACCATGGAATATAAGAGGGTTGAATGCACCCCATTAACAAGACATTTTGAGAAATATGGCTAGAGATCACAAACAAGACATCTTTCTTGTGCACGAAACCAAGATGCGTAAGGAAAAACTAGATAAAATTCATCTTTTCCAGAAAGGTGGAGTTAGTAATTATAGAGCTAAATTAGTGCTTCAAGTGGAGCTTCCATTTTTTGGGATCAAAAAA
Source organism: Chamaecyparis obtusa (assembly GCA_027943335.1). NCBI lineage: Eukaryota > Viridiplantae > Streptophyta > Pinopsida > Cupressales > Cupressaceae > Chamaecyparis > Chamaecyparis obtusa. The sequence goes on along the minus strand of BSBK01001154.1, from coordinate 1,952,736 downwards.
CCATTCGTGGAGAGATCATTTCTGAAGAACCCAATATGATTTCAATCAGAATACACAATATCAAAGATAATTTCAGTTGGGTCATAACGAATATTTATGCCCCTAATTCTAAACTTAATAGAGCTAAGTTTTGGAAGAAAATTGCTGAAAGAAGACAAGACTTCAGGGATGAATGCTGGCTGGTGATGGGGGATTTCAATACCTCTCTAATTGACAAGGAGAAATATGGGGCATCCTCTCCTAGAATGAAGAAAGAAATGATATTTTTGATTTTATTAATGATCAAGGTCTTATGGATATGGACCTTCAAGGATTAAACTATACTTAGTCCAATAGGTGTACTGGTAATTATAACATCCAAAGAAAACTGGATAGAGCCCTTATAACCTAGGATTGGCTCCCTAATTATTGTTGTGCTCTATCCTCTTTTGTCATAATTGGTTCTGATCATTACCCACTGGTTCTAGAGGTAAATCAGGCAACATGACACAAAAACTACCCTTTTCATTTTGAAAAATGTGGCTGAGCCATCCAGATCTGGAAAGGAAAATCTGTGAATGGTGGAATATCAGAGTTGATGGGACAATGATGTTAAAAGTTACCAAAAAACTTAGAAACATAAAGGAAAAGATTAAAATTTGGAATAAGGATGTTTTTGGGGACATTCCAATAGAAGAACTTTGCTAAACAAGAGTTAAATACTATCCAGGAAGCTATCCAACTTCATGGTCTTTCTGAGACTCTTAAAGAGGCTGAACAGAAATCCCTTGTTTGTTATCATGATATCATATCAAAAGAAGAAACCTATTGGCATCAAAGATCTAGGGTTGTGTGGCTCAAAGAGGGAGACAAGAATACTAAGTTTTTCCACTTAACTACTCTAAAACATAGAGTGACCAACCAAATAGCTAAAATTTACAGAAATGATAAGGAGGTTAACAAGGAAGAGGAAATTAAGAAAGAAGCGGTTGACTTATTTTCTTATTTTCTTTCAATGGAGAATAATCTTAACAACGACAACCAAGACCTTTTGCTTGAAGCCATATCGAGTATAGTGAACCATGACCAGAACAAATTATTGTAGGCTATATCTTCCAGTAAGGAGATTAAGGAGGCTATCTTTTCCTTTGAAGGAGACAAAGCTCCAGGCCCAAATGGTTTCCCAATGTTCTTCTTCCAAAATTTCTAGCTGATTGTTGAGAAGGATGTTTCTAATGCTGTGAAAGAATTATTTGGAAGTAGATGTCTTCTCAAAGAAATCAATATAAACTTTTTAGTTCTGATTCCTAAAGTTGTTGGGGCTTAGTCCTTTGATTAGTTTAGACCTATTAGCCTCTACAATTCTACTATAAGATTATGTCAAAAATACTAACTTCTAGATTGCTTACTATCCTCCCTTTGTTAATTGCCCCCCATTAGAATGGCTTCATACCTGGTAGACAAATCCTTGACTCCGTTATTTTGATCCATGAAAATATCCACTTTGCTTCTATGGCTAGTAAACATGGTTTTCTCCTCAAACTTGATTTGTCAAAAGCTTATGATCGGGTGGATTGGATGTTTTTGTGCCTGGTACTAAGGAAGTTTGGTTTTATTGAGAGGGTTATTCAGATTATATCCCAGCTGGTTTCCACTGCCTCCTTTGTTGTTATCATTAATGGGACTACCTCCAAGTTCTTCAAAAATAGTAGAGGCTTGAGACAAGGGGACCCTATTTCTCCTATTCTTTTTACTCTATTGGCTAAATGTGTGGGATAATTTAAGCTTTTGGTGGATAAGGGTGTTATTCAGGGGTTGCGACCTTCCTCCAATCCTCTTACTTTCTCCCATGCCTAGTTTGTGGATGACACCATCACTATGGGAACTTCTACTGTGAAAGAAGCTAAGGCTATGAAAAATGACCTTAATGTTTATATCAGTGCTACCGACCAATTGATTATCTGGAACAAAAGCTCCTTATTCTTCATCAATACCCCAGATGATAGGCAGGGCAGAATTGCTGAAATCTTAGATTGCAAAATTAGTAGTTTTCCATCATCCTATTTAGGCCTCCCCCTTGGGCTAAATGTTGCTGAATCCTTTTGGAATTTGATTTTAGATAAATTTAACAAAAAAATGGTTGGATGGAAAGGTACTATTTTATCTCAAGTAGGAAAGGTGACCCTCATTAAATCTGCCTTGCAAAGTTTGGTGATTTATGCTCTTAGCTTGTTTAAGATACTAGTGAAATTCTCTAATAAAATTGAAAGCATACTCAAAAGATTTCTCTGGTCTGGGGCTAAGGAAAAAAATTGTATCCCTTTGATTTCTTGGGAAAAAGTTTGTAAACCCAAAATGATGTGTGGGGATTGGAATTAAGACTAGTTGAAGTTATCAACAACACCTTTTGGCCAAATAGATTTGGAGGATCTATGGGGAACCTAAGGAATGAAACACCATATGCAGAAAAAAATATCTCTATGAAGTCCCCTCTATAGATGTCTTTCTATTGAACATGGAAAAAGTTGAAGGCTAAGTTTTTTGGAGAAATATAAATAATGCCAAAAATCTTGCCAGCAAGGGGAAGAAATGGAAGTAGGGAAACGACCAAAGAATTAAGTTTTGGGATGATCCCTGGTTGATGGAGGAACCCTTGGGTGATAACCTTGATTATTATGATTCTATGAATTGGTGCAAAAATAGATATGGTACCAAAGTTCAAGATTACTGGATTAACAACTACTGCGTGAATTTGGCAGGGATAAACCCTATTTTTGATAGAATTAACAAAGCCCTCCTGGCACGATACATTTGTGATACTAAGGAAGACTCTATGATTTGGGGTCCTTCTCCAAATGGGATTTTCGCAGTTGCTACCACCAGTTTACTTCAATTTGACCCTCCTAACTCTAAACCTTGATGGGCCAAGGCTTGGAACAAAGCTCTCACACCTAAGATTGAGATCTTTTATTGGATTTTCATCCAAAATAAATCCCTTATGGTGGAAAACCTCAAAAAAAGGGGATTCTTTATCCCTAATAGATGTTGTTTGTGTTGTGCTACTGAGGAAGATACTAACCACCTTTTCTTGCATTGTTCTTTCTCTCAACAAGTTTGGTCTTTATTCTTGCAGAAATGGAACATTTGCTGGATTTTTCCCTACTCCATCCAGGAGTTTTGCCAACAATGGCACTATCCTAGTGCCAATGATGTGGTTAGTGAAACTTGGAAGCTAGTGGCTCCCCATGTGGCTTGAAACATATGGAAAGAAATGAATAATAGAATTTTTTAGGATAAGTACAGTAATCCTACCAGTGTTTTTGAAAAAGCCCAAAGAGGATGCTATGAAAACCTTACTAAGGGAAACACTCAACATTGCTGGAATATTAATGAAACTAAGTCCAAGGAGGGTAGACATGAGAACAGTGTTTGGAGATCTCCTCCAGAAGGTTGGATTAAGATCAATTTCGATGGTGCTGCCAAGGGCAATCCAGGCCCTGCTAGGTGTGGCAACATAATTAGAGATTGTAGTGGTAACTTCATTGCTGCAATTGTTGTGCCCCCATTGGAATCTCAAACCAGTCCTATTGTTGAAGCAATGGGAGCCCTTTAAGGCCTTCAACTTGCCAAAAATATCAATTTTAAAAATATATGGGTTGAGGGAGACTCTATGAACAATATTAAGTATCTCAAGGGAGAGTCTATACCTTTATGAACCATTGATAATGTTATTTAAAAAGAAAAGGAAATTATTTCAAAATATACTAAAGTTCATAACTCCCACGTGTGTAGGGAAAGAAATGGCCTGGCAGATAACTTGGCTAATGTGGGAGTTAATTCTCATGATGTCTTTATGTGGGAGATCTTTGTGAATTTGAATGAGGACACAAAATCAAAGATTAATTATGAAAAAATCATCCATAAGGAAGGAAAGCTTTAAGTTTCCTAGAGCTACATGCGTGAGTACCACAAAGCCTGCAGATAGTTATTGGAAAGAGTGGAGTAGAGGATTTGGCATTAATAACATTTTTATGTCCCACGCTTTCTGGGTTGCTATCTCCACCTATGTTAACATTGCCAAGAAAGACAACTCTTGCAAGCACAATCATGATACATGGCAGAGTGATCGGTGTCTGGACTCAAACTCTATCATCATGGGTGGTGATCTTAAAAGGGAGGAGCCTGCAAATTGCCGCAATCTTAAAGGGGAAGACATGGCTATGGTGTGGCATAAACTGTAGAAGGGCAGAGTCACTTTGTATTTGGAAAAATTCCATGGGTTTGACAAAACTGTTACCTGAAAGTTTTTTGAAGGATCTAAAAGTGAGACCATCACTATGGAAGGGAAGACCATCAATCTCTCGGTTGAGCTCATAGCCCAAGTTACTAGTATCCCCAATGAGGGTTTAAAATTTTACAAAGATATGAAGATTTCAAATGTGGCGGTTAAGGAATTTCCCAAGTCTGAGAAGAAGAATGAGGCTTTCTCCGAAGCCCATGCTAATGGGTTCATTGATGTTTACAAGATCAAAGAAATATGGCATAACACCCTCTTGGTTATTATGGAGTACTTTATTCTCGATGGGCAGTTTAGGCGGGCACATTCCCACCACTTCATGTTCCTTAATCACTTTAGGTATAAGTACATTATCAACATTCCTTATTACTTACATAGATAAGGGTAAAGAAAAATAGTTAGCTGAAGACAATCTTGAAAGTAGTTCAAAGAAATAGAGGTCTGTGAAGAAGGAAGCTTCAGAGTGCAGCTATGATGAGGACAATGATACTGATGACTCAGAGGATGAGGAAGGCCGTGCTACCCAGAATGTGCAAAGCCCCAATAGAGATGAGGAGGAAACTGAGGATTTTGAGGATAATTCTCTCTTGGGATATGGGAGAGGATGAGGAAAAAGAATGTGAGGGGTCCGAGAAAAATGAAGGGTCAGAGATTAAGACTACTAACCATGTTGATGATAACACCTAGAATAAGGAAGATCTCATAACCCAGAATAGGGAGATTGATACTGAGATGAAGAACACTGAAAAAGAGAACATGAACAACAAGGAGAGTGAGGAGATTGTAAACTTGGAAGGTAAGTCGTGAGACATTTTGAATTCTAAAGACATTAAGGTTCAAAATTCCCAAAACCTAGATGACTTGGTTGATACTGCTATCCACTACACTGAGATGCATACCCCTGATAGGAATTTACGAACTGATGAAGTGCCCATGTTGGATGAGTTTGTAGCTGGCATGAGGCATGACGTGCATGTTTCTCAAGATACCCAAGATAATACTAAAGAGGATAATGAGGACATAAGCGAAAGAAGGGTTAGAGAATCCTCAATTAAATTGATTTTTGAGGACTTCGATGATAAGGAGGAAGTCATTGTTGGTGCCCTTCAAACAAAAAAAGCTGAGACTTTGTACTCTTTTAGATTCAACAATGGTGTTTCCATGAGACAAAGAGGCTAAGCCTTAAGTGTGGGAAACTGGAGGCCACTAATGCCAATCTTCAAGAGAAGCTAGAAAAAAGGTTCAATGAGGGCAACTTGACTCAGAATTTGAACTCTGCTATCACTGATGTGAAAAACATAATGGATAATATGGAGAGTACGATTTTGGATATTCTCCAGCATAGTAAGGATAGTATGAAAGCCTCAAGCATTAATATGAAAACCTTGGTCAATATGCTGAATAGTGGTATTGGTGAGGAAGGTGATCACAAGAATGATGCCTTAGAGGCCGTTGGTGGACCGAGCTCTAGAACCTGGGCTAGCAGCAAGAAGAAATCCCCCACTATTAAGAAGAACATAGAAGAGATGAAAATGATCATTGGGAGCATGGGTAACATCCACGCCAGAATGGAGAAGACCCTAGATGAAAAAGCTGGAATAATGAAAACTGTCAGCTGAGTTGGTGCTTTGGCTGGTTTTTTGTCTCTCGTGTTGGTTTTTTCCTATTTTCTATTTTTGGTTGCTTGTGTTGTCCTCATGTGTGCCAATCGTTGATGTTTTTTTTTACTGACTGTACTTCTTTCTATCTTTAGTTTTTGGCTTTGTAAAGGGTTTCAGGTCCCTTCAAAAATTTCTTTTACCAGTAATCAAAACACTTGAGATTAATAATCAATTTATATATATTATAATATTATATTAATAACATATATTTTCTAAATTATTTAACATGATATAAAATATTATAATATATATATTATAATATATAACTTATAAGCATACACGAGAGGCAAGAAAGGATCAGTTGCTCCTTAGAGGTGCAACTAGATCACAGCCTTAGGCTACGACCAGTCGCACCCCTAACGGGTGATGACCTATGTGGGAAGGGACGTGACTCCCCTCTCCCACACTTATTTATACGAGCCACCCTTGGGGAAAACACAAAAATAAAGAAAAAGAAATTCAGAGGAAGCAAAACACAAACAACAGGTTAAAGGAATTTCAATCGACTTTGTAAGTGGTTAAAACAATTTCATTATTCATAGTTATATATGTTACACTTGTATTATGCTTTGCTCTTGCGGTCAATTTTTTTGTGCAGGTAAAAGTCTTTGTTGAAGTTGAAGTTGAACCTTCCTAAGTTCAAGTTCAAGTTCAAATTCTGTCAGAGGTCGCAAGAAGGTCACAGTCTTTATGTTGTCGGTCTTTCAATCGATAATATGTCAAAGTTGAACTTGAACCTTGAACCTCCCTAAGTTCAAGTTCAATTTCAAGTTCAAGTTCAAGTTGAAGGTCTAATTGATGGAATATTCTGGTCAAATAACTAACTCTCTGTAGGTAAATTATTTAAAAGATTATCAAGACCTGATCTTTTGAAGGGGTTTTATGTAAAGTCCAAAATCATGGCATTTGATGGGGCAACACAAACATGTCATACCATGATGAAAGACATCTGGCAACTCACAGTATTTATCTGACAGCTCACAGTGCCTATTTGGCAGCTCAAAAGGAAGGTTTGATATTGGACAAACTGGTTTAAGCTTTATCTGTAAAATGGTATAGATGGATTCCCAATTTAATGGTTATATTCAGATACAAACATTCTCAAAATATCATTTGTAGTGCAACATTGGAGCTAGAACATTTTATTTCCTTTCCTGGGTGTATCAACCATCTTGCATAAATTAAAGTCTGATATGTTCATAAAATTAGCAGGCTGAATACTAGGTCTCAGTGCGAGGGCCATAACTTTTGACTCCACTGTTGGATTTCTCTAATCTTCGAATATGTTGTTTGAAACAAAGTCTGCTAAATCATTACCGGAGGGATTTCCAAAAGTAGATCTGGTTTGAAATATATGAATAGCACAATAGTGGTCTATAAAATTAGACACATTTCCAAATTTTTCTAATAACAGAAAAAATAGTCTTGGTACGGGGCCCATAACTTTCAGCTCAACAGTTGGATCTTCCTAAATTTTGGATATGTTTTCCAAAATCAAGTTTTCTAAATCCTCAGTGGAGAGATCGAGAAAATATTTCCTAGTCCAAAAGTTATTAAGGTTATTGTACGAGTCTATATGGATATCTAACAAGTATCCAATTTACAGAAGAATTTCTTTAAAGAACAGAACAAAGGAGTTATTGAGGCCATGCCACATGTCAAACACATATGAATACCAGCTCAGATGTTTAATTAAATATCATTTAACAATGCTGGAGATATCAAACTAATGTTTGGTTTTTATAACCGGATATTATAAGGGGATTTATTAATGTTTTATTAAAACTTTAGAAAATTTTTAGTTTTCAAGAGTTAGTTATTTAAAACTAAAAGTTACGGGAAAAGAAAGGCTTCTTCAGATTGTTCTTTAAATGGGGGATATGATGATGGAGTTGAAGGTTCTCTTTTCTTTCTTTTCTGGAGTCCTGTGGCTGCAAGGGAGGAAGGAGAATGTATTTTTCTGGATTGATTGTAACAGAGAGAATGGGGAATTAGTCTTTTTTTTTTTGCAACTTGATTGTACTAGCAGGGACAAAATGATTCTATAGTTATTTTGTTATGTTTTCTTGAAATAAAGAGAAATATTTGCATGTCAGATCTTGAGGTCTGAATATTTATTTTTCTAATTGAATTCAATTATATAGTTGTTTCTTTCTGATTCTGGGATACAATCTTGTAGTATTATGTCAAGTATGTGCATGTTTATAAATCAGTTGATTGAAGAACTTGTAATTTGCAGAATGGGTCATGTGATTCCCTTATTTGTCTTTGTAATGAGAAAGACTTGGTAGATAGTCCTGTGGCTGTTTGCTGGCTTTTCTCTCATCACCAATCTATAAATCTTATAATCACATTCATCCCATAGTGATGGGTGAATGTTAGAAACCTTTGTGTCTTCTAGTAAAAGACATAACTAGTCATTTAATGTATTGAATATCATTGAAGAGGGAGTTGTACCTCACAATTTAGAGGAAAGCTACCAATCTCATGATAGCCTTTCCAACTATTAGTGTAGTTTGTCTTCTAAAACTGGGCATCTAAGAGTCAGTTGTGAAGACATTTCAACAAAGACAAATATGTTTACTATATATATATATATATATATATATATATATATATATATATATATATATATATATATATATATATATATATATATATATATATATATATATATATATATATATATATATATATATATATATATATATATATATATATATATATATATTCAAAGGGTGTTATTTTTTATATATATAAAAAATGTCTATAAATATATTGATGTATATGAAATTCATATTTTTACATCTGCAATTGAGATTTGAGATTATGTTATAGGCATTGGTGTTTTTGGATTTCTTATAAATATGAATATATGATTATGTAATTTACATTAATTTTTGGTACATTTATATGTCCACCCAAATTGATGATATGGAGACCATAGAGAGAATGAGCCTTATATTCATTAAGAGATGGATCCCATATCTGAAGGGGACTAGAGGAAATTGTTATAGTTTCCCTAGTCTCGCGATTGTTATAATCTCACATAGGCAATATATATACTAATTGTTAGTCATATGCATATGTGTAGGCTTGTAATGCATTTATTGCTTCCAAGAGTTTCTTATGGGCAGCTCTCTATGGGATGACGTGTTGATAGCCCAATTTCTTAGAGTGGATCTTATATCTCTCAAGCCGAGAATTGAGAATTATGTGAAACCCGACCTAGAGGCAGCCTTAAGAATCAAATCCCCCTACTAACTTAATGTAGAGTATGAGTCATATAAATATTGTATAATATATTATACTAACATTGGTTTTGCAGGGAATTATAAAAGGAGAATAAGAAGGGACATTATAGTGGTATCATAGAATAATCCTGCCATCCTATGGAAGATAGTTCATACAAACGTATAAATGAAAGAAAGGGACAAAAGCTATGGGAGAACAATTAGCCAAAAAAATTAAGGAGTTTTATGGAGCAAACTAATGAGAGGTTTGAGTGAACCAATCAGTAAATCCTTCAAGCCCCAAAACATGAATAATAACAATAACCGCAATGGCTAACCCACTTCTCCAATAGGAATAGATCTACGCTCTAATCATTCTGAGAATGAGCCCTCAACCCAAGATTCCTCCATGAGGCAAACTATACCATCATTTCTTCCAAGAGAGGAACCTATCACAGGAGGAGAAGATCCATCCACTCACTCAGTAGAAGAGATCACTCAAATGTATGCTAGCGTAGAACTGGAAATACAAAGACTCATTCCATTTAAGGAATACTATGAAACCAAAACCATGGCAAGTAATTGACAAAAAAGAAATCATGGGGAAAAAGACATTAAAGCCAAGGTAGGTAAAATGTCCCTACCACACTTCGAGGGGACGAGAAAGGAAACAGCTCAAGCTTGGGTCCAAAAACTAGACACCTACCTCCCTCTCAACTCGATGATAGAAGAAAATGCCATTAAATTTTCCATAATGCACTTAACAGGAGAAGCCCACAATTGGTGGCACCATGGAATTGTCACATTGGGTCACAAAAGTATTAAAACCTATAGTGAATTCACTAAAAAACTCATTAGCTAGTTTGACCTAAAGGAACCATAATGGTACTTCCAAGAGTTAACTCACCTCAAACAAAGAGGAACAATTGAAGAATTTGCCAATAAATTTCAGAGCCTATCAGTCATGATCCCCGAAATATCTCAAAAAAGGAGGGTCTATATGTTCATCGAAGGACTCAAATAACACATAAAAATAAGGGTGAGACCACTTGAACCCCAAACCCTTGAAGATGCCATTAGGAAGGCAAAAATGACAGAATACGATGCAACTAAAGAAAAAAAAAGGCAATTCCGTCAAAACACCAAATAGAGGAGAAGTTTCTAGGACAGATCCATCAAAATGTTTCTTATGTCAAAAACCATGGAGCAAAGACTACCGATGTAAGGAAAGGGGAGAACTCATTCATAGAGGATTGTGATTTAAATGCAAAGCACCCTGGACTAAAGGTCACCATTGTAAAAGAGGAAAAATGAACAACATAGAGGAGACACCTAAGAAAGGGATGCCTCTTAAACAGGCTAGATTGGAAGAGCTAGAACCAGGAACATGAGCCGTCATCACCTAGGGGAATGCAAATAGACCATTCCGACTTAAAGTTCTAATCAAAGGACAAAAGATATTTGCATTGGTGGACACAGGAGCCTCACACAATTTCATTAACAAGCAACTCGTAGCAAAAAGAAAAATACCAACCCAAGAGTTCAAAGGGTTTGAAGCAATCATGGGCAATGGGACAATTGATCAGTGCATAAGAATGGTACCCCAATTAGAAGTCTGGGTGGGGGAACATATAATCAAAAGAAATTTCTTTGTGGTAAATTTGTAAAATGACCTCATTCTAGGAATGCCATGGATAAACTCATTAGGGCAATTTACAATGGAGAGCCCCAACCTTGAAATTTGTTTTCAACATCAAGGGAAAGAAATAATATTAAAGGGGATGCCAGATGGTTCTCCAAAAGTGGTATCATGTAATAGGATGAAGAAAATCCTTAGGCATGATCAAGGGGAGTGGATGGTCCAATGTATCGTCCTTGATAAATCATCCACTAAAGAACAAGAAATTCATTATGACATTCATCATATCCTTAAAAAATATAAAAGGGTCTTTGAGGATATCCCACTAGGCTTATCTTCAAAGAGAGGATTTGAACACTCCATCGAACAAGAGGGGGCTAAACCAGTTACCACAACTCCTTACCAACACCCCCACAAATTTAAAGAAGAAATTGAGAGGACCATTAAAGAACTTCTAGAAATGGGTCATATTCAACCTAGTAGCAATCCATTTGCCTCCTTTGTTGTATTGGTAAAGAAGAAAGATGGTACCATGAGAATGTGTATAGATTACAGAGTTTTGAATAAAAAGACTATAAAAAACGGATATCCCATCCCTAGAATTGATGAATTAATGGATGAATTACATGGAGCTAAGTTTTTTTTCAAAAATTGACCTAAGATCAGGTTATCACCAAATTAGAATGAGAAAAGAAGATACTCCCAAAATGGCTTTCAGGTGTCACTATGGACATTTTGAGTTTTTAGCTGTGCCCTTTGGACTCACTAACGTACCATCCACCTTCCAGTCATGTATGAATCACATCTTCAGGCAACAACTAAGAAAATATCTACTTGTTTTCTTTGATGATATCCTTATTTACAACGAGACATGGGAAAAAAACCTCAAGCACCTCAAAGAAGTATTGAACATTTTGGAATCAGAATCATTATATGCAAAAATTTCCAAATGTGAATTTGGGTTAAAGAAAATCATTTATTTAGGGTACAAAATCAGTGAAGCAGGAGTGTGGATGAAGAAAAAATTAAATCTATTAAAGAATGGCCAACCCCTAGAACCCTAACACAACTAAAGGGATTTGTGGGACTTTGCAGTTATTACAAAAGATTTGTGAAGGGTTTTTCAAAAATTTAACCCCCCTCACCGATCTAACCAAAAAGGGAGATTTCACTTGGAATGATAAAGCCCAACAAGTTTTCAAAAAACTTAAGGTAACCATGAGCACTTGTCCAGTCCTGGCTATACCTGACCTTTCTATGCCCTTTGAACATTAATGTGATACCTCCAGGGAAGGTATTGGGGCCGTACTCATGTAAAAGAAGCACCCCATAGCTTTCGAAAGTTGCAAGCTCACAGCAAGGGAAATACACTATTCCATTTATGAAAAGAGATGCTAGCTATAATGCATTCCTTAGCCAAATTCCACCAATACTTGGTTTGTGGAAAATTTATTGTAAAAATGGACCATAACAATTTGCGCTTCTTTCTAAGTCAAAAAGATCTCAATGATAGGCAATAAAAATAGGTAAGAAAAATACAAGCTTATGATTTTGATATAGAATATGTTAAAGGGGTGAATAATGGCACCGTAGATGCACTATCTAAAAGGGCACACATCAATACCATCACTAGTATCTCTAAGGTGTAGAAAGAAGACATCATCAGGGAATATGACCAAGATTCACGGGCAAGGGAAATTCTAGAAGGAAACTCGCCTAATGAAAATTATAAAGTTAGAGATAACCTTATATTCTATAAAGAAAGGGTGTATTTGATTCCTCAATCTAAATTCAAAAATAAAATTCTCCAAGAATTTCACAACCCCTTAACAGGACACCTAGGATATTATAAAACATATAAGCACATCTTAGAGAACTATTCCTGGAAAGATAAAAAAAAGGATGTACAAAGATATGTACAAGAATGCATGACATGTCAGTGCAACAAGGCTGAACTCTCCTTGATGCAGAGGTGGCAATGGAGTGTGGTGGATCCAAGGTCCAAGTACATAAAACTAACCAAATGTAACAATCCAACTAGTGACCCATGATGGCTTCAATAGGTGAAATGGTAAATTATAACCCAAAAAGCCTTAAAGTATGATCCAATAATTTTAATTTATGCAATCCAAGGTAACTAAACAGGTTTCAAACTTTCCCCAAATGTTCAAACACCAAATCTTCAAAATTCACCAAGTTAGGCCTAATAGCTTGTCTTGTAGCCTTGCAGCAGCCTTCACAAGACCTTATCTCCAACTTTTTCCAAAACACTAAGAAAATAAATTATATATTTTAGTACCCTTTATTGAGTTTGACAACATACAAAAAGGATAGGGTAGGTTGTTTTGGACCGAGTATGACTATCCTCACTATGTGACCCTAAAATGCTTAAAAAATGGGTGATTTAACAAAGAAACACCTAGTTATTTGTATCCCGAAGACTCCAAACTTATAGCAGTGTTTCAATATGTTACAAAACCCCTAAATCCAAGAGGAATTTAACCCAACACTTCGGAAACATCAAAAACCCCAAATTTATCACTTCTAAACCCTTAATCCAAGGGTTTCCTCAATGTCATATTTCCCAAAACTTCCTGCAACAAATAAAGGTTATAACACCTTGTCCTCAACTTGTCTTCACACAATCAATCATAAAATTGACCCCTCCTTAAGGCCAAATAGCTATTGCTGTAGCATACCAAGCAATTTTCATTAGTTTCCCTTCACAAAATTTGGTGATCACCAAGAGATTAGCTTATCACTGCATCAAATCATGTTAGTGGTCCATTATACATGTTACTTCAATGTCATTCCATGAGTTACAGTACTCAGGGGTCATGGAATGACCATATCCAATTAGAAACTATCGAATTGTTAAAGAAATTACTGTAACAACACTGCCAGTCAGAATTGAATGAACAAACTTGCCAGTACTGAATTCACAAAAGCATGGGTAAGAGATCTAATCAGTACCAAATCACTCCAATGCATCAAAATACAAAACTAGTTGCAAATATGTTCAAAACAGTTTCAAGAAGTCAAGAAAATAACATTTGAAAGAGGGTTTTTCTTCTCAAAACTTGGCACAGTCCGTACAATAGCATCCTCTCCCGTACAATGGGACTTTGGAATATTTAAAACACTCATATTAACTACCCCAACCAATCCAAATCAGTTGAGAAGATTAGATTGGCCTAAAACAATAATAAAATCAAATTCCCTCCTAAATGTCCATAACCGTTACAATTTGAAAATTCAAATTTGTAACTTTGTAAACTTTAAATATTTGTAATTGCTAAGTTTTGGAACTTTGATAAATCATCTAAATGGACTTATTGACCATTATTAATAACTAATTTAACCTATTTGAAACTTCCAACACCTAATTCAATCCTAGACTCCAAATTTTGGTCCTAAGACTTATTAAGCCTTTTTGGACTTATTGCAAATTTATTACATAAATTAACCTTATAGGTCATTATAGGCTCCAAAATACTCCAATTGATGTCATTGGATGTCTTCATGTTCACTAATTCCTTTTTGACCTCCAAAGGTTTATTGAACTCCTTATGTGCTCTAGGTGCCCCTGCACCACTCCTAACCCGCTGGGTTACTCCAACCTTTACCTATTCCCAACCAGAAATGGGAAAGCATATCTATGAACTTCATTACAGGATTACCTAAAACACAAGGGAAGGATAACATCTTTGTGGTAGTAGACAGACTCACCAAATATGCTCATTTCTTTGTAGTCTCAACTGAATATAAGGCAATTCAGATAACAGATCTATATTTTAGAGAAATTTTTAAACTCCATAGGCTCCCTCAGAGTATTGTTAGTGACAGAGACAATAAATTTATTAGCCAATTTTGGCAAGAACTCTTTAAACTGGTCGGTGCAACCTTAACCCCCAGCACCAATTACCATCCTCAAACTGACGGGCAAATTGAAATAGTGAACAAATGGCTAGAAGGCTACTTAAGGAACTATGTTACTGGACACAAACCTTGTGGATTAAGTGGTTGCATTTGGGAGAATACTGTTACAATACAACATACCACACGTCCATAAGAATGAGTCCCTTCCAAGCATTATATGGGTATGAGGTCACATCCTTTGGAGAACTAACCCATCAAGAGAACAAGGTACCCAAGGCACAAGACTTTATTCAACAAAGTAGAGACATCCTTAAATCCTTGAAAGAGAATATACAATAGGCTCAAAATCAACAAAAGATCTATGCAGATAAGAAATGCATTGAAAGAACCTTCGAAGTCGGAGATCTTGTATTTCTATGATTACAACCCTATAAAATAACTTCCATTAAGAAGAATGAGATTGAAAAATTGAAGCCTCAATTTTATGGGCCCTACAAGATAAAAAGAAGAATTAGAGAAGTCGCTTATGTTGGAGATTCGCCAGCAAGCCAGTGTTGACTGTATGTTTGTCATTGATGACAACATATGGTAAGCAACGTGCGTGTAAGTCTTAAGCAGTGAGCCTTAAGCATATTTTACATGGATATGTTATCGACATTATATCATGGACGCAGAGGTTGATTCTGAGTATAGATAGTTATATAGTTGATTAGTTCAGTAAGTGTTCCTGATAGGTCCCAGGAAAAGTTCTATATGTGATTTACAGTTGATTGAGGTGGAGCCTTGTGCGTTTACATTTATGTTGTAGACATATGTATGAAGCTATGTTCATGGACACAGTGTCAGATATGTAGTAGAAGATAAGTTATGATGTTCACAGTTAACAGTCATAGTTTCCTGAGTTTATCCAGAGGAGCCGACATAGATTATATTGGTACAGGAGTTGCGGCTATCATTTTGGTATGCACGATTGGATTAGTGTTTATTGGAGACTTAAGAATGTTTGGTTAAGAGCACATGATGTAATTCAACATGAGGAGGAATTATCAGTTAATTTGGTGGATTTGACAGTGTGAGGTGATGCGTTCACTCATATTGAGTTGGACAGGTCCCAGTTTGTGTTGCGTGCTTAGTAGAGCCGACAGAGATGTTATTGGAGAGTTTTATTATTTCTCTAATATGATTTCAAGGTGGTTCTAATAGGCCGACTTGATTATATCATTTAGAGGAAAGATACTTATAGACAGTCATTTGTGATTGCTAAGCATGGCAGATAGTTGAAAGATAAGAACAGAGTAGAAGGTGTGAAGTATAGAGCCATCAACAGAAGGTCTATGTGACAAAGTAGAGAGTATATGCTATTCATTGGAATTGATCAAGATAGCAGGTCTAAGCGCAGTTCACCAAGATCCAGATATAGTGTGTATCTGTTAATCAGAAGGTTGCAGCCTTCACCCCTTTGAGCAGTGTGGTTCCGAATAGTGTGTCCTCACCCCTAATAGGGTTAATTGTAAAAGACTCCTAACAGGGTTCGACCCTTGACCAGGTCACTGTACTTATTGCATTGTAAAGATAAAATCCTAACAAGGTTGTAAGATCTTCTAATAGGGATCATAATACACTAGTACAGTTCTTAGTGGGTGTCAATTCCCACCGGGGTTTTTACCTATTTGGGTTTCCCTATAACTAAAATTGTGGTGTTGTGTTAAGTGTTCCTATATTGTGTTTATGCTTAATGTTCTTTTGTACTTAATTGAATAAAGAATTGAATCTGGTAGATAACTGATTCAGCCCCCCCCCTCTTAGTTATCTCTTGGGACTATTCCTAACAATTGGTATCAGAGCCAAGTGCCTCAGAGAGAAAGTTTAACAACTTGAGGTTGATCAGATGACATTCTTTAGAAAAGAAAGTCCTAAGTTTGATGGAGAGAACTATTTAGTCTGGAAGAACAAAATGATGACACATTTGCAGTGCATTGCCTTTGGGATTTTTGAAGTAGCTACCAAAGAAGTTTAGATTCCATCTCTAGTAGATCTTGCAAAAGATGATGCAACTTTGAAGAAAAAGGAGATGTTCACTTCAAATCCTATTGCCAAGGAAGCCCTTATCAACGCCCTATCTGACACTGAGTTTTTAGAGATCAAGAAGATGGACAAAGCCTATAAGATATGGAAGTATCTAGAAGACATGTTTGAAGGAGATATTCAAGCCAAGAATGTGCGCAGAAAGACATGAAAAAAAAGATACAATACATTAGAGATGTTACTTGATGAGAATGTCAGAGCCTACAATCAAAGGATTAATGAAGCAGTTGCAGGAATCAGAAACAATGATGGAGAAATTTCGGAAGAAGACATAATGGATAAATTGATGACTACCTTGACACCAGAATATGACAACAAGATATGCATCCTAGATGAAACTATGCAGTCCACAAAAGACTTCAAAAGAGAGACCTTAATCAGCAAGCTTTTAGCCTTTGAGATATCAAGATTGAAGACAAAGCCTAAAAGTGAAACAACATTCAAAGCTTCAGTCCATGGTAAGAAATCTTTGAACACCTCTGGTAATTTTGATGATGATGATGAGAAAGATCTAGATGATTTCATTGCTTTAATTACTAAGAAAGAAAGGATTAAAGGAAAAGGGAAATATGAAGGTCAGTTACCATTCAAATGCTTTTTATGTAACAAGATTGGTCACTTTACCTCTAAGTGTCCTATAAGAGTCAAAAAGTTCAAAAATAACTACAAGCCCAAGAGTACAAAAGAATGTTACTATGCTACCGATGGAGTATCAAATGAAGAATCAGCAGAAGATGAAATTGGATTCATTTCTCTTGAAGACATGGAGAAAATGGATCTTGAAGATGAAAAGAAAACACAAGAATTAGCACTGATTTCACAAGCGGACATCATGAAAGATTGGATCATTGACAATGGTTGCTCAAATCACATGACAGGAGACAAGGATAGATTTGTACATTAAGATAGATACAAAGGCATCATGGTTAGATTTGGAGACAACACTCCTAAACCTATCGTAGGTAGAGGAGCCATCACCTTGGATGAAAAGAACAACACTAATGATGTTCTTTATGTTGATGGATTATGGCATAATCTACTGAGTGTTAGACAGTTGCTTGAAAAATGATATCAGTTGGAATTCAAAGACAACAAGTGCATCATTAATAACAAAGAAGGAGAGATGATTGCATCAGGTTCAAAGACTAAAGGTAATATTTTTTTAGCTTAATCCTGAAGCAAGTTATTTTGTTGCTAAAGTAGATGATAGTTGGCTATGGCACAAGAGACTATGTCACATCAACTTTGACAACATAGTTAAGATAAGCAATGTAAAGGCAGTAAGAGACCTTCCTAGCATTGCAAAACCAGTTGATACAATATGCTGGGAATGTGTGCTGGGGAAGCATGTGAGGAATTCATTCAGAAGCAAACATAATTCGGCAGAAGAATGAAATGTCCCATTTCTGATTTTTATATCATATTTAAGTCCTCTAATCAGATTATTAAATCAAACAATCAACACTTTGAAAGATTATGCAATTTCTCAATAAAACCCCAAATCGGGTATGCCCGAAATAGTGCCAAAAACTTCACAGCTTCACATATTATTGATAAATCTGAAAGTAGACATTTTTACAGAAATTTTGCCAACATAACAGCCTACAAAATGACATTTCCAGATCTGTATAGTGTTTACACAATAGCTCCCAAACGGAGGACAAAAACAATGCTCATCGAGCTCCCGAAAACAACACAAAATAGCCCAGAAACACCATACAACACTAATAATCTATCACAGAAGTATAACCACGACCCAAGACATATATTCAGCTCTATTTTAACATCAAAATGTCTGCAATACAATAGCAAACCAAACTGATATGAAATACTCAACCGAAAACACCAAAATCTTACAAAAACACACTCGAAAACTCACAAATCTGCACTGTTCAACACAAGGGCAAACTCCGCATGAGCTTGCACATGGAATGACCTCAAACTCCCGTCCTTAGCCTTCCTGGAAACCTGCAACTCCCGTCTTTGGGTCTCCTTCTCCATAGGTTTGGCAGCCTCTGAAGAACAACAAAGCAATGAGCAAAAATCAAGTTCTAGAATGAGCCCGAAATGCCTCCAAACTCCTTTAAAAGAGGGCATAACTGTGAATCACGACCAAGAGGGCTCAATAAAATATATTTTAATAATAATTATCATTTATTAATCCATTGGTTTCCAAAGATTAACCCCTTTTTCTGAAACTTCACTTTTTGAGTCTGCCAGCCTTAACAAAAGTTATTATTTTTAATTATTTGAAAAGGGCACATGACAAAGAACAAATTGGATCTAGTACATACAGACCTATGTGGACCAACTCAAACAAGATCATACTATGGAGAAAGATACTTTATTATATTTTTTGATGATTATTCTAGAATGATGTGGGTTGCATTCTTAAAAGACAAATCATAAGCATTTGAGAAGTTCAAAATATTCAAAGCTAAGGTTGAAAATGAGTCTGGATTGAAGATTAAATGTTTAAAATCAGATAGAGGAGAATTCACCTTTGACAGATCTTATGAGTATTGCGAAGAACATGGGATAAAAAGACAGTTAAGTGCACTTAGAACCCCTTAGCAGAATGGAATAGCAGAAAGGAGGAATAGGATCATTCTTGACACAACGCGCACCATCATGATTGAAGGAAAGGTCGCACAGACCTATTGGAGAGATGCGGTCAATACTGTAGTCTACACAATCAATAGAATTCAGTTGAGGCCAGGTGTAGACAAGACATCTTATGAGCTATGGTTTGGGAATGTACCTACAGTCAAATACTTCAGAATCTTTGGAAGCAAGTGCTACATCAAGAGAGATGAAGCAATTGGCAAGTTTGATGCAAGAAGTGATGAAAGTATTTTTCTTAGTTACTCTACTAAAAGCAAACTTTATAGATGTTTAAATTTAAGATTGAAGAAGATCATTGAAAGTGCTCATGTTAAGATTGATGAGAAGTTCATGATTCAAGAAAGATATCATGATTATGCACCTATGATTGAAGAAGAACCTAGACCTACCAATAGTGAAGCAATTGTTGAAGAAATGTTTGATAGCATAGATGTTCTATTCAATGACCCTGAAACAAGTGAAGAAGAAACATAAAAGGCAGATGCGATAGTCTCACATAATGTTCCAAAATTCACATCTAGATATCATTCATAAATATTATAATATTTATATTTTAATATATATTATAATATAAATATTATATTATATATTATATATTATAATACATAACTTATAAGCATACACGGGAGGCAAGAAAGGATCGGTCGCAACTGGATCGCAGCCTTAGGTTGCGACCAGTCGCACCCCTAAGGGGCGACGACCTATGTGGGGAGGGACGTGACTCCCCTCTCCCACACTTATTTATATGAGCCACCCTCAGGGAAAATACAAAAACAGAGAAAAAGATATTCAGAGGAAGTAAAACAGGAACAACAGGTTAAAGGAATTTCAGTTGACTTTGTAAGTGGTTAAAACAATTTCATTATTCATATATATATATATATATATATTCAAAGGGTGTTATTTCTGATATATATAAAAAATATCTATAAATATATTGATGTATATGAAATTCATATTTTTAAATGTGCAATTGAGATCTATGAGATTATGTTATAGGCATTGATGTTTTTGGATTTCTTATAAATTTGAATATATGATTATGCAATTTACATTAATTTTTGGTACCTTTATAGATCCACCCAAATTGATGATATGGAGACTATAGAGAAAATGAATCTAATATTCATTAAGAGATGAATCCCATATTTGGAGGGGACTAGAGGAAATTGTTATAGTTTCTTTAGTCTCGAGATTGTTATAATTTCACATAGGCGTTAGTCATATGCATATGTGTAAGCTTGAAATGCAGTTATTGCTTTCAAAAGATTTTTATGGGTAGTGCTCTATGGGATGACGTGTCGATAGCCGGGTTGCTTAGAGTGGATCTTATATTCCTTAAATCGAAAATCAAGAATTCTGTGAAGCCTGACCTAAAGGCAGCCTTAAAAATCAAATCCTCCCTACTAACTTAAATAGAGTATGAGTCATATAAATATTGTATAATATATTTTACTAAGGGGATTATAAATGGAGAATAAGAAGAGACATTACAAAATGCAGTTGATATCATTCATTGTTCTAGCTGTATGGGTTGCATCAAATGGGAGATTGTTGAGAATGTGAAGTCCAACACCATTCCTTTCCTTCATCTCTTCATTTCTTTGCCATCTCTTCATATTTGAAGAGTAATACATTTGTATAAAAGGATGAGTGCAGATTATGTTTTGTATGTGAGAATAACAGCGAATAAAGATATTGCCCCGCTTTCCTGTGGATGTAGCCTTTAATGGTGAATCATGTAATTCGCTGTATTATGTGTTTTTCTACTTGTCTATGTTTAGTTTTGTTATTCGATAATATTTTATTTGCTCTTTAAACTCAAAAACTTCTATATTAAAAAGGAATAACATATTTGAAACGTATCCTTACGGTTGATCCAATCCAGTGCAATATCTGGCCCAATATCGTATGTTCTGTTTTATGCTACCTATTTTTGGCATAGGATTCAGTGGTAAAAAACGATTTTGAGCTTTGAATATTTCTAGGCATATGATGATGTGATAACTTTGAAGTAGAAAGTATAAGAAAAGTGAACATTCATAACTTTAGTTGTCATCTGCAAGATTGTTTTCCCTTAATTTGACCTTGGAATGAAAATAGATAATCAGATTTGATTGAATCAATTTACTTCCTTTTCTTAAGCAGAACCAGATTTATCGAAGAGAAAAATAAATACAAAGTACAGAAGTTTCAGTTACTAGTAGAATTGTTAACACAGGTCAATAAGCTGCAAGAGATAGAAAAACACAACAAATTAACAGGCCATCCCTGCTTGCCTAATAAAAAACAAATAACTGGCCAACCAATTGTTCTTTAATCAGATGGAAAGGCCAATGCTCCCAGCATGTGGAAGTGAATCTGATGGTCCTTTATAAGAAAGTTCTTAAAACAAAGACTAGCTATCTAAGACCTCAAGAGGAAAAAAATTAAAAAATCAGAGAAGGCAAAAGCAATAATGCACATCAGGTGCTGCCTGAAAACAATTGAAGCAGGAGAGGAAACTACCAATCTTTCAAACGTTGTTGTCCATGAGAAAAATTGTAGGGTGTTTCAAAGTCTGATTCCTCCCCAAATTTATTGTGCCTCTTCAGATTTCCTTCAGCATTTCAGTGTAGGAATTGTACAACTAGCTCCAGGATGCTCGGTGCTGAATTTTACTGACAATTTGTGGGATGCCAGCTTGATTGGTTGGTGTAGTTGTTTATCACAGTGACCTCCAATTCACCAGCGAACTTGGTGGAGGAAATGACTGGCATTTCCTAAAGCAAGGAAATGCCCTTACACTCTGATGATCCAACATTTTGGTTCATACTAGTTATCTGATTGGTCATCAGAATTGTCTAGAACACTTGTCCATGCCGGCTAATACATTCAAAAGAATCTGTGAGGTTATGTGCTTGGAGTGCCTTGTAGCTGACCAGTGTAGCGTCCTTGTCTAAAGTTTAAAAACACAAATCTTCCATCATAGAGTTGAACTCCCTCAAGTCTCTCTCTCTCTCACACACTCATTCATGTTGCCTGAAAAGCATGTGGAATGCTTTATAGGATTGAAGGCAAGATTTCTACACTAGTTGGATGCTACCATTGCCACAAAATGAAAATTTGTGCAGGAAGAGAAATTATCTATCTATTCAACGTGCTGAAGTAGATAATTTTTCATTGTAATACATGTTTAAAGAGATAATCATTCCATTTGATGGACAGAAATGAATCTCACCCTCCAAGGAATCTAACATAAATATCTATAGAATTAGATAGTGTTGTTTATCTTTCAACCGGTGCTCTTCTGTCAACACTATGTTTGATTGTTTAAAAGTTCTTGAAGATGATGAGTTCGATTTATGCTCCCAAATGCTATATATTGAAAGCATTTTTACATGAACATCTGTCATTGATCTCTTTGTAGTTCTCACTCCCAATTCTATCAACAGCTCTGACCGCCCATCGGCCAATAGTCTTCTCCATTCCAACCATCTATTCCCCACATATATATCTACCTCACTGCTTTTGGTACCTCCAGTTGCTCCACCTATGGCTTCAGAATTCCTCCAAACCAATAAATTGGGATTCAAATTTATTGTTGTTTCACCAGCAGTTTCTTCTGTTCTTTGAAACAATACAGTTTCTAGTTCAAAGTATTGCTCCAAATTCCATCTCATTCCCGCCTTTTCAATTTCCACGTGAACCATGTCCTGAGAAAAACTGCGACCCTGCAAAATAGAACACAAAATGAAAATATCATTATTCTCTAACAATATAACCATTCTCCTACATCTAAAACAGTACATTTCAACTTTAATTTGTCATTGTCACACATGACATGATTTCCTCAATTGCCTTGCTTGTGCTAACAGTCAAGACAAATGCAGTATATGATAACCTGTGTGTGACAGTCAATTTCCTCCACCAAGTCCACTGTTGAACTAACAAATGCAATTAAAAAGAATATGAATCAAAGAGATCCCCAGGGAAAGGAAAAAGCAGTTTGGTTTTGTTTGAGAATCAATTCTAAACTGAGTTTAGTTTCTGATGCAATACCCGTGATTGTGATGCAAGTGACATAGAATATGTCCAAATCTTCCTGTTTATGAAGGAATTAGCCAAGTCATAAGCAGCAAGAAGGTGCATGCCAAAATCTGTGGGCAGATGTTTCCATGCAATCCAACTCCATTGTATCCATGCCAAGTCCAGAAACAGTTTATTATATAAATTGTTCTCCTGCTCTAAGGCTTGTGTCTCTTGGCCTTCCCTTCTGCATAGCAAATGAACTCCACCTTTTTTGCCCCATATTTGTGGATGTAGATGTGATGGGTGTGCCCAAATACGAATCCTGTCCCCATCTCGCAAGCTTCTCACAAAATCATGCTTTTCACTGCAGATGAAAAGATGAAGCTCATCTCTACCATTTTCTCTACTATCTTCACCTCTGTTCCTCGCAATTTGAATCCTTAAGACTTCAAATCCACCTCTGATAACAGTGGCATCAATACCACTATCCTTCTCATATGAAACAAAGCAGAAAATAACCCCTATGCATCTCATGTTCTGGTCCATTGATATATGAATATCCATCAAAGGTGAATTTGAACTTGTGTAGTTGTCCATGTTATTTTGCATTTGATGATCAAGCCACTTTGGAATTTCATTTCCATAGAAAATTAATTCCCTTCCCTGCCAGACAAAAGCAGGTTCATCAGACGTGAAATACTCTTTGATATGAATAATTTTCTGCTAGAATATGGTTTTCCCTCAATAAAAATGACTAACAAGAAATGCAATAAAGATGATAACTATTGAATGACTTAAGGACAGAAGTGAGTTTATTAAGTTATGACACACGGCTACATATTCAATTGTTGTTCTTAAAATTCAGGAAAACATCTTTCTACATAAATTTGCCAATAATTTCTCCATGAAAATCAAGAAAGTCGAATGATAAGTGCTTTTTCAGCCGACAAAATTGCTTTAATAGGAAATAGTTATATGATAATTGCTTTTCAGCCAATAAAATTCACTGTTTCTTGTTATAGGTTTCAATAACTGACATTTGTAGCAACATTGCTGCCATCCATCTTTAGAAAAACAAAAACTAATGTGAATGATCACATCATAGTTCACTTCTACATCCCGGTGATTTATCAGATTTCATTTGTGGGCAACGCTTCACAAATTGTTCAAGTTTTCAATCCTCATTCGCACCATGCTGTAATCCTGATCAAGTTCTAATGTGCTGGATGGGAACACTGCTGCGTAACAGTTTTCAGTAGGTTTCAACAATTATTGAACTCTCAAGGCAACTATTAGAAGTGCAGTCAGATGTTAATTACCCTATGGCCATTTCAAGGGTTGTATATAATAGAATGGAATCCATTACTGAAGCAAAATATATCTATGAAAACAGAGAACACAGACAGGGTCTACCTTAGCCCACTTCTGAAGTTTAGAGACTATGACACCGGTTCCACCAAGGTGTAGTCTTCCCAAAGACTTCAATGAATCCAAGCCTGTGATATCTGTGCTCTTCAGGCTCTTGCATCCCGTTATGTTGAGATCTACCAAAGCCTGTAAAGATCCCAGTCCAGGTACACCTTCCAATTCCTCACAGTTGTTCAGCGCTAGAGTCTCCAAACATTTCATGTTTGAAATGTCTGAGACGCTCCTCAACCTTTTACAGTAACTTACATCAACGTGCACTAGACTTGCTGGAAGGCATGGCAATTCTAGAAGCTCTTCACAACCACGAAGAATCAGTTTAGTCAATTTATGTAGGTATTTAATATTCTTGGGTAATTTGCAAAAATTGTTGTATTCTAGATGGACAACCTCCACAGACTTTAGCAATGCAAACTGTGCAGGTAGCATCTTCAGTCCACAAGAACTTGCTTCTAGAACTTGCAGTGCTCCAAGACCTGATAAATTTCCTGGAAGCCTCATAAGATTATAGATTCCATTTAATCTTAAGATCCTAAGGTTCTCAAGGTTACCAAAACTTTCAGGGAGTTGCAGTATATTGCAGCAAAAAGAAAGATTGAGTTCTTCAAGATGGCAAAGTTTCCCAATTTCTTCAGGTAAGCAAATTAAACCAGATGAGTCCACGTCTAAAATGCGCAAGCCATGGAGGGTCCCAAGGGAGTCTGGCAATCTCTTCAAAGCAGTGGAGTTGCTTATAGACAATTTTTCCAAGAGGAACATGCCTGCAAAGAAGTCTGGTATCTCAGATATTGAAGTAGATATTAATAAAAGCTCTCTCATTGAGGTAAGATTTCCCAAATTGTCTGGCAGCATAGTAAGACCAGTACAATGAGAAAGGTTTAGCTTTTTTAATGAAACAAGCCCTGAAAAGCTATGTGGAAGTTCCTTGAGATTTTGACAGTTTGACAAATCCATATACTCTAGCTTTTCTAGATTGCCAATTGACTCGGGTAATGTCATTATGCTCATACAACCATGTAGTTCCAATTTTACCAAAAACCGTAGCTTCGAAAAATCTGGAAGTTTCTCAAGCTGGGAGCACTTACTGAGATTCAAAACTTTAAGATTCTTGGGTGCCTGTAAATAGAAGTGTTGATTAGATCATAACTGTCCATAAGAAAAACCAAGACAAGCAGACAACCAAGATGAAATTACCTTTTGATGGAATTGGTCATCCCAAACTTGCTTGATGCTGCTTTGGGGCAATTCTAGAACTGCCATTTTCTTCATTTTCAGTTCTACAGGTAAACAGTCCAGAAAACAACACTTCCACCTTAGCCATATCAATTGTGAGGTTAGCTTTCTGAAGTCTCCTTCTATGATTGTGTTACTAACTGAAAGCAGACGTAGGTTCTGCATTGGCTCAAAATCTTCTGTACTCCAAACTTTCCACTTGTGAGAATCATGGATGATGCCTTGAACACTTCTTGATACCTGTTCCATAAACAGACTTTGTTAGTTGCATTGCATGGAGAGCTGGCAAAAAGAGGCATAGACCAAACTTTTCATTCTAAGAACTAATTGGTTTACCAATTGTTACATAATGTTGACTTTTCCCTTTTTGTTTGCAACTCACATCTGAGGCTTTCCTCGCAGCCAGTTTTTAATTTATTTTCTGATAAGTTTGGGTTGGACTCTGACCATAGCCACTTTTACATGCCTACTGACCACATATTCCTAGAACCTAATGAGAATAATTTCAATAAATATCAAGATATATAACTTGGAAAGTTAGTTTCTCAGCCACTTCTAGGCAAATTTACCAAGTAAACAAAGGATCATAGGCCGCTCATATTAGGAAGAAGTTTGTTTAGTTGTTTGAAAATGACTTTACTAACAGGGTAAGTCTTCCACTACAAGAAAAGCAATTTCTGCAGACAAGAATCATCGATCCAAAATTAGATGAGGACTATGCAAGTTTTCAGATCTTATACCCATATATTTAATTAGTTTCTCAGCCACTACTAGGCAAATTTACCCAAGTAAACAAAGGAGCATAGGCCACTCATATAAGGAAGAAGTTTGCTTAGTTGTTTGAAAATGACTTTACTAACTGGGTGAGTCTTCCACTACAAGAAAAACAATTTCTGCAGACGAGAATCATCGGTCCAAAATCAGTTGAGGACTACGCAAATTTTCAGATCTTATACCCATATTTTTCAAATGTCAGGATTATATTTACAGCATTATATTTATAGCATTAGAATAACATCCATCAGAGCAGTACAAGTTTCTGATTATTAGCAAAAGACATGGTAACAGGTGACATAGGACTTATATATGACTATACCAGAAATGAGAAAACACAATGACAAATTATGGATAATTTTGTGACATCATCATGTCAAGATTTAGAGAGAAAATTACCAAATGATCTTTAAAAGCTTTTCTAACTTCCTTCTCATCCCACAATCTGCTGCGTTTGCCAGGATCAGCAGGATTCTGCTTTCTCACTATTGCCCGTCCCATGTCACGAAGAATATCATGCATTTGCAACCGATCATCAAAACTGAACTTTATAAGAGATTTGGCATAAAGATTGTGTATAGCCAAATTTGCAGACCATCCAGAACTTTCCCAAATGCTCAAGACTTTGCATTTCTCACTTCCAATGAAGAAACATGCAATATCAAGAAAAATTTGCTTTTCTGTTTCATTCAGATTATCATAGCTAATTCTTAGCCTTTCCTCAATTTTAGTAATTTCACAACTTTCTAACTGTTTCAAGACTTCACTCCAGATTTTGGAGTCTTTCTTGTCATACAAAAGCCGAGCTATAACCTCGATAGTTAGAGGAAGCCCTTGGCAGGCCTTCACAACCTTCTCAGTCAGGTCTTGATAATTTTGACTGGGAAACTCTTGGGAGAAAGCATGCCGACTAAACAATCTCAAAGCTTGATCATAGTTGAGCTCATCTACATGATAGGATATATGATTATGGTTCCTGCCTAGCACATTTGTATCTCTAGATGTTACAATGATTCTTCCCTGAAAATGAAACCAGTGTTCTAATAGTTCGTCTAAAACATCTCGGTCATCAACATCATCAAGAACCAGAAGTGCATTAGTGATACTTATAGAATCTTTTCCTATCCAGCTGTCTCCTTCAGAAGAATTATTGTTTCTATGTACCAGATGTTTTACTATTTTCCTTTGCAGTTCGGAGTGTTCAGTGTTTCTAACATCTGATAAAAAGTAACTGACACTGAAATTGAAACAGATGTTGTTAAACACTGCTGTTGCGAGAGTTGTTTTACCTGTGCCACCCATCCCATAAATACCCACTATTATCAGTTTTTCATCGGACTCCATTTGTAATAAGTTAATCACCTCTGCCACACGTTCCTCAAGTCCAACAGAGAATTCAGGAACTTGTCTTGTTGTTTGCAGCTTTCTAAGGATCTGTGATGTCACAATATCGACGAGTTTCCCTTCATATCTGCATATATAAAATATTAATAAGCTGATGTGTACATAGACAAGTAACATTTTAACAGACCTAAAGAAAGCCAAATCTGGACATGAAATGCAATGTCCCCTGAGGATGGAATATATGAGGTAATGCTTTCCTAAAAGTTAAAACATAACGTAACAAAAAGTTAGCCATATAATGAAACATTACAGTTGCCTACTCGTCTTAGCTAACAGGTTGAATCAGTCAGCCTCTTTTAACTAAATGATCCATTCTAAGACTAATTTTTGCCTGAAGGATATTAACGAATCTATTGGATCCCTTAACCTTGAAATGTAAACACGCAAAAAGCACATTAAAATATTAGAAGGTAAAACTGCAATGTAAGGACCAAACCCCCAAAATACACCATGTGAATTGTCAATGTACAATAACTTCAAGATTTTCTCTTGGCTTAGTCTCAAGGTCCATTTGGTAATGAGATACATATAACCTTATGATGCACTATGTGAGTAATTAACGAACAATAATTTTAAAATTTTCTCCCCCTTGCTTCACAATATTATTCTCACATATGGCGTTTCACCTTGTTTGATATCAAGGTCCAGTTGGTCACAGAACAAAAGTAACTTTCCAATGCACCATGTGACTAATTTAATGCACAGTAAATTTAAGATTTCCACTACCTAGCTCCACACTCTGGTTCATGTGTGGCATTTCACTTGGTTTGTTACTTAGGTCCATTTGGTCAAAGAATATAAATACATTTGCAGAGGCAGTCTAGAGCATTGGTGAGCATCTTGTTCATGTTCATTACTGATTAATCATTATAACTATGATCTTTGCATATTGCAAATTGATTTTGCTTCCAATTATTTCATAGTGCTACTTCTAACTCCAACAATTTCCTATTTTCCGAATGGAAGAATCTATCGAACTTGAGATCTTTAGCATAAAAAGATCTTTTTATCATCCAAGTACTTATTCAACCCTCCATTTGTCAACATCCACTTTGATAGATGAAAAGATTGTCCGAGCCCTACACATCTCAATCATTTTTTTTTTACTTTCTTGTACTAGTCCGGCTTTTGCAGCTCTGTTCTTCTTGATCATCTGCTTGTTCAAAATCAAGTTCTTCAAGATCATCACTTTGACTGATTTAACTCTTAACTCGGACAAAATCAGACTGTAAGATTCAATTCTTGAACTTGAATTGGTATTTATCTCTTTGTATTTGCTTGGTCCATCTTACAAGGAAAACGTGGTAATTCAAATTTATCTTACCAAGAATTTTCTTTTAGGCACTGTCTACCATAAACATATGATTGAGGGCAAAGATACACAAAGTGAATGGGACGCGATATATTCTAACTTACTTTAGGCCAAACTGGTCATTAGCACCCATCAGAGCTTCTAACCATTTTAGAACTTGGTTTCTATGGGTATCCAGATTAAGAGTATATTCTTCATACCAAATTTGAATTCCTTTGATTTCAGAGTTTATATAGGTTAGGGTTGCAAGTATGCCTGTAATTGTGTTTAATATCATTGCATATCAGGCAGCTTATAAAAATATATATTTCATTTTCTACCTTTTAAAGTTACACATCTCAAACTCTTTTTGAGGGGCCCGTTTGTTTGGTGGAATTGACCTGGAATTAGAAAACGGGAATTTGTTTCTACACATAAAATTAAATTCCCAATTCTAATTCCATGCCTCAATTCTAATTCCAGGTCCTGAGATGGAATTTGCTGAATGCTCATTTTGGACCAAAATGAGAATTGGCCGTACCAATTCACAAATTCCTGTTTTCAAATAAACAGGTATTTGGATGGGTTCATCTACTGGTTTTACTGGGTAGACCGTGTGAGTTGGTTATATGCAGACAAGGGGGAATGCTCTACTCAGGACTGATTACTCTTACAATACAGAGTTTCTTCTTGTATTACTTTCTGTCCGCGTTCTAAAGCTTGTGAATAATATTGATTCGGAGGTTTCATTTCACATTATTGAAGTCATTTCTTTTCTTCCATGTCATTCTCATTTGGCAGTAACTAACTTTCAGTGCCCATTTCGC
The DNA here is from genome assembly GCA_027943335.1 of Chamaecyparis obtusa. NCBI lineage: Eukaryota > Viridiplantae > Streptophyta > Pinopsida > Cupressales > Cupressaceae > Chamaecyparis > Chamaecyparis obtusa. The sequence continues at coordinate 1,922,373 of BSBK01001154.1, read as the reverse complement.
AATTTTCTTTTTCTATTATTATTCAAGTCCAAAATTTCAAATCATACAATCACAACGAAATAATACAGTTGAAAATACTAACAATTACTATAAGAGTAACAAAACCTACCCATGAAAATCGTCAGGGAGAGACCAGCCCGATAAACTACAGGTTTCGTGTAGAGCCCTGCACCACTTCTGCACGGTATCTTCACTGTATCTGGGCGAATCCTTATGCTGTTGAAAAGCTTGAGCAAAAGGGCCCTTCTGATGGCGAACTTCTTGTGGCTCAACATCATAGAATATGGGTATCATAATATTCTTGGATTCCACCATCATTACTAATTCATTGAGGCACCATACGGAGTAGGCATAGTTTTTTGAGAAAATGGGGATCACGATACGTGAATTCTGAATGGCTTGTTCCAGGCTCAAATTAATATGGTTTCCTCTTTCAAGAGTCTCCGCGTCCAGAAATACATTGACTTGTGCCGCAGTTAATCTATAGTAGAGATGATCCACTAAAGTTTTTCTTGTGTCTGGTCCCCTGAAGCTCAGGAACACATCGAATTTTCTACTGGCCATGTTTGGGCTTCTTAATGCTGAATTAAAGCAGGCCGGTCTACACTGTGTGCAATATTTTTTTGATCTAACACAATCAAGTCTGAGAGATATCTTCCAAAACTATTAAGCATGCCGATCCAATACGATGCCTTCCGTCAATTAATCAACTTTCTGAAAATGTGTCTCAACAAAGACATTTGGAAGTAGTTGTCTCGGTAGTATTCTGGAAAAGTGTTTGTACAATTGTCAATGTTATTGACTCTCTTTATTGGATTTAGGTAGTCACAGTACTTTTTTGTAATATTGCAATAATATATTTGTTGATAGATGAGGATAGGTATACGAATTTAAATGTATAATAGTTTGAAGTTATATCTTGTTGACTAATTGTTAGATGAGTTATAACAAATCAATTCAAAGATACACAATTTGAAATCAAGATATTTAATAGTTTGACTTTAAGATTTATTTACTTAATGCAATCAAATTTATAGAATTCTTTTATCTTTGATCTTTAGTCCTCCTCTTGTGTCTGTTCTTCTTGCTTGTTGTTTCTTGTTTTCTTCTATCTTTTTTTCACTTTTGCTTGCTTTCCCGCCACTATTTGGTGGTATGTTGGTTCGTTGTTCCTTTTGTTGTACTTTTGAGTCCCTTAGAGCCTTGTTGGTCTCTTGTTGGACATTAATAAGTTTATTTGTTATATATATATAATTATTTGTAATAGAATTAATATTGGGCAATGTCATTTAATTTTTAAATTTTTATTATGTTTCTAATTTAAATAGTTTAAATCTTACCTTAAAAATAGTTTTCAAATTTTTATTATATTTTTTTTTTAATTTTGTTTCTAATTTAAAATTTATTTTAAAATAATTTTACATTTTTTATTATATACTTTAAATTAATTAAATTATTTTATTTTATTTTTAAATTAATTAAAAAACAAAATTTAAATTTAATATATCATATTGATTGTGTAAAGAAATGGTGATCAAATTTAGTACCCAGTATGTATTTTTTTTTTCTATGATGTGGGTGGGAATTTTAGAGTAGTCGAGATATTTTCCATCTTACCATTCCCAAAATTTCATTTATAAGGGATTAAATATTTCAGCCAATCAAATTATCAATAAATAATTTTTATATATTAGAAACTTAAAAAATATTCAGTTTAACTTATATAAAATATAAAATATAAAATATATGAAACCTCCCACCTGGTTCCTAAAATATATGAAACTTATATATAAAATATAAAATAATTCGAATAGATGAAACCTCCCGCCTGGTTCCTAACCTTGATGCTAGAGTTCTGATTTCAATTAAGCCTAGAATTGATATACCTCCGAGCTTAAAACTTAACATTAGTGGGGACATTTTTGTTTGCCCCGTGGAGATTCTTGGTGGGCTAAATGCTTGCTTTCTCTGTAAAAGAGAAGGGCATCTTAGAAAGAACTGCCCTATAATTATCAACTGTAGGAAACCTACTTCGACTGAGTTACCGGGAAACCCTAATAATGCTGAAGTTTCATTGACTAAGATGCATAATCTAAAACCAGCTGCCTCTAATGATAACCCTACATCATCATCAGATTTAACTGCTCCTAATGATAATCGTAATAATCCTACTGCTTCAATCTCGACCTCTAGTTCAAAGTCAGGGAAGGAGACACAGTGTGTGGATAATAACCCACTTAAGATCCCTGGAAAAACATCTAATCCTAGTGATTTAGCCTTCCTCAGCTACTAATTCCTAATGACTTCCAAATCATTTCAAACAGGAAGCATAGACGTAAAAATGCTCAACAACTTGCGTTGGAGCAAATTCGTACTGGCAACCCCAGATCTAACCAGTTTGAGATTCTAAATAGCAGTCCTATGCTCAATATTGACTGGATCACTCAAGACCTCATGATCTGTACTTGGAAGCTTTTTTTAATGGTACCTTGGGGAATTCTATTAACACGGGCATCGTCAAGCTTATCCCTAAAGATGGTGACAGAGATCTTGTTAAAAATTGGTGTCGTATTACTCTTCTCAACATTTCCTATAAGATCCTTGCCAAAGTCCTGGCCTCTCGCCTTGAAAAAATTCTTCCCAAATTCATTTGCTCTACCCAAATGGGATTTATCATGGCTAGGTATATTCTTGAAAACCTTGTTACTAGTTGGGAGGCTATGGAATGGGCCAAGACCTCTAAGCAAGACGCTGCTATGGTTCTTCTCGACTTTGAGAAAGCATATGACAGGGTGGAATGGGATTTTATCCTCATGATGCTTGGGGCTTTTGGCTTCCCCGACATTTTCTGCAAGTATGTCCAAGTCCTTCTCAAGGATGCCTCTGCCCTGATTGAGGTTAATGGTGTTTTTTCCCAACCCATCCTGCTTTCTTGTTCCATTAGATAGGGCTGCCCTCTTGCTCCTGCCCTGTTTGTTATTGCTTCAGATGCTTTATTTTACCTCCTTAGAGATGATACCATTTCCCCTAGAGTCCATGGGATTACCTTGCCTGATGATTCTGAACTACTTAACATTCAGTTTGTCGATGATACCTCCCTCTTTTTGGAGCTCTCACGACATAACATTCAGTGCCTCAACCAAAAACTTGAATTCTTTGGTAATGCTTCAGGGGCTCGTATCTCCAGTTCCAAATCTATTATGCCTGGTTGGAAAGAGAAACCCCCAGACTGGCTTGAACACTTTGGATATGCCTGGGGGGGACCTAATAAGATTGTTAGATATCTTGGTATTCCTTTCTCTGTGGCCCCTTCACTTAAATATATGTGGCTTTGGGTTAAGGATAAGATTGACAAAAAGCTTAACAAATGGAACAATAGGGTTCTTTCCCTTGCGGGAAGGGTTTAGGTTTGTCAGAAAATCCTTTCTTCCTACAACATATATTACTCCTCTGCTTGGATGTTTAGCAATTATCAAATATTTGAAGTCCAAAAGGCTATTTGACGTTTCCTGTGGTCTGATGGTAAGGGTAATAGGAAAACTCATGCAGTTAAGTGCAACTGGTGCCATTTAGATAAAAAGCTTGGTGGGCTTGGCCTGAAGGATCTTAGACTTCAAGGAATGTCCCTTTCTTCTAAATGGATCTTCCAAGCTCTTGAAGGAAATGAGTCCTGGAAGGTTCTTGTCAGAAATAATATCCAAAATGGTGCTCCTAAATCTGCCAAGTCCTGGAAAGCCCTCCCATTCTGTGACCTAGTTGCTGGTCGGTTTCCTGTGACTATTCAAGGCACTTGGGTCTTTAGATCCATTTGGAAGGCATGGTAGTATGTGTGTGGTTTCATAGATAACTCCAATTTTGACTATAATAATCACACCTTGCATGGGGAACGATCTATTTGGTGGAATCTTCTCCATTTGAATAAACCCCTTGCCCTTACTAAAGGTTGTTCCACCAGGTTTTGGTCTAGTAAAGGCATTAGCTGTATCATGGATATCATGGAGCATAACAAACTTATTAGCGGGGAGAGTCTCTCCCAGGAGTTTGGTTTCCCAAATTCCCACAAAAGAACTTACAACCTGATCAAAATGACCTGTGCACCCCTTAGACTTCCTAGAGACACTAATGTTGATTCTCATCGCTACCTCACCTTTAGATGGAAAGATGGTTCCCTCCTTACCAACATTAAAGCTAAAGATATCTATAAGTTCCTCAATCATTATACCTCTGTGACTGACCATATTAACACCATCTGGTATGGTAACACCAGTTTGACTGACTAGCATAAAGTCTTTGATAAGTTGTGGAAATCTCCCATCCCGCCTAAAATTAAATGCTTCAAGTGGCAGCTCTTTCTTGATAGGTTTCCTATTAGGAATCACCAGGCCACCCTTTATATCTGTCCTATTTGTAGAATTCATGAGACCATGAGGCACATTTTCTTTGATTGTAACTTTGCTAGAGAAATTTGGCTGATGTTTGGATTCTCTATTACTAAACATGTGTATACTCTTGATATCATTAATGATTTTATTGATGGGCTCCGCAAAGATGCTAACCTGTTTTGGAAAATTCTGTCATCTTTCTTCCTTTGGTTTATTTGGAAATTAAGAAATGAGTCTAAATTCCAAGGCACTGATAGGACTCTTATTGGGTTTTTTAGAAAACTCACCCGCTTCAAAATTGCTTCTTAGGTTTGCTACGTGATGAACTTGGAATGGGAGAAGCTATTGAGGTTTCTTAGAGATAGACATGTCTCTATGTTCATTTATGAGATGAAGTATGGTTTTGAATGGGCTAGTGTTGTGGACAACCAGACTGCGTTCGATGAGGCGCTTGAGAAGTTGATTCAAGACATCAAAGATAATAAAGGCCCCAGTTTTGATAAACTGGAAATGTTTACCTAGATCTTGGAGCGGAAGAAGGTGGTTTGGATGGAGGGCTCTCTAGGCTGGACCACTTGGATTGAGAATCTTGATGGTGTCCTTCATTAGGATGCTCCTTCCCTTGTTCTTTTTTGGAGTTCTTTCATGCTGTTACATACTATTCCTCTATGTTCTATATATGTACCTACTTAAATTTTTGTTGAATTAGTGGTTCTCTAGTGGCTACTCTTGGATTGGTGGGTTGAGGCTTAGCCTCCCCTATATTGTTGTAATATTTTTTTGAACTCTCCATCTTTAATACAAAAATAAAATAAAAAATTCTAATTTCTAATTGGTTCACATATATTGTTTTAATCACAAGTTAAAGAAAGAAATCCAAAACTTGTTGCAATAGTACTTGCATAGCCTACGAAAAGTACACATAATATAAGTAAAAGTCATTTACAAATGTATCCATAATAAAATTGATTAGATTGAAGTCACAAATAGAGACCTCATCTCATTAAACATTCAATTATATCACCCTAACAATATTTGAACCTTGATGGTGTCATGCCCAAAAATTAGGGCAAAACACACACACAACAAATTTTTTTTAAGCACATAAAATCAACTAGGTAACACACACTAAAGATCACTCAACAAGATATGTACACAACAACCAACACATATCAACTCACAAGAGGTATCACGACATGTGCTGACTTGCCAACATCCCTTATTCCTCAAACTGTATTAGTTAAATGAAACCCTAATCTAGGTCTCAAAGAACCCTAACCGGGTTAAAACATAAATTAATAAAAGGAATAACCGAAGGTAACAATCCAAATCTAGAAAATATGAAAAGTCAATGATTAGGTCAAAAAACCCTAAGTGGTTCAATTCGAAGAAGTGCAATTCAAACGAAATCAATTTGTAACCCTAATGGTCCCTAACGAATAGTAGGTTACCAATTAGGGTCAAAATGTAGAAAAAAATGAATAAGAGATAAAAAGATAAAATATAATCATGATATTAATCCCTAATGCGATATCTAGGGTTAACAAGCTATTTCTAATTAAAATATAATAATAATCGATTAATTTAAATTAAATTAATATAACCTTTAATTAAAATGTATAGTTTTCCCAAAGTTCGATAATCAATTATAATAATCAAAATAAGAAATTGAAAAATATTTAAAATTATAAATATTAAATAAAAATATTATCACTAGGGTGAAACAATTTACCTAGGTCCCACCTTGGACTTATAAATTAATTTTCTCCCTAATAGTCCAATTATTTTGAAAAAGATAAAATCACTAAAATAGATTAATCAATTTAATTCCCCAATACGAAATAAAACATTAATAAAAATTTATAATAGTTAAATATATTATAAATATTCATGTAGGTATATATATACATAAATATATATATATATATATATATATATATATATATATATATATATATATATATATATATATATATATATATATATATATATATATATATACAAAGAAGATAAGAAATATAGAAGCATGGGTATCTATTTAAAATATACATAATGTATATGCATATGTCTAATATATATACACTTATATATCTTATTATATATATATATGTATTCTCATACATATATACATGTGTATATATATACTAGGATGTATATACATCTTTGAGTTAAATTTTTTTATGTAGGAAAATATAAGAATTTATTTCTTTCAAAATAACAATATAGAGACAATATTCCAAGATTATATACATCTATGTATATATATCTAAGTATATATATATATATGGGTGTATATACATGATTTTATTTTTGAATCAAACACATTCATAGAAGGAAAACTCTTCTACTAAAGTCATATACAATAAAAACTACATTTTTCTTTTCCTTTCATTCATACTTGAAATAAATTTAAAAACATAAGAGGAAGATTTGCATACATAGGAAAATGAACTTTTTTCATACATGAAGGAAAACAGACCAACAACTATTCATTTCTCTTTCAAGCTTAAGGAATGCATTGTTTTACCTTTTTCTTGCTTCAAATACAAAAAAATAATAGGAGAAACATTCTACATAGAAATACAATTTTTTTTACAAGCATAAATCATGCTAAAAGGCATTTACATTGCCTTTTTGTACAAATTTTTACACAAGGCATTCTAGCCATTTTTATCTCAAAACTATGAGTAGGGAAAAACCATAATCTTCATTTTCTCCATTAAAACCAACAAACTAATCCTTTGTAAACTCTGCAAAAAGAAGCCACAAGACTATGTAGGCTCACCTCCCAACCTAGGCCATTACATGGCCACCCCCAAGCTTGGAGAAACAAAGATGGTTAAGGGTCACATACATGCTTCAACACATAATCACATAAAAACCAACAAACACATAGATACATAAAATTCCCATCTCAAGAATATTCACACAATGGCTCACCTTGGACCCATAAAAGGGGTGAAGGTGGAAAGTACCCAAGTAGGAGAAACCATTCAAAAGTAAAACCATGCAAGGCCCAAAATCCATAACCATTGCCTTCACAAGGCCACAACAAAAAGTACCAACCCTTCCATTTCCTTCCACAAAATAAAACTCTTCCATTTTCTTTCACAAAATACAACCCTTATGACCCCTAAATAAGTATACAACAAGAATGGAAACATGGAGCCCATACATCCATGCCTCATCCTATTCCTCCTTGAGGAAGGACTCTACACTAAATGGGCATTCCCAACTTAAGCCCTTCACCCATCAAGGCTCTCTTCCTTCCCAAGGGTGATTTTGGCCTTGCACACCCTAATAAAACAAAATACTAAAACAAAACCAACAAATATACACATAACAAGAAGCCATGAAAGTAAGAATGAAGCTTCACAAAACCATTACAATAACACATCAAAAAATTTGCATTTTACTTACAAGTAAAATAAAAAGTCTTCAATTACAAGGCAACCAACCTTAACCCAAGCTATGGAAAAAGAGGATTGAAGTGCAGAGAGACAACAAATCCTACATGGTCAGCCTGGTAGCGACAATACTGAACACTTAGGAAAGAGATGGACAGTATCAGAACTCGAGACGAGAACTAACATGTCAAGCACAAAGATAGATCGATCAAAGCAAATGGAATGGTCAAGCATATGCTTTGTAGAATAGTCAATAAGATATGATGTGTCTACCCCCTCGGGATCGAAAGAGAAATTAGGTAGAAGGAAGACAGAAGCAAGGGCAACATGATCAAATCACTAGAAATCATAATCGAAGATGAAAGATGATAGGAAAACCATCAAGTAGTGAAGATATGCCCTAGTTTGACTATAAGATAAAGATGAAGGAAAAAATGAAATGGAAGACTAGAAGTGTGAAATAGATGGGGATGAAAAGGTGAAGATGCCCCAGCGAAGATTGAAGGATTGGGCCTCAAAAGGTCAGCCAACTGTGTGGAAGAAGGAGAAATGCAATTTGGACGATCAAGGTGAACTTGAATGTCAGTTTTGATCCTAAAAAGAAGAGAAAATGATGTGATACGAAAGACTAGAAGGGTGAGACATGATCAGGAAGAAGCGAAAGGTGAGTGCAGTTTGACTAACAAGTCCGTGAAAGATGAAATGAGAGCTCTCTCCATATGCAAGGTGTAAAACTAAACTATTAGACTCTAATATTCATCATCGAGCGTTGGTAGCGTTGCAAGATCATACAATACACACTAGTATAACTATGGGTATATGAATATGATCTATATCAGATAGGAATGTGGAAATCCCACCTAGGCACTAAAGACATATAAGTCAAGATGACTAGTGCAGTGAGGTTCCCTAAGTTTAATATAGAAAGATTATGCTCGCATTGAGACACAAGGAAGTCAAGATGACTATAAGCATGCACTTGCAGAAAGAATAGTCAAGGATAATACCTTGTAGATCCTAGAGTCAAGTGGAACAAGCATAAATTCTCATGACAACCAAGATCAACAAAATATACCCACAGGCAGAAAAAGAAATAAAACATGTCCTCATACCCTTAGTCTTCTAGCTATGCATCATCGAAAACTTCTTAGGGAGAGAACACTCATCAAAGAAATCATCATAGACAACACATGAAGAAATAAAGTCAAACAAGTCTCAGCGAGTTGAATGTTTAAGTGCGTGTGTGTAGGTCATAGAGTCAAACTTTGAGTATCACATCTGCCAATGAGAAAATATCATATCATGCTAGACTACGGGTAAGATATCTGATAAGTGTTGAGAAACACTTGACGCTAGGGGAGTGTTGAAAAACATAGTTTGGGGTGAGTGTGACTATTTTTTTGGGATTTTGAATTTTTTGATTTTTTGGTATTTTTGAAATATATAATTTTTTTGAAGATACATCAAAGCGCCTATTGCTAGGTTTTCACTAGGATGCTCATTTTTTCAGTACATTTTATGCTTTTTAGGATTTTTTCAGCATCATATATGAATTTTTTAAGAATTTTTTCAGAATCAATAAGATATGTACAAATGATGCCCCCAGACAAAATAGGCATCAAACTCCCAAGCAAGATCACATCATGTAGTCCCAATTTCTAGCAAGGTGGAGGACAGGAGGGAATAGAAAGCTAGTAGAAGAGATGGAAGACAAAAGAATGAAGGAGAATGAAGGGAAGAAATTCTCAAGGGAAAACTCCCCAAGAGTACCCAAGCTAGGGAAAAATTGTCATGCAAAGCACATTTGGATAAGCAATGAAAGGCCAGCATATGATAAGTCACAAAAGCGTAATGCAAAAGAAGGAAAGGATGCAGTCCAAAGGAGTAGACATGTCAAGAGGCTTCATAGCATCGTGTTTTACTCTTTTTTATAAGATCAAGACCAAGGGGAAAAGGATAGCGAAAGGCTAGAATGAATGGAGGAAAGTAAATATGAAGGCAAAACATGAAATGAATGAAAGTAAGACCATCATAAGATAGCTCACAAGATAGCCAAATGTTCGTGTATAGGTCAACATTATCAAGATCAAACAGAGAAGATGGAATGGATGAAATATATAGAAGAACTACGCATGATGCCTAATTGCCAGGTTTTCATCATGGTACTTATCCAAGGTGCCACAAGGGAGTGGTTTTCACCATAGGATGAATTTATTTCTCTTTACTTTTGCTACCAAGGCACCTGTTTCCAAGTTTCCACCAAGGCACATTTTCAATTTTTTTATTTTTCATTTTTCTTTTTGAATTTTAATTTTTTGGAAGAAGGCAAGCTTTTTAGATAATGCTCCTTGAAAGGATAAACTGTGATATGGCAAGGATTCAAAATGATTTTCTCAAAGATGCTGATAGGGAAAGGAGGATGGAAGAGAAAAATGGAGGTTAAGGTTTTATGTAAAGCGAGTGAGGTTGGAAGATAGGAGGAATAGGCAAATGAGGAAAAAGAATAGAAGGTAGAAGGATAATGAATGGAAGGATTGTGAAAGGGTAGATGGAAAGGAAGGAAAGATCAACGTCAACACACACCTTGAAGGATGGAGAGAGGATGGAGGAAATGTGAATGAAGGAATACGAGAAGGAATATGGTGAATGTTTAGTAGAGGTTGTGGTTCAGGCACATGGAATGGAAGAATTTTTTTGGAAGAAGATGAAGTGGAAGCCTTTGGAAGCTTGAATGTCAACTTCACTTGTTGTTCAACATAAGACTCTCTTAAGAGAGACTTTGGAATCCATATAGTTGTAGGCTTTTCATTTCTTTTTGATGATTTAGAGAGAATATCTTCAATGATGGATTTTGGAACCCATACTTGTCTTGTAGTTTTCTTCTTAGATATCTCTTTTGACTTTATGCTTCCATGTTGATTAGAAGAGACATGGTGATCTTCTTTTTTTGATGGATTTTTGTATTGCTTATTTTTTTTGTATTGAGCATTCAAGTTACTTCCAAAAGACTTGGGACTTGTGGAAGAAGGAGGATATGACTGGTTTAGATGGGTGGATGGATGAAAAGGATTCAAGGGTATGCATCTATGTTGATCTTGAGGAAAGATAGGAGATGGAGGGACGTAAGGACCCAAGATGGATGAAGAATTAGGAGAGTTAGGAGGGGAAAGTGAAGGGACATAAGGGCCCAAGATGGAAGGAAGACATGAAGCCTTTGGTATTGGTGGAGGAAGTCCAAGGATGGATGTGGAAGATGCAAAAGATAATCAACCAATTCATTAGCATTTATATGACAGCCAAGGACATCAACATCTTTAGAGTGAGCATTAAGATTTTCAATAGGATCGTGAACATCTTGAATAGGAGCATTTTCTTTGATAGGATTGTTCGGAGCTTACGAAGACTTAGGAAGAGTAGAAAGTGGAAGTGAACATGGAATGGTAGAACAAGAAGATGGAAGACTTTGATCTTGACAAGGATCTTTGGATAGCATAAACACATCATTTTTTTCTTGATTTTTAATAGGCTTAACATTAGTAGTAACAACAGTATTTTTAATAACCTTAATGGAAGTATCATCTTTGGAAAGCGCAAGTGGAGTAAGGTTATTTTGATTGTCAATAAGCTCAACAATGTAAGTAGTAGCTTGATCTTGCTTAGGAGAAGACTTAAGACATGGTGGAATGAATGAGGAAGGGCATAGAGGATCAAAAGAACCATGAAACGAATAAGAGACATCATGAAAAGGATTGGATGACATGGAGGGTTCTTGATCTTGATCTTTTTTTATATTCTTTTCTTTATCATTTTTAAAGTCCTCTTGACATGGAGCCACTTCTAAGGACAAGGAAGCATGTTGGAATTGCATGGAAGATTTTGGAATAAATAGTGAAGGACTAGCTGAAGTAGGTATTATAGCGCATAAAGGCTTAGGCTCACTAGGTGTAGCATTATTGGAAGTATTTGCAGCCAAGTGAAGGTTAGCTTGAATTTCTTTAAGAGATAGCCCTTGAGGATAACTGTAGGGAACTGCATGAAAAGCATTAGGATCTTTGTTGGATGAAAGATTTGCAAAAGATTTGAAAGACTCGGAAGCTTTAGGAAGTGTATGGTTATTGGAGGAAGTAGGGGATGGAAGGGGACCATCACAAGACAAAGGTTCAGCATTAACATGATCTTGCTTGAGAGTGTAATCTTTATCTTCAACATGAGAGTTCTTAGAGGAAGGATTCTCATAGTAGTTATGTTTCATATCAGTGCAGTGCATTTTATAGTCCTCAATAGTAGTAGATGGATCATCATCGAAGTATTGTTCACAGAAATTATCAAAGTCTCTTTCAAAATCAAAATCATATGGATCACCATCATGATCTATCCAATAGGATGACCCTTTAGTAAGCATGAGCACGTGCGATGAGGAGGACTCTTAGGAATAGAGGTTTCATAGGTATGACTATATGGTTCATTATCATAGCCATCATATTCATCAAAGACAGGTGTGTCACTCTTCGTGAAAGAGGTATCATAAGGATTATCATGTTGCCCATAGTGAACAGTAAGAATCTTGGGAGAAGTAGAAGAGGAATGAGATTGTGAAGAAGAAGAAGGTGAGGACCTAGTAGAGGAAGAAGACTTGGATAATGAAGAATGTGAATAATGTCTAGAAGAATCATGGCAAGACTTGGAAGATGAAGAATTTGAATAATGTCTAGAAGAGTCATGGTAAGACTTGGAAGGTGAAGAAGAATGAGAAGACTTAGATGATGAAGAATGTTTGGAAGAAGGAGGTCATGATATGATCATGTTTATGATCCTAGAAAATGCGTCTGATTCAATCATCTTTTCTTTCATTTTTGCTTTAAGTTTGTCACCCATGAGATATCCAGAAGGCCTATTGGAGGAATAAATTTTTTTGAATTGAGTAATGAGTTCAAGATCATCCATTCTCAAGAGAGGTTCCATAACAAGGTAGTTGAAATTCATGGTTCTAGAAGAGGAGGAATCAAGCATGGAAGTGAAAGAATTGATGAATAGAAGAAGGTAGACTAGATAATAAGAGGAAAAGAATCAAGAAGACATGAAGAATTTAGGAAGAATTGTTGTCACTAGGGATTGCACTCGAGTATGGCTAAGTGTAGAACCTAGAAATCCCGTGAAACATGGGACTATTCTCACGTTGTGGGTAAACTATCAGAGAGTAGACCTCTAGATTAGGGGCCAGCTTCCCCTTGAATCACCTGAAATTGAACTAAACTTTGAAGGAAAAGGGAGAGAGAGTGCATGAAATTGAAATTAAAATTAAGGTGATTCACCAAACTTTGATAGATCCACAAACTAAAAACAGACTCACAATAACACCTGAAATAACCTGTGATTCACAACCTGACCCTATTGACTTGACAATCCTTGAAATAAAGAGGTATTTGTGTTAAAAGAAGGGAAAAGATTCCACAACTTGAAACCAAATATACACAGATCAAAGCAACAACTGCAAAACACTTTCCTGAACCTTCAACTCGAACAAACATGCAAAGTAAAGGATAACAAAATCACAATAACTTTGACATGAATTCCAATAGAAAAAACTCAAAAAATAATAGGGATGAGAAGGAACACTATTTTATTTCAATGAAAGGAGTCAAGTGCATCAATTTGCTTCACCAGAGCTACAAGCATTCACCTCCAAGAAAGAGGGAAAGAAGAACTAACCTTCAATCACCAAAGGTGAGAGGTATAAAAAGAAAAACCTAGGAATCTGCATTGAAGCCCTCAACCTCACTAAAATTAGGAAAAAATCTCCCTTTAGGCCCATGATCATGCCATCACAAATTTATGTGCCAGATTCCCGAGATTCTAGGGGGCAAAAAAAATGGGGTCCCTAAAATAGGTAGTCAAAGAAGACTATTCCATCCACTAAGTCATGCCTTATAAATGATATCTGACAAGGGTTTATAAAAACACCACTTGTCAATATCTTACAATGGTAAGAGCAATGACATTTACAATTGAAATTTAATCCCCCACTATGCCAAATAAAGTGGATTTAAAATACTTAAAAATATTTCTCAACCCAATACTAGAGAGGGGAAAACATGTTTTTAAAAAAGTAATTACATTTTAATAAATCCACTTATGCTAGAAACATGGATACATAGAAAAAATAAAATGGCCAATAAAACTCAACCCTACAAAAGGGGAGAAATAATAAAATAGACCATTATATCAAAACTTTTCCCTAGAGAAACCCTTGACACTCGGACTTCCAACTTGACAAATGGCAAGTTTCCTTCCTACTAGCAGTTCACTATAGCATGGATTTGGAAATAGCAACCTCCTCCATTCATGGCATCATCACTATTGAGGTAGGCCTATTTGATTGTTTATTGGTTGTTTTATTACATAACTCCTTTGCAAACCGAGGGCACTATATTATCCTTGCATATATGTCTTGGGTATTTGATATTGTCTCATGCCATTCTTCACTGGTTGCTGTAAAACTAGGGCATATGTAGTTTATTTTTCTGTTTGGCATTGGCAATGATGGCACTGTGAAGCGGCTAGGGCACTATTCTTCATTTATTATTTATTGATTTGAGCCCGTGAACTTACTAGGGCATCACTATATATCTTTGTTGTTTTTATTAATCACATAACCCGATAGAAATAAGGCTAGGGCATCACAGTATATCTCTGCATTTGAATTGGAAGTAAGGCATCACAAACTATTGCTTGAATCAATATGTGTTATAAATATTAGGGCATCATATTTTATTATGCCGTCGGTTCTAATTGTATTGTTTGTATTACATTCTATTCTGTGCCATCAACTGCTACTACTTTGGTGCTCGGTCATCCAAATGCTGTGTTTCATATTTCAATAGCATCATTGCCTTATAATTTCCCCATACCGTGGAGGCATTATACATTGAACTTCTCACCTCTTTAATGGACACGCCCATGAAAAGAATAGGGTATCATGTGTTGCGTGTTGAAACACCATGTTATATTATGTTCGGCATGCTTGAAACTGGGGGATCGATCTTTGGTATTTGCTGTTGCATTTGAGGGTCCCAGCCCGCAAGCTCAGTGAGCTAGGGGATTCACACATTTCTATTGCTTGCATTTGTGCTATTTCATTTCTATCTATATTTGATAGCATCTTGTCTCTGTATTTTTAATATTTTGATAGCATATTGTTAGCATGTTGAAATGCTCGAGACTCAATATTTATTGTTATTTACCGTTCATTGCATTGTGAGTTCATTGCCCTTTTTCATTTGATGTTCGGGCATTGTCTGGAGTTAGGGCACTACAAATTAAGTACCTCAACATCATGAGGTTGTGGCCTATTTTTCTTATGTTAATTCAAATGCCAGCTGTAGTCATTTGCAGAACATGCATCATTACCCTGTTGAGAATTTGGCATCATTGGTATTCTATTGATCATTTTTATTTTTTGTACATAGCCCGAGAGCTAGTGCATATCATTGTCTATTGTATGCTTCGCATATGGCACCATCATGCTATTATCACACAGGCTACTTGAAACCCCCTTGTATTTGCATATGCTTGATCTTTTGATGGATTCACTATTTTAGAGGCATTGTCTGTTGTTTCAACAACTCGTGACCTTGCTATTTGCCTTGACTGGTGCTCTAATCATTGCCACTGCTTAGATTATGTTTATCACCACGGAATGTTATTGATAATATCATGCCCTACTCATTTGGTGTCCCGCGGGTTAACCTTGACTGTTATTTACTGGTTGAAATGAATGGCACCGATTGACTATGATGGCATTTGATTGTAGAGCATGCTCACTGTATATTAATTATGTTCACTATATAATATTGGTGCTTGTTATTTGATTGCTTGGAACCCGCAAGCCACATTATCTGGAGGATGATGGTTGATGCCGGTGTCCATTGGAGTTTACTGCATTGTGTTTGAGAGATTTCACATTATTTTGTGTTGATTCCCTGCCTTGATGGCTTGATACATGTGCCCTGTTCTATTCATATCTTGTTATTTGTGTTATACAGACCTTAGGGCCCTACTTCATGCCATTTTCTGATTTGCACAGCATCTACTGCAACTATTCATTGTACCATGTGATTTCTCTACTCATGTTATGCATTCATAACACTATTTGTAGCTTTTTCTTAGCCTTAGAATGTAGATTAACATACTTGTGCTGTGAACATGAGATAGAGTCATGCAGACCTGTGTACCATTTTTGTTCTGATGATGATTGCTTGTGCCTTGACCATGCTTCACATGATTTATCTTTGTGCCCCTTTGAGTGTCCCACTGATACTGCCACTTACTAAGTGCCCCTTACATGATTCAGTGCCTCTCCTTGAGACGGTTAGGGTTCCTAGAAACTCTATGGGAATAGAGCTTCTGACAACCCTCACTGGTTCAGTGTAGGGTACTAGGAGACTCAATATTGATCATGGGTGTTGTAACCTGTATCTGCACATGGAACAAACACATTAGTGAAAAACAATGATGTTTCTTTTGTTTTTGGAGCTTCCTCATGCACATGTCCTGAGCACAGCCCGTGACAAAGGTGTATAGTTGAGTGCACGTATGCATGCTTGTAGATAGGTACTGTGATACCAGGCATTGTTTAGATCCAATGGATCTAACCCACTTCTCTTTTCTTATCTGTAGGTTCAGGATCATAGGAGCGCACTGGGAACACCAATCAAATAGACTCATTACCAGGCAATGTCTGGTACCCCCATACTTCATGTTTATTAAATATGTATATTTGCACTCATTTATGCAATTCTTGAATTGGCTATGCTCACGGCATGTGTGAGCTTAGATAAATATTTTCTTTTTAGTTCTTTCCTTCTGTACAACATATTCAGAATATTGGCACATGTAATCTTAGATGCAATTTATCTCCTTTCCCTTTCATGTACTTTGCAATGAAAATGAACACAAATCTTAAGCAAGATCACTAATTATATACACCTAAAAATGGTTTCATTAATTAATTAAATATTTATTATTTAATTACTATTGACTTGATAAATTAATTAAATATTTATTATTTAATTAATAATTATTCCTCTATTTATTAAATAAATTATTCAATTTATTTAAATAAATTCACTATAGTCTAATTCTATATCCTAAGTCTTCTAAATAGTCTATTAAAGTGATTTAATTAAATACACAATCACCTAAATATGACTAAGTCTTCTAATTCACTTCATCCACCTAGTCACCTGACACATCACCTTGGCTAAAATAAATAATTATTATTAATTATTTATTCATATTTATCCTCACCCACACATGTCCTATTCTTAAGGGCTATGTGGCCTCATAGGACTTGATCTCATGACCACATGTCCTCTCAACAACCAAGTCAAGAGACATTCCCTATTCCTAAGGGGCTTCTCAAGCCACCTCTAAGGGTCAAAGGTGACTCATGGGACACTTGTACAAAGATTCCTCATGAGGAAAATGTCTCTCCCCCTTTCTCTCTTTGGTCTTTGTGAGACACTTGACATGTGTCTTTCCCTTCCACCTTCTTCTCCTCCATGTCAATGTGAGAGGAACATCATCCCTATTCTTCCTCTCACATTCCAACTACATCCCCATTTCTCTCAACTCCTTCAACCAAGTCAATCCTAGCCCTAGGATCTTCCACCTTTCATTCTCAACTGTAGGATTGTGCCACCTAAGCCTAGATCCTCCAAAACTCTATAAAAGGAGCCTCATTTCTCATTTGAGAGCTAATAGGTACTTTGATAACAAGCATCAAAGCATTCAAGCAATCAAGCATTCCATAGCAATCACCATTTCATTTGCATTTCATCCATTAGTTTGCATAAGTTATTGTGCACCCAATTTCATTCAATCTCCACACTTTGGTAGCATCTTGGGAGAAGGCTTCATTTTGGAAATCTGAGAGCTCAACATCTTCAAGAAATCAAAGCTAGGAGGACAATGGAGACAAGTTGCATGGTAGGTGAAGGTAATTAAATTAGTTTCATCATTTCATAGTTACTTTGCATTCTTCATTGTGTTTGCATTAGATAGATTCATTAGCTTTAATAGTTAATTTATCATTTCTAGTTGTTAGACATCTAATTTGCATACATTTTTGGCGCTAGAAGGAGGGCTCAATCAGGCTTTTCACTTTCAATTTTTAGTTTTCCATGTGCAGGTTTTTCTACAGGTTATTTCTGTGCGTTTGTACATGATTTTTGTGCATTTATTCATTTCTGCTGCACATCCATTTTCTGCAACCACAGACATAAACTTTCATTTGGTTTTCACTTTCTGTCATATTTTCTGTGCATTCGTTAAACTTTCTTGCACATACATCATTTTTCGTTGCGCATCCATACTAGCTGCGCATACATATCATTAGGTTGCGCATTCATTCAATTGTTTCACGCATATATAATTACTGTGCATATATCCAAACTTGCTGCGCATTTATTTCACTGTTCTGCACATTTATTAGTTTCTATAGAAAAATTTAGTTTTCTGTTAGATTTGTTTTTAGCTAACATTTTGACAAGTGTCTGTTTGTTCTGGTAGTATTTTAGGCTGTTTTGTAGGACGTAATTTTGAAGACCCCATTTCTAATTTTTTTTTTTCTAACAGTTTGATTGCAGATTGCCAAGGGGTTTGCAAAATAAACTATAATCTTGTTTGGGCTTAAAATATGACATGTTTTTGCTTTGTGTGTCTTCCTTAGCATAGATTCAAGTGTCTGTTATGTTTTTCTTAATAGCATATCTGCAATCCCAAAATTATAACAATGTATCCTCTCCCCTCACCATTTGTGGACCTTGGGTGTAAGAGAAACTGTTATAATTTTTAGAGGGCGGTCTTTGGTGGGAAAAGAGGTACTCACCCCAAGGAACGACCCAACCGGTAACATGCTAAAGCCAAGCCCTTCCAAACCGGTATATAAAAAATGCTAATGTGATTAGTCTCACATTAGACAGGTGTGAATTCATTGTGGCAACCAAAATCTCCTCCAGTACCCTAGTGGTGTGTTAAAGTCCTACTTAGTAGAGATGAAAGCCTTGCTTTGAAAGGATTGGGAGAGCCCCCTTAATTGGGAAAATGACTTGATCACAACCACCTGAACGGATGTCCTTACTAAAAAATTTTGTTTAGTGGCCAAAAACCTTCTATCTACTGGCTCAAAGAGTCACCCAAGCTCGTGAAGACACCCCACATTACTCACGGTTCATAGTAGAGATAGTAGTTCTTTGGGAAGTAATGACCCATTGAATTCGGAACTTGGTGTGCTTGAGAAGTGAGTGCACTGTAAGGAGGAGCCCGTGCCTCCAAGTTCCTAGGCTGTCTGTTGTGAATTTGCATGGTTGGATTTTATTATCCTAGTGGGGATTCAACAGATATCGTCCTTGCCAACCATAGGATTGTAAGCGTGTTTGTGCATTCATATTAGCATAGTCAGATTAACATCATTTCTATTTTGTGTGCATGTGTTTATGCATTTTTCATTTTGCCAAAAAAAACAAAAAACAAAAACAAAACCAGCCAACACTAGAAAAATCCAAAACATTTTCAATTCAAATCAAAATTTAGACACCTACACATATATCACATCTTTCTGCGCATTTATCAAAATTTGTTGCGCATCTGTTTAGACTGTCTGCACTTTTGATTATTACCAGTCACATCTATTATATATTGCTGCACATATGTTTCATTTTGTTGCGCATTGATCAATCTGCCCTGCGCATTTGTTGTTGCACATTTACAACAGTGAGCATTTCCACAAACTTTGCAATTTTCAAAATCACTTTTTCAGATACCCATTGTTGTCCTTAGAAAGATTCTAGAGAGACAGTCAAGTTACATAGACCTTTGATCTTTAGTTTGACCATTCATCACTTTTCATCATTCCTTCATCAAGATTCATCAAATCATTTTTCTTCCAAATCTTTGAAATTCTCAATTTTGTGTTGAAACATTATTGTATCCATTAGATTTTGATCTTTGTGAGTTTACCATATCAGGATATATCATCCTTAATCATCAAACTTGCTTAGGTTATTATCTCTTGATTTCTCTTTGTCATATCATAGTGAGATCTATACATCCTATTGACTTAGAGTTTATCAAGTTGTCTTATCACTTTTCAACACATTTCAATATCTTTCCTATCAATCACTTTCCATACCTTCTCATCAAAAATCTTTCATCTCACAATCAATTCTTTTGATTTTATGGTTCAAACTCGATCTCAGAAATTTAAACAAGCCACCAATCCAGAATCCCTAGACAAGATGGAAGGCAATACCAGCAATGAAGAAAATCCTTGGCCCGAAGCTCCTAAGAAACCTTCACTTTTTACATCCACTGATGAACCCACTGATGAAGAACTTAAGGAAGCTTCACAAGATCCTCAATTTTATCATGTCATGGAAAGACTCTTAGGCTTGGATAAAGAGATGTATTTTCTCATGCTTGCTCAATAAGGAGCTAAGTTACCAAGTGATTTTGATGTTTCTTATCTTAGAGAACCAGCTCACACAAATAATCAACAAATTCCTAAAGGTTCTCAAGATACTCATGGAGAAAAGGAAACCAATCAGCAATCCAATGCTTCTCATAGTCATGAACAACACACTATTTCTCAAAATGATTAGCCAAATCATGCTTCACAAAACAATGCTTCTCACAACAATGTTTCCCAAAACATTCAAAAGAACACACCGTCTTTGGATCCCATCCTACAACAAATCCAAATGCTTCAACAACAAATCCATGACATCCAAACTGGATCATCAACAAAGAAATATTCCTTGGATGATATATGTCCTTATCCTTTTGATAAGAATTTAGCAATGATTCCATTCCCTCCTCATTTTGAGGTACCAAAATTTGACAAATACAAAGGGAATTCGGATCCACAAGACCATATTCGTGAGTTTTGTGCTGCTTGTATTGAAGTCGCTCACAATGACACTTATCTTATGCAACTATTTCCATGAAGTTTAGGAGGACAAGCCATGGAATGGTTCTCTAAACTTCCTCCCGGCATCAAATCTTTCAATGAGCTTCTTGACAAATTTGTGACTCATTATTCATATAACATCAAACATGAGGTCACTATGCTTGATCTTTGCAATGCACATCAAAAGAATGGAGAACCTTTCCTTACTTTTTTGTAAAGATGGCATCAATTGTTTTCTAAATATCCATGAATGATTCCTGAACAAGAAAAGATGGATATTTTTGTGCATAACCTTACACCATAAATGAGTTATAGGTTACAATTGCAATGTCCACCAAATTTCAATAAGCTCATAGAAAATGGTATCAAGATTGAGGAAGCCATGGTCCGAAAAGGTGAGATCAAACTTTATTCTAAAGACAATGTTGGATCCTCAAATTCCAATTACAACAACTATAACAATGACAAATCAAAGTTTTGGAATAAAAACAAAAACATTGTCAATGATGGGATTGTTGATAATCGTAATGTCAAACCAACGCAACCCCTTCTTAATCTCACCAGTCAGGCCAATGCTACTCAAGGAACCTACAACAATCAATCATCAAATCAAAATACCAACAAGGATTCATCTAAACCAAGATTGCCTTTTATGTCACCTCGAAGAAAATTTACTCCTTTGGGGGAATCTCTCGAATCAACATTACGGAAGTTAATCACAAAGAAACTCATTACGCTTCCTGAAATGAAAGATTTTGAACCTAGAGTAAAGCCTTCTTGGTGGAATGAGAATGATTATTGCGAATTTCATAGAGGCAGAGGACATAAAATGAATGATTGCAAAAGACTCAAAAATGTAATCCAAGATTTAATCGAAAGCGGTGAAATTGGTGTTGATGGACATGTCTCGAATGAATCACATATAGCTTTCAAAGATCCACTTCCTGAGCATGAAAAAGGGGGTTCTTCCAACACTAAGGGTGACAATCAAGCTAATTATAATTCCACTCCCTATCGATATGTTGGTAACATTTCTGAATGTCATCCTTCTATGTATTATGCCAATGTTATTACCATCAAAGAAAAATCAGAGAGTCAACTAGTCCAAGCAACTACTCGTGCTCAAGCCAAAGTTACTCTTCAAGGAGTCCAGTCTAAACCAAGCACTACACAAAATAAGTCCGTTTATGTCCCAAAATCTATCCCAAATACTTCCAACCAGTACAATCTTTTGGAACAACTCAAGAAAACACTTGCCCAGATATCCATCTTAGAGCTTTTGTGTCTTTCCCCATCTCACAAAGATATCCTTGAAAAAGCTCTCTTAGAGACCCAAGTTCCAACAACTCTAGATCCTGATCAATTTCAAGCTATGGTGGGCCATTTAACAACCCCACACTATTTGTCCTTTACTAAAAATGATGATTTAGCCATTACCCAACCTCATAATGCTCCCTTACATATCAAAGTCCTTGTTCAGAATCACAAGATTAAAAGAGTATTAATAGATGGGGGAGCTGGCCTGAATATCTGCACGTTAAAGTTAGTCCTTGCATTGGGATTTTCTGAGAATGTCGTTGATCCAAAAAAGAAAATCACAATAAAAGCCTATGATGAAGAAGAGAGATCATCCAAGGGGTCTATTGTTCTTCCAATTAGAATTGGTCCTATTGTCAAAGATGTATCTTGTCAAGTTCTAGACATGGATCTTGCTTATAATATTCTTTTCGAAAGACCATGGATTCATTCCATGCAAGCTCTTCCATCAACTTATCACCAATGTATAAAATTCCCTCAAAATGGTTAGGAGATCACTATCAAAGGAGATTCTAATCCTTTTCAATATTGTAGCAATGTGAGGATTTCTGATTCTTTGGTTCCCTATAATCGTACTGGATCTTCTGCAACTACACCTAGTGACCCTAGTAATATAGCATCAACTTCTAAATCAGATGGGATCAAGATAGACATCAAAGAAAGAAGTATGGGAGAATATACTTTAGGTCAAGCTCTTTGTATCACTGAGCTACCTTTATCTCCCAAATCATATGGTAGATCTTTGATCACTAAACAATAATTAGAACCCCCTTCCACACTTGTTTATAACACATTTATAAGTGGGGGCACAATATCCAAAGAGGTAGCTGAGCGTAATGCAAATTATTGGCTTAAGACATAGAAGATTGAAGAGGATATTAAACATGAATGTATATCACCTGATGTCTATGGAAAAGGGTATACTTTGCTACAAAAGATGGGATATCAAGGTGCTGGACCTCTAGGGTTACAAAGAGAAGGTGTTATAAAACCAATTTTGCAAAATCCCAACTATCAAAGAGACACTACAGGATTAGGATATAAAGGTGAAGAACCACAAGAACCAAAAGGAAAATAAAAAATACCACCTTTTCATGAGACATCTAAAGCTCCTGCCTTACAATTCAGAAAGCATGGTATGCATGTAGATCCAAAGAAACAAAGGATAGCTCAAAGAATCATTGATAGACTTGAAGATAATGATGATTTTGATTCTAATGATTATGAATGGGATTCCTTATCTGATTATACTAAAGAAATAGGAGTCAATGTTGTCCATCAATATAGTAATGATTACCATGAGGGCAAGAGTTCAACGAGTGACTCACTAGGATTGGTGCCACGTAATACTACTCATGTTGATCATGAGCGAAGTGAGCATTATCTTGTGATAGACAATTTGGATGAGGGTATGGAAATAGACCTTGCTGATACTATCATAAACCTTGACAACTTTTCCATCAATACCATCTTTGCTTTTGAAATTGACCCAAATGATCCAATGCCCCTTGTTCGTCCTAACCTTATCGATTGGGATTCTCCCGATCACCCAGAACTTGATGTCTTCCATAATGATGATGTGATCATTTGACTATCTTGGCATTAGGGATCATTTACCACCAAGGGATCACAAGTCAGGATTTATGATAGAACTCAATGACATGGCCTATTTTGGAGAGAGTGCCAATCCTTTCAGTCATAAAAATATAAAAATAATCAGTAGATCTAACGGTGAAAACCACTTAGTGGTAGTATTAGATCCAAAAATAGTAAAAAGAAAAGACACATCTGATGGTGAAAACCTCTTTGAGGTGCCTGACGATGGAAGGATTGACACTCTTCCCACCTATCTAGATCGAGAGCAATCTGCCATTCTTATAGAACCAATAGTACCACTTAACATTGGAACAAAGGAGTCTCCACGCATCCTCAAAGTAGCAGCATCCTTGACATAATCAGAGAAAGAAGCTTTTGCAAAATTCTTCAGAAAAAGACAAATCAACTTTGCTTGGTCCTATGTTGATATGCCTAGTTTGGACCCCAATCTCATTATGCATCATTTATCTATCAAACCAGGTGTAAAACCAGTTAAGTAGAAGCTCCACAAAATGCATCCTCACATTGCTCTAATGGTGAAAGTAGAATTGAAGAAGCTCCTAGATGTTGGATTCATTCGGGCTATTGATTATGTTGAGTGGATTTCAAATATTGTTTCGGTTTCAAAACCAAACAAGTCTATCAGGATTTGTATTGATTTTTGAGATTTTAATAAAGCTTGTCTGAAAGATGACTTCCCTTTGCCAAATATTGATATGATTGTTAACCTAACAGCTGGGCATGAGATGTTATCATTAATGGATGGATTTTCTGGCTATAACCAAATCAAGATTACGCCAGAAGACTAGGAAAAAATTGCTTTTACTTGTCCATGGGGTACATACTGCTGAAATGTGATGCCATTTGGCCTCAAAAATGCTGGAGCAACTTACCAAAGAGCCATGACCACGATCTTTCATGACATGATGCATACCATCATGGAAGATTATGTTGACGACATTTTAGCAAAATCCAAAGACAGAGCTAGTCATTTGAGAGTGTCGGATAGAATATTCACCCAGATGGAAAAATATCATATTCGACTCAATCCAAAGAAATGTGCATTCGGGCTCACATTTGGAAAACTCTTAGGGTACATTGTCTCAGCTAAAGGAATCGAAGTAGATCCAGAAAAGGTTAAAGCAATATTGGAGATGGCTTCCCCCACTAACATTAGTCAGCTAAGATCTTTACAGGGGCGTCTACAATCCATTCAAAGATTTGTTTCTCAACTAGCAGATCACAGTCATCCCTTTCAACATTTGCTACATAAAAATATCTTATTCCAATGGGATGATAAGTGTGAGGAAGCTTTTAACAAAATCAAGTAGTATCTAGTGAATCCTCCAACTCTAATGTCACCAATTCTGGGCAAGCCACTCTTGCTCTACATTTCAGCCATGACAACTTCACTAGGTGCTCTTCTCACTCAGTAAGATCATGAAGGAAAAGAAAAATCCATCTACTACATCAGTTGCACTTTAGTGGGATATGAGTTAAACTATTCCCCTATTGAAAGAGCATGTCTGGCTATTGTCTTTGCTTCACAAAAGTGGCAAAATTACATGTTGTCACATTCTACTCAGCTTATTGCAAAGATTGATCCTTTAAAGTATTTGTTAAGCAAGACAACATTAATAGGGAGGTTGGCTAAGTGGGTCATGCTACTTAGTGAGTTTGATATTGAATATGTAGATAGGAAGGCTATCAAAGGTCAAGTGATCGCAGATCAACTAGCTGATGCTCCATTAATAGATGACCAACCTATACACACAGAGTTTCCTGATGCTCATATCTTAGCTTTGTTTACACAAGCATGGAAATTATACTTTGATGGCTCATACACTCAACAGGGTTTAGGAGCTGGTATTCTTTTTATCACACCACAAGGATACACTATTCCAAAATCTTTCAAGTTGTTATTTCCTTGCACCAATAATGTAGTAGAATACGAGGCTTTGCTGATTGGGTTAAAAATGGCTTTACAATGGAACGTATCTAAAATAAATGTCTACGGAGATTCTCAGTTGATTGTTAATCAGGTTAATGATGATTATTAGACCAAAGATGATAAGTTATTGCCATATAAACATATGGTTGATGATTTTAAAAAGTATTTCTCTATCATTACTTTTGAGCAGTTTCCTCAGCATGAAAACAAGGCTGTCGATGCCATGACAATGATTGCTTCTTTATTTGATATAGAAGATACCAAGGCCCATTTTGAGTTCTTGGTGGAATCCCTGACTTGTCCTGCATATGATGAGCCTGATACGAGTATTATATGTCATCTGATTGGACATGACTCCCCAACCTATGGAAAGATCTATTCTTACCTCAAAGATAACACTCTACCTCCCGACCTATCCTGTAATCAAAAACAAACTTTTCTCCGCCAAACCTCCTACTATATCTTAATATCTGACACCCTTTATCGGTGAGGTTTTGACGGTACTCTCCTATGATGTCTCGAAAATGACGAAGCTCAACTTTCCTTACATGATGTACATGAGGGTATTTGTGGGACACATTCAAGTGGTCCCTCTTTGGCTAAGAAACTCATGCGTATGGGTTATTATTGGCCTACCATGGAGGTAGATTCCTTTCATTTTTCTAGGGCATGCAAGAAATGTTAGATATATGGAAACCTTATCTATGCTCCAGCTCAAGAGTTACATCCTTTTACAACTACTTTTCCATTCAGTCGGTGGGGACTCAACCTCATGGGTGCTATCAATCCTCCATCTTCCAACGGCCACAAATGGATTCTCACTGCCACAGAATACTTCACTAAATGGATTGAGGCTATTCCATTAATTACCGCCACAGGGAAACAAATCTCCATGTTTATCTTAAACTATATCATTTGTAGATATGGTATACCTATGTATCTTATCATTGATCATGGAAAATAGTGTCAAAACCAAGACATGGATGACTTGTGTGCAAAATTCCACATCACCCACAACTATTCCACAATCTACTATCCTCAAGGAAATGACCAAGCTGAGGCGTCAAACAAAACAATTGTTAAAATCCTACAAAAGACTGTCAATGACGCTAGCCGTGACTGGCATCTCCAACTTAATCCAGCCTTATGGGCTTACCATACCTCCATTTGTACTCCTACTAGAGCCACTCCATACTCCCTTATCTATGGATCAGAAGCAGTCCTACCCCTCGAGGTCGAGTTGCCTTCACTTCGTGTTACTCTTAAAGATTTAATTCCTGATGAAGAGTATAGAGTTGCACGCCTGACTGAATTGGAACTCCTAGATGAACACCGTTAGTGAGCCTATGATCATTTGAAATTTTATCAGAAGTGTTTGTCCCATCAGTACAACAGCAAGGTAAAGATCAGAGATTTTCAGCTGGGTGACTTAGTCCTTCGAGAAAATCCAAAGAATCAACAACACCGTGAAAAGAAGGGCAAGTTCGAACCTAATTGGTTAGGACCTTTTGTGATTACAACAATCTATGGTTCTGGAGCCTATCAATTATCTACACCTGAAGGGGATCCCTTGGATGAACCTCTTAACAACATCCATCTCAAGAAGTTCTATCCCTGAAATCTCAATGTAAGGGGCATGTATATAGTATGTATATATATTCTATAAATACAATAATCAAAAATACAAAAAATCACAAAGTCAAAAGAAAAATTGCAATAAAAGCATATGGTGAAAACCTGGAAACAGGCGCTATGTGTGACAAGTTAGCTCCTCTATCTATTAGGATTCTTCTAGTGTGTCCATTCATTGTATATATCCATAATAAAATTGTTACTCAATCCTTGTCCTTACCATGTATATATCATAATACAATGGCCAGTTCATACACCATCCATTGTATCTATCCGTAATAAAATCCCATCATAGCTTGATCTTTTGTCATGGTCTTCATCCTAGTCTTGTTGCATCTTTCTTTATCCATAATAAGTCAGTCCATCACCTAGTTGGGGGCATGTTCTTGACCTAGTTTAGGAAGTGGATCTATGATAGTCGTGACTCTTAGAGGACACAATGGAGTTATTTTTACCAGACAAGGCAAATGCAATCAAATGTTCTTTCCCAATGGTCTCTTCATGCTGAATCAAAATCTATGATCTATCTTTCGAATTGTGACTGCTTATCTATACATCTTGACTATACATCATCACTTGAATTGATCAACATATCCTAAATCAATCTTTTTGGCAAAAGAAATGTATATTCATGGTAGGCATGTTAGAATGATTTGTTATAACTTATGCATTCATATCTAGATTTCATTGTTATCATGTTTCCTATGCTATTACAGGATATCTTTGACATGAGTTTGAAACTCTCATATGTCATTGATTAGAATAGCCAGGATGGGGCATGATATTTTCTTTGATTGCTATTTGTGGGGTATTTTCTGATGAAATTGAAGGAACAAGTAATTGGGGTGTCTGTGTATAAGTGCCTTCATCCATTTCATAGTATGGACAACATACAAATCATGTTGTTCTAACAAATGCTATTTATGGTGATACACCATCGCATACCTCGACTCCAAATATTTGTTCCCCAATGGAGGGGGGAAATATTCCTTGTCTGTTATGCAAATGAAACTTAGGTCCTCTCGGTTCAATTATACCTAGATGCTTGTCAAGTTTGCAATATTAAACTCCATGCAAAAAGTGCTCAGGTCATCCTGGTTTAATTATACCATGATGCTTGCATTTTCTTGCAACATAACGAGCTCAATGATGAAACTCAAGTTCCAGTTATTATGAAGTTCTAAGATGTTACCTAAAGTTGTGGAGATACATTCATTTCATATTGCATTTCATTTAAACAGTTCATGACTTACATATCAGTGCTCCTTTTATAGAGATTTATAGGTTACATTTCTTATTAGGTTATCTATTCTCTTAGTCTATTCTTCTTGTGTCAGATACATTGTTATTTAAGTTGAGGACATTTGGACAACCAAACATATTACGACTTTTTGCATTTAACATTTTGCACTTAATCATTTAGAGACATATTTTATCTTCATTAGGAGTGTTCATTTATATATAATTTGATCATTTATTATAGCTATCATTTCATCTCATTTTCTTTTATCATGTCATCCGTTATTACATTCAATCATCTTAGGTACATTATCATTTATTACATTAGATATCATTTGCATTACATTGTCATTTATTATTCATTATACACATTTTATATCATTCATTTATTATACATTATATGCATTTTACATCATTCATTTATTATCCATTATATGTGTTTCCAATCATCGGTTATATCATTCATTTACATCATTTATTTATTATCCATTATCCACATTATTCATCACAACATTGCATTGATAATCACATAGCATTAGTAAACTCATTTAAGACATGCATTTATATCACCATCATATGATTATTAACCATTAAGCATCAATAATATCAAATTGGATATAAATCATTTTGCATTCTAAGACATACATTCTATGCATATTAAAGTAAATCATCACATCTTGCATATGTCAGTACGCACATGTATATAAATCATCAAAGAAAATCATGATAGAACTGCATCACTGTATATATAGAGTCAATCATATAACATCCATCATATAAAGTCCATAAAACAACAAAAATATCCGAATTTCCAATGATATAAATCAATAACAATGTGTCCATAGTCAGTGTCCATCAAGTCAAAATATAATGATATAATGAATCATAATGGTACAATAGTGTATACAATGCTCTCTCAACATCTATGAACCACTGCCTCCAGACTCTGTCTGCCACTGTCTACGGGATGCAATGTGGCCCTGTGCTACTGAACTCCCTAATGCTGAGGATCCACCCTGACCTCCTAAACCTGTCAGTGCTCTCAAAGGGCATGATGACACACCCTCTCCACCAGTTGGTGCTCCTCTGTCATGCACTACCATCTTGATCGCCACTGAGCTCTCCCTATAACTCCCGATCCACTGATCCCTCAGGACTGCCTGTCTGTATGCCTCTCACTAGTAGGATATCTCCTTCTCGGCATGTATCATGGCTCTCATGATATCTCCATGGGGACCTAGGTCCTCTATCCTCTGTAACTCATCTAGTAGCATCTCAGACTCTCCGAGTCTCTCAATCGCTACATCCTACTCATGTCTCAAGACATCCATCTGATGCTCCAGCCTCTCAATGCACCTCTCTAGACCTGGAACCCGGTCTGCCTATACCTGTGTAACTACTAGTCAAACTAGCAGTGCATCAATATCTGGCTCCTCCTCCGCAGTGTCTCTTTGTAAATAGGGATCCTATCCCCCGATGTCCATGTCCGCCTGCTCATCCTGTGCCTGTACATCTGGCATCTCAACGTCAGCCTCATCCTGTATATCATCCTAGACCTGACCACCCTGTACCACACCGCCCTGGGCCAATAAAACATCTACCTCATCCTGTCCCTACCTCTATACCTGTGGCACCTGTACCTGTGGCACCTGTACCTGTGCAACTGGTCTTTGTACTGGGGCAACTGGAATCTATGCCATAGGGACTGGTACCTATAGTTGCACTCCTACAGCTGGCTGTGCTGGAGGCTATCTCTGTCCCTATCTAGCTAGAGGTGGTATCAATCCTCTCTGCCTCACACCACCTCCTCTCATCTGTGGTCTTGCTCTATCCCCTCTCCCTCCATCTCCACCATCATCTCCTCCTCCATCTCCTCCATCGTCACCGCCACCTCATCTCCCTTGTCTCTGTCTATCTCTCCCTTAGAGTCTCCCCCATTATCTCTCTACCAGATCTCTCTCTGGAGGCCTCGTTGCTAGATCTATAATCCACGAAACTGGAAAATCCCTCAAAAATTGCTCCAACTTAGCAGTCATCCCTGGGTCTACCATCGTCGGTCTCATCGACCATGCCTAAAATGGGGCATCCAAAAACTCCTACCGAGCAACATCGAATGATACCATGGGCCCCCAGTCTCGTCTCTCCTGATGCGTGCGAGCATGCTCTATCACTCCCTGCGGCATGCCCTGTATCCCACCAAACTATCGTAGGACCCGACTAACCAACTGTCGCTCAATGATAAATGGTGTCCATCCTATCAACCACCGTGACTCAAAACAAAAACCAAGCTGCTGCTCATCATCCCACGGCTCACACCCTAGGTAGGGTCTCCATGTCACTATGTCTAGTGTGTCAAAGGTATACCACCAAAACTCTAAATGGCCTAGTTTTGCCTGAGACAAAACTGAGGAGTATAAATGAATATAGGGCTACCCTGCGCCCCAAAATTTGATAGCCACTAGTCAAGTAACTGCAATATGCTCCCATGCCCACACATGGAGCAGTGTCACACCTGCTGATAATGATGCACCCCTATGGTACACCACCTGATGCATGTCATGATAAAGATGTGCTAACAAACACACCCCCCAAGCATATCGGGTCCCCTCCATCATCTGTTGTAATGTGCGGCCCCATCCAACTGCAAATCCATGTGATCTACGATCAGGGCATACAAATCCCCCAATCGCTCCTGCTAGAACTACTGGTAAAGGATCATACAAGTCAACCATATCCTCCCAGTTGATCTCTCCATCCTCTATATCATCATCATCGAAGACGGCTCTGCACTCCGTAACTCCATCGTACTGATCATACTGTACCAGCTCACCTATGATGGGAAGATAGAGGATGCGATATACATCCTCTAATGTAACTGTCATCTCCCCTATCGACAGATGGAAGGTACTTGTCTCTGAGTGCCATCGCTCTACTAATGCTGTCATCATACTCAGATTCACCCTAATCTCAGGCATGTAAATCACATAATATAATTTGAATGCTCTAATCAATAGTCTATTTGTCTCCGACAACGCCGATCTCAGATTCTGAGTCACCGAGTATCTCTCCCGTGACATCAGACTATCTGTGATATCCTCCTATTCAATTCAACAAACAATCAACCTATCAGATTTTGATAAAATGATCTATCAATCTATCTATCCTATCATATCAAATATCAACATGTTCTTATCACGTGTTTCAATAGATGATTCTATCAATTATCTATGTTCAAGACTGGTTAACTAGTGAACATGCTACAATGTTGCCTATCTTGATCAAATCGATCAAAATCAAACGCTGATAGATCCAATCGGTTTATCGACATCAAGTTTAACCTAATTGACTATCTATTTTCACCACATTCTACCACCTAAAATAGATGCACAACATTATTTAACATTTGCGCAGCTTTGTACATTTGCGTAGTTTTGTTGGATATTTGCGCAACAATTCATCACGAATGCGCAGGTTTTAACATATGCACACTTTTATTGCATACTTGCGCAACACTTACATTTCTATAGTATGAATGCACAACTATTATTAACAAATGCATAGAAACTTAAAATTTCTGCGCAAACGTCTAAAGTTTCTGCGCATTGGTGCGCCGAAACTGCGCATTCGTACTCTGCCTAGAAAACTAAAAATTTTCTAATCTAATCTACCATTTTATCTACCCTAAACATGCTCAAATCTAATCTAACATGCATCAAATCATAAAATCACAAAGCAGGATTGAGTCACCTACCAGTTCACTCGAATTGGGTGGTCGTTGGAAGCGTCTGACTCTCTCGAAGCGGTGATCCGACAAGGGGAATGACATCGTGGTGGCTCTGCTCTTCTCTCTCTCGTGCTCTGATCTCCCAATGACAAGTGTGCACAATGAGCCTATTGTGGACCCCTAAGCCTTATTTATAGCCTGTGGACCCGATGTGCTTGGTGTGTGGACCCTATTTGCCATTTTTCTTCCATTTCACCCCATTTTCCTCCATCTTTTCTACCGTTCTTTCGTGAGATTGATTTCACAACAAAACAAAATTACAAAATAAAACAAAAATCCAATAAACATTCAAATAATCTTTTTTGTCAATCAATCTCTCGAGGGGCACACATAGGTCATCTAAGACATTGTCTGGGGCAGGGGAAAAAATGCTTGAAATTTTTTTTGAAACAATGTGATACACACATTATTTCAAAGAGGGGCAAAATGTATACACCTAAAAATGGCTTCATTAATTAATTAAATATTTATTATTTAATTACTATTGATTTGATAAATTAATTAAATATTTATTATTTAATTAATAATTATTCCTCTATTTATTAAATAAATTATTCAATTTATTTAAATAAATTCACTATAGTCTAATTCTATATCCTAAGTCTTCTAAATAGTCTATTAAAGTGATTTAATTAAATACACAATCACCTAAATATGGCTAAGTCTTCTAATTCACTTCATCCACCTAGTCACCTGACACATCACCTTGGCTAAAATAAATAATTATTATTAATTATTTATTCATATTTATCCTCACCCACACATGTCCTATTCTTAAGGGCTATGTGGCCTCATAGGACTTGGTCTCATGACCACATGTCCTCTCAACAACCAAGTCAAGAGACATTCCCTATTCCTAAGGGGCTTCTCAAGCCACCTCTAAGGGTCAAAGGTGACTCATGGGACACTTGTACAAAGAGTCCTCATGAGGAAAATGTCTCTCCCCCTTTCTCTCTTTGGTCTTTGTGAGACACTTGACATGTGTCTTTCCCTTCCACCTTCTTCTCCTCCATGTCAATGTGAGAGGAACATCATCCCTATTCTTCCTCTCACATTCCAACTACATCCCCTTTGCTCTCAACTCCTTCAACCAAGTCAATCCTAGCCCTAGGATCTTCCACCTTTCATTCTCAACCGTAAGATTGTGCCACCTAAGCCTAGATCCTCCAAAACTCTATAAAAGGAGCCTCATTTCTCATTTGAGAGCTAATAGGTATTTTGATAACAAGCATCCAAGCATTCAAGCAATCAAGCATTCCATAGCAATCACCATTTCATTTTCATTTCATCCATTAGTTTGCATAAGTTATTGTGCACCCAATTTCATTCAATCTCCACACTTTGGTAGCATCTTGGGAGAAGGCTTCATTTTGGAAATCTGAGAGCTCAACATCTTCAAGAAATCAAAGCTAGGAGGACAATGGAGACAAGCTGCATGGTAGGTGAAGGTAATTAAATTAGTTTCATCATTTCATAGTTACTTTGCATTTTTCATTGTGTTTGCATTAGATAGATTCATTAGCTTTAATAGTTAATTTATCATTTCTAGTTGTTAGACATCTAATTTGCATACACTAATAACACAAACTAGGGTACAATAGCTCATCTAGTAATTAGGTCACCAAAGAGTGAAAAATAATGGTAACAAGAATCATGAAGAAAGAAGAGAAAGGATGGAAATGGGAGACTAGGAAGACATGGGAGATGTGGAAGAAAGGTGACCAAGAGTCATTTTGTGTAGTTTGATACCATTTGAGTTCATTTGGATATTGAGCAACATGTCACAACACCTAAGATCTGAGATCTGGACTGACCAAGGAAGACTAGAAGTGACACAAATCAACTTCAAATTGCAAGGAGTAGTGAGATAGCAAAAGGACTCTCTGCGACTCTTGACCAGTGAACGTGAAAAACTCAGTTTTAAAGGCAGTTGGTCAATGTTTTAGTTTGGAAAGTTTGATTTCACAATTCAGAATACAATAATAGCAGATAATAGACAAATTTGCAAACAGTAGGTGATCAAACATGTCAAAGAACACTTGTACAAGAGTAAAAGCAACCTTGCCAAGACAAGCAATTGTGATATCAAAACAAAAAATTCTATGAGCACTACCGTGATGTTTGTATGTTTGAGAATGTTTGCACGGGTAGATCACAACGAGAACACTTCAAATACTTGCTAGCCTAGAAGGACAAAGGCTCAATACTTAGCAACTTGGCCCACACTTGATGTTCCATTGCCTCACACAAAGTGGTTGCCCACAATAGATGTTGGCTTTGTCGTGGAGGTGTCAATGACACAACCAAAGGAACACATATGGTGAGTAATCTTGTGGTGATTTGAGTTATTCCACTTGGATCGATCCTTGCACCAAGAAGCTAAGCAAAAAAATAGGGTGGCCTCTACCTATGGTTCTTAGTAAGGGCTTCCGTTCGTAGTACCCCTCTTGCTCCTCAAAAAGGACTGGGACCTCGCGGCCACAAGAGTACCTTAAGTATTCTTGCTCAATACTTTCCTCATGGTCACAATCCCACAAGTACTCACGTCAAGCAAAGACAAGCACTACGTCTACCAAGGTTTTGTGTCCTTGATAGCCTTGAGATTATAGTGGGTTGGAATAGCTCGGTATTAGCTTGTCCCCACTTGGGTCATTCCTCTTGATTGCTCAAGAGTAGGCCCGCTAAAGGATCCTAATGCTAAACAAAGAGTGGATTGACTTTTGAGTGTCAAGATTTCTGTTTCACCTCAAGGGTGAAGAGCATAATCTCCTAGCTCAAGAATCTCCCCCAAACACACCAAACAAAGAGTTCAATTACCCTCTTGTTTTCAAAGTCTAAAAGTGGGTCAGGATTTCTGGTTCACCACAAGGGTGAAGAGTAGAATTTCCTACCACCAAAAGACTCCTACAACAAGATCTTAAGTTCCTACTAAATGAAATAACTAGTATATGCCGCACTCAAATAAAGAAAGCAATTAAATAAAAATTTGATTTGGTTTTTGTGCTTAGGGCAGCCCTGCAAAAACCATTAGTAGCCCTCTTTGACATGCGTTCTTTTGGCAAAATATTTCAAACAATGAGAGCACCTAAAAGCATAACTTGTTAGCTCCATAATGGTTAGCACATAAAAAATCAGATAATCTGCAAGTAAAATAGCTGATCAAATGACAAAATTTGAAAATGAAACCAACATGGTTGGAATAGGCTCGGAAAGAGCTTTCCAATGATATATCACACATAAATTTTTGATACCGTATGTGAAAATCTCTCAAAAATGGGTGCCAATTTTCCGGAGTTGCATGGATTCTGAAAACACTGAAATTTTCAAAAAAGTATGAAAATTGAAAATAGCAAGCAAAATTGATAAATCTAGAATTCTGGTAGCAAAATTAAACAAAAAATACCAGGCAACATTTAACAGCTAATACATGTCATTTAAAAGTTGGTAGACGTGATCAAAATACTCATAGGCATAATCAGATTGTGCGTAGGTGGCAACAGAATGTTCGTAGGCGACAACAAAATATGCACAGGTGACAACAAAATGTGCACAGGTGACAACATAATGCTCATAGACATAAATAGAATGCTCACAAGTGTTAATAGAATGCTCACAGGCATGAATAGAATGCTCACAAGCGGCGTCAGATTTCTCATAAGTGGCGTTTCTCTTGTTTGCCCCAAATTGATGAAAAAGTGACGTTAAAAATATACAAAACTTGATAAAAATGAAAAGAATGAGGCTCAAAGCCCACGGTGGGCACCAAAAATGTACACACTAAAATGTGCACTTCTCTAAGTCTTTACTTCCAAGGGAATCCATGAATGGGAAACTTTGAAAAGTGACCTAGAGCTCCCTAGGCATGAAGTGCAAGGGTTTTAAAAGTGCTCTCAGCTAGAGCTATTAAGCCTATGACCTTGCTAGTAAACCATGCAATGGGAGATTCAATGAAGACAAGGGCAATAATGCCAATGTCCTCAAGAACAAGGAATGAGAATGAAATGCAACTATGCTAGAGATGAGAATGCAAGCTAAGCTATGAAAATGAAAGAACAATGCAACTAAGCTATGAAAGGAAAGAACAAGTGTTACAAATCCTTCTTATTTAGACTATGTGAATTAATCTATGGCATAAAAGAGACTAAGCTAATAAAGCATAAATATGAAGCTAAGCTAGGAATGCACGAATAAAACTAAGATGGAATGTAAATGCTAAGAATGCTCCAAATCTCCAAAGCTCTAAAATCACCTAGAAAACCTGCAACATAACATTAGTATTCAAAAGATCGATTCTAAAATGAGAAGAGAGTTCTCCTTTTATAAGAAATGAGAAATAATGGACCATGGAGATTAAGAGGCAAAATATTTAATCAAGGGTGGAGCTTGAAAGAGAAGCAATCCATGTGCACAAATATCTTCCAACGAGAAAATAAGAGTTGACTTTTGTGTCCATATGAGATAAAAAAATGCTTTTTCCCTTTTTATAAAATAGGAATAATGCTTTATTTGTGCAACTTAGGATAAGAGGAAAAGTGGGAGGCTTTTTATTTAATTAAAAGAGGAAAAAATTATTTTTAATTAAATAAAGACTTAGGATAAGATGGTTAGCCCAAGGCAAATAATCGAATAAATAATAGAACTAGGATTTGACCAAGAATAAGCAATTGATGATTTTAGCAAATAATGCTAGAAAGGGGCTAATAGTCTAGATGACCATTTTTAGATGATTACAGTATCTAGATTAAAAGTATATTCTCCATACCAAATTTGAATTCCTTTGATTTCAAAGTTTATATAGGTTAGGGTTGCAAGTATGTCTGTAATTGTGTTTAATATCATTGCATATCAGGCAGCTTATAAAAATATATATTTCATTTTCTACCTTTCAAAGTTACACATCTCAAACTCTTTTTGATTCCTTAGGGTATTTGGATGTGTTCATCTACTGGTTTTACTGGGTAGACCGTGTGAGTTGGTTATATGTAGACAAGGGGGAATGCTCTATTTAGGACTGATTACTCTTACAATTACAAAGTTTCTTCTTGTATTACTTTCTGTCCGTGTTCTAAAGCTTGTGAATAATATTGAATCGGAGGTTTCATTTCACATTATTGAAGTCATTTATTTTCTTCCATGTCATTCTCATTTGGCAGTAACTAACTTTCAGTGCCCATTTCACAATTTTCTTTTCCTATTATTATTCAAGTCCAAAGTTTTAAATCATACGATCACAACGAAATAATACAGTTGAAAATACTAACCATTACTATAAGAGTAACAAAACCTACCCATGAAAATTGTCGGGGAGAGACCAGCCTGAGAAACTACAAGTTTTGTGTAGAGCCCTACACCACTTTTGCACGGTATCTTCACTATATCTGGGCGAATCCTTATGCTGTTGAAAAACTTGAGCAAAAGGGCCCTTCTGATGGTGAACTTCTTGTGGCTCAACATCATAGAATATGGGTATCATAATATTCTTGGATTCCACCATCATTACTAATTCATTGAGGCACCATATGGAGTAGGCATAGTTTTTTGAGAAAATGGGGATCACGATACGTGAATTCTGAATGGCTTGTTCCAGGCTCAAATTAATATGGTTTCCTCTTTCAAGCGTCTCCTTGTCCAGAAATACATTGACTTGTGCCACTGTTAATCTATAGTAGAGATGATCCACTAAAGTTTTTCTTGTGTCTGGGCCCCTGAAGCTCAGGAAAACATCAAATTTTCTACTGGCCATGTTTGGGCTTCTTAATGCTGAATTAAAGCAAGCTGGTCTACACTGTGTGCAATATTTTTTTGATTTAACACAATCAAGTCTGAGAGATATCTTCCAAAACTATTAAGCATGCCAATCCAATATGATGCCTTCCATCAATTAATCAACTTTCTGAAAATGTGTTTGAACAAAGGCATTTGGAAGTAGTTGACTCTGTAGTATTATTGACTCTCTTTATTGTATTTAGGTAGTGACTAGTACTTTTTTGTAATATTGCAATAATATATTTGTTGATAGATGAGGATAGGTATACTAATTTAAATGTATAATAGTTTGAAGTTATATCTTGTTGACTAATTTGTTAGATGAGTTATAACAAATCAATTCAAAGATATAACAGTTTGAAATCAAGATATTTAATAGTTGACTTAAGATTTTTTTACTTAATGCAATCAAATTTACAGAATTTTTTTATCTTTGATCTTTAGTCCTCTTTTTGTGTCTGTTCTTTTTGCTTGCTGTTTCTTGTTCTCTTCTATCTTTTTTTCACTCTTGCTTGCTTTCCCCACCACTCTTTGGTGGTCTGTTAGTTCACTGTTCCTTCTCTCTTGCTTGCTTTCCCGCCACTGTTTGGTGGTCTCTTGGTTCGCTGTTCCTTTTGTTGTACCTTTCAGTCCCTTAGACCCTTGTTGATCTCTTGTTAGACATAAATAAATTTATCTTATCTTATCTAAAAGATTCAAACATGTCAATTCAAAAAGACGTGTTTTATTAATAATTCAAGTGTCTCAAAATGTGTTTAACCAAAGTGTCATTTATAGTGTGATATTTTGAATTTATATTTATAATAATATTTTGGTAAATGTAGATGACAAATAATTTACTTATTGAGCAGTTTCTTAAATTGATTAGTTTATTTATAAATATTAAATGTATAATTGATAATAAGTCATTAAAGAAAATAAATATTACTAACAATTTTATTTGCAAAGTCAACAATATTTATAAAATAAAACAATATTGAAATAATTTTAAACTAATATTTTTTTAACAATGCATTCAATTTGTCTATATTTATTTTTTATTTTAAATCTAAAAAACAATCAATATATTTTTTAAATTATATATTTTAATATATTTAATTCATTACATCAAATGTGAATCTGTATACTTTTAATTCATTGCACCAAATGTGAAACTGTATAAAATGCTTGAATGACTGCCATAGATTTTTGACTTTATTACATCAAATGTGAAACCGACTCTCATAGATTTATGACTTTATTGTATTAGTGACGTAATCTGACGTAAAACATGTTGAAAAGTGCATTTTAAGTCCATGTTTACCCTCTTCTTCCCCATAGCACTCATTGATATTATTATTAGTGTTCATAATCCAATAGTATTTTCACCTTGCATGGTTAAACAAGGTTATTTTCTCTCTCTCTCTCTCTCTCTCTCTCTCTCTCTATATATATATATATATATATATATATATATATATATATATATATATATATATATATATATATATATATATATATAAAATTATTTGTAATAGAATTAATATTGGGCAATGTCATTTAATTTTTTTTCAATTTTTATTATGTTTCTAATTTAAATAGTTTTAATCTTACCTTAAAAATAGTTTTCAAATTTTTATTTTGTTTCTAATTTAAAATCTAAAATTTATTTTAAAAATAATTTTAGATTTTTTATTATATACTTCAAATTAATTAAAATGGCGATCAAATTTAGTACAGGAAATTCCATTTGGAAACTTACACTATGTGGTGGTTTCTAGTTTTTTCTATAATGTGGGTGGGAATTTCAGAGTGGTCGATATATTTTCCATCTTACCATTCCTGAAATTTCGTGTATAAGGGATTAAATATTTTAGCCAATCAAATTATCCATAAATAATTTTTATATATTAGAAACTTAAAAAATATCTAGTTTAACTTATATAAAATATAAAATATATAACAAAATAATAAATATTCTAATTTCTAATTGGTTCACTGCTAGACTTTTTAGGATTAGACCCTGCCTCTATTCTTGAAGATTCTAGGAGTAATGATATAATAACAGGAGTATTAGGCTCGCTATCGAAAGAGGAACTCTGTGAGGAAAACAAAGAGAACATCGTTAGGAACAGTATAGAAACTTTAGGTTTAGGAAAATCTATTAAGGGCAAGTTAGATGTTGATACAGGGAAACTAGTCAAATCAAGATGTAGAAAATCTCTTGCTGAACTAAGAGCTAAAGAAGGAATGGCGCCAGGTCAAGTTAAAATTACCAATATTCTATACTCTGGGAAGGGGAAGATCCTTCCCGAGTCCTCATGAAGATCATTAGTTGGAATGTTAGGGGTTTAAATGCCCCTAACAAACGAAGCCTTGTAATAAGGCAATTAGCAAAAATTAAACCAAATATGGCTATGATACAAGAAACTAAACTTTCTAATGAAGGATATGAGAATTTAAAAAAGAGTATAGGGATTAGAGAATTTATAGGTTGCGAGGCAGAAGGCGCTTCGGGTGGGATTGCTTTTATTTGGGATCCAAGAGAAATAGTTTTCAATATTCATGAAAAACATAAAAATTGGATGGGAGGTCAAATCAAAAGTTTAAAATCAGATTTAAAATTTAATCTAATAAACATGTACGCTCCAAAATTCTTACACGAAAAGAGAATTGTATGGAAGGAGGTTAAGGATTATATTGAAAGCTTCCCGAACGATACATTTATACTAGGAGGAGATTTTAATGCTATCCTATCCTTGGGAGATAAACTGGGTGGGACAAAACACATATCAAAAACTACTTTAGAATTTCAGGAATGGATAAATAGTATAGGAGCTTTAGAAATTGAATCAGATAGAGGGAAATACACCTGGACTAACAAACGAAAAGACACAGAGTTAATAGTAGAAAAATTGGACAGGTTCTTCTTTATTGGGGAATTGAGAAATTTTGACTTTGATCTTACTAATGAGGTACTACCTATTGCTGGTTCCGACCACTTTCCTATAGAACTAGTAATTTCGGAACCAATCAGAAATAAAAAAATCCCATTTAGATTTGAAAAAATGTGGTTACTTAATGAGGAATGTTTGGATCTAATTAAAAAATGGTGGACAGAGACAAGATTTGAAGGCTCCAAGATAGATAAAGTCATAAGGAAACTAAAATTAATAAAAAGAAATCTGTCTCAATGGAGTAAGAACACTATTGGGGATATATTTGTGAAAAGAGATCTTATATAAAAAGAGCTAGAAAATGGGAATAAGGAGATTACTGAAGAAGGTAATCAGACTTCAGATGATAACAAAGAGCAAGAACTATTATGTAAATAATATGATTCTCTTTCACAAATTAGCGCCTTCTGGGGGCAAAGAGCGAGAGAAACATGGCTCAGGGAAGGGGACCGAAACACCAAATTTTGTCACAATAGCGTCAAAGCTAGAAGGAATATAAATAAGATTTCCAAAACCAAAGATAGCAATGGTAATACAATAGAGGATCCCGAAGAAATTGCACATTTAGCAGTCTCTTTCTTTGAAAAATCTCTGAATAACTTAGGGAGTGTGGATTTGTTGGACCAGACCAAGCTATTAAGAAAAATCCCTCTTATAATAACCTCACATCAAAATAACCTCCTAAATGCTGCATTTACAGAAGATGAAATACTCAAGGTTTTAAAGGAAATGAACCCGGATAAATCCCCTGGTCCTGATGGATTCCCAACTTTTTTCTTTCAAAAGTGTTGGTCATTTATGGGCAAGGAAATTACTGATGCTCTAGAGGGAATGAGGAACCCAGGACATATTCTTAAAGAGCTAAATAACACATTCATTGCTCTTATTCCCAAAAAGGTTAATGCAGAGAAATTTAACGAGTTCAGACCTATCTCCCTGTGTAACACTTTGTATAAAATCTTCTCAAAAGCACTGGCAGGCAGAATGAAACAACTTCTTCCATTGATTATATCCGAAGAACAAACAGGATTTGTCCCTGATAGGTCAATTTTGGATGGAGTGATTATTGCTCATGAGGCTATACATTCAGTAACAAATAATAAGGATCTGAGTATGTTGATTAAGTTAGACATTAGTAAGGCGTATGATAAAGTGGACTGGAGATTTTTGTGTAAATGTATGGAAGCTTTTGGATTCTCAAAACAATGGATCAATATGATTTTTGAATGCATCTCCACCCCTCACTTCTCAATTATGGTGAATGGGTCTCCTGAAGGCTTTTTTAGCTGTTCTCAAGGTTTGAGGCAGGGAGATCCGTTATCTCCTTTTTTGTACATTATTATGGTAGAAGCTTTAGGGAGAGGTATCAAGAAACTTCAGGAAGAGGATAAGGTTAAAGGAGTCAAGATTACTTTGGGAGTCGAGGCTACTACTCATCAACAATATGTCGATGATAATCTCCTTTTTGGAAAGGCACTTTTAGAAGAAGCTCAAGCTTTCAAAGAAATCTTAAAAACTTATGCTAATGCTTCTGGACAATGTATAAATGAGGAAAAATCAGAATTTTTTTTTATCAATACTGAAGAGAGACGAAAGAATGAGATTAAATGTATTCTAGACTTCAAAGAAGGTTTCTTCCCATGTAAATATTTAGGTTTACCTCTGGATAAGGGGGTCAAATCAAATCACTTATGGGAAAGCACAATTCAAAATATCTCCAAGTAACTAGATCAATGGAAAGGTAAATGGTTATCAAATGCAAGAAGGGCTGTTATGATCAGGTCAGTCCTCTCTGCAGTTCCTATTTATCAGATGATGAGCATGAGAATCCCGACAGGTATTAATAAGGAGATTGCTTGAAAGTTAAGGAGATTTTTCTGGCAAGGGTCGGAGGAGAAATCTAAACTAGCTTTAATTGCTTGGAATAAGATTTGTAAGCCAAAAGTAGGAGGTTTGGGAATAAAAGACCTTACGCTTCAAAACAAGGCCTTGGGGGCGAAATTAGTATGGAGAATGATTAAAAACCCAAAGGCAAAATGGGTTAAAATACTAAGATATAAATATTTACTAGGAGAAGAGGAGGAAAGTGTTTGTCATTCTGATAATTATCCGACGGGCTCACGCATATGGAACTTTATAAAAGAATGTAAAGATATAGTATTAAAGTCCCTTTCTTGGGACGTGAAAAGTGGGGGTAAGGCTCTTTTCTGGGATGACTCATGGGGAGGAAAACCGGCCCTACGTGAAATTCTTGGGAACGATCAGCTAATTGAACTAATCAAACAAAGTAAGGGAGAGCGGGTTAAAGACTATTTTTCACAAATCAATAATAGTGAGGGTAGCAGCTGGGCATGGAAATCTCTAGAGGAACTCAGACTTCCCCTTGATTTCCAGAATAAACTTAACAAGGCTCTACAAGAATGAAACTTCTATCCATGCTCTGGGGAGGACACAATTATATGGGCTGCCTCAAAGAGTGGTGTATACAACTCGAAAGAAGGTTTCAAAGTTATTTCTGGGATAGATAATCCACCCACCAGTCTTCCCATTGATCTATGTTGGAATAGAAACTGTCTTCCTAAGGCAGGTCTATTCTCATGGGCAGCTTTACAGAAAAGGATTCTCACCGCTGAATGTTTTGAAAAAATAGGGTACCATGGTCCTTCTAGGTGTGCCCTGTGTGAGAAAGAAAGTGAGACAATTAATCATATTTTGTTAAATTGTGAGTATGCCAATAAATGCTGGCTTTGGGTTCTGGAGAAATTAGATTTGAAAACTGCTCTTCAAAATGATATCACAGAAGTTTTTATTTCATGGCAAAGATCATGTAAGGAGGATTTATATAGTAAAATGAGATACATAATCCCATCTCTGTTAATCTGGGAATTATGGAAGGAAAGGAACCGTAGGATTTTTCAAGGTAAAAAGATGAACATTGAGAGTTTTTTGAACAAATTAGAGGCAAATATAGTAGGAATTACAAACAATAGAAATATGCTGGGACAATCAATGATGGAATTCTCACTAGAAGACAACAACCAGAGAAAGAAGTGGTATGGCTTGAAAGTTCCTCCCTGGATTGGATCTAGCATTGACAATAAATCCTTATCAAGGGCGAACTGTAAATGGAAACCACCGGAGCAAGGATGGATTAAGTTGAACTTTGATGGGGTAGCTAGGGGAAACCCAGGGGTGGCGGGTATAGGGATATGTTTACATAATGCGGAAGGAAAGTTATTAGGAAGGTTAGCAAAACCTATAGGAATTAAGACAAATAACGAAGCTGACATAGAAGCTATAAGAGTAGGTCTGGCTTGGTGCAAAAAATGGAGGCTTAAAAGAATTGCGATTGAAGGAGACTCAGCTATTATTATAAATGCAATAAGACAGGGTAGAATGCCAAACTGGAAACTAAATAGTGCTATTGAACAAATATTGGAATCTCTTGAAGTTATAGGAGATTATACAGTGAATCACATTTATAGGGAGGGCAATATAGACGCAGATAAGTTAGCTAACCTAGGAGCTGACGGGCAAGAAATTGAAGAAATTCATGAGAGTTTGAAAGAAGAA
Organism: Chamaecyparis obtusa; assembly: GCA_027943335.1. Lineage (NCBI taxonomy): Eukaryota > Viridiplantae > Streptophyta > Pinopsida > Cupressales > Cupressaceae > Chamaecyparis > Chamaecyparis obtusa. The sequence continues at coordinate 1,877,823 of BSBK01001154.1, read as the reverse complement.
CTCGGACGGTGAAGGAAAATGATTTCAAAATAGGAAATCAAGATTAGATATAAATAAATGTAAATGAATTTAAAGGTAAACAAGTATAGATACATTTGCAAGTATAGCATAAAAATGCAAAAATACACACACACACACACACACACACACACACACACACACACACACACACACACACACACACACACACACACACACACACACACACACACACACACATATATACTGCCCTCTTACATAGCAGACTTCAAGATAGGTAATGTAGGAAGTTAACATCTCATTTAGTCAAAACAATCATCATATATTAAGGGCATGCCAACCTACAATGAAGTCTCATTGATCACAAAAATGATAATCTTTAAAACAGAAAATGTTATGATAAATTAAAAGATTCGTAAAGTGCCCATAAATTTCTTATGTTCATAGCATGACTGTCAATAGAAATGGACTCAGATTGTAATGTTTTATTTAGTAGACTAACTCATGGATTAAGATTTGAAATTCCTTAATTTCATCAATACCTAACCTGAACTAGCTTTATGAGGATTGAATCATGAAAATGATTAATTAATTGTAAATTAGGAGAATAGAGGTTGCATGGTGTCTTTCTATATTGCAGGTATACAGGGAAAGCATAACAGACCAAAAAGGCAGAAATAAAGAAAAAGAGGCTCAAGAACTAATCAAAGCTAAGGCAAATACTCGAAGAGCGAGGATGAGAGAAAATAACATGATTTTTCAAAAGCACAGTTAAAATTAAAGGAAGGCTCATTAGCTCTAAAAATAAGAGCAAGGTATATGTAATCTCAATCTAAATAAATTTACGACACAAGATGGGAATGCTCATCAGTTCTTCTTAAAAGACCATTGTATATAAAAGAGTAATATATTTGTGTTCACTATCATGGAGGTATGCCTCCATTAATCTGTACTAAAGCAGGAATGCCCTCTTCGACTCCATCAAGTGGAGCTTTGTAATCCTATGCCTGTAGGAAATCTAAACTTGATTTGTTTCTGGACAAAAGTCTCGGGCCAGACTGGAGGTTTTCTTCCCTGTTCTTTCCTACCAGTGCCCGCATGAACGAAGGAAAATGTAAAAAGATAAATTTTAAATAGATAAAATCAAGGCTTCGGCCGTTTATTGATAAAAAATAAAATAAAATTTATTTTAAAAATAATTTTAGATTTTTTATTATATACTTCAAATTAATTAAAATGGCGATCAAATTTAGTACAGGAAATTCCATTTGGAAACTTACACTATGTGGTGGTTTCTAGTTTTTTCTATAATGTGGGTGGGAATTTCAGAGTGGTCGATATATTTTCCATCTTACCATTCCTGAAATTTCGTGTATAAGGGATTAAATATTTTAGCCAATCAAATTATCCATAAATAATTTTTATATATTAGAAACTTAAAAAATATCTAGTTTAACTTATATAAAATATAAAATATATAACAAAATAATAAATATTCTAATTTCTAATTGGTTCACATATATTGTTTTAATCGCGAGTTAAAGCAAGAAATCCAAAACTCATTGCAATAGTACTTGCATAGCCTATACTAATAATATAAGTAAAAGTCATTTACAAATGTATCCATAATAAAATTGACTAAAGATCACTCAACAAGATATGTACGCAACAACCAACACATATCGACTCACAAGAGGTATCATGACATGTGCTGACTTGCCAACATCCTTTATTCGTCAAACTGTATTAGTTAAATGAAACCCTAATCTAGGTCTCAAAGAACCCTAATCAAGTTAAAACATAAATTAATAAAAGGGAAAATCGAAGGTAACAATCCAAATCTAAAAAATATGAAAAGTTAATGATTAGGTCACAAACCCTAAGTGGTTCAATTTGAAGAAGTGCAATTCAAACGAAATCAATTCATAACCCTAAGTGGTTCAATTTGAAGAAGTGCAATTCAAACGAAATCAATTCATAACCCTAATGGTCCCTAACAGATACTAGGTTACCAATTAGGGTCAAAATGTAGAAAAAATCGAATAAGAGATAAAAAGATAAAATATAATCATGATATTAATCCTTAATGCGATATCCAAGGTTAACAAGTTATTAAAATATAATAATAATCGATTAATTTAAATTAAATTAATATAACCTTTGATTAAAATGTATAGTTTTCCCAAAGTTCGATAATCAATTATAATAATCAAAATAAGGGATTGAAAAATATTTAAAATTATAAATATTAAATAAAAATATTATCACTAGGGTGAAACAATTTACCTAGGTCCCACCTTGGACTTATAAATTAATTTCCTCCCTAATAGTCCAATTATTTCGAAAAAGATAAAATCACTAAAATAGATTAATCAATTTAATTCCCCAATACTAAATAAAACATTAATAAAAAATTATAATAGTTAAATATATTAAATCAAAAATCTTGAAATCTCAAATCTCTAGAAAAATAATAAAATATTAAAAAGGTCCTTCAAAAAAATATCCCAACATTTTGAATTTAAAAAATAAATAAGTCAATTGCAATTAAATGCTAATAACTAGTAATTAAAATGATAAGTCATAATTAAATGAAATTTCAAAATTAAGATTTTAAAACTAATTTTGGCTCCAAAGGCTAACCCTAACCATAATTTTGAAATTAGGGTTTGACCCTAAACTAAAACTTGGCCAAAACTCTAATTTCTCCATTTGGAGTATGCAGGTTTGGCCTTGAGCAAGTTTGAAGAGAAGCCAAGGAAGTATACACAAAAGTATTCAGTTGGGTGTATATACACACACAAGTGTGTATATACACTCATATATACTTGTATATATATGTCAATGATATCAACAAGGGAAGGATGATATACAAATTTCTACAAGGTTTCTTAAGTTTAAGTTAAAAGTCTGAGATTTTATATCTTTTTTTTTGTTATTATATAAAATAAATAAATAAATAAAATTATTAAATAAGAGATGAAACCCCGTAGGGGTACGACTTTGGGCAGCCAAGCAACCAGAACCCTACGGATTACGGGTGCAATCGCTTCCTACATGGCATGCTGTAGTGACAGCCCTGTCACTGTAATACCTAAAAAATGGGCTATAGGTTCATTAACCTCCTACATCTTCAAATCGAATGAAATCGACATCAAAGTCCTAACCTAAGGTACATATGCACATTATTGAATCCTAATTGATTTTATCCTAAATTTTGCATCGGAGAATATTCCTAGCAATATTCTTATTTATCCTAATTATCTTTGATTTAATAATTATTTGGCGATAAATCCTATTTATCCTAAAGTTTCGATTAATTGAATATTTCGAGTCTTTAATTAATCATATTTAATACTGCCACTTAATTATTTAATTAAATTTATTCCTAAATTGCATTATTTAATTTTGATAATAAAACAAAAATTTCATGACTAATTGATTAAATTCTTATTTAATTAATTCATGTCAGTTGTCAATTTTTAATAATATAGTTTTAGAATAAAGTTTGATTTAATAATTGATTAACCCATAAATCAATTGTTTTAATTAAAAAATCAGTTAAGTTGAGAATAAATTACTTTATTTTTAAATTAATTTATAATTAAATCATGCACAATCAGAAAAGTAGACAACTAGAAATTAACAATCAATTTTAAAATTGAAACTCAACATCTGATGATGAGTTGAAATTTGATCTAAAACTCTATTTTGAGTTAAAAACTGCTTTTGTATGATTTTTGTGAGTTAATTATCTCTAATTTCCTGATGACTCAAAAATCAACCTGATTTTATCAAGAGTGATTTATGGCTTTTCTCCTGCATCCTCAAAGCTCTGGATTTCTATAAAATCAAGACTTAGCTCTTCATTTTTATCAACACTTGAATTTGCACAATTACTCTGGCGAATTAGCGATTGAAGGATTAAGCACTTGCGACAAATGATTTGTGAGATCTTTCATAGTTGATCATAGTTTTTGCATAGTTTCATATGATTCATAGCATTCTTAGATTAAATCTACATCCAATTTCATTCATATAGCTTAGATTCATATAGTTTTTCATATCATTGCACAGAAAATACAAAAAAATATAATAATCTACATTCATACAGTCTTTCATTTTTTTGCATTCAAAACCTTCGTTTAGGTGTTGCATTGTCACTGATCTCGATTCCAATATGAGAACATCATACTCGCACCTACTAGAAGGTAGTAAATCATCTGGTTAGCATAGTTTCATTTACCTGCAGATTTCAGTTTTTGATAACCTCTAATGTTTTACTGAAGTGTTGTGTCTACAGCTAGGTAAAAAATTCACACACATTTCTAGCACCCATCGTGGGGCCCTGAAATGGGTTTCCATCACTTCTATTTCACTTCTATCTATTTTTCTGTCATTTTCTGGTCCATTCTACGATTTCATTCTCTGTCCTATATTTTGTGTATGACTTTTGTCAGAAAGTCATACAAGAAAGACCCCACTGTCGTACGATAGTTGATTCTATCGAGGCTCATATCAAAAGCTATACATTGTCATTTAAGAGCTTGATTATCGTATAAGAAGACACCCACTGTCGTATGAGTTTCCCAATTATCATCTGGAAGGTAACCCACTATCGTACAAGTTTTAGTGCCAGGATTCAATTGTCATTTCAAAATTCTAGGCAATTTTTCAGATTTGATTTTCAGATTTGGACTGACAGCTAACCCTAACAATTGAAATCTTCTATTTTTGACTGGTATTTGCTGAATATGATTGGGAAAAGTGCAACTAAATTGCTAAAATTGGTAAAATCTACTAAGTGCATTGTGAGGAATTTGGGTACTATACTATGATCTGATAACACTTTGATTTGGACATAAAACAAACTCTCATGTGTCAGGCTTGTGTGAATTTTCTTGCTTTCATTTCACAGACTTCATTTTGGGCTATAAAATAAACATAGATTTGCTTTCTACATATCTCTTACACATAGTAAATAGGCCCTATGAACACTAATTGTGGATGATCTTGAGAGAGTGGGCTTCTTTCACTTGTTCATGCATGCGAAGCTCTTCTTGACGAAGGATCCCCTTGTAGGTAGGGAGGTTACTGAGATTGTCTTGCGTTCTACTAGATTTGTGCATCTTCAACTTTTGATTGATACATTCTCTCCAAAGAGGTAGATAGATCATAAGCGGTTGACATCATAGATCTTTGTGAGATAATTTTGGTCTTAGCATGTCGGATTAATCTATCTGCTTTGTTTTGGTTAAAAGTGAAAAGGCTAGAGGACTATGCTCTACTCCCTTTTTGGGTAGTATCAGAAACTCAGATCCTTGAATCTAAAACCAGACTCCATGTGGTATCTTTTGTGAGTCACCTTTAGAGAGGGTTAATCATAGTGGACATTCTCTTAATTGGGTCAACCACGTGGATGGAACCTCAAGTGGTAATAGCCATTTTTGCCGTGGTAGCAGCAGTCACTATATAAATGTCCTTGTGGAGGAAATTTTCATAGGTGTGGTCTCTTGTTGGGCTGTCAGATCTCCCTAGCAGCTCTTGATTGATTAAATTCTTGGACTATGTCAAAACCTTGGGGGTGCCTAGATTGGAGTTTTCCCTCTTGAGATCATAAAAGTTGTAGAGTCAGACCATTACTACAAACCCTAGTGAAGCCAAATTTTCATTTTCTAGGAATATGTGCATTATTGAAAAACTTTTTGGAATATACACAATTAGCACATTCAGTCACTTGATTGCTCATGCATAGGGTTGCTTTGTCCCTTGTTCATTATTTTCAGACGTTCTTGAAATCACTTGCTTGTTCTTCTGTGTGCTTGTTTATCTATTTGGTTATTGAAAATGAGTGTTCCTAGAATAATCTTCAAACTTGAACAGAAAAAATTGCAAACAATCTATAATTGAAAACCTAAAAATTGCAAAATCTGAAGCAAAATGCCTTTCTGGAGTCAAAAGTCATCCCATAGGGTCAGATTATCGTATGAGTTTTTAGAAAAAGTCATTTCATAACCCTTGTATTATCATACGGTATCCAGTATTGTGTCGTATGAGTGTTGTCACCAAAAATCAAAAGAACAATTTGCCCTGGTAACAATTGTCATATGAGTCTTGCAATTTTTGTTTGAGAGCATACCTAGTGTCGTACAAGCCTTCAAAAACTCATTTGAGAATTTTCAAAAAGTTGTCAAAGATTGGTCAAATTTGTCAAGAATCCAATTTTTACAGCCTATTTCCAGATTCTGTCAAAACATTCACTGTGTCAGGAACAGAGTAGAAACTAGAACGAATTCGATCATTTTCCTAAAGTGGTCTCTTGAGTATGATTTAGCCTTCTGATTTATTGATTTGAGTCTTTTTCATCTTGTGTCAAAACCTTGTCAAAATTATCTTCAAATTCAATCTTCTTACCAAATGACTAAGTGTTGTGAGCTCATGCCAGCCATCTATTGGGTGTCTACCCATACTACTGTGGTGCAGTATCCTTCATTTACATCTTATTTAATCTTTAATCAATTTAATCTTGACAAGGTTGCATCATTCGATCTTCTTGAATCAATTCATTCTTTCGTTGTCTTCATCTTCTTCTTTTGCTTCACCCAAGGTTAATGGTGGAAACTAGAGCTTCATCACACAAGAAATCTGGAGAAGCATCTCATACTTTTCCTTTGTCTACTCACATAGGTCCAACTCTCGAGCAACTCTACAATTCAGGTCTTTACGAAGATGACAGTTGTGGCAATTTTTGATTGAAAATTGGTTACATACCCCCTCCATCAACTCACAAAGGTAATCAACAAACTCCACCTCAATCTATCCTAGGGAGTCCTAAAACTCCTAACATGTCTCACAGAGGAACACATCATGGGTCTCAAGGACCTCATTCTCAAAATGGTATGGATCAAGAACCTACACCTTCTGAAATTGCTTGATATCAAAATGATGACGACTTCAAGAAAATGATGAGGCATTTCTTGAAAGAAGGTATAGAGGCATACTTTCTAGAGTTAGCTCATCAAGGAGCTAAACTTCCTCCAAACTTTTATGTTGAGAATATCATCACGCATGAGGAAGAAACCCCTATCACAGATATGATGAAATAGATGCATGTTATGCAAGTCAAACTTAACAAACTTGAAAAAGAAAAGGAACCTAAAGAGTTTTCCATGGAAGCTCTATGTCCTTTTCCATTTGATAAAGACTTGTACATGCCACCATTCCCTAAAAGAGTGGAAATGCCTAAATATGATAAGTATGATAGAAAATTTGATCCTCAAGATCATGTCAAAGAATTCTGTACTCAATCTATGGAGTTTATGCATGAACCAACCTACTTAATGTGTCTCTTCCCTCGATCTTTGGGAGGAGCAGCCATTCATTGGTTCTCTATAATGCCTCCAACTATCAAAACTTTTGAGAATTTAATCAAATTGTTCTATCAACAATACTCCTACAATTTCCAGCATTCGATCACCGTGATCAACATCTACAATCTGAAACAACATCCAAGAGAACCATTCCTGACATTTCTCAAGAGATGGAGGAAGAAATTTTCTCTATATGCTAGACCCATTCCAAAAATTGAGAAACTAAAAATCTTCATCAATAATCTTGTTCTAGAAATCAACTATCCTTTACAAATGCAAAATCATACATCCTTTGATAAGATAGCAGATAATGTGATCAAAATTAAGAAAGTACTTGTGAAAAAAGGAGACATCACACTTCAAAAGGATAAGTATGAATCTGGATCTAGTTCTAAGGACAAGAACAAAAACTAGAACAAGAATAAAGGCATCATCACAGATGGCATTGTTGATAATATCTGTGCCCCATCTAAGGCACCCACTTTTAATCTCACTGTTGGCACCCAAGCCATCAAAGCTTCCAAAGCTAAAACAATAGAGCCCAACAAGAAGTCATTTGATTATAAACCTTGGGCTACAGATCCTAGCCGCAAATTCACTCCTCTTGGAGAATCCTTGGAATCTGCCATGAAAAATCTATTGGCTAAAAAAATCATCTACCTGCCTGAGATGAAAGTCTTTGATCCTAAGCCTAAACCAAAATGGTGGAGAGAGAATGACTTTTGTGAATTTCATTACAATAAGGGTCATAAGACTAATAACTGCGTTCTCTTGAAGCACATCATACAAGACAAAATTGATAATGGAGAAATCATGATTGAAAATCATAAGAGAAATAATGATCATACATCATTCACAGAACCATTTCCAAAACATGGTAAAGAAGATTCTTCTTCTCAACCTAATATGGGTGCTAAAGTCAATTATGCCTACTCTAGAAACAATGTTGTTATCAATATGGTTCAACCAGGTCTATCTGAGCATTGCAATGTCATCACAATTGTAAGAAAAGATAGAGAAAACCAATCAGCTAATGGAGTTACTCAATCACAAGCTTAGGCACATCTACAAGGACAAATGCTAGATTCATCCAATGTCCCTAAGGTGCCTTTCAATCTTTCATCTACTTCTAAACAAAAGGCTACATCTAAATCTTCAAATCCTAAAGACACAAGGCCTACTTCATACAGTATTGTCCAACAACTCTAGCATACAAATGCAAAAATTTCCATGTTTGAGTTGCTTTGGATATCTCCAGCTCATAGAGCCATTCTAGACAAAGCTTTGCTCGGATCCAATGTTCTTGATAACCTTGATTTAGATAGATTCCAGGCTATGGTTGGTCATTTTACGTCTCCACAATATATTTCATTTTTAGAGGAAGATGATAACTCCTTGAGTCATCCGCATAACCAGCCCTTGCATATTGAAGTCTTGATCCAAAACCATCATGTCAAACATGTGTTGATAGATGGGGGCACTGGTCTAAACATTTGTTCTTTTAGCTTGATTACACAATTGGGATTTTCAGAAATGGCCATTGATCCTAGAAAGAAGATAACTATCAAAGCATACAATGAGCAAGAAAGATCTTCCAAGGGAACAATTGTCTTACATATCAGAGTAGGTCTAGTCATCAGAGATACTATATGTCAAGTTCTCGATCTACCTTTGGCTTATAACATCCTTCTAGGAAAACCCTGGATACATGAAATGAAATCTATCCCTTCTACGTACCATCAATGTTTGAAATTTCCTTATGAAGGAGTAGAAGTGACGATTCTAGTTGATTTATATAAAACTTGCAATGCATTAAAAGAAAGTGCTGATAAACTTGTCCCTAATAACAAAGAATCTTCCACTAAGCAGCTAGATATTGCTTCAACATCTAAGATGGAAGACATTGCTAAAGAGGTTAAAATAAAAAAAAATGGTATGGGAGAATATACTATAGAGCCAGTCTTGTCTTTGACATCTCTCCCTATCTCGCCTAAGTCCTATGGACAAACTCTAAAATAGTCTAAAAAAAGAACCTCTTGAGGTATATAAAGGAAATTTTGTTGTAGAACAAGTGTCCAAACAAGAGTTTGAAGAGGATGAAGTTGTGCTTGCGTGGCTATACAAAGATGAACCCCAATCTCAAATTGTTCAAACATGTGACTCTAAAACATCAAAGATCCCTTCTAAGTCATATGGCCTAGGAGACAAATTGATCACAAAGATGGGATACAAAGGAAAAGGACCTCTAGGACTACAAGGTAAAGGTCTTCTATCACCTCTTGACCATCGTGGCTGAGCAAACAAGAATACAATAGGTCTAGGATATAAGAAGAAACCTTTCTGTCTTAGCATGAATTCTCCACATGTCTTGGAACAAATTGAACCATCCACAACAAATCAACTAAAGGAATAAACAACTGAACAATCTGATAGTGATGATTCAGACACCACTGATGAGCTCATTCCTTTTGAGCGTTTGCCTAAAGAAATAAAAGACCTCCTTGAAGCTAAAGATGATCCAGTAAAAAGAATCAATGTAGTAGAAACACAAGAACCTACTATAGAGAAAGAGATAGTTGCACCACAAGTACCAGCTAATCTCGAAGACAATCAAATAGAAAAAGAGGAAGGTGGTAGTTATTCTAAAACATATTCCCATGAGTATGAATTCAAATCAGAATCTGAGGGTAACCCTTCTTGGGGTATCCATCCTGACTTTACTCATGTTCTTAAATTTCCTAGAGGCATAGATGAAGAATCTAATGACTATGAATGGGGAGCCATTCTAGAGGAAGATGAGATTATTACAAAAAAACATGTTGATGTTATTCACCAATATGCATCTAAACCCAACGTAAGTCTAGAGTGAAATGATGAACTTAATGGTTCTGATCCACTAATGGCTGAAGTGGACTCCCACAATGACATTGAGCCTATTCACAAATTGAACATATTAAGTTGTAATATCACCTTTGAACTCGAGTGTTGGGTTAGGACCAATGATGACATATCCATATCCATAAACACTCTTTCCCAATCTTTCACCACTTTGACAATACAACATCCTGAACTTCTTGACCAAACCTCTATAAACCTGAGCCAAGGTATTTATACCTTTCCAAATGACTATGCCCTTTCTTTCTACCTCAATGCAGTTGAGCCTATGAAGACTTCCATCAGTGAACTGAGTGTTAGCATGATAGAGTCAGACATCAAGTATCTTAGTCAAAATAATAAAAGTAAAAATAAAAATAAAAGGAGTTCTAAGGGTGAAAGCCACTTTGTGGCAGTCTCAGAACTTACAAAAGTAAAAATAAAAAACATATCTGAAGGTGAAAACCTCTCTGAGGCACCTAAGGATGAGATATTTGATGTCCTTCTGAGTCATTTATAGGACAAATCTCTAGTTCTAATTGAGCCCACTCAACCTATCAACTTGGGAACAATAGAAGAACCATAGATGATCCATGTAGCACAATCCTTATCAGAAGAAGAAAAGCAAAAATTTACAACATTCCTAACAGAAAAGAAGATCAATTTTGCATGGAAATACTCAGATATGCCAGGATTAGATCTTTATCTTATAATGCACCATTTATCTATAGCTCCAAACGTTAAACCTATTAAGCAAAAATTGAGAAAGATGCATCCACATGTTGGACTCTTGGTAAAAGCTGAATTAGAGAAACTACTAAAAGCCAGATTCATCTGTGTTATTGAATATGCTGAATGGATCTCTACTATTGTACCTATTTCAAAACTAGACAAATCTATAAGAGTGTGCATAGATTTTAGAGATGTGAACAAAGCGTGCCCTAAGGATGATTTTCCATTACCTAACATTGATATGATAGTGGACATGACCTCAGGCTTTTAGATTTATTCTTTGATGGATGGTTTTTCTGGATATAATCAAATCAAAATTGCTCTAGAGGATCAAGAGAAAATTGCTTTTACATGTGCATGGGGTACCTTCTGTTGGAATGTCATGCTAGTTGGGCTTAAGAATGCTAGTGCTACATATCAGAGAGCTATGACATCTATTTTTCATGACATGATGCATCAAACTATGGAGGATTACATTGATGATACTTTAGCAAAATCTATGATAAGATCTCACCATCTAAATGATTTGAGCAAAATACTAGACAGAATGGAAAATTTTAGTCTCACACTGAACCCTAAGAAGTGTGTTTTTGATGTCACTTTTGGAAAGATCTTAGGCTACATTGTTTCAAAGAAAGGCATTGAAGTTGATCCAGCTGAAGTTAAAGCTATCATGGAGATGCAACCTCCCAAGAATATCAGTCAAATGAGAACATTACAAGGGAGAATACAATCTATTAGACACTTCATATCTCAGTTAGCAGACATATCACAGCCTTTCACAAAGACATTACATAAAGGTGTGACCTTTGCATGGAATGAGGAATGTGAAAAGAACTTTAAGCATATCAAGAAATATCTATCAAATCCTCCTATCTTGATGCCTCCTATTCAAGGAAAGCCATTGATCTTATATGTCTCCGCAATAGATACATCACTGGGGGCATTACTAGCACAACATGATGAGAATAAAAAGTAAAGAGCTATATACTATATCTGTAGAACATTGGTAGAAATTGAGACATTATATGTTAGCTCATACCACACATTTGGTAGCTAAGATTGATCCACTCAAGTACCTACTAAGAAAAGCTTCCCTCATAGGTAGATTAGCCAAATGGGTCATGCTCTTAAGTGAATTTGACATTGAATATGTTGAAAGAAAAGCTATCAAAGGACAAGTTATTGCTGATCAACTAGAAGATGCACCTTTGTTTGATGATACTCCAATGCAAATGGAATTCCTAGATTCCTCTATCATGGATGTTTCTTCTAGAGAATGGAAATTGTTCTTTGATGGCTCCTATACACAGAATGGATTTGGGGTAGGCATATTTTTTATCACTCCTCAAGGGTACTCCATCCCTAAGGCATTCAAAATCAAATTTCCTTATACAAACAATATTGTTGAATATGAAGCCCTTCTTAATGGTATGAAAATAGAAATTGGGTGGAGAGTAACAAAATTACACATTCATGGAGACTCACAACTTGTAATACACCAAGTCAATGATGTGTATCAAATGAAAGATGAAAAGCTCATTCCATACAAGAGAATGGTAGATGATCTCAAGAAATATTTCATATCTATCACCTTTGAGAAAATACCTAGAACAGAGAATAAGGCTGCTGATGCAATGGCAACACTATCTACTTTATTACAGCAGCTCGAACATGAGCTACACTACGAGTTCCCGATGGAGGCCCTATCTTATTTTGCATATGATTCCCCTGAAACCCACACGATCTGCATTGTTGTTATCATGATTCATCCAGATACAAAAACCTTTTCTCTTACTTCCAAGACTAAATCATTTTTTATGCCTTCAACTGCCATGAGAAATGATACCTTATTTTCAATGCATCCCGGTATGTCATCATTGGTCATGATCTGTACAAACAAGGTCTAGATGGTGCGCTACTTAGATGTTTAGAATGAGAAGAGTCTCAACGTGCATTAGAGGAAGTCCATGAAGGTATTTGTGGGTCACACTTGAATGGTTTAACACTAGCTCAAAAAATTATTAGGGTTGGGTACTATTGGCCTGAAATGGAAAAAGAGGCTATCAAGTTTGCTGAGAACTATCAAAAGTGCCAAGTACATGGCAACTTAATTCATGCACCAAGGAGAGATCTAATTCCCTTTACTGCATAATGACCTTTTCACCAATGGGCATTTGATCTAATAGGATCCATCCATCCTCATTCTTCTAATCGACATACCCATATAATCATAGCTATAGATTATTTTACAAAATGGGTAGAAGCAGTTCCTTTAACTCAGGCAACTAGAAAACAAATTTCAATGTTCATCTTGAACTACATCATATGTCGGTATGGTATTCCAAATTCTATAGTCACAGATAATGGTGGACAATTCAAGAATAGAGACTTAGATGATCTATGTACCAAATTCAAGATTACACAACATTGGTCATCTATCTACTATCCTCAAGGGAATGGACAAGAAGAGGCTTCAAACAAGAATCTATTGAAAATCTTACACCGAACAGTTAATAAAATAGGAAGAGACTGGCATCTCATGATCAATCCAACTCTCTGGGCCTATAGAACAAGTATCAGAACACCTACTGGGGCTACACCATTCACTTTAGTTTATGGGTTTGAAGCGGTACTACATATTGAGGTTGAAATCCCATCACCAAGAATCAAAATGCATGGTTTAGTAACTGATGATGACTACAGAGTGTCTAGGTTACAAGAACTTGAACTACTAGATGAGCATAGACAAGCGGCGTATGATCATCTTAGAGTATATCAGAAGAGAATGTCTAGAGGTTACAACAAGAAATTCATACACAAAGAATTTTAGGTTGGTGATCTAGTCTTGAGAGAGAATCCTAAAAATAATCACATAGAGAATGCAAGGGGAAGTTTGAACCCAACTGGCTGGGTCCCTTTGTTATCACTACTACTTTTGACTTTGGTGCCTATCAACTCTCAACGACTGAAGGATAACAGCTTTGAGAACCAATCAATATTCTCCATCTAAAGAAATTCTACACCTAAGGCATTCAGTATTCAAAAATGTCCTAAAAAAATTATAAAAATCTGAAAAAGTCCTAAAAAATGAACATCTTGGTGAAAACCTAGCAATGGGTGCCTTGATGATTATTAAAAAAATTGAAAAAAATCAAAAGTACAAAAAAAAATTGAAAAAATGAAAAATACAAAAAAATGAGAAAAAGAAAAAGTGCCTTGGTGAAAACCTGGAAGCAGGTGCCTAAGTAGCAAAAATAGAATCTTTTCCAAGATGGTGAAAACCCGGCTAATGGGCACCTCTTATTTCAAAATGCTCCATCTATCAGTGCAATCTTGGTCTCTCGCAGCTTTCAGTCTTGCTTTAGTTTGTACATACCTCCTAGTTTGTTTCTACATTCTTGTTTTCAATAAGTTGGTCTGTACACCAATCAACAAAAGCATTTGTATCCTATCAATGCTAACACTTGGGGGAAATCAAAGTCATATCCTACAGTCCTCAGTATCTCAGACGTGTCATATCCAATCAGAGTCCTTTGAAGCTACATCTGAGTCAGTTAGTATGTCTCCTCTCCAGAAAGGATTTTGCATCTACAACAACACAATCAAACATCAACACAAAATGAACACAATCTATGCTTTTACATGCTTTTATCTCCTTGTATGCTTACTAATTCGCATTGAGATTTTTGCATATTGTGTCCCTTCGAGCTCTTCAATGATGTCCTTTATAGGATTTAGAGAGTGATGAATGGGGGCATAATATTTTCTTTATTTTTTGCTTGTATGTGAAGATCTAAAAACTTTGGAAATTCTGGATTGAAATGGTGTCCATCTGTAAGAGCCTCTATCTCAAATTAGATGGCCATGAGTACCTTGACCATTGATACCTGAAAAATTCAAGGAAGTTTTGATCTCACTATTGTCTTTTGAGTAAGTTCTTACTCCTATTGTGAAATGCGATCTTACCTAAGGATGTGAACGATAAAGGGTCACTACGAGTAATTCACATTGGATTTAGAATGATCTCTTGACTACTTGATGTGTTTATCTGCAAGGCATATTCTAGTCATCATGATGTTTATGTTTTGATGCTTATACAAATTTCTATATCAAAATGGACATGATATTTAGGTCAACTTGGCGTTTGTGCCTTGGTGCTTATATCTAATATGACATTCCAAAAATAAAAATCAATATTCATATGTCTATGGTTGTCTAGCCAGTGGGCGTTGTATTGATTCTTGTGCATACAAATCAATATTCATATGTCTATAGTTTCCTAACTAGTGGATGTTGTATTGATTTATCTAGTTATTTAAAAAGTTCAATGATGACAACAAATCGACACATGATCAGTGACTAGGTCCTAGGTCTTAGGTTTGCATTTCATTTTGCATGTCATTTTGCACTTTGCATGATTGCATGATCTCACAAATTGTTGACACTCTTGAATTCTTAAACAATTCTTCTAAATTAAACTTAAACTTGACAATGAGGAGCTGAATCTCACATGAAGGTTTCCTCATAGAACCGCAAGCAGTCACCACCTTGGGTTATATATACTTTTTGACATAAGACTGAGTACTTGTCTTCATCAATATCTGCAAAATATATCATGTGCATCGTTGCATTTACATTACATAGTCATGATCATTTCATCTATTGCATCTGCATTCCATACATTTTCATCCATTTTCCATAATCAATTACATTTGCATAACATTAATACATTTGAAAGAAACCATTGCATTGCATAAATCCATACATACATTCTATACTATCCATAGCATTTACATCACATGATATCATCATAAATCAAAACATGACAAATACACATGAAGTCACAATCAAAATCTCGATCTCATATCATATAACTCGAACTAGTCAAGGGGGCACTACTAGCACAAAGTACAAAGGAATGAGCTCATGTGAGCTATCATAAGTCAGAACAGTATACATCAAAAATGGCAAAAAAATATCAAAATATCTCTAGACATATCAACTGTTTGCTTGATCCTCTGCATCTAGTGGAGGTGGTGGTGGTGCATCAAGCACGACCTCGGCTCTAGGTTCCCTTGCTCCTTCTGAAGCTATCATATATTGAGAGTATGTGGGTACTCTTTGAACAACATGTACAATAGCATAGTATGTAGAAACATAATAAGCAACTCTCGAGGTCTGATGTGTCACCTCTGTCTCTAACCGCCTATTCTCCTCTTGGAGCTCAGATCTTTGTCTATCAGCCTTTGTGAATCTCTCCTCCCACCGAGCACTCGGTACCTTTAGGTCATTGACCTGTAATCTCAATTGTCTAATAATATCTTATGGAGTCAATGGTATGCTCAGATCTACATCTATTGCAGGCATATCAGTATCTACTATTGGCTGCTCTGTGGTCTCTGCTCTCTGCGCCTTACGATGTCTAATGTCAGCACTAAGATCAAAATTGGTATCACCCTATAAATGATCAGGACTGACACCTACATCCTGTTGTGCACCAAGTACCTCATCCACTGTGCCAACACTACCCAAAGTACCACTCTCTCTTCTAGTCAATCTCATGTGTAAAACTATAGGTCTACCTGCTAAAGAACTAGGGGGACGATGTAGTCTCATCTAACCAGATAGTCTCTATGGAGGTGTGAATACTACCCTCAGCCTCAGAGGTGTAGGCTGGGGCATCTGTACCTATGTAGGTCTCTGTCCTTGACCAATCAGAACCTGTGCACCTATGACATTCAAGGCCTCCTCCATGGATGATATCAACTTTGTAGGGTCATAAAACTTATGTATGGGATGCTCTACAAGCCATCCAATAAATCCATCTATAACATTGACATCTGGCACATCTACTTGATAGGCCCAATATTTACCAATGATACCATTGTAATCCTGTGTATAGAGAGCATATGATAACCGAGGGCACCATCCTAATTTGAGCTCTTTATGGATCTGTGCATAAGCTGCAAGCTCCTCTGGTGCATCCTAAATGATGCCATACTACCTCCATACTCTAGTAATCAAAAAGTGCTCAATAATGGTAGTGGATCTACCAATCAATACATGGCTCTGACAGAAATAACTAAAATGCTCCCTCATAGTGGGCCAAGCCTCTATAAGCAAGTACAGTCTCCATACTACAAAAGTCATGTCATCGAGGCACCGTCTAAAGTACTCTGTGTGACCCATGTGTACCTATGTAACATAACCAAAGTATATATATATATATATATATATATATATATATATATATATATATATATATATATATATATATATATATATATATATATATATATATATATATATATATATGACTGTCATGTGGCTGGCGCTGATCCTGACACACTAGTCTGCAAACTGGGATGTGCTCCTAGGCCCATATCTAAAGTACCAAAGCTTTGGAAGCAAAAGACTTTCCCTCCTAATACAAAATCTTGTGCATCTTAGAGAACATGTGTGCAAGCATGCATTGACCCCAAGCTAACTTAGGAGTAGCCAGCAATCATGCCACCATCGGGGCCCAGCCCATTAATAGACTATTCTGCTGATGGTCAAACATGATGATACCTCCTATCATGCTTTCTATGATACACTCTAATCTATGGGTCTACCCATAGTGCTACACTAATAACTCCCAAGAAATGGAACTAGTAAGCTGTGTATCATCTCCAAACAATCGTCTGAAGGCATGTAATCCAGACTACCCTGAACTCACATAATCTAGATGAGGACCATGAAATGGAATGCACAATATCCTATATAAGTCCTCAGGTGTCACAATAATCTCTCTAGTGGGTAGATGGAAAGTCTCAGTCTCTGAATGAAATTGCTCTATTAATGTAGTCAAAAGTCCATGGTTAACCCTAATCTTGGGCAACCAAATCAAATACTCGAATCCATAGGAAGCAAGATGTACCCTCATGGGGTGTAGAAGAGAAATACAGAGTCTCTGAGTCATGGGATGTGAGATGCACACATGAACTGATGGAATATGGATGAAGTGACTGAGAGGGGGGGGGGTGAATCAGTCAACCATAAATTCACTTCCTAATTAATTCTTTGCAGATCCTTTAAGATATCTTAACAATGTTGTCTGTTTTAGCACTCGGTAAATAGATTGCAGTAACTTTTGAAGATGCAGAAAGTATTAGCAATATTATCTTTAGATATTCATCAGTGCATGTAAATGATTGAGGAAGCAATTAAGAACACAAGAGACACAAGATTTAACGTGGAAACCCAATATGGGAAAAACCACCAATGTATCTAGATACTGATTTTCACTTTTCTGAAGTGATGCCCGGTTAGAAGCCAACCCGGTAAAAGGTTACAAAACACACTGTTAGGTGTGACCTTGTTAGAGGATTTAAAACACCCTGCTAGGAGTGGCCTGGTAAGAGGTCTTGAAAACAATTCAATGGAATTGTCACCTTGTTAGAGGATTTATATTATGGCTGTTAAACCAACTCGATTAAGAGATTTAGAATTCACTGTTAGAATGATAAGAAGGTAACAATGAAAAAGTGACCTGTATAATAATGCAACTGTCTTGCTGATTATAGATCTCTGTTCTGCATAAGTCTGATCCTCTCTGATCAAATAAATCTCTGCTGCACCTCAAGGATATCTGAACATCCTTCACAAATTCGCATATACCTTTCCTTCTTTTCTTCTGTAAATCTTCTGCTGTGTTATTTTTACTTTTCACATTTGACCTTTTATTTATATGATTTTGGATTAGTCAAATCGACATTATTTAGTATAACAGTCAGCTGAATTAAGTAAACTCTATTTGCAAAAATCCTTCAAGGGCCGACAGTTCTCGGTGATCATATCTTTTTATAATTTTTCGGAGACCGAGGGAACTCGGTAAACACCAACAACACTAAACTTTTCTTCGATGACTGACTGAACTCGGTAAACACTAAACTTTTCTTCGATGACCGACTGAACTCGGTAAACACTAAACTTTTCTTCGATGACTGAGTGGACTCGGTAAGCACTAATATCCCTGTCTGGCAGACCGACTGAGCTCGGTAGAAGTAGATTGCTGCGGACTATGACATAGTGTGACATCAAAGACAATACATAATTGAGTAGCAATTTCCTTCAGACAATTGTTTCCAACAATCTCCCTCTTTGGCATTGATGGCAACACAATATGTCATATCATAAGAAATTTGAAAGAGTTAGCTCGGTTTAGATTCAAATCTCCCTCTGTCAGCAAACTTCCTGTATCCTGAAAATTCTTCCTTCTGACTATTTTAAAAATTTCTTGAAGTAATAGCAAAGACATAGCAAACACTCCCTCTTTGACAACACATGCCAAAGACAATTCACATATTACCGGTGAAAATTAATGTACCTCAAGTACTGATTCATATGCAATGATTCCTTTAATATGCTGCATCAACAGGTTGATTTTCAATCATGTTCTGGTTGATGCATCACTAAAACTGTATTTAGTGAGCCTCGGATAGGGGAATGACCCCTAACTTACCTCTTAGATACACAAATGCATCCTTAGGTAATGGTTTGGTAAAAAAGTCTGCAATCTGTTCTTTTGTATGAATATATTCTAATCTGATTTCCTTGTCCTGCACCAATTCTCTGACAAAGTGATATTTAATAGCAATGTGCTTGGTTTTGGAATGCATCACTGGATTCTTAGAAATGTTTATTGCACTGGTATTGTCACAAAATATAACAACTGGTTCTTTGATTTCAACCTTCATACCTTCTAATAGTTGTTTAAACCAAACAATATTTGAACAGTTTACTACAGCAGCAACATATTCTGCTTCGGCTGTGGATTGAGATGTACAATTCTGCTTTTTACTAGTCTAGGATACCAGTCTTTTTCCAAGAAAAAATGCTCCACCACTTGTGCTTTTTCTGTCATCAATGTTTCCTACCCAATCAGCATCAGTAAACACTTTCAAGTCTAGATTGCCTCCAAATTTATACCACAAACCATACTCTTCAGTTCCTCTTAAGTATCTTAAGATTGTTTTGATTGCCATCATGTGATTTTCCTTAGATTTTGCTGAGAATCTAGCTACTATACCGACTGCTAAGGCAATATCAGGTCTTGTATGTACCACATACTACAATTTTCCAATCATAGATCGGTATAGGGTCTGATCAACTTCTTTTGAATCATCATTTTTGGTAAGTTTCAGTCCAGTACACATGGGTGTACCAACTGGTTTTGAATCTTCCATTCCAAACTTCTTAAGTATCTCCTTAATGTATTTGGATTGAGTAATGTATATACCATTCTTGCTTTGCTGAATTTGAAGACCAACAAAGAATTTTATTAAGCCAAACATAGACATTTCAAATTCTCTGTTCATTTGTTCTGAAAATTCTTTGCACTGATCCTCATTCCCTGTAAATATAGTATCATCCACAAATATTTCTGCCAATACAATTTTGTCATCCGGTCCTTCTTTGATATACAGATTACTGTTATCATTAGCTCTTTTGAAATTAATCTGGATCAAATAGTTATGGAGTCTTTCATACCATGCTCTAGGAGCTTGTTTTAAACCATACAATGCTTTGTGTAACCTGCAGACCATGTCCCTTTTGTCTGGATCAACAAAACCTTCAGGTTGTTCAATGTAGACTTCTTCATCAAGAATTCCATTGAGAAATGCAGATTTTATATCCATCTGATATACCTTAAATCCTTTGTGTGCTGCATAAGCAAGTAGAGTTCTTACACCTTCTAATCTTGCAACAGGAGCAAAAGTTTCTCCATAATCTATACCTTCTTCTTGAGAATAACCTTTACATACCAGTCTAGCTTTGTTTCTAGATACTTGACCATCTTCATTCAGTTTATTTCTGAATACCCATTTTGTTCCAATTACATTCTTATCTTTAGGTCTAGGTACAAGAGTCCAAGTTTTGTTCTTTTGTATTTGTTCTAATTCTTCATTCATTGCTTTAATCCAACTTTCATTCTCTAATGCATCTTTGATATTTCTAGGTTCAAAATCAGCAAGTAGACATGTACCTTTTAGCTTGCTTCTTGTCATAGTACCATCTGATTTGTTTCCAATGATTTGATCTAGTGTATGATGTCTTCTGACATATTTGGCTAGTATAGGTTCCTTGCCTTTTGAATGATTCATGCTGTTGTCTTCTAGGATCTCTTCTTCAGGTTGCTCGGGCTCGGTAGATATTTGCTCGGTAACTTCAGGCTGAGACTCGGTCTGAATTTCTTCCTATGACTCGGTTTGAACTTCTTCCTATGACTCGGTAACTGTGCTCGGCTCGGTAGATATGGCTTCCTTATTGATAGTTGTGTCTGTCAATGTTTCAGGTTCAATGTAAACGAATCTTCTGTAGTTCTCAGGTTCCCTTTTGCTTTCTTCCTCAGTCTTTTCTGCAAACTCATCAAATTTTACATGTATACTTTCTATGACTTTGTGAGTAGATAAGTTCAGACATTTGTATGCCTTGCTTTTGCTAGAATATCCTAGGAATATTCCTTCATCACTTTTCACATCAAATTTATTTCTTCTGGATTCTTTTAAGATATAACACTTGCTACCAAATATTTTCATGTAACTTACATTAGGTTTATAGCCATACCATAATTCATAAGGAGTTTTGAATGTGTCTTTCTTCAATTGTACTCGGTTCAAGGTATGAACTGCAGTGCTGATAGCTTCCTTCCAGCACTTTATAGCGATGTTCTTTTCTATCATTAGAGTCCTTGCACAATCCATAATAGATCTGTTTCTTCTTTCTGCTATTCCATTCTGCTCAGGAGTTCTAGGAGCTGATACCTGTCTTTTGATTCCTCTTTCTATGCAGAAGTTGTTAAAATCATGGGAGATGAATTCACCACCTCTGTCTGATCTTAAGCATTTCAATCTTTTCCCTGTTTCTTTTTCTACTCTTGCTAAGTACCATTTGAACTTTTCAAATGCCTCTGATTTTTCTCTTAAATACATAACAGTCATCATTCTAGAATAATCATCAACGAAAAGAATAAAGAATTTATCTCCAGTATAGCTTTGTATTCCAATAGGTCCACATAAATCAGTATGCACAATTTCCAAAATTTCTTTAGACTGATAGTTCTTACTCTTGAAACTAGTTTTACTCATTTTGCCAATCTGACAATTCTTACATAGACCAGTGTCAGGTTTCCTCAAAGTAGGAATGCCTCTAACCTTCTTGAATTTACTTATTTTTATCATGTTATCAAAATTCACATGACATAACCTTTTGTGCCATAGCCAACTTTCTTCTATTTGAGCAATAAAGCATGAATATTCATTGAGATCAAGATAAAATAAGTTACCTTTTGTTTGTTTGCCTGATCCAATGAGTTTTCCTTTTCCATCCAGCAGTCTTGCTTGACCATTCATGAATTCAACCTTGAAACCAGTGTTGATTAGCTGTGCTACACTTAGAAGATTATGTTTTAGTCCTTCAACCCAATAAGCATTATCACATATGAGTTCTTTGGTTAATGAGATTCTTCCTTTTCCTTTTATACAACAAGGTTCATTGTTTCCAAATCTTACATTACCATTGTCACAGTCTTCTAGATATTCAAATTTTGTCTTGTCACCAGTCATGTGGTGTGAACATCCGTTGTCTATTATCCATATATCATCTTTGCTTATATGAGAAATAAGTGCTATCTTATCTTCATCATCATCAGATTCATCTTTTATAGCAATAAAGACAATTTCTTCTTCACTATCATCAGAATCTTTAGCCATAAAACATGATTTCTTACCTTTATCCTTGTATGATTTGAAATTCTTTTTGCCATAGTACTTGTGACTTCTCTTTTCTTCCTTGACTTGCTTGTTTGGGCACCTAGCTGCAATATGTCCAATTTCTTCACATGAAAAATAGATTAAAGGAGTTTTACCTTTATACTTACCTTTCCCTCTAGAGTACTTCTTTGCAAGTAATGCTTCTACAATTTCAAGATCACTATCAGAACTTTCTTCTGATTCTTCTTCACTGTCTGTCTGAACTTCTTTAATTTTCTTGTTCTTCTTTAGTGAAACCTTGGCCTCAAATGTTGATTCAATATTTTTGGAACTAGGAACATAGTTGTCATAGTTGTCTAATACAAAAGCTGTCAATCTTCCAACTAGAGCATCCAAGGTTATACTGTGGTTTGCTTCACATCTTCTTTCTTGAATAGCTGATACTCTTATTGCATAGATAGGGAGTAGTGTTCTGAGTACCTTACTTATAACAGTCTCATATGAGATTGTTCCTCCAGAAGCTCTAATTGCACTTACACTTGCTTTGATTCTTTCAACATATTTTGCAATGTTTTCATCTTCCTTCATATTCATCTTGTCAAACTGTCCTCTTAGGCTTTCTGCTTTGGCTCTCTTCACATTTGCATCACCACCATATATTTTCTTCAGTGCCACCCACATTTCATATGTAGTAGTGCAGTCTTTAATATCATCAAATTCTTCATAGCTGAGAGCAGATGCAATGTCTATCATCATGGTGTTGTGAGTCTTTTTATCTGCAATGTCTTCAACAGTTAATGCGCCATTAGGAATTGTATACTCTTCATCAATGTATTTGCATCCTGAATCACCAATGGAAGCCAGATGAAGTCGCATGAGACCTTGCCATGCTGAAAAGTTATCTCTGTTAAGCTTTGGAATTTCCCTCTTGTCAGACATCCTGATCTTTAGCTTAGGTCTTTGAAACCCTTCCTGCAAGCACCAAAAGCTCTGATACCAATTGATGGAATATGGATGAAGTGACTGAGAGGGGGGGGGGTGAATCAGTCAACCATAAATTCACTTCCTAATTAATTCTTTGCAGATCCTTTAAGATATCTTAACAATGTTGTCTGTTTTAGCACTCGGTAAATAGATTGCAGTAACTTTTGAAGATGCAGAAAGTATTAGAAATATTATCTTTAGATATTCATTAGTGCATGTAAATGATTGAGGAAGCAATTGAGAACACAAGAGACACAAGATTTAACGTGGAAACCCAATATGGGAAAAACCACCAATGTATCTAGATACTGATTTTCACTTTTCTGAAGTGATGCCCGGTTAGAAGCCAACCCGGTAAAAGGTTACAAAACACACTGTTAGGTGTGACCTTGTTAGAGGATTTAAAACACCCTGCTAGGAGTGGCCTGGTAAGAGGTCTTGAAAACAATTCAATGGAATTGTCACCTTGTTAGAGGATTTATATTATGGCTGTTAAATCAACTCGGTTAAGAGATTTAGAATTCACTGTTACAATGATAAGAAGGTAACAATGAAAAAGTGACCTGTATAATAATGCAACTGTCTTGCTGATTACAGATCTCTGTTCTGCATAAGTCTGATCCTCTCTGATCGAATAAATCTCTGCTGCACCTCAAGGATATCTGAACATCCTTCACAAATTCGCATATACCTTTCCTTCTTTTCTTCTGTAAATCTTCTGCTGTGTTATTTTTACTTTTCACATTTGACCTTTTATTTATATGATTTTGGATTAGTCAAATCGACATTATTTAGTATAACAGTCAGCTGAATTAAGTAAACTCTATTTGCAAAAATCCTTCAAGGGCCGACAGTGCTCGGTGATCATATCTTTTTATAATTTTTCGGAGACCGAGGGAACTCGGTAAACACCAACAACACTAAACTTTTCTTCGATGACCGACTGAACTCGGTAAACACTAAACTTTTCTTCGATGACCGACTGAACTCGGTAAACACTAAACTTTTCTTCGATGACCGAGTGGACTCGGTAAGCACTAATATCCCTGTCTGGCAGACTGACTGAGCTCGGTAGAAGCAGATTGCTGCGAACTATGACATAGTGTGACATCAAAGACAATACATAATTGAGTAGCAATTTCCTTCAGACAATTGTTTCCAACATGAACATCAGGGTATATGACCTACACAGAATAGAAATGGGGAATCTTATCAGTTATTTGGTTGAAAAATAGGCTAATAGTACATAAATTCAAAAGTTCACTATCTCAGAAGGTGCATTAAATGCTCGACAATCAGCCTAAGGAATCATAAAATCAAAATTTTTGCCCTAGAGATGAGTTTTAAGCTCACTATTTTCCATACGATAATGAAGCCTAACATCAAAACTCGTATGAGTTTTAGCAGGTTCCCATATGACAAACCATGCATACATGAATTTCTAGGGATCACCGTATGATAGATGAGGGACCTGATGAAATGTCGTACAACTCTTGGGTCCCTCTTAGATGAGTTTAGGGGGGTTCTGATATGACACTATAAAACATTGAAAAGTTGTACGAGTCACAGAGGACAGTCATACGAGTTTTCATGCATGTGAGAATTGAAAAATTGAAACATATGAAAAACACCTTAAAAATACTACAAACATTAAAAAATGAAATTTATGAAGACGCACAGAGGTACACTTACCAGATGTCCATACTGCGGAGGCCACTGATGTCTCCAACTGTGCTCAAATCGATGGGAAGAGATAGGTACCTTCAGCTCAACTATTTTCTCGCTTAGAGAGCTCCACAAGATTTCAAAAGTCAAATGTGAATAATGAATTGAAAATGACCCTTTTAGCCTTTATATAGCTTTTGACCTAATTTTCAAAAGTGCTCCGCTTTCCATGAAAATTACACCCCTGGCTAATTTCGACGTTCTGAACCCATTTTCAAAATCAAAATTGAAATTTGAGATCATTTACTATGTCAAAATTATGATTTAAAATTTTTAGACCCAGGATGTCTGACTGCTTGCATAATCAACCTTCAATCATCATAGAAATCTAGAATTCAACTTAATTGATTATCTTACATCAAACTATTGAAATTTTAACTTGGTCAACCATGGTCAACTCATGGTCAAACATTATCAAACTTGGTCTTTAGGACCTCCAAACGATGTAGAATGCATTCTCAAATGTGTACAACCACTTCTCAAATCAATTTACATACTTCTAAACCATTTAACGTTGACTTTTCTTGTCAGATTTCAATTTTAATCCTGAAAGGGGCATGGTATTACACATCATTCAAAATCTGTAAATCTAAATCTGAAAATCAAATTTCTTTCCTCAATAATCAAGACAACAATCACGTCTAGTTATTGATTCATTTAAAGTCCTCATCACTTGGGGCAAATCTATCATTTCTTGGGGCATATCAGATTCATCAAGATCCATATCAATCTGGTATCCTAAATCTATTTTGTAAACTGTATCAACTTTTCGTAACCATCGGTTCATTAGTGTTATTTCCTTGGTTTCTTCGTAGCTGATGGGTTTAGGATGTGATACCAATATGATTCTCTTTGGACAATCAGGTCTGGAATCAGTCACTCACTTCTTCATAATCATAAGGTTCAGAGTCAGGCATTTTGACACTTTTTCATAATCATCGGTTCATTGTTGCTATAGTTAACATTATCTTTGGTCAATCAGGACCTAAATCTTAAATCTTTTAATCTTTTAATCGGTTTCTATCTCAGAATCGGTTAATCTTTCAAATCAATTTCATACATCTTTATCAAACATAGACTATTCTTTGAACCACTACGCTTTGCACAGTGATTCAAAGAGGGGCAAAATGTAATACCCCAAAAATGGGCTATAGGTTCATTAACCTCCTACATCTTCAAATCGAATGAAATTGACATCAAAGTCCTAACCTAAGGCACATCTGCACATTATCGAATCCTAATTGATTTTATCCTAAATTTTGCATCAGAGAATATTCCTAGCAATATTCATATTTATCCTAATTATCTTTGATTTAATAATTATTTGGCGATAAATCCTATTTATCCTAAAGTTTTGATTAATTGAATATTTTGAGTCTTTAATTAATCAGATTTAATACTACCATTTAATTATTTAATTAAATTTAATTAAATTTATTCTTAAATTATATTATTTAATTTTGACAATAAAACAAAAATCTCATGACTAATTGATTAAATTCTTATTTATTTAATTCATGTCAGTTGTCAATTTTTAATAATATAGTTTTAGAATAAAGATTGATTTAATAATTGATTAACCCATAAATTAATTATTTTAATTCAAAAATCAGTTAAGTTGAGAATAAATCACTTTATTTTAAAATTAATTTATAATTAAATCATGCACAATCAGAAAAGTAGACAACTAGAAATTAACAATCAATTTTAAAATTGAAACTCAACATCTGATGATGAGTTGAAATTTGATCTAAAACTCTATTTTGAGTTAAAAATTGCTTTTGCATGATTTTTGTGAGTTAATTCTCTCTAATTTCCTGATGACTCAAAAATCAACCTCAGTTTATCAAGAGTGATTTATGGCTTTTCTCCTGCATCCTCAAAGTCCTGGATTTCTATAAAATCAAGGCTCAATTCTTCATTTTCATCAACACTCGAATTTGCACAATTACTTTGGTGAATTGGCGATTGAAGGATTAAGCACTTGCGATAGATGATTTGTGAGATCTTTCATAGTTGATCATAGTTTTTCATAGTTTCATATCATATATTTCATATCATTAATAGCATTCTTAGATTAAATTTGCATCCAATTTCATTCATATAGCTTAGATTCATACACTTTTTCATTCTATTGCACATAAAATACAAAAATATATAATAATCTACATTCATACAGTCTTTCATTTTTTTGCATTCAAAACCTTCGTTTAGGTGTTCCATTGTCACTGATCTCGATTCCAATATGAGAACATCATACTCACACCTACTAGAAGGCAGTAAATCACTTGGTTATCATAGTTTCATTTACTTGCAGATTTTAATTTTTGCTAACCTCTAATGTTTTACTAAAGTGTTGTGTCTACATCTAGGTACAAAATTCACACACAGTCACTACCTTCCCCTTTTGGGGTTGCGCAATGGCTGGGCTGCCACTTGCAACTCCCTTAGGTGAGGGGTCTACAACCCTCAATAAATTCAAAGCTCTTTTTTTTAATTAAAGCAAATTTTTAAAATTTTGTTTCATTATTTTTAATAATATATAGTTTGTTTTAAATTATATTTATAGTTTGATTTAATATTATAATATGTGATATATATAATATGTGATATATATAATATAATATATTTTATATATTAATATATTTCTATAATATATTATAAATATTCATGTAGGTATATATACATATATACAAAGAAGATAAGGAATATAGAAGCATGGGTATCTATTTAAAATATACATAATATATATATATATATGTGTGTGTGTATATATATATATATATATATATATATATATATATATATATATATATATATATATATATCTTATTATATTTGTATATATATATTCTCATATATATATACATGTGTATATATACTAGGATGTATATACATCCTTGAGTTAAATTTTTTTACATAAGAAAATATAAGAATTTATTTCTTTCAAAATAATAATATAGAGACAATATTCCAAGATTATAGACATCTATGTATATATATCTAAGTATGTATATCTATATATATATATATATATATATATATATATATATATATATATATATATATATATATATATATATATATATATATATATATATATATATATATATATATATATAGGTGTATATACATGATTTTGTTTTTGAATCAAACACATTCATAGAAGGAAAACTCTTCTACTAAAGTCATACAATAAAAACTACATTTTTCTTTTCCTTTCATTCATACTTGAAATAAATTTGAAAACATAAGAGGAAGATTTGCATACATAGGAAAATGAACTTTTTTCATACATGAAGGAAAACAAACCAACAATTATTCATTTCTCTTTCAAGCTGAAGGAATGCATTGTTTTACCTATTTCTTGCTTCAAATACAAAAAAATAATAGGAGAAACATTCTACATAGAAATACAATTTTTTTACAAGCATAAATCATGCTAAAAGGCATTTACATTGCCTTTTTGTACAAATTTTTACACAAGGGATTCTAGCCATTTTAATCTCAAAACTACAAGTAGGGAAAAACCATAATCTTCATTTTCTCCATTAAAATCAACAAACTAATCCTTTGTAAAATCTACAAAAAGAAGCCACAAGACCATGTAGGCTCACCTCCCAACCTAGGCCATTACATGGCCAACCCCAAGCTTGGGGAAACAAAGATGGTTAAGGGTCACATACATGCTTCAACACATAATCACATAAAAACCAACAAACACATAGATACATAAAATTCCCATCCCAAGGATATTCACACAATGGGTCACCTTGGACCCATAAAAGGGGTGAAGGTGGAAAGTACCCAAGTAGGAGAAATCATTCAAAAGAAAAACCATGCCTTCAACAAGGCCCAAAATCCATAGCCATTGCCTTCACAAAGCCATAACAAAAAGTACCAACCCTTCCATTTCCTTCCACAAAATAAAACTCTTCCATTTTGTTTCACAAAATACAACCCTTACGACCCCCAAATAAGTATACAACAAGAATGGCAACATAGAGCCCATACATCCATGCCTCATCTCATTCCTCCTTGAGGAAGGACTCTACACTAAACAGGCATTCCAAACTTAAACCCTTCACCCATCAAGGCTCTCTTCCTTCCCAAGGGTGATTTTGGCCTTGCACACCCCAATAAAACAAAATACTAAAACAAAACCAACAAATATACACATAACAAGAAGCCATGAAAGCAAGAATGAAGCTTCACAAAACCATTACAATAACACATCAAAAAATCTTCATTTTACTTAAAAGAAAAATAAAAAGTCTTCAATTACAAGGCAACCAACCTTGCTTCAAGCTATGGAAAAAGAGGATTGAGAAGAACTCCCTTTCCTACAATCCTTCCTTCCTTGCTAAGTCCACCAAAATTTGCTAAGTCCCCTAGAAGTTTCCAAAATTAGAGAGTAGGCAATCAACCTACCAAATTCCTCTCCATCTCACTAAAAAGAAAAACCCTACCTAACCTCAAAGATGATTGGGCACACTATCCTAGGGTTCTCTCTCAAACAAGAGGGAAATTCAAATTGAAAAAAGAGGAAGACATGACACAGTTTCCAAATTCGTCATCTTTCAAAAAGGCATATTTGGAAGAGGCAAAAATGGTCTAAAAATATCATATTGGTTAAAATTTGACCCCCAACCCAAAGTACACCTATGGGGTTATCTTATTTTAACCCTAACTAACCCTTTGGGTTACTTTTAGCCTCTCAAAAGTCCACTAAGAGTTGACTCACAAAAATAGAAAAAGATTCCCTCCCAAGGCTCAACAACCAAGATACCTAACCTTGGAATTCTACAAGATGACTCAAAGGTGGAAGACAACTAATAAACAATGCACTTGGCCATGCCAACTCACAACACATGTGTCAATTGACACCAGAAAAAGTTACAACACATCACTACACACATGACATGCAAAGTAGATATTAATTTAAAATAAAGATAAAAATAATTAAATAATACATTCAAGCATTACTTTACAACGTAATACATAACAATGAGGTTGTTTCTCCCTTTGGAGATAACCTTGGCTTTACAAGATTTTCACATGCATCCATCTTTTATTTCCCCTTATTTAATCCATGGTCATTTTTTTCACATTAGATAAAATATCAGTACAACTCATGAAAAATCAAATAACATATACATATAAAATACATCATAATTAATCACACTCAATATATGATATAATCTAATTACATTCATGCTTTATCATGAGATAATCACATAATTTTCAATAATACATTTCCTTAATTCAAAGCAAGTTAATCTAAGAACACGATGATATATCAATTAACCTAACATATTAACCATGATCATTTCACATAGATTTTTCTTGCAATAGCATAATATCCTAAATTAAATAATTTATCAATTACCGTAACATCAAGACCTAAAAATTAAATCATAGAATATCTCCTAAATCATTTACAAGCAACATTTCCACTTATTCGCTTTTCTCGCATTACTATAACATCAATCTCCTACTCAACATCATGACCTAATACTCACTTTTCTATTAATACAAGTCAAAACATAGAATAAATTCAAATGGTCTTTTACATAAGTATTCATATCCAAATAGAAACATTTCAACATTTAGTAGGGGTACATTCTACCTACTAAATTCTTGACACAACACACCTTTCCTACTGCATTACTTCTAGAAATTACATACACCCGAAAAAAATCTTTAACTACATTAGAATATATATACATTTCACCTTTTTATTATTTAAACTACCTTGTTCTAATACACTTTCCACAAAACATGTGCTCAATTGTACTATCAAAAAGATCAATTGAATTCAATTAATCCCATTTCAAACATAGAGCATCCTAGAATTATGAGTGCATAAGCCACATGAAAAAGAGTACATCACAAATGGTGATCAAGCCTCTATCCATCAGGACACAAATCCATAATGTAACAACATAACTTTCTAATTACTGAGTCTATAATGCAAAAGATAATACAAAGATGGAGTCTCTTAAAAACACTTGACATGACCCCAAAGATAGTCTCCTAATAAACATAAGGAAAAGTTGGGCAAGGTGCATCTCACGGTGCCATAAAATCATAATGCAGATAACAATCACTGCATTCACATGACCAACCCATCCCTAACTCTAAGGGTCACCAGAATTCAATTCAAGACCACATCCTACGTCTCCAAGTTCATGTAGACCATTGAAAACATGATCCAAAACAATCCTCCTCGAGGACTCAACCTCACATGGTACCAACATGAAATTACCCTTCGAGTGTGACAGTCGAAACCACACTGTTAGGATGTTTGTGCAAGGAGGCAAACGAGGGAGGCACGACATCATCCCCCCCAAGGACTAGGCTTACTCCTGGAAGCTGACAAGACAAGCTAAAGAAGATGCCACACGTGGGTGGACCAAATATCCTAGAAAACAAGAATACTTACCAGACCCCCAAAACATAATAATTTGATCAAATGATCTAACAACTGTTGAAGGGATCACATCTCACAAAAGAGGCACCAAAAAAAACTCACCTAACTCTATGATTGTAGAATCAAGTTGAAAAGGAGAACATGTTAGGACAATGCCTTCACCATAAATGGTGTAACTCTATCTAAAAAATCCAACCATGAGGGTCCAAAAGCTAACACTATCCTCCAAGCTATCCCTAAGGTTGAAGCACCAAGAGATTTCAAGACATAATTCAAGAACAAGGTACAAATCATCTTACCAAGGTTTCACTCTTTTGAGGACTACAACATCCCACTACAGTGTATGAATGGATACAACTCACATGGTTTCCTCACTCAAGTAAGAGAATTCCCAAGATAGACACCCAATAGTGAACTCCTTCCATGAATAGGGATAAATAGAGTACCTTAAAAGAATTCCAAGAATAGGATTGTTATGCTTCCACAATGATGAGATGTCAATTACCCTTGCAGAATAGGGTCTGATACCCCACAGTACCTTAGTCCTACCATAAGGAGGAAAAAGAGTTCAGGTAAGGGAATGACCTCAAACACTCATCCTAAAACCCCAAGCTTTAGATGAAAGATAAGCCTAAGGTTCTGTTGCTTTCAAAACAAGCCTAGGAATACCTAAAAATAAGCCATCCTCTAGAGATCACTCAATAAAAAGCATGGAGCCCTCACAAAGGGAAACAACTCTATTGATAGGATAGCATGATAAAAACATAATCCATAGAGTGCTATCCCACCAAAATCAGGGCCATCAAGACCCACCACTTGGATCAAATCTCCAAAGTGGTCTAAGTCACACCTAGTAATCCATCAAGCCATGCTAAGAAGAGGAGCTCTCCTACTTTCCAAATCTGATCAAGGGGTCTAGGAGGTTCTCATAAGCATACTTGTTAGATCCAACACAGAAAAGAATGGTTCATACATCCTCACAAAAGGCATAAAAGACCTAAGCTCAAGTGACATACCTCACTAACACTTAACTTTACCAAATGAGGTCTTCTCAACCTCTAATTATTGATTAGTGTCACAATCCTACTATAGCCTTCCTTGATATGGTCTAACCAATATCAGTTTCCAAACAAAAAAGTGCCTTTCACACAAGGAAAACTTCTAATCTAAACTTCTAGGTAACATCAAATCCCAACATGCTCCTACTAAGCTAACAACTTGCACCACCTCTATACTTAATACAAAGGTGCATCTCAGTGTGTCCTTGGTGTTCCCCCTTTTGTACATACTACCAAAGATCCTCAATAAACTAGGTAGAGTAAAAAACATAAGACTAGCCAGCAAGTTTAAAAATATTTGGAATAGTCACCAAGAACCAATAAGAAGGTAATTCCTAATGAGATATCTATTTTTTTTAATAGTAAATTCAAAGAAAACATGAGCTCATTACAAAAATAAAGGAAGTGTTTTATAATCATAGAACGATAGATTGGTGACTATTTCAAGGCATAAGAAATAACCAAAATATACTAGCCCACACAACATGAGGAAAGTCCTCTGTAAAAGATAGATGAGATGAAAGGAATAAAAATAAATCAAGGAGTCATCCAAAAAATATTGAAATAGAAGTAATTCATGTAAGAGGGAGGAGTCGCCACATAAACTGAGGGCACCACTTCACAAACAACATTTTGAGATCATAACCACCACATATGGTCCACAATTACAAGCATCACTACAATATTGATAGCTACAACAATATCCTAATCCTTACAAACTTCTCTTTCACTCTATCGCAACAACCTTTCTAAAGAGGTAAAAGAAGTTAGAGGAATGTCTTCAACCACCTCACACAAAAGCAGAGCAAACTACTCAAAATCAAAACATGTACTTCAAACTCTAGGATGGGGTTCTCTATGTGCTCCAAGAAAAAGCCAAAAATCCCCACAAGGTTCTTCCCAAAGCTAGGATACGTACAACTTACATCACAACACTGAAATAGGTTTTTGTAATAAGGCATCATTAAAGAGCATGGCTGAAATATCCACACATTACAATGATAGGAAAATTCATCTACATAAATAACATCGTAGAACAAGTGGAGGGGTAAAACATTGTTCACCAGAAGAGTGTAACAACAACAAGCATCCTCCAACACCACTACAGGAATGTCAAAATATCAAATGGTAAAAGAAAACACTACCAACTAACCTCGTGGAACCAAAAGTCCACTCCCACCGTGTTGAGGAGATAACAATAAACCCCACTCGGATAACAAACCCAATCAAACCAACTAAGCAAAGGGTCCTGAGGGATTTCTAACTCAAAGAGGTACCACCAACTAATGATAAAGAAAAGATAATAAACATCAAAATACCAACACGTAACAAAACACCAAATGCTAGAATATCAAACATATACAAATCACCAAATAATACTGAAATAATAGAGACACACCACTAGAGGTAAATGAAAAAAAACTATAGAGGAGACTTAGGCTACATAACATGGGAGTGTCATCACATGGCCATCTACTTAAGTTATCATGGATTGGTCACATTGGACCTCAAACCCTCAAGCATTTCAAGTTACCCTGGACTGATCACTCTAGGCCCCCGACCCTCAATACGACACACGTGGTTCACTAGAATACCCACTCAAGAACATGAGAAATTGTAATTATACCTACTCTCCAGGTATCATCCCAGTCCCATCCTTAGCCTAAACAAGCACTCAAGGCATAGGTGATGCATAATCTCTAATTTATCTTTTTAACGAACTCTACATATTTTAATTACTATATTATAACTTGTTATAAAACTTATGATAGGTTACCTAGGTTGTGACCATTTTGGGTCTTAGACCCCTATTGTAAGAAACTCCCCTAAGATGCACTTATTTAACCTCCCTTGGGCTCACAAGTCACCGATAATCAAATAAGTCTCATAAAAGTATAAAGATCAAATTCCAGTCCACAAAAGATATCAACAACACACACTGGTCCTCAAACCAAAATGTCATAACCACTCTCTCAAAGAGTTCACATAACATGAGCTTAGGCTTCAACAAGAGTGAGTAGAAATGATCAAAATAATATAATATCATAATTTGTAACATAAGAATACATATACAACCATAGAAAACAACCCCCAAGCTTCTGGTCAACTAACTCCCAAGTTCACTTAAAACCCCCAATAATCAATTTAAGGATATAACAAGGTCCAAGAAAAATCCTTCAAATCAAAACTTCAAACACTTACAAGAAAATCCCTCAAGAAATCCAATTAATTTTAAAACATAACTAGTTCAACTATATTTGCATGTCTGTATAACCATGCAAATAAACATATATAATTATATATTCCAGTTGACTAAAATAATCATCTTATTGACTAAAGTCCATTTGATTACAAAAACATTCATATAAATGTCTCATACATAACTATATATTTAAAATAAAATCTCATGCATATATATTTTAAATAAGTATTTAACTAAAATCTCCATGCATATCAAAACACCGTGTATTTAATAATAAAATAATATTATTAATTTCTAAATATAAATATAAATGAAAATATTAATATTAAAACTCACATGTAAAAAAAAATCAATTATTATTTATTTATTAATTAACTTTTTTTTTAATAAAAATTTTAATTTTGAAAATTAATAAATAATAATAATAAAATAATTTTTTTAAAATAAAAATTTAAATCCAAAAATTAATAATAATAAATTCAAATAACAAAAACCCCTTCTTTTTTAAACACAAATATATTTCTCAATTGATTTCTTTAATGGAAAACTAGGGTTTGAGGCAAAACTAATTTCTTTTGAATACGATTTCACATGCAATTCCAAATTTAATTTTCTATTCAAAACATATTGAGAACAAAATATCAATCTTTTCTAGGTAAATACCCTAACTGAGAAAATTCACACAATTTCTTAAAATTTCCTCCTAGGTTTTCAAACCACCAAACTAAATACCAAATCTAATTTAACATCGACTAATCCAAAATTTCACAAAACTAAAATTTATTTAAAACAAAAACCCAATTCAAATTCATTCACATAAACAATTCCAAACACGAAGTAAACAATCTTTTCAAAGGAAAGAATTTTATAAAAAGAAGGTTTTCAAACACTACCTCAAACAACGCTTGCAAATTTGAAACCAAGAAAGATCTAATTCACCCTTCAAAATCCAAACTTTCTAACAATCTCTAACAACGCCTACAAAATCCAAGCTTTCCAAATTCATCTTAGAGAGCACCTCCAAAACTTGACAGACGTAATTGAAAATAATACTTAGAAACCCCTCATAAAGAAGACATTCCTCCCAGGGTTTTTAAAACATGCAAACCCTAAAACATAACTCAACTCTCTCTACCTAGTTTCTATCAATTCACTTGCACGATTAAAATAACTTAATAATAAAATAATGCACTTTTTAAATTATAATTTCTAACTTAACTTTTAAATTTAAATTCTAATTTAATTTTCACTTAAATCGAATGTGCAATTTAAATTGCATAAAAATGCTTAATTAATCAATAAATATTTTAACACATAATCAACTATGCAAACTGATAAATTAAATATTAAATAAATCAACTATGCCCTTTAATTTTATATTTAAATTTAATAATTAATTAAAGCTTTTTATTCTAAATTTAATCTTTTAATTCGATCTTTTGATTAACTAAGGTATTTAATTACCCTTAATAATTAAATATTCTCTATATCTATATTTCCACATCCATAAAATATAACTATTTTAATCTCATAATTGTTCCTAATTTAATTATATTAGGATGGGTAGAAATAGATATTTGCCCAATATTTAGGATAATCAATGGCTTGGGTTGGGATTTGGATTTGTATGTTGATGCAGGAGCATCTTGGGTGTAAGAGCAATCTTGCATCACCCAAAAATATTTCTAATTTTATTTTCAATAAGGGCTATCTTGTGCAGAGTTGCTATTTGTGGAAATTTACTATTTTTAGTAAGTTGGTCTTACAATCTCAAAATCTTCTGATTTCACAGTTGGAGGTTCATCTCAGTCATTTTAGCCTACCAGTTGAGTTTCATTGCCACATCATCAGTATTGGTGAAGTTATTGAGGTTTTTGGGTACAAAATCTTTCAGGTCAATTTTGAGGCCTTAGAGGCTCCGGATCATGATCGACCCCCATTTGATTGGTGCTAGCGCATGACAAACATTGTAGATCTCATCATGGCATTTCTGAAAAGTGGTTACAATAGAAAAATGAAGCTACAGTTAAAAAGTTATGGCCTCTGGAAGTTGAGCTACCTAAAATCATATTTTATATTTCTTTTGAGCCGACCCTATTGTAATAATTGTAAAAATAAAATAATTCTATGTTTAGTGGGCCTAAAGGGCTAAATTTTTGGAACCTTATCAGGCGGTGGAAATTGCCTATATAAGGAAGGCCTGTAGTGTTGTCTTAGACAGTTCAAGGTAGTTCGGGACAATTTTGGGTAGTTCTGGATAGATCTGGGTAATGATTCGAGGCTTTGTCCTACAAAATATTGTAAAGGGAATGCCCATGTGGCTTTGCATATTGTAATTTTGAAATTTGTAATTCCACATTTGTGGAGATAATAAGAAGCCCATTTTCTGTTCTTGCAAATTGTTGTTGTTTCTCTATTTCTGCTATGTGTTTGCGGTATTAAGGGGAGCACCCTTCATCAAGTGGTATCAAAGCAGGGAGTTCCTAAGTGTAAATAGATCACCGATTGTGAGGTAGTTTGCACCAAGACCATGGGTTAGGGTTTCTGTGTAAATAGATCATCGACTGTGAGCTAGTTTGCACCAAGACCATGGTTAGGGTTTCAACAAGAAGCACAAAAATACCTCCACGAAGGGAACGTGGCGGAAGAGCTACTGTTGTAACACCTGAGGTTAGGGAACTACAGAGACAAGTGCAGGCATTGCAAGAGGAGATTCACAGAGGAATGAATCTTAATGTCAGAGATGAAAGTGAGGATGAAGCCGAAGAAGAAGATCAAGAAGGAGAAGTCGAAGTTGTGAACCAGGATGAAGAAATACTTTTCTGAGCCATCTCAAAGATCGGGAAAAGACCTAAGATTGAAGTTCTGACATTTTCTAGAAATCTTAACCCAGAGGAATTGATCAACTGGATCAATGAATGTGAAAAATATTTTGAGTATGAAGATATCGAGGATCCTGATCGGGTCAAGTTTGCGAAGGCCAGCAGACTGAAGGGTCATACGAAGATCTGGTGGCAAGAGATTCAATTGGAGTGAAATTGAAGAGGAAAGGATAAAATCACAAGATGGGATTAGATGGTGGATAAATTGAAGCGAAAATTCATCCTTGTTGATTATGAGTTTGACCTAATGAGAAAAATGCAAAGTTTGAAGCAAGTAGGAAGATCTGTTCAGGAGTATACAGAGAAGTTCTATCGAATCCTCATTAGAATAGGACATGCAGAAGTTGATAAGGAGAAAGTTGCTCATTACCTTAATGGGTTGAGGCCGAGCATTCAGGAGAAGTTGAATCTGGTTCGAATGAACATTATTGAAGAGGCATACCAGTTTTCCCTAAAAGTAGAGGAAAAGCTGAACAAGAAGTTTGAGAGCAAACAAAGCAGAAGAGGTCGTGATGGAAGATCTGGTGGACGATCATATGAAGATCGAAATGAAAATTCAAAAAAGTAGGATGAGGCCAATAATAGTCAGAATCAAAGAGGAGATAATTTCAATCATTTCCAAGATCAGAACAATAGAGATCAGAGAGGAAGAGGAAGAGGAAGAGGAAGAGGACAAGGTTTAGGAAGAGGAGGCTTCTGTGGAACATGTTTTCACTATGGAGAAGAAGGTCATAGGGAATTTGAATGTCCTCAACACCAAGGATGGATAGGAGGAATGAAGGCTGGGCTAGAGTTGCACATGTAGATGTAGATGCCTGATCATCAAATTCTGAAGATGCTAAAAGAGGAGAAACGTTGATCAGCAGAAGAGTCTTGCTGAGTGGTGAGAATGAATCTGAGCAAAGGAGGAGTCTATTTCACACTAGGTGCAAGTGTGATGGTAATTGTTGTGATGTGATTATTGATAGTGACAGTACTGATAATTTGGTGTCAGAAGAGATGGTGACAAAGTTGAAGCTCAAGAGGTAGAGACATCCACGTTCATATCGGGTTGCTTGGGTGCAGGATGACCACAAGGTCATGGTTAGTGAACAGTGCCTAGTGAAGTTCAAGATCGGTGGGTACCATGATGAGGTACTATGTGATATCATATCTATAGATGCATGTCATATGTTGTTGGGTAGACC
This sequence comes from Chamaecyparis obtusa, assembly GCA_027943335.1. NCBI lineage: Eukaryota > Viridiplantae > Streptophyta > Pinopsida > Cupressales > Cupressaceae > Chamaecyparis > Chamaecyparis obtusa. Next base: position 1,838,640 of record BSBK01001154.1, on the reverse strand, counting down.
ATGGCAATTTGACAAATGTGCTGTACACGATGGTCATGTGAATACCTATTCCCTGACAAAGGATGGAGTCCGACATAAGCTAAAACCATTGGAGACTGAAGAAAAGGTATGTCGTAATGCAAGAATAACTTTTGTTGATAGAGGAAATTTATTAGATGGTATGTGGCATGAGCATATGTATTTTACCTTAATTCTAAAGGCTGGGAAAGAGGAAGTAGAAGATGTACCTATAGAAGTTGCAGAATTATTGAATGAGTTTCAAGATATTGTATTTGATAATGTGCCTGATGGACTACCACTAGTAAGAAAGATCAATCATCAGATAGACTTGATTCCAAGAGCCAGTTTGCCAAATAAGACAGCACACATAATGACACTAGTAGAAAGTGAAGAGTTGAAGACAGATTTGAAGTTTAGTTCATCACATCATCCATAGATTGTATATGAAAGTAGTCCAAGAAATGCATCTGAGTTGAGAAAGATAGATAAAGGAGAAATAAGTAGTGTTGAAGCTGAAGATTTTGCAGAACATTTGAAGAACATCCATGAGGAGGTGAGGAAGCATATTACCAAGATGAATGTGCAGTATAAGGCTAAGGTAGATGAGAAAAGGAGGCATAAGAATTTTCTAGTTGGAGATGAAGTCATGGTTCATTTGCAGAAGGAGCGATTTCTAGTTGGTACATATAACAAGCTGAAAATGAAAAAGTTTGGACCATGTAAGATACTGAAGAAGCATGATTCAGAAAATGCTTATGAGGTAGAATTGCCTACTGAGTTGAATATTTCACCAGTGTTTAACATTTTAGATTTGACAGAGTATCATGAAGGAGGTGTTGAAGATGAGATCACGACAGCATAGTGGAGTATTCGAGCAACTAGTTCAGATACCAAGGAGATTGAGGATATACTAGACAGTCGTGTTGGCAGAAGCACAAAGAACAAGACATATGAAGAATATTTGGTTAAGTGGAAAGGATGACCTATTGAAGATTCATCATGGCTAACAAAGGAGGAGGTTAACCGTCTTGGTTTTCCTCTGAACACCTGAGTCGTGACAGGGTCACTTCTCAAATTACCCCGAGTGTTTGATGCATGAGCATCCTGGGTGTAAGAGCAATCTTGCATCACCCAAAAATATTTTTGGTTTTGTTTTCAATAAGGGCTATCTTGTGCAGAGCTGCTATTTATGGAAATTTACTATTTTTAGTAAGTTGGTCTTACAATCTCAGAATGTTCTGATTTCACAGTTGGAGGTTCATCTCATTCATTTTAGCCTACCAGTTGAGTTTCATTGCCACATCAGTATTGGTGAAGTTATTGAGGTTTTTGGGTATGAAATCTTTTAGGTCAATTTTGAAGGTCTTAGAGGCTTTGGATCACGATCGACCCCTCATTGACTGATGCTAATATGTGTCAAGCACTGTAGATCTCGTCATGGCATTTTTGAAAAGTGGTTACAATAGAAAAATGGAGCTACGCTTAAAAATTTATGGCCTCCAGAAGTTGGGCTACCTAAAATCATATTTTGTATTTCTTTTGAACCGACCCTATTGTAATAATTGTAAAAATAAAATAATTCTATGTTTAGTCGGCCTAAAGGGCTAAATTTCTTGAACCTTCTCGGGCGGTGGAAATTGCCTACATAAAGAAGGCCCATAGTGTTGTCTTAGGCAGTTCAAGGTAGTTCAGGACAGTTCTGGGTAGATCTGGGTAATGATTCGAGGCTTTGTCCTACAGAATATTGTAAAGGGAATGCCCATGTGGCTTTGCATATTGTAATTTTGAAATTTGTAATTCCACATTTGTGGAGATAATAAGAAGCCCATTTTCTTTTCTTGCAAATTGTTGTTGTTTCTCTGTTTCTGTTATGTGTTTGTGGTATTAAGGGGAGCACCCTTCATTATATGTTATCTCCCTTCTCTTGCCATTGAGATATTGCGATAGGGCATGCTCATTCTGGTAATTCATGGAAGTCGATGCCTGATAGCTATAAACCTACATAAAATATGAGATGTACATACATGTATAAATATAAACAAGCAATGATGGGGATTGACTGATCATGTGGATCTTGCAAGTAATTAACTATGACTTCATCCCTCAACTACATCAGACACGTCAAACATAATTACAAAATATACACATCAACCATACACATGAAAGTATAGGGTTAGTAAAACCATAAGCACCAATGATATCCTAATATATAATTCATCATCCTAAAATAATCATAACATATAGAAAATCAGAGTATGAGAGGGGCATTACATCCACCTCCCCTAAAATTAGGCTTACTCTTGGAAGCCTACAAACAAATAAGGATATGCATCCCTCAAGCACGAAGCATTTACTAAAACAAAAGACAAAATAACATCTAAAAATAAGTCATAAAATAAGGACATGGTATACAAACATTAAGAGCAATATAATTATGGCTTAAGAATAAACCGAAAACCAAATTGATCCATCATTCATTATTTAAAAATTTAAATAGACCTAAATCTTTAATCATTCATCATTATAGAAAATATCTAGTAATCAATTTTATAAAGCACACATTTGTACCTACAACAAATAATAAGTCGAGAGGTTCATGCAAACCTAGTTAATGTAACACTTAAAAAAATTCAATCTAAACATACAAGTTTAATTATCATACCTCTAGGTTCATAAACAATAGTCTGAAATACAAAAGAGTTATATGTCTAAGTTTTTATTTTCAAATTTTGATAATTTATACTAGTGGGTGTACGAATTGTCAGAGTTCCTAGTGTAGAAACTCGGGCTCTAATACCAAGTGTAATGCCCCGCCAGGGAACACAAGAGAATTTGACCTAAAACATGTTACTAAATTTATAATTTTTTTAAAGTGTTTATAAACAATGAAGCAATACAAACATAAGATATAAACAAGTGCCTAAGTACAACTCAATTACATTTAACAATGCTCTAGTGTCCCATGACGTAGGATTACGTATTACTAATTAAATATTTTAGATTAAGAATAATTACAATTATGTCATATTACAAATGAATAAAAATTACATCTAATGCCATAAGGTATACATAATGATACAACATCCTCTACACAAGTCATAGAGTATGTCATAAAATTCAAATACAAAGTATATTTCAATATCTACAACTCTGAAGGAGTGATACAGGATATAATTACAAACGTCATAAGATAGAGATGGGTAAGCCTCCAAAGAAGAACATGGAGAATGTAACAACAACAAGCATCCTCCAACACTGCTATAGGAATGTCATAATCTCAAATGGTCAAAGAAAACACTACCACCCAACCTTGTGGAACCAAAGGTCCACTCCCACCATGCTGAGGGGATAACAAAAAACCCCACTCAAATTAAAAACTCAATCAAAACAACTAAGAAAAGGGTCCCAAGGGCTTTCTAACTCAAAGGGGTACCACAAACTAATGATAAAGAAAAGATAATAAACATCAAAATACCAACACATAACAAAAATCCAAATGCCAGACTATTGAACAAATACAAATCATCAAATAATACTGAAATAATAGAGACACACCACCAGAGGTAAATGGAAAACAACTATGAAGGAGACTTAGGCTACATATTATGGGAGTGTCATCACATGTCCATCTAATTGATCTACCCTGGACTAGTAACACTGGATCCTGGACCCCCAAGCATTGAGTTAACCTAGACTGGCCAATCTAGGCCCCAGACTCTCAATACGACCCACATGAAACTAGAATACCCACTCAAGAATTGCAGGAATTCTAATCATACCTACTCTCTAGGTATCATCACATTCACATCTTTAGCCTAAACAAGCGCTCAAGGCATAGGTGATGCATAATTTCTAAATTATCTTTTTAATGAACTCTACAAATTTTAATTATTATATTATCACTTGTTAACAAATTTATGATAGATTACCCATGTTCTGACCAATTTGGGTCTCAGACCCCTATTGCAAGCCACTCCCCTAAGATGCACCTATTTAACCTCTCCTAGACTCACAAGTCACCAATAATCAAATAAGTCTCATAAGTATACTGATCAAATTACAATCCACAAAAGATATCAGGGAGACACTGGTTCACAAATCAAAATGTCATAACCACTCTCGCAAAGAGTTCACATAATACGAGCTTAGATTTCAACAAGTTTGGGTAGAAATGAATGAAATAATATAACATCATAATTCATAACATAAGAATACATATACAACCATAGAAAACAACCCCCAAGCTTCTGGTCAACTAACTCCCAAGTCAGCTTAAAACTCCCAATAATAAATTTAAGGATATAACAAGGTCCAACAAAAATCCTTCAAATCGAAACTTCAAACACTTACAAGAAAAGATGATTCCCTCTAGAAATCCAATTAATTTTAAAACATAACTAGTTCAACTATATTTGCATGTGTGTATAACCATGCAAATAAACATATATAATTATAAATTTCAGTTGACTAAAACAATCATCTTGTTGACTAAAGTCCATTTGACTACAAAAAACATTCATATAAATCTCTCGTACATAACTATATATTTAAAATAAAATCTCATGCATATATATTTTTTAAATAACCATTTAACTAAAATCTCTGTGCATATTTTTTATATATTAAAGATCGAGAGTTCAAAAAAAAGATTACATCCAAAGAGGGGAGGCTAGGCCTCAACCCACCAATTGAAGAGTATCAGCTTAGAAAAAAACCACTAAACAAGCGTTTAATACATAATTACAACATGTAACAACATGAGGGGTCATCCAAAAAAGAAGAGAATGCTCTAGTGAAGGACATCATCAAGATTTTCAATCCATGTATTTAATAATAAAATAATATTATTAATTTCTAAATATAAATATAAATGAAAATATTAATATTAAAACCCGCATGTAAAAAAAATCAATTAATATTTATTTATTAATGAATGTTTTTTTTAATAAAAAATTTTAATTCAAAAATTAATAAATAATAATAATAAAAAAATAATTTTTTTTGATAAAATTTTAAATCCAAAAATTAATAATAATAAATTCAAATAACAAAGCCCTTTTTCTTAAAACACAAATATATTTCTCAATTGATTTTTTAATGGAAAAATAGGGTTTTGGGCAAAACTAATTTCTTTTGAATATGATTTCATATGCAATTTCAAATTTAATTTTCTATGCAAAACATATTGATAATAAAATATCAATCTTGTCTGGGTAAATACCCTAAATTAAAAAATTCACACAATTTCTTAAAAGTTCATCCTAGATTTTCAAACCACCAAACTAAATACTAAGTCTAATTTAACATCAACTAATCCAAAATTTCACAAAACCAAATTAATTTAAAACAAAAATCCAATTCAAATTCATTCACATAAACAATTCCAAACATGAAGCAAATAATTTTTTCAAAGGAAAGAATTTTATTAAAAGAAGGTTTGGAAACCTTACCTCAAACAATGCTTGGAAATTTGAAACCAAGAAAGATGTAATTCACCCTTCAAAGTTCAAGTTTTCTAACAATCTCTAACAACACCTACAAAATCCAAGCTTTCCAAAAATCTTCCAAATTCATCCAAGAGAGTTCCTCTAAAACCTGACAGATGTAATTGAAAATAATACCCAAAAACCCCTCATAAAGAAGACATATTCCTCATAGGGTTTCTAAAACATGCAAACCCTAAAACATAACTCAACTCTCTCTACCTAGTTTCTATCAATTCACTTGCATGATTAAAATAACTTAATAATAAAATAATGCACTTTTTTAATTATAATTTTTAACTCAACTTTTAAATTTAAATTCCTATTCAATTTTCACTTAAACCGAATGTGCAACTTAAATTACATAAAAATACTTAATTAATAAATAAATACTTTAGCACATAATCAACTATGCAAACTGATAAATTAAATATTAAATAAATCAACAATGCCCTTTATATTTTAATTTAATAATTAATTAAGCCTTTTTATTCTAAATTTAATCTTTTGATTCAATATTTTAATTAACAAAGATTTTAATTACCCTTAATAATTAAATATTCTCTATATCTAATATTTCCACATCTATAAAATATAACTATTCTAATCTCATAATTACTCCTAATTTAATTATTTAAATCAAATAATTCACACAAGTAAATCCATTTGACTCCCAAAACTTGAAAACCAACTAACTCCATATCAAACAAATACCAATGAAGGGGTCATGAATTCATGTTACCTTGACGAATTTGCATGGGTAGAAACAGATACTTGCCCAATATTTAGGACAATCAATGACTTGGGTTGAGATTTGGATTTGTATGTTATCTCCCCTGTCTTACCATTGAGATATTGCTATAGGGCACGCTCATCCTGGTAATTTAGGGAAGTTGATACGTGGTACCTGTAAACTTGCATAAAAGATAAACATGTACATACATGTATAAATATAAACAAGCAATGATGAGGATCGACTGATCATATGGATCTCATTGGCAATTAACTATGAGTTCATCCCTCAACTACATCAGGCACGTCAAACAGAAATACAAAACATACACATCAACCACACACATGTAAGTATGGGGTCAGTAAAACCATAAGCATCGATGATATCCTAACATATAATTCATCATCCTAAAATAATCATAGTATATGGACAATCAGAGTATGAGATGGACATTACATCCACCTCCCCTAAAATTAGGCTTACTCCCGGAAGCCTACAAATAGATAAGGATATGCATCCCTCAAGCATGAAGCATTTACTAAAATAAAAGACAAAAAAACATCTAAAAACAAGTCATAAAATAAGGACACGATATACAACTTCATTAAGAGAAATATAATTTTGGCTTAAGAATAAATCAAAAATCACATTGATCTATCATTGATTATTTAACAATTTAAATAGACCTAAATCTTTATTCATTCATCATTATAGAAAATATCTAGTAATCAATTTTATAAAGCACACATTTGTATCTACATCAAATAACAAGTCGAGAGGCTTATGCAAACCTAGTTAATGCAACACTCAAATAAAATTCAATATGAACTTACAAGTTTAATTATCATACCTCTAGGTTCATAAACAATAGAGTTATATGTCTAAGTTTTTGTTTTCAAATTTTGACAATTTAGACAGCTAGTGGTCATACAAATTCCTAGAGTTCCCAGTGTAGAGACTTGGGCTCTGATACCAAGTGTAATGCCCCACCAGGGAACCCAGGATAATTTAACCTAAAACATGTCACTAAGTTTACAAAATATTTTTTTTCATTGTTTATAAATAATGATGATAACAATGTGGAATCAATACAAATATAATATATAAACAAGTGCATAAGTACAACTCAATTACAGTTAACAATCCTCCAACACCACTATAGGAATGTCAAAATCTCAAATGGTAAAATAAAATACTACCACCCGACCTCGTGGAACCAAAGGTCCACTCCCACCGTGTTGAGGAGATAACAACAAACCCCACTCAGATAACAAACTCAATCAAAATAACTAAGCAAAGGGTCTTGATATATTTCTAACTCAAAGGGGTACCACCAACTAATGATAAAGAAAAGATAGTAAACATCAAAATACTAGCACATAATAAAACACCAAATGCTAGAATATTGAACAAATACAAATCACCAAATAATACTGAAATAATAGAGACACACCACCAGAGGTAAATGAAAAATAACTATGGAGGTGACTTAAGCTACATACTATGGGAGTGTCATCACATGACCATCTACTTGAGTTACCCTAGACTAGTCACAGTGGACCTCAGACCCTCAAGCATTGAGTTACCTTAGACTGGCCACTCTAGGCCCTAGACCCTCACTACGACCCACGTGGAACTAGAATACCCACTCAAGAACACAAGAAATTCTAATCATACCTACTCTCTTGATATCATCCCATTCCCAACCTTAGCCCAAATAAACACGCAAGACATATAGGCGAGATATAATCTCTAAATTATCTTTTTAATGAACTCTACAGATTTTAATTACTATATTATAACTTGTTAACAAACTTATGATAGGTTACCTAGGTTTTGACCATTTTGGGTCTCATACCCCTATTGTAAGCCACTCCCCTAAGATGCACCTATTTAACCTCCCCTAGGCTCACAAGTCGCCAATAATTAAATAAGTCTCATAAAATTATACTGATCACAAAAGATATCAGGGACACACACTGGTCCTCAAACCAAAATGTCATAACCACTCTTTCAAAGAGTTCACATAGCATGAGCTTAGATTTCAACAAGGTTGGGTAGAAATGATCAAAATAATATAACATCATAATTCATAACATAAGAATACATATACAACCATAGAAAACAACCCCCAAGCTTCTAGTCAACTAACTTCCAAGTCAACTTAAAACCCCCAACAATCAATTTAAGGATATAACAAGGTCCAACAAAAATCCTTCAAATCAAAAATTTAAACACTTACAAGAAAACACAATACCCTCGAGAAATCTAATTAATTTTAAAACATAACTAGTTCAACTACATTTGCATGTCTATATAACCATGCAAATAAACATATATAATTATAAATTTCAGTTGACTAAAACAATCATCTTGTTGACTAAAGTCCATTTGACTAAAAAACATTCATATAAATGTTTCATACATAACTATATATTTAAAATAAAATCTCATGCATAGTTATATATATATATATATATATATATATATATAAAACTAAAATCTCTATGCATATCAAAAAACTATGTATTTAATAATTTAAAATAATGTTATTAATTTCTAAATATAAATATAAATGAAAATATTAATATTAAAACCCGCATGTAAAAAAATTAATTAATATTTATTTATTAATGAATTTTTTTTTAATAAAAATTTTAATTCCGAAAATTAATAAATAATAATAATTTTTAAAAAAATTTTTTTAATAACATTTTAAATCCAAAAATTAATAATAATAAATTCATATAACAATTTTTAATTTATTTTTAAACACAAATATATTTCTCAATTGATTTCTTTAATGGAAAACTAGGGTTTCAGGCAAAACTAATTTCCTTTGAATATGATTTCACATGCAATTTCAAATTTAATTTTCTATGCAAAATATATTGAGGACAAAATATCAATCTTTTCTAGGTAAATATCCTATTTGAGAAAATTCACACAATTTCTTAAAATTTCATCATAGGTTTTCAAACCACCAAACTAAATACCAAATCTAATTTAACATCAACTAATCCAAAATTTCAGAAAATCAAAATTAATTTAAAATTGAAACCCAATTCAAATTCATTCACATAAACAATTCCAAAAACAAAGCAAACAATCTTTTCAAAGGAAATTTTTTTATAAAAAGAAGGTTTTCAAACCCTACCTCAAAATACGATTGGAAATTTGAAACCAAGAAAGATCTAATTCACCCTTCAAAATCCAAGCTTTCCAAAAATCTTCCAAATTCATCCAAAAGAGCTCTTCCAAAATCTGAAAGACGTAATTGAAATTAATACACAAAAAATCCTCATAAAGAAGACATGTTCCTCCTAGGGTTTCTAAAACATGCAAACCCTAAAACATAACTCAACTCTCCCTAACTAGTTTCTATCAATTCACTTGCATGATTAAAATAACTTAATAATAAAATAATACACTTTTTAAATTATAATTTCTAACTCAACTTTTAACTCTAACTTCTAATTCAATTTTCACTTAAACTGAATGTGTAACTTAAATTGCATCAAAATATTTAATTAATCAATCAATACTTTAGCGCATAATCAACTATGCAAACTCAGGTATTTAATTATCCTTAATAATTAAATATTCTCTATATCTAATATTTTCACATCCATAAAATATAACTATTCTAAACTCATAATTACTCCCAATTTAATTATTTAAATTAAATAATTCACACAAGTAAATCTATTTGACTCCCAAAAATTGAAAATAAACTAACTCCATATCAAACAAACACCAAGGAGGGGGTCACGATGGGTAGAAACAAATACTTGTCCAATATTTAGGACAATCAATGACTTGAGTTGGGATTTGGATTTGTATGTTACCTCCCCTCTCTTACCATTGAGATATTGCGATAGGGAATACTCATCCTGGTAATTCAAGGAAGTTGATGTCCGGTACCTGTAAACCTACATAAAGGATGAGCATGTACATACATGTATAAATACAAACAAGTAATGGCAGGGATCGACTGATCATGTGGATCTCCCAAGAAATTAACTATGACTTCGTCCCTCAACCACATCAGATACGCCAAACAAAAATACAAAACATACACATTAACCATACACATGTAAGTATGAGGTCAGTAAAACCATAAGCATCAATGATATCCTAACATATAATTCATCATCCTAAAATAATCATAGCATATAGACAATTAGAGTATGAGAGGGGCATTACATCCACCTCCCCTAAAATTAGGCTTACTCCTAGAAGCCTACAAATAGATAAGGATATGCATCCCTCAAGCATAAAGCATGTACTAAAATAAAAGACTAAACAACATCTAAAAATAAGTCATAAAATAAGCACATGATATACAGTCATTAAGAGCAATATAATTCTGGCTTAAGAACAAACTGAAAATCACATTGATCCATCATTCACTATTTAACAATTTAAATGGACCTAAATCTTTATTCATTCATCATTATAGAAAATATCTAGTAATCAATTGTATAAAGAACACATTTGTATCTACATCAAATAATAAGTCGGGAGGCTCATGCAAATGTAGTTAATGCAATACTAACATAAAATTAAATCTGAACATACAAGTTTAATTATCATACCTCTAGATTCATAAACAATAGTCTGAAATACAAAAGAGTTATATGTCTAAGTTTTTGTTTTCAAATTTTGACAATTTAGATAGCTAGTGGGCATACGAGTTCTCAAAGTTCCCAGTGTAGAAACTCAGGCTCTGATACTAAATGTAATGCCCCACCAGGGAATCTAGGAGAATTTAACCTAAAACATGTCACTAAGTTTACAAATTATTTTTTTAAGTATTTATAAACAATGATGATAACAATGAGGAATCAATACAAACATAAGATATAAACAAGTGCATAAGTACAACTTAATTACAGTTAGCAATCCTCTAGGGTCCCATGACATAGGATTACGCATTACTAATTAAATATTTTAGATTAAGAATAATTACAATTATCTCATATTACAAATAAATAAAAATTACATCCAATACCATAAGGTATACATAATGATACAACATCCTTTACACAAGTCATAGAGTATGTCACAAAAATAAAATACAAAGTATATTACAATATCTGCAACTTTGAAGCATTGATACAAGATATAATTACAAACATCATAAGATAGATATAGGTAAGCCTCCAAAAAAGAACAAGAAGAATGTAACAACAACAAGCATCCTCCAACACCACTACAGGAATGTCAGAATCCCAAATGGTAAAAGAAAATACTACCACCCGACCTCGTGGAACCAAAGGTCCACTCCTACCATGCTGAGGAGATAAGGAAAAAATCCACTCCAATAACAAACTCAATCAAAACAACTAAGAAAAGGGTCCTTAGGGATTTCTAACTTAAAGGGGTACCACCAACTAATGATAAAGAAAAGATAATAAACATCAAGATACCAACACATAACAAAACACAAAATGTCAGAATATCGAACAAATACAAAGCACCAAATAATACTAAAATAATAGAGACACACCACTAGAGGTAAATGCAAAACAACTACAGAGGAGACTTAGGCTACATGCTATGGGAGTGTCATCACATGGCCATCTACTTGAGTTACCCTAGATTGGTCACACTGGACCCCAGACCCTCAAGCATTGAGTTACCTTGGACTAGCCACTCTAGGCCCGAGACCGTTAATACGACCCACATGGAACTAAATACCCACTCAAGAACATGATGAATTCTAATCATACCAACTCTCTAGATATCATCACATTCTCATCCTTAGCCGAAACAAGCACTGAAGGCATAGGCGAGACATAATCTCTAAATTATCTTTTTAATGAACTCTATAGATTTTAATTACTATATTATCACTTGTTAACAAACTTATGATAGGTTACCCAATTTTTGACCACTTTGGGTCTTAGACCCCTATTAAAAGCCACTCCCCCAAGATGTACCTATTTAACCTCCCCTAGGCTCACAAGTCACCAATAATCAAATAAGTCTCATAAAAGTATACTGACCAAATTCCAGTCCACAAAAGATATCAGAGACACATACTGGTCCTAAAACCAAAATGTCATAACCCTGCTTTCAAAGAGTTCACATAACATGAGCTTAGATTTCAACAAGGTTGGGTAGAAATGATTGAAATAATATAACATCATAATTCATAACATAGGAATACATATACAACCATAGAAGACAACCCCCAAGCTTCTGGTCAACTAACTTCCAAGTCAACTTAAAACCCCCAATAATCAATTTAAGGATATAAAAAGGTCCAACAAAAATCATTCAAATCAAAATTTCAAACACTTACAAGAAAACACGATTCCCTCAAGAAATCTAATTAATTTTAAAACATAACTAGTTCAACTATATTTGCATGTGTGTATAACCATGCAAATAAACATATATAATTATAAATTTTAGTTGACTAAAACAATCATCTTGTTGACTAAAGTCCATTTGACTACAAAAGCATTCATATAAATGTCTTATACATAACTATATATTTAAAATAAAATCTCATGCATATATATTTTTTAAATAAGTATTTAACTAAAATCTCCATGCATATCAAAACACCATGTATTTAATAATAAAATAATAATAATAATAATAATATTATTAATAAAATAATAATAATATGTATTATTATTATTATTATTATTATTATTATTATTATTATTATTATTATTATTATTATTATTTTGATCAGTAAGGGGCCGAAGCCAAGAATTTTATTAATTAATTGTAAAAAAGTATTACAAAAGACTCCACTCAGTGCATGCACTGGTAGGAAAGAGTGGGGCTGAGAAAAACTCCAACCTTGCTTGGGACCATATTCTGGATTTCTGATACATAAAGTTTTTGAGAGGACATTCCCTCTTGTGACAAGTATTCGTAGCCTTCTTGTATTTGATTTGGAATAAAGAAAAGAAAAACAAAAATTACTGAGGTCCTAACTTTTCAAAACCTCATGTCTTTACATTTGAAGGTTTTGAATCTAAATTTCTAATATATAAGATCCTGGCTTTCCTTTGGCAATACGTAAAAGAGGTGTTTCCTTTCGCAACTTTGTTCCTTTGTGCCTACATTACCTTTATCCACTTAAAATCTTGGCTAAGATCCTTGTTAGTATGTAAATGCTCGGAATGGGAAATGCTTAGAATTTAACACTAAATCTCATCTTTTTATCTTCTATTAATAATAAAGAAACAATTTTATTCTTACTCATTCAGGAAAGGCTCGGAATGGGACATGAGCTTTCTTTACCTACTACATACCTGCAAGAATTTCTAAATACCTTATCTAATTACTGTTAGATTCTAGGGTATAAGATATAAGAGCCAAAAGAAAGCAGATTCTATCTTAAATAGCCATTATAGTTAATCCAGTCAAAATCTTTACTAAGAAGATATGATTTGACTAACCATGCTTCCCATGTAAATTGCATAATCAACCTAATATTCCATACCGATCTAAACATTAGGATGGTGATGTGAGAAGAGAAAAAGAAAATAATAAGGTGAGAAATAGGTAATGTCTCCCAAACATATGTAATAATCTATATCTCGTGAGATTTAACTATTTTCTATAACACTGCCTCCAACTTATAAGCATCTTTAAAAACAAGGTTGGCTATGAAATAGGTTAAACTATTAATCTAAGGATATGAGGAGTCCTCTTCTTCTTATCTTGGAATTCTATATCCCTTGAGTCGAGCCCTTGCTCTAGATATCCAACTCTATACTTTAGTAGTAAAACTATCAAAGGCAATAGATCTAATCAGAGAAGGATAAATGAGAGGCGTGAATGTTCCTGTGGCTCTATTAATTGTTAATAACCAAATTGCTTCTTCTAATAGAACCTTAATTGTCTAGGAAACAAGAACATAAACCCAAAGAATAGAACCTTATAACTACACTACGTGCATCAGGTCTCAAATATTAATCCTTCAGGTATTCATTTTAAGGGGTCCGAGTAAAAGAAAACTAAAGATCCCAATCAATTATAAGGAGAGATCCATTACCTAAATGTTAAACTGGGAAAAACTTAATGGGGAATTTGGGAGGCCTAATAGTGAGGGCTTGGAGGAGAGATATCCCTTTAAGACTGAAGAAACTTCTTTGGGCTGAAAGAGGGTTGGGAGATTAGGAACGTATACTTTCATAGTACTCCTTTTAGAGGACAATAGAGGTTAAAAATTACTTTAATTTAAAGGGACCTATACTAAGGTAAATCCGAAGAGGTGTAGTCAGAAAGCCTCTAATTTTTGGATCAGAAGAAAAGAGCTATGATAGGAGTTTGTAAATATGATCATACATATGCTGATTGAAACTTACCCAAAGAGAATCTAATCTACTTGAATTAAAACACAGTACCTCATCTAGTTCTTGTTTCTTGAGCACTATAGATATCAGGAAATCAAAATTCTGCCTCATTATGGGCCAGTATTTATCAAATTGGCTCTCGTCTTTAAAAAATAGCATTGGAAAATGTTAAAAGTTTGGGATGGAAGGTAATTCCTGCAATGCCATTTTCATATAAATTTCAGGGTAAGGTATTGTCAGGTTTTTGTTAATGCCATGCACTACTTTATCGAAACCGACCAAAAAATCCTTCTTGAATATTTCTTTGGTAGCCGCTATGATCTTTTCCTTTTCTCCTCCATTGAATGTTGCCAATGCTATAAACAACCCAACTATATGACCATTGACCCAGACAATGAACTCATTATCAAAATTGTCATCCCCTAATCCTTTTTTTAGGGCCTTGCAAGTAGAATCCAAGAGAGGATTGAGAATGCCATTCCATCTCTCCATTTTGATCTAGACCCTAAAGGCCATTTGCCTGTTCTCCTTAGAGTGGAAGGTTAAAATTTTGGATTCCATTTTTTCTCTATTAGAAAATTTGCCAAGTTTAACTCTTTGAGCTCAACTTCAATACTTTTAAATCTCCTTTGCTCATTTGATACATTAATTGATCATGTAGATGTGACTTGATCTCACGCGAAACCTAGCCAACTTTAATTTACCATCACTTCCCCAACACTCTTGTACTTTGAAGGATGTGTATTGATTGATAGCTTCCAGTTACTTGTTTAAGACTCTTCTAGATGTAATAAAAAAAGAGGTGTTATATTCTTGAAAAGAGAATAGGGTATCAGAGTCATGATCCCCAAAATTATCAATTTTGTACTTGAACACAAGAGAGAGGCCTCCTTATTATGATTTATTAGAAAACCTAATTAATTCATAGATTGATCTTGGATTTGATATCCTACCAATTATTACTTAATTTTTATATGGACACTTTCCTATTAAAAACAGTGATATACTGATCTACTTCTCCAGGAGGAAATAATAAGTGCCATTCCTAAACCTAAGATGCCTAGGAAATATCTAGATTTGTGATAAATCTGATATCTTTTCCTTTCTTATGGGGCTCTGGTTAAATCTTCTGTAACTGTTGTCAATCAGGATTGCGCCAATAGCTTGATATGGAATCTAGCTATCTTGTTGAAACATGGAAACATTCCCATTGATGGGGTTGAGAATGAATCTCCAGATTCTAGGCCGGTTCCTCTTAGGTTTGGAATATCACTTGCACAAAAATGTTGTATATAAGGAAAAGGGGAAATAAATGACCTATTGAACCCTAAAACTGTAAAGGTGATACACCAAATCTGACGTATAACATGAATTAATTCAGCATAGATTTCAAGAAATTGCTAAGGTTCTCAATACCCAAACAATCACATAACTACAAAAGTGTTTCTATGTAAGGATCTGATATTTTTGCAAAGGTAGGGAAAACAATGCTTCACCAAATCAATGCAAGAATTAAAACACAAACAATAGACCTGCAATTACATGTATCAAGAGTCTGAAGCGAAAAGGAATGCAGCTTATAGTGAAGGATAACACAACACTAAATCAATGAAAATTCACAAAATCACCTCAAAACCAATGGGAAGGAACAAGTATCTTTATTGATCAATGCTGGAACCAATCTCTGTTACAAAAAAAATGCCTTACAATTCTCTCTCTAGTTTACAGTATGCAAAACAAGTGAGCCAAAAAAAAGTCTTGAATAATCAGATCAAAATATGATGAATAGAATACATCAAACCCTAATCCGTATGCATGAGAAAAGCCTCCAAAAAGACAAGTCAAACTGCTAGAAAGTGTAGTCAAAGTGCCCCAATAACTGCCTTAAGTGATGCCTGACTGAACTGCCACTCAAAATCAAGTCAAACTACTCCTTAACTCCCAAAAATCATGCAAATCAGGTGGGCGTCAGATATGGATTGAAACTCCATCAAAACTGAAGCCTAACTGCTAGAAACGAGGAGTGAACTGCTCAAAAAGTTCTCTCTACTGATATCAACTGATTCTGAACTCAACAAGAACCTCAAGGTAACTCAAACTGCCTCTAAATTGTCTCCAATTTATCTCAGAACTGAAAAGACTGAAAGAAACTCCTCCCTTTTTACCATGATGATCTCAAAAAATACTTAAGTTATATATTTATTTATTAAAATATTATGCAAAGGATTAATTTTATATTTTTCTTAACTTATGTCTATTATATTTATCAAATAATATATTTATACTTAATATAAAAATAGAATTAATAAAAATTCTATTCCATATTTGTTACATTTAAGTATAAATATATTATTCGTTAAATTCAATAAACATAATTAAATTTTGGATTTTATATTATATATACCCAATATAATTATTTATTTAATTTAAAATAGATAATATATTTATCTATTTTAAATTTATCATTATATTGAATATGTATAATGTAAAGTAAAAAAATTTAATAAAGAAAAATATAAGACTAAACCTACATACATTATACTTATCAAAATAAACACAAAAACTAAAGATATATTCTTTCTACCATGCATATTTTTCGATACATCACACGGCCATGTGAATGTGGGTGCGTGGAAGGCTGGCAAGTAGCCGTATGCTGACACTTTGCGGATCCCAAATTTTATGAAAAATGGCAAAGGCGTTTGTTTATCCTCTCATTTCATCACTTTACTTAGGCATTTTTCCTTTTTCTTTCCTGCCGAGAAGAGAAGGCTAGGGTTTGTGTTGCTGCCGCCATGAAGGTTTGCTGGAGCATCTGATCTCTAGTTGTTTCTGTTTCATTTTTCCTTGCTTTTGTGAGCTAGCTGCCATGAGGGTCTACTGATTCTTGGCGCTCTGGTAATGACTGTTACAAAGAAATTTGAACCATATCTGAAGTATGAATCGGCTGAAAATAATGGTCTCGGCTTGACTAATCAACTCAGCTATTAGATAAGTCTATTTTTTTGCTGTTGTCTTTCCATCTTCAAAGCTTTCATTCACCGATGAAACCACATACAATAGTTGTTCTTCTTCAAAGAATATATCTCAGTTTTATTATTGCTGAAAAACGTGGATTCTATCATTTGGTTTCCTTTTTTATGAAAGATAAGACTAAAATAAAAAATTAAAAAAAATGTAGGGTCGAAACCCTCTATTCTGTATAAAAACATTGAAGTTCTTTGCTGGAGTTGTGTTCACTGTACTTAAAAAGAAACATGGCATGATTTTCTTTTGCAAAATATGACTTATATTCAAAAATATGAGCTTGCTGTTCTGACGTTTTTACAAAAATGTGGGCATTTTTTATAATCTCTGTGCCTTTCTCTGTAATAGCATTTTTGAAATGTGGGTCTTTTCTTATGATAAAATCATACTTCTTGTTGCAAAATATGGAAATATGTGCTAAAAACACTGTCCATTGTTGATTCTCTGTAGCTCGAAAACCCTCTATCTCTGCATAAAACACTCGCATTTTTGATAGTTGGACACATATATTCACTGCCTCCTTTTCCCTGGGTTCCTGGTTTTATACTAACAAATAATGATACAGAGCTGGCATGAACCTCGTGTTTTTCCTTTGAGCACGTGACTAGCCAAAATAAGTTCATTTCTTTTGCAAAAGAATATAAGGATTTCTAAGAACATTTGCTATTTGTACAATACACAAACTCTGTATGAGAGATGATTTTCAATGCCTATATGAGCCCTTATGGAATATACTTGTAGTTTTTGTTGAAGAGATGTGGCACTTTACTCTTTTGTAGCAGATATCTTATTGTTATTTGATAGATGCACTCTTATTTTCATTAATTGACTTATGTATTGCCTTCTCTTATACTAGTAGATAGTTTTTCTTTGTTAATAATATCTCTTCCTGTGGCATATCATCTGAATTCCTGAAGCATTACTATTTTCATATTAAAAATCAACTCTCTGTCATTTATTGATTTACAACTCTGTTCTTTTAATACTTCATTTTTAGCACTTGATCATCTAACATATGACTAGTATATGAAAACTATTTGATCTGATGCTTTTCACACATACTTGAAACCTGCACTACGTACATTCAGATTTTGCTTTGAACAATAATAAAGTATAGGAATACCTCATTTCTAGACTTTTCTTGTATAACAATCCTTATTGATGATCATGAATTTACTATCATACCTTTTATCTTTGCACTGTATATAGTTTATTGTAACAATCTTGGAGATCCTGCGGCTGTTTAGAATATCTTTTGAATCATTATCATCATCTTGACTTTTGACCTGTTTGATATACTTATGCGATAAAAGATTTATGATAGTTCTTATTGACAGAGAGTTATGATATCTGCTTGATTCCTATAGCATACATCTGAGTTCCTATAACATGTTACCTATTATTTCCTTGCAAAATCTGATTTTGTGTTTGTTGTCTTTTCTTTTTATTTGAAAAGTTATATGTCTGATTATAGGCATGTATATCTCATTTAATTTCTGATCTGTTACTAATCGATGAACAAAACTTTACAGATACGCTATTTCAACTTAAAATGACATAAGTAACATTTTTGTGTAATCACCACAGATTGAAACAGCATAAAAACTATTTTTTCTTTGAAATATGTCTTGCATACCTGTATCACTGTTGATTTAAAATTATGTTCCTTCTGTTTTGCTTTTCACTCTGATTATCCATCGATTTCTCTGATTTTTGACATTCTGTTTCTGAGACTTTATAATTTACCTTAGACTTCTTTTCTGTTCACAGCATATTAAATAATTCCCTACGGGGTTCGAGCACGGGCTCGTGACTCCCATAAATGGTGTTCCAGTCATAACCTTAACTCCTTTCCAATTTTCCTTGTTCTGTCCCATCAAAATTAAAACTCTGTAACCTTTGAAACCTTGATGTGTCAGCTAGAAGGTTTCATGATGGAAGTCATGTCCCTTTGACAGCCTGCCTATTGTAACTCCATGATTCAGCTGAAAGGTCCCATGCTTGTAATGTATGCATGCCCCCTCGACAGCCTCCTCTTAGTTTGCCGGTCTTCGAGTCTTCACCTCTACAAGTCTTCAGTTGGAAAGTTTCGCACCTGTAGCTTATGTGCATCCTTTCAACAACCTACTAAGTCTTCTGAACCTGTATCTGCACATGGAACAAATGATGTTAGGAAAAACATGATATTATTTCTGTCTTTTCTGATCCTTCTTGCAGTTTTATGACTTTGCTTTCTTTTTCATCTTTCTGAAATGTGATCAAGTAGAGGATTAGACAGTTCATTTGCCCTTTCCTGCTCAGTTCATATGAACTGACCATCTTTTATCTCTCTCTTTTGTAGGATGTACCAAATGATGGGGAACACTTCGGAATGCGGAATCCAAAGATGCAACGCACTCAAACATCAAAAGACAACCAGGCAAGGGGGCTTGACCTGTCTCCTTCTCTCCTTCTTTACATTTCTAATATTGTAATTTTCCTTTATTCTTTGCATTTGATTCTTTATTCAATTCATTGAATTGAAAATGCATGCTTGCATCAATACTTAAAGCCACAGGGTGTGTGGTTTATCATTTGTACCTTTGAAATGTACTTCTTTTATTCATTTTTATAGTGACCACTGCTTGTGTGGCAAATCTGAATTTGTACTTTCATTTACTGAAATGCAAGCAATTACTTTCATTACTGTTGAGCTTAAAGAATCTGAATATTGTACTGTAGCATGCTGTTTGATATTCATAATTCTGTAGATGTACACATACTTTTCCCTTTTCTGTTTAAGTTCTAAAATTTTAATGTATTGTTCAGATATTTTCAATTGTAAAGTTGAATCTGTACTTTATTTATCTGAATTCTTTACCATTTTGAAATTCAAAACCAGCAACTTTCAAACTCAAATCTCAATGCAAAACACTTAGTCGAATTATCAATTTAGTGCAACAAAATGATAACAGTAACCTAATATCTTCCCCTATCTAGCCAAATTATTTATTGAAGGCCTTTCGTCATGAAAAAGAAAATGTATCCCACTTCTTATCTATGTTAATTAGCTCGTTGTTTAAACCCAACACTCCCCTATTAACTATATATATATATATATATATATATATATATATATATATATATATATATATATATATATATATATATATATATATATATATATATATATATATATATATATATATATATATATATATATATATATATATATACAGCACATAAATATATAAACACAAAATATATATATTTTGTGTTTATATATTTATGTGCTGTATATAAAGATATATAGTTGGTATATATATATATATATATATATACCAACTATATATCTTTATATACAGCACATAAATATATAAACACAAAATATATATATTTTGTGTTTATATATTTATGTGCTGTATATAAAGATATATAGTTGGTATATATATATATATATATATATATATATATATATATATATATATATATATATATATATATATATATATATATATATATATATATATATATATATATATATATATATATATATATATATATATATATACACCTTATATATAAATAATATATATCTAACCATACTAGATATATATATAAATAGACTATATATGTACTATATATCTATATATAAATATGTACACACACACACACACATATATGAATAATCATATATATATTTATAATAAAGTGATAGTATTTAAGCACAAATGGGGTCAAATCGTGAGTTTTAAGTATTGGAATCATATCTCAATAACATCATTATATGGAAAATGTGACAAGAGAAAACATAGGAACAATCTTATATAAGTTCTTCTCAGTGACGATTTGTATGTCTTATTCTTGGTGTAAATATCTCTACCGATTTAGTATCTGGTGCTTTAAATTTACGGTGTCTAAAGGGTAGGTTTCTCAAATTAGAGGAAGGATGAAATCCATATGGAGCCTCAAGGAAACTTTTAGTTTATAGAAGTTCATCCCATTTTTGTGTGACACCATCTACTCATTGGTTAGCTAGTTCATTAGCTCTCTTGTTTCCCTCTCGGTATATGTGATTAATGGTGATCTTCTTAAATGATTTACATAGATTTAAAGCCTAGAAAATAAGGTAATTAAGTTTCCAATTTGGTTTTGACCCTTTCCTCAAAGCATTGATAATAATTTCTGAATCCCCTTCAATCTCAAAATATTATAATTCTAGGGATATACATTTCCTTAGTCCTTTGACTAAAGCTAAAAATTCTGCCCAGTTGTTGGTTTCAATACCAATAGGAGCCGCTAGGGCATAAATTTCAACACCATCTTGGTTATGAATACAACAACCAATACCTACTTCCCCAGGATTTCCTCTTGTTGCCCCATCAAAGTTTAGCTTGAACTAGCCCTCCTCAGGAGGGTGCCATTTACATTCTTTCCTCTTTGAAACCTTACCTTGGTATCTTGATCTAATAAAGGGAGGAAGGGAGAGACCTATCCTTTTCTCCCTCATTTTTTCATCCCAATGGCTCATATGAAGATCCCTTTTTTGAATTTTGGATGTTCTGATATTAATATTCTCTATGATGGCCACTTCGATCTTATTACATAATTGCCTCCAATCTAGTATCTCTTCCTCAAAGATTCTTCTATTTCTTTCTTTCCAAATTTCTCATATTAAAATAGAGGGGGTGGAGGTCCATAGGTTAGCATAAACACTATCTTTTTTAATGGACGGCCATGCTTGGAGCATTGTAAGAAGAGAAAAGGGAAAATCGTATGACCAACCCAAGTTCCCTAAAAGCCATTTCCAACATTGGTTCGAATATGAGCAGTTCACAAATAAATGGTCAATATCCTCTTCACATTTTTCGCAAAGAAGGCACCTACTGGGTCCTAAGAAACCCAACTTCTTAAATCTATCTACTGTCAAGAGTCTATAATTAAGGGCTAACTAGGTACATAAATCTTCTTTAGGAAGACAACCTTTGTTCCAACATAGGTTGATTGGTATTTTGGTCTTGGATCTCTTATAGCTTTTGGTTATGAGATTATATCCATCCCTCATGTTATAATCTCCATTGTTTGATCCATCCTATACTAACAGATCCTTAGTGTTAGTTAAGGAAATCTTTATTTTGTTTAGAGTTTATGTTAATAGCTTCTCCTTGGTTGAAGATAATCCCATATCTTTGAAAGGTTTCCATACCTAGTCTTCTCCATTAAAGATGATACAATCCTTGAGGAAGATCCCTACCATGTATTCTAAGAATTTTTAAAGGGGGGGGGATTATTTAGACTTTTAGATAAACTTGCATAACCTCCCCAAGAATCAGTCCAAAAAAGGACATCTTCACCTGTACTTGGGTTCCATGTTAGTTTGTCCATAATAATTTTTTTGCAGTTTAACATAAAGTTCCATATTATAAACCCTCTGGGAGGATTAATTTCTTTAAAAATATTAGTGGGGGTTTTGTCTCTTAAATATTTGTAGATGAGGATATTTTCCCATTTAGCCTCAATATTTTTAAATAATCTCCAAATTAGCTTGGCTCCTAAGCCTCTCCCTTGATCACCTAAGGTTTTGAGACCCACTCCACCTTCATTCTTTGGTCTACAGACACTGTCACAAGAAATTAGGGGAATTTTATTCTTATCGCCACTCCCTTGCCAAAAAAAGGATCTCAAGTGTTTGTTAATTTTTGATTGTTTGTTAGAGGGGAGATGAATACAAGATAATTGATAAGTTGGCATGGCTTCCAAGACCGATCTCACTGTAGTTTCTATTCCTATTGAGGATAACCATCTACCTTTCCATGGATTCATTTTGTTCTTGATCTTCTCAATCATTGGATTCCAAATATTTGATGATCTATTGTCCTTTACTAGTAGAAGGCCCATGTATCCGCAGGAAAGCTTTCCCTGTTTAAAATTTAGGATCTGACAGATCTCCAATTATACCTTCTTGTCCGTGTTAAAGAAGAATATTTTTGATTTATGCAGGTTAATTTCTTGTCCCAATGCTATGGTGTATGTATCAAAAATATTTTTAAAGGATCTAGCCTCATTTCTATTACTAGCACCATATAGTAGAGTATCATCGACAAAATGTTGATTGGTAGTAAGATCTAGATTATTTGTGATGGCTATGCCTTTAATAGATCCTATCCCTTATTCCTTTGAGATATCCCTTCCTAAGGTTTTTGCCATAATGATGAATAAAAAGGGAGAAATGGGATCTCCCTACCTTAAACCTATAAAGATGGTAAAAAAACCTTCCAGGGTTCCATTTACTAGAACAAAGATAAAAGGGGTGGATATGCATTCAAAAATTAAGTTAATCCAACTTCTGGAGAAACCAAAATCTTCTAAGAACTTGCATAGGAACCTCTAATCAAACTTATCATATGCTTTCTTAATGTCTAACTTAATGAGTATGCTAGGATTCTTGTTCTTTTGGACTGAGTGAATGGCCTCTTGTGCAATGATGACTCCATCAAAGATGGATCTCCCCAGAACAAACCCAATTTTTTCTTCACTAAAGATTAAAGGCAAAAGTTTTTGAAGTCTCAGGGATAAAGTTTTAGTTAGAAGTTTATATAAGGTGTTACAAAGTGCAATTGGTCTGAAATTGTTGAGGCTATCAAGTTTTTATTTTTTGGGGATAAGGGCAATAAAAGTGTTGTTTAACTCTTTCAACAGCTTCCCTGAATTTCTCACTCCTTCTAGAGCTTCAGTTACTTCCTTTCCAATAAAGTGCTAGCATTTTTGAAAGAAAATGACAAAAAAAACCATAAGGGCTTAGGGATTTATCGAGATTCATCTGCCAAAGTGTTGTTTTAATTTCCTCATAGGTAAATTTCTCAGTTAGGGATTTGTTATGCTGTTTGGTTATGACATTGAGGATATTCCTAAGTAATTCTTTTTGTTTATTCAGGTTAGAGTGTTATAAGTTGTTGAGAATATTACTGAAGTAACGAATAGATTCCTTGGCAAATTCCTTTGGATCACTGATTGAGTGCCCCATTTCATCTTTAATACATAAAATTTTATTGGTTATCCTTCTTTGTTTAGTGTTGTGAAAAATTTTTGTATTCATGTCACCTACTTCCAACGAAGTCTCTCTAGATTTTTTGTTTACAAAAAATTTATTCTCTTGCTAGTATTTCCTCATACTCCAAAAGAAGTGTTTCTTCCTTCAGGTAGAGAGCTTCATCCATTCCAAACTTAATGAATTGAGAGTTTACCTTGCTTAAATTATTTTCCACTTTTATTTTTGAATCAAAGATGTTCCCAAACTTTTCTGAATTCCATTCTAACATTTTCCTTTTAATCAATTTTAACTTATTAACTATGTATATTTTGGAACCAATAAAGTTAGGTTTAGACCACCATTGTTCTATCAGATTTAGAATATCTTGGTCTCTGAGCCAGGCTTGTTTAAATTTGAAGAGGCACTTTTTAGGTTTTGATTACATAAGGATATTTAGAAGCACCAGATAGAGATCTGATCCTGAAACAGGCAAGATTTTGGCCGAAAAAGTATGATTGGTGTTGATCAGACTACCTTTGAGAAAGAATCTATCTAATTTCTCTTTAATGTTGCAAAAACCTTGTCTCCTGTTATTCTATGTAAAGGAATTATCCTTCGTCAAAATTTCTAAGAGGGAATTATTATCCTTCTAAGTGGAAAAGTCCCTAGCTACTAGGGGGAGTAAGTTCCTACCCCCTCTTTTGTCTGTAATTTTTGTAATAACATTAAAATCCCCTCCTAAAATATAGAGTAAGTCTGGGTTATAGTTGAAGAAGGATTCAATTTCATTCTAGACTGTGAGTTTGTCCTTGTTTTGAATAGGACCATATATGTTTATAATGTTAAAAGTTATATTATTTCTAAAGTTTCTAACAAGACCGCTCATCTAGAATTGCCTTCTCTCCATAATGTCTATTGAAAGGCAACGTGAATCCCAAATAATGGACAGACCTCCAGAAGCCCTAATCATAGGTGAAGCTTCCAGTTCTTTAATTCCTAATTTACTTTTAAAGTTAAGCATTTCCGTTGTGTCTATCTTAGTTTCCTAAATTAAAACCATGTCTAATTTAAAGTTATTTATGCAACATTTAATTAAGCGCTGCTTGTTAGGAGCATTCATGCCCCTAACATTCCATGTTAGGATATTCATGTCTCCGCGGGAAGGATCTTCCCCTTCCCTGCATTAAGAAGTGATGTGATATTAACCTATCCTGCAGCCTCACCAGCTAATTCTCTTAATTCAACATTCGACTTCCTTCTCCTCTTCTTTAGTTTTTTTCATAGTCCGGGGAACTTCGACTATCTTTATGTAGGGAAATACCTAGAGATTCTGGATCTTGGATTTCCTCATTACCTAGATTAACTAACAACTCTTCTACTTACTTCCCTGTATCTTCACCAACATAAAACTTGATTCCCTCAATAAGGAGTTTCCTTTGAAGAGCCAATTCCTCCTTGTCACATACCTCATCCAAGAATTGATCCATTAGCTCTTCTGTAAGAGATTCTCCAAGATAATCTGAAATAATCTTTACCTCTTCCTGAATTTTGTCTATGTTAGATTTTCTCATCCGAATGGTTGACTTCTCTAACTCAATTGAGTCTTTAAGGTATTCCACAATTACTGTTGTATACACCTAAAAATGGTCACCTAGACTATTAGCCCCTTTTGCTAAATCATCAATTGCTTGTTCTTGATCAAATCCTAGTCCTATCATTTATTTGATTATTTTCTATGGGCTAACCATCTTATCCTAAGTCTTTATTTATTTAAAAGGAATATTTCCTCCCCTTTTATTAAATAAAAAGCCCCCACTTTTCTTCTTATCCTAAGTTGCACAAATAAAGCATTATTCTTATTTTATAAAAAGGAAAAAAGCACTTTTTTGTCTCATATGGACACAAAAGTCAACTCTTATTTTCTCATTGGAGGATATTTGTGCACATGGATTTCTCCTTTTTCAAGCTCCACCATTGATTAAATCTTTTGCCTCTTAATCTCCATGGTCCATTCCTTCTCATTTCCTTTAAAAGGAGAGCTCTCTTCTTCATTCTAGATCCCCAACTTTTTATGCTAACTTTATGCTGCAGGATTTCTAGGTCACTTTGGAGCTTTTGAAGATTTGGAGCATTCTTGCATTCTACATCTCATTCTTGCATTCTTAACTTAGCTTCATATTTATGCTTTCTTAGATTAGCTTCATTTCTATGGTCTAGATTAGCTCACATAGATTAATTAGCTTGGGTTGTAACACTTGCATATTTCCTTTCATAGCTTAGCTTGCATTTCCATTTCTAGCATAGCATTGCATTGCATTCTCATTTGATTCTTGAGGATATTAGCATTCTTTCCCTTGTCTTCATTGAATCTCCCATTGCATGGTTTACTAGCAAGGTTATTGGCTTAATAGCTCTAGTTGAGAGCATTCTTAAAAACCCTTGCACTCCATGCCTAGGGAGCTGTGGATCGATTTGTGAGGGCTCATTCTTGAGTTTCCTTGCATGTAATGATCCATAGAAGTGTGACACATTTATAGCACACATTTTTGGTGCCCACTGTGGGGCAGAGTAGATAGGCTTTTCCCTTTAGTTTCTTGCATTTTCGTCATTTTTTGGATTATTTTTTGAAAATTTTCTAGGTTCTAGTTCTCTATCTCAGAGTATTGCACGATACTTCTCAGGTATATCACACGATATACCTTACTATATGCGTGTGACACTTCACGCTAGAGAAGAATCGCACGGTAGTATTGAGGTATATTGCCTAGTGTTGTGCGAAGTATCACCCGCCTATTGTGCAGTATATCGCCTAGACTGAGGTATATCGCCCGGCTATAGGAAACTGTGTCGCACGATAATGGTGAAGTCTGAGGTATATCACCTGAACTTGACAAAGAGCTATTTTTGGGCTATTTTATCTATCTTGCAAGTTTCAGGTTCTCTGCTATCTTTTTGAAAGTTTTTGAAATTTCCAGCGTATGGTATTAAAAGTTTAAGTGTGATATATCATTGGAAAGGTCTTTTCGAGCCTAATCCAACCATGATGGTTTCATTTTCAGGTTTTTATCATTTGATCAGTTATTTTTGCAGATTATTTGATTTTTCATGTACTAATCATTGTTAGATTTTGGATTTTGATTCTCCTAACTCTTGTTGGTCTAACAAGTTGTGGTTATAGGTGCTTCTTGCTTGAAATTTGCTAAAATCGCATGTCAAAGAGGGCTACTAATGGTTTTTGCAGGGCTGCCCTAAGCATAAAAACCAAATCAAGTGCTTGTTTAATTGCTTTCTTTATTAAGTGCGGCATATACTATTTGTTTCCTTTCATAGGCACTTAATACCTTTTTGTAGAAATTTTGAGGTGGTAGGAGAGTATGCTCTTCACCCTTGTGGTGAAACAGAAATCTTGACCCATCTTGGGATTTTGAAAGCAAGGGGGTAATTGAATCTTTTCTTGGTGTGTTTGGGAGAGATTCTTGAGATAGGGGAGTATGCTCTTCACCCTTGTGGTGAACCCAAAACCTTGAACCTCAAGAGTTAATCTACTTTTTGTTTAGTATAAGGATCATTTAGCGGGCCTGCTCTTGAGCAATAAAGAGGAACGACCCAAGTGGGGACAACCTTGTCATCATTTTCCTTGGTGGCAAGTGATTCCAACTCACTATAATCTCAAGGCTATCGAGGACACAAAACCTTGGTAGACATAACACTTGTCTTCGCTTGATGTTAGTAGCTCATGGGATTGTGACCATGGGGAAAGCATTGAGCAAGAATGCTTAAGGTACTCTTGAGGCCGCGAGGTCCTAGTCCTTTATGAGGAGCAAGAGGGGTGTTATGAATGAAAGCCCTTACTACGAACCATTAGATAGAAGCCACCTTATTTTAGCCGCTTAGCTTCTTGGTGCAAGGATTGATCCAAGTGGACTTACCCGGATCACCCCAAGACACTCACCATATGTGTTCCTTTGGTTGTGTTTTTGACACTTCCATGACAACGCCAATATCTCTTGTGGGCAACCACTTGGTGTGAGGCAAGGGAGCATCAAGTTGTGGGCCATGTTGCTAAGTAATGAGCCTTGACCTTCTAGGTAGTAATTGCTTGAATTGTCTTCGATTGTGCTATACCAGTGTAAATGTCCTCAACATTCAAACAAATGGTAGCATTCATAAGGCTCTTTATTTTGGTATCACAAGTGCTTGTCTTGGCAAGGTTGCTTTTGCCCTTGTTTCAAGTGTTCTATGACATGTTTGATCTTATACTATTTGCAAACCTGTCTCTTATCTGCTGTTACTGCTTGTCAAACTAAGAAATTGCACTATCCAACCTTTGAACTTGATCAAAATGCTTCAAAACTGAGACTTTTATGTTCACTGGTCAAAAAGTCATACAAATCTACAATAGTATCGCGTGCCTTACTGAGAAATATCGTGCGATAGTTTGCACCTACTGTCTATTGCTTGCTTTTTCTGAAGTCTATCACTCTAGTATATTGAGGTCTATCACCTAGTTTAAGGCGAAGTATCGCCCGACTGAGAAATATCACCCTGTCTGCCTAGAAAGTGTCGCCCAAAATCTTTTTGCTATCTTGTTGCTGTTGCAATCTGGAGTTGCTAAACTTGCACTTTAACCTATCGTAGAGTGTCTTTTTTTGTTCTTACCTGAAGCTAGCTTGTTGCCTACATGCTTAGATTTGTTCTAGACTAAAAAAAAAATGGGCTAAAACTATTGGATTTGAGCTTAACAAATGCTACTCTTGATCACTTGTCGCATCACGGTTACCTCTCTAGCTACTTGCTTATTGAGCTTCTTGCTCGCTGCTCGGCTTTAGTCAATTGATTGCTGTAAGTGCTTGAGAACTTTTGACGATCCATCTCTCTATTGTTCTACTTTGACAAGTGATCTTTATTAGCTTTTCTTATCTCAAATCTAAGAAACTTTGTCTCATTCTATTAGTCAACCAACATCTCTTTTCATGCCGGTTACAACTCGGTCTCAATTTGAACAGGAGAGTCATCCTCTGTTCAATTATACACAGTTACCTTCTCGAACTAGATGCTCATGAGTGCCCATTAGCAACAATAGTTCTAGTTCTAACCAATCTGAGGATTCTAAGGCTACCCCATGGTACAAAGGAGGTTTCCTCTTTTCCGCATTCAAGACCCCCAACAACACAGACAGTGTCTCACTCACTTTGACTGAACAAGAAAAATTTCAACACTTACAAGAACATTTTGAGCATAAAGATAATCAAGCGCACTTAGACAAAGAACATAATCAACAAAGGATGGATGCTGCTAGACGTATGACTTATAGAGAAATGTCTTATGAGCAACCCGAGACTAGTAACTATGAGCATAGACCTCTTTTTAATGGTAACAATGGCAACAACATGCCACCAAGATCTCCTCCAAGACCCACTTTTGGTATGCCTTCTTCACCTCCTAGACCTCCTCCCTCTCAACATGAGGTAGAGGCTGATGATGAGATTTCTAGTGAGGATCTTATGAGATTTGAACAAGATGTGGTCTCCCAACGAATGATGCATAAGTTGTTAGAGTGTAATGGTGATCAATATTTTCAATATATGACTTCTAGAGGATACAAGCTTCCTCCCGGCTATGATGTCAAACAAATTTTCCAACAAAGAGTACCAACTGAATTGGAAGTCCTTCAAGAAGAACTACGTCGAACAAATCAACGCCTTACCCAAATGGCATTAGAAAGAGAGCCTCCAAAGGTCTCTTTTGTAGAATCAATTTGTGCTCTTCCTTTTGATAAAAGTCTATACATGGTCCCGTTTCCTAGGGATATTGAGGTTCCCAAATACAACAAGTATGATGGAAATGGTGATCCCCATGACCATGTGCGTCACTTTTATGCTCTTAGCATGGACTTCCTTCATGAAGACACATTTTTGCTACAATTATTCCCTCGAAGCTTAAGAGGACAAGCTTTAGAATGGTTTGCAAAGTTGACACCTCCTTTGAAGACTTTTGATGAGTTGGCTATGCGCTTCACACAACACTATTCATATAATATCCAACAACTTGTCACCATGATAGATCTTGGTAATTTAAGACAACATCAAGGTGAGCCATTTGCAACTTACTTACAACGTTGGAGGTCATTGTATTCTAGATATCCTCATCCGCTACCTGAAAGAGAAAAGATTGACATTTTCGTCAACACACTTGTGCCTGAGCTATTTTATGATCTAAGGAAGCAACTGTTCTCCTCTTTCAATGACATGGTTGAAAGTGCATATCGAATTGAGGATGTAGCTATAAGAAAAGGGGATATTGTTATTAATAAAGATGCTAAAGGCAATGGCAAAGACAAGAAAAAACCTTGGAATAAGAACAAGTATGTTGTTAATGATGGGGTTGTTGATGCTCCTAAAGTTAAAGAGCCCACTTTCAATCTCTCCAATGCTATCTATGCAGCAAAACAACAAGAAGCTGGAAACGCTCACAATGCTCCTAAACCTCAATATGCAAATAAGCCTAAGAAGTCATTTCGAAAGCGAGTCTATACCAAGTTGGTAGAACCTTACGATGTGATCCTTAAGACTTTGGTTGACAATGGATATCTTATGCTTCCTGATAAACCTGGTAACTGGGATCCAATAAATAAGCCAGATTGGTGGAGAGAGGATCATTACTGCCATTATCACAGAAATAAGGGACATCTGACAGATAACTGTTTTAGGCTTAAGGATGATATTCACGACCTCATTGATAACAACACAATCTCCACTGATGGCTTAACTAAAAATTTTGATCACACAGCTTTCAAAGATCCTCTACCTAAGCATGATAAGGGGGAAACCTCTCAAACACATAAGAAGAATCATGATGCAAAGATCAATTACACGCATCCTTCTAATACACTTGTGATTAACATGGTAGAGCCCGTTGAGAGTGTTCTAATGATGAGGTCTCAAGAGGATAATAAAGCCAATCATGGTAAGCAAAAGTTGGTCTTGCAAACACGTGGTAGTTCATCTTCCCAAAGTGAGACACTGAATGCTGTTACTAGGGGGCAAGCCAAGATTGTCCTTAAAACTGCGTAAGATCCCAAGCAAGCTTTGCCTTCCAAACAAGTGGCTCCTTCAGCCACCCCTAGCTATGATCTTGTCTTACATTTGCAAAAGACACCAGCACAGATATCTATCCTTGAGTTGCTTCGGTTATCCTCTTTGCATAGAGAGATTCTTGATGAGGCTCTACGTACAACACGTGTTCCCAATGACATTGATCCAGATCAATTTCAGGCTATGGTCAACCACATTTCATCTCCGCTATCTCTCTCTTTTTCTGCAGAAGATGACATATCTATTGCTCACCTACATAATCTAGCTTTACACATTGAAGTTCTAGTCTACAATACCCGAGTCCGCCGAGTCCTAATAGATAATGGTGTAGGGTTAAATATTATTTCTTTCAATGTCATACAACAATTGGGTTTGTCAGAATTTGCTGTGGATTCTAAAAAGAAGATTACTATAAAAGCTTATGATGAAGTGGAAAGATCTTCCAAAGGTCTTGTCACACTGCCTGTCCGAGTGGGCCCTGTCATGAAAGATATTAGCTTGCAAGTATTGGACATCCCACTCGCATATAACATTCTTTTGGGTCATCCTTGGATCCATGACATGCAGGCTGTTCCTTCCACTTATCATCAGTGCGTCAAGTTTCCATACAATGGCACTGAAGTTGTGATTCCTGGAGACCATACTATTGCTATCAATGCTCTTGCTACTACTAAAAAATTTGTTCCTCACAATGAACCTTTTGTTGATCCTAGTACGTCTCTAGCTACTGCTGAGAAATCAATTAAAATGATGAGCCTTGGTATGGGTGAGTATACACTGGATTCCTTTGCTTCTATACCTGTTTCTCCTAGGTCATATGGGAAACGTTCTAATAACATGAAGCCTTCCACTTTTGCTATGGTGATCTTTGATACTTTTGTTCCTTCATCCATTCCTTTAGAAGTAGACAGAGAAGAACAAGCTATTCAAGAGTGGATCTATAGAGAGGATTCTAGAAATACTCCCATACTCAGTAATTCAGACATAGATACAGATGAGTCACCACTACACACTATGGTTCAAATGGGAGATGATCTTCCTTCTACTTCACTTCTTTGGGGAGAAGAATGTATATCTACTGATGATATAGCTTAGGCCTCTATGTCTAGAACCTATGTGCCTAAAGAATCATTGCACTATGATAGACAATGTCGCAACATTGCACGGTTACTACAAAGAGGTGATCTATCACATAATGACATGAGTATCTCTACTTCTCAGCATCTTAAGCCTCTTCCAGAAGGTTCTTCCATGATAGATATGGATGTTGATGTAGTTCATACCTCTCGTAACCCACCTGACGTAGTTGATGAGTCTCATGTCAGGTCTGATGAGTTTGTTCCACATATTGCTTTAGTGGATCACGTTGGTCCTTCTATGACAAGTCTAGATCTTAATGCTTTTGGAGCTTACCCTATAGGCTTGACCTCTCTTGTCACTAGAGATGACACCCCTCTCATAAATGCTATTGAACTGGTCACTTCATTTCATCTTGCATCAACACCTGTTACTTCTTCCACCAGCGAACTAGCAACAAAAAAGATAGATTGAATCAGCAATCAAACATCACAGTCATCAAGTCAAAAGAAAAGAGCAATGGTCAGATGGCGAAAACCACATTATGGCGATATCTGAACCTAAGGAAAGTAAAAATAAAAATCTACTCAAAAATAATGATTCTCAAATAAAAGATGACAAGTTGATTCTCTACAAAAAAATGGTGCACTACTTCAAGCATGATCTCATATCTGTTACACTTCAGCCCATTCCTAGAGCTGAGAACAAAGTTTCTAATGCCTTGATTACTTTGACATCCATCTTACAAATGAAAAAGCATAAATTTCACTTCAAGTTCCTGGTGGATGAATTATGCTATCCTGCTCACAAATCTTGCAATCCTACCATCTTTTCATATCTTCCACCTCATATTCCTCCTAAAAATCCACCACGCCATTCTTTCTGCCATCCCTTACACTTTGCCTTTGTCTCTGGTGACTTGTATAGGAAGGGTCTAGACAGAACTCTCCTTAAGTGTCTAGAAATAGAGGAGTTAGAAAAAGTGCTAGTTGAAATCCATGATGGCATATGTGGATCACATTCTAACGATCCTTCGCTAGCTCAGACATTGCTTAGGGCTGGTTATTATTGGTCGAACTGGTTGAGACCTCCTATCGTCATAGTTGCAGCATTTGGGCCTGGGGCCTATCAGTTCTCTACATCAGAGGAAGCAAATTCTTGATGCCCATTTCTGTCTGGGGCATCCTTTGTACATATTTTATGATCCTGAAAAAAACTCCAAAAAAATTCATATATGATGCTAAAAAAATCCAAAAAATTCAAAAAATTCAAAAAATTCAAAAAATAGAAAAAGTGCCTTGGTGAAAACCTAGAAATAGGCGCCTTGGAGCACAAATACAAAAAAAATTATTAAAAGTCCTAAAAAAAAAAAATTGCAATAAATCTATCAAGTGGTGAAAACCTAGAAACAGGTGCTGCTTGAGACCCTCTGCACCTATGTCTATCAGTCTTGTGTGGTGCTCTTTCGCTCCACTTCTCACTTTGCCTCTCCTAGCCTAGAATTGATTCTTGTCTTAGTCTAGGGGGCATCTGTTGTTTTGAGCTTATCTTGGGTCTCTTTGTGCATCAGGGTTTCTTAGGCAACTTGGTTCCACCTATGTTTTTCAACACCACCCCACCTGTGTTTTTCAACACTACCCTAGCGTCGAGTGTTTCTCAACACTTATCAGATATCCTACTTGCAGTCTAGATGATGCAATATTTATCACTGGTAGATGCGATACTCAAAGCTTGACTCTATGACCTACACACACGCACTTGACTCGCTGAGACTTGCTTGGCTTTATTTTTTTTTGTGTGTGCTATCTATGATGATTTCTTTGCTGAGTGTTCTCCCCCTATGATCATTTTCAATGATGCATAGCTAGAAGACTGAGGGTATGAGAACATGTTTTATTTCTTTTTCTACTTGTGGGTATATTTTGTTGGTCCTAACTATCATGAGCATTTATGCTGGTCTTACTTGACACATTGGGATCTACAAGGTATTATCCTTGACTATTTCGCAATTGCATGCTTATAGTCATCTTGACTTTCTTGTGTCTCAATGCGAGCATAATCTTGCGATATCAAACTTAGGTAATCTCACTACACTAGTCATCTTGACCTACATGTCTTTGATGCCTAGGTGGGATTTCCACATTTCTATCTGATATAGATCATATTTAGATCCACATAGTTATGCTAGTGTGTATTGTATGATCTTGCGATGCTACCAATAATGCTCGATGATGAATATTAGATGTGTATTAGCATTGTGACCTTGCAAGTAAACCACTTTTCATGTAGCTTGCATTTTTAAGTTCATGTTAGTTTAGTTTTGCATCTTGCATATGGAGAGAGCTCTCCTTTCATCTTTCACGGACTTGTTAATCAACTGCATTCACCTTTTGCTTCTTCCCGATCATGTCTTTCACTTTTGGTCTTTCATATCCCATCATTTTCCTTTCATTTCGAGATCGAAACCAAAATCCATGTTCACCTTGATTGTCCAAATCACCTTTTCCCCCTCTTTCACGTAGTTGGCTGACCTTTTTGAGGCCTGATCCTTCGATCTTTGCTGGGGCATTCTTCTTCTCTTCATCTCCATCTCTTTCAAACTTCTAGTCTTTCATTCACTTTCAATCCCAAGTTCAAATTCTTCCCCCTCCGTGGTGTTTTCGGGTTGAGGGACCGCTTGGTTCGTGCCCCGAGTCCCATGTGTGGGGCATATCTTCACTACTTGATGGTTATTCTATTCTTTCTCTTTGATTATGATTTCTAGTGATTTGATCATGTTGCTCTTGCTTCTGCTTTCCCTCTACCCAGATTTTGCTTTCGATCCCGAGGGGGCAGACACATCATATCTTATTGGCTATCTCTTTCCTAAGTGTTCAGTATTGTCGCTACCAGGTTGACCATGCAAGATTTTCTATCTCTTTGCACTTCATTCTTTGGAGTCAGATCGCTATTTGCTTGCCTTCTTTGCTATCTCTTGCTTTCTTAGCTGATCTGAGTTGCTTTGTGATCCCAAATCGATCTCACATTTCAACTTCATTCTTTGACTACATGTGTTCCCAAATTGATCACACATTAGTCAAAGAGGGGTAAATGTATACACCTAAAAATGGTCACCTAGACTATTAGCCCCTTTTGCTAAATCATCAATTGCTTGTTCTTGATCAAATCCTAGTCCTATCATTTATTTGATTATTTTCCATGGGCTAACCATCTTATCCTAAGTCTTTATTTATTTAAAAGGAATATTTCCTCCCCTTTTATTAAATAAAAAGCCCCCACTTTTCTTCTTATCCTAAGTTGCACAAATAAAGCATTATTCTTATTTTATAAAAAGGGAAAAAAACACTTTTTTGTCTCATATGGACACAAAAGTCAACTCTTATTTTCTCATTGGAGGATATTTGTGCACATGGATTGCTCCTCTTTCAAGCTCCACCGTTGATTAAATCTTTTGCCTCTTAATCTCCATGGTCCATTCCTTCTCATTTCCTTTAAAAGGAGAGCTCTCTTCTTCATTCTAGACCCCCAACTTTTTATGCTAACTTTATGCTGCAGGATTTCTGGGTCACTTTGGAGCTTTTGAAGATTTGGAGCATTCTTGCATTCTACATCTCATTCTTGCATTCTTAACTTAGCTTCATATTTATGCTTTCTTAGATTAGCTTCATTTCTATGCTCTAGATTAGCTCACATAGATTAATTAGCTTGGGTTGTAACACTTGCATATTTCCTTTCATAGCTTAGCTTGCATTTCCATTTCTAGCATAGCATTGCATTGCATTCTCATTTGATTCTTGAGGATATTAGCATTCTTGCCCTTGTCTTCATTGAATCTCCCATTGCATGGTTTACTAGCAAGGTTATTGGCTTAATAGCTCTAGCTGAGAGCATTCTTAAAAACCCTTGCACTCCATGCCTAGGGAGCTATGGATCGATTTGTGAGGGCTCATTCTTGAGTTTCCTTGCATGTAATGATCCATAGAAGTGTGACACATTTATAGCACACAACTGTAGGGTCCTTATGAGAGTCCTCAAGCATGAAATTTTCCTGGTTAACTATGATAAAATCCTTTGTGTTATTAGGCAAAGAGGGAGGGGAAATCTTGTCTGTGTTTAAAGAATTATTATTATTGTCTGAGGGATAGATTTGGAGGTTAGATTGGGAAGGTTACTTTGAGAAGGGGGATATATAACCAGAGGTTAAACACCCATTGTCCTCTAATGGAGGGATGGCCACAAGATTAGTCACCCCACAATATTCCTTAGTTGGAGAGTCAGGAGTAGGATCTATCTCTAAATTGGTTTTGTTGGGGCATTCTTGGGTCTGAAAAATAGGTCTAGGGTTTGGAGTACTACATTTATTTTCAAGATTTTTTAATGGGGAAACAATAAAGGGAGTTGCTTCTAGTGGAGTCACCTTATTACAACAAATATTTTCCACATAAACTAAGTTGGGTACCTTCTTCAAGAATTTTGGGTGAAGAGTATACATTGTTCCTAAAGAATTGAGTCTAATTAGTGCTAGTCGAGATTGATTAAGATCTATCTTTACTATAATAGTGCCTTTTTTTTGCTTGTGACTTGGATTCACTAGCCCTACATATTATGATGATGACTCTATCTATTTTAAGGTTTTTAATTTTACTGGGATCAAAGTTAGGTTGCCAATCTAAAAACACAAAAGTGCATCCTTTGAAATTAGGGCATTTTGCAGATAAAAGGTCTATCTTTATTTTGCTACTTATACATTTTAAAAATAAAAATCCTTCAGAGAGTTTGACAATACTTACCTAATTTTGAAATGTTAATTCAAACCATTCAATTATCTCATCTTCAGTTGATCCAATAAATGTCCATTTAGAAAATACTCCTCTCTCCTTGTAGATCTTTTCTACCATGTCTAGATATCCCTTATCATAATTAGGGAAAATTTCAACAGGCTCCTCCTTCTCTGAAAAGTCATACTCTCACTTTCGAGAGATTGCTGGGGCATTTATTACTAGAGAACATTGTGCTGAGGGCAGGGGTGAAGGGGAATTCCTTTCCTTTTATGTGAAGGAGTGTATTTCCCCTCTGACTGGATCACATTGGATTGTGAGAAAACCCTACTATAGGAATCCTTCTTCCTTGTGTGCCCATCCTCATTCCTTCGTCTATGAGGAGGATAGTAGATATTAGGTTTGTGAGAGGTATTTATATCCTTGAGTGGATCAAATTTGTTTGCCAGAGATAAGGGTCACAACAACATTTGGGGTCGAAGTTCGACACCACTATAATTTGTGTTTGTTTTTTGTGTTTTTTTTGCAAGTTCCCCCAATGGTGTTGTAATAGCAACAATGATGTCATAATTGCGACACCCATTTGGTTATAAACAAAAAAAAAAGAAAAAGAAAGTGTCATTTGTAATTTGTGAATTTGAAGAGCTATCGCAAAGATGACACTGCACTTTTGCATGGCAAAAAGGGGCATTTGAGTTTGGCATGCATGAAGAGGTCGGCACCGTGTGGGAAAAGGGCACTAACACTTGAGGTAGGCATTCGAGCTTTGTCTTCTCATTAACTCAATTTCATTTTGATGACATTTGTTGATTTAATGGAAAAATATGAATGTGAATACTGGCATTGTTTATATCTTTACATTTGGAATGCTCGATGACCCATGAGCTTTGAGAGATAGGGCATCATTGCTATTACCTTCAAGGAATTGTGTGAAGTGTTTGATCTCTCTTTATTTGTTTTTCTGTTCATATTCACTATGTGGTACTCCCTATTTATGATCATTTCATGACAAAATGTCTTGATGGCTCGCATGCTACAAGCTAGGGCATCATACATTGTTTATGAGCTCACTATTGAATACTGGCGTTGTTTACATATTTTCATTTGGAATGCTTGATGACCCACGAAGATAGGGCATCGTTGCTATTACCTTCAAGGCATTGTGTGAAGTGTTTGATCTCTCTTTATTTGTTTTGCTATTGATATTCACTATGTGGTACTTCCTGTTTATGATCATTTTATGAGGAAATGCCTTGATGACTTGCAGGCTGCAAGCTAGGGCATCATACATTGTTCATGAGCTCACTATTTAATACTAGCATTGTTTACATCTATTTATTTGGAATGCTTGATGACCTGCGAGCTTTGAGAGCTAGGGCATTGTTTTTATTACCTTCAAGGCATTGTGTGAAGTGTTTGATCTCTCTTTATTTGTTTTGCTATTGATATTCACTATGTGGTACTCCCCGTTTATGATCATTTCATGAGGAAATGTCTTGATGGCTCATGGGCTACAAGCTAGGGCATCATACATTGTTCATGAGCTCATTGTTTACTAGCATTATTCATGAGCTCACTGTTTAATGTCTGGCTAGGCCATGTAAATGGTACCAGGCCAACCCAATCAGCCCAACAAAATGTGTCATGTTTATCTTTGTCAAATACACTCATTCACCATTTTGTTCTTGTTCTTTACACAACTATTGCATCAAAAGTAATTGTAAACAATGATTCAAAGAAAAAAGAAACAACTACAATAGATCAGACCCCAAAAGAATACAGTCAACTACAATAGCTCAGGGTCTCAATGAAATAAATAGTGTATAAAATAATATATGGTGCATAACAGAAACAAGCATGCAGTGACAACAATAACATTGCATGATGCCCGAGCTCAAATTCAAAATAGTAAGTGTATTAATGTATGATCTAATAGTAGCAACCTCATTGATCATTACCTTTCACTCCATCATTATAGAAGAGATAACTACCTACAACTAGGGCATCATGCATTATTTATGAGCTCACTATTTGAGAACCTCATGTCCCTATTTGATTGGCCAGTGCTCAAATAGTGAGCTCATAAATAATGCATGATGCCCCAGCTTGCAGCTTGCAAGCCATTAAGACATTTCCTCATGAAATGATCATAAACGGGAAGTACCACATAGTGAATATCAACAAAAAAACAAATAAAGAGAGATCAAACACTTCACACAATATATGTTATTTTGTAAGATTTTATTAAGACTAAATATATTGTTTTATGAGCTCACTGTTTGAGCACCTCATGTCCCTATTTGATTGGTCAGTGCTCTGTTTGTTATATTGATGCTATTAGATCAAATAGGGACATCAGTAATAAAATAATGCACTTACTATTTTGAATTTGAGCTCATAAAGATTAAGATATCCTAGTATTTTGAATTTCTATGTGCTTTGAGCCAATGAAATTTTTATCATCATGATGAAGTAATAAAGCATTAAATGTCTTACTTATGTCCCTATTTTATTGGAGGGTGCTATGTTTTTTATATTGCTGCTATCAAAGTAGAATGATAGTGGTGATTCAATGAATCTACAGCCTCAACAACATGGTAGCATTGATCCAATAACATAAAATACATTACAAATACCAAGCTCATGGTCTCAATGAAATAAATAGTGTATAAAACAATATATGGTGCACAATAACAACAAGCATGCAATGATAGCAATAACATTGCATGATGCCCAAGGTCAAATTCAAAATGGTAAGTGTATTAATGTATGATGTAATAGCAACAACCTCATTGATCATTACCTTTCACTCCTCCATCATTATAGAAGAGATAACTACCTACAACTAGGGCATCATGCATTGTTTATGAGATCACTGTTTGAGCACCTCATGTCCCTATTTGATTGGCCAGTGCTCAAATAGTGAGCTCATAAATAATGCATGATGCCCTAGCTTGCAACCCGCAAGCCATCAAGACATTTCCTCATGAAATGATCATAAATGGGGAGTACCACATAATGAATATCGAAACAACAAAACAAATAAAGGAGATCAAACACTTCACACAATATATGTTGTTTTATAAGATTTTATTAAGACTAATTATATTATTTTATGAGCTCACTGTTTGAGCACCTCA
This sequence comes from Chamaecyparis obtusa, assembly GCA_027943335.1. Classification (NCBI taxonomy): domain Eukaryota; kingdom Viridiplantae; phylum Streptophyta; class Pinopsida; order Cupressales; family Cupressaceae; genus Chamaecyparis; species Chamaecyparis obtusa. The sequence goes on along the minus strand of BSBK01001154.1, from coordinate 1,797,972 downwards.
TGTCCCTATTTGATTGGTCGATGCTCTGTTTGTTATATTGATGCTATTAGATCAAATAGGGACATAGAATTCGATATCAACCTATCATATATCCACTCCAAATGATATAACTCCATTTGAATAAACATACATGCCAACCATTTGACAAAATGCCCATATGAAATCTAGAGCAATATATTAATTCTATAGAGAATTCATGATTTATAATGCCCCTAGATTTATAGTGAATTCATGATTTATAATTCAGTTGTAGTAGCTCAATGTGTTTGAACTCAAGAATACCCCTTAGTTTCCTACAAAGCCTTTGGTGAAATTTGTCAAAAAATGAGAAGCTATGAGAAGGTGACATGAAGGTAATGAAAGGAGGCATCTCCAATTTGTTTTGTAGATATACACATTAAGGATCATGTCACATAATACAAGGGAATTCGATCAAAATAGGGAGATAATCACTAGATTGTTGTCTAACTTTCAAAGAGAAGGCGATGAAAAATGTTATTGTCCATGCAAGAGTTGTAACGACTTAAAGACAAGAAGAATTGAAATCAAAATAACAAAGAGACACTGTAGGGAGAATGGTCACATTGAAGGGGGGTTTGATTATAATCTAGTGATAAGTTGTTTGTTATATTGTTTTCACAATTAATATACATATGAACCATGGAAGGAGGTTTGATTATCACATTGAAGGGGGGTTTGATTATCATCATTTTTATATAGGTTGATCTCCTCAGTGTGAATATAGAGGAACATGGAGGTGTGAGTATTGAAGTTGAAGATCATGATCCCATGCAAGATGATGATCACGTGCTAGAAAACACATATGAAGATGATGGTATGAATTCATTGATCATTGACACATTTGGTACTGGTGCTGCTGGTGTTGTTGTTGATGATGATTATGATGAGGATGACATTGATGATGTCCATGATATACCTCTACTTGAGAAGGTGTACATGACCCTTTACAAAGGCTCCCAATCTACTCTTCTCTCTACTGTATTATTGTTGGTGAATTTGAAGGTTATGAATGATTTATCCAACATAGAAATGTCACGTATGCTAAGGCTTGTCATATATGTCATTATAGTCTATAAAAGGTGAAACATGTACCATTAAGATTGTTTATAGTAATGACTTATATTATTTGTTGCAAATTGATAGGTGCCTTTATGATGCAGGAGCATCTTGGGTCCTTGGAAATCCTCTGTCACCAAAAACAATTTGGAGTTTGTCTGTGTTGCTCGATTCTTTCTTTGACCAAGTTGGTCGGTAGTTGGTTGGTTTCCTTTGGTTACCAAGTGTGGTCAGTTATTTCACTGGCACTCGACGTTGCTTGTCTGTTGCTCGGTCATCCTTGCTTACCGAGTAGTTTCTTTGAGTTCCTGTTGAGCTGACTTGTGCATTTATTTTGGGTTACAAATTTAATGTTGGAATCCATCATTGGGAGGCATGTGGTCCTAGATTTGACTATTCCTTCTATTGATTGTGGATTTGAAGGCTGACTCAGTTTGGTAGACTCTTGTATAAATGTAGTTGTTTGGTTGTAGTTTAGGGGAGTAGTTGGATAGAAGATAAAAGATAGTAAGATTAGAGATTGTTGGCAGATCCTCGCATGTTTGAGGTCTTCTATAAATCATTGTTATATCTGGCCCTAACCGGGAAGGCCTTACAACCCATCATGTATCATTCTATTTGATGAAAATATATGAAATTTTGTGCATTCTCTCTCTCACTGTGTTATTGTTTGCTTCTGCATATTGTTGAGCAAGCTTGGATCATTAGGGCGTGCCATTGTTTGGCACCTCTTAGCTCTAGCCTTGCATCACATGGTATCAAAGTGAGGTGAGATCTTCATCTAGGTCTATGGATCTAGGTTTGTAGGTTCCTCTTGAAGCCCTAGTTGATTGTTGTGGGGTAGTAGATTGCGATCTGACCTACAATTTTAAAGGGTTGTCAAGATGGATCGTGGGAGGCAAGATGTAGATCCAAAATTGGTAGATATGCTAAGGTAGATTGCTACTAGATTAGAAGTTATTGAAACATCACAGAGAAGAGGTAGACATATTGAAGATGTTAGTGATGATGAAGTTGAGGAAGAATAGGTGAATGCAGAACGTGCACCTATTATGGATCAAGGTGAAGAAATATTTTTTTAAGGCTTTGATGAGTCTGAAGTCAACACCACATTTCAATCCTCCTGATTATGGTGGAAAGCTAGATTCTGATGAATTGGTGGACTAGATCACTGAGATGGAAAAGTATTTTGAGTATGAAAACATACCTGAAGACAAGAAGGTGAAGATTGCAAGCACAAAGTTGAAAAGTCATGCATCCTTATGGTGGGAACATTTGCAACTGGATAGGAAGAGGAAAGGAAAAGATAAAATCAAGGTATGGAATAAAATGGTGAATAAATTGAAAGGAAAGTTTTTACCTTGTGATTATCAGATTAACCCAGTTTGGCGAATGCAAAGTTTGAGACAAATTGATAGCTCGATAAAATAGTATACTGAGGAATTCTATAGATTAGAAATCAGATCTAGACATGATGAAGATGATGTGGAAATAATCAGTAGATACCTGAATGGTTTGAGAGTTTCCATCCAAGAGGAAATTAGTATGGTCAAGTTGGAGAGCATTGAAGAGGCTTATCAATTTGCTTTGAAGGCCGAGGAGAAATTGAACAAAAGACATGAACAGAGAAAAAGAGTTCAAGGTGGTAGATTCCCTAGAGGAAGAGGTAGATCTAATGGTGAAAATGGTAGATCTAAACTAGAAAAGACAAATCTGGACAAAGGCAAGATCGAGTGGAAAGGTGAAAGTTCATCAAGAGGTAGAGGTAGTAACTACTGAGGTGGTTATAGTAGAGGAAGTTTCTAAGGAACTTGTTACAATTGTGGAGAAGAAGGACATAGATCTTTTGAATGTACACATGCAAGTAAGAAGGCTGGTAGCAATAGAAATGCCTTGGTGCAAGAAGAGTCATCGAATGAACCTGAGAAAGAAAATAACTTGATGGTAAGGAGAGCACTATGGAATGAAAGTAGGAAGGAAGATCCGGTAAGGAAAATTTTGTTCAAGACCAGATGTAGAGTTTTTGATAAAGTTTGGAAGGTAATCATTGACAGTGGTAGCTTGAAGAATTTGGCATTTGAGGAGATGGTCACAAAATTGCAGTTGGAAAGGTTGGTACATACGAAGCCCTATCAGATTTCATGGATCAAAGAAGAGCATACACTCCTAGTAAGTGGACAATGTTATGTAAATTTGAAGTTTGGAAAGTACTATGATAAGGTGTTGTGTGATATCATGCCTATGGATTGTTGTCATATTTTGTTGGGTAGACCTTGGCAATATGATAGACATGCTATATATGATGGGAGATTGCATAAGTATACTATTGTGGTTGATGGAAAAAAAAAAATCTTGTTACCATTGATAGAAGAACCTGTTAGTATTGTTTGCACATCTGTGAAATTTTGTTTGATGGAGGGAAGAAAGTTTGTTAACTCTTTGAAGAACAATGATGTATGTTTTGCTGTGATCCCTAACAAATCGAGTAAGAAAATAGAAGATAATATCCCTAAGGAGATTGATAAGTTACTCATCGAGTATAGTGATATCATTTCTAATAATGTACCTAATGGTTTGCCACCGAAAAGAAGCATTGATCATTGTATGGATCTAATCCCTGGAGCTAGTTTACGGAATAAGGAACCTCATTGGTTGACACCCACTGAGAATCAAGAATTGAACTGAGAGATTCAAGAGTTGCTAGAGAAAGGTTTAATCAGAGAAAGTTTGAGTCCTTGTGCAGTACTTGCTATATTGACACCTAAAAAGAATGGAGAATGGAGAATTTGTACTAATTCTAGAGCAATCAATAAGAGAACATTGAAGTATAGGTTCCCTATATTGAGAATAGATGATATAATGGATAGTTTGATTGGAGCAAAGTATTTCACCAAAACTAATTTGAAAAGTGGGTATCATCATATCAGAATCAAAGAAGGTGATGAATGTAAGACTTCTTTCAAGACAAAAGAAGGTTTGTATGAATGGTTGGTTATGCCCTTTGGTTTAACTAATGCACCAAGTACTTTTATGAGGCTGATGAATGAAGTTTTGAAAAAATTCTTGGGTAAGTTTGTGATTGTATATCTTGATGACATTATGATATTCAGTAAGACTAGAGAAGAACATTTTTTGCATGTTAGACAAGTTTTGTAGAGATTGAAAGAAGAAAAGTTGCTGATAAATCTAAAAAAGTGTTCATTCATGAAAGAGGAGATTGTGTATTTTGGATTTGTTATTTTAGCTAATCATTTGAAGATGGATCCTGAAAAGGTTGAAGCTATTTTGAATTGGCCTACACCTGTGAATGCTAGTGAGGTAAGATCATTTCATGGTTTGGCAAGTTTTTACTGAAAGTTCATAAGGAATTTTAGTTCAATTTGTAATGCTATGACTGAGACTATGAGAGGAGACAAAAGAGAATTCAAGTGGACACATGGAGTTGACAAAAGTTTTGAGACTTTGAAGTAGAAGGTTGTTGAATTACCTATTTTCAGTAAAGTATTTCAAGTAGAATATGATGCAAGTGGAAGTGCAATTGGAGCTATGTTGAGTCAAGAAGGTAAACCTGTTGCTTTCTTTAGTGAAAAAATGAATGATGCTAGAAGGAAATATTCTGTGTATGATCAAGAATTTTATGCTATTGTTCAAGCACTAAAGAAATGGAGACATTAGTTGATACCGAGTGAATTTGTGTTGTATACTGATCATAAGGCTTTATAGTATTTGGGTAGTCAGAATAAGTTGAATCAAAGACATATGAAATGGGTTGAGTATTTGCAGAGTTATACATTTGTGATAAAGCATAAAAGTGGAGTCACTAACTGAGTTGCTGATGCATTGAGTAGAAGAGCTTTGATGACCGAGATGAAAGTTGAAGTTCTTGGTTTTGATAAGATGAGAGATTCTTATGAGTTTGACCTTGATTTTTTTGAGCCAGAAAGTGTAGAGAACCTATTCAAGATCAACAAGATACTAAATGGGATGAATATTTTATTTAGGAAGGTATGTTGTTTAAAGGTATTCAGTTGTGTATACCGAGAGGAATAATGAGAACTAATCTGATAAAGGAGAAACATAGTAGTGGTTTGGCTGGACATTTTGGTATTGATAAAACATGAAATTTTCTAAAGGAGAAGTACTATTAGCTGTAGTTGTATAAAGATGTTCAAAAATTTGTGAAAAGTTGTGGAATTTGTCAAATTGCAAAAGGAGTAAGACAAAATACTGGATTGTATGTACCAATTGTTGTTCCTGAGAAACCTTGGATTGACATCAGTATGGACTTTGTTCTTGGCTTACTAAAGATAGTAAGAGGTAATGATTCTATATTTGTTGTTGTGGATAGATTTTCTAAGATGGCACATTTTATACCATGTAGAAAGACATCTGATGCAGTACATGTTGTAGATCTTTTCTTTAAGGAAATTGTTAGATTGCATGGATTACTAAGGAGTATTATTTCTGACCGAGATAGTAAATTTGTTGGATACTTTTGGAAAACCCTTTGGAAGAAATTTAGCACTAAGTTGAAATATAGTTCTACAATTCACCCACAAACCGATGGAAAGACTGAAGTTGTGAACAAAAATTTGGGAAATCTTTTGAGATGTTTAGTTGGAGACACACCAAGTAATTGGGATTCTGTATTGGCACAAGAAGAGTTTGCATATAATAATTCAATGAATAGGAGTACTGGAAAGAAACCATTTGAGATTGTGAATGGCACACAACTGAGAGGTATATCCGATTTGAGAGACATTGCTGATGAGAATAAGAGAAGTGTTGAAGGAGTAAAATTTGCTGAGTATATGAAGACATTGCATGAAGATGTGAGGCTGAAGTTGGAAGACAATAATTAGAAATACAAAGACAGAGCTGATAGATCAAGTAGACATAAGACTTTTGATGTTGGTGATGAAGTGATGGTTGATTTGAAGAAAGGCCGACTTCCCGTTGGAACATATGGGAAGCTGAAAATGAAGAAGTTTGGACCTTGCAAGATTTTGAAGAAATTTGACAGTGGAAAGGCATATGAAATTGAGTTACCTGATGACATGGACATATCACCAATTTTCAACATTGCTGATTTGTATAAATATCATGAACTTGATGAAGAAGTAACAGTACTGACAGAATATCCTAAGAAGCAGAATGAAGAAATTGAACAGATTTTGAAGGAAAGAGTTGGCAAGAGTATAAGAGGAAAACCGTATATGGAATATCTGGTAAAATGGAAGAATAGACCGATGGAAGATAGTTCATGGATTTCACAGTTTGAGTTAGATGTAGCTCAGATCATACCTACCAAATGATTTAGAGAATCATTTCAAAATAACCCCAGGTGTCTGATGCAGGACCATCTTGGGTCCTTGGCAATCCTGTGTCACCAAAAATAATTTGGAGTTTGTCTGTGTTGCTCAGTTCCTGCTTTGACCGAGTTGATTGGTAGTTGGTCAGTTTCCTTTGGTTACTAAGTGTGGTTGGTTATCTCCTGGGCAGTTGGTTGTTTCACTAGTGCTCGGTGTTGCTTGTCTATTTCTCAGTCATCCTTGCTCACTGAGTAGTTTCTTTGAGTTCCTGTTGAGCTGACTTGTGCATTTATTTTGGGTCATAGATTTAATGTTGGAATCCATCATTAGGAGGTGTGTGGTCCTAGATCTGACTGTTCCTTTCATTGATTATGGATCTGAAGGTCGACTCGGTTTGGTAGACTCTTGTATAAATGTAGTTGTTTGGTTGTAGTTTAGAGGACTAGTTGTAGTTGGATAGAAGATAGAAGATAGTAAGATTAGAGATCATTGACAGATCCTCGCATGTTTGAGGTCTTCTATAAATCATTGTAATATCTGGCCCTAACTGGGAAGGCCTTACAACCTAACATGTATCATTTTATTTGATGAAAATATATGAAAGTTTTTGCATTCTCTCTCTCACTATGTTGTTGTTTGCTTCCGCATATTGTTGAGTAGGCTTGGATCATTAGGGTGTGCCATTTTTTGGCCCCTCTTGGCTCTGACCTTGCATCACTTTCTGTTACCACCATCAAATCTTCTCCCTTGCTCGTACCGAGAATTATGTGCCAGTATGAAACATATTGGAATGGAGTATCAAATAATAGATGCTTGTCCCGAAGATCATATTATTTATTATAAAGAATAAAAAAATGCAATAGAATGCCCTGAATGCCATATGAGCAGATATTGAGATGATCAAGTGATAAAAAAGGTGCCTCACAAGGTTCTTCGTCACATCCCCATTATTCCACGTCTGAAATGATTATTCAAGTGCAATAGCTTGGTACAATTTATGGATTACCATGCACATAATAGGATTCAAGATGACATTATTCGAATGCCTGTAGATGGTTCATCATTTATGGACATAAAGTAAAAGTGGCCACACTGTAAAGAGGAACCTCAAAATATCAAGCTTTCTCTGGCAGCAGATGGTGTCAATCCGCATGGAGAGATGAGATTTGTTTGCTTAGTGTGGCCTATTTTTGTTATAAACAATAACCTTCCTCCATGGATGTCAATAAAGAGGGAGCACATTATGTTGGCAATTATTTTTTTAGGTATCTTATTATTTTATAGTTATCTACATGTAATTATAAGTCTTGGAGTGAAATGGCCACAATAATTATCTGATGTTGTTGTTAATTCAACTAGGTAAGTACAAAGTGAAAGATATGAATGTATATATTGCACCTCTTATTGACGAGTTGTTGGTGTTATGAAATGGTTTCACTATGTATGTCATCTCCTGACCAATTGGACAAAGATAATTTTAATTCCATGCAATGCTTGTGTGGACAATTCATGATGCTCTAGGGTTGACATATTTCTGTGGTATGTTATGGTGAATTCTAGTTGTACGCGATAATTCAAATTCTAAAATAATACATATTTAATCCAATTTTATCGTTATCTTGTAGGTCTTCAAACAAAGGAAAAATTTGCAGGTCCAATGTGTGGTTCAAAGATGAAATCTCGTCATTCCAAAAGTTTAAGAAAATAGGTGTTTGATGAGTATAGGTAGTTCCTCCCCAGAAATCATAAGTATCGAAGTGTAGAAAGACATCTTTTCAATGGGAAAAAAGAGACTACATCAAATCCCTGAAGAATAAAACCTCACCTATGGCAGTTGAAATATAATAGAATTTGAGGTAATATCATTCCACATAATGGTCGATGTTTGAAAATTATGCATTTTGATTGTGTTTTGTTGGCTAATTATGTAGTTGATGATCTTGAAGGTTGTGAAGGCATCACTGACCAGCTTCCAAAGGGACTAAAATGTTATCCCAGAGAATTTATTAGGTTGCCCTACTATGAGCATCTACAAATTGTGCATTTATTTGATACTATGCATATTGGAAAGAATGTAACAAAGACACTGTGGAAAATATTGGACGAAAGGCATGACAAAAAAAAACTTGATAAAATTTATAGTGACATTTATGATTCCAATCATGCAATGAAAAATATCATTGAATCAAATAGCAATGGAGATCAAATTAATGCAAGTGCTCTTCCTTGGTTATTAACAGAGTAACAAAGTAATGCCATAAAAGAAGTGATCCGAAAAATTTGATTTCCTACAAGATTTACTACGAATATAAGCAATCTCATATCAAAGAAAAATAATTTTGGGTCAGGGATGAAAATGCATGATTGACATACCTTTATCAAGGTAAGTCATAGTCTTTTGTATTTACAATATATTTGTGTAATTGCATTCAATTTTCATTGTATGAAATGATCAGTTGACAATTGTTGCAGTATTTGCTACCCCTATCTCTCCCAAAGAACTTCGACAATAATATCAAACAAGTGATATATGATCTTGGAAAATAAATGAGGTAAGCAGTGATATTTGTTCAATATATCAAACAATACTATCAAACAAGTAATATATTGTAAAGTCTCGTATTTATATATTTATGTCTTGAATCCCTTGTAGGTGATTGTCATCTAAAGAAATCCATAAAGAAGATATAAAATATTGGAAGAAAAGAATTTGTCGATTAATGTGTGAAATGCAAAAGTGTTTACCTCTAGCTTTTTTCAATGCACAAGAACACTATCTCATACACCAAGTTGAGGAGATTGAATTGTGTGGACTTGTACATGCTAGGTCAATGTGGATGGTTGAGAGACACTTGAAATTTTTAAAAGGTTTGGTACAAAAAAGAGCACGTCCCAAGGGCTCTATGGTTGAGGGATATATGGTATACCAGATGATGGTGTACCTTACTCAATATCTTCCCAATCTTGCAACAAAGACCCATATAGATTACATTTTGGATCTTGACTCAATTAAAAAAATTGAAGGGGAGTACTTAGTGGGCAACGGTAGATTCAAGAAATTGAAAGGTAATAAATTATGAGATGTTATTATAGTTAATTAATTCTTAATCTTCAAAATAAATCTATTGTAAGTCATCTATTTACTTTTGTACAGCTACTAAAGAGTGGGATGCAATACATTTGCTTATTGCAAACAATCAAGATTGGATGATGACATGGATTGAATGATGTCAACATGATGGTCATAGATTAACACAGGAACTCATGTCTTCATTGGTTATACAAGCTCATCATAATGGAGATCCCAATGTTACACAAAATGAAATAGATTTAGCATATGGTCTAAGAGATCACCAGATACTTATAAATTTGTTAAAATTAATCAACCGTATGTTTTTCAACTTGTGATGCAATAATTTATACATGTTTCACAGTATTGCAGGTGAAACACCACAAGACTATGTTTTGCAATGGTTATCAATTTCGCATCAAAAATTTGGATGACACGAAGAGAACTTGTGATTATGGGATAAGTGCAGTGTTCCAGGTGACTAATATTTCATCTAGAAATGACTTACATCCTTGAGAGTTGCAAAATTGATACTATGGTATTTTGGTTGATATACTTGACTATGACTTTAATTCCTTCAAATTAGTTCTCTTCGTTGTGAAATGGTACAGACTACGACTCAATAAAAATGATTCTGATAGAACTGTTATTGAACATGACAATGAATTTCCAATGATTAATACAAGGTTGTTTGAGCCAGTTGGAGAAGAGCCCTATGTTCTTCCAAGACAATGTGAGCAGGTATTTTACTCAGAGGTTCCACATAAATTGGGTTGGTCATTTTTTGTTAGACATGATCCAAGAGGAAGGCTGATAAAGTAGAATGTGATGGAAGAAGATACCAAGGAAGATGAAGAAGTGGAAGATGATGTAGATGATGATCACGATCAAGAGCTAGTCGAAGAAGAATATGAAGAAGAAGAAGATGATGATGCTACTACTGATGATGATGATGCTGCTACTGATGATGATGATGATGATGATGATGATGCTAATGGTGATGACGATGATGATGATGATGATAGTGGTGGTGATGATGTCATTGACAGTGATGATCTTGATGATGAGATGGATGAAGAAGAATATCAATGACATGAATGAAATATACAATTATGTCAAATGTTTGGCATGTTCTAACAATTGTTTTATATGTACTACTGTTATTCACCTTGTTTTATATGTCCTACTTATATGAGAGTTGCTTATGCTAATTTTCTATTTCCTTGCACATCAATGATGTTAAATCTAGGGGATTCTCTTTGTTCCCTACAATGGAGTGAGCTAATTCTAAATTGCTTAGTAATTGCTTTTTATTACATGGTTGTCTTTGGTTTGTCATTTTGTTTTGAGTGTCTAGTGATTTAAACCAAAGACTTCGACTTAGCCAAAAAATGTGCAAGTCTACATTAGTATGTTTCTTTTTATTGTAATTATAATTAGTATGAATGAACAAAATAATGACAATGTAATATTTGTGATAATGCAATATTTGTCAAAATAGCATCGATGACTTCGGTTAATGTGCCTATGTGTCAATGTGGTGTTGGCCCATGCATGTTGAAGACATCATGCACAACAAGTAATCTTGGGCATCAATTTTGGGTTTTCCCAAATAGGAAAAAGGTCTGGATACGTAATTATATTTTATGATTTAAAAATAATGTGACAACTAATTAATCATTTTATGAAGAACTGTTGTACATTTGGTATTGTAGAGAAATAGTGGATGTTAATACTTTTGGTGGGTCGATCAAACCACGTTTACATCTACCCCATCTACATCTATACCTGATGTAGGAAATGAGTGCGACTTGTGCAAGGCTCGAGAGGCAGCTAGTGCTGCCAAGATTGCTTCAATGGCAAAAATAGAAATCATATTTCTATGATGCCTTCTTTGTGTAGTTTGTACACTACTTTGTTGGGACCATATGTGTAAATGTGGTTAACATAGGGCTATTATAGATACTAATTTTTTAATATAGAATTTCTAGTAGATACACATAAAGAACATGCACATAAACATGAAAAATGAGAAACATAAATGTAGATATCACAACAGCTAAGAAACATAAATGTAGGCATCATGATCACAATTTCTTGGAGACACAACATAATTGAATGGTATACCCAAACGATACAACACATCTGGGTATACCACTCAATTATGTTGTGTTTCCAAAAAATTGTGACCATGATGCCTACATTTATGTTTCTTAGCTGTTGTGTCCCAGGACCCCTTATGACCCTTTATGACCATTTACGATCCCTAAGAATACATCTAAGAGGTCTTAAAATGTTGTAAAGGGTCATAAGAGGCTCCTAGGAGGGGTCAAATGAGCTTCCACCTTCACGTGGTTGGCCATGTTAAGTAGAGAATGTTAAACTATTCTTGAAACAAAGAGAAGCTCAATAATTTAAGTTTTCAATCCACGTACAACAAATATATATAGATCCATCTCAATAGCTACCAAATCAACAAATCTCTGCCAAGAACCCAGTCGCAAAGAAACACCACAGACCACACCATGAACCCACTATGAAGAGGCATCCAATGTCTCATAAGTTGCATCAAACAACCCACTTTCTATAATCTATGTCTCTTAGTTCAGTTCACCAAGAAGAAGACTTCTCCCAAGTCATCACGAACACTTTAGTGATCTACGAATCTCCAATGTGCAAGTTCTGCATCTCACTCTCTCGACATCACATCTAACTCAATAATCCATGAGCTGCTACCAAATTTACTACAAAGTCAGCTCCAAATGATCCATAACCAAATCATGAGCAAGAATCAGATCTGCAAGAACACCCTTCTAAATCGATACCAACTCGATCGACACATATATATATATATATATATATATATATATATATATATATATATATATATATATATATATATATATATATATATATATATATATATATATATATATATATATATTAAAAAACTAATTTGCATCACAATTGTGACATCGATAAAACAATGACGTTATTTGTCGAAACAATCTGACATCCTATTATTGCAAGTACAACATCATTGTTGGTAAAAAACTATAAATGACGGATAGCCTTCGTAAAATTTTGACAGGTCCCCATCGCATGTACAACATCATTGTCATTAAAAACTACAAATGACGTATATCCATCATACAATTCTGACGGATATCTATCGCACTAACAACATCTCTGTCAACAAACAAATTACAAATGACAACAACTTGTCAAAAGAGTTTGACGGGTCGCCGTCATTTTTATTTTTGCGACAGATAGGTGTTGCAATTAGGATGGCCACAAATAGGTCCGACACCAGGTTTTCCTTTTTTTCACCCCTTCTTGCGTTGTCCATTGTTGTCGTAATTATGACACCCATCGAAACCGTTAGTTTTTTTTATTGCAAAACTGCAACGTCGGGTGGTGTCGTTATAGTGACGGTAAACCATCCCAATGCAAATGACCTACCATCAAAAAAAGGTCTCAAATGTACTAGTGGGTTTAAGTCCTGAGAAAACTATGGATTTCATTTTCTGAGATTTGAGATTTGCGACCAAAATCTAGCTTGAATTTTCACATATAGCTTTGTCTTTGAAGCCTGCCATAGGGCATGTTTGTTCTCCTTTCATTCCCCCTCATTGTAGAGAAGATTGAGAGTCTTCGGAGCGGGATGCCAGAAAAACCTTGGAATAAGGAGACCCTGATGCCCTAGTCAGGAACTTGCACTTCCAGTCGGTCTGAAGATGGCTCAAAAAACCCATTTTCACATATTTAGTCTTAGCAAACATGACGATTTGATTATCTAATGACGAAACGTTGCAGATGTGTCGAGGATTGCAAAAAGGAAAAGGTAGAGCCATTTTTTTTAATAATAAAATAATGTTATTAATTTCTAAATATAAATATAAATGAAAACATTAATATTAAAACCTGCATGTAAAAAAAATCAATTAATATTTATTTAATAATTGAATTTTTTCATGGAAAAATTTTAAATCCAAAAATTAATAAATAACAATTAAAAATAATAATTTCTTTTTAATAAATTTTTAAATTCAAAAATTAATAATAATAAATTCAAATAACAATTCAATCCTTTTTTTTAAACACAAATATATTTCTCAATTGATTTTTTAAATATAAAACTAGGGTTTTAGGCAAAACTAATTTCTTTTGAATATGATTTCACATGCAATTTCAAATTGAATTTTCTATACGAAACATATTGAGAACAAAATATCAAGCTTTTCAGGGTAAATACGCTAACTGAGAAAATTCACACAATTTCTTAAAATTTCATCCTAGATTTTCAAACCACCAAACTAAATACCAAATCTAATTTAACATCAACTAATCCAAAATTTCACAAAACCAAAATTAATTTAAAATAGAAACCCAATTCAAATTCATTCACATAAACAATTCCAAACATGAAGCACACAATCTTTTCAAAGGAAAGAATTTTATAAAAAGAAGGTTTTCAAACGCTACCTTAAACAATGCTTGAAAATTTGAAACCAAGAAAGATCTAATTCACCCTTCTAAATCCAAGCTTTCTAATAATCTCTAACAATGCCTACAAAATCCAAACTTTCCAAAAATATTTCAAATTCATCCAAGAGAGCTCCTCTAAAACCTGAAAGACGTAATTGTAAATAATACCCAAAAACCCCTCATAAAGAAGACGTATTCCTCCAGGTTTTCTAAAACATGCAAACCCTAAAACATAACTCAACCCTCTCTACCTAGTTTCTATCAATTCACTTGCATGATTAAAATAACTTAATAATAAAATAATGCACTTTTTAAATTATAATTTCTAACTCAACTTTTAACTTTAAATTCTAATTCAATATTCACTTAAACTGAATGTGCAACTTATATTGCATAAAAATACTTAATTAATCAATAAATACTTTAGCACATAATCAACTATGCAAATTGATAAATTAAATATTAAATAAATCAACTATACCCTTTAATTTTATATTTGAATTTAATAATTAGTTAAACATTTTTATTCCAAATTTAATCTTTTAATTAACAAAGGTATTTAATTACCCTTAATAGTTAAATATTCTCTATATCTAATATTTCTACATCCATAAAATATAACTATTTTGATCTCATAATTACTCCTAATTTAATTATTTAAATCAAATAATTCACACAAATAAATCCATTTGACTCCCAAAACTTGAAAATCAACTAACTCCATATCAAACAAACACCAAGGAAGGGGTCATGAATTCATGTCACCTTGATGAATTCGGATGGGTAGAAACATATAGTTGCCTGATATAAATAAGACAATCAATGACTTGGGTTGGGATTTGGATTTGTATGTTATCTCCCCTCTCTTACCATTGAGATATTGTGATGGGGCACGCTCATCCTGGTAATTCAGGAAAGTCGATGCCCGGTACCTGTAAACCTATGTTAAAGATGAGCATGTACATACATGTATAAATATAAATAAGCGATGGCGGGGATTGGCCGATCATGTGGATCTCATAAGCAATTAAGTATGATTTCATCCCTCAACCACATCAGGCACGTCAAATAGAAATATAAAGCATACACATCAACCATACACATGCAAGTATGGGGTCAGTAAAACCATAAGCATCAATGATATCCTAACATATAATTCATCATCCTAAAATAATCATGACATATAGAAAATCAGACTATGAGAGGGGCATTTAAGTTTGTAAACTATTTTTAATAAAAGGCTTATAACTTCCTTATTCTTTGATGAAAATCAATCAAAAAATTCCAAAATAAACTAGATTCACCATACTTCACATCCACATAGGTATTCAAGCATAATCTTACTGTACAAACTTGTGCAGGTCTCTGAAACACAAGAAATTTAGGAAATTAAACAAGAAATCAATTTGTTTTTCTTTGTGTTCACTCCAAAATCCTTCAACAACCATGCCTCAAGAATTTGGGGGATTTTTAGAAATGTACACACTGATTGCCAACATTCCATAATCACTTTTCTAGTTGGTGATTGTTGAACTTCAAAACTTGCAACATTACAAAATTGCAAAGTGCAAAGTTGTCAAGTAACTTTTGCACCTTATTGACAAAAATTCCTAAATGGACCCTACACGAATTCTTAACATAAAAAAAATATCTAATGAGGCCCAAATGGCTTTGTAACATGGTTACATACAACTAGTCCCTCATTTGACAAAGTTTCTACATTTGACATTACTATGACAACATTTTGCCTTATAAGTGTATTGATCCACATGACTTCTCAATTGAATTAAAAAAAATAAAAATGGTCCATTGGACCTTAAAATGAGTCATTGACATGAAACAAACATGATGGAATCAAATTTTCCGCATGGAGGCATGCAAGCACTAGGTGCCCCTACAACATACACCTGAGGAAAACATAATCTCAAGTTCCATCTGAGATGAGTTCTTGGACATTGGTACCATATTTTTTGACTTCTTTTGTCATCTATATGGAATCCTCATTAGGGAGAACCTTCCATTTGACCAAGTATTCATTGTAGACTTTGTTCCTTGTCCTTTTCACTTCCCTTGTATCCAAGATTCCTTCAAGCTTTACTAGTCCAGGGGTGGTAAGTTCTTAATGTATTCTTCATCAACAAAACCTTCTTCATGACATGTACCTACAACCATAGATCCTTTAAATGGATATAGATAAAAACATATTAAATATAGGTGAGATAGCAACCCTGGGAGGGAGTTCTATCTAATAGGCATTGGCACCATACTTATGAACCACTTTAGAAGGTCCAATATTCTTCATGAGCCATTTGGTATACTTTCCCTTGGAGAATCTTTCCTTTTTCAAGTGGACAAGGACCAAATCTCCCACCTTGAAATGTACTTCCCTCCTTTTCTTATTAAATTGTTTCTTGTACTTCTCTACACTTTGTTGCAATGTTTCTTTGACTTGGTGATGGATCTCTTGATAGAAATAAGGTAGATAAATGAGAAGGGGGGGGGGGGGGTGAATCAGTTGTCCCAAAACTTAAAAAAGATATTTACTTATTCATAGATCTAATAATTAAATATAGAAGCATAAATCAACAACACATCATGAACACACATAACACCAAGATTTTTGTGCATGGAAACCTAGTTAAGGGAAAGACCACGGTGGGGATGAACCCCCAAGATAGGTATACTCTATTAAAAGTATTACAATAGGGAATGCATATGCATTCAGGAACACCACCTAGAGATCTCTACTCAAAATGAAAAAGGCTTACTACCAAGGAAGGCTCACTGCTTGTACAAGAAAACTCAGATCACATCCACAAATAATGAATTGTATAATAACATCTCCTCTTTGTCTAGATCAGTTCCATTGAAGTATAATACAACTTCCTTTTCAACACTTCTTTTCCTTAAAAAGATGTATATATTCAACTCACATACATATTCACCTCACAACCACACATGAATACAAGATTATTACATTAATTTACACATGACATCAACCTTGGAAAGATCATCAAGGTTGACCCAACAATTACCACCTAATTACAAAAATTTAACCAAAATCAATACAATATTACATATATACCAAACAATGTTGGCCACGACATAGCATGGACCAAAATATTTCACCTCAAACATGATACACCTCCAAGAATTACATCTTGAACATCTACAACATGCTACAAGCATCTGGTCAACCAATAATATGAACACCATCATATCAATGGAAAACATCAATTGTGAGCACAATGACCAATGTGTACCACCAACACAAAAGGCACACCATCTAGAAACATACACAAGCATCATGAATTACCATAGAATTATCTGCACCAAAACATATTGGAATCACCATCATCATGATATCAAACCTTAGGAACACTAATAGGAATGGCTGTCAACCTTGAAACATCACTTGTATACCTCCAAACCATGAACCACTTAAATTGAGGAAATACATTAATGTCCCAAACATGCTTCACATATCCACAAAACAAGATATTACAATGCAGATCAAATTAATGTCACTCTATCACCACTGAACAACTGAATAAACTAGTCAAAACACAACTATTCATAACTCACTTAAATCTTCATGTGAACCACTAAAACTTGACCTGAATCAACTACAAACAATCCTCTACAAACTCTTTACATCCTCAAACACTGATCATCATTATACTTTCTACACTAATCAAATCAACTCACTAAACTTCACTTCACTAAAACAATGTCACATACAAAGAAATATGTGACAGAAATGACAACACATCTCTTAAACATCTCTCAAGTACATATTTACACATTCTTTCAAAAATATCCCCCTTTGGCATTGATGACAATATATGATGTGAAAAACAAGCATTTATAAAGAAATAAATATCTCGGGCCTTTAGACCTTGCACATAACTCTTCTCCTTCTTTACATGAATTTCTCCCCATTATTTAGTTTTTCACACGACTCTCTCCCTCGTTGACATCAATGGAAAAGGCACATATTTTTAAATAAAACCATAAAAACTAAATTTCTTTAAATGTCCAATTCATAAAAAACAAGACTAACTACTTCCCCTGAGTAGTAGCTACCATTCATCAATCCATGTGACAATAATGAAGAGGAAATTGTTTTTGTTGCTATAAAGGATGATCATCCTAGAAGAGACAAAGAAGGTGAAGAAGCACTTGTTTCACATATTGGACAAAAATAATGTCTGGATTATTGACAGTGGGTGCTCACATCACATGACCAGTGATAGTAAGTTTATTAAACTCAATGAATTTGATGGTGGTGTTTGGAGGTTTGGAAATAATTCACCTTGCTTAGTGAAAGGTAATTGTACTATTTATTTCAATGGAAAAAATAATGGAGATGATGTCTATTATGTTAAAGGTCTACCATAACTTTTTGAGTGTGGATCAACTTAATGACAAAGGATACTAACTTGAGTTTAAAGGAGGAATATGAAGGATCTTTGGAAGTTCCAGTGATGAGATTACTATTGGAATGCAAACTAGAGGTAACTTATTTTATTTGAACAATGCAGTTAACAGTTGTTATGACATAAAAGGTTATGCCATGTAAACTTTTATAGCTTGGTGAAGGTAATTAAGACTAAAGTAGTAAGAGGAATTCCAAAATGTGTGAAACTAGAGAATTTGATTTGTAAAGAGTGCCATCTTGGTAAGTTAACTAGTACATCTTTCAAAGAAAAATCTTATTCATCAAAGAATATAATTGATTTAGTACAAATTGATTTGTGTGGTCCTATGAGACAAAGGAGTTATAATGGTGATAGATATTTTATCTTATTTACTGATGATTATTCAAGAAAGATGTGGGTTACATTTCTTAAGGAGAAAACATATGCATTTAGTAAGTTCAAGGCTTTCAAAGCACTGGTGGAGAAGGAATTAGGAAAAAGTTTGAAGTGCTTAAGATTGGATAGAGAAGGTGAGTTCACATTAGATGATTTCATAAAGTATTGTGAAAATAATGGTATAAAAAGACAGAGGTCTACTCCAAGAACTCTTCAGAAAAATGGTGTTGCAGAAAGGAAGAACAAAATAATTGTTGATGCTGCAAGGACTATGTTGATATAGGGAGATGTACCAAAGATCTACTAGAGCTCGAAGCAATTAGTACTGCTATTTATAATATGAATAGGGTGCAAGTGAAGAAGGGAACCGACAAAACACCCTATTAATTATGGTATGGTCATGGAGAATGTAAATTATTTGAAAAAATTTGGGAGTAAATGTTATATAAAAAGAGATGAATCTTTTGGAAAATTTGAGCCTAAAAGTGATGAAGGCATATTTTTGGGTTAATCAACTAAGAGCAAGGTTTACAAATATTTTAAGAAAAGGAATAATAAAATGATTGAAAGTGCTAATGTGAAGATTGATGCATTTCTTGAGAAATATGAGGAAACAAGGAAAAAAGAGACAAAAGATGATTGGGGAACATATTTTATTGAATTAGAAGAGCCTAGACTAGTAGAACATAACAATGAGGAAGAAGTAGTACAACAGGTAGAAGAAGAAGCTCCTAGATTTGAACAGGTAATCCCAAGGTATGTGAAAAGGATTCATTCAAAGATCAAATAATTGGTGATAAGAATGCAAGTGTGTTGACAAGAAGTAAGGTTAGAGAAAACACATGTTTGATATCACAATTTGAGCCTAAAAAAAGGAAGCAATTAAAAATGATGATTGGGTGAGAGAAATGCATGAAGAATTGGACCAGATTAAGAAGAATTAAACTTGGACTCTTGTGCCAAGGCTTGAAGAAAAAAATGTGATAGGTACAAAATGGGTCCACAAAAATAAATTAAATGAGGATGGTGAAGTGATTAGAAACAAAGCAAGACTTGTATGTAATGGTTATGCACAAGAAGAAGGTTTGGATTATGGTGAGACATTTTCTCCTGTAGCAAGATTGGAAGGAGTCATGATACTAATTGCTTATGCTGCATTCAAGAAATTCAAAGTCTATCAAATGGATGTGAAATCAACATTCTTGAATGAAATTCTAGAAGAAGACGTCTACATTGAGCAACCCAATGGATTTGCATTAACTAAGGACACAAACATGGTATGCAAACTTTAAAAATCACTTTATGGTCTAAAGAAATCCCCTAGAGAATGGTATGAAAGATTATACTCTTATCTCATTTAGATTGGTTTCAATAGGAATTCTAATGATAGTAATTTTTACTTAAAGGTTGAAGGTGAAAAGATATTAGTTGCTGAATTCTTTGTTGATGACATAATTTTGGGTGGTGATGATGAGATGAGTATGTGTTTTGTTGATGAGATCAAGAAAGAATTTGAAATGTGAATGATATGGGATATCTAATTATTCTTAGGACTACATGTATCATAGTTGGACAATGGAATATACATTAGTCAATCTAAATATGTGAAGGAGGTGTTGAAGACTTTTGGCATGGAATATTCTAAACCGATTGGTACCCCCATGATTACAGGTTGTAAACTATACATGGATGATGAATCTGAGTCTGTTGAGGCCACTTTATACAAGTCCATGATTGGAAAGCCTCACTAATGTTGTACATATCATACTAGATATTGCACAAGCAGTTGGCATAGTTACAAAGTTTTAGTCAAAACCGAAGGAGTCACACATGGTAGCAATAAAGAGAATCTTCAGATATTTGAAAGGAACTATGGATTATGAATTATGGTATGCTCATGAAGGTGATTTTTTTCTAAGTGTTTTTACTGATGTTGATTGGGCTAGTAGTGTAGATGACCAAGAAAACACAAGTGGTGGTGTATTTTTTCTAGGTGGAAGGGTTGTGTCTTGGACAAGCAAGAAACATAATTGCATATCTCAATCTACAACTAAAGTGAAATATGTTGCAATAGATATCAATTACACATAGGTAGATTGGATGAGGAAAACCCTAGAAGGGACTAAGGAGAAGGTAACATAACATGTGACAATTTATTGTGATAATACTAGTGCTATAAACATTTCCAAGAACCCGATTATGCACTCAAAGACCAAGAACATTTATATTAAGTATCATTTCTCGAGAGAATAGGTTTAAGAGAAAGGAATGAGGTTTGAGTACATTCCAACTAAAGAGAAAATTGCAGATATCTTTACCAAACCACTTCCTAAGGATATTTTTGAGTACTTTAGAGGTAAGTTGGGGGTCATGCCCTACCTAAGAAGAATTAATTAGATGAAAATGTTGAATCAATCTAGTGGGTATTAATGTTTTATTTTTTAGTGAATTGATGTAAATGGGACTACTCCTTAGGGAAAGCAGTCGGATAGAAGAATTCTTGAGCACTATGGTTTTTTTGACATTGTTGTTAAAGGGAGAGAATAACAAAATAAAAAAGGGGGGAGATGAACTATGAAGAACAGATAAACAGGGAGAGAGAAGTTTATTGTTGGTGTGTTGCCATCAAATAAAGATGAAGATAAAGTGTTGTGGTTCACGAACATGTTTGGTATTTTTCTGGTGTGTTTCCATCAATGCCAAAGGGGGATATTGTTGGCATAATTGATGCAGATGAGATGAGTAAGTATGTTGATGTCTTGATGATGTGTTTTCTCAGTTATGTTGTCATTGATGTCAAAGGATGACTATGTTATTTGTGTACCGAGATGTGATGTAGAAGATGAATTGAGAGTTATGTTGTGAATTTTAGTGTGCAATTTGGCACATAGGCTTTAGAGATGGGTATAATTCTATATTTGTGATCACATATGTGTATGGTGAGTTTTATGCAAGTTACAATCAGTATAGTGAAGAAAGGGAATTGGAGTAGTAGTCAAAGAACAAAGAAGAAATATTTTATCGGTATGTCCCATAAGAATGGAATTAGGTGTTCGGATTAGAGGTGTGTTCTCTTGGTGATATTATTAGATTGAAATTGCAACCACATCAAGATTGGTGATTGATGGATAGAGTTATAGGATTTTGAATTTTAGACAGTGAAGAACAATTGGTTAGATCCTTGACCAGTGAAGGCAAATAAGTTTGCAAATTTGGTTGAGTATTCCAAAATATGTGATGACGTAGAATGTTAGGTATGATTCTTATTGGTCAATTTCATCAAAAAATCATGAAGAGGTGCATGAAGCTAGGGAAGTGTAACATGTTTGACATTTTGGTGTCAAATTGAAGTGCAATTGGATCCTCATGTTAGTGCAAGCTGGAAAATGTTTCCAACTTGTTTGGAAGACTTCTATGGAGGGTAATTTGAATTTTAGATGAAATATTTAGGTAGTTGTATGCCCTTATTATTGTAAATAAATTTATATCATTTTGTAATGTTATTTTGAGTGTGAGTGGAAAAATAAGCAACAAAGATTGTGCATGTGGCAGAGATAGATAGTAAATCAAGGAGTGCGA
The DNA here is from genome assembly GCA_027943335.1 of Chamaecyparis obtusa. NCBI lineage: Eukaryota > Viridiplantae > Streptophyta > Pinopsida > Cupressales > Cupressaceae > Chamaecyparis > Chamaecyparis obtusa. The sequence goes on along the minus strand of BSBK01001154.1, from coordinate 1,775,629 downwards.
TTCAGAGGAGAGGTGAATTTGCAAGAGAGGAAGAAGTGTGAGTCTAATTGGATCTGTACAAGCAAGGAATTAGTGCTATTTTCAAAATCAACCTTCTTATTGTTACCTAACAGTTGCAGCAGGTCAAAATCCTTAACTAGGTAGATCCTAACAGATATTTTTTTAAAATCCTTTAACATGGTGACACTTTAGCTAGTGTTTGAAGTCCTCTCACAAGGCTACTCTTAACAGGTTAAAGCTCCTAACAGGGCTAGAGGTAAATCTCTTAACTGGGTGACACCTAATAGGGTATGTTCTTAACTGGACTTTATTGTAATATTTTAATAAGGCTAAGCTCTTTACCAGGCGTGCTCCAAAATTGTGCATTTTTCTTAGTGGGTGCCATCCCCACCGTGGTTTTTCCCAAGTTGGGTTTCTACGATAAAAATACTGGTGTTATGTGTTGAATTTGTGTGGATGTTTATTTCTTGGTGTATGTCTTACTACAAGTAAAAGTTACTTATTGCATGCATGTAGTGAGGATTTGAAGGATAAATTTTATCAGACCATATTTGTGTTTATTGATAGATTAATGATTCACCTCCTCCCTCTCAATAATATTAGGGCTTGATTATTCCAACATAGTAGACTCCTACTTTCACACATGCATTGGAAGGGGCCTTAAAATGTGACCCCTTTGGAATAATTTTGATTAGCACAACCCAACTAGATGAAGGGATGCTAATGCATGATCTAGTCTAAAAGGATGTGTGATTCTAGGGTCCTGTTTGTCTAAGGATAGGAATGTAGTATAAGAAAGTGTAATGTATATGCAAGTAAAGTAAACACTCACACAATGATAAACAACAAGCTATCAAATATAGTGTATCAAAGTTAGTGCTATAAAGTAATAAGGATGAAGAATTACTTAAATTGAAGGCTATTAGAGGAAGAAAATTCAGCTATGCAAAACCCTCTTAGAATTTGCTAGATCTAGGAAATTGTTCTAGGTCTAGAGCTCAGAAGTTTGAATTTACCAACTATGAAAATCTCAGAATTACATGAATAGGTCAAAATTCTAGATATAGGTCAAAATAGGTTTGACCTATACTGGAGAGTGCTAGAACTGAAGGTTTCAGAACTGCAAGTGATATTGTATCCTTAGATCATAAAATATAAATCAGAAACTCCATGAATATGCACCTACACACAAGAAATGATAAATTGTTTGGGTAAAGGGGCTTTCCTTTGTCAAACATTTGTATATGAATTAACCTAAAAATGAAATAAGTAAAGCATGTAAAACTAGATAAACATAAATATTCACCTTACTTGTCAAACCCTCATGGATGGATATGGATCCACTATATCTACAAATATGTATACTTACTTGAATGAATAATGATAGAATGTAGGAAGTCTTCACCAATGCAATATATCTACACTTGCCAAATCAAATATCATAGATGTATGTATGCTTGATATCCTTGAATGGAGAAGGAGAGGAATGAAGAATGGACACGAATTCTCTTCCTCAATTGGGAATTCCTCCACTAATCCATCATGGGAGAGAAATTCACACAAGAAATAGAAGATATGCCTTGGAATGGATGAAAGATAGCCTTCAAATCTTGGAGCCAATTTATTTCTTTCTTGCTAGAAATCACCAAAAATCTCTTGAATGCACCTTAGGTTTGATTTATTGCATGTAATGGATGTCTTGTAATTGTTGATGGCCTTGATGTTTTCTTGGAATAATAGGATAAAATGAGAGGAAGAAGCCTCCTTTTATAGTGATTTTGGAGTCCAAATTTGTGAAGATTGACTGCATTGGGCAGGAAAATGAAAATACTTTGCATCGGGCTTGAAACCCACCAAAATTAAACCCCTAAGGTATAGGTCAAACCATGTCAACCTATACTTGAAATGGTAAATTTTGAGGAAGATTTTGTGGGACTTGAGAAGTATTAAGTAGTTCGGGGAAAAATGGAAAGACAAGTGATAAAATCAAGCATAAATGCATCCATAATCAAGGAAATCATTTAAATGGGCCCCAATAGGTCCTAGAGCTTCCAAAGTAATGGGTGCTAAATTTTTAGGACTATACATTTAGCTCCTACTTTAGTGGGAGTATGAGGCAAGCTCACTCTCACGGTAAAGTAGATCAAATGCATAAGATGATCTCATCAAGGTTAAGGAGACAAGGAAACATCAATCTCCCAAGTGACTTAAGTCCTCATCAAATCCAAAAAATAAGATAAGAGAGACATCACTCAGAGAAGAGAGAGAAGAAAGAGAGAGAAGAGAAGTGTGATTATCTTAGCTCTTGTAAGATTGTATGTCTTATTGTGAACCACACAAAGAAAGAAAGGTATGACCACCATGCCCAGTAAGATTGTATGTCTTACTGTGGACCACATGAATAAAGAGCTGAAAAAATGGCATTGAAAGTTCTACTAGGTTGTATGCCATCCTAGTCAACCCATCTAGGATCTATCCTTAAAGATTGTATGCCAATAAGGGATCTGATCACAAGAGTGATCTATTCTTAAGGATTGTATGTCCATAGCAGATTGAAAGAAAAAAGGAGGGATCGGTTCTTAAGGATTGTATGTCCATAAGGGATCCAAGATGTAAAGCATCATTGAAAGACAATGCCTGTGTGTAAAATGTGAGTGGAGTGTATGCCCCCATGTTAAAGCTATTGAAAATGCATTAACAAGAGCAATGGATTTAGCAAAGCATACATGGATCTAATAGAAATGTTTCCACTATGAAATGTCCCCAATAAAGGATAAATCAAGGGAAATGAGCACATGGAAAAATAGAGAACAACAGGGATTTACCAACTCATGTGTCAGTATGATCGTATAATAATATGTCAAATATTATGTAAAAATAAAATATCATCATTCCCCAAAGGAATTAAAATTACAACACAATGGAAGAAAGACACGTAAGAGTTAGGAAGAAGAGTCTTTTTGGGCTTGCATCATGGAGACCAAAAAGAACAGGTGCTATTGTTTTGCATCATCCCAAGTAGACAACACAAAGGCACATTTATGAACCATGACATAGTTACAACATAACATATAACAACATATAGAAGAAGTAAGACACACATAGAAGAATGATTACAACATTTGAGATTCCTTTATTAGCTTGCACCAACAAAGAAACAAGGGTCGTTTAAAGAAATCTAAACAAAACATATAACAACCAACACATCATGGGAGAAGCACATTACAATAGGAAAACACACAAAAATCCATTGCACAAGAGGAGCTATTCAAACTTATCACCTGCTCCCTATCTCGATCCATAATGTTTAGGGAAAGTGGACAAATCACAAGAGGAGCAACATCAAGCATGGAAGAAGGAACAATAGTCAATTCCAAACAAGGACCATGCTGTGAAGATAGATCACTGTGTTCATTACTAGGAGTGACAAATAATTGTTGTAAAAGCATAGATGGTAAATCATTATCAAGATCAATAGTCTCATACATATCGTCACACTCACTAGCATGCATATCATTGTTAGTATCATGAACATCATTATCAATAGTATCTTCTTCATTAAGATTATTTGTTATAGAATATAAGATACGAATAGCATTGTCATGTTTATTCATTTTAACTTTGTTAAATTCACTTTCTCCATAGGCTCAAACATGGGTTGGTCAAAGGAAAGTGAAGTATGAGGAGGTGTATGAGGTGACAAAATGTTTTGAGAAGCATATTCATCAGCTATAGCACGATACTTGTGAGGATGATCACGAACATGATGGTTACATTAAGTCTTGCTAGATATTTGGATTAGGATATGATCAATCAACATCAGGTCCTTTTCTTCTTTAGGAGGAAGAACTAAAAGAACCATACTAGATTGAGAGATGACATGAAGAGAATGCATATAAGAAATAGGAGGTGGAATAAAAGCATATAAAGGAGGAATAAGTGGTGTAGGAATAATTCCATGACTAGGATCATCCTTAGGTTTTTAAGTTCACAACTCTTTTGAATCTTGAAGGCTTGGTATGATTGAAAGAGATAATTATAACGAAATTTAGTTGGTTGAGGCATGGAAGGCCAAAAGAAATCAAGGTTAATAGAGTCTGGAGGCATAGAAGGCTGGTAAAGACTATGGTTAACATTCACGATCTCTCCATTATGAGGAAATCTAACACATTTGTGAATAGGAGAAGTCATGACATTCATGGAGGTAAACCAAGGAAGACCTATTTTGACTTGAAATAGATCGAAAGTAGGAACAAGTGCCACATAGTGGTTAGTACTTGCCTAGTTGTAGTTTTAATTGTATTGTATATAAAATTAATTTTTAAAAATTGATCTAATATAATATTATAATTAAGTTTATAGTTAAATTATGATAAAATTATATGCTTAAAATTAAAATTTTCTATATTTTCATTTAACATTAATTTTTTTAGATAAAAAAAGGTTTATTTTTCTACCAAGTTTAAAGTATACATGTTTATTTAAAATCTCAATTAAATTACTTCAATAAAATTAATCAAACTTAACTCCTCTACTTATAATATTAAATTACATTGAACTAACTTATTCATATCAAGCTACCTCTAAATACATTTTAGATATCATTTTATTTCTCTCCAAAATAGTTATTTGAATTTGCAAAAAATGCAAATACTATTATTATTATTTCCATTTTAAAAAAAGATTATAATTATGAATCTTATGGAAAAACAAAGAAACTATCATCAAATATATCCATTCATTGCAATGACAATACCTGTCGGAGTAATTATTATTTAATGAATTCACCACAGCTAATGGTAAGGTGAGAAAGGACTGCACGGTTATCCAAGGCCTAGGTACTAGGGAAAAGTGTCAGTTAGAAAATTATTATTTAAAAATGACGTAAACCTTTGCATTGGAAAAATGGCTAATCTGTGCGCAAAGAGAAGGAATTAACGCCCCAAGTACTAGTTTTTGCGGTCTATTCTGGAATGTAATACACACCTTCTATTATTAAAACGTAAAAATATTTTTTTAAAATTTAGGAAACTAGTTTCCAAAAAAATAAAATGATATTTTTTATAGAAATAAGTGGCAAAAATAATGCATTGTGGCTACAAACCCGAAAATTTCGTGTATAAGACCCAAAATAATTTAACCAATCAAATAATAGAAAATTAATTTTTATAAATTATAAAGTTAAAAATATTGCATCTAACTTTAGAAAACATGAAATTTATTACAAAATACAAAATCTAGAAAATTCTAACTGGTCTAAACAGTTTTATTTAATCACTAATTAACACTAAAAACTCAAAAAATGATGCAATAGTACTTGCTTAGCCTATCAGCAAGTACTAATAACAATGAAAGTAGTACCCAAAGGTTCACCAAAAACTTTCACAGGAAATGAAATGAAGCCATGGGTAAGGATAAAGGAAACCATTGTAAGTTTATCATTTACTAAAAGATGATCTTCAGTTATCACGTTCACCATGCAAGTGGGATCAACAAGGGTACCACAAGAAGGAATACCATCAACCCTAGCAACAATGTAAAGAGGACCAGCAGGTGATTTAATTATTTTAGTAGGATCCAAGGTAATACAAGACCAAGGTGGAGGTTGAGCATGTTCAATTTGGTTGACAATATGAGTGGCTTTGTCAACTTTCTCATCATAATCAATGTGCATGGGAGAAGAAGGTTGCTCAATAGTATTGGTTGAATGAGATGGCAACGGATTAGTGTATATTTTCAAATTCTGGTTAGGAGGTGCAACTGATTTGTTTTCATGGTTAATATTAGAATCTACAGATATAGCATTAGAATCAATAACATCTTGAGGAATGACATTTTTCAGTATCATGACCAAGTTGACCATGGAATTGAAAGAAAGCTTTGGGAGCAAAGAATCTGGATGGTGGTTTGGATGGGTCAATTGGTTTGATAGGAAGAATTTTAATCATGTTTGCATTCATTATTTTTAGCATCACAATATGTAGAGATTCAAAAAGTGGAGTAAAATTACGAGGTGTAAAAATAAAGGACAAAATAGCCACACATTTGGATGTTGCTGCCACTTGTTCTTCATCAATTGTGTTGGATGATTTGTTGATTTTGATGTAGTTGTCAGGCTTATGAAATTTTTGAAATTGGATGCGGCATCACTCTTATCAACAAAAATAGGACCCATTGGGGTATTTCTCTCAAATTTACTCACTTGAAGTTGATAATGATAAGCACCACAAACAATTATGAAATGGAAGAGAACTCAATAAGGAGAATCTTATCTATAATGTCCTTTTGTATATTAGTAATAAAGATGCATGGCATATCAACATCAGACACATGATAAGAAATTTGAGCACACAAATGCTTAAATTTACCAATAAAGTCACTAACTTTTTCTTTAACACCTTGTTTACAATGCATCAAATCAGTCAAAGAAATTTGAGGACCAATGTTGTTTTGAAATTGTTGAATATAAGTATTAGCAAGCTTGTGGAAGGAATGAATGGAATAAGAAGGAAACAAATGATACTATTGCAAAGCTTTATCTCGAAAGGTTCTAGTAAACAGCTTTTTCATGAACCTATAGTCGTGAGAAAAATCACTACACAAGATTTGAAAAGTTTTAACATGAGGCACAAGATCAGCCTTGCCATTATAAGTCTCAAGATGAGGAATCTCAATACTTCATGGGATAATAGCTCAGATAATATCCATAGACAAAGGACTAGCAATATCACATGTAGGAATGTTAAATTTGGATTGAGTCAAGGAAACAAGTTGATGTTGCAAAGAAGACACAGTTTGAGCTAAGCTATTAATGGTAGAATTAGTGGAAGAAATGATAAGAGGAGAAATGTTGGAAATATTAGGAACATTTTTTGAATAGGATGGAATGTTTGAAGAAGCATGAAGCATGTTAGAAGCATTGTTGGAAATAGGATTTGAATATGAAAAGGAACACCATGATAAGAAGACATAGATGAAGGCAATGAAACACATGGAACACTTGTAAGAAGAAAAGGAGTAGGATTTGGGAGACTCACATGTATCGGATTGGAATTTTGGATTAAAGTTGTAATAAGAGATGGAGCATAAGAAGAAATACTAGGGATGGAAGTAGAGATAGGAAAAATAGTTTCAACACTTGTAGTAGGTTGAACATAGTCTAATTATTGAGCACATTCTGTTATATATTTAACATTAGAATCAATAAGATGGGAAATGCTACACAAGACATGATGACCTTGTTCATCATTATGAATGAGTTTCTGTAAACCTACTACCGTGGAAAGAGATTCATGATTATGACTCTCTTGAGCTAACCAATGTTCAAACTTTTCAAATTCATGAGTAAGCTTTTGCACTTGGGTGGGAGGAACTCTTAATGCTTCAACTTCATCATAGGAAGAATGGGAGGAGTTAATCTCCATGATAGGATTGGTACCATTAGGATGCATGTTGGTTTCATCAAGATTCCTAGTAAAGAAGGGAGGTTCAAAATCGAAAGAACCCATGATTCTATGACTTCTTCTAACCGGAATACTATAGGTTGGACTCAAAGTGATAAAGCTTATACACAAAGGAATGAAAGGAAAGAAATATGCAATGCAATTTGAAGAAATGTAGAAAATATATAATGTAAATATAGACTATCACAATGCATACAAAGTAAAGCGATATATGCAAGAATATCTAACACTAAATGAACCTATAATGCAAAGAGGATCTAACTACGAAATCAAGAAGCATGGAAAAGGAGAATCTAACCCCAAGATCAAAATATATGATGCATACAAAGTAGATCAAGATAGAAAGAAAATATAGCACCAAAATCAGAATGAAAATGTTATGAGTCAGGTTCACCAAAATGTAATGGTGAAAATGGTAAGCAATAGTAGACTTCCACTTTCATACATACATTGGAAGGGGCCCTAAAATGTGACCCCTTTGGACTAAATCTTATTAGCACAACCCAAGTAGATGAATGGATGCTAATGCATGATCTAGTCTAAAAGGATGTGTGATTCTAGGGTCCTTTCCATCTAAGGATAGAAATCTAGTATAAGAAAGTGTAATGTATATGCAAGTAAAGTAAACACTCATGCAATGATAAACAACAACATATCAGATCTAATATCTCAAAGTAAGTTCTATAAAGTAACAAGGATGAATAAGTACTCACCTTGAGGGCTAGTAGAGGAAACACATTCAGATCTACAAAACCCTGTCAGGCTCTTGCAGATCTAGAAATTGTTCTAGGTTCGGAGGTCAAAAGACTAAATCTACCAATGGTGAAAATCTCAAAATTATAAGAATAGGTTGACTTTCTGCGTATAATTGACTTTCTAGGTATAAGTCAAAATAGGTTCAAGTTATACCTGAGCTCGGGCTAGAACTGAAGGTCTTAGAACTGCAAGCAATACTATATCCTCAGATCTGCAAATCTAGATCAGAAATGCCATGAATTTGCACCTCCACACAAGAAAAGGGAAATTGTTGGGGGAAAGGGGCTTTTCTTGGTCAAGCCCCTATATAGGAATTAACATGGAAATGAAATAAGTAAAGCATGTAAAAAAAGATAAACATAATATTCACCCTACTTGTCAAACCCTCATGGATGGATACAGATCTGATATATCCACAAAGATGTATACTTGCTTGAATGAATGTTGATATAATATAGGATGTCTTCACCAATGCAATTGATCTACACTTGCCAAATCAAAGATCATGGATGTATGTATGCTTGATATGCTTGAATGGAGAAGAAGAGGAATGAAGAATGGATACAGATCCTCTTTATCAATTGGGAATTCCTCCACTAATCCATCATGGGAGAGAAATTCACACAATCAATAGAATATTTGTGTTGGAATGGATGGGAGATAGCCTTCAAATCTTGGAGCCAAATCCTTGCTTGCTTGATAGAAATCACCAAAAGCTCTTGAATGCACCTTGGACTTGATTTCTTGAATGTAATGGATGTCTTGTAATTGTGGATGTCTTGGTTGTTTTCTTGGAATGAGACAAGAAAATGAGAAGAAGAGGCCTCCTTTTATAGTGATTTCAGAGTCCAAATTCATGAAGGCCGACTGTATTGGGCAGGAAAATGAAAATATTTTGCATCGGGTCTGAAACCCACCAAAATTCAACCCCCGAGGTATAGGTCAAAATAGTTTTGACCTATACTTGGTATAGATCGAACTAGGTTTGACCTATACCTAAAAAGGTAAATTTCAAGGCAGATTTTGTGGGACTTAAGAAGTATTAAGAGGTTCGAAAAAATGGAAAGATAAGATAGAAAATCAAGCATAAAAGAACCCATAATAGAGGATACCACTAAAATGGGGCCCAATAGGTCCTAGAGCTTCCAAATTAATGGGCGCTAACATTTTAGGACTATACACTAAGTAAATGGCCAAATTGGTCAATCAAAATAACCAATAAATGACCAAAAATGGTTGTCACAAATTTGGTCATATTATAAATGATTGACAATAAACCACCACTAGTTGCGTGACCAATTTTAGTCATTTATAGGAAACTTTTAGTAGTTTTTAGTAATTTATAGTTATTTTTATACTCGTGAGACTACATAGTTGAGAAATGTTCTTAGCTAGAGGCATGTTAACAATTGCATCAATCTTATCCATATTGACTTCGATTCCTCTCTAGGATATGATGAATGCCAAGAGTTTGTCAATATCTACACCAAAGACGAACTTGAGGGGACTCAATCTCATATTATAGAGATAGAGTTAGTTGAGGATAAGTTGAAGGTTGTTAACATGATCCTGGTGGAGGATAGACTTCACTAGGATGTCATCCACATAATCGTCCAAGATCTTATGAATAAAATCATGGAAGATGAGGGTCACTACCCGTTGATAGGTCACACCAATGTTCTTCAGCCCGAACAACATGTCAACTTAACAAAAGCTTCCCCAAGGGATAGTAAAGGCAATCTTGTCTTGATCTTCCAAATTTACGCGAATTTGATTGTATCCTGAGAAACCATCCATAAAGGATAATAATGAATGGCTTACTATCGAGTCAAAAATCATGTTGATATTAGGAAGCAAAATAACATCTTTTAAAGACACCTTATTTAGATGGTGAAAGTCGACACATATCTGAATACGCCCATCAGGTTTTGTAATGGGTTCTATATTCAATATCCAAAGAAAGTAGTCAATAGGATTAATAAAGCCAACCTTTATTAGATTCTCTATTTTTGTCTTGACTAACAAAGTGATCCTAGGTTTCATCTTTTGGATCTTTTATTTTATTGGGTTAGCATCAGGAGCCAATACAATATTGTAAACTAGTATCGATTCATTAATACATGTCATGTCCTTGTATGTCCAAGTGAAAACATCTTGGTTAAGGAGATTGAAATGTGACTTGAGTTCTTTAGCTGGAAGGCACTTACCAACCTTAATGATCCTCTTACGACGTGTAAGGTCCATAGGGACATCAATAATATCCCCTTTAATGAGGGAACTACAATCCTCTAGATGTGGTATCAAAGTGTTCTTACCATTTAGAGATAAAATTTATCCTTCATCATCATTCTTAATAGATTCCCAAAGTATGATTAGCTCTTCAAGTAGTAAAGGAACTATCGATTGTGATGATAAGAAGGAAAATCATCATAGACACCTAAGAACTCCTTGAGGGCTTCCTCTGAAGAGAAAACATCTAAAGGAACCACTGTAGATGTCATATCAATATCCATGTATTTAGGATGAACTAGCTCAAGAGGTAGAGGCTCGCAAGTAATTGTGTTGACATTCAACCATGGTTTTGCCTTGTGGATCATGTGGAAATATCCAAGATTAGTGTTATGATGCCTGAGCTTTGGTTCCAAAGGCACTCGAATACCTTCCTCATTAGGACCACAACCTCTACCATCATAGCCACATTTCAAAAACAATCTATATCATAGTCCATAGATGGACTTAAGTTCTTTGGAATTTTGAGGGTAGTATAGAAGAGACGATCAACATGATAGGTGTCACCAAGATTCATAGAAGTGTAATCTTCTTTTATAGCCATGGCAAAGGAGATCTTTGGGATCTTCAAGTTGACAAGGTTGACTTTATATGCACTGAAGTGAGAATGAGTAAAGTCTAGAATTCCCCAATCATCACCTAAACATGAGCTGACCTAAGTTAAAGGAGGCTCTTTCGTCAATTCGATGGAGGTTGGTCTAGGATTTTCTATCTTGGAAAGATCCACTTTGGGTTGATCAACCTTAGGAGGATATGCCTTGAGGGGTTTTGATTTCTCCATCGTGTCATCTTTCATGACAACCTTCCCTTGATCACTCACATTAAGTGGTTCTAATGAGGAGAATGTTAAATTGTCACAAGACATCAATTGGATGTAGTTCTGAAAAGTGGGAGAAATTGAGGTCTAATCCATGACTACCATTTGGCATAGATGCATGGCATCGGGGTCAACCTTAATTGTGACCACTTGATTATCAACTACAAAATTAATAGATCTATGCAAGGTAGATGATATTGCTCCTAAGACATGAAGCCAAGGACTACCCAATAGAAGATTATAAGGTAGGGCCCTAGTGTGACATACACTAAGGTAGGTATGGTAACAAGTCCAACTTTCAGGGGTAATATAGTAGTACCCACGATAGTCTTCGTAGTATTATCAAAACCATGGATGAATAATGAATATAAAGCCAAAGAGTTCTTATCCACATTAGTTTTAGGTAGTAAGTCCAAGCCACACACATTGAACACTGAACCAATGTCAAATTAAAGGGGTTCATCTTATATCCGCACCATTGACAAAACCTATAATCATCAAATGATCCGTAAGATTCCTAATTTCTAGGGGTGGAACTTCATGTAGATAGAATAAAATATTCAGTGTGTCCACACGTATATGATCCATCAACACAATCAAGTCTATTGGCTTCGTGGAAGAAGGGAGCAAGATCTTTTGAAGAGCTTCCTGAAGCATTCCTTGATAAACTAGGATTTTCTAAAGAAAATCCCAAAGTGAGATCTTAGCGAGAGTAACTTGAAGTTGTTCCATAAGATCATAATCACTAGTTTTCTTAGCTGTGGGCTTAGGTGCTTGTGGAAGGTCAAGTTGAGAAGGTGGTAGAATTGGAGTAGGTTGATTGATATTTGTCCTTATTCCTCCTCATGTTATAGGTATGAGCAATGGAGTTATAAGAATCATTCCTAAATCAAGAGAATTTAGTAAATACATTTAGTTAATTACCATCAAATGCTTTACCATAAATGGATTTTACCTTCTTAGGAGAACTTGCAACAATCACACAAATAGCCAGTCTCTTGGGCTTTGTTGGAGCTATTTAGACAATGATGTCATTCACATACTCTTTAGTCCTTAATGAAGGCAATTCTATGTTCGAAAGGTGTTTGGTGGACTTTGAGACATGCGAGGACACACCTAGGAAATCATCTAGGGTGTCATGCAACATGTCAAATTCATCATTTGGGGAAAGAGATCTAACCCCACTTCTACTAGTGCTTTGGTGAGTTAGGGGATTACGACACTTGAAACAAAGTAAATCTAATCTCACAAGATAGATAAAATAACTTAAAATATACTATCAATGTAACATAAAGGAAATAAGTGTATACATGAACTATGTTGAAATATCAAATAACATGCCACAATAGAAAAGGCTAAATAACTAAGACCTACTAACAAATATGTGTATTTTGACTACAAGAATTTAAAATATAAACATTAAACAACATACCCTACAAGTTTTAAGCTCTAGGCCTTAGACGATAGTGTGATGCACGAGTGTTTGTGTGTCGTGCTAGAGTCCTCTCTGTTAGAAAATAGGGAATGTCTCTAGCTTGATCACAATCCAATATTTTTCACCTCCCAAACCTATTCGTCACCTACACACACAGAAATAGGGAAAATTGTTGTGGGTCGTATAGGGGCTTGCCATAGTCAAACCCTCACTTTGGTGTTTCCACCTCCACAGATAGCCATATAGATAGATCATGATAAAATTGATATAAAGACAAGTAATAGAAACAAACTCCACTAGTGGAGGAGAATCCTATTATACAAGACAAGCAATAGAAATGAGTCCTCACTTAATGGATGAAAACCCCTACCACACAATGATAAAATGATATGACAACAATATAGACAAGTGCTTGAAATTGACAAAGTATATAAGAGATAAAGAGATGATATCTACATGTAGTGTAGACCCCTTTTCTTGAAAGGTGGGAAGAATGGCCTACATGATAAGTTTGGTAGAGGTTTGATTTGAGTAATGGAAGAGTGAGAATTGAGAGATCATGAGCCAAGAGAGAGAGAGAGAGAATGAATGAAAATGAAGGCTTTTTAATTGCTCAAAATGGACAGTGGTAGTCATTTTGTATGCGTCCAAGAGAAGGGACATGTGTCGAAAGTAGTGTAAGAAGTGAATACAATCTTTTTGAATTTTGAATTTCATGAGGACGAGTGTGTGCCACACAAATGTCTATGTGTTGTGTTGTCACCCGACCATATTCAATCCAAATTCGAGTGAGGGGTCATGGACACTTAGCTATCAAGGTTCATGATGTCAAAATTTGGATACTTGATCATGTAACTTGGTCATAAATGAATGGGGTTCAACGCCTAAGTGCCATAAATGTGCAAGGTGTAAATTTGTGACACTACATCCATTATATTTTAAAGTATGTGATTCTTGTTCATTTCTAAGAATGAATACCCCCAATGAAATGCTTGTGATGGGTAATATGAATGCTCCAAAGTAACTCATGGTCTTACACTTATTGCTACATGGGTGAAGAGGTCAGAGTAATTCCCCTCCTTTATAATATGAACATAATGGTTTGACTGCAATAGTCATGAGGTAACTCCTTTAATTCATAATTATATATATAAATATGAGTTGCAAGCAGGCATGCAAGTTGACAGATAGACAAACTGGCTGACCAACCAATTGATCGATATACATATTGACTGACTGACCTACTGACCAACCGATAGACAAATAATATTCAAGATCAAATTTGTTTTCTTAGAACAATAGGATTATAGGGTTATTTGTTTTTTTAAAGACCCTATAATCCTATTGTTCTATGTAAACAAATTTAATCTTGAATATTATAAGTCTCAATTTAATCATTAATCAACAAATTTTAATTAATGAATATATATATAAATATGTACGTATATATAAGGGGCACATACACACATGAGATATACAATTGATATATGAATATATATTTATATGTTGATAAGACACATAGTAGTTTATAGTCTTACTCTGCTAGGACTCTATCATTGGTTTCGATGTTAATCGGTTATTAATGTGCTATTAATGTTAATTTTTTGTTATGGTTGAGTTTTGCTACTATTTATATAAAAAAAATAGACAATAAAGAAAATAGGCTAGTCGCCTAACTAATTGACAGGTTATGACAAACCATCCATGACACTAAGGTAATAACTAACCCCCAAGGCAATTTACCTCTAGGTTCATGGCTTGATGGCAAGTTTGACGTCTTCCAAAGTATACGTTCCCCTCCTTAATGATACTCTCCCTCCCTTCTACAGACATTACAATTCCTACATCCACTTGGACATACAAATGTGGTAAGGCCAAATGTTAACCTTCCACGATTTTCTTTAGATAAATAAAACATTATTGTCTATATCAATATACATTGATGCCATTAAAAACATCTCACTAATGTTCATAATAACTTTGAATGCTTTACAATTTATTTATCTCCAAAATATAATAAACTAGAATAAAATTGTTATAGTTTTAGGCGACTCTACAACACCCCCAGTATCAAATAAAAGATCAAGACGACTTCCGCAAGAGAGTGACAAGACAATTGCATTAAGATGCAAGAATGATATTATTGATAATGGACAATAATGAAAATGTACATAATATGCCTACTTATATAGGCAAGGCAATAAGAGACATTGATAAGGAGAAGATAAGTTATCACGTACACAAACTGGATTCACATGTCCACCAAAGGTAGATTATCCTCCATTAAGCAATGGAGTATGTGCAACATGTGGAAAATGATAATGTGATATGCACACTAAAGGTGGATCTCACAGATAAAATAGAATGAGATAACAACCATCACCATCTAAAGTAGAATTTTTCCTACACCATGTTCAAATATATGTACAAAATCCTAGGTGTCTCGTATGCAAACTACTATGCAATGAATTATCCTAAGTAAGCTTAAGTAAACGGTAATCAGAAATATTTAATTACACCGAAAAAAATTACTAATGGAAAACATGATGTAATAGTACAACCCTTCAGAAGACATAATTCTTGTATTGTATGAGTTGGTAGCATCATATGTTGGCCAAACACTCCAAAGTCTATTTTTGTCTTTTTCAACATTGCATTTTACCTCTTAAATAATCACAAAAATGATGTGTGCCACAAAGTTTGTGTGGTTCTGTGGGTCTTAATTTGGGCTTGGTAGCAAGGGCTCTACCCCCTCTTGTAGACCCCACAAGGGGCACTCCTATCCACCCCATTGGAGGCACTGCTCCCAAACCCCTGCAAGGGGTGCTACCCTTTAACCTTGTTGGGGGTGTTACTGCACCTAGACCTCCATTGCCTTCATTTGATTTCAAAAGTATACTACAAAGTCTAAATTTGCAAGGTACAATTCCAAGTTCACGTACAAGTCTTCATCCATAAAATTATCATTAGACTTCTTGAGTATTACTTAATGTTTACTTGTTGTCTAGAAGACAACTTTTTCTTTTGTGGGGATGATGCAGTCAACGTATAATGTCTATTGTTCAATAATATTGATTATACAACTATGTATTAGTTGTCAGTTATAAGCATTGGGTAGTTGAGTTGTAAGTGTCGGTTGGTTGGTGGTTATGTTCCTCTTGGCAACTGTTAGGTCCTTTAAACATATTATGTATTGTCAAGGAAAGTAGTATGATCTAGTGGGATCAAGTACAATTCTTGACTGATCTTGTCTAGTCTTATTCTTTAAAAAATTCATGTGCAAATAAAGATATATTTTCCTCCTATATTTGGTACGCATTGTTATCTTTATTCTTACTTCATGTACTTAATTTATTAGATATAGTAGTAAACACTTGTTTGTATGGACAAGTTTTGCTGAGATTATGTTGAGTTGTAAAATTGTGGCTAATGATTGGGTCTACAAAGTCATGTTTTTGAGCTATGGAGCATACTATTTGCATGTGACCCAATATTTCTTTACATAAACCCTCATCAACATATAAATCATAAGAAAAACCGTCATTAGTGTTCAAAATTTTAGTTCAAACTTAAAACTACTCAAATCCAAACTTAAATGAAATTTTAAAATGTGCTTACCTTAAAATCTAACTGAAAATTTCTAATAGCAATGCTTTTATTTTTCTCCCCCTAAAGGTAAAAGTGGGCCAAAAATAGGGGTATACATAAAACAAATTTAGAGCCTCTCTTTTAATAAACGGGAACAATGAATGTTTTGCCCATAGTGAACATGGATTCCTGAAATACTGTGACCAATGAGTGTTTCGCACATAATGAACACGGATTTCTGAAATATATGCTGTAATCTAGCATAAGGTGCAAAAAATAGGTTCGAAAGTTGAAAATCTTTGGAACAATGCAACTTTCACCTAGCCTTGCTAGAGATCTGGCATAGTCTCCTCTTGCAAAATTATTCATGGCAAATGGAGTGAGATGGAATACTTAAGTAGAATAAAGAATGAGCCTTGACCATACGATCTCAGATTACAATTAATGTTGGGGGAAAGAGAGTACTTAAATCAATAGATTCGGATCATTCATTCTCGCACATGCAATATAAAGGTTGCTCTAGAGTAACATGTAAGCCGGATAGAGTTTGAACATGGGATGCCCCATCTTAACCACTAAATCAAGTGAATAGGACTTGAACTTGCAATTTTGCAAGCACTGGAAGATCTCAATTTTGACAGCACTGGGATAAGGAGAATAGAAACAATATCTATCTCAATGCTTCATAGTTCGTAGGAAATGTCATCATTACCTAAAACTGAAAAATAAGTCATTCCTTTGATAAATTTTAAATTCAAACTAAAGAGTACTAGACTTCTAGTTTTCAATAAGAAATATATTTAATTATTTATAGGCTGTGCCAAATACATGTGGGCTAATAAAAGATACTGTCTTGAATGATTTCATGTTGATGTCAACCTTAGAAAATCCAGATTCTCTAATGAGCTTTCCTGTCTCACGTGTGAGGTGACACCCATCTGAAGCAAATTGCTGTAGTGGATCTAGAAACTTCTGCCAAAACCTCAGGAATGTGCCATCTGAAACATGTTAAAACAAAGAAAAATCATTCACATTGATTAACATTCAAAATCTTTAAAAACTGGATACTGTTAGTGCCAAACTTATTGTTGTTGAAAAGTAATAGGAAACAGTAACCTGGGGCAGCCACGTGTTCTATAAAGATGAACCGGCCACTAGGTTTCAGCACCCTCTGCACTTCTACAATGAAAGACAAAATTTGAATGTAAACTAAGGAAGCATATTGCAAGGATGTGGTCCTTTCAACACACAGTTAACAATAAGTAATTCTCCAAAAGTTATAGCCTTATATGTCGGAAAATAATCTTAAAAATACATGATGTCCCTGTAGATATCAAAGCCATATTATACTACCCATGCCTGTTTTTAATTGCAAGCCCTTTTTATGTATCAGTTTCGAGAAATTGGTTTGTACAAATATCAGTTTATCATGTCCAATGCATCTCAAGAGGAAAACAGTCTCACATTCTTTCGATAGCTATTTCAGTTCAGTTGCCATTTATTAAGCTTTTGATGGAAATTTAAATAAAAGTAGTACCTTTCAATGTCTTTTTCACATCACTGACAGAACACAAAACTAGAGTACCAACAACTGCATCCATGCTTGAATCAAGAACTGGTAAAGCCTCCCCAACCTGTTGATATAGCATATTTGACTTCAAATTCAATTTGAAAGTTAGAATGAACAGATTAAAAACTATCAAAGTTTCTACTATCTAATCTGTATGAAAAATGGATACTGACATTCGGATGCAATTGGCACAGAAATAACAAGCAAAGGCAGCCCTTCTGCAGATTTAAGTGTTAAACTATAGGCATCTGAAAACAGAGCAGTTGAATGGTCCAGAATCATCCTACTTGGAAGAAACACATTTTATATACTTGGCTACTCTGTATCTCGCTTCTTTGTTATTTCTTGTCAAAGAAAGAGATGTTGGAATGTTTGATCCTATCATTCTCATGATTAATTTGTGCTATTTAATTATTTCAAACAATAATGATCCCCTTCTATGGAATAGCCAGAAATGATCCATTTAGCCTATTTAGTTCTTTTAGTCTAATAAAGTGAATAAGTGATTAAAAAGGCCAATATTATAAAGTTTTGGGAGGGAAATTAAAAGAACCTTTGGTTGTAAAAGGCAATTTGAGAGGTCAATGTGAAGTTTGAGCTTCTTGCTTGAGCAAACCCTAGGACGAAAACTATGGGAATTGGTTTTGGTAGTGCTACATTGATGCAGAGCATGGGTTGACAACTAGACTATTGATACCATATTTCACAACTAAGGGTGTCATTTCTTCTTCAATACTCAAAACAATCACATTTAAGGAGACTTCATCACAAGGACATGTTGATGTGAGTTTTGTTCCACTACAACATGCAGAATAAAACACTCAATGTTTCGGAGTGAAACATTAAATATTCAACTCTCTCTTGATGTAAAGTCACTTCTTCTGCTAAGCCTACAAAGTAAGATCATGTGACTTCAAGGTTCTTTTACTGTGGATACTCGCTCAGTTGAAATGATGTGATTTGCTGGATCACTAAGGGGACTTACGCTAGTTCATTCAAGATTTGTCAACTACTCGCACTTCTAATAATTTAGCCTTACAATGTGCAATGAATTTTTTATTTATTTTATTTTATTTTCCGACCTTTAACTTCTCAACTTAAACTTAAACTTCCAATCCTAACTACTCCTATTTAATTATGAATGCAAGGAATGTGTGAATGGACTTGGACTCTACTAGGTGTAGCTTTATCAGCGACTCCATCCACCTAGTGCAAGCTTCTATGGTAGATTTAAATGGTTTTCAGATTAATATTTCTTCCCTAATCCCATCAAATGGATGAAAACTAAAGATTCAATACTAATCAAAGTTAAGTGTTTTCATTCATGGGCTAACCACACAAGGCACTCTAACTATCAACAAGAGGCTAGTGGCCTAGATTTGTTGAGTCAATCAAGTAAAAATTCACAATTACTTTCATTCAACTAAACTACTTGAAGCAAATTCTATTCTAACTTGGAATGAAAATCTATTCTAAATGAGGAAAGTAGGTCACTATGCAATAATGCAAACTTGATCAAAACAATTCACCATGCAAGACACAGTGAAAAGTAGAGCAAATTTGACATTACATTAGCAACAATTCTCCAAAACCTCCCTTACAAATGAGAGGGGTGGGGGATTATATAGGAGCCCCAATTACAATGAATGGCCAAGATTGATTTAGAATCAATGACCCAGATTAATCCATTACAAACCCTAATTAGGGCAACCCAAAATAGCCAATGAGAAAGAAGCACCATCAAAAGAGCCAATGAGAAAATTCAAAAATTTGAAGACCAATAGGAAGTGAGGGAACTGCCTAGTTATCAAACAACTCATCATCTAGGATGTGCACTCCCTTCACCTTCTCTCTTTTAGAAAACTTGATGAACTTAAGAGAAATTTCTTTAAGTTCCTCCATGTCAATACTAGGAAGGTTGCTATGTTGCATCTCCATAATCTCTAACTGTTCCATGCATGTGCCCAATGTGTCATCCCAATCTGTAGTCTGTAGCTGTGGATCATTAATAGGAAGCATAAGTGAGAGGAAACCATTCAAGTGACTCTCCTCAAGAGAATCTACACCTATGAAATAAACTGACTCCAATTTCCCCATTAGCTCTTCCAAATCCAATTCACTGGAAGCATCAATATCAAGGCCAAGCAGCTCCTTGATTGCAATGAGAACCCTCGAACATATCCCTAAGACAGGATCCTGAATATCACCTCACTGTGTGCATGCCTGCTCATAAGTAGTCTTCCTAGTAATCAGTGAGAGATACCAATGGCCAAAGTCATAAGCAGTCCCCTTGTCAATCACTCCTTGTACCAAGATTGATGTAGGGATAGCTCTCAATGCCTTGAGCCGAGGAATGACCTTTTGTTTGATGGGTCGAAACTCCTCCCACATCTCCTCCAATCCCTGCATTTTATGCATAAGCATAGTGGTCATTTCATAGATTTGAACTATTTTAGCAAGGAAAGACTCTGCTCGCCCTCCGATATCCCTTGCCCATTTCGTTACCACACTACAAGAACAATGTGAGTCTTGAGAAGTGGGAACATAAGGGACAAGTGTTGCATTCTTCTGTCTGAATGGATTCACATATTTGTTTATTATTTCCTTCATCATCAAATTTTCCGTCTCAAGAACATCCTTTTCTTTGATCAGCCTATCCATCCTTTCTTCTATAGCACTTGCATTGTCCCTCCATTCCTGAAATTCTTGATCTTTAGTTGTTGGCCCAATATCGAATGAAGAGATATGGTGATCAAGGGGAGAAATCTCGTCTTCATTCCTATCTTCAATGGGGCTAGCCAAATGTATAGTGCGAGAACCTGTCTCATCTCTAGTAATCTTGTGAACCTTCCTTGCTGGCCTAGATTCACTTGCTCTCCCTATCCTGTTAAGAAATGTGTCAATATCATCTATAAGGGGGATCTCTTCTACCCTTCTTCTCTTCTTCATGCTGTCTCTAAGCCAATCAGGGACTGTGGATAAATCCAAGGCACACTCCATTTGTTCATCTTCATCACATCCCTTAAGTGCTGAAGTAAGGCCATCTTCCATCCTCTGAGTGTTGGGATCAAATTGCCCCATACCATCTCCTAAATCAACTACCAAGTGCACCATGGGGGAAGATGACAATGTCTCTGTGTTCTGTTGTACCGAATGTGTGGATGAAGCTGCCTCTTGACCATCCTAGGGTAGGATCTTTGTATGACCACCCTGCGCTGAATCATTGTCCATGGTCTGTGTTCCTTCCTCCCTAGATGATGATGAACTAAGGATAAGAGTGGGCGTGGCCAACCTCTGTCTTTTGTCTCCAGATTCTGCACTAGTTGTCTTGTCACTTGATGTTCGAGATGTTCCTACCTCCTTATCCTTTCTCCTTATAGTCTGTCCTATAGCCTGAATACGCAATCTCGAGTTGCTAGTGGTCCCTTCATCATCCCTGGAAGAAGACTCTTCACTTTGCATCCTTGCATAGGTGAAGGTGATGCCCTGTTTCATCAACATATTCATCTGCTTGTCCACCCATGCCCTCGATCTATCCATGACCACCCTCATTAGAATCCCTAAATCTGAAAGTTCCTCTTTTAGTGACCAATTAGGGGGCTCAATTGACTTGTTCTTCTCATATTCATAATTGGGGTGGATAATGCACCCATCATCTTGGACCTAGTCAGGAATAGGGAAGACACCACACTTCTTCATGAAACTCAATGTCATTTTGGACCACATCTTCCTCCTTACTGCCTCTTCATCCATGAGATTCATCCAATAATCTTCTATGTCTTCCTTGTGCTTGTACTTCATGCCTTTGTGGATCTGAATTTTCCGGAATGGATCAAAATATTTCCTTGCCTTATATGTTCCCGACTGCCTGTAAGGATGGACAAGACTCAAGCATCTTCCCTAAATTAATGGAGGAAGGCATTCCCTGTCCGTGCTTCTCTTTTTGTATGAGGTCAAATTTTGAGAGTTGTCTAACCACCTCCAATAGAACCATTTTATTTGTGGGATACCTAGGGAGTTTGTATGGTTTCAAGGAAAATCCTTGGACCTTGATATAGGTGAATGTAGGGAATTGGATGTACCAATTTCCATATTGCTTATCAATGCAATTACATCCTTGGACAATCTCCTGTGTGTCTCACCCCTGCAAAGTGTGAGTGATACTCATCGTGAAGATATCATTAAAGCCAAATAAGAAATCATATAAGCACGGACTGGTAGATCTGATATTGTTGCATGGAAACCAATGTGCTGCTGGTTGAGTCATCTGCCTTTTGTTGTTTTCTACTAGACCGGTATTGTCATGAACGGTGTAATTACACAAGTTACTTAGTGTGATGAGCCCAACTGGCTCTCAATTACAAATTGGCTTCTTTCCCAATTTAATTTACAATTTTATTTAATTTTAAAAACATATATGATTTTTATGAAAGTTTTCCAGACTTTAAAAATAACATCAACAACAATTTAATTTCAATTCTCATAAAACTGATTTAGCATTTGCAAGAAATACAAGCAAAGTTTAACATTAATGGCACCTAAATTGTCAAACAATTGCCATACATTCCAAAGTAATCACTTGGCTGGTAACGTCAACCTTCAGATAGCATTCAGCCACTAAGAAATTATCTCCAGCCTCCACATACAATACGCAGCCTCCAAAATTATGATCACAGCCACCGGAAGATTGTCATGCGGCTGTAAGGAGCAGTGACGTGACTTTAGACCATCCACGTGACTGCTCTAACAATGGCGCAGCCACCACAAACATATCACAGCCTCAAATTAATTAACGTAACCACTTTGAATGATATCGCAGCCATCAATACGCACTGGCAATCTTCACCTAAAGGAATTGCAAGCTCAGAGGAAAGAATTCTCAGCCCATATATTAACTTCAATCTTTGCAAAAATTCGAATCTTCAACAATAGTTCCAAACTAAATTGCTGATAATTACCTTCAACCTCCACACAATTCACTGGCCATTTACAGCCAACTCAAAGTGCAACTTAATAGAAGAATTTGATGTTTTCTCCAACAATGAATACCAAACACAAACCCTAGCTCCACCTTCAAGAAATCGATTTCTTTCTTCAAACACAACTTATCAATTTTATCAAATGAACAATATGTAATGAAAATCAATTTCTCTCAAGGCTTTATAAAACTCATTAAATGAAGTCTTCTTCTATACACTTTTCACTAAAGAAGCTTCACTCACACAACATCAAATTATAACATGTAATTGCATAAGTTATTAAATTAAAGAAGATTTAATTTAATAACTCCAAATAAAATATGGTGCAACCGAATCTTTCTGACAACAACATCTGGAGCAACACTGCCCTGCCAGAAATAACAACCAGACCAAATTAGACTTACTAAAAATAGTAAGTCACTCAAACTGGAGATTCTCCATAAGAAATCCCGAATCATCTGAAACCATTGCACAGGCGCTCTGCTAAACATAGCAATCCAGACTAACACCAAAAATACCACTTACTATAAATAGTAAGTTTGCCAATCCGACCTCAACGAAGAGCAATCTTGACATCTGAGATCTCCAGAGTGGAAACCAACCACTGGCTTTGCCAAACGATCCCCTCTGACAACCTGATTAGCTTATAAGGGTCACTGAAATAAGCTAATCCCAAAGGCCTGAAATACAGGACATTACACTTATCAAGTTTGATGGTTGTCGGTTGGGACAACTACCGGTTCACCACTGCTGCTCTAACATAAAGACCGGTGTGTTTGATGTTTGCCAGTGATGACAACTAAGCATAATGCCAACAATCTTCCCCTTTGGCATTGGTGGCAAAACATATCATAACTTGCAAAGGAGTAGAATATATACAAATGAAGCTCTCATCATAATGCTTCCCCTGTCAAGTAGCATCTTGTCAACTGATACTTCCCCTGTGCATTGGCAACACCTGTGTCTTGCTTTATTGTCTCTACTGACCAAAGGACATTGATCTTCCTCCTTTTGCCTCCAAGGAACAAATGGTGAGAAAACTTATAATTGAAACCGATTAAAGATGTCCTTGTAGATTTTTCTGGCTGAAACGAGGAATGGTTTCCATGTAGCTATGACTTGGTCAAGGTTATACTCCATTGCTTGTAGAGAAATAATTAGGTTCTCCATGTCCTCAATTGTTTTGTAGTCTGGCTCACTTAGAAGTGTGTCAGTTTCTTTTGTTTCTTTCTGCATCATATCAAAAGTAAGAGCTATATACAGCTGAAATCCAATGAGATCTTGGATTCTCTTCTTATGCTCCTCAAATGATTTTCTTAGTGTGAGTGCTAAACTGGTGAGCTCACAATTGTACTCTATTGCTTAAGCGGTCTGAGGATTGAAACGCGTTGTTGTCTATTTCAGCTCTTGTGTTGTCTGACTAATTCTTTCTGTGATATCCTTGACAAAATCTTCAAAATTTGATGTTTTTGTTGTTGATTTTCCTACATCTTGAACTTGTTTCTTCAATTCCCCGGTGCTGGTAGACACAGTTGCTTTGATTGCAACAATTTTGTCATGTAGGATATTGATTCTCTTTGTTTCATAATGATCTATAGCTACAATTTTTGGATCTGTTATGTCTTCTCCGATTGTTTGTGCCAGAATTTCTAGCTGATCTATTATTGGTTCTTCTTCATCAATATCTGCATCTGGAGCAAAATTGCAAACCATATCTTGTTTCCTCTTTGTGAGCAACTTGAGTTGCCTTGTTGACATTTTGCTGATGTCAATCAATGATTCCCCTGTTTGTGGAGTTTCCATTTTCCCTTTCTTGGAATCAAGGTCTACTGTGAGGGATAGCTTCCTTTTTAGTGAAGAAGAGCTTGGTAAATCTACTAATTATTTCTATTTAATCCCCTTTTCCCTTGATTTTTGCTCTTCTTCTGGTTGCTTCTCTTCTTTCACCTTTTCTTCTTGTTGTTGCTCTTCTTCCTCCTCTACCTTTTCTTCTTGTTGTTGTTCTTCTTTGTTGACCTCTTTGCCGACCTATAGGGTGTATTTTTGGGTGTTATCAGTGTCTTTTCCTTGAGTTGTCTTTGCTGATGATTCCCCCGTTTCTTGTTCTTCTGGTCTGATTGGTGTAGCCTTCTCACCGATTGAGGTCTTCTTGCCGGTTGTGTCCTGCTCACTGGTTTTGTCCCGCTTACCGATTGTATCTTGCTCACCAGTTTTGTCCTGCTCATCAGTTGTATCTTCTCACCGGTTGTGACTTTTGCCTCATCACCTTTTTTCCTTCCTTTGATACCTCAGTGTCCATTGATTTTTCTAGTAGGACCGTGTCCTTTGTCTGTTGAGCTTGAGATTTATCCTATGGACCTGTTGAGTGAGGTGTCTCAACAAATACCTATTCTAATGTCAATTTTTCTTGCCTTTTAGCTAGAGTGGTGAAATCATGATTTTTCCATAATGTCACTATTTCTTCATAAACTTCTTGTTCTTGGCCATTTATGATTTTGGCCACTCTATCTCGAGAGTCCAGGTTCAGTACTTCTAGTTCGATTAGAATCTTGATTTCTTCTTCATCTAGACCCAGTTCTACTTGTTCTAGAACTTCCCTTATAATTTTTGCAACTCTTGCTACTCTCCATTTTGTTAGGAGCCTTTTATTAAGTTCAGCTGGGAAAATGGATTTGTAATCCTTGGGTCCTTGGTTGAATTCAAGAAAACTTTCTAACAGGGTAGTTCTATTTTGGCCTTGTTATCAGTGCCTAAGGAACTGAACCATTTTGTAGCATTGCTAACCTTACCAAAATCTAATATTTCATCAACTATATCATCAACAATAAGCGTTTTAGCCTTACCTTTTTCTGGAGATGCTAGAATAGTTGGTGGAGTTAGATCACCACTGGTGTCTTTAGTGATGTTCACAATAACCGGTTCTTTTGTTGGCTTTTGGTAGATTGGTGTGTCTATGCCCAGAATGCCTTTCCCTGTCCCGATGTCCTTTTTTGGTTTGAATGAGAACTTTTGACATTCAACTTCAGCCTCATGTTGTTTCTCTAGTATGTTTGTCTAGATGACAACTCCTTTCTCATGAACCACTTCAACTTCTCCAATTAATACTTGACCAATCCTTTTTCTGATCTAAAAATTTTGTTTTTGAGCATTTGCCCAATTGGTTGCCTCTTCTAGGCTCAAGTGGCTTTGCACTTCCAGTAGTGCCTTGATTCTGAGATCTTTCTCTTTTGCTATTGAGGATTTCCATCTTCCTTCAATAAGCTGATGTAGTTTTGCAAGAATTGAGCCATGAATCTCACTAGGCATTCTCTTGAATTTGTATAGGCTGTATATTACAACATCTTCGATTTTCCTTATGTCTTCATCATTAGAAAGACTATATCTTCTCTCAATTGATGCCATCCCACTTGTAGTCTTTATGCCTTCAACCATTTCATCAATGGTTGGCCTTCTTGCTTTTGGTTCCTCCTTTACCGGTTTCTCAATCTTCTTTCTTCTTATATAAGTGGCGGTTTTCTCTATCTCAGTTTCTTCTGAGTCTACTTCTTGTGATTGCTCGGTTGTGACCAATTGCGCCTTCTTCTTTTGAACTTTAGGTTTTGCCACAAGTACCTTCTTTTCTTTGGTGTAAGAGACCGTTTGGAAACTTTAGCAGTTACCTTCTTTGTTGTCTTTGAAGGTTCAATCTTCTTCGAATTCGCACTTATCTCATCATAAGTGCCAAACCGGTTGGCTGAAAAATCTAGGTTGCTCTCTTGAAGTGCCTCAGCATATGCTTTGGTAGTCTTTGATGATTTTTGCCCAAAATTTCCCTCTCGTTCATTTTCAGCCACAACCCTATTTTCCAAGTGAAATGCTCAAGTGTCGAAACTCTCTGTGTTTTCTGCCTTTTAATGTCGAGAGTCCAGTGTGTTTAATGCTCAAGTGTTGAAAACCCAGTGTGTTTTCGACCTCCTCTCTGCAGGCTCGGGATGTTTCTGCCTTTTGGTCCGAAGGTTCAGTGTGTTTTCGACCTCTCCGCTCTGAAAATTCGGTGTGTTTTCAACCTTCGCTCGAAAACCCTTTGTGTTTTTTACACCCCTTCTGTGTTTTCGACCCTAAGCGCGCAACTCCGATCAGGCGGGTCCCAGTGCCTAAGGCCATGCTAGTGCAGAGAAGATCCGACGGCTGTCGCATGATCACATGGGATCTTCCGATCCCATGAGATCATACGACAACCGTTGATGTGGTGTCAGCAAGGGATCGGTAGTCAAGACAAGCGGTCAACTCCAACGCCGACGGTCATCAGTTAACACCTAGCGGTTGGTTGCATGATCGCATGGGCCTTCCTAGCCGCATGCGATCATGCGACAAGCGGTAAGCGATCAAACCACAGTGCCGCCAACGGTCGGTGACTAACACTTTATGGTTGGTCGCATGATCGCACGGGCTCTTCCCAGCCCATGCGGCCATGCGACGAACCGTCAACGGTTCCAGTTTCGAGCGGTGGCGGTCAGTGGCTAGCCTCATGCGGTTGGTCGCATGATCGCATGGGCTCTTGCGAGCCCATGCGACCATGCGACAAACCGTCAGCGGTTAGCATGTTTTTGGGCGGTGTTGCTGTGGGTCCGTGCCAGGGTGCCAAGGTGTTTGCTGATGTGGCGGCCGAGACAAATAGGGGAGTGACATGTGGCGATTCTGGGCTCAGGTTTGGCAAGCTTTGCGCGGTTGCGCAGTTGGAGGTGGGCCCGGTTCTATGTTCGGTCGGGTAATCTCGCAATAAAAAGAAGAATATTCTTTCTATCTGGCGATTACGAGACTTCCCTTAGTCAGGTAATCTCCTGACGGAAGAGAATATGCCGAAAAGGTAACGCAACTCAGCGACTGCCATCGGATGAAGCAAAGATCAACGGTTTTCGCATGGTCGCTAAGAGGAACCCGGGGTTAAGAAAAATTCAGGTGACTTGGTGACAAGAGGAAATTTGAACCCGAGGTGAGCCGAGGTTATTTTTGCAGTGCGATCGTAAGCCCGAGCATTTGTGGAAAGCAGAGGCGGGTTTTCTAAGGGTTGTCACATGATTGCATGAAGCCTTTTGGGCTCATGCGATCATGTGACCGCTGAATTTTCAAGGCCATGTGGTCGGCTCCTATTGGGCCACGTGGCAATTTTGACAGGTGGCAGATTTTGCGGGCCCGAGGTGTCATTTTGTGGCAAGGCGGAGGCAAGTTTTCAAAGGTTGTCACGTGATCACATGAAGCCTTTCGGCCTCATGCGATCATGCGACCATTGCTATTACAAGGGCGGCGTGATTGCTTTGGCGGGCTTTCTTCTGCAGAGATGTTTGCAAAGCGCGAGTAGCTGAGAATTAATGTTTCCAAAGGCTTATAGCTAGGAATGTTTGCAGAGATCTTTTAGGCTGCCATTTTTTTTTAGTCCTTTTAAAGATCTAATCGGATTTTTGAGCATTCATGGTAGAGATGGGCACGCAAGGAAAAATATCTGATCGGTTGAGATATTTGCACAATTTCATTTATGATCAAAAGTGACCGGTTTTAGGGATGATTATTATAATGCAGATCTATGTAGCCCTAATTCGGAGATATTTTTGATTCCTGCCTGCGTGCAAAGATGTATATAATTTGTTTTTGGAGCTTTTGAAGCTCAGAATGGACATTTTGTAAAAAGAGAAGCTCTTTTCTTGGAAAACTATCTGTAGCATTTCTTCCTGCTCTCTGGTTTTCCCACATCTTGTAAGTTCTCATTGATAATACAAGTATTGCAGAGGCAGTTTGTGACAATCCTTCATGTCGTTGTGCTTCCTTATTTGCATTATCTCTTATTGGATTGAGGTTTATGAATGCTGTTAATGGAAATTGGGGTTCCTAGTCCCTCTCACTTTCTGCAATTTTGTGTGTTTCCTGTGTCTGATCTGATTTAGATGTTTTTGTGGGTATGCTACAACCCTTAACAGTCTTGTCTCATTCCTACACCTAGTTGCAGAGGAGGATGTTTGTTTGCAGGTCATAGGTTGAGTCTTCTATTCAGGCCTTCCTATGAAATACTTATGCAAGCCTATCTAGTGAGTGGTGACCTATTAGACCTGATTCCTCCATTGATTTCACTCCTCTATACTGAGATCCAAACCCTAGTTTCGGTGCATCACCTAGTAGGATAGATTTGCTTTCAGTCATTTCCCTTTCCATGCATTCCTTCTACCCCTTTCCCTCAAAGTTTACATTTCATGTTAAGAGAAAATCAGGGTGATTATCCAAGAGGAACCAGCCTAGAATCTAGAGGTCTCATCTCGGTTAGCAAAAGGTCCCACAACCTTGAGATGATTCCCATGTTATACTAGATTATCAAGACTATGAGAGCTTGAGATCAGAGGCGCAAATTCAGTGTATAACAATGATATTTCGTAACCTAGTTCTGGTGCAAATTCTGTTCTTGGCTCAACAACCTAGATTATATAGTGATCAGTGCTTACAAGGAAACAAACATCATCCTAGTATTCGTTTACAATTGCAGATGGGATTCTTTTCCTTTCATGCATTTTAGATTGAAAATCTTGGAAATAAGAAAACATAACCTTAGTAAAGCGATTTCCTAGGTTATTGATCATTTCTCCTATTTGGACCATAACCTGTCTATTTGTTACCCATTCTGGAAAGAATTTTTGATAGTAGAAGAAAAGACATACCACCAACATTCCATACTTACAAGAATTTCTTCTTTACCATTCCAAGCTTCTTCATGTTTTCAAAGATTTGACTTCTCAACATAGCACATATGTCATATTTGGCATTGTCATGCATGATTCTGTGAGCTACATGAGAACAAAACACCTTCATCTTCAATATTTGTATCAGTCATCATGCGACTAGAATACCTCGACTTTGTGAGTTAGGTAACTTCACTGTTGGATATCATTCTCAAGGTGAAGGCTTCCCCTGTGGCATTGAACCTTGTCACTCTCCTTAGGTCTTCCTTTGTAATAGGCGTAAAACACCATTTTCCAACCACATACCTTGATCGTGTACTCGATTGAGTACCAATCGAATCTAGTTAGGCTGAAACACAGTAGGGTATTTAAACCCCATTGGTCAATCCAGCCGTTTCGAGTCAAGCATACTTTTCCTCCAGCATCCCATCCTTGCAAAGCCCTAGAAATTCGCTCTGAATGGAAATTTCTCCCAAGTCCTCTTGTTTACAGTGAACGAAGGCAGTTACGTCTTCAGTCAATAGCTCGACGTCTGGTATTGATGATAGGGCTCCAACCATATCATTTGACCTGTTCTAAACTTGCATAACATCATATTTAGGTCGATCATGTTGATTGATGTCAATAAGGGTTGCAATTGATGATGATGATGCCATTTCATTGGTAAGAGAAAACACAAAAAACTCTTTTGAATTCGTAGAAATTGAAAAGCAAAGATCGCGAACATAGATAGAAAGATTACTCAAGCCTAAAGAAAATTTTACACAAAAAGTTAAGTAAAATTAAATGAGTAATACACTTTCCCTTTTATATCCTCAGGCTCCAACGGTAATTAGCAAATGCTAACATTTTATTAACGGTTATCGCATTTATGAGCCTTATCGGTTTTTACATAACTTCACCTTTGTTGACCGGTTTATCAATGCTTTACTTGTTTTACCACAACATCCTTGGTTGAAACATCAGTCGTGTAACATCATCCCATCACCAAGAAGGTAATTAACCAGAGCACACAACTTACTATTTTGACTGGTTCTTTGGTCTTAGATCGGTGAGTGTTTCTCAGTAACAGTTTCCACTTAGTGAGAGTGAATCTCACTTAGTTACTTTAGGGACAGTAGCATTTCCCGTTGTTCCCCCTTAAGCCCTGATGGCTTAATTTGATGAAGAGATATCATCATCGGTAGATGATGACTTTGTCTCTGGTTTTTCTCCTTTAGAGCTCTTTGTCCCCTTTTTGGACCATATCTTCTTCACTTCTTTCTTGGTCTCTTCAGTTATGTTTCCCTTATGATTGGGAGTCTCATTCCTCTTGACCGGTTTTACTTGTCTTTTTCCTTTGTTTATTGACCGGTTCATACAATCTCTGGCCAGATGCCCAATCTTGTTACAATTGTAACAAGTCATCCCGGTTTGCATTCCTGTTATGGAATACCAGTCTCGGTGGAGATTTGAATGCCATGGTTGTAGACCCACACTCTTCAGCCTTATGTCCAAATTTATTACATGCATAGCAATAGCCTTTAAAGCTTCCTCTACTTCTGTGAGGTCCTACCCCGACCCATCTTAGCAAGACTGGTGTTTTCACACATGGACTATCTAGATGATACACTATTATGATGATATTAGACCTATTTTGATTATGACTTCTCATCATTAGACATTATGTGAAGATTTTACATGATTATATGGATGATGATGTTAGACGTACTCTTATATGCTTATGTTAGATTCATCCTAACTTTATGATATAAACAGATAATTGAATTCTAAATTCTACATTTTGATTTACGTTATCTTATGGAATAGGAATTGAGATAGTTATGATGTTGATTTCGTAATGAATTAGTTCTGCATTTGAGTTAGGGTTACTTGTTTAAGTGAAATTGAACGAACTTAAGATGCTTATAGAAATATGATACAATATGGTTATGTATATGTTGAAATCATGAAATGTAGTTTAACAATGCACTCATATATGAATGTTATTATGGATCTCGTTTCTCTTTCGATATGCTTATATATGTGATGATTTCATGCAGTACTGATATCTGAATCGAGTGTGCAGGATTATGACCATGGTTTTAAATGCAGGAAACAAAGATGGATCAATGTGAAAATAGTATTAAGTCAAGGTCGACTTTAGGAAGAGAACGACCTCGTTGTTATGTGTTTTTAATTCGTAAATGTGATGCATGAGTGAATGTTATTTGTAAATGTTTTAAGTGCATAATTGGATGTAAATTTAAATGTGTAAACGAAAATGTGATTATCCATTAGGCATGCCATGTGTGTAATTTAGTGGTGTGATGTGTACTTTCTTTTGTTATGTCACTTGACACTAGTGCTATGTGTTGGCATGCCTAAGTGGAAAGTT
This sequence comes from Chamaecyparis obtusa, assembly GCA_027943335.1. Lineage (NCBI taxonomy): Eukaryota > Viridiplantae > Streptophyta > Pinopsida > Cupressales > Cupressaceae > Chamaecyparis > Chamaecyparis obtusa. Next base: position 1,743,654 of record BSBK01001154.1, on the reverse strand, counting down.
GACCTTACTTCACCCTTGAGTCACCTTGTGAGTCCCTAGGTGTAGTTAGTGGGTTAGGGAACAAAGGCAAGAGTCACATCACTTCCCATTTTCGTGAGTTAACCTCACATGGGTTTTTGAGGGGTTAAATTGAGCCCTAGGGAGTGGTTAGCATTAGTTTTAAGTACCCCAAAGCATATGCATAGGTTTGGAGGTCAAATTTTACCTTTTTCTTCACCCAAAGCTTCGAAAAGGTCTCTCAAAGAGAGCCTTCTTTGAGAGTGACGAAATTGGGTATGTTTTCAAAGATAATCCTTTTCCCCATGTCTTGAATTACCTTCCATTCCTTAGTTAGGGGCATGTGGCAATTTAACAAGAACCAGGATATCTACCTTACCTTGGGATGAGGGTAGTAAAAAAGAAGGAATATTTTTCTTATAGGAAAAAGAGACTAGGAAGAAAGAGGACTTCTACCTTATGCATTTTTGGGTTTGGAGGAGAATTGACCTTGGAAGATCTAGTGGCTTAGAGAAGGGGAAAGGGTAAGTTAGGGAAGGAAAGATTGAGCTCTCAATCAAATTCACTATTGTCATATTCTTGAAGGAAGATAGGTACATCTTTCATGGAAGTCTTGTTTATGTAAATGTAATGTTTAGTTAAATTATTGTGAGACAATGTTGTGTTATGCTTTCAAATTGTTTACATGAAGTCTTTTTTTTGTTTTCTCTATGTTTTGTTTTATGAATGTCATTAGAGTGCAAGACTACTCATCTTTGGGAGGATTTGAGAGAGTTTTGGGGTGAAGGGATTAGTTGGGAAAATCTTGTGTAGAGCATGGATGTATAGGCATCCATGAAGCCTACTTGTGTTGCTTATTGGAGGCTATAAGAGAAGTTGAATTGTGCTCTATGAGATGAGCTAGCTTGTTTGGGTTGAGCCTTGTAAAGACATGTTGTATTTGAGAAAAAGGACTTGTTTGAGTATGACATCTCCAAAGATTGTTTCCACCTTCACCCATTGTTGGGTCAAATATGATCCTATGTGCAAAACTTGGGAATGGGAGTAATTGTGTTGTTTATGGTTTCATGTTGTTGTGAGTGTGTGTTGTTTGATTGTTACCTATCCTTGTTTCCCCTAGCTTGGGGGTGGCCATGTAATGGCCTTGGCTGGGAGGTGAGCCTCCATAATCATGTATGAAATGTCTTTGATTGCAGGTTTGAATGGATGATGAAAAGAACATTTAAAGATTAAAGTTATATATTTCTTTTGGAGGAGTCAAAAGTTTTGAGAAAATTAGATTTGAATGTATTACCCTCTCTTTAGTATAAGATTCTTGGACATGTACCAAACCTTGTAGACATTTCCTTTACTACATTGCATAACAATAAAAGGTTAATTGTTGTAACATTATATGGAGCAATGAGCTATGTAGCAATAGTATTGAGAGATAGTAAAAGATGTATCTATGGTTAAATTGAGTTTTGTTTGGATAAAGAAAATACTTTCTTTCCACTTGTATGTAATAATTCCAAATGATGTATTATCTCAGTCTTGAAGTATATTCAGAATTAGAATGGATTGTTTATGCAGAAGGAAAGGTGAAATTTTGTTTGTTATAAACTTACCATTATATTGACTTGATTTTCTGTCATGAGAAGGAAATGTATTTAATTCTATCTTAAGTGCAAAGTTGATTTGTTGATAGCATATTTCTGTTGATAAAGTCATTAACATATTTTTATGATAATAAAACCCCTTTATTCAAAAATCCTAGGGTAAAAGAGGAATTATTTATGTTACACACACACACACACACACACACATATATATATATTAAATGTATATAATAAATCTGCATTATATTAAACTTTTTATAAAAAAAATCTGGTAACATAATTAACATGATGTGTAAAGAAATACATTAATATATATACTATATTTTTTTTGTGTTGGTGTTTTTTATGTCTTAGTTTTTAGGGCATTACAGCTTCCACTGGACACATTGTTTTATCGTGACCTGCATTCAAAGGTCCTATGTCCATACTTATAACAATTATTGCAGTAACTGTTGGGGGTGAAGGGTTTCACCGGTGCATTCCTGCAATCATTAGACTTATGACCCGGTTTGCCACAATGTTTGCAAGATGATTTGGACAGTCTCTTACCTTTTTCTCCGGTTGGTTTCTTCTTGTCCACCTTGATTCCTTTGAGATTTGAGGACTCACCGGTTTCTTTGGTGCCTTGGTCATTGTAACCAAGTCCTATGGGGTCCATGTGCCTTCTTGAGAGTTCAGTTGCTCATCCAGCTTCTCAGAACTCTTATTGTATTTTTTGAGCTTTTCATTCCTCTCCTCAAGAGTTTTCAGCTGCATTTTTACTTTTCCAACTTCAGCAGCCATTTCTGTACTTGCTTCATCTTTATCATGCAAGTGTTCATGCATGATGGCATTTTCCTAAGTTATGCCCTGCATGTCTTCTTGTAGTTGCAGTATGAGTGCATCGCTCTCTCTTAGAGCATCTTCAACTAAGTTCCTTGCTCATTTAGCAGCCTGTAAAGCTTCTTTAGCACTATTTTTCTCATCCTCATCTTTTTTGCTTGATTTGATGAGTTTAGTCATTCTCAGTGCATGACCTTCCTGTTCTCTTTTCAAATTAGAGGTTTGATCAGTTAGGTTCTAGTTTCTCTCCAAGAGTTCAGAGACTGCTTCTTCTACTTCATCTGAACTACTTTGTTTAGATAGTTCATCTATTGTGTCCTGACTTTCACTCAGTCACAAAGCCAGTTCTTTTCTCTTGGCAAGAGATCTTCTCAGCCTGTTTTCAAGAGAAGCAATCTGTTGGTACCCATATAGACCCCGAAAATAAACTTTCAAGTTTAGGGTCTTGAACCTCTTTGAACTACTTCGAACCAAGGTTCAAAGAGGTTCGAAGTGGTTCAGTTTGAATAAGCAGATTCACAGGTTTAGAGCTTCAGAGATTTGGAATTCAGTTCGAAGGCTCGACAAGTTTAGTATTATAAGCGACCTTGGTGATTTCAAAGTGTAGCATTCAGATTCTAGGTTTTGTTTGGTACTTTTGGTTCATTGATGCAAAGAGTTTCATGGGTTCAGATATTCAATTCAAGTTTGGATTCAACAAAACCAGTAAGGGCCCTCCAATGTGCAAAGATGATCTTTCCAAATCATTAACATTTTTGTCATTATAAAAGTGGACTGACATAGTTGACCGCTGCCAAAAATAGGGAATAAAATTTGATAGATGGCCTCTCTTTAATGCAAGAAAGGTATCTACAATGGTCTCCACATCCTTATTACAACTTTCTTTTTGGGTAGATGGTGAACTCATGGACTTCAAATACATTTCCATATGTAGAGCATCAATAATACTGTGCACAGTTGGGTTTGTGATTAACCAATTTTTGTATAAGAAATGCTATAAAGTTCCTATATCTTAAGAGGTTTTCAAAATGTCTCTAGAATTAAATCAAATTGTCCCTTAAGATAAAATCAAAATGCAAGCATGGACATGAAGAATGTTTAGAGTTTTTAATGTAATAGGCAACCACGGATTTGTAGGAAGCAGTAAAATAGTCATATTGTGGGGGGCATAACTCCCAATTCCACCATTGGATCGGGCTAAATTTTTTATATGTTTGAGAAATCCTAGTTCTCCAACTTTCCACCAGAGCGATCGTCGAAATTCTACCTGGTTCACAAGATATGGATGACTGAGTTAAGTAGTGTCAAAACTGTCAATGACAGTCACAAAATGCTGACAATACTTCATCACCAGCGTATGCCAACTGTCAAAGGATAAATGCGTATTTAATTTGATATGATAAACATATTCATTTTTATCCTTATGGCTATAATGTATATAAAACATTAAGCTTGAGAAAAGAAACAAAGGTTGTTTTGTTTCTTTAAAAGATCTTAAAGAATCAATTATTTTAACTGAAAAGAGCTACGTGGGGAAAAAAGGAAAGACTAATAATATTTTCCAGATTTAATCAGGGGGAAGAAAAAGGATTATAAAAGAAATATTTTTCAATTCAGATATGGTTCTTCTTTTTCTGGAGAAGTCTTTGTGCTAGGATAGGAGAGGAGAAACTGATTTTAGTTTGTCTTTTGTAACAGGAGGGAGTTTTTTATTTATTTTAAAAACAGTCTTATTGTACAGAAATAGAAGTCTTTGAATTTCTATTGAGGCATGAATGAAATGAAGATGATACTCACAATCTTTGTATTGTCTATATTTTTCTTTTGATTGCAACTGGACTTCAGGCTAGTGTGTTCACTTATTTATGTCCCTTCTGTCACTAAAGATTGTTTGTATGAATTTATTCCAGAACTTTATTTTTTTGGAAATTTAATCATACAAGAAGAAAGAATTTCTCTGTCTATTTTCAGTCTAGGTGATATTCATGAATGTAGATGATTAAACTTTGATTTATTTGTCTACAACATTTCCTTTTGAATTGATCTTCCATGATTATGGGTAGATGTTGATGTACTTATTTTGCTTTCTGGTAAAAAGCATACCCCAAATTTTATTCACTGCATATCTTTAAACTAGGAGCTGTACCTCTCAAAATTCAGAGGAAAGTTATCAATTCAATGATAACTTCTCCAACTGTTGGTGATATTTTTCATTCTTTCCGGGCATTGTGAGTCATATTATGCATTTATTTTTGAAGGACAAATCTGTTCACCAATAGATTTTTGACGACTCTACTGGGGATTGGAATCGAAGATCAGTGCTAAATTTATTTCCTTAGTTTGTATATTATATATGTATATGCAGGCTTGGCGACTCTACTAATTCATCATGCAGACCAGAAAGATCACGATTAAGAAAAGGCCTGATCCTACTCTTATGGAGATTTATGCAATGCATGAAAAAGTGTTGAGCGAGTTCTTGCACAGTTTCAAAGAAAGTATCTCTCGGGCTGTCAGAGAAAATATCAGTCCGGAAGATGATCATGCAAGCACTCTTTTGTAGAGAAATCTTTGTGCACAATTCCACAAACTCAAGGATCTGAAGGAGTATGAAGAAAAGGTGGCAAGGCTGAAAGCAAAGCTGACAGTTGATGATGAAGAACCTCCGGTAATATCACCTTATTTTATCTTTTTCCAACTATGTAGTCTTTAATGAACATGATGGTACTCAAGGAAACATAGATAAAGGCGCATCCAAATCCTTTTTCCCTCCAGATTTAGAAAGCTTAAGATTTGAAACTGATAATAGTCTTCTTGCTTCAAAATTTTCTATTTGTGAAAGTTTTGACACCATGTCACCGGATTTGGAATCTTTTGTTTTTAATGAGAAGGCTGAAAGTAATCTGTCCCATTGTGAAATCAGTGGTCAGCCCATTGAGAAATCTTGTCAATCTGAAATGAAATTTGTGGTTGTGATGAGGTAAAGATATATTTGGCTAAAGCATCTCATGCTGAAATTCTGTTTGAAAAAAAGAGGTATGGAGCTGATTTCCAACCTACTGGTGACTCGGTTGAAATGTTGAATGACACTCTCTTCACCAAGGAAGAAGACATCATATGCAGATTTTTATCACCTCTTGGACAAGGAGATCCCTCTTTGAATAGTCCCGGTATAAATTTAAAACAAATAGACTGTAAGAGGTTTCTTGGTGATTCATTATTCTATACTCTTGAGTGTGAATCTACTAAGAATAATGTTGTGAAATCTAAAGATGCATTGGAGGAAACAAAGGGTCAGATGTTTTGCATAGTTGATAATGCCTCGATTCTTGATAGAGTTGAAGCAAATTTTTATGACAGGTTTGATCCCATGTTGGATGAATTTTCTCTTTTTGATAATACGAAATATGATGCTTATGATTATGGAAAGGAGTGTGCCATTGTGGACAGCGGTTTGGAGGCCAAGGAAGAAGTTTTTGAATATTATTCTTTTCAATTTGAGATGATTCCTGGTTTGATGAATGTTATGGAAAAATCATTCAAAGACGAGGAGCGCTATGATGCAATTTGGAAAGATGTATTGGGTCAACAAGTTTTTGTATATTTTTAGCTTATCATTCAATATAGAAGTCGCCAGAGAGCCCTATTTTCAAAGTACTTCATTAAGACATCATTTGCTGCTCCGGAAGGGCTCTTATTTCTCCTAGCCGGTAAATGGATTCACGTGACTTCTTGCTTTCGGTTCTTGTGGTAGGTTTTCTTCCTACCTTTGTATATATTGCAAATATTCTTTTGGTGTGCGTAGTGTTAGTTGGAATAATGTACAAGCTTCGCGCTTGCTGGTAGTTTAGGTGTTTAGGCTAGTTGGCTTTGCCCTGATCCCCTCCGCCCTTATGCAAGCAACTCCCAGTTTTCCTTTTCTTAGTGACTCTATTCGCCCAATGGATAAGGCACTTATCTTTGCCCAAAGATTGCTGGAGTTCTCTGTTTTTGTGCCAGCCACACAGTTAGAGCCCATGTTGGTACCCATATAGACCCCGAAAATAAACTTTCAAGTTTAGGGTCTTGAACCTCTTTGGACTACTTCGAACCAAGGCTCAAAGAGGTTCAAAGTGGTTCAGTTTGCATAAGTAGATTCACAGGTTCAAAGCTTCAGAGATTTGAAATTCAGTTCGAAGGCTCGACAAGTTTAGTATTATAGGCGACCTTGGTGATTTCAAAGTGCAGCATTCAGATTCTAAGTTTTGTCTAGTACTTTTGGTTCAATTGATGCAAAGAGTTTTATAGGTTCAGATATTCAATTCAAGTTTGGATTCAACAAAACCAGTAAGGGCCCTCCAATGTGCAAAGATGATCTTTCCAAATCATTAACATTTTTGTCATTATAAAAGTGGACTGACATAGTTGACTGCTGCCGACAAAAGGGAATAAAATTTGATAGATGGCCGCTCTTTAATGCAAGAAAGGTATCTACAATGGTCTCCACATCCTTATTACAACTTTCTTTTTGGGAAGATGGTGAACTCATGGACTTTAGATACATTTCCATATGTAGAGCATCAATAATACCGTGCACAGTCGGGTTCGTGATTAACCAATTTTTGTATAAGAAATGCTATAAAATTCTTATATCTTAAGAGGTTTTTAAAATGTCTCTAGAATTGAATCAAATTGTCCCTTAAGATAAAATCAAAATGCAAGCATGGACATGAAGAATATTCAGAGTTTTTAATGTAACAGGCAACCACGGATTTGTAGGAAGCAGTAAAAAAGTCATATTGCGGGGGGCATAACTCCCAATTCCACTATTGGATCGGGCTAAATTTTTTATATGTTTGAGAAATCCTAGTTCTCCAACTTTCCACCGGAGAGATCGTCAAAATTCTGCCTAGTTCGCGAGATATGGATGACTGAGTTAAGTAGTGTCAAAACTGTCAATGACAGTCACAAAATGCTGACAACACTTCATCACCAGCGTATGCCAACTATCAAAGGATAAATGCGTATTTAATTTGATATAATAAACATATTCATTTTTATCCTTATGGCTATAATGTATATAAAACATTAAGCTTGAGAAAAGAAACAAAGTTTGTTTTGTTTCTTTAAAAGATCTTAAAGAATCAGTTATTTTAACTGAAAAGAGCTACATGGGGAAAAAAGGAAAGACTAATAATATTTTCTAGATTCAATCAAGGGGAAGAAAAAGGATTATGAAAGAAAGATTTTTCAATTTAGATAGGGTTCTTCTTTTTCTGGAGAAGTCTTTGTGCTAGGATAGGAGAGGAGAAACTGATTTTAGTTTTTATTTTGTAACAGGAGGGAGTTTTTTATTTTTATTTTTAAAATAGTCTTATTGTACAAAAATAGAAGTCTTTGAATTTCTATTGAGGCATGAATGAAATGAAGATGATATTCACAATCTTTGTATTGTCTATATTTTTCTTTTGATTGCAACTGGACTTTGGGCCAGCGTGATCACTTATTTATGTCCCTTCTGTCATTAAAGATTGTTTGTATGAATTTATTCCAGAACTTTGTTTTTTGGAAATTTAATCATACAAGAAGAAATAATTCTCTGTCTATTTTCAGTCTAGGTGATATTCATGAATGTAGATGATTAAACTTTGATTTATTTGTCAGCAGGATTTCCTTTTTAATTGATCTTTTGCATCTATTTTCATGATTATGGGTAGATATTGATGTACCTTTTTTGCTTTTTGGTAAAAAGCATACCCCAAATTTTATTCATTGCATATCTTTAAACAGGGAGCTGTACCTCTCAAAATTTAGAGGAAAGTTATCAATTCAATGATAACTTCTCCAACTGTTGGTGATAATTTTCCTTCTTTCTGGGCATTGTGAGTCATATTATGCATTTATTTTTGAAGGACAAATCTGTTCACCAACACAATCCTTTCATTCGCTTCCTCTAACTGCTTCTGATATCTGTAAGCCTCCATGATCGTTACTCAAGCGGTTTAGCTTCTTTACCTGAGAACTTGGCTCTAATACCAATTGTTAATCCTAACTGGTGACTAAGGGGGGGTGAATCAATCAATTCAACTTATTTAACTTTTTATACTGTTAAACTGAATACTACTGCATGATACTGAAAAATGTAATGCATGCTTAAGTAACTTAAACAAAAATCACATACATAAGCTAACATAGGATTTATATGTGGAAACCTTCAGTTAGAGGGAGAAAACCACGGTGGGACAGAACCCACAATCTTCACTATTGCAGTAATAAAGTTTCCCTTTTAAAGGCTTACAGAAGCACTTGTTAGAGTGCTACCATGTCAAGGGATTTGATATAGATCGGTTAAGGTCTTGACACTATTAGGAGTCGCCTTTTCAGAGGATTTAAGAACATCAATCAAGATGTCACCCGATTAAGGGATTTGTACAATGGAACCTATTAGGGGTCACCCTAGCAAAGGAATTTTTACGAGCTTCACACAAAAAGAAAAATGATCTTCTCTAGACACTCAATCTGTCGTTCAGATCATACCTGTTCTATTCCTTGCTCGGCTTGGTTGTTCAATCTCTATCGTTCACTCTTGGTGACTATATCCCTTCTCAGAAGACTCAGCTCTTTTGCTCTGTTTTCTCTCTGCGCACTTGATTTCTTCAACCACACATCACTTATGCATGATGACCCATACATAGAATTGATTCTCATATTACTCTATGGAATTGTGGCACCAAACAATAAATCCTTCAAAATCATCGTTGTTCTGGAAAGCATTCCAAAAATCTTGCATGCAAAACTCTATTTCAACCCAAAATGCTTGCACACAAAACTCCAGTTCATCCCAAAAAGATCGCATACAAAACTCTAATTCATTTCAAAAAGCTCGCATACAAAACTCTAGTTAATCCCAAAACGCTCTGCAAAAACCGGATCAAATTCCCATTAAAGCCGGATATGAAATCATATAAACATGGACCAGTAGATCTAATATTGTTGCGGGGAAACCAGTGTGCTGTCGGTTGAGTAATCTGCCTTTTGTGGTTTTCTACTAGACTGGTATTGTCATGACTGGTGTAATTACATAGGTTACTTAGCAAGTTTGATGGTTGTCGGTTGGGACAACTATTGATTCACCAATGCTTCTCTAACATAAAGACTAGTGTGTTTGATGATTGCCAGTGATGACAACTAAGCATAATGCCAACACTATCAACAAGAATGTGCTTTCAAAGTTATATGTGAGATAGAGATCTCTTCAAAGTTCAAAAAATCCAAAAAATTGAAAAATCAGAAAATCCAAAAAAAAAGAAGGGACTTCTCAATGGATGGGCAGTGGTTCCTTGGTCAAGACATTCATCCTGTTGACATTGCTCAATTTCAAGAGGCTTTGAATGCACAATTGTATCCATGAAATTTGTTTGAATTGACATCACCTTGCGAGTGTAGGATTCATGGGACAACCACACATGATGAGCTTAATTGTTTGATATTTCTATCAAGGGTGGAGTTGATATTACAGAAAAAGATGTACTTTTGGGATATTCTCAAACCAGTTCCATTTGCTGAATCAAATAATAGAGTTAACATGTTTGTGAATGATTTCAAGAAAATGGATTGAGAAAGATTTAATATGCCAAGGAAGATGTTAATGTGTCCAAGGAATTGCCCCAAGGATTAAGTCCGATGATGAAGAAGACAAAGAAGAATTCCAAGCAATTAAGGTGGAAATATGAAGGGTTCATGTATTACAAAGTCAAAACATCCAAGGAAAAGAATTCCAAGAACAGTGAAGAATTCCTAAGGATAAGGAAGTGGAATTAAGATAAAGATTGCAAGAGAAAAAAGGCATACATGTTCATATCTATTGTCCTGCATTTTGTCACCACAAAATGTAGGTAATAGTACGAAACTTTTGAACTTAGTTTTGTGCTTCTCTATGTTGATTCACTATTTAATTAGTCAATATTGATCGATTAGTTGATCTCAATATGATTAGTTGCTTTTAGTATTTTTGTTGTGTTTTCAAGTGTGTTTTTAGTTGCTTTTACTATTTTTGTTTCGTCCAATCTCTTGCTTTTGGTTTTCCCTTCGATTTGATCTATCGTAGGGCGTAATCGAACTTGTCAATCAAAAGTTATGGTCATTTAAGTGCCCAAAAAGTGGACTCTACAAGCTCAACTGCATATTTTAAAAAATAGATGTTATTTTCTTTAGTTGAGTTGCATTTTTTGAAAAAAAAATACCATAAATTCAATTATGTTATGTTTTTAAGTTACTTTATCACTTGAGTGATTATAGTGCACTTTATGTTATATTTTGATGTTGAGTTGCTTTTAAATATTTCACTTAAGTGACTTTATTACTTTATTGTTCTATTTTAATGTTGAGATTTACTTTATGTTTTAAATCAACATATAAGTTAATATTACTTTATAAAATAATATTTGCACTTTATATATTTATATATATAGTGTAAATAGTTATTTTGGACCCTTTAAGTGATATTACACTCAACATTTTAAATAGACATGTGCTAAATTGTTCACTTAAGTTGTGTATAGCAACAACATGTCTTTAAAACTCCTACTTTTTATGCAATTGCATCTCAAGAGTCCACTTTACATGTAAAAAAGGCTAAGACTTGTTTTAAAATATGTCATTGCATATATGTAATCCCTTTTCAAGAGTCCACTTTACATGTAAATGACTTTTTCATGTTTATTGCATTACATGTAAATGCTTTCCAAGAGTGTGTTTTACACTTGGAGTTGCATTTAAGTGTTTTTATGCCAAAAATAACACATGTAATTGCATCTAGAGAGTGAGCTTTGCATATAAAGTGAAAAATAAAACATGTATATGCACTCCAAGAGTGCGTTTCGGCTGGGAGGTCACATTTGAGACAAAATATGTCAAAAACATGACATGTAAATGCATCTCTAGAGTGCATTTTTGGCTGGGACTTACATTGAAGTGATTTACATGCCAAAATAAAACATGTTTATGCATCTCTAGACCACGCTTTTGCCTGGAAACATCATACAAGTCTTCAACAAGCAAAAATATGCCATGCGTATGCACTCCAAGAGTGCATTTTGGCTGGGAAGTGCATATAAAGTGTTTTTATATAAAAAATATGCCATGCGCATGCGCTCTAAGAGTGCATTTTTGGCTGAGATGTCACTTCTAAGTCAAATACATGCAAAATAAAACATGCAAATACATCCCAAGAGTCCGATTTTGACCAAGGGCATCATTTGCATGTAAAAATGTTACATGTTATTGCATCTAGAGACCACGTTTTTGCTTGGAGTCCCTTTCTAAGACATTTGCATACAAAAAAAAAACATGTATATGCATCTAAAGGCTGCATTTTGGCTTTATGTTATTCACAAGTGCATTTTCAGCCAAGAATAACACATGCGTATGCATCTTGAGAGTGCGTTTTTGGCTGGAAGTCTTCATTCAAGCTAAAAATACTCAAAAACATTGCATGCAAGAGCATCTAGAGACCACGTTTTTGCTTGGAGTCTCTTTCCAAGGTATTTTCTTGCAAAATAAACCATGCGTATGCATTGAAAGAGTGAGATTCTTCCCCAAATGCATGTTTCTTCCTTCTAAGAACACGTTTTTTTGCATTCTCAGCCCAAAATGGTTCATGCAAGGGCATCATTTGAGTGCATTTTTCACTAAAAACGCCCAGCAATTCATTCATGCTCAAAATATTTTGCATTGCAAGGGTTTGCAAGTTTGTTTTTGATCATCTACATGCCAAAAATGTCCCATGTATTTGCATCTTGAGATCATATTTTTCAACTAGGAATTGGTAAAAGGTTTCTAAGTTATTGGATGCAAATGCACTTGGAGAATCTGATTTTGGGAAAGACGAGTTCGTTTCAACATCTTCTTCTTCCATTTTTGGCTCATTGAGCTCCAAGTAAGTAAATGTATTTGTTTTTGCTTGTATTTCTCACTTGTTTTCCTAAATTTTTGCATTATATGGCTCATTTTTATCCATTTGTTCAAGTGCAGCCCATGTATTTTGTTTTTTGTGTTTAAATAAGTTGAAATCTTTTCTTTGCCAATGCATAAAAATCATCCTACACTCAAAAACGAAATTACATGTAAAGATTAGTTTCAAGTTTTGATGTTTGAGTCAATAGCAAAAGGTATGCTTTTTGTTTGCTTGCTTGTTTGTTGCTTGTGTTGTTTTTTTTTTTGAAGAAAGTTGAAGTCATTCCCTAAAGAATGCAAGTGCATACATTCATGCCAATTCATCCTTCATTCTCCAACACATGTGATTACATCTCCTAAGCCCATTACATGTAAAAACATATCATTTTCATTACATGTAATCACCTCTCAAGAACCCGATTTTGGTAAAAGGTCACTCTTTTAGATACCAAAATTATCATTTACACATGTCCATGTGCTTTCAACTTGCATTCTTGGCCACACAAACAAAACCCCACATGCAATCGACCTCCACAAGTCATTTTTTTCTCCTATTTGCCCATATACATGTGCTATTCATTTCATTTCCAGCCAACATGTGTGTTCTATGAGTATCTAATCAATACTCCGAACACCTTGTTCTTCATAGATCTATCATTGCAAACCAAAGTCTAACCCTCTCATGGATCTAATCTCCTTGGATGATGTATCTACCCTTTGAAATTTCCATGTTGCAGCACAGGATATGTCAGCACCATCAAAAGTCAAAGGAAATGTCATGTCCCCTTTCTAGAGACATGTTCGTTCATGACGGGTTTGCCTATCATCGACTCTCGTAGGCAAATAGTTTGGAGAGAGAGTCATTGTGTGGATCATTTGATTGCTATTGTTGACAAAGCCTACATTCGGCAGAGCCTACATCCAGTTTGAGGCCTACATGCAGTTGTAGTGGAGCCTACGTCCAGAAGCGAGCCTACGTACAGTTCAAGCCTACATTCAGTCTAGTTGGGCCTACATTCGGTTATGAGACATCTTGGCCTACATTGTTGTATTTTTGAGTTGAGAAATGTACTTTATTATTATAATGTTATTTTATTATAAAGTACATTAAAATTGGATGTTTCTAGAAGTTCTATCAACTTCTCAAGGAAAAGAATAAATAGAGGGCTTGGGGCTTCATTTCTACATGCTTGGATTTGGGATTTCTTCTACTTCTTCATTGTGAAGCAATTTGTAGTCTTTTGGGTCTGCAAATACTATTCGATTTTTGGGAACGATAACTCCCTTAGATTGGCATAACTGAGGTAGTGAAATATCTACTGAAGGGTTGCAAGTTTGGAGTTGGTATTCAGCCATCTCATTGGTATTTCATTGAGAATTCATTGTAAGGGTTTGTTTGGGGTTGGAATAAGGGTTTGTATTCACCTATTGCATTGGTGAATCATTTGGTGAAGGATTGAAGACAATATTGCACATTTTTCTGACATCCAATATCAGGGCCTGGAATCACATTTTTGTTCATATCTCCTAGTCTACCTAGAGATTTATTTTATGCTTTGGAGAGGACCTTAGTACCTCATTGGTGGTCCCATTGATATCTATTTGGGGTGACAAAACCCTGCAAATTATTTTATGCAGGTGCCGTACATGTACGGCCTAGTACGGCTCAGGACTGTGCAGCATACAACAGAGATCAAGGACAGTTTGGGGATCGGTCTGGGTTTGATTAGTATCAGTCCTCATCAGCGTTGCAAATCAGATCATAAGGAGCATTAAATCAGGTTCCTTCTATGTGTTTTGAGTACTTTTTGAAAGTCAAGGAATTATGTAAAAAATTGCATGTGTTCAGACTTGTAATAACAGTCCAGATTTGACAATTGTTAGTCACTGTTCTTTGGTCATAATTACATGGTTATAGTTATTGTCACAGCAGTCTCTGTTATAACTGAATGGTCATAGAAGTAAGAAATGGTATTGCCATAAGTCTTGCTATATAACAGTCTTTATATATATTCAGGAAGCAGTCATTGTATTCAGACAGTGCTATTGATTTGGCATAGTAAAAGTGCATTGCTTTCTTGTCTCAGTTGTAAACAGTCCATTGACAGTGCCCATATGTGATAGATGTAACAGTCTTTATTCTGAAAAGTGCAATCAGAATTAGAGAAGTTTTGATATTTTGTAGTAAGTCTTTACCTTGCTTTGAGATTCATTGTTGCACATTGTATTACATTTTTTATATCGGTATTGTTATCTCAATTGCAACTCAATGCCCAAAACAATATACACCTTGAAACACATCATTGCAAACAAGACCATTCAATTGCATGCCAACTGTTTGACGAATTGACACGGATCAGATTTGGGGTTTTTAGTGATTCTATTGGTGAGGGTCATTATAGGAAAGATGAAATATCAATATGACAAAGAGCTGGCTCATACCACAGCCTCACTTGTTTCATCAACTCTTGATCAAATCTTAGATACAGGGATTGGGTCGGTTGACATGACCAATTTCTTGCAAAGGCTCGACAAAGTCCAAGGAATGGAAAAGCTTTTAGCAAAGCTACAAGGGGATCTGGAGAGCTGTCAAACAGTAGAAGTGGACATCACCAGCAATCTCAGGAAAATAGGATGCAAGGTTCTTACCAGAGATGATAACCTTTACATTGAAGAGGAAATGACTATAGAATACACCAACAGAGTTAATGCTGATTTTGTTTTTGAAGAATTTGGAGCACAGACGATGAACCAATTTGCTGCATATAAATTTGTGGCAAAACACACTTAATGGATTCTCTTGTAGATAATTATGAAGTTGTGAAATCAGCATATACGAATGCAATTAGGGTTGAGGTCATTTCAGAGACAATGAAGATTCCAAATCTTCCTGTGGTTCATGATTGTATTACCAAATATAAGGCCTTCCTTGATAGTTTCAAGGATTGATTCACTTTTCTTCATCTTTGTGTTTTAGTTTTTATGCTTTGTAGATTGGAGAAGATGAATTGCATGCAATGCAATTACATGTAATTCAATCGCATGTCCTCATGACATGTAATCCAATAATTCTTCTCACCTAGTTTTACCAAGTCAAAGTGGTTGAGTTGCTCCCACTTTTATCTCCTTTTTCTCATTTCCTTCCCTATAAAAGGACTGCCCCTCTCATTGTAAAAACCATCTTTATTTTATGCAAGAGAGCTCTACCAAAAACTTGTGCAAGCATAATTGTGATTGTGTAGTACTATTTTGGAGAAAAATAAATAGAAAGAAACAATTGGAGCTGAAGCTGTGACTAAGTGCAAATGTGGTGAATCAAATTAGAAGCTGTGACTACAATTTGGTTTTACTACCTGTTGTGAGATTTTCACACCATCGCCCCATTGCAAATGGGGACCCCCTCTTTTTGTTATCTTACTATTGTCAACAAGGCTGCAATTGAGTGGAATTGAAAAATTGACTAAGTATTAAGGTGAGAGAGTGACCTAGTTTAATTTGGCTAAGGCTGGAAGGTGGAACGAATATTGAAGTTGAGAATGGTTAGGTAAAACTTGGCTAAGTTTAAAATGTTTTGGAGATGAGGCATGTTTTTCTACCCATGAAAATTTTGCTCATCTTTGAGTCGAGACATATTTCGCTACCCATGTAGTTTTCGTCTCATCTTGGAGCCGGGACTTGATTCTCTACCCATGTAATCTTCATCTCATCTTTGAGTTGGGCCCTTTCTCTTGCCCCTAGTTTGTGTCCCATCTTGGAGATGAGCCTCCTTTTCCTTACCATGTAATTTGTGTCTCATCTTGAGCCTGGGGTTTTTCCTCATGCATCTAAATTATTGTCTCATCTCATACCTTGAAATTGTAGCCCAGTTTTTGAGACATGAGCCTTGCACCTTGGCATATCGAAATGATGCCTCATAATTTGTTACACAAATATGCAAGCATGCAGCCCTATACATGGCGTTAGGGCCTAGGTTTTGGTGTCAGACCTTAATTCGAACTAAGTAGGGCCTTGTTTAGGTCCTCTAAACCAATATTTGAGACACGGTATGACCCAAATTTGAAAGGGTAATGGTAATGCTTGCATCTGCCCCTTTAAATTTGACAATCTGATCACAAAATTCAAAATTTTAATTCCCCAAAGCAGTAGTTATACCCAGAATTCGAATCAAACCTGCAAAACAATTGAAAATGGATTAAAATGGCTTTAAGCCTCCCTTTATATGAGGCAATTTGCATTAGGATTGGGCCTAGGCCTAAATCACATTGGTAAGGGCCTCAATACATGGCCATGTGGACCCAAAATTAAATCAGATCTGGGCATTAATTCAATGCAATCAGCCCCCTAATATGTAGGAAACGTGTGGCTTTATAGGCTGGGAATTAATGCCCGAATTGGCGCTAAACTCGAGGTGAGATCTCTAATTGAAATTTAAATGCTAAATGTTGGGCACTAAAATCAAGGTGAGATCACAAATTGAAATTTAAATGCTAAATGCAAGGTGCAAAACTCAATGATATTTAATGATATTGGAAGTTGTAAAGTGCAGATCTGGGCACTAAATTTGATGCATGGTTTGTTGTAAAATGAAATTGAATTAAATACTAGGCTATCTTGCCTCGAGTTTAATCATGGAAGCTTTGTATTTAATGATCATTTGTAATTAAGGAGAGGGATCGAATTTAATGTCATGACTGGAAATGCTCAATGTAACTGCCATTTAATGGCAAATTTGCAAGCCTTTTCTATTTAAATCAAATTGCTCAACTATTTTGAAAACATTTTCATTGCAAACAAAGGTAAGTTAGGTGCTAAATTTTGAATTGCAGGTGGTTTTTGAAGGAAAATTTTATGATTAACACCTACAGCAGGGGTCTGATCCATGTTTTTTTTATGTATATTTGCAATAGAGGGCCAGCATACAAACACATTTCAATCTTTCAACACTCAGCTACAGGCAACCATCATCAAGGGGACTTCATTTCAAAGCATTCAAATTCTGATTTTGACCTCTGAGACTCTTCAAACAGCGAATTAACTTTTGTTGTAGGACTGATAACTGTTATAATTCCACACAATTGCATCCTAGTTCAGACTCTGGGGCTGTTCCTTGGCGATTTTAATCTGATTGCAGGCTGTAGGCCAAGGAGTTAGCTAATTTCCAATTTGTTTGTTTTTAAGTCTGATTCACTTTCTTTTTTTAGTCTGACATAAAATCATAGAAGTCTGATTTTCGTACATCAACACTTCTCAAATTCAAGTTTAATGCAATAAAATCAGGAATTGACTAGGGGTTGTTTGTGGCAGGTGAAAGAATTGTGGGAGCTAATGAAAGTAAAGGTACCAATTCAAAAGCAAAGGCATCAACAATGAGATGAAAAAGATCAGGCATCCAAGGAGGCAACTTGGAAAACCAAGGCATGGGTGGTATGTCAACCCTCCATCTACACCAACGAAGATTTAGTAATGAAGGAAGGTTGGGTTGAGACTCATTCCTTGGAACAACTTAAAAGGCCAAGACAAGAAGAAACTCTAATAAAAATTTAAAAAAAGGATGAACAAATTGATAGTCCCAACCGGTGCTGAGAGGGGAGGGGTGAATCAGCAGCTCTAAAACTTTTTCTCACTATCTCCCATGAAGTAAACTTTTAGCACTAAAAGTAAGCAGATTTAAGCAAATAATAATAGTAAGTAAACAATCACAAAGTGACACCAGATTTATCACATGGAAACCCGGTTAGGGGAAAAACCACGGTGTGAGGAGACTTCACAAATTTTGTACTCTCCTGGAGTACGCCCTGTTAAGAGCCTTCCCGGTTAAAGGATAAAAACACACTTGCTAGATGCGACCCGATCAAGGGATTTGTTACAAAAGGTTTGTTAGGACCTACCTAGTTAAAGGACTTTAAACACCTTGAAAGATGTCACCCGGTTAACGGATTTTGATACAAGGGACCTGTTAGAGTCCACCCAAATACTGGAATTTGTCTATTGTAGTTTCGTAGAAAACAATAGAAGTGCGATCTTTACAGATGGCTTTGCTTAGCCTGATAAGATCTCTATTTGTATTCAACTGAGAATCATCACCGGTCACCGCAGGTGTATTCTCATCTACTATTGTGCTACTTTGCACAATCTTCTATCTCTCTTTCTCAGTTTTCTTTTACCTCTGCTTCTGTAGCATATAGGTTCACTCTTTTTCTCGGCCGAATAAAGGCAATTATTCTTCTCAACAGACAAAAGAATATATACAATTTTGTTTCCCTAACTGCGCCTCAAATGCATGACCTAATCCTGAGATCTTATGAATACATCACTCAGTGAAGTGTTGATTCACTGAGAAAACATTCGATGCAAGCTCTGGCTTCATCCACTACATGAACAAAACAACAATTGTGTGTCAGGCAACCTTTCTTCATAGGAGATAACACCTTGATTTAAAGCCACTGAATCCGGCTTTAAATCGTTCAATCGCGCCTCAAGAAACCATTGATTCCGGCTATAAATCCTTTACCTGAGCCTCAAACCGATCACCAAGACAACTCAAGATCAACCGAATTTACTGCAATAAATCCTGGTCAAGAAGAGTTGGTTGGAACGGACAGTTGACTATGACTTCCTCGGTTCATACCAGAGTCTTATAATATACCGGTTGAGTTCTTCATGCTATAAGCAGATAGGATTTTTTGACTTGCTGCTATCTCTTTCTTGGCTTACCGATTGCACGTCCTTGGTGTGCTTCTTTTTGTGCGGATTACTGGTTGCACTGTCCCAGTTGTGTTATAGACACTAGTTGGATATTGCTTTTACTTGTACTTGTCTATATCGGTTGTAGTTTGGTCCTTGGTTGATACTGGAATACTCTCTTCCCTAATTGAGTGCATTGCCCGGTTTACTGATGCTTAGTGTAGAGACCGGTTGCAATGGATTACAGTTATTCTTTTCTTGCCAAACCAACCTCTCTTGATGTAGATTTTCTTAGAGCTTTCACCTGTATAGAGATGACAGATCTCTATCCTCTTTTGCCAATATGACAATAGTTGGACCAGTAGAGAGCTTACCGGTTACCATTAGTCGATGCTAACAATCTCCCCCTTTGGCATTGATGGCAAAACTTTGAAGGGCATTGGAGTCTTGCATTACTTCCCCGATTTGATTGTCGATTGCTAAACCACAATCTCTCCCCCTTTTTCGCAATAATGCCAAAAGGCTAATTAGAAAGATTTCTGTTCTCTAATTTGCTCCCCCTGTGAGCAGCAGTCCTTTTCATCAGTTCATAAAAGATAAGGTGTAACCCTTTGTTGAGTTATAATGAACTGATGACTCCCTATTGATGATTACTGATGATCGGAGAGGGGTACAACCCCCAGTCTACCTCTGAGATACACAAAAGTACTCTTTGGTAATGGCTTGGTAAATATATCAGCAATTTGTTCTTTGGTGGGGACATACTCCAATCTTACTTCTTTATCCTGTACTAGTTCCCTCAAGTAGTGATACTTGATGGCAATGTGCTTGGTCTTGGAGTGCATAACAGGATTTTTGGATATGTTGATGGCACTAGTACTGTCACAGTGAATTGAGATTGGTTCTAGTACCTATTCTTGAGTACCTATTATATTATTAATAAATAAATATAAAATATAATTATAATTATAAAATATATAATTATAATTATGTTGATAAAATTAATATTAATAATAAGTATTAATATAATATTAATCAATATTGATCAACATTAATAATATTAATATATTAATTGATGATAATCAATATTATTAAACCATACATATTAATCAATATTGTATCAATCAAAACATAATTATTATTAATCTTAATCTCTATCCATATATAAATAAGCAATATAATTAATATTATTAATATCAACAATACTAATAATATTTCAATGGCAATAATAATGCGTAGTTATTAGCTATACTATCAATAATAGTTGACATTACTCAAACCGATTAGCCATCGATAACTAGTTAAGGATAATTGACTTGGCTTTGAACAAAAAAAATGTATTTAGGGAAGCTTGTGTCCTGTAACAAAACAAGATATAAATTGATAGAAGAATAAGCCACGATAGGAGGGGAGAGTAAGGAAATATACGGAAGGAATATACATATTGCAATATCAATGAATAATATTCAGAAATATGACTGCACACTCATAACTACAAGTCATTTTCTCGCTGGCAGTAGTCATCTATTTACACCTAGGAATAGTTGATACGAAGGGAATGAACATAACAAGATAATTCAAGGGATGGAAAGAGAATACGTCGTATAGAGAAGGATGATGTTCATTTACAGCACCCAAGGAAAACAACCATCATACGAGATGAAATATTGGATTATTCTTATCAGAGTCTATAATCATCCACTTATACCAAACGATGTCATAAGGCAAGTATTATGTACAAAAATACCTTACGGGGGAGTTTATATCAACTGCAATCATACTCAAACTATTGGTATGAGACATACGTCTTTCTAAAGGAGTAAAATACATATCCATTCAAAACATTGTCACCTGGCAAAGAAGAGTTTGTGAGATCTGTTACATTGATTTAGTAAAGTTTAGGCACTAGTGTCTAGTTGGAAAATCAAACTCTTCAGATACATATTCGTATTTGTAGACGCACTGGTCACACATCATGGATCAAGTATATATATCTCTGTCGTGGTATGTTCCAAAAGATTGAGGGGATGTTTTCTTGTGGTGTGAAGCTCCAGACAAGTTTCGAGCTCTTAGGCAATTCATTGATGACCCATCAAAATGAATTGGTTAATTGGGAGTAATAGCTGTTGAATGGATAATTAGGCATCCAAGCAAGGAATAATCCTTCATTATTACGAGCTATAACTAACTAAGTTAAAGATGGATTCCAAGTGGGGGACACTACATAGTCCAATAAAGAATTTTATGGGCCCAATCATAGAAATCTCAAATTCTTTCTTCATTTCTTCAGCAAAGGCTTTGCTCATCCTGTCATCTCCTCCAAAAATGATGTCAGCAACAAAGACTTCAGCAATTAGATTTTCATCTTTTCTGATTTTGAGATACATATTGTTGTTGTCACCGGTTCTTGTGAATCCAATGGTCAGAAGGTATGAATGCAACATTTCATACCAAGCCCTTGGAGCTTGCTTAAGCCCATAGAGAGCCTTTTTTAGTCTGCATACCATATCAATCTTTTGAGCAGATGTAAATCCTTCTGGTTGCTCAATGTAGACCTCCTCCTCCAGTATTCCATTGAGGAACGCAGACTTCACATCCATCTGGTAAACTTTAAACCTTTTGTGAGCTGCATAGGCAAGAAGAATTCTTACCCCTTCCAATCTAGCCACTGGTGCAAAAGTTTCCCCATAGTCTAGTCCAGCTTCCTGAGCATATCCTTTGCAAACCAGTCTTGCTTTATTCTTGATGACTTTACCATCCTCATTCAGTTTGTTCCTGTAGACCCATTTTGTTCCAATGACATTTTTGTCATGAGGTCTAGGCACAAGTTCCCATGTATCGTTCTTCTCAATTTGTTCGATTTCTTCATCCATGGCCTTGACCCAATTCTCATCTTCCAGGGCTTCTCTGGTGGATTTGGGCTCAACACATGAAAGCATACAGATGTTCTCTTTGGCCTTCTTCCTAGTCAAGACATTCCCATGTTTGGCACCAATTATATTGTCAGTAGGATGATATGTGACATACCTTGGAAGAGCGGGTCTCTGTTCTCGGTCCGGTTCTTCCAGTTGAGCATTGTCTTCAACATGTTTTGGGATATCAACTGGTTCACCATCCTGTGTTAACCTGTTGGGTTTAGGTAAATTCTCTTGCTCCAGATGTCTGTCCATGTGTATTTCTCCTTCATCTTCAGTCATAGTTTCGTTGAAATCAAAGGCATTCCCTTTGTCTGGGCTTTGAAGACTGTTAGGATTATCATGATCGATCTTCATTTCTGGTTCTAAAGATTCATCAACTTTTACATTGATGCTGTCAACTATCTTCCCTGTTCTTTTGTTTAGACACCGATAGGCCTTACTTTTGGTAGAGTAACCCAAGAAATTTCCCTCATCGCTCTTGGGATCAAACTTCCCAGAGTGCATATCTTTTTTCACGTAGCACTTACTACAAAAGATTTTGAAATAGCCTACACTGGGAGTATGTTTGAACCAAAGTTCATAGGGAGTCTTACCGGTTCCCTTTTTTACTTGAACTCAGTTGAGTGTGTAGACTGCAGTACTGACAGCTTCCCTCCAGAAGTGATGAGGCAGATCTTTTTGAATCAGCAATGTTCTAGCACAATCAATTAGCGTTCTGTTGCTTCTTTCTGCTACTCCATTTTGTTGAGGAGTCCTTGGTGCAGATAGCTGTCTTTTTATTCCATGTTCCTCATAGTAGTAAGTGAACTCTTAAGAGGTAAATTCACTTCCTCTGCCTGATCTCAGACACTTCAAGCTTTTGCCGATCTCTTTTTCCATTCTAGCTTTGTAGATTTTGAACATGTGGAAAGCTTCTGATTTCTCCTTAAGAAAGAGTGTCCACATCATTCTAGAGAAGTCATCCACAAAGAGCATAAAGTACCGGTCTCCATGGTAACTCTTTGTTCCCATTGGTCCGCACAGGTCAATGTGCACCAGATCTAGAACATTCTCGGCAAAGAAGGACTCACTGTTGAAAGATGTTCCGGTTAGCTTTCCCAATTGACAATCTTTACAAACACCCTTGATGGGCTTTGCAATCTCAGGAAGTCGTCTTACCATTTTCTTTTTGCTCACTTTGACAATATTGTCAAAGTTTATGTGGCAGAGCCTCCTATGCCATAACCAGCTATTGTCTTCTTTGGTCACAAGACAGATTTTGCTTGATTCTCCTTTGATCGAGGCTATGAGACAGGCTCCTTCCATTGAGTCAAGATAGAAAAGATTACCTTTGCTCTGTCTACCAATTGCAACATGGGTTCCAGATTGATTCTTTACTATACAAGAACCTTGTCCGAATTCCAGCAAAAATCCTTTGTTATTTAGTTGTGCAACGCTCATTCAGTTGTACTTGAGTCCTTCAACCCAGTACACATCTTCACAGACAGCATTGTTGCAGAGAGCAATAGAACCTTTACCTTTGATACCACAGGGAGCATTGGTCCCAAAGGTAACTGATCCGCTGTCATTGAGCTCGAGGTTGATAATCTTGCTCTTGTCACCGGTCATGTGGTGAGTGCATCCACTGTCAATGATCCAGTCATCATACTGATGAGATCTTGATATGAGTGCAACTTCTTCTATTATTGGGCTCTCCTCCTTTATTGCAACAAATAAAATTTTTGGATCCTCCAAGTCTTTAGATTCGTTATCTGTGACTCCTTTTGCAAGATAGCACTCCTTTGCTTTATTCTTGAACCAGTCTCTTTTATCTTTGTGTTCATTATCAGGACATCTTGAAGCAATATGACCTATTTTATTGCAAGAGAAGCATTTCAAAGGGAGTTTTTCCTTGTACTTCCCTTTCCCTCTGGGGAATCTTCTTGCAATGAGTGCTTCAAACTCCCTTTGCTCTATCTCTTTTGAGAATAGATTCTCAGCAAAGTTGCCAATCATACCGGTAGAGCAGTTACCGGTTTTTCTTCCCTTTTTAGTGGAAGAGATATTGGCAGAAGACTTGAAAGCTGCTTCCTGAATAGGTAAGCAATTATCAAAATTACTTAATTCAAAGGCAACCAGCTTACTGATTAAGGAGTCTAGAGTGATTTGATCTTTGGTCACCGATCTGAGCTCTTGAATGGCAGAAATCTTGATGGCATACTGAGGTCTGAGAGTTCTCAGTATTTTGTTGATTACTTCTTCTTCACTGAGCTTTCCTCTTGAGCATCTGATGGAATTGATCACTTCTTTGATCCAGTTGTTGTATTGTTCGATGTCTTCTCCTTCATTCATCCTCATATCATCATACTTTCCTCTGAGGCTTTTGACCTTGGCTCTTTGAACATTAGGATCCCCTCCATAGATTGTTTGCAGCTTTCCCCACATCTTGCAGGTAGATTCAAGATGTTCAATCTCAGCATAGACATGATCAGGTAGCGTGCTAGCTATCATATCCATAGTTGTCGTGTGTACGGTCTTGATCTTCTGTTCATCAGGTGTCATCCTACCAGGAGGTTCAGTGTACTCGGTGGCAACATGATTCTAGTATTGATCTCCAGTGGTCTTCATATATAGTTTCATTCTACTGCACCACAAGGTGAGGTTTTCCTTTGAAAACTTTGGTCCTTCCTTTCTCATCATCTTGACTTTTTCTTTGAGCGGTTAAGTGGCAAAGAAAACAAGACTTGGCTCTGATACTAATTGACAGTCCCAACCGGTGCTGAGGGGAGGGGTGAATCAACAGCTCTAAAAATTTTTCTCACTATATCTCGTGAAGTAAACTTATAGCACTAAAAGTAAGTAGATTTAAGCAAATAATAACAGTAAGTAAACAATCACAAAGTGACACCAGATTTATCACGTGGAAACCCGGTTAGGGTAAAAACCACGGTGTGAGGAGACTTCACAAATTTTGTACTCTCCTAGAGTACGCCCTATTAAGAGCCTTCTCGGTTAAAGGATAAAAACGCACTTGCTCGATGCGACCCGATCAAGGGATTTGTTACAAAAGGTTTGTTAGGACCTACCTAGTTAAAGGACTTTAAACACCTTGAAAGATGTCACACGGTTAAGGGATTTTGATACAAGGGACCTGTTAGAGTCCACTCAAATATTGAGATTTGTCTATTGTAGTTTCCTAGAAAACAATAGAAGTGTGATCTTTATAGATGGCTTTGCTTAGCCTGATAAGATCTCTATTTGTACTCAACTGAGAATCATCACCGGTCACCGCAGGTGTATTCTCATCTACTGTTGTTCTACTTTGCACAATCTTCTATCTCTCTTTCTCAATTTTCTTTTACCTTTGCTTCTATAGCATATAGCTTCACTCTTTCTCTTGACAAAATGAAGGTAATTATTCTTCTCAACAGACATAAGAATATATACAGTTTTGTTGCCCTAACTGCACCTCAAATGCATGACCTAATCCTGAGATCTTACGAATACATCACTCAATGAAGTGTTGATTCACTGAGCAAACATCCGATGCAGGCTCTGGCTTCATCCACTACATGAACAAAACAGCAGTTGCGTGTCAGGTAACCTTTCTTCATAGGAGATAACACCTTGATTTAAAGCCACTGAATCTGACTTTAAATCCTTCAGTCGCGCCTCAAGAAACCATTGATTCCTGCTTTAAATCATTTATCTGCTCCTCAAACCGATCACCAAGACAACTCAAGATCACCCAGATTTACTGCAATAAATCCCGGTCAAGAAGAGTTGGTTGGAACGGACAGTTGACTATGACTTCCTCGATTCATACCGGAGTCTTATAATATACCGGTTGAGTTCTTCATGCTATAAACAGATAGGATTTTTTGACCTATTGCTATCTCTTTCTTGGCTTACCGGTTGCACGTCCTCGGTGTGCTTCCTTTTGCGCGGATTACTGGTTGCACTGTCCCGGTTGTGTTATAGACACTAGTTGGATATTGCTTTTACTTGTACTTGTCTAGACCAGTTTTAGTTTGGTCCTTGGTTGATATTGGAATACTCTCTTCCTCAATTGAGTGCATTGCCCGGTTTACTGATGCTTAGTGTAGAGACCGGTTACAATGGATTACAGTTACTCTTTTCTTGCCAAACCAGCCTTTCTTGATGTAGATTTTCTTAGAGCTTTCACCTGTATAGAGATGACAGATCTCTATCCTCTTTTGCCAATCAATGACAATACTTGGTCTGGTAGAGAGCTTACCGATTACCATTAGTTGACGCTAATAGAAATTTCAAGAGATGGAGCAATTGGAAAGATAAGCCGTCAAATGAAGGAGTAACAAATGATTTCTCATTAAAGAGTTGAAGGGTATTTATCAAGTTTAAAGGATAAGTTTGCTGAGGTGGCAGCCATATCCTCCATCAATAAAAACATGCCAAGTGTCACTTAGTGATGATTTGATGAGATTATGTCCAAGTTCATTGAATATGGAGGATGAAGGTGAGTAGCACATTTTCCAAGGTGATGAGGTGGCTTCTTCTACATGTGCCCTCATCTTAGTGATCCACATGTCATTGATCCTTATCCAGTTGTTATGAATTTGAATTTTCCTATTGGCCCATGAAGGCAATGTAATTTTTCTATTGGCCCGCATGGTGGTGCTTAATTGTAATTGGGTGGGTATTAAATATTTGTAGTAGGTGGTTATGGAAACCCTAATTAAGGCTTTTGCCTCTTAATTTTGGTCCTTGATTTCAAGTTTTTGCCTCTTAATCTTGGCCACTGATTGTATTGGAAGCCTCTATATAAGGCCATTTGCTCTCATTTGTAAGCATTGGAAGATTGAAGAAAATTGCTGCTTAAGTAATTCCAATACGACTCTTCTTACCATTGTTGTGTTTTGCATGGTGATTGAGTTAGAACACTTGGTGTTATTGCATGGTTTCTACTTCCACAATTAAAATAGGATTTC
Source organism: Chamaecyparis obtusa (assembly GCA_027943335.1). Classification (NCBI taxonomy): domain Eukaryota; kingdom Viridiplantae; phylum Streptophyta; class Pinopsida; order Cupressales; family Cupressaceae; genus Chamaecyparis; species Chamaecyparis obtusa. The sequence goes on along the minus strand of BSBK01001154.1, from coordinate 1,716,753 downwards.
ATTTCAAAGTTGTTAAAGTAAGAGTAGAAGTAAATAGATCATGTGGCGATATTGGTGGATGTTTGATTGGATTCTATAAAACTAGGCCACTGGCTCCTTGTAGATGCAAGGGTGCCCTATGTGGTAATCTAGTAATTGTGCTCAAGTTCAATTAGCATTAGATCCTTAATTTGTACTCCAAGTTGGATTGAGGGGAAGGTGTTGATATGAAAACCATTTGAGATCCTTTGAAGCTTTGCACTATGTGGAGTTGAAGTTGTAGGCAAGCCTCCATTTGGTAGGAATCCTAGTCCATCCATTAGTTTCGCATACATAGTTAGAAATAGTAGTCTAGATAGTAGAAGTTTGAAGAGCAAAGTTGGAAGTCATATAAATCACAGATATATCTATATCATATATTGCAAAGCCAAACCTTTAGTAGTGCAAGTAACTTGACACCCTTGAATGAAACACGTAAGTCCGCCTAAGTGATTCACCAGTAAATCACATCATTTCAACTGAGTTAGATATCCACAGGTGTAAGGAACCTTGGAGTCATTCCATGATCTTAATTGCAAAGCTTAGCATGGAAGATGACTTTATTCAAGAGAGGGTTAAATGCTCTATGTTTCTCGAAGCATTGAGTGTTTAGTCCTGCATGTTGTGTAAGTGGAACAAAACTCGCATCAACAATGTCTTTTTATTTATATGAATCTTGTGTTTTAACAGACAGTTCACTATGACTTCCTCGGTTCATACAGGAGTCTTATAATATATCGGTTGAGTTCTTCATGCTATAAACAGGTAAGAGTCTTTGAACTGCTCCTGTCTCTTTCTTGGCTTACCGGTTGCACATCCTCGGTTGGTTACCAGTTGCTCCGTTTTCAATTGTATTGTTGACACTAGTAAGCTACTGCTTTATCTATACTTTTCTATACCGGTTGTACCTTGGATCTTGGTTGATGCTGGTGTTCTCTTTTCCTTAACTGTGTACATTACCCGGTAACTGATGATGAGACTGGTTTGAGCGATGACCGGTGGTATCTGTGTAACAGCCAAACCATCTTCCCTTCATACAGATTTCCTTGGATCTGGAGACTTGATAGAGATGACTAGTCTCTATACTCTCTTTGCCAATCAATGAAAACACTAGTACCGGTAGTAGGCTTACCGATTTGCTTCACTTAATGCTAACAGTTAGAAAATCTCTACTTTTGGAAGTTTGTGTGCCCTAATGGTAGAGGTATTTCTTATAGAATAGATAAATAGGTTTTAGAGCCAAGCCGGTATGCTTTTCAATCAACTTGTGAGTTGGTGTTGGTTTATCAGTATCATTGTTTCCATCTTTTAGATAGAAATGTAGTTTAGAGATTAAAGTTTTGCCCATTACTCGTTCTTCGGGTAAGTGGATTCCTTCTTGAAAGATAAGATGAAGGAATATTTGTAATACCCTATTTGATAATCTCTCAACTTCTTGCTTACCTTGAGTTGATCCAAGGAACAGTGAGAAAGGGGAGCCTTCCCTTTAACATAGGAGAGACATTGTCTCATATGCTGTGGCTGGTATCCCTATTTTGTAACTGGATTTTTTCCCAAAACTGTTGGTTGCAAAATATCCACCCAACAATATCGATGAGTTGTATGATGACTAGGCAGCTTCCTTGCTTCCTATTAGTCGTCAAGCCTTTGGATTGTTTCATTGGCTAATTTTGTGGTGCTTCGTTTCTATTGGCTAGTTTTGGTTGCCCTAATTAGGGTTTGTAATGGATTAATCTGGGCCATAGATTTCAAATCGATCTTGGGCATTCATTGTAATTGCGACTTCTATATAAACCCCACCCCTCTTATTTTTAAAGCAGGACTTGTTGGAGAATTGTTGCTAATATAATGCCAAATTTGCTCTACTTTTCATTGTTGTGTCTTGCATGGTGAATTGTTGTGATCAAGTTTTCATTATTGCATGGTGATCCATATTTCCTAACTTAGATTAGGATTTCATTTCATGTTGTTTAGAAGTAGTTAGTTGGATGAAATAAATTGTGGATGTTTACTTCCTTGACTCAACAAATACGAGCCACTAGCCTCTTGTTGATTGTAAGTGTGCCTTGTGTGGTAAGCTGATGATTGAAAGCACTTCACTTCAATTGATATCCAAATCTTTAGTTTGCATCCATTTGATGGGATTGATGAGGAGATATTGATTTGAAAAACATTCGAGTACTCTTTAGAAGCTTGCACTAGATGGGTGGAGTCATTGATTAAGCTACATCTAGTAGAGTCCAAGTCCATCCATGATTCCTTGCATTCATAGTTAGGAGTAGGAGTAGTTGAAGTTAAGTTTGAGTTTGAGTTGAAGTGGAAAGGTTTGAAGAACAAAAGTATATTTTCATTGCACATTGTAAAGTTGAATCTTTAGAAGTGCAAGCAATTGACACCCATTGAATGAACAGTGTAAGTCTGTTGTGAGGTTTTCACATCATCGCCCCATTCCATGGGGACCCCCCAATTTCAACTTCCAGACTTAGATATTTTGGCCTTACCCCGACCTTGTGATCCCGATTGCTTGACGAATTTGATGTTGCAATGGAGATGTGTTTGAAAATATTGTTGAAATGAAAATCTTAATGTTGATTTGAATTGGAAATTTGGATTTTGGAATTTGAAAGATTGAAAAATGATAAGATGTAAGGTTTGCAATTTGGTGATCAATCTTTGATTTTCAATTCGATGTGAAATCCAATGATAAAATCGTAATTGCCTCTTGATAAGGAATGAAATTTTTTGCAAAAGAGCATCTTGTGGTTTTCAAAATACAAATGTTTTAACAAGATTGAATAAGAGGGTTTCGTTTTTTCTTGGAAGAAGCTTTGATTGATAATTTAATTATTTAAAATTCTTTGACTTTCGAAATTTGAGATTGATTTTCTTGTTTGCAAATTTCAAATTTTCCCTTTGGCAATTCAAATTGATGTCTTTGAATAACTTTCAATTTTGTCTAGATTATTGAGCTGTGGATTGCAAAATTTTTTGATTGGTCATTTTAAATTGAATGGCTATCCTTGATGATTATCGAAATTATTAATGGGTTGAGATTTAATGCCAAGTTCTAATTCCTTGATTGGATAAATGATGAAATCTGAGATTGCCATTCAATTTGCAAATTTTTTTGATTGGATATGGCCAATTTCAAATTTTTATTGAGGCAATAAACTGCTGTTGCAACTTTCAATGATCTGGACTGAATTCTTGTCACTTTCGATTTTCAATCTTGCCTTATGTATTTTCGAAAATTGCATTTAATATTTGATAGTCTTTGGATATGGTGTCAATTTAAAATAAAAAAATCAAAGCATTTAATCAATTTTCGGCCCCCATTATTACATTTTCAAATAAGTATTTAATGCATTTAATTTAAAAATCGAAACTTGTTTTAAATTTGGCAAGTCGGCCCTTAAACCCACACATTTGCATTTAATTTTTATTTGTTTTGATTGCTAGGGTCGGCCTGGGTTGGAGGTATTTGGCGCTGCTATATAAGGAGGGCGATTTCATTCCAATTCCACATCAAATTGCAACTTGCTCTCTACTCTCTAACAGCGAATTCTGATCTTCATTGGCAGTGAAATACATATTCATTTGGCGATTTTTGGAGCATTCTTAGGCAGCGAATCTGGAACTGGAAGTGGCGACTTCAGTTTGAAGGCAGATTTGGGCAAATTGTCCATGATTTTGGGCAGTTTCGAAAGTTAGAAGGGCAGTTTTAGGCCAGAATTGGAGGAAGATCAGATCTGGGCAAATTATCCATCAATTTGGAGCATTTTCGAGGGCTTAAGAGGCAGTTTTTTGAGTTTTGATTGAAGATAGTTGGGTTGGCATCCTACCTGGGCGTAATCTCAGAGGTTTGAAGGCGTATTTGGGCTTAATTTCACCTACTTGCAGCATTGAAAATGGCAGAGACTTATTTTACATCAATTGGAGGCCTCTTTCTACACTTTTTGGCGCCCAAATTTGAGGATTTGAGGCTCAATCTCATAGCATTCGTTCTAAATCTGAAAATTTGAAGTTTCATTGCAAGATTTTAAGAAGCAAGTTGAAGAGAAGGGTGGCGGCCTCATTGGAGACTAAGTCTGGGTAATTCTTAGCAGTTTGGAGCAGTTTCGAAGGGAAGAAGAGCAGATTTTCGGATCAGAATTGGAGGCATTCATTCCACATCGGACCTGGGCATAATTTTGGTCAATTTGAGGCAGTTCGAAGGCCAATTTAGGCCTAATCTCATCCATTTCCAGTCTAGAGGGAGACAGGGACTTGTTGGTCATCATTTGGAGGCCTTTCCTCATGCTTTGTGGCACTTGAATTTGAAGTTTTGAAGGTTCTTTTTCAAATTTTTTACCCAGATCCGAAAATTAAAGACAAGTTTTCAATTTCATAATTTGATAGAAGGAGGAGTTTGTTGATTTGAGATAAGTTCAGATTTGTTAATTAAGGAGAAGTAAATTGGTAGAAGTTTCATTGCAAGATTTTAAGAGGCAATTGAAGGGAAGGGTGATCTTCTTGAAGGCCATATTTTCAGACTTGTGGAGATAGAAAATTTTGTGAATCAAGCTAAGGCAATTGCATTAAGAGGAAGCTCCAAGCTTTGTATTTGGTGAGTCGCCTATCTTTTCCTCTCTCTTTAATTGCTTTCGTTTCATTGGTACTATTGCTAAGTGTTGAAGACTAGTTTCAAGAGTAGAGTTAGGATTTTGGTTAGTAGGTTGATTACTCGATTGTCTTGATTAGCTTTTTTCCCTCAAGTTCTTGCTTGCATTCCATCATTTCATTTCATCATCATAGGAGGAAGATTGGAGTGATAAATGTAGTCCATCTCATAGGCAACGGTGGGGAGTGATAAGTGTAGTCCATCTTAAGGCAAAGGCGGGGGTGATAAGTGTAGTCTTCATCATTTCATCATCATAGGAAGAAGATTTAAGTGATAAGTGTAGTCCATCTTAAGGTAACGGCGGGGAGTGATAAGTGTAGTATTCCATCCCATTAAGAGGAAGTTTGGAGTGATAAGTGTAGTTTCACCATCATTGTTGAAAAGGCGGGGAGTGATAAGTGTTTAGGATGGGTGATGCCAATGCAAGCAAGCAACCCAAAGGAACTAATGCTAAAATAGGAGACAAGGAAGTCATGATACCCAATTCCAACTTCTGCTCAAAATTGAAACACGTTGGAGACACCAACATTGGTACCCTTGACTTGATTCAATTAAGAGAGAGGTTGAGAGACAACCAGTCCCCTATGGCGAGGATCAATCAGTATAGAATTGTGCAAAGAAAGGTTCAGTCTACCCTAGCAGCGGCTATGATACGGTAGAATTGGTTACACCAAGTCATCAAGGCTCACAAAGTTAGATTGCAAATCAAAGTGCAGCGCCTTCATCGTGCTTCTCAGTAAGATTTCGGGCTCTACTAAAGGTACACAGTTTGATCCTTGGATGTTTTATCTTATTGAAGGCATTGGAAATGGTAAAGGAAAGATTGATTGGATTAGGATCATTAGCATGAATTTAGAGTTGCAACTTAGATAGTACAAAATTAGAAGCAAGTCTACATGGGGTCCTACTTCAATTCGAATGCAAGACTACTAGTGATGCTTTGCCAGTAGAACCAAATCCAATTGGGGAGATGCACTGCACCACTATGGTTGAGGCAAGAGCTTATGCCAAAGGGCAAGGTTGTGGCAGTTCGAACAGTTGAAGGCAGTCAAGGGTTAACCAAGGAGGAAGGCATTGATGAAAGCAGTTGATGAACTTAGTGATGGGTGGATTGTGGAACAATCAAGGAGATATGGCTGAGGGCAGGTGCCCCAAAACCCAAGAGTATTGAAACAAATATGCATGCATGCAAATCAAATCCAAATAGGAAGGTTAAAAATGGCAAAGTATTGAAGTAAAGAGGAAAGTGATTGAAAGGTTGAGGGAGGTCAAGTTTGATTTCAAGGCGGTGGCCAAGAGCAAGGCTCTCAAATTGCAAGAAGGTTCAACATCTAGGCAAGCCACCAAGGTCAAGGCAAGATTACCCCAAGTGCATGGAGACCTTAACCTTTCAAGGTCAGGACATCAAGTACAAGCAAGTTCAAGTGGTGATGAGAAAGTTTCTAAGGACAAGCTCAAGCATCCAAGGCTTCACCTCATCTCAAGGATTAAATGAATTTATAAGATAAAGGTTGATGAGGTGGCAATTTCATGTTCATGCAATCAAATCATGCCAAATGTCCTATGTTCTCATTGGTTGACTAATTATTGTAATTTTCTCATTGGCCTACAAAGTTGGTGCCCTCATGTAATTGGTTGAAAAATGGTAACCCTAATTAGGGTTTGTAAGGTTTAATCTTGGCCCTTGATTTTGCCCCTTAATCTTGGCCACTCTTCGTAATTTTGAGCCTCTATATAAGGCCATTTGTTCTCATTTGTAAAGAGTTGAAGAAAATTGTTGCTAATATAATACCAAAATTGCTTCTCTTATCATTGTTGTGTCTTGCATGGTGATTAAGAACACTTGGTGTTATTGCATGGTTTCTACTTCCAATTGTTAGAGATAGATTTCATTGAGTTGAGTTGTTAAAGTAATTTCATTTTCAAGCAAGTGTTAAAGTAAGAGTAGAGATAGATGGCTAGTCCCCTCAAGTGATAACCAACAATCACATCATTTTAACTGAGTGAGTCTCCATAATAGCTTAAAGTCATTTCATGATTTTACCTTGCAAGCTTAGCATGAGAAGTGACGTTATATCAAGAGAGGATTGAGTATTTAGTGTTTCATTTTGAAACATTGAGCATTAGATTTTGCATGTTGTAGTGGGATAAAACTCACATCAACAACACTGTACACTGCACACCACGCGCACGCACTTTGCACACCACAAGCAATCCGCACACCACTCGCACACACTTCACACATCGCATGCCACCCACACGCACACCGCATGCACTCCGCACGCCACCCGCATGCAATCCGCACAATGCACGCCACTCACACCCACTTTGCACACCTCACACATGCATGCACTCCGCACTTTGAATGCCACCCGCATGCACTCTGCACACCACTCACACAGTCTACCTCCATTGTACCGACTAGTCCCCATACAACCAAGTGAGCACGTAGACTCTCTGAGTGCATAGTAATGACATGAATGGATCTTTCTCTAATTCCAGAATTATGCATTGATAAACTTGTTATACCAAACAACATTATTGATACAAGAATGAATGAATGCAAATCTGATATTGTACTTCCAGATCTGAGATATATTTTTGATGAAGTTGAACAATGCAAATTTGTCTCCAAGGGAGACTTCACAAATTTGGCATTCAAATACAAGATGAAATATCTAGGATGATATTTCCAAGGGCTGACTAGGGTGGTTGTGAACCATTGAAACTACGATTACAAAATAGGGCGGCTCTTGCACATCCAAAACTGCATACAAATTGAGTTCCAACTGAAATTGCAAATGCAAAAGACAAATAACTCCACGATGATTATCTACGGTGCTAGCCAACGCCTTATAAAGGCCTCTAGGAAGTTTCCCGGAGGACTACAAAATAACCGACATACTTTATTTATTATTTATTACTTGGGCCCCCTTTTATTAATTAATTAAACGTCCTTTATAATATTATTTAAATTTTGGAGCCACTTGATTTATTTTATTAAGTTGCTTTATTAAAAATTTGGGGAAATCACATTCATTTATGTATTTAGGGTTATGATTCAAGCTATCTTCTCTTTTGTAGGGGTGATTGCATGGAATAATGGTTATACAAAGAAGTGAATGATGAAAGACAAGACTCAATTCAAAATCAAGTCATTCAAGGAAGTATTGGGTTCTACAAATGAAGAAGACTCAATGAAGGAGGCCTTTCACAACTTCACAATGCAATTACAACATGAAAGATTCATCGACAAATGCAAATATCAACACATTCAAGAAGAGGACTTAGAGGATTCTAAGCAAGTTTAAGGAAAGGAGGAACAAGACTCAAACTTTGACAAGGAATACAAGATGTTTAAAGAAAGATAACTCTACACGTAAGGAATGCTATCACAATCCAAGATCAACATGAAGGACCCAATTATCACGAGAAGGTCAAGATATCAAGACGAGAAATTCCAAGAACAATTCAAGGAGAAGATTTCCAGAATGATGTAGGGTAAAGTGAAGAAAACTCTTGAAGATGAAGCAATTTGGGAATAAGCCATCACAATCAAATAAAAAATTGAGCAATGTTGAGTATCAAGAGTTATTGCTAGAGATGGAGAAACTTCTTTATGACAATGAAGTGGAATTGAAACAAAGATATACATGTTGAGGTGGCACCCGCTCATCTTCAACCAATCAAGTGATTTAAAGTCGACATGTCCAAGTTCATCCAAGAAGATTCATCCACAAGTGGACATGTGGAAAGAATTTAACGTATTACTACAACCAATTTTCTCATTGGTTCATCCTTAAGAGGATATGTATTGAAAGATTTGTAATCATCTCATTGGATAACATTAAATATTTGTAAGTGGTCATTGTAACAAACCCTAATTAGGGTTTCTCTAAATTATCTTGGCCATTGGTTTAGAATCATAAAGGCCCTTCATTGTAATTGAGAGGTATATAAAAGGCTTGGTCATCTCATTTGTAAAGGAGATCATTAGAGCATTACAAGATTAGTATTAGAAGTAGCAATAGGAGAAGATCAGACATTGTTGCCAAGATTATGTTGAAGTTAATATACAATTTTCATTGAAGATATAGTGGATATTTGTGTGTTATTTTGACATTTTTCATGGTTTCTAATTCTCAAAGTTTAGTTATAGTTCATTGATATTGATGGAGAAGTGTGGCGATATGTAATGAATTCCTTGGTTCATACTATTTGTAGTTTGTTGATTGCAATTTTCAGTGTATAGTTAGTCTGAAGCCACTTAAACACTAGTTCAATCGTGGATGTTCATTTAGATTGCGCCAATATTGAGTATTTGGATGAATGCTTCCAATAAGAAAATCCTTCACTACCTTTGGAGATTGCATCAAGTTGTGTGTAGATGTTTCCACATGGTGAAGCATAGCTTGGTTTAAAGAATTCTAATAGCTCACCAGTATCCATTGTCATCATTGTCCTTAGGTCCAGAAGTAAATTAGATTCTCTAAACTCTTCCCCTTTTTGTCTTTTATTCGAAGTTTGAGTCAGCTTAGCTCAAGTTCCAGCTACTTTGACGGAAAAGAATTGATAAGTCCAATAAGAATAGCATAAGTCTCTTTGTGACTACTAGCAATATCACATCAAATTCAATTCAATTATATCCAACACAAACTCGCTAGTTCGCAGTGCAAGTCTTAGGGTTGCCTTATTTGATCGCACAAGTTTCATATTGTTTAGCATTTTAGGTTTCCTTGTTTAAGAGAGGATGGAATACTTAGTATTTTATTTTATGTTTACAAAACACCCATCAACAAGTGTATTAATGTGTAAGCTTCATGACTTAAGAAAATTCATACATACTTAAGTGAATGCATACTTATATGCTACATGTAAATACATATATGCTTCATGTCTTACGTATTCACATATATTACTTCATCTCTTCTATGCAAGATTCATACCATGTGTATTCATGCGTGTTTGCTTCACGCTAATATGTGTTTAGCATATTTTCCACATATATTTATGTGCTTGCCTCATATCAGTCATGTGTTTATGTGCTTTCCTAGTGTATGCCTTATGTCTTAAATATGCTTTGCATAATGTTTGGTGTACTTATAAATATTCCTTGCCTCAACAAGTTTATTTTGTGAGTATATTTTTGAGTACTTAAAGATGTTGTAAGAACTGCACTCTTGCATTCAAGTAAAAAGGGTGCATGTTTCAAACATGAACTGATAGAAGGTATTGATGCATAGTACTATCCATGTGTTTGACTGCCATAGCAATTTGTCATCATGCTTGATACAAAATTATCAACTCTTTAATCATATAGCAAAAATGTGAAATCAAAAACATTTATCTAGGAAGATACAAGATACAACTGTTATATGCTTAACAAAGTACAAATTCTAGAACGTGCGTATGGCGTCCCTCTCTAGTACACCATACAGTGTATAAAACATTGAGTTGTCTGAACTTTCGCATAAGAAGACATCAATTGAGACTACTGAGTGACAAATCAACTTCTCAAAACCAAAAAATGTCTAATATGATATAAAGGGTCAACACTCACAAGCCATACTATTAGTTATATCTTCGTTAGCTTAGCAAATGACCTGGAAACAACAATAATTGACATAGAATAGATTCATCAACTAAGATTGATTCAAATTTGAATGAAGGCGGTTCTTGGTCTCGATACACTATTGCAACATGTATAAACAGAAATTGTACATTGAAAATTTAGGATTTAGAAACCCTTGCTTGAAAGCCAAATTCTAATGCCGTTAATATGATAGAAAGAAGTCTGGAAACTTTATGTTGGAACTAGTTACAGAATAGGAGGATAATTAAAAGAACCTCGCAACGACGAAGTGTGTCATGCTTCTAGTCCTCATCTTAATATATGTTAAGTTCTTGTATCAACACAAAGAGATGTCCATTTTCAGCTCTTGTGATACAATCGACACTGTTGTGAAGTAACCTTGATCCCAAAGATCCTTGTCTTTGGGGTGTAAAAGAAAATTTGTCATAAGTTAAACCTTACTAAGTTCCAACTATCAGTTAGATGTGAAGGAGAAACATATATTATAATATCCGAGTAGTGCAATGAAGGTGGATTACGAAGTAGATCATTCATTCATTGCTTGATGACAACCAATCTTGGGCAGGGAGGATTGTAGTGTCCCCCTTTCAAAATAGGATTTAATAATAAACAATAATAATAAATTTATAATATAAAAGGATAAAAATATAATTCAAATTTAAAAATAAAAGAATAAAATTAAACTATAACATAATTAAAATATGCATGGTCAAAGGGCATGAAATAGAGATTTCTGAGTTTCAGTTGGTCATTGTATGAACTTATAGAGTTCAGTTTTAAGGATATATTTAGACATATATATTTATCAGGTGGTGCTGTCTGGAGTTGCTTATGCAGAAAATATATTATATTCAATGCTATTTATCCAGTGAACAATTATTCCAACATGATTTATTTGAGAACATTATATCCTAATTGCCACAGTTTAATATTGATACATATGAATGAGTGGTATCAATTGGTATGCTACAGCCATACATATCCACAAGGGATCCCCATGTTAGAGTACACAATTGCTGACACAGTTTCTGACCCAAATTTGTTTGTCTACTGTTCCTCTAACTGCCGTACATTTTCTAAAAGGAAAATATGTTAAGCCATGCAAAGTTAGTCATAGCTTTTAACTGAAGTTTAATTAAGACATCATCGGCAGAAGTTAATTTAAATTAAAACAGCAGCAATTCATTAAGGGGCAACTGCCATTTGCAAGAGACGCTACTCTTGAGAGGGTTGTGACCATAGAAAAGATACAACCCTCCATTCCTAATTGAGGGATATATACAGCAAGGATGGCACTCAAAGAGGGTCATCGAAGTCAGGAAAGGAAGATCTAAATAAAAACTGTGAACTCAGCATATATATAAACAGCAATTACAATCACCAAGAAAGCATTCCATCAAATAAGAAATATATAGAATCAAGCAAGCAATGAAATATAAACAGCAACTTATATTTACAGCGATCTGAAGGAGGCATTGGAAACAGATTATCCAAGCAGCAAGAATACAATCGGCAGTTATATCATGAACAACAGAAAATATATATACAGCAACAGCATCAGCCAAATAGTAGAATTAAACCACAAGCTGAGAGAAGCGATTGAATAGACTTCTGATACAACTTATAATGGTGATATTACATTCAGCAAGGAGAACACACAGCAGTTGATCATCCAACAAGAACTCAATACATCTCCAACCCTGTCATCAAACTCATATTTATTGGTATATCTAGATGATTGTCCATCATGATTATTACTTAAGCATATGTTGTTTATATATGCATAATGAGTAATAAGTCCATGTTGATTGTCATATATCAATATCAATACAGATAACTATGTTTCCCAAGATGACAAATGTGTTTGACTACCTGAAACCCAGCTTGCAAGGGAAAGGGCCTGAGGCGTAAGATAAGGATTGTGAGGGGCTAGTGAGGAGGTTATCCTTGTAGGACCATTGCAGCCTAGGACAAGAAAGCACTCACTAAGTCAAGTCACCCCTTACAGCCTCTTTTTAATTCTACAAAGTGGCAACTGTTCGTAGGGAGACAAGATATGATTGGAGAAAGCAGATACAAGCCGCCAAGCAAGGGTGTTGTGGTATACGTCCCTCTTAGGCTTTTGGTGTAGAAATGGCTTCGGGCAGACCCATCATGTCTCTTCTTCCAAACCCTAATATGTTTGTGAAGTATTATTAATGATCAATGAATATACTATGGTTTGACTAACCCTAAAAATTAACTATATATGTGTGTGTATATTGCATATGTCTTTCATGTTGAGGTTGAAACATCCAAATCTAGGATTGTATTATCGAGGAAGTATTTATTTGGTAAGATGTTACCTAACCCTAATTTGTTGCAATTGTGATTTCAGGGCATAATTCTAGGGCAAATTAGGAAGGGGACATCACATTCTTTGAAGTGAGGATCGTTTATAATTTTATGATATCCAGTTTCAGGAATTTGAGAGAGAAATGTACTACTGCTGGGAAGCCAAAGAAATAATCATATCTAAATTATATAGCTGAATGAGTAAGCAATAGCTAGAGTTTATTCAAACTAATAAATTGGCCAAGTTTGAAGATTCATACCCCATGAATGAATTTGAATTTTGATTCAGGTATACCAACAGCAGTAGCAGCAGCTTGTGCATATTTCTCCATTTGCATATTTGGATCTATGCCCATAACTGAAACATTTGCTCCACTTGCATAATACTTAATATTGGGCCCCGTACCAATACCCAGCTCTAAAATTCTTTCAGCCTGTCATTTCAGGGGATTCAGCAATTGAGCCTTGTAACTTGCAACCTTATCATTCCATAAACATGAAAACAACAGAAAATCTTTGAATTATCTTCTAAATTAGTTATGGCATAACCAAGGCCTTCATCACCAACTTCAAAAATTAACAAATGCAACATAGTTGATCTAAGCAGTCCACCAACTCAGTTTATTGAAGTACAGAAAAGACAGAAAACTCATTTTGCTTGCATTCAAAGTATTACAGTCTCATGATCAGGTTATATCAGCACGGTTTGAGAGAGTGAATATCCTGTCCTTTGCCTATTTGACATGATGTAATCATTTGGCTATAACATTGAACTATAGGTAATCAAGAGTGACATCTCAATGAACTTCCTATGGCAATGCTTGCTGTCATTTCAAACCCGAAAATATTCTAAGAGAACAGTTCCAAACAGTGAACAATAGATAATCGAGCATGACCTCTCAATGAACTTCCTATGACAGTGCTTGCTGTCATTTTGAACCTGAAAACAATACAAGCAAACAGTTCAAAACATTATGGAAAATCGTTTACTTTCTAAATCTGATTTGCACTAACTTTTTTTCCTTCAACATATCTGTGTATATCGTCTTTTGAAAACAATACAAGCAAACAATTCAAAACATTTTGGAAAATGTTTTACTTTCTAAATCTGATTTGCACTAACTATTTTTTTTTTCAACATATCTGTGTATATCTTCTTTCAAGTGTTGTTTGGATAAGTAAAGTTATGGAGCAGATTGAGATGAGAAGACATCAAGCACCAAGAGCACACTCTTTCCTAATACTAGCAATAAGCCAAAATAGAAGCAGAAATTGTGAATAAGTCATATTGACTTGCCAACTAGTCATGCCAGTGATCTGATACAGATAGGAATGCCAGTTTTTCCCTCTAATAGTTGGACTTGGCATGACTCCTGAGGACAGAGTTATTTTGAAAAACAATACAAGCAAACCGTGGAAAATGTCTTACTTTCTAAATCTGATTTGCACTAACTATTTTTTTCCTTCAACATATCTGTGTATATCTTCTTTTGAGTGTTGTTTGGATAAGTAAAGTTATGGAGCAGATTGAGATGAGAAAACATCAAGCACCAAGAGCACACTCTTTCCTAATACTAGCAATAAGCCAAAATAGAAGCAGAAATTGTGAATAAGTCATATTGACTTGCCAACTAGTCATGCCAGTGATCTGATACAGATAGGAATGCAAGTTTTTCCCTCTAATAGTTGGACTTGGCATGATTCCTGAGGGCAGAGTTATTTTTTGAAAAAAAGGGCTTTGCTTGCAATTAAACTGTTTTTCAATTTCCAATTAAATACTTATTGTTCAAGTCAAAATCTAATTTTATAATTGCAGATTTGAATTTTTCCAGAGCAGATTTGGGTTTTGTCATAGAAAATAAGCATTTGATTGATTAGGGCACACGGACAGGCATTCATTCCTCAGCAAATATTTTTTCCATTCAAAGTAACGAGAATCGGAATCGGATCGGAATCGGCAAGGCCAAATCGAATTGTGAATCCACCATGAATCGGAATCGAATCGGCCACAAATTGACAAATTTAAAAAACCCTTGAAATTTAGAGATTTTAACAATTTAAAACTTATTTCATGCACCCTTTATTGAATATAACTTAAACACACTATAACATCATCAAATAGAAGCTAACATACATAAACAAGGAACATAAATGATAAATCCATCACATATGTTATACATAAAATGTAAATTGTAGCTGAAGTAAATAGAATTCATAGGATCATAATGAGTCAAATCATAGAATGTATGTAAGATGAAGATCCATGAAACGTATGTCTATTAGTATTTGTAAACAAAATGAAAAATCAAAGCTCTAGCTCAAGCCTCATCATCATCCTCAAGCTTGGTCGCAGCCTTAGCCTCAGCCTCTGAGTATCCTGTCTGCCTTCTACAAAGGCATCCAAGGTAGGTCCTAGAGGACTGTCGAGCCATAGCCCCCGCATGTAAGATGGGCTCACGAACAACATCACTACGGCCTGTGTTTGTGCATGCACGTGTGCATTTGCCAATGCCTGAACATGCTCTAGCCGCCTCCTCTGCCATGGCCACAACCTCAATCTCTCTATCTACCTTGTCAACCCACTCATGGTTTGCTTCAGTGAAGACCGGATCCACAGCCTCAGTGAGCCACTTTGATTCTGGATCAATCTTCTCCAGGATGATCGGAGAAGGCAAAAAAAAAATTTTAAAAAGCTGTTTATTTTAAAATTTGACTTGACTTTTTATCAAGCTGCACAGGCTGATTTTTCGCGATTCATGCAGGCGATTTTGGCGAATTTTTGAATGAATCGCTGAATCGGCGATTCATGGCAATGAAATCACCGATCTGGTTCAATGATTCAAAAGACATCGGGAAGCCCGAATCGAATCGCCAAACCGGCGATTCATGCGATTTCTGGGCAATTCTCATTACTATGGTTCCATTCTCATTCAGTTAGGGTAAATTACTGCATTATGACCTTGAAGTCTGCATTTGTTGAGATTTTTCCTTTATTTGGTTTGAAATGACAAAATAGATGTTTTTGCCCTAAATTATAAAATTTATGAATTTTTCAGCAGTTTGTAGTTCTAGAATTTTTCCCAATTTAAGCACCAACTGATTGATTTAAACTTATACCTTTGGTTTACTAAGTCAAACCTGACTTGGAGAATATGCTAATATGAGCTGTCACATAACTATATATTATCAAATACAAACTCAAAGTGTAATATAATGATGATGAATATTGAAACGTACACTACTTAGCTGAATTCTAATGGGATGGGAAACTCTATACACATAAAACTGAACTTCCATAAATGATAAATAATGCAACAAATATTACGACTCTTGAAGAAGATTTAGTGATTAATATAAATAATTTTTCACCACAATAATTTTTATCCTTCTTGTCTGCTAGTGTGAGGTTTTGCATGATCCAGATTCCACAATATACCCTCTCTCCTTGAAAACCCTATTTTTAAAGCATGATCTATTCCCGATGTTCTAAAACATGCTTAAGGTTCTCATGTAGCATCTTTTTCATCAATCCCTCCATTTGACAGGACATTCCATCACTTGATCTTTCCTTCATTGATTTATTTGAACTTTCGTTATTCTTCCATAAAGGTTAGTCATTAGCCTATTCAATTGATTCTTGTTGGCTAACAAGCAGGTTAGGGAATCTTAGAAGCAATATCAGTTGTGATTTCATATTTTTTGATGAATAGTACCTTCTCTATTAATAAAATATTAAAGTTACATATTCACAAAAAAGGGGCCGAGGGACATAAAAATCACCCCGCAAAGTTCACACGGCAAAGCCGGAAACAGCTAACAACTATTCATAAAAAAAAAACAAGCATAAAGCCATTAAGTAGCAAGAGCAGTGCCAGGAGGAAGAGGATCTTTATCATCCGAACCCCACACATCATTGGGGTTAACAGGAGGGTCGGGGAGTGACCAACCATCATCTTCAGCTTCTTTCTTATCTTTCTCTTCCGCCTTGGGCGGAGAAATGGCCAGCGCCAGGCGGGGAAACTTGGAGGAAGTGGCAGGGTGCCAATCAAAGCCATGGTGAGTGCCAGGAGCATCAGGAGGGGTGGATTGAGCCGGAGCTGGAGACCACCCAGAAGCACGGCAAGGTTAGGCGAAGAAGCCGAGTGGTGCCACCAGCCATCGTCGCCACCTCTAGGAGAGTAGTGGCGGGGAGCCTGAGACAGTTGAATGAGTGTAATGTTTTTTTCTGCAGCCTTTTCGGGTTAATTCTCCCAAAATTATTACTTTTAGTACATAACGAGACAGTCGACATGCTTGCTATTTTTAGTATTGTCAGTGGGTTCAATTGTGATGATCATCTTGACTTTGATATAGTCCAGGGGCTTTAAATTTAATAATGATAAGTTATAAGTTAATAAAGTTGAATTAAAGATTTAACTTTATTGCTATTTTTATTTATTTATTTAATGAAGGGACTATAGAGGCCAAATATTAAATTAAATGATGATTTATTTTAATTGATGGGCCTTTATTATTTAATGCTACATTGGGAGATTAAAAAGGAAGGGGATTCTTATTAAATAAAAGCCTAAAAGCATTTATGAAAAAAATAGTGAAAAAGCAAAAGTGTTTTTTCAAAAAAAACATGAAAAAATTCCCAAAAAATAGCAAAAAAGGTGTTTTTATTTTTTGAAAAAGCAGCTCAAAAGCTATAAAAGGAGGATTGGAGCTCTCGTTTGGGCATGTTGAGTTTGACTTTTGATATTGCTTTTGTTTGGAGAATATTGCTTCTCCATCTTTAGTTTGCAAGGATGAAAACCCTTATAGGTGACATTTTCCACATTGTTTTTGATTAAGTTCAACAACCTAGCAAGGGGGGTGACCCTCACACCAACATAGCCCAGGGGTTGTCAAGAAATCAACAACACCTTATAACAAAGGTGTTGGATGTTACAAATCAAGGCCACAAATGGCACATTGTTAGCAAAGTAACTAGTCTTCCTCAAAAAGGCCGCTTGGAGAACAAGAGGACACAATTGGCCACTTACATCATAAAGGCCAAACAAGGCCATTAACAACACAGCCAACAACCCACAGAGTGTGGCAGTCTAATAACGGGATTTTGAAAGACTCCCCAAGCCTTCAAATTGGGTAACAAAATGATGTCCAAAACCATCTTGTAGCAAAAAAAATCACCTAGATTGAAATCCACCCCCCATCTTCAAAACTCCTTTCCACCTCAACAATAAAAGAGCCCACCTCTATAGGAGTAGAAAAGGAAGAGACCGGGGATGACCCCATAGCGCAACAGTCATCGCACACCCTGTTGAGAGGGTGGTTATTTGTTCGAATCCCATCATTGCCGCAGTAAGGAATTGAGGAATACAAATCGTTGAAGAAATGAGAGGAAATGACATACCTGCCATGGTGTACACAAGTGTCAGAGGATGCATGTTTGGGAAACTCAGCGACTTTCGTAGATCGTACATGTGGCAGGTGATACTGACAGCGCAAGTACTAGCGTGTGGACAGATTGAGGAATAAGGAGAATGTATGGTAGGAGTCACGAGAGTCGTAAGGGTCTTTTGCCATAGTGGAGAGGGATACCACTACCAATCGGTCGGGAGACATAAGGAGTTTCGGTGGCAGTTGGATAGATTACTACCAAGGGAGGCATAAGGGTGTCGTTGACGTGTGGAGAGATAAGGTGTCACATTGGCAGGGGTGGTTGTCACGCAGGGAGATATAAGGTGGGTGTGATACTACCAAGTGGCAGTTGAATAGGGAGATATAAGGAGATTGATACTCTGCACAAGACAAATATAGCAAGGCGTTAATGCCTCAAGTAATGTACTCACTACGGGGATCGGGTCCCCCAAATGTGACCCCACTAGTTCGTAGCTCTAGTAAAAAAAGCAATTACTAATCAAAAAAAAAGAAAAGGAAGAGACTGACAAAAAGGAGAGCATTCCATGTCCAAGCAATCCACAAAAAGAAGCCCAAATAGTTACAAACCTCCTATTTCGTGAAGCAGGTCTCCACCTCCATAGGAGACGCTTCCACCTTCATAGGAGACACTTCCACCTCCATAGGAATTGTGAAAGAGGAAGAAGAAAACAAAATGTGGTAAGTTCACATTTGTGCCAACAGAACACCCCTCACCTTATCAGCGACAAAAACAGCCCCAAAGCCTATTGCAATCCTCAACCAAAAACCATAGACCAAAACAAGCCCTTGAAAACTATCAACAAATGACTGGCCACAAAAGAAAACAAGACCACTACCCTTACAGGCTAAAATAGACAATCCAAATGAAAAGGCAAAAATAAAACTGAAAGTGTCAGCAACTTTCATCATAGCTCAGTCCCAAACCACCAATCTCAAGAATGGCATCCTAAGAGATAAATGCCAATCCACTAAAACCACATTCACAAGATGTTACTCCAACAGACAAGGCTTCAGCCTATGAGAAGCCAAACGCAAGTTTGTTGTCAAACACATAGAAAAACAAGCAAAAGCCCCATCCACAATACCCAAGCAAAAAAGATAACTTAGATGCCAAAACCCAACAAGGTGTCATCTCAAATTGAGATCCATCACACTATGTCCAAGAAGGCCACACAAATAGACCTCCAAATCATGAAAGAGGTTTCCCAACCAAGATCTTAGAATAGGGACCACAAGTATTCCTCCAAACATAGCTCCAAAACTACAGAGCACACACTCTATCCCCATAAACCACCCCTACAAAGGAGCAGACCCACCAAACGAGATAGAGCTAGGAACACCCAACAAAAATGTAGCCCCATCTCTGTTGTACAACTTGAAAACCTCTAAACGAGGAAAAAGGTTATGCACGAATCAAATCGGTATAGATTAAAGTTATGCAGCCATGATATGCTTATCTCAACTAAGATATGTTGTTTATCCTATCAACACAACAGGATTGGTGTACCACAATGTATTGTTTCAGGTGACAGAAGTTCACTTTGTAGAAATGATGAACAGGTTTGAATAGGTGATGTTAAATCAGTGAGCGTTGATGATGTGGTCAGTTGTGGTGAATGTTTTCATGATTTAGGTGTCAAGGCAATGTGTCATAACAGATTTGAAATGATGATTTGATGTTACATTATTTGAGGTGACCAGATTTAATCAATGAAAAATGCAAGTGTAGATCGTGAATGTGAAGGTGCGGTTGAGTGAAGATTGAAGATTGTCAGAAAGAAGCAGAAGTTTTGTGCTGAATTGGATCTAAACAAGCAGAGGGGGAATGCTATTTCCAAATCATTGTACTTGTTGATTCCTAACAATTTCTACAAGAAAATCCCTTAATCGGGTAGACTTTAACAGGTCTCATTTGTAAATCCTATTAACTAGGTGACTGTTTAACTAGGGTTTGAAATCCCTTAACAGGGTTACTCCTAATAGAGTAAAGCTCCTAATAGGGCTAGAGGTAATTCCCTTAACTGGGTGGCTCCTAACCGGGCATCATTGTAAGCTCCTAACAAGGCGTAGTTCAGAAGAGTGCAGATTATTAGTGGGTGCTAACTCCCACCGTTGTTTTTACCCTCAGTCAAGGTTTTCATTGTCGTCCCATCTTCCTCAACATCACCACTGGCAGAGTTTTCCCCTCTTGAAACCCTAGTGCCTCCCACTTTGCCACCAAGATGCATTTCGAATTATTTTAAAAATTTTGAACATTGTTGAGAGAAACAATTTGGAGAATAATCTAGTGATTTTATTTAGAGGTCACACTGGGGCATATTGGAGTTTACATTTTCAGATTTGTAGAGCTTATTGGATATCAAATTTGCAAAGAACAATTTTGTAGAAGATTGAGAATTAAACTTCTATTTTGTTGTTTGTATCTTTTGCCTTGCTGGCCATATCATTTCCAGCTAGCCATATCACTTCTTGAGGGTCAATGTGAGAATTCTAGGGCAGCCATTGGGGTTTAAGGAGGCGATTCCTGCATTCACCAAAGATCATAGTTGTTGTTTTATACTTCTAGACCCAGTCGTACCATTTGGAGCATTTTGGTGAGGAACCTAGGGTTTCTAGTAAGGATGGAATACTCTCACTCGGCCAAAACTCGCCAAGCCTGAAAAAGATTACTCGGGAAAACTCGGCCAATTTTTGGAAAAACTCAGCAAAAAACTCGGGAACTTAAAAATAGCATAAAATTTAATTAAAAATGCATTTTTTTTGCAAAATTCTATGAGAAGATGCATCCAATGAGTTAATTAATGAGAAAACAAAAGAAACAAGCTAAGTTTAGATATATATAAATGCAAAGTGGGTACAAAATCGCATTCTCATGTGGAATGTTGATGACTGGAAGCAAAATAGTAAACAGTTTCTACAAAACTAGTATGAATCTATGATGCTTGATCATTGATCAATGCCAAATGTCAAAGTCTTCATAACTAGGTCTTAGGTAGTCTTTGTTGGTGGCTGTTTTCAAGTCCCTAGGTCCGACAAATGAGGTTTGAGTGATTTTGGCATGTTGGGAAGTCATGTCTGTGTGGGATTTGGGCGAGAGCTGAGCTAAGTCTGTCGTAGAGATGGGGTCGAAACGAAGTGATTTGTGATAAAAATGAGTTAAAACCCTTTGGGAATCCTTTTGCTAGCTTCAGTTTGACCTTAGAAAGCCATGATGGATTGTGGGAGGTAACCCTACTGAAGGCTTGCTGAATCCTGAAATTTGGCTAAGTCTGGAATTTTTCGAAAACCCCCAAAATCTAGAATCTGCATCTTAACTCCTATGAAGCTGGAACCTATCCCAAACATCCTGGAAGTATTATATTTTATAATTTATACAAATATAACTTAAAGTCAAACTTATACTTAAATGTTATATTTGTATAAATCCTCCTGCCCCTGAAGTGGAAAATGCATTTTTTTGGTCACACGGCTATATTATGCAAACGTGGGCAAGTTTTTTTTAAAACTCGCCGTGTTTTAGGAAAAATTCGGCGAGTCTTCATTGGCGAGTTCTTGGCCGAATTAATCTCCAAGCTGGAAAACTCTATGATTACTCGGTGAGTATGCCATCCTTGGTTTCTAGAATTTTTACTTGCTGGTTATTATTGTTGCAGTCATTTATTTTCATTACCAACAAATTGGTATGTTGTATTTGTGTTTTTAATTAGATTTATCCATTTGGGTATCTTTTGTTTTGTCTGTGTATTGTACTTTTAGTTTTGGACTCATTTTAGAAGTGAATATTGCAAGCATTTCCTTTATATTTGTTATTATAGCATTGTATTTGTTGTAGTGTAAATCAGCTCTTTGTTTTCTCTCTATCAAACATTCTTAAACTCAAAAGAAAACAAAATAATCAAGGGGATATAAGGGTGAATATTACAGTGATATCAGAGTAGTGTATCATGTCATCCTGGAGGGTGCAAAATGTAAAAACTGCCAAGCCAAGGTTTGAACAACCACCTTATACACACCACTATAGCACTTGAAGGAACATGTCCAACACAAATTTGGTTGTAGAAGAATAGAGGGTAATAGAAGAACAAAGATCAACAAAGGAACAAGCTACATAAAATATGGGTGTCAGAAATCAAGGTGAAGAGAGGTTTTGGACCTATTGGATGCCTTGGTTAGAGGGCAACAAGTTGCTAAACAAAGGGCACAACAACAACATGAGAGATTGTGTTTATTAACACAAATGATGGCTTGACAAATGGGACAAAATATTGGTACAAACAATGACAACAATGGAGGCAACGGAGGTTAAAATGACCAAGGGGAGAATCTGGTTCATGGTGGTAACACAAATCAAAACACTAGAACTATAAGTTCTAGACCTCTTATGCCTACTAGTATCCTCTCGGTCACTATCTGCATTGTCTCTCTCAGACTCCGAGGGCACCTGGCACTTCCTTTTCGAACTTGCCTGTATCCCTCTTGTATCCAAATGGCGCCAATGGAAGATAGGGGGCTCTCCCGTGGCTAGGCTGCCTAGCTTCGTCCTCAACCTGTTAGGTGGAATCTACTCTTGGGTGGCATTGAGGAACAAGCCTATGGTGTAATGAGGCATGTAAAATGTCCTGTGCTGAAGCGTCATGAACTCATACATCCTCTCAGCCATAATGGATGCCCAGTCATACACAATGTCTTTTTTGAGTCCATTCATGAAAACAAGGTGTGCGAGGGCAATGCCAGAAGCCCTACTAGAGCCTGTGAGCCTACTCTTAATAATATCCATGATATATCGCCACTCTCTGAAAGCCACAAATGACTTCTTGATTCTGTGATTCTTTGAGGACACTCCTGCTACAGACTCAAACTCTCTCGGACTTAGACTTCTTGAAACCAACTTGATAAATTTCTCCTTTTCCTCTCGAGACATTTTTTGAGGCTTCATGTCTATCTTCTTTCCTTGCCTGCCAAGTATACCGAAAACCCTTGGAATTTTGGTTGTTGTAAATTTAATTTGAATATTCGTCCCAAAATATTTGAGGGTGCTGGTACGGCTGAATTTGTCAAATGTGTCTATCATGCCATGCAAAGATCCCTCAAATTCTTTAATGGGAAAGATAGGCATTGGGACTGCCCAAAGCACTTGTGCCCAACATAGCTGGCCATTCAAAAAGTTTGTATCCGAAGTCTCTTCCCACCAAGTCCGGCACTCAAAACCGTTCAGCCCTTCAAATTACATTTTTCCATGTAATTTCTTCCTTTTGGTTTTGCTGCATCTGTAATTTCATGTCTATCTTCTTTCCTTGCTTGCCAGGTATACCGAAAACCCTTGGAATTTTGGCTGTTGTAAATTTAATCTGAATATTCATCCCAAAATATTTGAGGGTGCTAGTACGACTGAATTTGTCAAATGTGTCTATCATGCCACGCAAAGATCCCTCAAATTCTTTAATGGGAAAGATAGGCATTTGGACTGCCCAAAGCACTTGTGCCCAGCATAGCTGGCCATTCAAAAAGTTTGTATCCGAAGTCTGTTCCCACCAAGTCCGGCACTCAAAACCATTCAGCCCTTCAAAATTACATTTTTCCATGTAATTTCTTCCTTTTGGTTTTGCTACATCTGTGACTGCACCCGTGGACGAACTTTTTTCTTGCTATTGTCCATACTTCCAGCGATTCAGACTCCCGACGGCAAAAGCCTTGTGCCCGTGTCTTTGGCAATGCTGCTACTTGCTAGTGTTGAAGCTTGTAGTTGTTTCTTCAAATCTTTTTTCTGTTGCTGAGACCCCATGTTGAAAACCTCTTGCCAGCAATAACTACCTGTATGTAGTTTTTTTAATTCTTCCCGCGTCCGCCAATGCTCCTCCCTTCCGTACGCTTCTCCTTTTCCACTTCCCAAGTGTCCGTATAACAATTTGATTTATTCCATTCTCCCTCTTGGAAGTGTTTTTATTCCTCTCAGTACGGCCTCCCTTGGGATCATACAGTCTTTTCACGGGAGTCCAAATTTTCTTCCTAGGCCGTACGGACTTGTCTTTCTTTCCCTCTCGGATGCAATTCTTTTTCCTCACATGTCTTTTATTCCTCCTGCCATCATACGAACTGCTCTCCATATAGTTCCTTTTCCTTCTTCACCACCGTACGGTCTTCCCTTTGTGTCATACAGCCTGTGAAACTTTATGGGTGGTCGTATGGTCTTTATTGGGTTCTACCGGTTTGCGATTGGCTTCATGTCGTACGATATCTTGACCGTATGGCCAGATGTCGTACGGTCTGAGTTGTGTTTTTTCTTTAGTATTTTGTGTCGTAAAGCTGTCTGGTGTTCTCTATTTTTTATTTTTATTGTTTTTTAATAATTTATTTTATTTTTTTAATTTCTGCCTAAGTGATTTTGTCTCCCTGGGTTTCCTCTCCTTTCATCCCTCTCGCAGTAAATTTTTAATTTCGATCCATTGATGAGATCTGCTATCATCTTTCCGTCCAGCGTCCACAACTTAATCGCTCCATTATCACCAACTTCGTGCACCTTGTATGGCCCCAGCCATTTTGCTTTAAGTTTTCCAGGCTTAATTTGATTGTGTCCATTATACTTCAAAACTAGTTGTCCAGGTACGAATCTTGTTCTCTTGAAGTACTTGTCATGCCACACCTTTTGTCACTGTTGTGCTATCTCGGTTGCCCACTATGCCCTAAGATGTCGTTCATCCAATTTGTTGAGATTATACACTCTCTCCCTCAGACTCTCCATATCTCCCAACTTATTCTCAATAGCAATCCTTAGACTCGGTACCATGAATTTGGCTGGTACGACAGCCTCCTATCCGTACATCAGCTGAAAGGGTGTGTGTCCTGTGGTGACCTTATAAGTGGTGCGATAAGTCCATAGCACAGATGGCAAGCATTCCTCCTAATCCTCCTTTTCGATCCCACATGACTTGTATATTATCAACAATAGTATTTTGTTAGTGGCTTCAGCCTGGCCATTAGCTCTCGAATAGTAGGGGCTTGAGAGAGAATGGAAAATCTTGAATTCCGTGGTGAGCAATTTTATCGCGTGGTTGAAAAAATGGCCCCCTCGATCGCTTGGAATCCGGATGGGTATACCATAGCGTGTGATTATTTGTTCGTATATTAATTTTGTCGTACTCAAGGCTGAGTTATCTGAGAGGACTCGTGCCTCCACCCATTTTGTGAGGTATTTCGTCACTACGACAATGTACCTACACCACTGCGGTCTACTTTCCTTGAGTGGCCCCACAAAATTGAGTCCCCATTGTTCGAATAATTCTTGTGCATTGGAGGGGTTTAAAGGCATGAAGTCTCTCTTGAGAAGCTTCCCTGCTCTCTGATAGGTGTCATAGCTCACCACCCATTCCCTCGCATCATTGTAAATTGTTGGCCACCATAATCCTGCGAGTAATATTTTTTGTGTCATTGTATCTGGTCCCACGTGTCCTACAGGACCTTCATGTGCCTCTCGCAGTACACTCGGGACTCCCTCCTCCATAACGCACCAGCAAAGGACTTGGTCAGGTCCCATCTTGTATAATAGTCCATTAATGAGCTGGAACGTTTTACTTCTTAATACCAACTTCCTTCTCCCACTCGGCTGCATCTCCTACAGGAACTGCCCCATTGACAGGTACTCTCTGATACTCGTATACCTTGCTGGTAACACTACAATTCTGAATAAGTGTGCGTCTCAAAAGTCATCATTAACGCCTTCGGGAGGTTTGCCGGACTTGATTCTTGAGAGGTGATCTACACAGACATGGCTCTTTCTGGGCCACACTATAATGTTGAATGTGAACTCTTGCAATAAGAGTAACCATCTACTCACCTGCCCTTGAATTATTGGCTTGTTGACAAGGTACATCAAAGCCTGGTGATCAACATAAAAGACAAATGGAGTCCTTAGTAGATAATGCCAGAACTTTTGTACGACGTAGACCATCCCAAGTGCTTCCCTCTCCGTAGTGCTATAGTTTTTTTCCGCTTTTGACAAGAGTCTTCTTGCAAAATAAAAAGGATGGTCCAGCCTGTGGTCTCTTGTTTGTGCTAAAGTTGCTGCAATTGCAAAATTCGATGCGTCCACATGGACATGGAATTCTGTCCCAGTTAGGGTACACAAGGATTGGTGTGCCTACTAGCGTTGACTTTAGCTCCTCGAATGCCTTCTCCTGTTCTGCTGCGCATATGTAGGGTTCTCCTTTCCGAGTCAGGTCATCTAGTGGGTATGACACCTAGGCAAAATTCTTAATGAATCGCCTGTAGTACCCAATGTGTCCCAAGAACGACTTGACCCTAGTTAAATCCGTTGGGGGCTCCATTTCCAGAATTACCCATACCTTTTTTGGGTCTGTCTTTAATCCTTCATTACATACGATGTGTCCCAGTACTTTCCCCTGGGGCACCATAAATCTGCATTTTTTGGGGTTGAGTGCTAATCTGGCCCGTCAACACCTCTCCATACATTCTCCGAGGGCTACCATGTGCATGTTTTCGGCACTAAAAATGGACCAATCATCAAGGAAGGCTTTGAAGTTCCCAACAGACATCTTGTCAAAAATGTGTAGGATGATTCTTTGGAATGGTGCCAGAGTGTTATAAAGTCCGAAGGGCATTCGGTTGTACGCGTACACTCCATCTTCCACTATGAAGGTTGTTTTAAGTTTATCTTCTTTCGTTATGGATATCTAGTTGTACCCAGAAAATCCATCCATAAACGAGTAAATCTCATGTCTTGCCACTTCCTCTAAAATACCATCTGTGAAAGGAATTGGAAACGGATCTTTGATTGTAACTGCATTTAAACACCTGAAGTCCACACATATTTTGATTTGGCTGGTGTCTTTTTTAAACAAAATCACAATTGGGGACACCCACTCGCTCGTTTGCACCTGAAATAAGATGCCTATCTCAAGCATCCTCTCGATTTCTTCATCGACGCGGGCTGCATTATTTTTATCCATTCTGTGTGGACGTTTCCGTACGGGTACAACTACCAATGGAATCTGATGAACATAGTTCTGGCAGTACCCCCTTTAAGTCTTTATAGGTCCAGGCAAATACATCTTTGTATTCTATGAAGATTTTAAATGCAACTACCTTCAGGATGGGGTTCCAGTCATCCCCTATAAAAATATTCTTTGGGTTGGTTTCGTCTCTCAAATTCATAGTCTTCATTGAAGGCTCTTCATATTTTATTGGTTTTTCTTTGTCAAATCGGTGTGCAGGGGTTTCCAGTATGCGAAGCTCTCCCTCTTTATACTCTTTGTACTATGACGAAAAGGTAGGCTTTTCCTCTCCTTCGTCTATCTACAGCATGTTGCAGTGGACCGGTTCATAATCCTCCATTTGCTAATGGAAGAGTCCATTTAGTGAGTCCATGTCATCGTTAGAACACCCCTCTATTTCCAAGATTCCTTCCTTATTTGGTTCCATCTGCAGCTTCCCTTCATCCATTTCTTCCTCTCCTTCGGACTTGGATGATGACGCAATGTCCTCGCCCACCATTTGTGTACGTAGGTCGATTATGAATTTTCCACCACCTTTTTCCATTGAAAAAGAATTCCTCTTCCAATCATGGTTCACCTTTGCCTATACCAACCAACCTCTCCCTAAGATAGCGTTGTACCCTTTCCTCTTTAATGGTATCACTACAAAATCCAGAACAAAGGGTTGTGTCCCGATCATAACCCGTTGTGCCATCAGAGTCCTAATGGATTTGATGCTATGTTGATCGGCGCCCACAAGTTGAAACGTTGGTAGCCACAACGTAGGTTGTCCCAATCGCCCCCATATTTCCTCTGGGAGCACGTTGACACTGGAGCCGCCATCCACAATGGTGTATGTCAAAATGGTTATGAGAATGCCCATTTCTACCACCACTGGGTGTCTTCGAGTGTTCACCACGAGCGACATAGGGTCTTCCGCTGTTCCGAGAGGATTCTCCTTCCTGAGAGGGTTTTCTCCTTCACCGTGGGTTCCCTTCACCTTTGGTCCACTCGATGCCTTTGGAGATGATATCACATTTAATAAAGTTGTTCTCAATTGTGGCATAGCCACAAGGTCTTTCAACTTGATGGGAATTTCTGCTTGCAACACCTGTCGTACGATGTTTTGTTCTGCCTGACCCCTTAGAGAGGTGTTGGCGGTGTCGTTTGTCTCCCTTCTTTCGGCCATCATTTCCTTCTTGATGTTCGCCTTTTCTTCTTGCATTCTCCTTTTCTCAACTTTGGGGTTCGGGTAGCCTTCTTTGCCTGCGCTCGAGTGATGACTAGGATCTCCTCCCAATTGCCTTCAATGTTTAAAAGATTCACTCCCAGCTTTGGACACTTCACGTCGTCTTGGTCTCCCAGACCAAACCACCTGTATAGAAACTGTGACACTTCTCCCCTCATGTAGACTCTTGCAAAGTGCCCCCTCTAGTTGCAGGTACGACATTTTATCATTGGTCATCCATTCGCATTATACTGGATACGGCTACGGCCCCCATTATTATTATTGTTGTTACCATTGTTTCCACCTCTTCCCCCAAGCCGATTATTTTTGAAACCGCTAGATGATGTTGTGTTGGTGTTTGTGTTTGTGGCGCCCGGAGTTGAGGTAGATGCTTCTTGCGTCATTAGTATCTGTTGAGGCCCTCTGGTCTTCATATTGTACAGACATTCCTTAGTGGAATGCCCGAGAATTTGGCAAATATCGCAAAATTACTTTTTCAGAAAAGTGCCCTTTGTGTAACCCTCTTCCTTGCAGTCCGTACACCACAAGTCCCCTTCGTCACTTCGGGTGGGGTTGCTCTTCATTGTCTTGAACTCTTTCATCATCTAGAGCATGTCTTTTTGGAGGGCTTCTATGTTCTTGCCCGATTCTTCACTTCTACTCACTGCTACTCTCTCCGTCAGAGTTGTCATCATCTGATGATTTATTCTTCTTTTTCTTTGTAGTTTTGTTTTCACTCTCGACATCCATTGCTCGATTGTAAGCCTTGTTATATGATGTTGGAGGCACTATCTTGATTTCTCTCCCGAGGGCAGGCTTCAAGGCCTCGATGAACCACTTTTTCTTTAGTCCACCCGCTGGTGGGCTCTCCATTTTTCCCACTAGTTCTTTAAGTCGTTTGTATCCATGGTCTGTTTCCTCCTTTGCTTGTTTCATGTTGTAGATCTCCGCTAGTATTTCATTGTCATCTCTAAGTAGTCAGAATTCCTCTTGAAATTATTTCTTTAGATTTGTCCATACAACCACCTTTGTTTGATCAATATCAGAATACCAATCAATGGCTACACCCCTCTAATGTCCCCAATTTAGCAGGTTCCTGTGCTTATTGTTGTCAATTCATCAATGCGATCCTTGTGAGCTGATGGGTTGATTAGGGGGTCTCTGTAACACACTTACTATTTTTAGTAAGTCAGTTATACCTGGTTTCTATTTTGGGTAAGGCAGTTGGGCTTTGGTTTTGATCTACAGTCTTCGTTGGAGTTCGTTCTTGAATTCCAATTATTATCTTCCTCATGTTATGAAATTAAGCTTGGCGTAAATCTTATGAAGTTACTTTAAGTGTTATAATTTAAAAGTGTATATGTGACGATTGGTAACTGAAGAGCACACGATTATACTGAGAGGGGGGGTGAATCAGTATAATAACAATTTTAACTTTAAAAACTTTATTCAAAGATAACTTTAAATTCTCAAACAAACAATTATGCACATGAACACAAATTTTACGTGGAAACCCAATATGGGAGAAAACCACAAAATAATTTGTTTATATATAATAATGTTCTTTACAAATTTTGTAGGCTCCAACCTACTAGAGGCTCCAACCTCAAAATTTATGAGCACCGACTCACTGGAAGCTCCAACTCCCACACTTCGCAGGCACCGACCTACTGGAAGCACCAACTCCCCCTGACTGAATCTGAGCACCAACTCACTGCTTTCAAAATTTCTTCCACCTGAATGCTACTGCTAATTCAACTGATGATGGACACAATCTGCTCTTTAAGTTAGCCAATATTTTTTTCTAATTCTCAAATATATATATATCCTTATAATAGTATATTCAAAAATCTGAATATATAATCCTTAATTTTTCTCTCCTTTATATTATTGCTGCTCTTCCTTTTATATTCACATGCTGACTTGTTTTCTATTTCCACAAAAAGATCAAATATTTATATATTCTCATTTTGGGTGAAATACTATGTCTTTTCAAAATCATGCCTTTTCATAAAAAGATGTCTCCTTTTAAAACTAATAACATTAACTTAAAATAAGTTAATATATATTTTTTTAACAATGATCAATATAAAATATCAATTGCTTTAATATTTTAGGGTTCCTTTGAATATACTTTATCCTTTGATAAAGTAGAGTCTGACTTTCCTTTGAAATAATAATAGTCGATAACCTTTTCTTAATATACATCTGCCGCTGCATAAGCAAGATCTCCTGCATCTGCCGTCGATAACCTTTTCCTAATAAAGATTTCCTAATATGCATCTTCGATAGTATAAACGTCTGCATTTAAATATTCTTTCCTTTAATAATATATTACCTTCGATAGTATAAATGTCTGCATAAAGTTTGCTGCATTATTAATATCTGCATAAACTATTACTGCCTTCGTAAATATTATATGTTGTCTTCGTAAACATTAAACTGCTGTATATATGACGTCTTCTTCTGAGCACTTAATGGTACAAGAAGCCGCTTCTACACCCTTAACAGCCCCTTGACAGCTTCTCTTTTGATCTCTGTCTTCCCTTGACGGCCTGCCAGCATGCGTATACAATCCTGCCGCTCAGCTGTATACGTATCTAAATATACTGAATACATACATATCTGTAATATGTTGAATGTTCTTGTATCTCTGCATACATATATATAAGACATCTGTTCATATATATATACTGTTTATATACTGTTCATATATATACTGTTTATATATGTTGTTCATATACTGTATCATGTATACATATACTGTATAACTGTTGTATCATCTATATACAATATACATCTCTGTTTCCAACCTTGTTCTATTTTAAACCTTCAATCTAATGTTATACCTCTGATATACGTATCTGCTGGTCTGAATATGCATTTGAATATCTGAATATATGCATACGTATCTGAACATAGTTGCCACTTGCTGACTTGCTGCTAATCATCTGATATAATATGTAATATAATCTTTGAGTATATATGTAGTTCAATATTAATATATTGCTAATCTTCATTTCTGTGTCTATTGCCTAATGACATCAATGACAATCTCTCATCAGGTAACACTTAAGTGAAAAGTGTACTCTTGAAGCCAAAAGATGGTGTGAATATGAAGACTTGTGTTTTTTATTAAAAGCCATGGATTTGCGAAATCTCATTATGCTAATGATTATTAATTTGGAATGGAAGAAATGGGTCAAATGAGGGTTTGATATTTGATCTCTGAGAACGAAATATTCTCATGGAGATTGGCGCTTTGAGTTAGCTTGATGCTAATGAATTGTGCATATTTTAGCACCTAGCAATCACGTGCAAGAGCAGACGCAATTCCCTTAAGTCTGTGCGCATTAACACTTGGGCCGCATTGTTTACACATTCAAACTGCATGCCATAGCAATAGTGGCGGTTTGCAGGCAGATTCACGTGAGCTGGAGGATTCATGGGTTCCAGCATTGACCGCGTGAGAACCATAAAAAATGCAGGTAGCAGAATTGAAAATAGCTGCTGTCGTATTTTCCTGTGGAAGTTGGCACGTGTCTATGAGAGCTACGATCTCCTTACAGTAGTCGCATTTCATAAGGTGCCCAGTTTTGCTCCACGTTTGCAATAAAAGATAGTTATTTGAATGTTCGATCTTCAGGTTGATAAATTGGAATTATTGTTATTAATTCGCACTTTTATAATTGAGATTATATCATTTCTATATATTTGTGAAATTTTAAAAAATACAAAGAACTCCAATTGTTTGCCAAATTGGTTGTGAGATTGTGAGTTGAGATAGACTCATTACAGTGGTATCAGAGCACTGATCCTGCTAGCCTAAAGTTTTGGGCCCAGTTATGGTAGATAGATTTGTACCAGGTGTTCATTATACCCGCAGGGGTAGAGCTTCGCCACCTCCAGAAGGTAATGAACAAGGTTCGCAGGGTGATCAAACAGGTAATAGGAATAGAGACAATGTGGGAACTGACATGGACAGGGAAGTCAGAGATACTTTTTGGAATCTCGCAGACAATCAACATCATGTTGCAACTGTTTTGCAACAACTTTTTGACACCTTGCAGTGCATAAATGTACTAGGGAACCGTGACAAGGGCACTAGAGATGCACCTGTTGGTTCACATATATCCAAAATTGTGGATAGGCAGGTGACTAGAGATGATCCTACAGGCACCTGTGATAGGCCATTACATCCCACGTTTCTGAGACTTGAAGAGGATGCAGTTAGTGTTGATTCTGAGCCAGCTCCTTTTGTGGATGATATGGTTGCTCATTATGTTGAATGGGATGCATTACCTGAACCCATTAAGAGGAACTTGAACTTTGATAGGTTCTTAACCCAAAAAAGAGAGCATCACAGAGGCAGGCACAGTCGAGATGCGAGATAGAGGACTAACCAATTTGAACTTAAGCAAGCAACCAGTAAACTCACTGACTCATTTTGATGGTAGTGGAAAGGTGACAACCAGAGCTTGGATTCATAAGTTGGATACTTATCTCGCTTGACTTCCTATGTCTCAAGAGGATGCTGTTCAATTTGTTGTTCTGCACTTAGACGGAGCTGCTCATGATTGGTGGTATCATGGTCTCGTGTCATTACAGCTTGATCAGGTAAGAACTTATCAAGAGTTTGTGCATAATCTTGTTGAGAGATTTGACAGGAAAGATCCGGAATCATATTTTCATGATTTGGCTCAACTCAAACAGACTGGTAATTTGGAGACTTTCATTAATGAGTTTCAAAGGGTCTCGGTGATGGTTTATGATATTTCAGAGAGAAGACGGGTGATGTTGTTTACAGAAGGATTAGTAGAACCTCTCAGAGGATGGGTTAAATCCTTTGATCCCCCCTCTTTGCAGGCAGCCATGAAGAAAGCTTGGGACTTAGAGTTTTCAGCTCCATGCACTCGTTTTCCTTCCAGGCCATCTAGTTCTACACAAGACAATAATTCTGCCCCAAAGAAAGAGGATGGATCAGATTCTAAGTGTCCTATGATGGGACCACTTGATCAAGAAACCCTTAATGACTTGAAAAGGAAGAGGTTATGTTTTTATTGCAGGGGTCCCTATGATGAGAAATATGAGTGTCCCTTGAGGCCTAAGGGGAGAAACAAACTTATGGAATGGTTTTATGATGATGAGCAGATGACTGATTTTTCAGAACAGCAGGTTAACACAGAAGAAGGAATGACTACAGAGAGGAAAGATGGTGAAGATCCTAAGCTTAAGGTGGTTTATCTTTCTAGCATGCAAAAGGAAGGATCTTTCAGATTACGTGGGCTCTTGGCGGGACAGCGTGTCATTGCATTATTGGATACAAGGGCAACACATAATTTTATTGATTCGGGGTTAGTATCCAAGAGAGGGTTGCTGATTGAAGAGTTTGAGGGAATTAGTGTCAAGGTTGCTGATGGTTACACTCTTAAGTGTGACCAAATGATTTTGAATCTGCCCCTCAAGTTAAACAATTATGACTTCAAATCTGATTTTTACATGGTTGATATGGGTGGGACAGAATTGGTTCTAGGTATGAGTTGGTTGCATTCCATTGAGCCGTTTTATCTCAGCACATGGAAATGAGTTTCGAAGTGGATGGAAAGAAACATATTTTGAAAGCCATCAAGGAAGAGAATTTGAAGACTTTCTTTCAGACGTATGCAGCGACTTATTAGTCATGATGCAATGGATTGGGTAGCAGAGTGCAGGATGTCACTCACGTCGGCAGAGGCTGAGAAGACAGTCTATCAGCCTGATATACAGGAACTTCGGGTTAAACACTCCAAAGTGTTCAGTGATTTACCACATGGCAGACCACCTGACAGAGGCATAGAGCATATTATTGAGTTAGAAGAGGGTACTAAACCCATTATGATCACTCCCTACCGGCATCCCAAATGGTTGAAAGATGAGATTGAAAAGACTATTGAGGAGCTGCTCTCTATGGGTCACATCAGGCCGAGTAAGTCCCCTTTTGCTTCATCGGTAGTTTTGGTGAAGAAGAAGGCTGGCACTATGAGGATGTGTATTGATTATAGAATGCTGAATCGGAAAACCATCAAGAACAGGTATCCTGTTCCTCGCATTGATGAGCTGATTGATGAGTTGCACAGAGCTGCTTTCTTTTCTAAGATAGATTTGAGATCTGGATACCATCAGATTCGGGTTCGGGAGGAGGACATAGAGAAGACAGCCTTCCGATGTCATTATGGTCACTTTGAGTTTTTGGTCATGCCTTTTGGGTTGACCAACGCTCCAACAACATTCCAGTCCACCATGAATAGGGTCTTCCACAGGCAGTTGAGGAAGTTTGTATTGGTTTTTTTTTATGATACTTAGTTTACAGCAGGACGTGGGAGGAGCACTTAATGCATTTGGACACTGTGTTGGGTATCTTGGCTGAAGCTTCCTTATTTGCTAAGGAGTCTAAGTGTGCATTGGGCATGTCTGAGTTACTGTACCTAGGACACATTATTAGCGCAGAGGGAGTTCGTATCGATTCGGATAAGGTTCGCGCTATTATAGATTGGCCAGTTCCAGAGAGTTTGACTCAGCTTAGAGGGTGTATTGGTCTGTGTGCCTTCTACCGCAGATTTGTTACAGGTTTTTTCCGACATGCCGCTCCCCTTACTGATTTCACTCGTAAGGGTGCTTTCCAGTGGACTACTCAGGCACAGGAGTGTTTTGAGAAGTTCAAATTGATTATGACTTCTTGTCCGGTGTTGGCTATGCTTGACTTCTCTAGACCTTTTGATTTGCATTGTGATGCGTCTGGTGAGGGCATTGGTGCTATTCTTTCACAGGATCGTCATCCTATTGTGTATGAGAGTAGGAAGCTCAGAGGTCTTGAGAAGTCTTTCAGTGTTTATGATAAGGAGATGTTAGCCATCATGCATGCTTTGGCTAAATTCAGACAATACTTGGTTGGCAACAAATTTTGCATTAAGACTGATCATGATAGTTTGAAATATTTCCTGGGGCAGAGTGATCTGAATGAGTGGCAACAGAAATGGGTCAGTAAGCTTCAGTCTTATGATTTTGATATCACCTATATCAAGGGGACACAGAACGTTGTTGTTGATGCTCTATCTAGGAGACCACACTTGTGTGCCTTGACAGAGGTTACTGAGGATTGGAAACATTTGATAGTCGCAGAATATGCGAAGGATCAGTGGACCGTTCACTTTCTAGATGGGGCTATTCAGGATGACAAGTATGCTCTTGTGAATGAGTTGATCATTTACAAGGGAAGGGTTTGGTTGGTGACTGGTTCGAGTGTTATACAGTTGGTGCTGAGGGCTTTCCATGATTCCCCTGTAGCTAGACATCCGGGTTTCTATAAAACTTATAGGCAGGTGTGTGAACATTTCACATGGAAGGGTCTCAAGCATGATGTTCAGCATTATGTTAGGGAATGTTTTGTTTGTTAGCAGAACAAGCAGGAACATACATATCCAGCAAGATTATTGCAGCCACTACCTATTCCTGATCGGAAATGGGAATGCATTTCCATGGATTTTATTGTGGGATTGCCTAAGGTCCAAGGTAGAGACTGTATTTATGTAGTAGTGGATCGTTTGACCAAATTTGCTCACTTCTTTCCCATTGCTACTACCTTTTCAGCAATACAGGTGGCAGATTTGTTCTTCAGGGAGATTTTTCGGTTACATGGGTTACCGCGGAGCATTGTGAGTGACCGGGATAGTTGCTTCATGAGTCACTTTTGGCAGAAGTTGTTCAGGTTATGTGGTATAGAACTGACTCCTAGCACTAGCTATCACCCGCAAATGGACGGACAGACTGAGATAGTTAATAAATGGGTAAGGTAGAGACTGTATTTATGTAGTAGTGGATCGTTTGACCAAATTTGCTCAATTCTTTCCCATTGCTACTACCTTTTCAGCAATACAGGTGGTAGATTTGTTCTTCAGGGAGATTTTTCGGTTACATGGGTTACCGTGAAGCATTGTGAGTGATCGGGATAGTTGTTTCATGAGTCACTTTGGTAGGAGTTGTTCAGGTTATGTGGTACAGAACTGACTCCTAGCACTAGCTATCACCTGCAAATGGACGGACAGACTGAGATAGTTAATAAATGGGTGGAGGGTTATCTTCATAATTATATCTCTGCTCAACAAAGGGCTTGGGTGAAGTGGGTTTATTTATGTGAGTATTGTTACAATTCGACTCATCATATGTCCATCTGTATGACTCCGTTTCGAGCTTTGTATGGATATGATCCTCCCAGTTTCTTTGATTTGATGTTTAGCGATATCAGAGTACCTGGTGCAGGTGACTTGTTACAGGACAGTCAGGATGTTTTAGGCACCTTGCGGGATCATATACAGTGAGCATAGAATCAGTAGAAGCAGTATGCTGATTAGAGGAGAGTGGCCTGCTCTTTTGAAGTTGGGGACATGGTATATTTGATGTTGCGGCCGTATAGGCAGTCTTCCATTCGGAAGAGCGGGGCTGAAAAACTTAAACCCCGGTATTATGGTCCCTTTTGTGTGGTTCAGAGGGTTGGGGAGGTTGCATATGAGCTGGATTTGCCATCTGATAATAAGGTGCACAATGTTTTTCATGTGTCTCGTCTGAAGAAAGCTTTGGGAAGACATGTTATTCCTTCATCTGTTTTACCACCTTTGGATGATGAGGGGAAGTTGGAGTTGGTCCTTGAAGCCATCTTGGATACCCGGGAGAGACATTTGCGCAGACGAGTTATCCGAGAGTTTTTGGTTAAGTGGCATGGTCTTCCGGATGAGGATGCTACTTGGGAGTCAGAGGATATTTTGCAACATCCTAGTTTGCGATTGCTTGAGGACAAGCAATCTTGGGGAGGGAGGACTATAATGTCCCCAATTTAGCAGGTTCCTATGCTTATTGTTGTCAGTTCATCAATGCGATCCCTGTGAGCTGACAGGTTGATTATGGGGTCTCTGTGACACACTATTTTTAGTAAGTCAGTTATACCCAGTTTCTATTTTGGGTAAGGCAGTTGGGCTTTGGTTTTGATCTACAGTCTTCATTGGAGTTTGTTCTTGAATTCCAATTATTATCTTCCTCATGTTATGAAATTAAGCTTGGCGTAAATCTTATGAAGTTACTTTAAGTGTTATAATTTAAAAGTGTATATGTGACGATTGGTAACACTTAAGTGAAAAGTGTACTCTTGAAGCCAAAAGATGGTGTGAAGATGAAGACTTGTGATTTTATTAAAAGCCATGGATTTGTGAAATCTCATTATGCTAATGATTATTAATTTGGAATGGAAGAAATGGATCAATGAGGGTTTGATATTTGCATCTCTGAGAATGAAATATTCTCATGGAGATTGGCGCTTTGAGTTAGCTTGATGCTAATGAATTGTGCGTAAGGGATCAGTGCATATTTTAGCACCTGGCAATCACATGCAGGAGCAAACGCAATTCCCTTAAGTCTGTGCACATTAACACCTGGGCCGCATTGTTTACACATTCAAACCGCATGCCATAGCAATAGTGGTGGTTTGCAGGCAGATTCACGTGAGCTAGAGGATTCACGGGTTCCAGCATTGACTGCGTGAGAACCATCAAAAATGCGGGTAGCAAAATTGAAGATAGCTGCTGTCATATTTTCCTGTGGAGGTTGGCACGTGTCTATGAGAGCTGCGATCTCCTTGCAGCAGTTGCATTTCATAAGGTGCCCGGTTTTGCTCCACGTTTTGCAATAAAAGATAGTTATTTGAATGTTCGATCTTCAGGTTGATAAATTGGAATTATTGTTATTAATTTGCACTTTTATAATTGAGATTATATCATTTCTATATATTTGTGAAATTTTAAAAAATACAAAGAACTCCAATTGTTTGCCAAATTGGTTGTGAGATTGTGAGTTGAGATAGACTCATTACAACCCCTCAGGATCGCTGGGAATTGCCTTACCCAATCATCTTGACGTGTGACCCCGTTGGTTGTCTAGATTGTCTCAAAGGTTTTATAGTGTCGTAGGGGATCTTCTTTCCCGTCGCCCATGAATTTGGGTAGCTTTTTCTTTTGCCCTGCCATGATGGCTAGCATAAGTGATGGTTGTGTTGGTGGTACGGTCGGTTGGTTTGGTAACATAGGCTGTGTCGGTACCGTCGATGGTGTCCCATTTCTCGAAGTGTTCTGTACTCCTTCACTTGGTGTCTCCGAACCACTAGGAGTGTCTAAGCCTGGCAGGCTCCCTTGATCCCTGTGCCCCTCAGTCACTTCAATACTCGTGGCGGCACTAGTATTCCCTATTTCTCTACCCTCGGCTTCTTCTCTCTCCCTCCTTCGGGCCTCCCTTGCCTCCGTACGTGGAGTTAAGGTTAAGTTTCCAAGCAAACTTCTAGTTTCTTCAACGGAATCCTCCCAATTCCCTTCTCTGACGGCCTCATCGTCAATCTCCTCTGATCGTCCTTCGGCGATCCTCCGGAATCTTTTCCTTCTCTCGGCCTGTTGCTGCAACACGTTTCTCCTAATAGCCTCCCACTCTTCTACTTCCTTTTTTGTATTCATATTCTTATTCAATTGATTTGGCAAAAATATATTACTTATTTATCCACAAGGAAGTAACAACACACGATAGAAATCAAAGAACACTTTTTATTTATTCAAACTTTTTTCATACTACATGTCTTTAGGACAGTCATAACAATGTGTTATCTTTATTCAGTCTCCCTTCCAAGTTTATTTCATATTTCCCTTTCGACAGGATTCATCTCGTTCTTCCTCCTCTCTCCGGCGGTAGTACTCACTCACAATTTGATGTCATTTGGTCTCACTGTGCGCCTCCTCACGCCAGCTTTGATGCAATAGTGCAGTGAAGTCGTTGGTTAATGCATGTTCTCCTTTGAAGAGTTCCTCATTCTAGTTCTCTTCTTGGTTGCTCTCTATTGGTTGACCCATTGATTCCCTTCCACCATTCACGCTTTGTTACTATTGCCCATAATCCTTTAAAGGCAACGACGCCAAATGTTTGCTGCCTACAGAAAACTAAGTTTTACACATGATACTGAAGGAATTGCTAGTCAATAACAGTTACAACAAGATTCAGATACTACCATATGCTTTATTAATATATTTCAATACATCTAGTGTGAACATAGCATCATACTATCTGTCCCGTGTCTATCCTCGGAGAGGATATATAAACTACCCGAAGGGGTACGACCGAAATTCATGACATAACTGTTTACCTCTCAGTCACTA
The DNA here is from genome assembly GCA_027943335.1 of Chamaecyparis obtusa. Lineage (NCBI taxonomy): Eukaryota > Viridiplantae > Streptophyta > Pinopsida > Cupressales > Cupressaceae > Chamaecyparis > Chamaecyparis obtusa. The sequence goes on along the minus strand of BSBK01001154.1, from coordinate 1,677,287 downwards.
ACAACCAAGGCTAACATACAAACTTTATTAGCATAACAACCCGTACATACAAGTTTCCCGACAACAATTTCCACTTAGGGCACTAGTACGAGTTGATAATGAGTCGGAGAAAACTGACTTGCATAATCAGTTCCATCAAGATTGGTAGAGTAGAGGTCCTGAGTTCTAGGCAGCAATATCATTGAGGGACTCCATGGATGCAAGAATGAAGCCTAGACAACGCACTGGTGATAGAGCATAGAACTATGACTTGCAGAAGGTCTAGAAGTTGACACTTCCTAATTATGAGGAATTAGGGAAGGCTTCAGTTAGAGCTTGGGTATAGAAGGTGGATACTTATTTTTAGCTCAACACATTTGAGAAGGCTATAAAAGACTTTGAAGAAGTTGAGTTGAGGCATGCTTGATTGAAGATTTTGGATACTTTCTGGTTTCATTGGATTGTGTTGTTGTTTATGGACTTGGAAGAAGAAATCTCACTTTATAATCAATCTTTATGCTGTTGCAATACACAGTTTGGAGATTAATCTGTTTGCAGCACTCAAAATATTATTAGTGCAAAAAAAGATCATTCTATGCTTAAACGGCATAGAAGAGGGTTCAAGCAGTGGGTTGAAGAATAAAATCACAGTCTATATGTTGTTCATTGTTGTTGTCAAGATACTCGAATGTACGGGTTAATATGTTAATTAAGTGTTATGTTAGCCTCAGTTGTTAGTGGCCGAGAGGTAAATAGCTATGTCATGACGTTTCGATAGTGCCCCTTCGGGTAGTTTATATAACGTCTCGGTGGATGGACACGGAACATATTGTGTGATGCTATGATTGCACTGGATGTACTGGAATATATTAATAAAGCATATGGCAGTTTTCTGAATCGTGTTGCATTTGTTATTTCCTAGCAATTCCTTCAGTATCATGTGTAAAACTTAGTTTGCCGTAGGCAGCAAACATTTGGCACCATTGCCTTTAAAGGATTTCGGGCAACAGTAACAAAGCGTGAATGGCGGAAGGAAAACAATGGGTGAGCCAATAGAGGCAACCAAGATGACAACCAGAATGAGGAACTCTTCAAAGGAGAATGTGCATTAACCAACGACTTCACTGCACTATTGCAGGCATCCGTCAAGACACACGTCGAAGGGAAGCGGAGCGAGAGGAAGTACTAGAAGGCGCAGTGTGGGATGTCCTTCGCGTGAATCGTGCAGTGAACCATCTGTTGTCTCATCTTCCAGAATTGTTAGCGCAAACCTTCTTGGCCCTTCAAACTCGGCGTGAGGAAGTGCACCATGAGACCAGGCGGCAAGAAATTTTGAACGAGTACTACCGCCAGAGAGATGAAGAACAATGAGATGAATCCCGTCGGAAGGGAAATATGAAATAAACCTGGAAGAGAGAATGAATAAACAGAACACATTGTCATCACTATGTCCTAAAGATATGTAGTATGGAAAGAGTTTGAACAAATAAAAAGTGTTCTTTGATTCTCTATCATGTGTTGTTACTTCTTGTGGATAAATAAGTAAAATATTTGTGCCAAATTAGTTGAATAAAGATAGGAATAAGAAAAAGGAAGTAGAAGAAGGGGAGGCTATTGGGAGAAACTTGTTGCAGCAATAGGCCGAGAGAAGGCATAGACTCCGGAGGATCACCAAAGGACAATCAAAGGAGGCTGATGGTGAGGTCATCGAAGAGGGGAATTGGGAGGATTCCGTTGAAAAGACTAGAAGTTTTCTTGGAAACCTAACCTTAACTCCACATATGAAGGCAAGGGAGGCCTGTAGGAGGGAGAGAGAAGAGACTGAGGGAAAAGAAGCAGAGGATACTAGTGTCGTCATGAGTATTGAAGTGACCAAGGGGCACAGGGATCAAGGTAGCTTGCCAGGCTCAAACACTCCTATTGGTTTGGAGAAACCAAGTGAAGGGACACAAAACACTTCGAGTAACGGGACACCATCGACGGTACCGACACAGCCTGCAGTGTCAACACACCCCACAATACTAAAGCAACTGATTGTACCACCAACACAACCAACACTTATGCCAGCCATCATGGCAGGGCAAAAACAAAAGCTAACCAAATTTTTGGGCGACAGGAAAGAAAATCCCGTACAACACTACAAAACCTGTGAGACAATCTGGACAGCCAACGGGATCACATAACAAGATGACTAGGTGAGGTAATTCCCAGCGACCCTGAGAGGCATGGCCATTGATTGGTATTCGAATATTGATCCAACAAAGGTGGTCATATGGACAATTCTAAAGAAAGAATTTCAAGAGGAATTCCAACTACTCAGAAATGACAATCAAATAGTAGCGGAAATCTACAACACAAAACAAGCAAAGGAGGAGACAGTCCCTGGATACGGATGGAGACTTAAAGAACTAGTGGGAAAAATGGAGAGCCCACCAGCGGACGAACTGAAGAAAAGGTGGTTCATCGAGGGCCTCAAGTCTGCCCTTAGGAGAAAAATGAAGATAGTGCCTCCGTCATCATATAACGATGCATACAATCGAGCAATGGGCCTCGAGAGAGAAAACAAAACTGCAAAGAAAAAGAAGAATAAATCATCAGATGATGACGACTTTGATGGAGAGACTAGCAATGAAAAATCGGGCAAGAAAATAGAAGCCCTCCAGAAAGACATGCTCCAAATGATGGAGTTCAAGACAATGAAGAGCACCCCTACCAGAAGTGACGAAGGGGACTTGTGGTGTACGAACTACAAGGAAGAGGGTTACATAAAGGGCTCTAGCCCGAAGAAACAATTTTGCGGTATCTACCAAATTGTCGGGCATTCCACCAAGGAATGCCCGTACAATATGAAGACCATAGTGCCTCAACAGATACTAATGGCACAGGAAGCATCTACCTCAACTGCGGGGGCCACAAACACATACACCAACACAACATCATCTGACGATTTTAGGAATAACTGACGCGAAGTAAGAGGTGGAAACAATGGTAACAACAATAATAATGGGGGTTGTAGCAGCATCCAGTATGATACGAGTGGACGGCCAATGATACAATGTCGTACTTGCAAGCAATGGGGACACTTTGCAAGAGACTGCATCAGGGGAGAAGTACCACAATTTCTATGTAGGTGGTGTGGTCTGAGAGACCATGACAACGCGAAGTGTCCTAAGCCAGGAGTGAATCTCTTGAACATTGAAGTCAATTGGGAAGAGATTTTGGCCATCACTAGGGTGCAGGCAAAGAAGGCTACCTACCCGAATCCAGAAATTGAGAAAAGAAGAATGCAAGAAGCGAAGGCGGACATCGAGAAGGAAATGATGGCCGAAAGAAGGCAAACAAACAACACCGCCAGCACCTCCCAAAGGGGTCAGGCGAAACAAAACATTGTACGACAGGTGTTGCAAGAAGAAATTCCCATCAAGTTGAAAGACCTTGCAGCTATGCCACAAATGAGAACGACTTTATTAAGTGTGACATCATCTCCGAAGGCATCGAGTGGACCAAAGGCGAAGGGAACCCATGATGAAGGAGAAAACCCTCTCAGGAAGGAGAGCCCTCTCGGAACAACAGAAGACTCCATGTTACTCGTGGTGAACACTGGAAGACACCTAGCAGTGGTAGAAATGGGCATCCTCGGAACCATTTTGACAAACACCATTGTGGATGGAGGCTCCGGTGTCAACATGCTCCCAAAGGAAAGATGGCGGCGATTGGGACAATCGACGTTGTGGCCACCAACATTCCAAGTTGTGGGTGTCGATCAACATGGTATTAAAACCATCGGGACTCTCATGACACAGCGGGTTATGATTGGGACACAACCCTTTGTCGCAAATTTTGTAGAGATATCATTAAAGAAGAAAGGCTACAACGCTATCTTGGGGAGAGGCTAGTTGGTAGAGGCAAGGGTGAACCACGACTAGAAGAGGAATACTCTTTCAATGGAAAAAGGTGGTCGGAAATTCATAATTGACCTATGTACACAGATGGTGAGTGAGAACAAGGCGTCATCATCCAAGTCCGAAGGAGAGGATGAAATAGATGAAGCGAAGCAGCGGATGGAACTGAACAAGGAAGGTATCTTGAAATTAGAGGGGTATTCCAACGACGACATGGACTCCCTAAATGGGCTCTTCCATTGGCAAATGGAAGATTATGAATTGTTCCACTGCAACATGTTGCAAATAGATGGAGAGGAAAAGCCTACCTTTCCGTCATAGTACGGAGAGTATAAAGAGGGAGAGCTTCGCATACTGGAAACCCTTGCACACCAATTTGACAAAGAAAAACTGATAAATATGAAGAGCCTTCAGTGAAGACCATGAATTTGGGAGACGAGACCAACCCAAAGAATATTTTTATAAGGGATGACTAGAGCCCCGTTTTGAAGGCAGCTGCATTTAAAATCTTTACAGAACACAAAGATGTATTCACCTGGACCTATAAAGACTTAAAGGGGGTACCGTCAGAATTATGAGTTCACCGAATTCCAATGGTAGGAGTCGTACCCATACGGAAACGTCCATACAAAATGAATAAAAATTATGCAGTGCGTGTCAATGAAGAAATCGAGAGGATGCTCGAGGGAGGCATCATATTTTGGGTGCAGACGAGCAAGTGGGTGTCCCCGATCATGATTTCGTTGAAAAAGGACACTAGCCAAATAAGAATGTGTGTGGACTTCAGGTGGTTAAATGCAGTTACAATCAAAGATCCATTTCCAATTCCTTTTATGGACAACATTTTAGGGGAAGAGGTAGGAAATGAGATTCACTCGTTCATGGATGGATTTTCTGGGTACAACCAGATATCCATCGCAAAAGAAGATAAACTGAAAACAACTTTCATAGTGGAAGACGGAGTGTATGCGTACAACTAAATGCCCTTCGGACTTTGTAATGCTCCGGCGACATTCCAAAGAATCATCCTGCACATTTTTGACAAGATGTTTGTCGGGATTTTCAAAGCCTTCCTTGATGATTGGTCCATTTTCAGTGTCAAAAAAATGCATATTGTAGCCCTCAGAGAATGTATGGAGAGATGCCGACGGGTCAAATTAGCACTCAACCCAAAAAATGCAAATTTATGGTGCCCCAAGGAAAACTACTGGGACACATCGTATGTAAAGCGGGATTAAAGATAGACCCAGACAAGGTACAGGTAATTTTGGAAATGGAGCCCCCAATGGACGTAACTGGGGTCAAGTTGTTTTTGGAACACATTGGATACTACAGGTGATTCATTAAGAATTTTTCCTGTGTCGTACCCACTAGACGGCCTGACTTGGAAAGGAGAACCCTACACATGGGCAGCAAAACAGGAGAAAGCATTTGAAGAGCTAAAAGTAAGACTAGTAGCCACACCAATCCTTGCATACCCTACCTGGGACAAAGAATTCCATGTCCATGTGGACGCATCAAATTTTGAGATCGGGGCAACTTTAGCACAAACAGGAAACCACAGGCCGGACCATCCAATTTACTTTGCAGTAGACTTTTGTCAAAAGCGGAAAAGAATTATAGTGCTATGGAGAGGGAAGCACTCGGAATGGTCTACGTCGTACAGAAGTTCCAGCATTATTTGCTAGCGACTCCATTTGTCTTCTATGTTGACCACCAAGCTCTGATGTACTTGGTCAACAAGCCAATAGTTCAAGGGCGGGTGAGTAGATGGTTACTCTTGTTGCAGGAGTTCACATTCAACATTATAGTGCGACCCAGAAAGAGCCATGTCTATGCAGATCACCTGTCAAGAATCAAGTCTGGCGAAACTCTTGAAGACGTCAATGATGACTTTTTTGATGCACATTTATTCAAAATCGCAGTGTTACCAACATGGTACACTAGTATCGGAGAGTACCTCTCATCGGGGCAGTTCCCGCAGGAGATGTAGCCAAGTGGGAGGAGTAAGGTATTACGAAGTAAAATGTTCCAGCTCATTAATGGACTACTATACAAGATGGGAATCGACCAAGTCCTTCACCGGTGCGTTATGGAGGAAGAAGTCCCAGGTGTACTATGAGAAGTACATGGAGGTCCGGCAGGAGGACACATGGGACCAGATACGATAGCTCAAAAAATATTACTAGCAGGATTATGGTGGCAAACAATCTACAATGACGCAAGGGAGTGGGTGGTGAGCTATGTTACCTGTCAGAGATCAGGGAAGCCTTTCAAGAGAGACTTCATTCCCTTGAACCCATCCAATGCACAGGAATTATTTGAAAGATAGGGACTCGACTTTGTGGGGCCCCTCAAGGAAAGTAGAGCGCAATGGTGTAGGTACATTGTCGTAGTGACAAAATTGTTGGCATCAAGTGATGGTAATCGGTAAGCCCACTACCAGTACAAGTACTGTCATTGATTGGCAAAAGAGTATAGAGACTTGTCATCTCTACAAACTCTAAAGATCCAAGGAGATCTATATGAAAAAAGGATGGTTTGGCCGATGGTGCCAATATACAAGACAGATGTGACTGTAAGAAAATATGACCAGTCACTATACAAAGCCTTAGCCACAGGGCAATGTACACAATTAAGGAAAAGAAGATTCCAGCATCAACCGAGGACCAGGCTACAACTGGTGTAGACAAGTACAGATAAAGCAATAGCTAACCGATGTCAACAATACAACCGAGGAAGGTGCAACCGGTAAGCCAAGGAAGTGACGGTAACAGGTCAAAGACTCTTACCTGTTCACAGCATGAAGATCTCAATCGATATAATAATGACTCCGGTATGAACTGAGGAAGTCATAGTCAAACTATCTGTTCCAACTAACTCTTTGACCGAGATTTTTTGCTCTAAATCCGAAAGTCTTTGAGTCATACTAGTGATCGATTTGAGGCGTGTTTGGAGGTTTTAAAACCAAAATCTGTGGCTTTAAAACAAAGCATTATCTCTTTTGAAAGAAAGTTGCTTGACACACAACTACTGCTTTCTTTTTAAAGCAGATAAAGCAAGGGCATGCATCAGATGTTTCCTTAGTGAACTGATACTCCACTGAGTAATGAATTCAATAAGGATCTGTAATTAGGTCATGCATAAGGAGCGCAATTAGGACTAGGGCTCTATATATTATTTTGCCAGTGGAGAATAGAAGTTGCCTTCATTATGCTGAGCAAAAGAGTGAACCTGTATGCTGAATAAGCCAGGGGTGAAAAGAAGAAAGAAGTGAGAAAGAAGATTGTGCAGAGAAGCACAATAGTAGAGGAGAACACACCTGCAGTGACCGGTGATGCTTCTCAGTTGAGCACAAACAAAAATCTTATCTGGCTATGCAAAGCCATTTGTAAGAGGTCAATCCTTATATTCTTCTCTAACAATTACAATAGTTAAATCCCAGTATTTGGGTGGACTCTAACAGGTCCCTTGTATCAAAACCCCTAACCAGGTGGCATCTTGAAAGGTGTTCTAAAGTCCTTTAACCAGGCAAGCACTAACTGGCCTCTTTGTAACAAATGCCTTAACCACGTCGCATCTAACAGTGCATTTTGATCCTTTAACCGAGAAGGCTCCTAACAGGGCATACTCTAGAAGAGTACAAAATTTGTGAGGCCTCCTCAAACCGTGATTTTCACCCTAACCCGATTTCCACGTGATAAATCTAGTGTCACAGTGTGATTGTTTGCTTACTCTTATTATATGCTTAATCTGCTTGCCTTTCAACTGTAAGTTTACTTCACCGGATTTAAAGGGAAAAAGGTTTTGGAGGTGTTGATTCACCCCTCCCCTCTTAGCACCGGTTTCGAACTGTCAATTGGTATTAGAGTCAGAGTCTTGTTTTCTTTACCACTTAACAGCATAAAAAAAAAGTCAAGATGATGAGAAAGGAAGGACCAAAGTTTTCAAAAGAAAACTTTACTTTGTGGTGCAGAAGAATGAAGCTGTACATGAAGACCACCGGTGATCAGTACTGGAATCATGTTACCACTGATTACAATGAACCCGCTGGCACCCTGACACTTGATCAACTGAAGATCAAAACCGAGCACACAGCTGCTATGGATATGATAGCTAGCAGGCTACCTGATCATGTCTATGCTGACATTGAACATCTTGATTCTGCCTTCAAGATGTGGGGCAAGTTGCAAACGGTTTATGGAGGAGATCCAAATGTTCAAAGAGCCAAGGTTGAAAGCCTCAGAGGAAAATATGATGACATGAGGATGAATGAAGGAGAAGACAACGAGCAATATAGCAACCGGATCAAAGAGGTGATCAACTCAATCAGAAGCACTAGAGGAAAGCTCAGTGAAGAGGAGGTGGTTAGCAAAATACTGAGAACTCTCAGACCTCAGTTTGCCATCAAGATCTCTATCATTCAAGAGCTTAGATCAGTGTCAAAAGATCAAGTCACCCTAGACTCCCTAATCGGTAAGCTAGCTGCCATTGAATTAAGTAACTTTATTAATAGCTTACCCATTCAAGAAGCAGCTTTTAAGTCCTCTGTCATTATCTCTTCCACCAAAACAGGAAGAGAAACCAGTAATTGCTCTATTGGTAAGATTGGCAACCTTGTTGAGAATCTGCTCTCAGAGGAGATAGAGCAAGATGATTTTGAAACACTCATCGCTAGGAGATTCCCCAGAGGAAAAAGGAAGTACAAGGGAAAGCTCCCTTTGAAATGCTTCTCTTGCAACAAGATAGGACATACTGCTACAAGGTGTCCTGATAATGAACATAAAGATAAAAGGGACCGGTTCAAGAGCAAAGTAAAGAAGGAATGCTATCTTGTAGAGGAAGGAGTCACAGACAATGAGTCTGAAGAATCCAAGGATCCCGAAATTGCATTTGTTGCAATAAAGGAGGAGAGCTCAGTGATAGATGAAGTAGCACTCATATCCAGATCTCATCAGCTTGATGATTGGATTATTGATAGTGATTGCACTCACCACATGACCGGTGACAAGAACAAGTTTAACATCTTGGAGCTCAATGACAACGGATCAGTTACCTTTGGAAACAATGCCCCCTGAGCCATCAACGATAAAAGTTCTATTTCTCTCTGCAACAATGTTGTCTGTGAAGATGTGTACTGGGTTGAAAGAATCAAGTACAACTTAATGAGTGTTGCACAGCTGAACAACAAAAGATTCAGTTGGAATTTGGACAAGGTTCCTGTATAGTCAAAAATCAGTCTGGAACCCATGTTGCAACCGATAGACAGAGCAAAGGCAATCTATTCTACCTGGACTCAATGGAAGGAGCTTGTTTGATAGCTTCAGTGAGAGAAGAATCAAGAAAAATTTATCTTGTCTCCAAAGAAGACAATAGTTGGCTATGGCACAAGAGACTCTACCACATAAACTTTGATAGTATCATCAAAGAAAGCAAAAAGAAATTGGTTAGACGACTCCGTGAGATTACAAAACCCATCAGTGGTGTTTGTAAAGATTGTCAGTTAGGAAAACTGATAGGAACAAGCTTCAACAGTAAGTCTTTTACTGCTGAAAATATTCTAGATCTTGTGCACATAGATCTGTGTGGACCAATGAAGATAAAGAGCTATCATGGAGATTGGTACTTTATGATCTTTGTAGATGACTTCTCAAGAAAGATGTGGACACTCTTTCTTAGAGAGAAATTAGAGGCCTTCCACATGTTTAAAATCTACATGGCTAGAGTGGAAAAGGAAACTGGTAAAAGTTTGAAGTGTCTAAGGTCAGACAGAGGAGGTGAGTACACCTCCAAGGAGTTCACTCATTACTGTGAGGAACATGGAATAAAGAGACAATTTTCTGCACCAAGGACTCCTCAGCAAAATGGAGTAGCAGAAAGAAGAAACAGGACACTGATTGTTTGTGCAAAAACCCTGTTGATTCAGAAGGATCTCCCTCATCACTTCTGGAGACAAGCTGTCAGTACTGTTGTCTACACACTGAATCGAGTTCAAGTAAAAAAGGGAACCGGTAAGACTCCTTATGAACTATGGTCCAAGCATACTCCTAGTGTAGGTTAATTCAAAATATTCGGTAGTAAATGTTACATCAAAAGAGATATGTACTCTGGGAAGTTTGATCCCAAGAGCGATGAAGGAACTTTTTTGGGTTACTCTACCAAAAGTAAGGCCTATCGGTGTCTAAACATTAGAACAGGCAAGATAATTGAAAGCATCAATGTAAAGGTTGATCAATCTTCAGAACCAGATAAGAAGACCGGTCATGATGATCATGACAGTCTTGGAGGTCTAAATGAAGGAAATGCCTTTGAGTTCAATGAAGCAACAACTGAAGATGAAGGATAAATACACATGAACAAACATACAAAGTGGGAGACTGTACCTGAAGCCAACAAGTTAACTTGGGATGGTGAACAAAATGATGCCCAGAACCATGATGGAGAAAATGCTCAACCAGAAGAGCCAAACCGGGCACAAAGACAGGTTCTTCCAAGGTATGTCACATATCACTCCACTAACAACATTATTGGTGACAAACATGCTAATGTCTTGACCAGAAAAAGGCCAGAGAGAATATTTGTTTACTTTCTTGTATAGAGCCTAAATCCACTAGGGAAGCTCTAGAAGATGAAAACTGGGTCAAGGCCATGGAGGAAGAAACTGAGCAAATTGAGAAGAATGACACATGGCAGCTTGTGCCAAGACCAAAGGACAAGAATGTCACAGGGACCAAGTGGGTCTACAGGAACAAGCTGAATGAGGATGGGAAAGTAATAAGAAATAAGGCAAGACTGGTGTGCAAAGGATATACCTAGGAAGCCAGACTAGACCATGGAGAAACCTTTGCACCGGTAGGAAGACTGGAAGGAGTGAGAATTCTTCTTGCTTATGCTGCACAAATGAAGTTTAAAGTGTATCAGATGGATGTCAAGTCTGCATTATTGAATGGAATTCTGGAAGAAGTCTACATTGAACAACCAGAAGGCTTCACATCTGCTCATGATGATGGTATGGTCTGTAAGTTGAAAAAGGCTCTTTATGGACTTAGGCAAGCTCCAAGGGCTTGGTATGAAAGGCTACATTCATATCTTCTAACCATAGGATTCACAAGAACCGGGGACAACAGCAACATGTATCTATAGATAGGAAAAGATGGAAATCTCATTGCTGAGATCTTTGTGGATGACATCATCTTTGGAGGTGATGAAAGAATGAGCAAAGCCTTTGCTGAAGAGATGAAGAAAGAATTCGAGATGTCTATGATAGGCACAATAAAGTTCTTCATTGGACTCTAGGTCCATCAACTGAAAGAAGGTATTTTTATCTCTCAGTCCAAGAATATAAAATAAATTCTTAAGACCTTTGGACTTGAAGAATCTAAACCGGTTGGAACTCCAATGATAACTAACCTCAAGTTATCAAAGGAGGATGATGCAAAAGAGGTAAATGAATCAATATATCGGTCCATGATAGGAAAACTACAGTATGCTGTTCACAATAGACCGGACATTGCACATGCGGTTGGCATAGTGGCTAGATTCTCTGCAAATCCCAAAGAGACACATCTAATAGCAATAAAGAGAATCTTCAAATATCTAAGGGGCACTAAGGATTATGGATTATGGTTTCCACACAAGGGAGGATTTGAAGTAAAAGTGTACACTGATGCAGACTGGGCTGGCAACATTGACGACAAAAAGAGCACAAGTGGTGGTGCATTCTTTCTCGGTGGGAGAATTGTTTCTTAGACAAGCAAGAAATAGAACTGCATATCAGAATCTACTGCAGAAGCTGAATATGTTGCTGCTGCAATCAATTGTACTCAGGTAATCTAGATCAAACAACTGCTGAAAGGAATCAAAGAACAGATACTTGAACCGATAGCTATCTATTGTGATAGCACCAGTGCAATTAACATATCCAAAAACCCTGTCATGCACTCCAAGACAAAGCACATTGCCATCAAGTATCATTACCTAAGAGAGTTGGTACAAGACAAGGAGGTAATATTGGAGTATGTTCCCACCAAAGAACAAATTGTTGATATCTTCACCAAGCCATTACCGAAGAGTACTTTTGAGTATCTTAGAGGTAAACTAGGGGTGATACCCCTTCATGATCTTCAGTAAACCTAGAAAGGTGATCATCAGTTCATTGTGCTTCAACACAGATTTACACCTCATCTTTTGTGGACTGATGAAAAGGAATGTTGCTCATAGGGGGAGCAGATTAGATAAAGGTAATCTTTCTTACTAGCCTTTGGCATTATTGTCAAAAAGGGGGAGAGTTTGGCAATAACCGGAAGACTATAGCAGTAGCAGTGGTATAGAGATTGAGATACAAGCATAGTAACCCAGTGATATTGTGATTGCCCATCAAGGTTTTGCCATCAATGCCAAAGGGGGAGATTGTTGGCATCAAGTGATGGTAACCGATAAGCCCACCACCGATACAAGTATTGTCATTGATTGGCAAAAGAGTATAGAGACTTGTTATCTCTACAAACTTTAAAGATCCAAGGAGATCTATATGAAAGAAGGATGGTTTGGCCATGGTGCCAATATACAAGACAGATGTGACTGTAAGCAAATACCACCGGTCACTATACAAAGCCTTAGTCACCAGGCAATGTACACAGCTAAGGAAAAGAGGATTCCAGCATCAACCGAGGACCAGGCATATATTATTCTACCTATGGAGAATAGAAGTTGCCTTCATTCTGCCGAGCAAAAGAGTGAACCTGTATGCTGAATAAGCTAGGGGTGAAAAGAAGAAAGAAGTGAGAAAGAAGATTGTGCAGAGAAGCACAATAGTAGAGGAGAACACACTTGCAGTGACTGGTGATGCTTCTCAGTTGAGCACAAACAGAGATCTTATATGACTATACAAAGCCATTTGTAAGAGGTCAATCCTTCTATTGTTCTCTAACAATTACAACAGTTAAATCTCAGTATCTAGGTGGACTCTAATAGGTCCCTTGTATCAAATCCCCTAACCGAGTGGCATCTTGAAAGATGTTCTAAAGTCCTTTAACCAGGCAGGCACTAACCGGCCTCTTTTGTAACAAATCCCTTAACCGGGTCACATCTAACAGTGCATTTTGATCATTTAACTGGGAAGGCTCCTAACAGGGCATACTCCAGAAGAGTACAAAATTTGTGAGGTCTCCTCACACTGTGGTTTTCACCTTAAGCGGGTTTCCACATGATAAATTTGGTGTCACAGTGTGATTGTTTGCTTACTGTTATTATACGCTTAATCTGCTTGCCTTTCAGCTGTAAGTTTACTTCACTGAATTTAAAGGGAAAAAGGTTTTGGAGGTGCTGATTTACCCCTCCCCTCTCAACACCGGTTTTGGACTGTCAAGAATCTCAAGAAATGGGTTGAGGCACGCGCCCTCTCGGATAACTCTGCCTTGAGTACGGCAAAATTTATATACGAACAAATAATCACACGCTACAGCATACCCATCAAGATTACGAGTGATCAAGGAGGCCATTTTGTCAACCACATGATAAAGCTACTCACCACAGAATTCAAGATGTTTCATTCTCTTTCAATCCCCTACTTTCTGAGAGAAAATGGCCAGGCTGAAGCCATGAACAAAATACTAGTCTCGGTAATATACAAGTCATACGAGATCGAAAAGGAGGATTGGGAGGAATGCTTGCTATCCATGTTGTGGGTGTATCGCACCACTTATAAGGTCACCACAGGACACACAACCTTTCAGCTTATGTACGGACAGGAGGCTATCATGCCAGCTGATTTCATGGTACCAAGTCTCAGAATTGCCATCGAAAATAAGTTGGGAGATATGGAGAGTCTGCGGGAGATCCTGGAGAACTTGCTGTCTAAAATTGACATAGATAGATGCGATCATTGAGATATACTACCTATAGCTCAATGCATCTACCACACGGTTTTCCTTCCCCTTGATATAGCTAATTTCAAAATCATAATCAGAAATTAGTTCTAGCCATCTTCTTTCTTGTGCATTCAAATTAGGCTGGGTAAAAATATACCTTAACCCTTGATGGTCTGATTTGAGTTCAAAAGGTTTTCCCAACAAGTAGGCCATTTTTGTAGGGCATGCACGATTACGATGAATTCCAAATCATGAGGGGCATAGTTCATCTCATAGTTTTTGAGCTTTCGCGATTCATACGCAATCACTCGTCCATTGTAGCAACAGAATACCTCACAAAATGAGTTTAGGCACGCATCCTCTCGGATAACTCCACCTTGAGTATGGAAAAATTTATATACGAACAAATAATCACACACTACGGCATACCCATCCAAATTACGAGTGATCGAGGAGGCCATTTTTTCTACCACATGATAAAGCTACTTACCACGGAATTCAAGATTTTTCATTCTCTTTCAAGCCCCTACTATCCGAGAGCAAATGGCCAGGCTGAAGCCACCAACAAAATACTGGTCTCAGTAATATACAAATCATGCGGGATCAAAAAGGAGGATTGGGAGGAACGCTTCCATCTGTGTTGTGGGCGTATCGCACCACTTATGAGGTCACCACAGGACACACACCCTTTTAGCTGATGTACGGACAGGAGGCTGTCATGCCAGCCGAATTCATGGTACCAAGTCTCAGGATTGCCATCGAGAATAGGTTGGGGGATATGGAGAGTTCGAGGGAGATCCTGGAGAACCTGCTATCTGAAATTGACATGGATAGATGTGATCGTTGAGATATACCGCCTAGAGCTCAATGCATTTGCCACATGATTTTCCTTCCCCTTGATATAGCTAATTTCAAAATCATAATCAGAAATTAGTTCTAGCCATCTTCTTTGTCATGCATTCAAATTAGGCTAGGTAAAAATATACCTTAACCCTTGATGGTCTGGTTTGAGTTCAAAAGGTTTTCCCAACAAGTAGGCCATTTATGTAGGGCATGTACGATTACGATGAATTCCAAATCATGAGGGGCATAGTTCATCTCATAGTTTTTGAGCTTTCATAATTCATATGTAATCACTCGCCCATCTTGCATCAACAACCTACCCAATCCTTCTCTTGACGCATCTCTTACCACTAAGAATTCACCTTCAGGATCTGGCACCTTTAACATTGGTGCTGAGAATAGTTTACCCTTGAGTAGATCCAAAGTTTGTTGACACTTGTCTGTCCACTCAAATTGTTTCCCTTTCCATTGAAGAGAGGTGACGGGGTAGGCAATTCGTGAGAAGTTCAAAGCAAACTTCCTATAGTATCCTGCTAGACCCATAAAGCTCTTGACTTCCTATACATTTCGGGGAACATGCCACTCCAAAATTGCCTTAATTTTAGCCAAATCTACAGCTATCCCTTTCTCAGAAATAATATGTCTGAGATATTGTAATTCCTTCTGGAAGAAAGTATATTTCGACAACTTGCCATACAACTTGTGCTCCTGAAGATGTTGCAATACCAAGTGTAGATGTTGTAGGTGTCTTCTTCGTTCTTGGAGTAAATAAGAATGTCATCAAGAAACACTAAGTCGAACTTATCCTGACAATCGTGGAATATACTGTTCATAAGGTTCTTGAAAGCCATCACACCATTAGTAAAGCTAAAAAGCAAGACAGTGAACTCGTAATGTTCGTATTGAGTTCGGAAGGTTGTCTTGTGAATATCCTCTTCCTTAAGTCTCAGTGAATGGTACCCTGACCGTAAGTCTAATTTTGAGAAAACTGTAGCTCCTCACATTTGATCAAAAAGGTCATCCATGCGGGGTAATGGATACTTGTTCCTACTTGTCACCTTGTTTAACATTCGATAGTCAATGCAAAGACAAAAGAGTCTCATCTTTCTTCTAAACGAAGATAATTGATGCTCCCCAGGGTAACACACTAGGACTGTTACATCCCTCTGGAGCACCCTTATCTGAAACAGTGGTTTCTTGTTAATGTGTGCCCTAAATGGTTTCTAGTATATGAAACAGTGGTTTCTTGTTAATTTGTGCCCTACATGGTTTCTGGTATATGAAACAGTGGTTTCTTGTTAATTTGTGCCCTAAATGGTTTTCGGTATATGAAACACTGGTTTCCTGTTAATTTGTGCCCTAAATGGTTTTTGGTATATGAAACAGTGGTTTCTTGTTAATTTATGCCCTAAACAATGGTTTTGTTAATTGTTACTTAAATAGCAACTTCGGCCATTTTTTCAATTCAGCATCGAAATTGGATGGTATATTTTGAATGTTGACTTACCTGAATCAAGATTAGATGTATTTGTTATTTCGAATTATGTAAATTTGTAATTAATGCCAAGAAGTCAGACTAACTACTTTCGTTTGCAGGTGGATGCAGGAGTGGCTAGGTCTCCGAGGAAGGGGGAAAAGATAACACCAGGACACAGGGAAAAGAATATAGAAAAGGTTAGATGATGGAATTGGATTTCTAGGAATTGGTAAGGATTGTCTAGTGTAGCCAATTGGCCCAGACCCTAGGTAGGAATTTGAAGAGGTGTATGCACCACGTCTTATGTCAATCAGAAATAATGATTGAATTGTAGACATCATTACTAGTGACCGCAACCCGTAAGTTGAGTTAAATCGGGCTCAATGGTTAATACCTCGTGTCAATGTTTTATTTTACTGCTTTGATTGAGTCCTTTCATGTGTTGATAAGTGAAGGTACGATCACACTATTGCGATACTAATTTCACTTGTGAAGGATTATATTGAATGCCATAATCGTAAAATTTTTACATGGGTAAAGATAGCATATTTGTTCTTTTATACGATTTTATATAAATAACTTCAAGCATGTCATATTAATAATATTATATCTATATATCAAATTGATGAGATGGTTGTATGTCTAGTCACAATATTGGCATGCATTTCATGTGTGTAAGTTAAGGGAGGAACATCATAATTGATCTACCACTCTTATGAAATATAGAATACATATCTATGACGACTGGGTGTATATATATATGTGTGTGTTTTTAATGATTACGAGCAATCCTAGGATATCTAGAACATGAATAATCTTATATCTTTTATTTACGTCTCTACCTTATACCTTATTTTGCCGACCATTCCTATTAATCGGTCATTCTTATCCGCCACCCTGAGACTTTTGATGCCAACTCAAATTTGATGGAATTGAGAGCCAACAAATTTATTTATTGAATCTTTGTTTTAAGTTGAGAAATTTATTAAAATAGGAACTTTCGAATAATTAAGTTTGGGATGTGCTCAAAGAGCATCCTCTTCCAAGCACAATGAGTGATGGCAGAAATATAGAGGTGATTCATCATGTTAGGGATTGGCTTTGAGTAGTTAGAGGTATATGGTGACCTTTCTCCTCATTATCTATCATCTTTCTTTCTTGGACAGTGGAGGAAGGCGGAAATCAGGAAAGGAAATGTGAACACAGTCCAAGAAGCCACAGCTGTGGTTGTGCAAGACGTCTGTAATCTCTTAGGCGCAAGTATCAGGCAAGACTCTTCTATCTTGCATTGTCATTTTTTGTCTTTGAATAAAAGAAAAGACTTGCATGGCAAGACAAGAAGTAATACTCCAAATGGAAGAGGGTTTGAGACCCACTTGCCATTAAGTTGGCCAATGCCTTGTATAAGGATTATGATTACTCCAAGTGTGACTATCCCCTAGACAATGAAACCCTACCAACAGCCTTAATAAGAATCAAGCAACAAAGGCGCACCTAGACACCTGAGATCAAGGCTGAAGTCAAGGAAGCCCTTTGTGAAGAACCGGAACTGGCTTCTTCCAAATCCACTTATTTTATTTAAAATATTTGCAGCACTTGCTCAAGAAAACTTTTAATTGCAATTTAATATTCAATCTTCACCAAATTCAAATAACAAAATTTGTGCAATTTAACAACTCAGGAAATAACTTCATTTATTCTCATATTAAAATCAGATAACATCACAAAATTTATTTTAAAAAGATTGGCACCTGGTAATTCTGCCACCTTGCTAATGCAATATTCTCCAAATTAAGCTACGTCACAGCCTGGAATGTTTTGATGGTTCCCTGTGACAGTCACGTTCCTGTTGTATATAATAATGTGACTGGCCCTGTGTGAATTTGCAGGCCTTTGCAGCCTCTAGACGCCTTCTCTATGCAGACCGAAAGCTTGGAATGAATGCAGCAGCCTGTCACCTTTAGTCACGCACTGCTGTAGCATTCAAACTGCTAATGCATGAAGGTGGAATGCTCAGAAAATCACGCACAGGGTTGAATAAGTCCAACCGGCCTTGCTATATCATTCCCGTGCCCTAGGAAATATAAAACTCTGCCCTCCTTTGACTCACGCTGCCTGTACTGGGTTGACGCAGCAATGTAAATTACAATTTTTCATTATGAATCAAGACGCCTCCCTTTTGTATATAAACGCAGCATGAAAGAATGAACAGCCCTCACTTAATTTGATAATTCTTCACTGTTTATGTACTTACGATTATCAGGAAGGAGATATACCAGCCTCCAACTTAATTCTTTCCACAATTAATTCAAACCCTCATACAAAAGACTCCAGTATTAAATCACAATAGATTTCAAAATTCATAGATCAAACCCCAGCAAGAAACAAATTCAGAATCCTTGAGAACAAATTGATTTGCCTATAGATAAGAAGCTTCATACAAATCCAGTATACCGCAGCATTGGATTCAATTTAGTATTAGAATGACCTTTCTCTTGGAAGAAGACCAAGCTCAATAATCTCAGAAGAAATCTCTCCAAAAGATGAAGACCGAGCTCAAACCCCAGCTTCCAAAGCCAACCAGAATTCTCTCACAAACAAAATATCAAATAATCAATCGATAAATGAAAGTGCTTTTTCGAGTTATAGCTTTTTCAGAAAAAAGCACAATTTCACTTTTTACATATAAAGGCTTTTTAAATGAATATTTCACTTTATAACATTAAAGTTATAAAGTACTTAAGTTATTAAATTAAAATACTTTAATTTAATAACGATAACTTTAAAAACAAAGCCACTGAATTCTCTTGATTGAAACAAACTCATTTTCGACACCAAAGCCCAAACGCCAACTGCCCTGCCGAAAATAACCCACTACCAAAAATAGCCAGCTGCTAAAAATAGACTTACTATAAATAGTAAGTCTCTCAAACTGGAGATTCCCTAAAGCTCGATCCTGAAACATATGACACTCCGTGCAGACACCCTGCTAATCTTGGCCATACCCAAAATACCACTTACTAAAAATAGTAAGTCGACCAAATTGACCCGAATAAAGAGCAGACCTGGTAAACTGAATCTCCAGAATGGAATCCCAACACTGGCTCTGACATCTGACCCCCTCTGATCACTTGATTAGCTTGCGAGGGTCACCAAACCAAGCTAATCCCAAAGCCTGAGAAATGGGGACATTACAGTCCTCCCTTCCCAAGATTGCTTGTCCTCAAGCAATCAAGAAAAACAAGGAACATCGCAAACCACCCAAATCCCAAGGATGGTCATGAGTAATGTCCTGATCGACCTCAGACTCCTGTAACAAAACCAACAACTTCAACAGAACCAACATCAATAACTGGGAAACTGCCCTCAACCCCTGAACTGATGATGCTGCAACAGGATCGCCATGTGGGAGAAACTCAACCGAGAGTAACTCACACGGGAGTAACTCAACCAACAGACTGGACTTACTCCCAGTCTTCAAACTAATCAACTCATCATACCAGTCATAAAAGGGATGAACTGAAGAACTGTGTGACTGATAGACATCCTGAACGTGAGGATTGAATGTGAAGATATAAGCACTCCTCATTGTGTACACCCCTGAAAACTGATCAGTTAGGCTTGATTGGCCTCCGGCGCAAACTGCCTAATGAGTCGGTGCACAAATCGGATCCCAAATGTCATCAACATCATGATTGTACATCTCCTGTAAGGGATCATCACTAAACTCAAACAATGGATTGGCATAGGCCATGCTGACATCCATATCAAATAAAGGGTTGTTCACAAAGTGAACAGCACCCATCCACTGATCTGAGCCATAAAACGGTAAACTCGGAGAGACATGATATGTGATTGGCTCTACTTGTATAGACTCATGTCTCTGTGAATCAGCACTATCTACAACACAGAAGGACATAGTGCGTAGACTCCCCTCCGAAATGCTCGGCAACACATACTCTATGCCCTGATACTCAAATCTGATCTGCATCGAGCTCACACTAAGGCAAAACTCCTTAATCTCCTGTATCCACTGCATCCCTAAAACTACATCCATCTCCCCCAAGTCAAACACATAGAAATCAGCTATCAACTCGTAATCGCCAAGAAATAAAAAGAGATCTCGGATGCGCCTGGTACAGGAAAAATTGTAGGCATCGGCTACCTTGACTCCAAACCCTGTAAACTCCTCTACCTGAAGCCCACACTGACTAACAAGTCGCTCATTGTAATGACCCTCACCAATAGGATCACTAAAAACCCCAAATCTGATCCGTGTCAATTCGTCAAACAGTTGGCATGCAGTTGAATGGTCTTGTTTGCAATGATGTGTTTCAAGGTGTATATTGTTTTGGGCATTGAGTTACAATTGAGATAACAATACCGATATAAAAAATGAAATACAATGTGCAACAACGAATCTCAAAGCAAGGTAAAGACTTACTACAAAATATCAAAACTTCTCTAATTCTGATTGCACTTTTCAGAATAAAGACTGTTACATCTATCACATATGGGCACTGTCAATGGACTGTTTACAACTGAGACAAGAAAGCAATGCACTTTTACTATGCCAAATCAATAGCACTGTCTGAATACAATGACTGCTTCCTGAATATATATAAAGACTGTTATATAGCAAGACTTATGGCAATACCATTTCTTACTTCTATGACCATTCAGTTATAACAGAGACTGCTGTGACAATAACTATAACCATGTAATTATGACCAAAGAACAGTGACTAACAATTGTCAAATCTGGACTGTTATTACAAGTCTGAACACATGCAATTTTTTACATAATTCCTTGACTTTCAAAAAGTACTCAAAACACATAGAAGGAACCTGATTTGATGCTCCTTATGATCTGATTTGCAACGCTGATGAGGACTGATACTAATCAAACCCAGACCGATCCCCAAACTGTCCTTGATCTCTGTTGTATGCTGCACAGTCCTGAGCCGTACCAGGCCGTACATGTACGGCACCTGCATAAAATAATTTGTAGGGTTTTGTCACCCCAAATAGATATCAATGGGACCGCCAATGAGGTACTAAGGTCCTCTCCAAAGCATAAAATAAATCTCCAGGTAGACTAGGAGATATGAACAAAAATGTGATTCCAGGCCCTGATATTGGATGTCAGAAAAATGTGCAATATTGTCTTCAATCCTTCACCAAATGATTCACCAATGCAATAGCTGAATACAAACCCTTATTCCAACCCCAAACAAACCCTTACAACGAATTCTCAATGAAATACCAATGAGATGGCTGAATACCAACTCCAAACTTGCAACCCTTCAGTAGATATTTCACTACCTCAGTTATGCCAATCTAAGGGAGTTATCGTTCCCAAAGATCGAATAGTATTTGCAGACCCAAAAGACTACAAATTGCTTCACAATGAAGAAGTAGAAGAAATCCCAAATCCAAGCATGTAGAAATGAAGCCCCAAGCCCTCTATTTATTCTTTTCCTTGAGAAGTTGCTAGAACTTCTAGAAACATCCAATTTTAATGTACTTTATAATAAAATAACATTATAATAATAAAGTACATTTCTCAACTCAAAAATACAACAATGTAGGCCAAGATGTCTCATAACCGAATGTAGGCCCAACTAGACTGAATGTAGGCTCAAACTGTATGTAGGCTCGCTTCTGGACGTAGGCTCCACTACAACTGCATGTAGGCCTCAAACTGGATGTAGGCTCTGCCGAATGTAGGCTCTGTCAACAATAGCAATCAAATGATCCACACAATGACTCTCTCTCCAAACTATTTGCCTACGAGAGTCGATGATAGGCAAACCCGTCATGAACGAACATGTCTCTAGAAAGGGGACATGACAGTCCGCCCCTCCAGAAATTGCTTGCCCTCAAGCAATCTCAAAGCTGGATGCTACAAAATCTCCTCAGGCTCCCAAGTAGCATCCTCAACAGGAAGATCTCTCCACTTCACCAAATACTCCCTGATAACTCTCCTGCGAAGCTGTTTCTCCCTGCTATCCAAGATAGACTCTGGCACCAAAACCAACTTCCCCTCATCATCCAAGGGTGGTAACACTGTAGAAGGTACAACATGCTGCCCTAATGCCTTCTTGAGGCGCGACACATGAAACACATTATGCACTCTACTATCAGCTGGAAGCTCAAGCTCATAAGCCAACTCACCAACACTCCTAATGATCCTGAAAGGCCCATAGTATCTCGGCTTAAGCTTCTCCGCCCCACTCTTCTTGAGAGTAGACTGTCTGTATGGCTGAAGCATGAGGTAAACCATATCATCCACCTCAAAGCTCCTCTCAATCCGCTTCTAATCTGCATACTGCTTGTACTGATTCTGGGCCCTGGCCATATTATCCTTGAGAGCATCAACAATGTCCTTGCTCTCCTGAATCAAATCACCAGCACGTGGAACTCTAATATCAGACATCAGCAAATCAATGAAGCTAGGCGCATCATATCCATATAGAGCCCTGAAAGGTGACATCTGAATCGACATATGGAAAGTGGTATTGTAATAATACTCACACAAATGTATCCATTTCACCCATGCCCTCTGCTGACCAGCCACATAGTTCCTCAAATAGCCCTCCACCCACTTATTGACTATCTCTGTCTGTCCATCCGTCTGCGGGTGATAGCTGGTGCTAGGTGTAAGCTCAGTGCCACAAAGTCTGAATACCTCCTGCCAAAAATGACTCAAAAATCGGCTGTCCCTGTCACTCACTATGCTGCGAGGTATCCCATGCAATCTGAAGACTTCTTTGAAGAAGACCTCAGCTACCTGTACTGCTGTGAAAGTAGTAGTGATGGGAAAGAAGTGTGCATACTTTGTCAGTCTATCCACTACTACATAGATGCAATCCCGACCTTGGGCCTTGGGCAAACCTGTAATGAAGTCCATGGATATGCATTCCCACTTCTGATCTGGAATGGGAAGTGGCTGTAGGAGCCCGGCTGGAAAGGTGTGCTCTTGTTTGTTCTGCTGACAAATAGGGCACTCACAAACATACTACAATACATCTGACTTCAGTCCTTTCCAAGTGAACCGCTCCTGCACCTGTCTATATGTCTTGAAGTACCCGGGGTGACCAGCTGTAGGTGAATCATGAAGAGCTCTCAAAATAGATCGCTTCACCTTTGATCCTGGGACTAAAAATATCCTGCTCTTGTAGATGATCAAGTCATCCAGAAGTGTATACCGGGTATCAACAACTGACCCATCAACTATCCCTGATGCCCATGGGTCTCTAGCATATTCTGCCACTATCAAATGCCTCCAATCCTCTGATATCTCAATCAATGCACTAAGATGTGGTCTATGTGACAATGCATCTGCTACCACATTCTGAGTCCCTCTCACATATGATATGTCAAAATCGTAAGCTTGTAGCTTACTCACCCACTTCTGCTGCCTGTCATTGAGATCTCTCTGACTAAGGAAATGCCTCAAGCTGTTGTGATCAGTTTTGATACAAAACTTACCACCCACTAGATACTGTCTAAACTTAGCCAATGTGTGCATGATGGCTAACATCTCCTTATCATAGATGCTGAAAGATCTCTCGGGTCCATGAAGTTTCCTACTCTCATAGGCAATAGGGTGCTTATCTTGCATCAAAACAGCACCAATACCCTCTCCAGATGCGTCACACTGAAGCTCAAATGGCTTCGAGAAATCAGGCAATGCTAACACTGGGCATGAAGTCATAATCTCCTTGAACCTGTCAAAGCAAGCCTGCGCCTCCGATGTCCAAACAAAGGCCCCCTTCTTCAGCAAATCTGTCATAGGGGCTGCATGTCATGAATAACCACTAACAAATCTGCGATAGAAGCCACACAAGCCTAGGAACCCTCTCAACTATGTCAGGTTCTCAGGAATAGGCCACTCTACTATAGCACGGATCTTATCAAGATCCATCCGCACTCCAATAGCACTAATAATATGACCCAAGTACAAGAGCTCAGTCATACCCAAATCACACTTGGACTCCTTGGCATACAAGGACTCCGTCTACAATATACTCAACACAATCTCCAAATGTGCTACATGCTCTTGCCATGTCCGACTGTATACCAAGATATCATCGAAGAATACCAACACAAACTTCCTCAACTGATGATGGAAGACCTTATTCATCGTGGACTGAAAAGTAGCTGGTGCATTGGTCAACCCAAATGGCATGACCACAAACTCAAAGTGTCCACAATGGCATCTAAATGCTGTCTTCTCCACATCCTGCTCTCTGACTCTGATCTGATGATATCCTGATCTCAAGTCTATCTTGCTGAAGTAGCAAGCCCCATGAAGCTCATCTATCAGCTCATCAATCCACGGAATAGGGTATCTATTCTTAATAGTCCTCTTGTTCAGCGCCCTATAATCAATGCACATACGTAGAGAACCATCCTTCTTCTTCACCAATACTACTGAAGAAGCAAAAGGAGACTTGCTCGGTCTAATGTGCCCCATCTCAAGTAGCTCCTTGATGGTTTTCTCTATCTCATCCTTGAGCCTCTTAGGATGCTTGTATGGTGTGATCATCACTGGTTTAGCATCCTCCTCTAACTCAATGATGTGCTCAATCCCTCTATCAGGTGGTGTGCCAAGTGGACTGTCACTGAACACCCTATCATACTGCTCTCTCAATCTCTGAATATCAGGGTGATACTCTGTCATCTGATGCTCCTCCTGTGTAGGCATGAGAGTACACATGGCTGCCCATCCGATCCCATCGTGTCTAACCATCCTCTCCATGCGCCTGAAAGAAATAGTCCTAATATCACTATTTCTGATAGCCCTCAAGACATGCTGCTTACCATCTGCCTCAAACTTGATCTCCATGTCCCTGAGTCTGAAAGTGACCTCACCCAATGAATGTAACCATGTCATCCCCAACACAATATCTAGGTCACCCATGTTAACTACATGGTAATCCGCTTTGAACTCATAATTGCTCAAGCGTAAGGGCATATCTCTGATCATCCTGTTACACTTAAGAGTGCAACCATCAACAACCTGCACTCAGAGACCCTCAAACTCCTCTGTCTCAATACCACGGCGCTCAACCAAACGTGTATCAATGAAATTATGCGTAGCACCTGTGTCAACTAGGGTAATCACCTTCTGTCCTGCTAAAACTCCACGCAATCTAAAGGACCCCTCCTGCTGAATACTAGACAAGCGTGCCTACTGCAAATGTAACTCTGGCTCAACCTTAGGCTCTGAAGCCTCTGCCTCTATCTCAGGCTCTATGTCACTATGCTCATCCTCATGTGCTGTGCTATCTGAATCTGAGTCCTCATAGTACGCCCACATAACTCTAATGGCCTTCCCCTTAGGCCTCAAAGGACAGTCATGATCCCTATCATATGGACCTTTGCAATAGAAGCATAGCTTCTTCCTGCATAGGTCATTAAGTGCCTCAGTTTCCAAGGGTGGAGTGGATTTCCCCTTGGTATCAACCTTCTTCCCCTTCCCCTTATCAAACTTCTTATTATCTCTGAAAGAAGTAGAACTCCTAGGGGTGAATCTGCTAGAAAGTGCTGTAAGCTCCATACTACGAGCTTTCCTCATGGCCTCCTGTAGTGATGATGGATCAAATGCCTTGATCCAACCCTTGAGGGGTTCAGACAATCCCTCAGTGAATAAGATGACCAATCGCCTCTCTGATACATCCTGCACCATAACTGACAACTGCTGAAACTCACTGATATATATCTCCAAGCTGCCTGTCTGTCTCAACTGTGCAAGATCACGGAAGAATATCTCAGGATCCTTCCTATCAAAATGCTCCACCAATCTGTCTACAAAATCTTGGTATGAAGTCACCTAGTTATGCTGCAAAGTAACCATACCATGCGATCACCAATCGTGAGCTGCGCCCTCCAAATGGAAGGTGGCGTATCTGATGGCATCTATCTTTGACATGGGCCTTAATGCTAAGAATGTATCCAACTTATGTATCCATGCCTGTGCTGTCATCTATCCACTACCATCAAAAGAAGGTAAAGTGAGCTTACTGTTACCAAAATTTCACACATGCTGAATTTTACTTCAAGTAACATTATAGAAGGAGTTGCAAAAAAAAAACGTACATTTTCTATTCATTCATTTTCATCATTTTTTGCAACCATATATGAAATCATGAGCAAAGAAATGCAATGTTCATTGTATAGATCATCACTGGTCTGTACAATTTTCATTTTTACAAAATATGAAATGAATTAAGTATGCTGAATAGAAAAGTCTCACACAAGCCGTGAACATAACTAGCTGATTTTCTTTCATCAAGAAATGCATGAACAGATAAATATCTAATGAAAGAAATAAAGAGTAGAGATAACCAGTCATTGCCTGTTGCTTTGACTGGTTATGAGCTCTTTCTCCGGCACAGCAGAATCCAGCTCCAAGCTCCATGACCTCGAGCATCTGCAAAAAGCATAATAGTAACTGGTGTTAGATCCCGAGGGATCTAGGCAATGACTACTTATCTCTACGGCTACATACTATATCTGTCAATGCATTTCATCATAAAGAAAAGTAAGCAGTGATACTGACATTTAGTGCTGAAAGAAATAAGAATCATTTGTGGGTGTCACGAGCCCGTGCTCGAACCTCATAAAACATACAACGGGCAGAAAAGGAATTGTTGTACAGTCTGGTTGAGAACAATTTGAAACACCACAAACAGATAAGGATCTTAAGGAAATTTCTAATTCTGTATCAGACAGACAAAATGAATTTGCAAAGAAGAAGTTGATCTCAAGAGACTGGAATCAGGCAGAATTCATGATAACTCATAGAGAACTGTAGCAAACTTTTAGCTGAAAAGGGGGTGGATCATTACAAGGATGAGTTTGGTCATCATGTAACTGTCAAAACTTTTTGGGAGCACGGCAAGCTATGCTGGAGGTTAGAAATCTTTTGAGGCACATTGGAGAAGCTGCAGGAGTTCCAATTGAACCTGAATCACAGACTCGTGTGCTAGATAGTACGATGAGTATGGAAGGTGTGCTTTTGGCTGGTGTTCCTGGTGCTGGAGGTTTTGATGCAATATTTACAATTACATTTGGAACAAGGTGTCTTCTTCTATTCATAATATTATCATTGGTAAATTATGGCTAGACAATTATGGAGAGATGCTTGTTCATAACCATAGAACAAATGAGGTTGGCCGTATTCAATTTCACAAAGCAAACAATATAGAATAGGGTCGAATTTTTGGAAAAGATATTCAATAATAGAGGTGTGCCACAGATTTCAATATACGGAAGCTACATGGATGAAATATATTCATCTCTAGAATTGGGTTCAAATTCCCAGCAAAGAGGGTTTCGACCCTAATTCTTACCAAAGCATCAGAGATTGCAAGGAAAAGACCCGCGTTTTTTAATATAGACGCAGCCAGCAGAGAAATAAAATATTTTATTTAAAATCATGGCGTCTTTTTTAACAGAGAAGTTCTTCTAAAAAAAAAACCCAGCAAGCTTACCTTTTCGTCAAAAAATCCATGGCGGCTCGAACCCAGGCAGCGTAAGGCAGTTTTTAACCAGAGAAACTGCAAAGGGGGAGCGGCTAAGTGCTGGCGCAGAGAGGAGCCTGCGTGTCAAAGAGTCCATGGCGGCTAGGGTTTCGAACCCCCCTTCCTCCTTCTTCGCCAGCGAAAGATAAAATGGAATGTAAAAAATGAAATGAAATAAGGGTTCGAATACCCTATATCAAGCCTTCTCACCACATGTCGGCCTTTATGTTTTAAGGCTTAGTTTTTATTCAACACTTAGGAAAAAAGAAAGGAAAATTTTACAAAAAATATTGGCCTTTCAATCTTTCTTTTAAAAAATTAAAAATTAGATATTTTATTTTTTTTATTATTATATAACTTATTTTTTAGTTTTATTTTGATAAATATTAATTATTTTAAGATAATCCTAAATGATAAAATGTTTATTAAATAGTTTATATTTCACAAATGAAATATAATATATTTAATATTTATCACTAGGATATTATTTAAAAATAATTAATATTTCCAAAAAAAAATAATAAATAAATTATATTATAATAAATTATTATTAAATCAATTATTAAATAATTGTATTTCATTTATGAAATGGAAATTATTTAATAAATATTTTATGCAAAAAATAATATCTAATTGTCTTTTAAAAAGGTTTTAAAGATTGGAAGGCAGATATTTTTTGTAAAATTTTCCTAAGTGTTGAGTCATTAGATAAAGCTGTTTTCTCTGCAGTAGAGTTATTACATTTTAGAGATTTTTATGAGTCTTCTAGAGAGATCTGACGCATTTCTGAGCAGAATTTATGTTGATATTATCTGGTGATGACTTCTGAGCCACTTGGACACATGTTTTCAAAGGCTTTTAAGGCTTAATTTCTGCCTTTTTCTCTGCATCCGACCCTTGATATTTTGCCCTCATAAATGATGTTGTTGAGGAAGATTGTATAAGAGCTAGGGACTCTTTGTAAGAGGAAAAATTTTTTATGCAGATAGCTTAGAAAGTGATTGTTTTTCAGATCCTTCTTAGTTTTCTGCCATTTTTGCTTGTAGCTCAGTCATGGGAATGATTCTGTGTCACCTTTGAAGCATGAATAAAATACAGATTGGAGGCCTTTATTGAGTTCATCTTGTTGTATGTGAGTCTATCTGATTTGATGCTTATTGCTGTGATCTATCTATGAATCCTTTAGTAAGTTGTCTCAGTTTTTACATCTGCAAATGTATGTTTTGATAGTCATATAGGTTGTAAGTTGTGGGTTATATCTCAGATTCTTAGCTGTGAATGTCTTTGTTCCTGTTACGTCTTTGAAGTAAAGAGCATCCTTCTTACAAAGCAATTATATGTGGGTATCTTGACGTCAATATTGTGTCAAGTTGGTCTATTTTCAAGAAGGTTTCATTGTGTTAAGGCATTGTTTTTCCCATCTCTCAGTTTTGGTGTATCACCTCAATTTTCCATTTTAAGCTTTTCCTATTCAGTGTTACTTTTATGCAATCCTTCTATCCTTTTTCTCCATCAGTTTCAGTTTTCAGTCCTTCAAAAAGCAAATAAGGTGATCATCACATAGGAACCGGCCTAGAACCCGGAGATTCACTCCGTTTTTTTGGAAACCCACAGCCCAGGAGTGTTTCCATGTTTCTCCAGAAGGCTAGATTCTGGCTATCTAGCAGGGTGCATTTTTGAGAGATAACAGTTTTTGGCACGCCCGGTGGACTGATTTTTCCAGTCATTTTTTGCAATATTTTTGCTCTTGTTAGTGTGTACAATAGTATTTTCAGCCTTAAAGAGGTTTCAAAATTACACACTTGGCGACTCCGAGTTTTGGAAAGGCAGAACCAGTGTAATACAGCACATGAGAAGAGTGCAAACAAGAAGCAGTTCTTCAGATTTTGAATTTTTGCAGCTATCTACACCTAGGAGAAGAGGGAGAATACCTGAAAAGCCCAAAGAAACAGTGGTTTATACAAGGAGAGCTAAGTCCACTCCTGCTACAGTTAGAGTCTATCCTGCTGTTCCAGTTTTCACTACACCAGGAAGTCAATTAGGGCGGGCTCCCATGGCATTGCAAAGGAACCAGCCCTTCGTTTCATTCAATCAAGGCAGTCCCTTGAATCTGGCCCAACATGATATCATTTCGGTGGCTGCATTAAAGAGTTTACCATATTTTACAGGTGAGGACCAAACCACCCCAGTTGAACACATAAAAGACGTGGCTAATCTTTGTGCCCTGCACCATGTTACAGAGGATAATGTTGCTGTCAGGTTGTTGGCTGCGTCATTTAAAGGAAAAGCATTACAATGGTTTAGGAGGCTATCAGTGGGTTCCATCACTGATTGGGATCAACTTGGCGTCGAGCTTTGCAAGTTTTTTGAAGACAAGTCTGACCATCTATCTTTGGTAGAGCAGTTGTCTACTATCAAAAGGGCCCCTCACGAGCAAGTGACGGATTTTAACTTCCGTTTCCAAAGGACATGGGACAGAATTCCTCAAACG
This sequence comes from Chamaecyparis obtusa, assembly GCA_027943335.1. Taxonomy (NCBI): domain Eukaryota; kingdom Viridiplantae; phylum Streptophyta; class Pinopsida; order Cupressales; family Cupressaceae; genus Chamaecyparis; species Chamaecyparis obtusa. The sequence goes on along the minus strand of BSBK01001154.1, from coordinate 1,647,193 downwards.
GTAAGACCCTCAGCTGAACATGCTTTTCTATATTATTTGAGGGCTTTTAATAGTGATATAGCAGTGATGATATAATCTATGCAAGCTGTCACACTTCCGGATGCTTATGACGTTGCTGTGAGAGTAGAGAACAGCCTTATACAGGGAAAATTGCCCCAAGGCCACCTATGCCAATTTTTCCAATGGCACTTGTGGTTCAGTCAATGATACCTTTGCAAGCAGCCCCCTTGGCTGTTATTCCAGCAGCACCTGCACTACCAGCACCCAATACGCAACCCAATTTTCAAAGCAATGCCCTTTCAGCTCAATCTGCAGATTTGCAAGAGATTAAGGGTATTTTACAGACTTTTGGTAATGAGATTCTGAATATGAAAAAATAGCAAAGTCAAGGATATAGACCTTACCAGCCCTCTTATCAGTCCCAGTATCAGCAAAATCAAGGCAATAGACCGCCCTATCAACCAAATAACCAAGGCCAAAGACCAAATCTTAATACGAGGCCTTATCAACCCTTTAACCCCAATGTTGCTAGTACCTCAAATGAGCTGGTTCCCACTCAAAATAACATAGTACAGGATTATGAGTGGTGTTTTCCATGTAACCAATAGCACAATCAAAGTACCTGCACAAATGGGGTCATAAACCAGGCCTTGATGGTTCAAAATATTCCAAATTCACATGATGACGGTTCTAACGAAGCCACTTTACAGCAGCATGAAGGTAAACCACCAGCGACAACGCTAATGAATTAGCAAGATGATGATTTTTGTGGTACAAATCAAGTTGTCCTCTCTGTGGCGGATAATACCAGAAGCAAGAAGAGAGCAATAGAAAGTGGTCAACAAGCTACTGGCTTGTCTAATACCCAGGGTATGCAATTTTTTCCGAAAGTATCAGCTTTGGCTAGTAAGGAGCAACCTACAATTTCAACGCAACCGGCTGTTGTCAACATTGATGCTGCTGTTACAAAGACCCAATCTAAGGTTGGTACAACTCCTTTTAACATTTTGGATCACATGAAGAAGGCCAATGTATCTATTTCCATGAGGGATTTTTTGGGGGTCCCAGGTCAAAAAGACCTTTTGCAATCAGCTTTATCAGGTTTGAGTCTTTCTAGTAAAACCAAAAGTGAAGAAGCTAGAGTTGTAATGACTAACACTGTCGCAAAAGGAAATGAGCAGCCCCTAGCAGTTAAACCCCCGCCCTTTTACGTATCTCTGATCATAGGAAAGCACCTAGTTCACAATTGCATGATCGATTCAGGTGCGAGTAGCTCAGTAATGCCCAAACAGATTGCAGACAAGTTGGGTATCAAGTATGAGTCTCTTGAAAAAGGAGTTGTACAGCTAGATGGGACTGCTGTTAACACCATAGGGGTCATTAAGAATCTTGATTTAACCTTGCAGGCTTGTCCAAGTTTTTCTATCCCGCAGGATATTTATGTCATAGAGCTGCCTCCTCTTTTTGCTATATGTTTGTCAAGGGATTTCACTGCCAAGATTGGGGGTTATTTGTCATCTGATTGGTCTCACATGCTGTTTAGGACCAGGTATGGCACCAAAGTTACTATTAAATCAGAACCTATAGCCAAAGCTCATATCGAGCCTTACTCTCAAAGCCCCATTAATGCCAACTTGGTTGTAAATGAACAAGAAGAGCAGCCTGAGGTCCATGAAAGTAACACTCAAACCGAGGCAATACCAGATATCCTTCTTGACGAATGGGCCTTTCAAAACCAAGCTGAAAGTCCATTTGAAAATCTAGGATAGGCTGGTTTGGGCACGTTTTTGATACAAGAGGCTGATTCCTTCATTCCCAATCTTGAAAAAGGTGCAGAAGAACAGTTTAGACAGCAAGGTAACAAAGTTTGGGAGCTGTTTTTCAATGGTGCAAGGAACAAAGTTGGAGCCGGTGGAGGTTGTATGTTGGTTTCCCCAAGAAATGAGAGGTACTTTTCAGCTTTTCAGTTCTGTTTCAGTTGTTCAAATAACACAGCTGAATACGAAGCCTTGATTCATGGATTAGAGTGGGCAAGGAGAATCGGTATTGGCTGTTTGAAAGTATATGGAGACAGCGAGCTGATTGTCAATTAGGTGAGAAACCAAAACGTCACCAAGAATGACTTGCTTAAATGTTACAAGCACAGGGTATGGGATCTTCTTGATAGTTTTGATGCTTTTAATCTGATTTCCATACCCAGAAATCAGAATAGACACGCTGATAGATTGGCTGCTATTGGTGCCGAATTTGACATTCCGAAGGAGATTAGCAGCGGAAAAAGTAACCAGCACGTAAAAGTTATTACCAGACCTGCTGTACCTGATAATAATGCACATTGGCAGGTTTTTGAAAGCGACCAACAGATAGTCAATTTTTTGAGGGAGGAAGCCGAGTTTTCTCAAGCTAACCAGAAGGGTTTTCAGCATCAGTATGCTGGTCAGATTATTCAGCTGAAAAATAATAAGATGCCGAAGGGTTTGGTCACCCTTGAGTCCATTTTTAACACTGATGATGAGACTAGAAGGTCAAAGGCCAGCATGCAGGTTCAGCAGGAACATTACGAAGAAGTTGAGGTATGCAAAGGAAAGTTGTTAAAGCTGGGAAAGGTATGCACAGCAGAAGAACAACACGCATTTATCCAACTTTTTCAAGAATTCAATGATGTCTTTGCATGGGAATATGGTGATTTGAAGGGGTTTAATCCCCAACTTGCTCAACACACTATTGAACTTGAACCAGATGCTAAACCAGTAAGGCAAAAACAGAGGCCTTTGAATCCAAAGCTGGAGCCGCTTATGCAAAAAGAACTGAACAAGCTGATTGAAAGTAGTATTATTTTCCCTATCAAGCATACTTCTTGGGTTTCAAACCTTCTGCATGTAAGAAAAAAGAGTGGAGAAATACGACTATGTGTAGATTTTCGAGACTTGAATAGAGCTTCATTGAAAGACCGGCATCCCTTGCCTTCTATGGAGCAGATCCTTCAAGTAGTCTCAGGATCAGAAAGATTTTCCTTGCTAGATGGGTATTCAGGTTATAATCAAATTTTGGTAAGGGAAGAAGACAAGTTCAAGACAGCTTTTACAACCAAGTGGGGTACTATGGCGTACAAAAGGATGCCCTTTGGTTTGTCCAATGCTGGAGCAACCTTTCAGAAAGCCATGGATATGGATTTCGATAAGTTAATGTATAAGATTGTTTTAGTTTACCTAGATGACATCACTATTTTTTCTAGGGAAGCGAAAGATCACTTAAAGCATCTAAGGCAGATTTTTGAAAGGTGTAGAGATTTTGAGATATCCCTTAATCCCAAGAAATGTGTTTTTGCAGTTCATGAAGGCAGGCTGCTTGGTTATGTGGTGTCTAAACATGGTATCACCATCGATCCTGAAAGGATAACAGCAATTCTGGCTCTTCCTTTGCCAGCACATAAGAAAGCCTTGCAAAGTTTCTTGGGCCGGATAAATTTTGTTATAAGATTTATTCCAAATGTTGCAGATTTGTTGAGTCCATTAACAGCCATGCTACGAAAAAATACACCTTTTAGCTGGTCTAAGGATGGGAAGAGGAGTTTTGAGTTGATAAGGAAGGCACTTACAGCAGCACCTACACTTATAAATCCTGATTTTTCTAAGGATTTTGTCTTATATGCCTATGGAGCTATTGACTCTATCTCAGCAATGTTAGTACAATGCAATGATCAAGGCCAAGAACAACCGGTTGCATTTTTTAGTCAAAGTCTTAAGGACTACGAGCTCAGATATTCATTTGTAGAAAAACATGTGCTTGCTGTTATAAGAAGTTTGAAAAAATTTAAGCACATGTTATCCAATAACAAGATTATTCTAATGGTTGCTCACCCTAGCGTGAAAGAGTTCCTTCTAAGTAAGGATTTAAGCGACAAGAGGGCTAGCTGGGTAACTAAAGTGATGGAATATGACGTAGAGATTAGGGTCACCAAGCTGATCAGAGGAAAAGGGTTATGTGAGCAGCTTGCTGACGCTGTAGGCAACAAAGAAGAGGGTGAACCTGCTGCTATTTTAGTTATTCAGAATGGTGGACAAGTTTCTTTAGATCCTGTCACTAATTGGGTGCAGCAAATGACACATTTCTTGCAGACTGGTGAATGTCCACAAGGCTTGGATAAAGCGAAACGAAGGTATTTCAGACTGCAGTCCATACCTTACGTCCTTTTGAATAATTTTCTGTTTAGAAAAGACTTTAATGGCGTTCTTTTGAGATGCATTAAGACTGATCACGTAGACAAAGTGTTGCATGAATTTCACAATGGGTCAGCTGGAGGTCACTTCTCACCTAGAGCAACAGCCCTTAAGGTGTTGAAGGGTGGCTATTATTGGCCCACCTTGTTTAAAGATGCACACATGTGGGTTCGTAAATGCAAGGAATGCGCATTATTCGCTGGCAAGGAAAGATTAGCAGCTCTACCTTTGCAGCCTATTCAAGTTGAGCAGCCTTTTGTCAAGTGGGGGCTAGATTTTATCGGGATAATTAATCCACCATCCAGTGCTGGCCACAAGTGGGTTCTAACAGCCACAGACTATTTTACTAAGTGGACCGAGGCAGTGGCGCTTAAGGAAGCTAATGAAGGAGCTGTCCTAAATTTCTATCAGGAGCTGGTTTTCAGGTTTGGCGTTCCAGAGTCCATTATCTCAGATAATGCATTAGCTTTCACAGGTTTTAAGATTTCTGATTGGGCTGTAAGAAATGGAATTTATTTGAGCACATCTTCCAATTATTATCCGCAAGGCAATGGCCAAGCGGAGTCCACTAATAAAAATCTGATCAGAATTATCAAAAGGACCATGGAAGGTAATCAGCGAGCCTAGCATACTCAACTAAAGTCAGCTTTGTGGGCTGATCGAATTACTCAGAAAAGGTCAACAGGGCAATCACCATTCAAGCTTGTTTACGGAAAGGAAGCTCGGTTGCCTATTTCTTTAGAGCTTCCAGCTCTTGACTTGGCCAATCAGCTTGATATGTTAGAGGAAGAACCAATGACTGCAAGGCTGGCTCAGCTTTTTGAATTAGAAGAAACAAGGTCCGAGGCTTTGAGGCAGATGGAGCACCATCAAGCACAAATGAAGAGATCTTTTGACAAGAGGGCGTCTCCAAGAGTTTTTCAGCAAGGAGACATAGTACTAAAATGGGACATGCTCAAAAGCAAGCCTGGAAAGCACTCCAAATTTGATGCATTTTGGAGCGGGCCTTATATTATCTCAGAATGTAAACAGCATAATGCTTTTCAGCTCTCAAGGTTGGATGGCAACATGGAGCGAATCCCAGTAAATGGGATTCACCTCAAGCATTGTTTCTAAGGTAGGATCTATCCTTGTACATACTAGAGTTGTTTGTAGCTAGCAAATAAGTGCTGTGGCACATTTTGTCTTTCAGTTTTGTTTCCCTAAGTGCCGTTACGCACAGTTAGGTAGGTGTTTTCCCAGTTTTCCCAGTTTTCAATAAGCCTCCAAGAGCTATCAATCTGTTCACAGCTACAATTATGAGTTTTCTACTGCTGCCCACTCCTTATTCATTCAGAATACACCTAAAATTCACGACAGCAAAATTGCTTTTACTGTCACAAATCCTACATCTATGCTCAATGAACAAGGAGTGAAAGATGAATTTGGAATAGGTTGCTTCTTATTTGCGAATATTGTACACCTAGGTTCAAAGGTCAAATAGCCCTTGCCATCTGTCTAACTACACAAATACAATTCCTGATGCTGAAGTTTCATACCTCACTACCACAAATCATAAGTATACACCAGATGAAGTCGAAGTGTTTACTTCTTGAGAGTGAATTGCAGAAATACGAAAGGATAGCCAATACTTACCTGGGCGGGATTAATTCATGATCAAGAAAGTCGGTGGCCTAGGTTAAGCACCTTCATTGTACAACCAAATTTCAGCAGTACACCACTCATGGTTGCAAAACAGACTATCTATCATACAAGGCACGGTATTTCTCCGCTACCTTCTATCATAAACTCCTATTTTACAATCATGAGTGGTGTAATAGTGATATCTCCAAGTTTCAGTAGTATGGGGTGTTTGCTTACTTTTGTTTCAGTTCAGCAATGGTTTTGGTTTTCTGAAAATTTTGAGAAAATGCATGACTCCATGCCCAATGGACTAGATAAGGCTACTAGTTTTTTAAGTCTAGCAGGCAGACAAGCAGCAGAGGTCGCCAGAAAATGTTACCAAAATTTCACACATGCTGAATTTTACTTCAAGTAACATTATAGAAGGAGTTGCAAAAAAAAACGTACATTTTCTATTCATTCATTTTCATCATTTTTTGCAACCATATATGAAATCATGAGCAAAGAAATGCAATGTTCATTGTATAGATCATCACTGGTCTGTAAAATTTTCATTTTTACAAAATATGAAATGAATTAAGTATGTTGAATAGAAAAGTCTCACACAAGCCGTGAACATAACTAGCTGATTTTCTTTCATCAAGAAATGCATGAACAGATAAATATCTAATGAAAGAAATAAAGAGTAGAGATAACCAGTCATTGCCTGTTGCTTTGACTGGTTATGAGCTCTTTCTCCGGCACAGCAGAATCCAGCTCCAAGCTCCATGACCTCAAGCATCTGAAAAAACATAATAGTAACTGGTGTTAGATCCCGAGGGATCTAAGCAATGACTACTTATCTCTATGGCTACATACTATATCTATCAATGCATTTCATCATAAAGAAAAGTAAGCAGTGATACTGACATTTAGTGCTGAAAGAAATAAGAATCATTTGTGGGTGTCACGAGCCCGTGCTCGAACCTCATAAAACATACAACGGGCAAAAAAGGAATTGTTGTACAGTCTGGTTGAGAACAATTTGAAACACCACAAACAGATAAGGATCTTAAGGAACTTTCTAATTCTGTATCAGACAAACAAAATGAATTTGCAAAGAAGTTGATCTCAAGAGACTAGAATCAGGTAGAATTCATGATAACTCAGAGAGAACTGTAGCAAACTTTTAGCTGAAAAGGGGGTGGATCATTACAAGGATGAGTTTGGTCATCATGTAACTGTCAAAACTTTTTGGGAGCACGGCAAGCTATGCTGGAGGTTAGAAATCTTTTGAGGCACATTGGAGAAGCTGCAGGAGTTCCAATTGAACCTGAATCACAGACTCGTGTGCTAGATAGTACGATGAGTATGGAAGGTGTGCTTTTGGCTGGTGTTCCTGGTGCTGGAGGTTTTGATGCAATATTTACAATTACATTTGGAACAAGGTGTCTTCTTCTGTTCATAATATTATCATTGGTAAATTATGGCTAGACAATTATGGAGAGATGCTTGTTCATAACCATAGAACAAATGAGGTTGGCCGTATTCAATTTCACAAAGCAAACAATATAGAACAGGGTCGAATTTCTGGAAAAGATATTCAATAATAGAGGTGTGCCACAGATTTCAATATACGGAAGCTACATGGATGAAATATATTCATCTCTAGAATTGGGTTCAAATTCCCAGCAAAGAGGGTTTCGACCCTAATTCTTACCAAAGCATCAGAGATTGCAAGGAAAAGACCCGCGTTTTTTAATATAGACGCAGCCAGCAGAGAAATAAAATATTTTATGCAAAATCATGGCGTCTTTTTTAACAGAGAAGTTCTTCTAAAAAAAAAACCCAGCAAGCTTACCTTTTCGTCAAAAAATCCATGGCGGCTCGAACCCAGGCAGCGTAAGGCAGTTTTTAACCAGAGAAACTGCAAAGGGGGAGCGGCTAAGTGCTGGCGCAGAGAGGAGCCTGCGTGTCAAAGAGTCCATGGTGGCTAGGGTTTCGAACCCTCCTTCCTCCTTCGCCAGCGAAAGATAAAATGGAATGTAAAAAATGAAATGAAATAAGGGTTCGAATACCCTATATCAAGCCTTCTCGCCACATGTCGGCCTTTATGTTTTAAGGCTTAGTTTTTATTCAACACTTAGGAAAAAAGAAAGGAAAATTTTACAAAAAATATTGGCCTTTCAATCTTTCTTTTAAAAAATTAAAAATTAGATATTTTATTTTTTTATTTTTTTTATTATTATATAACTTATTTTTTAGTTTTATTTTGATAAATATTAATTATTTTAAGATAATCCTAAATGATAAAATGTTTATTAAATAGTGTATATTTCACAAATGAAATATAATATATTTAATATTTATCACTTAGGATATTATTTAAAAATAATTAATATTTCCAAAAAAAAATAATAAATAAATTATATTATAATAAATTATTATTAAATCAATTATTAAATAATTGTATTTCATTTATGAAATGGAAATTATTTAATAAATATTTTATGCAAAAAATAATATCTAATTGTCTTTTAAAAAGGTTTTAAAGATTGGAAGGCAGATATTTTTTGTAAAATTTTCCTAAGTGTTGAGTCATTAGATAAAGCTGTTTTCTCTGCAGTAGAATTATTACATTTCAGAGATTTTTATGAGTCTTCTAGAGAGATCTGACGCATTTCTGAGCAGAATTTATGTTGATATTATCTGGTGATGACTTCTGAGCCACTTGGACACATGTTTTCAAAGGCTTTTAAGGCTTAATTTCTGCCTTTTTCTCTGCATCCGACCCTTGATATTTTGCCCTCATAAATGATGTTGTTGAGGAAGATTGTATAAGAGCTTGGGGCTCTTTGTAAGAGGAAAATTTTTTTATGCAGATAGCTTAGAAAGTGATTGTTTTTCAGATCCTTCTTAGTTCTCTGCCATTTTTGCTTGTAGCTCAGTCATGGGAATGATTCTGTGTCACCTTTGAAGCATGAATAAAATATAGATTGGAGGCCTTTATTGAGTTCATCTTGTTGTATGTGAGTCTGTCTGATTTGATGCTTATTGCTGTGATCTATCTATGAATCCTTTAGTAAGCTGTCTCAGTTTTTACATCTGCAAATGTATGTTTTGATAGTCATATAGGTTGTAAGTTGTGGGTTATATCTCAGATTCTTAGCTGTGAATGTCTTTGTTCCTGTTACGTCTTTGAAGTAAAGAGCATCCTTCTTACAAAGCAATTATATGTGGGTATCTTGACGTCAATATTGTGTCAAGTTGGTCTGTTTTCAAGAAGGTTTCATTGTGTTAAGGCATTGTTTTTCCCATCTTTCAGTTTTGGTGTATCACCTCAATTTTCCATTTTAAGCTTTTCCTATTCAATGTTACTTTTATGCAATCCTTCTATCCTTTTTCTCCATTAGTTTCAGTTTTCAGTCCTTCAAAAAGCAAATAAGGTGATCATCACATAGGAACCGGCCTAGAACCTGGAGATTCACTCCATTTTTTTGGGAAACCCACAGCCGAGGAGTGTTTCCATGTTTCTCCAGAAGGCTAGATTCTGGCTATCTAGCAGGGTGCATTTTTGAGAGATAACACTTACTAGCAGCCTGCTGCAACTCACTGTCATGGCCTCTAGGTCTCCTATTCTGTCGAGTACTCCTCATGTGCTCTCTCCTCTGATTCAGGTAACGATCAAAGTTGAGTAACTCACGCACATGTGGTGGTAATGCCTGCCATTCTGCAGTAGCAGCTCTAAGATCATCCTGAAAATCCTCCTGCACATCACCCTCTCCTTCCTCCTGAGCCTCCTCTCTAAGGAAAGTAGGATGAGTAGGTCTATCTGCTGTCCAAGACCTATGCCTGGGAGCACCGTGTGAACCAGCTACACTCCTATTATCATGATTAGGTGTGCCTCTACCATGCTCCTAAGCTCTGGGCTGAACAACTCTCTCCATCATAGTGGTCAAAGTACGCAATGACTGGATTATCTCCTACTGTCTAGTATCCATGGTTTTGAAATAATCCCTAGCATCATCATCTGCATTCTTAGGAACTCTAGGTGGACTCTGTGACTGTCTCTCACCCATGGTAAGAGTATCTTCAAATTCCTGTTCACCCTCTAGTGCTGTCCTTCTTTGTGTGTAGTACCTGTGATGCCCAAATGCTGAAAGATGCATATAGGTTTCTTACCCAACAGGATGGCAAGAACACCGCTCTGATACCACTGTAATGACCCTCACCAATAGGATCACTAAAAATCCCAAATCTGATCCGTGTCAATTCGTCAAACATTTGGCATGCAGTTGAATGGTCTTGTTTGCAATGATGTGTTTCAAGGTGTATATTGTTTTGGGCATTGAGTTGCAATTGAGATAACAATACCGATATAAAAAATGTAATACAATGTGCAACAACGAATCTCAAAGCAAGGTAAAGACTTACTACAAAATATCAAAACTTCTCTAATTCTGATTGCACTTTTCAGAATAAAGACTGTTACATCTATCACATATGGGCACTGTCAATGGACTGTTTACAACTGAGACAAGAAAGCAATGCACTTTTACTATGCCAAATCAATAGCACTGTCTGAATACAATGACTGCTTCCTGAATATATATAAAGACTGTTATATAGCAAGACTTATGGCAATACCATTTCTTACTTCTATGACCATTCAGTTATAACAGAGACTGCTGTGACAATAACTATAACCATGTAATTATGACCAAAGAACAGTGACTAACAATTGTCAAATCTGGACTGTTATTACAAGTCTGAACACATGCAATTTTTTACATAATTCCTTGACTTTCAAAAAGTACTCAAAACACATAGAAGGAACCTGATTTGATGCTCCTTATGATCTGATTTGCAACGCTGATGAGGACTGATACTAATCAAACCCAGACCGATCCCCAAACTGTCCTTGATCTCTGTTGTATGCTGCACAGTCCTGAGCCGTACCAGGCCGTACATGTACGGCACCTGCATAAAATAATTTGTAGGGTTTTGTCACCCCAAATAGATATCAACGGGACCGCCAATGAGGTACTAAGGTCCTCTCCAAAGCATAAAATAAATCTCCAGGTAGACTAGGAGATATGAAAAAAAATGTGATTCCAGGCCCTGATATTGGATGTCAGAAAAATGTGCAATATTGTCTTCAATCCTTCACCAAATGATTCACCAATGCAATCGCTGAATACAAACCCTTATTCCAACCCCAAACAAACCCTTACAACGAATTCTCAATGAAATACCAATGAGATGGCTGAATACCAACTCCAAACTTGCAACCCTTCAGTAGATATTTCACTACTTCAGTTATGCCAATCTAAGAGAGTTATCCTTCCCAAAGATCAAATAGTATTTGCAGACCCAAAAGACTACAAATTGCTTCACAATGAAGAAGTAGAAGAAATCCCAAATCCAAGCATGTAGAAATGAAGCCCCAAGCCCTTTATTTATTCTTTTCCTTGAGAAGTTGCTAGAACTTCTAGAAACATCCAATTTTAATGTACTTTATAATAAAATAACATTATAATAATAAAGTACATTTCTCAACTCAAAAATACAACAATGTAGGCCAAGATGTCTCATAACCGAATGTAGGCCCAACTAGACTGAATGTAGGCTCGAACTGTATGTAGGCTCGCTTCTGGACATAGGCTCCACTACAACTGCATGTAGGCCTCAAACTGGATGTAGGCTCTGCCGAATGTAGGCTCTGTCAACAATAGCAATCAAATGATCCACACAATGACTCTCTCTCCAAACTATTTGCCTACGAGAGTCGATGATAGGCAAACCCGTCATGAACGAACATGTCTCTAGAAAGGGGACATGACACTCATGAATAAAATTGTGTGAAACTCCAGTATCCAACATAGCAACACAGGGCTATCCTTCCACTGATCCCTTCAGTCTGAAAGCAGAGGGAAGTGGCACAAAGGTGGACAACACAATCAGAGATAGTTTGGCTTCAGTACCAAACTCTAGAGTAACTCTCTGCTCCTCTGTATCAAAACCAGCAGCCTGATGAGAAAACTCAGCCTCACTCTCACCAGAATAGACCCACATAGAGCAATTCGCCCTACCCTTAGGCCTCATAGCACAAGTATGCTCTCTATCATAAGGCTGTTTGCTCCAATAGCAAAGCTGCCTCCTCAAATCCTCTCGCGTGTCATCATCAAGTCTACCTGCAGGCTTCTTTCTGTCAACAACTGGTGGAGGTACCTCATCTGCAGGAGGAATGGTAGGACTAGGAGTAGACTTGCCCCGTGAAACAGAAGGCTCAAGATTCCTTGCCTTCTTCATAGCATCTCGTAAAGTAGGTGGATCCAAGGACTTGACCCACCCTCTGTACGGCTCTAACAAACCCTCTATGAACAACATGACTCTCCTCCTCTCGGAGATGTCATATACCATGACTGATAGACATTGAAACTCGCTAATGAATACCTCAAGACCACCTGTCTGTCTCAGCTGAGCTAACTCTCTAAAGTAGGTCTCTGGATCCTTCCGATCAAATCACTCTATCAGTCTATCTACAAACTCCTGATACTGCACAATATGATCATGATGCAGAGACACTAACCAATGATACCACCAATCATGAGCAACCCCATCCAAATGTAACACAACAAATCGTATAGCGTCCTCCTCAGACGTAGGACGAAGTGAAATATAAGTGTCCAACTTGTGGACCCATGCTCTGGCTGTAGTCTTCCCACTTCCATCGAAGTGGTCCAAAGTCAACTTGCTGGTTGCCTGCTTTAATTCATTCTGTCTAGGTCTCTGCCTCGTGTCAAGAGCTAGCCCGCCTCTGGAATGCTCACGCTTCTGCGTTAGATATTTGTCAAAATTTAAATTTCTTTTAAGTGGCTCAAGGAGAGCATCCCACTCTGCAAAATGTGCCACCATGTCATCAACAAATGGTACAGGCTCAGGCTCAACACTAACTGCATCCAACTCTGGCCTCAAGAATGTCAGGCGATGAGGCCTGTCATAAGTACCAGTATGATCAGCTCTGTAATCTCACCCGTCATCAACTCGTCTCTCATCAGCTTGTGACCTATGTGAGCTGACTGAAACACTCCGTGCACTTTTGTCTCTAGCACCTAGTAATGAAATGCGCTGTAAAATATCTGAAAGCTATTGCAATACAATTGCAATGTGATGCTGACCATCTGCAATATGTCTGAAGGCATCTCTGGCCTCCCGGTCCATATCATTTCCGATATTATCCCTATTTATTGTCTGTTCATTCTGTGGGCCCTGTTCATTATCTTAAAGAGGTGGTGAATTTCTATCCCTGCGGGTATAGTACACTCCTGGTATAAATCTGTCTGCCATTATTTAATTTTAGAACCCTTACAGGATGGCAAGATCTTTGCTCTGATACCACTGTGAAGAACCGGAACTGGCTTCTTCCAAATCCACTTATTTTATTTAAAATATTTGCAGAACTTTCTCAATAAAACTTTTAATTGCAATTTAATATTCAATCTTCACCAAATTCAAAAAATGAAATTTATGCAATTTAACAACTCAAGAAATAACTTCATTTATTCTCATATTAAAATCAGATAACATCACAAAATTTATTTTAAAAAGATTGGCACCTGGTAATTTTACCACCTTGCTAATGCAATATTCTCCAAATTAAGCTATGTCACAGCCTGGAATGTTTTGACGGTTCCCTGTGACAGTCACGTTCCTGTTGTATATAATAATGTGACTGGCCCTGTGTGAATTTGTAGGCCTTTGCAGCCTCTAGACGCCTTCTCTATGCAAACCGAGAGCTTGGAATGAATGTGGCAGCTTATCACCTTTAGTCACGCACTGTTGTAGCATTCAAACTGCTAACGCATGAAGGTGGAATGCTCAGAAAATCATGCACAGGGTTGAATAAGTCCAACTGGCCCTGCTATATCATTCACGTGCCCTGGGAAATATAAAACTCTGCCCTCCTTTGACTCACGCTGCCTGTATTGGGTTGACGCAACAATGTAAATTACAATTTTTCATTATGAATCAAGACGCCTCCCTTCTGTATATAAACGCAGCATGAAAGAATGAACAGCCCTCACTTAATTTGATAATTCTTCACTGTTTATGTACTTACGATTATTAGGAAGGAGATATACCAGCCTCCAACTTAATTCTTTCCACAATTAATTCAAACCCTCATACAAAAGACTCCAGTATTAAATCACAATAGATTTCAAAATTCATAGATCAAACCCCAGCAAGAGACAAATTCAAAATCCTTGAGAACAAATTGATTCGCCTGTAGATAAGAAACTGCATACAAATCCAGCATACCTCAGCACTGGATTCAATTCAGTATCAGAACGAGCTTTCTCCTAGAAGAAGATCAAGCTCAATAATCTCAGAAGAACTCTCTCCAAAAGCTAAAGACCAAGCTCAAACCCTAGCTTCCAAAGCCAAGCAGAATTCTCTCACAAACAAAATATCAAATAATCAATCGGTAAATGAAAGTGCTTTTTCGAGTTGTACTGATAGCTTTTTCATAAAAAGCACAATTTCACTTTTTACATATAAAGGCTTTTTAAATGAATATTTCACTTTATAACATTAAAGTTATAAAGTACTTAAGTTAATAAATTAAAATACTTTAATTTAATAACGATAACTTTAAAAACAAAGCCATTGAATTCTCCTGACTGAAACAAACTCATTTCTGACACCAGAGCCCAAATGCTAACTGCCCTGCCAAAAATAACCCACTGCCAAAAATAGCCAGCTGCTAAAAATAGACTTCCTATAAATAGTAAGTCTCTCAAACTGGAGATTCCTTGAAGCTCAATCCTAAAACATCTGACACTCCGTGCATGTAATGTTCACGACTTCCGGAGGCATGCAAATCAGAAGAACAAACTGGAGGCGTTTCTGTCCCAGAGACGTTTATCTCCCGGAGGCAAATTCTGGTTCGGAGGCATTTCTGTCCCAGAGGCATTTATCTCCTGGAGGCAGACAAGCAAACCGGAGGCAAGCAGGCCGAAGGCAGACAGGTTGTCCGAAGGTAGACAGGCAGGCCGGAGGCAGGCGGGCTGTCCGGAGGCAGATGGGCTGGAGGCAGACAGGTTGTCCGGAGGCAGACAGGCAGGTTGGAGGTAGGTAGGCCATCCGGAGGCAACAGGCTGGAGGCAGACAAGCAGACCGGAGGTAAGTAGGCCAAAGGTAGATAGGTTGTCCGGAGGCAAACAAGCCGAAGGCAGATAGGCAGGTCAGAGGCAGGCAGGTCGTCCAGAGGCAACAAGCCGGAGGCAGACAAGCAGGCCGGAAGCAGACACGTTGTCTGGAGGCAAACAGGCCAGAGGCAGACAGGTTGTCCGGAGGCAGACAGGTAGGCCGGAGGCAGACAGGCAGGTCGGAGGCAAGCAGGCCGTCCTAAGGCAACAAGCTGAAGGCAGACAGGTAGGCCGGAGGCAGACAAGCAGACTGAAGGCAACAGGCCGGAGGCAGACAGGCAAGTCGGAGGCAAGCAGGCTGTCCGGAGGCAAGCAGGCTGTCCGGAGGCAACAGGCCGGAGGTAGACAAGCGGACTGGAGGCAAGCAGGCCGGAGGCAGACAGGTTGTCCAGAGGTAGATAGGCAGGCCGATCGGATACCACTATAATGTTCCCAACCTCCGTTACACAGAATAATACGCTTCCAGCTCTCGACCGAATGGGACGGTGCCAAGAGAGGATGTGCGGGAGATCTGTCACAAAGACCATACGGTGCTGGAACAGAAGCTAGCGGCCATACGTTGAAGCAGCAGAGGCCATATGGGAAACTTCAAGGCCGTATGGGAAACTTCAAGGCCGTACGACAGTACTTTAAGGCTGTACGGAGGTTGGCTGTGACCCGTACGATGGAATAGGGAAGCCGTACAATGCTTGGCAGACAAGTCGTACGGTTCAAGGGCAGGCCATATGGTAGTTGGATGGGATCCGTACGGTGCTGGGTTATGGCCATACAACAGTGAAAGAAAGCTGGCTGCCGAGCAGTAGAAGGATGAACAGAGTGTGTACAGACAGTTGGAATGTGCACAAAGTACGAAGTAGCCTCCGAAAGAATTGACTGATATCGCCAGAAACAACACAGAACAATACACAAGCCAAATATATTGCCAGAAAGATATTATTGAATTAATTGAAGGAAACCTCAGATTTGCCAGATCCGATACAAGCAGAACAAGCAGAGTAGGGTGATGGTTGAATCCCACCGAAGCTGCACACAAACCAAATAGGGAGGGTCTTTCACCTTCGAAATGGCGAATAGCAGAATCCCAACAGGAATTCGCAAATACAAATCAAATATAAATCTCAACATATGAAAACTAACCTACACGCCGAGCATAAATACCCGTGGGGAAAACTCCCAAGAGTGCACAAAAGAGCCGACGGCAACAACTACACCTACGCCAACAAAAAAAAATGGGCCCGAGATAAACTAAATCGATCGGGACCCAAATATAATAATTTTATTAAAATTAGGGACATTACAAATCCTCGCTGTCCAAAGATTGCTTGTCCTCAAGCAATTCATCATCAATACTCCAGGATTCCAAACTAGGCGCGGACACTAATAACTGTATCCACCAGAACGCTCAAGCCTCAACAAGACCACACGCATGCGCCTAGAAGTACGCGAGAAAAGTAACTCTCCATCAAGCTTCCCCTGCTCCACTCTAATATAATTATTGCCATGCCCAGAGTCACCAGGATCCCAATGAAACCAAATATCAAACTCATCAATGCTTAAATCCCAAGTCAAGTGTGGACGTTGGTAGTGATATCCATTGAAAAGTCTGTGCTGCTATTGGACCATATGCACATAGTTGGATTTAGTTGGGACGAGTAAATCATCATCAAGCTTTAACTGCGTCACTCTAGTATAACTATTGCCATGCCCTTCACCAGGATCCCAACAATGCCAACCCATGAAATTTTTCACATCCTCATGTTCAACAATCTCTTCCAGCATGGACACAGACACAGATGCTGACGCTGACAACATTGTAATGTTCTGAAGGTGGTCTTTGCCCGAAGGTAATTTTGTGAGACGTCCGAAAAGCAATCTCGGCCTGAAGGGAATCTCCATCCGAAGGCAATCTCGGCCCGAAGGGGATCTCCACCCGAAGGCAATCTCAGCCTGAAGGAAAGCTCGATCCGAAGGCAGACTCGGTCCGAAGGGAATCTCGACCCAAAGGCAATCTCGATCCGAAGGGAATCTCCACCCAAAGCCAATCTCGGCCCAAAGGGAATCTCGATCCGAAGGAAAACTTTGCTCGAAGGGAATCTCGGCCCGAAGGCCATCTTGACTCGAAGACAATCTCGAGGGTGAACAGAGTCTCGACAATGAACACAGACTCGGTGATGGATACGGCCCCGGCGACAGACATAGTCTCGATGGCGGACAGAGCCTCGGCAACGGATAGAGCCTCAGAGGCAGACAGAGGCTCGGTGACGGACACAGCCTTGGAGATGGACACAACCTCAGTGACAAGCAAGGCTCTGCCAACAAACAGAGTCTCGGCAATGGACAAAGCCTCGGCAACAGACACAGTTTCGGCAGCAAACACGGCCTCAACGGTGGATAGAGCCTCAGTGACAGATAGAGCCTCGGAGGCAAACAAAGGCTTGGCGATAGACACAACCTCTATGATGGACACAGCCTCAGTGACAGGCAAGGCTCTGGCAACAGGAAGAATCTTGGCAATGGACAAAGCCTCAGCAACGGACACAGTTTCGACAACAAACACAGCCTCGACGGTGGATAGAGCCTCGATGACAGACAGGGCCTCGTGTAAAACATCACCTTTATCACCGTCATCAACTTTCTCCCACTTGTGCAAATGAGATATTAGTTTTTCTTCACAATGCTTGAATACATTACTAACCAATCTACATGCTGCTATAGACGGGATACATTCAAGATTTCGAACAGCCAACAACATAGATATGATAGGTTGGGATATTTCATCCATCTCTTCAATGCACGAAATCATAATGCTCTCCATAGCACCAGAAACCTTACTATCATGACATTCCTTTATTGTGACCAAGAAGTGATGAAACATATCATGGATCAAGTCTTGCAACTCCAGATCTAAGAGGAGGTTACTTATTTTGACATTTGCACAATTCTCCAATATTGTAGCTCTCCTGCCAAAAGGGTCACCATTGAAGTCATCAAGATTTTGAAAGCTGTCAACAATCAAATGCAATATCTCTATCATGGTGTTGTCATCATACGGTTCTCTAGGAGCCCAAATTATCAAGATCTCACTAAGACAAGCTGCAGCTGCCAACTTCATTTCCTTGTCATGGTGTCTCAAAAGCTTGGGTTGACTTAAGGCATCCTTAATTGGAGAAAGAATCCTCTGTATAAATCTTGAAGGTGATTGATCAACCTTACTCAAACATACCTCCAATATATCTAATGGAAGATCAATACCCTCACTCAGCTCTTTGCTAATCCTTTGTAGTGCGTTCAACCACCACTGTCCATCACTGTTGGGTGCCATGGTGTGATCTGAATCCCAAAATCTCTTAATCATCCCAACAGGCTGGCAAGATTACCAGCTCTAATACCACTGTAATGTTCCCGACTTCCGAAGGCATGCAAATCAGAAGAACAAACCGGAGGTGTTTCTGTCCCGGAGGCGTTCATCTCCTGGAGGCAAATTTTGGCCCGGAGGCATTTCTGTCCCAGAGGCGTTTATCTCTCAGAGGCAGACAAGCAGACCGGAGGCAAGCAGAACGGAGGCAGACAAGTTATCCGGAGGCAGACAGGCCGGAGGCAGACAGGTTGTCCATAGGCAGATAGGTAGGCCGGAGGCAGACAGGCAGGTCGGAGGCAGGCAGGTTGTCCGGAGGCAACAGGCCGGAGGCAGACAAGTAGACTAGAGGTAAGGAGGCTGGAGGCAGACAGGTTGTCCGGAGGCAAACGGGCAGGTCGGAGGCAGGCAGGCCGTCCAGAGGCAACAGGCCGGAGGCAGACAAGCAGACCAGAGACAAGCAGGCCGGAGGCAGACAGGTTGTCCGGAGGTAGACAGGCCGGAGGCAGACAGGTAGGCCGGAGGCAGACAAGCAGGTCGGAGGCAGGCAAACCGTCCGGAGGCAACAGGCCGGAGGCACAGGTAGGCCGAAGGCAGACAGGCAAGTCGGAGGCAGGCAGGCCGTCCGGAGGCAACAAGCCAGAGGCAAACAAGCAGACCAGAGGCAAGCAGGCCGGAGGCAGACAGGCAAGTTGGAGGCAGGTAGGCCGTCCGGAGGCAATAGGCTAGAGGCAGACAAGCAGACCGGAGGCAAGCAGGCCGGAGGCAGACAGGTTGTCCGGAGGTAGACAGGCAGGCCAGTCGGATACCACTGTAATGTTCCCAACCTCCGTTACACAGAATAATACGCTTCCATCTCTCGACTGAATGGGACGGTGCCAAGAGAGGATGTGTAGGAGATCTGTCACGAAGACCGTAGGGTGCTGGAATAGAAGCTGGCGGCCATACGTTGAAGCAGCAGAGGCCGTACGGGAAACTTCAAGGCTGTACAATAGTACTTTAAGGCCATAGGGAGGTTGGCTGTGACCCGTACGGTGGAACAGGGCAGTCGTACGGTGCTTGGCAGACAGGTCATATGGTACAGGGGCAGGCCGTACGGTAGTTGGATGGGATCCGTACGATGCTGGGTTATGGTCGTACGACAATGAAGGAAAGTTGGCTGCCGAGCGGTAGAAGGATGAACAGAGTGTGTACAAATAGTTGGAATGTGCATGAAGTATGAAGTAGCCTCTGGAAGAATTGACTAATATCGTCGGAAACAACACAGAACAATACACGGGCCAAATATATTGCCAGAAAGATATTATTGAATTAATTGAAGGAAACCTTGGATTTGCCAGATCCGATACAAGCAGAACAAGCAAAGTAGGGTGAGGGTTGAATCCCACCAAAACTGCACAGAAACCAAATAGGGAGGGTCTTTCACCTCCGAAATGGCGAATAGCAGAATCCCAACAGGAATTCGCAAATACAAATCAAATATAAATCTCAACATATGAAAACTAACCTACACGCTGAGCATAAATACCCATCGGGAAAACTCCTGAGAGTGCATAAAAGAGCCGATGGCCACAACTACACCTACGCCAACAAAAGAAAATGGGCCCGAGATAAACTAAATCGATCGGGACCCAAATATAATAATTTTATTAAAATTGGGAACATTACAGTGCAGACACCCTACTAATCCTGGCCATACCCAAAATACCACTTACTAAAAATAGTAAGTCGACCAAATTGACCCGAACGAAAAGCAGACCTGGTAAACTGAATCTCTAGAATGGAATCCCAACACTGGCTCTGACATCTGACCCCCTCTGATCACCTAATTAGCTTGCGAGGGTCGCCAAACCAAGCAAATCCCAAAGCCTGAAAAATGGGGACATTACACCCTTCTAGCTGAACACAAGAAAACCATCAAACCAAATGTAGAATTGTCCGCTCCTTCTGTTGCAAGCAAATCATCATCTCCTACAGTTGAAGGCCAATCACACTTATCACCTGTTATCAGAGAACCATCCCACACTAGTGTTACTTTAGCTCCAATTCCTCCGCTAGTCCTCCGAGAGCCTACCCCTAGATACCGACTCATTCCTTTTGATTTTGATGACCAGGAGGAGCCTGTTTCTTGTAGTGAAGGATGAGAAGACAGCCCTAGTTAGAGTGCCCATGTAATCATGTAGAGAAAATTTTGGATTGTCTGTTATTCCAATGTAACAAAAAAGTTTGGATTGTCTGTTGTTCCACTGTAAAAAAATCAATTTTGAAATGAATAAAGAATACAATCTTGTGATGTGTAATTCCTTGGCTAAATTTAGAAAGTTATGTTGTTTTTTTCTTGCATTACTTTAAATTGTTGGTTCATAAAAGAACAAAAATTGAAACAATTGTTCAACTCTAGGTCCTAATACAATGGAGAACTCACGAAGCGAAAACTAGACTGAAGTGCTTAGATCACCTACTAGAAAACTGGATCAACTCTTGCAGATGATGCAAGAAACCCAAAACCGGATAGGAAACCTTGAACGAAAAATCAAAGATATGGATGAGACTGAGGGAAGGAGGACTGAATTTTAGTCAAAGGGTAGGGAAAACAGATATGAACGATCCAGTGTTGATAGGGAAGAATTGTCCCATAATGAAGCTCAGAACTCTGAAAGAAACCTTGGAATAGGAATTATACCTGACATGAAGAAAGTTAAACCCCCTCAGTATGATGGAACCGTTCCTAGAGAGGCTGCTGAAGCATGGCTGACAGGAATGGAAAAATATTTTAATTTTAAGAATTACTTTGAAACTCAAAAGGCGGTGTGGGGTTCCTATCAGCTGACAAGAGAAGCTGCTAGCTGGTGGGAAAGCAAGATGACTTAACTCAAACTTCAACTAGCTAGGGTTACTTGGACTCAGTTTGTAGAATTATTCGGCAGAGATGGCTACCGCAACACTTTTATGAAAAAAAATTAGCAGAATTTCAAGATCTCAGACATGGCAAATTTTCAGTAAATGAGTACATAGAAAAATTCACTCGACTGCTGAAATATGTTCCCCAACTACAAGCTGACAAGAAGTTTTGCTTGAGAAAAAATCTAATGGGATTGAACATTAGAATAGGACCTACTGATGTTCTTGCTCCTGCAAATGTCACAGAAGCCTATGAGAAGGTTGTTCACCAAGAATTGATTCTTAAAAAGGACGATTCTATTCAGAACAAGAGTCGAAAAAAAGGGAAATGGAACCAAACCTCTCAGCCTTTCAAAAGGAGAAACAATAGAGAAGAAAGTATCACAAAAGGGAATAAAAAGTACAAGGGAAGTCGATAGGATTTTTGTGAAGATAAGAAGGGAAACACTATGAGTAAAAAGGGGAATGATACACAAGGCAAGGCATCTGAGAAAAGAGGACCACCGGGAGGATGCTTCACTTGTGGAGGAAAGCATTATGAAAATCCGTGCCCAACAAGGACGCAAGCAGGACAAGCTCAAAGGAATCCCCTTCCCAATCAACAAATGGCCTTTCAACAGAGAATTCATGCAGTAGTAGATAACAGGCAAGCAAATTTTCAAATCACTCCTATCGAGGTAATAGGTATACTTTATGGAAATACCATATCTATTTTGATAGATACAGGGCCTACAAAAAATTTGATTTCACCAAGAATTCTTAGTAGATTTCCTAAGAGAACTAGGTTTATGGCTGAGTCTTGGATTGTTGAATATGCCAACCGATCAAGAGCTCGGGTAGAGCAATGCCTCTTTGAGGTTAGGGTTGAACGTCTGAACTTTACAATGGAAGTCAATTTGTATGTAGCACCCTTAGGATCCTACGACATTATTTTAGGAATGAAATGGCTTTGGAAACACCGAGCGAAGGTGGATTGTTTTAGTAAAACAATGGAGTGTCTGGATGATGTAGTAAATGTTGCACACCTTCGAGGTATTAAAAAAGAGGTTAAATTGAGACAACTATTCGCGTCCCACCTATGACGTAGTGAGAAAAAGGGGTGTCACTTGTTTGTTGTCAAAATGGAAGAATTGGATGTTTCCAAGGATGGCAATCATAATGGCAATCAACTTAAGAATGATACCAAAAGGCACAATGTCATGAAGCTTAATGAAGAGGAAAAACATAAGAAGTCTTTTGATGACGAATTTCCTTATCTTAGGGATTTTCAAGATGTTTTTCCTAACGATTTACTAGGATTACCTCCGAAACATATTTTTGACTTCTCCATTGACCTCATACCAAGAGCTGATCAATTTCTAAAGCTCCCTACAGGATGACAATTGTGGAGCTGGTAGACTTAAAAGCTCAATTACAAGAACTGCTTGATAAGGGATTGATTCATCCTAGTGTGTCAACCTGGGGAGCACTAGTCATCTTCATTCAAAGGAAAGATGGGACCCTTTGTCTTTGCATTGACTATCAAGTGTTAAATAACATGACAATTAGGAACAAATACCCTTTACCTCGCATTGATGACCTTTTTGACCAGATGCGAGGAGCTACTATTTTCTCAAAGATGGACCTGCGGTCAGGATACCATCAGCTAAGAATCAAAGATGAGGATATTCATAAAATAGCCTTCCGAACTCAGTACGGACATTATGAGTTCACAATTTTGCCTTTTGGTTTAACTAATGCCCCAGCGGCTTTCATGAACCTAATGAATAGCATATTCCACGGCTGTCTGGACAAGTTTGCCTTGGTGTTTCTTGATGACATTCTTATTTACTACAAGAACGAAGAACATCTACACCTAGTTTTGTAGTGTCTTCGGGAGCACAAGTTGTATGGAAAATTATCGAAATGTACTTTCTTTAAGAAGTACAATATCTTGAACATATCATTTTTGAGAAAGGGATAGCAGTAGATCCAGCTAAAACTAAGGCTATTTCAAAATGGGCTGTTCCCAGAAATGTATAGGAAGTCAGGAGCTTTATGGGATTAGCAGGTTATTACAAGAAGTTTGTGTTGAATTTACGAGTAGTCTACTCCATCGCTTCTCTTCAACGGAAAGGAAAACGATTTGATTTGACCGAGAAGTGTCAACAAGCTTTCGATCTACTCAAGAGTAAATTAACCTCTACACCCATTTTGAAGGTGTCAAACCTGAAGGTCAATTCTTAGTAGTCACAGATGTGTTAGGAGAAGGGCTGGGAGGAGTGCTGATGCAGGATTGGCGAGTAATTGCATATGAATCACAAAAGCTCAAAAATTATGAAATAAACTATGCTCCTCACGATTTGGAATTGGCTGCAATTGTTCATGCCTTACAGAAATGGCGCCACTATTTATTGGGAAAACCTTTTGAACTCAGATCAGACCATCAAGGGTTAAGATATATTTTTACCCAACCTAACTTGAATGCACGACAACGAAGATGGCTAGAACTCATTTCTAATTATGATTTTGAAATTAACTACATCAAGGGGAAGGAAAACTGTGTGGCAAACGCATTGAGCCGTAGGCGATTTATCTTCGCGATTTGCATCCGTCCATGTCAATTTCAAACAACAGGTTCTTCAAAAATCTAGGGATGACAAATTCTTTAAACAGGTTAAAGAGGCCCTTCAAAATAACCCTCAGCACCATAGGTATGAAGGATTTAGATTTGAACCCGATGGGTTGTTAAGATTTGAAGGTAGAATGTACATTCTTGATTCAAATGAATTGAGAGACTTAGTGTGGAAGGAAATACATACCACACCTTATTCAGGACACCCAGGAGTTACTAAGCTCCTTGCAGATGTCAAGCCTTTATATTTCTGGCAGGGTATCAAGAAGGACGTCGTCGAATTTGTGGCTAGTCATCTTGAGTGCCAAAGGGTAAAAGCGGAACACCAACATCCCGTAGGCCTGCTTTGCCCTCATGCCATACCTAAGTGGAAGTGGCAGGTAATCAGTATGGATTTTGTCCAAGGACTACCTATGTCACATAACAAACACAATACCATACTTGTGGTAGTAGACAAACTTACTAAGGTAGCTCACTTTATCCCAAGGAATTTAACAAACGGAGCACCCACCATAGCCCAAAAATTTGTGCAAGAAATCTGCAAGTTTCACAGAGTGCTAGAAAAGATCATTTCGGATAGGGATGCTAGGATGACATCCAGATTATGGCAGACATTTTTTGCAGCTTTAGGCACTCAACTTAATATTAGTTCAGCTTACCATCTCGAAACAGATGGTCAAACAAAATGAGTCAACCAAGTCTTGGAAGACCTTCTTAGGATGTATTGTATGGATCAGCAATACAAGTAGGAGGATTATTTACCACTAGTAGAATTTTCTTATAATAACACCCACTAGTCATCCATCAAGATGGCTCCTTTTGAAGCATTGTACGGAAGGAGGTGCAAAACTCCTATAAGGTGGGATAAGCTAGAAGATAGGATAACCCTCGGTTCAAAAATGCTATCCGAAATGGAGGGGCAAGTCAAAATTATCCGACAAAGATTAGTAGAAGCTAATGATCAGCAAAAAAGCTATGCAGATGCAAAGCGGACGCTTAAACACTTTGAGGTGGGGGACAAATTACTTTTGCGAGTCAAGCCTCAGAAAAGTGCCATCACGTTTGGGAAATCCTCCAAATTAGCTCTGAGATACGTAGGACCCTTCGAGGTTCTAGAAATTATCAACCTTGTTGCCTTTAGAATTGCTCTACCACCAGCTCTTGCCTACATGCATAACGTTTTTCATGTTTCCTATCTTAAGAAATATGTATCAAATTTTTCTCATATGATTGATTGGAACTCATTGCAGATGTGGGACCTAGGGGTCGTCATGGTCAAGCCCATCAAGGTGCTCGAGGTTCATAAACTTCGCTTATGGAATAAGGCTGTCAAACAATGTAAGGTTCAATGGGACCAATATTCTGAAGACAATGCCAGTTGGGAAGATTATGATGAGATTCATCAGTAGTTTCCTTATTTGTTTAATGCGTATAATCAGTTGGTTAATTAAACAATGCTCTTTTGTTATCATTGTATATATATGTTACTATTTGACTTTCAATCATCAAGGACGATGATTCATAAGCGGTAGGATATGTTACATCCCTCTGGAGCACCCTTATATGAAATAGTGGTTTCTTGTTAATTTGTGCCCTAAATGGTTTCTAGTATATGAAATAGTGGTTTCTTGTTAATTTGTGCCCTAAATGGTTTCCGGTATATGAAACAGTGGTATCTTGTTAATTTGTGCCCTAAATGGTTTTTGGTATATGAAACAGTGGTTTCCTATTAATTTTTTCCTAAATGGTTTTTGGTATATGAAACATTGGTTTCTTGTTAATTTATGCCCTAAACAATGGCTTTGTTAATTGTTACTTAAATAGCAACTTCTGTCATTTTTTTTAATTAAGCATCGGAATTGGATGGTATATTTTGAATGTCATGATGACTTACTTGAATCTAGATTAGATGTATTTGTTATTTCGAATTATGTAAATTTGTAATTAATGCCAGGAAGTCGGACTAACTACTTTCGTTTGGAAGTGGATGCAGGAGCGGCTAGGTCTCCAAGGAAGGGGGAAAAGATAACACCAAGATAAAGGGAAAAGAATATAGAAAAGGTCAAATGATGGAACTGGATTTCTGGGAACTGGTAAGGATTGTCTAGTGTAGCCAATTGGCCTAGACCCTAGGTAGGAGTTGGAAGAGGTGTATGCAGCACGCCTTATGTCAATCAGCAATAACCATTGAATTGTAGACATCATTACTAGCGACTGCAACCCGTAGGTTGAGTTAAATCAGGCTCAATGGTTAATACCTCGTGTCGATGTTTTATTTTACTACTTTAATTGAGTCCTTTCATGTGCCAATAAGTGAAGGTACGATCGCACTGTCGCAATACTAATTTCACTTGTGAAGGATTATGTTGAATGCCATAATTGTATAATTTTTACATGGGTAAAGATAGCATAGTTATGCTTTTATACGATTTTATATAAATAACTTCAAGCGTGTCATATTAATAATATTATATCTATATATCAAATTGATGAGATGGTCGTATGTCTAGTCGCAATGCTGGCATGCATTTCATGTGTGTAAGTTAAGGGAGGAATGTCATAATTGATCTACCACTCTTATGAAATATAGAACACGTCTATGACGACTGGGTGTATATATATGTGTTTTTAATTATTACAGGCAATCCTAGGATATTTAGAACATGAATAAGCTTATATCTTTTATTTACGTCTCTATCTTATTTTTCCAACCATTCCTATTAATCGGTCATTCTTCTCTACCACCCCGAGACTTTTGACGTCAACTCAAATTTGATGGAATTGAGAGCCGACAAATTTATTTATTGAATCTTTGTTTTAAGCTAAGAAATTTATTAAAACGGGAACTTTCGAATTATTAAGTTTGGGATGTGCTGGAAGAGCATCCTCTTCCAAGCACGACGAGTGATGGCGGAAATATAGAGCCGATTCATCACTTTAGGGATTGGCTGAGTAGTTAGAGGTATACGGGGACCTTTCTCCTCATTATCTATCATCTTTCTTTCTTGGACAGTGGAGGAAGGTGGAAATCAGGAAAGGAAACGTGAACACGGTCTAGGAAGCCACAACTGTGGTTGTGCAAGACGTCTGTAATCTCTCAGGTGTTAGTATCAGGCAAGACTCTTCTATCTTGCATTGTAATTTTTCGTCTTTGAATAAAAGAAGACTTGCATGGCGAGACTAGAAGTAATACTAGTTTGTCTTTGCATTCAAGGAAGAATGATGAAGCATCATAACTGCTCTGTGTTAAGTTCTTTCCGTTCTTTTCTTGAATTGTGGTGCGCATTTCCATAGCCTATGCCAGACTGGTATTGAAAAGTTTAGAGTAGAAGCTCTGTGTTCAGTTCTTGTTGTTCTTTTCTTCAATTACTGTGTGCATTTCCTTAATCTCTACTAGACTGGGTTTGAAAATTTTAGAATAGAAGCTCGGTGTTAAGTTTGAGTCGTTCTTTCTTACTGCTATGTGTGTCTATTAGTCTATGCCAGCTAATGTTGCAATTTAGTGACATTCTTCTTCAAAACAAAACAACTCTGATAGCAAGCTACGTCATGTTGTAGTTAGGGAGGATGTCGTATGAGTAGACTCTTGTGTTCTTTGTGCCGTACACTGCGGGTTGTTTATTTTTTTTATCACAACTTTTATTATTTTTAATTTGACAGTAAGTCAGATAATAAAGAATGATGTTTGGTTAGTGGGAACTTGTAGCTGGTAACACTAACAAAAAAGTTTCACGTTGTATACCTTTATAAAAAAAATGTCTTCTTTGCTATCCGTTCCAACAATAATAGGGATATTAAACTAAACAACTGCCTATGAGTTGTGGCATACTAGTGTTGATAATGAATCAGCGTTGGATAGAAGATTATAGTATAACAAGGTAGTAACCTGCAAGGTTAGGAAAATAATCTAGAAGTCTACACCAGTGCCAAACTTATCCCAAGTAAGCAGACGATAAGCATAAATGGGAGGGACCTAGTTAATCATTTCATGACCTCCACATTGATGGTGCAAGTCTGATAGGGTGGAAATTGGTTACATGCTCAGCTTGAGCAGAGAAATCCTTGGCCAAGGCTCACCATTTAGTTGGTGTTATTCAATTTCTTAGAGTCCCGGATACACACCTAGTCAGGCATTGTACCAAGATAGTAGACGCTATAGGGTATAATCGACTAAGGACGTAGGGTTCTTCACCAATTCTAGATAGCTTGACTTAATTGATTTTACTATTTTCCCTTGCGGAGACCCAGGCTCATCTCAATAAGAGGTGGGCAAGGGTGGAACTAATTTGATCCATGGTTGGGTGGATAAACGCCTTGGTGTTACCTTTTCCCCCCTAAAGAAATCTGCATGTACACAAGATGCCTGAATGAGATAGTTGCTTATGGTGAGTTGATATTCTCCTCTTTGTAATTGAGATTATTGTAATTTGGATTGTAGTCTAGAAGATATTTAAATGTTGCATGATGATTATATTTAGAAATTCTTTATGCTATATTGTTGATTCTTGAAAAAAAAACATAGTCAAGTTAGTCTAGCTCCTCTTCTTTCCGTGCAATTCTAGATATTTTTTAAGAAAAAACTATGGTATCAATTGTTACTGCTTTTCTAGTGGTTACATGTTATTTCTTAAAACTAGTTGTTTCTGTTGTTCAAGTTTTCTAGATGTTACAAGGACGAATTTGTCCCTTGTTAAGCATTTCCTGCAACTGAACCTTTAATTCTACCAGCTCTACAATTGTCATCCTGTAGGGAGCTTTACAAATCGGTTGGGCTCCTGGTATGAGATCTATGGAGAAGTCAAAAACTTGTTTCAAGGGTAGTCCTAGTAATTCTTCTGGAAAAACATCATGAAAGTCGCAAAGATAAGGGTATTTATTGTCGAAGGACTCTTTCCATTTTTCCTCCTCATCAAACTCCATAACATCGTGACTCTTGGTATTATACATAACCAGATCGTCAAATTGCTTGATTTCCTTGGAAACATCCAATTCTTCCATCTTGACAACAAAAAAATGACACTCCTTCTCACTGTGCCTCAACTAGAATGCAAAGAGTTGTCTTAGTTTAACCTCTCTCTTAATACCTTGAAGGAACACAACATTTCCTACGTCATCAAGGCACTCCACTTTTTTACTTAAACAATCCACCTTAACTCGATGTTGCCATATCCACTTCATTCCTAGAATGATGTCATATGATCCTAAGGTGCTACATACAAATTGACATGAGTTGTATGTATCAAAATTGATATAGTGTTTCCGTAAAGCGTACTTGTCACCTCCTTGGGGGTGATCTAGAAATTTGCCTACCTGTTATCCACTGCCGCATGGATTCTCTGTTGAAAGGTTGTTTGCTGATTAGGAAGGGAATTCTTTTGTGTCTGTCGTCCTTGTGTCCAGGTAGGGCACTGATTTGCATAGTGCTCTCCACCACATGTGAAGCATCCCCCCGGTGGTCCTCTTTTCTCAGATACCTTACCTTGTGTATCACTGCCCTTTTTACTATTAGAGGGTTCCTTCTTATCTCCACACGAATCCTATTGATTCCCCTTGTACTTCTTATCCCCTTTAGTGGTACTTTCTTCTTTGTCATCTCTCCTCTTGAAAGACTGGGAGGAATGGTTCCATTTCCCCTTTTTCTGACTCTTGTCCTAAACAGAATCGTCCTTTTTAAGCTTCAATTCTTGTCAGACAACCTTCTTGTACACTTTTGTGACATTCATAGGAGCAAGGACATCTATAGGTCCTATTCTATTGTTCAACCCCATTATGTATTTTCTCAGGCAAAAGTTCTTATCAGTTTACAGCTGGGGAACATATTTCAGCAGTCAAGTGAATTTTTTTGTGTACTCTCTTGACATAAACCACCAATGACAAAGGGGAAGATTGTTGACATAAACTTAGTTTTCATTGGTAGAGTCATAGGCAAACATCAATCCCACTGGAACACCGGTACATCACACCAGTAATAATAATTGTGAACTGGTAGACTAAACAAGAAAGCGGTATGCTTTAACCGGTCACGCTTATACCGGTCCAAGTTTTTCAAACTGGTCATGGGATACACACAGGAAACAGATAACTAACCGGTTACAAGCTCTTCACTAATTAAGTGCATGATAATCCAAACCGGATTATACGAAGTGTTTTCAATTAAACTAGAGCTAGCTTTTTGAGTGGAACTGAGTTAGCTTTGTTTTTTCAGCGAGCATTTCGAGGTAAACTCAGGATCAGTTTGCAAGCTTTTTTTGCATGCATGATTTATGGTAGAGTTTACAACTTGGCGAAACTATGAGATGTATTTTTGATAATATTAATTTCTTATAAATTCAGTTCATAGGACATGAAAGAAGTGTTGTTGAATATATAGAGCATAGAGCGAAAAAGAGCAGGAGAGCTGAATCTTCTGAGAAGAGTCACGGTCACGAGAAGTGAAAGGCAGAAAAAGATTCAACAGCCAAGCAGAGGAAAGGGTAACAGGTATGATCTGATTAGACAGAAAGTGTCATCATAAGATCATTGCTTTAAATTGAGAAGCATATTTAAATCCCTCAATCAGGGTGAACCCTAGCAGGTTCTTTGTATAAATCCCTTTACTGGGTAGCATCTTTATTGGTGTTCTAAGTCCTCTTACAAGGCTACTCCTAATAGGGTCAAGACCCTAGCAGGTCTTCTGCTAAATCCCTTAACCGAGTAGCACTCTTACCAGTGCTTTGTAAGCCTCTAATAGGGCATCTTTATTACTGTAGTAGTGAAGTTGTGGGTTCTATCCCACCGTGGTTTTTTCCTTCTAACGGAGGGTTTCCACATACATATGTTGTGTTGACTTGTGTATTCAATTTTTGTTTATGAATGTTGTAATATTCTTTAATTTCTGAATAAGTAAGAATATCTGTTTAGAAAGAAGTAGAAGAAATTGAAATTACTGATTCACCCCCCCTCTCAGTAACCGGTTAGGATTAACAATTGGTATCATATCTTAGGTTCTCATAGACATAAAGCTTAACCGCTTGAGTAAATATCATAGACGGTTACAGGTATCAAAAGAAACTTGAGGAAGCCAATGACATGATTGCCTCTCTTGTAATGTTCCCGACCACACAACTGGACACGATCCAACCAATCCGTATGGAGGAGGGAATGGAATTAGGTAGAAGGTCGTACTAAGAGGCTGCAGGCATTACGAAGTCAGTGGAGAAGGCTGTACAGTATGGAAGCCTGGAAGTACGAAGGTAAGTTTGCAAGTCATACGGAGAGGCAGTATGGATGGAGGTTGTAGTCCGGAAGGAAGTGTGTGGAGTACTGAAAGAAGTGAGTTGGAGTACAGAAGGAAGTGTGTTGGAGTGCGGAAGGAAGTGGGTTGTAGTATGGAAGGAAGTGTGTTGAGTACAGGAAGGAAGTGAGTTGTAGTACGGAAGGAAGTGTGTTGAGTACAGGAAGGAAGTGTATGGAGTATGGGAAGGAAGTGTGTGGAGTACGGAAGGAAGTGTGTTGGAGTACGGAAGGACGTGTGTTGTAGTACAGAAGGGAGTGTGTTGAGTACGGGAAGGAAGTGTGTGGAGTACGGGAAGGAAGTGTGTTGGAGTACGGAAGGAAGTGGGTGGAGTATGGGATGGAAGTGGGTGGATGGAAGCTGGGGTGCCGTACGGATGGAAATTGGATGGAAGTTTGGGAGTACGCAAGAGAATGAGAGCAGTACGGATTGATGTTGGAAGTACGCTGCCAAGGGATGAGGTTTGTTCTAATCTTTAATGCCACCACACAGATCAATCTTAAACACTTGCAAGATGAAATATGAATAATAGATATCACTTCAGATTTGCCAAATCTGGAACCAGAAAAGAAACAAGCAGAATAGGGTGAGGGTTGATTCCCACCGAAGCTGCGCACAAACCAAATAGGAAGGGTATTTCACCTCCGAAATGGCGGACAACAGAATCCCAACAAGAATTCGCAAAAATACAATAAAGTATCAAATCTCAACATGAGGAAACTAACCTACACGCCGTGCATAAATACCCGTCGGGGAAAACTTCCCGAGAGTGCACAAAAGAGCCGACGGCGACAACTACACTACGCCAAATAAAATAATGGGCCCAAGATAAACTAAATCGATCAGGACCCAAATACAATAGTTTAATTAGTCATTTAATGACGGGGACATTATAGTCCTCCCTTCCCAAAAATTGCTTGTCCTCAAGCAAATGTAACGCCGGATGCTCGAGAATGTGTTCACCTTCCCAAGTGGCATCGTCCAGGGGCAAGTGCTTCCAACGTACCAAGTATTCCTTCAGGGTACAGTTCCGCAGTGTCTTCTCCCATACATCAATGATCTCAACTGGTTCTAATAGGAGCTTCCCTTCTTTATTCAGTGGCGGAAGGTTTGTGGTTACTACAATGTTCTGCCCCACCGCCTTCTTTAAGCAGGAGGCATGAAAGACGTTGTGGATGCGGCTCCCTTCTGGCAGTTCAAGTTCATAAGCAACCTCACTGATACAGCGAGTTACACGATAAGGGCCATAGAAGCAGGGCCTCAAATTTTCTTTCCCCATTGCTTTCAATGATGATTGCCTATACGGTTGGAGTCTGAGATATACTAAGTCACCAACCTCAAAACTTCTCTCTATTCTGTATCTGTCAGCATAGATCTTCTGTTGATTCTGAGCATTTTGTAAGTTTTCTTTCAAGACTTTGAGAATGTCTTTCCCTTCCTCAAGCCAGTCCTTTGCCCTCAGTGTGCGACTTTCACCCAGAACCCTGTCGATGAATGAAAGGGGTTCGTATCCGTAGAGTGCTTTGAAGGGTGCCATCCCAATAAACATATGATAAGTTGTATTGTAGCAATATTCTCCCAGATGCAACCATTTGACCCATGCCCGTTGTTGTGCTGAATTGTAGTTTCGAAGGTAGCCTTCTATCCATTTGTTCACAATTTCCGTTTGTCTGTCAGTCTGGGGATGGTAGCTAGTGCTGGGTGACAACTCTATTCCTGCCAACCGAAACAATTATGTCCAAAAGATGCTGAGGAACCGACTGTCCCTGTCACTAACAATGTTTTGGGGTAACCCGTGCAGATGAAAAACTTCTCTGAAAAATAAGTCGGCTAACTGTGCGGCCTGGAAGTCTGAGGAGATAGCGAAAAAGTGTGCATGCTTCGTTAGCCTATCAACTACAACAAAGATATAGTCCCTTCCATTTACCTTAGGAAGCTCGGTGATGAAGTCCATGGAGATACCATCCCACTTCTGTTCTGGTATGGGCAATGGTTGTAATAGTCCAGCAGGTGAGGTGTGTTCGGATTTGTTTTGCTGGCATACTACACATTCCCGCACGTACTGCAAAACATCATCTTTAAGTTCCTTCCATGTGAACCTCTCCTTGAGCTGTCTGTAGGTTTTGAGAAACCCCGGGTGTCTGGCCAATGGCGAGGCATGTATTTCCTTCAAGATTTTTTGCTTTATTTTGGACTCAGGTACTAGGTATATCCTATCCTTATAGTAGATGATGTCATCCACCACCTTGTAACGGTCATCTTGAGTGTCGCCATCCATTAATTTACATGCAAATGTGTTTTTAGAATATTCCACGAGTAAGTGGGCTTTCCAGTCAGCTGATATTTGTGACAACATGCAGATGGTCGACTTTTTTGACAGAACGTTTGCAACCACATTATTCTTCCCTTTTACATATTCAATATCAAAATTGAAAGCCTGGATCTTACTTACCCATTTTTGTTGCCTCTCGTTCAGATCTCATTGCTCCAAGAAATATTTTAAGCTATTATGATCGGTACAGACGGTGAACTTGGCACCCACCAGATATTACCGAAACTTAGTCAGAGCATGCACAATGGCCATATTCTTCCCTTTTACATATTCAATATCAAAATTGAAAGCCTGGATCTTACTTACCCATTTTTGTTGCCTCTCGTTCAGATCTCGTTGCTCCAAGAAATATTTTAAGCTGTTATGATCGGTACAGACGGTGAACTTGGCACCCACCAGATATTGCCGAAACCTAGTCAAGGCATGCACAATGGCCAACATCTCTTTGTTGTAGATGGAATATAGGCGCTCATCTTGCGTAAGCTTCCAAATTTCGTAGGCTATAGGGTGTCTTTCCTGCATCAGGACCGCGCCAATGCCCTCTCCGGATGCATCACATTCCAGAATGAATGGTTGAGTGAAAACAGGTAGGGAGAGGACTGGGCATGTGCTCATTGTTTCCTTCAACTTTTCAAAAGTGTGTTGTGCCCTTTCATTCCATTGGAAGGACCCCTTCTTAGTCAGATCTGTTAATGGTGCGCTAAGCTGAGAGAATCCTTTTACAAACCTCCTGTAATAATTGCACAATCCAAAGAAGCCTCGCAACTTAGAGAATGATTTTGGAGGTGGTCAGTCAAGTATAGCTTGGATCTTCTCCTGGTGGACCTGTACTCCATGTTTACTGACTACGTGGCCTAGGTACAATATTTATGTCATCCCAAATTCACATTTGGATTGCTTGGCAAACAAGGATTGAGCCTCCATGATCCCAAGGATTTCATCCAACTGTCTCAGGTGTTCTTCCCAGGTTTTACTGTAAATCAGGATGTCATCAAAAAATACCAGCAAGTACTTACGTAATTGTTTGTTGAAGATGCGATTCATGCAAGATTGGAAAGTAGTTGGTGCATTTGTTAATCTAAAAGGCATGATCGGGAACTCATAATGCCTGTAGTGACAACGAAAAGCCGTCTTCTCCACATCTTCCCGCATGCGAATCTAGTATCTGGAACGGAGATCTATTTTAGAGAAATAAACCGCACCATGCAATTCATCTAACAATTCATCGATCCTGGGAATAGGATATCTATTTTTTATTGTTTTCTTATTCAATGCACGATAGTCCACACACATGCATAATGTTCCATCTTTCTTTTTCACCAATACAACCGATGATGCAAAAGGGCTAGAACTCGGATGAATCCATCCCTTCTCAAGTAGCTCCTAAATCATCTGCTCAATCTCATCTTTGAATTTCTTGGGATGGTAGTATGGCGTGGTGATAACTAGTTTGGCGCCAGCTTCCAATTCGATGGTATGTTCCAACCCACGATGGGGTGGTATGCTAGGAGGAATATCTGCAAAAACTTTATCATGGGCACTTAGGATAGCCTGTAGATCAGAATCTTATGATCGTATTTGTTGTCCTTTAATTGGTTCTGCTGAAACAAAGCAGTGTGCAGCCCATGCTAGGTCATCATGCCGGAAAATGGCTTCCATCCGTTGTGCAAAGACTTCCTTGGGACCTTCATTAGCCATTCCGCGAAGAACAACTTTCTTTCCTTCGACCACAAAAGTAAAATCCATCCGTTTGAAGCTCTGTGTGTATTCATCTAGGGACTCCATCCATTGTATGCCCAAGATAACCTCCATATCATCCAGGTCTACTATGAAGAAATCCTCTGTCACAGTGTGATTAGCCATGGTGATAGTCAGTTGGGGAACCAAGTGTGTGCAAGGTAGGAGTGTTCCTCTGGTGACCTTGACTTGGAAACCTACGTGAGCCTCTGTAGGAAGACCTCTTCTCTTCACCAGGGATGAGTTTATAAAGTTGAGAGTGGCTCTGCTATCAAGCATCACAATGACTCTCTGCCCCTGAAGGGTTCCCCGTACCCGAAATACCGTACATCTCAAACTCCCAACCGAAGCGATGGTCCCTCCACACCGAAACAGTGTCGCGATTCTCTCCGTACGGTTCAAGCTAACCGTTTTGGAGACCTCCTGCGGGTGACTATCCTCTGTGGGAAGTTTCTCTTGATCATCCTCATCATCAGACATAACCTCGATGTAGTGTATTTTCCCTTTACCAAGGCATCTGTGCCTAGGTTCCCACGGTTCCTTACAATTAAAACATAATTTCTTCCTTCGGAGCTCTTGTCTGGTTGCTTCGTCCA
This sequence comes from Chamaecyparis obtusa, assembly GCA_027943335.1. NCBI lineage: Eukaryota > Viridiplantae > Streptophyta > Pinopsida > Cupressales > Cupressaceae > Chamaecyparis > Chamaecyparis obtusa. The sequence continues at coordinate 1,611,351 of BSBK01001154.1, read as the reverse complement.
ACGAAGGCTTCTTTGGTGGAGGTTTGGTATCTTTGTCTTTGGGAATGAACGGCGGTTTGGAGTGGGAGTAGCCTCGAGAGGAGGATGTTGATGATGGTGCCATACTTTGTGCCTTTTTTATAGCCTCCACAAGGGTGGCAGGATTGAAGCCCTTAACCCATCCCTTCAGTGGTTCGGTTAATCCGTCCATGAAGAGAACTATTTGTCTCCTTTCGGAAATGTCTGTAACCAACATGGAGAGCTTCTGAAACTGTGTGATGTACTGGTCAACTAATCCAGTCTATCTTAACTGAACTAGCTCTCTAAAATTAAGCTCCGGATCTTTACCGTCAAACCAATCTATCAATTTTTTAGTGAATTCAGCATATGTACTTACTTGGTCATGTCCCAGTGTGATGGTGTCGTGATGCCACCATTCATGTGCCACTCCTTCCAAGTGAAGTGCTGCAAATTTAATTGCTTCCTCTTCTGGCATTGGATTGAGCTGGAAGTATCTGCCTTCATTACCCATGCCTGGGCAGATATGGATCTGGATCCATCAAATGGTGACAGATTTACTTTACTTAGCTTCCTTCTGAGATCATTGTTAAAATATCCTCGACTTCCACCTCCGGAGTATCGCATTCTCAATTCCGCGTAGTCTTTGTAGGATATATCCCTTTCCAAATTTGCATTCTTCCAATCTTCTTTTAACTGTTCTTGAACTTCCTCAAAGGCGGTTGCCTTCCTCCTTGTGGTACCTCCGTCCTTGGAGGGAAAATTGGCATGGAAGGACGGGATCGTGCCGGATGAGGATTTTCTTTTCCCGTAAATGAGTTGGTGCTATGACCATTTTGTTCGCCAGATATTTTATTGTCTGCTAGTTTCCGAAGATTTTCCTCCATAAGTCGTTGAGTGTCATTGATTTGTGCGTGATTCCTTGAGAGGTCCCTCAAATGTTGGAGATGGTGTTGAGTCAGACACAACAGTGGCTTCCTCAGGGTTAGATGAGGACATGTCCGATGCTTGTACTCAGAGTGTAGAGGTGTACTCAGATGTAAGTACACAGAGAGAGTGTGATTTCGATGAAAGTTTGTTGGATACAACTTCCTCTCATAGTGTGGACAGCGCATTTGAGGTTGTTCATAGGAGGCCCGTTGTGCAGAGTCATCATGTGACTAGCCAGTTGAAAGTGGGTGAGAGAGATATTACTTCTGCACTTGAGCATTTCGATGCCGCTCATCAGTTGTTGGCTGTTAATAGTTGGGGTGCTCCTATGACAGATGAGTCCAGCGGTGGCTACCTTTCATTGACAGAGATTCATGCTTTGCGTGAAGTTGTCAAGATTTTGAGACAAGATTACTTACAGATGGTAGCTGACCGAGATCACCTAGTTGAGTGGGGGAGTACAGCCTATGAGGCACTATTGGATCGGGAGGAGGAGGTGAGTGAGCTTACCCAGGAGCTCATAGCGACTACTGAGACTTTGGAGGACACTCAATGGAATCTTCAGGAGTCGCAGTTTTAGTTAGAGGAGGTGACTGTGGAGTTGGAGCATTTGCAGTCTACACCAGCCCCAGATCCAGTTCGAATGTTTATTGAGGTGGTTGGTGGTGAGTTTGCTCCTACAGTTGGTATCAAGGAACATGATGTTGTGGCAGACACATGTTCAGGATTTGGGAGCACTTGGTATGAATGAGGTAGGGGTACCAGTGGAGTCGAGTTCTTAGTTGATCTTTCTCACATAGCTGACAACGTGGTATAGTTGGCTGTGCCACATTTTCAGAGGGATCATCTATGGATTGCAGGGGAGTATGTTGACGCTTCCACATATAATTTCTACTGCACTGAATCTTTTATGGAGTATTTGCTGGAGAGTGCAGATGTGCATCAGGACTCTTATGGAGTGTCTAACGGTACCCTCATCTGAGGCTCTTGTGCTATTCGGAGGTTGGTTGGGAAGATTGTAGAGACTCTTTCTACTATGCTTCCCCACAGAGATTTCAAGGTTGGGTTTGTTGAGAGGATTGCGTAGGGTCCTACCCAACCTACAGTTATGCAGAGTCAGAGATTGGAGCCATCTTCTGATTCCCAGTTTGGTAATGGTGAGCTAGTGACGAAGATTGGGGTTTCTGACCGACATTTCACAGTGGAGTATGCTCATCATTTTTCTTTTGACCCTCAGGTGGGAGATTTGATCTCACACAGGAGTAAGCTGGCTCCCATATCCTACCATCCATTATGGGATGGATTAGCAGTGAGCACCATCGTTTGCAGACGGTTTTGGCAGTTGCAAGTTAGATTACTTGCAATATCCACACACTCAGGACAGTTTATCAGGTGACAGAGTTGATAATAGTGATCCTAGCACATTTGGTCACTATTGTTTCCTTAGTGCAGTTGGGTGTGAGTACTAGATTGACAGGGACTCAGATTTTGACGGAGTTGTTATTGCAAATGGGTTGAGTTCCGTTGGGTTGTTTTCAATATCAGCATCTACAGTTGGTTTACAGCTATTGTTTTCAGTGGTGTGTGTTTGGTTGATGTCGGTTCTTTCTTCACAGGAATTTAGTGTGGATCGGGACATTACCTGTGACCATCCTTGGGATCCAGGTGGATTGCGATGTTGCTTGTTTTTCCTGATTGCTTGAGGACAAGCAATCTTGGGAAGGGAGGACTGTAATGTCCCTATTTTTCAAACTTCGGGATTAGCTTGGTTTGGCAACCCTTGCAAGCTAATCGGGTGTTCAGAGGGGGTCAGATTGTGGAGCCAGCGTTGGGATTCCATTCTGGAGATTTAGATTATCAGTTCTGCTCTTTGTTCGGGTCATTTTGGCCAACTTACTATTTTTAGTAAGTGGGGTTTCTAGTATGGCCAGGATTGGCAGGTTGTCTGCACGGAGCGTCAAACATCTCAAGATTGAGTTTCAGAGAATTTCCAGTTTGTGTGACTTACTATTTTTAGTAAGTCTATTTTTAGCAGTGGCTATTTCTGGCACGGCAGTGTCTATTCTCGGCTGGGCAGTTGGTCCTGGTGCTTTGCCAAAAAATTTTGATTGCAATCTGTCAATGCAGTGGCTTTGAAGTTTAAATGATGTTATTAAATTAAATTATTTTGGTTTAATTTAATAACTTTTAACTTTATAATATTATATTATAAAGTGGGAGTATTTAATAAAGCCAATTAAGTGAAATATTAAAAAATGTTCTTTTTCGAAAAAGCTATATATTTTGCTCGAAAAAGCACTTTCAATAATTATGCAATCATTATTTTATTGAAGTTTGTGAAGAATTTCCTTGGCTAGGGTTTCGAGGACGGATTCCTCTTTCTCGTGATTTGAGCCATTGCTTGTAATGGTGAATTTCACAACTGATTAATTCTATATATCAATTCAATGCTGTTGTATATTGAATTGAAGAAAGTTTTATTTCTGGAGTTGAAGATCTGCAGATGAAATTGTATTTATTTATACAATGCAATGAAGTTTCTGAATATGTGTATTGAATGCTGAAGATTATCGGATGGATGGAAGAATTTTCAAATCTGAAGTATATTTGCTGATGAAATAGTATTTTCTTAATATATTTCAGTTGGAGTTTGAAACTATTCTAGAGGCGTCAAGTATTAAGTCTGATTTGTTGAAGAGGGAGTGAGAAAGAGCTGAATTGCGCAAGTCTGGAACAGTATTGGAGCTGCGAAATTATATTCAGACAGCAACATCTTGCTAAACAGTCCAAATCCATTTATTATGCTTATTGAAGGCTGTTAGAATAGAGCGTGTGAGAGTGGAGCCAAACTGCATTGCAATTTGGAATTTGCATTTCCAGCTGTAGCAAATCGGGTGACAATCTTTTGAGATGGCATCTCTTGTCCAAACTGTTGGCTGGCAGCGTTTAGTTCCTTGTAAGCTGCCCATGTGAATTTACTAGTTGGCATGTGAGGTAATACTTGGCGGCAGGCAAATCTGGGCGGCATCTATATGCTAGCAGGGCTGCACGTATTCATTTGGGACGGTTTTGTTGTTCTGAGACAGTCACATACATCTATGAGCAGTGACATGATCAACACACACTTTGGCAGTTGTATTCCTTCAAGACCTCATCAGCATAAGGGAGATTTTGCAAGTACAGGTTGTGACAAGGAAAGATAGAATTGGTGTATGCACAGGTGCAATTCATAAGTTGATTAATTTGCTTATTATATCAGTTGGTTGAATATTAATAATTGAATTAAGGACATTAATTTCAGAATGTTATTTCACTGAATTAGTTAATGAAATTGTTGGTTATGCTATCAAATTTAGCTTTGCATAGTCTATCAGGAAATTAGTTTGCTATTGTATACAAGTTATCATTGAATATTCAGGAAGAGCCAAGTTCGGTTCTTCACATGGAAGTAATAAATTAAATTTAAATTGAATAAATACCTTTTTATTCATTTGGGCTGACCCATGTCTAATGCCCCACTTTATTTGCAAATAAATAGTATCATTTTATGGCCAACCCATGCCCTTTTTAGTGTTGTCTCTATTAAGGATTTAAAATAATTTAAATTTGTTTTAAATTAGGTCAGCCTCTCTTAGAGAAAGTTGCCTCACTTTAAGAAGTCGCCTCTCTTGGGTGAGGAGGCACGTTAATAAGGTGTAAATAGAGGTTTGAATAAAAGTTTAGAAGGCTTAGAAGTGTGATTCTTCAAGATAAGTTTTGTGAAGGAGTTTACATATGTAACACTCATCAAAGGAGCAAGAGATTATAAGGAAATTAAATTGTCCATCATCCATTGTAGAATCAACATTCATAAAGGGGAACTTTGTTTCATGGTTGGTGTCTCATATCACCGAGATTGGTGTCTCTTGCTATGTTGGTTCTTAGTTGTGGGGATTGGTGCCTACAAGTTGTGGGAGTTGGTGCCTCCAGTAGGTTGGCACCTATGAATTGTGGGGATTGTTGTCTCTTGTGGGTTGAAGTTTGTAAGACAAGTTTATATAAGCAATAGTTTTTTCATGGTTTTCTCCTATAAGAGTTTCAATGTAAATCATGTGTTCTTTTGTCCTTCTTGTTATTTATAATGTACAATTGATCTTATTGGGACTGTTAAGTTGAAAAAATAAAAAAGATTGGTGTCTCTTGCTAAGTCAGTCCTTAGCTGTGGGGGTTGGTGCCTCCAATAGGTTGGCACCTACAAATTGAGGAGATTGGTGTCTCCTATGGGTTGATTCCCATGAAGTTTGTAAGACAAGTTTAAATAAGCAATATTTTGTCATGCTTTTCTCCTATAAGAGTTCCCACATAAATCATGTGTTTTTGTGTGCTTCTCCTTATTGATAAAGTGCAACTGATGTTATTGTAACTATTAAGTTTAAAAACATAAAAGATTGTATTATATTGACTTACACTCCCCACCCTTCCCCCTCACAATACAATTTTGTGCTCGTCATACCATATTTCTCTTATACGAAAAAAAAGTGAAGGTAGGCTGCTTTGATTGCTTGCCACCTTCCTCAAGTTTGGTAGCAAATGTTGGGATTGAGGTGTCTCAATCTTTGAAGACCTAGCATTGGTATTTGATTTTATATATTTAATATTTGATTTAGTTATAAGCCTACAAGGACAATTTTGTTTAAACATCATATTTTGTCATCTAGTGGGAGTTGATATGCTGACTTATCATCCTACTAGGAAGGTGACAAGGATTATTTTGTCCTCACATTGAAATAGGCATCCCACTTAGAGTAATGCAGAGGGGTGTGATATCATTCCAGGCCCATACCCAGATCAATAAGGAGATTCCTTCAGCAATCATGTAAGATGCAACTTCTTGCATCAAATCCTCATTCAAGGATTCACTATCTAGGCTTTTCCCATGCACCTAGAGCCACCAACTTGCCAAATCATGTAGCAAGGCTTCACCACTTGTTCTAATGCCTTAGAACATCATAACATGGCCTACGTACCATGTTACACCAGCCCTACAAGGCTGGTCATGAGGGTTGTTATGCAACTCACTCCAAGAGCCTTCTTCCCTTGTAGCCCTGTCAAACCACTAATTTGCCCTTAACACAAAACTTTCCCAAACAACTAGGGAAACCCTTTACAGATTTAGATACCCTTTTCACTGCTACAAAACATATCCCAAACCCAAGGTATGTTACTTTGGACCAGATACTAGATCCACTACCCATGCAACAACCAAATAGGCCTAAAATGCACCCATTTACAAAGAAACCTATACAAGGACTTGCTCCCTTGATCCCAAACCATGAAACAGTATTATAACATGGCTAAAAACATCGGATTATCAAGTTTTTAGAGTGCCAACACTTACCTATAACTCTAGGTACCAAACCCTCCTTTCTAGGGCCTCTAGGCTAGGGATTTCTCACTTAGGCTCTTACAAACTCTCCAGATCCTCCCAATGGATCTAACACATCCCCATGAACCCTACTATATCAGATCCATCGTAAAATATACCCATCCTTAAGGGTTTTTTCTCACAATAATAGCTGGTGTTGTTTTATGCACCTTCAATCAGCAAATTGCTCCCCAAACAGTGGTCTCTCCTCCACAACACCTGCACATCCCTGCATCCAAATTACTATACAAGGACATAATATACATTATAAGATTCCTCCCACCAATCACATTAACCATGGGGGGTGGGAGATTCAAGAATCCATTTAAAACTTCAAACAATCAAAATGCTGATTGCAAAACCCCTGTTCAGGACAGTCAAGAATGGCTCAGTTTCCCTGCCTCAAAACTTCATGAAACGACAATATAAATGCATGGAAATGATTAACAATCAATATATATCATATTACTTCATCCTCAAATCACCAGCACATTGTTTCAAGCATTCAAAGACACCAAATCATGGACTGTGCCCTGGCGGTCAGAATATGGTTTGTGCAAGAAAATGTGTTTGTTATTGATTAAAAACCATTTACAATGGTTCTCCGCACACCCAAACTCCACATACTACAAAGAATCATGTGGATCCTCATTAAATGGATCCTCAAACTCTTCTAAAAACCAAAAACAACTCTCTAACTACCCCCAAACTGCCCATAACAGTCCCAAAACCGACTGTTATCTAATTACAAGTTTTATAAAAGTTGTCAAGTTGACAACTACCATGTCAACTTCAACCAAAACGTGATATCCCTGTGCTTAGACACCTATCTAAGACTAAAGAACTTCAATCTAAAAGAACATATTACTCCTAAGGTCATCTAGACCTCATATTGACCCTTAAGGCTTATTTTGCCAATAAGGCACTATTACATCATTTTAGCACACTTAGTGCATTTTACACATTTTAATGGCTCAATTGACCATTTTACAATCATTGATGACCTTATAGGTCTTTAACCAATCTCACTTACCCTCGGATCAATCAAGTGACCCCAAGGTTGCTCTCTAGCCTCCAATGCCAATCAATGGCTTACATAACTTCATTTATGATCATATTACCAAATGATCAATAAACATTAAAAACATCTTTAAAACAACATTAAATAACCAATCATGGTCCATTACAATGCAAATGACCCTTTATGGTCATGTCCCCATCTCCCTAGGATCCATAGTGACCCTGGTGTGCCTCCATGGCCTTGGTGCTCCTGCACCATAGAGGACCTTGGACTTTAGTGGAGGTGGGTGACAAGCGCCATGTAATGACAAAAATATGACAAGACTCTATGACACACTTACCTATGACAGCTTTATGACAGAATGGACAAGTGTTAGGAGATACTTTTTGTAATGTCCTGAGGATCTGATGGTCGTACGGCTGAAAAATCTGATTGGCAACTACCCAACTACGAAGACCAAATTGGAGGGGTACGGACTACTCTGTATGGCTGAGGGTAATAGCCTTGTTTTCCGTACTATTGGGGGTCGCACTGTGAGGTCAAAATTGTCGTACAGTGGTTGTGGGTGAAATACAATATGGTGTCAAGAATAACTGGTTGTCGTATGTTGTCAAGTGTGTCGTACGGTAGTGGTAGGACAAGTTATACCGTACAGTGATGTGGGGTGCCATACAGTGCAACTCCAACTCCCTTCGTGCAATTCGGTGGACAGCAAGGAGATGTTCGGTTGTTACCAATATTGTATTACCCGATGCAAATATGGAACAATGGAACGGAAGCACAACAATATCATGCCAAAGAGGGTTCACATATAATAGTAACACATCCGATGACCGATTTTGCACAAGAAGGAACACGAGTTGATAGTAGCCAAAGCACCAGCGACACAAAAGCAATAATATTCAAATAATGATATCACTTCAAATTTGCCAGATCTGAAAAGAAAGAGAACAAAACATAATAGGGTGAGGAGTTGCTCCCAATGAAACTGTATTTGCCAAGTAGGGAAGGTCTTTCACTTCCAAAATGGCAATACTAGAACTCCAAATGGAATTCGCAATATAATAAAATAATCCAAGACGCATACCATCTACATCCTACAGTCGGCCTTAAATATGGCTTCAGGGAAACTTCCCGAAGGAATACAAAGAGTGCCGACATGGCTACACACTACTTGACAACTAAAAAAATAAATAAATAATGATGGGCCCAAGATATACATTAATCGATCGGGACCTATTGTGAGGTTTCACACCATCGCCCCAATTCTTGGGGACCCCCATTTTAAACTTTGGGCCTTTATCTTGCCTCCCGACTTGAGCTGATAATTCGTAGATCCCGGTGGAATTGATGGTTTGATTTGCAGTCATGGCTCGTTGTAGTTTTAAATTTCGAAGGTGGAGTGATGGGCATGGCTCGATTTTTGAGTGATGATGAGGTTTCAATTGCAAGTGATGATATGATTTGGAGTTAATTTTTGCCTTGCTAGTGAAATTTAAGTTTGATTTTTTTGCCTTGTGGTTTAATTGGAAAGTTGAGTGAACTCATTGCTTCAAATCTGGAATGTATCTATTTGTTGTCTATCTTGATTTTGCTTCTAAATTCAAATCTTTATGCTACTATTGGCAAGTAATTTAATTTGAAGCTATTTTCGATTTTTTCAAATTGCTAATTGATAGATGGCAAAATCTGAGATTCATTATTTAATTTCGAAAATTCAATTGCTTCTAATTTCAAATTTTTTATTTTTTTTGGGATAATCGAAAGTAATGGGATCTTGCGGAAATTTGCAAATGACATTGGCATTGATTTTCGATTTTATTTTTTAATTGGCTATTGGGCAAACAAACTTAAAATCTGAGATCACTGTCTTCTTTTCGATTTTTCCAGCCCATGTTTGCATTTTCGAAAATTAATTGAGAAGGCATTTTAATTTAATTTTGGGAAAATATGTTTAGAAAATCGAAACTTGTCTTTGGAGGGGCAAATAACCTCAGCCCCATTAATTTTCGGAAGTTTAGAGTATGTTTTTTTTTTAATTTTCGAATTTACTTGGCTTTAGTGCCAAGTCGGCCCACATATTGTCTAATTTTATTTATCTTTTTTTTGCCAAACAGGCCTGGTCGGCCCTGTTTTAAAGGGGTGGCGTGGGGTATATATTGGAGGCTGCCCCTCCCCATTTCACAAACAAATTTCGACTTATCTCTCTGCTATTTTTGGCGAAAATCCAAGGGCAGTTTGGCAGCATCTTCTTATCTTTTAGGCGGCATTTTGGGTCTCTATTGGCAGCGATGTGATTCCATAAGGCAGAGATTTGGTATTGGCTTTCGAAACCCTGAATTTTGAAGAACAATTGAGGGCAGTTCGGAGGGGCAATCAAGGGCGCTAGGGCAGTAATTTTGAATGAAAAAAGAACAGCAATTTATTCCGGACCTATTGGGAGCCTCATTTCACATGTTTAGACTCAGAAATTCTGACTTTTAGAGGGCGGAATATCACTAATAAAGGCCAGATCCGAAAATTGGAGGAGGCTGCAAAATTTTTTTGAGATATACCAAGACCTCATTCATGCTTAATCGTTTCCAGATTTGAGGTGTGTTAGGAGGGAAGAATCTAGTTAATTCAAGGCTTCATTCTCATATTTTTACAAGCTATCGGAGGCAGGATCTACATGCCAACATAACTTTCCAGAATTTTCCCCATGCCATAATTCTGATTTGAAGACGAAAGTTCAGATTTTGGAGGGCATTACATTCAGAATTTTGATTTTGAAAGAGGGATTGCATCCATTTGCTCAAGTCCCACACTCAGTTTGCAAATGTTAGAAGGCTAAATTTTCGAAAATTAGTGGGAGAGGTTCTGATTTTGAGGGCGTAACATTCAGATTTCACCATTTTGCAAGGCGTCTACATTCAGAAATTTCAGTTGGCAAGGTGGAAGGGTTCAGATTTGGGTGTTGAGTTTCAGAATTTGGATAGGTTAAGGGCATCAAGTTTGAGGATTGAAGGCAAACACATCAAAATAGAGTTCAGAATTGCATAACGGGTGAGTGGCTTATCTTGCCCTTTTCTTCTTAGTTATTTTCATTTCTTTGGTATTAGTGTTAGGTGTTGAAGACTAGTTTCAAAAGTAGAGTTAGAAGTTTGGTTAGTAGGTTGATTACTCGATTGTCGTGATTAATTTTTTTTCTCAAATTCTTGCTTGCATTCTATCGTTTCATCATCATTAAGAAGAAGTTTGGAGTGATAAGTGTAGTCCATCTCATAGGCAACGGCGGGGAGTGATAAGTGGTAGTCCCACTCCTAGGAAGAAGATTGGAGTGATAAGTGTAGTCCATCTCATAGGTAACAGTGGGGAGTGATAAGTGTATTCTTCATCATCATCACTAGAAAGAAGATTTGAGTGATAAGTGTAGTCCATCTCATAGGCAACGGCGGGGAATGATAAGTGTAGTTTCCATCTCATTAGGAGGAAGTTTGGAGTGATAAGTGTAGACCCACCATCACTGTAGATAGGCAATGCAGATGCCAATGCAAGCGAGCAACCAAAGGGAACTAATACTAAAATAAGAGACAAGGAAATCATGATACCCAATTCCAACTTCCGCCCGAAACTGAGACACGTTGGAGACACCAACATTGGTACCCTTGATATGATTCAATTAAGAGAGAGGTTGAGAGACAACTAGTCCCCTATGGCAAAGAAGATCAAACAGTATAAAATTGTGCAAGAGGAAGGTTCAATCTACCCCAGCAGTGGACATGATACGGCAGGATTGGTTACACCAAGTCATCAAGGCTCACAAAGTCAGATTGCAAATCAGAGTGCAGCGACCTCATCGTGCTTCTCAGTCAGATCCCAAGCTATGCTCAAGGTACACAGTTTGATCCTTGGATGTTTTATTTTATTGAAAACATTGGAAATGGTAAAGGAAAGATTGATTGGATTAGGATCATTAGCATGAATTTAGAGTTGCAACTTAGATAGTACAAAATCAGAGGCAAGTCTACATGGGGTCCTACCTCTTCAATTCAAATGCAAGACTACTAGTGATGCTTTGCCAGTCGAACTAAATCTAATTTTGGGGAGATGCATTGCACCACTATGGTTGAGGCAAGTACTTATGCCAAGAGGCGAGGTCGTGGCAGTTTGAACAGTTGGAGGCATTCAAGGGGTTAGCCAAAGAGAGAAGTATGAACTAGGAGGCAATTGATGAACTTAATGATTATTTCGAATCAAGTAGTGGGTGGATTGTGGAGATATGGCCAGGACAGGTGCCCCAAAACTCAAGAGTATTCAAACAGAGGGGGATGCAAGCAAACCCAAATTCGAGTAGACAAGGTTAAAAAGACTATGAAAGTTAAAGAAGGCAAGGGTAATGAAAGAAAGAAAAGCGAGGTGAAAGGTTGAGGAGGGCCAAGTTTGATTTCAAGGCGGTGGCTAAGAGCAAGGCTCTTAAGTTGCAAAAGGGTTCACATCCAGGCAAGCCACCAAGGCCAAGGCAAGATTACCCCAGGTGCATGGAGACCTCACCCTTTCGAGGTCAGGACTTCAAGTACAAGCAAGTTCAAGTGGTGGTGAGAAAGTTTCTAAGGACAAGCTCAAGTATCCAAGGCTTCATCTCATCTCAAGGATTAATGAACTTTATAAGATAAGTTTGATGAAGTGGCAATTTCATGTGCATGCAATCAAATCATGCCAAGTGTCCTATGTTCTCATTGGTTGACAAATTATTGTAATTTTCTCATTGGTCCACAAAGTTGGTGCCCTCATGTAATTGGTTGAAAGATGGTAACCGTAATTAAGGTTTTTTATAAATGGAATGGTGTTTTTTCAAGTGTAGATAGTCATTGGAAAATGTTTTAGAGCCGATTCTAAGTAGTTGTATGCCTAGATTAGATCTCACTTGAGCAATTTTCAATCATTTAGGGCAGGTCCCCATGCGACTGCTATTCTTATTTTGGCTAGCAGCCACTACTCAACATTTTAAGGAGCATTTTGTGGAGCGGGTGGCCCCATGGATATTAATAATTGTGTTCATTTTTTAATAGTCAACTTAAAATCATTTTTTCAAAAAAAAACTTTAATTTTTTTAATTATTAACAATTTCTAATTTACTACTTCCAGATATTCTAAAATAGCTAACATATGCTACAACAAAGTTCTAGATGGGTTTTTATTGATCTTTAAATAATAAAAGAACCATACAATTTAAAATTGAAAATGAATAAAAAACACAATAGTTCTAGTTGGTCATGTTTTCAGCAAGTTTGTGAACAACAATCAGACAATATCTATAATTTATATTAGAAAGACTTTTGTCACTATTCTAATCACATATCGTTGATTAACATAACAAAGGATTTATCAAATTCAAATCATTGTCTTTCAAAAGATCAAACTTCAAACATAATAAAAGGATCTACCATGATTAAATCCAAACAGTCAAAATTATTGAATAAGAAAAAGAAGAATGCAAAAATTAATTTTTGAGACATTGAAAAAAATAAAAATAGATGAATGCTCGAATATATCAACACAACATACCTCAAAAATTTTAGTGTCTAAAATAATTTCCAATCTCCTTTGCAGTGTACAATGAAATATTTATATATATATAAATACGTGCATATAAATTTAGAGGGAAAACAATAGAGGGAAATGTGAAATTGGAGGGAAAAAAATACTTTGTAGACATCTGACCTTTTTTTAGTATGCAACTACTGCTTAACTTTAGCCCCTCATTTTTTTAACAACCCATTTTCAATTATTAAGCAACAGGGGGTCCATGAAAATAGGATAAGATTCTAAATTATCCTTTTGTGCTAATTGAAAAATTCCATGGTAACACTTTTAGGGTTTATTTTTAAGCATAAAACAATGTTAAGCAGTCACATGGAACTAGTATAAGATGTAATTAAAAATAGGTCATTTAGTGATAAATAGATTGTCAAATAACTTTTGAATGGTAGCTCAAAATTAAGCATTGTTTTTTGTAAAAATTCAAATTTTGACATTTCCTATGCAATGGGCTTTGATGCATTGTAAAAAATGCTTATTCATAAAGTGCTAAAATCGCGGTTGGAGGGGAGGGGGGTTCATTAAATATTGTTCAAAGGGGGTGTCTTGAGTTCTGCCATTGTGCACTTTTGTGAATTGTGTCATTAAATACTTTCACATTTCTCTTTCAACATTTATTTGAGCACATTAAGTTTGCAACAAAATCTACTAAGCATGGAGTTCAATAAAATCATTAAGCTTTCTACACCCTTCAACTATCATTAGTGGAAATTGGTTATTTCCCTCACATTAAAGAATCAAAGGCTACAAAGGGTAACTATGAGTACAAAAAAAGAGCCCAATACAGCAAAATAAAAATAAAAATGGTTTAATAAATGTGATCAAGCCTTGAGTTTACTATATCTAAATCTATCTCAAGAACTTCTATTCCATGTAGAAGCCTTGAAAACACCAATGAAGTTTGGTTTTCTCTTGAACAATTCTTTGGGAAGGTTGAGGAACTAAGAAATCATGAATGAGAAAATGCACTCTTAAGTCCAAGAAATTTTGAAACTTTGGAGGATTATATTACAAAATTCAAATCTTTCAAATTGCAACTTAAAAAATGTGGCATAAAACAAGTTATCCTTTGTAATGTCCCTATCTTAATAGATAAGTCCAATTATTTAATATTAAAAAAATTAAAAGTAATATTAAATAATTGTTACATGACTATAGAAGATTAATTTTAATTAAGTCACTTTTTATGGTGAGAATAAACAAATAAAAAATATTATTATTTATTTGTTCTTAGGAGTGGAGAAGATAGGATTTGATAATTATTCTATTTAATTGGAAAGTTTTCTCAAATTTATCATTCCATAGAAACTTTTGAAGACCATTTTTGTCAATGGAAGATCTGATCTAAATAGAGGAGTTTGGAAGAATCAATCAAGCTCTTCAGTAGAACATCAGTAGTTTTTTTCACAATAATGTACTATGTTCTTCTTTGTTTATATATATCATTAACAAAGGGCATTGACTGTCACATATTTTGGAGTAATTGGAGTATTTTAAAATTTTCGATATGAAAAGCTTGGAGTTGTACAAGGTTCACATCTTCGTTCAGATTGTCTATTTTATTGAAGAGATAAATAAAGGTCCAATTTATATTTGTCTTATAATATTATATGTGCTCTAGAAGTTAAAGAAATTGTAGATATCTTCTGTCGTGGAAGAAGAAGAAAACTTTAATGTCCACGAGGCTAAACATAGCCTATGGGACAATCTGTCAACTGTAGTAAATCAACTTTTTTTCTATGCAAGTTAATGATGAGGGCACCAATCTTCTCAATGTTCTCCTCGCTAAATAAGTTATGCCAAGAGCTAGCTATTAAAATATTCATAAATTTGTCCCTGCTGTCCTTGTAAGCAACACATTCAACAATAAAATGGTGTTTAGTTTCCACATTCCCATAATTGCAAAAGGGACTAACCCGCTCATCCCATGCCTCTTTAGGTCTTTTCCAACACCCGATCTCACTACGAAGCTGATGTGAGTTAGTCCTAAGTTAAGCAATAAGAATTTTTGCTTTCCACGCAATATTGGTCTCTATGTAAGCTTTTTGAAGTTGGTCACATGTAGGATTAAACTCGCTGATATATTATTTTTTCTTCCTACCTATCCCAATACCCCAGTTCCTCTTGTAAAACTTATCCATAATGAAAATCTTTAATTCTTTGTTATTTGTAAGACATGTGTTGAAATGAATATTCCATTTACCCATCCACTTGATGTTTTGTTGCATTTATGTCTTCTTCCTTTTGCACAATACCTCATTAAAGATAACCTTAGGTCATCTATCATTTTTCATTTGTTAGATTCTTTTAAGTTAAGTTAGGAGACACACCATGGCCATTGCTTCAATAGGGGCAACTCCCATTTTGCTTAACATGATATCATATGGGACAGTGCTCTTGATTTTGAACTTTCTTGTGATCAGATGTTTTTGAATTCCCTCTATTTGCTTCTATTGGGAGATGGAGGTATTGCTGGCCCATACCTCACAATCATAAAGAACAATTGACAAAATTAAATGACCAAAAAGGGTTTGAGTAGTTTTTCAATCCTAAACCTTAGCCTCTTTTTGAAGAGCATAAAAAGCCTTCCAGGCTCCTAAAATAATTCTTTTCTTTCAACAACCTTCTCATCTAAGATTCTTGTTAAAGTTCATACTGAAATATTTTTAATCCGTAACTTCTTCAAGAATAATGCCATCAAATAACTGAACATCATTGCCTTTCGTGAAATATGAATCGATACTTTATGATTGCCCCCTAATTCTATTTTCAATAACTAAACTTCTTGTTAATTGAACATCATTGCCAGTGGTGAAATATGAATCAGTACTTTATGATTGCCCCCTAATTCTATTTTCAGCGGGTGGTTAGTTGGGAAAGAGTTATAAGGCTGATTCATTCCGACAATGGGTGTTTGAATGTAACGACCACATACCATTTCAGATCCTCTATTCTCTCGAAGGCACGAAAAAGACATCGCTAAAGACAAAATGTCGGTTTGAATATTATTGCAGTAAAGTATATTCCAAAAGTATTGTGGCTGAATATTTATGTGGACCAGCATTCCCATTTTCTCATTGGAAGTATTATTATGTCCTTTGGAATGGGTGTATGAATAAAATATGCCAAGCTCCATCATTTTCGTTGTGGGATGCAGTGTGTTATATCTATATCTGCCAATGATAGGTAATAAGGGATTGTTTTCACCTATATGTCCATCAGAACCCTTTTCACATCATAGAGCTTCAATATGTGTGAGTAAATGAGGTGCGGCTCTGAGAGCTATTCTGGATAGCGGGCCAGTCACAAAAGACAGTTAACAAAAAACAATTCATCATTGCTTCAACAGTTACCATGTATATCAATCTTGAACAAGAAGCCTACTAGGAAAGGTGTTAAGGGTGCATTTTATATTATTTTAGATTCTAACATCGAGTTTCGGAAATACAACAACAAAGTGTTATTTTTATTTTCAGAGATGATTAAGCAAAAATTAAGAATTTGAAAGAACGATAAAACTTACCCTAGGAAAACCTTCCAACTTGAAGGTGAAAAACCCAACAATAATATCATTTCTATATATTGAATTGACTGGTTACAATATAGCCAAATAATAAGGCTTCTTCACAATGTCGATCTGCAACTACTGCAATATATATATTGATCGGAATATTAACAAATAAATCAATCTGCTTGAGATGATATGTATATAAATTAGACTTTATTGATTTACCAGTAGTCACAACTTCATTCATATATGTATACTAATCTTCCTTTGTAGATATATGTTGTTGTAGATGAATATCGCTAGAGATATGTATACCTTAGTCTATGTGTTTGATCTGCTTGTCTTATTGATTATTGTTGTATATATTAATATGTCTCTGTGTATATTTATCAATATGCACACTATTGATTTGGTCTGAAACTTAGTCTTTGCGACATTTATATAATGTATATCATCGATCTTCTCTAGATGAGATATGCCTTGTCTTCAATTTGCCTGTATATACCACTCTCTCAATGTGAATCGACTTGCCTCCACATGTATTTGATCTGCACTCGAATTATATAAACTCGCATAGATATTGATATGCTCCCTATCGTTGATCCTATTCAATGATCCTTCTATATTTCTCACTTGTCCAAATGAGAGATGGTGCATCTCTAATATATGCACATCATACCCTTTCACCAAGGGTCATGACTTTATCTAAGAAAAATTGGTGGACCTTGTATGTTGGGTTAATCAAATAAATGTGTTTAATATTAAAAACATTTATTAATAATGATATATATCACCTTGTATAAACATTCAAACCCAATAGGATAATTGGATCACATTTATTTAGTCTTATGTCGGCCTGGAGATTCTGACCATAACTATTAACATGGTTAACACTTTCTCTTAGCTAGGGAGGAATCCTTCTCAATATAGTAGTGATGTCCACCATGGCTACTACCAGAGGGTGGGTCTATCATGGCTAATCCCATGAATGGAAATACAAATGAACACAAGTGCTCATCATGGAATCACTCAACGTGATGTTGTCATCCCATCATGACGTTCACCATGGCTACTCCCAGAGGGTGAATAAACACAAGTGCTAATTCATGGTGTCTCTCACATGACATCCACCATGACAACTCTTAGAGGGTGGAACAAGGGATTTCACCTCAAACTTCTCTCTTAGAGAGAACAATGCATTAACAAGGGCTTGCACCTCAAACTTCTCCCTTACAAAGAAGAATGCATTTACAAGGGCTTACACCTCATTTATTTCTCTCACAAAGAAAGATGCATTAACAAGGGCTTACACCTCATATTTTTCTATCTTAGAGAAATATATACTACCAAGGATTTCACCTCATACTTCTCTGACTCAGAGAAATATACACTACAAGGGCTTTCACCTCATATTTCTCTGACTCGGAGAAATATACACAAGGAATCTTCATGATGATGTGACTCTCTCTGAAGCTCCAAGTACTAACATCAACCTCCCGACCTTCTCATCCAAGGTTTCCTTTGAAGGTTTGTCAGACTCCATCTGAGTGTTGATTCCTCCTCTCCAAGGAACCAAATTGACTTTAGAATAAGAAACCTTCGACTGAATCAACTTTATAGCTTGGGTCCTTTTGAGATGCCCCCTTGGCATGTTCCACAATAGTAACAAGTTGTGTAGATCTAATTTTTCAGTCTCGAGCAATGTGGCCATAATTGTCACACTTGAAACATTAAATGTGAGTGAGATCCTTCTTCTTTGGTTCAGGGGCAAAATTTGATTCTATGTTTCTATTCCTCTTCCATTTGTCTCTTTCTCTAGAAGTATATGTAGTAAGAACTGTTGAGTTTTCGAACAAAATTAGCATAAATAAATGACATATAAAGAAGGGAACACAATGACACTAGAGGTACCCTGGAAAAACCCTCCTACTTGAGGGAAAAACCCAGCCATGCTAAAAGTTCTCCTTTATTGAGATAATAACAGTCTCAGTACATAGCTCACAACCCTTGAGCTTTTATAAAAAAGATTCAATGTCACTCTCCTTAAGAGATTCACACCTTGACTGTAGAATCAAAATAATATCTTCTTGAGAATCACAATCCTCTATGCAAATGATATGATTCTCATAACAAGCATGAATATCACACATACACATTGTTATTCACAATATCATTGATATATATCTCAACACACATAATTAAAGACTTGACATAGAGTCATTGATATTTTCTACTGAATGAAGATGCAGAATGCAAGAACTTTGTGTTTTATCTCCTATAATGAATTTGACCAATATACAAACAAACTAGAGCATCTCTCTTGCCAGGTGAAGGGACCACCGTTACCAATTCTCATAGCACTATAACACAGTACGACAAAGTCTCAACCCAATAGATATGAAGAAACAATATTCAATAATACATATTAAGATTAGAGATGATGACTACTGTAATCATCGATTACTCTACTAGATAACAAAGAGTATCACACACAAAAGATACATAACTTCAAACTAGATGCTAGATAAAAAACTCTATAATGCTTGAACCCACACTAGTCTATGTTCTTCAACATAATTAAGTGAACTGATGGCGACCATAATGTGAATTGATGATCCAACATGACACTCACAAAAATGGTATGGTAAGTATAGTCTCATATTTAAGGACCTCTGTGAGTATTAAAGGACGGACATAAAGAGCCTTATGTGGAAACATAGGAAGGTGAATCAATGCCTTCATCGTATAACCAATGCTCATAATGATTGTTACGATGACATAATTCAAAATCAATGACAACTTGCATACATATGAACTGACAACCATAATGATTGTGAATAGACAATAGCAATACTCGTGCACGATGCAATTCCATCTCATTTGGTGCCATGTCATCATAACTCTATGATGAAGAAGGAGAGAATGATATCTCTCAAAACTACAAAACATCACCATTCCCTCTTAGCAATAGATAGATCATTCACCCATCCTCATGATGAACACAAAGGCTGCATCCAAATGTGTTAGTAACAAAAAGATCTTATCACAGATTTTCTCAATAGAATTGTTTTCTCAAAATAACAATATTCACCATAGCTACTTATAGAGGGTGAATTAGAAAAGCATAAAATAAAGTCATGGACTCACACACATGACTTCCACCATGACTACTCCTAGAGTGTGGATCCACAATAGCGACATCTAGAGGGTGGAGCAAGGGATTTCACCTCAAACTTCTCTCAGAGAAGAATTCATTACCACATTGCATACTTGTAGAGTGTGGAACAAGGGCTTTCAACTCAAACTTCTCCCAGAGAAGAATGCATTACCACCTTGTCTACTCACAGAGGGTGGAAAAATGGATTTCACCTCAAACTTCTCCCAGAAAAGAATACCCTACCAACTTGCCTAATCACGGACGGTGGTTCCACCATGCCTACTCGCAGTGGGTGGCATAAGGGATTTCACCTCAAACTTCTCTCATAGAGAAGAACTCATTAGCAATGGATTGCACCTCGAGCTTCTCCCTCAAGGAGAAGAACTCATTAACAAGTCTTCATGATGATAAGGCTCTCTTTGAGACAAATATCAACCTTCATCTTTCCAAATTAGAATCCCTCTGAATCTTATATCAATCTTTTGACCTCCTCGTCCAAGGTTTCTTGTGATAAATAGATAAACTTCCTCTGAATGGAGACTCCCTCTCAGCCGAGACTCCCTCTCAACAACGAACACATACTCAAGATTTGATAATCACAATACCAATAAATTGACTCCAATATTTGTCCACCATTGAGCCTTATCAGTCACAATACTACACAAGCTTGTTGATTCTTTGTATAAGGTCTTGACACTCTTCCTCTGCCACACAAGATCCCTCTAAATCTCATATCCTCCTCTTAGAATAAACCAATCACAAGATAATTTGAATAGGCACTTCTTCTTCAAGAGCCACCAAATTATCTCAGGCTGCAATCTCTCATCATCCTTGTGCTCCTCGAGCCATCCTGGAAGCATCTTAGAGAGATTAGAAATAGACTCAAAAAGACTAATGCTATAAATATACATAATTCACTAATCCCAATGTTAATGAATGAATTAAATACATAAACTTTATGACCAATATTCAAAGGTATAATCATAAAATACTTATCTCGCCATTGATTAATCTTCCTCACAACTCACAAACACTTTAGGAAGATGAAAATCCCCTATATCCACCTATATACAATTGAATGTACCTTCATAGAATTAATGTTAATCATCAACAATAAATGAAATAGTAACTAAATTACAACCACAATTGAGCAACTATTAGCTAATATCAATGACTAATTCAGCATCCTATGGCTCTCTAACTAGAATGTTAATGAAGTAAGCTCTCAACAAGCTCTCACTAATGACAGTTCTAGAATGAGAATTGATTGAAATGAACAATGCTAAAGCTAACAATTATCAATATAAATGCTAAAATGCTCTTAAATGCTCTTCTAAATTCAAATTGCAAGAGGTTTGATGCAATTCTCAGATAGGTGGTTGATGAATTATGAAGGATTTTAGCCTTCCTTTTATAGATTTTCCCAATGTGAGGGGGTGTGGTTGCATTTGATCATGGTTGAGTTGGGGTTAAGTCTTTGGTTCCACCCTTTGAAGACAAAGCAAAGTTTGTGTCCTCAAAGCTTGGGACAAGTAGACAAGATGGATGGCTAAGATTCTCTCTCACTTTGAGTGATTGAGATTCAATTTCTCTTGATCCATGTGAATGCCTTTCCTTTAATCTCATTGGTTGATTGATTTTCCTCTCCTTTTGGTTTGTTGAGAGTAATTGATATTTATTAATTGATTTAATTGATTTATTTTAGCCATGTACCCCTTGAACGGGTTGAATTTAATTTAATCCAAGACTATACAATTAATTGAATTAATTATATTTTGATTTGATTGCACTTGATTAAAATGCTCTCAATTTTGATTGATATTGAATTAAGACTTGATTTTAATTTTGATTAGCTAATTGTGCATTGTGATTCAATTGATTCAATTATTTCCTTGATTTTCTTTGATTTCACTTGATTTGCTTTGAATTATCGTTAAATTGTCTTTGTCCATTTTTAGGTGATTACAAATGCCCCTCTTTGAGTTGACGTGCAAAGCATGTCGATTCAAAGAATACTCTGATCTTGTTTGATTGATAGGTCCTGATTCGTTGATAGTTGATCTCTGATGTCATTTGATGGTCTTTCAATGGTCGATACTCTGATTCTTGATATGAGATTGATGTCAATATGATTGATATGGTTCTTTGATGATCGTTCTTGATATGATGATTTGATTTGCTGATTGATCCTGATATGATGTTTAATCTCGATGTGATGTTTGATATGATGATTAATATAATGCCCCTTTCGTTTGATTACAAAAAAATTTCTGATAACAACTTTCGATTTGATTTGATGATCGATCTCTCATTTTCATTGATGTTACTGATGATGTTGATCTGATTATCTGATGGTATGCCCCCTCAAAAATGAAACATATAGTCATTTCTCGATAGATAGATTTAAATGATTGATTGATTGATATGTTTTCATTTTTGAAAAACACTTTATGATATGCCCCAGTTAATGCAATAGGTTAATATAGATCAAGGTCAATTTTCTCCTCAAAATTAGGTCAGAAATAGCTTAAATAGGTTGAAAACCCTAGATTTACTATTCATTTTTACCCTTCCTCTTTAGTAATTTTGCTTTGATTCTCTTCTGCTTTTCGAGATGGTTGTACCTATTCGAGAGCATCGATTCGAGCGAGGTAATAGATACACGAGACCACCTGATTATGGACCTCCGATAAGTACTTTTCAAACCTTAGTATTGCATTTATTTCTCTTTAATTAGCATTTATTGCATTTCCCATTTTAAACACTGCTTTGAAATATTTCATTCACGCGTAGGATAATTTCAATGTCGTGTAGGACTTTTTAATGTCGCATCCGCGGTTTTTAATGTCACGTATGATCATTTTTCTATCGCTTATCAATTTTCTGTTGTCGCCTATGTATGAAATATTCACACATAGACCTAGGTTAAAAAAACCTAATTCCATGTATTTTACCGCCTATGAAACCCTATCTTTTTGATGTCGTTTATGAGGAATTAGATGTCGCTTAGGCTATTTCAGTGTCGCCTATGAGTATTCTGTCACCTAAGACAAAAGTAATGTCATCTGTCAAGATTTTTGTGTTGCTTAAGAAAAATGTTGCCTGCGATGATTAAAATCATGCCTACGAACTTTTTCTCAAAATGTTCTTTTGTACTTGACTTTTTTCGTGAAAAATTTAATACGTCCAAATGACTGATTTGAATAATTTGATTAGGTCAATCCTATTTGACCAAAATAATCGATTAGGATATCCATATAGTAATACCAACGAATTTTAATTGTCAATCTGTTATGGTAGGTTGATGGGTTTGATATTTTATTCTCAAGATCTAGAGAAATAAAACAATGATTTTCCTTCCTCACAATATAGAGTTAGGAGTGTTGATATGCTCATGATGAGAAAATGAATTTTAAAATAACTTGATCGACTTTAGATGCTCCTTGATATACTATGTTGATATGATTCTTTTGTTTTCATGCCAAACAGGCTCACCTTGATGTGTTATATATCCGATCAGTTGCATCCTGGGTGATTGATCTTGGACAGGCACTGACTGACGCTGAGCTACGTGTCATTGAGACTTGTGGTTTAGGTTTCCTTCTTGATCTTCCTCATGGTCAGATGACAATCACACCTTTAGGTTTCCATTTGAACGATGGACTACTGACAACTATGGCAGAGCGTTGGCACTTTGACCACAATACTTTCCATCTTCCTCATGGTCAGATGACAATCACGCTTGAGGACATGTATCGTTTCTTTCAGATTCCTTGTCACGAAGAGATTGTTTACTATGATTCCACTATCTGCAGACAAGTATTTGGGGACAATCTGATTGATGATGATACTATCACATGGCCATAGTTTGCCTCCTTTCCTACATTGCCTGCAGTTCTGGGTGCATTGATTGGTGGTCTACTCCTTCCTGACCGATGAGGTCATGGTTTTTCTGTTGGTTGGGGAAGGATTTTGGAGGATTTACTAGCACAACCTCTACGTTTCAATTGGGGTTCTTGTGTACTAGTGCAGCTATATTGAGATCTTCATAAGGTCATATACAGAGAGAGTTCTTCTTTATCTGCTGGTGCTATCATCCTTCAGTTATAGATTTGGGAGCATCTTCCTATTACCAGGCCTATTTATGATAGGAGACGACCACGTGGATTTCCTTATGCTTACTTATATATTGGTATGGTGATTCAACATCATTTAGGTCATTTGGATTTTTGGAGACATCAGGTAGATGATCTTGATCAAGTGATATGGCATCCGTACCTTGGTTGTGAGGGTTGGTGGGAGGATGACGATGAGTTGCCATATATGTTTGCTCCTCATTGGATGATTGGCCGGTCTGACACTATTATTGAGAGGTTTTGTTTTGGTCGAGTTTCCAGATAGTATGGTATGATTCAAGACATGCCTCAGGGCAATGCTTTGTATGGACGGGTACAAGCTGAGAGATCTATGTGGGGCCCTTGTATTGATTTTCAGTTTGCCATGGGTCAGATTACTGGTATGGCTTTCTGTAGATGGGAGATGTTACCAGGTATGGCTGATGCCGGGATGTCTCATGAGTATGCAAACTGGTGGGCTTGGAACAGGTTTATTTGTTTCACAGATCCAGCTGAGCCTATTCCAGCACGACGTGGTGGTGGCGGTGGTGGTGATGATGGACGTGGTGGTGGTGGAGGTAGACATCGGAGACGTAGAGGATGTAGAGATCCTCCTATTATTGTGGGTAGAGGACGGGTGAGGGATGGACATGATCGAGGTAGAGCCAGAGATAGACAAGCTGATGCAGTCCAGGTAGTTCCTCCTAGAGCTGCTAGACAGGATAGAGCTCATTTACAGTAGAGAGCTCAGAGACAGGCTCATGTTGATGCTGCTAGGCAGGTTCCTAGGGGTTTAGATTCTTTAGTGCAATTATAGAGAGTTACTTTGGCACAACAGGATGATGATCAGCAGGATCAGGTACAGTAGATTCCAACATAGTAGATTCTGCAGCCAGCTCATCAGCCATAGGATCAAGGATAGGGTCCACAAGATGCTCCTACTATTAGTACTTTAGCCCGAGATATGCAGTCTATGAGGACAAAGATATCTACTGTTGTGGGTCATTTAGATCAGGTTGTTGCCTTGATGCAGCAATTTCTTTCAGCAGTGATTGTTCAGAGACCGAGTGGAGCGAGCACTTCTCAGGCTCCTCCTTCACAGGATGATAGAGATCCAGGAGGTTTTGGTGCTATAGGATCTTGATCGATTGATGAAAGATTATCATTGTTGTCCTCTGTTGCACATTTCCTATTTCTTGATTGATCAGATCTTTTGATGTATCACTTTCATGATATTGTATCTAGATATACTTTGATGTATTGGATCCTTTGAGACACATTATTTTGATGATATATGATGATCTATTTCTTCGTCTCTATTGATGAGTTGATTTATGAGATTATCTTTATATGCAGCTATATGATGTTTTATGATGCATTTACCTTTATGTGATGCTATGGATGCAATGTATCTTATATAGATAAATGGATGCTTTGATGTATGAATATTATGAGATGTTCTCTATTTTTCAATGTATGGATGCAAATAATTTTTATGATCATATGGATATGGATGATCCTATGTTTTTGTATTTTCAAATGTAT
Organism: Chamaecyparis obtusa; assembly: GCA_027943335.1. Taxonomy (NCBI): domain Eukaryota; kingdom Viridiplantae; phylum Streptophyta; class Pinopsida; order Cupressales; family Cupressaceae; genus Chamaecyparis; species Chamaecyparis obtusa. The sequence continues at coordinate 1,586,094 of BSBK01001154.1, read as the reverse complement.
GCAATTCTATCCATAACTACATGTATGCAAATGATGTATGAGTTATGATCTTTTTTCTTTTCCTTTCTAGATATTTATGTATAATGACTAATGATTAATGATATGCATGTATGCAAAAGATAATCTCATTTTCATTGTTTTGGATCTAAAATCATGATGCTTGAATTGAACCCTCCCCTTTCATTTTCCCTCTTGCAATTTAAGCTAAGAAAAGCAAAACAAATATATACAATGCACTTAATCTAACATGTATGCAGCTAACTGTCATTATTCAAGATTTAGAGCTTATTATCATCATTGAGCATTTTTGGATCCCATTTTTTAGTACAATCATCACTAGTTCCACTATGATGATATGAATACTTTTGCCTTTTTCCTTGCTTTCCCATCTGTCTCTTTGGTATGACTATCACTGATTGAAGCCAATCATGAGAGTGCGAATACCGATTTTGTCAGATTCTATGTTGCAAGTGGATGTTGGTATTATGATATTGAAGATCAAAATAGCCAAGGTATCCTTTTGCATAAACAAGCAAAAATCCCCGTTTTATCCTATGTACAAGTCCTCGATGATTCTTTGATGATCATGTCCTTAGAAAAATAATACATGATTTAAAATGTTGATTTTAAGATAGTCATTCAGAAATTAAAAAAAATCTCATCCTTTCATCATAGCTTGTCTAGTCTAAAACTTTCATCGATTTGCTAGAAAGAAATGATTTCATCAATTGAGTCAACATTTAAAAAAAATTGGCGATGTTTTTCAAATCCATAGTTCAAGTGTAGTTCCATCCATTTCAAATTTTTAATCCTGATAAAAGATAAGGTCAGTTAAGTTCTTGGATCAAATTTTTCATTTTAGGCTCACATTGGATTGTGATGTAGATTTGATTAAGTGTTCCTCTTTTGAGTATGATGAATTGATTCTATGATTGAATAAAGCTTGTTGATGAATCCTTTCTCCTTGAGAGTAGATTGCCCCTAGTTTGATATTGATTTCATTTATAGGACTTAGGACAATTTTTCGATTAGGTGACCAAAATCTTAAGGTACTTGCAAATGCAACTATGGGGGTTTATTATGCAATATATACAAATGCTGGCAAATGCAATATTAACAAGGTGACCTTGTAAGTATGCAACTGACTTGGACTTTCAATGGTGCCTGTTTACCAAGTTTTCACCAATTGAATGGATCAAGCTCTTTTTTCTATTTTTAAAGCTTTTCTCTTTTTTTTGCTACCAAGGTGCCTATTTGCTAGGTTTTCACCAAGGCACTTTTCTTCTTTTTTGATTTTTTTGTATTTTTCTTTTTTTCAATTTTTTTTTTCATATTATCAAGATGCCTATTTGCTAGGTTTTCACCAAGACAACATCTTTTTGAAGATCATATTTGAATGTTTTTCCTTTCTTCATGCTCAATTTTCCACTGTTTTTGATCTTTTGTGCTTTTCAAATGTTTTTGATCTTTTGTGCTTTTCAAATGTTTTTGATATTTTCAACTTTTTCAATGTTTTCAATGTTTTCAAGATCTCTTTTGAATTATGTACAATAAATATGATACTTTCCATTTGATACTCTTTATACTCTTTCATCTACCCTAGGTATAGAACCTCTTAAGATGTATGTTGTTTATGGGCTCTTGAAGCTCTTCACCATCACAATCTGATAACTTGTATGTGTCGGTCCCAAAATCTTCAACAATGAGAAATGGTCCTAACCAGTTTGCTTCCCAATTTCCTTTTTTCTCTCTTTCTGCTTGGTTCTTGGGATTTTCATGCAACACTAGGTCACCTATTTGGAATGTCCTTGGTTTGATGTGTTTATTGTAAGATCTTGACATTCTATTCTGGTATACCTTTAAATGATCAAAGGCTTCTTTCTATTTTTCATCCAAGAGTTCTAGTTCTTGTAGCCTAGCCACCCTATAGTCTTTCTCATTTATCAATCCATGCATAGATATCCTTAAGGATGGAAGTTCTACCTCTAAAGGAAAAATTGCTTCTGTTCCAAAGACTAAGGAGAAGGGTGTAGCCCCTGTTGACGTCCTTATGCTTGTCCTATAAGCCCACAAGTTTCGGTTTATCTTGATATGCCAATCTCTACCAGAATTATCCACCGTTCTCTTCAAGATTTTCAATATGTTTTTGTTTGTTTCTTCGGCTTGTCCATTACCTTGAGGGTAATAGATTGAAGATGAATGATGTATCATATGAAATTTGGTGCATAATTTCGTTATGTCTTTGTTCTTGAAATGCCTTGCATTATCCGTTATAATGGCATGAGGTATGCCATATCTACAAATTATATGATTTAGGATAAACAAGGATATCTGCTTGTCTGTTAAAGTTCATAGGGGTACAACTTCCACCCACTTAGTAAAGTATTCCGTGGCTGCTATGATGAATTTATGCCCATTCGAAGATGGTGGATGAATCATTCCTATTAGATCTAGACCCCACTGATAGAATGGCCAAGGTGTGGTCATTGGATGAAGTTCTTGCGCCAACGCATGTATCAAATTTATGTGAAATTGACATTTCTTACAAGTTTTTGCAAAGTTACAGGAATCTTTTTCCATGGTAGGCCAAAAATATCCTATCCTAAGAAGTTTCTTAGCTAAAGATAATCCGTTTGAGTGTAATCCAAAAATTCTTTCGTGAATTTCTCGTAAGGCTAATTTTGATTCTTCTTCTTCTAAACACCTAAGGAGCATTCCGTCAAGACTTTTCCGATACAATGTTTCAACAATTATAGTATATTTGGTGGCTAGTCTAATGAAACTTTTCTTTTGGTTTCTGGTTTGATTGATAGGAAGTGTTTGGTCTTTCAAATAGGTGTAAATGGGTCCATACCAAGGTGAGTCAATTGTAGTAAGTAGGCAAATGGTGTAAGGATGGGTTGGGTCATACGCAGGTTGAATCGCTTCTTCTACCAAGAACTCGTATCTATCACTCTGATCAGGCATCTGCAAAAGTGATGCTAAGGTTACCATGGCGTCTGCTGCCTTGTTCTTTTCTCTCGACACTTGTTCAAATGTGATGATTATGAAATACTTCTTGAGACTATCCACCATGGTTTTGTAAGGTACCAATTTTTCATCTTTAGTCTGATATTCTTCATTGACTTGATTTATGACTAATTGTGAATCTCCATATACCTTTAATTCTGTCACTTTCCACTCTAATGCCAACTTGATTCCAATAACCAAGGATTCATATTCTGCTATATTGTTTGTACATGAGAATAGCAATTTGTATGACTTAGGGATAGTGGACCCTTGAGGCGTGATTAGGATTATGCCTACTCCTGACCCATGGTGAGTGTAGGAACCATCAAAATAGAGCTGCCATGTTTTTGCCTCAACATTCACAATTTCTGCATTTGGGAATTCAACTTGTATAGGATGATCATCATTAAGTGGTGCCTTTGCTAATTGGTCTACAATCACTTGTCCTTTAATTGCTTTTCTGTCAACATATTCTATATCAAATTCGCTTAGGATCATCACCCACTTTGCTAATCTTCCATTTAATGTTGTTTTGCTTAATAGATACTTCAAAGGGTCAATTTTAGCAATGAGCCTTGTCTTGTGGGCTAGCATATAATGACGTAATTTTTGGGAAGCAAAAACTATAGCCAAGCATGCCCTTTCCATGAAGGTACAATTTAGCTCATATTTGACTAAGGTTCTACTAATGTAGTAGATTGCTTTCTCTTTTCCATTCTCATCCTCTTGTGCTAGAAGTGCCCCCAATGAATTCTTTGTTGCTGAAATGTACAAAATTAAGGGCTTGCCTCTGATGGGTGGCATCAATATTGGTGGATTCAAGAGGTATTTCTTTAGTAGATTGAAAGCCTCTTCACATTTTTCATCCCACTTGAAGATTGTATCTTTATGCAAGAGTTTGGTGAAATTATGGCATTTTTATACCAATTGAGAGATGAATCTCCTAATGGATTGTATCCTTCCTTGTAAAGATCTCATTTGACTAATGGTTTTAGGCGCTTCCATTTCCATTATGGCCTTCACTTTAGCTGGATCAACCTCTATCCCTTTGGCAGATACAATGTAACCTAGAAGTTTACTAGATTGAACTCCAAAAACACACTTCTTTGGGTTAAGCCTTACTTTGAACTCCTCTAACCTTTCAAAAATTTTCGCTAAAATAGGTAGATGTTCTTTTCTTGAATGTGACTTAGCTAGTATGTCATCCACATAATCTTCCATGAATTTATACATCATATCATGGAATATTGTAGTCATTGCTCTTTGATAGGTCGCTCTAGCATTTTTCAAGCCAAAAGGCATGACATTCCAACAAAATGTACCCCATGCACATGTGAAGGCAGTTTTATCTTGGTCTTTAGGTGCTATCTTGATCTAATTATAGCCACTAAATCCATCCATTAGTGAAAACATGGAGTGTTCCGCTGTTAAGTCTACAATAGCATCAATGCTCGGAAGTGGGAAATCATCTTTAGGACATGCCAAGTTTAAGTCCTTAAAGTCCGTGCAGATTTTGATTGACTTATCCACTTTTGATACCGACACTATGTTGGAGATCCATTGTGCATAATCAATGGCTCTTATAAACCCCACCTTTAATAGCTTCTCTAGTTCCACTTTGACAAGTAAAGCTATATGAGGATGCATTTTCCTTAGTTTTTGCTTGACCGGTTTAGCTCCTTCCTTTATATTGAGGTGATGCATTATCAAATTTGGGTCTAACCCCAACATATCATCATAAGACCATGCGAAGTTAACTTGCTTTTCCTTAAAGAACTTAATGAACTCCGTTCTTTCTTCACTGGATAGGGATGATGCTAAGTGGATGAACTTTGGCTCTATTTCTGTTCTAATATTTATCTTTTCTATTGGCTCAATTAGAATTGGAGACCTTTCTTCATAGTAATCTGGTAGAACATCCAAACTCCTTTCCATAGGTGCCTCAGTTGGGTTTTCACCTTTGGAAACATCCTTTATTTCTTTGTTTTTTTCTTGATCTAATGTTGCCACAAAGTGGTTTTCAACACTCGATTCTTTTCTTTTTCTATTTTTTTATTTTTTCTCGGATTAAGAGTTTGGATGCTCCCTTTGATCATTTCTTCTTGATAGTCCTTGGTAAAATAAGGTTCAACCGCGTGAAGGTATTGGGACAGTGTGTTGTCGTTTAAGAAAGTTGGCAAGGTATCAGGTTCAATGGCATCCCATTCAATTAGGTCTAGCCGAATGAGAGTTAAAGGGTCAACACTTGGATTTGTCTCAATTGGGCTTAAAGTGCATATCTCATTATTAGAAGGTTCATACATTGTATCTTGAAGATCTCGGACATGAGCTTCCTCTAAATTCTCTAAAGAAGAAGGATCAAAATCCTCCTCACTAGACTCCACTATGGTTTCTGTTGGATAAAACTCGTGGGGATTAAACATAGCGTTTGATTCTTCCATAGTAGGTCTCCATGAAGGAATGTGTGGTTCACCTACCCATTGATTTATTTCAATTTGTGTGCTTGGTACATCATTTGGACCCTCTTGACTAGAACTAGATGCTTGATTTGGAGTTGATTCCGCCATTAGTCCTTTATTTTTAGTAGAAGCATAGGTATGAATGACATCAATACCTTTGTCTTGGCATGACTCATCTAATAAGGTCTCCCATTCCCATTCATTAGAATCCTCATCACTATGAGATTCTAATTGTAGTATTTGATCATATACTTTGGGATAGTGTTTTTGTGTATATCCCTCTTCAAGATATCCTAAACCTATTTTCTGCTTGGAATCTCGCCATGTGGATTCTAGGGGTTCAATTAGCCCTTCATTTCTTGTACCTAAAGGTCCTTGACCTTTATACCCCATCTTTTGCATGATTGCAAAACCTTTACCATATTGATGAGTAGGGATGGTTATATTTTGAATGTGCTTGACGTGAGCACTTGATTCTTCATCCTTGTATAACCAATTCAAAATTTCATTATCCTCTTCACTCAAGGCGGATGATGTACTTGCCCTTACAAAGTTTTCATTATATTTATGAGGTAAACGTGGAGGTTTTCCAAAGGACTTTGGTGATAAGGGTAGGTCCATCATGGATAAGGAGTATTCACCTACTCCTTGTTGTTTGATTTTGCATTGCTTATCAAAGTTTTTCATCATTTTATCCGTCTTTTGGTAATGGGCTTCTTTAGTGTATCTTGAAACAACTTTGGTAGATTCTTCTTTTTCTTCTTCACTAATATTATTCTCATTAACCTTCTCTTTTCCTTTAGTCGATGTAGATTGGTTAATGAGTTTTGGAGTTTCTTGAACAACAATTTCTTCTTTCATCTTCTCTTTTCCTTTCAGCAAAGGGATGTCTTTAGAACTTTGGCCTTGTTCCATTTGATTGGGTATAGACCCTTCAGCATTGTGTGGAACCAATGAGTCATTTATAGGTTTGAAGTTACTACAATATTGGAAGGGATTGAGGTCTCCACTTACCATTATTTCTTGCCCTTGATATGGGAATTTTAGGCATTGATGGTAGGTTGAAGGAACAGCCTGCATTTCATGGATCCATGGCCTTCCCAATAAAATGTTATAAGTCAATTTGAGGTCCAATACTTGGCATATGGTTTCTTTTTGTATAAGACCCACTCTTATGGGCAAAACTATGACTCCTCTTGACGCTCTTTCTTCATCATCGTAGGCTTTTATGGTTATCTTTTTCTTTGGGTCAATAGCCTCCTCCAAAAATCCTAAGGCTTTTACCAAGCTAAGGGTACAAATATTTAGGCCAGCACCTCCGTCTATAAGGACTCTTTTCACCCTATGCTTATGGATCAACACTTCTATGTGTAAGGGCAGATTTTGGGAATGATTAAGAGACATATCATCTTGTTCGGAGAATGATAGGCAATGAGGTGCAATTAAATGTCCCACCATATTTTGGAACTTGTCTACCTCCAAATTTAGAGGCACATTTATTTCCAACAAGGCTTTTTCCAAAATATCCTTATGGACTGGTGATAGTTTAAGCAGCTCAAGAAAAGAAATTTGAGCGGGAGTTCTTTGTAATTGGTCAACCAAGTTGTATTGTTTCGATGATGATGTGGAAGCTTCGTTTGATATCATCACTTTTGGAGCATTATTAGGTATGACAATTTTCAATGCTTGCCCCCTAGTGACCACATTTGCTGATGCTTCTCTTGATTTGCCTTTTATTATAACAAAATTTATGCTTTGATCTTCTTCACTTATAGTATTTATTATGTTGTCATAAGTGTGGGAAAAATTTGCTTTATCATTACCCTTTTTATGGTTTTGATTTGTATTGGATGACTCCCCCTTTTCATGATTCAAAAAAGGGTTCTTATAGGCCGTGTGATCCCCATTGTTTCGAGGTCCTTCAATTTGGATGATGTCGTTATTAATCAAATCTTGCACTAAGTGCTTCAATTTCATGCACTCGTTGGTTGGATGGCCTCTTTTTTGATGGTATTCACAATGATGAGATGCATTCCACCAATGAGGTTTGACTTCAGGTTCATAATTTGATATATCGGGTAGTGTGATAACTTGATTAGCCAACAAATTCTTAGTACATTCTCCAAAGGTTCACCCAAGGGAGTGAATTTCATTTTATTATAGCTGGAGTTTGATTTTGACTTATCCCAAGTCTTATTGTTGGAAGTGTTAGAATTATTGCTGTTATAATTATTGGAATTATATGGAGTTTTATTTGCTTGGTTGACATTGTTTGAAGAATTCGCTCCATAGGGTAGAATAAAAGGGGTAGACTTCAAGTTGTGTGACTCCACAACGCCATCATTCACAAGATTTTTATTGTTACTTTTGTTCCATGATTTCAATTTATCATTGTGATTGTTGGCCCCTTGATTAAAATATTTAGGAACATAATTATTGTTATTGCTACTGTTATTGTTGTTGTTAGATTTATTGTCTTTAAATAATTTAATTTCACCTCTTTTGACCAAGACATCTTCAATCTTAACTCCATTTTCAATAAGTTTCTCAAATGTTGGAGGAAATTGAAGTTCTAATCGATAGTTCATTTCAGCGGTCAAGTTATTGGTGAAGATCTCCATCTTCTCTTTCTCCGGGATACTTCGTGGGTGCCTTGTGAAAATGGTCCTCCACCTTTGTAGGAATCCTAAAAAGGATTCCCCATCTTTTTGTTTTGTATCACATAACTTGAGCATAGTGATCTCATGCTCAATGTTGTAAGAGTAATGAGTTATGAATTTGGAGGCTAACTCCTCAAAAGATTTTATTCTGGGAGTTAGTTTTGAAAACCACTCCATTGCCGACCCTCCTAAGCTTCTAGGAAAGAGTCTCATTAGATAAGTGTCATTATGCATGAACTCTATGCTTAGGGCACAAAATTCCCTTAAATGATCTTGTGGGTCTGTTTTACCCATGTATTTATCATATTTGGGAAAGATAGTATTAAAGGGAAAAGATACCATTGCTAAGCTTTTGTCGAAAGGAAAAGGACACAAAGCTTTTATGGAAAAGGCCTTAGGTTTAGCTACCTTCTTCATGGTATCTATTTGTTCTTGAAAGGCCTTAATCTGCCTAGTCATGATGTTCATAGGATCATCTTGGTGTTGGTCCTTCCTAAGTTGGTCAATGTCAAAATCGTAGGGCAGCTTTACCCCCTTTTGTGCTAAGCTTAGGAAGAAGTTCTCCCTATCTTTGTCTATTAATTTTTCCATCACCTCTAGGAAATCGTTATCTTGTGTAGCTTTTTCAACCCTTTCCTCAAGTGTCTCCCTAGTGTTATAGTTGGCATTATTGATATTGTGATAGGCTAAATTCATATCACCCATCTTTTCAATTCTTGGTTCAAAGAGATTCGTGAGAATTTCTTCTTGGTTAGGATCTTTGAACTCACTTTGACACTCCACTTCTTGCCTTGGGTTTGCAAAGATAGTGCTATCGCCTAGTAATGATCCCCTATATGTTTGTGGCCGCGTGGAAACCGGCATCCAACAAGGGTTCATTTTGGAATTTATCCTTGATATGAAAGTTGTTGATTTTATTATTGAGGAGATTTAAAAATATAAGATGCTTTTCAATGGATATCTCTCACTTGTTTATGTATTTGCAAACACAACAACCACACATTCACTTGTTTCTTTTACCCACTTAAACACAAAATGTTTGATTTGTAGAATGTTGTCATGGGTTTTTCACAAGAAAGCACTTCAAGCACCTACCTTAGCACAAAATTTTGTTCGTAAACATGGCTCTACAAGGTGGTCTTTGCTACTTTATCAAGGTTTTAGTATATATTCCGTTCAAATAGACTTCAATCTCTCATCCTCCAAGGAGGCTTTCCACATGCACCAAAGTATGATTTTGCGCAATCCGTAAAGACTACTAGAGGAAGGTTGAAAAATTAAAATTCATTTTTCATGACCCCATTAAGGATACATGCATTTCATTTTAGAGTGGGTTGGATTCCCATGGAAAAAGCGAGCGTATCCCACTTTGGGTTGTTCCTCTCACTGGCCTTGTTAAGGCAAACTTGGGAGGTGAGCCCACTATTGCTCTAGCATATATATGAAAACAAGAAATGAACTTAGGCCGACAAGTTTGGGAGTTTGGTTCACTCAAAGAGTGAAGAGCATATCCCTATTGTCTTTCTTTGTTCCACACACTTATGAACACGTTTGTTCTTTCCCAATCTCTTGACAAGGAGATTCTTAGAATTGAAGTGTGAAATTCATTTCCTATTTTAACTCCAGCTTATATCCAAATGAAATGCCACAATCTAATCAAATGCAAGCTTGATTAGGAGAATACCTTTTTCTTGTAGCTAGCATAAAGCTAGGGGCATTTTTGAGAGCATTTTGTCATTTTTTTACTCACCTTGGCAATAGCTCCTTCCAATGTGCTTATCCTCTAGCAAGTTAGTCAACACTAACAATCAAAGTGAGGGGAAAAAAAAATCAAAATTGACAACACAAAGATTTATAAACTAAATTTTGAGCACTCTAATTGCAAACTTTCAAACAAAAATTTGAATTAAGGGCTAAAGATCCAATTCAAAGAGACAAATTTCTACTTATAAGCTTCAATTACAACAAGGTATTTTTGATATACCTAATTTTCTTCATCTTGTGTTAACTCAAGGATAGCTTTGATGTGTGCTTTGTTCTCCCTTTTGATTTTCTTGGCAAGTGCCTTCTCCTCTTGATTATATCTAGCTTCTGGCTTCTGTACTTTAGGATGCTTGTTCATTTACCATCAAAACATGAAAACAGAGAATTAGATAAATGAATTTAACAACCTGAGAACAAATTATGACAGAAAACATTAAGCGACATTGTCTAGAAAATACGCAATAGTAAATTGCTCGTAGGCGTAACTTTAATGTTAGTAGGCGACACTTAACAGTGTACCGGGTGACACAGAAAATTAAGCAGGCGTAAACAAATTATTTCAAAGTGTAAATAGTATTTGTCAAAGCGACAATGAATTAACTCAAAGTGATAATGAATTAATGCAAAGCGTAAGAAGGAAGATTGTAAGTGTGATTGGTTATATCAATTGCGGAGCAAAGCTTTCTGATAGGCGATAACAAATCATCGATCCGCGACACTTCTTAGCTAGAAGGTGTGACTCGATGATGTAAAGGCAATAACACTTTGTCTTAGATGCGTGAATTCTTTTCTTCTAGGCGATAGCAAAAAATTTAAGACAAGTAGAATTATCGACCAGGCGTGAGTAATCAAAAAATAGGCATCGATACAGAGTTGGTAGGTGTCATCATATTGGTCACAGGCGTGACTGAATGTGCTGTAGGCCACACTTTACCTGATTCCTGCAAATTAAACACGGAAAATAGCAAATAAAAGCATACAAGATGATCCAAATGCTAAATTTGATAAAATGAGGCTTACTGCCCCACAGTGGGTGCCATTTTGTATATAATTGAATGTATCTTCATAGAATTAATGTTAATCATCAACAATAAATGAAATAGTAACTAAATTACAACCACAATTGAGCAACTATTAGCTAACATCAATGACTAATTCAGCATCCTATGGCTCTCTAACTAGAATGTTAATGAAGTAAGCTCTCAGCAAGCTCTCACTAATGACAGTTCTAGAATTGGAATTGATTGAAATGAACAATGCTAAAGCTAACAATTATCAATATAAATGCTAAAATTCTCTTAAATGCTCTTCTAAATTCAAATTGCAAGAGGTTTGATGCAATTCTTAGATAGGTGGTTGATGAATTATGAAGGATTTTAGCCTTCCTTTTATAGATTTTCCCAATGTGAGAGGGTGTGGTTGCATTTGATCATGGTTGAGTTGGGGTTAAGTCTTTGGTTCCACCTTTTGAAGACAAAGAAAAGTTTGTGTCTTCAAAGCTTGGGACAAGTAGACAAGATGGATGGCTAAGATTCTCTCTCACTTTGAGTGATTGAGATTCAATTTGGCTTGATCCATGTGAATGCCTTTCCTTTAATCTCATTGGTTGATTGATTTTCCTCTCCTTTTGGTTTGTTGAGAGTAATTGATATTTATTAATTGATTTAATTGATTTATTTTAGCCATGTACCCCTTGAATGGGTTGAATTTAATTTAATCCAAGACTATACAATTAATTGAATTAATTGTATTTTGATTTGATTGCACTTGATTAAAATACTCTCAATTTTGATTGATATTGAATTAAGACTTGATTTTAATTTTGATTGGCTAATTGTGCATTGTGATTCAATTAATTCGATTATTTCCTTGATTTGCTTTGATTTCACTTGATTTGCTTTGAATTATCGTTAAATTATCTTTGTCCATTTTTAGGTGATTACACCACCTCTAATGCATTGATAAAAATCAACATCACATGCCTAACCATGACAGATATCAGATCCGAATCTCCAACAGTAACAATAAATTGAAGCCTCTTTTCCATCTTCAAGAAGTAAGCTTATTTTTCTCATCAATATCAAACTGGTTCAATCAACATCTGTTGGCAATTTGGCTGAGTTGATCACATAGATGTTGTCATTATGGAAACATATGATCCACATGAAGATAGCACAGGTTAGAGAGCAAGTATGACAAAGCGCATTGCAAATTTGTCTAAGTGTAAGACAGTATTTTTACCAGTGAACCTGGACACAGTTTTTGTTTACGACGTCGACTGGAGTAAGTTTAGTGTTTGCATACTTGAACGTAGACTCTATGATGTCTATTGAACACCCATCTCAGAGGGCAAGTTAGTACGACATGTACGGAATAAGTTATGACAATTTTATCTAAGACAGTGTCAAGTCGACATGACAGAATATGAAGACAAAATTAGTAAAGAGTTAAGGGATTATTTTGTTTATCAAAATAATGACTTAACAATATAAAGGGATGACATCCTAGATGTTAACTCTTGGATAAAGCTATTGGTATAATTGTAATTGTAATTGTAAAGTAGTAGCAGTAATGAAATGTAATGAAGTAGTGATATGATGCAAAATATATGAAGCATATGTAATAGCGGTAGTGAAAGAGCAGCGAAGAGATATTGATGCAAGTACTATAAGGTTATGTACCTTAACCTATTTTTGTAATCAGTGTATATTGTACATTACTTGTTTGGGTAGTGGGCTCATCTGGTAATCACATTTTGTACTACCAACTCCTAACAGGGTTGAGGCTTCTAACAAGGCCTATAGTCCCTTAATCAGGACTGATAGACTATATGCTTGTAATAGACTCTTAACAGGGTCAACATCCTTAACAAGATACTTTTGATTAGTGGATGTTTGTGGGTAAAATCCCCACTGGGCTTTTCCCTTGGCTAGGGTTTCCTTGAGAACAAATAATGTGTTATGAGTTCTTTATTGTTATGCATGTTGTTTAGCTTCTTATATTATGCATGTATAAAGATAATCTGTTATATCCATAATTGGGAAAAGAATAAAGTTTGTAGGATACTGATTCACCCCCCTCTCAGTATTCCCTATTTCTAACAATTGGTATCAGAGCTTAGTTACTCGGAAAAGAATCATTCAAGGAAAGCCTAGCAGCTTGAGTAAGATCTCTATGGATATGGATCAACTATAGAAGAATCTTGAAGAAGCTCTTGAACAGATTGACTTGCTTACTATTGAAAAAGATACTTTGAAAATAAAGTATGATGATGCAAAGAACCTCATTGAGAAATTGAAAAACAAGTTGGAAGATCTGAGATCTGAAAAGGAATCCAAAGTTTTTATTGAAGATTGTGATGACAATTTAGAAAAAGCAAATGAGATCCTTAAGCATGAACTAAAGATAGCAAATTTGAAGCTTAGTTTAAAAGATGGAAATGGCAAGAATGAAGCAAATCTGAAATCTGAGAATGAAAGTTTAAAAACTGAAAATGAAGGACTAAAATCTAAACTTTGTAAAGTAACATCTGAACTTGAGAAAGTCAATTTGCAGTATGATGAACTTGAGAAATACAATAAGATTATGAAAGGTGAACTGACTCAATCCAAACAACAACTTGAAAGGCTATATTCAACTAGTGAGAAGATTGATGAACAAATATCTTATCAAAAACCATTCTATGATAAGATTGGTCTTGGATTCAACACTTTTAAAGAAAATGATGAAAGAAAGGAACCAAATTTGAAGATATCTGAAAGCATAGATGAGAAGAAGCCTGATGAGATCAACAAATCTGTTATATCCATAATTGGGCAAAAGATAAAGTTTGTAGAATATTGATTCACCCCCCCCCTCAGTATTCCCCATTTCTAACAATTGGTATCAGAGTGTGAGTTTTTGGTAGCAAAGCAGATAGCAGTAGCAATCAAAGAGAGTGGACAAAAAGAAGTTTTGTCTATCCCTCCTTTATCATCAATTGTAGTGCAACAGGAAGAACCCCAAGTGAAGGTGAAAGTGGAAGTAACTGAGAAGGACATAGAAGCAAAGATGTCTACTACATCCACTTCCTCCACGCCTAGCAAAAGAGTAAAGGAAAGTGCTACTGGACCAGGAAAGAGACATAAAACTCTAGTGCAACCAGTTCCAAGAAAGATTGCAGAAGTAAAAGATGATGTCACTACTAAGAAGAAAGATTGGAAACCAAAAGTTGAAAAGTTTAATGAGCAGATAATTGAGAATGGTGACTTTTCAAGAATGAATAAATACTATGATCTTTATGATTATACTGACAGACTTAATCTAGAGAATGCAATTGTGAAGCATATGATTTTGGCTGACAAGAAGTTTGATACTATTCAGGGATAGATACCTGATGATTTATATAACAAACTTGTAAATAGGAAGAAGAGAGCATCAGAGGAGGACACAACTATCAGAGAAAAACTTGTGAGGAAGCTTTGTGAAATAAGAGATGAAACACATTTCAAATAGATCATGAAAGCCCTAAGCACCCATTTGAGAACCAAAAGGAGAACTATTCAGATTATGGGAGGTAGGTATGAAGAAATCAATTCTGAGATAGAGCAAGCTATTATCAAGGTTATGGCAGAAAATGTTGGAGAATCATCAGTTGCAGTAGAGCAAGCAAGTGAGAAAGAACAAGAGGGCATTCCCTCTCCTCCAACTATTAATATTGAAGATGAAACAATGAATGTAGAAGGTACAAAAATCACCTTGGATACTGATGAAAATGTATTCAAGAATTTGGAGAACATTCTTGACAATTCGGCCTTTGAAGAATAGGAAGCTACAAAAGAAGAAGAGATGACAAAGACTACAGTTGTGGAACCACCAGTAACAGAGAAACAAGTTCCCATTCCCACCAAAGAAGATATCAATCTTACTCCTGAGATTGGAAAGAAGACTCAAATTGGATCTATGATTGAGCATTTGGGAAAGGAAGTAGATGATGATGATCAGTTGGAATTGATCACATCCTTGAATAAAATCATTGGCAAGGATAAGAAAGTGAAGAGTCTTGAAGGGTTTCTGAAGGAATCACCCAAAGGTATGCAAAGAGAATTCAAAGGTAGATGTTTTTCTTGTAATACTATTGGTCATATGAAGAGAGATTACACAAGTAAACAATTTAAACCTCTCAATGGTTATTGTTACAATTGTCATGGTTTTGGACATAGAGCTATTGAATGTAGGAAACCTAAATTTATTGAGAATAATGATGGTAGTAGAATGTTTAGGAATACTAACAATGTAGATAAGAAATCTACTGAAGATATGAACAGAAGAAATGGAGTAGTATGTTATAGATGCAACAAGGTTGGACACATTGCTAGAAACTGCAGATCACAAATCAATCAACCTGGACCAAGATATGGAAACAATGGAATTTTTTTTCAGATATGCAACAAGATTGGACATACAACAAGGTTTTGTAGAATGAACAATAGAGTTTTTCATCCTAATCCTAATCCTAGAAATCATGCAAAAAGAAATGAAGATGCAAGTAACAATCAGAAAGGATGCTGTAGTAATTCAGATGAAGTGAAGTTTATCAAAAGCACAGATCAAGGAGACATATTCAACATTGAAGGTAATTAGGAAGGTGAAGTATTGAAAGGTAAGAATGAATCTCTACCTGACCTATCTCAAAGTACTTAATTTATGTAAATTGTAGTAGAATAGGAACTTAGATTAAGTGTAGAAGTAGATATATGATGAACTGAGTTTTGCACATTTAATGCAAGGTAGTTTATGATGTTCTAATGCTATGGTTAAGAGTGCAAAGAAAAATATTATGTTTTGCAAGATCGCAAGAAGTTTTAAGTTTTGTAGGTTAGTAGAGACAACTTTTTGGAAAGAAGCGACAAAAGAATTGAATGCGATGTCAGATCTAAGTGAGATTGAATTAATAAAAGGTTATGATTGGTATTATTTGATCATCAAAGTGAATTCAAGTGTCAAGGAGATCAAAGAGCAATGATTGAAAGCATTTTGCAAGGATTTTGATAAGAATTTTGTGCCGAATCTATGCAAGCCCTAAAATCGTGAAATTAAGGTATTTTACTTGACAAATCTTTGAATCAGTAAAAGAATTTGAAAAAATCATGGATGTTTCCTTAATACACAATGTCAGAGATAAGAATAGACCTAAATTGAAAAGGGAACTAGTAGAAACCTTGGAAGATGACCCTAGGTTTGCATTATCATCCGTACCAAACGGAGTTTTACACTTAGAAAATGTCAGAAGTTATCTTGGATGCAAACTAGAGACAGTGAGTGATAGTGATTTCACAGATGAATATCAGAAGATTTACAATCAGGATATGACACTGAAACAAGATTTTCAATATTTGGAACATAATGAAATTGTAAGTATGGATTACAGTATGAATTTGATAATGAAGAATGCATTAAGATTATCTTGAGCAGAATTCATAATGGAAAGTTTTGGCTAGAAGATAGAGTGATAGATATTACAATAAATTTGATTCATGAAGTCACTGGATTATCTAAAACTGGAGCTATTCCTTTAAATGAGAAAAACATGAGGAAAACAATCATTGATAACACAAACTCATCCTATAATGGTAGAGGAATTGTGATTAGTAAGATCAAACAAGATGATGTGAGATACTTATGCAAGATCCTAACTACTAAGTTTTGTGCAAATTCAAGAGAGGATGACATGGTAGCTGGAATGGTACATGCAGCCTATCTAATGTGTGTTGACAGGGCACAAGTTGATATGTGTGAAATTCTAAGAATTCAATTGTTTGAGAACTTGGAGAAGATTAAGAAAATTAAGTATACACAGTTTAGGTTCTCATCCCTAATCACATATATGTTTTTTCATCTATTGAGGAGATTTCCTTACACCATAGGAAATGACTGGAATGATGGACAAAATACAATGGAAAGGATTAACCTAGTATACAGAAGACATGTTATTGACAGTGTTAATGAGAGTGCAGTACTTGTTATTAAGACATTTCAGAATATTGTGTTTGGCAGATCAAGGATCCCTAAGTCTCTTGTTGAAAAATATAAAGATGATATATGTTTTATGGTGGATACTAACTTTACCTATATTGAAGTAGTGGAGCCTAGAACAGAGTTCATAGACCCTCTTGGCTATGAGATATCTGAGCTAGAGACTGAAGAGTATGTTAGCAGGTTACTTAAGTGTAAGTTGGACACTCAGGGAAATAGGTTTGGAACCTTTGAGGAGAACTTCAACTCTGCAAAGACTCTAATTGAAGAGAAGCAGTCTAAGAAGAGAGTTGAGAGCACTATTAAGAAAATCCTAAAAGATATAGGAATGATGAAGCATGAGTTTTTGGTAGCAAAGTAGACATCAACAACAATCAAAGAGAGTGGAAAAAAAGAAGTTTTGTCTATCCCTCCTTTATCATCAATTGTAGTGCAACAGGAAGAACCCCAAGTGAAGGTGAAAGTGGAAGTAACTGAGAAGGACATAGAAGCAAAGATGTCTACTAGATCCACTTCCTCCACACTAGGCAAAAGAGTAAAGGAAAGTGCTACTGGACCAGGAAAGAGACATAAAACTCTAGTGCAACCAGTTCCAAGAAAGATTGCAAAAGTAAAAGATGATGTCACTAATAAGAAGAAAGCTTGGAAACCAAAAGTTGAAAAGCTTAATGAGCAGATCATTGAGAATGGTGACTTTGCAAGAATGAATAAATACTATGATCTTTATGATTATACTGACAGACTTAATCTGGAGAATGCAATTGTGAAGCATATGATTTCGGCTGACAAGAAGTTTGATACTATTCAGGGACAGATACGTGATGATTTATATAACAAACTTGTAAATAGGAAGAAGAGAGCATCAGAGGAGGACACAACTATCAGAGAAAAGCTTGTGAGGAAGCTTTGTGAAATAAGAGATGAAACACATTTCAAAAAAATCATGAAAGCCCTAAGCACCCATCTGAGAACCAAAAGGAGAACTATTCAGATTATGGGAGGTAGGTATGAAGAAATCAATTCTGAGACAGAGCAAGCTATTATCAAGGTTATGGCAGAAAATGTTGGAGAATCATCAGTTGCAGTAGAGCAAGCAGGTGAGAAAGAACAAGAGGACATTCCCTCTCCTCCAACTATTAATATTGAAAATGAAACAATGAATGTAGAAGGTACAAAAATCACCTTGGATACTGATGAAAATGTATTCAAGAATTTGGAGAACATTGTTGACAATTTGGCCTTTGAAGAATAGGAAGCTACAAAAGAAGAAGAGATGACAGAGACTACAGTTGTGGAACCACCAATAACAGAGGAACAAGTTCCCATTCCCACAAAAGAAGATATCAGTCTTACTCTTGAGACTGGAAAGAAGACTCAAATTGGATCTATGGTTGAGCATTTGGGAAAGGAAGTAGATGATGATGATTAGTTGGAATTGATCACATCCTTGAATAAAATCATTGGCAAGAATAAGAAAGTGAAGAGTCTTGAAGGGTGTCTGAAGGAACTAACTGAGAAGTTACAAAGCACTGTAACTACACAAATTGTAGAAGCAGACCCTATGGAGAAAGTAAAGAAGGTAATGAGCACCTTTGATAATGAATTCACAAACCTATCTGATATTGCAAAAGTGAAAGCACAAGCAGCCTATGAGGCTAGAATGCTTTTGAACATCAGTCAGAATATCAGAAATGATATCAACACTCTTGATATCTGTATCAAGGATTTGAGGAAGCATTTGGAAACAGATAAATATTTGTATATACAGTGTACAAAATCAAAGACCTTGACATCAGAAAAAGATCAGAAGAGAAAGCTAAAGGAAGTAGAAATTCTGAATGAAACAAACCTTCTGTCTAGCCCCAATGTGAAGGTATGTGATGTTGAGAAGAAAGTTCAGAAGCTTTATGATGAAATCAGAGTTGTGCAAGATGAGAGAGACAAAAATTGAGAAGACACACTCTTTTGAGAGAGCATGCTTCTATGAAGTTAAGCATTATTGAAGAGTAGTTCGAAGAATGTCTTTCAACTAAGACATCTTTTCAGAAATTTAACTTTGAAAACCTCCAAGCATGTGAAATAACATCTTATGGACTGAGCGCATTACTTAATGTGGCAGATTCCATTAAGAAATCATGGGAGAAGGAGATAGAAGCCATGAAGATAGATTTTGCAGATTGTGTTGCAAGCCTACCGGCTTTGCAATAAATGAATTGAGGTATAACTTTTTGTGATACAATTTTGTAACCCTCCCTACCTTATTTTGTCATTGTTGTCAAAGGGGGAGAGATATATAGAAGAAAATTGATAGTATATGATAAGGATTGTTACTCTTAGGGGGAGTACTATATTAGAGACAATAATTTTTTTGAGGAGTTATAAGGATAGTATATATTTTATACTATAGCCACAATTTTGAACAATTTTGAGATTTAGAGTTGTACACTTAGCCAATTTTCTCATATGTTGCCACCAATGACAAAGGGGGAGATTGTTGGCAATTTGGGTGAGTTGATTACATAGATGTTGTCATTATGGAAACATATGATCCACATGAAGATTACATAGGTTAGAGAGCAAGTATGACAGAGTGCATGGCAAATTTGTCTAAGTGTGAGACAATATTTTTACCAGTGAACCTGGACATAGTTTTTGTTTGTGATGTCGACTGGAGTAAGTTCAGTACTTGTGCACTTGAAAATAGACTCTATGATATCTATTGAACACCCATCTCAAATTACAAGTTAGTATGACATGTACGGAAGAAGTTATGACAGTTTTACGGAAGACAGTGTCAAGCCGACAAGACAAAATATGAAGACAAAACTAGTAAAGAGTTAAGGGATTATTTTTTTTATCAAAATAATGACTTAACAATATAAAGGGATGAAATCCTAAATGTTAACTCTTGGATAAAGCTATTGGTATAAATGTAATTGTAATTGTAAAGTAGTAGCAGTAATGAAATGTAATGAAGTAGTGATATGATGCGAAATATATGAAGCATATGTAATAGTGGTAGTGAAAGAGCAGCGAAGAGATATTGATGCAAGTAGTATAAGGTTATGTAACTTAACCTATTTTTGTAATCAGTGTATATTGCACATTACTTTTTTGGGCAGTGGGCTCATCTGGTAATCATATTTTGTACTACCAACTCTTAACAGGGTTGAGGCTTCTAACAAGGCCTATAGTCCCTTAATCAGGACTGATACACTATATGCTTGTAATAGACTCCTAATAGGGTCAACATCCTTAACATGATACTTTTGATTAGTGGATCTTTATGGGTACCATCCCCACCGGGGTTTTCCCTTGGCCAGGGTTTCTTCGAGAACAAATAATGTGTTATGAGTTCTTTATTGTTATGCATGTTGTTTAGCTTCTTATGTTATGCATGTATAAAGATAATCTATCATATCCATAATTGGGCAAAAGATAAAGTTTGTAGAATACTGATTCACCCCCACCTCTCAGTATTCCCTATTTCTAACAACATCTACAGATTACAGATCGACCACCAACCCCTCTTGTGAGAGAGTCAAGGCTATCCAAGCTCTAATACCATGTTGATTTTTCAAACAAGATTAGCATAAATAAATAACAGATAAAGAAAGAAACACAAGGAAACTAGAGATACCCTTGAAAAACCCTCCTACTTGAGGGAAAAACCCAGCCACACCAAAAGTTCTCCTTTATTGAGATAATAATAGTCTCAGTACATAGCTCACAACTCTTTAGCTTTTATACAAAATATTCAATGTCACTCTCCTTAACAAATTCAACACCTTAATTGTAGAATCAAAATTATAATAGCTTCTTGAGAATCACAATCCTCAATGCAAATGATATGATTTGCATAACAAGAATGAAGATCACACATCGTCATTCACAATATCATTGATATATATCTCAGTACACATAAAATCAAAGTAAAGATTAAAGATGTGACAAAGAGTCACTGATATTTTCTATTGAACAAAGATGCAGAATGCTATAACTCTGTGTTTTATCTCCTATAATGAATTTGACCAATATATGATTAAACTGGAGCATCTCTCTTGGGAGGTGAAGGGACCACCATTACCAATTCTCATAGAACTATAACATAGTGCGACAAAAATCTCAACCCAACAAATATGAAGAAATAATATTCAACAATACATATTTAGATCAGAGATGATGACTACTATAATCATCAATTACTCTACCAGATAACGAAGAGTATCACACACAAAAGATACATAACATCAAACTAGATGCTATTAGAACCTCTATAATGCTCGAACCCACACTAGTCTCAGTTCTTCATCATAATTAAGTGAACCGATGGCATCCAAAATGTGAATTGATGATCCAACACAAAACTCACAAAAATGGTAAGTCCAATATCATATTCTAGGACCTCCGTGAGTATCAAAGGATGAACATAAAGAGCCTTACATGGAACCATAGGAAGGTGAATCGATTCCTTCATAGTATAACCAATGCTCATAATTATTATTATGATGACATAATACAAAATTAATGACTACTTGCATACATATGAACTGGCACCCATAATGATTGTGAACGGAACGTAGCAACACCCGTGCACAATGCAATTTCATCTCATTTGGTGCCATGTCATCATAACTCTATGATGAAGAAGGAGAGAATGATATCTCTCACAGGTACAAAACATTAACACTTCCTCTTAGCAAGAGAGAGATCATTCACCTGTCCTCATGATGAATACAAAGGCTGCATACAAATGTATTAGTAACAAAAGATCTAATCACAAATTTTCTTTATAGAATTGTTATCTTAGAATAACAATATTTACCATAGCTACTCCTAGAGAGTGAATTAGAAAAACATAAAATAAAGTCATGGAGTCACACACATGACTTACATCATGACTACTCCCAGAGGGTGGATCCACCATACCAACCTGCTAGAGGGTGGAGAAAGGGATTTCACCTCAAACTTCTCCAAGAGAAGAATGCATTACCACCTTGCCTACTTGCAGAGGGTGGAACAAGGGGTTTCACCTCAAACTTCTCCTAGAGAAGAATGCATTACCACCTTGTCTACTTGAAAAGGGTGGAATAGGGGATTTCACCTCAAACTTCTCCCAAAGAAGAATGCTATACCAACTTGCGAACTCGCAGAGGGTGGTTCCACCATTCCTACTTATAGAGGGTGGTACAAGGGATTTCACCTCAAACTTCTCTCGCAAAGAACTCATTATCAAGGGATTGCACCTCAAAATTCCCCCTCGTGGAGAAGAATTCATTAACAATTCTTCATGATGATAAGGCTCTCTTTGAGATAGATATCAACCTTCGGCTTTCCAAATTAGAACCCCTCTGAATCTGATATCAACCTTCTAACCTCCTTGTCCAAGGTTGCTTGTGATGAATAGATAGACTCCCTTTGAATGGAGTCTCCCTCTCAATCGGGGAAAAATACTGCATTGATTATCGTAACATAATCCCTCTTAGACGAGACTCCCTCTCAATAGGGAAAACATACTCATGATTTGATAATCACAATACCAAGGAATTGACTCCAATATTTTTCCAACAATGAGCTTTAGTAGTCACACTACTACACAAGCTTGTTGATTCTCTGTAGAAGGTCTTCACACTCTTCCTTTGGGACACAAGCTCCCTCTAAATCTCATATCCTCCCTCTTAGAATAAACTGATCATAAGTTAATTTGAATAAGTACTTCTTCTTCAAGAGCCACCAAATCATCTTAGGCAGCAATCTTTCATCATCCTTGTTCTCCTCAACCCATCCTAGAAGCATTTTAGAGAGATTAGAAATATAATTAAATAGACTAGTGCTAGAAGCCTACATGATTCACTATTCCCAATGTTAATGAATGAATTAACTACATAAAATTCATGATCAATATTCAAAGGTATAATCATAAAATATTTATTTCATCATTGATTAATCTTCCTCACAACTCAAGCACATTTCAAGAAGATGAAACACCCCTATACCCACCTCTAATCCCTTGATAACAATCATCATCACATGCCTACCCATTAAAGATATCAAATTTTAATCTCCAATTGTATCAATAAATTGAAGCCTCTTTTCCATCTTCAAGAATTAAGCTTATTTTTCTCCTCAATATTGAACTAGTTCAGTAGGCATCTACATATTACAGATCGACCACCAACCCCTCTTGTGAAAGAGTCAAGGTTGTGCAAGCTCTTAAACCATGTTGAGTTTTCAAACAAGATTAGCATAAATAAATAATAGATAAAGAAAGAAACACAAGGACACTAGAGATACCCTTGGAAAACCCTCCTACTTGAGGGAAAAACCCAGCCATGCAAAAATTTCTACTTTATTGAGATAATAATAGTCTTAGTACATAGATCACAACTCTAGAATAACAGATTCAACACCTTAACTATAGAATCAAAATAATAATAGGTTCTTGAGAATCACAATCCTCTATGCAAATGATACGATTTTCATAATAGGCATGAAGATCACACATACATATCATTATTCACAATATCATTGATATATATCTCAACACACATAAAATCAAAGTAAAGATTAAAGACTTGACATAGAGTCACTGAAATTTTCTACTCAACAAAGATATAGAACGCCAGAACTTTGTGTTTTATCTCTTATAATGAATTTAACCAATATATGATCAAACTGGAGCCTCTATTGGGAGGTGAATGGACCATCATTACCATTCATTCATTGAAAGGTACAATTGAAGTGAAATAGAACTAGATTCTATTTGCTGCTTTCATAGAATTACATTAACTCTTCTAACTTTCACTAACTTCTAAAAGTTAAGACAATAACTTATTTATAAGAAAACACTAAGAAACTAACTCCTAAAACTATGACCACTCCAAAAATGAGGATCAATTAAGATTCATAATATGATACAACAAAATTGATAATGCTCGGGAACAAGTCTTCTAGGAATATAGCAGGTCGTGCTCCTAGATCTACGCCCAAGTACCGGTTTACCACTACAAAGGAGAGCAATTGACAATCACACCTTAATTATCCCAGTGCAAAGTTGATTTTGTCAAGTCACCATGCTACCTGAATGAATGTGTTGTTGACTTGTTCCTATATGGAGTTAGTAATATATGCCAAATTTGAAACATATGTATTTGCATCATTTAAATCAGAAAAGACATTATCTCACTAACTAACTCTTGTATGATATGTGGCTATAGGAATCCTAACCCAAAATAACTTAGGAGATGAACATTAAATAACACACATATATATCTACTTAATTCATTTGTCATATTCAATTCATAAGGTTTAACCATAAGTTCTACTTAAAACACATATCTTGCTGAGATATAAAGTATTTGAAAGTATTGACCATACATATAAAAACCATATATATCATCATCAAAGTTTGTATAAAACCAAGTACAAACACCCTAACAAGCCACAAAAAAACATCATAAAACATGCCATTAAAATGGCTCATCATTCCCCCCAGCTTAAATCCTTTCTAGTCCTCTAGCATGCATGAAATTTCTAGTTCTGTTCTTCATGTGCAGGTCCTCTACAATTCATTGTCTAGACTCTATGTCCTTGTAGTTTATGTAGCCCTTGTTTGATTCAAACATGTTCCACTTGTTGACCTCAATTTCCATGTCATGCTCATCTAGATCTTCATTTATTCCCAACAAAGGATGCATAGGAATAGGTGGTTTGAATTTTAAAGGAAACCAATAACTGGTTTTAGTTCTACCTAACATGATATACCATGGAGCTCGCCGACTAGCCAAGCTCATATTTTGTGGGGAATGGGGCTCCTTAATCCTTAATTTTGTAGGCATCCTTACCCATCTTTGAGTACTAGCAGTAATGGCTGCAAGAATCTCTACAACAGTGAATTCCTCATAATCTTTGAATGCCCTTTCTCTCAAGGGATAAATTTTCTGCCTACCACTGTTTGTCAAGGTAACTTTTACCCAGTCATAAAATTCCTGTTGGCCTCTTTGGTTTCAGGTCTAATACAAAGTGGCATTTCCATTTCATCACCCCTATAAGGTTGATCCTGGTGTTCTCGAATGATTTCATTCTGTACCCATGACATAAAATCCCTTAATTGAATATCTCCCACATACATGAGAGAACTCCATTCTCTGTTATCAGGAACTGCCGAGTTATGCAAATATAATTCACATAATAAATTTTGAATATGCATTGGAGATGAATGAAATGCATCATAAAATTCATGTGACATGGAAACCAAAGGACTAAGCCCTTGAAATACTATGGTCAACTGATAATTCAAAAATTGTTCTTTAAGGAACAATGCATACACCTAAGAAGGTGACCTACACTTCATCAACTCTAGGACAAGTCTAGTAATCTGTGTAACCTTTTCTTCTAGCACCACAATATTATGTGATTGTTGTTCTATTTGATGAGCCTTCTCATAAATGACCTATTTCAACCTCTTCTTTTCCAACTTCCACAACACTCTTTCTAATAACATTTTCTAGTATAAGTTCAACCCAAATGTCAAAGGAGTGGATACTTCTGGAGGTGGCATTGGTCCTTGGTTATTGACATCATTCCATGCCAAGGCTAGCATAGGAGTCCCTTTTACCTTAGTTTTATCTACCCATAAAATCATAGCCCTCTCAAGATTCTTCTTTGTGCATTGTTCGACCACCTAGGAAAGGGTGTCTAACCCTGAATAATGGTAAAATGGAGCTTTAACAATGCACCTATCATTCACCTACTATTCATTTGTAATATTTTGATTTGGAATTGCATAAGTAATGTAAATCTGGAAATGCTTGAAATAAAATAAAATAAAATACATACCTCATAATGGAACAGATTTGGAAATACCCATTTTTTGAAGCTTGTGCATAGTTTCAGAAGATTCTGCAACTAGATTTGGGACCAAAAAACTGAAATGGAGAAAACCCAGAAAAATTTTGTCTTTCTGGCAATAGGTAGTCTTTGACCCCGATAAAAGGTCAAAGACTACCTCGAGATTTTGAAGGTCGACTTTAGCTTTGTTCGCAGATCTCAAAAGTTCATCAAAAAGGGTACTCAGATCTGCACTTTAATTCTCAAAACAATGATTATAGATATCTAAAAATGGTGTTTTGAGGTGGCTATATAGGGTTTTACCTTAGTCAAGCCCCCATTTTGGTGATCTCCACCTCCACGAATAGTCGATTGAAATAAAATGTGTGTATTGAAAGTGTAATGCCAAGATCTAATCCTCTTGATTAAAACCCTAGCATGAATATGCATGAGGAAACAATGCATAGATTTGAATTAGATAAGAAAGCATACCAAGCCCCCAAGGCTAAAGTACTCCTACCAAACTCATAATCCGTAATTTCTACCCCATGATTGTATCTTTGAATGCTTGAATGTTGGCAATGGTGGATCAAGGAAGAAAGGATCTCTCTTGCTCCAAATAGGTGGTCACAATGGTGTGTGTTATACACTGAGTTTTTTGCGCCTATGTTTCAAGCTCTCTTGGTCTTGATAACTCAGTATAACTTGGGAATCATCTCAAGGTTGTGGGACCTTTGCTAACCAAGATGAAACATCCAGGTTCTAGGCTGGTTCCTCTTGGATTATCACCTTAGTTTTCTCTTGGACAGGAAAGTAAACTTTGAAGGGAAAGGGTTAGAAGGAGTGCATGAAAGGGAAATGACTGAAAGCAAACTACCTACTAAGTGATGCACCGAAATGAAATGAATACAATACACTGGCCAAATCAGCATGAAGGCTCTCAGATCTAATAGAACACAATCTCTCTAAACATGCTTGCATAAGTATTTCACAAGAGGGCCTGGACATAAGACACAACCTATGACCTACAAGCAAACGTTCTCTTCAGCAAAAGGGCACATGAATGAGACAGAATGGCAGGGGGCTGAAGAATACCCACAAACTCACTCAAATCAGATCATACACAGTAGTACACATATAAGCTGAAAGAAAGAAGGGCTCTGGAACTCTGAGATTTCTCTAACAAATCCAGCATATCATATTCAAATAAGAGAAATGCAGACAAGTGAAAGACCAGGGGGCAGAACAAATGCCACAAATAACTCCTAGAAAGAGAAAAACTCTTTTTACAAAATGCAAAAACTCTGAGCTTCAAAAGCTCCAAAAAACAATATATACATCTTCTGCACGCAGGCAAGAATCAAACCTAACCAGGGTTACAAGGTTTACAATTTAATAATCAACCCTAGGGTACCGATCAACCAAAGTCAAATCTAATCATGAATATCTTCCTGCAACATCATGGCCGATCAGATAAATAACCCATCCCTGTACCGCAATCAACCTGCAGATCAACAACCTAGATTCATCATTCTTTTTTGCACAAAGTCATGCCATGAATGCTAACTGGTACCTCACTAAGACAAAGATCAACACATGACGGCTGCCTAGATCCACCTCATCATCTTCCCTTAACTGCACATGTCCTGGAGACATCAACTCTCAGCTACCTGCCGCTCGCAACCATTTCTACAGAAGAAAAGCCTGCGAAAACTATTGCACCACCTTGAAAATGCCATTGGTCGCATGATCACATGAGCCCAAAAGGCCGCATGCGATCATGTGACAAGCCTCTTAGAACTTGTCATCTTGCCACATAAGACATCTAGGTTCAATAACTTTTCTACCTGTCAACCACGTGGACCAACCGAAACCCAACCACACATCGGTCAGACCCACGACAATACCACTTGGGAGCATTAGAAGGATCTCATGGCAATCGCATGATCGCGTGGGATCAAAAGATCCCATGCGAACATGCGACCACCGTAGATCTTGAATCTATGAGGCCACATGCAAACTTCACCGACCACTAAGAAACAGACACATCACCACCAGAGGACCCACCAGCAACTGAGAAATGACCACCATAACACATCGGACCCACAACCCATTGAGATTCTCATCGGACAGTTGTCGCATGATCGCATGGGGTCGGAAGATCCCATGCGAACATGCGACCACTGCCAGATCTTTCACACTGGCAATGGTTATGAGGAACTGGGACCCACCTGGTCGGAGTTGCACGCTTGTGAAATGCCAATGCCAAAGGAAGAAGTGTGAAACATGAGGGGTCGAAAACACAGAAGGTTTTCAGACCGAAGATCGAAAACATAGAGGAATTTCAGACCGAAGGTCAAAAACATCCTAAGCTTTTGAACCAAAAGGCAGAAAACACAGTGGGTTTTCGACACTGAACTTTTTTTCCTGGAACACAGTCGCAGTAGCGCACAAAGAATTCCTGCAACATTAAAAATTGAATAACTTCCTAGGTATTATGATTTGAGTGATGCGATCTGGACTAGGGCATGGTGAAACATTGAAGAACATGGGGTTCAGATTGCAAAGCATGAAACCTTGTGGATCTACTTTGCAAATGAAAACAAGTTGCAGCAAGGCAAAACAAACGCAGGAAAACTTCGAAGACAAGACCAATTCACAGAATTTTTTACATTGATGGAACTTGGTCTAACAAAGAGGCTAGGATAAAGTAACATGAAAAAATAAAAGGCCAAGAATTGGCTCGGGTCACAGGAAATTATGTCTAGTATTAACCAAGCTAGGTCGGTCTAGAATTAACCAACCACTTTAGTGCTAACTGACCGCTGCAATGTTAACTGAGCATTGCAGTGTTTTACCAAGCTAGGTCGGTGTAGTGTTTACCGACCAATCCAGAGATGATCGACTGCAGCATGAAAATTTTTTGGGACACATTGGCAGGGGAAAACAGAGACCTTGGAGTGGATTTTAGCCAAATCGTATAAAATAGGCAATTTTGGGCAACAGTGTGTTCACAAAAATGCTTGATATCAACAATGGATTGATCTTCTATATCATCCTCTTGTAATCTTGCATCTTCACTCCATGATTGATTTCTTGCTCAATTGTGTTGTCCCCACTTGATGGATACTTGCTCATGAAATTGCTTGGTGTAAATGAATGCAAATGAGAGTCTTTATATAGAGGTTTCAAGGTGAGGCTCCTAGAGTAATGTGAGGACCCATAATTCAAATTTCATCTTGAATTATGATCCAATCACAATAACCAACTAAGGAGGGAAAATTATTAAATGAATTTTGAATTAAAACCTTTCCGCACTCAGATCCGAAGGCCCGACATTGATTTCGGGGCCTGCCGGGACCAAATTTGAAAAGGGGAGCCAAATCCCAAAGGAGGTCAAAGATGACCTCATCTCTAACCTAGGTTAGGGATGACCTCGACCCTGACCTAGGTCAGGGATGACCTCGTCCTTGACCCAGGGGTCTAGGTCCTACCCGAATCAGAAACAGGAGATCTTGGGGATGCCCAGAGACCTAGAAATGATGTCAGAATAGGGCAGAGTGCCAGGGAGAGGGACAAAGAGTCATATAGAGATGCCATACTATTATGATCAGGTGATGAGGTAGTTCGGCCTATTACAGGGAGTCCCTAGAGCAGTACCTCACTATGTACATCCAATGAGGTACTATCAGAGACTCGATGCCATGCGCCAACCATCGATAGTAGACATAGAGGATAGTGATGTAGATGAGATAGAGGACCTAGAGATACCATTAGATATGACCTATTTAGGCATGAGCCGAGATTACATCAGGTACTGGATTTTGTAGGGGACCTCCCCATCTTCCTTGAGGATTATCCCACAAGTGATCCAAGCTTTTCAAAGAGGACACACCGGGATAGTGGCACCATAGAGGAGGATGATGATGTCAGAGATGAGGAGGAGCACATCTATGAGGGAGATCCCATGGAGGAGGAGAGAGAAAAGAGAGTAGAGGAGAGAGAGGAGGAGAGAGTGGAGGACATGCCCCCAGCTAGTGATACTGGTGCAGATATACACATTACTCATGCATCACCACTGAGGTCATGACAGCTGCCACAGCCCCACACAAAGACACCACCATCGAGACCTAGATATGGAGAGCATGGAGAGAGTATTCACTCCATGCCCCCACCATCTAGACACTTTAGTGATGTCCAGGAGGGTGACCCAGGTATGAAATATTAAATTTTGATTAAATATGTGATTTGATTTGAGATAGAAAGACATTAGACTGATAAATGTAATTTCATTCTATAGCTAGCGTAGAGGAGTGGAGGAGCTTTGTATCTGAGATTCTCAAGGATACAATTATATCCTACCGACTACCTGCCGATGAGTGAGATTCTTCCATTGGGTGTAGAGATCCCGACAGGCATGCCGACATCTTTGCATACATCCAACGAGAGTTGAGGATGTGCAGAGAAATGGAGGAGAAGCTGATAGTTGAGTTACAGAGTATCTGAGAGTGTCCACAAGGTATGAGCATATCGAGGAGCCACACATGGACACACAAATATGCATCTTCCTATCATAGGGCAGAGAGATCTAGGAGCCATCGGCCATCAGAGTGTAGTGATAGACGTAGTGATAAATAGGGCCATTGGCCACATATGTATCAGAACTTGAAAAACTCTTTTGATGAATGAAAAAATTCTCTACTAATTAGTTCTATGTTTGATTACTATGCTTTCATCAATATAAAACTTAATAGAAAGAAAGAAAAGTGCATAAATATATTCAATATGTAATCTTGGTAGAACTACATGACCTATAAAATAAACTTTATAAGGAATACATAAATGCACAAGGAAAGAATGAATGAAATTAAGGATAATAACATTTGAGATGCATAATATTAATGGGTTCCTTAAAGGAAACACCATCCATATCAGCAAGTTTATAAGCACCTGAACCAAAGTCTTCAAGAACAACAAAAGGTCCAAGCCAATTAGGGCTAAATTTTCCTTTTTTGCCCGGTAAAGCATTCACATTTCATTGATTCTAATAAAGGACTAAATCACCAATCATAAATGTTCGTTCAATTACCTTATGATTGTATTGTTTTTGAAGAGATTTATGATAAGCTTTTATATGTTCTAATGCATGTATTCGTTGTTCATCCAACATTTCCAACTCTTGTAACCGTTGTTCACGAAAAGTATCTTTATCAATTATCCCATGAAATGAAACATGTAGAGAAGGTATTTCTAGTGCCAAAGGTGTAATAGCATTAGTACCATAGACAAGGTTGTAAGGAGAAGTACCTATGGCAGTACGAACACTAGTCCTATAAGCCCATAAAGCATAAGTCAGTTGAGTATGCCAATCTTTCACATGCTTACTAACTATTTTTCTCAAAATTTGTTCAATGAGTTTATTTTATGCTTCAACTTGTCCATTAGATTGAGGATAATGAGTTGAAAATCTGTGTTGAATTCTATATTTCTCCAAGAATTTCGCAACTTCTTTATTTTTAAAAGAGGTACCATTATCTGAAATTATCGTCAAAGGAATACCAAATCTTGTTATGAAATTATTAAAGATGAAATCACAAATAACATCTGCCATTGTTGAATGAAGAGGGACAACTCCTACCCACTTCGTGAAATAATCCGTAGTAGTTAGAATGTAAGTATGTCCTTGAGAAGAAGCTAGTGAGATTTTTCCATTAAGGTCAAAACCCCAAACTCTAAAAGGCCATGGAGAAACTTGATTACGTAGGTCGCGAGAAGGAGCATGAATCAAATTACTATGCTGTTGACATTGAGGACATTTCTTAACAAACATGAAAGAATCTTGCTCCATTGTTTGCCAATAATATCCCATTCTGAGCAATTTATTAGCCAGGGATTTTCCTCCAAAATGTCCCCCACAAGAATGAGAATGAGCTTCTGCCAAAGCTACGGGGATTTCGGTTCTATTAAGACATCTTAATAATAATCCTTCATAAGAGCATTTGTAAAGCATATCTCCTAAAATGATCTAATGCACTGCAAGCTTCCTAATACAATTACGCATGTTCCTTGTTGCTGAATCAAGAAAAGTACCACCCTTCAAAAAATGAAAATTATGTGAATACCATTCATCTGAATGCAAATTGAAATAATCAGAGGTAATCTTTTCAGAAATTGCAGGGCTTTTAAGAGTTTGTATAGTAAATTGAAAGTTTTTAGCATTATTTTGAAGACAAACGAAAGAAGTTGCACTTGCTATGGCATCTGCATGTTGATTATCCTTCCTAGGTAAAGTCTGAATCGTATAAGAGGAGAATTGTGAGAGCACATCAAGAGCTAAATCTCTGTATTGTGTCATTTTATCATTCTTAGTCTGATATCCTCCTTTAATTTGTTCAACAATTAATTTCGAATCTCCATATATTTGTAAATGTTTGATATTAAGAGATGAAGCTGCTCGTAGGCCAACTATAAGAGCTTCATACTCTGCAATGTTATTAGTATAAGGAAAGGTTAATTTGTATGATAAAGGGATGGGTTTTTTCATAGGGGGAATCAAGATAATACCCACACTAGAACTTGTCTTACATTTAGACCCATCAAAATATAATTCCCAAATATCATCTTGTTGAATAGCTAGAATATTATCATCATGGAATTCTATTGAAGTAGAACATGTATCAGGATGAGGATAAGGAGCTTTGACTAAATAACCTATCAAAGCCTGTCCCTTAATAGACTTATGAGAAATGAAATTAAGATCAAATTCTGTAAGCAACATCACCCACTTTGCCAACCAGCCAGAGAGATCAGTTTGTGAGAAAAGATGTTTCAAAGGATCAAATTTAATAATCACATTAACTTCAACATTTATAGGATAATTTCTAAGTTTCTGACATGCATAAACTACAACTAGACATTGTCTTTCCAAATCTATGTGTAGACACCTAAAAATCCTTTAGAAAATAAATTATTTTTATTTTCTGAAAAATCCCTGATGACATCATCATTTATTAATTAATTATTTATTTAATTAATTAATTTATTTTTATGTCATTAAATCCCTTTATCTTAATTAAAAATATTTAATTAAGAAATCCCTCCCAAAAATGTTTAAATCTTATTTAAACATTAATCCCCTATTTATTAATTATTTTAATTAATAAATTGACCAAAAATCCCCCAAAAAATAATTAATTTATTTTTTGACCAAAAGTTAGCCTTTTTTCCTAAGACCACTAACCTCTTCCAAAATCTTCTAATCCCTTCTTAATTTCGATTAAAAGGCTAATCCCACCTTTTCTAACCCTAATCTCAACTCAAAATATTTAATTAAGATTAAATATTTAATTTTCATATTTATTGAAAATATTTCAATAAATATTCCCAAAACTTAAGCTTTTGGAATGAATAAACTTTTATTCCATAAAACCAAGGAGAATTCTAGACTCTTCTAGAATCTTCTCAACCCAACCTCTTCACCCATCCTAATCCTAAAATCCCCTAATCCTAATCCTAATCCTCCCCCTAACCTTGTCACATTCCCTAAACAAGGTTAGCCAACTCCTAAGCTTGACCCAAAGTCAACAAACTTCTAGAGGCTTCTCTTACATGCATTAAGTGCATTTAAAGCCTCCTTATCCCTCTTACATGCATTTATGATGCATTTAAGAAGCCCCTCACCCCTTTCTTACACCCTTTGACCTTAGGCACATTTCCCAAATTGTGCACATTCCTCCCATCTTTCAACCCAATGCCCTTGTGACACTTGTCACAAGGAGGTGGCCTTGAACTAGCACAATCCATGTGCTCCCCTTTGAATGAATCTTGGCCTCTCTTAAGGATTTTGATCCTAGCCACTCATTCATCCTCCCAAAAGTCTATAAATAGTCCTCATTTCCAAGAGCAAAATATCCATTCACCTTTCATTTTATGCATTGTTATCATGTCCATTTAGCTCTAGACTTAGCATAAGCAATACTAATTGTTAGTTTCTTTTTATCATCTTCAAGCTTTCTTAAAGAACATTATAGCTTAGCAATAATGGATTAACATAGTTTCTTTTATTGTTTTGCATAGCATATAGCATCATATCACACCTATATTTGGTCTAAAATCAATCTTAGTATGCATTAGAATATGCTCCAAGTGCTTAGAGAGCACACCCACATCCCTCTAATTGAAGCGAATCAAACATTTGCTCTATAGCACTTGTTTTTTTAGCAACAATCTTGAGGTGGCTTTGGTTTTGTTTTCATGTCTTATGCTATTTTTTTAGTTCATGAATATGTTAGATTAGTCTAATGTTTGAATGTTTCAGCCTTTCAAGACAGGTAACAGGTTCAAAATCATAGTCTACATTCTGGCACGCCCGGTGGGACCCACTTCACGGGTTCTTTGCAAACATTCTGATAGGTTTTAGACCATTTTCAGATTTTTCAAGCTTATAGGTGGACGGAGCACTTCGATCCCTTCTTCTTCTTCTTCTTGTCTATATTCTTCTTCCTCTTCTTGTCTATATTCTTCTTCTATTCCGTCTCCTTCTTCTTCTTCTTCTAGCAAGGAGGTCATGGCCATTTTTTTTTCAAAAATAATAATAAAATCCATAAGGAAGCAAAATCAGACACACCTTATTTTAGTGCTTAAAATGAACCCCGAAATCATTCTTGAATGCATTAAGGACTAAAATTTGCAAAATTTGTTCTAACAAACAAAACAAAAAAATTAATCAAGGCATTTGCATCCTTGCAACATCAAGGATTTTTAACAATGCATTCATGCAAAGTAGGAATGATCATATCTTTTTGGCCATAAAAAGAACATCAAATCTGCTTTCAAACGAGTCAAAACAAAATCTTGAATGAAGCTAAAAGGAAGAACTTAGGTCCTAAGTGTCATTGTCAATTTGAAAATCAAACTCAATCTTGAATGCACTAAAAGGAACAAACAACTCTATTCCCTCATCTGTTTCAGTTTTCAAAGCAAGCAAGCCAAATTCAATCTTGAGTGATCTAAGGGACAAAACAAAGCTTTTTCAAAGTTCTTAAATCAACTCGCTAATCAAATCTTGAATGCACAAAAGGAAAGAACTTGCAAACGTTCAATTTATTTACATTTTGGAGAAAGGAACAAATCAAAATCTAAACACGTGTGTCTTCATTTTTTCAAAGTTCAAACAAACTTAATCAAATTTGGGAAAATGAACAACTGCTTGATGTGCATTTAGGAGTTTTACTTTTTGCAAAATCCTGTTAAACTTAAGCAACGTAGAACACTTGGACTCGAACAAGTCCACTTCTTCTACTTTTAGCGAGGCCTGTCCAGGGAGAAGCGCTTCCTCTTTGGAGAACGACCTCAAACCGGTAGCCCCTCCGACCGGTATACAAACAAGTGAAGAACAAAATAATCACTTACATCTCCTAATCGCCGGGCGTTCGTGCCAAACACGTGTCTGGGGATGGTAAACATTCCTCTCCCCCAGCATAATTGGCAAGGCTCTTAAGTGAGTCACGGATGATCAGCATAACCAGGTATGGAGACACCACGGAATCATTAGCAACCTGATAAAATAGAGGCTACCCTATCTACATCCGAAAGTATCAAAATCCTTGTGCAAGGACCGATTCCAAGGGGTTTACCGGGTCGCCTCAAGATTACTCACCATTTGTATTCCCTTCTGGGGGATACCAAGCTGTGGGCAAGCGATTTTGATACTCACCTTCCTTAGGTAGATCTGTTTGAAGTGCTTGACAGTCAAAAACTCCGTGAAAACACTTGTTGAAACATTCACTTTCAAAGCTTTGTCAGAGTCAGTTGCCTTTGTTTGTATCCCGCAAGGTTGCTTTGTCCCTTGCGGAGATTGCTTTGACTTTAACTTTTGCCATTGGAAACCTTTGCCTCAAAATCAGAAGCCTCTTTTTCAAGTGATGCCCAGCAAGAGCAAACATCCTAAAGCGAAGTTGCCCAAATCCCAAGCCTATCAAGAGCAAAAAGTTGCCAAGAAGAACGCCAAGACCTATCAATCCATTATCCAAGCAACCCAAGTAGAAGAAAAGTCTCAAGCCAGACTTGAGAACATTGCCCATAACGCCCGCATCAAACAGTTCGCCTTCCATTTCCGAGTTAACCATCACTTTGTCAACCTTGAGCCAGAAGATTAGCCAATCCTTGTTCATGTCTTGTTCCATCTTCAGATCTTGAAATCTTGTCTCCAACATGCCTTGCATCTTAGTTTCATCCTAGTTTCACCCTTTGCATCAGCATTAAAACCTTAGTTGCATTTCAGAACATCATAAAGTTGCATATGCATTCATCTTCCTACCAGCATTCTAGAATCAATCCTTGTCATTCGCATAGAGCATTGTCCCTTCAACCTTCGATACCTTTTCCACCAGCATCCCCCCATCAGCTTTCCATATCTTTGCAGCAGATCCACCATCCTTTGTTCCAAATCCAGAGATCCACCAACACTTAGTGTTCTACCTTTTGAGTTGTTCCTATCCTATATCCAAGATCAGAGACCATCATCCTCTTTTTTGGCACAACGTGTTGTCATAAAGAAATCAAACCTTGTCCTTGCATAGCCATCATCTCGAGCAAGAGATTGGAGTGTATTGATAAGAAACTTGTTGACCGAAGATCATCAGTCTATCTTAGGTTGACCCCATCATATCTCTGATCCTCCATTTGGAAAAAATAGCAGCTCATTTGTTGACCACTCAGTAATCTTTCACCAGCTTTCCATCAGCAACCTATCTTTCCTCCACCATCTTGATCCATATCAGTTCCATCCAGCTTCCATCATCGCCATCTTGATCCCTATCTTTGCATTTGCATCTTAGAAGTCATCATCTTTAGAAGTTCATCAACTTTGCATCCATCAACATCTTTTAGCCAAACATCTTGCATCCATTTAGCACTTGCATCTCCATGCCTGTTGAGACCAGATCTCGGAAAAGAAGAAGCATGAATCCTTATCCACCAACAACCTCATCCGATCCCAACCTTTTCACCAACGCCATGATGACCTACAATCCCCAGATCCAAGCTAGTAACCCATGTGAAGATCCAAACATCCCTTCATCCCCGTTGGCAATCCAAGCATTCGCAAATCCTCCAGATAGCCCACCAGTGACCAATGCCCTTATACCGCAACATCAGCAGAGCACGTTTGTTCACTACCTGCCAGAAAGTACCTCCATCCCACCATCTCTCTATCCACGCATCCCCATCAAAACTATCCAAGTTCCAGCACAAGCGTATTCTCCGTTCCCCGATCCTATCATGCAAACACCCCAGGAGCTTTCCACCATTCCCCTTTTCTTGCAAGGAAGCCTCGCCAGTCCCACAACACAAGCTGCAGTGCCATCCGCTCCATCTCATACCCCTTTTGCTTCATCATCTGCTATGGCTGCCCAAGCCCAAATCCAACACTTAACCCAAAGTCAGCTTCCACCTCTCACACAAGCTTTTACACCAAAAGCTTCACCACCATCCGCAAGTCAAGCAACATCTTTCACCATCAAAGGAGCACCGCCACCCTTCACCCCCCAAGCACCTATACCTTCTTCTTTGGGGTTAGCGCAATCGCTTCCCATTCCAACCTCATCTTTCTCTTGGGTGTTTCCTTCATTTTCCTCTTCACAAGCATCCACTCAACCACAACCTCAACAAGCTCCTTTATATCAACCATCATTCGTGTCCCAAGCTCCCATTGCTCCTACCATTCCATCATCCGCTGCAGTGCACCCTAACACAAGCTCTCAGTGGGGCCTTACACAAGAAGAAATGAAGGCATGGGGGATCTCATCTCAATCCCCTACATCTATGGTTGCAAGTCAACAAACTGCCTTCGCCCAAGCAGCACAGCAGCAATTACCCCAAACACCGCCGGCTTCAAGCTATTCATCCCAAATCCCAAATACCTTCCAGCAAGTTCCACCACTTCAACAGCCAACTTTCCCCAGCTATCTTACCCCATCACCCTTTGCTTCTAGCTTCCCCACATTTGTTCCACCTCTAAACAACACAGGCATGCACCCAGCTTATATCAGCCAAAACCAAAGCCAACCTCAACAACTACCACCATCATACCCGCAAGCAGCATCATTCCAACAGCCTCCCCCACAGCAACCACATGTCCCCTTTCAGCAAACACCCATCATTCCTCCACAACAGCAAGTCCCTTGCTATCAGCCTCAGCAACAAATTCCTATCATCCCCCAGCAACAACAAGTTCCCACCCATCAGTTACAACAACAAG
Organism: Chamaecyparis obtusa; assembly: GCA_027943335.1. NCBI lineage: Eukaryota > Viridiplantae > Streptophyta > Pinopsida > Cupressales > Cupressaceae > Chamaecyparis > Chamaecyparis obtusa. The sequence continues at coordinate 1,548,100 of BSBK01001154.1, read as the reverse complement.
TTCCAAATGACCACTATCAGCAAGCAGTCCCACAACAACCGCCAGTTCAACAACAGCAAGTAGCCCAACAACATCAAGAGGTCTCATATCATTTACCACAATATCCCCCTATGCCACACCAGCAATATCCCCAACAACCATTGCCCCAAAATCAGTTCCAACCTATTTATCCACAGAAAACACCATATCTAGTTCCACAGCTTCCATCGCAAGTAGAAGTTCCAGTTCCCTCGCCACTCAATGCTGAGTGGGAAGCAATGAAAAATGCTCTAAAGGAGCTACAAAGTGGAACAGAGAATAAAACATACAAGTTCGAAGAGGTGTGCTCATATCCCTTCGATCGGTCCATAGCAACTATCCCTTTCCCCAAGCATTTTGAGATGCCCAAGTTCGACAAGTATCGGGGGAAAGGAGATCCAGTAAACCATATCAAAGAGTTCTACATGGCGTGCCAAGAAGTAGCTTACAGTGATAACTATCTCCTGCGCCTGTTTCCCAAAAGCTTGGGAGGAACTGCTGTTGAGTGGTTTTACAAAATACCACATGGGACAATAAAAACCTTTGCTGAACTCTCTGAGAAGTTCATCACACACTATGCCCATAATGTGGAGAATGAGTTGTCCTTGCTAGACCTATGCAACTCAAAGCAGAAAGACGGAGAAAGCCTTGCAGAATACTTGCAAAGATGGCAGAATCTTACAACTAGGTTATCATATCAGCCGCCAGAGAAGCATCTAACAAAGATCTTCATTGATAACCTACATCCAAAGCTATCCCATCACATGCGAATGAACTGTCTCCAGACATACCAAGACATCAAGAGCAAAGGCATAGGCATCGAGAAAGCTCTCCTAGACGAAGGCACTATTCGTCACTTCAAGGATGATTCCAAAAACAAACCCAACAATGATAAATCCCGTTACTGGAATCGTAACAAGAATGTTGTTACAGATGGAGCCACTGACACTAAGAATGTACAATTCGTTGTGGCTAGTCCTACACCAGCTCAAACATACCAACCGCCACAAGCACCCATCTATCAGCAACCACCAGCTCCCGCATATCAAGCACCTATTTATCAACAGCATCCTCAAGCTCATCAACCGCCTGTGCAACAGTATCAGCAGCAATACCAACAGCAGCAGCCAGCACGTCAAGGCAATCCTGTTAACACAGTTAACGTTGCCCCAAGGCAGAACAAACCCAATAATCAGAACAATCCAAAGAGGACTTTCACACCTTTGGGTGAGCCTCTGGATCAAATCTTTTATCGGCTAGCCAAGGCAAATATGATCACATATCCGCCCATCCCACAGAAGGATGACAACGCACCAAAGTCTGATTGGTATAAAGAACATGAATACTGTGATTACCATCGTGTGAAGGGGCACACAACATTGAAGTGCATGCGGCTTAAGCACTACATCCAGGATCTCATCGATCGCAAGGAAATCCAGGTCGATGCACCAACTCAAGCTTCACCCAATGCCGGTTTGCAAATATATCAAAATGTGTTCCCTCAACACGATACCGGGAAGAATCAAGCCAACGCCAATCAGCCCCAAAATCATGGCAAAGGCAAGCAAGAAGATCACACAGCGGCCTACATCAACTATGACAAGTATGTCGGATGCATAACTCAAGTTGAGCCCATCCAAGATGAGCCCACCATCAATACCATCCACGTCAAAGGGCCGGATCGACAATGTGCTGCAACTACCCGCAGTGGTAGGATAACTGTTGCCGGTGCTCCTCCAAGGTCAGCTGCTCCTCCAAGGCCAACATCTACTGCATCCACAGCACAGTCTAACACCAGGCCAGCATCAAATGCACGCGCAACACAGCATAATGCACCAAGAGCACAATACAATATCATAGAGCATCTTGGGAACATGCCAGCCCAAATATCTATCTTGGATTTGCTCCGCACATCACCCATCCATCAGGAGATCCTGGACAAAGCTCTAAAAAAAGGTCATGTCCCCACGGACATTAACACAACTCAGTTTGAAACTCTTGTGGGACACCTATCAGCAGCATGTGCCCTGTCCTTCAAAGAATCTGATATACCAGATGTCGCTCCTGACCATACTCTCCCTCTCCGCATTGCTGTCATGGTCAGAGATTTCGCCATCAAACGAGTTCTAGTGGATAATGGCTCAGCCCTCAACTTGTGCACATTAAAATTCATCAAGAAGATCGGGTTCACGGAGGCCAACATACAACATGAGCAAATCACTATCAAAGCATATGATAACTTGGAGCATACCTCTGAAGGTACTATAACTTTGCCTATCCAGCTAGGCCCAGCAACGCAAGATACTCTCTGCCACGTTGTTGATCTTGACCTACCATTCAATATCCTCCTCGGTCGTCCATGGATCCATTCCATTAAGGCCGTACCATCTACTTACCATCAGTGCATCAAGTTTCCACATCAAGGCACTGAGGTTACCATCCACGCTGACCCTAACCCCTTCGCATACTGCCTTGCGATGGAAACATCTTTCCCTCATTCTACTCATTGTCCTGGAACCGATATTGGTACTTCTATTGCTAGCTCATCCCGATCCCATCGCGATCCAGAGACCATCCTCTCTTCCACCTTATCATCCATCAAGATCAACAACCAGGGTTGTGGCGAATACAGCCTCAGTGATGCATTTGCTGTAGGAGCTCTTCCACGTGATCCACATACTCAAGGGCGCCCAAGTTGTCAAAACAAGCCTGTTGAAGAACATTATAAGCTCAAGCAAATCGGAAACATGACTTTTGAGTCTCATGGTACCATCAATAGCAAAGAAATGGATCCAGATATTAACAAATGGTTATACAAAGATCCCCCATCACGTGACACACAACTTCTTGAGTACTTCAAAGAGAAATATCCAATCCCCTACAAAAATGTCACAGAACACTATAACTATCAAGGTGGTGGTCTAGGACCACAAGAGGATGGAAACTTATTTCCTATCATACCATCCCAGAATTTAGAACAGCAAGGACTTGGCTTTAATACCTCTCGCCTGCTTGAACAAGAGCCCAATACCACAACTGCGGGCACTAACATGACCAACGTGAACTTTTCGAATAGCCAGGATGACCTTGTGGAAATCGAAGACATCCCCGAAGAGAAAGACATCCGATCCTACGACGATATCTTTGCTGACGACACCCTCCTGGGGACTTCTGTCCTCCAACAAATCTCCATTAACCTCATAGATCTTCCCCTCACAAACCCCGACCTCATAGATTGGGACCAACCAAGCATTGCACACATCGATGAGTTCCAAAGCGCACAAGCACTCCTAGAATTCATGGGGGCATCAGGTCCAGCAAGCAATCAAGATCCAACATCAACCTCTGTCTATCAGCTTCACCCAGAAGGATATTTTGGGGAAGAGGCAAGCTTTAGTCGCAAAAATGATAAAGCAAAAGAACATCATGATTCTTTATGTGAAAACCCTTCTGGGGCACATTTTGACTCAAAAACAGTAAAAATAAAGGGCGTATCTTCTAGTGAAAACTTGGCAATTCAAGCGCTAGAAGATGAAGCCTTGACTCTTCCCCCTATCCAAGATTATAGACCAGAGCAATCTCCAATCATCATAGAAGAGACCAAGCCAATCAACTTGGGAACAGAAGAATGTCCAAAGATCACCTACATTGCAGTCAACCTAACAGAAGGAGAAGAAATCGCTCTCAGTGCCTTGCTCAAGGAATCCATTATCAACTTCGCATGGTCATACGCCCATATGCCTGGGCTTGATCCAAACCTTGTTGTTCATCACCTATCAGTAGATCCAAACGTTAAGCCAGTGAAGCAGAAGCTAAGGAAAATGCATCCAAAGGTAGCATTGCTCGTCAAAGTAGAGCTTGAGAAGCTCCTCCAAGCTAAGATTATCAGAGCTATAGATTATTCAGAGTGGATCTCTAACATGGTGCCAGTCACAAAGCCTTCTGGCGACATCAGAATCTGTACTGATTTCAGGGACTTAAACAAGGCATGTCCTAAGGATGACTTCCCATTGCCAAACATAGACATGCTTGTAGACCTCACAGCGGGTCATGAGATGTTATCATTAATGGATGGATTTTCAGGCTACAACCAAATTCATATAGCAGAAGCAGATCAACATAAAACAGCATTCACAACCCCATAGGGTACCTTCTGCTACAACATGATGCCATTTGGGCTAAAGAATGCAGGAGCAACATATCAGCGAGCAATGACAGCGATCTTCCATGACATGATCCACAAGATCCTTGAAGACTATGTGGATGATATCCTTGCAAAATCCAAAACAAGAGATGAGCACCTCAACATCCTAAAGCGTGTATTTGATCGTCTGAATCATTATGGCTTAAAGCTTAATCCTAAGAAATGTGTCTTTGGTGTTACATCTGGCAAGCTTCTAGGCTTCATCGTCTCTAGACGAGGCATAGAGATCGATCCTAAAAAGGTAAAAGCAATAACAGAGATGCCTCCACCAAGAAATCTCAAACAGCTCAGAAGCCTACAGGGCAAGCTTCAATCAGTACGGCGGTTCATCTCGCAACTAGTGGACAAGTGCCAACCATTCTCACATCTCTTATGCAAAAACACCAACTTCAAGTGGGATCCCATATGTCAAAGAAGCTTTGATAAGATCAAGGAGTATCTTGCCAATTCTCCAATCCTAGTACCACCAATTCCAGGACGCCCTCTCATACTCTACATCTCGGCAACCACTACAGCACTGGGGGCACTCTTAGCTCAGCATGATGATGACAACAAGGAGAGAGCCATCTATTACATCAGTCGCACTCTTGTCGGATATGAGCTTAATTATTCACCTATGGAAAAAGCATGCCTTGCAGTGGTCTTTACCACTCAAAAGCTTAGACATTACATGCTCAGTCACACAATCAAGCTCATTTCAAAGGTGGACCCCCTCAAATATCTACTATCAAAGACAACTCTCACAGGCCGTATGGCAAAATGGGTCATGATACTCAGTGAGTTTGACATCCAGTATATTGATCGCAAAGCAATCAAAGGGCAAGTCATTGCCGATCAACTAGCAGAAGCACCACTGGTGGATGCCTATCCACTAATCATGGAATTCCCTGATGAACACTTATGCATGATTGAAGAGCAGCCCATGTGGAAACTATACTTTGATGGCTCCTACACATCACATGGATCAGGGGCAGGAATCCTATTCGTCACACCTCAAGGTGACTACATCCCAAAATCATTCAAATTGGGATTCCCATGTACCAACAACATTGCAGAATATGAGGCACTCATCTTAGGTCTCAGAACAGCCATTCAGTGGAATATCATAGAATTACAAGTATTTGGAGATTCACAGCTGATTATCAAACAAGTCCTAGATGAATATCAAACAAAGGATGACAAGTTGCTACCTTACAAAGAGCTGGTGGACAAACTGCAAGAGCATTTCCTACATCTACAGTTCACACAGATCCCAAGACTTCAGAACAAAGCAGCGGACGCAATGGCAACCATTGGATCCTTGTTAGAAATCCCACGCGACGTATCACAATATGAATTCCTAGTCGAGCAGCTACATACGCCAGCTTATGAGAACGCTGATGCAGAAATGGTATGTGTCTTGGTTGGTCCCCAATCCCCATGGTACCACGACATCCATGCATATCTAAAAAATGGTATCATATCTCCCCATCTCACCAATAACCAACGCCAAAACCTTATTCGCAGAGCTTCCCGCTACACTCTTGTAGCCAACACCCTATATCGTCGTGGGTATCACAATGTCCTATCTAGATGTTTAGATTCAAACGAGGCCGTCCTGGCCTTACAAGAAGTTCACGCTGGAATTTGTGGTGCCCACACGAGTGGCATGGTTCTAGCAAAGCAGCTGCTTAGAGTTGGATATTATTGGCCAACAATGGAACATGATGCATGTGATTTTGTCAAGAAATGTCTCCCATGTCAACAGCATGCCAATTTGATACATGCACCAGCACAAGATCTACAGCCTATTGCACCACCATGGCCTTTTTCATGTTGGGGCCTCGACCTCGTTGGCTTGATCACCCCCCTCTCTTCGGATGGACACAAGTATATCATAACAGCCACAGAGTACTTTACCAAATGGGTTGAAGCGATTCCACTCACCCTTACTACTGGCATCCAAATATCCAAGTTCATCCTCTATCATATCATTTGTCGCTTCGGCATACCATCTACCATCTTCACAGACCATGGCACACCTTTTGAAAACCAGCATGTGGATGATCTATGTGCCAGACTCCACATCCATCACCGTTTCTCCAGTCCATATTTCCCTCAAGGAAATGGCCAAGCTGAGGCAACTAACAAAACTATCTTGAAAATCCTCAAGAAGGTTGTCAATGATTCTGGTCGTGACTGGCACCTCCAAATCAATCCCGCCCTTAAGGCCTACCGCACTTCTTATCGCACTCCCACAGGCACCACCCCATACTCCCTTGTATATGGTGCTGAAGCTGTTCTACCGATCGAGGTTGAGCTCCCCTCATTGCGAGTCTCCATGAAGAACTACACCACTGATGAAGATTATCGTGTAGCCCGTCTCACACAGCTAGACCTGTTAGATGAAAAGAGATAGCAAGCATATGATCACCTGGTGGCATACCAAAATCGACTCAAAAGGAGTTATAACAAAAAGGTCCATCCTAGACAATTCCAAGTCGGTGACATGGTTCTTAAAGAAAATCAGAAGGTCCTAGCAAATAGAGAAAAGAAAGGCAAGTTTGAGCCTACTTGGTTGGGCCCCTATGTTGTCACCGCATCCTTTGGCTCCGGAGCCTATCAGCTATCAACACCAGAAGGCGAGCCCTTGAATGATCCTATTAACATCATCCATCTGAAGAGGTTCTATGCCTGAACCTGAACCAGCAACATCAGAAAATCCAAAAAACATTCAAAAAAGCAAAAAAGAAAAAAAGCAAAAAAAGCAAAAAAAGCAAAAAAAAGCAAAAAAGCAAAAAAGCAAAAAAGAAAAGAGAAAGAGAAAATAATCGTCCAAACGGTGAAAACTTGGCAATTCAAGCGCCTTGGACAAGTATGTTGGTGAAAACCTGGTAAACAGGCGCCAACATAGTAAAACTGGGCTATTTATCTATTCAGTTGTCCTTTCAGCTACCGTCCTCTTCCTCCATCCATAACAGATCTCCCAGCAGTTCCATCTCCCCTATCCTCCAAGCATTCGGCTTCCATCTTCCTCCAACCCATCTGCAATCCATATCCTATTCCAAAGCTTTGTACCATATCTTGTACCATATCCTTATCCCTTTCCTATACAGCGCAATCCTTTCTGTAAATATCCTTCTTGTCTCCGTCCTAGTGAGAGTCCCGCCGAGTGTGATCTTCCTATCCCCAATCCTGAGCTTCTGTACATATCCCTTCGTTCCTCCTTGTTGTACATAACCTTTGTCCATCCTGCAGCAGCATTTGATCAAATATCTTGTCCCATCCCCAGCCTCAGAAAATTTGTAGTCCCACTCAGGCCTTGTGCTTCAGCAACATCAATTGATGACTTATCCTTGCTCATCCTGATTATTCCTTGAACTTCAGCTTTTTGCCAGCGAACAACTACACTTATTCTCTCACCAACCCATGGGTCCTTGAGGATATATCGTTCCTCCTGTCTGACCTAATCTTCCATCCTGGTCCTTGAGGATATATCTCCTCCTGTCCGACCAATCTTCCCACCATCAATCACATCAAATCTCTCTCCTTGGCAAAGGATGTCTTTTTGGAGTTTTCATTTTGACCTTGGATTTTGTCCTTTGGGTCTTGTTAATCTTTTACAACTTCTCATTGTTCTCTACTCAACGTCACCACGATCCTTTATATCATGGTGTGCTGCGAATGAGGATAATCTGGGGCAAGGTCTTTTGATCTTTTGCTTCTGCCTGTGAGTCAGTCGTGTGTTTGTGGTTTCTTCAGCATCATTTCCACCATGCCTCCTTCGGGTTTCATGTGCGATGCTGGGGCAACCCTGCGTGTCTTTTTCACGTCAGTCCTATGCAACACTGGTGACAAGGCCTCGTGATCCCAGTATCCTTGGCAGGTCTCTAGCATTGCTATATTAAACTAGGTTGTGCTCTCCACATTTGCACTTGGAGCTTCCCCATCTCCCCTGCATCCTACATCATATAGATTAATCTTGCATCCTCATGTAGCTGCATCCTGCATTTTGCATTCCATCTCATCTTGCATTCACTCATCTTTGCTCTTGGAAGCTTGGTTATTTATCTCCCCTTCTTCCTAGGTCCTTCCTTCTCTGTTTCCTTTCGAGAAAATTTCACAATGTTTGCTCCTTGCGTTATTTTCTCGAGGGGGCACAATCCCTTATTCCTCTAAATTCTAGCCTTGGGCATCTTATTTTCTTGTCTTTGACGCCATGCCACTTGCGACATCGCATCAAAGAGGGGCAAAATGTAGACACCTAAAAATCCTTTAGAAAATAAATTATTTTTATTTTCTGAAAAATCCCTGATGACATCATCATTTATTAATTAATTATTTATTTAATTAATTAATTTATTTTTATGTCATTAAATCCCTTTATCTTAATTAAAAATATTTAATTAAGAAATCCCTCCCAAAAATGTTTAAATCTTATTTAAACATTAATCCCCTATTTATTAATTATTTTAATTAATAAATTGACCAAAAATCCCCCAAAAAATAATTAATTTATTTTTTGACCAAAAGTTAGCCTTTTTTCCTAAGACCACTAACCTCTTCCAAAATCTTCTAATCCCTTCTTAATTTCGATTAAAAGGCTAATCCCACCTTTTCTAACCCTAATCTCAACTCAAAATATTTAATTAAGATTAAATATTTAATTTTCATATTTATTGAAAATATTTCAATAAATATTCCCAAAACTTAAGCTTTTGGAATGAATAAACTTTTATTCCATAAAACCAAGGAGAATTCTAGACTCTTCTAGAATCTTCTCAACCCAACCTCTTCACCCATCCTAATCCTAAAATCCCCTAATCCTAATCCTAATCCTCCCCCTAACCTTGTCACATTCCCTAAACAAGGTTAGCCAACTCCTAAGCTTGACCCAAAGTCAACAAACTTCTAGAGGCTTCTCTTACATGCATTAAGTGCATTTAAAGCCTCCTTATCCCTCTTACATGCATTTATGATGCATTTAAGAAGCCCCTCACCCCTTTCTTACACCCTTTGACCTTAGGCACATTTCCCAAATTGTGCACATTCCTCCCATCTTTCAACCCAATGCCCTTGTGACACTTGTCACAAGGAGGTGGCCTTGAACTAGCACAATCCATGTGCTCCCCTTTGAATGAATCTTGGCCTCTCTTAAGGATTTTGATCCTAGCCACTCATTCATCCTCCCAAAAGTCTATAAATAGTCCTCATTTCCAAGAGCAAAATATCCATTCACCTTTCATTTTATGCATTGTTATCATGTCCATTTAGCTCTAGACTTAGCATAAGCAATACTAATTGTTAGTTTCTTTTTATCATCTTCAAGCTTTCTTAAAGAACATCATAGCTTAGCAATAATGGATTAACATAGTTTCTTTTATTGTTTTGCATAGCATATAGCATCATATCACACCTATATTTGGTCTAAAATCAATCTTAGTATGCATTAGAATATGCTCCAAGTGCTTAGAGAGCACACCCACATCCCTCTAATTGAAGCGAATCAAACATTTGCTTTATAGCACTTGTTTTTTTAGCAACAATCTTGAGGTGGCTTTGGTTTTGTTTTCATGTCTTATGCTATTTTTTTAGTTCATGAATATGTTAGATTAGTCTAATGTTTGAATGTTTCAGCCTTTCAAGACAGGTAACAGGTTCAAAATCATAGTCTACACTATGTATCTTGTTTTGTAATCAAGTAACGTTTGACTAATGTAATACATGTCTTTCCCTACTATCATTATCATTTTAAGCTAACAACGCACTCACGGCCTTTAGAGTTGCTGAAGTATATAAATGGAATGGTTTATCAAATTTAGCTGGCTACAAGATAGGAGGATTTGCAAGATACTCCTTAAATTGCTCAAAAGCTTGTTTACACTCATCATTCCAAGAGAAAGTGGTATCCTTTCTAAGAAAGGAAGTAAAAGGGATAGTACGGTCCGCTAAATTAGAAATAAAGCAATGAATAGCTTGTATTTTTCCTTGTAAACTTTGTAATTGAGAAATATTCTTAGGAGGCATATTAACAATAGCTTCAATCTTTTCAATATCTACTTCTATGCCTCGCTTAGAGATTATAAATCCTAGTAATTTACCAAAATCAACTCCAAAGACACATTTCTTAAGATTCAATCTCATGTTGTAACTTCTAATCCTTTCAAATATCTGTTGTAAAATAGTAACGTGATCTTCTCTTTGTATAGATTTTGCTAAAATATCATCCACATAATCTTCGAGGATCTTATGAATGTAATCATGAAAAATCAAAGTCATAGCTCGTTGATAAGTTGCTCCTGCATTTTTTAATCCAAAAGGCATCATGACCCAACAAAATGTTCCCCAAGGTGTTATAAATGTAGTCTTAAATTGATCTTCAGGAGGGATAAATTTTTTATTATATCCCAAAAAACCATCCATAAAAGATAACAAGGCATGTCCCACTGTTGAATCCACAATCATTATATCGATGTTAGGTAACGAGAAATCATCTTTTAAGGATGCCTTATTTAAATCTCTAAAATTAGTACACATCCTTATCTTATTTTCTCCTTTTGAAACAAGCACAATGTTTGAAATCCAATATGAGTAATTAATAGAATGGATAAATCTAGAATCCAATAATTTTTCAATTTCACCTTTGACTAATAAAGCAATTCGTGGATTCATCTTTCAAATTTTCTGCTTCAGAAGTTTCATATTCGGTTTTAAAACAATGTTATGAGTAACAATCTTAGAATCTATACCTGGCATATCTGAATATGTCCAAGAAAAGATGTCCTTAAATTCAAGAAAAAGGGAAACCAATTGATCATTTTCATCCTGATTCAAACATTTCCCAATTTTTATCTTCCTTCCAGAGTTGTTTTCATCCATTTGAATATCAATAGTTTCAGTTATTAACAAATCATTTCGTATCGGAGGATCCTTCAATAAAGGAAGAGTATCCTGTTTATCATGTTCTCCAAAATAAGCATCAGTACTTAAACAATAAGGTTTTCATCATTTGTGGTGAAACTTACGTAAGTCTTCATAAACCCCTAAAAATTCCATTAAGGCTTCATCTTTAGGAAAAATATCCAAAGTAGGTTCTTGATTAAGGTCAATGAGAAGTGGGTTAACCAATTTCAACTATCCATCGCAAATATGATTAACATTTAAGAGGAAAAGCAGATGGTTGTCTATAAGGATTTAATCCTAATCCATATGTATGATCATAAACTTCATTATCCAAAGGTACTTGTATACCTTGTTCATATTTACCACATCCTTTCCCATTAAATCCTGATTTCTTAAGCAAACGAAAACCAAGACCATATCAATCAGTCATATCAGAAGGAGTCCAAGGAGCGGCATATGTCACAATATCATAACAATCATGCTTTATAGTTTCAATCATTTCATTAATCGAAGCGGCAACAAAATTACTTTTTAGTTCCTCAGAAAGTGGAGAAGGAATAAAGACTTTTTTCTCAAATTCATTTTGTTGCTTCATGAATTCCAAATCAGAGACCTTATATTCTGCAATAATAGAAGGATTAAAATCCAATGTCCCCCAATCATCCTCAGTCAAAGAAGAAGATGGAGCATCCTGTTGTTGAATCTCAGGTTGTTTTATCTCAGATTGTTGTATCTTCGGTTTTTTTTCAATCTCTTTACTAAGTTGAAGAGGCTCAAATATTTTGGCATATTTTGCATTTAGGCAAGGATTGGGCGCATCATCCACATGTAATGTATACATTAAGTTATTATAGATGAACCTAACCTTGCGATGAAGAGTAGAAGGAACTGCATGCATAGTATGTAACCATGGTCTTCCTAAAAGAAGGTTATAATTGAGAGGTCTATGCATAACATGAATAGGAGTATTTAGAATGACTAGGCCAACTTTAACAAGGTAATAATGCCCAAATTTCTCTTCGCAATATTGTCAAATTCACGTATAGGAACATTATCAGGTTGAATAGTGGTAAGATTAGCCTTAATTGCCTGAAGCATATCCATGCTACAAACATTAAGCCTAGATCCATTATCAATTAAAGTTCTTTGACTGATACTTTGGTTAATAGAAACAAAAACCATAAGAGCAACATTTGATTCTGCACCTCAAGAGAAGGTAAATCATTATCAAAAATCACAATAGGAGGTACAGAAGGCATAGTATGCATACAATCCAAAATAGAATGAATGTTTTCTTGATTAGGAGGTGAAGCATGAAGAGTAGATAAATCTTTTTGCAATGCCTCATGATATGTCAGGGAAGTTTGAAGTAATTCCCATAAAGATATCTTAGCAGGAGTAGCATGTTATTGGTCAAGTAAGTTATACTCCTTAAAGGTAGATGGAAACCTAGGTGCTTGAGGAATCATAGGTTGAGAAGGAGGTAAAGAAACTGGAACAATAGGCTGAGGGTTATTCCGTGTGCGATAAGCATGTGAAACGGAATCAGTGTTATCAAAGAAATCCAAAGGATCTCTAGGTTTACCCTTAATTGTTATCTGAGGATATCCTTTTACTGTCATCAAAGGTGTAGGATATATCATTTTAGGTTTATTAATGTTGCAAATAGTGGGACATGAAGGTAACCATGCACACACGCTATGGTAAAGGTCAATTGGAGAGGTTATGGAGGAGAGTGAAATAGGAATAGGATCCGTGGAGATCTTATCCGAGCCATTTTCATCCTCACTACCATGTACCTCATTAGGGAATCTATCCTCTTGTACAATAAAAGCCTCATCAAAGTACTCAAAACAAGAGTTATACATGTTGAATACAAAGAAATTCTAAAAGCATGAAAATGTAAATGTTTTTGTATTTTAAAGAGATTTTGTAATTTTTTTTGTATTTTTGAAATATAAATGCAAGAAATCTAATCTTATAAGCATGCAAGATTTAAATCTAACACCAAAAAGAAAGAGTTGTCGTAAACGGGTTCACCAAAATGAATAATGGTAAAATGGAGCTTTAACAATGCACTTATCATTCACCTACTATTCATTTGTAATGTTTTGAATTGGAATTGCATAAGTAATGTAAATCTAGAAATGCTTGAAATAAAATAAAATAAAATACATACCTCATAATGGAATAGATCTGGAAATACCTATTTTCTGAAGCCTGTGCATAGTTTCAAAAGATTCTACAACTAGATTTGGGACCAGAAAACTGAAATGGAGAAAACCCAAAAAACTTTTGCCTTTCTAGCAGCAGGTAGTCTTTGACCCCGATAAAAGGTCAAAGACTACCTCAAGATTTTGAAGGTCAACTTTGACTTTGTTCACAGATCTTAGAAGTTCACCAAAAAGGGTACTCAGATCTGCACTTCAATTCTCGAAACAACGACTGTAGATATCTAAAAATGGTGTTTTGGGGTGGCTATATAGGGTTTTTCCTTAGTCAAACCCCCGTTTTGGTGATCTTCACCTCTATGAATAGCCGATTGAAATAGAATGTGTGTGTATATTGAAAGTGTAATGCCAAGATCTAATCCTCTAGATTAAAACCCTAACATGAATATGTATAAGGAAACAATGCATAGATTTGAATTAAATAAGAAAGCATACCAAGCCCCCAAGGTTAAAGTACTCCTACCAAACTCATAATCCGTAATTGCTACCCCATGATTGTATCTTTGAATTCTTGAATGTTGGCAAAGGTGGATCAAGGAAGAAAGGATCTCTCTTGCTCCAAATAGGTGGTCACAATGGTGTGTTCACAAAAATGCTTGATATCAACAATGGCTTAATCTTCTATATCATCCTCTTGTAATCTTGCATCTTCACTCCACCATTTATTGCTTGCTCAATTGTGTTGTCTCCACTTGATGGATACTTGCTCACGAAATTGCTTGGTGAAAATGAATGCAAATGAGAGTCTTTATATACAAGTTTCAATGTGAGGCTCCTAGAGTAATGTGAGGACCCATAATTCAAATTTCACCTTGAATTATGATCCAATCACAATAACCAACTAAGGAGGGAAAATAATTAAATTAATTTTGAATTAAAACCTTTCCGCACTCTGATCCAAAGGCCCAACATTGATTTCGGGGCCCGCCGAGACCAAATTTGAAAAGGGGAGCCAAATCCCAAAGGAGGTTAAACATGACCTCATCTCTAACCTAGGTTAGGGATGACCTCGACCCTGACCTAGGTTAGGGATGACCTCATCCTTGACCCAGGGGTCCAGGTCTTGCCAAAATCAGAAACAGGAGATCTCGGGGATGTCCAAAGACCTAGAAATGATGTTAGAATAGGGTAGAGTTCCAAGGAGAGGCACAAAATCCTATGATGATCATGATGAAGGCCAAGAGGACCTATTTCTAAGTTCTACCTAGAAAATAGAGCCATGGAAGAGGGAAATTAAGGAGAATCCTTAGGATCTTAACACTAATTCCACCTAGAATGAAGAAATCAAGTGCATAATGCATCCTAAATGCAAGTCTATCATGATAAATGTACTAAAAGAGGGTGCTAAACCTATCAAGATGGAAGTGCTTCCATTTTAAGATGATACAAACCCATCATGTCTAAGTTTCTCAAAAACAAAATTGATGGTTTCTAAGTTGATTTTAGGCAAATCCTTAGAGGGTAGCTCCTTTGATGCTGTGGGAAAATTTTGATTAGATGTAATTTCTCCTCCACAGGAGTTATCATCAACATCCATAGAATCATATGTGTATGCACCCTAAAATGGTCGCCTAGACTTTGGGCCCCCATTCTTCAATTTATCAATTTCCTGAATCAACGTCTTGCAATATTTTCAATTCAAATCAATTTCCTTGATCAAATCACAATTAATTTATTAATTGTAATTCTTTCTAAGGTTTGATCATTTTATCCTAAGCCTCATTTAATTAAAAGAAAACTTCCCTTTTAATTAAATAAATAATCTTTTTAAAATAAAATTCCTCTTTTAATAAAATCCCTACTTAAAATATCTCTTTGTGTTGAGAAAGGAAATAAAAATAAAAATAATAAAAAAATAAATAAAAATCTCTTTTTCTCTCCACTTTGAATGCACATACTTTTAAGTGGTGGGCCTTTTTTATCTTTTTGTCTCTTATAGAATCTTGAGCACATGGATCAACCAAGATTTAATCTCCACCGTTGCTCATTTCTTTTTGCCTCTTAATCTTGACCGTCCACTTTCCTTTATAAGGAATCCTCTCCTTCTCATTTTAGGTTAGACATAAGAGAATATTTTTGTATTGTTATGTTGCAGGTTTGGAGAGCAATTTTGGAGAAGATTCTTGAGCACTTGAGCTTGGATATTGCAACTTCTCTTTTCTTGTCTTCTTCTTTCATGCCCCATGGAAATCCATTTAGATTAATCTTGCATTTTCATATTAGATTAGATTCATATTTCCTTTCATAGAATAATCTTGCATAAGCATGTCCTTTCATAGATTAGTTTGTTTTTATGCATTGTTATCATATAGAATAGCTTCCATTTTCATTTGCATGCATACTTGATGATCATGGAGACTAGCATTCTTGATTTTCCTCTTTGAATCTCTCATTTTGTGGTGTACTTTCATGGGCATAAACTAGGTTTAATATGAGGGCCTCCATCATAAACCCTTACACTCCATGAATAAAGAGCTATGAGTTGCCATTTGAGACCTCATTCTTGAGCAATCTTGGATTTAATGACTCATAGAAGTGTGACAACATTTTAGCACACAATATGTTTCATCATCCTGTACTAATTCTAAGCTTTCTTTTCACTATCAATAATAATGAAATTAGGATTATTCACTTCACATTACACCGATGGTTTATCTGGGAATACAACGGTATCGTGCACACTTGGAGAGGGAAAACTCTCGCTGTTTATCCATTCTTCACTTACATTTTCCGTATTCTCTGTAGAAGGAGTGTAAAGAGATTCTGAGGAATCCAAATTGACTACAGGAGGTGAAGATATATCATCCTGAGGAAAATTAGGGGCAAAGAGAACACTTTGCGAGACATGAGTTCCAGATGAGTGTTTAGGGGTTTCCTCCTCTTTTCAGTAGAAGAGGCTCCTTTAGTGTAGAAGAGGCTCCTTCAATAGAAGTTGAAGGAGGTTCCTTCTATGCTTTCTTCATCTTTGGAAAAGGATTTTCAACAGTCTTTTCATAAATTTCTTCTACGTCAGGCTATGATCTTGAGGGTACTCCTTAGTTTCAGTGACTTCTCCTTTCCTTTGTCTACTAGCGGACCTAGTTTTTATGAAAGATTGGGGATTTTGTGGAGCGAAAAATTCTTTATCTTTATTTTTCTGAAAGGTAGTGGAAATAGGTTCAACAAATTTCTTTCTAGTAAGCCTAGGGGTAGAGGTGGAAGCTTCAGTGGTGGTTTCCAACTTTTCAACAATTTTAACCATGCCTTGGGCTGTTTTCTCTCATCTGCCAAACCCTTGACCTCTAGGACCGACTGTTCTAGGCTTTATTTCATCAATAGATAAAAATTCTTGCCACATTCCTAATGCCTTCTTGTTTAGTTCCCTTTCCACCATTAATTTGATTAAACAATGATGAGATACAGATTGGGGTTTACCCATCTTCACATTTGCACCTTGCTTTTTCAAAATATTAAACAAAAAGTTGGGAAGGTTTATCAGTCTATTCACATGCCGAAGACTGTTGAGAAGCTTGAAATGTATTCCATGCATCCAGGTATATCAACCCTCACAGGTGAAATATCACATAATGTACAATGCTGGCTGCATGAATTCACTTGGTAGAGAGAGCCTTGAGGTGGCTTGCTTCTTATCAACATCCAACTTGGGGTCACCATACAAATTGAATTGCGTCCTAGCTGAGTGAGGGTCTACGTATTTCTCATAATTTTCGCCCTCCTGCAGCAGATCAGATATTTGAGCAATAATCTCCTTGCTGCATTTTACACAAAGACCCTTAACTACTGCAACACCATTTCTCAGTGTATTCAAACATTGGAAGGCTACCTCTTCATAAAAGGGATCCTTTTTCAAACAATAACTCAACAAACCTTTCTATTCAAACAATTATCGAGTGGGAAGATCATTCAGTACAACTGAATGAGCAGAAGGTTCATGCCTTACCAAATCATCACCCATTCTATCAAACAACAAGAATCAAATAACCTCACAACCCTAAATAAAAGAGCCCAAATTTGCAGGGAATTTCCACACACAAAAACTAGTAGTTCGGACTCCAAGAAATGTAGAACTCACTTCACAAAATATAGTCAATTCAGAAAGTTAAGTTCTTGTAAGCAATAGAGGTTGCCATTAATTTTTGTAATTAGCTTCACACATGCCAAAGTCTACCGCCTTTGGCATGTCATGAAGGTACTTAATAACTTAATCATGATATGGTACGCTAATCACTTTTGCGTTAATCATTAATAGGATATGACATATTTAATGACAGTTCACTTAAGGTTTGAAAAGAGTTTGAAAAGACAAAAAAAACTTGAACATACACACGGTTAAATATTCTCTCCCCCAGCTAAGTTTAGGCATGGACCCCACCATGCCACATATGCAAGAGTAGTAATGAAATAAATAAACTTTTCAAAAATAAATGAATAAGATTTGCTATTGCGTGAACATTCACTGCTGGAATGATGTGATGGATGATGGTTGTGATAAAGACGAGATGAGATGGAAATTTATTATGGAGAAATTATTTCACAAAATGTGAAACATTATTATGGAATCTTTGATGGAAATCAAAGAGGATCGTGACAATCTGGGTGGAAGACCCAGGTTCTTCTGCCGTAGGATTGCTAGATTCTCTATGTGGGGTGAATTGCTGTAGGAACTCATCTCTATCTGATGACTTGTGGTAGAGCTTGAGTCGGTGACCATTGACAAGAAGTTTAAATCGAATCAGATCAATAGTTGATAGTTGCACGACTCCATTACTAGAGATAAACAATCTTATAAGGACCTAACCAGTGTGTTTGAAACTTGCCCGAAGTGTGCTGATAACATGAGTCATATAATAAGGCCCATTCACCAATAGAGAATTTCTTATCTTTAATGAACTTGTCATGCCATTTCTTCTTCGGTTGGTGAATAATCTTAGTATTATGAAAGGTAGATTTCCCAATTTCATCCAAGTTGTTTAGGTGAAGAAGTCGTTCATGCTAAGCCCTAGTGAGATCTATATCCAGATCAAGTGCTTTCTGGAGGGTCTTGTGGAGAAACTCGACAGGCATGACAACAGATTTTCCATAAACTAACTCAAATGGCATGAAACTAGTTATAGTTTTCCGTGCAGTCCTATATGCTCAAATGGATTTAGGAAGTTGAGTTGCCCAATCCTTTTTGTGAACAACAACTATTTTTGTTAGAATGGATTCTATTTCTCTATTTGTGATTTCTGCTTAACCATTAGCCTGGAGATGATATGGTGAAGATTTCCCATGTCAGATTGTATACTCATTCATCAAGGTTGTGATGAGATTTGAGGTGAACTGAGAACCTTGGTTAGTGACTAGTTCTCTGGGTACACCAAACCTATTAAATATGGATTCATATAGAAATTCAGCTACTTTATTATCCCTAGCATGTTTCATGGCTTTGGCCTCTACCCATTTGGTTGCATAATTAGTACAAACTAAGATATAGGACTTAATATGAGAAGATAGTTCTATAGGACCCAAAAAATAAATACTCCATTTTTCAAATGGTGTGACAACTACCTGTAGCTACAAGGGCATTTCATCTGATTTAGGTGGGCGTCCCATTCTTTGACATCGGTCACAATGTTTGGTATATTTAGCAGCATCTTTGTGTAGAGTAGGCCAGTAATAACCGATGGTAAGAATTTTGAATGTTGTGCACTTTGATGCAAAGTTCCCTCCACATGGTTCATTGTGACATGCATGAAGAATTTCATATGTATCATCTTCACAAACACATCTTCTTGTGACTTGGTTTGGACTTGTGTAAAACATAAATCCTGCAATCCACAAAAAGTTAAAAATTTTCTCAACCAAGATTTTGTGCTCCTTAGGAGAGAAGTGTGGAGGAGTAATTAATGTAGCAAGGTAGTCTTCTAGATCTACATACCATGGATTTTTGGTAATAATAGAGAACAAGTGTTCATCAGGGAAGCTGTCATCTATAGCTATAGGATCATCAGGAATGTGCAATTTGGATAGGAAATCAACTACCACATTTTCTTTCCCTAGTTTATCAATGACTTTGATATCAAATTCTTGCATGAGGAGTAACCATCTGGCTAACTTGACTAATATAATAGGTTTGTTCATTAGGTACTTGATTTCTAAGTGATCTTATGCACAAATACTTCATAACTAGTAATGTAGTGCCTAAATTTATTTAGTGCATAGATAAATGCTAATAACTCCTTCTTAGTGACAATGTAATTTAGCTCAACTCCATACAGATTTTTACTGATGTAATATATTACATGCTCAACTAGTGATTCCTTCTGTCCAAGGATTGCTCCTATAGCATAGTTCGAGGCATTTGCATGAATATGAAATGAAAAATTCCAATCAAGTCCTCTCAAAATATGTATTTTAGTCAACACGTCCTTTAACTGTTGGAATGATTGCTCACAATTTGCAGTCCATTCAAAGTCTTATTCTTTCTTTAAAAGATTGTATAATGGAGCTACTATTTGATTGAAATCTTTGATGAACCTCCTGTAGTAACCAACATGGCCTAGAAAGCTTCTGAAATCCTTTTGTTTTTTTGGGGTTGGAAGTGTGTTAATGACTTCTATTTTTAGCTGGGTCTACCTAAATCCCAAATGATGATATGTAGTGCCCCAAAACAACCCCTTCTACAATCATCATGTAGCACTTTTCACTGTTAAGAGAGAGATTATGTTCCTGGCATCTGTTAAGGACTTTGTCTAAGTTGGCATGAGCCTCTTCAAATGTTGACCCATATGCAATGAAGTCATCCATGTATATTTCAACACAATCAATAGATATGTTAGAAAAAATACTGATCACTACTCTTTAAAATATGGCAAGTGCATTACACAAACCAAACGGTAAGACATAATAAGAAAAGGTTCCCCATGGGCATCTAAACATTGTCTTGTCTTGGTCCTCAGGTGCTATCTGTATTAGGTTGTATCCACTAAAGCCATCAAAAAATGAGAAGTACTTTTTGCCAGCTAGGTTATCAAGGAATTGATCTATAAAAGGCAATAGAAAGTGATCCTTCTTTGTTGCAGAATTCAGGTCCCTATAATCCATACACACCCTCTATTTTTTGCCCTTCTTGGGAACTATGACCAAAGGTGAGAACCACTGACTATCAGAAATGGGATAAATAAAACCATCATCAAGTAATTTCTGCAATTCATTTTTGACTATGTCCCTGAGTGTTGGGTTGATTCTTCTCTAAGGTTGCCTGATTGGTTTACAGTCAGGAGTGATGTAGATTTGGTGTGTGCAAAGTTGTGGATCCAATCCCTTCATATTTGTATAATTCCAAGAAAAATATTTCTAGCTATCTTGTAGGAGTTTGAGAATTTATGCTGAATGTTTAGGGGTAAGATTCCTGTTAACATTCAACTCCCTACTTGGGGAAATTTCTACTTTGACTACCTTATCCAACATGACGACTTCTACAAATGTAGGTGACTTAATCTTATGTGGTAACAATGTATGAAGGTAATCAGTTGCTACAAGAATTTGAGGTGTGCTAGGCAGTATGGTTTGAAAGGTACAATTAGGAACAATACATGAAAATGGTTCAACATCATATTTTTTGGTAAGAATGGCAACAAGTATGTCATCTTCTTCTTGGGATATCATAAATGGGTTCCTCTCTATAACCATTAACTAATGTACTGAATTTACCTCTAGCACAATGTCACTAAGATTAGCCAAACAACTTGGTCAAGTTCCATATGTGGCTTAGCAAGGGAATATAAAATCAACTATTTGGTACTTATTCCATTTGATGTAGTCATCTTTCCAGAGCAGAAAGCTATGCAAGAATATGTGGTGGCCAACCAAGGTCTTCCCAAGATTAAAGGATAAACTCCTAGAGTAGATTCGGGAGATAAGATTATAAAGTCAGATGGATAGTCTATTGAATCCAGTGTTACAACAATATCCTCTACCATGCCATTAGGCCTTACAATAGAATTATCAACTAACTTAAGGATTGTAGGAGTTTCGCTTAAGCCAATAACATTGAGGCTTAACATGACTTCCCTTGTCATGACATTAATGGATGCTCCTAAGTCAATGAAAACATTATAAATCTAAGTACCATTAATATAAATAGTAACAACAGGGCTACTTAGATCAGAATATTTAGGTAGAATGACATTACTCAACATAAGATCATAGAGTTGTCCAAGAACATGAATAGTCTTAGTATCTTTCTTTTTCCAACTAGGTTATTTAAGACAGGCTTTCTTGATAGCTTTATTATATACTAAGACTTCTTTGAGGGCATCTAACAAAGGAATTTGCATAGTCATTTGCTTCAGTTGGTTGATCCAATCAATGGCAATTGGGATTTCTTTTGTGGGTACAGACTGTGTGAGCCTCTAAGGAAATAGTGGATCCTTGGTTACTACAATAGGTTGTGGAAGAGTAGTGGGGTATTTCTTAGTGACATCACTATCATTGGTAACTTTAGTTATAACATGACCTTTTGGTGTAGGAAATGTAGCTCCTGACCTTAAGTGGATATCATTTACTTGAATGAAATAAGTCTGTTGTTGATTAGGTTTTCTATTATTAGGATTTGGTGAAGGCTGAGCAGGTAGTTGAGTTTTCTATTGAGGGCTAGCATTGGCTACAGGAAGTGGAGGCATTATAGCTTTCTGCTGAGGAGGTGGCATAATGGCTTGCTGATTAGGCTAGCTAGGATGATTCAAACCCCATTGGGATGACTATTGCCAGTTGCCTTGTGGAGGCTTCCATTGGTTATTCTGAGGCCAATTTTGATTGGGTTGCTACCACAGATTATGAGGGGGTTGATATTGCCAATGTTGGTTGCCAGAGTGTGGTTGAGGTTGATAAGACCAATTATTATTCCAGTTTTGACCTTGGGAACCAAAATTCTGAGAATTTTGGTTTTTCCATTGATTATTATTGAAACTAGAATTGTGCAAAGGATCAGGAGGCATACCTTGTCTATGAGCCCATGGTCTCCATTGAGAAACATAAAAGACCTCTCCATTCTCATCAATAGCCTTAAATTCAGTTGGAATTGACAGAGTCTCTAAGCATGCAACTGTTTTGCATTTGCAGTTCCTTTTCTTTTCCCTACAATGGGAACATAATTCACTTATTATAGCCTCTTCTTCTTCATGCTTCTTCTTGTCTTGCATGGTATCAAGCTCAGTGGCTACATTTTTAATGATGTCTTGTTTGAAATTAGACAAGAGATTAGATATTTCCATCTTTGAGACACCAACACTATTAGTTCTTCTACTTGATTGTCTGATTCCTCTTCCTTTCTTCACTGTAGCTCTAGAGTAATTAAGAAATATCCTCTTAATGTCATCCTAGGTAGCTTGAGTGATGTCTCCCCCAACTATCAAGTCAAGAGAATCTGTACAAGACTCATTAATGCCTCTCAAAAAGAGATGCTTCATGGACTCTTCATTTAAAGTATGCTGAGTATTTTTCTGGAGGCTAAACAAGAATCTTGCAACTCAATCCTTAAGTGTCTCCTCATCTTTTTGTGTCATTTTAAAAATATCATAACCCTTCCTATTCTTTGACTGCATGTGTTCCCGAAATGATCACACATTAGTTAAAGAGGGTGCCAGAAATGTACACACAAAAGTAGTGCACTTCTCTAAGTCATTACATCAAAGGAAATCCATGAAAGGGAAACCTTCAATAGCGACCTAGAGCTCTCTATGTATGGAGTTGCAAGATTGTAAAATTGCTCTCAGCTAGAGCTAATAAACTTATGACCTTGCTAGTCAACCACACAATGAGAAATTCCAAAATTGAAGACAAGGGCAAGAGTGCCAATATCCCCCAAAGAATCAAATGGAAATGCAATGCAAGTAAGCTAAGAATGAGGATGCAAGCTAGTCTATGAAAATGAAAGTGCAAACTAGGCTATGAAAGGAAAGTACAAGTCTTACAATCCCTCCTAATTAAACTATGTGAGATTAATCTATAGCATAAAAGAAGTCTATACTAAGAATGTCATGATTATGCAACTATGAAAGCAAGAAAGTAAGCTAAATGAAATGCAACAACAATGTCTTCAAAGCTTGAATGCAAGAATGTCTTCAAAGAGCTCCAAATGACCTAGAAAACCTGCAGCATAACATTAGCATAAAAGAGATGGATGCTAAATGAGGAAGAGAGCTCTCCTTTTATAAGAAATGAAAAGGAATGGACCATGGAGATTAAGAGGCAAAAGACTTAATCAAGGGTGGAGCTTGAAAGAGGAGCAATCCACGTGCACAAATATTCTCCAATGAGAAAATAAGAGTTGACTTTTGTGTCCATATGAGACAAAAAGTGTTTTTTTCCCTTTTTATAAAATAAGAATAATATTTTATTTGTGCAACTTAGGATAAGAGGAAAAGGTGGGGGCTTTTTATTTAATAAAAGGGGAGGAAATATTCCTTTTAAATAAATAAAGACTTAGGATAAAATGGTTAGCCCAAGGCAAATAATCGAAAATGATAAAATAGGATTTGATCAAGGAAATTGATATATTTGAAAAATGCTGATTTTTAAAAATATTGATTCAGGGATTTGATAAATTGCAAGAATGGGGCCCAAAGTCTAGGCAACCATTTTAGGGTGCATACACCTATCACTACCCCGACAATACTCTTTGTATTTTTCCAAGATTGCTTCATTCCATCCTAGTCTTGTACAACATTGGCTCTTAGACCCATGAACCATCTCAACGCTACCTCCTTCAAAGTAGAGGGAAACAAATTCAACTTATGAGCATCTATTGTATATTCATAACTTTGACAGAGGATATCAAATTCAAAAAGGAAGGTCTCAGGGTCTTCAGTAATCAAGCCATAGAACTTTGGAAGTATTGAAGAGGGAATATTCTTGAGATTTTTATTATCATGCCGGTCAATGATAATAAAGGGAAAGGTGTGAAGTGCCATCCTTGGAGGATTTGGAGGATTTGGAGCTGCGGATTGTCCTCTGAAAACAAAAAGGGCCCATTGATTCTCTTGGTATTCATGTTGTGCAGGAGGTGGTGTTGGAATGACTTGATGTAGGTCAGAAAATGGATTCTCAAATGGTTGATTCTCTTCTCGGTCAAATTCTTGGGGATTTTCCCTTTTAGGAGGTAAGATTTCTTCTAAGGCTAAGGGATCATTCTGAGGGAGAAATCTTCCAAGATGATCTCTTCTAGACTATACATAAAAAAGGTTGATTAGACTAGGCCCTATACTAAGAAAGCTTTGGGAGAAATGAACCTTATGATAAGTTTAGATTGACACCATCCCCGACAACGATGCAAAAATGATTAGCCAAACAAATGCTTTAGATACTTAGAGCGTAACAACCATTCATTCAAGATTGGACATCTTAAACCTCAACTAATTAACTCATTCAACCCATTTATAGTATCAACTAGGGACGTAGACTTGAAATAGTGTCTAAAAAGTATATGCTCTAAATTATCCTAATTGTCACTCATCTAAACTACTGAAACTAAAATACTTAAAATCTTGAAATACTAAGCTAGGAGAAAGAAACAAGTGTAATCTACTGAAAACAATAATCAAATATAGGAACTGCTCTATCTTCCTTTGCTGTAAGAACAACCCGTCAGTTCTTTTACCAATGGCTACGGGAACATCAACGTTCTTTCCAAATCTAGGAAAGGATAAAATAAATCCTAACTAACACTCAAATTCACTCACCAAGTGGGCCCAGTTGAATGAGTGAATCTAATAAAATCAAGCTAAAAAGATGGAACTTACAAAGAGTATTCTATTCATTGATTCATTGAAATTTACAATTGAAGTGAAACATAACTAGATTCTATTTTTTGCTTTCACAAAATTACATTAACTCTTCTAACTTTCACTAACTTCTGAAAGTTAAGACAACAATTTATTTATAAGCAAACACTAAGAAACTAACTCCTAAAACTATGATCACTTCAACAATGAGGATCAATTAAGATTCATAATGTGATACAACATAATCGATAATTCTCAGGAACAAATCTTCTAGGAATATAGTAGTTCATGCTCCTAGATCTACACCTAGTTAAAATGAGAAACCAATTGTGTAATGTCCCTTATCAGTTACATATATGTATTTCTTCCCTACATCATTTTTAAACAACAATTTTAGAGGATTTTTATGATTGTTCATAAGTCAGTTCTTTTGAGGTTACCATTAATAATAGCTTAGATATATATATTTGATTTGGTTAAAGAAGATCTCCTTGAGTCTATTGGTAGGACTCTAGCTCATAGTCCAAAGCTCCTCCTTGGTGACTTTCATGAGGGACTGCTTAACCTTATTTTCAATCATATCAGTAATTTGTAAGTCACTGTAGTGGGGTCCCATGACTTGATTGGTTTAAGTCCAAGAAGGAAATTTCCTCTCTTGCCTTAGCCATCAGCCCTACCCTCTTACCTACTTAGTCTCATTCCCAAAATGCTGAGATTGAACGTATTTGTATTAATTTTGACATCGATTATGATTTGTTCTATAAGTTATTGTTTGGAACTTAAGTCACTGATGTAAGTACTTATTCATGTGGTTAGTTTTATTTATATCAATTCCTGTTGATGGTATACATCTTTTATGATTCGATATAATGAGGAAAAAAACACACTTACCTGTATTACTTGCACTACTGTAACACTCTATTTTCGGCACTATAGTGCTTACACAGGATCCTTTACTGATATCCTAATGGCTCTGATGGTTCTTCCACTACTTCTGTTGTTTGCTAACTTCCTTGGCCTTTAGTCATGATAATGTTCCTTCCGACAAAGATTAGTATACCTGTAGGTGACGGTATGAGTCACCTTGCCTGTTTGAGGTTGCGTCAGTGACCTCTTGTTGTGTCTGCTTCTACGTTTCCTTAATATTCCTCCCGGATTCGATGTTATTACTACCGTATTTCAATCTTATGCTTTTTATGCCATTCCAACGTTATTTTCCCATGTTAAATATTTGGGATTGTGAACAGACGTGATGTTTATTAACTGGCTCGTTTTACATATGGAGTTTAAACATGTTCGATGTTAATATTAATAAAATAATTCATATGTTAAAAACATAATATAAATGATATATTTTTTATATATAGATGATTAATATTATATTAATCATCTATTCACATATTTTATTTAGTATTAGTTTGATATTAATTAATAATTAATATTTGTTTCTATTGTATATAAATGATCAATATATTTTATTAATTAATTAATTATCAATATTAATATTCATATATCTTATTTAGTATTGATAATTACTATTTCTATTATGTACTTATTTATTGATTAATTATTAATATTAATATCTATATATTTTATTTAATATTGATAATTAATATTTCTATTATGTATTTATTTATTGATTAATTATCAATATTAATATTCATATATATTTTATTTAATATTTATATTGATATTAATTAATAGTGAATATTTTATTCTATTGATAATTAATATTTTATTGATTATTTTGATCAATTTCCATAAAATATTATTATACATGAATTAATGGGGTCATGATAGGTTGACTGCTACAAAGGAGAGCAATGCACAATCACACCTTAATTGTCTCAGAGCGGAGTTGATTTTGTCAAATCCACCATGCTGCCCAAATGAATGTGTTGTTGACTTGTTCCTGCATGGAGTTAGTAATATATGCCAAATTTGAAACATATGTATTTGCATCATTTAAATATGAAAAGACATTATCTCACTAACTAACTCTTGTATGATATGTGGCTGTAGGAATCCTACCAAAAATAACTTAGGAAAGATGAACATTAAATAACACACACATATATCTACTTAGTTCATCTGTCATATTCAATTCATAAGGTTTAACCATAAGTTATACTTAAATCACATATCCTACTGAGCTATAAAGTATTTGAAAGTATTGACCATACATATAGAAACCATATATATCATCATCAAAGTTTATATAAAACTAAGTGAAAATACCCTAACAAGCCACAAAAAAACATCGTAAAACATGTCATTAAAATGACTCATTAATCCCTTCATAATAATCAACATCACATGCCTAAACATGATAGATATCATATATGAATCTCCAACAGTAACAATAAATTGAAGCCTCTTCTCCATCTTCAAGAATTAAGGTTATTTTTCTCCTCAATATTGAGTTGGTTCAATGAGCATCTATAGATTATAGATAGACCACCAACCCCTCTTGTGAGAGAGTCAAGGCTGTCCAAGCTCTAATACCATGTTGATATTTCAAATTAGATTAGCATAAATAAATAATATATAAAGAAAGAAACACAGGGACACTAGAGACACCCTTGGAAAACCCTCCTACTTGAGGGAAAAACCCAGCCATGCCAAAAGTTCTCCTTTATCGAGATAATAATAGTCTCGGTACATAGCTCACAACTCTTGAGATTTTACACAAAAGATTCAATGTCACTCTCCTTAATAGATTCATCACCTTAACTATAGAATCAAAATAATATCAGCTTCTTGAGAATCACAATCCTCTATGAAAATGATATGATTCTCATAATAGGCATGAAGATCACACATACACATCGTTATTCACAATATCATTGATATATATCTCAACACACATAAAATTAGATTAAAGACTTGACATAGAGTCACTGGATGTTTTCTACTGAATGAAGATGCAAAATGCTAGAAATTTGTGTTTTATCTCCTATAATGAATTTAACCTATGATTAGTGCAAACCTAACCTTTTCGGAACATGCATAGAAATTCAAACATTCGTCCTAGTAGCATATACTAAATATATAGTAAATTTATTTGCATGATACCTCAAATAGAGCTTAAACGTGAGCACACTGTCACCATTTGATTTTCTCTCAGATTAGGGATGTGGGTGTGCTCTCAAAACACTAGGAGAATGTACCCAATGAAGATTAGGAAGGTTTAGGATCATTTATGGATGAAGGATACCCCATAGTGGCACATAATCAGGTATGGTGCACCTGATTTGCCCCTAGAGCCCCAAGGAGCCAAATGAATCCAAAATGAAGAATTGAACTACAAATGCTTATACAAAGTTGATTTTAGCCAAATACAAGTATGATATGATGAAGATTATGTGAAAAGAAATGAAATAAACTATGTTAATCCATTAATTCTAAGCTAATGTGAGTTATGAAAGCATGGAAATGAGTTAAATCTAACAAAATTAGGAATTTAAGCTAAGTCTAGATGTAAATGAGCATGATAACTTTACTTAATATGAAGGATGTGAATTAGTGATTTTCTCTTGGAATGAAGAGTATTTATAGGATTTGAGGAAGGGCTTGGGTTTGGAAGGGGAGTTAGGGTCAGAGTCAAGGTTAGGGGTATGGTTAGAGGTATGGTAAAGGGGATGAGGGTTAAGGGCTGCTCACACATGTGTGAGCAACACTAGGGAAGTGTGCTTAGGGAACTGAGATGGAAGAGGAAACATAGGCTTCATTAAGAGGCTGTAAGAGCCATTAATGAAGCTGTAAGGGGCCATTAATGAGTATGTAAGGCTCATTAATGAGGGGTTTTGACCACAAGTCAAAGTACGGTGGATTAGACTAAGGGGGTTAGGAATCACCCTCTAAGCAGATTTAGGGAAGGATTAGGAAAGAATAGATATGTTTAGGGTTTTCTAGAAGTTTCTAGGGTTTTAGGGTTTAAATAAATAATTTATTTATTTAAAGGATTTTGAGACTCAATTTATCAAATGATTAACAAATTAGAGGGAAAATCATTCAAATTTGATTTAAATGCTTTTGTGAGGGATTCTTTAATTAAATGTTTTTTTTTTAATAGAAGATGATAATGGCATAAAAACTAATTAATTAATTAATTAATAAATGATGATGTCATTAGGGGTTTTTGCAAAATAAAATATTTTTATTTAGCAAAGGGATTTTAGGTGTCTACATGACCAATATAAGATTAAACTTGAGCATTTCTCTTGCGAGGTAAAGGGACCACCGTTACCAATTCTCATACCACTATAACATAGTGAGACAAAATCTCAACCCAATAGATATGAAGAAACAATATTCAGCAATACATATTTAGATAAGAGATGATGACTATTGTAATCATTGATTAATCTACTAGATAACGAAGAGTATCACACATAGAAGATACATAACATCAAACTAGATGCTATCACAACCTCTATAATGCTCGAACCCACACTAGTCTTTGTTCTTCATCATAATTAAGTGAACCGATGGTAGCCAAAATGTGAATCGATGGCCCAACATGACACTCACAAAAGTGGTAAGTCCAATATCATATTCAAGGACCTTCGTGAGTATCAAAGGATGGATATAAAGAGCCTTACATGGAACCATAGGAAGGTGAATCGATTCCTTCATAATATAACCAGATTAGCTTAAATAAGTAATAGATAAAGAAAGAAACACAAGGACACTAGAGATACCCTTGGAAAACCCTCCTACTTGAGGGAAAAACCCATCCATGCCAAAATTTCTCCTTTATTGAGATAATAATAGTCTCAATACATAGCTCACAACTCTTGAGATTTTATACAAAAGGTTCAATGTCACTCTCCTTAACAGATTCAACACCTTAACTATAGAATCAAAATAGTAACAACTTCTTGAGAATCACAATCCTCTATGAAAATGATATGATTCTCATAAAAGGCATGACGATCACACATACACATCTTTATTCAAAATATTATTGATATATATCTCAACACACATAAAATTAAAGTAAAGATTAAAGACTAGTTGACATAGAGTCACTGATGTTTTCTATTGAATGGAGATGCATAATGCCAAAACTTTGTGTTTTATATCCTATAATGAATTTTACCAATATAAGATTAAACTAGAGCATCTCTCTTGCAAGGTAAAGGGACCACTGTTACCAATTCTCATAGCACTATAACACATTGTGACAAAATCTCAACCTAGCAGATATAAAGAAATAATATTCAGTAATACATATCTAGATAAGAGATGATGACAACTGTAATCATCGATTACTCTACTAGATAATGAAGAGTATCACACATAGAAGATACATAAAATCAAACTAGATGCTATCACAACCTCTATAATGCTCGAACCCACACTAGTCTCTATTCTTCATCATAATTAAGTGAACTGATGGCAGCCAGAATGTGAATCGATGACCCAACACGACACTCACAAAAGTGGTAAGTCCAATATCATATTCAAGGACCTCCATGAGTATCAAAGGATGGATATAAAGAGCCTTACATAGAACCATAAGAAGGTGAATCGATGCCTTTATAGTATAACCAATGATCATAATGATTGTTACAATGAAAAAATACAAAATTAACGATAACTTGTATACATATGAACTGATACCCATAATGATTGTGAATGGATGATAGCAACACCTACATATGATGCAATGTCATCTCATTCGGTGCCATGTCATCATAACTCTATGATGAAAAAGGATAGAATGATGTCTCTCGTAGCTACAAAACATTAACACTCCCTCTTAGCAAGAGAGAGATCATTCACTTGTCCTCATGATGAACACAAAGGCTGCATCCAAATGTGTTAGTAACAAAAGATCTTAACACAAATTTTATCAATAGAATTTTTATCTCAGAATAACAATATTCACCATAGCTACTCCTAGAGAGTGAATCAGAAAACCATAAAATAAAGTCATGGAGTCACACACATGCCTTCCACCATGACTACTCCAGGAGGGTGGATCCACCATAGCGACTGCTAGAGGGTGGAGCAAGGGATTTCACCTCAAACTTAGATCCCAGAGAAGAATGCATTACCACCTTGCCTACTCATAAAGGGTGGAACAAGGGATTTCACCTCAAACTTCTCCCAGAGAAGAATGTATTACCACCTTGTCTACTTGCAGAGGATGGAACAAGGGCTTTCACCTCAAACCTCAAACCTCAAACCTCAAACTATAGAATCTGAATTATAACAACTTCTTGAGAATCACAGTCCTCTATGCAAATGATATGATTCTCATAATAGGCATGAAGGTCACACATATAGATCGTTATTCACAATATCATTGATATATATCTCAGCACACATAAAATCAAAGTAAAGATTAAAGACTTGACATAGAGTCACTAATATTTTCTACTGAATGGAGATGCAAAATGCCATAACTCTATTTTTATCTCCTACAATGAATTTTACCAATATACG
Source organism: Chamaecyparis obtusa (assembly GCA_027943335.1). NCBI lineage: Eukaryota > Viridiplantae > Streptophyta > Pinopsida > Cupressales > Cupressaceae > Chamaecyparis > Chamaecyparis obtusa. The sequence goes on along the minus strand of BSBK01001154.1, from coordinate 1,516,544 downwards.
ATCAAACAGGAGTCTCTCTTAGGAGGTGAAGGGACCACCATTGCCAATTCTCATAGCACTATAACACAATGCGACAAAGTCATAACTGAATAGATATGAAGAAACAATATTCGACAATACATATTTAGATTAGAGATGATCGATACCGTAATCTTCGTTTACTCTACCAGATAACAAAGAGTATCACATAAATAAGATACATAACCTCAAACTAGATTCTATTACAACCTACAATGAGATGTATGCCAACAGTCTGATTAAATGTGTTGAGTGAAATTACAATTTGGGTGAGATTTCATTGGGGTTATTACATCCTTTCCATTCTTTTAAGAATAAGTTTGAATACTTTCTCTTTGTATCCACCTTTTATTCAACTACAAATAACTCTTAGAGCCACATGGAAAATGCCAACTTTGGATAATTTCATTACAAACTTAACAAGGAAGCAAGATAAGTTAATCCAAATGGGAACCTTGAAGACCACTAAACCTCAAGCACTCTTTTCAGGAAAAGAGAAACATAAGACTTCAAACAAAGGGAGAAACATAAACATCAATAGGATAAGGAAAGTAAGGAAGACAATAAATTCTCCAATCAAATCGACACTTCTTCAAATCAAGGTAAAACCAAGAATGAAAAAGTAAAATGGGTCTTTTGCATGAAACCAAGTGTTGATGTTTGTAGCTGCAAGAGATATCCTGATTACCTGTGATGATGCTCTTTCATATACTCACGTTTGGAAATATGAAGAAATATGTGTTTTGAAATATGAAGAGACACATATTTGGAAAATGAAGAGACTTCTGGTTATAATATGAAGAGTCTCTCGATTCAAGTATGAAGAAGTTATGTTTTTGAAGAGCCTTGATATTGTATAGATAATATATCATTGCTTTGTATGAAGTGATGCTTGCTGAGTTGGGTTACTCCATTCAACAATTATAGATAGTTTATGTAGTAAATTATGATATATGTAATAAGTTGAAGAGTTTGCAGTATTCAGTTGGAAGCATTGTACTTAGATCTCTATTATTTAATAGACGAGATATTCTTTTTGGTGTGGTTGGATTTTTCCCCTCAAGTTGGAGGGTTTTCCCAGGATAAGTTTTGTGCCTTATTGTTCCTTATTCTGATGTTTTGCTTCTTATTTTCGTTACTGGTCTTAAACATTAACATGGTATCAGAGACATGTTAAGCAATGGAAATAAGCAGTATTAGCAATCAAGTTTTGAAAATGGCTAGGAAATGTCAGAGAGCCATTCCTATTTTGGGTAATCTCAATGACGGTAAAAAGAGGCGTAATTGTTGTGCATGATGGGGATTGAAATGAGGCAATTCATGTGATCTATGGGTGTATACCAATGGAGATTGGTCTACAATTCACCTAATGTTTTATATTCTACATTTTTATACGGTGTATGTTCTATGATTCCCAAGATAAGATATGGACGGTTGTCATTGTAGCAGTCAGGTCCACTGAAATATAAGGGATAAGAAAATCAAAATATGAAAGGGCATTGCTAAACTGAACAACTATGAAGGGATAAGTATTTTATGATTATACCTTTGAATATTGATCATGAATTTTATGTAGTTAATTCATACAATAACATAGGGAATAGTGAATCATGTATGCTTCTAGCATTAGTCTATATATTTCTCTTCAGGACATAGGTTGAGTTTATTAATAATCTTTCTAAAATTATTTCATGATAGATCAAGAAGCAACAGGATGATGAGAGATTACATAAGGAATTCAAGGAAGTAAGAGCTTTATGTGTCTAGTAAGACAGTCATGTAGGCTATAGAAATGAACAAACATGTGGACACTGTTTGCAGCCATGGCACTGAGTTGATGGACATAACTTCATTAAAGAGGAAGAACCTATATAGATTGTCTTTACATTCAGTTTCTTTGAAGAGGAAGAAAAGACATTCGAAGGGATAAATTTGAGGTGAAAGCCCTTGTAATGCATTTTTCTCTGAGAGGGAGAAATTTGAGGTGGAAGCTATTGTAATGCATTTTTCAATGAGAGGGATAAATTTGAGGTGAAAACCCTTGCAATGCATTTTTATCTGAGAGAGAAATTTGAGGTGAAATCCCTTGTAATGTATTTTTCTCTGAGAGGGAGAAATTTGAGGTGAAAGCCCTTGTAATGCATTTTTCTCTAAGACGGAGAAATTTGAGGTGAAAGCCTTGTTGCTCTTTCCACTCATGGGAGTTGCCATAGCGGACGTCATGTTGAGAGACTCCATGATGACATGACGTTGAGTGAATCCATGATGAGAGTTTGTATTTTCACACATGGGAATAGCCATGGTGAACATCATGTTGAGTGACTCCATGATGCTATCACGTTGAGAGACTTTGTGATAAATTTTTGTTTCCTCACAAATGGGTGTATCCATTGTGAGTGTCATGTTGAGAGATTCCATGACATAAATACTTGAAAAGATATCTCGTTCACTAAGAGGGAGACTTGATGTTTGTAGTTGCAGGAGATATCCTGATTACCTGCGATGGTGCTCTTTCATATACTCACGTTTGGAAATATGAAGAGACATGCATTTGGAAATATGAAGAGACACACATTTGGAAAATGGAGAGACTTCCGATTATAATATGAACAGTCTCTTGGTTCAAGTCTAAAGAAGTTACATTTTTTAAGAGCCTCAACATTGTATTTATAATGTATCATTGCTTTGTGTGATGTGATGCTTGTCGATTTGGGTTATTCTATTCAAAACCTATAGATAGTGTATGGAGTCAATTCTGATATATGTAATAAGTTGAAGAATTTGCAATATTTAGTTCAAAGCATTGTACTCAAACCTCTATTATTTAATAAATATCATTACTTTGTGTGATGTGATGCTTGTTGATTTGGGTTATTCTATTCAAACACTATAGATAGTCTTGTTAGCTATTTTTCTTGTTGAATCCTAAGACATAGCCCAGAGTGCTTAGATAGAATTCTTTGATTCCTAGACTCCTGATTCCAAGAAAGAAAAGACTAATTGACAAGGAGAAACTCCTTCTACACTTCAAGCTCCACAGACCCAGGCGGGTGTACCTAAAACATATGACTGATTACACAATATATATAAAAGTGGACATTGCCCTGCTATCCACCTTTATTTAACCAACTTATGAAACACTCTGCAGATGACCAAAATCAACTGAAAAAAGAGTTTAACTAGATAAACCATGATTGTAAGAATAGCAAGAACCAGTGAGACAAGGATCTTCATCCTTCTTCCCTTTTAAGGAGGGGCAACCTAGTGATTCACTCTTCAAGGAATCAACAAATGAATTGTACTTCTTGAATACAATCAGACGTGAATGTTCATAACAACAGGAAAGTAAAATGTTTTCAATTAATGCTTGATGAAGAAAATTGCTATTCAAGCCAAGACTAGTGCCTTATCTATTGGGCAACAAAGTCAAACAAATATACAATCCCAGAAACCCTAACGCCAACTCAAGAACCCAAATGGAATGCCTTGCAAACCATTCCTCTCATTTCAATACCTGGACATCAAATTCATATGCAAACCTAGAATTCTCAGAATTTGAAATCAAGACTTACTCTCTCCTTGAAAGAAACTCAAATTCAAACCCACAGATACCTTATAACTGGTATATTAACATGCCTTACAAGTCAAGATACAAGAATTTAAACAATGCATATAAAGACATCAAACAAAGAACTGAACAGGGATTCCATTGTTTTCATTAAAATTCACCTGAAACTATACATTGTAAGACCATGAACACAAAACAATAAGAATCAAAAGCCTGAAGTTGTCCCAGTAGCATAAATTTTCAACATCCTTTACAAATGAGAAGAAAAAATGAGATATAGGAGAATGTGGTCAGTTGAAAGCCAACTGATAGCTGTCCATTCTTGGCATGAAAATATCTCCAGGTTTTGCCACACTTTGCTCTGCAACTGATTCTCAAAACTGATCCACTATGTGCAATCATTTCTCTAAAAGACTGATTCTGATTCTGATCCTCAGATTTCAAACCCAGACTGCTCTTTCACACTTCACTGAAACTGAAAATAATCATTTCCATTGAATTCCTTGTCTCTTCCCATTTCTGAAAACATATAACACTTGTATATTTGGACAAAAAATGAATCTCTAGGCAATTAATCTGTGAACAGGCTCTATCTTTTAAATTTTTGAATATTTCTCTATAGTCCAAACTATGTCATTTTCCTAAATTCTATTTAAGTTTGCAATTTTTAATCATTTTCACATTCTATCCTTAGGATGCACCAAAACTTGACACTTGTCACACTGTGATTTGTTGCTCGGACAAACCTCAGGTTAACCATCTCATTGGGAGAATTGGCGAATGGCTTTGATCTCTAAATCTCTGAATGAATTCTTTAACTATGGTTAAGCCTGGCAACCTGGCAAAATAGCCATTCTCCAAATCTTTGAATTCTACCTTGACCATGGGTAACATCTGGAGAATGGGCGACTGAGCCCATTCTCCCAATCTCAGAATGACTTGTCTTGATTGCAAATGATCTAGAGAACTGGCGACTGCAGGCTACCTCTGAATCTCTGAATGTTAACCTCTGACCACAAACCATCTAGAGAATTGGCGACTAGTTATCTCTGAATCTCCAGATGTTAGTGGCGTAATCACTAGCATTTGGAGATTGGGTGACTAGCGGTTAGTTAACCGCTACCTCCAGATCTCCAAGTCTTCACTAACTATCGGGTATGGTCTAGCGAACTCATAAGCGTGCACCACGTGTCATCTTTGTCCTCATCACCATCGCGCATCCATTCCTGCAAAATTACCTTACCTATATGTTCATAGCCACGGAAACTAAGGCGCCAACATGGAGGGTCACGTGAGCATAGCCTCCAACACTTCTTCTTATTTCATCTTGTGTGGGTCATTGCTTATAAACACTATAATTTCTCAATCCGGGATCAATGTGGGACAATTCTGTTGAGGGTTTTAAAGCCTTCTTCACATTTTCGTTCAAAATTTGTGGGGCCCGCCACGATCAAAGACCTCTAGCCAAGGGTCCCACCAAGAGCCCTTGCCTCTTTACTTATTTTACATTGTAAGTGCCGGAGTATTTAAATACATGAAACTCCCCAATCTTAGTGAATGTGGGATAATTGTCATGAAGGTTTTATGGGCAGTTTTGATAGTACCACACTCAGTCACCTGTATCTTGCGAACCATGAAGAATTTGGAAAATCGCTCAATTGAGAATCTAGAGAAGTAGGTTTGCGACAACATATCCGAAAATGAGCTCGATCCAACGGTTCAATAAAAAGTTATGCCCCCTACAATATGACTATTTTTTTCTTTTCTACAAATCCGCGTTTTCAAAATCCATTGTGTGGGCTATTTCTTCTTTGCTTTCTCAAAAAGACCATTTCCATTTAATACACAACATCCATGTTAAATTTAAAAATTCCTCTTCCAATTTGTTCTATGCACATCTTTCCTTCATTGTCATGCACCACATTTTGATTGCCTTCAGTTTGCAATCACTTTCGTTGGCCAAATGTGCCCAGCCAAGCCTTACATCTCTTTTAAACATCATGCTGGCAGCCCCTTCTATTGTTTGGTGTGGTGTGTAATGATCACATCCCTCAACACATATGCACACTGATTAAACATGATGGCATTTATATATTCATATTAAGGTTGGCAACCTCTCAATCATGGTCATTTTCCTTCAATGCTCATTTGGGTTCCATTTCCTTGGCCTTTTGAAACCACTGAAAGAAGATATAATAAACACTCATGTCCTTCTTATCAAACCAATATGCATTGGCAACAATAGTCAATTCCTTGATGACTTTCATTACATTCAAACAGGCAATGACACTGGCATCCTTGGTCGCCTTTCATTTTGTCCATGTTAAGTATACACACAATCTCTTGAAGACATTAAGCACAAGACATCACTCTTGATGCACACCTTCCTCTGTAAGATCGAGATGCAGTCAACCACTTGAAGTAGAACCATGGTGCTTCGAAGATTCAATCACATAATTCATTTTTTACATTTTGGCAAAACCGACCATCAACACCGACTGGCTTTCGGAAGCAGCCTCAAAAATTGACAAAAAGGCCTCACCAAGCAGTGCCGTCGGGAAGATAGGTTTCCAACAAGTTATCACACTCGCCAAAGGAGAATGCCCAGAAAGATATGAGCCAACAGATATTAATTTTCAAACATGGCACCCTGAAAACTAAAACTACCAGTACTGCCAAAATCACATAAATTGCCTCTGGATTAGGCTTGGAAACTAACCCCTTGAAACTTTCAGGAACCAGAATCCCAAGCACTGATTCTCCCTCATACAAGGAACACAAATCCATAACTAGCTTCCTCAGAAAGTCACATGGCGAAATGCACTGAATCAACAAAGTCAGCTTACTAGATATGTTCAACATTTAAAACAGTGAAAAACATAGAAGTTGGGTTTGGAAATGTCCTGGGAAAGTAATCAAACGGATTGGTAAAGACTTGAAAATCATTAAAAACTTAGTCTCCCAGGTCTATAGTATGGAACCACACTCAATTATGTTGGAAGTTTGACAGGGTGCAAAATGGGATAGCTCGAAGTAGGCCATCTAGAATTCTGAACAGTGCACACTCAGAGAAATTTAACAAATTACAAATGGAATGGCACTGGCAAATAGGTCAAACAGGTACATGGGGCACTAAAAATTGGCATGATGACTCATTCCCATGCCTACAATATGATGCCACAATTGGCATGCAATGACCAATCATAGGATAAAAGATATTCAAATGCAAACAAGGCCTGCTACAACAAATTGACACTTAGGCAGAAACACATATTTAGACAAGTGCTCAAAACAAGACATCATGAAACAACTTGAAACTTGAAATTAGTGACCTAAGAAGTCTTCAAATGATAAAGAAAGGGTAATGAATACTTGACATGCATAGTAGACCTCAGAATCTCATCTGAGAAAAAAGGCACAAAAACACTTATAGGGCTACAAACTACAAAAATTTAACAAGGTGCTCAGAAACCCATGTTGTACTTTTGAATACCAACAGTGGCTCTGACTGTGGACGCGTACCCCATGTGGGCATGTAGAGAACTCCAGAATCTCATGGTAGAAGCAGACCACTGAGAGAGAAATCAGCTTGACTATTCCTTTTCACTTTCTCAAAACTTTGAACAATGAACCTCAAAACCAACTACCGAACACTTAAACAAAGAAAATTTACAAAATTTACAAACATTTACAAAGGACTTCAAAACTTTATCAGTAAGAGCCAAGTTTTACCTCTATCAAATATGTAATTCTCACTTGCACGAATCCAAGGTAACCTGAAAACACTTCCTTTGCTGACAAGACCAAACACTTTGACATACAGCTCCAGCATATCATAAAAGAAGTAACCAGTACTTTCTCTATCATGAAGCACTTGAAAGTCACTAAAATTTTGAATGTACTGATTATTGTGCAACATAGAAATGTCACACCCTTCAAAACTCACAACTAGCTGAGGAAGAGAACATTCTGATTTAAACATACAGCTGGATACATGCTGGCTTAAACATTAAAATAAAACCTCTAAAATTCAACCTCTTGCACATCATGTGAATGTTCAAACAAATCACCTTTGACCACAACTTGTGGCTCCAAATCTAACTCACTTTGAAAAACATCAACATGTTGAATCGGGAAAACAAAAGACTCAAAATTTGCCTGCTGATTTATACATTTTTCCTACTTCTTTTTAGCCTCTTTTGAAAACACAACATCACTATTCATTTCATCAAACTCTTGAAGGAACACACATACCTCTGGCTGAAAAAGGGAATCATTTGTAGTACTTGAAACTTCATCCATTTCTTCATCAAACATTTCAAAACATGGCATGAATAAATCAACCGACAGTCCATTAAATACATCCTCATCCTGGCACATATTTTCCGAACACACATCACTGTCAAAAGGAGCACTATCAGCATTGCTAATTTTTGTTTGATAAGACATTGCCTCATTACCATTGACAACATCACAATCATCAATGTCTAAATAAAACAAGCTAATTTCCATTTTTGGTGAAGAATCAAAATCAGTGTCAGAACCATAAGAGAAGCTCTCTTGAAAGCTTTCATAAACCGGTTCATACAAATCTAAAAGCAAATCTACTTCAGCAGTTTCAGTCATGTCTTCACTTAAATAAATTTCAGTTTCATTTTCAAAATTTACCAAATCAACGAAATAATTTGAAAATGCTGAGACTGACTCATCATCACAAATTGAATGTATCTCGGACTTGACACTGTCATTTTCATAAACATCCAATGTCTCTAAATCTGAAAAAAGAAAACCATTTAAATAACAAACCTCCTGCTGCAAATCAGAGAGAGAAGGAATCATTTCAGGCTCATAAGGATCAATACATTTATCAAATAAGTGATTACAAAGATCACTTGCAAGACTTCTTAAGTAATCATCATTTTCAGCAATCACAACACCATCATATTGTTGTTGTTGAAATGTCACTGCTGAGAATTCATTTTCCCCAAATCAATTGACTGATCACTACTCTAAACTTGGGGCTGACTATGGAGATCACAAACAATATTAGGCTCAGAATTCTGAAACAATCTTGAAGGCCCAATCTGATTTCTATTAGTTGACATAACACTAGCTGGATCATAATATTCACTATGATTTCCATTATTCATTAGATTCACTAAATTAGTATCAATAGTTGGGAAAGCCATCTCATGTAATCTTGTATTCTCAGTGCCATGGAGCTTTGGCAATCCAAACCTTTTCATCATTTCTATATCCAATGCCAGCTGAAAAGCATGATGAAGACTTTGTGGTTCCTTGTCTCTCAACAAATAACCCATTTTACTATCAAATGCAACCAAGTAAATGACTAAGGACAATGCATCATGTGGCCTACATTTCTCAAGAATTCTTCTTAATGCTTTCCCAAATCTGAGATTGAAATCATTAACTAACTCATTTTCTTCTATGGAAATGCTAATAAGATAAACTAGTAGACTATATTCACAAATAAATTCTCCATATGTCTCAATAAATGTTGATTCGAAACACTTCCAAGAATAGATGGAATGGTGGGATAGAAATGAAAACCACTCCCTAGCACTTCCTACCAATGACTGCACAAACAATCTCAAAATCACATCTTCATGGCTGACATCAAAATTCTCAATTAGGTCCATGAATGCACTTAAATGTTTTTCTGTTGATTCTTCTTTTCCCCCATCAAACTTGGGCAATAATTTTCTAATTTTCGGGGGTATTACATTTGGGTAACTAGGAATACCCTCAAAGTCAAGAGGTGAGTAACATTTTAAACTTCTTCTATCTCCTGGCTAGAAAATTCTTTGAGACATGACAACATTCAGAGATACACAAGGCTGAGAATATTTAGAGTACATTTTACTTTCTTCCTTCAATCAATCATGACCTTGTCTATGCAAACTCAAGCATACATACTATGCAGATTTTATCCACAATGAAACTAACATATCCATTTGAAAAATCATTTGCATACACCAAAACATAATAGCTAAATGTACTCAAATCTTGTATGCAAAACACTAGTTCTTCCCTTTCACTTAGTGTTTAAAATCACTAAATAGGGAAGTAATTTTTTACATGATTTTCATGAAACAACTTGGTATGAAAATCAAATACCTAGAGATGTTGTGATTGCTGCAGACACACTGATTTGAAGCTTCTCCAAATCACCTTTCAAACATTGGTAGAGCCGCCACCTCTTTACAGAGGACCAAACTGAAACAACTGAGAACCTTCCTCAAACATGAACCATCTTCAAAACCAGCAAACATAACATAACCATAACAAAATACTGACTTCTTGTCAAGATCACATACTGATATACATCAATATTTTCATTACAATGCACTAATCAAATAGAGAACTAGAGTTGCCACTCACATTCAGTGAGAAAATATAACAATTTTTTGAAAAGAACTGACTCTATAACCAAATTGGACCAGACCCTGGGATGATTCAACAAAGCAAGCAATTGGACATCTTAAACTTGCTATCATTTATCTTTCCCCAGTAGAGTCGCCAATCTGTTAGCTATTTTTCTTGCTGAATCCTAAGACACAACCTTGAGTGCTTAGATATAATTCTTTGATTTCTAGACTCCTGATTCCAAGCAAGAAAATACTAATTGACAAGGAGAAACTCCTACACTTTGGGCTCCATAGACCCAGGCGGGTGTACCTAAAACATATGACTGATTACACAGTATATATAAAAGTGGACATTTCCCTGCAATTCACCTTTATTTAACCAACTTATGAAACACTCTACAGATGACCAAAATCAATTGAAAATAGAGTTTAACTAGATAAACCATGATTGTAAGAATAGAAAGAACTAGTGAGACAAGGATCTTCATCCTTCTTCCCTTTTAAGGAGGGGCAACCTAGTGATTCACTCTTCAAGGAATCAACAAATGAATTGTACTTCTTGAATACAATCAGACGTGAATGTTCATAACAACAGGAAAGTAAAATGTTTTCAATTAATGCTTGATGAAGAAAATTGCTATTTAAGCCAAGACCAGTGCCTTATCTATTGGGAAATAGAGTCAAACAAATATACAATCCCAGAAAACCCTAACTCCAACTCAAGAACCCAAATGGAATGCCTTGCAAACCATTCCTCTCATTTCAATACCTGGACATCAAATTCATATGCAGACCTAGAATTCTCAGAATTTGAAATCAAGGCTTACTCTCTCCTTGAAAGAAACTCAAATTCAAACCCACAGATACCTTATAACTGGTATATTAACATGCCTTACAAGTCAATATACAAGAATTTAAACAATGCATATAAAGACATCAAACAAAGAACTAAACATGGATTCTATTATTTTCATTAAAATTCACCTGAAACTGTACATTGTAAGACCATGAACACAAAACAATAAGACTCAAAAGCCTGAAGCTGTCCCAGCAGCATAAATTTTCAACATCCTTTACAAATGAGAAGAAAAATTGAGATATAGGAGAATGTGGTCAGTTGAAAGCCAATTGATAGCTATCCATTCTTGGCATGAAAATATCTCTAGGTTTTCCCACACTTTGCTCTGCAACTAATTCTCAAAACTGATCCACTATGTGCAATCTTTTCTCCAACAGACTAATTCTGATTCTGATCCTTGGATTTGAAACCTAGACTACTCTTTCACACTTCACTAAAACTAAAAATAATCATTTCCATTGGATTCCTTGTCTTTTCTCATTTCTAGAAACATATAACACTTGTGTATTTGGACAAAAAATGAATCTCCAGACAATTAATCTGTGAACAGGCTCTATCTTTTAAATTTTTGAATATTTCTCTATAGTCCAAACTATGTCATTTTCTTAAATTCTTTTTAAGTCTGTAATTTTTAATCATTTTCACATTTTATCCTCAGGATGCACCAGAACTTGACACTTGTCACGTCGTGATTCATTGCTCAGACAAACCTCAGGTTAACCATCTCATTGGGAGAACTGGCGAATGGATTTGATCTCTAAATCTCTGAATGAATTCTTTAATTGTGGTTAAGCCTGGTGACCTGGCGAAATAGCCATTCTCCAAATCTCTAAATTTTGCCTTGACCATGGGTAACATCTGGAGAATGGGCGACTGAGCCCATTCTCCCAATCTCAAAATGACTTGTCTTGACTGCAAATGATCTAGAGAACTGGCAACTGCAGGCTACCTCTGAATCTCTGAATGTTAACGTTTGACTGCAAACCATCTGGAGAACATGCGACTAGTTATCTATGAATCTCTAGATGGTAGCGACTTAACCGCTAGCATCTGGAGATTGGGCAACTAGCGGTTAGTTAACCGCTACCTCCAGATCTCCAAGTCTTCAATAATTGTCGGGTATGGTCTAGCGAACTCACAAGCGTGCGCCACATGTCATCTTTGTCCTCATCACTGTCGCGCGTCCATTCCTGCAAAATTGCCTTAACTGTGCATTCATGGGCATGAAAACTGAGGCACCAACATGGAGGGTCATGTGAGCATAGCGTCCAACACTTCTTATTTCATCTTGTGTGGGTCATTACTTATAAACACTATAATTTCTCAATCCGAGATCAATGTGGGACAATTCTGCTGAGGGTTTTAAAGCCTTCCTCACATTTTCATTCATAATTTGTCGGGCCCGCCGTGCATAGAGACCTCAAGCCAAGGGGCTCACCAAGAGCCCTTACCTCTTTACTTATTTTACATTGTGAGTGTTGGAGTATTTAAATACATGAAACTCCCCAATCCTAGTGAATGTGGGATAATTGTCATGAAGTTTTATGGGTAGTTTTGATAGTGCCGCACTCAGTCACCTGTATCTCACGAACCATGAAGAATTTTAAAAATCGCTCAATTGAGAATCTAGAGAAGTAGGTTTGCGACAACATATCCGAAAATGAGATCAATCCAACGGTTCAATAAAAAGTTATGCCCCCCGCAATATGACTATTTTTTTTCTTTTCTGCAAATCCATGTTTTCAAAATCCATTATGTGGGCTATTTCTTCTTTGCTTTCTCAAAAAGACCATTTCCATTTAATACACAACATCCATGTGACATTTAAAATTCATCTTCCAATTTGTTCTATGCACATCTTTCCTTCACTATCATGCACCACATTTTGATTGCCTTCAGTTTGCAATCACTTTTGTTGGCCAGATGTGCCTAGCCAAGCCTTGCATCTCTTTTAAACACTCACGCTGGCAACCCCTTCTATTGTTTGGTGTGGTGTGTAATGATCACATCCCTCAACACATATGCACACTGATTAAACATGTTGGCATTTATATATTCATATTAAGGTTGGCAACCTCTCAATCATGGTCATTTTCCTTCAATGCTCATTTGGGTTCCATTTCCTTGGCCTTTTGAAACCACTGAAAGAAGATATAATAAACACTCATGTCCTTCTTATCAAACCAATATGCATTGGCAACAGTAGTCAATTCCTTGATGACTTTCATTACATTCAAACAAGTAATGACACTGGCATCCTTGGTCGCCTTTCATTTTGTCCATGTTAAGTATACACACAATCTCTTGAAGACATTAAGCACAAGGCATCACTCTTGATGCACACCTTCCTCTGTAAGATCGAGATGCAGTCAAACACTTGAAGTAGAACCATGGAGCTTCTAAGATTCAATCACATAATTCATTTTTTACATTTTGGCAAAACTGACCATCAACATCGACTGGATCCCGAAAGCAACCTCAAAAACTGACAAAAAGGCCTCACCGAGCAGTGTCGCTGGGAAGATAGGTTCACTTCCAAAAAGTTATCACACTCACCAAAGGAGAATGCCCCAAAAGATATGAGCCAATAGATATTAATAGTCAAACATGGCACGCTGAAAACTAAAACTGCCAGTACTGCCAAAATCACATAAATTTCTTCCGGATCCGGCTTTGAAAACTGACCCCTTGAAACTTTCAAGAACCAGAATCACAAGCACTGATTCTCCCTCATAAAAGGAACACAAATCCATAAATGTCTTCCTCAGAAAGTCACATGGCGAAATGCACTCAATCAACAAAGTCAACTTACTAGATATGTTCAATATTTAAAATAGTGAAAAACATAGAAGTTGGGTTTGGAAATGGCCTGGGAAAGTAATCAAACGGATTGGTAAAGACTTGAAAATCATCAGACACTTATTCTCCCAGGTCTACAGTATGGAACGACACTCAATTATATTAGACCTTTGATAGGGTGCAAAATGGGATACCTCAAAGTAGGCCACCTAGAATTCTAAACAGTGCACACTCAGAGAAATTTAACAAATTACAAATGGAATGGCACTGGAAAATAGGTCAAACGGGTACATGGGGCATTGAAAATTGGCATGATGACTCATTCCTATGCCTATAATATGATGCCACAACTCGCATGCAATGAAGAATCATAGGATAAAAGATATTCAAATGCAAACAGGGCCTGCTACAACAAATTGACACTTTGGCAGAAACGCAAATTCAGACAAGTGCTCAAAACAAGACATCACGAAACAACTTGAAACTTGAAATTAGTGACCTGAGATGTCTTCAAATGATAAAGAAAGGGTAATGAATACTTGACATGCATAGTAGACCTCATAATCTCATCCGAAAAAAAAGGCACAAAAGCACTTATAGGGCTACAAACTACAAAAATTTAACAAGGTGCTCAAAAACCCATGTTGTACTTTTGAGTACCAACAAGTCTATGGAGTCAATTATAATATATGTAATAAGTTGAAGAATTTGCAATATTCAGTTGGAATCATTGTACTCAAACCTCTATTATTTAATAAAAGAGATTTTGTTTTTGGTGTGGCTGGGTTTTTCTCCTCAAGTTGGAGAGTTTTCCCAGGATAAATTATGTGTCTTATTATTCCTTATTATTATGTTTTGCTTCTTATTTTCATTCCTGGTCTAAAACATTAACATCAAGACATAATGAGAACACATGTATGAACAAAAGAATTCATCACCTAACACATCTTCTTGAGCAACATGGAATTTTAGAAACCAACATAAAGTTTCCATCAATTACATAATCTTCTAAGGGAATGAATAAAGATAAGGGACATGTGCTCTTAAATTTTAGTATGTATTGTTCATCTCCACCATCAATTGTTGCATTTGAATTCAAAGACGCTTCAACCGGAGAATCCAAAGTATCTTTCCAATAGGGTAACACATGGAGCATTTTAGTATCATCTTATGGCGGGCTACATAGGCTTTCTTTTCTCTCTCCTATGGGGGTTTCATTTCATACTATTTCGTATCATGTCTCTTTTGGAGGGTAGTTTTTCCCATAGGCTTTTCTACCTCTCTCCACTTTAAGGGATATTTGCATTGTACATGGGTACCTAGCATGGATGGTATCCAAGACACATCATTATCATCTTTGTATACTTTACTCCCTAAGCTGCACTTGGGGGGTGGTTGGTGCAAATGGTGTCATCTTAAATAACTAGTTAGTAGTTGATCACTTCCTAGGATGACCCATTCACATTATCTTAAGTTTACTTAGTAGTTATTTAGAGATTGTCTCACCTTATGTGGTTGAGACATGTCTACTCACCTAGTGAGACACCTCTTGCACACACTTATGCCACTTGTCTATAAACTTGCTAAGTGTTCTCATAATTGTAACTCATATGTAGGGCTAGTTAGTCATTCTTTTTAACTTTCTATCTTCACTTGCTTGCCTACATAAGCATTCCTTCTATGCACATACATTCATCTCTTTCATAATATCATTTGGGTTGTTTGTTCATTATTCGTGGAAGTCATTTTTGGTTTTTTCTTGAATATCTTGAGAATATCAACATAAACTCAATCATGAAGAAGGGAATCATGCCTATAGCCATATGTGATATCAAGGAGTAAAAGTGTTCCATGCGCTCCATCAAGATACTTGCAACAAGAAAAAAGCTGAACACCATCCCAATAATGAATACTCTCTTTCCCCATAATGTCAATGCACAAAGATAAGAATCCACCCAAAGAGATGTCATACTATTTGTCACAAAGAAGCACATGTCCCGCCTCAACTGATATCCCAACAAAAACACTCAATCCAAAGGTATTGAATATGCATTGGTAGCGACCAAGAAATAATCTCCATAGCTGATCTACAACAAGTTCTAACACATTAAACTATTCATACCTTAAAGGTATACAAATCATAACAAATGAACCTCATGCCATAAACATATACAACCCATAACATGAAAGCACAAGGTCTAAATGCCAAATATATAAATGAAGAACATACACATCTAGGAACTCCCACTACATAGGTAATATAAAATTTAAAAATGATCAAGGCACCTAAAGATCCACCTAATAACATCACATAGAAAGTGTAAACATTATCATGTAGTATCAAGAAACATCCATAACGATATACAAAATCTGTGAATTGATATGATGCAAATACAACTCTCACCACAAGTCTTCCTATCTCTCTCGAGTTATTCACACTCAACAATGGAAAAAGGACCTCCATGTCATTACCACAAAATAATAAAGTATAGTGATAACACATGAACAAACTTAGTGTTCACCATAGCTCCACACAATATGCCTCACATCCAATGTTATGCGACATCTAGGAAGATAAACAAGACCAAAGAGAGAACCTGCAAATCAAAACCTATATCATGTCCTTCTCTACACACCTCTAAATGCTAAGTTGTGATAAGATGGGTTTAGATTTAAATCTCAAAGTTTTTCAAAGGATTATTATTCAAGAGCCTATCTTAAGCCTGGTAGAAAACATGTAATGGAAGACAATCATAAGGTTGGAGGAACACCGGTAGTAGTATGTTATCTATTGGGTCTGGGGGGAGGTCTTCTTGACCGTAGGATAGTTCAAGGTTTGGTATTGAAAAGTGATGTTATTGGAACCATCAAGAATGTGGAGAAAGTCCAGATTAAAGTGTTTGGTAGAAGTGTGGACACAACAAATACAAAAACTATGAGTATTGTCTATATTTAGAATGCTAAACAACTGCTAGATTTTATGGTTTTGGACTTGGCTTGGAGAAAACTCATCCAAAGTGTTCTTGAATTTTTTTTGGAGATGATTAAGTCTTGCAAAGCTCTAGACTTGATTAAAATGTAACATTAAGAGTGGAAATGCAGGTGATATCATTATTCGTAGCTGTATGGGTTGGACGTCAAGTGGGAGATTGTTGAGAATGTGAAGTCCAACGATTATTTGACCATTACTTTCCTTCATCTCTTCATTTCTTTTCCATCTCTTCAGATTTGAAGAATAATACATTTGTATAAAAGGATGAGTGCAGATAATGTATTGTATGTGAGAATAACAATGAATAAAGATATTGCCCCGCTTTCCTTTGGATGTAGCCTTTAATGGTGAATCATGTAATTTTCTGTATTATGTATTTTTCTAATTGTCTATGTTTAGTTTTTTCATTTGATAATATTTTATTTTCTCTTTAAACTCAAAAACTCCTATATTAAAATTCTTACCAATGTAAATTGTATAAAAAATAGAACATTAAAAAATTGTTGTCATTTTCCTTAAGAAAATATATATATAATATGTCAATAACACTTGAGATTAATGGCAATGGGAGAAAATTTGAATGGGTGTGTGGGTGGGAACATTGGAAGAAATGTAGATGTACCTGCTGGTGCAGCAGGGCAGGATGCTGGAGACTTGTAGGATTCAGTATGTCAGGAGGAGGATAATGGATCAACGAGGCCTTTGGATGATAGAAGGTCTTTGAGGAGTTAAGACCCATAAGTTAAGGTAATAGTGCTTCCCTAGACCCGGGGGGAGGAGCTCAGAGTCTTCTCGCAAAGCATAAACATGATGAGTCAAAACTTCCTGAGCGCTCCTGGGTTGCACTTTTAAAAAAAAAACCTTCAGGAAAGTCTTCTTTTCCTGAGGAAAATAACATCTCAGATCTAGCTAAGGGAGAATTTTCAATTTTCATCTTGGACCAGGTGATCGACCATTCTATGACTTTGATGGATCTTATGTTGGTGGGGAAATTTGCTGGGATGAGACTGAATATAGACAATGTACGAAGGTTCACCCAGAGAAGATGGTTTCTGAGGGGACAAGTTGATATAGCTGAAATGCCAAAGGGCTTCTTTTCCTTTTCATTCACTAATTGTGAGGATATGACCAAAGCTCCATGTGGTGGACCTTGGGTCATGGGTAAGTCTTCCCTGGCTCTAAGAAAATGGGAACCCAATATGGATTTAAATGAGTCTTTTTTGGAGTTGGCTCCAGTCTAGAGTAAGCTTTGTGGTCTACCCTTGGAGTACAAGAACGAATGTGTTTTCAAAGGAATAGCCAATGTTTTTGGTGAGCTGCTCTCCTTGGATCCGGCTACAACGTCCAAATCTAGATTGGTGAATGCTAGAATCTGCGTCAATATTTGTAAGTCGACTGACCTTCCTCTGTCTATAGACTTAGTTTCTAAAATGAGAATATGGAATCAACTAGTTGAATATGAATCCCTCCCTTTTTCTTATTTTAACTGTAAAACAATGGGTCACTGAGCTAAGAACTGCCCGAGTAAGGACAAAAAAAGAAGAGAGGGATTGATAGAGAATAAGAAGAATGAAACTAAAATGATTCTCTCAGTTTGGAAAAGTAAGACTTCAAATTATAAGAGCACATCAGAAGAATCGGTCAAATTAGTTAATGAAGAGAACTTGAAAAAGGATGATCAATCCCTTTTTTTAGAGGGCTCAGAAGGTGTTGGGACAAATCTTTTCAACAAAAATCAGTGGAATGACCACAACAGAGAATCTAAGATCAAAGATAATGGTGAAATTTAAGTTCTAAAGCCTAGCCCAAGTCGTGAGGTGATTTTTTATATGCTCATTGGGGGAAATCAATTTTTGCCCCTTTTGAATGCTAATGAAGTGTTGATGGAGGAAAACCATAAAGGTGAACAAAAATCTAACAATCAAAATGAACAAGGAAGTGAAGATAAGGATTCAAAGGAAGACAACCATAAGAATCAAAACTTAGACTTGCCCCTTTTGAATGCTAATAAAGTGTTGAAGGAGGAAAACCTGAAAGGTGAACAACAATGTAACAATCATAATGAACAAGGGAGTGAAGATAAGGATTCAAAGGAAGACAACCATAAGAATCAAAACCAAGACATGACCACCCTAAATTGGTCATCACCCAATCAAGATGAGACGCATGATGCCCAAGGATGTAATATCATTAGCATAACGGAATCTCTTAATATTTCATTGCTGGTAAAATAGATTAAATCACCTGAAAACTCAAATGCTTGTGAGGAAAATCCAACCTCAAAATGCTCCAAGGATACAAAAATAGAAAAGGATAAAGGCCTTAATCAGAGTGCTAAAAAGTACCCTAAAGGAAGTAACCAAGTGCCACCTTTCACTCTAGAAGGTATCAAAACTAGAAGCAGGAAGGCTGATGTGGGGAAACCTAAGATTGGTCAAGGAAGAAAATATGCTAAAGCAGGACGTGAGCAAGACAGTTGGCAAGATGTTGTTGATGGAAAATAGAGGACCATCCCAGAGGCTTTTTCCCCTAAAAGATTATGAAGATTATACCATGGAATATAAGAGGGTTGAATGCACCCCATTAACAAGACATTTTGAGAAATATGGCTGGAGATCACAAACAAGACATCTTTTTTGTGCACAAAACCAAGATGTGTAAGGAAAAACTGGATAAAATTCATCTTTTGCAGAAAGGTGGAGTTAGTAATTATAGAGCTAAATTAGTGCTTCAAGTGGAGCTTCCATTTTTTGGGATAAAAAAACCATTTGTGGAGAGATAATTTCTGAAGAACCCAATATGATTTCAATTAGAATACACAATATCAAAGATAATTTCAGTTGGGTCATAATGAAGATTTATGCCCCTAATTCTAAACTTAATAGAGCTAAGTTTTGGAAGAAAATTGCTGAAAGAAGACAAGACTTCAGGGATGAATGCTGGCTGGTGATGGGGGATTTCAATACCTCTCTAACTAACAAGGAGAAATATGGGGGCATCCTCTCCTAGAATGAAGAAAGAAATGATATTTTTTATTTTATTAATGATCAAGGTCTTATGGATATGGACCTTCAAGGATTAAACTATACTTAGTCCAATAGGTGTACTGGTAATTATAACATCCAAAGCAAACTGGATAGAGCCCTTATAACCTAGGATTGGCTCCCTAATTATTGTTGTGCTCTATCCTCTTTTGTCATAATTGGTTCTGATCATTACCCACTAGTTCTAGAGGTAAATCAGGCAACATGACACAAAAACTACCCTTTTCATTTTGAAAAATGTGGCTGAGCCATCCAGATCTGGAAAGGAAAATCTGTGAATGGTGGAATATCATAGTTGATGGGACAATGATGTTCAAAGTTACCAAAAAACTTAGAAACATAAAGGAAAAGATTAAAATTTGGAATAAGGATGTTTTTGGGGACATTCCAACAGAAGAACTTTGCTAAACAAGAGTTAAATACTATCCAGGAAGCTATCCAACTTCATGGTCTTTTTGAGACTCTTAAAGAGGCTGAACAGAAATCCCTTGTTTGTTATCATGATATCATATCAAAAGAAGAAACCTATTGGCATCAAAGATCTAGGGTTGTGTGGCTCAAAGAGGGAGACAAGAATACTAAGCTTTTCCACTTAACTACTCTAAAACATAGAGTGACCAACCGAATAGCTAAAATTTACAAAAATGATAAGGAGGTTAACAAGGAAGAGGAAATTAAGAAAGAAGCGGTTGACTTATTTTGTTATTTTCTTTCAATGGAGAATAATCTTAACAATGACAACCAAGACCTTTTCCTTGAAGCCATATTGAGTATAGTGAACCATGACCAGAACAAATTATTGTAGGCTATTCCTTCCAGTAAGGAGATTAAGGAGGCTATCTTTTCCTTTGAAGGAGACAAAGCTCCAGGCCCAAATGGTTTCCCAATGTTCTTCTTCCAAAATTTCTAGCTGATTGTTGAGAAGGATGTTTCTAATGCTGTGAAAGAATTATTTGGAAGTAGATGTCTTCTCAAAGAAATCAATATAAACTTTTTAGTTCTGATTCCTAAAGTTGTTGGGGCTCAGTCTTTTGATCAGTTTAGACCTATTAGCCTCTACAATTCTACTATAAGATTATGTCAAAAATACTAACTTCTAGATTGCTTACTATCCTCCCTTTGTTAATTGCCCCCCATCAGAATGGCTTCATACCTGGTAGACAAATCCTTGACTCTGTTATTTTGATCCATGAAAATATTCACTTTGCTTCTATGGCTAGTAAACATGGTTTTCTCCTCAAACTTGATCTATCAAAAGCTTATGATCGGGTGGATTGGATGTTTTTGTGCCTGGTACTAAGGAAGTTTGGTTTTATTGAGAGGGTTATTCAGATTATATCCCAACTAGTTTCCACTGCCTCCTTTATTGTTATCATTAATGGGACTACCTCCAAGTTCTTCAAAAATAGTAGAGGCTTGAGACAAGGGGACCCTATTTCTCCTATTCTTTTTACTCTGCTGGCTAAATGTCTGGGATACTTTAAGCTTCTAGTGGATAAGGGTGTTATTCAGGGGTTGTGACCTTCCTCCAATCCTCTTACTTTCTCCCATGCCTAGTTTGTGGATGACACCATCACTATGGGAACTTCTACTATGAAAGAAGCTAAGCCTATGAAAAATGACCTTAATGTTTATATCAGTGCTACTGACCAATTGATTATCTAGAACAAAAGCTCCTTATTCTTCATCAATACCCCAGATGATAGGCAGGGCAGAATTGCTGAAATCTTAGATTGCAAAATTAGTAGTTTTCCATCATCCTATTTAGGCCTCCCCCTTGGGCTGAATGTTCCTGAATCCTTTTGGAATTTGATTTTAGATAAATTTAACAAAAAAATGGTTGGATGGAAAGGTACTATTTTATCTCAAGCAGGAAAGGTGACCCTCATTAAATCTTCCTTTCAAAGTTTGGTGATTTATGCTCTTAGCTTGTTTAAGATACTGGTGAAATTCTCTAATAAAATTGAAAGCATACTCAAAAGATTTCTCTGGTCTGGGGCTAAGGAAAAAAATTGTATCCCTTTGATTTCTTGGGAAAAATTTTGTAAACCCAAAATGATGTGGGGATTGGAATTAAGACCAGTCAAAGTTATCAACAACACCTTTTGGCCAAACAGATTTGGAGGATCTATAGGGAACCTAAGGAATGAAACACCATATGCAGACAAAAATATCTCTATGAACTCCCCTCTATAGATGTCTTTCTATTGAACATGGAAAAAGTTGAAGGCTAAGTTTTTTGGAGAAATATAAATAATGCCAAAAATCTTGCCAGCAAGGGGAAGAAATGGAAGTAGGGAAACGACCAAAGAATTAAGTTTTGGGATGATCCCTGGTTGATGGAGGAACCCTTGGGTGATAACCTTGATTATTATGATTCTATGAATTGGTGCAAAAATATATATGGTACCAAAGTTAAAGATTACTGGATTAACAACTGTTGCATGAATCTGGCAGGGATAAACCCTATTTTTGATAGAATTGACAAAGCCCTCCTGGCACGGTACATCTGTGATACTAAGGAAGACTCTATGATTTGGGGTCCTTCTCCAAATGGGATTTTCGTAGTTGCTACCACCAATTTACTTCAATTTGACCCTCGTAATTCTAAACCTTGTTGGGCCAAGGCTTGGAACAAAGCTCTCACACCTAAGATTGAGATCTTTTATTGGATTTTCATCCAAAATAAATCCCTTGTGGTGGACAGCCTCAAAAAAAGGGGATTCTTTATCCCTAATAGATGTTGTTTGTGTTGTGCTGCTGAGGAAGATACTAACCACCTTTTCTTGCATTGTTCTTTCTCTCAACAAGTTTGGTCTTTATTCTTGCAGAAATGGAACATTTGCTGGATTTTTCCCTACTCCATCCAAGAGTTTTGCCAGCAATGGCACTATCCTAGTGCCAATGATGTGGTTAGTGAAACTTGGAAGCTGGTGGCTCCCCATGTGGCTTGGAACATATGGAAAGAAATGAATAATAGAATTTTTTAGGATAAGTACAGTAATCCTACCAGTGTTTTTGAAAAAGCCCAAAGAGGATGCTATGAAAACCTTACTAAGGGAAACACTCAACATTGCTGGAATATTAATGAAACTAAGTCCAAGGAGGGTAGACGTGAGAACAGTGTTAAGAGATCTCCTCCAGAAGGTTGGATTAAGATCAATTTCGATGGTGCTACCAAGGGCAATCCAGGCCCTGCTGGGTGTGGCAACATAATTAGAGATTGTAGTGGTAACTTCATTGCTGCAATTGTTGCGCCCCCATTGAAATCTCAAACCAGTCATATTGTTGAAGCAATGGGAGCCCTTTATGGCCTTCAACTTGCCAAAAATCTCAATTTTAAAAATATATGGGTTGAGGGAGACTCTATGAACAATATTAAGTATCTCAAGGGAGAGTCTATACCTTTATGGACCATTGATAATGTTATTTGAAAAGAAAAGGAAATTATTTCAAAATATACTAAAGTTCATAACTCCCACATGTGTAGGGAAAGAAATGGCCTGGCAGATAACTTGGCTAATGTGGGAGTTAATTCTGATGATGTCTTTATGTGGGAGATCTTTGCAAATTTGAATGAGGATACAAAATCAAAGATTAATTATGAAAAAATCATCCATAAGGAAGGAAAGCTTTAAGTTTCCTAGAACTACATGCATGAGAACCACAAAGCCCGCAGATAGTTATTGGAAAGAGTGGAGCAGAGGATTTGGCATTAACATTTTTATGTCCCACACTTTCTGGGTTGCTATATCCACCTATGTTAACATTGCCAAGAAAGGCAACTCTTGCAAGCACAATCCTAATACATGGCAGAATGATCGGTGTCTGGACTCAAACTCTATCATCATGGGTGGTGATCTTAAAAGGGAGGAGCCTGCAAATTGCCACAAGCTTAAAGGGGAAGACATGGCTATGGTGTGGTGTAAACTGTAGAAGGGAAGAGTCACTTCGTATTTGGAAAAATTCCATGGGTTTGACAAAACTGTTACCCAAAAGTTTTTCGAAGGATCTAAAAGTGAGACCATCACTATGGAAGGGAAGACCATCAATCTCTTGGTTGAGCTCATAGCCCAAGTTACTAGTATCCCCAATGAGGGTTTAAAGTTTTACAAAGATATGAAGATTTCAGATGTGGCGGTTAAGGAATTTCCCAAGTCTGAGAAGAAGAATGAGGCTTTCTCTGAAGCCCATGCTAATGGGTTCATTGATGTTTACAAGATCAAAGAAATATGGTGTAACACCCTCCTGGTTATTATGGAGTACTTTATTCTCGATGGGCAGTTTAGGCGGGCGCATTCCCACCACTTCATGTTCCTTAATCACTTTAGGTATAAGTACATTATCAACATTCCTTATTACTTACATAGATAAGGGTAAAGAAAAATAGTTAGTTGAAGACAATCTTGAAAGTAGTTCAAAGAAATAGAGGTCTGTGAAGAAGGAAGCTTTAGAGTGCAGCTATGATGAGGACAATGATACTGATGACTCAGAGGATGAGGAAGGCCATGCTACCCAGAATGTGCAAAGCCCCAATAGAGATGAGGAGGAAACTGAGGATTTTGAGGATAATTCTCTCTCAGGATATGGGAGAGGATGAGGAAAAAGAATGTGAGGGGTCCGAGAAAAATGAAGGGTTGGAGATTAAGACTGCTAACCATGTTGATGATAACACCTAGAATAAGGAAGATCTCATAACCCAGAATAGGGAGATTGATATTGAGATGAAGAAGACTGAAAAAGAGAACACAAACAACAAGGAGAGTGAGGAGATTGTAAACTTGGAAGGTAAGTCGTGAGACATTTTGAATTCTGAAGACATTAAGGTTCAAAATTCCCAAAACCTAGATGACTTGGTTGATACTGCTATCCACTACACTAAGATGCATACCCCTGATAGGAATTTACGAACTGATGAAGTGCCCATGTTGGATGAGTTTGTAGCTGGCATGAGGCATGATGTGCATGTTTCTCAAGATACCCAGGATAATACTAAAGAGGATAATGAGGACATAAGCGAAAGAAGGGTTAGAGAATCCTCAATTAAATTGATTTTTGAGGACTTCGATGATAAGGAGGAAGTCATTGTTGGTGCCCTTCAAACAAAAAAAGTTGAGGCTTTGTACTCTTTCAGATTCAACAATGATGTTTCCATGAGACAAAGAGGCTAAGCCTTAAGTGTGGGAAACTAGAGGCCACTAATGTCAGTCTTCAAGAGAAGCTAGAAAAAAGGTTCAATGAGGGCAACTTGACTCAAAATTTGAACTCTGCTATCACTGATGTGAAAAACATAATGGATAATATGGAGAGTACGATTTTGGATATTCTCCAGCATAGTAAGGATAGTATGAAAGCCTCAAGCATTAATATGAAAACCTTGGTCAATATGTTGAATAGTGGTATTGGTGAGGAAGGTGATCACAAGAATGATGCCTTAGAGGCCACTAGTGGACCGAGCTCTAGAACCTGGGCTAGCAGCAAGAAGAAATCCCCCACTGTTAAGAAGAACATAGAAGAGATGAAAATGATCATTGGGAGCATGGATAACATCCACGCCAGAATGGAGAAGACCCTAGATGAAAAAGCTGGAATAATGAAAACTGTCAGCTGAGTTGGTGCTTTGGCTAGTTTTTTGTCTCTCTTGTTGGTTTTTTCCTATTTTCTATTTTTAGTTGCTTGTGTTGTCCTCATGTGTGCCGATCGTTGATGTTTTTTTTTACTGAATCTACTTCTTTCTATCTTTAGTTTTTGGCTTTGTAAAGGGTTTCAGGTCCCTTCAAAAATTTCTTTTACCAGTAATCAAAACACTTGAGATTAATAATCAATTTATATATATTATAATATTATATTAATAACATATATTTTCTAAATTATTTAACATGATATAAAATATTATAATATATATATTATAATATATAACTTATAAGCATACACGAGAGGCAAGAAAGGATCAGTCGCTCCTTAGAGGTGCAACTAGATCGCAACCTTAGGCTACGACCAGTCACACCCCTAAGGCGTGACGACCTATGTGGGAAGGGACGTGACTCCCCTCTCCCACACTTATTTATACGAGCCACCCTTGGGGAAAACACAAAAATAAAGAAAAAGAAATTCAGAGGAAGCAAAACATGAACAACAGGTTAAAGGAATTTCAATCGACTTTGTAAGTGGTTAAAACAATTTCATTATTCATAGTTATATATGTTACACTTGTATTATGCTTTGCTCTTGCGGTCAATTTTTTTGTGCAGGTAAAAGTCTTTGTTGAAGTTGAACTTGAACCTTCCTAAGTTCAAGTTCAAGTTCAAATTCTGTCAGAGGTTGCAAGAAGGTCATAATCTTTATGTTGTCGGTCTTTCAATCGATAATATGTCAAAGTTGAACTTGAACCTTGAACCTCCCTAAGTTCAAGTTCAATTTCAAGTTCAAGTTCAAGTTGAAGGTCTGATTGATGGAATATTCTGGTCAAATAACTAACTCTCTATAGGTAAATTATTTAAAAGATTACCAAGACCCGATCTTTTGAAGGGGTTTTATGTAAAGTCCAAAATCATGGCATTTGATGGGGCAACACAAACATGTCATACCATGATGAAAGACATCTAGCAACTCACAGTGTTTATCTGACAGCTCACAGTGCCTATTTGGCAGCTCAAAAGGAAGGTTTGATATTGGACAAATTGGTTTAAGCTTTATCTATAAAATGGTATAGATGGATTCCCAATTTAATGTTTATATTCAGATACAAACATTCTCAAAATATCATTTGCAGTGCAACATTGGAGCTAGAACATTTTATTGCCTTTCCTGGGTGTATCAACCATCTTGCATAAATTAAAGTCTGATATGTTCATAAAATTAGCAGGCTGAATAATAGGTCTCGGTGCGAGGGCCATAACTTTTGACTCCACCGTTGGATTTCTCTAATCTTCGAATATGTTGTTTGAAACAAAGTCTGCTAAATCGTTACCAGAGAGATTTCCAAAAGTAGATCTGGTTTGAAATATATGAATAGCACAATAGTGGTCTATAAAATTAGACACATTTCCAAATTTTTCTAATAACATAAAAAATAGTCTTGGTACGGGGCCCATAACTTTCAGCTCAACAGTTGGATCTTCCTAAATTTTGGATATGTTTTCCAAAATCAAGTTTTCTAAATCCTCAATGGAGAGATCGAGAAAATATTTCCTGGTCCAAAAGTTATTAAGGTTATTGTACGAGTCTATATGGATATCTAACAAGTATCCAATTTACAGAAGAATTTCTTTAAAGAACAGAACAAAGGAGTTATTGAGGCCATGCCACATGTCAAACACATATGAATACCAGCTCAGATGTTTAATTAAATATCATTTAACAATGCTGGAGATATCAAACTAATGTTTGGTTTTTATAACCGGATATTATAAGGGGATTTATTAACGTTTTATTAAAACTTTAGAAAATTTTCAGTTTTCAAGAATCAGTTATTTAAAACTGAAAGTTGCGGGAAAAGAAAGGCTTCTCCAGATTGTTCTTTAAATGGAGGATATGATGATGGATTTGAAGGTTCTCTTTTCTTTCTTTTCTAGAGTCCTGTGGCTGCAAGGGAGGAAGGAGAATGTATTTTTCTGGATTGATTGTAACAGAGAGAATGGGGAATTAGTTTTTTTTTTTTTTGCAACTTGATTGTACTGGCAAGGACAAAATGATTCTATAGTTATTTTGTTATGTTTTCTTGAAATAAAGAGAAATATTTGCATGTCAGATCTTGAGGTCTGAATATTTATTTTTCTGATTGAATTCAATTATATAGTTGTTTCTTTCTGATTCTGGGATACAATCTTGTAGTATTATGTCAAGTATGTGCATGTTTATAAATCAGTTGATTGAAGAACTTGTAATTTGCAGAATGGATCATGTGATTCCCTTATTTGTCTCTGTAATGAGAAAGACTTGGTAGATAGTCTTGTGGCTATTTGCTGGCTTTTCTCTCATCACCAATCTATAAATCTTATAATCACATTCATCCCATAGTAATGGGTGAATGTTAGAAACCTTTGTGTCTTCTAGTAAAAGACATAACTAGTCATTTAATTTATTCAATATCATTAAAGAGGGAGTTGTACCTCACAATTCAGAGGAAAGCTACCAATCTCATGATAGCCTTTCCAACTATTAGTGCAATTTGTCTTCTAAATTTGGGCATCTAAGAGTCAGTTGTGAAGACATTTCAACAAAGACAAATATGTTTACTATATATATATATATATATATATATATATATATATATATATATATATTCAAAGGGTGTTATTTTTTATATATATATAAAATGTCTATAAATATATTGATGTATATGAAATTCATATTTTTACATCTGCAATTGAGATCTGAGATTATGTTATAGGCATTGGTGTTTTTGGATTTCTTATAAATATGAATATATGATTATGTAATTTACATTAATTTTTGGTACATTTATATGTCCACCCAAATTGATGATATGGAGACCATAGAGAGAATAAGCCTTATATTCATTAAGAGATGGATCCCATATCTGAAGGGGACTAGAGGAAATTGTTATAGTTTCCCTAGTCTCGAGATTGTTATAATCTCACATACGCAATATATATACCAATTGTTAGTCATATGCATATGTGTAGGCTTGGAATGCATTTATTACTTCCAAGAGATTCTTATGGGCAGCTCTCTATGGGATGACATGTCGATAGCCCAATTTCTTAGAGTGGATCTTATATCCCTCAAGCCAAGAATTGAGAATTATGTGAAACCCGACCTAGAGGCAGCCTTAAGAATCAAATCCCCCTACTAACTTAATGTAGAGTAAGAGTCATATAAATATTGTATAATATATTTTACTAAAGGGATTATAAAAGGAGAATAAGAAGAGACATTACAAAATGCAGTTGATATCATTCATTGTTCTAGCTGTATGGGTTGCGTCAAATGGGAGATTGTTGAGAATGTGAAGTCCAACACCATTCCTGTCCTTCATCTCTTCATTTCTTTGCCATCTCTTCATATTTGAAGAGTAATACATTTGTATAAAAGGATGAGTGCAGATTATGTTTTGTATGTGAGAATAACAGCGAACAAAGATATTGCCCTGCTTTCCTGTGGATGTAGCCTTTAATGGTGAATCATGTAATTCGCTGTATTATGTGTTTTTCTACTTGTCTATGTTTAGTTTTGTTATTCGATAATATTTTATTTGCTCTTTAAACTCAAAAACTTCTATATTAAAAAGGAATAACATATTTGAAACGTATCCTTACGGTTGATCCAATCCAGTGCAATATCTGGCCCAATATCGTATGTTCTGTTTTATGCTACCTATTTTTGGCATAGGATTCAGTGGTAAAAAACGATTTTGAGCTTTGAATATTTCTAGGCATATGATGATGTGATAACTTTGAAGTAGAAAGTATAAGAAAAGTGAACATTCATAACTTTAGTTGTCATCTGCAAGATTGTTTTCCCTTAATTTGACCTTGGAATGAAAATAGATAATCAGATTTGATTGAATCAATTTACTTCGTTTTCTTAAGCAGAACCAGATTTATCGAAGAGAAAAATAAATACAAAGTACAGAAGTTTCAGTTACTAGTAGAATTGTTAACACAGGTCAATAAGCTGCAAGAGATAGAAAAACACAACAAATTAACAGGCCATCCCTGCTTGCCTAATAAAAAACAAATTAACTGGCCAACCAATTGTCCTTTAATCAGATGGAAAGGCCAATGCTCCCAGCATGTGGAAGTGAATCTGATGGTCCTTTATAAGAAAGTTCTTAAAACAAAGACTAGCTATCTAAGACCTCAAGAGGAAAAAAATTAAAAAATCAGAAAAGGCAAAAGCAATAATGCACATCAGGTGCTGCCTGAAAACAATTGAAGCAGGAGAGGAAACTACCAATCTTTCAAACGTTGTTGTCCATGAGAAAAATTGTAGGGTGTTTCAAAGTCTGATTCCTCCCCAAATTTATTGTGCCTCTTCAGATTTCCTTCAGCATTTCAGTGTAGGAATTGTACAACTAGCTCCAGGATGCTCGGTGCTGAATTTTACTGACAATTTGTGGGATGCCAGCTTGATTGGTTGGTGTAGTTGTTTATCACAGTGACCTCCAATTCACCAGCGAACTTGGTGGAGGAAATGACTGGCATTTCCTAAAGCAAGGAAATGCCCTTACACTCTGATGATCCAACATTTTGGTTCATACTAGTTATCTGATTGGTCATCAGAATTGTCTAGAACACTTGTCCATGCCGGCTAATACATTCAAAAGAATCTGTGAGGTTATGTGCTTGGAGTGCCTTGTAGCTGACCAGTGTAGCGTCCTTGTCTAAAGTTTAAAAACACAAATCTTCCATCATAGAGTTGAACTCCCTCAAGTCTCTCTCTCTCTCACACACTCATTCATGTTGCCTGAAAAGCATGTGGAATGCTTTATAGGATTGAAGGCAAGATTTCTACACTAGTTGGATGCTACCATTGCCACAAAATGAAAATTTGTGCAGGAAGAGAAATTATCTATCTATTGAACGTGCTGAAGTAGATAATTTTTCATTGTAATACATGTTTAAAGAGATAATCATTCCATTTGATGGACAGAAATGAATCTCACCCTCCAAGGAATCTAACATAAATATCTATAGAATTAGATAGTGTTGTTTATCTTTCAACCGGTGCTCTTCTGTCAACACTATGTTTGATTGTTTAAAAGTTCTTGAAGATGATGAGTTCGATTTATGCTCCCAAATGCTATATATTGAAAGCATTTTTACATGGACATCTGTCATTGATCTCTTTGTAGTTCTCACTCCCAATTCTATCAACAGCTCTGACCGCCCATCGGCCAATAGTCTTCTCCATTCCAACCATCTATTCCCCACATATATATCTACCTCACTGCTTTTGGTACCTCCAGTTGCTCCACCTATGGCTTCAGAATTCCTCCAAACCAATAAATTGGGATTCAAATTTATTGTTGTTTCACCAGCAGTTTCTTCTGTTCTTTGAAACAATACAGTTTCTAGTTCAAAGTATTGCTCCAAATTCCATCTCATTCCCGCCTTTTCAATTTCCACGTGAACCATGTCCTGAGAAATACTGCGACCCTGCAAAATAGAACACAAAATGAAAATATCATTATTCTCTAACAATATAACCATTCTCCTACATCTAAAACAGTACATTTCAACTTTAATTTGTCATTGTCACACATGACATGATTTCCTCAATTGCCTTGCTTGTGCTAACAGTCAAGACAAATGCAGTATATGATAACCTGTGTGTGACAGTCAATTTCCTCCACCAAGTCCACTGTTGAACTAACAAATGCAATTAAAAAGAATATGAATCAAAGAGATCCCCAGGGAAAGGAAAAAGCAGTTTGGTTTTGTTTGAGAATCAATTCTAAACTGAGTTTAGTTTCTGATGCAATACCCGTGATTGTGATGCAAGTGACATAGAATATGTCAAAATCTTCCTGTTTATGAAGGAATTAGCCAAGTCATAAGCAGCAAGAAGGTGCATGCCAAAATCTGTGGGCAGATGTTTCCATGCAATCCAACTCCATTGTATCCATGCCAAGTCCAGAAACAGTTTATTATATAAATTGTTCTCCTGCTCTAAGGCTTGTGTCTCTTGGCCTTCCCTTCTGCATAGCAAATGAACTCCACCTTTTTTGCCCCATATTTGTGGATGTAGATGTGATGGGTGTGCCCAAATACGAATCCTGTCCCCATCTCGCAAGCTTCTCACAAAATCATGCTTTTCACTGCAGATGAAAAGATGAAGCTCATCTCTACCATTTTCTCTACTATCTTCACCTCTGTTCCTCGCAATTTGAATCCTTAAGACTTCAAATCCACCTCTGATAACAGTGGCATCAATACCACTATCCTTCTCATATGAAACAAAGCAGAAAATAACCCCTATGCATCTCATGTTCTGGTCCATTGATATATGAATATCCATCAAAGGTGAATTTGAACTTGTGTAGTTGTCCATGTTATTTTGCATTTGATGATCAAGCCACTTTGGAATTTCATTTCCATAGAAAATTAATTCCCTTCCCTGCCATACAAAAGCAGGTTCATCAGACGTGAAATACTCTTTGATATGAATAATTTTCTGCTAGAATATGGTTTTCCCTCAATAAAAATGACTAACAAGAAATGCAATAAAGATGATAACTATTGAATGACTAAGGACAGAAGTGAGTTTATTAAGTTATGACACACGGCTACATATTCAATTGTTGTTCTTAAAATTCAGGAAAACATCTTTCTACATAAATTTGCCAATAATTTCTCCATGAAAATCAAGAAAGTCGAATGATAAGTGCTTTTTCAGCCGGCAAAATTGCTTTAATAGGAAATAGTTATATGATAATTGCTTTTCAGCCAATAAAATTCACTGTTTCTTGTTATAGGTTTCAATAACTGACATTTGTAGCAACATTGCTGCCATCCATCTTTAGAAAAACAAAAACTAATGTGAATGATCACATCATAGTTCACTTCTACATCCCGGTGATTTATCAGATTTCATTTGTGGGCAACGCTTCACAAATTGTTCAAGTTTTCAATCCTCATTCGCACCATGCTGTAATCCTGATCAAGTTCTAATGTGCTGGATGGGAACACTGCTGCCTAACAGTTTTCAGTAGGTTTCAACAATTATTGAACTCTCAAGACAACTATTAAAAGTGCAGTCAGATGTTAATTACCCTATGGCCATTTCAAGGGTTGTATATAATAGAATGGAATCCATTACTGAAGCAAAATATATCTATGAAAACAGAGAACACAGACAGGGTCTACCTTAGCCCACTTCTGAAGTTTAGAGACTATGACACCGGTTCCACCAAGGTGTAGTCTTCCCAAAGACTTCAATGAATCCAAGCCTGTGATATCTGTGCTCTTCAGGCTCTTGCATCCCGTTATGTTGAGATCTACCAAAGCCTGTAAAGATCCCAGTCCAGGTACACCTTCCAATTCCTCACAGTTGTTCAGCGCTAGAGTCTCCAAACATTTCATGTTTGAAATGTCTGAGACGCTCCTCAACCTTTTACAGTAACTTACATCAACGTGCACTAGACTTGCTGGAAGGCATGGCAATTCTAGAAGCTCTTCACAACCACGAAGAATCAGTTTAGTCAATTTATGTAGGTATTTAATATTCTTGGGTAATTTGCAAAAATTGTTGTATTCTAGATGGACAACCTCCACAGACTTTAGCAATGCAAACTGTGCAGGTAGCATCTTCAGTCCACAAGAACTTGCTTCTAGAACTTGCAGTGCTCCAAGACCTGATAAGTTTCCTGGAAGCCTCATAAGATTATAGATTCCATTTAATCTTAAGATCCTAAGGTTCTCAAGGTTACCAAAACTTTCAGGGAGTTGCAGTATATTGCAGCAAAAAGAAAGATTGAGTTCTTCAAGATGGCAAAGCTTCCCAATTTCTTCAGGTAAGCAAATTAAACCAGATGAGTCCACGTCTAAAATGCGCAAGCCATGGAGGGTCCCAAGGGAGTCTGGCAATCTCTTCAAAGCAGTGGAGTTGCTTATAGACAATTTTTCCAAGAGGAACATGCCTGCAAAGAAGTCTGGTATCTCAGATATTGAAGTAGATATTAATAAAAGCTCTCTCATTGAGGTAAGATTTCCCAAATTGTCTGGCAGCATAGTAAGACCAGTACAATGAGAAAGGTTTAGCTTTTTTAATGAAACAAGCCCTGAAAAGCTATGTGGAAGTTCCTTGAGATTTTGACAGTTTGACAAATCCATATACTCTAGCTTTTCTAGATTGCCAATTGACTCGGGTAATGTCGTTATGCTCATACAACCATGTAGTTCCAATTTTACCAAAAACCGTAGCTTCGAAAAATCTGGAAGTTTCTCAAGCTGGGAGCACTTACTGAGATTCAAAACTTTAAGATTCTTGGGTGCCTGTCAATAGAAGTGTTGATTAGATCATAACTGTCCATAAGAAAAACCAAGACAAGCAGACAACCAAGATGAAATTACCTTTTGATGGGATTGGTCATCCCAAACTTGCTTGATGCTGCTTTGGGGCAATTCTAGAACTGCCATTTTCTTCATTTTCAGTTCTACAGGTAAACAGTCCAGAAAACAACACTTCCACCTTAGCCATATCAATTGTGAGGTTAGCTTTCTGAAGTCTCCTTCTATGATTGTGTTACTAACTGAAAGCAGACGTAGGTTCTGCGTTGGCTCAAAATCTTCTGTACTCCAAACTTTCCACTTGTGAGAATCATGGATGATGCCTTGAACACTTCTTGATACCTGTTCCATAAACAGACTTTGTTAGTTGCATTGCATGGAGAGCTGGCAAAAAGAGGCATAGACCAAACTTTTCATTCTAAGAACTAATTGGTTTACCAATTGTTACATAATGTTGACTTTTCCCTTTTTGTTTGCAACTCACATCTGAGGCTTTCCTCGCAGCCAGTTTTTAATTTATTTTCTGATAAGTTTGGGTTGGACTCTGACCATAGCCACTTTTACATGCCTACTGACCACATATTCCTAGAACCTAATGAGAATAATTTCAATAAATATCAAGATATATAACTTGGAAAGTTAGTTTCTCAGCCACTTCTAGGCAAATTTACCAATTAAACAAAGGATCATAGGCCGCTCATATTAGGAAGAAGTTTGTTTAGTTGTTTGAAAATGACTTTACTAACAGGGTAAGTCTTCCACTACAAGAAAAGCAATTTCTGCAGACAAGAATCATCGATCCAAAATTAGATGAGGACTATGCAAGTTTTCAGATCTTATACCCATATATTTAATTAGTTTCTCAGCCACTACTAGGCAAATTTACCCAAGTAAACAAAGGAGCATAGGCCACTCATATAAGGAAGAAGTTTGCTTAGTTGTTTGAAAATGACTTTACTAACTGGGTGAGTCTTCCACTACAAGAAAAACAATTTCTGCAGACGAGAATCATCGGTCCAAAATCAGTTGAGGACTACGCAAATTTTCAGATATTATACCCATATTTTTCAAATGTCAGGATTATATTTACAGCATTATATTTATAGCATTAGAATAACATCCATC
Source organism: Chamaecyparis obtusa (assembly GCA_027943335.1). Taxonomy (NCBI): domain Eukaryota; kingdom Viridiplantae; phylum Streptophyta; class Pinopsida; order Cupressales; family Cupressaceae; genus Chamaecyparis; species Chamaecyparis obtusa. Next base: position 1,481,774 of record BSBK01001154.1, on the reverse strand, counting down.
AGAGCAGTACAAGTTTCTGATTATTAGCAAAAGACATGGTAACAGGTGACATAGGACTTATATATGACTATACCAGAAATGAGAAAACACAATGACAAATTATGGATAATTTTGTGACATCATCATGTCAAGATTTAGAGAGAAAATTACCAAATGATCTTTAAAAGCTTTTCTAACTTCCTTCTCATCCCACAATCTGCTGCGTTTGCCAGGATCAGCAGGATTCTGCTTTCTCACTATTGCCCGTCCCATGTCACGAAGAATATCATGCATTTGCAACCGATCATCAAAACTGAACTTTATAAGAGATTTGGCATAAAGATTGTGTATAGCCAAATTTGCAGACCATCCAGAACTTTCCCAAATGCTCAAGCCTTTGCATTTCTCACTTCCAATGAAGAAACATGCAATATCAAGAAAAATTTGCTTTTCTGTTTCATTCAGATTATCATAGCTAATTCTTAGCCTTTCCTCAATTTTAGTAATTTCACAACTTTCTAACTGTTTCAAGACTTCACTCCAGATTTTGGAGTCTTTCTTGTCATACAAAAGCCGAGCTATAACCTCGATAGTTAGAGGAAGCCCTTGGCAGGCCTTCACAACCTTCTCAGTCAGGTCTTGATAATTTTGACTGGGAAACTCTTGGGAGAAAGCATGCCGACTAAACAATCTCAAAGCTTGATCATAGTTGAGCTCATCTACATGATAGGATATATGATTATGGTTCCTGCCTAGCACATTTGTATCTCTAGATGTTACAATGATTCTTCCCTGAAAATGAAACCAGTGTTCTAATAGTTTGTCTAAAACATCTCGGTCATCAACATCATCAAGAACCAGAAGTGCATTAGTGATACTTATAGAATCTTTTCCTATCCAGCTGTCTCCTTCAGAAGAATTATTGTTTCTATGTACCAGATGTTTTACTATTTTCCTTTGCAGTTCGGAGTGTTCAGTGTTTCTAACATCTGATAAAAAGTAACTGACACTGAAATTGAAACAGATGTTGTTAAACACTGCTGTTGCGAGAGTTGTTTTACCTGTGCCACCCATCCCATAAATACCCACTATTATCAGTTTTTCATCGGACTCCATTTGTAATAAGTTAATCACCTCTGCCACACGTTCCTCAAGTCCAACAGAGAATTCAGGAACTTGTCTTGTTGTTTGCAGCTTTCTAAGGATCTGTGATGTCACAATATCGACGAGTTTCCCTTCATATCTGCATATATAAAATATTAATAAGCTGATGTGTACATAGACAAGTAACATTTTAACAGACCTAAAGAAAGCCAAATCTGGACATGAAATGCAATGTCCCCTGAGGATGGAATATATGAGGTAATGCTTTCCTAAAAGTTAAAACATAACGTAACAAAAAGTTAGCCATATAATGAAACATTACAGTTGCCTACTCGTCTTAGCTAACAGGTTGAATCAGTCAGCCTCTTTTAACTAAATGATCCATTCTAAGACTAATTTTTGCCTGAAGGATATTAACGAATCTATTGGATCCCTTAACCTTGAAATGTAAACACGCAAAAAGCACATTAAAATATTAGAAGGTAAAACTGCAATGTAAGTACCAAACCCACAAAATACACCATGTGAATTTTCAATGTACAATAACTTCAAGATTTTCTCTTGGCTTAGTCTCAAGGTCCATTTGGTAATGAGATACATATAACCTTATGATGCACTATGTGAGTAATTAATGAACAATAATTTTAAAATTTTCTCCTCTTTGCTTCACAATATTATTGTAATACCCTTCGCAGTTTATTACTGTTGAGACTATGTTTTAGCTGATACTGTTTTACTTTAGCGGATTAGACCAAACATATTTCATATTTATATTATGGTGTGTAATTAAACAGTTATACTGTGATGCTGATTATCATGCTTAGATCTGAACCAAAAACATTATGTGATGGTTAAATTTAGTAATGATGGATTTTATATGATGTTTCATATGCATGTATTAATTGATGTAATTTAGATGATTATTCATATCTGGTATTTACCTCATACCCACATGTGTATGGTATCATGTTTGTTCTCATGTATGTCTTCTTTTCTGTTTGACGTGCATGTATGGTAGTGGAGGAGGTGTAGTTACCTGCATTGAGTCGGGTCCACACGTCCCAGCCATCCCTACTATTGTCTTCTATTATGTTTATATATGCACATGTACATGCAGTGGTTTTATGCAGGTTGCAGGTACCGGGCATCGACTTCCTTGGCTTGATAAGATGAGCGTGCCCTCATTATGTCTCAATGGCGGAGAAGGGGAGTTAGCACTTAGGCCAATTCCCTAGCCCCAACCTAATTGTCCTATAGGAACGGACGAAAACCTACTTGACTTACCCGATTCGAATTCGTTCTGGCAGAATGAATTCGATACCTTTCCTCTATTGAGCATGATATTGATCCTAGGATTATTCCTTGCATGTGTCGTATTTGGTTGTTGGTGATTGATATATTAATCATGTTAGCAGTTTATGTTATGATATGTATTAGTAAGTATATTGTTATTAGTATGATAAAATATGATTAGATATATATATATATGTATACCTTATGTCACTTGTAATAATAATATTATTATTTGTATATATATATATATTATGTGTATATAGATTTAACTTATTGTATAAATTGGAGATATATGAGAGTGACATATTCTAATTTAAATGATGGATAGAAAAAAAAAAAGAAATAAAAAGGAAATAAGATGAAATTCCATGTCACTTTAGAAAAAGAATAAAATAATAGGATGTAGGAGAAAGTGCAATTAATAGGTATGGGAAGGAAATGAGAAGTAGAAAGGGGGTCATTATTATTCTTTTGGGTATGCAAATTTGGAGGAGGGAGAGAGACTTATCATCACTTTTGATATGTAGGTTTTAGGGGAGAAAATAGAGAAAGAAGAGAAGGCTTGGAGAAGGAGAAGAAAGCAAGAAGAGAAGGGATTGAGCTTGTAGAAGCAGATTCGGATAGCAGTTGAGGGGCTGGACTTCATCAACCTGTTTGAGAACCAGGTAGGTTTTGAATTCTTTTATTATGTTCTAAATTAGTTTTAAGTTTTTCAACAATTGAGAGCACACATTTACCTTCTCAAAATGTAGAGTGAAGAAATTAATCAATGAGAATTTTAGTTTGTAATGGGGAGTTTTAACATCACAAACTTTCAACCCTCTCAAACTCAACCATTGGTGAAATCCAAGTTTGGAATAGAAAGAATTTGTTATTTCATGACTCAATGGAACTTAGCTATGTTTTGATTCCAATGTTGCCATATTATTCATTTAGTAAATAACATAAATAATCTGAATAGAAAGAATTAGAATACCATCTTGGAAATCAAATGTGGTAACAATTCATCACTTGCATTAGTTATAAAAAATAAACTAAGTCCTAAAGTGAGACAAGCACACAAAAATTAAACTAAGTTTTTCAACAAAATAGACACTTCCAGCTTGCTGGAAAATGTATGAGGAAAGAAGAAAAAGAATTCCTATACTTCCCAAAAAAAAAAAAAAAACACAGTCAATATTTTATTAATTCTTTAGCCACCTAAGTTTCAAAACAAAAACAAAAACATATAATATGGTTCAATACATAAGTACCACCACCATCCCATGATGTGAAAGATATAAATTAAATATAAAATAAAATAAAAACAATTCTTATCTTCCCAAATAAGTGGGACCCACACCCTCTTGTAGGATTCAAATTCAATATGCATAAATCAATAAATATTATAAATTTTTTTTTTTAAAAAAAAAAAACAATGATGATGACTAAATTTATTAAGGGATGGGGAGGGGTTAAATCTTAGGTCCCCTCACCCACTTGAGCACTCCATCTCCCCTCTCTTGTAATTCGCACCCCACTTGTATAGCATTTTAATGACATTTAAAAATAATAATAATAATAAAATTGGAAATGAGTTGATAGCCATGCCCATCTCCACGCCACATGTTCTTTTCTCTTTTATTACATACTTTACCATGTGTTTGATGGCAATGGCTAAAGGTGCGAGGATTTGCACCTCGTTCCCCGCACCTTTATCCATGGCCATACCCATATCATGCCAGCGCATTCATTGTTCCGCACGATTGTCTAGCAGTGTACAGTCCTGCAGTTGTCTGGCAGTGTACAGTACTGCCTTCCTAGGCTATGCTTCATTTTATATTTTAAAGCTAGTTTTTAGGGAACTTCACTCTTTTTTACACTGGTAACATTTTTTTTTTAAAGAACTTCATTTCTTTTACACTTAAAAGCATTATTTTCTATGAGCTCCCATGGAAAGCATTATTTTCTATGAGCTCCCATGGAAATATTATGTAATATTTTTTTTCATTTTCAATTGTGTTATGTATTAATAGATTGTGTTATTTATTATATTATTTAATTAAATTAGTAAAAAAATTAATATAATATATTTATAGTTAAATATATATTTTAATTTTTAAGAATAATTAGTATAGTTGAATTTTTTAAAATTTAATTTATTATTCATTTTTAAAATAAAATTTAATTTTGTTAATAGTAAATTATATGTTTAATTATTATAATATATTATATATTAAAATGTTTAATTACTAGATATATATATTATAATTTTTAAAATTTTATATTTAATTTCTAATAATAATTTAAGTTGTCAATTCGGGTGCAGATGCCGATGCGGATGCACGGATGCGTGAATTTTTATTTTTTTTGGATGCGGATGCGTTTGGATATATATATATATATATATATATATATATATATATATATATATATATATATATATATATATATATATATATATATATATATATATATGAAGTGCAAGAAATCTGAAATATACAAAAATATTAAATAAATCATTTGATAGATCATAGTATGAATCAGATTATCAGAATAATGATACTTTACCATTGATCAAGACATCAAGTGACAAGATTCAAGATATTTCATATTCAATAGTAATAAGAGTTTATGAGCAGCTATTAGCCTATTTCTCTTCCAGTTGATAACCATGAAGATCTGAAGTTTTTGCAACTCACAGCGATGGGAAATCGCTTTTCACTGGCATTATTTTTCAGTTACCTACAATGAAATCATTCTATCTTCTGGTGAATGTTTCCAATATTATTTAAGGGGAATTAGACTCAGATTTGTGGCATTCAAAGTCAGTGTATCTGTTCGAATTGGGAGGCAAATAACAGTGAATCATAGTTTGGAGAATAAACATCATTGCTGGATGCATCAGTTAGCCTTCCTGCTGCTGTTATGGAAAATTGTAACATTTGTTTAGTGTAAGGTCAGATAACTGTAACCCAGATGCGCCCGGATGCCCTGCGGATGCCATTCGGATGCGCATCCTGGGCACCCGGATGCGTTGGGATGCGCTGTGTGAGCGCATCCCAACGCATCCGGGTGCCCAGGATGCGCATCCGGATGGCATCCGCAGGGCATCCCGCATTCGCATCCGAACACACCTGCCTCCGCATCCGGTAGATACTGATGCACATCGGTATCTTAGATAATAATTTATTTTAAAATATTAGTTTCTTACAATTTATCAAAATTTTATTTTACTTTTTGGTAAAAATGGGAGAACTATTATAAATAATTTATATAACTAAAACTCTTTCAAATATTTATATTAGAGTAAAACACATATCTTGCCAAGGGAGACTCTTAGTTTTTTTTTTTCAAACTTAATATTATTTTATTTTATACTATATATTTTTTTTATCTTTTAAATATATATTTTATATTTTTAATAATAGTTAGTATGTTTAAATTTTTAAAATTTAATTTATTAATTATTTTTAAAATAATATTTAATTTTGTTTATAATATATATAGTATAAAATAAAATAATATTAAGCTTGAAAAAAAAAAACTAAGAGTCTCCCTTAGCAAGATATGTGTTTTACTCTAATATAAATATCTGAAAATGAAAAAAAATATTACATAATATTTCCATGGGAGCTCATAGAAAATAATGCTTTTAGGTGTAAAAGAAATGAAGTTCTTTAAAAAAAAAATTTACGAGTGTAAAAAAGAGTGAAGTTGCTTTAAAATATAAAATGAAGCATAGCATACGAAGGCACTTAACTTTTTTGTTTCAATCATCCGTAACTGCAGTACTGTACACTGCCAGACAACTGCAGGACTGTACACTGCTAGATAATCGTGCGGAACACTGAATGCACTGGCATGGTATGGGTATGGCCATGGATAAAGGTGCGGGGAACGAGGTGCAAATCCTCGCACCTTTAGCCATTGCCGTGTTTGATTGCCCTTTTACTCCTCCTTACCATGTACTTTTCCCATGCCTTTGTCATAGGCTAGTAAGGAATTGTCATAGTTAATAAATATTTGTGCAGGGCTTCTTACACATGAGGTGGCGTGAGTAAGGGATAGTACTCCCACTTGGGCTGCATTAATGATTGAGCTTTCTCACCCACTTTCCAACCACTTTCCAAGGGATTTAGTCTTGTGCCAATGTTGGATTTATTTAAAGTTTTATTTATGTCAAATTTCCTTGACCTACTTTGGACGCCACTTTTGGGTGCTTGTTGATTTGTGGGGGCCACAAACACTCTTTCCCCATGGAATTTTGCAAAAAAGGGAACTTTTAATATTTGTTTTTTGGTATTACTTTATTTATATTTATGAGGATTGTAGTTTGATTAGGAATTAATGAGATATGTTTTATTAAACCACTAAGCAATTTTTTTTTTAAATTATTTTAAAAATTGAGCAATATAAATTGAAAATATTATTTAAATTTGAATTTGGGATATTTGTTCTTTGTTGTGAATGGTTTTATTAAACATTATTTTAAATCTACTAGTTAATTCATTATTGTTTTGGTATTTAATTTAGCTTTGGTAATTGAATGTTATTAATAGGTGTTATAGCATTATTACTAGTAAACTTACTGATTTATCTTTTAATTGTACTTGATGAGTGCGTATCTAAGATTAGTATTATTTAATCTTTTCATTAGTTAATTAAACGTTCACTTTAACCAAGTTATAATAGGCATTAGTGAATGTTAACTATATGGTCATTTTATTGTAAACGTGGACATTCTGATTGGTGTGATTAATTAGTGTGAGCAAAATTATATGTTAAAATGATCCTTATGTCCTTGTTCCCTTACGACATGTTAATTACTTGTGTAAGATGTTCTCTTTGCATATATTGTTTGTGCAAGTTAAATTTACTGTTGATGTAGTTGATTTACATACGGGATTAGATAACCGACTAGGGGGTGAAATCCAGAGGTCGGGTATGTGATGTGGATATAAGTTATCTATTAAGATTGTTGATGTTCATGGTGATTTGCATATCTCTTTTCTATTGGTTGTTTCGGTTTTGAGATGTTTCGATGAGAGACTTTGATTTGGATATCAAACTGATCCTTGTTATTATTTCCTCCTGGTGGATTAAATTTTGAGTTAGTGGCCAAGTGGATATATGGTTTGGAATGAGAATATGTTTTACTTGTTTATCTGTTTACTTGGAACTGAACATGATATATGAGGCCACAAACCAGGATGGGTTTTGATTGAGAACTAGGGTAGGTTATCTAGATGTGATGTAGGGGGTGGCTTGCAATGGATCGTCGAGGCCCGCAAGTGGCTGACAGATCATCCATTGTCAAGTTTCTTAATTCCAGTGATAACATTATAAAAATTGATCTAGTTAGGAAAATATTAAAAAGATAATTTGTGATACTTCGCCCATGCCTTGAGTGTCGTCGGTTCAGTGAGGAACCTTCAAGACTAAACTCAAGGGTGGATCATCGATATACTTGTCTTCATGAGAGATATCGATGCCACGTATGATCACTTGAGTGCCGTCGGTTCAGTGAGGAACCTTCAGGACTAAACTCAAGGGTGGATCTGCGTGATGACACCTTCCTACTCACACCTTAGATATCCTACGTAGGTCAGTGCCTCTGGTAACCCGTATACCCTCTTGATCTAGAGATATCTTTCTAGGTGGTGATTGGGATTGGTCCTTAGTATGTGCGTGGGTCTAGTGTTATCTCCATAGCACGGTGGGGTGGACCTCTGGGTTCCACATGGTCGGGAGGTAGTGTACTTCTCCATTGAGACTATTGCGGATATCCTCCATCATCTGATTGTTACTTGGACCAGATTACCACCATTGTTGCAGATTCATGTATTAGATGTTAGATGTTATTATCTTGTACTTGTAGGAGGTTTATTTGATTATTTATGATCCCTGCATGGATCCATGTTGCATTTGATAATTGTAATTGTATTAAATATCACCACATACCCTACGACATGTGTAGTGGATGTAGGTGATCATATGATGTAATGTAATTTGATTTAGAGAGATGTACTTACTTTCATTATGTACTTAAAAGTTCTTTAGCATTTGATCATGTTAGCGTAGTGTTGGTTAGACAATGTAATACTACGTCAGGGACCCTTAGAACGAAAATGAAATGATGTGTTTATTCAATTTCATGAATGTAAATCATTGTGAGTCTATGTTCAATGTGCTTGTTAACTTTAGTAAACCAAAAAAAAAAAAATTGTTGCATAACTTAGCATAGCCTTTAGTGTTAATCTCTTGAGTCCCCTGGCGGGGCATTACAATTATTCTCACATATGGTGCTTCACCTTGTTTGATATCAAGGTCCAGTTGGTCACAGAACAAAAGTAACTTTCCAATGCACCGTGTGACTAATTTAATGCACAGTAAATTTAAGATTTCCACTACCTAGCTCCACACTCTGGTTCATGTGTGGCATTTCACTTGGTTTGTTACTTAGGTCCATTTGGTCAAAGAATATAAATACATTTGCAGAGGCAGTCTAGAGCATTGGTGATCATCTTGTTCATGTTCATTACTGATTAATCATTATATCTATGATTTTTGCATATTGCAAATTGATTTTGCTTCTAATTATTTCATAGTGCTACTTCTAACTCCAACAATTTCCTATTTTCCGAATGGAAGAATCTATCGAACTTGGGATCTTTAGCATAAAAAGATCCTTTTATCATCCAAGTACTTATTCAACCCTCCATTTGTCAACATCCACTTTGATACATGAAGAGATTGTCCGAGCCCTATACATCTCAATCATTTTTTTTTGTACTTTCTTGCTATGTTGCCAAAAACGAGAAACGAGAAACGAGACGGCAACGGCAACGTGACGAAAAACAAAATATTTAAAAGTTGCGTATAAGAAACGGATATATATATATATATATATATATATATATATATATATATATATATATATACATGGAAATTTGTTAAAAATATATACAAGCTAAAATAAAATTCATGACATATACATACAAGTTAAAATAAAATTAAATGACATATATATGGAAATTAAAATAAAAGTGCATAATATTAAAATTTATAAATGTCAAATTAAAAATAATTTTTTTAATGCATTAAAATGCATTAGATGTCACCTAATTTTTCTCTTAGTAACTCTTTGTTTACTCTAGTTTAACCATCTTAAATAATTTTTTTAATGCATTAGAATGCATTAGATGTCACCGAATTTTTAAAATGTATTAGATATTCTCCAGTCAAATCTTCTTAGTTATCAGAGTGTATTAGATATTCTCCAGTCAATTCTTCTTAGTTGAAACGTTTCGTCTCCGTTGAAATGCGCAACAGCTGTCAAACGTTGCGTTTCTGGCAACATAGCTTTCTTGTACTAGTCCGGCTTGTGCAGCTCTGTTCTTCTTGATCATCTGATTGTTCAAAATCAAGTTCTTCAAGATCATCACTTTGACTGATTTAACTCTTAACTCGGACAAAATCAGACTGTAAGATTCAATTCTTGAACTTGAATTGGTATTTATCTCTTTGTATTTGCTTGGTCCATCTTACAAGGAAAACGTGGTAATTCAAATTTATCTTATCAAGAATTTTCTTTTAGGCACTGTCTACCATAAACATATGATTGAGGGCAAAGATACACACAGTGAATGGGACGCGATATATTCTAACTTACTTTAGGCCAAACTGGTCATTAGCACCCATCAGAGCTTCTAACCATTTTAGAACTTGGTTTCTATGGGTATCCAGATTAAGAGTATATTCTTCATACCAAATTTGAATTCCTTTGATTTCAGAGTTTATATAGGTTAGGGTTGCAAGTATGCCTGTAATTGTGTTTAATATCATTGCATATCAGGCAGCTTATAAAAATATATATTTCATTTTCTATCTTTTAAAGTTACACATCTCAAATTCTTTTTGAGGGGGCCCGTTTGTTTGCTGGAATTGACCTGGAATTAGAAAACGAGAATTTGTTTCTACACACAAAATTAAATTCCCAATTCTAATTCTATGTCTCAATTCTAATTCCAAGTCCTGAGGTGGAATTTGCTGAATGCTCATTTTAGACCAAAATGAAAATTGGCAATACCAATTCACAAATTCCTGTTTTCAAATAAGCAGGTATTTGGATGGGTTCATCTACTGGTTTTACTGGGTAGACCGTGTGAGTTGGTTATATGCAGACAAGGGGGAATGCTCTACTCAGGACTGATTTCTCTTACAATTACAGAGTTTCTTCTTGTATTACTTTCTGTCCGCGTCCTAAAGCTTGTGAATAATATTGATTCGGAGGTTTCATTTCACATTATTGAAGTCATTTATTTTCTTCCATGTCATTATCATTTGGCAGTAACTAACTTTCAGTGCCCATTTCGCAATTTTCTTTTTCTATTATTATTCAAGTCCAAAATTTCAAATCATACAATCACAACGAAATAATACAGTTGAAAATACTAACAATTACTATAAGAGTAACAAAACCTACCCATGAAAATCGTCAGGGAGAGACCAGCCCGATAAATTACAGGTTTCGTGTAGAGCCCTGCACCACTTCTGCGCGGTATCTTCACTGTATCTGGGCGAATCCTTATGCTGTTGAAAAGCTTGAGCAAAAGGGCCCTTCTGATGGCGAACTTCTTGTGGCTCAACATCATAGAATATGGGTATCATAATATTCTTGGATTCCACCATCATTACTAATTCATTGAGGCACCATACGGAGTAGGCATAGTTTTTTGAGAAAATGGGGATCACGATACGTGAATTCTGAATGGCTTGTTCCAGGCTCAAATTAATATGGTTTCCTCTTTCAAGAGTCTCCTTGTCCAGAAATACATTGACTTGTGCCGCAGTTAATCTATAGTAGAGATGATCCACTAAAGTTTTTCTTGTGTCTGGTCCCCTGAAGCTCAGGAACACATCGAATTTTCTACTGGCCATGTTTGGGCTTCTTAATGCTGAATTAAAGCAAGCCGGTCTACACTGTGTGCAATATTTTTTTGATTTAACACAATCAAGTCTGAGAGATATCTTCCAAAACTATTAAGCATGCCAATCCAATACGATGCCTTCCGTCAATTAATCAACTTTCTGAAAATGTGTCTGAACAAAGACATTTGGAAGTAGGTGACTCTGTAGTATTATTGACTCTCTTTATTGCATTTAGGTAGTGACCAGTACTTTTTTGTAATATTGCAATAATATATTTGTTGATAGATGAGTATAGGTATATTAATTTAAATGTATAATAGTTTGAATTATATCTTGTTGACTAATTTGTTTTAGATGTATAATAGTTTGAAGTTATATTGCATTTAGGTAGTGACCAGAACTTTTTTGTAATATTGCAATAATATATTTGTTGATAGATGAGTATAGGTATACTAATTTAAATGTATAATAGTTTGAAGTTATATCTTGTTGACTAATTTGTTTTAAATGTATAATAGTTTGAAGTTATATCTTGTTGACTAATTTGTTAGATGAGTTATAACAAATCAATTCAAAGATATAACAGTTTGAAATCAAGATATTTAATAGTTTGACTTTAAAATTTCTTTACTTAATGCAACCAAATTTACAGAATTTTTTTATCTTTGATCTTTAGTCCTTTTTTTGTGTTTGTTCTTCTTGCTTGTTGTTTCTTGTTCTCTTCTATCTTTCTTTCACTTTTACTTACTTTCCCGCCACTGTTTGGTGGTTTGTTGGTTCATTGTTCCTTTTGTTGTATCTTTCACTTCTTTAGACCCTTGTTGATCTCTTGTTGGACATTAATAAATTTATTTTATCTTATCTAAAAGATTCAAACATGTCAATTCAAAAAGACGTGTTTTATTAATAATTCAAGTCTCTCGAAATGTGTTTAACCAAAGTGTCATTTAATGTGTAATATTTTGAATTTATATTTATAATAATATTTTGGTAAATGTAGATAACAAATAATTTACTTATTGAACAGTTTTTTAAATTGATTAATTTATTTATAAATATTAAATGTATAATTGATAATAAGTCATTAAAGAAAATAAATATTACTAACAATTTTATTTGCAAAGTCAACAATATTTATAAAATAAAACAATATTGAAATAATTTTAAGCTAATACTTTTTTAACAATGCACTCAATTTGTCTATATTTATTTTTTATTTTAAATCTAAAAAAAATCACTATATTTTTTAAATTACATATTTTAATATATTTAATTCATTACATCAAATGTGAATCTGTATACTTTTAATTCATTGCACCAAATGTGAAACTGTATAAAATGCTTGAATGACTGCCATAGATTTTTGACTTTATTGCATCAAATGTGAAACCGACTCTCATAGATTTATGACTTTATTGTATACTCTGGTGAGATCGTATTAGTGACGTAAGCTGTGTTTGTTTAGCCCCCAGTTTTACCTGCTGCAGCATACCTATTGTAAAACAAACATGTTGAAAAGTGCATTTTAAGTCCATGTTTACCCTCTTCTTCCCCATAGCACTCACTGATATACCTACCTTAATTCTAAAATAATTATTAGTGTTCATAATCCAACAGTATTTTCACCTTGCATGGTTAAACAAGGTTTTTTTTTCTTTTTATAATTAGCATAATCAGGTCTGAACAGGAGTACACTTGTATCAGTTATACTTTTCCTTTTGCAATACATCACAATAACAGCATTCAGGACCAGGCTGTCGCAGGAAAAAAAACCCTGTTTCTTCAACATATACCATAGACATCCCCATATATAACTTCAAGCTGCTATTAAGGTTTGCCCACTTCAATTTGTACACTGCCCGCAGGGCTAAATCTAATCACAGTTTACAATGTTCATTATATTGGACTTTCTACACAACTGTGCATTTAGAAAAATCCATTAAAAGTGACAAGTTATATCTACATTGCTCAAATAGTAACCTCCCCTTAAAAAAAAAGACCCACAAAATCCATACAAACAAATTTTAATTAAAAAAAATAAACAATAGAAATTTAATAATAAGAAAAATTTATTTGAAATTATTTATGAAGTACTTTTTTAAAATAATAAATTTTAGAAGTTAAACAATGCATGACAAATTTGTTCATTTTGTGATCATCGTGATGAAAGTTCTATTGTTCAATTTAAGTTGTTTACATAGTAAGAAGAATTATTTTTGTTAAAATAACAATAAAATATTTTTTATTTTAAAATATTGGGCAATGTCATTTAATTTTTAAATTTTTATTATGTTTCTAATTTAAATAGTTTAAATCTTACCTTAAAAATAGTTTTCAAAGTTTTATTTTGTTTCTAATTTAAAATTTAAAATTTATTTTAAAAATAATTTTACATTTTTTATTATATACTTCAAATTAATTAAAATGGTGATCAAATTTAGTACAGGAAATTCCATTTGGAAACTTACACTATGTGGTGGTTTCTAGTTTTTTCTATAATGTGAGTGGGAATTTCAGAGTGGTCGATATATTTTCCATCTTACGATTCTTGAAATTTCGTGTATAAGGGATTAAATATTTCAGTCAATCAAATTATCCATAAATAATTTTTATATATTAGAAACTTAAAAAATATTCAGTTTAACTTATATAAAATATAAAATATATAAAAAAATAATAAATATTCTAATTTCTAATTGGTTCACATATATTGTTTTAATCACGAGTTAAAGCAAGAAATCCAAAACTCATTGCAATAGTACTTGCATAGCCTATACTAGTAATATAAGTAAAAGTCATTTACAAATGTATCCATAATAAAATTGACTAAAGATCACTCAACAAGATATGTACGCAACAACCAACACATATCAACTCACAAGAGGTATCACGACATGTGCTGACTTGCCAACATCCTTTATTCCAAACTGTATTAGTTAAATGAAACCCTAATCTAGGTCTCAAAGAACCCTAACTGAGTTAAAACATAAATTAATAAAAGGGAAAATCAAAGGTAACAATCCAAATCTAAAAAATATGAAAAGTCAATGATTAGGTCACAAACTCTAAGTGGTTCAATTTGAAGAAGTGCAATTCAAACGAAATCAATTCATAACCCTAATGGTCCCTAATGGATACTAGGTTACCAATTAGGGTCAAAATGTAGAAAAAATTGAATAAGAGATAAAAAGATAAAATATAATCATGATATTAATCCTTACAGCGATATCCAGGGTTAACAAGTTATTAAAATATAATAATAATCGATTAATTTAAATTAAATTAATATAACCTTTAATTAAAATGTATAGTTTTCCAAAGTTCAATAATCAATTATAATAATCAAAATAAGGGATTGAAAAATATTTAAAATTATAAATATTAAATAAAAATATTATCACTAGGGTGAAACAATTTACCTAAGTCCCACCTTGGACTTATAAATTAATTTTCTCCCTAACAGTCCAATTATTTCCAAAAAGATAAAATCACTAAAATAGATTAATCAATTTAATTCCCCAATACTAAATAAAACATTAATAAAAATTTATAATAGTTAAATATATTAAATCAAAAATCTTGAAATCTCAAATCTCTAGAAAAATAATAAAATATTAAAAAGGTCCTTCAAAAAAATATCTCAACATTTTGAATTTCGAAAATAAATAAGTCAATTGCAATTAAATGCTAATAACTAGTAATTAAAATGATAAGTCATAATTAAATGAAATTTCAAAATTAAGATTTTAAAACTAATTTTGGCTCCAAAGGCTAACCCTAACCATAATTTTGAAATTAGGGTTTGACCCTAAACTAAAACTTGGCCATAACTCTAATTTCTCCATTTGGAGTATGCAGGTTTGGCCTTGAGCAAGTTTGAAGAGAAGCCAAGGAAGTATACATAAAAGTATTCAGTTGGGTGTATATACACACACAAGTGTGTATATACACTCATATATACACACACAAATGTGTATATACACTCATATATACTTGTATATATATGCCAATGATATCAACAAGGGAAGGATGATATACAAATTTCTACAAAGTTTCTTAAGTTTAAGTTAAAAGTCTGAGATTTTATATCTTTTTTTTTGTTATTATATAAAATAAATAAATAAATAAAATTATTAAAAAAGAGAAGAAACCCCGCAGGGGTATGACTTTGGGCAACCAAATGGCCTGCTGTGGTGACAGCCTTGTCACTGTAATACCTCAAAAATGGGCTATAGGTTCATTAACCTCCTACATCTTCAAATCGAATGAAATAGACATCAAAGTCCTAACCTAAGGCACATATGCACATTATCGAATCCTAATTGATTTTATCCTAAATTCTGCATCAGAGAATATTCCTAGCAATATTCTTATTTATCCTAATTATCTTTGATTTAATAATTATTTGGTGATAAATCCTATTTATCCTAAAGTTTGGATTAATTGAATATTCTGGGTCTTTAATTAATCATATTTAATACTGCCACTTAATTATTTAATTATATTTAATTATATTTATTCCTAAATGGCATTATTTAATTTTGATAATAAAATAAAAATTTCATGACTAATTGATTAAATTCTCATTTAATTAATTTATGTCAGTTTTCAATAATATAGTTTTAGAATAAAGTTTGATTTAATAATTGATTAACCCATAAATCAATTGTTTGAATTAAAAAATCAGTTAAGTTGAGAATAAATCACTTTATTTTTAAATTAATTTATAATTAAATCATGCACAATCAAAAAAGAAGACAACTAGAAATTAACAATCAATTTTAAAATTGAAACTCAACATCTGATGATGAGTTGAAATTTGATCTAAAACTCTATTTTGAGTTAAAAACTGCTTTTGCATGATTTTTGTGAGTTAATTATCTCTAATTTCCTAATGACTCAAAAATCAACCTGAGTTTATCAAGAGTGATTTATGACTTTTCTCCTGCGGCCTCAAAGCCCTGGATTTCTATAAAATCAAGACTTAGCTCTTCATTTTTATCAACACTTGAATTTGCACAATTACTCTGGTGAATTAGCGATTGCAGGATTAAGCACTTGCGAGAAACGATCTGTGAGATCTTTCATAGTTGATCATAGTTTTTGCATAGTTTCATATCATAGATTTCATATCATTCATAGCATTCTTAGATTAAATCTGCATCCAATTTCATTCATATAGCTTAGATTCATATAGTTTTTCATATTATTGCACAGAAAATACAAAAATATATAATAATCTACATTCATACAGTCTTTCATTTTTTTGCATTCAAAACCTTCGTTTAGGTGTTGCATTGTCATTGATCTCGATTCCAATTTGAGAACATCATACTCGCACCTACTAGAAGGCAGTAAATTATCTAGTTAGCATAGTTTCATTTACTTGCAGATTTCAATTTTTGATAACCTCTAATGTTTTACTGAAGTGTTGTGTCTATAGCTAGGTACAAAATTTACACACACATTTCTGGCGCCCACCGCGGGGCTTTGAAATGGGTTTCCATCACTTCTATTTCACTTCTATCTATTTTTCTGTCATTTTCTGGTCCATTCTACGATTTCATTCTTTGTCCTATATTTTTTGTATGACTTTTGTCAAAAAGTCATACTAGAAAGACCCCACTGTCGTACGATAGTTGATTCTATCGAGGCTCATATCAGAAGCTATACATTATTGTTTAAGAGCTTGATTGTCATATGAGAAGACACCCACTATCGTATGAGTTTCCCAATTATCGTCTAGAAGGTAACCCACTATCGTACGAGTTTTAGTGCTAGGATTCAATTGTCATTTCAGAATTCTAGGCAATTTTTCAGATTTGATTTTTAGATTTGGATTGACAGCTAACCCTAACAATTGAAATCTTCTATTTTTGACTGATATTTGCTGAATCCGATTGGGAAAAGCGTAACTAAATTGCTAAAATAGGTAAAATCTACTAAGCACATTGTGAGGAATTCGGGTATTATACTACGACCTGATAACACTTCGATTTGGACATAAAACAAACTCTCACATGTCAGGCTTGTGTGAATTTTCTTGCTTTCATTTCACAGACTTCATTTTGGGCTATAAAACGAACATAGATTTGCTTTCTACATATCTCTTACACATAGTAAATAGGCCCTATGAACACTATTTGTGGATGATCTCGAGAGAGTGGGCTTCTTTTGCTTGTTCATGCATGAGAAGCTCTTCTTGACGAAGGATCCCCTTGTAGGTAGGGAGGTTACTGAGATTGTCTTGCGTTCTACTAGATTTGTGCGTCTTCAACTTTTGATTGATACATTCTCTCTCCAAAGAGGTTGATAGATCATAAGCAGTTGACATCATAGATCTTTGTGAGATAATTTTGGTCTTAGCGTGTCGGATTAATCTGTTTGCTTTGTTTTGGTTAAAAGTGAAAAGGCTAGAGGACTATGCTCTACTCCCTTTTTGGGTAGTATCAGAAACTTAGATCCTTGAATCTAAAACCAGACTCCATGTGGTATCTTTTGTGAGTCACCTTTAGAGAGGGTTAATCATAGTGGACATTCTCTTAATTGGGTCAACCACGTGGATGGAACCTCAAGCGGTAATAGCCATTTTCACCGTGGTAGCAGCAGCTGCTATATAAATGTCCTTGTGGAGGAAATCTTCACAGGTGTGGTCTCTTGTTGGGCTGTCAGATCTCCCTAGCAGCTCCTGATTGATTAAATTCTCGGATTGTGTCAAAACCCCGGTGCGCTTGGATTGGAGTTCACCCTCTTGAGATCATAAAAGTTGCAGAGTTAGACCATTACTACAAACCCTAGTGAAGCCAAATTTTTATTTTCTAAGAATATGTGCATTATTGAAAAACTTTTTGGAATATACATAATTAGCACTTCTAGGGATTAGCACATTCAGTCACTTGATTTCTCATGCATAGGGTTGCTTTATCCCTTGTTCATTATTTTCAGACGTTCTTGAAATCACTTGCTTGTTGTTTTGCATGCTTGTTTATCTATTTGGTTATTGAAAATGAACGATCCTAGAATAATCTTCAAACCTGAACAGAAAAATTTGCAAACAATCTAAAATTGAAAACCTAAAAATTACAAAATCTGAAGCAAAATGCCTTTCTGGAGTCAAAAGTCATCCCATAGGGTCAGATTGTCATACGAGTTTTGAGAAAAAGTCATTTTGTAACCCTTGTATTATCGTATGGTATCCAGTATTGTGTCGTACGAGTGTTGTCACCAAAAATCAAAAGAATAATTTTCCCTGGCAGCAATTGTCATACGAGTCTTGCAATTTTTGTTTGAGAGCATACCCAGTGTCGTACAAGCCTTTAGAAACTCATTTGAGAATTTTCAAAAAGTTGTCAAAGATTGGTCAAATTTGTCAGGAATCCAATTTTTACAGCCTATTTCCAGATTCTGTCAAAACATTCACTATGTCAGGAACAGAGCAGAAACTAGAATGAATTTGATCATTTTCCTAAAGTGGTCTCTTGAGTATGATTTAGCCTTCTGATTTATCGATTTGAGTCTTTTTCATCTTGTGTCAAAACCTTGTCAAAATTATCTTCAAATTCAGTCTTCTTACTAAATGACTAAGTGTTGTGAGCTCGTGCAAGCCATCTATTGGGTGTCTACCCATACTACTGTGGTGTAGTATCCTTCATTTATGTCTGATTTAATCTTTAATCAATTTAATCTTGACGAGGTTGCATCATTTGATCTTCTTGAATCAATTCATTCTTCAGTTGTCTTCATCTTCTTCTTTTTCTTCACCCAAGGTTAATGGTGGAAACTAGAGCTTCATCACACAAGAAATCTAGAGAAGCATCTCATACTTTTCCTTTGTCTACTCACATAGGTCCAACTCTCAAGCAACTCTACAATTCAAGTCTTTACGAAGATGACAGTTGTGGCAATTTTTTATTGAAAACTGGTTACATACCCCCTCCATCAACTCACAAAGGTAATCAACAAACTCCACCTCAATCTATCCCAGGGAGTCCTAAAACTCCTAACATGTCTCACAAAGGAACACATCATAGGTCTCAAGGACCTCATTCTCAAAATGGTATGGATCAAGAACCTACACCTTCTGAAATTGCTCGATATCAAAATGATGATGACTTCAAAAAAATGATGAGGCATTTCTTGAAAGAAGATAGAGAGGCATACTTTCTAGAGTTAGCTCATCAAGGAGCTAAACTTCCTCCAAACTTTAATGTTGAGAATATCATCATGCATGAGGAAGAAACCCCTATCATGGATATGATGAAACAGATGCATGTTATGCAAGTCAAACTTAACAAACTTGAAAAAGAAAAGGAACCTAAAGAGTTTTCCATGGAAGCTCTATGTCCTTTTCCATTTGATAAAGACTTGTACATGCCACCATTCCCTAAAAGAGTGGAAATGCCTAAATATGATAAGTATGATGGAAACTCTGATCCTCAAGATCATGTTAGAGAAT
The DNA here is from genome assembly GCA_027943335.1 of Chamaecyparis obtusa. Classification (NCBI taxonomy): domain Eukaryota; kingdom Viridiplantae; phylum Streptophyta; class Pinopsida; order Cupressales; family Cupressaceae; genus Chamaecyparis; species Chamaecyparis obtusa. Next base: position 1,462,030 of record BSBK01001154.1, on the reverse strand, counting down.
TCTATACTCAATCTATGGAGTTTATGCATGAACCAACCTACTTAATGTGTCTCTTCCCTCGATCTCTGGGAGGAGCAACCATTCATTGGTTCTCTAGAATGCCTCCAACTATCAAAACTTTTGAGAAGTTAATCAAACTGTTCTATCAACAATACTCCTACAATATCCAGCATTCGGTCACCATGATCAACATCTACAATCTGAAACAATATCTAGGAGAACCATTCCTGACATTTCTCAAGAGATGGAGGAAGAAATTTTCTCTATATGCTAGACCCATTCCAAAAATTGAGAAATTGAAAATCTTCATCAATAATCTTGTTCTAGAAATCAACTATCCTTTACAAATGCAAAATCATACATCCTTTGATAAGATGGTAGATAATGTGATCAAAATTAAGAAAGTACTTGTGAAAAAAGGAGACATCACACTTCAAAAGGATAAGTATGAATCGGGATCTAGTTCTAAGGACAAGAACAAAAACTAGAACAAGAATAAAGGCATCATCACAGATGGCATTGTTGATAATATTTGTGCCCCATCTAAGGCACCCACTTTTAATCTCATTGTTGGCACCCAATCCATCAAAGCTTCCAAAGCTAAAACAACAAAGCCCAACAAGAAGTCATTTGATTATAAACCTTGGGCTACAGATCCTAGCCGCAAATTCACTCCTCTTGGAGAATCCTTGGAATCTGCCATTAAAAATCTATTGGCTAAAAAAATCATCTAACTGCCTAAGATGAAAGTCTTTGATCCTAAACCTAAACCAAAATGGTGGAGAGAGAACGACTTCTATGAATTTCATCGCAATAAGGGTCATAAGACTAATAACTGTGTTCTCTTGAAGCACATCATACAAGACAAAATTGATAATGGCGAAATCACGATTGGCAATCATAAGAGAAATAATGATCATACATCATTCACAGAACCATTTCCAAAACATGGTAAAGAAGATTCTTCTTCTCAACCTAATATGGGTGCTAAAGTCAATTATGCCTACTCTGGAAACAATGTTGTTATCAATATGGTTGAACTAGGTCTATCTGAGCATTGCAATGTCATCACAATTGTAAGAAAAGATAGAGAAAACCAATCAACTAATGCAGTTACTCGATCACAAGCTCAGGCGCATCTATAAGGACAAATGCCAGATTCATCCAATGTCCCTAAGGTGCCTTTCAATCTTTCATCTACTTCTAAACAAAAGGCTACATCTAAATCTTAAAATCCTAAAGACACGAGGCCTACTTCATACAGTATTGTCCAATAACTCTAGCATACAAATGCAAAAATTTCCATGTTTGAGTTGCTTCGGATATCTCCAGCTCATAGAGCCATTCTAGACAAAGCTTTGCTCGGATCCAATGTTCTTGATAACCTTGATTTAGATAGATTCCAAGCTATGGTTGGTCATTTTACGTCTCCACAATATATTTCCTTTTTAGAGGAAGATGATAACTCCTTGAGTCATCTGCATAACCAGCCCTTGCATATTGAAGTTTTGATCCAAAACCATCATGTCAAACGTGTGTTGATAGATGGGGGTGCTAGTCTAAACATTTGTTCTTTTAGCTTGATTACAAAATAGGGATTTTCAAAAATGGCCATTGATCCTAGAAAGAAGATAACTATCAAAGCATACGATGAGCAAGAAAGATCTTCCAAGGGAACAATTGTCTTACATATCAGAGCAGGTCCAGTCATCAGAGATACTATATGTCAAGTTCTCGATCTACCTTTGGCTTATAACATCCTTCTAGGAAAACCTTGGATACATGAAATGAAATCTATCCCTTCTACGTACCATCAATGTTTGAAATTTCCTTATGAAGGAGTAGAAGTGACGATTCTAGCTGATCTATATAAAACTTGCAATGCATTAAAAGAAAGTGTTGATAAACTTGTCCCTAATAATAGAGAATCTTCCACTAAGCAGCTAGATATTGCTTCAACATCTAAGATGGAAGACATTGCTAAAGAGGTTAAAATAAAAAAAAATGGTATGGGAGAATATACTATAGAGCCAGTCTTGTCTTTGACATCTCTCCCTATCTCGCCTAAGTCCTATGGACAAACTCTAAAATAGTCTAAAAAAAGAACCTCTTGAGGTATATAAAGGAAATTTTGTTGTAGAACAAGTGGCCAAACAAGAGTTTGAAGAGGATGAAGTTGTGCTTGCATGGCTATACAAAGATGAACCTGAATCTCAAATTGTTCAAACATGTGACTCTAAAACATCAAAGATCCCTTCTAAGTCATATGGCCTAGGAGACAAATTGATCACAAAGATGGGATACAAAGGAAAAGGACCTCTAGGACTACAAGGTAAAGGTATTCTGTCACCTCTTGACCATTGTGGCCGAGCAAACAAGAATACAATAGGTCTAGGATATAAGAAGAAACCTTTTTGCCTTAGCATGAACTCTCCACATGTCTTGGAACAGATTGAACCATCCACAACAAATCAACTAAAGAAATAAACAACTGAACAATCTGATAGTGATGATTCAGACACCACTAATGAGCTCATTCCTTATGAGTGTTTGCCTAAAGAAATAAAAGACCTCCTTGAAGCTGAAGATGATCCAGTAAAAAGAATCAATGTAGTAGAAACACAAGAACCTACTATAGAGAAAGAGATAGTTGCACCACAAGAACTAACTAATCTCGAAGACAATCAAATAGACAAAGAGGAAGGTGGTAATTATTCTAAAACATATTCCCATGAGTATGAATTCAAATCAGAATCTGAGGGTAACCCTTCTTGGGGTATCCATCCTGACTTTACTCATATTCTTAAATTTCCTAGAGGCATAGATGAAGAATCTAATGACTATGAATGGGGAGCCATTCCAGAGGAAGATGAGATTATTACAAAAAAAATTTTTGATGTTATTCACCAATATGCATCTAAACCCAACGTAAGTCTAGAGTGAAATGATGAACTTAACGATTCTGATCCACTGATGGCTGAAGCGGACTCCCATAATGACATTGAGCCTATTCACAAATTGAACGTCTTAAGTTGTAATATCACCTTTGAACTCGAGCATCGGGTTAGGACCAATGATGATATATCCATATCCGTAAACACTCTTTCCCAATCTTTCACCACTTTGACTATACAACATCTTGAACTTCTTGACCAAACCTCTATAAACCTGAGCCAAGGTATTTATACCTTTCCAAATGATTATGCCCTTTCTTTCTACCTCAATGCAGTTGAGCCTATGAAGACTTCCATCAGTGAACTGAGCGTTAGCATGATGGAGTCGGACATCAAGTATCTTAGTCAAAATAATAAAAGTAAAAATAAAAATAAAAGGAGTTTTGAGGGTGAAAACCACTTTGTGGCAGTCTCAGAACCTACAAAAGTAAAAATAAAAGACATATCCAAAGGTGAAAACCTCTTTGAGGCACCTAAGGATGAGATATTTGATGTACTTCTAAATCATTTATAGGACAAATCTCTAGTTCTAATTGAGCCCACTCAACCTATCAACTTGGGAACAACAGAAGAACCACAATTGATCCATGTAGCACAACCCTTATTAGAAGAAGAAAAACAAAAATTTACAACATTCCTAACAGAAAAGAAGATCAATTTTGCATGGAAATACTCAGATATGCCAGGATTGGATCCTAATCTTATAATGCACCATTTATCTATAGCTCCAAACGTTAAACCTGTTAAGCAAAAATTGAGAAAGATGCATCCACATGTTGCACTCTTGGTAAAAGCTGAATTAGAGAAACTACTAAAAGCTGGATTCATCCGTGTTATTGAATATGCTGAATGGATCTCTAATATTGTACCTATTTCAAAACTAGACAAATCTATAAGAGTGTGCATAGATTTTAGAGATGTGAACAAAGCATGCCCTAAGGATGATTTTCCATTACCTAACATTGATATGATAGTGGACATGACTGCAGGCTTTTAGATTTATTCTTTGATGGATGGTTTTTCTGGATATAATCAAATCAAAATTGCTCCAGAGGATCAAGAGAAAATTGCTTTTACATGTGCATGGGGTACCTTCTGTTGGAATGTCATGCCAGTTGGGCTTAAGAATGTTGGTGCTACATATCAGAGAGCTATGACATCTATTTTTCATGACATGATGCATCGAACTATGGAGGATTATGTTGATGATACTTTGGAAAAATCTATGATAAGATCTCACCATCTAAATGATTTGATCAAAATACTAGACAGAATGGAAAATTTTAGTCTCACACTGAACCCTAAGAAGTGTGCTTTTGGTGTCACTTTTGGAAAGCTCTTAGGCTACATTGTTTCAAAGAAAGGCATTGAAGTTGATCCAGCTAAAGTTAAAGCTATCATGGAGATGCAACCTCCCAAGAATATCAGTCAAATGAGAACATTACAAGGGAGAATACAATCTATTAGATGCTTCATATCTCAGCTATCACAACCTTTCACAAAGACATTACATAAAGGTGTGACCTTTGCATGGAATGAGGAATGTGAAAAGAACTTTAAGCATATCAAGAAATATCTATCAAATCCTCCTATCTTGATGCCTCCTATTCAAGGAAAGCCATTGATCTTATATGTCTCCATAATAGATACATCACTGGGGGCATTACTAGCACAACATGATGAGAGTAAAAAGTAAAGAGCTATATACTATATCAGTAGAACATTGGTAGCATATGAGAAGAACTATTCAATGATTGAAAAATCTTGTCTAGTTGTGATCTTTGCATCATAGAAATTGAGACATTATATGTTAGCTCATACCACGCATTTGGTAGCTAAGATTGATCCACTCAAGTACCTACTAAGAAAAGCTTCCCTCACACGTAGATTAGCCAAATGGGTCATGCTCTTAAGTGAATTTGACATTGAATATGTTGAAAGAAAAGCTATCAAAGGACAAGTTATTGCCAATCAACTAGCAGATGCACCTTTTTTTGATGATACTCCAATGCAAATGGAATTCCTGGATTCCTCTATCATGGATCTTTCTTCTAGAGAATGGAAATTGTTCTTTGATGGCTCCTATACACAGAATGGATTTGGGGCAGGCATATTTTTTATCACTCCTCAAGGATACTCCATCCCTAAGGCATTCAAAATCAAATTTCCTTATACAAACAATATTGTTGAATATGAAGCCCTTCTTAATGGTATGAAAATAGAAATTGGGTGGAGAGTAACAAAATTACAAATTTATGGAGACTCACAACTTGTAATACACCAAGTCAATGATGTGTATCAAATGAAAGATGAAAAGCTCATTCCATACAAGAGAATGGTAGATGATCTCAAGAAATATTTCATATCTATCACCTTTGAGAAAATACCTAGAATAGAGAATAAGGTTGCTGATGCAATGGCAATGCTATCTACTTTATTACAGTAGCTCGAACATGAGCTACGCTATGAGTTCTTGGTGGAAGCCCTATCTTATTTTGCATATGATTCCCCTGAAACCCGCATGATCTGCACTGTTGTTATCATGATTCATCCAGATACAAAAACCTTTTCTCTTACTTCCAAGACCAAATCATTTTTGATGCCTTCAACCACCATGAGAAATGATACCTTATTCGCAATGCATCCCGGTATGTCATCATTGGTCATGATCTATACAAACGAGGTCTAGATGGTGCGCTACTTAGATGTTTAGAATGAGAAGAGTCTCAACGTGCATTAGAGGAAGTCCACGAAGGTATTTGTGGGTCACACTTGAATGGTGTAACACTAGCTCAAAAACTTATTAGGGTTGGGTACTATTGGCCTGAAATGGAAAAAGAGGCTATCAAGTTTGCTGAGAACTATCAAAAGTGCCAAGTACATGGCAACTTAATTCATGCACCAAGGAGAGATCTAATTCCCTTTACTACATAATGGCCTTTTCACCAATGGGCATTTGATCTTATAGGATCCATCCATCCTCATTCTTCTAATGGACATACCCATATAATCACAGCTATAGATTATTTTACAAAATGGGTAGAAGCAGTTCCTTTAACTCAGGCAACTGGAAAACAAATTTCAATGTTCATCTTGAACTACATCATATGTCGGTATGGTATTCCAAATTCTATAGTCACAGATAATGGTGGAAAATTCAAGAATAGAGACTTAGATGATCTATGTACCAAATTCAAGATTACACAACATTGGTCATCTATCTACTATCCTCAAGGGAATGGACAAGCAGAGGCTTCAAACAAGAATCTATTGAAAATCTTGCACCGAACAGTTAATAAAATAGGAAGAGACTGGCATCTCATGATCAATCCAACTCTCTGGGCCTACAAAACAAGTATCAGAACACCTACTGGGGCTACACCATTCACTTTAGTTTATGGGTCTGAAGCGGTATTGCCTATTGAGGTTGAAATCCCATCACTAAGAATCAGAATGCATGGTTTAGTAACTGATGATGACTACATAGTGTCTAGGTTACAAGAACTTGAACTACTAGATGAGCATAGACAAGTGGCGTATGATCATCTTAGAGTATATCAGAAGAGAATGTCTAGAGGTTACAATAAGAAAGTCATACACAAAGAATTTCAGGTTGGCGATCTAGTCTTGAGAGAGAATCCTAAAAATAATCACATAGAGAATGCAAGGGGAAGTTTGAACCCAATTGGCTGGGTCCCTTTGTTATCACTACTACTTTTGGCTTTGGTGCCTATCAACTCTCAATGACTGAAGGATAACAGCTTTGAGAACCAATCAACATTCTCCATCTAAAGAAATTCTACGCCTAAGGCATTCGGTATTAAAAAATGTCCTGAAAAAATTATAAAAATCTGAAAAAGTCCTAAAAAAATGAACATCTTGGTGAGAACCTAGCAATGGGCGCCTTGATGATTAACAAAAAAATTGAAAAAAAATCAAAAGCACAAAAAAAAAATTGAAAAAATGAAAAATACAAAAAAATGAGAAAAAGAAAAAGTGCCTTGGTGAAAAACTGGAAGCAGGTGCCTCGGCAGCAAAAATAGAATCTTTGCCAAGATGGTGAAAACCTGGCAAATGGGCACCTCTTATTTCAAAATGCTCCATCTATCAGTGCAATCTTGGTCTCTCCCAACTTTCAGTGTTGCTTTAGTTTGTACATACCTCTTGGTTTGTTTCTACATTCTTATTTTCAATAAGTTGGTCTGTACACCAATCAACAAAAGCGTCTATATCCTATCAATGCTAAAACTTGGGGGCAATCAAAGTCATATCCTACAGTCCTCAGTATCTCAGACGTGTCATATCCAATCAGAGTCCTTTGAAGCTACATCTGAGTCAGTCAGTATGTCTCCTCTCTAGAAAGGATTTTGCATCTACAACAACACAATCAAACATCAACACAAAATGAACACAATCTATGCTTTTACATGCTTTTATCTCCTTGTATGCTTACTAATTTGCATTGAGATTTTTGCATATTGTGTCCCTTCGAGCTCTTCAATGATGTCCTTTACAGGATTTAGAGAGTGATGAATGGGGGCATAATATTTTCTTTATTTTTTGCTTGTATGTGAAGATCTAAAGATTTTGGAAATTCTAGATTGAAATGGTGTCCGTCTGTAAGAGCCTCTATCTCGAATTAGATGGCCATGAGTACCTCGACCATTGATACCTAAAAAATTCAAGGAAGTTTTGATCTCACTATTGTCTTTTGAGTAAGTTCTTACTCCTACTGTGAAATGTGATCTTACCTAAGGATGTGAACAATAAAGGGTCACTACGGGTAATTCACATTGGATTTAGAATGATCTCTTGACTACTTGATGTGTTTGTCTGCAAGGCATATTCTGTTCATCATAACGTTTATGTTTTGATGCTTATACAAATTGCTATATCAAAATGGACATGATATTTAGGTCAACCTAGCGTTTGTGCCTTGGTGCTTATATCTAATCTGACATTCCAAAAATAAAAATCAATATTCATATGTCTATGGTTGTCTAGCTAGTGGGTGTTGTATTGATTCTTGTGCATACAAATCAATATTCATATGTCTATAGTTTCCTAACTAGTGGATGTTGTATTGATTTATCCGGTTACTTAAAAATTTCAATGATGACAACAAATCGACACATGATCAGTGACTAGGTCCTAGGTCTTAGGTTTGCATTTCATTTTGCATGTCATTTTGCACTTTGCATGATTGGATCTCACAAATTGTTGACACTCTTGAATTCTTAAACAATTCTTCTAAACTAAACTTAAACTTGACAATGAAGAGTTGAATCTCACACGAAGGTTTCCTCATAGACCTGCAAGCAGTCACCACCCTGGGTTAGATATCCTTTTTGACATAAGACTGAGTACTTGTCTTCATCAATATCTACAAAATATATCATGTGCATCGTTGCATTTACATTACATAGTCATGATCATTTCATCTATTGCATCTGCATTCCATACATTTTCATCCATTTTCCATAATCAATTACATTTGCATAACATTCATACATTTGAAAGAAACCATTGCATTGCATAAATCCATACATACATTCTATACTATCCATAGCATTTACATCACATGATATCATCATAAATCAAAACATGACAAATACACATGAAGTCACAATCAAAATCTCGATCTCATATCATATAACTTGAACTAGTCAAGGGGGCACTACTAGCACAAAGTACAAAGGAATGAGCTCATGTGAGCTATCATAAGTCAGAATAGTATACATCAAAAATGGCAAAAAAATATCAGAATATCTCTAGACATATCAACTGTTTGCCTGATCCTCTGCATCTAGTGGAGGTGGTGGTGGTGCATTAGGCACGGCCTCGGCTCTAGGTTCCCTTGCTCCTTCTGAAGCTATCATATATTGAGAGTATGTGTGTACTCTTTGAACAATAGGTACAATAGCGTAGTACGTAGAAACATAATAAGTAGCTCTCGAGGTCTGATGTGTCACCTCTGTCTGTAACCGCCTATTCTCCTCTTGGAGCTTAGATCTTTGTCTATTAGCCTCTATGAATCTCTCCTCCCACCGAGCACTCGGTACCTTCAGGTCATTGACCTATAATCTCAATTGTCTAATAATATCTTGCGGAGTCAATGGTATGCTCAAATCTACATCTGTTGCAGGCATATCGGTATCTACTATTAGTTGCTCTATGGTCTCTGCTCTCTGCGCCTTACAATGTCTAATGTCAGCACCAAGATCAAAATTGGTATCACCTTGTAAAGGATCAGGACTGACACCTACATCCTATTGTGCACCATGTACCTCATCCACTGTGCCAACACTACCCAAAGTACCACTCTCTCCTCTAGTCAATCTCCTGTGTAAAACTACAGGTCTACTTGCTAAAGAACTAGGGGGACGAGGTGGTCTCATCTGACCAGATAGTCTCTATGGAGGTGTGAATACTACTCTCAGCCTTAGAGGTGTAGGTTGGGGCATTTGTACCTATGTAGGTCTCTGTCCTCGACCAATTGGAACCTGTGCACCTATGACATTCAGGGCCTCCTCCATGGATGATATCAACTTTGTAGGGTCATAAAACTTGTGTATGGGATGCTCTGCAAGCCATCCAATAAATCCATCTATAACATCGGCATCTAGAACATTTGCTCCATAGGCCCAATCTCTACCAATGATACCATTGTAATCCTGTGTATAGAGAGCATATGATAACTGAGGGCCTATCCTAATTTGAGCTCTCTATGGATCTGTGCATAAGCTGCAAGCTCCTCTGGTGCATCTTGAATGATGCCATACTATCTCCATACTCTAGTAATCAGAAAGTGCTCAATAATGGCAGTGGATCTACCAATCAATACATGGCTCTGACAGAAATAACTAAAATGCTCCCTCGTAGTGGTCCACGCCTCTATAAGCAAGTACGGTCTCCATACTACAAAAGTCATGTCATCAAGGCACCGTCTAAAGTACTCTGTGTGACCCATGTGCACCTATGTAACATAACCAAAGCATATATATATATATATATATATATATATATATATATATATATATATGACTTTCATGTGGCTGGCGCTAATCCTGACACACTGGTCTGCAAACTGTGATGTGCTCCTAGGCCCATATCTGAAGTACCAAAGCTCTGGAAGCAAAAGACTTTCCCTCCTGATACACAATCTCATGCATCTTAGAGAACATGTGTGCAAGCATGCATTGACCCCAAGCTAACTCAGAAGGAGTAGCCATCAATCATGCCACCATCGGGGCCCAGCCCATCAATAGACTGTTCTATTGACGATCATACATGATGATACCTCCTATCATGCTTGCTATGATACACTCTAATATATGGGTCTGCCCATAGTGCTACACTAATAAGTCCCAAGAAATGGAACTAGTAAGCTGTGTATCATCTCCAAATAATCGTCTGAAGGCATGTAATCCAGACTGCCCTGAACTCACATAATCTAGATGAGGACCATGAAATGGAATGCGCAATATCCTATATACATCCTCAGGTGTCACAGTAATCTCTCTAGTGGGTAGATGGAAAGTCTCAGTCTCTGAATGAAACTGCTCTATCAATGTAGTCAAAAGTCCATGGTTAACCCTAATCTTGGGCAACCAAATCAAATACTCAAATCCACAGGAAGCAAGATGTACCCTCATGGGGTCTAGAAGAGAAATGCAGAGTCTCTGAGTCATGGGATGTGAGATGCAAACATGAACATCAAGGTATATGACCTACATAGAATAGAAATGGGGAATCCTATCAGTTATTTGGTTGAAAAATAGGCTAATAGTACAGAAATTCAAAAGTTCACTATCTTAGAAGGTGCATTAAATGCTCGACAATCAACCTAAGGAATCATAAAATCAAAAATTTTGACCCAAAGATGAGTTTTAAGCTCACAGTTTTCCATATGACAATGCAGACTAACATCAAAACTCGTATGAGTTTTAGTAGGTTCCCATACGACAAACCATGCATACATGAATTTCTAGGGATCATCGTATGACAGATGAGGGACCCGATGAAACATCATACAACTCTTGGGTCCCTCTCAGATGAGTTTAGGGGGGTTTTGATACGACACTCTATAGAACATTGAAAAGTCATACAAGTCACAGAGGACAGTCACGAGTTTTCATGCATGTGAGAATTGAAAAATTGAAACGTATGAAAAACACCCTAAAAATGCTACAAACATTAAAAAATGAAATTTACGAAGAGGCACAAAGGTCCACTTACCAGATGTCCATACTGTGGAGGCCACTGATGTCTCCAGCTGCACTCAAATCGATGGGAAGAGATAGGTACCTTCAGCTCAACCATTTTCTCGCTCAGAGAGCTCCACAAGATTTCAAAAGTCAAATGTGAATAATGAATTGAAAATGACCCTTTTGGCCTTTATATAGCTTTTGACCTAATTTTCAAAAGTGCTACACTTTCCATGAAAATTACACCCCTAGCTAATTTCGACATTCTGAACCCATTTTCAAGATGAAAATTGAAATCTGAGATCGTTTACTATCTCAAAATTATGATTTGAAATTTTTAGACCCAAGATGTCTGACTACTTGCATAATCAACCTTCAATCATCATAGAAATCCAGAATTCAACTTAACTGATTATCTTACATCAAACTATTAAAATTTCAACTTGGTTAACCATGGTCAACTCATGGTCAAACTTAATGAAACTTGGTCTTCAAGACCTCCAAATGATGCAAAATGCGTTCTCAAACATGTACAGCCACTTCTCAAATCAATTTACATACTTCTAAACCATTTAACGCTGACTTTTCTTGTCAGATTTCAATTTTAATCCTGAAGGGGGCATGGTATTACACATCATTCAAAATCTGTAAATCTAAATCTAAAAATCAAATTTCTTTCCTCAATAATCAAGACAACAATCACATCTAGTTATTGATTCATTTAAAGTCCTCATCGCTTGGGGAAAATCTATCATTTCTTGGGGCATATCAGATTCATCGAGATCCATATCAATCTAGTATCCTAAATCTATTTTGTAAATTGTATCAGCTTTTCGTAACCATCGATTCATTAGCGTTATTTCCTTGGTTTCTTTGTAGCTGATGGGTTCAGGATGTGATACCAATATGATTCTCTTTGGACAATCAGGTCTAGAATCACTCACTCACTTCTTCAGAATCTTAAGGTTCAGAATCAGGCATTTTGACACTTTTTCATAATCATCGGTTCGATTCATTGTTGCTATAGTTAACATTATCTTTGGTCAATCAGGACCTAAATCTTAAATCTTTAAATCTTTAAATCGGCTTCTATCTCAGAATCAGTTAATCTTTCAAATCAATTTCATACATCTTTACCAAACATAGACTATTCTTTGAACCACTACGCTTTGCACAGAGATTCAAAGAGGGGTAAAATGTAATACCCCAAAAATGGGCTATAGGTTCATTAACCTCCTACATCTTCAAATCGAATGAAATCGACATCAAAGTCCTAACCTAAAACACATCTGCACATTATCGAATCCTAATTGATTTTATCCTAAATTCTGCATCGGAGAATATTCCTAGTAATATTCTTATTTATCCTAATTATCTTTGATTTAATAATTATTTGGTGATAAATCCTATTTATCCTAAAGTTTGGATTAATTGAATATTCTGAGTCTTTAATTAATTAGATTTAATACTGCCATTTAATTATTTAATTAAATTTATTCTTAAATTACATTATTTAATTTTGACAATAAAACAAAAATCTCATGACTAATTGATTAAATTCTTATTTAATTAATTCATGTCAGTTTTCAATTTTTAATAATATAGTTTTAGAATAAAGTTTGATTTAATAATTGATTAACCCATAAATTAATTATTTTAATTCAAAAATCAGTTAAGTTGAGAATAAATCACTTTAATTTTAAATTAATTTATAATTAAATCATGCACAATCAGAAAAGTAGACAACTAGAAATTAACAATCAATTTTAAAATTGAAACTCAACATCTAATGATGAGTTGAAATTTGATCTAAAACTGTATTTTGAGTTAAAAACTGCTTTTGCATGATTTTTGTGAGTTAATTATCTCTAATTTCCTGATGATTCAAAAATCAACCTGAGTTTATCAAGAGTGATTTATGGCTTTTCTCCTGCATCCTCAAAGCCCTGAATTTCTATAAAATCAAGGCTCAACTCTTCATTTTCATCAACACTCGAATTTGCACAATTACTCTGGTGAATTGGCGATTGAAGGATTAAGCACTTGTGACAGATGATTTGTGAGATCTTTCATAGTTGATCATAGTTTTTCATAGTTTCATATCATAGATTTCATATCATTCATAGCATTCTTAGATTAAATTTGCATCCAATTTCATTCATATAGCTTAGATTCATACAATTTTTCATTCTATTGCACAGAAAATACAAAAATATATAATAATCTGCATTCATACAGTCTTTTATTTTTTTGCATTCAAAACCTTCGTTTAGGTGTTGCATTGTCACTGATCTCGATTCCAATCTGAGAACATCATACTCACACCTACTAGAAGGCAGTAAATCGCTTGGTTAGCATAGTTTCATTTACTTACAGATTTTGGTTTTTGCTAACCTCTAATATTTTACTGAAGTGTTGTGTCTACATCTAGGTACAAAATTCACACACACAGTCACTACCTTCCCCTTTTGGGGTTGCGCGATGGCTGGGCTACCACTTGCAACTCCCTTAGGTGAGGGGTCTACAACCCTCAATAAATTCAAAGCTCTTTTTTTTAATTAAAGCAAATTTTTAAAATTTTATTTCATTTTTTTTAATAATATATAGTTTATTTTAAATTATATTTATAGTTTGATTTAATATTATAATATGTGATATATATAATATAATATATTTTATATATTAATATATTTCTATAATATATTATAAATATTCATGTAGGTATATATACATAAATATATATACATATATACAAAGAAGATAAGGAATATAGAAGCATGGGTATCTATTTAAAATATACATAATGTATATATATGTGTGTATATATATCTAATATATATATATATATATATATATGTATGTATGTATGTATGTATGTATGTATGTATCTTATTATATTTGTATATATATATTCTCATATATATATACATGTGTATATATACTAGGATGTATATACATCCTTGAGTTAAATTTTTTTACATAAGAAAATATAAGAATTTATTTCTTTCAAAATAATAATATGGAGACAATATTCCAAGATTATATATATATATATATATATATATATATATATATATATATATATATATATATATATATATATATATATATATATATATATATATATATATATATATATAGGTGTATATACATGATTTTGTTTTTGAATCAAACACATTCATAGAAGGAAAACTCTTCTACTAAAGTCATACAATAAAAACTACATTTTTCTTTTCCTTTCATTCATACTTGAAATAAATTTGAAAACATAAGAGGAAGATTTGCATACATAGGAAAATGAACTTTTTTCATACATGAAGGAAAACAAACCAACAACTATTCATTTCTCTTTCAAGCTTAAGGAATGCATTGTTTTACCTATTTCTTGCTTCAAATACAAAAAAATAATAGGAGAAACATTCTACGTAGAAATACAATTTTTTTACAAGCATAAATCATGCTAAAAGGCATTTACATTGCCTTTTTGTACAAATTTTTACACAAGGGATTCTAGCCATTTTTATCTCAAAACTACAAGTAGGGAAAAATCATAATGTTCATTTTCTCCATTAAAATCAACAAACTAATCCTTTGTAAAATCTACAAAAAGAAGCCACAAGACCATGTAGGCTCACTTCCCAACCTAGGCCATTACATGGCCACCCCCAAGCTTGGGGAAACAAAGATGGTTAAGGGTCACATACATGCTTCAACACATAATCACATAAAAACTAACAAACACATAGATACATAAAATTCCCATCCCAAGGATATTCACACAATGGGTCACCTTGGACCCATAAAAGGGGTGAAGGTGGAAAGTACCCAAGTAGGAGAAATCATTCAAAAGTAAAACCATGCTTTCAACAAGGCCCAAAATTCATAACCATTGCCTTCACAAAGCCATAACAAAAAGTACCAACCCTTCCATTTCCTTTCACAAAATAAAACTCTTCCATTTTCTTTCACAAAATACAACCCTTATGACCCCCAAATAAGTATACAACAAGAATGACAACACGGAGCCCATACATCCATGCCTCATCTCATTCCTCCTTGAGGAAGGACTCTACACTAAATAGGCATTCCAAACTTAAACCCTTCACCCATCAAAGCTCTCTTCCTTCCCGAGGGTGATTTTGGCCTTGCACACCCCAATAAAACAAAATACTAAAACAAAATCAACAAATATACACATAACAAGAAGCCATGAAAGCAAGAATGAAGCTTCACAAAACCATTACAATAACACATCAAAAAATCTTCATTTTACTTAAAAGTAAAATAAAAAGTCTTCAATTACAAGGCAACCAACCTTGCTCCAAGCTATGGAAAAAGATGATTGAGAAGAACTCCCTTTCCTACAATCCTTCCTTCCTTGCTAAGTCCACCAAAACTTGCTAAGTCCACTAAAAGTCTCCAAAATTAGAGAGTGGGCAATCAACCTACCAAATTCCTCTCCATCTCACTAAAAAGAAAAACCCTATCTAACCTCAAAGATGATTGGGCACACTATCCTAGGGTTCTCTCTCAAACAAGAGGGAAATTCAAATTGAAAAAAGAGGAAGATGTGACACACTTTCCAAATTCGTCATCTTTCAAAAAGGCATATTTGGAAGAGGCAAAAATGGTCTAAAAATATCATATTGGTTAAAATTTGACCCCCAACCCAAAGTACACCTATGGGGTTATCTTATTTTAACCCTAACTAACCCTTTGGGTTACTTTTAGCCTCTCAAAAGTCCACTAAGAGTTGACTCACAAAAATAGAAAAGGATTCCCTCCCAAGGCTCAAAAACCAAGATACCTAACCTTGAAATTCTACAAGATGACTCAAAGGTGGAAGACAACTAATAAACAATGCACTTGGCTATGCCAACTCACAACACATGTGTCAATTGACACCAGAAAAAGTTACATCACATCACTACACACATGACATGCAAAGTAGATATTAATTTAAAATAAAGATAAAAATAATTAAATAATACAATCAAGCATTACTTTACAACATAATACATAACAATGAGGTTGTTTCTCCCTTTGGAGATAACCTTGGCTTTACAAGATTTTCACATGCATCCATCTTTTATTTTCCCTTATTTAATCCATGGTCATTTTTTGCACATTAGATAAAATATCAGTACAACTCATGAAAAATCAAATAACATATACATATAAAATACATCATAATTAATCACACTCAAAATATCATATAATCTAATTACATTCTTGCTTTATCATGAGATAATCACATAATTTTCAATAATACATTTCCTTAATTCAAAGCAAGTTACTCTAAGAACACAATGATATATCAATTAACCTAACATATTAACCATGATCATTTCACATAGATTTTTCTTGCAATAGCATAATTTCCTAAATTAAATAATTTATCAATTACCCTAACATCAAGACCTAAAAATTAAATCATAGAATATCTCCTAAATCATTTACAAGCAACATTTCTACTTATTCACTTTTCTCGCATTACTATAACATCAATCTCCTACTCAACATCATGACCTAATACTCACTTTTCTATTAATACATGTCTCAACATAGAATAAATTCAAATGGTCTTTTACATAAGTATTCATATCCAAA
The DNA here is from genome assembly GCA_027943335.1 of Chamaecyparis obtusa. Lineage (NCBI taxonomy): Eukaryota > Viridiplantae > Streptophyta > Pinopsida > Cupressales > Cupressaceae > Chamaecyparis > Chamaecyparis obtusa. The sequence continues at coordinate 1,445,259 of BSBK01001154.1, read as the reverse complement.
TAGAAACATTTCAACATTCAGTAGGGGTACATTCTACCTACTAAATTCTTGACACAACACACCTTTCCTACTGCATTAGTTCTAGAAATTACATACACCCGAAAAAAATCTTTAACTACAATAGAATATATATACATTTCACCTTTTTATTATTTAAACTACCTTGTTCTAATACACTTTCCACAAAACATGTGCTCAATTGTACTATCAAAAAGATTAATTGAATTCAATTAATCCTATTTCAAACATAGAGCTTCCTAGAATTATGAGTGCATAAGCCACATGAAAAAGAGTACATCACAAATGGTGATCAAGCCTTTATCCATCAGGACACGAATCCATAATGTAACTACATAACTTTCTAATTACTGAGTCTATAATGCAGAAGATAATACAAAGATGGAGTATCTTAAAAACACCTAATATGACCCCAAAGATAGTCTCCTAATAAACATAAGGAAAAGTTGGGCAAGGTGCATCTCACGGTGCCATCAAATCATAATGCAGATAACAATCATTGCATTCACATGACCAACCCATCCCTAACTCTAAGGGTCACCAGAATTCAATTCAAGACCACATCCTACGTCTCCAAGTTCATGCAGACCATTGAAAACATGATCCAAAACAATCCTCCTGGAGGACTCAACCTGACATGGTACCAACATGAAATTACCCTTCAAGTGTGACAGTCGAAACCACATCGTTAGGATGTTCGTGCAAGGAGGCAAATGAGGGAGGCACGACATCATCCCCCCAAGGTCTAGGCTTACTCCTGGAAGATGACAAGACAAGCTGAAGAAGATGCCACACGTGGGTGGACCAACTATCCTAGGAAACAAGAATACTTACCAGACCCCCAAAACATAATAATTTGATCAAATGATCTAACAACTACTGAAGGGATCACATCTCACAAAAGAGGCACCAAAAAACACTCACCTAACTCTATGATTGTAGAATCAAGTTGAAAAGGAGAACATGTTAGGATAATGCCTTCACCATAAATGGTGTAACTCTATCTAAAAAATCCAACCATGAGGGTCCAAAAGCTAACACTGTCCTCCAAGCTATCCCTAAGGTTGAAGCACCAAGAGATTTCAAGACATAATTCAAGAACAAGGTACAAATCATCTTACCAAGGTTGCACTCTTCCGAGGACTACAACATCCCACTACAGTGTACGAATGGATACAACTCACATGGTTTCCTCACTCAAGTAAGAGAATTCCCAAGATAGACACCCAATAGTGAACTCCTTCCATGAATAGGGATAAATAGAGTACCTTAAAAGAATTCCAAGAATAGGATTGTTATGCTTCCACAATGATGAGATGTCAATTACCCTTGCAGAATAGGGTCTCATACCCCACAGTACCTTAGTCCTACCATAAGGAGGAAAAAGAGTTTAGGTAAGGGAATGACCTCAAACACTCATCCTAAAACCCCAAGCTTTAGATGAAAGATAAGCCTAAGGTTCTGTTGTTTTCAAGACAAGCCTAGGAATACCTCAAAATAAGCCATCCTCTAGAGATCACTCAATAATAAGCATGGAGCCCTCACAAAGGGAAACAACTCTATTGATAGGATAGCATGATAAAAACATAATCCATAGAGTGCTATCCCACCAAAATTAGGGCCATCAAGACCCACCACTTGGATCGAATCTCCAAAGTGGTCTAAGTCACACCTAGTAATCCATCAAGCCATGCTAAGAAGAGGAACTCTCCTACTTTCCAAATCTGATCAAGGGGTCTAGGAGGTTCTCATAAGCATACTTGTTAGATCCAACACAGAAAAGAATGGTTCATACACCCTCATGAAAGCCATAAAAGACCTAAGCTCAAGTGACATACCTCACTAACACTTAACTTTACCAAATGAGGTCTTCTCAACCTCTAATTATTGATTAGTGTCACAATCCTACTATAGCCTTCCTTGATATGGTCTAACCAATATCAATTTCCAAACAAAAAAGTGCCTTTCACACAAGGAAAACTTCCAATCTAAACTTCTAGGTAACATCAAATCCCAACATGCTCCTACTAAGCTAACAACCTGCACCACCTCTATACTTAATACGAAGGTACATCTCAGTGTGTCCTTCTTGGTGTTCCCCCTTTTGTACATACTGCCAAAGATCCTCAATAAACTAGGTAGAGTAAAAAACATAAGACTAGCCAGCAAGTTTAAAAATATTTGGAATAGTCACCAAGAACCAATAAGAAGGTAATTCCTAATGAGATATCTATTTTTTTTAACAGTAAATTCAAAGAAAACATGAGCTCATTAAAAAAATAAAGGAAGTGTTTTATAATCATAGAACGATAGATTGGTGACTATTTCAAGGCATAAGAAATAACCAAAATATACTAGCCCACACAACATGAGGAAAGTCCTTTGTAAAAGATAGATGAGATGAAAGGAATAAAAATAAATCAAGGAGTCATCCAAAAAATATTGAAATAGAAGTAAGTCATGTAAGAGGGAGGAGTCACCACATAAACTGAGGGCACCACTTTACAAACAACCTTTTGAGATCATAACCACCACATACGGTCCACAATTACAAGCATTGCTACAATATTGATAGCTACAACAATATCCTAATCCTTACAAACTTCTCTTTCAGCCTATTGCAACAACCTTTCTAAAGAGGTAAAAGAAGTTAGAGGAATGTCTTCAACCACCTCACACAAAAGTAGAGAAAACTACTCAAAATCAAAACATGTACTTCGAACTCTAGGATGGGGTTCTCTATGTGCTCCAAGAAAAAGCCAAAAATCCCCACAAGGTTCTTCCCAAAGCTAGGATATGTACAACTTACATCACAACACTGAAATAGGTTTTTGCAATAAGGCATCATTAAAGAGCGTGGTTGAAATATCCACACATTACAATGATAGGAAAATTCATCTACATAAATAACATCGTAGAACAAGTGGAGGGGTAAAACATTGTTCACTAGAAGAGTGTAACAACAACAAGCATCCTCCAACACTGCTACAGGAACGTCAAAATATCAAATGGTAAAAGAAAACACTACCACCTAACCTCGTGGAACCAAAGGTCCACTCCCACCGTGTTGAGGAGATAATAACAAACCCTACTCGGATAACAAACTCAATCAAACCAACTAAGCAAAGGGTTCTGAGGGATTTCTAACTCAAAGAGGTACCACCAACTAATGATAAAGAAAAGATAATAAACATCAAAATACCAACATGTAACAAAACACCAAATGCTAGAATATCAAACATATACAAATCACCAAATAATACTGAAATAATAGAGACACACCACTAGAGGTAAATGAAAAAAAAATATAGAGGAGACTTAGGCTACATAACATGGGAGTGTCATCACATGGCCATCTACTTAAGTTATCATGGATTGGTCACATTGGACCTCAAACCCTCAAGCATTTCAAGTTACCCTGGACTGGTCACTCTAGGCCCCCGACCCTCAATACGACACACGTGGTTCACTAGAATACCCACTCAAGAACATGAGGAATTGTAATCATACCTACTCTCCAGGTATCATCCCAGTCCCATCCTTAGCCTAAACAAGCACTCAAGGCATAGGCCAAAATCTCTAATTTATCTTTTTAATGAACTCTACATATTTTAATTACTATATTATAACTTGTTAAAAAACTTATGATAGGTTACCTAGGCTTTGACCATTTTGGGTCTCAGACCCCTATTGTAAGAAACTCCCCTGAGATGCACTTATTTAACCTCCCTTGGGCTCACAAGTCACCGATAATCAAATAAGTCTCATAAAAGTATAAAGATCAAATTCCAGTCCACAAAAGATATCAACGACACACACTGGTCCTCAAACCAAAATGTCATAACCACTCTCTCAAAGAGTTCACATAACATGAGCTTAGGCTTCAACAAGAGTGAGTAGAAATGATCAAAATAATATAATATCATAATTCGTAACATAAGAATATATATACAACCATAGAAAATAACCCCCAAGCTTCTGGTCAACTAACTCCCAAATCCACTTAAAACCCCCAATAATCAATTTAAGGATATAACAAAGTCCAAGAAAAATCCTTCAAATCAAAACTTCAAACACTTACAAGAAAATCCCTCAAGAAATCCAATTAATTTTAAAACATAACTAGTTCAACTATATTTGCATGTCTGTATAACCATGCAAATAAACATATATAATTATATATTCCAGTTGACTAAAATAATTATCTTATTGACTAAAGTCCATTTGATTACAAAAACATTCATATAAATGTCTCATACATAACTATATATTTAAAATAAAATCTCATGCATATATATTTTAAATAAGTATTTAACTAAAATCTCCATGCATATCAAAACACCATGTATTTAATAATAAAATAATATTATTAATTTCTAAATATAAATATAAATGAAAATCTTAATATTAAAACTCACATGTAAAAAAAAATCAATTATTATTTATTTATTAATTAGCTTTTTTTTTAATAAAAAATTTAATTCTAAAAATTAATAAATAATAATAATAAAATAATTTTTTTAAAAATAAAAATTTAAATCCAAAAATTAATAATAATAAATTCAAATAACAAAAACCCCTTCTTTTTTAAACAAAAATATATTTCTCAATTGATTTCTTTAATGGAAAACTAGGGTTTCAGGCAAAACTAATTTCTTTTGAATACGATTTCACATGCAATTCCAAATTTAATTTTCTATTCAAAACATATTGAGAACAAAATATCAATCTTTTCTAGGTAAATACCCTAACTGAGAAAATTCACACAATTTCTTAAAATTTCGTCCTAGGTTTTCAAACCACCAAACTAAATACCAAATCTAATTTAACATCAACTAATCTAAAATTTCACAAAACTAAAATTTATTTAAAACAAAAACCCAATTCAAATTCATTCACATAAACAATTCCAAACACGAAGTAAACAATCTTTTCAAATGAAAGAATTTTATAAAAAGAAGGTTTTCAAACACTACCTCAAACAACGCTTGCAAATTTGAAACCAAGAAAGATCTAATTCACCCTTCAAAATCCAAACTTTCTAACAATCTCTAACAATGCTTACAAAATTCAAGCTTTCCAAATTCATCCTAGAGAGCTCCTCCAAAACCTGACAGACGTAATTGAAAATAATACTTAGAAACCCCTCATAAAGAAGACATTCCTCCTAGGGTTTCTAAAACATGCAAACCCTAAAACATAACTCAACTCTCTCTACCTAGTTTTTATCAATTCACTTGCATGATTAAAATAACTTAATAATAAAATAATGCACTTTTAAAATTATAATTTCTAACTCAACTTTTAAATTTAAATTCTAATTTAATTTTCACTTAAATCGAATGTGCAACTTAAATTGCATAAAAATGCTTAATTAATCAATAAATATTTTAACACATAATCAACTATGCAAACTGATAAATTAAATGTTAAATAAATCAACTATGCCATTTAATTTTATATTTAAATTTAATAATTAATTAAACCTTTTTATTCTAAATTTAATCTTTTAATTCAATCTTTTGATTAACTAAGGTATTTAATTACCCTTAAAAAATAAATATTCTCTATATCTATATTTCCACATCCATAAAATATAACTATTTTAATCTCACAATTGTTCCTAATTTAATTATTTAAATCAACTAATTCACACAAGTAAATCCATTTGACTCCCAAAACTCAAAAATCAACTAACTCCATATCAAACAAACACCAAGGAAGGGGTCACAAATTCATGTCACCTTGACAAATTTGAATGGGTAGAAATAGATACTTGCCCAATATTTAGGATAATCAATGGCTTGGGTTGGGATTTGGATTTGTATGTTGATGCAAGAGCATCCTAGGTGTAAGAGCAATCTTGCATCACCCAAAAATATTTCTAGTTTTATTTTCAATAAGGGCTATCTTGTGCAGAGCTACTATTTATGGCAATTTACTATTTTTAGTAAGTTGGTCTTACAATCTCAAAATCTTCTGATTTCACAGTTGGAGATTCATCTCAGTCATTTTAGCTTACTAGTTGAGTTTCATTGCCACATCATCAGTATTGGTGAAGTTATTGAGGTTTTTGGGTACAAAATCATTTAGGTCAATTTTGAAGATCTTGGAGGCTCCGGATCGTGATCAACCCCCGTTTGACTGGTGCTAGCGCATGACAGGCATTGTAGATCTCATCATGGCATTTCTGAAAAGTGGTTACAATAGAAAAATAAAGCTACGGTTAAAAAGTTATGGCCTCTGGAAGTTGAGCTACCTAAAATCATATTTTGTATTTCTTTTGAGCCGACCCTATTGTAATAATTGTAAAAATAAAATAATTCTATGTTTAGTCGGCCTAAAGGGCTAAATTTTTGGAACCTTATTGGGCGGTGGAAATTGCCTATATAAGGAAAGCCCGTAGTGTTATCTTAGACAGTTCAAGGCAGTTCGGGATAATTTTGGGTAGTTCTGGGTAGATCTGGGTAATGATTCGAGGTTTTTTCCTACAAAATATTGTAAAGGGAATGCCCATGTGGCTTTGCATATTATAATTTTAAAATTTGTAATTCCACATTTGTGGAGATAATAAGAAGCCCATTTTTTGTTCTTGCAAATTGTTGTTGTTTCTCTGTTTCTGCTATGTGTTTGCGGTATTAAGGGAAGCACCCTTCATCAAGTGGTATCAGAGCAGGGAGTTCCTGAGTGTGTAAATAGATTGCCGATTGTGAGGCAGTTTGCACCAAGACCATGGGTTAGGGTTTCTGTGTAAACAGATCGTCAACTGTGAGGTAGTTTGCACCAGGACCATGGTTAGGGTTTCAACAAGAAGCACAAAAATGCCTCCACGAAGGGAACGTGGTGGAAGAGCTGGTGTTGTAACACCTGAGGTTAGGGAGCTACAAAGACAAGTGCAGGCATTGCAAGAGGAGATTCGCAGAGGAATGAATCTTAATGTCAGAGATGAAAGTGAGGATGAAGCCGAAGAAGAAGATCAAGAAGAAGTCAAAGTTGTGAACCAGGATGAAGAAAGACTTTTCTGAGCCATCTCAAAGATTGGGAAAAGACCTAAGATTGAGGTTCTAACATTTTCCAAAAATCTTAACCCAAAGGAATTGATCAATTGGATCAATGAATGTGAAGAATATTTTTAGTATGAAGATATCGAGGATCTTGATCGGGTCAAGTTTGCGAAGGCCAATAGACTGAAGGGTCATGCGAAGATCTGGTGGCAAGAGATTCAATTGGAGCGAAATCGAAGAGGAAAGGATAAAATCACAAGATGGGATTAGATGGTGGATAAATTGAAGCGACAGTTTATCCCTGTTGATTATGAGTTTGACCTAATGAGAAAAATGCAAAGTTTGAAGCAAGTAGGAAGATCTGTTCAGGAGTATACAGAGGAGTTCTATCGAATCCTCATCATAATAGGACATGCAGAAGCTGATAAGGAGAAAGTTGCCCGTTACCTTAATGAGTTGAAGCTGAGCATTCAGGAGAAGTTGAATTTGGTTCGAATGAATAGTATTGAAGAGGCATACCAGTTTTCCCTAAAAGTAGAGGAAAAGCTGAACAAGAAGTTTGAGAGCAGACAAAGCAGAAGAGGTCGTGATGGAAGATCTGGTGGACGGTCATATGAAGATTGAAATGAAGATCCGAAAAAGTAGGATGAGGCCAATAATAGTCAGAATCAGAGAGGAGATAATTTCAATCATTTCCAAGATTAGAACAATAGAGATCAGAGAGGAAGAGGAAGAGGAAGAGGAAGAGGACAAGGTTCAAGAAGAGGAGGTTTTCGTGGAACATGTTTTCACTATGGAGAAGAAGGTCATAGGGCATTTGAATGTCCTCAACACCAAGGATCGATAAGAGGAACGAAGGCTGGGCTAGAGTTGCACATGTAGATGTAGATGCCAGATCATCAAATTCTAAAGATGCTGAAAGAGGAGAAACGTTGATCAATAGAAGAGTCCTACTGAGTGGTGAGAATGAATCTGAGCAAAAGAGGAGCCTATTTCACACTAGGTGCAAGTGTGACTGTAAGTGTTGTGATGTGATTATTGATAGTGACAGTACTAATAATTTAGTGTTAGAAGAGATGGTGACAAAGTTGAAGCTCAAGAGGCAAAGACATCCACATTCATATCGGGTTGCTTGGGTGCAAGATGACCACAAGGTCATGGTCAATGAACAGTGCCTAGTGAAGTTCAAGATCGGTGGGTACCATGATGAGGTACTATGTGATATCATATCTATGGATGCATGTCATATGTTGTTGGGTAGACCATGACAATTTGACAAATGTGTTGTACACGATGGTTGTGTGAATACCTATTCCCTGACAAAGGATGGAGTGTGACATAAGCTAAATCCATTGAAGGAGACTGAAGAAAAGGTATGTGGTAATGTAACAATAACTTTTGTTGATAGAGAAAATTTATTAGATGGTATGCGGCATGAGCATATGTATTTTACCTTAATTCTAATGGCTAGGAAAGAGGAAGTAGAAGATGTACCTATAGAAGTTGTAGAATTATTAAATGAGTTTCAAGATATTGTATCTGATAATGTGCCTGATGGACTACCACTAGTAAGAAAGATCAGTCATCAGATGGACTTGATTTCAGGAGCCAGTTTGCCAAATAACGCAGCACACAGAATGACACTAGTAGAAAGTGAAGATTTGAAGACAAATTTAAAGTTTAGTTCATCACATCATCCATAGATTGTATATAGAAGTAGTCCAAGAAATGCATCTGAGTTGAGAAAGATAGATAAAGGAGAAATAAGTAGTGCTGAAGTTGAAGATTTTGTAGAACATTTGAAGAACATCCATGAGGAGGTGAGGAAGCATATTACCAAGATGAATGCATAGTATAAGGCTAAGGCAGATGAGAAAAGGAGGCATAAGAAATTTTTAGTTGGAGATGAAGTCATGGTTCATTTGCGGAAGGAGCGATTTCTAGTTGGTACATATAACAAGCTGAAAATGGAGAAGTTTGGACCATGTAAGATACTGAAGAAGCATGATTCAAAAAATGCTTATGAGGTAGAATTGCCTACTGAGTTGAATATTTCACCAGTGTTTAACATTTTAGATTTGACAAAGTATCATGAAGGAGGTGTTGAAGATGAGATCACGACAGCACAGTGGAGTATTCAAGCAACCAGTTTATATACCAAGGAGATTGAGGATATACTGGACAGTCGTGTTGGAAGAAGCACAAAGAATAAGACATATGAAGAATATCTGGTTAAGTGGAAAGGATGACCTATTGAAGATTCATCATGGCTAACAAAGGAGGAGATTAACCGTATTGGTTTTCCTTTGAACACCTGAGTCGTGACAGGGTCACTTCTCAAATTACCTCGAGTGTCTGATGCAGGAGCATCCTGGGTGTAAGAGCAATCTTGCATCACCCAAAAATATTTCTGGTTTTGTTTTCAATAAGGGCTATCTTGTGCAGAGCTGCTATTTATGGAAATTTACTATTTTTAGTAAGTTGGTCTTACAATCTCAGAATGTTCTGATTTCACAGTTGGAGGTTCATCTCATTCATTTTAGCCTACCAGTTGAGTTTCATTGCCACATCAGTATTGGTGAAGTTATTGAGGTTTTTGGGTATGAAATCTTTTAGGTCAATTTTGAAGGTCTTAGAGGCTCCAAATCGTGATCGACCCCTCATTGACTGATGCTAATATGTGTCAGGCGCTGTAGATCTCGTCACGGTGTTTCTGAAAAGTGGTTACAATAAAAAAATGGAGCTACACTTAAAAAGTTATGGCCTCCAGAAGTTGGGCTACCTAAAATCATATTTTGTATTTCTTTTGAGCCGACCCTATTATAATAATTGTAAAAATAAAATAATTCTATGTTTAGTCGGCCTAAAGGGCTAAATTTCTGGAACCTTCTCGGGTGGTGGAAATTGCCTACATAAGGTAGGCCCGTAGTGTTGTCTTAGGCAATTCAAGGTAGTTCGGGACAGTTCTAGGTAGATCTGGGTAATGATTCAAAGCTTTGTCCTACAAAATATTGTAAAGGGAATGCCCATGTGGCTTTGCATATTATAATTTTGAAATTTGTAATTCCACATTTATGGAGATAATAAGAAGCCCATTTTCTATTCTTGCAAATTGTTGTTGTTTCTTTGTTTCTGTTATGTGTTTGTGGTATTAAGGGGAGCACCCTTCATCATATGTTATCTCCCTTCTCTTACCATTGAGATATTGCGATAGGGCACGCTCATCCTGGTAATTCAGGGAAGTCGATGCCCGATAGCTATAAACTTACATAAAATATGAGATGTACATACATGTATAAATATAAACAAGCAATGATGGGGATTGACCGATCATGTGGATCTTGCAAGTAATTAACTATGACTTCATCCCTCAACTACATCAGACACATCAAACATAATTACAAAATATACACATCAACCATACACATGCAAGTATAGGGTTAGTAAAACCATAAGCACCAATGATATCCTAATATATAATTCATCATCCTAAAATAATCATAACATATAGAAAATTAGAGTATGAGAGGGGCATTACATCCACCTCCCCTAAAATTAGGCTTACTCTTGGAAGCCTACAAATAGATAAGGATATGCATCCCTCAAGCATGAAGCATTTACTAAAACAAAAGACAAAATAGCATCTAAAAATAAGTCATAAAATAAGGACATGATATACAAACATTAAGAGCAATATAATTATGGCTTAAGAATAAACCGAAAACCACATTGATCCATCATTCATTATTTAAAAATTTAAATAGACCTAAATATTTATTCATTCATCATTATAGAAAATATCTAGTAATCAATTTTATAAAGCACACATTTGTACCTACAACAAATAATAAGTCGAGAGGTTCATGCAAACCTAGTTAATGTAACACTTAAAAAAATTCAATTTGAACATACAAGTTTAATTATCATACCTCTAGGTTCATAAACAATAGTCTGAAATACAAAAGAGTTATATGTCTAAATTTTTATTTTCAAATTTTGATAATTTATACAACTAGTGGGTGTACGAATTGTCAGAGTTCCTAGTGTAGAAACTCGGGCTCTAATACCAAGTGTAATGCCCCGCCAGGGAACACAAGAGAATTTGACCTAAAACATGTTACTAAATTTATAATTTTTTAAAAGTGTTTATAAACAATGATGATAACAATGAAGCAATACAAACATAAGATATAAACAAGTGCCTAAGTACAACTCAATTACATTTAACAATGCTCTAGTGTCCCATGACGTAGGATTACGTATTACTAATTAAATATTTTAGATTAAGAATAATTACAATTATGTCATATTACAAATGAATAACAATTACATCCAATGCCATAAGGTATACATAATAATACAACATCCTCTACACAAGTCATAGAGTATGTCATAAAATTCAAATACAAAGTATATTTCAATATCTACAACTCTGAAGGAGTGATACAGGATATAATTACAAACATCATAAGATAGAGATGGGTAAGCCTCCAAAGAAGAATACAAAGAATGTAACAACAACAAGCATCCTCTAACACTGCTACAGGAACGTCATAATCTCAAACAGTCAAAGAAAACACTACCACCCGACCTCGTGGAACCAAAGGTCCACTCCCACCATGCCGAGGGGATAACAACAAACCCCACTCAAATAAAAAACTCAATCAAAACAACTAAGAAAAGGGTCCCAAGGGCTTTCTAACTCAAAGGGGTACCACAAACTAATGATAAAGAAAAGATAATAAACATCAAAATACCAACACGTAACAAAAATCCAAATGCCAGACTATTGAACAAATACAAATCACCAAATAATACTGAAATAATAGAGACACACCACCAGAGGTAAATGGAAAACAACTACGAAGGACACTTAGGCTACATATTATGGGAGTGTCATCACATATCCATCTAATTGATCTACCCTGGACTGGTAACACTAGATCTTGGACCCCCAAGCATTGATTTACCCTAGACTGGCCAATCTAGGCCCCAAACTCTCAATACGACCCACGTGAAACTAGAATACCCACTCAAGAACTATAGGAATTCTAATCATACCTACTCTCTAGGTATCATCACATTCACATCCTTAGCCTAAACAAGCGCTCAAGGCATAGGTGATGCATAATTTCTAAATTATCTTTTAATGAACTCTACAAATTTTAATTATTATATTATCACTTGTTAACAAATTTAAGATAGATTACCCATGTTCTGACCATTTTGGGTCTCAGACCCCTATTGCAAGCCACTCCCCTAAGATGCACCTATTTAACCTCTCCTAGGCTCACAAGTCACCAATAATCAAATAAGTCTCATAAGTATACTGATCAAATTACAATCCACAAAAGATATTAGGGACACACTGGTTCACAAATCAAAATGTCATAACCACTCTCGCAAAGAGTTCACATAATACAAGCTTAGATTTCAACAAGTTTGGGTAGAAATGAATGAAATAATATAACATCATAATTCATAACATAAGAATACATATACAACCATAGAAAACAACCCCCAAGCTTCTGGTCAACTAACTCCCAAGTCAGCTTAAAACTCCCAATAATAAATTTAAGGATATAACAAGGTCCAACAAAAATCTTTCAAATCGAAACTTCAAACACTTACAAGAAAAGATGATTCCCTCTAGAAATCCAATTAATTTTAAAACATAACTAGTTCAACTATATTTGCATGTGTGTATAACCATGCAAATAAACATATATAATTATAAATTTTAGTTGACTAAAACAATCATCTTGTTGACTAAAGTCCATTTGACTACAAAAAATATTCATATAAATCTCTCATACATAACTATATATTTAAAATAAAATTTCATGCATATATACTTTTTAAATAACCATTTAACTAAAATCTCTGTGCATATTTTTTTTATATTAAAGATCGAGAGTTTAGAAAAAAGATTACATCCAAAGAGGGGAGGCTAGGCCTCAACCCACCAATTGAAGAGTATCAGCTTAGAAAAAAACCACTAAACAAGCGTTTAATACATAATTACAACATGTAACAACATGAGGGGTCATCCAAAAAAGAAGAGAATGCTCTAGTGAAGGACATCATCAAGATTTTCAATCCATTTATTTAATAATAAAATAATATTATTAATTTCCAAATATAAATATAAATGAAAATATTAATATTAAAACCCGCATGTAAAAAAAATTAATTAATATTTATTTATTAATGAATATTTTTTTTTAATAAAAAATTTTAATCTGAAAATTAATAAATAATAATAATAAAAAAATAATTTTTTTTGATAAAATTTTAAATCCAAAAATTAATAATAATAAACTCAAATAACAAAGCCCTTTTTCTTAAAACACAAATATATTTCTCAATTGATTTCTTAATGGAAAAATAGGGTTTCAGGCAAAACTAATTTCTTTTGAATATGATTTCACATGCAATTTCAAATTTAATTTTTTATGCAAAACATATTGATAATAAAATATCAATCTTGTTTGGGTAAATACCCTAAATTAAAAAATTCACACAATTTCTTAAAAGTTCATCCTAGATTTTCAAACCACCAAACTAAATACCAAGTCTAATTTAACATCAACTAATCCAAAATTTCACAAAACCAAATTAATTTAAAACAAAAATCCAATTCAAATTCATTCACATAAACAATTCCAAACATGAAGCAAATAATTTTTTCAAAGGAAAGAATTTTATTAAAAGAAGGTTTGGAAACCCTACCTCAAACAATGCTTGGAAATTTGAAACCAAGAAAGATCTAATTCACCCTTCAAAATTCAAGTTTTCTAACAATCTCGAACAACGCCTACAAAATTCAAGCTTTCCAAAAATCTTTCAAATTCATCCAAGAGAGCTCCTCTAAAACTTGACAGATGTAATTGAAAATAATACCTAGAAACCCCTCATAAAGAAGACATATTCCTCATAGGGTTTCTAAAACATGCAAACCCTAAAACATAACTCAACTCTCTCTACCTAGTTTCTATCAATTCACTTGCATGATTAAAATAACTTAATAATAAAATAATGCACTTTTTTAATTATAATTTTTAACTCAAATTTTAAATTTAAATTCCTATTCAATTTTCACTTAAACCGAATGTGCAACTTAAATTACATAAAAATACTTAATTAATAAATAAATACTTTAGCACATAATCAACTATGCAAACTAATAAATTAAATATTAAATAAATAAAAAATGCCCTTTATATTTTAATTTAATAATTAATTAAACTTTTTTATTCTAAATTCAATCTTTTGATTCAATATTTTAATTAACAAAGATTTTAATTACCTTTAATAATTAAATATTCTCTATATCTAATATTTCCACATTTATAAAATATAACTATTCTAATCTCATAATTACTCCTAATTTAATTATTTAAATCAAATAATTCACACAAGTAAATCCATTTGACTCCCAAAACTTGAAAACCAACTAACTCCATATCAAACAAATACCAACGAAGGTGTCATGAATTCATGTTACCTTGACGAATTTGGATGGGTAGAAACAGATACTTGCCCAATATTTAGGACAATCAATGACTTGGGTTGAAATTTGGATTTGTTATCTCCCCTGTCTTACCATTGAGATATTGCTATAGGGCATGCTCATCTTGGTAATTCAGGGAAGTTGATACGTGGTACCTGTAAACCTGCATAAAAGATAAGCATGTACATACATGTATAAATATAAACAAGCAATGACAGGGATCAACTGATCATGTGGATTTCATTGGCAATTAACTATGACTTCGTCCCTCAACTACATCAGGCACATCAAACAGAAATACAAAACATACACATCAACCACACACATGTAAGTATGAGGTCAGTAAAACCATAAGCATCGATGATATCCTAACATATAATTCATCATCCTAAAATAATCATAATATATGGACAATCAGAGTATGAGATGGACATTACATCCACCTCCCCTAAAATTAGGCTTACTCCCAGAAGCTTACAAATAGATAAGGATATGCATCCCTCAAGCACGAAGCATTTACTAAAACAAAAGACAAAAAAACATCTAAAAACAAGTCATAAAATAAGGACACAATATACAACTTCATTAAGAGAAATATAATTCTGGCTTAAGAATAAATAAAAAATCACATTGATCTATCATTGATTATTTAACAATTTAAATAGACCTAAATCTTTATTCATTCATCATTATAGAAAATATCTAGTAATCAATTTTATAAAGCACACATTTGTATCTACATCAAATAACAAGTCGAGAGGCTTATGCAAACCTAGTTAATGCAACACTCAAATAAAATTCAATATGAACTTACAAGTTTAATTATCATACCTCTAGGTTCATAAACAATAGAGTTATATGTCTAAGTTTTTATTTTTAATTTTTGACAATTTAGACAGCTAGTGGTCGTACAAATTCTTAGAGTTCCCAGTGTAGTTACAAAATATTTTTTTTCATTGTTTATAAACAATGATGATAACAATGTGGAAGAAATACAAATATAATATATAAACAAGTGCATAAGTACAACTCAATTATAGTTAACAATCCTCCAACACCGCTATAGGAATGTCAGAATCTCAAATGGTAAAATAAAATACTACCACCCGACCTCATGGAACCAAAGGTCCACTCCCACCGTGTTGAGGAGATAACAACAAACCCCACTCAGATAACAAACTCAATCAAAACAACTAAGGAAAGGGTCTTGATATATTTCTAACTCAAAGGGGTACCACCAACTAATGATAAAGAAAAGATAATAAACATCAAAATACCAGCATGTAATAAAACACCAAATGCCAGAATATTGAACAAATACAAATCACCAAATAATACTAAAATAATAGAGACACACCACCAGAGGTAAATGAAAAATAACTACAGAGGAGACTTAGGCTACATACTATGGGAGTGTCATCACATGACCATCTACTTGAGTTATCCTGGATTGGTCATAGTGGACCTCAGACCCTCAAGCATTGAGTTACCTTAGACTTGCCACTCTAGGCCCGAGACCCTCACTACGACCCACGTGGAACTAGAATACCCACTCAAGAACACAAGGAATTCTAATCATACCTACTCTCTTGGTATCATCCCAGTCCCAACCTTAGCCCAAACAAGCACGCAAGACATATAGGTGAGATATAATCTCTAAATTATCTTTTTAATGAACTCTACAGATTTTAATTACTATATTATAACTTGTTAACAAACTTATGACAGGTTACCTAGGTTTTGACCATTTTGGGTCTCATACCCCTATTGTAAGCCACTCCCCTAAGATGCACCTATTTAATCTCCCCTAGGCTCACAAGTCACCAATAATTAAATAAGTCTCATAAAATTAGACTGATCACAAAAGATATCAGAGACACACACTGGTCCTCAAACCAAAATGTCATAACCACTCTTTCAAAGAGTTCACATAACATGAGCTTAGATTTCAACAAGGTTGGGTAGAAATGATCGAAATAATATAACATCATAATTCATAACATAAGAATACATATACAACCATAGAAAACAACCCCCAAGCTTCTAGTCAACTAACTCCCAAGTCAACTTAAAACCCTCAATAATCAATTTAAGGATATAACAAGGTCCAACAAAAATCTTTCAAATCAAAAATTTAAACACTTACAAGAAAACACAATACCCTCGAGAAATCTAATTAATTTTAAAACATAACTAGTTCAACTACATTTGCATGTGTGTATAACCATGCAAATAAACATATATAATTATAAATTTTAGTTGACTAAAACAATCATCTTGTTAACTAAAGTCTATTTGACTAAAAAAATTCATATAAATGTCTCATACATAACTATATATTTAAAATAAAATCTCATGCATATATATATATATGTGTGTGTGTGTGTGTATTTAACTAAAATCTCCATGCATATCAAAAAACCATGTATTTAATAATTTAAAATAATGTTATTAATTTCTAAATATAAATATAAATGAAAATATTAATATTAAAACCCACATGTAAAAAAATCAATTAATACTTATTTATTAATGAATTTTTTTTTAATAAAAAATTTAATTCTGAAAATTAATAAATAATAATAATTTTTTTTTAAAAAATTTTAATAACATTTTAAATCCAAAAATTAATAATAATAAATTCGTATAACAATTTTTATTTTATTTTTAAACACAAATATATTTCTCAATTGATTTCTTTAATGGAAAACTAGGGTTTCAGACAAAACTAATTTCTTTTGAATATGATTTCACATGCAATTTCAAATTTAATTTTCTATGCAAAATATATTGAGGACAAAATATCAATCTTTTCTAGGTAAATATCCTAACTGAGAAAATTCACACAATTTCTTAAAATTTCATTCTAGGTTTTCAAACCACCAAACTAAATACCAAATCTAATTTAACATCAACTAATCCAAAATTTTAGAAAACCAAAATTAATTTAAAATTGAAACCCAATTCAAATTCATTCACATAAACAATTCCAAAAACAAAGCAAACAATCTTTTCAAAGGAAATTTTTTTATAAAAATAAGGTTTTCAAACCCTACCTCAAAATACGATTGAAAATTTGAAACCAAGAAAAATCTAATTCACCCTTCAAAATCCAAGCTTTCCAAAAATCTTTCAAATTCATCCAAAAGAGTTCTTCCAAAATCTGAAAGACGTAATTGAAATTAATACCCAGAAAATCCTCATAAAGAAGACATGTTCCTCCTAGGGTTTCTAAAACATGCAAACCCTAAAACATAACTCAACTCTCCCTACCTAGTTTCTATCAATTCACTTGCATGATTAAAATAACTTAATAATAAAATAATACACTTTTTTAATTATAATTTCTAACTCAACTTTTAACTCTAAATTCTAATTCAATTTTCACTTAAACTGAATGTGCAACTTAAATTGCATAAAAATATTTAATTAATCAATCAATACTTTAGCACATAATCAACTATGCAAATTGAGGTATTTAATTATCTTTAATAATTAAATATTCTCTATATCTAATATTTTCACATCCATAAAATATAACTATTCTAATCTTATAATTACTCCCAATTTAATTATTTAAATTAAATAATTCACACAAGTAAATCTATTTGACTCCCAAAAATTGAAAATAAACTAACTCCATATCAAACAAACACCAAGGAGGGGGTCACAATGAGTAGAAACAAATACTTGTCCAATATTTAGGACAATCAATGACTTGGGTTGGGATTTGGATTTGTATGTTACCTCCCCTCTCTTACCATTGAGATATTGCGATAGGGAATAGTCATCCTGGTAATTCAAGGAAGTTGATGTCCGGTACCTGTAAACTTGCATAAAGGACGAGCATGTACATACATGTATAAATACAAACAAGTAATGGCGGGGATCAATCGATCATGTGGATCTTCCAAAAAATTAACTATGACTTCATCCCTCAACCACATCAGATACGCCAAACAAAAATACAAAACATACACATCAACCATACACATGTAAGTATGAGGTCAGTAAAACCATAAGCATCAATGATATCCTAACATATAATTCATCATCCTAAAATAATCATAGCATATAGATAATTAGAGTATGAGAGGGGCATTACATCCACCTCCCCTAAAATTAGGCTTACTCCTAGAAGCCTACAAATAGATAAGGATATGCATCCCTCAAGCACAAAGCATGTACTAAAATAAAAGACTAAACATCTAAAAATAAGTCATAAAATAAGCACATGATATACAGTCATTAAGAGCAATATAATTCTGGCTTAAGAATAAACTAAAAATCACATTGATCCATCATTCATTATTTAACAATTTAAATGGACCTAAATCTTTATTCATTCATCATTATAGAAAATATCTAGTAATCAATTGTATAAAGAACACATTTGTATCTACATCAAATAATAAGTCGGGAGGCTCATGCAAACCTAGTTAATGCAACACTCAAATAAAATTCAATCTAAACATACGAGTTTAATTATCATACCTCTAGATTCATAAACAATAGTCTGAAATACAAAAGAGTTATATGTCTAAGTTTTTGTTTTCAAATTTTGACAATTTAGATAGCTAGTGGGCATACGAGTTCTCAAAGTTCCTAGTGTAGAAACTTGAGCTCTGATACTAATTGTAATGCCCCACCAGGGAATCTAGGAGAATTTAACCTAAAACATGTCACTAAGTTTACAAATTATTTTTTTAAGTATTTATAAACAATGATGATAACAATGAGAAATCAATACAAACATAAGATATAAACAAGTGCATAAGTACAACTTAATTACAGTTAGCAATCCTCTAAGGTCCCATGACATAGGATTACGCATTACTAATTAAATAGTTTAGATTAAGAATAGTTACAATTATCTCATATTACAAATAAATAACAATTACATCCAATACCATAAGGTATACATAATGATACAACATCCTTTACACAAGTCATAGAGTATGTCACAAAAATAAAATACAAAGTATATTACAATATCTGCAACTCTGAAGCATTGATACAAGATATAATTACAAACATCATAAGATAGATACAGGTAAGCCTCCAAAAAAGAACAAGAAGAATGTAACAACAACAAGCACCCTCCAACACCACTGCAGGAACGTTAGAATCCCAAATGGTAAAAGAAAATACTACCACCTGACCTCGTGGAACCAAAGGTCCACTCCTACTGTGCTGAGGAGATAATAAAAAACCCCAACTAATGATAAAGAAAAGATAATAAACATCAAGATACCAACACGTAACAAAACACAAAATGTCAGAATATCGAACAAATACAAAACACCAAATAATACTGAAATAACAGAGACACACCACTATAGGTAAATGCAAAAAAACTATAGAGGAGACTTAGGCTACATGCTATGGGAGTGTCATCACATGGCCATCTACTTGAGTTACCCTGGATTGGTCACACTGGACCCCAGACCCTCAAGCATTGAGTTACCTTGGACTAGCCACTCTAGGCCCGAGACCATTAATACAACCCACATGGAACTAAATACCCACTCAAGAACATGATGAATTCTAATCATACCAACTCTCTAGATATCATCACATTCCCATCCTTAGCCTAAACAAGCACTGAAGGCATAGGCGAGACATAATCTCTAAATTATCTTTTTAATGAACTCTACAGATTTTAGTTACTATATTATCACTTGTTAACAAACTTATGATAGGTTACCCAATTTTTGACCACTTTGGGTCTCAGACCCCTATTAAAAGCCACTCCCCCAAGATGTACCTATTTAACCTCCCCTGGGCTCACAAGTCACCAATAATCAAATAAGTCTCATAAAAGTATACTGATCAAATTTCAGTCCACAAAAGATATCAGAGACACATACTGGTCCTAAAACTAAAATGTCATAACCCCGCTTTCAAAGAGTTCACATAACATGAGCTTAGATTTCAACAAGGTTGGGTAGAAATGATTGAAATAATATAACATCATAATTCATAACATAAGAATACATATACAACCATAGAAGACAACCCCCAAGCTTCTAGTCAACTAACTTCCAAGTCAACTTAAAACCCCCAATAATCAATTTAAGGATATAACAAGGTCCAACAAAAATCATTCAAATCAAAATTTCAAACACTTACAAGAAAACATGATTCCCTCAAGAAATCTAATTAATTTTAAAACATAACTAGCTCAACTATATTTGCATGTGTGTATAACCATGCAAATAAACATATATAATTATAAATTTTAGTTGACTAAAACAATCATCTTGTTGACTAAAGTCCATTTGACTACAAAAGCATTCATATAAATGTCTTATACATAGCTATATATTTAAAATAAAATCTCATGCATATATATTTTTTAAATAAGTATTTAACTAAAATTTCCATGCATATCA
The DNA here is from genome assembly GCA_027943335.1 of Chamaecyparis obtusa. Classification (NCBI taxonomy): domain Eukaryota; kingdom Viridiplantae; phylum Streptophyta; class Pinopsida; order Cupressales; family Cupressaceae; genus Chamaecyparis; species Chamaecyparis obtusa. The sequence continues at coordinate 1,424,329 of BSBK01001154.1, read as the reverse complement.
AAACACCATGTATTTAATAATAAAATAATAATAATAATAATAATAATAATATTATTATTATTATTATTATTATTATTAATAAAATAATAATAATATGTATTATTATTATTATTATTTTGATCAGTAAGAGGCCGAAGCCAAGAATTTTATTAATTAATTGTAAAAAAGTATTACAAAAGACTCCACTCAGTGCATGCACTGGTAGGAAAGAGTGGGGCTGAGAAAAACTCCAACCTTGCTTGGGACCATATTCTGGATTTCTGATACATAAAGTTTTTGAGAGGACATTCCCTCTTTTGACAAGTATTCGTATCCTTCTTGTATTTGATTTGGAATAAAGAAAAGAAAAACAAAAATTACTGAGATCCTAACTTTTCAAAACCTCATGTCTTTACATTTGAAGGTTTTGAATCTAAATTTCTAATATATAAGATCCTGGCTTTCCTTCGGCAATACGTAAAAGAGGTGTTTCCTTTCGCAACTTTGTTCCTTTGTGCCTACGTTACCTTTATCCACTTAAAATCTTGGCTAAGATCCTTGTTAGTATGTAAATGCTTGGAATGAGAAATGCTTAGAATTTAACACTAAATGTCAGCTTTTTATCTTCTATTAATAATAAAGAAACAATTTTATTCTTACTCATTTAGGAAAGGCTTGGAATGGGACATGAGCTTTCTTTACCTACTACATACCTGCAAGAATTTCTAAATACCTTATCTAATTACTGTTAGATTCTAGGGTATAAGATATAAGAGCCAAAAGAAAGCAGATTCTATCTTAAATAGCCATTATAGTTAATCCATTCAAAATCTTTACTAAGAAGATATGATTTGACTAACCATGCTTCCCATGTAAATTGCATAATCAACCTAATATTCCATACCAATCTAAACATTAGGATGGTGATGTGAGAAGAGAAAAAGAAAATAATAAGGTGAGAAATAGGTAATGTCTCCCAAACATATGTAATAATCTATATCCTGTGAGATTTAACTATTTTCTATAACACTGCCTCCAACTTATAAGCATCTTTAAAAACAAGGTTGGCTATGAAATAGGTTAAACTATTAATCTAAGGATATGAGGAGTCCTCTTCTTCTTATCCTGGAATTCTATATCCCTTGAGTCGAGCCCTTGCTCCAGATATCCATCTCTATACTTTAGTAGTAAAACTATCAAAGGCAATAGATCTAATTAGAGAAGGATAAACAAGACGTGTGAATGTTCCTATGGCTCTATTAATTGTTAATAACCAAATTTCTTCTTCTAATAGAACCTTAATTGTCTGGGAAACAAGAACATAAACCCAAAGAGCATAACCTTATAACTATGCTACGTGCATCAGGTCTCAAATATTAATCCTTCAGGTATTCATTTTAAGGGGTCTGAGTAAAAGAAAACTAAAGATCCCAGTCAATTATAAGGAGAGATCCATTACCTAAATGTTAAACTGGGCAAAACTTAATGGGGAATTTGGGAGGCCTAATAGTGAGGGCTTGGAGGAGAGAGATCCCTTTAAGACTGAAGAAACTTCTTTGGGTTGAAAGAGGGCTGGGAGATTAGGAACGTATACTTTCATAGTACTCCTTTTAGAGGACAATAGAGGTCAAAAATTACTTTAATTTAAAGGGACCTATACTAAGGTAAATCCGAAGAGGTGTAGTCAGAAAGCCTCTAATTTTTGGATCAAGAGAAGAGAGCTATGATAGGAGTTTGTAAATATGATCATACATATGCTGATTGAAACTTACCCAAAGAGAATCTAATCTACTTGAATTAAAACACATTACTTAATAGATCCCATTTATCAAAAACTTAATCATTGTATGCAACATTTATCACTTTCTAGCTACATAATTACATGAGCCCAATATTTGAGTTTCTCGATTAACATATACAAAAGTATATACTGTCTTTCCTATTTGATACCAAAAAAAACAATTTAAAGATTTCCTATAGTCCTAATCCTTCTTACTATATTTCTGTACTACCTTTCAATCCTTTTTTATCACACTACAACTACATGCTTCTCCGCTCCTTCAAAGCATGACTATTTCCTCATCATCTACTTTGGTTGGGTTGTTCCCTAAACTCTTCCTCACTAAGGGGGCCACAATCTGGACATTGGTTATCTCATCTTCATCTAGTTCCTCTGGTATGTCAAAACCTTCTATGCACCAATAATTCAGTACCTCATCTAGTTCTTGTTTCTTGAGCACTATAGATATCCGGAAATCCAAATTCTGCCTCATTATGGGCCAGTATTTATCAAATTGGCCCTCGTCTTTAAAAAATAGCATTGGAAAATGTTAAAAGTTTGGGATGGAAGGTAATTCTGGCAATGCCATTTTCATATAAATTTCAGGGTAAGGTATTGTCAAGTTTTTGTCAATGCCTTGCACTACTTTATTGAAACCGACCAAAAAATCCTTCTTGAATATTTCTTTGGCAACCGCTATGATCTTTTCCTTTTCTACTCCATTGAATGTTGCCAATGCTATAAACAACCCAATTATATGACCATTGACCTAGACAATGAACTCATTATCAAAATTGTCATCCCCTAATCCTTTTTTTAGGGCCTTGCAAGTAGAATCCAAGAGAGGATTGAGAATGCCATTCCATCTCTCCATTTTGATCTAGACCCTAAAGGCCATTTGCCTGTTCTCCTTAGAGTGGAAGGTTAAAATTTTGGATTCCATTTTTTCTCTATTAGAAAATTTGCCAAGTTTAACTCTTCGAGCTCAACTTCAATACTTTTAAATCTCCTCTACTCGTTTGATACATTAATTGATCATGTAGATGTGACTTGATCTCACGTGAAACCTCGCCAACTTTAATTTACCATCACTTCGCCAACACTCTTGTACTTTGAAGGATGTGTATCAATTGATAGCTTCCAGTTACTTGTTTAAGACTCTTCTAGATGTAATAAAAAAAGAGGTGTTATATTCTTGAAAAGAGAATAGGGTATCAGAGTCATGATCCCCAAAATCATCAATTTTGTACTTGAACACAAGAGAGAGGCCTCCTTATTATGATTTATTAGAAAACCTAATTAATTCATAGATCGATCTTGGATTTGATACCCTACCAATTATTACTTAATTTTTATATCAACACTTTCCTATTAAAAACAATGATATACTGATCTACTTCTCCAGGAGGAAATAATAAGTGCCATTCCTAAACCTAGGATGCCTAGGAAATATCTAGATTTGTGATAAATCTGATATCTTTTCCTTTCTTATGGGGCTCTGGTTAAGTCTTCTGTAACCTAATATCTTCCCCTATCTAGCCAAATTATTTATTGAAGGCCTTTCGTCATGAAAAAGAAAATGTATCCCACTTCTTATCTATGTTAATTAGCTCATTGTTTAAACCCAACACTCCCCTATTATATATATATATACACACACACACATATAATATATATATACCAACTATATATCTTTATATATATTTATATACTGCACATAAATATATAAACATAAAATATATAAATATATAAATATAAATAAATAAATACACACACACACACACACACACACCTTATATATAAATAATATATATCTAACCATACTAGATATATATATATATATATATATATATATATATATATATATATATATATATATATATATATATATATATATATATATATATATATATATATATATATATATATATATATATATATATATATATATATATATATATATATATATATATATATATATATATATATATATATATAATAAAGTGATAGTATTTAAGCACAAATGAGGTCAAATCGTGAGTTTTAAGTATTGGAATCATATCTCAATAACATCGTTATATGGAAAATGTGACAAGAGAAAACATAGGAACAATCTTATATAAGTTCTTCTTAGTGACAATCTGTATGTCTTATTCTTGGTGTAAATATCTCTACAGATTTAGTATCTGGTACTTTAAATTTACGGTGTCTAAAGGGTAGGTTTCTCAAATTAGAGGAAGGATGAAATCCATATGGAGCCTCAAGGAAACTTTTAGTTTATAGAAGTTCATCCCATTTTTGTGTCATACCGTCTACTCCTTGGTTAGCTAGTTCATCAACTCTCTTGTTTCCCTCTCGGTATATGTGATTAATGGTGATCTTCTTAAATGATTTACATAGATTTAAAGCCTGGAAAATAAGGTAATTAAGTTTCCAATTTGGTGTTGACCCTTTCCTCAAAGCATTGAAAATAATTGCTGAATCCCCTTCAATCTCAAAATATTATAATTCTAGGGATATACATTTCCTTAGTCCTTTGACTAAAGCTAACAATTCTGCCCAGTTGTTGGTTTCAATACCAATAGGAGCCACTAGGGCATAAATTTCAACACCATCTTGGTTATGAATACTACAACCAATACCTGCTTCCCCAGGATTTCCTCTTGATGCCCCATCAAAGTTTAGCTTGAACTAGCCCTCTTGAGGAGGGCGCCATTTACATTCTTTCCTCTTTGAAACCTTACCTTGGTATCCTGATCCAATAAAGGGAGGAAGGGAGAGACCTATCCATTTCTCCATCATTTTTTCATCCCAATGGCTCATATGAAGATCCCTTTTTTGAATTTTGGATGTTCTGATATTAATATTCTCTATGATGGCCACTTCGATCTTATTACATAATTGCCTCCAATCCAGTATCTCTTCCTCAAAGATTCTTCTATTTCTTTCTTTCCAAATTTCTCATATTAAAATAGAGGGGGTGGAGGTCCATAGGTTAGCATAAACACTATCTTTTTTAATGGACTGCCATGCTTGGAGCATTGCAAGAAGAGAAAAGAGAAAATCTGATGACCAACCCAAGTTCCCTAAAAGCCATTTCCAACATTGGTTCGAATATGAGCAGTTCACAAATAAATGGTCAATATCCTCTTCACATTTTTCACAAAGAGGGCACCTATTGGGTCCTAAGAAACCCAACTTCTTAAGTCTATCTACTATCAAGAGTCCATAATTAAGGGCTAACTAGGTACATAAACCTTCTTTAGGAAGACAACCTTTGTTCCAACATAGGTTGATTGGTATTTTGGTCCTGGATCTCTTATAGCTTTTGGTTATGAGATTATATCCATCCCTCGTGTTATATTCTCCATTCTTTGATCCATCCTATACTAACACATCCTTAGTGTTAGTTAAGGAAATCTTTATTTTGTTTAGAGTTTATGTTAATAGCTTCTCCTTGGCTGAAGATAATCCCATATCTTTGAAAGGTTTCCATACCTAGTCTTCTCCATTAAAGATGATATAATCCTTGAGGAAGATCCCTACCATGTATTCTAAGAAGTTTTAAAGGGGGGGGGGGATTATTTAGACTTTTAGATAAAGCTACATAACCTCCCCAAGAATCAGTCCAAAAAAGGACATCTTCACCTGTACCTGGGTTCCATGTTAGTTTGTCCATAATAATTTGTTTGCAGTTTAACATAAAGTTCCATATTATAGACCCTCTAGGAGGATTAATTTCTCTAAAAATATTAGTGGGGGTTTTATCTCTTAAATATTTGTAGATAAGGATATTTTCCCATTTAGCCTCAAGATTTCTAAATAATCTCCAAATTAGCTTGGCTCCTAAGCCTCTCCCTTGATCACCTAAGTTTTTGAGACCCACTCCACCTTCATTCTTTGGTCTACAGACACTGTCCCAAGAAATTAGGGGAATTTTATTCTTATCGCCACTCCCTTGCCAAAAAAAGGATCTCAAGTGTTTGTTAATTTCTGATTGTTTGTTAGAGGGGAGATGAATACAAGATAATTGATAAATTGGCATGGCTTCCAAGACCGATCTCACCGTAGTTTCTATTCCTATTGAGGATAGCCATCTACCTTTCCATGGATTCATTTTTTTCTTGATCTTCTCAATCATTAGATTCCAAATATCTGATGATCTATTGTCCTTTACTAGTGGAAGGCCCATGTATCCGTAGGGAAGCTTTCCCTGTTTAAAATTTAGGATTTGACAGATCTCCAATTATACCTTCTTGTCCATGTTAAAGAAGAATATTTCTGATTTATGCAGGTTAATTTCTTGTCCTGATGCTATGGTGTATGTATCCAAAATATTTTTAAAGGATCTAGCCTCATTTCTATTACTAGAACCATATAGTAGAGTATCATCGACAAAATGTTGATGGGTAGTAAGATCTAGATTATTTGTGATGGCTATGCCTTTAATAGATCCTATCTCTTATTCCTTTGAGATATCCCTTCCTAAGATTTCTGCCATAATGATGAATAAAAAGGGAGAAATGGGATCTCCCTACCTTAAACCTATAGAGATGGTAAAAAAACCTTCCAGGGTTCCATTTACTAGAAAAAAGATAAAAGGGGTGGATATGCATTCAAAAATTAAGTTAATCCAACTTCTAGAGAAACCAAAATCTTCTAAGAACCTGCATAGGAACCTCTAATTAACCTTATCATATGCTTTCTTAATATCTAACTTAATGAGTATGCTAGGATTCTTGTTCTTTTGGACTGAGTGAATGGCCTCCTATGCAATGATGACTCCATCAAAGATGGATCTCCCGAGAACAAACCCAATTTTTTCTTCACTAAAGATTAAAGGCAAGAGTTTTTGAAGTCTCAAGGATAAAGTTTTAGTTAGAAGTTTATATAAGGTGTTACAAAGTGCAATTGGTCTGAAATTGTTGAGGCTATCAAGTTTTTATTTTTTGGGGATAAGGGCAATAAAAGTGTTGTTTAACTCTTTCAATAGCTTCCCTGAATTTCTCACTCCTTCTAGAGCTTCAGTTACTTCCTTTCCAATAAAGTGCCAGCATTTTGGAAAGAAAACAACAAAAAAACCATAAGGGCTCAGGGATTTATTGGGAGCCAAAGTGCTGTTTTAACTTCCTCGTAGGTAAATTTCTCAGTTAGGGATTTGTTATGCTATTCGGTTATGACATTGAGGATATTCCTAAGTAATTCTTTTTGTTTATTCAGGTTAGAGTGTTATAAGTTGTTGAGAATATTACTGAAGTAACGAATAGATTCCTTGACAAATTCCTTTGGATCACTGATTGAGTGCCCCATTTCATCTTTAATAAATAAAATTTTATTGGTTATCCTTCTTTGTTTAGTGCTGTTGTGAAAAAATTTTGTATTCATGCCACCTACTTCCAACCAAGTCTCTCTAGATTTTTTGTTTCCAGAAAATTTATTCACTTGCTAGTATTTCCTCATACTCCAAAAGAAGTCTTTCTTACTTCAGGTAGAGAGCTTCATCCATTCCAAACTTAATGAATTGAGAGTTTACCTCGCTTAAATTATTTTCCACTTTTATTTTTGAATCAAAGATGTTCCCAAACTTTTTTGAATTCCATTCTAACAGTTTCCTTTTAATCAATTTTAACTTATTAACTATGTACATTTTGGAACCAATAAAGTTAGGTTCAGACCACCATTGTTCTATTAGATTCAGAATATTTGGGTCTCTGAGCCAAGCTTGTTTAAATTTGAAGGGGCACTTTTTAGGTTTTGATTCCATAAGGATATTTAGAAGCACCAGATAGAGATCTGATCCTGAAACAGGCAGGATTTTGGCCAAAAAAGTATGATTGGTGTTGATCAGACTACCTTTGAGAAAGAATCTATCTAATTTATCTTTAATGTTGCAAAAACCTTGTCTCTTGTTATCCCATGTAAAGGAATTATCCTTCGTCAAAATTTCTAAGAGGGAATTATTATCCTTCTAAGTGGAAAAGTCCCTAGCTGCTAGGGGGAGTAAGTTCCTACCCCCTCTTTTGTCTGTAATTTTTGTAATAACATTAAAATCCCCTCCTAAAATACAGAGTAAGTCTGGGTTATAGTTGAAGAAGGATTCAATTTCATTCTAGACTGTGAGTTTGTCCTTGTTTTGAATAGGACCATATATGTTTATAATGTTAAAAGTTATATTAATTCTAAAGTTTCTAACAAGACGGCTCATATAGAATTGCCTTCTCTCCATAATGTCTATTGAAAGGCAATGTGGATCCCAAATAATGGATAGACCTCCAGAAGCCCTAATCACAGGTGAAGCTTCCAGTTCTTTAATTCTTAATTTACTTTTAAAGTTAAGCATTTCCGTTGTGTCTATCTTAGTTTCCTGAATTAAAACCATGTCTAATTTAAAGTTATTTATGCAACGTTTAATTAAGTGCTGCTTGTTAGGAGCATTCATGCCCCTAACATTCCATGTTAGGATATTCATGGCTCCGCGGGAAGGATCTTCCCCTTCCCTGCATTAAGAAGTGATGTGATATTACCTATCCTACAGCCTCACCAGCTAATTCTCTCAATTCAACATTCGGCTTCCTTCCCCTCTTCTTTAGTTTTTTTCATAGTTTGGGGAGCTTTGACTATCTTTATGTAGGGAAATACCTAGAGATTCTAGATCTTGGATTTCCTCATCACCTAGATTAACTAACAACTCTTCTACTTACTTCCCTGTATCTTCACCAACATAAAACTTGATGCCCTCAATAAGGAGTTTCCTTTGAAGAGCCAATTCCTCCTTGTCACATACCTCATCCAAGAATTGATCCATTAGCTTTTTTGTAAGAGATTCTTTGAGATAATTTAAAATAATCTTTACCTCTTCCTGAATTTTGTCTATGTTAGAGTTTCTCATTTGAATGGTTGACTTCTCTAACTCAATTGAGTCTTTAAGGTATTTCACAATTACTGTAGGGTCCTTATGAGAGTCCTCAAGCATGGAATTTTCCTGGTTAACTATGATAAAATCCTTTGTGTTATTAGGTGAAGAGGGAGGGGAAATCTTGTCTGTGTTTAAAGAAATATTATTATTGTCTGAGGGATAGATTTGGAGGTTAGATTGGGAAGGTTACTTTGAGAAGGGGGATATATAACCAGACGTCAAACACCCATCATCCTCTAATGGAGGGATGGCCATAGGGGTAGTCACCCCACAATATTCCTTAGTTGGAGAGTCAGGAGTAGGATCTATCTCTAAATTGGTTTTGTTGGGGCAATCCTGGGTCTGAAAAATAGGTCTAGGGTTTGGAGTCCTACATTTATTTTCAAGATTTTTTAATGGGGAAATAATAAAGGGAGCTGCTTCTAGTGGAGTCACCCTATTACGACAAATATTTTCCACATAAACTAAGTTGGGTACCTTCTCTAGGAATTTTGGGTGAAGAGTATACATTGTTCCTAAAGAATTGAGTCTAATTAGTGCTAGTCGAGATTGATTAAGATCTATCTTTACTATAATAGTGCCTTTGTTTTGCTTGTGACTTGGATTCACTAGCCCTACATATTCTCCTGAACAATTACCTATTGCCTTGTATGTTGTTAAATGTATTAATTCTACTGGGATGTTCCGAATGATGATGACTCTATCTATTTTAAGGTTTTTAATTTTACTGGGATCAAAGTTAGGTTGCCAATCTAAAAACACAAAAGTGCATCCTTTGAAATTAGGGCATTTTGTAGATAAAAGTTCTATCTTTTTTTTGCTACTTATACATTTTAAAAATAAAAATCCTTCAGAGAGTTTGACAATACTTACCTAATTTTGAAATGTTAATTCAAACCATTCAATTATCTCATCTTCAATTGATCCAATATATGTCCATTTGGAAAATACTCCTCTCTCCTTGTAGATCTTTTCTACCATGTCCAGATATCCCTTATCATAATTAGGGAAAATTTCAATAGGCTCCTCTTTCTCTGAAAATTCATCCTCTCACTTTTGAGAGATCGCTGGGGCATTTGTTACTAGACGAACATTGTGCTAAGGGCAGGGGTGAAGGGGAATTCCTTTCCTTTTATGTGAAGGAGTGTATTTCCCCTCTAACTGGATCACATTGGATTGTGAGAAAACCCTACTATAGGAATCCTTCTTCCCTGTGTGCCCATCCTCATTCCTTCATCTATGAGGAGGATAGTAGATATTAGGTTTGTGAGAGGTATTTATATCCTTGAGTGGATCAAATTTGTTTGCCAGAGATAAGGGTCACAACAACATTTGGGGTCGAATTTCGATGCCACTACAATTTGTGTTTGTTTTTTGTATTTTTTTGCAAGTTCCCCCAATGGTGTCGTAATGGCAACAATGATGTCGTAATTGTGACACCCATTTGGTTATAAACAAAAAAAAAGAAAAAGAAAGTGTCATTTGTAATTTGTGAATTCGAAGAGCTATCGCAAAGATGACACTGCACTTTTGCATGGCACAAAGAGGGCATTCAAGTTTGGCATTCATGAAGAGGTCAGCATTGTGTGGGAAGAGGGAACTAACACTTGAGGTAGGCATTTGAGCTTTGTCTTCTCATTAACTCAATTTCATTTTGATGACATTTATTGATTTAATGGAAAAATATGAACGTTAATACTGGCATTGTTTATATCTTTGCATTTGGAATGCTCGATGACCCATGAGCTTTGAGAGCTAGGGCATTGTTGCTATTACCTTCAAGGCATTGTGTGAAGTGTTTGATCTCTCTTTATTTGTTTTGCTGTTGATATTCACTATGTGGTACTCCCTGTTTATGATCATTTCATGATGAAATGTCTTGATGGCTCGCATGCTACAAGCTAGGGCATCATACATTATTTATGAGCTCACTATTGAATACTGGCATTGTTTACATATTTTCATTTGGAATGCTTGATGACCCGCGAAGATAGGGCATTGTTGCTATTACCTTCAAGGCATTGTGTGAAGTGCTTGATCTCTCTTTATTTGTTTTGCTATTGATATTCACTATGTGGTACTCCTTGTTTATGATCATTTTATGAGGAAATGCCTTGATGGCTTGCAGGATGAAAGCTAGGGCATCATACATTGTTCATGAGCTCGCTGTTTAATACTGGCATTGTTTACATCTATTTATTTGGAATGCTTGATGACCTGCGAGCTTTGAAAGCTAGGGCATTGTTTTTATTACCTTCAAGGCATTGTGTGAAGTGTTTGATCTCTCTTTATTTGTTTTTCTATTGATATTCACTATGTGATACTCCCCGTTTATGATCATTTCATGAGGAAATGTCTTGATGGCTCGTGGGCTACAAGCTAGGGCATCATACATTGTTCATGAGCTCACTGTTTATTGGCATTATTCATGAGCTCACTGTTTAATATCTAGCTAGTCCATGTAAATGGTACCAGGCCAACCCAATCAGCCCAGCAAAATGTGTCATGTTTATCTTTGTCAAATACACTCATTCACCATTTTGTTCTTGTTCTTTACACAAATATTGCATCAAAAGCAATTGTAAACAATGATTCAAAGAAAAAAGAAACAACTACAATAGATCAGACCCCAAAAGAATACAGTCAACTACAATAGCTCACGGTCTTAATGAAATAAATAGTGTATAAAACAATATATGGTGCACAACAAAAGCAAGCATGCAATGATAGCAATAATATTGCATGATGTCTGAGCTCAAATTCACAATAGTAAGTGTATTAATGTATGATGTAATAGCAGCAACCTCATTGATCATTACCTTTCACTCCTCCATCATTATAGAAGAGCTAACTACCTACAAATAGGGCATCATGCATTGTTTATGAGCTCACTGTTTGAGCACCTCATGTCCCTATTTGATTGGCCAGTGCTCAAATAGTGAGCTCATAAATAATGCATGATGCCCTGGCTTGCAACCCGCAAGCCATCAAGACATTTTCTCATGAAATGATCATAAACAGGGAGTACCACATAATGAATATCAAAACAACAAAACAAATAAAGAGAGATCAAACACTTCACACAATATATGTTATTTTATAAGATTTTATTAAGACTAAATATTTTGTTTTATGAGCTCACTGTTTGAGCACCTCATGTCCCTATTTGATTGGTCAGTGCTCTATTTGTTATATTGATGCTATTAGATCAAATAGGGACATTAGTAATAAAATAATGCACTTACTATTTTGAATTTGAGCTCATAAAGATTAAGATATCCTACTATTTTGAATTTCTATGTGCTTCGAGCCAATGAAATTTTTATCATCATGATGAAGTAATAAAGCATTAAATGTCTTACTTATGTCCCTATTTTATTGGAGGGTGATATGTTTGTTATATTGCTGCTATCAAAGTAGAATGGCAGTGGTGATTCAATGAATCTACAACCTCAACAACATGGTAGCATTGATCCAATAACAAAAAATACATTACAAATGCCAAGCTCATGGTCTCAATGAAATAAATAGTGTATAAAATAATATATGGTGCACAACAGCAGCAAGCATGCAATGATAGCAATAACATTGCATGATGCCCCAGCTAAAATTCAAAATAGTAAGTGTACTAATGTATGATGTAATAGCAGCAACCTCATTGATCATTACCTTTCACTCCTCCATCATTATAGAAGAGATAACTGCATACAACTAGGGCATCATGCATTGTTTATGAGCTCACTGTTTGAGCACCTCATGTCCCTATTTGATTGGCTGGTGCTCAAATAGTGAGCTCATAAATAATGCATGATGCCTTGGCTTGCAACCCATAAGCCATCAAGACATTTCCCCATGAAATGATCATAAACGGGGAGTACCACATAATGAATATCAAAACAACAATACAAATAAAGAGAGATCAAACACTTCACACAATATATGTTGTTTTATAAGATTTTATTAAGACTAAATATATTGTTTTATGAGCTCACTGTTTGAGCACCTCATGTCCCTATTTGATTGGTCGATGCTCTATTTGTTATATTGATGCTTTTAGATCAAATAGGGACATAGAATTTGATATCAACCTATCATATATCCATTCCAAACGATATAACTCTATTTGAATAAACATACATGCCAACCATTTGACAAAATCCCCATATGAAATCTAGAGCAATATATTAATTTTATAGAGAATTCATGATTTATAATGCCCCTTGATTTATAGTGAATTCATGATTTATAATTCAGTTGTAGTAGCTCAATGTGTTTGAACTCAAGAATACCCCTTGGTTTCCTACAAAGCCTTTGGTGAAATTTGTCAAAAAATGAGAAGCTATGAGAAGGTGACATGAAGGTAATGAAAGGAGGCATCTCCAATTTGTTTTGTAGATATAAACATTAAGGATCATGTCAGATAATACAAGGGAATTCGATCAAAATAGGGAGACAATCGCTAGATTGTTCTCTAACTTTTAAAGAGAAAGTGATGAAAAATGTTATTGTCCATGCAAGAGTTGTAACGACTTAAAGACAAGAAGAATTGAAATCAAAATAACAAAAAGACACTGTAGGGAGAATGGTCACATTGAAGGGGGGTTTGATTATAATCTAGTGATAAGTTGTTTGTTATATTGTTTTCACAATTAATATACATATGAACCATGGAAGGAGGTTTGATTATCACATTGAAGGGGGGTTTGATTATCATCATTTTTATATAGGTCGATCTCCCCAGTGTGAATATAGAGGAACATGGAGGTGTGAGTATTGAAGTTGAAGATCATGATCCCATGGAAGATGATGATCACGTGCTAGAAAACACATATGAAGATGATGGTATGAATGCATTGATCATTGACACATTTGGTACTGGTGCTGCTGGTGTTGTTGTTGATGATGATTATGGTGAGGATGACATTGACAATGTCCATGATATACCTCTACTTGAGAAGGTGTACATGACCCTTTACGAAGGCTCCCAATCTACTCTTCTCTCTACTGTATTGTTGTTGGTGAATTTGAAGGTTATGAATGATTTATCCAACATAAAAATGTCACATATGCTAAGGCTTGTCATATATGTCATTATAGTCTATAAAAGGTGAAACATGTACCATTAAGATTTTTTATAGTAATGACTTATATTATTTGTTGCAGATTGATAGGTGACTTTATGATGCAGGAGCATCTTGGGTCCTTGGAAATCCTCTATCACTAAAAACAATTTGGAGTTTGTCTGTGTTGCTCGGTTCTTGCTTTGACCAAGTTGGTCGGTAGTTGGTTGGTTTCCTTTGGTTACCAAGTGTGGTCAGTTATTTCACTAGCACTCGATGTTGCTTGTCTATTGCTCGGTCATCCTTTCTTACCAAGTAGTTTCTTTGAGTTCCTGTTGAGCTAACTTGTGCATTTATTTTGGGTTACAGATTTAATGTTGGAATCCATCATTGGGAGGCATGTGGTCCCAGATCTGACTGTTCCTTCTGTTGATTGTGGATTTGAAGGCTGACTGAGTTTGGTAGACTCTTGTATAAATGTAGTTGTTTGGTTGTAGTTTAGGGGAGTAGTTGGATAGAAGATAGAAGATAGTAAGATTAGAGATCATTGGTAGATCCTCGCATGTTTGAGGTCTTCTATAAATCATTGTTATATCTGGCCCTAACCGGGAAGGCCTTACAACCCATCATGTATCATTCTATTTGATAAAAATATATGAAAGTTTGTGCATTCTCTCTCTCACTGTGTTATTGTTTGCTTTCGCATATTATTGAGCAAGCTTGGATCATTAGGGCGTGCCATTGTTTGGCCCCTCTTAGCTCCAGCCTTGCATCACGTGGTATCAAAGTGAGGTGAGATCTTCATCTAGGTCTATGGATCTAGGTTTGTAGGTTCCTCTTGAAGCCCTAGTTGATTGTTGTGGGGTAGTAGATTACGATATGACCTGCCATTGTAAAGGGTTGTCAAGATGGTTTGTGGGAGGCAAGATGCAGATCTAGAATTGGCAGATATGCTAAGGTAGATTATTGCTAGATTAGAAGCTATTGAAACATCACAGAGAAGAGGCAAACATATTGAAGATGTTAGTGATGATGAAGTTGAGGAAGAATAGGTGAATGTAGAACTTGCACCTATTATGGATCAAGGTGAAGAAATATTTTTAAGGCTTTGACGAGTCTAAAGTCAACACCACATTTCAATCCTCTTGATTATGGTGGAAAGCTAGATTCTGATGAATTGGTGGACTGGATCACCGAGATGGAAAAGTATTTTGAGTATGAAAACATACCTAAAGACAAGAAGGTGAAGATTGCAAGCACAAAGTTGAAAAGTCATGCATCCTTATGGTGGGAACATTTGCAACTAGATAGGAAGAGGAAAGGAAAAGATAAAATCAAGGTATGGAATAAAATGGTGAATAAATTGAAAAGAAAATTTTTACCTTGTGATTATCAGATTAACCTAGTTCGGTGAATGCAAAGTTTGAGATAGATTGATAGCTCAATAAAAGAGTATACTAAGGAATTCTATAGATTAGAAATCAGATCTGGACATGATGAAGATGATGTGGAAATAATCGGTAGATACCTGAATGGTTTGAGAGTTTCCATCCAAGAGGAAATTAGTATGGTCAAGTTGGAGAGCATTGAAGAGGCTTATCAATTTGCTTTGAAGGCCGAGGAGAAATTGAACAAAAGACATGAACAGAGAAAAAGAGTTCAAGGTGGTAGATTCCCTAGAGGAAGAGGTAGATCTAATGGTGAAAATGGTAGATCTGAACTAGAAAAGACAAATCTGGACAAAGGCAAGATCGAGTGGAAAGGTGAAAGTTCATCTAGAGGTAGAGGCAGTAACTACTGAGGTGGTTATAGTAGAGGAAGTTTCTGAGGAACTTGTTACTATTGTGGAGAAGAAGGACATAGATCTTTTGAATGTACACATGCAAGTAAGAAGGCTGGTAGCAATAAAAATGCCTTGGTGCAAGAAGAGTCACCGAATGAACCTAAGAAAGAAAATAACTTGATGGTAAGGAGAGCACTATGGAATGAAAGTAGGAAGGAAGATCCGGTAAGGAAAATTTTGTTCAAGACCAGATGTAGAGTTTTTGATAAAGTTTGGAAGGTAATCATTGATAGTGGTAGCTCAAAGAATTTGGCATCTGAGGAGATGGTCACAAAATTGTAGTTGGAAAGGTTGGTACATACAAAGCCCTATCAGATTTCATGGATCAAAGATGAGCATACACTCCTGGTAAGTGGACAATGTTATGTGAATTTGAAGTTTGGAAAGTACTATGATAAGGTGTTGTGTGATATCATGCCTATGGATTGTTGTCATATTTTGTTGGGTAGACCTTGGAAATATGATAGACATGCTACATATGAAGGGAGATTGCATAAGTATACTATTGTGGCTGATGGAGAAAAACAAATCTTGTTACCATTGATGAAAGAACCTGTTAGTATTGTTTGCACATCTGTGAAAGTTTGTTTGATGGAGGGAAGAAATTTTGTTAACTCTTTGAAGAACAACGATGTATGTTTTGCTGTGATCCCTAACAAAATGAGTAAGAAAATAGAAGATACTATCCCTAAGGAGATTGATAAGTTACTCATCGAGTATAGTGATATCATTTCTGATAATGTACCTGATGGTTTTCCACTGAAAAGAAGCATTGATCATTGTATGAATCTAATCCTTGGAGCTAGTTTACGGAATAAGGAACCTCATTGGTTGACACCTACCAAGAATCAAGAATTAAACTGACAGATTCAAGAGTTGCTAGAGAAAGGTTTAATCAGAGAAAGTTTGAGTCCTTGTGCAGTACCTGTTGTATTGGCACCTAAAATGAATGGAGAATGGAGAATGTGTACTAATTCCAGAGCAATCAATAAGATAACATTGAAGTATAGGTTCCCTATATCAAGAATGGATGATATAATGGATAGTTTGATTGGAGCAAAGTATTTCACCAAAACTGATTTGAAAAGTGGGTATCATCATATCAGAATCAGAGAAGGCGATGAATGGAAGACTTCTTTCAAGACAAAATAAGGTTTGTATGAGTGGTTGGTTATGCCCTTTGGTTTAACTAATGCACCAAGTACTTTTATGAAGTTGATGAATGAAGTTTTGAAGAAATTCTTTGTTAAGTTTGTGATTGTATATCTTGATGACATTATGATATTCAGTAAGAATAGAGAAGAACATTTTTTTCATGTTAGACAAGTTTTGTAGAGATTGAAAGAAGAAAAGTTGCTGATAAATCTAAAAAAGTGTTCATTCATGAAAGAGGAGATTGTGTATTTTGGATTTGTTATTTTAGCTGATCGTTTGAAGATGGATCCCGAAAAGGTTGAAGCTATTTTGAATTGGCCTACACCTTTGAATGCTAGTGAGGTAAGATCATTTCATGGTTTGGAAAGTTTTTACCGAAAGTTCATAAGGAATTTCAGTTCAATTTGTAATGCTATGACTGAGACTATGAGAGGAGACAAAAGAGAATTCAAGTGGACACATGGAGCTAACAAAAGTTTTGAGACTCTGAAGCAGAAGGTTGTTGAATTACCTATTTTCAATAAAGTATTTCAAGTAGAATATGATGCAAGTGGAAGTGCAATTGGAGCTGTGTTGAGTCAAGAAGGTAAACCTGTTGCTTTCTTTAGTGAAAAAATGAATGATGCTAGAAGGAAATATTCTGTGTATGATCAAGAATTCTATGCTATTGTTCAAGCACTAAAAAAATGGAGACATTATTTGATACCGAGAGGAATAATGTGAACTAATCTAATAAAGGAGAAACATAGTAGTGGTTTGGCTAGACATTTTGGTATTGATAAAACATGAAATCTGGTAAAGGAGAAGTACTATTGGCCGTAGTTGTATAAAGATGTTCAAAAATTTGTGAAAAGTTATGGAATTTGTCAAGTTGCGAAAGGAGTAAGTCAGAATACTGGATTGTATGTACCAATTGTTGTTCCTGAGAAACCTTGGATTGACATCAATATGGACTTTGTTCTTGGCTTACTGAAGATAGTAAGAGGTAATGATTCTATATTTGTTGTTGTGGATAGATTTTCTAAGATGACACATTTTATACCATGTAGAAAGACATCTGATGCAGTACATGTAGCAGATCTTTTCTTTAAGGAAATTGTTAGATTGCATGGATTACTGAGGAGTATTATCTCCGACCGAGATAGTAAATTTGTTGGATACTTTTGGAAAACCCTTTGGAAGAAATTTAGCACTGAGTTGAAATATAGTTCTACATTTCACCCACAAACTGATGGAAAGACTGAAGTTGTGAACAAAAGTTTGGGAAATCTTTTGAGATGTTTAGTTGGAGACACACCAAGTAATTGGGATTCTGTATTGGCATACAAAGAGTTTGCATATAATAATTCAATGAATAGGAGTACTAGAAAGACACCATTTGAGATTGTGAATGGCACACAATCGAGAGGTATATCCGATTTGAGAGACATTGCTGATGAGAATAAGAGAAGTGTTGAAGGAGTAAAATTTGCTGAGTATATGAAGACATTGCATGAAGATGTGAGGCTGAAGTTAGAAGACAATAATTAGAAATACAAAGACAGAGCTGATAGATCAAGGAGATATAAGACTTTTGATGTTGGTGATGAAGTGATGGTTCATTTGAAGAAAGGCCGACTTCCTGTTGGAACATATGGGAAGCTGAAAATGAAGAAGTTTGGACCTTGCAAGATTTTGAGGAAATTTGACAGTGGAAAGGCATATGAAATTGAGTTACCTGATGACATGGACATATCACTGATTTTCAACATTGCTGATTTGTATGAATATCATGAACCGGATGAAGAAGTAACAGTACCGACAGAATATCCTAAGAAGTAGAATGAAGAAATTGAATAGATTTTGAAGAAAAGAGTTGGAAAGAGTACAAGAGGAAAATCGTATATGGAATATCTGGTAAAATGGAAGAATAGACCGATGGAAGATAGTTCATGGATTTCAAAGTCTGAGTTAGATGCAGCTCAGATCATACCTACCAAATGATTTAGAGAATCATTTCAAAATAACCCCAAGTGTTTGATGTAGGACCATCTTGGGTCCTTGGCAATCCTGTGTCACCAAAAATAATTTGGAGTTTGTCTGTGTTGCTCGGTTCCTGCTTTGACCGAGTTGGTTGGTAGTTGGTTGATTTCCTTTGGTTACTAAGTTTGGTCGATTATCTCCTAGGCAGTTGGTTGTTTCACTAGCACTCGACGTTGCTTGTCTATTTCTCGGTCATCCTTGCTCACCAAGTAGTTTCTTTGAGTTCCTGTTGAGCTAACTTGTGCATTTATTTTGGGTTATAGATTTAATGTTGGAATCTATCATTGGGAGTTGTGTGGTCCTAGATCTGACCGTTCCTTTCATTGATTGTGGATCTGAAGGTCAACTCAGTTCGGTAGACTCTTGTATAAATGTAGTTGTTTGGTTGTAGTTTAGGGGACTAGTTGTAGTTGGATAGAAGATAGAAGATAGTAAGATTAGAGATCATTGGAAGATCCTTGCATCTTTGAGGTCTTCTATAAATCATTGTAATATCTGGCCCTAACCGGGAAGGCCTTACAACCTGACATGTATCATTTTATTTGATGAAAATATATGAAATTTTTTGCATTCTCTCTCTCTCACTGTGTTGTTGTTTGCTTCCACATATTGTTGAGTAGGCTTGGATCATTAGGGCGTGCCATTATTTGGCCCCTCTTGGCTCTGACCTTGCATCACTTTCTGTTACCACCATCAAATCTTCTCCCTCAGTCGTATCGAGAATTATGTGCCAGTATGAAACATATTGGAATGGAGTATCAAATAATAGATGCTTTTCCTGAAGATCATATTATTTATTATAAAGAACACAAAAATGTAATTGAATGCCCTGAATGCCATACGAGTAGATATTGAGATGATCAAGTGACAAAAAAGGTGCCTTGCAAGGTTCTTCGTCACATCCCCATTATTCCACGTCTGAAATGATTATTCAGGTGCAATAGCTTGGTACAATTTATGGATTACCATGCACATGATAGGATTCAAGATGACATTATTCAAATGCTTGCAGATGGTTCATCATTTATGGACATAAAGTAAAAGTGGCCACACTTTAAAGAGGAACCTTAAAATATCAGGCTTTCTCTAGCAACAGATGGTGTCAATTCGCATGGAGAGATGAGATCTATTTTCTTAGTGTGGCCTATTTTTGTTATAAACAATAACCTTCCTCCATGGATGTCAATAAAGAGAGAGCACATTATGTTGGCAATGATTTTTTTAGGTATCTTATTATTTTATAGTTATCTACAGGTAATTATAAGTCTTGGAGTGAAATGGCCACAATAATTATTTGATGTTGTTGTTAATTCAACTAGGTAAGTACAAAGTGAAAGATATGAATGTATATATTGCACCTCTTATCGACGAGTTGTTGGTGTTATGGAATGGTTTCCCTATGTATGTCATCTCCCAACCAATTGGACAAAGATAATTTTAATTCCATGCAATGCTTGTGTGGACAATTCATGATGCTCCAGGGTTGACATATTTCTGTGGTATGTTATGGTGAATTCTAGTTGTACACGATAATTAAAATTCTAAAAATATACATATTTAATCCAATTTTATCGTTATCTTGTAGGTCTTCAAACAAAGGAAAAATTTGCATGTCCAATGTGTGGTCCAAAGATGAAATCTCATCATTCCAAAAGTTTAAGAAAATAAGTGTTTGATGAGTATAGGCAGTTCCTCCCTAGAAATCATAAGTATCGAAGTGTAGAAAGACATCTTTTCAATGGGAAAAAGAGACTACATCAAATCCCTGAAGAATGACACCTCACCTATGGCAGTTGAAATATAATAGAATTTGAGGTAATATCATTCCACATAATGGTCGATGTTTGAAAATTATGTAATTTGATTGTGTTTTGTTGGCTAATTATGTAGTTGATGATCTTGAAGGTTGTGAAGGCATCACTGACCAGCTTCCAAAGGGACTAAAATGTTATCCCAGAGAATTTAGTAGGTTGCCCTACTATGAGCATCTACAAATTGTGCATTTGTTTGATACTATGCATATTGGAAAGAATGTAACAGAGACACTGTGGAAAATATTGGACGAAAGGCATGACAAAGAAAAACTTGACAAAATTTGTAGTGACATTCATGATTCTAATCATGCAATGAAAAATATCATTGAATCAAATAGCAATGGAGATCAAATTAATGCAAGTGATCTTCCTTGGTTATTAACAGAGTAACAAAGTAATGCCATAAAAGAAGTGATCTGAAAAATTTGATTTCCTACAGGATTTGCTATGAATATAAGCAATCTCATATCAAAGAAAAATAATTTTGGGTCAGGGATGAAAATGCATGATTGGCATACCTTCATCAAGGTAAGTCATAGTCTTTTGTATTTACAATATATTTGTATAATTGCATTCAATTTTCATTGTATGAAATGATCAGTTGACAATTGTTGCAGTATTTGCTACCCTTATCTCTCCCAGAGAACTTTGACAATAATATCAAACAAGTGATATATGATCTTGGAAAATAAATGAGGTAAGCAGTGATATTTGTTCAATATATCAAACAATACTATCAAACAAGTAATATATTGTAAAGTCTCGTATTTATATATTTATGTCTTGAATCCCTTGTAGGTGATTGTCATCTAAAGAAATCCATAAAGAAGATATAAAATATTAGAAGAAAAAAATTTGTCGATTAATGTGTGAAATGCAAAAGTGTTTACCTCTGGCTTTTTTCAATGCACAAGAACACTACCTCATACACCAAGTTGAGGAGATTGAATTGTGTGGACCTGTACATGCTAGGTCAATGTGGATGTTTGAGAGACACTTAAAATTTTTGAAGGGTTTGGTATGAAAAAGAGCACGTCCCAAGGGCTCTATGGTTGAGGGATATATGGTATACCAAATGATGGTGTACCTTACTCAATATCTTTCCAATCTTGCAACAAAGACCCATATAGATTACATTTTGGATCTTGACTCAATTAAAAAAATTGAAAGGGAGTACTTGGTGGGCAACGGTAGATTTAGGAAACTGAAAGGTAATAAATTATGAGATGTTATTGTAGTTAATTAATTCTTAATCTTCAAAATAAATCTATTGTAAGTCATCTATTTACTTTTGTACAGCTACTAAAGAGTGGGATGCAATACATTTGCTTATTGCAAACAATCAAGATTGGATGATGACATGGATTGAATGATGTCAACATGATGGTCATAGATTAACATGGGAACCCATGTCTTCATTGGTTATACAAGCTCATCATAATGGAGATCCCAATGTTACACAAAATGAAATAGATTTAGCATATGGTTTAAGAGATCACCGGGTACTTATAAATTTGTTAAAATTAATCAACCATATGTTTTTCAACTCGTGATGCAATAATTTATACATGTTTCACATTATTGCAGGTGAAACACCACAAGACTATATTTTTCAATGGCTATCAATTTTGCATCAAAAATTTGGATGACACGAAGAGAACTTGTGATTCTGGGATAAGTGCAGTGTTCCAGGTGACTAATATTTCATCTAGAAATGACTTACATCCTCGAGAGTTGCAAAATCGATACTATGGTATTTTGGTTGATATACTTGACTATGACTTTAATTCCTTCAAATTAGTTCTTTGTGTTGTGAAATGGTACAAACTATGACTCAATAAAAATGATTCTGATACAACTGTTATTGAACATGACAATGGATTTCCAATGATTAATACAAGGTTGTTTGAGCCAGTTGGAGAAGAGCCCTATGTTCTTCCAAGACAATGTGAGCAGGTATTTTACTCAGAGGTTCCACATAAATTGGGTTGGTCATTTTTTGTTAGACATTATCTAAGAGGAAGGCCGATAAAGTATAATGCGATGGAAGAAGATACCGAGGAAGATGAAGAAGTGGAAGATGATGTAGATGATGATCACGATCGAGAGCTAGTCGAAGAAGAATATGAAGAAGAAGACGATAATGATGCTGCTACTGATGGTGATGATGCTGCTACTGATGATGATGATGATGATGATGATGGTGATGACAATGATGATGATGATGATAGTGGTGGTGATGATGTCATTAATGATGATGATTTTGATGATGAGATGGATGAAAAAGAATATCAATGACATGAATGAAATGTACAATTATGTCAAATGTTTGGCATGTTCTAACAATTGTTTTATATGTACTACTTGTATTCACCTTGTTTTATATGTCCTACTTATATGAGAGTTGCTTATGCTAATTTTCTATTTCCTTGCACATCAATGATGTTAAATCATAGGGGATTCTCTTTGTTCCCTGCAATGGAGTGAGCTAATTCTAAATTGCTTAGTAATTGCTTTTTATTGCATGGTTGTCTTTGGTTTGTCATTTTGTTTTGAGTGTCTAGTGATTTAAACCAAAGACTTTGACTTAGCCAAAAAATGTGCAAGTCTACATTAGTATGTTTCTTTTTATTGTAATTATAATTAGTATGAATGAACAAAATAATGACAATGTAATATTTGTGATAATGCAATATTTGTCGAAATAGCATCGATGACTTCAGTTAATGTGCCTATGTGTCAATGTGGTGTTGGCCCATGCATGTTGAAGATGTCACGCACAACAAGTAATCTTGGGCATCAATTTTGGGTTTGCCCAAATAGGAAAAAGGTCTGGATACGTAATTATATTTTATGATTTAAAAATAATGTGACAACTAATTAATCATTTTATGAAGAACTATTGTACATTTGGTATTGTAGGGAAATAGTGGATGTCAATACTTTTGGTGGGTCGATCAAACCACATTTACATCTACCCCATCTACATCTATACTTGATGTAGGAAATGAGTGCGACTTGTGCAAGGCTCGAGAGGTAGCTAGTGCTACCAAGATTGCTTCAATGGCAAAAATAGAAATCATATTTCTATGATGCCTTCTTTGTGTAGTTTGTACACTACTTTGTTGGGACCATATGTGTAAATGTAGTTAACATAGGGCTATTATAGATACTAATTTTATTTTTTTAGAATTTCTAGTAGATACACATAAAGAACATGCACATAAACATGAAAAATGAGAAACATAAATGTAGATATCACAACAGCTGAGAAACATAAATGTAGGC
Organism: Chamaecyparis obtusa; assembly: GCA_027943335.1. NCBI lineage: Eukaryota > Viridiplantae > Streptophyta > Pinopsida > Cupressales > Cupressaceae > Chamaecyparis > Chamaecyparis obtusa. Next base: position 1,400,472 of record BSBK01001154.1, on the reverse strand, counting down.
ATCATGATCACAATTTTTTGGAGACACAACATAATTGAATTGTATACCCAGACGATACAACACATCTGGGTATACCACTCAATTATGTTGTGTTTCCAAAAAATTGTGACCATGATGCCTACATTTATGTTTCTTAGTTGTTGTGCCCAGGACCCCTTATGACCCTTTACAACCCTTTATGATCCCTAAGAATACATCTTAGAGGTCTTAAAATGTTTTAAAGGGTCATAAGAGGCTCCTAAGAGGGGTCAAATGAGCTTCCACCTTCACGTGGTTGGCCATGTTAAGTAGAGAATGTTAAACTATTCTCGAAACAAAGAGAAGCTCAATAATTTAAGATCTCAATCCACGTATGACAAATATATATCGATCCATCTCAATAGCTACCAAATCAACAAATCTCTGCCAAGAACCCAGTCAGAAAGAAACACCACAGACCGCACCGTGAACCCACTGTAAAGAGGCATCCAATGTCTCATAAGTCGCATCAAACAACCCACTTTCTGTAATCTATGTCTCTCAGTTCAGTTCACCAAGAAGATGACTTCTCCCAAGTCATCACGGACACTTTAGTGATCTACGAATCTCCAATGTGCAAGTTCTGCATCTCGCTCTCTCGACATCACATCTAACTCAATAATCCACAAGCTGCTACCGAATTTACTACAAAGTCATCTCCAAATGATCCATAACCAAATCACGAGCAAGAATCAGATATGCAAGAACACCCTTCTAAATCAATACCAACTCGATCAACAAATATATATATATATATATATTAAAAAATTGATTTGCATCGCAATTGCGACGTCCATAAAACAACGATGGTTATCTGTCGAAATAATCTGACATCCTGTCGTTGCATGTACAACATCGTTATTGGTAAAAAACCATAAATGACGGATAACCTTCGTAAAATTTTGACGGGTCCCCATTGCATGTACAAATCGTTGTCATTAAAAACTACAAATGATGTATATCCATCGTACACTTCTGACAGATATCTGTCGCACTAATAACTCTCTGTCGGCAAACAAATTACAAACGATGACAACCCGTTAGAAGAGTTTGACGGGTCACCGTCATTTTTATTTTTTGCAACGGATAGGTGTTGCAATTGGGATGGCCACAAATAGGTCCGACACCAGGTTTTCCTGGTTTTCACCCCTTCTTGTGTTGTCCATTGTCGTCGTAATTACAGCACCCATCAAAACTGTCAATTTTTTTGACTGCAAAACTACGACGTCGGGTGATGTTGTTATAGTGACGGTAAACCATCCCAATGTAGATGACCTACCATCAAAAAAAGGTCTCAAATGTACTAGTGGGTTTAAGTCCTGAGAAAACTATGGATTTCATTTTCTGAGATTTGAGATTTGCGACCAAAATCTAGCCTGAATTTTCACATATAGCTTTGTCTTTGAAGCCTACCATAGGGCATGTTTGTTCTCCTTTCATTCCCCCTCACTGTAGAGAAGATTGAGAGTCTTCGAAGCAGGTTACCAGAAAAACCTTGGAATAAGGAGACCCTGATGCCCTAGTCAGGAACTTGCACTTCCAGCCGGTCTGAAGATGGCTCAAAAAACCCATTTTCACATATTTAGTCTTAGCAAACATGACGATTTGATTATCTAATGACGAAACACTGCAGATGTGTCAAGGATTATGAAAAGGCAAAGGTAGAGCCATTTTTTTTAATAATAAGAAATGATATTAATTTCTAAATATAAATATAAATGAAAACATTAATATTAAAACCCGCATGTAAAAAAAATCAATTAATATTTATTTAATAATTGAATTTTTTCATATAAAAATTTTAAATCCAAAAATTAATAAATAACAATTAAAAATAATAATTTCTTTTTAATAAATTTTTAAATTCAAAAATTAATAATAATAAATTCAAATAACAATTCAATCCTTTTTTTTAAACACAAATATATTTCTCAATTGATTTTTTAAATATAAAACTAGGGTTTTAGGCAAAACTAATTTCTTTTGAATATGATTTCACATGCAATTTCAAATTTAATTTTCTATACGAAACATATTGAGAACAAAATATCAAGATTTTCTGGGTAAATACGCTAACTGAGAAAATGCACACAATTTCTTAAAATTTCATCCTAGATTTTCAAACCACCAAACTAAATACCAAATCCAATTTAACATCAACTAATCCAAAATTTCACAAAACCAAAATTAATTTAAAACAGAAACCCAATTCAAATTCATTCACATAAACAATTCCAAACACGAAGCACACAATCTTTTCAAAGGAAAAAATTTTATAAAAAGAAGGTTTTCAAACTGATGCAGGAGCATCCTAGGTGTAAGAGCAATCTTGCATCACCCAAAAAAAATATTTCTGTTTTTATATTCAATAAGGGCTATTTTGTGCAGAGCTGCTATTTATGGAAAGTTACTATTTTTGGTAATTTTTGTATGTGCTCAGAATGATCTGATTTCTTTCTTGGAGGTTCATTTTGGTCATATAAGTCTGCCAGTAAAGTTTCATTGCCAGATCAAGTGTATATTGGAAGATATTGAAGATTTTCAGTATTGGCAGTAGGGTACATAAACTTTGAACTTAGTTTTGAAGGCTTTAGAGGCCCCGGATGAGGTCAAAAATTTGGGTGACGGGTGCTTGCGCGGGTCAAGCCTGTGGAGCGCTTCATGGCATTTTTGAAATGGGGTTATAATAGCCGATCGGGTCAACTGGTGATGACTTATGGTCTTCGGAAGTTGGGCCACCTGAAATGGCAGAAAATAATTTTCTTCAAAATTCCTGTTCGGGTTTCAAAGGTTATCTTGAGCCGACTATGGTGTAATAAAATGTAAAATAAAATAATTCTAAGTTTGGTCGGCCTTATTGGCTAAAATTCTGGAACCTTCCCAGGCGGTGGAAAATTGCCTATATAAGGAAGGCTGTATTATTGTCTTAGGCAGTTCAGAATAGTTCTGGGTAGTAGATCTGGGTATTGATTCGAGGCTTTGTCCTACAGAATATTGTAAGGGAATGCCCATGTGGCTTTGCATATTGTAATTCTGAAAATTTGTAATTCCACATTTGTGGAGATAATAAGAAGCCAATTTTTTGTTCTTGCATATTGTTTTTGTTTCTCTATTTCTGTTATGTGTTTGTGGTATTAAGGGGAGCACCCTTCATCACAAACCCTACCTTAAACAATGCTTGAAAATTTGAAACCAAGAAAGATCTAATTCACCCTTCTAAATCCAAGCTTTCTAATAATCTCTAACAATGCCTACAAAATCCAAACTTTCCAAAAATCTTTCAAATTCATCCAAGAGAGCTCCTCTAAAACCTGAAAGACGTAATTGGAAATAATACCCCAAAACCCCTCATAAAGAAGACATATTCCTCTAGGTTTTCTAAAACATGCAAACCCTAAAACATAACTCAACCCTCTCTACCTAGTTTCTATCAATTCACTTGCATGATTAAAATAACTTAATAATAAAATAATGCACTTTTTAAATTATAATTTCTAACTCAACTTTTAACTTTAAATTCTAATTCAATTTTCACTTAAACCGAATGTACAACTTATATTGCATAAAAATATTTAATTAATCAATAAATACTTTAGCACATAATCAACTATGCAAACTGATAAATTAAATATTAAATAAATCAACTATGCCCTTTAATTTTATATTTGAATTTAATAATTAGTTAAACATTTTTATTCCAAATTTAATCTTTTAATTCAATCTTTTAATTAACAAAGGTATTTAATTACCCTTAATAGTTAAATATTCTCTATATCTAATATTTCTACATCCATAAAATATAACTATTCTGATCTCATAATTACTCCTAATTTAATTATTTAAATCAAATAATTCACACAAGTAAATCCATTTGACTCCCAAAACTTGAAAATCAACTAACTCCATATCAAACAAACACCAAGGAAGGGGTCACGAATTCATGTCACCTTGATGAATTCAGATGGGTAGAAACATATAGTTGCCCAATATAAATAAGACAATCAATGACTTGGGTTGGGATTTGGATTTGTATGTTATCTCCCCTCTCTTACCATTGAGATATTGTGATAGGGCACGCTCATCCTGGTAATTCAGGGAAGTCGATGCCCGGTACTTGTAAACCTATGTTAAAGACGAGCATGTACATACATGTATAAATATAAACAAGTGATGGAGGGGATCGGCCGATCATGTGGATCTCATAAGTAATTAACTATGATTTCATCCCTCAACCACATCAGGCACGTCAAATAGAAATATAAAACATACACATCAACCATACACATGCAAGTATGGGGTCAGTAAAACCATAAGCATCAATGATATCCTAACATATAATTCATCATCCTAAAATAATCATGACATATAGAAAATCAGACTATGAGAGGGGCATTTAAGTTTGTAAACTATTTTTAATAAAAGGCTTATAACTTCCTTATTCTTTGATGAAAATCAATCAAAAAATTCCAAAATAAACTAGATTCACCATACTTCACATCCACATAGGTATTCAAGCATAATCTTACTGTACGAACCTGTGTAGGTCTCTGAAACATGAGAAATTTAGGAAATTAAACAAGAAATCAATTTGTTTTTCTTTGTGTTCACTCCAAAATCCTTCAACAACCATGCCTCAAGAATTTGGGGGATTTTTAGAAATGTACACACTGATTGCCAACATTCCATAATCACTTTTCTAGTTGGTGACTGTTGAACTTCAAAACTTGCAACACATCAGATAAAGATGAAGATAAAGTGTTGTGGTTCACGAACATGTTTGGTATTTTTTTGGTGTGTTTCCATCAATGCCAAAGGGGGATATTGTTGGCATAATTGATGTAGATGAGATGAGTAAGTATGTTGATGTCTTGATGATGTGTTTTCTCAGTTATGTTGTCATTGATGTCAAAGGATGACTATGTTATTTGTGTACCAAGATGTGATGTAGAAGATGAATTGAGAGTTATGTTGTGAATTTTAGTGTGCAATTTGGCACATAGGCTTTAGAGATGGGTATAATTCTATATTTGTGATCGCATATGTGTATGGTGAGTTTTATGCAAGTTACAATCAGTATGGTGAAGAAAGGGAATTGGAGTAGTAGTGAAAGAACAAAGAAGAAATATTTTATCGGTATGTCCCATAAGAATGGAATTAGGTGTTAGGATTAGAGGCATGTTCTCTTGGTGATATTATTAGATTGAAATTGCAACCACATCAAGATTGGTGATTGATGGATAGAGTTATAGGATTCTGAATTTCAGACAGTGAAGAACAATTGGTTAGATCCTTGACCGGTGAAGGCAAATAAGTTTGCAAATTTGGTTGAGTATTCCAAAATATGTGATGACATAGAATGTTAGGTATGATTCTTATTGGTCGATTTCATCAAAAAATCATGAAGAGGTGCATGAAGCTAGGGAAGTGTAACATGTTTGACATTTTGGTGTCAAATTGAAGTGCGATTGGATCCTTGTGTTAGTGCAAGCTGGAAAATGTTTTCAACTTGTTTGGAAGACTTCAATGGAGGGTAATTTGAATTTCAGATGAAATATTTAGGTAGTTGTATGCCCTTATTATTGTAAATAAATTTATATCATTTTGTAATGTTATTTTGAGTGTCAGTGGAAAAATAAGCAACAAAGATTGTGCATGTGGCAGAGATAGATAGTAAATCAAGGAGTGCGATTCAAAGGAGAGGTGAATTTGCAAGAGAGGAAGAAGTGTGAGTCTAATTGGAGCTGTACAAGCAAGGAATTAGTGCTATTTTCCAAATCAACCTTCTTATTGTTACCTAATAGTTGCAGTAGGTCAAAATCCTTAACTAGCTAGATCCTAACAGATATTTTTTCTAAATCCTTTAACATGGTGACACTTTAGCTAGTGTTTGAAGTCCTCTCACAAGGCTACTCTTAACAGGTTAAAGCTCTTAACAGGGCTAGAGGTAAATCTCTTAACTGGGTGACACCTAATAGGGTATGTTCTTAACTGGACTTTCTTGTAATATTTTAATAGGGCTAAGCTCTTTACTAGGCGTGCTCCAGAATTGTGCATTTTTCTTAGTGGGTGCTATCCCCACCGTGGTTTTTCCCAAGTTGGGTTTCTACGATAAAAATACTGGTGTTATGTGTTGAATTTGTGTGGATGTTTATTTCTTGGTGTATGTCTTACTACAAGTAAAAGTTACTTATTGCATGCATGTAGTGAGGATTTGAAGGATAAATTTTATCAGACTAGATTTGTGTTTATTGATAGATTAATGATTCACCTCCTCCCTCTCAATAATATTAGGGCTTGATTATTCCAACATAGTAGACTCCTACTTTCACACATGCATTGGAAGGGGCCTTAAAATGTGACCCCTTTGGAATAATTTTGATTAGCACAACCCAACTAGATGAAGGGATGCTAATGCATGATCTAGTCTAAAAGGATGTGTGATTCTAGGGTCCTTTCTATCTAAGGATAGGAATGTAGTATAAGAAAGTGTAATGTATATGCAAGTAAAGTAAACACTCACACAATGATAAACAACAAGATATCAAATATAGTGTATCAAAGTTAGTGCTATAAAGTAATAAGGATGAAGAATTACTTAAATTGAAGGCTATTAGAGGAAGAAAATTCAGATATGCAAAACCCTCTTAGAATGTGCTAGATCTAGGAAATTGTTCTAGGTCTAGAGCTCAGAAGTCTGAATTTGCCAACTATGAAAATCTCAGAATTACATGAATAGGTCAAAATTCTAGATATAGGTCAAAATAGGTTTGACCTATACCGGAGAGTGCTAGAACTAAAGGTTTCAGAACCACAAGTGATATTGTATCCTTAGATCATAAAATATAAATCAGAAACTCCATGAATATGCACCTACACACAAGAAATGATAAATTGTTTGGGTAAAGGGGCTTTCCTTTGTCAAGCATTTGTATATGAATTAACCTAAAAATGTAATAAGTAAAGCATGTAAAACTAGATAAACATAAATATTCACCTTACTTGTCAAACCCTCATGGATGGATATGGATCCACTATATCTACAAATATGTATACTTACTTGAATGAATAATGATAGAATGTAGGAAGTCTTCACCAATGCAATATATCTACACTTGCCAAATCAAATATCATAGATGTATGTATGCTTGCTATCCTTGAATGGAGAAGGAGAGGAATGAAGAATGGACACGAATTCTCTTCCTCAATTGGGAATTCCTCCACTAATCCATCATGGGAGAGAAATTCACACAAGCAATAGAAGATATGCCTTGGAATGGATGAAAGATAGCCTTCAAATCTTGGAGCCAATTTATTTCTTTCTTGCTAGAAATCACCAAAAATCTCTTGAATGCACCTTAGGCTTGATTTCTTGCATGTAATGGATGTCTTGTAATTGTTGATCACCTTGATGTTTTCTTGGAATGATAGGATAAAATGAGAGGAAGAAGCCTCCTTTTATAGTGATTTTGGAGTCCAAATTTGTGAAGACTGACTGCATTGGGCAAGAAAATGAAAATACTTTGCATCGGGCTCGAAACCCACCAAAATTAAACCCCTGAGGTATAGGTCAAACCATGTTGACCTATACTTGAAATGGTAAATTTTGAAGAAGATTTTGTGGGACTCGAGAAGTATTAAGCAATTTGGCGAAAAATGGAAAGACAAGTGAGAAAATCAAGCATAAATGCATCCATAATCAAGGAAATCATTTAAATGGGCCCCAATAGGTCCTAGAGCTTCCAAAGTAATGGGTGCTAAATTTTTAGGACTATACATTTAGCTCCTACTTTAGTGGGAGTATGAGGCAAGCTCACACTCACGGTAAAGTAGATCGAATGCATAAGATGATCTCATCAAGGTTAAGGAGACAAGGAAACATCAATCTCCCAAGTGACTTAAGTCCTCATCAAATCCAAAAAATAAGATAAGAGAGACATCACTCAGAGAAGAGAGAGAAGAAAGAGAGAGAAGAGAAGTGTGATTATCTTAGCTCTTGTAAGATTGTATGTCTTATTGTGAACCACACAAAGAAAGGTATGACCACCATGCCCAGTAAGATTGTATGTCTTACTATGGACCACATGAATAAAGAGCTGAAAAAATGGCATTGAAAGTTCTACTAGGTTGTATGCCATGCTAGTCAACCCATCTAGGATCTATCCTTAAAGATTGTATGCCAATAAGGGATCCGATCACAAGAGTGATCAATTCTTAAGGATTGTATGTCCATAACAGATTGAAAGAAAAAAGGAGGGATCGGTTCTTAAGGATTGTATGTCCATAAGGGATCCAAGATGTAAATCATCATTGAAAGACAATGCATGTGTGTAAAATACGAGTGGAGTGTATGCCCCCATGTTAAAGCTATTGAAAATGCCTTAACAAGAGCAATGGATTTAGCAAAGCATACATGGATCTAATAGAAGTGTTTCCACTATGAAATGTCCCCAATAAAGGATAAATCAAGGGAAATGAGCACATGGAAAAATAGAGCACAATAGGGATTTACCAACTCATGTGTCAGTATGATAGTATGATAATATGTAAAATATTATGTAAAAATAAAATATCATCATTCCCCAAAGGAATTAAAATTACAACACAATGGAAGAAAGACATGTAAGAGTTAGGAAGAAGAGTCTTTTTGGGCTTGCATCATGGAGACCAAAAAGAACAGGTGCTATTGTTTTGCATCATCCCAAGAAGACAACACAAAGGCACATTTATGAACCATGACATAGTTACAACATAACATATAACAACATATAGAAGAAGTAAGACACACATAGAAGAATGATTACAACATTTGAGATTCCTTTATTACCTTGCACCAACAAAGAAACAAGGGTTGTTTAAAGAAATCTAAACAAAACATATAACAACCAACACATCACAGGAGAAGCACATTACAATAGGAAAACATGCAAAAATCCATTGCACAAGAGGAGCTATTCAGACTTATCACCTGCTCCCTATCTCGATCCATAATGTTTAGGGAAAGTGGACAAATCACAAGAGGAGCAACATCAAGCATGGAAGAAGGAACAATAGTCAATTCCAAACAAGGACCATGCTGTGAAGATAGATCACTGTATTCATTACTAGGAGTGATAAATAATTGTTGTAAAAGTATAGATGGTAAATCATTATCAAGATCAATAGTCTCGTACAAATCGTCAGACTCACTAGCATGCATATCATTGTTAGTATCATGAACATCATTATCAAGAGTATCTTCTTCATCAAGATTATTTGTTATATAATATAAGATACGAATAGCATTGTCATGTTTATTCATTTTAACTTTGTTAAATTCACTTTCTCCATAGGCTCAAACATGGGTTGGTCAAAGGAAAGTGAAGTATGAGGAGGTGTATGAGGTGATGAAATGTTTTGAGAAGCATGTTCATGGGCTATAGCACGATGCTTGCGATGATGATCACGAACATGATGGTTACATTAAGTCTTGCTAGATATTTGGATTAGGATATGATCAATCAACATCAGGTCCTTTTCTTCTTTAGGAGGAAGAACTAAAAGAATCACACTAGGTTGAGAGATGACATGAAGAGAATGCATATAAGAAATAGGAGGTGGAATAAAAGCATATAAGGGAGGAATAAGTGGTGTAGGAATAATTCCATGACTAGGATCATCCTTAGGTTTTTAAGTTCACAACTCTTTTGAATCTTGAAGGCTTGGTATGATTGAAAGAGATAATTATAATGAAATTTAGTTGGTTGAGGCATGGAAGGCCAAAAGAAATCAAGGTTAATAGAGTCTCGAGGCATAGAAGGCTGGTAAAGACTATGGTTAACATTCACGATCTCTCCATTATGAGGAAATCTAACACATTTGTGAATAGGAGAAGTCGTGACATTCATGGAGGTAAACCAAGGAAGACCAATTTTGACTTGAAATAGATCGAAAGTAGGAACCAGTGCCACATAGTGGTTAGTACTTGCCTAGTTGTAGTTTTAATTGTATTGTATATAATATTAATTTTTAAAAATTGATCTAATATAATATTATAATTAAGTTTATAGTTAAATTATGATAAAATTATATGCTTAAAATTAAAATTTTCTATATTTTAATTTAACATTAATTTTTTAAGATAAAAAAAGGTTTATTTTTCTACCAAGTTTAAAGTATACATGTTTATTTACAATCTCAATTAAATTACTTCAATAAAATTAATCAAACTTAACTCCTCTACTTATAATATTAAATTACATTGAACTAACTTATTCATATCAAGCTACCTCTAAATACATTTTAGATATCATTTTATTTCTCTCCAAAATAGTTATTTGAATTTGCAAAAAATGCAAATACTATTATTATTATTTCCATTTTTTAAAAAGATTATAATTATGAATCTTATGGAAAAACAAAGAAACTATCATCAAATATATCCATTCATTGCAATGACAATACCTGTCAGAGTAATTTATATTTAATGAATTCACCACAGCTAATGGTAAGGTGAGAAAGGACTGCATGGTTATCCAAGGCCTAGGTACTAGGGAAAAGTGTCAGTTAGAAAATTATTATTTAAAAATGACGTAAACCTTTGCATTGGAAAAATGGCTAATCCATGCGCAAAGAGAAGGAATTAACGCCCCAGGTACTAGTTTTTGCGGTCTGTTCTGGACTGTAATACACACCTTCTATTATTAAAACGTAAAAATATTTTTTTAAAATTTAGGAAACTAGTTTCCAAAAAAATAAAATGATATTTTTTTATAGAAATAAGTGGCAAAAATAATGCATTGTGGCTACAAACCTGAAAATTTCGTGTATAAGACCCAAAATAATTTAACCAATCAAATAATAGAAAATTAATTTTTATAAATTATAAAGTTAAAAATATTGCATCTAACTTTAGAAAACATGAAATTTATTACAAAATACAAAATCTAGAAAATTCTAACTGGTCTAAACAATTTTATTTAATCACTAATTAACACTAAAAACTCAAAAAATGATGCAATAGTACTTGCTTAGCCTATCAGCAAGTACTAATAACAATGAAAGTAGTACCCAAAGTTTCACCAAAAACTTTCACAGGAAATGAAATGAAGCCATGGGTAGGATAAAGGAAACCATTGCAAGTTTATCATTTACTAAAAGATGATCTTCAGTTATCACGTTCACCATGCAAGTGGGATCAACAAGGGTACCACAAGAAGGAATACCATCAACCCTAGCGACAATGTAAAGAGGACCATCAAGTGATTTAATTGTTTTAGTAGGATCCAAGGTAATACAAGACCGAGGTGGAGGTTGAGCATGTTCAATTTGGTTGACAATATGAGTGGCTTTGTCAACTTTCTCATCATAATCAATGTGCATGGGAGAAGAAGGTTGCTCAATAGTATTGGTTGAATGAGATGGCAACGGATTAGTGTATATTTTCAAATTCTGGTTAGGAGGTGCAACTGATTTGTTTTCATGGTTAATATTAGAATCTACAGATATAGCATTAGAATCAATAACATCTTGAAGAATGACATTTTTCAGTATCACAACCAAGTTGACCATGGAATTGAAAGAAAGCTTTGGGAGCAAAGAATCTGGATGGTGGTTTGGATGGGTCAATTGGTTTGATAGGAAGCAGTTTAATCATGTTTGCATTCATTATTTTTAGCATCACAATATGTAGAGATTCAAAAAGTGGAGTAAAATTATGAGGTGTAAAAATAAAGGACAAAATAGCCACACATTTGGATGTTGCTGCCACTTGTTCTTCATCAATTGTGTTGGATGATTTGTTGATTTTGATGTAGTTGTCAGGCTTATGAAATTTTTGAAATTGGATGCGGCATCACTCTTATCAACGAAAATAGGACCCATTGGGGTATTTATCTCAAATTGACTCACTTGAAGTTGATAATGATAAGCACCACAAACAATTATGAAATGGAAGAGAACTCAATAAGGAGAATCTTGTCTATAATGTCCTTTTGGATATTAGTAATAAAGATGCATGGCATATCAACATCAGACACATGCTAAGAAATTTGAGCACACAAATGCTTAAATTTACCAATAAAGTCACTAACTTTTTCTTTAACACCTTGTTTACAATGCATCAAATCAGTCAAAGAAATTTGAGGACCAATGTTGTTTTGAAATTGTTGAATATAAGTATTAGCAAGCTTGTGGAAGGAATGAATGAAATAAGAAGGAAACAAACGATACTATTGCAAAGCTTTATCTTGAAAGGTTCTAGTAAACAACTTTTTCATGAACCTATAGTCGTGAGAAAAATCACTACACAAGATTTGAAAAGTTTTAACATGAGGCACAAGATCAGCCTTGCCATTATAAGTCTCAAGATGAGGAATCTCAATACTTCATGGGATAATAGCTCAGATAATATCCATAGACAAAGGACTAGCAATATCACATGTAGGAATGTCAAATTTGGATTGAGTCAAGGAAACAAGTTGATGTTGCAAAGAAGACACAGTTTGAGCTAAGCTATTAATGGTAGAATTAGTGGAAGAAATGATAAGAGGAGAAATATTGGAAATATTAGGAACATTTTTTGAATAGGATGGAATGTTTGAAGAAGCATGAAGCATGTTAGAAGCATTGTTGGAAATAGGATTTGAATATCAAAAGGAACACCATGATAAGAAGACATAGATGAAGGCAATGAAACACATGGAACACTTGTAAGAAGAAAAGGAGTAGGATTTGGGAGACTCACATGTATCAGATTGGAAGTTTGGATTAAAGTTGTAATAAGAGATGGAGCATAAGAAGAAATACTAGGGATGGAAGTAGAGATAGGAAAAATAGTTTCAACACTTGTAGTAGGTCGAACATAGTCTAATTATTGAGCACATTCTGTTATATATTTAACATTAGAATCAATAAGATGGGAAATGCTACACAAGACATGATGACCTTGTTCATCATTATGAATGAGTTTCTGTAAACCTACTACTCTGGAAAGAGATTCATGATTATGACTCTCTTGAGCTAACCAATGTTCAAACTTTTCAAATTCACGAGTAAGCTTTTGCACTTGGGTGGGAGGAACTCTTAATGCTTCAACTTCATCATAGGAAGAATGAGAGGAGTTATTCTCCATAATAGGATTGGTACCATTAGGATGCACATTGGTTTCATCAAGATTCCTAGTAAAGAAGGGAGGTTCAAAATCGAAAGAACCCATGATTCTATGACTTCTTCTAATCGGAATACTATAGGTTGGACTCAAAGTGATAAAGCTTATACACAAAGGAATGAAAGGAAAGAAATATGCAATGCAATTTGAAGCAATGTAGAAAATATATAATGTAAATATAGACTATCACAATGCATACAAAGTAAAGTGATATATGCAAGAATATCTAACACTAAATGAACCTATAATGCAAAGAGGATCTAACTACGAAATCAAGAAGCATGGAAAAGGAGAATCTAACCCCAAGATCAAAATATATGATGCATACAAAGTAGATCAAGATAGAAAGAAAATATAGCACCAAAATTAGAATGAAAATGTTATGAGTCGGGTTCACCAAAATGTAATGGTGAAAATGGTAAGCAATAGTAGACTTCCACTTTCATACATACATTGGAAGGGGCCCTAAAATGTGACCCCTTTGGACTAAATCTGATTAGCACAACCCAAGTAGATGAATGGATGCTAATGCATGATCTAGTCTAAAAGGATGTGTGATTCTAGGGTCCTTTCCATCTAAGGATAGAAATCTAGTATAAGAAAGTGTAATATCTCAAAGTAAGTTCTATAAAGTAACAAGGATGAATAAGTACTCACCTTGAGGGCTAGTAGAGGAAGCACATTCAGATCTACAAAACCCTGTCAGGCTCTTGCAGATTTGGAAATTGTTCTAGGTTCGGAGGTCAAAAGACTGAATCTGCCAATGGTGAAAATCTCAAAATTATAAGAATAGGTCAACTTTTTGCGTATAATTGACTTTCTAGGTATAAGTCAAAATAGGTTCAATTTATACCTGAGCTTGGGCTAGAATTGAAGGTCTTAGAACTGCAAGCAATACTATATCCTCATATCTGCAAATCTAGATCAGAAACGCCATGAATTTGCACCTCCACACAAGAAAAGGGAAATTGTTGGGGGAAAGGGGCTTTTCTTGGTCCTGCCCCTATATAGGAATTAACATGGAAATGAAATAAGTAAAGCATGTAAAAAAAGATAAACATAATATTCACCCTACTTGTCAAACCCTCGTGGATGGATATAGATCCGATATATCCACAAAGATGTATACTTGCTTGAATGAATGTTGATAGAATATAGGATGTCTTCACCAATGCAATAGATCTACACTTGCCAAATCAAAGATCATGGATGTATGTATGCTTGATATGCTTGAATGGAGAAGAAGAGGAATGAAGAATGGATACAGATCCTCTTTATCAATTGGGAATTCCTCCACTAATCCATCATGGGAGAGAAATTCACACAATCAATAGAATATTTGCGTTGGAATGGATGGGAGATAGCCTTCAAATCTTGGAGCCAAATCCTTGCTTGCTTGATAGAAATCACCAAAAGCTCTTGAATGCACCTTGGACTTGATTTCTTGAATGTAATGGATGTCTTGTAATTGTGGATGTCTTGGTTGTTTTCTTGGAATGAGACAAGAAAATGAGAGGAAGAGGCCTCCTTTTATAGTGATTTCAGAGTCCAAATTCATGAAGGCCGACTGTATTGGGCAGGAAAATGAAAATACTTTGCATCGGATCTGAAACCCACCAAAATTCAACCCCCGAGGTATAGGTTGAAATAGTTTTGACCTATACCTGGTATAGATCAAACTAGGTTTGACCTATACCTGAAAAGGTAAATTTCAAGGCAGATTTTGTGGGACTCAAGAAGTATTAAGAGGTTCGAAAAAATGGAAAGATAAGATAGAAAATCAAGCATAAAAGAATCCATAATAGAGGATACCACTAAAATGGGGCCCAATAGGTCCTAGAGCTTCCAAATTAATGGGCGCTAACGTTTTAGGACTATACACTAATTAAATGGCCAAATTGGTCAATCAAAATAACCAATAAATGACCAAAAATGGTTGTCACAAATTTGGTCATATTATAAATGACTGACAATAAACCACCACTAGTTGCGTGACCAATTTTAGTCATTTATAGGAAACTTTTAGTAGTTTTTAGTCATTTATTGTTATTTTTATACTCATGAGATTACATAGTTGAGAAATGTTCTTAGCTAGAGGCATGTTAAGAATTGCATCAATCTTATCCATATTGACTTCGATTCCTCTCTAGGATACGATGAATGCCAAGAGTTTGTCAATATCTACACCAAAGACGAGCTTGAGGGGACTCAATCTTATATTATAGAGACAGAGTTAGTTGAGGATAAGTTCAAGGTTGTTAACATGATCCTGGTGGAGGATAGACTTCACTAGGATGTCATCCACATAATCATCCAAGATCTTATGAATAAAATCATGGAAGATGAGGGTCACTACCCGTTGATAGGTCACACCAGTGTTTTTCAGCCCGAACAACATGTCAACTTAACAAAAGGTTCCCCAAGGAATAGTAAAGGCAATCTTGTATTGATCTTCCAAATTTACGCGAATTTGATTGTATCCTGAGAAACCATCCATAAAGGATAATAATGAATGGCTTACTATCGAGTCAAAAATCATGTTGATATTAGGAAGAAAAATAACATCTTTTAAAGACGCCTTATTTAGATGGTGAAAGTCGACACATATTTGAATACGCCCATCAGGGTTTCTAATGGGGTCTATATTCAATATCCAAAGCAAGTAGTCAATAGGATTAATAAAGCCAACCTTTATTAGATTCTCTATTTTTGTCTTGACTAACAAAGCAATCCTAGGTTTCATTATTTGGATCTTTTATTTTATTGGGTTAGGACTAGGAGCCAATACAATATTGTAAACTAGTATCAATTCATTAATACATGTGATGTCCTTGTATGTTCAAGTGAAAACATCTTGGTTAAGGAGATTGAAATGTGACTTGAGTTCTTTAGCAGGAAGGCACTTACCAACCTTAAATACCTCTTAGGACGTGTAAGGTCCATAGGGACATCAATAATATCCCCTTTAATGAGGGAACTACAATCCTCTAGATGTGGTATCAAAGTGTTCTTACCATTTAGAGATAAAATTTATCCTTCATCATCATTCTTAATAGATTCCCGAAGTATGATTAGCTCTCCAAGTAGTAAAGGAACTATCGATTGTGATGATAAGAAGGAAAATCATCATAGACACCTAAGAACTCCTTGAGGGCTTCCTCTGAAGAGAAAACATCTAAAGGAATCACTGTAGAGGTCATATCAATATCCATGTACTTAGAATGAACTAGCTCAAGAGGTAGAGGCTCGCAAGTAATTGAGTCGACATTCAACCATGGTTTTGCCTTGTGGATCATGTGGAAATATCCAAGATTAGTGTTATGATGCCTGAGCTTTGGTTCCAAAGGCACTCGAATACCTTCCTCATTAGGACCACAACCTCTACCATCATAGCCACATTTCAAAAACAATCTATATCATAGTCCATAGATGGACTTAAGTTCTTTGGAATTTTGAGGGTAGTATAGAAGAGATGATCAACATGATAGGTGTCACCAAGATTCATAGAAGTGTAATCTTCTTTTATAGCCATGGCGAAGGAGATCTTTGGGATCTTCAAGTTGACAAGGTTGACTTTATATGCACTGAAGTGAGAATGAGTAAAGTCTAGAATTCCCCAATCATCACCTAAACATGAGCTGACCTAAGTTAAAGGAGGCTCTTTTGTCAATTTGATGGAGGTTGGTTTAGGATTTTCTATCTTGGAAAGATCCACTTTGGGTTGATCAACCTTAGGAGGATCTGCCTTGAGGGGTTTTGATTCCTCCATCATGTCATCTTTCACGACAACCTTCCCTTGATCACTCACATTAAGTGGTTCTAATGAGGAGAATGTTAAATTGTCATAAGACATCAATTGGATGTAGTTCTGAAAAGTGGGAGAAATTGAGGTCTAATCCATGACTACCATTTGGCATAGATGCATGGCATCGGGGTCAACCTTAATTGTGACCACTTGATTATCAACTACAAACTTAATAGATCTATGCAAGGTAGATGATATTGCTCCTAAGACATGAAGCCAAGGACTACCCAATAGAAGATTATAAGGTAGGGCCCTAGTGTGACATACACTAAGGTAGGTATGGTAACAGGTCCAACTTTCAGGGGTAATATAGTAGTACCCATGTGTAATGACCCTTACTATAAAGGCCACTAAAAACCACTATTGCTAGACTGTGATTTCGTCAAACACTTGGCATGCAACTGAATTGTTTTGGTTTGAAATGTAATGGCTCAAAGTTGTAGTTGTTGAGCAACAAATCCACAATGTTTCAATTGATACAATACAATGCCAATATGTAATGAAATGCAATCAATACCAATGCTGTCTTTTACAAACTATCACAATTATCAACACTTCAATGACTTGGCACCAAGGGAATTCAATGAAATATTGCCAAACAATGATAGGACTTTTATATCAATGCAATGACCACAATGCCAATTGAAATATGAGTTACTCAATGTCTGATTACAATATGCAAAGTATGACAATGACTAAATTCTGGAAATACATGGACTGTTACAACTCTCATACATGGACAATGAAACTATTGTAATGACAAGACCTCATCAATGCACTTTCATTCACTATGACAATCCAATTACATATATATGTTTCCAATGAATAACAGTGACTGTTTTTATGTCATATGCTAGACTATTACAGTCTGTACTATAATTCAATCAATACAAATCAGACTTTAGTGCTATTACTATTAACCGAATATAGTAATTAGGAACCTGGAATTTGATGCAATGTATTGTTGACGAATGCTGATGAAGACAGCGCCAATCCTGCTCCCAAACTGCCCCCTCTGATCACTGCTGTACAATCCACTAGTACAGGCCGTACCTGTACGGACAGTACGACACCTGTATTAATTATTTGCAGGTGTCTTGGCTGCCACAAACACCATGAACAGAATCGCCTGATAATGTATAATGTCCTCCCCAAAGCATAAAATCGATCTCCAAATGATTTGAGAGATATGAGTGAAAATATAGGTCCAAACCTTGGTATGACTGAACTGAGAATGTACCAAAATGATCTCCAAATCTTCACAAAATGATTCACCAATGCAATGATGAATTCAAAACCCTTATTCAATCAGATGCAAGCCCTTACATCAATTCTCAATGAAGTACCAATGAGATGGCTGAGTACCAACTCCAAACTTGCAACCCTTCAGTAGATATTTCACTACCTCAGTTATGCCAATCTAGGGGAGTTATCGTTCCCAAAGATCAAATGATATTTGCAGACCAAAAGACTACAAATTCCTCCACAATGGAAGAAGTAGAAGAAATCCCAAATCCAAGCATGTCCAAATGAAAGCCCAAGCCCTCTATTTATTCTTTTCCTTGAGAAGTTGCTAGAACTTCTAGAAACATCCAATTATAATGTACTTTCTAATAAAATAACATTATAATAATAAAGTACATTTCTCAACTCAAAATCATAACAATGTAGGCCCAAATGTCTCATAACTGAATGTAGGCCCAACTACGACTGAACGTAGGCTCTACTACAATTGGATGTAGGCTCAAACTGGATGTAGGCTCACTCTGGATGTAGGCTCCACTACAACTGCATGCAGGCCCAAACTGGATGTAGGCTCTACCGAATGTAGGCTCTGTCAGCAATATGCAATCAAATGATCAACATAATGACCCTCTCTCGAAACCATTTGCCTACGAGAGTCGATGATAGGAAAATCTGTCATGCCAAACGATGTCAGCCAAAATGGGGACATGACACCATGGCAGTCTTCGTAGTATTATCAAAACCATGGATGAATAATGAATATAAAGCCAAAGAGTTCTTATCCACGTTAGTTTTAGGTAGTAAGTCCAAACCACACACATTGAACACTGAACCAATGTCAAATTAAAGGGGTTCATCTTATATCCACACCATTGACAAAACCTATAATCATCAAATGATCCGTAAGATTCCTAATTTCTAGGGGTGGAACTTCATGTAGATAGAATAAAATATTTAGTGTGTCCGCACGTATATGATCCATCAACACATTCAAGTCTATTGGCTTCGTGGAAGAAGGGAGCAAGATCTTTTGAAGAGGTTCTTGAAGCATTCCTTGATAAACTAGGATTTTCTAAAGAAAATCCCAAAGTGAGATCTTAGCGAGAGTAACTTGAAGTTGTTCCATAAGATCATAATCACTGGTTTTCTTAGCTGTGGGCTTAGGTGCTTGTGGAACGTCAAGTTGAGAAGGTGGTAAAATTGGAGTAGGTTGATTGATATTTGTCCTTATTCCTCCTCGTGTTATAGGTATGAGCAATGGAGTTATAAGAATCATTCCTAAATCAAGAGAATTTAGTAAATACATTTAGTTAATTACCATCAAATGCTTTACCATAAATGGATTTTACCTTCTTAGGAGGACTTGCAACAATCACACAAATAACCAGTCTCTTGGGCTTTGTTGGAGCTATTCAGACAACGATGTCATTCACATACTCTTTAGTCCTTAATGAAGGCAATTCTATGTTCGGAAGGTGTTTGGTGGACTTTGAGACATGCGAGGACACACCTAGGAAATCATCTAGGGTGTCATGCAACATGTCAAATTCATCATTTGGGGAAAGAGATCTAACCTCACTTTGAAGAAAGAGATCTAACCCCACTTCTACTAGTGCTCTGGTGAGTTAGGGGATTACGACACTTGAAACAAAGTAAATCTAATCTCACAAGATAGATAAAATAACTTAAAATATACTATGAATGTAACATAAAGGAAATAAGTGTATACATGAACTATGTTGAAATATCAAATAACATGCCAAAATAGAAAAGGCTAAATAACTAAGACCTACTAACAAATATGTGTATTTTGACTACAAGAATTTAAAATATAAACATTAAACAACATACCCTACAAGTTTTAAGCTGTAGGCCTTAGACGATAGTGTGATGCACGAGCGTTTGTGTGTCATGCTAGAGTCCTCTCTGTTAGAAAATAGGGAATGTCTCTAGCTTGATCACAATCCAATATTTTTCACCTCCCAAACCTATTCGTCACCTACACACACAGAAATAGGGAAAATAGTTGTGGGTCGTATAGGGGCTTGCCATAGCCAAACTCTCACTTTGGTGTTTCCACCTCCACAGATAGCCATATAGATAGATCATGATAAAATTGATATAAAGACAAGTAATAGAAACAAACTCCACTAGTGGAGGAGAATCCTATTATACAAGACAAGCAATAGAAATGAGTCCTCACTTAATGGATGAAAACCCCTACCACACAATGATAAAATGATATGACAACAATATAGACAAGTGCTTGAAATTGACAAAGTATATAAGAGATAAAGAGATGATATCTACATGTAGTGTAGACCCCTTTGCTTGAAAGGTGGGAAGAATGGCCTACATAATAAGTTTGGCAGAGGTTTGATTTGAGTAATGGAAGAGTGAGAATTGAGAGATCATGAGCAGAGAGAGAGAGAGAGAGAGAGAGAGAGAGAGAGAGAGAGAGAGAGAGAGAATGAATGAAAATGAAGGCTTTTTTATTGCTCAAAATGGACAGTGGTAGTCGTTTTGTATGCGTCCAAGAGAAGGGACATGTGTCGAAAGTAGTGTAAGAAGTGAATACAATCTTTTTGAATTTTGAATTTCATGAGGATGAGTGTGTGCCACACAAATTTAATGTGTTGTGTTGTCACCCGACCATATTCAATCCAAATTCGAGCGAGGGGTCATGGACACTTAGCTATCAAGGTTCATGATGTCAAAATTTGGATACTTGATCATGTAACTTGGTCATAAATGAATGGGGTTCAACGCCTAAGTGCCATAAATGTGCAAGGTGTAAATTTGTGACACTACATCCATTATATTTTAAAGTATGTGATTCTTGTTCATTACTAAGAATGAATACCCCCAATGAAATGCTTGTGATGGGTAATATGAATGCTCCAAAGTAACTCATGGTCTTACACTTATTGCTACATGGGTGAAGAGGTCAGAGTAATTCCCCTCCTTTATAATATGAACATAATGGTTTGACTGCAATAGTCATGAGGTAACTCCTTTAATTCATAATTATATATATAAATATGAGTTGCAAGCAGGCATGCAAGTTGACAGATAGACAAACTGGCTGACCAACCAATTGATCGATATACATATTGACTGACTGACCTACTGACCAACCGATAGACAAACAATATTCAAGATCAAATTTATTTTCTTAGAACTATAGGATTATAGGGTTATTTGTTTATTTAAAGACCCTATAATCCTATTGTTCTATGTAAACAAATTTAATCTTGAATATTATAAGACTCAATTTAATCATTAATCAACAAATTTTAATTAATGAATATATATATAAATATGTACGTATATATAAGGGGCACATACACACATGAGATATACAATTGATATATGAATATATATTTATATGTTGATAAGACACATAGTAGTTTATAGTCTTACTCTGCTAGGACTCTATCATTGGTTTCGATGTTAATCGGTTATTAATGTGCTATTAATGTTAATTTTTTGTTATGGTTGAGTTTTGCTACTATTTATATAAAAAAAATAGACAATAAAGAAAATAGGCTAGTCGCCTAACTAATTGACAGGTTATGACAAACCATCCATGACACTAAGGTAATAACTAACCCCCAAGGCAATTTACCTCTAGGTTCATGGCTTGATGGCAAGTTTGACGTCTTCCAAAGTATACGTTCCCCTCCTTAATGATACTCTCCCTCCCTTCTACAGACATTACAATTCCTACATCCACTTGGACATACAAATGTGTTAAGGCCAAATGTTAACCTTCCACGATTTTCTTTAGATAAATAAAACATTATTGTCAATATCAATATACATTGATGCCATTAAAAACATCTCACTAATGTTCATAATAACTTTGAATGCTTTACAATTTATTTATCTCCAAAATATAATAAACTAGAATAAAATTGTTATAGTTTTAGGCGACTCTACAACACCCCCAGTATCAAATAAAAGATCAAGACGACTTCCGCAAGAGAGTGACAAGACAATTGCATTAAGATGCAAGAATGATATTATTGATAATGGACAATAATGAAAATGTACATAATATGCCTACTTATATAGGCAAGGCAATAAGAGACATTGATAAGGAGAAGATAAGTTATCATGTACACAAAGTGGATTCACATGTCCACCAAAGGTAGATTATCCTCCATTAAGCAATGGAGTATGTGCAACATGTGGAAAATGATAATGTGATATGCACACTAAAGGTGGATCTCACATATAAAATAGAATGAGATAACAACCATCACCATCTAAAGTAGAATTTTTCCTACACCATGTTCAAATATACGTACAAAATCCTAGGTGTCTCGTATGCAAACTACTATGCAATGAATTATCCTAAGTAAGCTTAAGTAAACGGTAATTAGAAATATTTAATTACACCGAAAAAAATTACTAATGGAAAACATGATGTAA
Organism: Chamaecyparis obtusa; assembly: GCA_027943335.1. NCBI lineage: Eukaryota > Viridiplantae > Streptophyta > Pinopsida > Cupressales > Cupressaceae > Chamaecyparis > Chamaecyparis obtusa. The sequence continues at coordinate 1,377,823 of BSBK01001154.1, read as the reverse complement.
TAGTACAACACTTCAGAAGACATAATTCTTGTATTGTATGAGTTGGTAGCATCATATGTTGGCCAAACACTCCAAAGTCTATTTTTGTCTTTTTCAACATTGCATTTTACCTCTTAAATAATCACAAAAATGATGTGTGCCACAAAGTTTGTGTGGTTTTGTGGGTCTTAATTTGGGCTTGGTAGCAAGGGCTCTACCCCCTCTTGTAGACCCCACAAGGGGCACTCCTATCCACCCCATTGGAGGCACTGCCCCCAAACCCCTGCAAGGGGTGCTACCCTTTAACCTTGTTGGGGGTGTTACTGCACCTAGACCTCCATTGCCTTCATTTGATTTCAAAAGTATACTACAAAGTCTAAATTTGCAAGGTACAATTCCAAGTTCACGTACAAGTCTTCATCCATAAAATTATCATTAGACTTCTTGAGTATTACTTAATGTTTACTTGTTGTCTAGAAGACAACTTTTTCTTTTGGGGGGATGATGCAGTCAATGTATAATGTCTATTGTTCAATAATATTGATTATACACCTATGTATTAGTTGTCAGTTATAAGCATTGGGTAGTTGAGTTGTAAGTGTCGGTTGGTTGGTGGTTATGTTCCTCTTGGCAACTGTTAGGTCCGTTAAACATATTATGTATTGTCAAGGAAAGTAGTATGATCTAGTGGGATCAAGTACAATTCTTGACTGATCTTGTCTAGTCTTATTCTTTAAAAAATTCATGTGCAAATAAAGATATATTTTCCTCCTATATTTGGTATGCATTGTTATCTTTATTCTTACTTCATGTACTTAATTTATTAGATATAGTAGTAAACACTTGTTTTTGTATGGACAAGTTTTGCTGAGATTATGTTGAGTTGTAAAGTTGTGGCTAATGATTGGGTCTACAAAGTCATGTTTTTGAGCTATCGAGCATACTATTTGCATGTGACCCAATATTTCTTTACATAAACCCTCATCAACATATAAATCATAAGAAAAACCGTCATTAGTGTTCAAAATTTTAGTTCAAACTTAAAACTACTCAAATCCAAACTTAAATGAAATTTTAAAATGTGCTTACCTTAAAATCTAACTGAAAATTTCTAATAGCAATGCTTTTCTTTTTCTCCCCCTAAAGGTAAAAGTGGGCCAAAAATAGGGGTATACATAAAACAAATTTAGAGCCTCTCTTTTAATAAACGGGAACAATGAATGTTTTGCCCATAGTGAACATGGATTCCTGAAATACTGTGACCAATGAGTGTTTCGCACATAATGAACACGGATTTCTGAAATATATGCTGTAATCTAGCATAAGGTGCAAAAAATAGGTTCGAAAGTTGAAAATCTTTGGAACAATGCAACTTTCACCTAGCCTTGCTAGAGATCTGGCATAGTCTCCTCTTGCAAAATTATTCATGGCAAATGGAGTGAGATGGAATACTTAAGTAGAATAAAGAATAAGCCTTGACCATACGATCTCAGATTACAATTAATGTTGGGGGAAAGAGAGCACTTAAATCAATAGATTCGGATCATTCATTCTCGCACATGCAATATAAAGGTTGCTCTAGAGTAACATGTAAGCCTGATAGAGTTTGAACATGGGATGCCCCATCTTAAAAACTAAATCAAGTGAATAGGACTTGAACTTGCAATTTTGCAAGCACTGGAAGATCTCAATTTTGACAGCACTGGGATAAGGAGAATAGAAACAATATCTATCTCAATGCTTCAGAGTTCGTAGCAAATGTCATCATTACCTAAAACTGAAAAATAAGTCATTCCTTTGATAAATTTTAAATTCAAACTAAAGAGTACTAGACTTCTAGTTTTCAATAAGAAATATATTTAATTATTTATAGGCTGTGCCAAATACATGTGGGCTAATAAAAGATACTGTCTTGAATGATTTCATGTTGATGTCAACCTTAGAAAATCCAAATTCTCTAATGAGCTTTCCTGTCTCACGTGTGAGGTGACACCCATCTGAAGCAAATTGCTGTAGTGGATCTAGAAACTTCTGCCAAAACCTCAGGAGTGTGCCATCTGAAACATGTTAAAACAAAGAAAAATCATTCACATTGATTAACATTCAAAATCTTTAAAAACTGGATACTGTTAGTGCCAAACTTATTGTTGTTGAAAAGTAATAGGAAACAGTAACCTGGGGCAGCCACGTGTTCTATAAAGATGAACCGGCCACTAGGTTTCAGCACCCTCTGCACTTCTACAATGAAAGACAAAATTTGAATGTAAACTAAGGAAGCATATTGCAAGGATGTGGTCCTTTCAACACACAGTTAACAATAAGTAATTCTCCAAAAGTTATAGCCTTATATGTCGGAAAATAATCTAAAAAATACATGATGTCCCTGTAGATATCAAAGCCATATTATACTACCCATGCCTGTTTTTAATTGACAAGCCCTTTTTATGTATCAGTTTCGAGAAATTGGTTTGTACAAATATCAGTTTATCATGTCCAATGCATCTCAAGAGGAAAACAGTCTCACATTCTTTCAATAGCTATTTCAGTTCAGTTGCCATATATTAAGCTTTTGATGGAAATTTAAATAAAAGTAGTACCTTTCAATGTCTTCCTCACATCACTGACAGAACACAAAACTAGAGTACCAACAACTGCATCCATGCTTGAATCAAGAACTGGTAAAGCCTCCCCAACCTGTTGATATAGCATATTTGACTTCAAATTCAATTTGAAAGTTAGAATGAACAGATTAAAAACTATCAAAGTTTCTACTATCTAATCTGTATGAAAAATGGATACTGACATTCGGATGCAATTGGCACAGAAATAACAAGCAAAGGCAGCCCTTCTGCAGATTTAAGTGTTAAACTATAGGCATCTGAAAACAGAGCAGTTGAATGGTCCAGAATCATCCTACTTGGAAGAAACACATTTTATATACTTGGCTACTCTGTATCTCGCTTCTTTGTTATTTCTTGTCAAAGAAAGAGATGTTGGAATGTTTGATCCTATCATTCTCATGATTAATTTGTGCTATTTAATTATTTCAAACAATAATGATCCCCTTCTATGGAATAGCCAGAAATGATCCATTTAGCCTATTTAGTTCTTTTAGTCTAATAAAGTGAATAAAAGATTAAAAAGGCCAATATTATAAAGTTTTGGGAGGGAAATTAAAAGAACCTTTGGTTGTAAAGGCAATTTGAGAGGTCAATGTGAAGTTTGAGCTTCTTGCTTGAGCAAACCCTAGGACGAAAACTAAGGGAATTGGTTTTGGTAGTGCTACATTGATGCAGAGCATGGGTTGACAACTAGACTATTGATACCATGTTTCACAACTAAGGGTGTCATTTCTTCTTCAATACTCAAAACAATCACATTTAAGGAGACTTCATCACAAGGACATGTTGATGTGAGTTTTGTTCCACTGCAACATGCAGAATAAAACACTCAATGTTTCGGAGTGAAACATTAAATATTCAACTCTCTCTTGATGTAAAGTCACTTCTTCTGCTAAGCCTACAAAGTAAAATCACAAGGTGACTTCAAGGTTCTTTTACTGTGGATACTCGCTCAGTTGAAATGATGTGATTTGCTGGATCACTAAAGGGACTTACGCTAGTTCATTCAAGATTTGTCAACTACTCGCACTTCTAATAATTAGCCTTACAATGTGCAATGAATTTTTTATTTATTTTATTTTATTTTCCGACCTTTAACTTCTCAACTTAAACTTAAACTTCCAATCCTAACTACACCTATTTAATTATGAATGCAAGGAATGTGTGAATGGACTTGGACTCTACTAGGTGTAGCTTTATCAGCGACTGGACCCACCTAGTGCAAGCTTCTATGCTAAATTTAAATGGTTTTCAGATTAATATTTCTTCCCTAATCCCATCAAATGGATGCAAACTAAAGATTCAATACTAATCAAAGTTAAGTGTTTTCATTCATGGGCTAACCACACAAGGCACTCTAACTATCAACAAGAGGCTAGTGGCCCAGATTTGTTGAGTCAATCAAGTAAAAATTCACAATTACTTTCATTCAACTAAACTACTTGAAGCAAATTCTATTCTAACTTGGAATGAAAATCTATTCTAAATGAGGAAAGTAGGTCACTATGCAATAATGCAAACTTGATCAAAACAATTCACCATGCAAGACACAATGAAAAGTAGAGCAAATTTGGCATTACATTAGCAACAATTCTTCAAAACCTCCCTTACAAATGAGAGGGGTGGGGGATTATATAGGAGCCCCAATTACAATGAACGACCAAGATTGATTTAGAATCAATGACCCAGATTAATCCATTACAAACCCTAATTAGGGCAACCCAAAATAGCCAATGAGAAAGAAGCACCATCAAAAGAGCCAATGAGAAAATTCAAAAATTTGAAGACCAATAGGAAGTGAGGGAACCGCCTAGTCATCAAACAACTCATCATCCAGGATGTGCACTCCCTTCACCTTCTCTCTTTTAGAAAACTTGATGAACTTAAAAGAAATTTCTTTAAGTTCCTCCATGTCAATACTAGGAAGGTTGCTATGTTGCATCTCCATAATCTCTAACTGTTCCATGCATGTGCCCAATGTGTCATCCCAATCTGTAGTCTATAGCTGTGGATCATTAATAGGAAGCATAAGTGAGAGGAAATCATTCAAGTGACTCTCCTCAAGAGAATCTACACTTGTGAAATAAACTAACTCCAATTTCCCCATTAGCTCTTCCAAATCCAATTCACTGGAAGCATCAATATCAAGGCCAAGCAGCTCCTTGATTGCAATGAGAACCCTCGAACATATCCCTAAGACAGGATCCTGAATATCACCTCACTGTGTGCATGCTTGCTCATAAGTAGTCTTCCTAGTAATCAGTGAGAGATACCAATGGCCAATGTCATAAGCACTCCCCTTGTCAATCACTCCTTGTACCAAGACTGATGTAGGGATAGCTCTCAATGCCTTGAGCCGAAGAATGACCTTTTGTTTGATGGGTTGAAACTCCTCCCACATCTCCTCCAATCCCTGCATTTTATCCATAAGCATAGTGGTCATTTCATAGATTCGAACTATTTTAGCAAGGAAAGACTCTGCTCGCCCTCCGATATCCCTTGCCCATTTCCTTACCACACTACAAGAACAATGTGAGTCCTGAGAAGTGGGAACATAAGGGACAAGTGTTGCATTCTCCTGTTTGGATGGATTCACATATTTGTTTATTATTTCCTTCATCATCAAATTTTCCGTCTCAAGAACATCCTTTTCTTTGATCAGCCTATCCATCCTTTCTTCTATAGCACTTGCATTGTCCCTCCATTCCTGAAATTCTTGATCTTTAGTTGTTGGCCCAATATCGAATGAAGAGATATGGTGATCAAGGGGAGAAATCTCGTCTTCATTCCTATCTTCAATGGGGCTAGCCAAATGTATAGTGCGAGAACCTGTCTCATCTCTAGTAATCTTGTGAACCTTCCTTGCTGGCCTAGATTCACTTGCTCTCCCTATCCTGTTAAGAAATGTGTCAATATCATCTATAGGGGGGATCTCTTCTACCCTTCTTCTCTTCTTCATGCTGTCTCTAAGCCAATCAGGGACTGTGGATAAATCCAAGCCACACTCCATTTGTTCATCTTCATCACATCCCTTAAGTGCTGAAGTAAGGCCATCTTCCATCCCCTGAGTGTTGGGATCAGACTGCCCCATACCATCTCCTAAATCAACTACCAAGTGCATCGTGGGGGAAGATGACAATGTCTTTGTGTTCTATTGTACCGAATGTGTGGATGAAGCTGCCTCTTGACCATCCTGGGGTAGGATCTTTGTATGACCACCCTCGGCTGAATCATTGTCCATGGTCTGTGTTCCTTCCTCCCTAGATGATGATGAACTAAGGATAAGAGTGGGTGTGGCCGACCTCTGTCTTTTGTCTCCAGATTCTGCACTAGTTGTCTTGTCACTTGATGCTCGAGATGTTCCTACCTCCTTATCCTTTCTCCTTATAGTCTGTCCTATAGCCTGAATACACAATCTTGAGTTGCTAGTGGTCCCTTCGTCATCCTTGGAAGAAGACTCTTCACTTTGCATCCTTGCATAGGTGAAGGTGACGCCCTGTTTCATCAACATATTCATCTGCTTGTCCACCCATGCCCTCGATCTATCCATGACCACCCTCATTAGAATCCCTAAATCTGAAAGTTCCTCTTTTAGTGACCAATTAGGGGGCTCAATTGACTTGTTCTTCTCATATTCATAATTGGGGTGGATAATGCACCCATCATCTTGGACTTAGTCAGGAATAGGGAAGACACCACACTTCATGAAACTCAATGTCATTTTGGACCACATCTTCCTCCTTACTGCCTCTTCATCCATGAGATTCATCCAATAATCTTCTATGTCTTCCTTGTGCTTGTACTTCATGCCTTTGTGGATCTGAATTTTCCGGAATGGATCAAAATATTTCCTTGCCTTATATGTTCCCAACTGCCTGTAAGGATGGACAAGACTCCAGCATCTTCCCTAAATTAATGGAGGAAGGCATTCCCTGTCTGTGCTTCTCTTTTTGTATGAGGTCAAATTCTAAGAGTTGTCTAACCACCTCCAATAGAACCATTTTATTCGTGGGATACCTAGGGAGTTTGTATGGTTTCGAGGAAAATCCTTGGACCCTGATATAGGTGAATGTAGGGAATTGGATGTACCAATTTCCATATTGTTTATCAATGCAATTACATCCTTGGACAATCTCTTGTGTGTCTCCCCCTGCAAAGTGCGAGTGATACTCATCGTGAAGATATCATTAATCCTCCTATAGCTTGCCTTCCTACGTAGCTGCGATTCAGGATAACAATCGTAGACTTTGAATTTGTCTTTCCCATTTCCAATCTCGCCTCTACATATAAGGCCTGGATAGTACACAATCCTTGCTAATAGATAGATTATGTAGGAACTCACGTAGAACTGTCTTGTCTTTTTTAAGTCTCAACTGTGCATCCAAGTTATCACTTATTATCCCTGCCCAATTGATCATTATCTCTCCCAAGGCAATCTCTTCTATGAAGTAGAACATCCAAGAATCAAAGCCCCTTGAGGTGACCCTATTACCCTATTCAGCATGAAAATCAAGTCACTGTACTCCTTGACATCTTCGCTTGCCAACCTCTTTGGCAACCTACAATGATGTCTTCTTAGCTCATGGATTCATTTTTTGTTAATGATGTCCATACATACATCAGGTTTTGCATCAAATAGTTCTTTAGTTTCTTCCTTAGTTCGGACTTGCACTCTGGAGTGGTAGGGAATCCCGAAGGTCTCTCTTATTGCCTCCTCATTTAGAAATGCAAACACTTTGCCTTTGGCCCTGATGGTTTGAGTGTTTGGATCATAGTTCTTCGCACATTCAACGAGTTCGCTGTACTGAATGGCTACAGGAAATCTTGTTGCCTGATAGAGTCCACACCTAACCGTATTAACTGCTATCTTTGAAGGCAAGTGATCTCTGTGTCCATACATTCTCCTTCTCAGTCCCCTCATATCAAGGTGCTCCATATTGGTATCTGAAACTTTTGCCCATCTGGATGACATCAAGGACTCTAAATAAAAGCCTTTGGACAACCTCTTAGTCAACACTGTCCTCGTTCAAATCCTTTTGGCTCTGCCATTCCAGTACGAAGCTCAAAGTTAGCAAATTGTAAGAAAATTATTGAGTTTAGATCACAAAAATGCTTGAATGTATCCATGGATTAGATGATGAACTTCATATTTTGATTAAATAACTAATCCAAAGAAAACAATAATCAAAGTGTCAACCAGAACACCAGGACATCAAAGATCTTTAATACTTAGCCAAATTTATGAATTCTGATTTTCAAACTAGTCATGCCAACACCCTCAAAATGGCCCTAATAACTTATCAAATTGACTCCAAATCACAACCTAGGACTCCCTTTTGACCCTGGAAACAAACAACAGTCCAAACATGACAGCAAACTAAATACTTGGAGAGTTCAGACTTCTGAAGACAAACTTGCAATTTCGCTTCAATTCCTCCCTCAAGGAGATACTAGCACCCAATACCAAGAAAATTTCAAGTCTTAGGACTTATTGGTGAACAATGAAATGATCAACATAAATTGGCACTAGGAGGGCATGAACAAAGTTCATTCATGGAACTATCTGTTAATCCTAACCAGTGACTAAGAGGGGGGGTGAATTAGTCAATTCAACTTATTTAACGTTTTATCCTATTAAACTGAATACAACTATTGTGTGATGCTGAAAATGCAATGCATAAGCTTACATAAGATTTATATGTGGAAACCCTCAATCATAGAGAGAAAACCACGGTGGGACCGAACCCACAATCTTCACTATTGCAGTAATAAAGTTTCCCTATTAAAGGCTTACAAAAGCACTTGTTAGAGTGCTACCCTATCAAGGGATTTGATATAGATCGGTTAAGATCTTGACCCTATTAGGAGTCGCCTCGTTAGAGACTTAAGAACATCAATCAAGATGTCACCCGGTTAAAGGATTTGTACAATTAAACTTGTTCGGATTCACCCTGATAAAGGAATTTTAACAAGCTTCAAACAATAAGAAAAATGATCTTCTGTAGACACTCAATCTGACGTTCAGATCATACCTGTTCTATTCCTTGCTTGGCTTGGTTGTTCAATCTTTGTTGTTCACTCTTGGTGATTGTATCCATTCTCAGAAGACTCGGCTCTTCTGCTCTTCTTTCTCTCTGCGCACTTGATTTCTTCAACCATACATCTCTTATGCACGAAGACCCATATATAGAATTGATTCTCATATTACTCTATGGAATTGTGGCGCCAAGCAATAAATCCTTCAAAAACGTCGTTCTGGAAAGCATTCCAAAAATCTTGCATGCAAAACTCTAGTTCAAGCCAAAACGCTCGCATACGAAACTCCAGTTCATCCCAAAAAGATCGCATACAAAACTCTAGTTCATCCCAAATAGCTCGCATACAAAACTCCAGTTCATCCCAAAATGCTCCGCAAAAATTGAATCGGATTCCCATTAAAGCCAAATAAGAAATCATATAAGCACGGACCGGTAGATCTAATATTGTTGCGTGGAAACCGGTGTGCTGCTGGTTGAGTCATCTGCCTTCTGTTGTTTTCTACTAGATCGGTATTGTCATGAACGGTGTAATTACACAAGTTACTTAGTGTGATGAGCCCAACTGGCTCTCAATTACAAATTGGCTTCTTTCCCAATTTAATTTACAATTTTATTTAATTTTAAAAACATATATGATTTTTATGAAAGTTTTCCAGACTTTAAAAATAACATCAACAACAATTTAATTTCAATTCTCATAAAACTGATTTAGCATTTGCAAGAAATACAAGCAAAGTTTAACATTAATGGCACCTGAATTGTCAAACAATTGCCATACATTCCAAAGTAATCACTTGGCTGGTAACGTCAACCTTCAGATAGCATTCAGCCACTAAGAAATTATCTCCAGCCTCCACATACAATACGCAGCCTCCAAAATTATGATCACAGCCACCAGAAGATTGTCACGCGGCTGTAAGGAGCAGTGACGTGACTTTAGACCATCCACGTGACTGCTCTAACAATGGCGCAGCCACCACAAACATATCACAGCCTCAAATTAATTAACGTAACCACTCTGAATGATATCGCAGCCATCAATACGCACTAGCAATCTTCACCTAAAGGAATTGCAAGCTCAGAGGAAAGAATTCGCAGCCCATATATTAACTTCAATCTTTGCAAAAATTCGAATCTTCAACAATAGTTCCAAACTAAATTGCTGATAATTACCTTCAACCTCCACACAATTCACTGACCATTTACAGCCAACTCAAAGTGCAACTTAATAGAAGAATTTGATGTTTTCTCCAACAATGAATACCAAAGACAAACCCTAGCTCCACCTTCAAGAAATCGATTTCTTTCTTCAAACACAACTTATCAATTTTATCAAATGATCAATAGGTAATGAAAATCAATTTCTCTCAAGGCTTTATAAAACTCATTAAATGAAGTCTTCTATACACTTTTCACTAAAGAAGCTTCACTCACACAACATCAAATTATAACATGTAATTGCATAAGTTATTAAATTAAAGTAGATTTAATTTAATAACTCCAAATAAAATATGGTGCAACCGAATCTCTCTGACAACAACATTTGGAGCAACACTGCCCTGCCAAAAATAACAACCAGACCAAATTAGACTTACTAAAAATAGCAAGTCCCTCAAACTAGAGATTCTCCATAAGAAATCCCGAATCATCTGAAACCACTGCATAGGCGCTCTGCTAAATATAGCAATCCAGACTAACACCAAAAATACCACTTACTATAAGTAGTAAGTTTGCCAATCCGACCTCAACGAAGAGCAATCTTGACATCTGAGATCTCCAGAGTGGAAACCAACCACTGGCTTTGCCAAGTGACCCCCTCTGACAACCTGATTAGCTTATAAGGGTCACTGAAATAAGCTAATCCCAAAAGCCTGAAATCCAGGACATTACACTTACAAGTTTGATGGTTGTCGGTTGGGACAACTACCGGTTCACCACTGCTGCTCTAACATAAAGACCGGTGTGTTTGATGTTTGCCAGTGATGACAACTAAGCATAATGCCAACAATCTTCCCCTTTGGCATTGGTGGCAAAACATATCATAACTTGCAAAAGAGTAGAATATATACAAATGAAGCTCTCATCATAATGCTTCCCCTGTCAAGTAGCATCCTGTCAACTGATACTTCCCCTGTGCATTGGCAACACCTGTGTCTTGCTCTATTGTCTCTACTGACCAAAGGACATTGATCTTCCTCCTTTTGCCTCCAAGGAACAAATGGTGAGAAAACTTATAATTGAAACCGATTAAAGATGTCCTTGTAGATTTTTCTGGCTGAAACGAGGAATGGTTTCCATCTAGCTATGACTTGGTCAAGGTTATACTCCATTGCTTGTAGAGAAATAATTAGGTTCTCCATGTCCTCAATTGTTTTGTAGTCTGGCTCACTTAGAAGTGTGTCAGTTTCTTTTGCTTCTTTCTGCATCATATCAAAAGTAGGAGCTATATACAGCTGAAATCCAATGAGATCTTGGATTCTCTTTGTATGCTCCTCAAATGATTTTCTTAGTGTGAGTGCTAAACTGGTGAGCTCACAATTGTACTTTGCTGTTGAAGAGGTCTGAGGATTGAAATGCGTTGTTGTCTATTTCAGCTCTTGTGTTGTCTGACTAATTCTTTCTGTGATATCCTTGACAAAATCTTCAAAATTTGATGTTTTTGTTATTGATTTTCCTACATCTTGAACTTGTTTCTTCAATTCCCCAGTGCCGGTAGACACAGTCGCTTTGATTGCAACAATTTTGTCATGTAGGATATTGATTCTCTTTGTTTCATAATGATCTATAGCTACAATTTCTGGATCTGTTATGTCTTCTCCGATTGTTTGTGCCAAAATTTCTAGCTGATCTATTATTGGTTCTTCTTCATCAATATCTGCATCTGGAGCAAAATTACAAACCATATCTTGTTTCCTCTTTGTGAGCAACTTGAGTTGCCTTGTTGACATTTTGCTGATGTCAATCAATGATTCCCCTGTTAGTGGAGTTTCCATTTTCCCTTTCTAGGAATCAAGGTTTGCTGTGAAGGATAGCTTCCTTTTTAGTGAAGAAGAGCTTGGTAAATCTACTAATTAATTATATTTAATGCCCTTTTCTCTTGATTTTTGCTCTTCTTCTGGTTGCTTCTCTTCTTTCACCTTTTCTTCTTGTTGTTGCTCTTCTTCTTCCTCTACCTTTTCTTCTTCTTGTTGTTCTTCTCTGTTGACCTCTTTGCCAACCTATAGGGTGTATTTCTGGGTGTTATCGGTGTCTTTTCCTTCAGTCGTCTTTGCTGATGATTCCCCCGTTTCTTGTTCTTCTGGTCTGATTGGTGTAGCCTTCTCACCGTTTGGGTTCTTCTTGCCGGTTGTGTCTTGCTCACTGGTTTTGTCCCGCTTACCGGTTGTATCTTGCTCACCGGTTTTGTCCTGCTCATCGGTTGTATCTTTCTCACCGGTTGTGACTTTTGCCTCATCACCTTTTTTCCTTCCTTTGATACCTCAATGTCCATTGATTTTTCTGGTAGGACCGTGTCCTTTGTCTGTTGAGCTTGAGATTTATCCTATGGACCTGTTGAGTGAGGTGTCTCAACAAATACCTGTTCTAATGTCAATTTTTCTTGCCTTTTAGCTGGAGTGGTGAAATCATGATTTTTCCATAATTTCACTATTTCTTCATAAACTTCTTGTTCTTGGCCATTTATGATTTTGGCCACTCTATCTCGAGAGTCCAGGTTCAGTACTTCTAGTTCGATTAGAATCTTGATTTCTTCTTCATCTAGACCCAGTTCTACTTGTTCTAGAACTTCCCTTATAATTTTTGCATCTCTTGCTACTCTCCATTTTGTTAGGAGCCTTTTATTAAGTTCAGCTGGGAAAATGGATCTGTAATCCTTGGGTCCTTGGTTGAATTCAAGAAAACTTTCTAACAGGGTAGTTCTATTTTGGCCTTGTTATCAATGCCTAAGGAACTGAACCATTTTGTAGCATTGCTAACCTTACCAAAATCTAATATTTCATCAACTATATCATCAACAATAAGCGTTTTAGCCTTACCTTTTTCTGGAGATGCTAGAATAGTTGGTGGAGTTAGATCACCACTGGTGTCTTTAGTGATGTTCACAATAACCGGTTCTTTTGCTGGCTTTTGGTAGATTGGTGTGTCTATGCCCAGAATGCCTTTCCCTGTCCTGATGTCCTTTTTTGGTTTGAATGAGAACTTCTGACATTCAACTTCAGCCTCATGTTGTTTCTCTAGTATGTTTGTCCAAATGACAACTCCTTTCTCATGAACCACTTCAACTTCTCCATTTAATACTTGACCAATCCTTTTTCTGATCTAAAAATTTTGTTTTTGAGCATTTGCCCGATTGGTTGCCTCTTCTAGGCTCAAGTGGCTTTGCACTTCCAGTAGTGCCTTGATTCTGAGATCTTTCTCTTTTGCTATTGAGGATTTCCATCTTCCTTCAATAAGCTGATGTAGTTTTGCAAGAATTGAGCCATGAATCTCACTAGGCGTTCTCTTGAATTTGTATAGGCTGTATATTACATCTTCGATTTTCCTTATGTCTTCATCATTAGAAAAATTATATCTTCTCTCAACTGATGCCATCCCACTTGTAGTCTTTATGCCTTCAACCATTTCATCAATGGTTGGCCTTCTTGCTTTTGGTTCCTCCTTTACCGGTTTCGCAGTCTTCTTTCTTCTTATATAAGTGGCGGTTTTCTCTGTCTCAGTTTCTTCTGAGTCTACTTGTGATTGCTTGGTTGTGACCAATTGCGCCTTCTTCTTTTGAACTTTAGGTTTTGGCACAAGTACCTTCTTTTCTTTGGTGTAAGAGACCGTTTGGAAACTTTAGCAGTTACCTTCTTTGTTGTCTTTGAAGGTTCAGTCTTCTTCGAATTCGCACTTATCTCATCATAAGTGCCAAACCGGTTGGCTGAAAAATCTAGGTTGCTCTCCTGAAGTGCCTCAGCATATGCTTTGGTAGTCTTTGATGATATTTCGTAACCTAGTTTTGGTGCAAATTCTATTCTTGGCTCAACAACCTGGATTATACAGTGATCAGTGCTTACAAGGAAACAAACATCATCCTAGTATTTGTTTACAATTGCAGATGGGATTCTTTCCCTTTCATGCATTTTAGATTGAAAATCTTGGAAATAAGCAGACATAACCTTAGTAAAGCGATTTCCTAGGTTATTGATCATTTCTCCTATTTGGACCATAACTTGTCTATTTGTTACCCATTCTGGAAAGAATTTTTGATAGTAGAAGAAAAGTCATACCACTAGCATTCCATACTTCAAGAATTTCTTCTTTACCATTCCGAGCTTCTTCATGTTTTCAAAGATTTGACTTCTCAACATAGCACATATGTCATATTTGGCGTTGTCGTGCATGATTCTATGAGTTGCATGAGAACCAAACACCTTCATCTTCAATATCTGTATCAGTCATCATGCGACTAGAATACCTCGACTTTGTGAGTCAGGTAACTTCACTGTTGGATATCGTTCTCAAGGTGAAGGCTTCCCCTGTGGCATTGAACCTTGTCACTCTCCTTAGGTCTTCCTTTGTAATAGGCGTAAAACACCATTTTCCAACCACATACCTTGATTGTGTACTCGACTGAGTACCAATCGAATCCAGTTAGGCTGAAACACAATAGGGTATTTAACCCCATTGGTCAATCCAGCCGTTTCGAGTCGAGCATACTTTTCCTCTAGCATCCCATCCTTGCAAAGCCCTAGAAATTTGCTCTGAATGGAAGTTTCTCCCAACTCCTCTTGTTTATAGTGAACGAAGGCAGTTACGTCTTCAGTCAATAGCTCGACGTCTGGTGTTGATGATAGAGCTCCAACCATATCATTTGACCTGTTCTAAACTTGCATAACATCATATTGAGGTCGATCATGTTGAATGATGTCAATAAGGGTTGCAATTGATGATGATGGTGCCATTTCGTTGGTAAGAGAAAACACACAAAACTTTGTTGAATTCGTAGAAATTGAAAAGCAAAGATCGCGAACATAGATAGAAAGATTACTCAAGCCTAAAGAAAATTTTACACAAAAAGTTAAGTAAAATTAAATGAGTAATACACTTTCCCTTTTATATCCTCGGGCTCCAACGGTAATTAGCAAATGGTAACATTTTATTAACGGTTATCGCATTTATGAGCCTTACCGGTTTTTACATAACTTCACCTTTGTTGACCGGTTTATCAATGCTTTACTTGTTTTACCACAACATCCTCGATTGAAACATCAATCGTGTAACATCATCCCATCACCGAGAAGGTAATTAACCAGAGCACACAACTTACTATTTAGACCGGTTCTTTGGTCTTAGATCGGTGAGTGTTTCTCAGTAACAACTGCCACTTAGTGAGAGTGAATCTGACTTAGTTACTTTAGGCACAGTAGCATTTCCTGTTGTTCCCCCTTAAGCCCTGATGACTTAATTTGATGAAGAGATATCATCATCGGTAGATGATGACTTTGTCTCTGGTTTTTCTCCTTCAGAGCTCTTTGTCCCCTTTTTGGACCACATCTTCTTCACTTCTTTCTTGGTCTCTTCAGTTATGTTTCCCTTATGATTGCGAGTCTCATTCCCCTTGACCGGTTTTACTTGTCTTTTTCCTTTGTTTAGTGACCGGTTCATACAATCTCTGGCCAGATGACCAATCTTGTTACAATTGTAACAAGTCATCCCGGTTTGCATTCCTGTTATGGAATACCAGTCTCGGTGGAGATTTGAATGCCATGGTTGTAGACCCACACTCTTCAGCCTTATGTCCAAATTTATTACATGCATAGCAATAGCCTTTAAAGCTTCCTCTGCTTCTATGAGGTCCTACCCCGACCCATCTTAGCTCGACTGGTGTTTTCACATATGGACTATCTAGATGATACACTATTATGATGATATTAGACCTATTTTGATTATAACTTCTCATCATTAGACATTATGTGATGATTTTACATGATTATATGGATGATGATGTTAGACGTACCCTTATATGCTTATGTTAGATTCATCCTGACTTTATGATATAAATAGATAATTGAATTCTGAATTCTACATTTTGATTTACATTATCTTATGGAATAGGAATTGAGATAGTTATGATGTTGATTTCCTAATGAATTAGTTCTGCATTTGACTTAGGGTTACTTGTTTAAGTGAAACTGAATGAACTTAAGATGCTTATAGAAATATGATACAATATGGTTATGTATATGTTGAAATCATGAAATGCAATTTAACAATGCACTCATATATGAATGTTATTATGGATCTCGTTTCTCTTTCGATATGCTTATATATGTGATGATTTCATGCAGTACTGATATCTGAATCGAGTGTGCAGGATTATGACCATGGTTTTAAATGTGGGAAACAAGGATGGATCAATGTGAAAATAGTATAAGGCCAAGGTCGACTCTAGGAAGAGAACGACCTCGTTGTTATGTGTTTGTAATTTGTAAATGTGATGCATGAGTGAATGTTATTTGTAAATGTTTTAAGTGCATAATTGGATGTAAATTTAAATGTGTAAATGAAAATGTGATTATCCATTAGGCATGCCATGTGTGTAATTCAGTGGTGTGATGTGTACTTTCTTTTGTTGTGTCACTTGACACTAGTGCTATGTGTTGGCATGCCTAAGCGGAAAGTTGACCTTACCTCACCCTTAGGTCACCTTGTGAGTCCCTAGGTGTAGTTAGTGGGTTAGGGAACAAAGGCAAGAGTCACATCACTTCCCATTTTCGTGAGTTAACTTCACATGGGTTTTTGAGGGGTTAAATTGAGCCCTAGGGAGTGGTTAGCGTTAGTTTTAAGTACCCCAAAACATATGCATAGGTTTGGAGGTCAAATTTTACCTTTTTCTTCACCCAAAGCTTCCAAAAGGCCTCTCAAAGAGAGCCTTCTTTGAGAGTAACGAAATTGGGTATGTTTTCAAGGATAATCCTTTTCCCCATGTCTTGAATTACCTTCCATTCCTTAGTTAGGGGCATGTGGCAATTTAACAAGAACCAGGATATCTACCTTACCTTGGGATGAGGGTAGGAAAAGAGAAGGAATATTTTTCTTATAGGAAAAAGAGACTAGGAAGAAAGAGGACTTCTACCTTATGCATTTTTGGGTTTGGAGGAGAATTGACCTTGGAAGATCTAGTGGCTTAGAGAAGGGGAAAGGGTAAGTTAGGGAAGGAAAGATTGAGCTCTCAATCAAATTCACTATTGTCATATTCTTGAAGGAAGGTAGGTACATCTTTCATGGAAGTCTTGTTTATGTAAATGTAATGTTTAGTTGAATTATTGTGAGACAATGTTGTGTTATGCTTTCAAATTGTTTACATGAAGTCTTTTTTTTGTTTTCTCTATGTTTTGTTTTATGAATGTCATTGGAGTGCAAGACTACACTCATCTTTGGGAGGATTTGAGAGAGTCTTGGGGTGAAGGGATTAGTTGGAAAAATCTTTTGTGTAGAGCATGGATGTATAGGCATCCATGAAGCCTACTTGTGTTGCTTATTGGAGGCTATAAGAGGAGTTGAATTGTGCTCTATGAGATGAGCTAGCTTGTTTGGGTTGAGCCTTGTAAAGGCATGTTGTATTTGAGAAAAAGGACTTGTTGTTTGAGTATGACATCTCCAAAGATTGTTTCCACCTTCACCCATTGTTGGGTCAAATATGATCCTATATGCAAACTTGGGAATGGGAATAATTGTGTTGTTTATGGTTTCATGTTGTTGTGAGTGTGTGTTGTTTGATTGTTACCTATCCTTGTTTCCCCTAGCTTGGGGGTGGCCATGTAATGGCCTTGGCTGGGAGGTGAGCCTCCATGGTCATGTATGAAATGTCTTTGATTGCAGGTTTGAATGGATGATGAAAAGAACATTTAAAGATTGAAGTTATATATTTCTTTTGGAGGATTCAAAAGTTTTGAGAAAATTAGATTTGAATGTACTACCCTCTCTTTAGTATAAGATTCTTGGACATGTACCAAACCTTGTAGAAATTTCCTTTACTACATTGCATAACAATAAAAGGTTAATTGTTGTAACATTATATGGAGCAATGAGCTATGTAGCAATAGTATTGAGAGACAGTAAAAGATGTATCTATGGTTAAATTGAGTTTTGTTTGGATAAAGAAAATACTTTCTTTCCACTTGTATGTAATAATTCCAAATGATGTATTATCTCAGTCTTGAAGTATATTCAAAATTAGAATGGATTGTTTATGCAGAAGGAAGGGTGAAATTTTGTTTGTTATAAACTTACCATTATATTGACTTGATTTTCTGTCATGAGAAGGAAATGTATTTAATTCTATCTTAAGTGCAAAGTTGATTTGTTGATAGCATATTTCTGTTGATAAAGTCATTAACATATTTTTATGATAATAAAACCCCTTTATTCAAAAATCCTAGGGTAAAAGAGGAATTATTTATGTTATACACACATATATATATAATGATATACATATATATATATATAGATATATATTAAATGTATATAATAAATCTGCATTATATTAAACTTTTTATAAAAAAAATCTGGTAACATAATTAACATGATGTGTAAAGAAATACATTAATATATATACTATATTATTTTTGTGTTGGTGTTTTTTTATGTCTTAGTTTTTAGGGCATTACAGCTTCCACTGGACACATTGTTTGATCGTGACCTGCATTCAAAGGTCCTATGTCCATACTTATAACAATTATTGCAGTAACTGTTGGTGGTGAAGGGTTTCACCGGTGCATTCCTGCAATCATTAGACTTATGACCTGGTTTGCCACAATGTTTGCAAGATGATTTGGAGAGTCTCTTACCTTTTTCTCCGGTTGGTTTCTTCTTGTCCACCTTGATTCCTTTGAGATTTGAGGACTCACCGGTTTCTTTGGTGCCTTGGTCATTGTAACCAAGTCCTATGGGGTCCATGTGCCTTCTTGAGAGTTTAGTTGCTCATCCAGCTTCTCAGAACTCTTATTGTATTTTTTGAGCTTTTCATTCCTCTCCTCAAGAGTTTTCAGCTGCATTTTTACTTTTCCAACTTCAGCAGCCATTTCTGTACTTGCTTCATCTTTATCATGCAAGTGTTCATGCATGATGGCATTTTCCTGAGTTATGCCCTGCCTGTCTTCTTGCAGTTGCAGTATGAGTGCATCGCTCTCTCTTAGAGCATCTTCAACTAAGTTCCTTGCTCATTCAGCAGCCTGTAGTGCTTCTTTAGCACTATTTTTCTCGTCCTCATCTTTTTTGCTTGCTTTGATGAGTTTAGTCATTCTCAGTGCATGACCTTCCTGTTCTCTTTTCAAATTAGAGGTTTGATCAGTTAGGTTCTAGTTTCTCTCCATGAGTTCAGAGACTGCTTCTTCTGCTTCATCTGAACTACTTTGTTTAGATAGTTCATCTATTGTGTCCTGACTTTCACTCAGTCACAAAGCTAGTTCTTTTCTCTTGGCAAGAGATCTTCTCAGCCTGTTTTCAAGAGAAGCAATCTGTTGGTACCCATATAGACCCCGAAAATAAACTTTCAAGTTTAGGGTCTTGAACCTCTTTGAACTGTTAGGATTAACAAGGCAGAAATAACAATTATGTGCAAATATAACTAATATCAGAAAATAATAAACCACACAGAATAGAACACAAGACACACAGATTTAACATGGTTCACCCAATCCCTGGGCTACGTCCACCAACAGCGAGTCCAATATTATTATTATCCAGTGATTACAACCTGATTACAATCCGTAATCCCTTACAACCCAATTCTGCCGCAAGTACTAAAATCATACCATGATGAAAAATCCCTAACCCTTAACAATCTCCCACTTGGTGACTGATCAGTATCCACACTATACTAAAAAACCTCCCACTTGGAGACTGATCCTGTAGCAATACCGCTACCCACATGAGGCTCCCACTGAATTGAACCACCTTGGACTCAGCTATTCCTTTATTTTGTTCAGTCTAGAAGACCAACTGAAGCTGAACATGAGTTCAACTTCTCCCTTGTTACTACCTTTGTAAACATATCTGCTGGATTATCATCAGTATGAATATTTTCTAGCCTTAACTGTCCATCATCCAAAACTAATCGAATGAAATGGTACCGCAACTGTATGTGTTTTGTCTTTGAGTGCAAAGCAGAATTCTTTGCAAGATGAATGACACTTTGGCTATCTGTATGTAGAAAATTATCCTTTTGTGGATGTCCCAATTCTTCCATGAAGAATTGAAGCCATATCATCTCCTTGGCTGCCTCTGTAGCAGCAACATACTCTGCCTCTGTAGTGGATAAAGCAACCACCTTTTGTAGTCGAGAAATCCAACTCACTGCTGTCCCACCAACAGTAAATATATAACCTGCAGTACTCCGCCTGCTATCTATATCTCCTGCCAAATCTGAGTCAACATAGCCTTGTATAGTAGTAGTAGAACCCCCAAAGTGTAAACACTTACTGGATGTGCCTCTCAAATATCTGAGAATCCATTTGACTGCATTCCAATGCTCAATACCAGGGTTACTCATATAACAGCTAATGACTCCCACTACGTGTGCAATATCTGGCCTAGTACATACCATAGCATACATTAAGCTCCCTACAGCTGAAGCATAAGGTACCTTAGACATTTTAGTCTCTTCTTCTGGTGTCTTGGGACACATATCCTTAGTCAATTTCAAATGACCAGGCAAAGGTGTGCTGACAGCTTTGGCATTTTCCATAGAGAAACGTTGCAACACCTTCTCAATATAATCAGCCTGAGATAGAGACAATTTCCTATTTTTCCTATCTCTACAAATTTTCATACCAAGGATTTGTTTTGCTGCCCCCAAATCCTTCATAGCAAAAGATGTTGCTAACTGTTGTTTCAACCCCTTAATGTGATTCATGTTAGACCCAGCTACAAGCATATCATCAACATATAAACATAAAATAATGTAGCTGTCATCATCCAACCTCTTAAAATAAACACAATGGTCAGAATGATACCGACTATATCCATGCCCATTCATAAAAGTGTCAAATTTAATATACCATTGCCGAGGTGCTTGCTTCAAGCCATATAAACTTTTCTGCAATCTGCACACCAAATTCTCCTTACCCTTGACCTCAAATCCTTGTGGCTGAACCATATATATTTCTTCATCCAAATCACCATGAAGAAAGACTGTTTTAACATCAAGCTGCTCTAAATGCAAATCTTCAGTAGCCACAATACTTAAAACAGTACGAATAGAAGTCATTTTAACAACTGGAGAAAATATCTCATCAAAATAATACCATGTTTCTGTGCAAATCTTTTTACGACTAATCTGGCTTTAAATCTTTTCGTACCTCCATCCTCTTCTTTTATCCTGTAAACCCATTTATTCTGTAAAGCCCTTTTACCTGCAGGTAACTTACATAAATCCCATGTCTGATTTTTCAGCAAAGAGTCCATTTCATCTATCATTGCAGACTCCCACTGAAGCTTTGTATCCACCTGCACAGCTTCATTATAACATTCAGGTTCACCAGCATTTGTTAACAAAATAGAATACAAAGATGGAGAAAATCTTTCTGGAGGTCTACTTAGCCTTGTTGACCGTCTAACACTCACTGGGGTGTGTGGTATTTGTTGTTGCTGTTGTTGCGGAGCATAAGGAATTACTGGAACATGAACTTGTGGAGTATCATCCAGTACTACATAGTCATTTTCTTTCTTCTTATGCTACAGCAACAGATCTTTGTACAATACTTTCTCATTGAATATGACATCCCTGCTTCTTACAATTTTATGATTTTCAAAATCCCAAAGCCTATAACCAAATTCATCAATGCCATACCCAACAAATACACATTTCTTTGACTTAGCTTCCAGCTTGGTTCTATTTTCAGAATCTATAAGTGCAAAAGCTTCACAACCAAAAGTTTTGAGAAAAGAATAACTCACCTTCTTACCACTCCATGCTTCCTCTGGAATACCACAGTCCAAAGGAGTAGAGGGGCCTCTATTGATTAAATAAACAGTAGTGTTCACTGCCTCTGCCCACATATTTTTGGGCAGCCTAGCATGCAACCTCATACTCCTTGCACGCTCCATTATTGTCCTGTTCATGCGTTCAGCCACTCCATTTTCTTGTGGAGTCCTTGGTACAGTTTTCTGCCTATGAATACCATTAGAGGAACAATATTCTTCAAATTCTGTGCTGCAATACTCACCACCATTATCAGATCTGAGACATTTTAACTTTTTACCAGTCTCATTCTCAACCAAGCATTTCCATTTCTTAAAAGTTTGAAATACATCAGATTTCTGTTTAAGGAAATAAATCCATACTTTTCCTGTTGCATCATCTATAAATGTAACATAATACAGAGAGCCACCAAGGGAAGGTACTTGAGCTGGTCCCCATACATCTGTATGCACAAGCTCTAATCTCTCATTTTTCTTTTCCTTCCCACTCTTCACAAAACTAACTCTCTTTTGTTTTCCATAAACACAACTTTCACAGAAATCCATATTGACACATTTCAGACCAGGTAAAACTTTCTTTGAATGAAGTAATTTCATACCTTTTTCACTCATGTGCCTGAGTCTGTTGTGCCACAGTGCTGTGTCAGAATCTACAGCAACAGTTTGATGTTCTTCCTGCTCAACTGCAGCCACTGTTCCTGAACATTCATTATCTTCTGAAACAATTAAAGTAGAAGGAACAGTATGACCTGTACAAAGATATAAGGTGCCTACTTTCACACCTTTTGCTACTACTAAGGAACCTTTTGAAACCTTCCAATTTTTATCATTAAAAGTAACTGTGCAACCCTCATCACCCAGTTGCCCTGCTGAAATTAAATTCCTACTCAGCCTTGGAACATGTCTTACCTCTTGTAGTAGCCAATGATTCCCATTCTGCAACTTAATCTTAATTTTTCCCTTTCCAACAATCTGACAGGGTTCATTATCTCCCAAATAAACTAGCCCAAAATCCCCTTGGACATAATCAACAAAATAACTTCTATGGGGTGTAGCATGAAATGAAGCCCCAGAATCTAAAACCCATGAATCATCAATACTTTCTAAGGACAAGAGCAAAGCATCCTACTCGGATTTGTTACTTACCACATTTGCCTCCTTGTTTCCATCATTTTTGTCTCCTTGATCTTTCTTCCGAGACCAACAATCTTTCTTCTTATGACCTGGTTTTCCACAGTACCAGCAATCATTTGGCCCTTTAGATTCAGACCTCTTTCCCTTTGATTTTCCTCTTGATTTCCCACGATTTCCAGAGTTGTTTCCTCTATCTCTTGTTCTGCCTCTGCTTTCTGTGTTCAATACACTACCCGATGTGGATGCCCCTGAGCTTTTCCTACGAATTTCCTCACTCAATATAACACCAATAACATCATCATACTTTAGGGTATTAGAACCAGAAACAGAATTACTAACAGCCATTACCAAGCCATTCCAGCTTTCTGGCAAAGAACACAAAATCAAGAGAGCCCTAACCTCTTCATCAAAAGTAATTTTAACTGAGGTTAATTGACTTGTAACTGTATTAAACTCATTCAAATGATCAGTAACTGATCCACCTTCTACCATTTTCATATTAAATAAACACTTCATAAGAAATACCTTGTTTGAAGCTGAAGGCTTTTCATACAACTTCGCTAGGGTTTCCATCAGATCTTTAGCTGTCTTTGCTTCAGTAATATTGAATGCCACCGATTGTGCCAGGCATAGACGAATACTCCCCAGTGCCTTCCTATCCAAAATATCCCAATCCTCCTGAGACATTGATTGCTCTTTCTTGGCTACTCCCTCTAATGGCCGCCATAGATCCTTCTGATAGAGATAATCCTCCATTTGCATCTTCCATAACTGGAAGTTCTGCCCATTAAACTTATCAACCTTCAGCCTACCCTCGTCTACCATTTCTCCCACTTAACCGAGAGACTCTCCCACTAACTCGTGAGACCTGCTTCAAAGAATAGATGAAAGAACGAACGAAATAACCTCGCTCTGATACCACTTGTTAGGATTAACAAGGCAGAAATAACAATTATGTGCAAATATAACTAATATCAGAAAATAATAAACCACACAGAATAGAACACAAGACACACAGATTTAACGTGGTTCACCCAATCCCTGGGCTACGTCCACCAACAGCGAGTCCAATATTATTATTATCCAGTGATTACAACTTGATTACAATCCGTAATCCCTTACAGCCCAATTCTGCCGCAAGTACTAAAATCATACCATGATGAAAAATCCCTAACCCTAAGCCATATTATACAATATTTTTCCGCTTTAGGGTTAGAATGAGTTGTAAGTTGAACTACTTCAAACCAAGGTTCAAAGAGGTTCGAAGTGGTTCAGTTTGAATAAGCAGATTCACAGGTTTAGAGCTTCAGAGATTTGGAATTCAGTTCGAAGGCTTGACAAGTTCAGTGTTATAGGCGACCTTGGTGATTTCAAAGTGTAGCATTCAGATTCTAGGTTTTGTCTGGTACTTTTGGTTCAATTGATGCAAAGAGTTTCATAGGTTCAGATATTCAATTCAAGTTTGGATTCAACAAAACCAGTAAGGGCCCTCCAATGTGCAAAGATGATCTTTCCAAATCATTAACATTTTTGTCATTATAAAAGTGGATTGACATAGTTGACCGCTGCCGAAAATAGGGAATAAAATTTGATAGATGGCCTCTCTTTAATGCAAGAAAGGTATCTACAATGGTCTCCACATCCTTATTACAACTTTTTTTTTGGGAAGATGGTGAACTCATGGACTTCAGATACATTTCCATATGTAGAGCATCAATAATATCGTGCACAGTCGGGTTTGTGATTAACCAATTTTATATGAGAAATGCTTTAAAGTTCCTATATCTTAAGAGGTTTTTAAAATGTCTCTAGAATTAAATCAAATTGTCCCTTAAGATAAAATCAAAATGCAAGCATGGACATGAAGAATGTTCAGAGTTTTTAATGTAACAGGCAACCACGGATTTGCAGGAAGCAGTAAAACAGTCATATTGTGGGGGGCATAACTCCCAATTCCACTATTGGATCGGGCTAAATTTTTTATATGTTTGAGAAATCCTAGTTCTCCAACTTTCCACCAGAGTGATTGTCGAAATTCTGCCTAGTTCGCGAGATATGGATGACTGAGTTAAGTAGTGTCAAAACTGTCAATGACAGTCACAAAATGCTGACAATACTTCATCACCAGTGTATGCCAACTGTCAAAGGATAAATGTGTATTTAATTTGATATGATAAACATATTCATTTTTATCCTTATGGCTATAATGTATATACAACATTAAGCTTGAGAAAAGAAACAAAGGTTGTTTTGTTTCTTTAAAAGATCTTAAAAAATCAATTATTTTAACTGAAAAGAGCTACGTGGGGAAAAAAGGAAAGACTAATAATATTTTTCAGATTTAATCAGGGGGAAGAAAAAGGATTATAAAAGAAATATTTTTCAATTCAAATATGGTTCTTTTTCTGGAGAAGTCTTTGTGCTAGGATAGGAGAGGAGAAACTGATTTTAGTTTCTCTTTTGTAACAGGAGGGACTTTTTTTTTTTTTTAAAAACAGTCTTATTGTACAGAAATAGAAGTCTTTGAATTTCTATTGAGGCATGAATGAAATGAAGATGATATTCACAATCTTTGTATTGTCTATATTTTTCTTTTGATTGCAACTGGACTTCAGGCCAGCGTGATCACTTATTTATGTCCCTTCTGTCATTAAAGATTGTTTCTATGAATTTATTCCAGAACTTTATTTTTTTGGAAATTTAATCATACAAGAAGAAAGAATTTCTTTGTCTATTTTCAGTCTAGGTGATATTCATGAATGTAGATGATTAAACTTTGATTTATTTGTCTGCAACATTTCCTTTTGAATTGATCTTCCATGATTATGGGTAGATGTTGATGTACCTTTTTTGCTTTCTGGTAAAAAGCATACCCCAAATTTTATTCACTGCATATCTTTAAACAAGGAGCTGTACCTCTCAAAATTCAGAGGAAAGTTATCAATTCAATGATAACTTCTTCAACTGTTGGTGATATTTTTCATTCTTTCCGGGCATTGTGAGTCATATTATGCATTTATTTTTGAAGGACAAATCTGTTCACCAACAGATTTTTGGCGACTCTACTGGGGATTGGAATCGAAGATCAGTGCTAAATTTATTTCCTGAGTTTGTATATTATATATGTATATGCAAGCTTGGCGACTCTACTAATTCATCATGCAGACCAGAAAGATCATGATCAAGAAAAGGCCTGATCCTACTCTTATGGAGATTTATGCAATGCATGACAAAGTGTTGAGCGAGTTCTTGCACAGTTTCAAAGAAAGTATCTCTCGGGCTGTCAAAGAAAATATCAGTCCGGAAGATGATCATGCAAGCACTCTTTTGGAGAGAAGTCTCTGTGCACGATTCCACAAACTCAAGGATCTGAAAGAGTATGAAGAAAAGGTGGCAAGGCTGAAAGCAAAGCTGACAGTTGATGATGAAGAACCTCCGGTAATATCATCTTATTTTATCTTTCGCAACTATGCAGTCTTTAATGAACATGATGGTACTCAAGGAAACATAGATAAAGGCGCATCCAAATCCTTTTTCCCTCCAGATTTAGAAAGCTTCAGATTTGAAACTGATAATAATCTTCTTGCTTCAAAATTTTCTATTTGTGAAAGTTTTGACACCATGTCACCGGATTTGGAATCTTTTGTTTTTAATGAGAAGGCTGAAAGTAATCTGTCCCATTGTGAAATCGGTGGTCAGCCCATTGAAAATCTTGTCAATCTGAAATGAAATTTGTGGTTGTGATGAGGTAAAGATATATTTGGCTAAAGCATCTCATGCTGAAATTCTGTTTGAAAAAAAAGAGGTATGGAGCTGATTTCCAACCTACTGGTGACTCGGTTGAAATGTTGAATGACACTCTCTTCACCAAGGAAGAAGAAGACATCATATGCAGATTTTTATGACCTCTTGGGGAGGAGATCCCTCTTTGAATAGTCCAGGTATAAATTTAAAACAAATAGACTGTAAGAGGTTTCTTGGTGATTCATTATTCTATTCTCTTGAGTGTGAATCTACTAAGAATAATGTTGTGAAATCTAAAGATGCACTGGAGGAAACAAAGGGTCAGATGTTTTGCATAGTTGATAATGCCTCGATTCTTGATAGAGTTGAAGCAAATTTTTATGACAGGTTTGATCCCATGTTGGATGAATTTTCTCTTTTTGATAATACGAAATATGATGCTCATGATTATGGAAAGGAGTGTGCCATTGTGGACAGTGGTTTGGAGGCCAAGGAAGAAGTTTCTAAATATTATTCTTTTCAATTTGAGATGATTCCTTGTTTGATGAATGTTATGGAAAAATCATTCAAAGATGAGGAGCGCTATGATGCAATTTGGAAAGATGTATTGGGTCAACAAGTTTTCGTATATTTTTAGCTTATCATTCAATATAGAAGAAGTTGCCAGAGAGCCCTATTTTCAAAGTACTTCATTAAGACATCATTTGCTGCTCCGGAAGGGCTCTTATTTCTCCCAGTCGGTAAATGGATTCACGTGACTTCTTGATTTTGGTTCCTGTGGTAGGTTATCTTCCTACCTTTGTATATATTGCAAATATTCTTTTGGTGTGCGTAGTGTTAGTTGGAATAATGTACAAGCTTCGCGCTTGCTAGTAGTTTAAGTGTTTAGGTTGGTTGGCTTTGCCCTGCTCCCCTCCGCCCTTATGCAAGCAACTCACAGTTTTCCTTTTCTTAGTGACTCTATTCGCCCAATGGATAAGGCACTTATCTTTGCCCAAAGATTGCTGGAGTTCTCTGTTTTTGTGCCAGCCCCATAGTTAGAGCCCATGTTGGTACCCATATAGACCCCAAAAATAAACTTTCAAGTTTAGGGTCTTGAACCTCTTTGGACTACTTCGAACCAAGGCTCAAAGAGGTTCAAAGTGGTTCAGTTTGCATAAGCAGATTCACAGGTTCAGAGCTTCAGAGATTTGAAATTCAGTTCGAAGGCTCGACAAGTTCAGTATTATAGGCAACCTTGGTGATTTCAAAGTGCAGCATTCAGATTCTAAGTTTTGTCTGGTACTTTTGGTTCAATTGATGCAAAGAGTTTCATAGGTTTAGATATTCAATTCAAGTTTGGATTCAACAAAACCAGTAAGGGCCCTCCAATGTGCAAAGATGATTTTTCCAAATCATTAACATTTTTGTCATTATAAAAGTGGATTGACATAGTTGACCGCTGCCGACAAAAGGGAATAAAATTTGATAGATGGCCGCTCTTTAATGCAAGAAAGGTATCTACAATGGTCTCCACATCCTTATTACAACTTTCTTTTTGGGAAGATGGTGAACTCATGGACTTCAGATACATTTCCATATGTAGAGCATCAATAATACCGTGCATAGTCGGGTTCGTGATTAACCAATTTTTGTATGAGAAATGCTATAAAATTCCTATATCTTAAGAGGTTTTTAAAATGTCTCTAGAATTGAATCAAATTGTCCCTAAGATAAAATCAAAATGCAAGCATGGACATGAAGAATATTCAGAGTTTTTCATGTAACAGGCAACCACGGATTTGTAGGAAGTAGTAAAACAGTCATATTGCGGGGGGCATAACTCTCAATTCCACTATTGGATCGGGCTAAATTTTTTATATGTTTGAGAAATCCTAGTTCTCCAACTTTCCACCGGAGAGATCGTCAAAATTCTGCCTGGTTCGCGAGATATGGATGATTAAGTTAAGTAGTGTCAAAACTATCAATGACAATCACAAAATGCTGACAACACTTCATCACCAGCGTATGCCAACTGTCAAAGGATAAATGCGTATTTAATTTGATATAATAAACATATTCATTTTTATCCTTATGGCTATAATGTATATAAAACATTAATCTTGAGAAAAGAAACAAAGTTTGTTTTGCTTCTTTAAAAGATCTTAAAGAATCAGTTATTTTAACTGAAAAGAGCTACATGGGGAAAAAAGGAAAGACTAATAGTATTTTCTAGATTCAATCAGGGGGAAGAAAAAGGATTATAAAAGAAAGATTTTTCAATTCAGATAGGGTTCTTCTTTTTTTGGAGAAGTCTTTGTGCTAGGATAGGAGAGGAGAAACTCATTTTAGTTTCTATTTTGTAACAGGAGGGAGTTTTTTTTTTTTTTTTTAAAAACAGTCTTATTGTACAGAAATAGAAGTCTTTGAATTTCTATTGAGGCATGAATGAAATGAAGATGATATTCACAATCTTTGTATTGTCTATATTTTTCTTTTGATTGCAACTGGACTTTGGGCCAGCGTGATCACTTATTTATGTCCCTTCTGTCATTAAAGATTGTTTCTATGAATTTATTCCAGAACTTTATTTTTTTGGAAATTTAATCATACAAGAAGAAATAATTTCTCTGTCTATTTTTAGTCTAGGTGATATTCATGAATGTAGATGATTAAACTTTGATTTATTTGTCAGCAGAATTTCCTTTTAAATTGATCTTTTGCATCTATTTCCATGATTATGGGTAGATATTGATGTACCTTTTTTGCTTTCTGGTAAAAAGCATACCCCAAATTTTATTCACTGCATATCTTTAAACAAGGAGCTGTACCTCTCAAAATTTAGAGGAAAGTTATCAATTCAATGATAACTTCTCCAACTGTTGGTGATAATTTTCCTTGTTTCTGGGCATTGTGAGTCATATTATGCATTTATTTTTGAAGGACAAATCTGTTCACCAACACAATCCTTTCATTCGCTTCCTCTAACTGCTTCTGATATCTGTAACCCTCCATGATCGTTACTCAAGCGGTTTAGCTTCTTTACCTGAGAATTTGGCTCTAATACCAATTGTTAATCCTAACTGGTGACTAAGGGGGGATGAATCAATCAATTCAGCTTATTTAACTTTTTATACTGTTAAACTAAATACTACTGCATGATACTGAAAAATGTAATGCATGCTTGAGTAACTTAAACAGAAATCACATACATAAGCTAACATAGGATTTATACGTGGAAACCTTCGGTTAGAGGGAGAAAACCACGGTGGGACAGAACCCACAATCTTCACTATTGTAGTAATAAAGTTTCCTTTTTAAAGGCTTACAGAAGCACTTGTTAGAGTGCTACCCTGTCAAGGGATTTGATATAGATCGGTTAAGATCTTGACACTGTTAGGAGTCACCTCGCTAAAGCACTTAAGAACATCAATCAAGATGTCACCCGGTTAAGGGATTTGTACAATGGAACCTATTAGGGGTCACCCTGGTAAAGGGATTTTTACGAGCTTCACACAAAAAGAAAAATGATCTTCTCTAGACACTCAATCTGTCGTTCAGATCATACCTGTTCTATTCCTTGCTCGGCTTGGTTGTTCAATCTCTATTGTTCACTCTTGGTGACTGTATCCCTTCTCAGAAGACTCAGCTCTTTTGCTCTCTTTCTCTCTGCGCACTTGATTTCTTCAACCACACATCACTTATGCACGATGACCCATATATAGAATTGATTCTCATATTACTCTGTGGAATTGTGGCACCAAGCAATAAATCCTTCAAAATCGCCGCTGTTCTGGAAAGCATTCCAAAAATCTTGCATGCAAAACTCTATTTCAACGCAAAATGCTCGCACACAGAAGTCCAGTTCATCCCAAAAAGATCACGTACAAAACTCCAATTCATTTCAAAAAGCTCGCATACAAAACTCTAGTTAATCCCAAAATGCTCCGCAAAAATTGGATCAAATTCCCATTAAAGCCGGATATGAAATCATATAAACACAAACTAGTAGATCTAATACTGTTGCGCGGAAACTGGTGTGCTGTCGATTGAGTAATCTGCCTTTTGTGGTTTTCTACTAGACCGGTATTGTCATGACCGGTGTAATTACATAGGTTACTTAGCAAGTTTGATGGTTGTCGGTTGGGACAACTATCGATTCACCAATGCTTCTCTACCATAAAGACCGGTGTGTTTGATGATTGCCAGTGATGACAACTAAGCATAATGCCAACACTATCAACAAGAATGTGCTTTCAAAGTTATATGTGAGATAGAGATGTCTTCAAAGTTCAAAAAATCCAAAAAATTGAAAAATCAAAAAATCCAAAAAAAAAGAAGATAAGGGACTTCTCAATGGATGGGCAGTGGTTCCTTGGTCAAGACATTCATCCTGTTGGCATTGCTCGATTTCAAGAGGCTTTGAATGCACAATTGTATCCATGAAATTTGTTTGAATTGACATCACCTTGCGAGTGCAGGACTCATGGGACAACCACACATGATGAGCTTAATTGTTTGATATTTCTATCAAGGGTGGAGTTGATATTACAGAAAAAGATGTACTTTTGGGATATCCTCAAACCAGTTCCATTTGCTGAATCAAATAATAGAGTTAACATGTTTGTGAATGATTTCAAGGAAATGGATTGAGAAAGACTTAATATGCCAAGGAAAATGTTAATGTGTCCAAGGAATTGCCCCAAGAATTAAGTCCGATGATGAAGAAGACAAAGAAGAATTCCAAGCAATTAAGGTGGAAATATGAAGGGTTCATGTATTACAAAGTCAAAACATCCAAGGGAAAGAATTCCAAGAACAGTGAAGAATTCCTAAGGATAAGGAAGTGGAATTAAGATAAAGATTGCAAGAGAAAAAAGGCATACATGTTCATATATGTTGTCTTGCATTTTGTCACCACAAAATGTAGGTAATAGTACGAAACTTTTGAACTTAGTTTCGTGCTTCTCTATGTTGATTCACTATTTAATTAGTCAATATTGATCGATCAGTTGATCTCAATATGATTAGTTGCTTTTAGTATTTTTGTTGTGTTTTCAAGTGTGTTTTTAGTTGCTTTTACTATTTTTGTTTCGTCCAATCTCTTGCTTTCGGTTTTCCCTTCGATTTGATCTATCGTAGGGCGTAATCGGACTTGTCAATCAAAAGTTATGGTCATTTAAGTGCCCAAAAAGTGGACTCTACAAGCTCAACTACATATTTTAAAAAATAGATGTTATTTTCTTTAGTTGAGTTGAATTTTTTGAAAAAAAAATACCATAAATTCAATTATGTTATGTTTTTAAGTTACTTTATCACTTAAGTGATTATAGTGCACTTTATGTTATATTTTGATGTTGAGTTGCTTTTAAATATTTCACTTAAGTGACTTTATTACTTTATTATTCTATTTTAATGTTGAGATTTACTTTATGTTTTAAATCAACATATAAGTTAATATTACTTTATAAAATAATATTTGCACATTATATATTTATATATATAGTGTAAATAGTTATTTTGGACCCTTTAAGTGATATTACACTCAACATTTTAAATAGACATGTGCTAAATTGTTCACTTAAGTTGTGTATAGCAACGTCTTTAAAACTCCTACTTTTTATGCAATTGCATCTCAAGAGTCCACTTTACATGTAAAAAAGGCTAAGACTTGTTTTAAAATATGTCATTGCATATATGTAATCCCTTTTCAAGAGTCCACTTTACATGTAAATGACTTTTTCATGTTTATTGCATTACATGTAAATGCTTTCCAAGGGTGTGTTTTACACTTGGAGTTGCATTTAAGTGTTTTTATGCCAAAAATAACACATGTAATTGCATCTAGAGAGTGAGCTTTGCATATAAAAGGAAAAATAAAACATGTATATGCACTCCAAGAGTGCGTTTCGGCTGGGAGGTCACATTTGAGACAAAATATGTCAAAAACATGACATGTAAATGCATCTCTAGAGTGCATTTTTGGCTGGGACTTACATTGAAGTGATTTACATGCCAAAATAAAACATGTTTATGCATCTCTAGACCACGCTTTTGCTTGGAAACATCATACAAGTCTTCAACAAGCAAAAATATGCCATGCGTATGCACTCCAAGAGTGCGTTTTGGCTGGGAAGTGCATATAAAGTGTTTTTATATCAAAAATATGCCATGCGCATGCGCTCTAAGAGTGCATTTTTGGCTGAGATGTCACTTCTAAGTCAAATACATGCAAAATAAAACATGCAAATACATCCCAGGAGTCCGATTTTGACGAAGGGCATCATTTGCATGTAAAAATGTTACATGTTATTGCATCTAGAGACCATGTTTTTGCTTGGAGTCCCTTCTAAGACATTTGCATACAAAAATAAAACATGTATATGCATCTAAAGGCTGCGTTTTGGCTTTATGTCATTCACAAGTGCATTTTCAGCCAAGAATAACACATGCATATGCATCTTGAGAGTGTGTTTTTGGCTGGAAGTCTTCATTCAAGCTAAAAATACTCAAAAACATTGCATGCAAGAGCATCTAGAGACCACGTTTTTGCTTGGAGTCTCTTTCCAAGGTATTTTCTTGCAAAATAAACCATGCGTATGCATTGAAAGAGTGCGATTCTTCCCCAAATGCATGTTTCTTCCTTCTAAGAACACGTTTTTTTGCATTCTCAGCCCAAAATGGTTCATGCAAGGGCATCATTTGAGTGCATTTTTCACTAAAAACGCCCAGCAATTCATTCATGCTCAAAATGTTTTGCATTGCAAGGGTTTGCAAGTTTGTTTTTAATCATCTACATGCCAAAAACGTCCCATGTATTTGCATCTTGAGATCATATTTTTCAACTAGGAATTGGTCAAAGGTTTCTAAGTTATTGGATGCAAATGCACTTGGAGAATCTGATTTTGGGAAAGACGAGTTCGTTTCAACTTCTTCTTCTTCCATTTTTGGCTCATTGAGCTCCAAGTAAGTAAATGTATTTGTTTTTGCTTGTATTTCTCACTTGTTTTCCTAAATTTTTGCATTATATGGCTCATTTTTATCCATTTGTTCAAGTGCAGCCCATGTATTTTTTTTTTTGTGTTTAAATAAGTTGAAATTTTTTCTTTGCCAATGCATAAAAATCATCCTACACTCAAAAACGAAATTACATGTAAAGATTAGTTTCAAATTTTGATGTTTGAGTCAATAGCAAAAGGTATGTTTTTTGTTTTTATTTTTGTTTGCTTGCTTGTTTGTTGCTTGTGTTGTTTTTTTTTTTTTTGAAGAAAGTTGAAGTCATTCCCTCAAGAATGCAAGTGCATACATTCATGCCAATTCATCCTTCATTCTCCAACACATGTGATTACATCTCCTAAGCCCATTACATGTAAAAACATGTCATTTTCATTACATGTAATCACCTCTCAAGAACCCGATTTTGGTAAAAGGTCACTCTTTTAGATACCAAAATTATCATTTACACATGTCCATGTGCTTCCAACTTGCATTCTTGGCCACACAAACAAAACCCCACATGCAATCGACCTCCACAACTCATTTTTTTCTCCTATTTGCCCATATACATGTGCTATTCATTTCATTTCCAGCCAACATGTGTGTTCTATGAGTATCTAATCAATACTCCAAACACCTTGTTCTTCATAAATCTATCATTGCAAACCAATGTCTAACCCTCTCATGGATCTAATCTCTTTAGATGATGTATCTACCCTTTGGAATTTCCATGTTGTAGCACAAGATATGTCAGCACCATCAAAAGTCAAAGGAAAGATGAAATATCAATATGACAAAGAGCTGGCTCATACCACAGCTTCACTTGTTTCATCAACTCTTGATCAAATCTCAAATACAGGGATTGGGTATGTTGACATGACCAATTTCTTGCAAAGGCTCGACAAAGTCCAAGGAATGGAAAAGCTTTTAGCAAAGCTACAAGGGGATCTGGAGAGCTGTCAAACAGTAGAAGTGGACATCACCAGCAATCTCAGGAAAATAGGATGCAAGGTTCTTACCAGAGATGATAACCTCTACATTGAAGAGGAAATGACTATAGAATACACCAACAGAGTTAATGCTGATTTTGTTTCTGAAGAATTTGGAGCACAGACGATGAACCAATTTGCTGGATATAAATTTGTGGCAAAACACACTTAATGGATTCTCTTGCAGATAATTACGAAGTTGTGAAATCAGCATATACGAATGCAATTAGGGTTGAGGTCATTTCACAGACAATGAAGATTCCAAATCTTCCTGTGGTTCATGATTGTTTTACCAAATATAAGGCCTTCCTTGATAGTTTCAAGGATTGATTCACTTTTCTTCATCTTTGTGTTTTAGTTTTTATGCTTTGTAGATTGGAGAAGATGAATTGCATGCAATGCAATTACATGTAATTCAATCTCATGTCCTCATGACATGTAATCCAATAATTCTTCTCACCTAGTTTTACTAGGTCAAAGTGGTTGAGTTGCTCCCACTTTTTTCTCCTTTTTC
Source organism: Chamaecyparis obtusa (assembly GCA_027943335.1). Classification (NCBI taxonomy): domain Eukaryota; kingdom Viridiplantae; phylum Streptophyta; class Pinopsida; order Cupressales; family Cupressaceae; genus Chamaecyparis; species Chamaecyparis obtusa. Next base: position 1,342,866 of record BSBK01001154.1, on the reverse strand, counting down.
TCATTCCTTTCCTTATAAAAGGACTGCCCCTCTCATTGTAAAAACCATCTTTATTTTATGCAAGAGTGCTCTGCCAAAAACTTGTGCAAGCATAATTGTGATTGTGTAGTACTATTTTGGAGAAAAATAAATAGAAAGAAACAATTGGAGCTGAAGCTGTGACTAAGTGCAAATGTGGTGAATCAAATTAGAAGCTGTGACTACAATTTGGTTTTACTGCCTGTTGTGAGATTTTCACACCATCGCCCCATTGCAAATGGGGACCCCCTCTTTTTGTTATCTTACTATTGTCAACAAGGCTGCAATTGAGTGGAATTGAAAAATTGACTAAGTATTAAGGTGAGAGAGTGACTTGGTTTAATTTGGCTAAGGCTGGAAGGTGGAACGAATATTGAAGTTGAGAATGGTTAGGTAAAACTTGGCTAAGTTTAAAATGTTTTGGAGATGAGGCATGTTTTTCTACCCATGAAAATTTTGCTCATCTTTGAGCTGAGAAATATTTCGCTACCCATGTAGTTTTCGTCTCATCTTGGAGCCGGGACTTGATTCTCTACCCATGTAATCTTCATCTCATCTTTGAGCTGGGCCCTTTCTCTTGCCCCTAGTTTGTGTCCCATCTTGGAGATGAGCCTCCTTTTCCTTACCATGTAATTTGTGTCTCATCTTGAGGCTGGGGTTTTTCCTCATGCATCTAAATTATTGTCTCATCTCATACCTTGAAATTGTAGCCCAGTTTTTGAGACATGAGCCTTGCACCATGGCATATCGAAATGATGCCTCATAATTTGTTACACAAATATGCAAGCATGCAGCCCTATACATGGCGTCAGGGCCTGGGTTTTGGTGTCAGACCTTAATTTGAACTAAGTAGGGCCTTGTTTAGGTCCTCTAAACCAATTTTCAAGACACGGTATGACCCAAATTTGAAAGGGTAATGGTAATGCTTGCATCTGCCCCTTTAAATATGACAATCTGATCACAAAATTCAAAATTTTAATTCTCCAAAGCAGTAGTTATACCCAGAATTCGAATCAAACCTGCAAAACAATTGAAAATGGATTAAAATGGCTTTAAGCCTCCCTTTATATGAGGCAATTTGCATTAGGATTGGGCCCAGGCCTAAATCACATTGGTAAGGGCCTCAATACATGGCCATGTGGACCCAAAATTAAATCAGATCTAGGCATTAATTCAATGCAATCAGCCCCCTAATATGTAGGAAACGTGTGGCTTTATAGGCTGGGAATTAATGCCCGAATTGGCGCTAAACTCGAGGTGAGATCTCTAATTGAAATTTAAATGCTAAATGTTGGGCACTAAAATCAAGGTGAGATCACAAATTGAAATTTAAATGCTAAATGCAAGGTGCAAAACTCAATGATATTTAATGATATTGGAAGTTGTAAAGTGCAGATCTGGGCACTAAATTTGATGCATGGTTTGTTGTAAAATGAAATTGAATTAAATACTAGGCTATCTTGCCTCGACTTTAACCATGGAAGCTTTGTATTTAATGATCATTTGTAATTAAGGAGAGGGATCGAATTTAATGTCATGACTGGAAATGCTCAATGTAACTGCCATTTAATGGCAAATTTGCAAGCCTTTTCTATATAAATCAAATTGCTCAACTATTTTGAAAACATTTTCATTGCAAACAAAGGCAAGTCAGGTGCTTAATTTCGAATTGCAGGTGGTTTTTGAAGGAAAATTTTATGAATAACACCTACAGCAGGGGTCTGATCCATGTTTTTTTATGTATATTTGCAATAGAGGGCCAGCATACAAACACATTTCAATCTTTCAACACTCAGCTACAGGCAACCATCATCAAGGGGACTTCATTTCAAAGCATTCAAATTCTGATTTTGACCTCTGAGACTCTTCAAACAGCGAATTAACTTTTGTTGTAGGACTGATAACTGTTATAATTTCACGCAAGTGCATCCTAGTTCAGACTCGGGGGCTGTTCCTTGGTGATTTTAATCTAATTGCAGGCTGTAGGCCAAGGAGTTAGCTAATTTCCAATTTGTTTGTTTTTAAGTCTGATTCATTTTCTTTTTTTAGTCTGACATAAAATCATAGAAGTCTGATTTTCGTACATCAACACTTCTCAAATTCAAGTTTAATGCAATAAAATCAGGAATTGACTAGGGGTTGTTTGTGGCAGGTGAAAGAATTGTGGGAGCTAATGAAAGTAAAGGTACCAATTCAAAAGCAAAGGCATCAACAATGAGATGAAAAAGATCAAGCATCCAAGGAGGCAACTTGGAAAACCAAGGCATGGGTGCTATGTCAACCCTCCATCTACACCAACGAAGATTTAGTAATGAAGGAAGGTTGGGTTGAGACTCATTCCTTGGAACAACTTAAAAGGCCAAGACAAGAAGAAACTTTAATAAAAAATTTTAAAAAGGATGAAGAAATTGACAGTCCCAACCGGTGCTGAGAGGGGAGGGGTGAATTAGCAGCTCTAAAACTTTTTCTCACTATCTCCCGTGAAGTAAACTTATAGCACTAAAAGTAAGCAGATTTAAGCAAATAATAACAGTAAGTAAACAATCACAAAGTGACACCAGATTTATCACGTGGAAACCCGGTTAGGGTAAAAACCACGGTGTGAGGAGACTTCACAAATTTTGTACTCTCCTGGAGTACGCCCTGTTAAGAGCCTTCCCGATTAAAGGATAAAAACGCACTTGCTAGATGCGACCCGGTCAAGGGATTTGTTACAAAAGGTCTGTTAGGACCTACCTGGTTAAAGGACTTTAAACACCTTGAAAGATGTCACCCGGTTAAGGGATTTTGATACAAGGGACCTGTTAGAGTCCACCCAAATAATGGGATTTGTCTATTGTAGTTTCCTAGAAAATAATAGAAGTGCGATCTTTACAGATGGCTTTGTTTAGCCTGATAAGATCTCTATTTGTACTCAACTGAGAATCATCACCGATCACCACAGGTGTATTCTCATCTACTATTGTGCTACTTTGCACAATCTTCTATCTCTTTTTCTCAGTTTTCTTTTACCTCTGCTTCTGTAGCATATAGGTTCACTCTTTTTCTCGGCCGAATGAAGGCAATTATTCTTCTCAACAGACAAAAGAATATATACAGTTTTGTTGCCCTAGCTACGCCTCAAATGCATGACCTAATCCTGAGATCTTACGAATACATCACTCAGTGAAGTGTTGATTCACTGAGCAAACATCCGATGCAAGCTCTGGCTTCATCCACTACATGAACAAAACAACAATTGTGTGTCAGGCAACCTTTCTTCATAGGAGATAACACCTTGATTTAAAGCCACTGAATCCGGCTTTAAATCCTTCAGTCGCACCTCAAAAAACCATTGATTCCGGCTATAAATCCTTTACCTGCGCCTCAAACCGATCACCAAGACAACTCAAGATCACCCGAATTTACTGCAATAATTCCTGGTCAAGAAGAGTTGGTTGGAACGGACAGTTGACTATGACTTCCTCGGTTCATACTAGAGTCTTATAATATACCGGTTGAGTTCTTCATGCTATAAGCAGATAGGAGTTTTTGACCTGCTGTTGTCTCTTTCTTGGCTTACCGATTGCACGTCCTTGGTGTGCTTCCTTTTGTGCGGATTACTGGTTGCACTATCCCGGTTGTGTTATAGACACTAGTTGGATATTGCTTTTACTTGTACTTGTCTATACCGGTTGTAGTTTGGTCCTTGGTTGATACTGGAATACTCTCTTCCCTAATTGAGTGCATTGCCCGGTTTACTGATGCTTAGTGTAGAGACCGGTTGCAATGGATTACAGTTATTCTTTTCTTGCCAAACCAACCTCTCTTGATGTAGATTTTCTTAGAGCTTTCACCTCTATAGAGATGACAGATCTCTATCCTCTTTTGCCAATATGACAATAGTTGGACCGGTAGAGAGCTTACCAGTTACCATTAGTCAATGCTAACAATCTCCCTCTTTGGCATTGATGGCAAAACTTTGAAGGGCATTGGAGTCTTGCATTACTTCCCTGGTTTGATTGTCGATTGCTAAACCACAATCTCTCCCCCTTTTTTGCAATAATGCCAAAAGGCTAATTAGAAAGATTTATGTTCTCTAATCTGCTCCCCCTGTGTGCAGCAGTCCTTTTCATCAGTTCATAAAAGATAAGGTGTAACCCTTTGTTGAGTTATAATGAACTGATGACTCCCTGTTGATGATTACTGATGATCGGAGAGGGGTACAACCCCCAGTCTACCTCTGAGATACTCAAAAGTACTCTTTGGTAATGGCTTGGTAAATATATCAGCAATTTGTTCTTTGGTGGGGACATACTCCAATCTTACTTCTTTATCCTGTACTAGTTCCCTCAAGTAGTGATACTTGATGGCAATGTGCTTGGTCTTGGAGTGCATAACAGGATTTTTGGATATGTTGATGGCACTAGTACTGTCACAGTGAATTGAGATCGGTTCTAGTACCTATTCTTGAGTACCTATTATATTATTAATAAATAAATATAAAATATAATTATAATTGTAAAATATATAATTATAATTATGTTGATAAAATTAATATTAATTATAAGTATTAATATAATATTAATCAATATTGATCAACATTAATAATATTAATATATTAATTGATGGTAATCAATATTATTAAACCATACATATTAATCAATATTGTATCAATCAAAACATAATTAATATTAATCTTAATCTCTATCCATATATAGATAAGCAATATAATTAATATTAGTAATATCAACAATACTAATAATATTTCAATGGCAATAATAATGCGTAGTTATTAGCTATACTATCAATAATAGTCGACATTACTCAGACCGATTAGCCATCGATAACTAGTCAAGGAAAATTGACTTGGCTTTGAACAACAACAATGTATTTAGGGAAGGTTGTGTCCCATGACAAAACAAGATATAAATTGATAGAAGAATAAGCCACGATAGGAGGGGAGAGTAAGGAAATATATGGAAGGAATATACATATTGCAATATCAATGAATAATATTCAGAAATATGACTGCACACTCATAACTACAAGTCATTTTCTCGCTGGCAGTAGTCATCTATTTACACCTGGGAACAGTTGATACGAAGGGAATGAACATAACAAGATAATTCAAGGGATGGAAAGAGAATACGTCGTATAGAGAAGGACGATGTTCATTTACAGCACCCAAGGAAAACAACCATCATACAAGATGAAATATTGGATTATTCTTATCAGAGTCTATAATCATCCACTTATACCAAACGATGTCATAAGGCAAGTATTATGTACAAAAATACCTTACGGGGGAGTTTATATCAACTGCAATCATACTCAAACTATTGGTATGAGACATACGTCTTTCTAAAGGAGTAAAATACATATCCATTCAAAACGTTGTCACCTGGCAAAGAAGAGTTTGTGAGATCTGTTACATTGATTTAGTAAAGTTTAGGCACTAGCGTCTAGTTGGAAAATCAAACTCTTTAGATACATATTCGTATTTGTAGACACACTGGTCACACATCGTGGATCAAGTATATATATCTATGTCGTGGTATGTTCCAAAAGATTGAGGGGATGTTTTCTTGTGGTGTGAAGCTCCAAACAAGTTTCAAGGAGCTCTTAGGCAATTCATTGATGACCCCATCAAAATGAATTGGTTAATTGGGAGTAACAGCTGTTGAATGGATAATTAGGCATCCAAGCAAGGAATAATTTTGGCTGACATCGTTTGGCATGACGGATTTGCCTATCATCGATTCTCGTAGGCAAATGGTTTGGAGAGAGGGTCATTATGTTGATCATTTGATTGCATATTGCTGACAAAGCCTACATTCGGTAGAGCCTACATCTAGTTTGAGCCTACATCCAAAGTGAGCCTACATCCAGTTGTAGTAGAGCCTACGTTCAGTCTTGAGCCTACATTCGGTTGGAGTTGGGCCTACATTCAGTTATGAGCCTACATTGTTATAATTTTGAGTTGAGAAATGTACTTTATTATTATAATGTTATTTTATTATAAAGTACATTATAATTGGATGTTTCTAGAAGTTCTAGCAACTTCTCAAGGAAAAGAATAAATAGAGGGCTTGGGCTATCATTTCTACATGCTTGGATTTGGATTTTCTTCTACTTCTTTATTGTGAAGCAATTTGTAGTCTTTGGTTTGCAAATTCTATTCGATCTTTGGGAACGAATCACTCCCTTGGATTGGCATAACTGAGGTAGTGAAATATCTACTGAAGTTGGTACTCAGCCATCTCATTGGTACTTCATTGAGAATTTGATGTAAGGGTTTGTTTGTGATTGAAACAGCATTTCAGGAGGCATTTTTAGTTGGGCCGAAATTATAGGAGGCAATTTTTAGCAGATTCGAAAAAGCAGTCCGAAAAAGCAGATTCGAAAAAATAGTCCGAAAAAAGCAGATTCGAAAAAGCAGTCCGAAAAAGCAGATCCGAAAAAGCTGTTCGAAAAAGTAGTCCGAAAAAGCAGATCTGAAAAAGTAGTCCAAAAAATTATTGCAGCCATCTACAATCAGGTTCCTCATTTCTCATTTGGCATTTGGCATATTTTCTGAGAAATGTATGTTTTCAGCTGAGTACAAAATATAGCTTCAGCACTTTACTATTTTACATTGTACTTGTCTTTGTTTGCCATTTGGCATTATTGGTAACAAAGGACGGCTAGGATTTTGCAAGTGAAAGGGCATTGTAATTTTCAGTCTATCTATATTGCAAACCTAAGGTTTGATGATCATATCATTGACTGAAAAATGTATGGCATTGTTGCAAATTGTTGATATATGAATGGCATATGGTTTTGAGCAATTTCCTACATCATTGATAGTGTTTTAGATGGTATTTGGTTGCTATCTATTATTCTGAAATTTTGGGACAGCGAACTCATATATTGCCAAATAATTTCTTATATTCAGTATTTTTCTTTCAGCAGTGTATTCAGTGCATGCCAACTATTTGACGAATTTTTTCAGTTCAGATTTTGGAGTTTTTAGTGATCCTACTAGAAGGGGTCATTACAGTGGTATCAGAGCGGTTTTCTTGCCATCCTGTTGGGTAAGAACCGTCTTTGCATGAGTGCCCAGCACTTGATTGATTTCAGTATGGACAGGAATAGTACAGCGTTTCAGAGGACACGATCGTGGGCAACAAATAGACACAGTAGAAATGATGGTTATTCAGACATTCGAGATGAACTTAAGAGAATAGACCAGAACTTGTCTGAACAGTGGAATAAGCACCACCGTGTGATGAATGATATATTGTCCGACCCAGCCAAGGTGAATAAGTTGTCAAGTTTTTTATTTGGCAGATCTTCTCGCAGGAGAGATAACATAGGATCGGCTGACACAGTTACCAAAAACCTTCATGAGGATTTTGAGGAACAAGTTAGTATTCCGACAGATGTTTCAGTTTCTACTCAGCCACAGGAGGAAGTGGTGAAGGACACTATGCGGATTGATAGTAACTGTCAACTTGGTACTCAAGTTGAGACAGTTGTATACAGGTTGCCTGAGGATGATGTCATAGGTGCTCAGAATAGTAACTACAGCACAATGGATTCAGATGATGATTGTGAGGAGGTTGTTGTGCATGATGATGAGATACATATCAGCGATGAGCAGACATTGAGTATTCATGACTTTGCTGATAGAGAGTATCAGGCACAGTTGGATGCTTTGTCACATGAGGTTGAGGCTGGTTGCACTTCACATGATTTGTCAAGCCAACTGAAGATAAATGAAGACAGTGTTGTGTCTACATTATCTCATTATGACAGGATGCGGGATATGATAGAGGATCACATCCGGATGATTCAGTTACAGGATAGACATAAGGGAGTTCAGGCAGAGTCTTCTTGTGTTGACTTACAGGCGATCAGGGAAGGAATGGGAGCGATGAAGATGAGTTATTTACATCTTCTTTCAGATCGTGACCATCTTCTTAGCCTTGCCAGAGACCATTTAGATGCCTTGAGGAGGGAGGAGGAAGTTGGCAGGCTTTCTCGAGAGTTCGAGGACACTCGAGCCTCTTTGTTGAGTACTCCATTGGCATTACAGGACTCGGAGAGACATGCTGATTTGATACAGGGAGACATCACAGGCACACCAGATTGTGTTATTGACACTGATAGTGATTGCAGTACGGTTGATCCTGATGATGTTACAGTGATCGAGGATAGTACAATTGATTGGAATAGTGCCGCAGAGAGACATGTGGATGGGTATGGCGTAGAGTTGAGTTCAAATCCATCTTACACACGTGATACTCAGCTTTCTGCGACATGCGGATCACATGTGGTTGCTGATAGTTGTGAGAGTACACTTTTCATTCATATCCGGGATTCAGGGTCAGTATCAAACAGGTATGTGGATGAGCTTTGTCTTGAAGCGAGTTCAGTTCAGGAGTTAGCACTTGTGGCAGGGACTCCGCTTTCTTTTACAGTCAGGTCCCATGTTGATGATGATATGAGTATGTCTAGCCTTCACATTCCGGATTCAGAGATTGTAATGAGTACAGTATCAGACATATATGTGGAGTTAGTTGGTATTAGTCATATTACTCAGGTGAGGAGTTTGCTTGAGTTACCAGCTGATTCTAGTTTATGGATGTGGATTTGGGATCGTTATATTGGTGTTTTGGATTATGTTGACTGGAGATCTTTATCACCTATTGGTAGCAGTAGTTGTTTGAGTGCTATCATGGATTTGATTAGCAGATTGCATGGTGTTGTCCTTTCTTGTGCTCGCAGCTTATCAGATGTTGGTATTAGTTTCTATACACCGATGTTAGGAGTTGTGTACATTTCCACTCGACCACTCAGGGTGTAGTGGGTTTGTGATGATTCAGGTACATCTGAGGTGTTAGTATTTACAGATGAGTCCCAGGATCATATGGGTATTGATGACATCCAGGAGTATGCTGTGGACAGTTCTGAGGACTTAGCATCCTCGGCAGATTCATTTGTTACGACGGAGTTGGATAACGATGCTATAGGTTTTGATACTCCATGTGATGATGTGAGCTTTGGAGTTGATTCGCAGAGTATGGATGGTAGTACTCCAGAGATCAGTGATTTTGAGTCTACTCCTTTGGATAGTGTGTTAGAGGAGGATGATATTGACAGTATTGAGGACTTAGTCTTTTCAGCGGGTTCCTTTGATACGGAGGTTTATGTTGATGCTTCAGTCACTCAGTTTGATGATACGAGTTCAGCAGCTGGTCTGCAGAATTCGGATGGCAATATTACAGATGATAGCTATTTTGAGGTTACTCCTTTGGACAGTGTACCAGGGGTAGAGTCTAGGAGTTCGACCAGCTAGCGCCATCATGTGTCTAGTCAGCTGAGAGTTAGTGAGCGTGACATTTTTGCCGCTTGCGAGCATTTCGATGCTACTCGTCAGTTGTTAGCAGTTTATGGATGGGGTTCTCCTACTAGCGATGAGCAGGGAGGCAATTACCTTTCCTTGATAGAGATCCACTCTTTGTGGGAGGCTATCCGAATTCTGAGACAAAATTATATGCAGTTGGTAGCCGACAGAGATCATCTTATGAAGTGGGGCAGTACAGCATATGATGCCTTGTTGGTCAAGGAAGGTGAAGTGAGTGAGCTTACTCAGCAGCTCAAGGTGACTTCTGAGTTTCTTGAGAGTACACAGTTGGCTTTCGAGGAGTCACAGTTTCATTTGGCTGAGGTGACCATGGAGTTAGAGCGACTTCAGTCTTTACCAGATTCTGTACAGTCACAGACCGTGGTGTCAGGTGATCCGAGGATGTCCATGGTCGAGATTGTCAGAGACAGTGGAGATGGGGTTGCATCCATCCTTGATACTAGCATTGGCATATCCGGTTTGTTTCCACTAGAGTCAAGTTCAGTTGAGTTGGGTGCTGCAGCAGATTGTTGTGGTATGCCTGACATGATAGTGGTCTCTACTACTGATAGCACAGAGACTAGGGATGTTGTATCAGAGATCATGTGTGATGTTGGTGAGCCGGTAGTTGGCATGGTTCCTGCTAGTGATACTACTCCCTTGACGATGTTTTCGGAGGTAGTAGTTAGTTCCAGCTTGGTTAGTGATTGGTTGCAGTTAGTTTCTTCTGGAGTGTAGTCTGAGTCACTGACTGAGATTGGCGCATCTTATCGGCATTACACTATGAGGTATGCTCATCAGTTTACCTTTGATGACCATGTTGATGAGATGATGTTACGTAGATATACTTTGGTCCCTAGTGCTTGTCATCAGTTATGGGATGGGTTGACGCCACGGGATGAGAGTTGTGATGAGCATGACATGGCGATAGGTTCTGTGGTTGACATCTTGATAGTGCATGACTTAGAGCAGGAGTTTGGGAGTGATACCTCAGTGGTTGTTGTTATTGATTCTACTCCTTTGGCTATGTCATCTCTTGACTTAGCTGGTGATCAGCCGCAGTGGGTTGTATTTCCTGTGCATGGTGAGCTATTGACTGAGGTTGGTTCTTTTTATCAGCATCATACTGCAGGATATGTTCATCAGTTTGCATTTGATCCATGTGTTGAGCAGTTGATGGCCGTCAGACTTGGTTTGGGTTCTCTTTCTTGCTGTCTATCTTATGCTGTCTTTTCGCCATCAGCGGTACATGAGAGTTATGGTTATGAGACAGTGGTCGGTGATTTGCAGAGTTGTTTTCACTTTAGGAGTTGTACAGTGTGTGGATTCTCCGTACTTGGTGCAGATTTATTCGGGAGTGTTCACCATTGTTGCAGAGTTGGATTGTGCGCTCTACATAGGCCAGTGGGATGTGTTGGTGATATTTACTATGTTGGCAGTTTGAGTTGTCCTCTCTACTTGGGTTCTGATATTTCAAGGGTTTGTTTCTCGTGGGTTCCTGACTCTGGCAGTTGTGATGTTGGAGTTTGGTTGAGTTGTATTTGCCAGTTTGATTATGGATTCCTCTTGATTATATTTCAAAGAATATTGCAGGAGCTTGCGTTGATTGACAGCAGTTTAGATCATGACTACATTTGGGATCCAGGTGGATTGATTGGTTATTTGTTTAGCCATTGCTTGGGGACAAGCAATTTCAGGAAGGGCGGACTGTCATGTCCCCATTTTGGCTGACATCGTTTGGCATGACGGATTTGCCTATCGACTCTCGTAGGCAAATGGTTTGGAGAGAGGGTCATTATGTTGATCATTTGATTGCATATTGCTGACAAAGCCTACATTCGGTAGAGCCTACATCCAGTTTGGGCCTACATGCAATAGTAGTGGAGCCTACATCCAGAGTGATCCTACATCCAGTTTGAGCCTACATCCAGTTGTAGTAGAGCCTACGTTCAGTCTTGAGCCTACATTCGGTTGTAGTTGGGCCTACATTCAGTTATGAGCCTACATTGTTATAATTTTGAGTTGATAAATGTACTTTATTATTATAATGTTATTTTATTATAAAGTACATTATAATTGGATGTTTCTAGAAGTTCTAGCAACTTCTCAAAGAAAAGAATAAATAGAGGGCTTGGGCTATCATTTCTACATGCTTGGATTTGGATTTTTCTTCTACTTTTTCATTGTGAAGCAATTTGTAGTCTTTGGTTTGCAAATTCTATTCGATCTTTGGGAACGAATCACTCCCTTGGATTGGCATAACTGAGGTAGTGAAATATCTACTGAAGGGTTGCAAATTTGGAGTTGGTACTCAGCCATCTCATTGGTACTTCATTGAGAATTTGATGTAAGGGTTTGTTTGTGATTGAAACAGCATTTCAGGAGGCATTTTTAGTAGGGCCGAAATTATAGGAGGCAATTTTTAGCAGATTCGAAAAAGCAGTCCGAAAAAGCAAGTTCGAAAAAGAAGATTCGAAAAAGCAGTCCAAAAAAGCAGATTCGACAAAGCAGTCCGAAAAAGCAGATCCGAAAAAGCTGTCCGAAAAAGCAGTCCGAAAAAGCAGATCCAAAAGAGTAGTCCGAAAAAGCAGTCCGAAAAATTATTGCAGCCATCTACAATCAGGTTCCTCATTTCTCATTTGGCATTTGGCATATTTTCGGATAAATGTATGTTTTCAGCTGAGTACAAAATATAGCTTCAGCACTTCACTATTTTACATTGTATTTGTCTTTGTTTGCCATTTGGCATTATTGGTAACAAAGGAAGGCTAGGATTTTGCAAGTGAAAGGGCATTGTAATTTTCAGTCTATCTATATTGCAAACCTAGGATTTGATGATCATATCATTGACTGAAAAATGTATGACATTGTTGCAAATTGTTGATATATGAATGGCATATGGTTTTGAGCAATTTCCTACATCATTGATAGTGTTTTAGATGGTATTTGGTTGCTATCTATTATTCTGAAATTTTGGGACAGCGAACTCATATATTGCAAAATAATTTCATATATTCAGTATTTTTCTTTCAGTAGTGTATTCAGTGCATGCCAACTGTTTGACGAATTTTTTCAATTCAGATTTTGGAGTTTTTAGTGATCCTACTAAAAGGGGTCTTTACACTAACTAAGTTAAAGATGGATTCCAAGTGGGGGACACTACATAGTCCAATAAAGAATTTTATGGGCCCAATCATAGAAATCTCAAATTCCTTCTTCATTTTTTCAGCAAAGGCTTTGCTCATCCTGTCATCTCCTCCAAAAATGATGTCAGCAACAAAGACTTTAGCAATTAGATTTCCATCTTTTCTGGTTTTGAGATACATATTGTTGTTGTCACCGGTTCTTGTGAATCCAATGGTCAGAAGGTATGAATGCAACATTTCATACCAAGCCCTTGGAGCTTGCTTAAGCCCATAGAAAACCTTTTTTAGTCTGCATACCATATCAGTCTTTGGAGCAGATGTAAATCCTTCCGGTTGCTCAATGTAGACCTTCTTCTCCAGTATTCCATTGAGGAACGCAGACTTCACATCCATCTGGTAAACTTTAAACCTTTTGTGAGCTGCATAGGCAAGAAGAATTCTTACCCCTTCCAATCTAGCCACTGGTGCAAAATTTTCCCCATAGTCTAGTCCAGCTTCCTGAGCATATCCTTTGCAAACCAGTCTTGCTTTATTCCTGATGACTTTACCGTCCTCATTCAGTTTGTTCCTGTAGACCCATTTTGTTCCAATGAAATTTTTGTCATGAGGTCTAGGCACAAGTTCCCATGTATCATTCTTCTCAATTTGTTCGATTTCTTCATCCATGGCCTTGACCCAATTCTCATCTTCCAGGGCTTCTCTGGTGGATTTGGACTCAACACATGAAAGCATATAGATGTTCCCTTTGGCCTTCTTCCTAGTCAAGACGTTCCCATGTTTGTCACCAATTATATTGTCAGTAGGATGATATGTGACATACCTTGGAAGAGCGAGTCTCTGTTCCCGGTCTAGTTCTTCCAGTTGAGCATTGTCTTCAACATGGTTTGGGATATCAACTGGTTCACCATCCTGTGTTAACCTGTTGGGTTTAGGTAAATTCTCTTGCTCCAGATGTCTGTCCATGTGTATTTCTCCTTCATCTTCAGTCATAGCTTCGTTGAAATTAAAGGCATTCCCTTTGTCTGGACCTTGAAGACTGTTAGGATTATCATGATCGATCTTCATTTCTGGTTCTGAAGATTCATCAACTTTTACATTGATGCTTTCAACTATCTTCCCTGTTCTTTTGTTTAAACACCGATAACCCTTACTTTTGGTAGAGTAACCCAAGAAAGTTCCCTCATCGCTCTTGGGATCAAACTTCCCAGAGTGCATATCTTTTTTCACGTAGCACTTACTACCAAAGATTTTGAAATAGCCTACACTGGGAGTATGTTTGAACCAAAGTTCATAGGGAGTCTTACCGGTTCCCTTTTTTACTTGAACTCGATTGAGTGTGTAGACTGCAGTACTGACAGCTTCCCTCCAGAAGTGATGAGGCAGATCATTTTGAATCAGCAATGTTCTAGCACAATCAATCAGCGTTTTGTTGCTTCTTTCTGCTACTCCATTTTACTGAGAAGTCCTTGGTGCAGATAGCTGTCTTTTTATTCCATGTTCCTCATAGTAGTGAGTGAACTCTTGAGAGGTAAATTCACTTCCTCTGTCTGATCTTAGACACTTCAAGCTTTTGCCGGTCTCTATTTCCATTCTAGCTTTGTAGATTTTGAACATGTGGAAAGCTTCTGATTTCTCCTTAAGAAAGAGTGTCCACATCATTCTGGAGAAGTCGTCCACAAAGAGCATAAAGTACCGGTCTCCATGGTAACTCTTTCTTCCCATTGGTCCGCACAGGTCAATGTGCACCAGATCTAGAACATTCTCGGCAAAGGACTTACTGTTGAAAGATGTTCCGATTAGCTTTCCCAATTGACAATCTTTACAAACGCCCTTGATGGGCTTTGCAATCTCAGGAAGTCCTCTTACCATTTTCTTTTTGCTCACTTTGACAATATTGTCAAAGTTTATGTGGCAGAGCCTCCTATGCCATAACCAGCTATTGTCTTCTTTGGTCATAAGACAGATTTTGCTTGATTCTCCTTTGATCGAGGCTATGAGACAGGCTCCTTCCATTGAGTCAAGATAGAAAAGATTACCTTTGCTCTGTCTACCGGTTGCAACATGGGTTCCGGATTGATTCTTTACTATACAAGAACCTTGTCCGAATTCCAGCAGAAATCCTTTGTTATTTAGTTGTGCAACGCTCATTAAGTTGTACTTGAGTCCTTCAACCTAGTACACATCTTCACAGACAACATTGTTGTAGAGAGCAAAAGAACCTTTACCTTTGATACCGTAGGGAGCATTGGTCCCAAAGGTAACTGATCCGCTGTCATTGAGCTCGAGGTTGATAAACTTGCTCTTGTCACCGGTCATGTGGTGAGTGCATCCACTGTCAATGATCCAGTCATCATACTGATGAGATCTTGATATGAGTGCAACTTCTTCTATTATTGGGCTCTCCTCCTTTATTGGAACAAATGAAATTTCTGGATCCTCCGAGTCTTTAGATTCGTTATCTGTGACTCCTTTTGCAAGATAGCACTCCTTTGCTTTATTCTTGAACCAGTCTCTTTTATCTTTGTGTTCATTATCAAGACATCTTGCAACAATATGACCTATTTTATTGCAAGAGAAGCATTTCAAAGGGAGCTTTCCCTTGTACTTCCCTTTCCCTCTGGGTGTAATGACCCTCACTAGTAGGATCACTAAAAACCTCTGAATCTGACTGTGGCAATTTGTCAAACAGTTGGCATGCACTCTACGGTTTTGCTTGCAATGATATGTTTTCAATGTGTATATTGTTTTGGCATCAACTTTGCATTTGAGATAACAATACCAATATTGAAAAGTAATACAATTAAACAACAATGCAAAGTTCTCAAACTAGAGTATCAAGAAACCTTCTAATTCTGATTACAATTCTCAGAATATATGACTGTGACATGTAATAATCAGATTACCATGCAATGACCTTTTTCCTTGCTATAACAATGTAAACAGTGCCCTTGCTATGCATACCAATCCAATACAATGATATATGGTAATGACTGAAAATAATGGACTGATTATATGACTGTTGCAATTACTGAGATATGGCAACAATTGTATGAACAGTCACACATAACAGTGACTTACAATGCACACTAATATGGCAATATCAGATTACAAGAACAATGTTATATGAGCCTAATCTCTGCATTTACCTATGACTGATCACAACAACAAAATGATACAAGAACAGTACCGTTTCAGACTTATATATCAATGACTGTTACATGCATTTGTGGCATTCAATAATATCAACAAATAACTCATGTAATGCACCTGGAAGCTGCTTCAATTACTTTGATTTGCTATGCTGCTGAAGACCCACACCAAGCAATCCTAACTCGCCCCCAAACTGCCCTTGAATCTCTGCTATGTGCTGCACACCACAGAGCCGTACCAGGCCGTACATGTACAGCTCCTGCATAAAATAATTGCAGGGTTTTTGACACTCCAAAAAGCTATGAAAAGGACCGCCGGGGGTTTACTAAGATCCTCCCAAGAGCATAAAAATATTCTCCAAGTAGATTAGGAGATATGAGCAAATTATTGGTTCCAAACCCTGATATTGCAATTCTGAAAATGTGCCAGTTTGTCTTCAATCCTTTGCCAAATTAATTCACCAATGAGTAGATGAAATTCAAGACTCCTATGCAATCAATATCAAACCCTTATTCAACCAATTACAAACCCTCAATATCAATTTTTCAAGTTTGCTTTTTCGGACTACTTTTTCGGGTCTGCTTTTTCGGACTGCTTTTTCGGATTTGCTTTTTCGGACTGCTTTTTCGTTTTGCTTTTTCGGATTGCTTTTTTCGGATCCGCTTTTTCGTTTTGCTTTTTCGGATTGCTTTTTCGGATTTGCATTTTCGGACTGCTTTTTCGGACCTGCTTTTTCGGCCGCCTATAATTTCGGCCCTACTAAAAAATGCCTCCTGAAATGCTGTTTCAATCACAAACAAACCCTTACATCAAATTCTCAATGAAGTACCAATGAGATGGCTGAATACCAACTCCAAATTTGCAACCCTTCAGTAGATATTTCACTACCTCAGTTATGCCAATCTAGGGGAGTGATTCGTTCCCAAAGATCGAATAGTATTTGCAGACCACAAGGCTACAAATTGCTTCACAATGAAGAAGTAGAAGAAATCCCAAATCCAAGCATGTTCAAATGAGAGGCCTAGCCCTCTATTTATTCACTTTTTGGAGAAGTTGCTAAGAACTTCTAGAAACATCCTTTATAAAATCATATTATAATGCACTTTATAATAAAGTAACTTTATAATATAAAAAAGTGCAATCTCAACTTAAAATTATAACAATGTAGGCCCCAAAAGTCTCATAACTGAACGTAGGCTCCACTACAACTGCATGTAGGCCTCAAACTGGATGTAGGCTCTGCCGAATGTAGGCTCTGTCAGCAATAAGCAATCAAATGATCCACACAATGACTCTCTCTCCAAACTATTTGCCTACGAGAGTCGATGATAGGCAAATCCGTCATGCCAAACGATGTCAGCCAAAATGGGGACATGACACTGGGGAATCTTCTTGCAATGAGTGCTTCAAACTCCCCTTGCTCTATCTCTTTAAGGTAGGAGAGACATTGTCTCATACGCTGTGGCTGGTATCCCTATTTTGTAACTGGATTTTTTCCCAAAACTGTCGGTTGCAAAATATCCACCCAACAATATCGATGAGTTGTATGATGACTAGGCAACTTCCTTGCTTCCTATTAGTCGTCAAGCCTTTGGATTGTTTCATTGGCTAATTTTGTGGTGCTTCGTTTCTATTGGCTAGTTTTGGTTGCCCTAATTAGGGTTTGTAATGGATTAATCTGGGTCATTGATTTCAAATCGATCTTGGGCATTCATTGTAATTGCGACTCCTATATAAACCCCACCCCTCTCATTTTTAAAACAGGACTTGTTGGAGAATTGTTGCTAATATAATGCCAAATTTGCTCTACTTTTCATTGTTGTGTCTTGCATGGTGAATTGTTGTGATCAAGTTTGCATTATTGCATGGTGATCCATATTTCCTAACTTAGATTAGGATTTCATTTCATGTTGTTTAGAAGTAGTTAGTTGGATGAAATAAATTGTGGATGTTTACTTCCTTGACTCAACAAATCCGAGCCACTAGCCTCTTGTTGATTGTAAGTGTGCCTTGTGTGGTAAGCCGATGATTGAAAGCACTTCACTTCAATTGATATCCAAATCTTTAGTTTGCATCCATTTGATGGGATTGATGAGGAGATATTGATTTGAAAAACATTCAAGTGCTCTTTAGAAGCTTGCACTAGATGGGTGGAGTCATTGATTAAGCTGCATCTAGTAGAGTCCAAGTCCATCCATGATTCCTTGCATTCATAGTTAGGAGTAGGAGTAGTTGAAGTTAAGTTTGAGTTTGAGTTGAAGTGGAAAGGTTTGAAGAACAAAAGTATATTTTCATTGCACATTGTAAAGTTGAATCTTTAGAAGTGCAAGCAATTGATACCCATTGAATGAATAGTGTAAGTCTGTTGTGAAGTTTTCACATCATCGCCCCCATTCCATGGGGACCCCCCAATTTCAACTTCCAGACTTAGATATTTTGGCTTTACCCCGACCTCGTGATCCCGATTGCTTGATGAATTTGATGTTGCAATGGAGATGTGTTTGAAAATATTGTTGAAATGAAAATCTTAATGTTGATTTGAATTGGAAATCTGGATTTTGGAATTTGAAAGATTGAAAAATGATGAGATGAAATTCAATAAATCTTCATGGGTAAATTTGTAAGGTTTGCAATTTGGTGATCAATCTTTGATTTTCAATTCGATGTGAAATCCAATGATAAAATCGTAATTGCCTCTTGATAAGGAATGAAATTTTTTGCAAAAGAGCATCTTGTGGTTTTCAAAATACAAATGTTTTAACAAGATTGAATAAGAGGGTTTTGTTTTTTCTTGGAAGAAGCTTTGATTGATAATTTAATTATTTAAAATTCTTTGACTTTTGAAATTTGAGATTGATTTTCTTGTTTGCAAATTTCAAATTTTCCCTTTGGCAATTCAAATTGATGTCTTTAAATAACTTTCAATTTTGTCTAGATTATTGAGCTGTGGATTGCAAAATTTTCTGATTCGTCATTTTAAATTGAATGGCTATCATTGATGATTATCGAAATTATTAATGGGTTGAGATTTAATGCCAAGTTCTAATTCCTTGATTGGATAAATGATGAAATCTAAGATTGCCATTCAATTTGAATTGATTCAATTTGCAAATTTTTTTGATTGGATATGGCCAATTTCGAATTTTTATTGAGGCAATAAACTGCTGTTGCAACTTTCAATGATCTGGAGTGAATTCTTGTCACCTTCAATTTTCAATCTTGCCTTATGTATTTTTGAAAATTGCATTTAATATTTGATAGTCTTTGGATATGGTGTCAATTTAAAATCAAAAAATCAAAGCATTTAATCAATTTTTGGCCCCCATTATTACATTTTCGAATAAGTATTTAATGCATTTATTTTAAAAATCAAAACTTGTTTTAAATTTGGCAAGTCGGCCCTTAAACCCACATTTAATTTTTATTTGTTTTGATTGCTAGGGTCAGCCTGGGTTCGAGGTATTTGGCGCTGCCTATATAAGGAGGGCGATTTCATTCCAATTCCACATCAAATTGCAACTTGCTCTCTGCTCTCTAACAGCGAATTCTGATCTTCATTGGCAGCGAAATACATATTCATTTGGCGATTTTTGGAGCATTCTTAGGCAGCGAATCTGGAACTGGAAGTGGCGACTTGAGTTTGAAGGCAGATTTGGGCAAATTGTCCATGATTTTGGGCAGTTTCGAAAGTTAGAAGGGCAGTTTTAGGCCAGAATTGGAGGAAGATCAGATCTGGGCAAATTATCCATCAATTTGGAGCATTTTCGAGGGCTTAAGAGGCAGTTTTCTGAGTTTTGATTGAAGATAGTTGGGTTGGCATCCTACCTGGGTGTAATCTCAGAGGTTTGAAGGCGTGTTTGGGCTTAATTTCACCTACTTGCAGCATTGAAAACGGTAGAGACTTATTTTACATCAATTGGAGGCCTCTTTCTACACTTTTTGGCACCCAAATTTGAGGATTTGAGGCTCAATCTCATAGCATTCGTTCTAAATCCGAAAATTTGAAGTTTCATTGCAAGATTTTAAGAAGTAAGTTGAAGAGAAGGGTGGCGGCCTCATTGGAGACTAAGTCTGGGTAATTCTTAGCAGTTTGGAGCAGTTTCGAAGGGAAGAAGAGCAGATTTTCGGATCAGAATTGGAGGCATTCATTCCACATCAGACCTGGGCATAATTTTGGTCAATTTGAGGCAGTTCGAAGGCCAATTTAGGCCTAATCTGATCCATTTCCAGTCTAGAGGGAGGCAGGGACTTGTTGGTCATCATTTGGAGGCCTTTCCTCATGCTTTGTGGCACCCGAATTTGAAGTTTTGAAGGTTCTTTTTCAACATTTTTACCCAGATCCGAAAATTAAAGACAAGTTTTCAATTTCATAATTTGATAGAAGGAGTTTGTTGATTTGAGAGAAGTTCAGATTTGTTAATGAAGGAGAAGTAAATTGGTAGAAGTTTCATTGCAAGATTTTAAGGGGCAATTGAAGGGAAGGGTGATCTTCTTGAAGGCCATATTTTCAGACTTGTGGAGATAGAAAATTTTGTGAATCAAGCTAAGGCAATTGCATTAAGAGGAAGCTCCAAGCTTTGTATTTGGTGAGTCGCCTATCTTTTCCTCTCTCCTTAATTGCTTTCATTTCATTGGTACTATTGCTAAGTGTTGAAGACTAGTTTCAAGAGTAGAGTTAGGATTTTGGTTAGTAGGTTGATTACTCGATTGTCTTGATTAGCTTTTTTTCCTCAAGTTCTTGCTTGCATTCCATCATTTCATTTCATCATCATAAGAGGAAGATTGGAGTGATAAGTGTAGTCCATCTCATAGGCAACGGCGGGGAGTGATAAGTGTAGTCTTCATCATTTCATTATCATAGGAAGAAGATTGGAGTGATAAGTGTAGTCCATCTTAAGGCAAAGGCGGGGAGTGATAAGTGTAGTGTTCATCATTTCATCATCATAAAAAGAAGATTGGAGTGATAAGTGTAGTCCATCTTAAGGTAACAGCGGGGAGTGATAAGTGTAGTATTCCATCCCATTAAGAGGAAGTTTGGAGTGATAAGTGTAGTTTCACCATCATTATAGAAAAGGCGGGGAGTGATAAGTGTTTAGGATGGGTGATGCCAATGCAAGCAAGCAACCCAAAGGAACTAATGCTAAAATAGGAGACAAGGAAGTCATGATATCCAATTCCAACTTTTGCTCAAAATTGAAACATGTTGGAGACACCAACATTGGTACCCTTGACTTGATTCAATTAAGAGAGAGGTTGAGAGACAGCCAGTCCCCTATGGCGAGGATCAATCAGTATAGAATTGTGCAAAGAAAGGTTCAGTCTACCCTAGCAGCGGATATGAGACGACAGAATTGGTTACACCAAGTCATCAAGGCTCACAAAGTCAGATTGCAAATCAGAGTGCAGCGCCTTCATCGTGCTTCTCAGTCAGATTCTGGGCTCTACTAAAGGTACACAGTTTGATCCTTGGATGTTTTATTTTATTGAAGGCATTGGAAATGGTAAAGGAAAGATTGATTGGATTAGGATCATTAGCATGAATTTAGAGTTGCAACTTAGATAGTACAAAATTAGAAGCAAGTCTACATGGGGTCCTACTTCTTCAATTCGAATGCAAGACTACTAGTGATGCTTTGCCAGTCAAACCAAATCCAATTGGGGAGATGCACTGCACCACTATGGTTGAGGCAAGAGCTTACGCCAAAGGGCAAGGTTGTGGCAGTTCGAACAGTTGAAGGCAGTCAAGGGTTAACCAAGGAGGAAGGCATTGATGAAAGCAGTTGATGAACTTAGTGATGGGTGGATTGTGGAACAATCAAGGAGATATGGCTGAGGGCAGGTGCCCCAAAACCCAAGAGTATTGAAACAAAGATGCATGCATGCAAATCAAATCCAAATAGGAAGGTTAAAAATGGCAAAGTATTGAAGTAAAGAGGAAAGTGATTGAAAGGTTGAGGGAGGTCAAGTTTGATTTCAAGGCGATGGCCAAGAGCAAGGCTCTCAAATTGCAAGAAGGTTCAACATCTAGGCAAGCCACCAAGGTCAAGGCAAGATTACCCCAAGTGCATGGAGACCTTAATCTTTCAAGGTCAGGACATCAAGTACAAGCAAGTTCAAGTGGTGATGAGAAAGTTTCTAAGGACAAGCTCAAGCATCCAAGGCTTCACCTCATCTCAAGGATTAAATGAATTTATAAGATAAAGGTTGATGAGGTGGCAATTTCATGTTCATGCAATCAAATCATGCCAAATGTCCTATGTTCTCATTGGTTGACTAATTATTGTAATTTTCTCATTGGCCTACAAAGTTGGTGCCCTCATGTAATTGGTTGAAAAATGGTAACCCTAATTAGGGTTTGTAAGGTTTAATCTTGGCCCTTGATTTTGCCCCTTAATCTTGGCCACTCGTAATTTTGAGCCTGTATATAAGGCCATTTGTTCTCATTTGTAAAGAGTTGAAGAAAATTGTTGCTAATATAATACCAAAATTGCTTCTCTTATCATTGTTGTGTCTTGCATGGTGATTAAGAACACTTGGTGTTATTGCATGGTTTCTACTTCCAATTGTTAGAGATAGATTTCATTGAGTTGAGTTGTTAAAGTAATTTCATTTTCAAGCAAGTGTTAAAGTAAGAGTAGAGATAGATGGCTAGTCCCCTCAAGTGATAACCAACAATCACATCATTTCAACTGAGTGAGTCTCCACAATAGAGAGAACCTTAAAGTCATTTCATGATTTTACCTTGCAAGCTTAGCATGAGAAGTGATGTTATATCAAGAGAGGATTGAGTATTTAGTGTTTCATTTTGAAAAATTGAGCATTAGATTTTGCATGTTGTAGTGGGATAAAACTCACATCAACAACACTGTACACTGCACACCACGCGCACGCACTCTGCACACCACAAGCAATCTGCACACCACTCGCACACACTTCGCACATCGCATGCCACCCACACGCACACCGCATGCACTCCGCACGCCACCCACATGCAATCCACACAATGCACGCCACTCACACCCACTCTGCACACCTCACACACATGCATGCACTCCGCACTCTGAATGCCACCCGCATGCACTCTGCACACCACTCACACAGTCTACCTCCATTGTACCGACTAGTCCCCGTACAACCAAGTGAGCACATAGACTCTCTGAGTGCACAGTAATGACATGAATGAATCTTCCTCTAATTCCAGAATTATGCATTGATAAACTTGTTATACCAAACAACATTATTGATACAAGAATGAATGAATGCAAATCTGATATTGTACTTCCAGATCTGAGATATATTTTTGATGAAGTTGAACAATGCAAATTTGTCTCCAAGCGAGACTTCACAAATTTGGCATTCAAATACAAGGTGAAATATCTGGGATGATATTTCCAAGGGCTGACTAGGGTGGTTGTGAACCATCGAAACTGCGATTACAAAATAGGGCGGGTCTTGCACATCCAAAACTGCATACAAATTGAGTTCCAACTAAAATTACAAATGCAAAAGACAAATAACTCCACGATGATTATCTACAGTGCTAGCCAACGCCTTATAAAGGCCTCTAGGAAGTTTCCCAGAGGACTACAAAATAACCGACATACTTTATTTATTATTTATTACTTGGGCCCCCTTTTATTAATTAATTAAACGTCCTTTATAATATTATTTAAATTTTGGAACCACTTGATTTATTTTATTAAGTTGCTTTATTAAAAATTTGGGGAAATCACATTCATTTATGTATTTAGGGTTATGATTCAAGCTATCTTCTCTTTTGTAGGGGTGATTGCATGGAATAATGGTTATACAAGGAAGTGAATGATGAAAGACAAGACTCAATTCAAGATCAAGTCATTCAAGGAAGTATTGGGTTCTGCAAATGAAGATTCAATGAAGGAGGCCTTTCACAACTTCACAATGCAATTACAACATGAAAGATTCATCGACAAATGCAAATATCAAAACATTCAAGAAGAGGACTTAGAGGATTCTAAGTAAGTTTAAGGAAAGGAGGAACAAGACTCAAACTTTGACAAGGAATACAAGATGTTTAAAGAAAGATAACTCTACACGTAAGGAATGCTATCACAATCCAAGATCAACATGAAGGACCCAATTATCACAAGAAGGTCAAGATATCAAGACGAGAAATTCCAAGAACAATTCAAGGAGAAGATTTCCAGAACAATGTAGGGTAAAGTGAAGAAAACTCTTGAAGATGAAGCAATTTGGGAATAAGCCATCACAATCAAATAAAAAATTGAGCAATGTTGAGTATCAAGAGTTATTGCTAGAGATGGAGAAACTTCTTTATGACAATGAAGTGGAATTGAAACAAAGATATACATGTTGAGGTGGCACCCGCTCATCTTCAACCAATCAAGTGATTTAAAGTCGACATGTCCAAGTTCATCCAAGAAGATTCATCCACAAGTGGACATGTGGAAAGAATTTAATGTATTACTACAACCAATTTTCTCATTGGTTCATCCTTAAGAGGATATGTATTGAAAGATTTGTAATCATCTCATTGGATAACATTAAATATTTGTAAGTGGGCGTTGTAACAAACCCTAATTAGGGTTTCTCTAAATTATCTTGGCCATTGGTTTAGAATCATAAAGGCCCTTCATTGTAATTGAGAGGTATATAAAAGGCTCGGTCATCTCATTTGTAAAGGAGATCATTAGAGCATTACAAGATTAGTATTAGAAGTAGCAATAGGAGGAGATCAGACATTGTTGCCAAGATTATGTTGAAGTTAATATACAATTTTCATTGAAGATATAGTGGATATTTGTGTGTTATTTTGACATTTTTCATGGTTTCTAATTCTCAAAGTTTAGTTATAGTTCATTGATATTGATGGAGAAGTGTGGCGATATGTAATGAATTCCTTGGTTCATACTATTTGTAGTTTGTTGATTGCAATTTTCAGTGTATAGTTAGTCTGAAGCCACTTAAACACTAGTTCAATCGTGGATGTTCATTTAGATTGCGCCAATATTGAGTATTTGGATGAATGCTTCCAATAAGAAAATCCTTCACTACCTTTGGAGATTGCATCAAGTTGTGTGTAGATGTTTCCACATGGTGAAGCATAGCTTGGTTTAAAGAATTCTAATAGCTCACCAGTATCCATTGTCATCATTGTCCTTAGGTCCAGAAGTAAATTAGATTCTCTAAACTCTTCCCCTTTTTGTCTTTTATTCGAAGTTTGAGTCAGCTTAGCTCAAGTTCCAGCTACTTTGAGGGAAAAGAATTGATAAGTCCAAGAAGAATAGCATAAGTCTCTTTGTGACTACTAGCAATATCACATCAAATTCAATTCAATTATATCCAACACAAAGTCGCTAGTTCGCAGTGCAAATCTTAGGGTTGCCTTATTTGATCGCACAAGTTTCATATTGTTTAGCATATTAGGTTTCCTTGTTTAAGAGAGGATGGAATACTTAGTATTTTATTTTATGTTTACAAAACACCCATCAACAAGTGTATTAATGTGTAAGCTTCATGACTTAAGAAAATTCATACGTACTTAAGTGAATGCATACTTATACGCTACATGTAAATACATATATGCTTCATGTCTTACGTATTCACATATATTACTTCATCTCTTCTATGCAAGATTCATACCATGTGTATTCATGCGTGTTTGCTTCACGCTAATATGTGTTTAGCATATTTTCCACATATATTTATGTGCTTGCCTCATATCAGTCATGTGTTTATGTGCTTTCCTAGTGTATGCCTTATGTCTTAAATATGCTTTGCATAATGTTTGGTGTACTTATAAATATTCCTTGCCTCAACAAGTTTATTTTGTGAGTATATTTTTGAGTACTTAAAGATGTTGTAAGAACTGCACTCTTGCATTCAAGTAAAAAGGGTGCATGTTTCAAACATGAACTGATAGAAGGTATTGATGCATAGTACTATCCATGTGTTTGACTGCCATAGCAATTTGTCATCATGCTTGATACAAAATTATCAACTCTTTAATCGTATAGCAAAAATGTGAAATCAAAAACATTTATCTAGGAAGATACAAGATACAACTGGTATATGCTTAACAAAGTACAAATTCTAGAACGTGCGTATGGTGTCCCTTTCTAGTACACCATACAGTGTATAAAACATTGAGTTGTCTGAACTTTCGCATAAGAAGACATCGATTGAGACTACTGAGTGACAAATCAAATTCTCAAAACCAAAAAATGTCTAATATGATATAAAGGGTCAACACTCACAAGCCATACTATTAGTTATATCTTCGTTAGCTTAGCAAATGACCTGGAAACAACAATAATTGACATAGAATAGATTCATCAACTAAGATTGATTCAAATTTGAATGAAGGCCGTTCTTGGTCTCGATACACTATTGCAACATGTATAAACAGAAATTGTACATTGAAAATTTAGGATTTAGAAACCCTTGCTTGAAAGCCAAATTCTAATGCCGTTAATATGATAGAAAGAAGTCTGGAAATTTTATGTTGGAACTAGTTACAGAATAGGAGGATAATTAAAAGAACCTCGCAACGACGAAGTGTGTCATGCTTCTAGTCCTCATCTTAATATATGTTAAGTTCTTGTATCAACACAAAGAGATGTCCATGTTCAGCTCTTGTGATACAATCGACACTGTTGTGAAGTAACCTTGATCCCAAAGATCCTTGTCTTTGGGGAGTAAAAGAAAATTTGTCATAAGTTAAACCTTACTAAGTTCCAACTATCAGTTAGATGTGAAGGAGAAACATATATGATAATATCCGAGTAGTGCAATGAAGGTGGATTACGAAGTAGATCATTCATTCATTGCTTGATGACAACCAATCTTGGGCAGGGAGGATTGTAGTGTCCCCCTTTCAAAATAGGATTTAATAATAAACAATAATAATAAATTTATAATATAAAAGGATAAAAATATAATTCAAATTTAAAAATAAAAGAATAAAATTAAACTATAACATAATTAAAATATGCATGGTCAAAGGGCATGAAATAGAGATTTCTGAGTTTCAGTTGGTCATTGTATGAACTTATAGAGTTCAGTTTTAAGGATATATTTAGACATATATATTTATCAGGTGGTGCTGTCTGGAGTTGCTTATGCAGAAAATATATTATATTCAATGATATTTATCCAGTGAACAATTATTCCAACATGATTTATTTGAGAACATTATATCCTAATTGCCACAGTTTAATATTGATACATATGAATGAGTGGTATCAATTGGTATGCTACAGCCATACATATCCACAAGGGATCCCCATGTTAGAGTACACAATTGCTGACACAGTTTCTGACACAAATTTGTTTGTCTACTGTTCCTCTAACTGCCGTACATTTTCTAAAAGGAAAATATGTTAAGCCATGCAAAGTTAGTCATAGCTTTTAACTGAAGTTTAATTAAGACATCATCGGCAGAAGTTAATTTAAATTAAAACAGCAGCAATTCATTAAGGGGCAACTGCCATTTGCAAGAGACGCTACTCTTGAGAGGGTTGTGACCATAGAAAAGATACAACCCTCCATTCCTAATTGAGGGATATATACAGCAAGGATGGCACTCAAAGAGGGTCATCGAAGTCAGGAAAGGAAGATCTCAATAAAAACTGTGAACTCAGCATATATATAAACAGCAATTACAATCACCAAGAAAGCATTCCATCAAATAAGAAATATATAGAATCTAGCAAGCAATGAAATATAAACAGCAACTTATATTTACAGCAATCTGAAGGAGGCATTGGATGTTAAGATATAGCTTCATTCGTATACATATATATATATATATATATATATATCATACTATTCTATACATTGTTAATAAAGAGTTGTAATTTATATTGTTATTATCATATTATCATTATTATATTTATAATATAATAATGATAATATCATAATACAATATTATGATATTACATTAACATTGATCGAACTATGTTCGATATCTATCATAATTGTTAACATCGACCATCAAGTCAATGAATGAACATTGAGACAGCCGACTACACACTAATGTAAGTCGCTGCTTACATTAGTGCTAGCGACTGTTGTTAACAGTCGCTAGCACTAATGCAAGCAGCGACCATGGGTCGCATGTAATGATCCCTTTTTGAGACCTTACTTGATTTGTCTTGAAATTCATAATTAGTATTTGGATTTACCTTGGGAATGGTAATTTGTAATGTTGTATACTAGGAGGATGCCAATCCCCAATAATTATAATATATCATTATATAATTTTATACTTATAATCACAAAAAATTCATAATTCTTTATATAATGTATTTATTTCATATTATATATTAGTTAGTTATTTATCAATATATTTGAGTTAAGTTAAATCAAATACAAGTTTGCTTCATAACAATATTACTATATTTCATAATTTATTATTTAAATTTTCATAACTTATTATTCTAATATTTATTTCATATTAATATTAATATCCAATTCATAAGTGCTAATAAATAAATTAACTTAAATAAAGATATACTTACCTTCTTTATGCCTTTTCTTTTTAGCTTATTTAATATTCATTTCCTTCTAATATTCTCCTACATTTTCTCCTTGATCTTCTCCTATATTTCCTCCTTGAATTTCTCTTGAAATCTTTTAATATTATTCTTCTCCCAAACTTTTTATATTATTTTGTTCGTGTCCTTTTTTTTCCTCTTTCTTTCTTTCCCGTGATTATTCTCTTATACCTTCTCTTTCCAAAAGTCATGTCTTTTGGATTATGTTATTTTATTAATGATAATATATTTCAAATAAATATAACATTTATATAAGGGTAATATATATAATATCTTTATATTAGGATTAAATATTTATATTATGATATAAGATTAAATATTATTATAATATAGTGTTTATATTATAATTATATTATATTATTTATATATTCATAATACTTTAAATATTGGTTAATGATATTAATGTTAGGGATTTGAACATTAATTATATATTAATTAATGACATTGATTAATT
The DNA here is from genome assembly GCA_027943335.1 of Chamaecyparis obtusa. NCBI lineage: Eukaryota > Viridiplantae > Streptophyta > Pinopsida > Cupressales > Cupressaceae > Chamaecyparis > Chamaecyparis obtusa. The sequence continues at coordinate 1,314,171 of BSBK01001154.1, read as the reverse complement.
AATATATATTGATGATAATATTAACTATATTAATTAATCAATTATAATCATTAATTATTAATTGATTAGTCATTGTTATTATATTGCTTAATAATATTATATTGACATATCATTTGTATGCTTATTAATATTAATATATTAACATCAATATTAGTGATTAATTTTATATTAATTAATTAATTAAGACTATATTAATTAGTATGTATTTAGGAATATATTTGTATTCCATACACTGATTAGGGCTCATGACATCGCACCCTTTCAACTGTGAAGAGACACATTGCTTGCTGTCATCCGATCATCAGCATATATATATGTATGCTGTGATCGCAGGGATAACACAATCAATAAAAGAAGTTCATTGCTGTTATCACCTGCGGTCACAGCATATAATATAATCAGTATAAAAATAAAAAGCATCACAGTCTATTTATATATCAGAACAGTCATTTATTAGTGAACACAAAACAATAAATTATATTCCCAAGATCTGATTTCCTAACATGGTATCAGAGCAGAGTTAAAGGGAATTAATTCTGAATTATTATTTGATATGAATACACAACAAAAATATTATTTAAAGGAGAAGAGTCATCACAAATTATCAAAATGACCACCGGAATCAGGATGGAGGATAGATTGGAAGGAGCATCAAATTTTCTATCATGGAAAATTAGAATCATCACGCTTTTACAAGAATTGGAATTAGAATCTTTCATAGAAACAGAAAAAGAAATACCCACAGACGAAGCAGAGAAAACGACTTGGAAAAGGAGGAACAATAAAGCTAAGAAATTAATTGTTGATTCAGTTAAAGATTCTATTCTTCCAAGCATAGCAAGATTAGCAACAGCATATGAGGTTTTTAAGAAAATTCAAGAAACGTATGAGATAAACAATACAAGTCGAATATTAACCTTGAAGGAACAACTATTGACCATAAAAATGAATAAAGGAGAAACAGTTACATCTTATTTCCTGAGAATTGCTGAAATACGAGATCAACTATTCTCCATTGGCAACACTATAGAAGACATGGAATTATCTCTAATAGCACTAAGGGGATTACCAACATCCTGGGAGAACTTTATTCAATGCATAAGCACACGTCCACCTCTACCAAAATTTGATCAACTTAAGAACGACTGTACTCAGGAAGAATCAAGACTTATTACCAGAGGAATAGGTCTAAAGAAAGAGGGAGAAACACAAGCACTCAACACAAAGTACCACAACAAAAAGAGAAAATTTTTAAAAAGAAAGAGGGGATTCAAAAGAGATTTTTCTAAAATCCAATGTTACAAATGTGATAAATATGGGCACACTCATCGACATTGTCCTGAAAGGCAAAAGACTCAGGCCACCATAGCTGAAGCAAAAGAAATTCCACTCTTCTTTACAGCTCTCTCAAGTGAACTAAATTCCAATAATAGAACTTGGATAATTGATAGTGGTGCATCAAGACATATAACCGGATTCAAAAATCAGTTTGAGACACTTGAAAATTATTCAACCAAAGAAGTGACTATTGGGGATAACTCCACCTACCCAGTGAAAGGAATAGGGACCTGTACCATAAAGATAAAGAATGGAGTATCTCTACAACTAAAAGATGTTCTATTTGTACCTGGAATCAAAAGAAACTTAGCCTCTATATCAGGACTAGCAGACCAAGGATTTCGGGTCACCTTTAATGAAGACAAAGTTCTATTATGGCCTAAGAATTCAAATATGAAGAATGCTACAATCATAGGGACAAGAGATGGTAGTCTTTACAAAATATGTAATGATCAGAAATCTGCACTAACTCATGAAATCGCAAATCACAATGAATTATGGCATAAGAGGTTGGGACATCTAAGGTATAATGCTCTACCTTTAATAAACAAGATTACTACGGGTCTTCCACACTTCAAAAATAATCATCCAGGCATTTGCAAAGGTTGTGCACTAGGAAAGAACATAAAAGGGTCTTTTCCTACAAGTGAGCACAAATCTAAAGTAATCTTAGAATTAATTCATACTGATTTATGTGGACCCATGTCAACACCTTCATTAACAGGATCACTATACCATATTATTTTTGTTGATGACTATTCTTGGAAAACTTGGATATACTTTCTTAAGATTAAAGAATCAAGCGAGGTACTATCTAAATTCAAAGAATTTAAAGCATTAGTAGAAAATCAAACAGATAAAAGAATAAAAGTATTAAGATCAAACAATGGAGGTGAATACAAATCTGACATATTTAAAGAATTTTGTAATTCTGTTGGGATTAAGAGGGAGTATACTGTACCATATAATTCTCAACAGAACGGAGTAGCAGAAAGGAAGAATAGATCCATAATCGAAGCAGCAAAAGCCATGATGCTCGATCAAAACCTTCATACTTCTTTTTGGGCAGAAGCTTCAAATACAGCAGTATATATTCAAAATCGGTGTCCACACTCCATATTAGAAAACATAACACCAGAAGAAGCATTTACAGGGATCAAACCAGACCTAAGTCATCTTAGGATATTTGGATGTCTCGTATACATTCATGTACCTAAAGAGAAGAGGACTAAACTAGAACCATCAAGTAAAAGAGGCATACTTGTTGGTTATAGTGAAAACACAAAAGGGTATCGAATCTATATTCCAGGACAAAAATCCGTTGAGATGAGTAGAGATGTAAAATTTGTTGAAAATAACACATTCAAAAATCTTGAAGAAGATAACATCATGGAGATAGAAGAAGATCTCACTGCTGAAATTGAGAGGGAGGATATAGAAGAACCTGAATCTCCTGTCATTGAAAATGAGAATACGAATGTAATCAATGGTAAGAAAAGGCCATTATGGGCAAGGCAAATAATTAAAGAAAATAATGTAGAACCTAATGAAATATCTCATGAGAGTAAAAGGACAAGAACTCAAAAATGTTATGCAGCTCTTATAACCGAAATCAATAAATCAGAACCATCAAATCCAAAGGAGGCATTATCTAATCAAGCATGGAGAGAGGCAATGATTGAAGAATATCAATCTATAATAAAGAATGATGTCTGGGACATAGTACCTAGACCTAAAAATAAAACCGTTGTCTCTTCTAGATGGCTATTCAAAACTAAATATGCTTCTGACGGAAGTATTGAGAAGCATAAAGCTCGGTTTGTTGCTAGAGGATTCTCACAGAAAGCAGGTATTGATTATGAAGAAACATTTGCCCCTGTAGCTCGGTATACATCAGTCAGAACCATTATTGCTATAGCAGCATCTAAAGAGTGGAAGATACACCAGATGGATGTGAAAACGGCATTCCTAAATGGCACCATTGAAGAAGAAGTATATTTAGAGCAGCCAGAAGGGTTCATTATACATGATGCATCAAAACATGTTTGCAAACTCAAGAAAGCACTATATGGGTTGAAACAAGCTCCCAGAGCTTGGTATGAAAGGATAAACAGCTATCTCTCAAAATTAGGATACTCTAAAAATGATGCAGATCCTAACATTTACTTTAAGATAACAAATGGCAACATCGTTATTTTAGTTCTTTATGTAGATGATCTTTTAATAACAGGAGAAGATCATCTTATTGCAAAATGTAAGCAAGAACTCACTACTGAATTCGACATGAAAGATCTAGGACTCTTACATTATTTCTTAGGGTTGGAAGTGTTTCAAAAGGAAGGCCATATTCTGCTAAATCAACAAAAATACACTATTGATATTTTAACCAGGTTTGGAATGATGGAATGTAAGCCTTTATCCACACCTATGGAAACAAATATGCACAAACTCAAAGATGAAGAAGAAGAGTCTGAACCCTCTGATCCTACATTGTATAGAGAAATTGTTGGCTCTCTTATGCACTTAGTAAACACTAGACCTAACATCTGTTATGCAACCAATGTTGTGAGTCACTTTATGTGTGAGCCCAAGGAAATACACTTAATGGCAGCTAAGCATATCTTGAGATATCTACGAGGCTCTATTGGATTTGGGCTAAAGTATGAAAAGGTAGAAATCAATCTTCAAGGGTATTCTGATTCTGATTGCGTTGGAAGCACTACCGATCGAAAAAGCACTACAGGGTGTTGTTTCAGTCTTGGTTCAGCTATGATTTCTTGGTTCAGTCGAAAACAGTCAGCAGTAGCATTAAGCTCCACTGAAGCTGAATATATGGCAGCATCCATGGGAGCACGTGAAGCAGTATGGTTAAGAAAGCTATTATTTGGATTGTTTGGAAAACCTCTAGATCCAACTGTGATTCATTGTGACAATCAAAGTTGTATCAAGTTATCTGTTAATCCAGTTTTCCATAACAGGTCCAAACATATTGAGATTCCATATCATTACATAAGAGATATGGTAGAGAGAAATATCATAAGGCTAGAGTACATTAGTACTGAAGAACAGAATGCTGATATTTTCACCAAGTCACTGGCAAAACTGAAGATAGAATACTTCAAAAATAAACTTGGCATGATCAAGGTTTGACGTATGGTTTAAACCCCTCTTATTTATAAGTTGTTTATTCATGAATAAAATGTGTATATTGCAATCTTGTGTAAATGATCATTTATGTGTGGGTTAACATTTCAAGGTGACGATCTTGTAAATGGTTAACCAAAGTGTCAAGATAGACTACTTAATTGTGTGTCCCGACTGTGCGGAGATCTTGACTCTTGTTATTACTAGATGTGTAATAACGAAACCATATCATGATAGACTACTTCATTGTGTGTCCCAAATGTGCGGAGATCATGATATTCAAGTCTATTTTCATGACGAGACTACATTAACTTGTGTGTCCCGAATTGGCGGATGTCATGATAGACTTTTGATATTTAATACTCACTCACTAAGAGGGAGTGTTAAGATATAGCTTCATTCGTATACATATATATATATATATATATATATATATCATACTATTCTATACATTGTTAATAAAGAGTTGTAATTTATATTGTTATTATCATATTATCATTATTATATTTATAATATAATAATGATAATATCATAATACAATATTATGATATTACATTAACATTGATCGAACTATGTTCGATATCTATCATAATTGTTAACATCGACCATCAAGTCGAATGAATGAACATTGAGACAGCCGACTACACACTAATGTAAGTCGCTGCTTACATTAGTGCTAGCGACTGTTGTTAACAGTCGCTAGCACTAATGCAAGCAGCGACCATGGGTCGCGCCCTTTCAACTGTGAAGAGACACATTGCTTGCTGTCATCCGATCATCAGCATATATATATGTATGCTGTGATCGCAGGGATAACACAATCAATAAAAGAAGTTCATTGCTGTTATCACCTGCGGTCACAGCATATAATATAATCAGTATAAAAATAAAAAGCATCACAGTCTATTTATATATCAGAACAGTCATTTATTAGTGAACACAAAACAATAAATTATATTCCCAAGATCTGATTTCCTAACATTGGAAACAGATTATCCAAGCAGCAAGAATACAATCGGCAGTTATATCATGAACAACAGAAAATATATATACAGCAACAGCATCAGCCAAATAGTAGAATTAAACCACAAGCTGAGAGAAGCGATTGAATAGACTTCTGATACAACTTATAATGGTGATATTACATTCAGCAAGGAGAACACACAGCAGTTGATCGTCCAACAAGAACTCAATATATCTCCAACCCTGTCATCAAACTCATATTTATTGGTATATCTAGATAATTGTCATATATCAATATCAATACAGATAACTATGTTTCCCAAGATGACAAATGTGTTTGACTACCTGAAACCCAGCTTGCAAGGGAAAGGGCCTGAGGTGTAAGATAAGGATTGTGAGGGGCTAGTGAGGAGGTTATCCTTGTAGGACCGTTGCAGCCTAGGACAAGAAAGCACTCACTAAGTCAAGTCACCCCTTACGGCCTCTTTTTAATTCTACAAAGTGGCAACTGTTCGTAGGGAGACAAGATATGATTGGAGAAAGCAGATACAAGCCGCCAAGCAAGGGTGTTGTGGTATATGTCCCTCTTAGGCTCTTGGTGTAGAAATGGCTTCGGGCAGACCCATCATGTCTCTTCTTCCAAACCCTAATATGTTTGTGAATTATTAATGATCAATGAATATACTATGGTTTGACTAACCCTAAAAATTAACTATATATGTGTGTGTATATTGCATATGTCTTTCATGTTGAGGTTGAAACATCCAAATCTAGGATTGTATTATCGAGGAAGTATTTATTTGGTAAGATGTTACCTAACCTTAATTTGTTGCAATTGTGATTTCAGGGCATAATTCTAGGGCAAATTAGGAAGGGGACATCACATTCTTTGAAGTGAGGATCATTTATAATTTTATGATATCCAGTTTCAGGAATTTGAGAGAGAAATGTACTACTGCTGGGAAGCCAAAGAAATAATCATATCTAAATTATATAGCTGAATGAGTAAGCAATAGCTAGAGTTTATTCAAACTAATACATTGGCCAAGTTTGAAGATTCATACCCCACGAATGAATTTGAATTTTGATTCAGGTATACCAACAGCAGTAGCAGCAGCTTGTGCATATTTCTCCATTTGCATATTTGGATCTATGCCCACAACTGAAACATTTGCTCCAATTGCATAATACTTAATATTGGGCCCCGTACCAATACCCAGCTCCAAAATTCTTTCAGCCTGTCCTTTCAGGGGATTCAGCAATTGAGCCTTGTAACTTGCAACCTTATCATTCCATAAACATGAAAACAACAGAAAATCTTTGAATTATCTTCTAAATTAGTTATGGCATAACCAAGGCCTTCATCACCAACTTCAAAAATTAACAAATGCAACATAGTTGATCTAAGCAATCCACCAACTCAGTTTATTGAAGTACAGAAAAGACAGAAAACTCATTTTGCTTGCATTCAAAGTATTACAGTCTCGTGATCAGGTTATATCGGCACGGTTTGAGAGAGTGAATATCCTGTCCTTTGCCTACTTGACATGATGTAATTATTTGGCTATAACATTGAACTATAGGTAATCAAGAGTGACATCTCAATGAACTTCCTATGGCAATGCTTGCAGTCATTTCAAACCCAAAAATATTCTAAGAGAACAGTTCCAAACAGTGAACAACAGATAATCGAGCATGACCTCTCAATGAACTTCCTATGACAGTGCTTGCTGTCATTTTGAACCTGAAAACAATACAAGCAAACAGTTCAAAACATTATGGAAAATCGTTTACTTTCTAAATCTGATTTGCACTAACTTTTTTTCCTTCAACATATCTGTGTATATCGTCTTTTGAAAAACAATACAAGCAAACCATTCAAAACATTTTGGAAAATGTTTTACTTTCTAAATCTGATTTGCACTAACTATTTTTTTTCTTCAACATATCTGCGTATATCTTCTTTCAAGTGCTGTTTGGATAAGTAAAGTTATGGAGCAGATTGAGATGAGAAGACATGAAGCACCAAGAGCACACTCTTTCCTAATACTAGCAATAAGCCAAAATAGAAGCAGAAATTGTGAATAAGTCATATTGACTTGCCAACTAGTCATGCCAGTGATCTGATACAGATAGGAATGCCAGTTTTTCCCTCTAATAGTTGGACTTGGCATGACTCCTGAGGACAGAGTTATTTTGAAAAACAATACAAGCAAACCGTGGAAAATGTTTTACTTTCTAAATCTGATTTGCACTAACTATTTTTTTCCTTCAACATATCTGTGTATAGCTTCTTTTGAGTGTTGTTTGGATAAGTAAAGTTATGGAGCAGATTGAGGTGAGAAAACATCAAGCACCAAGAGCACACTCTTTCCTAATACTAGCAATAAGCCAAAATAGAAGCAGAAATTGTGAATAAGTCATATTGACTTGCCAACTAGTCATGCCAGTGATCTGATACAGATAGGAATGCAAGTTTTTCCCTCTAATAGTTGGACTTGGCATGATTCCTGAGGGCAGAGTTATTTTTTGAAAAAAAGTGCTTTGCTTGCAATTAAACTGTTTTTCAATTTCCAATTAAACACTTATTGTTCAAGTCAAAATCTAATTTTATAATTGCAGATTTGAATTTTTCCAGAGCAGATTTGGGTTTTGTCATAGAAAATAAGCATTTGATTGATTAGGGCACACGGACAGGCATTCATTCCTCAGCAAATATCTGTTCCATTCAAAGTAACGAGAATCAGAATCCGCAAGGCCAAATCGAATTGCGAATCCGCCATGAATCGGAATCGAATCGGCCACAAATCGACAAATTTAAAAAACCCTTGAAATTTAGAGATTTTAACAATTTAAAACTTATTTCATGCACCCTTTATTGAATATAACTTAAACACACTATAACATCATCAAATAGAAGCTAACATACATAAACAAGGAACATAAATGATAAATCCATTACATATGTTATATGTAAAATGTAAATTGTAGCTGAAGTAAATAGAATTCATAGGATCATAATGAGTCAAATCATAGAATGTATGTAAGATGAAGATCCATGAAACGTATGTCTATTAGTATCTGTAAACAAAATGAAAAAACAAAGCTCTAGCTCAAGCCTCATCATCATCCTCAAGCTTGGTCGCAGCCTTAGCCTCAGCCTCTGAGTATCCTGTCTGCCTTCTACAAAGGCGTCCAAGGTAGGTCCTAGCGGATTGTTGAGCCATAGCCCCCGCATGTAAGATGGGCTCACGAACAACATCACTATGGCCTGTTTCTGTGCATGCGCGTGTGCGTCTGCCAATGCCTGAACATGCTCTAGCCGCCTCCTCTACCATGGCCACAACCTCAATCTCTCTATCTACCTTGTCAACCCACTCATGGTCTGCTTCAGTGAAGACCGGATCCACAGCCTCAGTGAGCCACTTTGATTCTGGATCAATCTCCTCCAGAATGATCGGAGAAGGCAAAAAAAAAATTAAAAAAAGCTGTTTATTTTCTAATTTGACTTGACTTTTTATCAAGCTGCACAGGCCGATTTTTCGCGATTCATGCAGGCGATTTTGGCGAATTTTTGAATGAATCGCTGAATCGGCGATTCATGGCGATGAAATCGCCGATCTGGTTCAACGATTCAAAAAACATCAGGAAGCCCGAATCGAATCGCCAAACCGACGATTCATGCGATTTCTAGGCGATTCTCATTACTATGGTTCCATTCTCATTCAATTAGGGCTAAATTACTGCATTATGACCTTGAAGTCTGCATTTGTTGAGATTTTTCCTTTATTTGGTTTGAAATGACAAAATAGATGTTTTTGCCCTAAATTATAAAATTTATGAATTTTTCAGCAGTTTGTAGTTCTACAATTTTTCCCAATTTAAGCACCAACTGATTGATTTAAACTTATACCTTTGGTTTACTGAGTCAAACCTGACCTAGAGAATATGCTAATATGAGCTGTCACTTAACTATATATTATCAAATACAAACTCAAAGTGTAATATAATGATGATGAATATTGAAACGTACACTACTTAGCTGAATTCTAATGGGATGGGAAACTCTGTACACATAAAACTGAACTTCCATAAATGATAAATAATGCAACAAATATTACGACTCTAGAAGAAGATTTAGTGATTAATTTAAATAGTTTTTCACCACAATAATTTTTATCTTTTTGTCTGCTAGTGTGAGGTTTCGCATGATCCAGATTCCACAATATACCCTCTCTCCTTGAAAACCCTATTTTTAAAGCATGATCTATTCCCGATGTTCTAAAACATGAATAAGGTTCTCATGTAGCATCTTTTTCATCAATCCCTCCATTTGACAGGACATTCCATCACTTGATCTTTCCTTCATTGATTTATTTGAACTTTCGTTATTCTTCCATGAAGGTTAGTCATTAGCCTATTCAATCAATTCTTGTTGGCTAACAAGCAAGTTAGGGAATCTTAGAAGCAATATCAGTTGTGATTTCATATTTTTTGATGAATAGTGCCTTCTCTATTAATAAAATATTAAAGTTACATATTCACAAAAAAGGGGCCGAGGGACATAAAAATCACCCCGCAGAGTTCACACGGCAAAGCCGGAAACAGCTAACAACTATTCATAAAAAAAATAGGCATAAAGCCATTAAGTAGCAAGAGCAGTGCCAGGAGGAGGAGGATCTTTATCATCCAAACCCCACACATCATTGGGGTTAACAGGAGGGTCGGGGAGCGACCAACCATCATCTTCAGCTTCTTTCTTATCTTTCTCTTCCGCTCTAGGCGGAGAAATGGCCAGCGCCAGGCGGGGAAACTTGGAGGAAGTGGCAGGATGCCAATCAAAGCCACGGCAAGTGCCAGGAGCATCAGGAGGGGCAGACTGAGCCGGAGCTAGAGACCACCCAGAAGCACGGGGAGGCGGAGAAGCTGAGTGGCGCCGCCAGCCATTGTCGCCACCTCAAGGAGAGTAGTGGCGAGGAGCCTGAGACAGTTGAATGAGTGTAATGTTTTTTTTTGGAGCCTTTTCAGGTTAATTCTCCCACAATTATTACTTTTAGTACATAACGAGACAGTCGACATGCTTGCTATTTTTAGTATTGTCGGTGGGTTCAATTGTGATGATCATCTTGACTTTGATATAGTCCAGGGGCTTTAAATTTAATAATGATAAGTTATAAGTTAATAAAGTTAAATTAAAGATTTAACTTTATTGCTATTTTTATTTATTTATTTAATGAAGGGACTACAGAGGCCAAATATTAAATTAAATGATGATTTATTTTAATTGATGGGCCTTTATTATTTAATCCTACATTGGGAGATTAAAAAGGAAGGGGATTCTTATTAAATAAAAGCCTAAAAGCATTTATGAAAAAAATAGTGAAAAAGCAAAAGTGTTTTTTCAAAAAAAACATGAAAAAATTCCCAAAAAATAGCAAAAAATGTTGACTTGGTGGTCAGCACCTCCTTTGGGGTTACCATGGATCTGGGTAAATCTGGTGTTTGTGACGTTCGTTGATAGTTCAAGCTTTTGGCGCAACAGCAAACATTCCAACAATTTGGTATCAGAGCCTTGGGTCATGGGTTCGAATCCCAAGAGGTCTCCTTTATTCCGTTGGTGTGGAACCCTCGGTCGGTGCTGAGGGGGAGAAAGTCTCCTTCATTCCGTTGGTGCGGAACCCTCAGTCGGTGCTGAGGGGGAGATTGTTGACTTGGTGGTCAGCACCTCCTTTGAGGTTACCATGGATCTGGGTAAATCTGGTGTTTGTGACGTTCGTTGATAGTTCGAGCTTTTGGCGCAACGGCAAACATTCCAACAAAAAAGGTGTTTTTATTTTTTGAAAAAGCAGCTCAAAAGCTATAAAAGGAGGATTGGAGCTCTCATTTGGGCATGTTGAGTTTGACTTTTGATATTGCTTTTGTTTGGAGAATATTGCTTCTCCATCTTTAGTTTGCAAGGATGAAAACCCTTATAGGTGACATTTTCCACATTGTTTTTGATTAAGTTCAACAACCTAGCAAGGGGGGTGACCCTCACACCAACATAGCCCAGGGGTTGTCAAGAAATCAACAACACATTATAACAAAGGTGTTGGATGTTACAAATCAAGGCCACAAATGGCACATTGTTAGCAAAGTAACTAGTCTTCCTCAAAAAGGCCGCTTGGAGAACAAGAGGACACAATTGGCCACTTACATCATAAAGGCCAAACAAGGCCATTAACAACACAGCCAACAACCCACAGAGTGTGGCAATCTAATAATGGGATTTTGAAAGGCTCCCCAAGCCTTCACATTGGGTAACAAAATGATATCCAAAACCATCTTGTAGCAAAAAAAATCACCTAGATTGAAATCCACCCCCCATCTTCAAAACTCCTTTCCACCTCAACAATAAAAGAGCCCACCTCTATAGGAGTAGAAAAGGAAGAGACCGGGGATGACCCCATAGCGCGACAGTCGTCGCACACCCTGTTGAGAGGGTGGTTATTTGTTTGAATCCCATCATTGCCGCAGTAAGGAATTGAGGAATACAAATCGTTGAAGAAACGAGAGGAAATGACATACCTGCCATGGTGTACACAAGTGTCAAAGGATGCATGTTTGGGACACTCAACGACTTCCATAGGTTGTACATGTGGCAGGTGATACTGACGGCGCAAGTACTAGCATGTGGACAAATTGAGGAATAAGGAGAATGTATGGTAGGAGTCATGAGAGTCATAAGGGTCTTCTGCCACGGTGGAGAGGGATACCACTGCCAATCGGTCGGGAGATATAAGGAGTTTCGGTGGTAGTTGGATAGATTACTACCAAGGGAGGCATAAGGGTGTTGCTGACATGTGGAGAGATAAGGTGTCACGTTGGCAGGGGTGGTTGTCACACAGGGAGATATAAGGTGGGTGTGATACTACCAAGTGGCGGTTGAATAGGGAGATATAAGGAGATTGATACTCTGCACAAGACAAATATAGCAAGGCGTTAATGCCTCAAGCAATGTACTCACTACGGGGATTGGGTCCCCCAAATGTGACCCCACTAGTTCGTAGCTCTAGTAAAAAAAGCAATTACTAATAAAAAAAAAAGAAAAGGAAGAGACTGACAAAAAGGAGAGCATTCCATGTCCAAGCAATCCACAAAAAGAAGCCCAAATTGTTACAAACCTCCTATTTCGTGAAGCAAGTCTCCACCTCCATAGGAGACACTTCCACCTTCATAGGAGACACTTCCACCTCCATAGGAATTGTGAAAGAGGAAGAAGAAAACAAAATGTGCTAAGCTCACATCTGTGCCAACAAAACACCCCTCACCTTATCAGGGACAAAAACAGCCCCAAAGCCTATTGCAATCCTCAACCAAAAACCATAGACCAAAACAAGCCCTTGAAAACTATCAACAAATGACTGGCCACAAAAGAAAACAAGACCACTACCCTTATAGGCTAAAATAGACAATCCAAATGAAAAGGCAAAAATAAAACTAAAAGTGTCAGCAACTTTCATCATAGCTCAGTCCCAAACCACCAATCTCAAGAATGGCATCCTCAGAGATAAATGCCAATCCACTAAAACCACATTCACAAGATGTTACTCCAACAGACAAGGCTTCAGCCTATGAGAAGCCAAACGCAAGTTTGCTGTCAAACACATAGAAAAACAAGCAAAAGCCCCATCCACAATACCCAAGCAAAAAAGATAACTTAGATGCCAAAACCCAACAAGGTGTCGTCTCAAATTGAGATCCATCACACTATGTCCAAGAAGGCCACACGAATAGACCTCCAAATCATGAAAGAGGTTTCCCAACCAAGATCTCAGAATAGGGACCACAAGTATTCCTCCAAACATAGCTCCAAAACTACAGAGCACACACTCTATCCCCATAAACCACCCCTACAAAGGAGCAGACCCACCAAACGGGATAGAGCTAGGAACACCCAACAAAAACATAGCCCCATCTCTGTTGCACAACTCAAAAACCTCTAAATGAGGAAAAAAGTTATGCACGAATCAAATCGGTATGGATTAAAGTTATGCAGCCATGATATGCTTATCTCAACTAAGATATGTTTATCTCAACTAAGATATGTTGTTTATCCTATCAACACAACAAGATTGGTGTACCACAAGGTATTGTTTCAGGTGACAGAAGTTCACTTTGTAGAAATGATGAACAGGTTTGAATAGGTGATGTTAAATCAGTGAGCGTTGATGATGTGGTCAGTTGTGGTGAATGTTTTCATGATTTAGGTGTCAAGGCAATGTGTCATAACAGATTTGCAATGATGATTTGATGTTACATTATTTGAGGTGACCAGATTTAATCAAGTTTTGGAAGCGTGTTGGGAAAGTCAATAAAGTTTGACTATTCTTGTATTAAATTGATGTGCGATGAATCCTAAGGCTAACCTGAATGTTTAATTGAATATTCTAGTTTTGGTAGTACGTTTTAGGGTTCAAGGATTGAGTGGGAATGAATAAAATTCATATGTAATACATTTTTTAAGTTGGATAATGCCCTAATATGCACGTAAGGTATTTATATGTAAATCAATGAAAAATGCAAGTGTAGATCATGAATGTGAAGGTGCGGTCGAGTGAAGATTGAAGATTGTCAGAAAGAAGCAGAAGTTTTGTGCTGAATTGGATCTAAACAAGCAGAGGGGGAATGCTATTTCCAAATCATTGTACTTGTTGATTCCTAACAATTTCTACAAGAAAATCCCTTAATCGGGTAGACTTTAACAGGTCTCATTTGTAAATCCTATTAACTAGGTGATTGTTTAACTAGGGTTTGAAATCCCTTAACAGGGTTACTCCTAATAGAGTAAAGCTCCTAATAGGGCTAGAGGTAATTCCCTTAACTAGGTGGCTCCTAACCGGGCATCATTGTAAGCTCCTAATAGGGCGTAGTTCAGAAGAGTGCAAATTATTAGTGGGTGCTAACTCCCACCGTTGTTTTTACCCTTAGTCAAGGTTTTCATTGTCGTCCCATCTTCCTCAACATCACCACTGGCAGAGTTTTCCCCTCTTGAAACCCTAGTGCCTCCCACTTTGCCACCAAGATGCATTTCGAATTATTTTAAAAATTTTGAACATTGTTGGGAGAAACAATTTGGAGAATAATCTAGTGATTTTATTTAGAGGTCACACTGGGGCATATTGGAGTTTACATTTTCAGATTTGCAGAGCTTATTGGATATCAGATTTGCAAAGAACAATTTTGGAGAAGATTGAGAATTAAACTTCTATTTTGTTGTTTGTATCTTTTGCCTTGCTGGCCATATCATTTCCAGCTAGCCATATCACTTCTTGAGGGTCAATGTGAGAATTCTAGGGCAGCCATTGGGGTTTAAGGAGGCGATTCCTACATTCACCAAAGATCATAGTTGTTGTTTTATACTTCTAGACCCAATCGTACCATTTGGAGCATTTTGGTGAGGAACCTAGGGTTTCTAGCAAGGATGGAATACTCTCATTCGGCCAAAACTCACCAAGCCTGAAAAAGATTACTCGGGAAAACTCGGCCAATTTTTGGAAAAACTCAACAAAAAACTCGGGAACTTAAAAATAGCATAAAATTTAATTAAAAATGCATTTTTTTTTCAAAATTCTATGAGAAGATGCATCCAATGAGTTAATTAATGAGAAAACAAAAGAAACAAGCTAAGTTTAGATATATATAAATGCAAAGTGGGTACAAAATCGCATTCTCATGTGGAATGTTGATGACTGGAAGCAAAATAGTAAACAGTTTCTACAAAACTAGTATGAATCTATGATGCTTGATCATTGATCAATGCCAAATGTCAAAGTCTTCATAACTAGGTCTTAGGTAGTCTTTGTTGGTGGCTGTTTTCAAGTCCCTAGGTCCGACAAATGAGGTTTGAGTGATTTTGGCATGTTGGGAAGTCATGTCTGTGTGGGATTTGGGCGAGAGCTGAGCTAAGTCTGTCGTAGAGATGGGGTCGAAACCAAGTGATTTGTGATAAAAACAAGTTAAAACCCTTTGGGAATCCTTTTGCTAGCTTCAGTTTGACCTTAGAAAGCCATGATGGATTGTGGGAGGTAACCCTACTGAAGGCTTGCTGAATCCTGAAATTTGGCTAAGTCTGGAATTTTTCGAAAACCCCCAAAATCTAGAATCTGCATCTTAACTCCTATGAAGCTGGAACCTATCCCAAACATCCTGGAAGTATTATATTTTATAATTTATACAAATATAACTTAAAGTCAAACTTATACTTAAATGTTATATTTGTATAAATCCTCCTGCCCCTGAAGTGGAAAATGCATTTTTTTGGGTCACACGGCTATATTATGCAAACGTGGGCGATTTTTTTTTAAAACTCGCCGAGTTTAAGGAAAAACTCACCGTGTTTTAGGAAAAATTCGGCGAGTTTTCATTGGCGAGTTCTTGGCCGAGTTAATCGCCAAGCTGGAAAACTCGGCGATTACTCGGCGAGTATGTCATCCTTGGTTTCTAGAATTTGTACTTGCTGGTTATTATTGTTGCAGTCATTTATTTTCATTACCAACAAATTGGTATGTTGTATTTGTGTTTTTAATTAGATTTATCCATTTGGGTATCTTTTGTTTTGTCTTTGTATTGTACTTTTAGTTTTGGACTCATTTTAGAATTGAATATTGCAAGCATTTCCTTTATATTTGTTATTATAGCATTGTATTTGTTGTAGTGTAAATCAGCTCTTTGTTTTCTCTCTATCAAACATTCTTAAACTCAAAAGAAAACAAAATAATCAAGGGGATATAAGGGTGAATATTACAGTGATATCAGAGTAGTGTATCATGTCATCCTGGAGGGTGCAAAATGTAAAAACTGTGGCAAGCCAAGGTTTGAACAACCACCTTTTACACACCACTATAGCACATGAAGGAACATGTCCAACACAAATTTGGTTGTAGAAGAATAGAGGGTAATAGAAGAACAAAGATCAACAAAGGAACAAGCTACATAAAATATGGGTGTCAGAAATCAAGGTGAAGAGAGGTTTTGGACCTATTGGATGCCTTGGTCAGAAGGCAACAAGCTGCTAAACAAAGGGCACAACAACAACATGAGAGATTGTGTTTATTAACACAAATGATGGCTTGACAAATGGGACAAAATATTGGTGCAAACAATGACAACAATGGAGGCAACGGAGGTTAAAATGACCAAGGGGAGAATCCGGTTCATGGTGGTAACACAAATCAAAACACTAGAACTATAAGTTCTAGACCTCTTATGCCTACTAGTATCCTCTCGGTCACTATCTGCATTGTCTCTCTCAGACTCCGAGGGCACCTGGCGCTTCCTTTTCGAACTTGCCTGTATCCCTCCTGTATCCAAATGGCGCCAATGGAAGATAGGGGGCTCTCCCGTGGCTAGGCTGCCTGGCTTCGTCCTCAACCTATTAGCTGGAATCTACTCTTGGGTGGCATTGAGGAACAAGCCTATGGTGTAATGAGGCATGTAAAATGTCCTGTGCTGAAGCATCATGAACTCATACATCCTCTCAGCCATAATGGATGCCCAATCATACACAATGTCTTCTTTGAGTCCATTCATGAAAACAAGGTGTGCGAGGGCAATGCCGGAAGCCCTACTAGAGCTTGTGAGCCTACTCTTAATAATATCCATGATATATCGCCACTCTCCGAGAGCCACAAATGACTTCTTGATTCTATGGTTCTTTGAGGACGCTCCTGCTACAGACTCAAACTCGCTCGGACTTAGACTTCTTGAAACCAACTTGATAAATTTCTCCTTTTCCTCTCGAGACATTTTCCGAGGCTTCATGTCTATCTTCTTTCCTTGCTTGCCAGGTATACCGAAAACCCTTGGAATTTTGCCTGTTGTAAATTTAATCTGAATATTCGTCCCAAAATATTTGAGGGTGCTGGTACGGCTGAATTTGTCAGATGTGTCTATCATGCCACGCAAAGATCCCTCAAATTCTTTAATGGGAAAGATAGGCATTTGGACTGCCCAAAGCACTTGTGCCCAACATAGCTGGCCATTCAAAAAGTTTGTATCCGAAGTCTCTTCCCACCAAGTCTGGCACTCAAAACCATTCAGCCCTTCAAATTACATTTTTCCATGTAATTTCTTCCTTTTGGTTTTGCTGCATCTGTGACTGCACCCGTGGACGAACTTTTTTCTTGCTGTTGTCCATACTTCCAGTGATTCGAACTCCCAACGGCAAAACCCTTGTGCCCGTGTCTCTGGCAATGCTGCTAATTGCTAGTGTTGAAGCTTGTAGTTGTTTCTTCAAATCTTTTTTCTATTGCTGAGACCCCATGTTGAAAACCTCTTGCCGGCAATAACTACCTGTATATAGTTTTTTTAATTCTTCCCGCGTCCGCCAATGCTTCTCCCTTCCATACGCTTCTCCTTTTCCACTTCCCAAGTGTCCGTATAACAATTTGATTTATTCCATTCTCCCTCTTGGAAGTGTTTTTATTCCTCTCAATACGGCCTCCCTTGGGATCATACAGTCTTTTCACGGGAGTCCAAATTTTCTTCCTAGGCCATACGGACTTGTCTTTCTTTCCCTCTCGGATGCAATTCTTTTTCCTCACATGTCTTTTATTCCTCCTGCCGTCATACGAACTACTCTCCATATAGTTCCTTTTCCTTCTTCACCACTGTACGGTCTTCCCTTTGTGTCATACAGCTTGTGTGAAACTTTATGGGTGGTCGTATGGTCTTTATCGAGTTCTACCGGTTTGCGATTGGCTTCATGTCGTACGATATCTTGACCGTATGGCCAAATGTCGTACGGTCTGAGTTGTGTTTTTTCTTTAGTATTTTGCATCGTAAAGCCGTCTGGTGTTCTCTATTTTTTATTTTTATTGTTTTTTAATAATTTATTTTATTTTTTTAATTTCCGCCTAAGTGATTTTGTCTCCCTGGGTTTCCTCTCCTTTCATCCCTCTCGCAGTAAATTTTTAATTTCGATCCATTGACGAGATCTGCTATCACCTTTCCGTCCAGCGTCCACAACTTAATCGATCCATTATCACCAACTCCATGCACCTTGTATGGCCCCAGCCATTTTGCTTTAAGTTTTCCAGGCTTAATTTGATTGTGTCCATTATACTTCAAAACTAGTTGTCCAAGTACGAATCTTGTTCTCTTCAAGTACTTGTCATGCCACACCTTCTGTCACTGTTGTGCTATCTCGGTCGCCCACTATGCCCTAAGATGTCATTCATCCAATTTGTTGAGATTATACACTCTCTCCCTCAGACTCTCCATATCTCCCAACTTATTCTCAATAGCAATCCTTAGACTCGGTACCATGAATTCGGCTGGTACGACAGCCTCCTGTCCGTACATCAGCTGAAAGGGTGTGTGTCCTGTGGTGACGTTATAAGTGGTGCGATAAGTCCATAGTATGGATGGCAAGCATTCCTCCTAATCCTCCTTTTCGATCCCGCATGACTTGTATATTATCAACACTAGTATTTTGTCAGTGGCTTCAGCCTGGCCATTAGCTCTCAAATAGTAGGGGCTTGAGAGAGAATGGAAAATCTTGAATTCCGTGGTGAGCAGTTTTATCACGTGGTTGAAAAAATGGCCCCCTCGATCGCTTGGAATCTGGATGGGTATACCGTAGCATGTGATTATTTGTTCGTATATTAATTTTGTCGTACTCAAGGCTGAGTTATCCGAGAGGACTCGTGCCTCCACCCATTTTGTGAGGTATTTCGTCGCTACAACAATGTACCTACACCACCACGGTCTACTTTCCTTGAGTGGCCCCACAAAATCAAGTCCCCATTGTTCGAATAATTCTTGTGCATTGGAGGGGTTCAAAGGCATGAAGTCTCTCTTGAGAAGCTTCCCTGCTCTCTGATAGGTGTCACAGCTCACCACCCATTCCCTCGCATCATTGTAAATTGTTGGCCACCATAATCTTGCAAGTAATATTTTTCTTGTCATTGTATCTGGTCCCATGTGTCCTACAGGACCTTCATGTGCCTCTCGCAGTACATTTGAGACTCCCTCCTCCATAACGCACCAGCGAAGGACTTGGTCAGGTCCCATCTTGTATAATAGTCCATTACTGAGCTGGAACGTTTTACTTCTTAATACCAACTTCCTTCTCCCACTCGGTTGCATCTCCTACAGGAACTGCCCCATTGAGAGGTACTCTCTGATACTTGTATACCTTGCTGGTAACACTGCAATTCTGAATAAGTGTGCGTCTGGAAAGTCATCATTAATGCCTTCGGGAGGTTTGCCGGACTTGATTCTTGAGAGGTGATCTACACAGACATGGCTCTTTCTGGGCCACACTATAATGTTGAATGTGAACTCTTGCAATAAGAGTAACCATCTACTCACCTGCCCTTGAATTATTGGCTTGTTGACAAGGTACATCAGAGCCTGGTGATCAACATAAAAGACAAATGGAGTCCTTAGCAGATAATGCCAAAACTTTTGTACGACGTAGACCATCCCAAGTGCTTCCCTCTCCATAGTGCTATAGTTTTTTTCCGCTTTTGACAAGAGTTTTCTTGCAAAATAAATAGGATGGTCCAGCCCGTGGCCTCTTGTTTGTGCTAAAGTTGCCCCAATTGCAAAATTCGATGTGTCCACATGGACATGGAATTCTGTCCCAGTTAGGGTACGCAAGGATTGGTGTGCCTACTAGCGTTGACTTTAGCTCCTCCAATGCCTTCTCCTGTTCTGTTGTGCATATGTAGGGTTCTCCTTTCCGAGTCAGGTCATCTAGTGGGTACGACACCTGGGCAAAATTCTTAATGAATCCCCTGTAGTACCCAATGTGTCCCAAGAACGACTTGACCCCAGTTAAATCCGTTGGGGGCTCCATTTCCAGAATTACCCATACCTTGTCTGGGTCTATCTTTAATCCTTCATTACATGCGATGTGTCCCAGTACTTTCCCCTGGGGCACCATAAATCTGCATTTTTTGGGGTTGAGTGCTAATCTGGCCCGTCAACACCTCTCCATACATTCTCCGAGGGCTACCATGTGTGTGTTTTCGGCACTAAAAATGGACCAATCATCAAGGAAGGCTTTGAAGTTCCCGACAGACATCTTGTCAAAAATGTGCAAGATGATTCTTTGGAATGGTGCCGGAGCGTTATAAAGTCCGAAGGGCATTCGATTGTACGCGTACACTCCATCTTCCACTATGAAGGTTGTTTTAAGTTTATCTTCTTCCGTTATGGATATCTAGTTGTACCCAGAAAATCCATCCATAAACGAGTAAATCTCATGTCCTACCACTTCCTCTAAAATATTGTCTATGAAAGGAATTGGAAACGGATCTTTGATTGTAACTGCATTTAAACACCTGAAGTCCACACATATTTTGATTTGGCTGGTGTCTTTTTTTAACAAAACCACAATTGGGGACACCCACTCGCTCGTTTGCACCTGAAATAAGATGCCTGTCTCAAGCATCCTCTCGATTTCTTCATCGACGCGGGCTGCATTATTTTTATCCATTCTATGTGGACGTTTCCGTACGAGTACAACTACCAATGGAATCTGATGAACATAGTTCTGGCGGTACCCCCTTTAAGTCTTTATAGGTCCAGGCAAATACATCTTTGTATTCTATGAAGATTTTAAATGCAACTACCTTCAAGATGGGGTTCCAGTCATCCCCTATAAAAATATTCTTTGGGTTGGTTTCGTCTCTCAAATTCATAGTCTTCACTAAAGGCTCTTCATATTTTATTGGTTTTTCTTTGTCAAATCGGTGTGCAGGGGTTTCCAGTATGCGAAACTCTCCCTCTTTATACTCTTTGTGCTGTGACGAAAAGGTAGGCTTTTCCTCTCCTTCGTCTATCTACAACATGTTGCAGTGGACCAATTCATAATCCTCCATTTGCTAATGGAAGAGTCCATTTAGTGAGTCCATGTCATCGTCAGAACACCCCTCTATTTCCAAGATTCCTTCCTTATTTGGTTCCATCTGTAGCTTCCCTTCATCCATTTCTTCCTCTCCTTCGGACTTGGATGATGACGCAATGTCCTCGCCCACCATTTGTGTATGTAGGTCGATTATGAATTTTCCACCACCTTTTTCCATTGAAAGAGAATTCCTCTTCCAGTCATGGTTCACCTTTGCCTGTACCAACCAACCTCTCCCTAAGATAGCGTCGTACCCTTTCCTCTTTAATGGTATCACTACAAAATCCAGAACAAAGGGTTGTGTCCCGATCATAACCCATTGTGCCATCAGAGTCCTAATGGATTTGATACTGTGCTGATCGGTGCCCACAAGTTGAAACGTTGGTAGCCACAACGTAGGTTGTCCCAATCGCCCCCATATTTCCTCTGGGAGCATGTTGACACTGGAGCCGCTGTCCACAATGGTGTCTGTCAAAATGGTTCTGAGAATGCCCATTTCTACCACCACTAGGTGTCTTCCAGTGTTCACCACAAGCGACATAGGGTCTTCCGCTGTTCCGATAGGATTCTCCTTCCTGAGAGGGTTTTCTCCTTCACCGTGGGTTCCCATCACCTCTGGTCCACTCGATACCTTTGGAGATGATATCACATTTAATAAAGTCGTTCTCAATTGTGGCATAGCCACAAGGTCTTTCAACTTGATGGGAATTTCTGCTTGCAACACCTGTCGTACGATGTTTTGTTCTGCCCAACCCCTTAGAGAGGTGTTGGCAGTGTCGTTTGTCTCCCTTCTTTCGGCCATCATTTCCTTCTTGATGTTCGCCTTTGCTTCTTGCATTCTCCTTTTCTCAACTTTGGGGTTCGGGTAGCCTTCTTTGCCTGCGCTCGAGTGACGACTAGGATCTCCTCCCAATTGCCTTCAATGTTTAAAAGATTCACTCCTAGCTTTGGACACTTCGCATCGTCTTGGTCTCCCAGACCACACCACCTGCATAGAAACTATGACACTTCTCCCCTCATGTAGACTCTTGCAAAGTGCCCCCACTGGTTGCAGGTACGACATTGTATCATTGGCCGTCCATTCGCATTATACTGGATACGGCTACGGCCCCCATTATTATTATTGTTGTTACCATTGTTTCCACCTCTTCCCCCAAGCCGGTTATTTTTGAAACCGCCAAATGATGTTGTGTTGGTGTTTGTGTTTGTGGCGCCCGTAGTTGAGGTAGATGCTTCTTGCGTCATTAGTATCTGTTGAGGCCCTCTGGTCTTCATATTGTACAGACATTCCTTAGTGGAATGCCCGAGAATTTGGCAGATATCACAAAATTGCTTTTTCGGAGAAGTGCCCTTTGTGTAACCCTCTTCCTTGCAGTCCGTACACCACAAGTCCCCTTCGTCACTTCGGGTGGGGTTGCTCTTCATTGTCTTGAACTCTTTCATCATCCAGAGCATGTCTTTCTGGAGGGCTTCTATGTTCTTGCCCGATTCTTCACTGCTACTCTCTCCGTCAGAGTCGTCATCATCTGATGATTTATTCTTCTTTTTCTTTGTAGTTTTGTTTTCACTCTCGACATCCATTGCTCGATTGTAAGCCTTGTTATATGATGTTGGAGGCACTATCCTGATTTCTCTCCCGAGGGCAGGCTTCAAGGCCTCAATGAACCACTTTTTCTTTAGTCCACCCGCTGGTGGGCTCTCCATTTTTCCCACTAGTTCTTTAAGTCGTTCGTATCCATGGTCTGTTTCCTCCTTTGCTTGTTTCGTGTTGTAGATCTCCGCTACTATTTCATTGTCATCTCTGAGTAGTCGGAATTCCTCTTGAAATTATTTCTTAGATTTGTCCATACAACCACCTTTGTTTGATCAATATCAGAATACCAATCAATGGCTACAACCCTCTAATGTCCCCAATTTAGCAGGTTCCTGTGCTTATTGTTGTCAATTCATCAATGCGATCCCTGTGAACTGACGGGTTGATTACGGGGTCTCTATAACACACTATTTTTAGTAAGTCAGTTATACCCGGTTTCTATTTTGGGTAAGGCAGTTGGGCTTTGGTTTTGATCTACAGTCTTCGTTGGAGTTCGTTCTTGAATTCCAATTATTATCTTCCTCATGTTATGAAATTAAGCTTGGCGTAAATCTTATGAAGTTACTTTAAGTGTTATAATTTAAAAGTGTATATGTGACGATTGGTAACACTTAAGTGAAAAGTGTACTCTTGAAGCCAAAAGATGGTGTGAAGATGAAGACTTGTGTTTTTTATTAAAAGCCATGGATTTGCGAAATCTCATTATGCTAATGATTATTAATTTGGAATGGAAGAAATGGATTGAATGAGGGTTTGATATTTGCATCTCTGAGAATGAAATATTCTCATGGAGATTGGCGCTTTGAGTTAGCTTGATGCTAATGAATTGTGCATAAGGGATCAGTGCATATTTTAGCACCTGGCAATCACATGCAGGAGCAGACGCAATTCCCTTAAGTCTGTGCACATTAACACCTGGGCCGCATTGTTTACACATTCAAACCACATGCCATAGCAGTAGTGGCGGTTTGCAGGCAGATTCACGGGTTCCAACATTGACTGCGTGAGAACAATCAAAAACGCTGGTAGCAGAATTGAAGATAGCTACTATCATATTTTCCTGTGGAGGTTGGCACGTGTCTATGAGAGCTGCGATCTCCTTGCAGCAGTCGCATTTCATAAGGTGCCCGGTTTTGCTCCACGTTTTGCAATAAAAGATAGTTATTTGAATGTTCGATCTTCAGGTTGATAAATTGGAATTATTGTTATTAATTCGCACTTTTATAATTGAGATTATATCATTTCTATATATTTGTGAAATTTTAAAAAATACAAAGAACTCCAATTGTTTGCCAATTTGGTTGTGAGATTGTGAGTTGAGATAGACTCATTACAACCCCTCAGGATCGCTAGGAATTGCCTTACCAATCATCTTGATGTGTGACCCCGTTGGTTGTCTAGATTGTCTCAAAAGTTTTATAGTGTCGTACGGGATCTTCTTCCCCGTCGCCCATGAATTTGGGTAGCTTTTTCTTTTGCCCTGGCATGATGGTTGGCATAAGTGATGGTTGTGTTGGTGGTACGGTCAATTGGTTTGGTAACACAGGCTGTGTTAGTACCGTCGATGGTGTCCCGTCTCTCGAAGTGTTCTGTACTCCTTCACTTGGTGTCTCCGAACCACTGGGAGTGTCTAAGCCTGGTAGGCTCCCTTGATCCCTGTGCCCCTTGGTCACTTCAATACTCGTGGCAGCACTAGTATTCCCTATTTCTCTACCCTCGGGTTCTTCTCTCTCCCTCCCTTGCCTCCGTACGTGGAGTTAAGGTTAGGTTTCCAAGTAAACTTCTAGTTTCTTCAACGGAATCCTCCCAATTCCCTTCTCCGACGGCCTCATCGTCAATCTCCTCTGATCGTCCTTCGGTGATCCTCCAGAATCTTTTCCTTCTCTCGGCCTGTTGCTGCAACACGTTTCTCCTAATAGCCTCCCACTATTCTACTTCCTTTTTTGTATTCCTATTCTTATTCAATTAATTTGGCAAAAATATATTACTTATTTATCCACAAGGAAGTAACAACACACAATAGAAATCAAAGAACACTTTTTATTTATTCAGACTTTTTTCATACTACATGTCTTTAGGACAGTTATAACAATGTGTTATCTTTATTCAGTCTCCCTTCCAAGTTTATTTCATATTTCCCTTTTGACAAGATTCATCTTGTTCTTCCTCCTCTCTCCGACGGTAGTACTCGCTCACAATTTGATGTCATTTGGTCTCACTATGCACCTCCTCACGCCAGCTTTGATGCAATAGCGCAGTGAAGTCGTTGGTTAATGCATGTTCTCCTTCGAAGAGTTCCTCATTCTAGTTCTCTTCTTGGTTGCTCTCTATTGGTTGACCCATTGATTCCCTTCCGCCATTCACGCTTTGTTACTATTGCCCATAATCCTTTAAAGGCAACGATGCCAAATGTTTGCTGCCTATGGCAAACTAAGTTTTACACATGATACTGAAGGAATTGCTAGTCAATAACAGATACAACAAGATTCAGATACTACCATATGCTTTATTAATATATTTCAATACATCCAGTGTGAACATAGCATCATACTATCTGTCCCGTGTCTATCCTCGGAGAGGATATATAAACTACCCGAAGGGGTACGACCGAAACGTCATGACATAACTGTTTACCTCTCGGTCGCTAACAACCGAGGCTAACATACAAACTTTATAAGCATAACAACCCGTACATACAAGTTTCCCGACAACAATTTCCACTTAGGGCACCAGTACGGGTTGATAATGAGTCAGAGAAAACTGACTTGCATAATCAGTTCCATCAAGATTGGGAAAGTAGAGGTCCTAAGTTCTAGGCAGCAATATCATTGAGGGACTCCATGGATGCAAGAATGAAGCCTAGACAATGCACTGGTGATAGAGCACAGAACTATGACTTGCAAAAGGTCTAGAAGTTGACACTTCCTAATTATGACAAATCAGGGAAGGCTTCAGCTAGAGCTTGGGTATAGAAGGTGGATACTTATTTTTAGCTCAACACATTTGAGAAGGCTATAAAAGACTTTGAAGAAGTTGAGTTGAGGCATGCTTGATTGAAGATTTTGGATACTTTCTGGTTTCATTGGAGTGTGTTGTTGTTTATGGACTTGGAAGAAGAAATCCCACTTTATAATCAATCTTTATGCTGTTGCAATACACAGTTTGGAGATTAATCTGTTTGCAGCACTCAAAATATTATTAGTGAAAAAAAAGATCATTCTATGCTTAAACGGCATAAAAGAGGTTTCAAGCAATGGGTTGAAGAATAAAATCACAGTCTATATGTTGTTCATTGTTGTTGTCAGGATAATCGAATGTACGGGTTAATATGTTAATTAAGTGTTATGTTAGCCTCAGTCGTTAGTGGCCGAGAGGTAAACAGCTATGTCATGACGTTTCGATAGTGCCCCTTCGGGTAGTTTATATACCGTCTCGATGGATGGACATGGAACATATTGTGTGATGCTATGATTGCACTGGATGTACTGGAATATATTAATAAAGCATATGGCAGTTTTCTGAATCGTGTTGCATTTGTTATTTCCTTGCAATTCCTTCAGTATCATGTGTAAAACTTAGTTTGCCGTAGGCAGCAAACATTTGGCGCCATTGCCTTTAAAGGATTTCGGGCAACAGTAACAAAGCGTGAATGGCGGAAGAAAAACATATTGTGTGATGCTATGATTGCACTGGATGTACTAGAATATATTAATAAAGCATATGGCAGTTTTCTGAATCGTGTTGCATTTTTTATTTCCTTGCAATTCTTTCAGTATCATGTGTAAAACTTAGTTTGCCGTAGGCACCAAACATTTGGTGCCATTGCCTTTAAAGGATTTCGGGCAACAGTAACAAAGCGTGAATGGCGGAAGCAAAACAATGGGTCAGCCAATAGAGAGCAACCAAGACGAGAACCAGAACGAGGAACTCTTCAAAGGAGAATGTGCATTAACCAACGACTTCACTGCACTATTGTAGGCATCCGTCAAGACACACGTCGAAGGGAAGCGAAGCGAGAGGAAGTACTAGAAGGCGCAATGTGGGATGCCCTTCGCATGAATCATGCAGTGAACCATCTGTTGTCTCATCTTCCAAAATTGTTAGCGCAAACCTTCTTGGCCCTTCAAACTCGGCATGAGGAAGTGCACCATGAGACCAAGCGGCAAGAAATTCTGAACGAGTACTACCGCCAGAGAGAGGAAGAAGAACGAGATGAATCCCGTCGGAAGGGAAATATGAAATAAACATGGAAGAGAGAATGAATAAACAGAACACATTGTCATCACTATGTCCTAAAGAGATGTAGTATGGAAAGAGTTTGAACAAATAAAAAGTGTTCTTTGATTCTCTATCATGTGTTGTTACTTCTTGTGGATAAATAAGTAAAATATTTATGCCAAATCAATTGAATAAAGATAGGAATAAGAAAAAGGAAGTAGAAGAAGGGGAGGCTATTAGAAGAAACTTGTTGCAGCAATAGGCCGAGAGAAGGCATAGACTCCGGAGGATCACCGAAGGACGATCAAAGGAGGCTGATGGTGAGGTCATCGAAGAGGGGAATTGGGAGGATTCCGTTGAAAAGACTAGAAGTTTTCTTGGAAACCTAACCTTAACTCCACGTATGAAGGCAAGGGAGGCTTGCAGGAGGGAGAGAGAAGAGACTGAGGGCAAAGAAGCAGAGGATACCAGTGCTGTCACGAGTATTGAAGTGATCGAGGGGCGCAGGGATCAAGGTAGCCTGCCAGGCTCAAACACTCCTATTGGTTTGGAGAGACCAAGTGAAGGGACACAAAACACTTCGAGTAACGGGACACCATCGACGGTACCAACACAGCCTGTGGTGTCAACACACCCCACAATACCAAAGTAGCTGACTGTACCACCAACACAACCAACACTTACGCCAGCCATCATGGCAAGGCAAAATCAAAAGCTACCCAAATTTTTGGGCGACAAGAAAGAAAATCCCGTATGACACTACAAAACCTGTGAGACAATCTGGACCCCAACGGGATCATAGATCAAGATGACTAGGTGAGGCAATTCGCAGCGACCGTGAGAGGCATGGCCATTGATTGGTATTCGAATATTGATCCAACAAAGGTGGTCATATGGACAATTCTAAAGAAAGAATTTCAAGAGGAATTCCAACTACTCAGAAATGACAATCAAATAGTAGCGGAAATCTACAACACGAAACAAGCAAAGGAGGAGACAGTCTGTGGATACGAACGGAGACTTAAAGAACTAGTGGGAAAAATGGAGAGCCCACTATCGGACGAACTGAAGAAAAGGTGGTTCATCGAGGGCCTCAATTCTGCCCTCAGGAGAAAAATGAAGATAGTGCCTCCGTCATCATAGAACGATGCATACAATCGAGCAATGGGCCTCGAGAGCGAAAACAAAACTGCAAAGAAAAAGAAGAATAAATCATCAGATGATGACGACTTTGACGGAGAGACTAGCAATGAAAAATTGGGCAAGAAAATAGAAGCCCTCTAGAAAGACATGCTCCGGATGATGGAGTTCAAGACAATGAAGAGCACCCCTACCAAAAGTGACAAAGGGGACTTGTGGTGTACGGACTGCAAGGAAGAGGGTTACATAAAGGGCTCTAGCCCGAAAAAACAATTTTGCGGTATCTACCAAATTGTCGGGCATTCCACCAAGGAATGCCCTTACAATATGAAGACCATAGTGCCTCAACAGATACTAATGACACAGGAAGCATCTACCCCAACTGCGGGGGCCACAAACACATACACCAACACAAAATCATCTGACGATTTTAGGAATAACCGACGCAAAGTAAGAGGTGGAAACAATGGTAACAACAATAATAATGGGGGTTGTAGCAGCATCCAGTATGATACGAGTGGACGGCCAATGATACAATGTCGTACTTGCAAGCAATGGGGACACTTTGCAAGAGACTGCATGAGGGGAGAAGTACCGCAGTTTCTATGCAGGTGGTGTGGTCCGAGAGACCACGACGACGCAAAGTGTCCTAAGCCAGGAGTGAATCTCTTGAACATTGAAGTCAATTGGGAAGAGATTTTGGCCATCACTAGGGTGCAAGCAAAGGCTACCTACCCGAATCCGGAAATTGAGAAAAGAAGAATGCAAGAAGCGAAGGTGGACATCGAGAAGGAAATGATGGCCGAAAGAAGGCAAACAAACGACACCGCCAGCACCTCCCAAAGGGGTCAGGCGAAACAAAACATTGTACGACAGGTGTTGCAAGAAGAAATTCCCATCAAGTTGAAAGACCTTGCGGCTATGCCACAATTGAGAACGACTTTATTAAGTGTGACATCATCTCCGAAGGCATCAAGTGGACCAAAGGCGAAGGGAACCCACGATGAAGGAGAAAACCCTCTCACGAAGAAAAGCCCTCTCGGAACAACAGAAGACTCCATGTTACTCGCGGTGAACACTAGAAGACACCTAGCAGTGGTAGAAATGGGCATCCTCGAAACCATTTTGACAGACACCATTGTGGACGGAGGCTCCGGTGTCAACATGCTCCCAAAGGAAACATAGTGGCGATTGGGACAACCAACGTTGTGGCAACCAACATTCCAACTTGTGGGCGTCGATCAACATGGTATTAAAACCATCGGGACTCTCATGGATCAGCGGGTTATGATTGGGACACAACCCTTTGTCCCGGATTTTGTAGAGATATCATTAAAGAAGAAAGGCTACAACGCTATCTTGGGGAGAGGCTAGTTGGTAGAGGCAAGGGTGAACCACGACTGGAAGAGGAATACTCTTTCAATGGAAAAAGGTGGTCGGAAATTCATAATCGACCTATGTACACAGATGGTGAGCGAGGACAAGGCGTCATCATCCAAGTCCGAAGGAGAGGATGAAATAGACGAAGCGAAGCAGTAGATGGAACCGAACAAGGAAGGTATCTTGAAATTAGAGGGGTATTCCGACGACGACATGGACTCCCTAAATGGGCTCTTCCATTGGCAAATGGAAGATTATGAATTGTTCCACTACATGTTGCAAATAGATGGAGAGGAAAAGCCTACCTTTCCGTCATAGTACGGAGAGTATAAAGAGGGAGAGCTTCGCATACTGGAAACCCTTGCACACCAATTTGACAAAGAAAAACTGATAAATATGAAGAGCTTTCAGTAAAGACCATGAATTTGGGAGACAAGACCAACCCAAAGAATGTTTTTATAAGGGATGACTAGAGCCCCGTTTTGAAGGCAGCTGCATTTAAAATCTTAACAGAACAAAGATGTATTCACCTGGACCTATAAAGACTTAAAGGGGGTACCGTCGGAATTATGAGTTCACCGAATTCCACTGGTAGGAGTCGTACTCGTACAGAAACGTCCATACAGAATGAATAAAAATTATGCAGTGCGTGTCAATGAAGAAATCGAGAGGATGCTCAAGGGAGGCATCATATTTCGGGTGCAGACGAGCAAGTGGGTGTCCCCGATCATGATTTCGTTGAAAAAGGACACTAGCCAAATAAGAATGTGTGTGGACTTCAGGTGGTTAAATGCAGTTACAATCAAAGATCCGTTTCCAATTCCTTTTATGGACAACATCTTAGGGAAGAGGTAGGACATGAGATTTACTCGTTCATGGATGGATTTTCTGGGTACAACCAGATATCCATCGCAAAAGAAGATAAACTGAAAACAACTTTCATAGTGGAAGACGGAGTGTATGCATACAACTAAATGCCCTTCGGACTTTCTAATGCTCCGACAACATTCCAAAGAATCATCCTGCACACTTTCAACAAGATGTCTGTCGGGACTTTCAAAGCCTTCCTTGATGATTGGTCCATTTTCAGTGTTGAAAACACACATATTGTAGCCCTCAGAGAATGTATGGAGAGATGCCGACGAGTCAAATTAGCACTCAACCCAAAAAATGCAAATTTATAGTGCCCCAAGGAAAACTACTGGGACACATCGTATGTAAAGCGGGATTAAAGACAGACCCAGACAAGGTACAGGTAATTTTGGAAATGGAGCCCCCAATGGACGTAACTGGGGTCAAGTTGTTTTTGGGACACATTGGGTACTATAGGTGATTCATTAAGAATTTTTCCCGTGTCGTACCCACTAGACGGCCTGACTTGGAAAGGAGAACCCTACACATGGGCAGCAGAACAGGAGAAAGCATTTGAAGAGCTAAAAGCAAGACTAGTAGCCGCACCAATCCTTGCGTACCCTACCTGGGACAAAGAATTCCATGTCCATGTGGACGCATCGAATTTTGCGATCGGGGCAACTTTAGCACAAACAAGAAACCACGGGCTGAACCATCCAATTTACTTTGCAAGCAAACTTTTGTCAAAAGCGGAAAAGAATTATAGCGCTACGGAGAGGGAAGCACTTGGAATGGTCTACGTCGTACAGAAGTTCCAGTATTATTTGTAGCGACTCCATTTGTCTTCTATGTTGACCACCAAGCTCTGATGTACTTGGTCAACAAGCCAATAGTTCAAGGGCGGGTGAGTAGATGGTTACTCTTGTTGCAGGAGTTCACATTCAACATTATAGTGCGACCCAGAAAGAGCCATGTCTATGCAGATCACCTCTCAAGAATCAAGTCTGGCGAACCTCTTGAAGACATCAATGATGACTTTCCTGATGCACACTTATTCAAAATCGCAATGTTACCAACTTGGTACACTAGTATCGGAGAGTACCTCTCATCGGGGCAGTTCCCGCAGGAGATGCAGCCAAGTGGGAGGAGTAAGGTATTACGAAGTAAAATGTTCCAGCTCATTAATGAACTACTATACAAGATGGGACTCGACCAAGTCCTTCACCAGTGCGTTATGGAGGAAGAAGTCCCGGGTGTACTACGAGAAGTACATGGAGTTTCGGCAGGAGGACACATGGGACCAGATATGACAGCTCGAAAAATATTACTAGCAGGATTATGGTGGCGAACAACCTACAATGACGCAAGGGAATGGGTGGTGAGCTATGTTACTTGTCAGAGATCAGGGAAGCCTTTCAAGAGAGACTTCATTCCCTTGAACCCATCCAATGCACAGGAATTATTCGAAAGATAGGGACTCGACTTTGTGGGGCCCCTCAAGGCAAGTAGAGCGCAATGGTGTAGGTACATTGTCGTAGCGACGGAATTGTTGACATCAAGTGATGGTAATCGGTAAGCCCACTACCAGTACAAGTACTGTCATTGATTGGCAAAAGAGTATAAAGACTTGTCATCTCTACAAACTCTAAAGATCCAAGGAGATCTATATGAAAAAAGGATGGTTTGGCCGATGGTGCCAATATATAAGACAGATGTGATTGTAAGAAAATACGACTAGTCACTATACAAAGCCTTAGCCAAAGGGCAATGTACACAGTTAAGGAAAAAAAGATTCCAGCATCAACCGAGGACAAGGCTACAACCGGTGTAGACAAGTACAGATAAAGCAATAGCTAACCGGTGTCAACAATACAACTGAGGACGGTGCAACCGGTAAGCCAAGGAAGGGACAGTAACAGGTCAAAGACTCTTACCTGTTCACGGCATGAAGATCTCAACCGATATAATAATGACTCCGGTATGAACTGAGGAAGTCATAGTCAAACTATTTGTTCCAACTAACTCTTTGACCAAGATTTTCTGCTCTAAATCTGGAAGTCTTTGAGTCATACTGGTGATCGGTTTGAGGCGTGTTTGAAGGTTTTAAAGCCAGAATCCGTGGCTTTAAAACAAAGCGTTATCTCTTTTGAAAGAAAGTTGCTTAACACGCAACTACTGCTTTCTTTTTAAAGCAGATAAAGCAAGGGCATGCATCAGATGTTTCCTTAGTGAACTGATACTCCACTGAGTAATGAATTCGATAAGGATCTGTAATTAGGTCATGCATAAGGAGCGCAATTAGGGCTAGGGCTCTGTATATTATTTTGCCAGTGGAGAATAGAAGTTGCCTTCATTATGCTGAGCAAAAGAGTGAACCTGTATGCTGAATAAGCCAGGGGTGAAAAGAAGAAAGAAGTGAGAAAGAAGATTGTGTAGAGAAGCACAATAGTACAGGAGAACACACCTACAGTGATTGGTGATGCTTCTCAGTTGAGCACAAACAAAAATGTTATCTGGGTATGCAAAGCCATTTGTAAGAGGTCAATCCTTGTATTCTTCTCTAACAATTACAATAGTTAAATCTCAGTATTTGGGTGGACTCTAACAGGTCCCTTGTATCAAAACCCCTAACCAGGTGGCATCTTGAAAGGTGTTCTAAAGTCCTTTATCCTGGCAGGCACTAACTGGCCTCTTTGTAATAAATGTCTTAACCACATCGCATCTAACAGTGCATTTTGATCCTTTAACCAAGAAGGCTCCTAACAGGGCGTACTCCAAAAGAGTACAAAATTTGTGAGGCCTTCTCAAACCGTGATTTTCACCTTAACCTGATTTCCACGTGATAAATCTAGTGTCACAGTGTGATTGTTTGCTTACTCTTATTATATGCTTAATCTGCTTGCCTTTCAACTGTAAGTTTACTTCACCGGATTTAAAGGGAAAAAGGTTTTGGAGGTGCCGATTCACCCCTCCCCTCTTAGCACCGGTTTGGAACTGTCAATTGGTATTAGAGCCAGAGTCTTGTTTTCTTTACCACTTAACAGCATAAAAAAAAAGTCAAGATGATGAGAAAGGAAGGACCAAAGTTTTCAAAAGAAAACTTTACTTTGTGGTGCAGAAGAATGAAGCTGTACATGAAGACCACTAGTGATCAGTACTGGAATCATGTTACCACTGATTACAGTGAACTCACTGGCACCTTGACACCTGATTAACTGAAGATCAAAACCGAGCACACGGCTGCTATGGATATGATAGCTAGCAAGCCACCTGATCATGTCTATACTGACATTGAACATCTTGATTATGCCTTCAAGATGTGGGGCAAGTTGCAAACGGTTTATGGAGGAGATCCAAATGTTCAAAGAGCCAAGGTCGAAAGCCTCAAAGGAAAATATGATGACATGAGGATGAATGAAGGAGAAGACATCGAGCAATATAGCAACCGGATCAAAGAGGTGATCAACTCAATCAGAAGCACTAGAGGAAAGCTCAGTGAAGAGAAGGTGGTTAGCAAAATACTGAGAACTCTCAGACCTCAGTATGCCATCAAGATCTCTGTCATTCAAGAGCTCAGATCGGTGTTGAAAGATCAAGTCACCCTAGACTCCCTAATCGGTAAGCTAGCTGCCATTGAATTAAGTAACTTTGATAATAGCTTACCCATTCAAGAAGCAGCTTTTAAGTCTTCTGTCATTATCTCTTCCACCAAAAAGGGAAGAGAAACCAATAACTGCTCTACTAATAAGATTGGCAACCTTGTTGAGAATCTGCTCTCAGAGGAGATAGAGCAAGATGAGTTTGAAATACTCATCGCTAGGAGATTCCCCAGAGGAAAAGGGAAGTACAAGGGAAAGCTCCCTTTGAAATGCTTCTCTTGCAACAAGATAGGACATACTGCTACAAGGTGTCCTAATAATGAACATAAAGATAAAAGGGACCGGTTCAAGAGCAAAGCAAAGAAGGAATGCTATCTTGCAGAGGAAGGAGTCACAGACAATAAGTTTGAAGACTCGAAGGATCCCGAAATTGCATTTGTTGCAATAAAGGAGGAGAGCTCAGTGATAGATGAAGTAGCACTCATATCCAGATCTCATCAGCTTGATGATTGGATCATTGATAGCGACTGCACTCACCACATGACCGGTGA
Source organism: Chamaecyparis obtusa (assembly GCA_027943335.1). Taxonomy (NCBI): domain Eukaryota; kingdom Viridiplantae; phylum Streptophyta; class Pinopsida; order Cupressales; family Cupressaceae; genus Chamaecyparis; species Chamaecyparis obtusa. The sequence goes on along the minus strand of BSBK01001154.1, from coordinate 1,279,494 downwards.
CAAGAACAAGTTTACCATCTTGGAGCTCAATGACAGCGGATCAGTTACCTTTGGAAACAATGCCCCCTGAGCCATCAACGATAAAAGTTCTATTGCTCTCTGCAACAATTTTGTCTGTGAAGATGTGTACTGGGTTGAAGGAATCAACTACAACTTAATGAGTGTTGCACAGCTGAACAACAAAAGATTCAGTTGGAATTTGGACAAGGTTCCTGTATAGTCAAAAATCAGTCTAGAACCCATGTTGCAACCGGTAGACAGAGCAAAGGCAATCTGTTCTACCTAGACTCAATGGAAGGAGCTTGTTTGATAACTTCAATGAGAGAAGAATCAAGAAAAATTTATCTTGTCTCCAAAGAAGACAATAGTTGGCTATGGCACAAGAGACTCTACCACATAAACTTTGACAGTATCATCAAAGAAAGCAAAAAGAAATCGGTTAGATGACTCCCTGAGATTACAAAACCCATCAGTGGTGTTTGTAAAGATTGTCAATTAGGAAAACTGACAGGAACAAGCTTCAACAGTAAGTCTTTTACTGCTGAAAATATTCTAGATCTTGTGCACATAGATCTGTGTGGACCAATGAAGACAAAGAGCTATCATGGAGACTAGTACTTCATGATCTTTGTAGATGACTTCTCAAGAAACATGTGGACACTCTTTCTTAGAGAGAAATTAGAGGCCTTCCACATGTTTAAAATCTACATGGCTAGAGTGGAAAAGGAAACCGGTAAAAGTTTGAAGTGTCTGAGGTCAGACAGAGAAGGTGAGTACACCTCCAAGGAGTTCACTCATTACTGTGAGGAACATGGAATAAAGAGACAATTTTCTACACCAAGGACTCCTCAGCAAAATGGAGTAGCAGAAAGAAGAAACAGGACACTAATTGTTTGTGCAAAAACCCTATTGATTCAAAAAGATCTCCCTCATCACTTCTGGAGACAAGCTGTCAGTACTGTTGTCTACACACTGAATCAAGTTCTAGTAAAAAAGGGAACCGGTAAGACTCCTTATGAACTATGGTTCAAGCATACTCCTAGTGTAGGTTGCTTCAAAATATTTGGTAGTAAATGTTACATCAAAAGAGATATGTACTCTGGGAAGTTTGATCCTAAGAGCCAGACTAGACTATGGAGAAACCTTTGCACCGGTAGGAAGACTAGAAGGAGTGACAATTCTTCTTGCTTATGCTGCACACATGAAGTTTAAAGTGTATCAGATGGATGTCAAGTTTGCACTATTGAAAGGAATTCTGGAAGAAGTCTACATTGAACAACCGGAAGGCTTCACATCTGCTCATGATGATGGTATGGTCTGTAAGTTGAAAAAGGCTCTTTATGGACTTAAGCAAGCTCCAAGGGCTTGGTATGAAAGGCTACATTCATATCTTCTAACCATAGGATTCACAAGAACCGGGGACAACAGCAACATGTATCTAAAGATCGGAAAAGATGGAAATCTCATTGCTGAGATCTTTGTGGATGACATCATCTTTGGAGGTGATGAAAGAATGAGCAAAGCCTTTGCTGAAGAGATGAAGAAAGAATTCGAGATGTTTATGATAGACACAATAAAGTTCTTCATTGGACTCTAGGTCCATCAACTGAAAGAAGGTATTTTTATCTCTCAGTCCAAGAATATAAAATAAATTCTTAAGACTTTTGGACTTGAAGAATCTAAACCGGTTGGAACTCCAATGATAACTAACCTCAAGTTATCAAAGGAGGATGATGCAAAAAAGGTAAATGAATCAATGTATCGGTCCATGATAGGAAAACTACAGTATGCTGTTCACAGTAGACCGGACATTGCACATGCGGTTGGCATAGTGGCTAGATTCTCTGCAAATCCCAAAGAGACACATCTAATAGCAATAAAGAGAATCTTCAAATATCTAAGGGGCACTAAGGATTATGGATTATGGTTTCCACACAAGGGAGGATTTGAAGTAAAAGTGTACACTAATGCAGACTGGGCTGGCAACATTGATGACAGAAAGAGCACAAGTGGTGGTGCATTCTTTCTTGGTGGGAGAATTGTTTCTTAGACAAGCAAGAAACATAATTGCATATCAGAATCTACTGCAGAAGCTGAATATGTTGCTGCTGCAATCAATTGTACTCAGGTAATCTAAATTAAACAACTGCCAAAAGGAATCAAAGAACAGATACCTGAACCGATAGCTATCTATTGTGATAGCACCAGTGCAATTAACATATCCAAAAACTCTGTCATGCACTCCAAGACAAAGCACATTGCCATCAAGTATCATTACCTAAGAGAGTTGGTACAAGACATGGAGGTAATATTGGAGTATGTTCCCACCAAGGAACAAATTGTTGATATCTTCACCAAGCCATTACCGAAGAGTACTTTTGAGTATCTTAGAGGTAAACTAGGGGTGATACCCCTTCATGATCTTCAGTAAACCTGGAAAGGTGATCATCAGTTCATTGTGCTTCAACAGAGGTTTACACCTCATCTTTTGTGGACTGATGAAAAGGAATGTTGCTCATAGGGGGAGCAGATTAGATAAAGGTAGTCTTTCTTACTAGCCTTTGGCATTATTGTCAAAAACGGGGAGAGTTTGGCAATAACCGGAAGACTGTAGCTGTAGCAGTGGTATAGAGATTGAGATACAAGCACAGTAACCCGGTGATATTGTGATTGCCCATCAAGGTTTTGCCATCAATGCCAAAGGGGGAGATTGTTGGCATCAAGTGATGGTAACCGATAAGCCCACCACCGGTACAAGTATTGTCATTGATTGGCAAAAGAGTATAGAGACTTGTTATCTCTACAAACTTTAAAGATCCAAGAAGATCTATATGAAAGAAGGATGGTTTGGCCATGGTGCCAATATACAAGACAGATGTGACTGTAAGCAAATACCACCGGTCACTATACAAAGCCTTAGTCACCAGGCAATGTACATAGTTAAGGAAAAGAGGATTCCAGCATCAACCGAGGACTAGGCTACAAGCGGTGTAGACAAGTACAGATAAAGCAATAGCTAACCGGTGTCAACAATACAACCGAGGATGGTGCAACCGGTAAGCCAAGGAAGGGACAGTAACAAGTCAAAGACTCTTACCTATTCACAGCATGAAGATCTCAACCAATATATTAATGACTCCGGTATGAACTGAGGAAGTCATAGTCAAACTATCTGTTCCAACTAACTCTTCGACCGAGATTTTCTGCTCTAAATTCGGAAGTCTTTGAGTCATACTATTGATCGGTTTGAGATGCGTCTGGAGGTTTTAAAGACGGAATATGTGGCTTTAAAAAAAAACATTATCTCTTTTGAAGGAAAGTTGCTTGACACGCAACTACTGCTTTCCTTTTAAAGCAGATAAAGCAAGGGCATGCATCGGATACAAGCATTGTCATTGATTGGCAAAAGAGTATAGAGACTTGTCATCTCTACAAACTTTAAAGATCTAAGGAGATCTATATGAAAGAAGGATGGTTTGGCCACGATGCCAATATACAAGACAAATGTGACTGTAAGCAAATACCACCGGTCACTATACAAAGCCTTAGCCACCGGGCAATGTACACAGTTAAGGAAAAGAGGATTCCAGCATCAACCGAGGACCAGGCTACAACCGGTGTAGACAAGTACAGATAAAGCAATAGCTAACCGGTGTCAACAATACAACCGAGGATGGTGCAACCGGTAAGCCAAGGAAGGGGCAGTAACAGGTCAAAGACTCTTACCTGTTCATAGCATGAAGATCTGAACCAATATATTAATGACTCCAGTATGAACCGAGGAAGTCATAGTCAAACTATCTGTTCCAACTAACCCTTCGACCGAGATTTTCTGCTGTAAATCCGGAATTCTTTGAGTCATACTGTTGATCGGTTTGAGGCGCATTTGGAGGTTTTAAAGCCAGAATATGTGGCTTTAAAAAAAAGCGTTATCTCTTTTGAAGGAAAGTTGCTTGACATGCAACTACTGCTTTCTTTTTAAAGCAGATAAAGCAAGGGCATGCATCGGATGTTTCCTCAGTGAACTGATACTCCATTGAGTATTGAATCCGATAAGGATTTGTAATTAGGTCATGCATAAGGAGTGCAATTAGGGCTAGGGCTCTATATATTCGTCTACCTATGGAGAATAGAAGTTGCCTTCATTCTGCCGAGCAAAAGAGTGAACCTGTATGCTGAATAAGCCAAAGGTGAAAAGAAGAAAGAAGTGAGAAAGAAGATTGTGCAGAGAAGCACAATAGTAGAGGAGAACACACCTGCAGTGACTGGTGATGCTTCTCAGTTGAGCACAAACAGAGATCTTATATGACTATACAAAGCCATTTGTAAGAGGTCAATCCTTCTATTGTTCTCTAACAATTACAACAGTTAAATCTCAGTATCTAGGTGGACTCTAACAGGTCCCTTGTATCAAATCCCCTAACCGGGTGGCATCTTGAAAGATGTTCTAAAGTCCTTTAACCAGGCAGGCACTAACCGGCCTCTTTTGTAACAAATCCCTTAACCGGGTCGCATCTAACAGTGCATTTTGATCATTTAAAAGGAAGGCTCCTAACAGGGCATACTCCAGAAGAGTACAAAATTTGTGAGGTCTCCTCACACTGTGGTTTTCACCCTAAGCGGGTTTCCACATGATAAATCTGGTGTCACAGTGTGATTGTTTGCTTACTGTTATTATACGTTTAATCTGCTTGCCTTTCAGCTGTAAGTTTACTTCACTGGATTTAAAGGGAAAAAGGTTTTGGAGGTGCTGATTCACCCCTCCCCTCTCAACACCGGTTTGGGACTGTCAGGAATTTCAAGAAATGGGTTGAGGCACGCGCCCTCTCGACAACAAAATTTATATACGAACAAATAATCACACGCTACAGCATACCCATCAAGATTATGAGTGATCAAGGAGGCCATTTTGTCAACCACATGATAAAGCTACTCACCACAGAATTCAAGATTTTTCATTCTCTTTCAATCCCCTACTTTCCAAGAGAAAATGGCCAGGCTGAAGCCACCAACAAAATACTAGTCTCGGTAATATACAAGTCATACGGGATCGAAAAGGAGGATTGGGAGGAATGCTTGCTATCCATGTTGTAGGTGTATCGCACCACTTATAAGGTCACCATAGGAAAAACAACCTTTCAGCTTATGTACGGACAAGAGGCTATCATGCCAGCCGATTTCATGGTACCAAGTCTCAGAATTGCCATCGAAAATAAGTTGGGAGATATGGAGAGTCTGCGGGAGATCCTAGAGAACCTGTTGTCTGAAATTGACATAGATAGATGCTATCATTGAGATATACTACCTATAGCTCAATGCATCTACCACACGGTTTTCCTTCCCCTTGATATAGTTAATTTCAAAATCATAATCAGAAATTAGTTCTAGCCATCTTTCTCGTGCATTCAAATTAGGCTGGGTAAAAATATACCTTAACCCTTGATGGTCTGATTTAAGTTCAAAAGGTTTTCCCAACAAGTAGGCCATTTTTGTAGGGCATGCACGATTACGATGAATTCCAAATCATGAGGGGCATAGTTCATCTCATAGTTTTTGAGCTTTCGTGATTCATACACAATCACTCGTCCATCATAGCGACGGAATACCTCATGAAATGAGTTTAGGCACGCACCCTCTCGGATAACTCCGCCTTGAGTATGGAAAAATTTATATACAAACAAATAATCACACGCTACGGCATACCCATCCAAATTACGAGTGATCGAGGCCATTTTGTCTACCACGTGATAAAGCTACTCACCACGGAATTCAAGATTTTTCATTCTCTTTCAAGCCCCTACTATCCGAGAGCAAATGGCCAGGCTGAAGCCACCAACAAAATACTAGTCTCAGTAATATACAAGTCATGCGGGATCGAAAAGAAGGATTGGGAGGAACGCTTCCATCCGTGTTGTGGGCGTATCGCACCACTTATGAGGTCACCACAGGACACACACCCTTTCAGCTGATGTACGGACAGGAGGCTGTCATGCCAGCCGAATTCATGGTACCAAGTCTCAGGATTGCCATCGAGAATAGGTTGGGGGATATGGAGAGTCTGAGGGAGATCCTGGAGAACCTGCTATCTGAAATTGACATGGATAGATGTGATCATTGAGATATACCGCCTAGAGCTCAATGCATTTGCCACACGATTTTCCTTCCCCTTGGTATAGCTAATTTCAAAATCATAATCAGAAATTAGTTCTAGCCATCTTCTTTGTCATGCATTCAAATTAGGCTGGGTAAAAATATACCTTAACCCTTGATGGTCTGATTTGAGTTCAAAAGGTTTTCCCAACAAGTAGGCCATTTAAGTAGGGCATGTACAATTACGATGAATTCTAAATCATGAGGGGCATAGTTCATCTCATAGTTTTTGAGCTTTCGCGATTCATACGCAATCACTCGCCCATCTTGCATCAACACCCTACCCAATCCTTCTCTTGACGCATCTGTTACCACTAAGAATTGACCTTCAGGATCTAGCACCTTTAACATTGGTGCTAAGAATAGTTTACCCTCGAGTAGATCCAAAGTTTGTTGACACTTGTCTGTCCGCTCAAATCGTTTCCCTTTCCATTGAAGAGAGGTGATGGGGTAGGCAATTCGTGAGAAGTTCAAAACAAACTTCCTGTAGTATCCTGCTAGACCCATAAAGCTCTTGACTTCCTATACATTTCGGGGAACATGCCACTCCGAAATTGCCATAATTTTAGCCAAATCTACAACTATCCCTTTCTCAGAAATAATATGTCTGAGATATTGTAATTCCTTCTGGAAGAAAGTATATTACGACAACTTGCCATACAACTTGTGCTCCTAAAGACGTTGCAATACCAAGTGTAGATGTTGTAGGTGTCTTCTTCGTTCTTGGAGTAAATAAGAATGTCATCAAGAAACACTAAGTCGAACTTATCCTGACAATCGTGGAATATACTATTCATAAGGTTCTTGAAAGCCATCAGAGCATTAATAAAGCTAAAAAGCAAGACAGTGAACTCGTAATGTTCGTATTGAGCTCGGAAGGTTGTCTTGTGAATATCCTCTTCCTTAAGTCTCAGCAAATGGTACCCTGACCGTAAGTCTAATTTTGAGAAAACTGTAGCTCCTCACATCTGATCAAAAAGGTCATCCATGCGGGGTAATGGATACTTGTTCCTAATTGTCACCTTGTTTAACATTCGATAGTCAATGCAAAGACAAAAGAGTCTCATCTTTCTTCTAAACGAAGATGATTGATGCTCCCCAGGGTAACACACTAGGACTGTTACATCCCTCTGGAGCACCCTTATCTGAAACAGTGGTTTCTTGTTAATGTGTGCCCTAAATGGTTTCTAGTATATGAAACAGTGGTTTCTTGTTAATTTGTGCCCTACATGGTTTCTGGTATATGAAACAGTGGTTTCTTGTTAATTTTTGCCCTAAATGGTTTTCGGTATATGAAACATTGGTTTCTTGTTAATTTGTGCCCTAAATGGTTTTTGGTATATGAAACAGTGGTTTCTTGTTAATTTATGCCCTAAACATTGGTTTTGTTAATTGTTACTTAAATAGCAACTTCGGCCATTTTTTCAGTTCAGCATCGAAATTGGATGGTATATTTTGAATGTCATGATGACTTACCTGAATCAAGATTAGATGTATTTGTTATTTCGAATTATGTAAATTTGTAATTAATGCCAAGAAGTCAGACTAACTACTTTCGTTTGCAGGTGGATGTAGGAGCGGCTAGGTCTCCGAGGAAGGGGGAAAAGATAACACCAGGACAGAGGGAAAAGAATATAGAAAAGGTTAGATGATGGAATTGGATTTCTAGGAATTGGAAAGGATTGTCTAGTGTAGCCAATTGGCCCAGACCCTAGGTAGGAATTTGAAGAGGTGTATGCACCACGCCTTATGTCAGTCAGAAATAACGATTGAATTGTAGACGTCATTACTAGTGACTGCAACCCGTAAGTTGAGTTAAATCGGGCTCAATGGTTAATACCTCGTGTCGATGTTTTATTTTACTGCTTTGATTGAGTCCTTTCATGTGTTGATAAGTGAAGGTACGATCGCACTATCGCGATACTAATTTCACTTGTGAAGGATTATATTGAATGCCATAATCATAAAATTTTTACATGGGTAAAGATAGCATATCTGTTCTTTTATACGATTTTATATAAATAACTTCAAGCATGTCATATTAATAATATTATATCTATATATCAAATTGATGAGATGGTCGTATGTCTAGTCACAATATTGGCATGCATTTCATGTGTGTAAGTTAAGGGAGGAACATCATAATTGATCTACCACTCTTATGAAATATAGAATACATATCTATGACGACTGGGTGTATATATAAATGTGTGTTTTTAATGATTACGAGCAATCCTAGGATATCTAGAACATGAATAATCTTATATCTTGTATTTACGTCTCTACCTTATACATTATTTTGCCGACCATTCCTATTAATCGGTCATTCTTATCCGCCACCTTGAGACTTTTGATGCCAACTCAAATTTGATGGAATTGAGAGCCAACAAATTTATTTATTGAATCTTTGTTTTAAGTTGAGAAATTTATTAAAACGGGAACTTTCGAATTATTAAGTTCGGGATGTGCTCAAAGAGCATCCTCTTCCAAGCACAATGAGTGATGGCAGAAATATAGAGCTGATTCATCACGTTAGGGATTGGCTTTGAGTAGTTAGAGGTGTATGGTGACCTTTCTCCTCATTATCTATCATCTTTCTTTCTTGGACAGTGGAGGAAGGCGGAAATCAGGAAAGGAAACGTGAACACAGTCCAAGAAGCCACAGCTGTGGTTGTGCAAGATGTCTGTAATCTCTTAGGCGCAAGTATCAGGCAAGACTCTTCTATCTTGCATTGTCATTTTTTCTCTTTGAATAAAAGAAAAGACTTGCATGGCGAGACAAGAAGTAATACTCCAAATGGAAGAGGGTTTGAGACCCACTTGCCATTAAGTTGGCCAATGCCTTGTATAAGGATTATGATTACTCCAAGTGTGACTATCCCCTGGACAATGAAACCCTACCAACAGCCTTAATAAGAATCAAGCAACAAAGGCGCACCTAGACACTTGAGATCAAGGTTGAAGTCAAGGAAGCCCTTTGTGAAGAACCGGAACTGGGTTCTTCCAAATCCACTTATTTTATTTAAAATATTTGCAGCACTTGCTCAAGAAAACTTTTAATTGCAATTTAATATTCAATCTTCACCAAATTCAAATAACGAAATTTGTGCAATTTAACAACTCAGGAAATAACTTCATTTATTCTCATATTAAAATCAAATAACATCACAAAATTTATTTTAAAAAGATTGGCACCTGGTAATTTTGCCACCTTGCTAATGCAATATTCTCCAAATTAAGCTATGTCACAGCCTGGAATGTTTTGACGATTCCCAATGACAGTCACGTTCCTGTTGTATATAATAATGTGATTGGCCCTATGTGAATTTACAGGCCTTTGCAGCCTCTAGCCGCCTTCTCTATGCAGACCGAAAGCTTGGAATGAATGCGGCAGCTTGTCACCTTTAGTCACGCACTGCTGTAGCATTCAAACTGCTAATGCATGAAGGTGGAATGCTCAGAAAATCACGCACAGGGTTGAATAAGTCCAACCGGCCTTGCTATATCATTCGCGTGCCCTGGGAAATATAAAACTCTGCCCTCCTTTGACTCACTCTGCCTGTACTGGGTTGACGCAGCAATGTAAATTACAATTTTTCATTATGAATCAAGACGCCTCCCTTCTGTATATAAATGCAGCATGAAAGAATTAACAGCCCTCACTTAATTTGATAATTCTTCACTGTTTATGTACTTACGATTATCAGGAAGGAGATATACCAGCCTCCAACTTAATTCTTTCCACAATTAATTCAAACCCTCATACAAAAGACTCCAGTATTAAATCACAATAGATTTAAAAATTCATAGATCAAACCCCAGCAAGAGACAAATTCAGAATCCTTGAGAACAAATTGATTCGCCTGTAGATAAGAAGCTTTATACAAATCCAGTATACCTCAGCATTGAATTCAATTTAGTATCAAAATGACCTTTCTCTTGGAAGAAGACCAAGCTCAATAATCTCAGAAGAACTCTCTCCAAAAGATGAAGACCGAGCTCAAACCCTAGCTTCCAAAGCCAAGCAGAATTCTCTCACAAACAAAATATCAAATAATCAATCGATAAATGAAAGTGCTTTTTCGAGTTGTACTTGTAGCTTTTTCATAAAAAGCACAATTTCACTTTTTACATATAAAGGCTTTTTAAATGAATATTTCACTTTATAACATTAAAGTTATAAAGTACTTAAGTTATTAAATTAAAATACTTTAATTTAATAACGATAACTTTAAAAACAAAGCCACTGAATTCTCCTGACTGAAACAAACTCATTTTCGACACCAAAGCCCAAATGCCAGCTGCCCTGCCGGAAATAACCCACTGCCAAAAATAGCCAGCTGCTAAAAATAGACTTACTATAAATAGTAAGTCTCTCAAACTGGAGATTCCCTGAAGCTCGATCCTGAAACATGACACTCCGTGCAGACACCCTGCTAATCTTGGCCATACCCGAAATACCACTTACTGAAAATAGTAAGTCGACCAAATTGACCCGAACGAAGAGCAGACCCGGTAAACTGAATCTCCAGAATGGAATCCCAACACTGGCTCTGACATCTGACCCCCTTTGATCACCTGATTAGCTTGCGAGGGTCGCCAAACCAAACTAATCCCAAAGCTTGAAAAATGGGGACATTACAGTCCTCCCTTCCCAAGATTGCTTGTCCTCAAGCAATCAAGAAAAACAAGGAACATCACAAACCACCCAGATCCCAAGGATGGTCATGAGTAATGTCCTGATCGACCTCAAACTCCTTAACAAAACCAACAACTTCAACAGAACCAACATAAATAATTGGGAAACTGCCCTCAACCCCTGAACTGATGATGCTGCAACAGGAACGCCACATGGGAGAAACTCAACCGAGAGTAACTCACACGGGAGTAACTCAACCAACAGACTGGACTTACTCCCAGTCTTCGAACTAATCAACTCATCATACCAGTCATAAAAGGGATGCGCTGAAGAACTGTGAGACTGATAGACATCCTAAACGTGAGGATTGAATGTGAAGATATAAGCACTCCTCATTGTGTACACCCTTGAAAAATGATCAATTAGGCTTGACTGGCCTCCGGCGCAAACTACCTAATGAGTCGGTGCACAAATCGGATCCCAAATGTCATCAACATCATGATCGTACATCTCCTGTAAGGGATCATCACTAAACTCAAACAATGGATTGGCATAGGCCATGCTGACATCCATATCAAATAAAGGGTTGTTCACAAAGTGAACAGCACCCATCCGCTGATCTGAGCCATAAAACGGTAAACTCGGAGAGACATGATATGTGATTGGCTCTACCTGTATAGACTCATGTCTCTGTGAATCAGCACTATCTACAACACAGAAGGACATAGTGCGTAGACTCCCCTCCGAAATGCTCGGCAACACATACTCCATGCCCTGATACTCAAATCTGATCTGCATTGAGCTCACACTAAGGCAAAACTCCTTAATCTCCTGTATCCACTGCATCCCTAAAACTACATCCATCTCCCCCAAGTCAAACACATAGAAATCAGCTATCAACTCGTAATCGCCAAGAAATAAAGAGAGATCTTGGATACGCCTGGTACAGGAAAAATGGTAGCCATCGGCTACCTTGACTCCAAACCCTGTAAACTCCTCTACCTGAAGCGCACACTGACTAACAAGTCGCTCATGAATAAAATTGTGCGAAGCTCCAGTATCCAACATAGCAACACAGGGCTGTCCTTCCACTAATCCCTTCAGTCTGAAAGCAGAGGGAAGTGGCACAGAGGTGGACAACAGAATCGGAGATAGTTTGGCTTCAGTACCAAACTCTAGAGTAACTCTCTGCTCCTCTGTATCAAAACCAGCAGCCTGATGAGAAAACTCAGCCTCACTCTCACCAAAATAGACCCACCTAGAGCAATTCGCCCTGCCCTTAGGCCTCATAGCACAAGTATGCTCTCTATCATAAGGTTGTTTGTTCCAATAGCAAAGCTGCCTCCTCAAATCCTCTCGCGTGTCATCATCAAGTCTACCTGCAGGCTTCTTTCTGTCAAGAGCTAGTGGAGGTACCTCATCTGCAAGAGGAATAGTAGGACTAGGAGTAGACTTGCCCCGTGAAACAGAAGGCTCAAGATTCCTTGCCTTCTTCATAGCATCTCGTAAAGTAGGTGGATACAAGGACTTGACCCACCCTCTGTACGGCTCTAACAAACCCTCTATGAACAACATGACTCTCCTCCTCTCGGAGATGTCATATACCATGACTGATAGACGTTGAAACTCACTGATGAATACCTCAAGACCACCTGTCTGTCTCAGCTGAGCTAACTCTCTAAAGTAGGTCTCTGGATCCTTCCGATCAAACCTCTCTATCAGTCTATCTACAAACTCCTGATACTACACAATATGATCATGATGCAGAGACACTAACCCATGATACCACCAATCATGAGCAACCCCATCCAAATGTAACACAACAAATCGTATAGCGTCCTCCTTAGACATAGGACGAAGTGAAATATAAGTGTCCAACTTGTGGACCCATGCTCTGGCTGTAGTCTTCCCACTTCCATCAAAGTGGTCCAAAGTCAACTTGCCGGTTGCTTGCTTTAATTCATTCTGTCTAGGTCTCTGCCTCGTGTCAGGAGCTGGCCCGCCTCTGGAATGCTCACGCTTCTACGTCAGATATTTGTCAAAATTTAAATTTCTTTTAAGTGCCTCAAGGAGAGCATCCCACTCTGCAAAATGTGCCACCATGTCATCGACAAATGGTGCAGGCTCAGGCTCAACACTAACCGCATCCAACTCTGGCCTCAAGAATGTCAGGCGATGAGGCCTGTCATAAGTACCAGTATGATCAGCTCTGTAATCTCGCCTGTCATCAACTTGTCTCTCATCAGCTCATGACCTATGTGAGCTGACGTAAACACTCCGCGCACTTCTGTCTCTAGCACCTGGTAATGAAATGCACTGTAAAATATCTGAAAGCTATTGCAATACAGTTGCAACGTGATGCTGACCATTTGCAATATGTCTGAGGGCATCTCTGGCCTCCCGGTCCATATCATTTCCGATATTATCCCTGTTTACTTTCTGTTCATTCTGTGGGCCCTGTTCATTATCTTAAGGAGGTGGTGAATTTCTATCCCTGCGGGTATAGCACTCCTGGTATAAATCTGTCTGCCATTATTTAATTTCATAACCCTTACAGGATGGCAAGATCTTTGCTCTGATACCACTGTGAAGAACCGGAACTGGCTTCTTCCAAATCCACTTATTTTATTTAAAATATTTGCAGAACCTGCTCAAGAAAACTTTTAATTGCAATTTAATATTCAATCTTCACCAAATTCAAATAACGAAATTTGTGCAATTTAACAACTCAAGAAACAACTTCATTTATTCTCATATTAAAATCAAATAACATCACAAAATTTATTTTAAAAAGATTGGCACCTGGTAATTTTGCCACCTTGCTAATGCAATATTCTCCAAATTAAGCTACGTCACAGCCTGGAATGTTTTGACGGTTCCCTGTGACAATCACGTTCTTGTTGTATATAATAATGTGACTGGCCCTGTGTGAATTTGCAGGCCTTTGCAGCCTCTAGACGCCTTCTCTATGCAAACCGAGAGCTTGGAATGAATGCGGCAGCCTGTCACCTTTAGTCACGCACTGCTGTAGCATTCAAACTGCTAATGCATAAAGGTGGAATGTTCAGAAAATCATGCACAGGGTTGAATAAGTCCAACTAGCCTTGCTATATCATTCACGTGCCCTAGGAAATATAAAACTCTGCCCTCCTTTGACTCACGCTGCCTGTACTGGGTTGACGCAGCAATGTAAATTACAATTTTTCATTATGAATCAAGACACCTCCCTTCTATATATAAACGCAGCATGAAAGAATGAACAGCCCTCACTTAATTTGATAATTCTTCACTGTTTATGTACTTACAATTATCAGGAAGGAGATATACCAGCCTCCAACTTAATTCTTTCCACAATTAATTCAAACCCTTATACAAAAGACTCCAGTATTAAATCACAATAGATTTAAAAATTCATAGATCAAACCCCAGCAAGAGACAAATTCAAAATCCTTGAGAACAAATTGATTCGCCTGTAGATAAGAAACTTCATACAAATCCAGCATACCTCAACACTGGATTCAATTCAGTATCAGAACGAGCTTTCTCCTGGAAGAAGATCAAGCTCAATAATCTCAGAAGAACTCTCTCCAAAAGCTAAAGACCGAGCTCAAACCCTAGCTTCCAAAGCCAAGTAGAATTCTCTCACAAACAAAATATCAAATAATCAATCGGTAAATGAAAGTGCTTTTTCGAGTTGTACTGATAGCTTTTTCATAAAAAGCACAATTTCACTTTTTACATATAAAGGCTTTTTAAATGAATATTTCACTTTATAACATTAAAGTTATAAAGTACTTAAGTTAATAAATTAAAATACTTTAATTTAATAACGATAACTTTAAAAACAAAGCCACTAAATTCTCCTGACTGAAACAAACTCATTTCCGACACCAGAGCCCAAACGCTAACTGCCCTGCCGGAAATAACCCACTAGCAAAAATAGCCAGCTGCTAAAAATAGACTTACTATAAATAGTAAGTCTCTCAAACTGGAGATTCCCTGAAGCTCGATCCTGAAACATCTGACACAAATCGGAAGCGTCTCTATCCCAGAGACGTTTATCTCCCGGAGGCAAATTCTTGCCCGGAGGCGTTTTCTGTCCCGGAGTTGTTTATGTCCCGGAGGCAAACAAGCAAACCGGAGGCAAGCAGGCCGGAGGCAAACAGGTTGTCCAGAGGCAGACAGGCAGGCCGGAGGCAGGCAAGCTGTCCGGAGGCAGAGAGGCTGGAGGCAGACAGGTTGTCCAGAGGCAGACAGGTAGGCCGGAGGCAGGCAGGCCGTCCGGAGGCAACAGGCCGGAGGCAGACAAGCAGACCGGAGGTAAGTAGTGCGGAGGCAGATAGGTTGTCTGGAGGCAGACAGGCCGAAGGCAGACAGGCAGGTCGGAGGCAAGCAGGTCATCCGGAGGCAACAGGCCGGAGGTAGACAAGCAGGCTAGAAGCAGATAGGTTTTCCGGAGGCAGACAGGTTGTCTGGAGGCAGACAGGTAGGCCGGAGGCAGACAGGCAGGTCGGAGGCAGGCAGGTCGGAGGCAGGCAGGTCGTCCAAAGGCAACAGGCCGGAGGCAGACAGGTAGGCCGGAGGCAGACAGGCAGGTCAGAGGCAGGCAGGCCGTCCGAAGGCAACAGGCCGGAGGCAGACAAGCAGACCAGAGGCAATAGGCCGAAGGCAGACAGGCAAGTCAAAGGCAGGCAAGCTGTCCGTAGGCAACAAGCCGGAGGCAGACAAGCAGACCAGAGGCAAGCAGGCCAAAGGCAGACAGGTTGTCTAGAGGCAGACAAGCAGGCCGGCCGGATACCACTGTAATGTTCCCAACATCCGTTACACAGAATAATACGCTTCCAGCTCTCGACCAAATGGGACGATGCCAAGAGAGGATGTGCGGAAGATCTGTCATGAAGACCATACAGTGCTGGAACAGAAGCTAGCGGTCATCCATTGAAGCAGCAAAGGTTGTACAGGAAACTTCAAGGCCGTACAACAGTACTTTAAGGCTGTACAAAGGTTGGCTGTGACCCGTACGGTGGAACAGGGCAGCCGTACGATGCTTGGCAGACAGGTCGTACGGTACAGGGGCAAGCCGTATGGTAGTTGGATGGGATCTGTACGGTGCTGGGTTATGGCCGTACGACAATGAAGGAAAGTTGGCTGCCGAGCAGTAGAAGGATGAACAGAGTGTGTACGGACAGTTGGAATGTGCACGAAGTACGAAGTAGCCTCCGGAAGAATTGACTGATATCGCCGAAAACAACACAGAACAATACACGGGCCAAATATATTGCCAGAAAGATATTATTGAGTTAATTGAAGGAAACCTTGGATTTGCCAAATCCGATACAAGCAGAGTAGGGTGACGGTTGAATCCCACCGAAACTGCACACAAACCAAATAGGGAGGGTCTTTCACCTCCGAAATGGCGAACAGCAGAATCCCAATAGGAATTCGCAAATACAAATCAAATATAAATCTCAACATATGAAAACTAACCTACACGCCGAGCATAAATACCCGTCGGGAAAACTCCCGAGAGTGCACGAAAGAGCCGACGGTGACAACTACACCTACGCCAACAAAAGAAAATGGACCCGAGATAAACTAAATCGATCGGGACCCAAATATAATAATTTTATTAAAATTGGGGACATTACAGTGGAAAAACCCTGCTAATCCTAGCCATACCCAAAACACCACTTACTAAAAATAGTAAGTCAACCAAATTGACCCGAACGAAGAGCAGACCTGGTAAACTGAATCTCCAGAATGGAATCCCAACACTGGCTCTGACATCTGACCCCCTCTAATCACCTGATTAGCTTGCGAGGCTCGCCAAACCAAGCTAATCCCAA
This sequence comes from Chamaecyparis obtusa, assembly GCA_027943335.1. Classification (NCBI taxonomy): domain Eukaryota; kingdom Viridiplantae; phylum Streptophyta; class Pinopsida; order Cupressales; family Cupressaceae; genus Chamaecyparis; species Chamaecyparis obtusa. The sequence continues at coordinate 1,262,859 of BSBK01001154.1, read as the reverse complement.
AGCCTGAAAAATGGGGACATTACACCCTTCTAGCTGAACACAAGAAAACCATCAAACCAAATGTAGAATTGTCCATTCCTTCCGTTGCAAGCAAATCATCATCTCCTACAGTTGAAGGCCAATCACACTTATCACCTGTTATCAGAGAACCATCCCACACTAGTGTTACTTTAGCTCCAATTCCACCGCTAGTCCTCCGAGAGCCTACCCCTAGATACCGACTCATTCCTTTTGATTTTGATGACCAGGAGGAGCCTGTTTCTTGTAGTGAAGGATGAGAAGACAGCCCTAGTTAGAGTGCCCATGTAATCATGTAGAGAAAATTTTGGATTGTCTATTATTCCAATGTAATAAAAAAATTTTGGATTGTCTGTTGTTCCATTGTAAAAAAATCAATTTTGAAATGAATAAAGAATCAATCTTGTGATGTGTAATTCCTTGGCTAAATTTAGAAAGTTATGTTGTTTTTTTCTTGCATTACTTTAAATTGTTGGTTCATAAAAGAACAAAAATTGAAACAATTGTTCAACTCTAGGTCCTAATACAATGGAGAACTCACGAAGCGAAAACCAAACTGAAGTGCTTAGATCACCTACTAGAAAACTGGATCAACTCTTGCAGATGATGCAAGAAACCCAAAACCGGATAGGAAACCTTGAATGAAAAATCAGAGATATGGATGAGACTGAGGGAAGGAGGACTGAATTTCAGTCAAAGGGTAGGGAAAACAGATATGAATGATCCAGTGTTGATAGGGAAGAATTGTCTCATAATGAAGCTCAGAACTCTGAAAGAAACCCTGGAATAGGAATTATACCTGACATGAAGAAAGTTAAACCCCCTCAGTATGATGGAACCGTTCCTAGGGAGGCCGCTGAAGCATGGCTGATAGGAATGGAAAAATATTTTAATTTTAAGAATTACTCTGAAACTCAAAAGGCGGTGCGGGGTTCCTATCAGCTGACAGGAGAAGCTGCTAGCTGGTGGGAAAGCAAGATGACTGAACTCAAACTTCAACTAGCTAGGGTTACTTGGACTCGGTTTGTAGAATTATTCGGTAGAGATGGCTACCGCAACTCTTTTATGAACAAAAATTAGCAGAATTTCAAGATCTCAGACATGGCGAATTTTCAGTAAATGAGTACACAGAAAAATTCACTCGACTGCTGAAATATGTTCCCCAACTACAAGCTGACAAGAAGTTTTGCGTGAGAAAAAATCTAATGGGATTGAACAATAGAATAGGACCTACTGATGTTCTTGCTCCTGCAAATGTCACAGAAGCCTATGAGAAGGTTGTTCGCCAAGAATTGATTCTTAAAAAGGATGATTCCATTCAGAACAAGAGTCAGAAAAAAGGGAAATGGAACCAAACCTCTCAGCCTTTCAAAAGGAGAAACAATAGAGAAGAAAGTATCACAAAAGGGAATAAAAAGTACAAGGGAAGTCGATAGGATTTTTGTGAAGATAAGAAAGGAAACACTATGAGTAAAAAAGGGAATGATACACAAGGCAAGGCATCTAAGAAAAGAGGACCACCAGGAGGATGCTTCACCTGTGGAGGAAAGCATTATGCAAATCCGTGCCCAACAAGGACGCAAGGAGGACAGGGTCAAAGGAATCCCCTTCCCAATCAACAAACGACCTTTCAACAGAGAATTCATGCAACAGTAGATAACAGGCAAGCAGATTTTCAAATCACTCCTATCGAGGTAATAGGTATACTTTATGGAAATACCATATCTATTTTGATAGATACAGGGGCTAAAAAAAATTTGATTTCACCAAGAATTCTTAGTAGATTTCCTAAGAGAACTAGGTTTATGGCTGAGTCTTGGATTGTTGAATATGCCAACCGATCGAGAGCTCGGGTAGAGCAATTCCTCTTTGAGGTCAGGGTTGAACATCTGAACTTTACAATGGAAGTCAATTTGTATGTAGCACCCTTAGGATCCTATGACATTATTTTAGGAATGAAATGGCTTTGGAAACACTGAGCGAAGGTGGATTGTTTCAGTAAAACAGTGGAGTGTCTGGATGATGTAGTAAATGTTGCACACCTTTGAGGTATTAAAAAAGAGGTTAAATTGAGACAACTATTCGCGTCCCACCTACGACGTAGCGAGAAAAAGGGGTGTCACTTGTTTGTTGTCAAAATGGAAGAATTGGATGTTTCCAAGGATGGCAGTCATAATGGCAATCAACTTAAGAATGATACCAAAAGGCATAATGTCATGAAGCTTAATGAAGAGGAAAAACAGAAGAAGTCTTTTGATGACGAATTTCCTTATCTTAGGGATTTTAAAGATGTTTTTCCTGACGATGTACTAGGATTACCTCCGAAACATATTTTTGACTTCTCCATTGACCTCATACCAAGAGCTGAGCAATTTCTAAAGCTCCCTACAGGATGACAACTATGGAGCTGGTAGACTTAAAAGCTCAATTACAAGAACTGCTTGATAAGGGATTGATTCGTCCTAGTGTGTCAGCTTGGGGAGCACCAGTCATCTTCGTTCAAAGGAAAGATGGGACCCTTTGTCTTTGCATTGACTATCAAGTGTTAAATAACGTGACAATTAGGAACAAACACCCTTTACCTCACATCGATGACCTTTTTGACCAGATGCGAGGAGCTACTATTTTCTCAAAGATGGACCTGCGGTCAGGATACCATCAGCTAAGACTCAAAGATGAGGATATTCAGAAAATAGCCTTCCAAACTCAGTACGGACATTATGAGTTCACAATTTTGCCTTTTGGTTTAACTAATGCCCCAACGGCTTTCATGAACCTAATGAATAGCATATTCCACGGCTGTTTGGACAAGTTTGCCTTGGTGTTTCTTGATGACATTCTTATTTACTACAAGAACGAAGAACATCTACACCTAGTTTTGCAGTGTCTTTGGGAGCACAAGTTGTCTGGCAAATTATCGAAATGTACTTTCTTTAAGAAGTACAATATCTCGAACATATCATTTCTGAGAAAGGGATAGCAGTAGATCCAGCTAAAACTAAGGCTATTTCAGAATGGGCTGTTCCCAGAAATGTATAGGAAGTCAGGAGCTTTATGGGATTAGCAGGTTATTACAAGAAGTTTGTGTTGAATTCACGAGTAGTCTACTCCATCACTTCTCTTCAACGGAAAGGAAAACGATTTGATTTGACCGAGAAGTGTCAACAAGCTTTCGATCTACTCAAGAGTAAATTAACCTCTACACCCATTTTGAAGGTGTCAGATCCTGAAGGTCAATTCTTAGTAGTCACAAATGTGTTAGGAGAAGGGCTGGGAGGAGTGTTGATGCAAGATTGGCGAGTAATTGCATATGAATCGCAAAAGCTCAAAAATTATGAAATGAACTATGCTCCTCACGATTTGGAATTGGCTGCAATTGTTCATGCCTTACAGAAATGGCGCCACTATTTATTGGGAAAACCTTTTGAACTCAGATCAGACCATCAAGGGTTAAGATATATTTTTACCCAACCTAACTTGAATGCACGACAACAAAGATGGCTAGAACTCATTTCTAATTATGATTTTGAAATTAACTACATCAAGGGGAAGGAAAACTGTGTGGCACTCGCATTGAGCCGTAGGCGATATATCTCTGCGATTGCATCCATCCATGTCAATTTCAGACAACAGGTTCTTCAAAAATCTAGGGATGACAAATTCTTTAAACAGGTTAAAGAGGCCCTTCAAAATAACCCTCAGCACCATAGGTATGAAGGATTTAGATTTGAACCCAATGGGTTGTTAAGATTTGAAGGTAGAATGTACATTCTTGATTCAAATGAGTTGAGAGACTTAGTGTGGAAGGAAATACATACCGCACCTTATTCAGGACACCCAGGAGTTACTAAGCTCCTTGCAGATGTCAAGCCTTTATATTTCTGGCAGGGTATGAAGAAGGACGTCGTCAAATTTGTGGCTAGTCGTCTTGAGTGCCAAAGGGTAAAAGCGGAACACCAAAATCCCGTAGGCCTGCTTCGCCCTCATGCCATACCTAAGTGGAAGTGGCAAGTAATCAGTATGGATTTTGTCCAAGGACTACCTATGTCACATAATAAACACAATACCATACTTGTGGTAGTAGACAAACTTACTAAGGTAGCTCACTTTATCCCAGGGAATTTAACAGACGGAGCACCCACCATAGCCCGAAAATTTGTGCAAGAAATCTGCAGGTTTCACGGAGTGCCAGAAAAGATCATTTCGGATAGGGATGCTAGGATGACATCCAGATTATGGCAAACACTTTTTGCAGCTTTAGGCACTCAACTTAATATTAGTTCAGCTTACCATCTCGCAACAAATGGTCAGACAGAACGAGTCAACCAAGTCTTGGAAGACCTTCTTAGGATGTATTGTATGGATCAGCAATACAAGTAGGAGGATATTTACCACTAGTAGAATTTTCTTATAATAACACCCACTAGTCATCCATCAAGATGGCTCCTTTTGAAGCATTGTACGGAAGGAGGTGCAAAACTCCTATAAGCTAGGATAAGCTAGAAGATAGGATAACCCTCGGTTCAAAAATGCTATCCGAAATGGAGGGGCAAGTCAAAATTATCCGACAAAGATTAGTAGAAGCTAATGATCGGAAAAAAAGCTATGCAGATGCAAAGCGGACGCTTAGACACTTTGAGGTGGGGAACAAAGTACTTTTGCGAGTCAAGCCTCAGAAAAGTGTCATCACATTTGGGAAATCCTCCAAATTAGCTCTGAGATATGTAGGACCCTTCGAGGTTCTAGAAATTATCAACCTTGTTGCCTTTAGAATTGCTCTACCACCAGCTCTTGCCTACATGCATAACGTTTTTCATGTTTCCTATCTTAAGAAATATGTATCAAATTTTTCTCATATGATTGATTGGAACTCATTGCAGATGTGGGACCTAGGGGTCGTCATGGTCAAGCCCATCAAGGTGCTCGAGGTTCGTAAACTTCGCTTATGGAATAAGGCTGTCAAACAATGGGACCAATATTCTGAAGACAGTGCCAGTTGGGAAGATTATGATGAGATTCATCAGTAGTTTCCTTATTTGTTTAATGCGTATAATCAGTTGGTTAATTAAACAATGCTCTTTTGTTATCATTCTATATATATGTTACTGTTTGACTTTCAATCATCGAGGACGATGATTCATAAGCGGTAGGATATGTTACATCCCTCTGGAGCACCCTTATATGAAATAGTGGTTTCTTGTTAATTTGTGCCCTAAATGGTTTCTAGTATATGAAAGTGGTTTCTTCTTAATTTGTGCCCTAAATGGTTTCCGGTATATGAAACAGTGGTATCTTGTTAATTTGTGCCCTAAATGGTTTTTGGTATATGAAACAGTGGTTTCCTATTAATTTGTGCCCTAAATGGTTTTTGGTATATGAAACAGTGGTTTCTTGTTAATTTATGCCCTAAACAGTGGTTTTGTTAATTGTTACTTAAATAGCAACTTCTATCATTTTTTTTAATTAAGCATCGGAAGTGGATGGTATATTTTGAATGTCATGATGACTTACTTGAATCTAGATTAGATGTATTTGTTATTTCGAATTATGTAAATTTGTAATTAATGCCAGGAAGTCGGACTAACTACTTTCGTTTGGAAGTGGATGCAGGAGCGGCTAGGTCTCCAAGTAAGGGGGAAAAGATAACACCAAGACAGAGGGAAAAGAATATAGAAAAGGTCAGATGATGGAACTAGATTTCTGGGAACTAGTAAGGATTGTCTAGTGTAGCCAATTGGCCCAGACCCTAGGTAGGAGTTGGAAGAGGTGTATGCAGCACGCCTTATGTCAATCAGCAATAACCATTGAATTGTAGACGTCATTACTAGCGATTGCAACCCGTAGGTTGAGTTAAATCAGGCTCAATGGTTAATACCTCGTGTCGATGTTTTATTTTACTACTTTAATTGAGTCCTTTCATGTGCCAATAAGTGAAGGTACGATCGCACTGTCGCAATACTAATTTCACTTGTGAAGGATTATGTTGAATGCCATAATTGTATAATTTTTACATGGGTAAAGATAGCATAGTTATGCTTTTATACGATTTTATATAAATAACTTCAAGCGTGTCATATTAATAATATTATATCTATATATCAAATTGATGAGATGGTCGTATGTCTAGTCGCAATGCTGGCATGCATTTCATGTGTGTAAGTTAAGGGAGGAACGTCATAATTGATCTACCACTCTTTTGAAATATAGAACACATGTCTATGACGACTGGGTGTATATATATGTGTTTTTAATTATTACGGGCAATCATAGGATATTTAGAACATGAATAAGCTTATATCTTTTATTTACGTCTATCTTATTTTGCCGACCATTCCTATTAATCGGTCAATCTTCTCTGCCATCCCGAGACTTTTGACGTCAACTCAAATTTGATGGAATTGAGAGCCGACAAATTTATTTATTGAATCTTTGTTTTAAGCTGAGAAATTTATTAAAACGGGAACTTTCAAATTATTAAGTTCGAGATGTGCTGGAAGAGCATCCTCTTCCAAGCACGACGAGTGATGACGGAAATATAGAGCCGATTCATCACTTTAGGGATTGGCTGAGTAGTTAGAGGTATACAAGGACCTTTCTCCTCATTATCTATCACCTTTCTTTCTTGGACAGTGGAGGAAGGCAGAAATCAGGAAAGGAAACGTGAACACGGTCTAGGAAGCCACAACTGTGGTTGTGCAAGACGTCTGTAATCTCTCAGGCATTAGTATCAGGCAAGACTCTTCTATCTTGCATTGTCATTTTTCGTCTTTGAATAAAAGAAGACTTGCATGGCGAGACTAGAAGTAATACTAGTTTGTCTTTGCATTCAAGGAAGAATGATGAAGCATCATAACTGCTCTGTGTTATGTTCTTGCCGTTCTTTTCTTGAATTGTGGTGCGCATTTCCATAGCCTATGCCAGACTGGTATTGAAAAGTTTAGAGTAGAAGCTCTGTGTTCAGTTCTTGTTGTTCTTTTCTTCAATTATTGTGTGCATTTCCTTAATCTCTACTAGACTGGGTTTGAAAATTTTAGAATAGAAGCTCGGTGTTAAGTTCGAGTCGTTCTTTCTTACTGCTATGTGTGTCTCTTAGTCTATGCCAGCTAATGTCGCAATTTAGTGACATTCTTCTTCAAAACAAAACAACTCTGATAGCAAGCTACGTCATGTTGTAGTTAAGGAGGATGTTGTATGAGTAGACTCTTGTGTTCTTCGTGCCGTACACTACGGATTGTTTATTTTTTTTATCACAACTTTTATTATTTTTAATTTGACAGTAAGTCAGATAATAAAGAATGATGTTCGGTTAGTGGGAACTTGTAGCTGGTAACACTAACAAAAAAGTTTCACGTTGTATACCTTTATAAAAAAAAATGTCTTCTTTGCTATCCATTCCAACAATAATAGGGATATCAAACTAAACAACTGCCTATGAGTTGTGCCATACTAGTGTTGATAATGAATCAGCATTGGATAGAAGTAAGATTATAGTATAACAAGGTAGTAACCTGCAAGGTTAGGGAAATAATCTAGAAGTCTACACCAATGCCAAACTTATCCCAAGTAAGCAGACGATAAGCGTAATTGGGAGGGACCCAATTAATCATTTCATGACCTCCACATTGATGGTGCAAGTCGGATAGGGTGGAAATTGGTTACATGCTCAGCTTGAGTAGAGAAATCCTTGGCCAAGGCTCACCATTTAGTTGGTGTTATTCAATTTCTTAGAGTCCCGGATACACACCTAGTCAGGCATTGTACCAAGATAGTAGACGCTATAGGGTATAATCGACTAAGGACGTAGGGTTCTTCACCAATTCTAGATAGCTTGACTTAATTGATTTTACTATTTTCCCTTGCGGAGACCCAGGCTCATCTCAATAAGAGGTGGGCAAGGGTGGAACTAATTTGATCCATGGTTGGGTGGATAAACGCCTTGGTGTTACCTTTTCCCCCCTAAAGAAATCTGCATGTACACAAGATGCCTGAATGAGACAGTTGCTTATGGTGAGTTGATATTCTCCTCTTTCTAATTGAGATTATTGTAATTTGGATTGTAGTCTAGAAGATATTTAAATGTTGCATGATGATTATATTTAGAAATTCTTTATGCTATATTGTTGATTCTTAAAAAAAAAACACAGTCAAGTTAGTCTAGCTCCTCTTCTTTCCATGCAATTCTAGATATTTCTTAAGAAAAAACTATGGTATCAATTGTTACTGCTTTTCTAGTGGTTACATGTTATTTCTTAAAACTAGTTGTTTCTGCTGTTCAAGTTTTCTAGATGTTACAATGACGAATTTGTCCCTTGTTAAGCATTTCCTGCAACTGAACCTTTAATTCTACCAGCTCTACAATTGTCATCCTGTAGGGAGCTTTAGAAATCGGTTGGGCTCCTAGTATGAGATCTATAGAGAAGTCAAAAACTTGTTTCAAGGGTAGTCCTAGTAATTCTTTTGGAAAAACATCATGAAAGTCGCAAAGATAAGGGTATTTATTGTCGAAGGACTCTTTCCGTTTTTCCTCCTCATCAAACTCCATAACATCGTGACTCTTGGTATTATACATAACCAGATCGTCAAATTGCTTGATTTCCTTGGAAACATCCAATTCTTCCATCTTGACAACAAACAAATGACACCCTTTCTTCTCACTGCGCCTCAACTGGAATGCAAAGAGTTGTCTTAGTTTAACCTCTCTCTTAATACCTTGAAGGAACACAACATTTCCTACGTCATCGAGGCACTCCACTTTTCTACTTAAACAATCCACCTTAACTCGATGTTGCCATAGCCACTTCATTCCTAGAATGATGTCATACGATCCTAAGGTGCTGCATACAAATTGACATGAGTTGTATGTATCAAAACTGATATAGTGTTTCCGTAAAGCCTACTTGTCACCTCCTTGGGGGTGATCTAGAAATTTGCCTACCTGTTATCCACTGCCGCGTGGATTCTCTGTTGAAAGGTCGTTTGCTGATTGGGAAGGGAATTCTTTTGTGTCTGTCGTCCTTGTGTCCAGGTAGGGCACTGATTTGCATAGTGCTCTCCACCACATGTGAAGCATCCCCCCGGTGGTCCCCTCGGTGGTCCTCTTTTCTCAGATACCTTACCTTGTGTATCACTGCCCTTTTTACTATTAGAGGGTTCCTTCTTATCTCCACACGAATCCTGTTGATTCCCCTTGTACTTCTTATCCCCTTTAGTGGTACTTTCTTCTCTGTCATCTCTCCTCTTGAAAGACTGGGAGGAATGGTTCCATTTCCCCTTTTTCCGACTCGTCCCAGACAGAATCGTCCTTTTTAAGCTTCAATTCTTGTCAGACAACCTTCTCGTACACTTTTGTGACATTCATAGGAGCAAGGACATCTACAAGTCCTCCTATTCTATTGTTCAACCCCATTATGTATTTTCTCAAGCAAAAGTTCTTATCAGTTTGCAGCTGGGGAACATATTTCAGCAGTCAAGTGAATTTTTTTGTGTACTCTGTTGACATAAACCACCAATGACAAAGGGGAAGATTGTTGACATAAACTTAGTTTTCATTGGTAGAGTCATAGGCAAACATCAATCCCACTGGAACACCGGTACATCACACCGGTAATAATAATTGTGAACTGGTAGACTAAACAAGAAAGCGGTGTACTTTAACCGGTCACACTTATACCGGTCCAAGTTTTTCAAACTGGCCATGGGATACACACAGGAAACAGATAACTAACCGGGTACAAGCTCTTCACTGATTAAGTGCATGATAATCCGAACCGGATTATATGGAGCGTTTTCAATTAAACTAGAGCTAGCTTTTTCAGTGGAACTGAAGTTAGCTTTGTTTTTTCAACGAGCATTTTGAGGTAAACTCAGGATCAGTTTGCAAGCTTTTTTTGCATGCATGATTTATGGTAGAGTTTACAACTTGGCGAAACTATGAGATGTATTTTTGATAATATTAATTTCTTATAAATTTAGGTCATAGGACATGAAAGAAGTGTTGTTGAATATCAAGAGCATAGAGCAAAAAAGAGCAGGAGAGCTGAATCTTCTGAGAAGAGTCACGGTCACGAGAAGTGAAAGGCAAAAAATGATTCAACAGCCAAGCAGAGGAAAGGGTAATAGGTATGATCTGATTAGACAGAAAGTGTCATCATAAGATCATTGCTTTAAATTGAGAAGCATATTTAAATCCCTCAATTAGGGTGAACCCTAGCAGGTTCTTTGTATAAATCCCTTTACCGGGTAGCATCTTTATTGGTGTTCTGAGTCCTCTTACAAGGCTACTCCTAATAGGGTCAAGACCCTAGCAGGTCTTCTACTAAATCCCTTAACCGAGTAGCACTCTTACCAGTGCTTTGTAAGCCTCTAATAGGGCATCTTTATTACTGCAGTAATGAAGTTGTGGGTTCTATCCCACCGTGGTTTTTTCCTTCTAACGGAGGGTTTCCACGTACATATGTTGTGTTGACCTGTGTATTCAATTTTTGTTTATCAATGTTGTAATATTCTTTAATTTTAGAATAAGTAAGAATATCTGTTTAGAAAGAAGTAGAAGAAATTGAAATTACTGATTCACCCCCCCTCTCAATAACCGGTTAGGATTAACAATTGGTATCAGATCTTAGGTTCTCATAGACATAAAGCTTAACTGCTTGAGTAAATATCATGGAGAGCTACAGGTATCAAAAGAAACTTGAGGAAGCCAATGACATGATTGCCTCTCTTGTAATGTTCCCGACCACACAACTGGACATGATCCAACCAATCCGTATGGAGGAGGGAATGGAATCAGGTAGAAGGTCGTACTAAGAGGCTGCAGGCAGTACGAAGTCAGTGGAGAAGGCCGTACGGTATGGAAGCCTGGAAGTACGAAGGTAAGTTTGCAAGTCGTACGAAGAGGCAGTACGGATGGAGGTTGTAGTCCGGAAGGAAGTGTGTGGAGTACGAAAGGAAGTGAGTTGGAGTACAGAAGGAAGTGGGTTGTAGTACAGAAGGAAGTGTGTTGAGTACGGGAAGGAAGTGAGTTGTAGTACGGAAGGAAGTGTGTTGAGTACGGGAAGGAAGTGTATGGAGTATGGGAAGGAAGTGTGTGGAGTATGGAAGGAAGTGTGTTGGAGTACGGAAGGACGTGTGTTGTAGTACGGAAGGGAGTGTGTTGAGTACGGGAAGGAAGTGTGTGGAGTACAAGAAGGAAGTGGGTGGAGTACGGGATGGAAGTGGGTGGATGGAAGCAGGGGTGCCGTACGGATGGAAGTTTGGGAGTACGCAGGAGAATGAGAGCAGTACAGATTGATGTTGGAAGTACGCTACCAAGGGATGAGGTTCGTTCCAATCTTTAATGCCACCACACAGATTAATCTTAAACACTTGCAAGATGAAATATGAATAATAGATATCGCTTCAGATTTGCCAAATCTGGAACCAGAAAAGAAACAAGCAGAATAGGGTGAGGGTTGATTCCCACCAAAGCTGTGCACAAACCAAATAGGGAGGGTATTTCACCTCCGAAATGGCAGACAACAAAATCCCAACAGGAATTCGCAAAAATACAATAAAGTATCAAATCTCAACATGAGGAAACTAACCTACACGCCGTGCATAAATACCCGTTGGGAAAAACTTCCCGAGAGTGCACAAAAGAGCTGACGGCGACAACTACACTACGCCAAATAAAATAATGGGCCCAAGATAAACTAAATCGATTGGGACCCAAATACAATAGTTTTATTAGTCATTTAATGACGGGGACATTACAGTCCTCCCTTCCCAAAAATTGCTTGTCCTCAAGCAAATGTAACGCCGGATGCTGGAGAATGTGTTCACCTTCCCAAGTGGCGTCGTCCAGAGGCAAGTGCTTCCAACGTACCAAGTATTCCTTCAAGGTACAGTTCCGCAGTGTCTTCTCCCATACATCAATGATCTCAACTAGTTCTAATAGGAGCTTCCCTTCTTCATTCAGTGGCGGAAGGTTTGTGGTTACTACAATGTTCTACCCCACGGCCTTCTTTAAGCAAGAGGCATGAAAGACATTGTGGATGCAGCTCCCTTCTGGCAGTTCAAGTTCATAAGCAACCTCACCGATACAGCGAGTTACACGATAAGGGCCATAGAAGCGGGGCCTCAACTTTTCTTTCCCCGTTGCTTTCAATGATGACTGCCTATACGGTTGGAGTCTGAGATATACTAAGTCACCAACCTCAAAACTTCTCTCTATTCTGTGTCTGTCAGCATAGATCTTCTGTTGATTCTGAGCATTTTGTAAGTTTTCTTTCAAGACTTTGAGAATGTCTTTCCCTTCCTCAAGCCAGTCCTTTGCCCTTGGTGCGCGACTGTCACCCAGAACCCTATCGATGAATGAAAGGGGTTCGTATCCGTCGAGTGCTTTGAAGGGTGCCATCCCAATAGACATATGATAAGTTGTATTGTAGCAATATTCTCCCAGATGCAACCATTTGACCCATGCCCGTTGTTGTGCTGAATTGTAGTTTCGAAGGTAGCCTTCTATCCATTTGTTCACAATTTTCGTCTGTCTGTCAGTCTGGGGATGGTAGCTAGTGCTAAGTGACAACTCTGTTCCTGCCAACCAAAACAATTATGTCCAGAAGATGCTGAGGAATCGACTGTCCCTATCACTAACAATGTTTCGGGGTAACCCATGCAGACGAAAAACTTCTCTAAAAAATAAGTTGGCTACCTGTGCGGCCTGGAAGTCTGAGGAGATAGCAAAAAAGTGTGCATACTTCGTTAGCCTATCAACTACAACAAAGATACAGTCCCTTCCATTTACCTTAGGAAGCCCGGTGATGAAGTCCATGGAGATACCATCCCACTTTTGTTCTGGTATGGGCAATGGTTGTAATAGTCCAGCGGGCGAGGTGTGTTCGGATTTGTTTTGCTGGCATACTACACATTCCCACACGTACTGCAAAACATCATCTTTAAGTTCCTTCCATGTGAACCTCTCCCTGAGCTGTCTGTAGGTTTTGAGAAACCCCGGGTGTCCGGCCAATGGCGAGGCATGTATTTCCTTCAAGATTTTTTGCTTTATTTTGGACTCAGGTACTAGGTATATCTGATCCTTATAGTAGATGATGTCATCCACCACCTTGCAACGGTCATCTTGAGTGTCGCCGTCCATTAATTTACATGCAAATATGTTTTTAGAATATTCCACGAGTAAGTGGGCTTTCCAGTCAGCTGATATTTGTGACAACATGCAGATGGTCGGCTTTCTTGACAGAGCGTCTGCAACCACATTATTCTTCCCTTTTACATATTCAATATCAAAATTGAAAGCCAGGATCTTACTTACCCATTTCTGTTGCCTCGTTCAGATCTCGTTGCTCCAAGAAATATTTTAAGTTGTTATGATCGGTACAGACGGTGAACTTGGCACCCACCAGATATTGCCGAAACTTAGTCAGGGCATGCACAATGGCCATATTCTTCCCTTTTACATATTCAATATCAAAATTGAAAGCCTGGATCTTACCCATTTTTGTTGCCTCTCGTTCAGATCTCGTTGCTCCAAGAAATATTTTAAGCTATTATGATCGGTACAGACGGTGAACTTGGCACCCACCAGATATTGCCAAAACTTAGTCAGGGCATGCACAATGGCCAACATCTCTTTGTCGTAGATGGAATATAGGCGCTCAGCTTGCGTAAGCTTCCAACTTTCATAGGCTATAGGGTGTCTTTCCTGCATCAGGACCGCGCCAATGCCCTCTCCGGACGCATCACATTCCAGAATGAATGGTTGAGTGAAAACAGGTAGGGCGAGGACTAGGCACGTGCTCATTGTTTCCTTCAACTTTTCAAAAGTGTGTTGTGCCCTTTCATTCCATTGGAAGGACCCCTTCTTAGTCAGATCTGTTAATGGTGTGCTAAGCTGAGAGAATCCTTTTACAAACCTCCTATAATAACTGCGCAATCCAAAGAAGCCTCGCAACTCAGAGAGTGATTTTGGAGGTGGCCAGTCGAGTATAGCTTGGATCTTCTCCTGGTGGACCTGTACTCCATGTTTACTGACTACGTGGCCTAGGTACAATATTTCTGGCATCCCAAATTCACATTTGGATTGCTTGGCAAACAAGGATTGAGCCTCCATGATCCCAAGAATTTCATCCAACTGTCTCAGGTGTTCTTCCCAGGTTTTACTGTAAATCAGGATGTCATCAAAAAATACCAGCAAGTACTTACGCAATTGTTTGTTGAAGATGCGATTCATGCAAGATTGGAAAGTAGCTGGTGCGTTCGTTAATCCAAAAGGCATGACCAGGAACTCATAATGCCTGTAGTGACAACGAAAAGCCGTCTTCTCCACATCTTCTTCCCGCATGCGAATCTGATGGTATCCGGAACGGAGATCTATTTTAGAGAAATAAACCGCACCATGCAATTCATCTAACAATTCATCGATCCTGGGAATAGGATATCTATTTTTTATTGTTTTCTTATTCAACGCACAATAGTCCACACACATGCGTAATGTTCCATCTTTCTTTTTCACCAATACAACTGATGATGCAAAAGGGCTAGAACTCAGACGAATCCATCCCTTCTCAAGTAGCTCCTAAATCATCTGCTCAATCTCATCTTTGAATTTCTTGGGATGGCGGTATGGCGTGGTGATAACTGGTTTGGCGCCAGCTTCCAATTCGATGGTATGTTCAAACCCACGATGGGGTGGTATGCCAAGAGGAATATCTGCAAAAACTTTATCATGGGCACTTAGGATAGCCTGTAGATCAGAATCTTCTGATCGCATTCATTGTCCTTTAATTGGTTCTGCCGAAACAAAGCAGTGTGCAGCCCATGCTAGGTCATCATGCCGGAAAATGGCTTCCATCTGTTGTGCAGAGACTTCCTTGAGACCTTCATTAGCCATTCCGCGAAGAACAACTTTCTTTCCTTCGGCCACAAAAGTAAAATCCATCCGTTTGAAGCTCTGTGTGTATTCATCTAGGGACTCCATCCATTGTATGCCCAAGATAACCTCCATATCATCCAGGTCTACTACGAAGAAATCCTCTGTCACAGTGTGATTAGCCATGGTGATACTCAGTTGGGGAACCAGGTGTGTGCAAGGTAGGAGTGTTCCTCCGGCGACCTTGACTTGGAAACTTGCGTGAGCCTCTGTAGGAAGACCTCTTCTCTTCACTAGGGATGAGTTTATAAAGTTGAGAGTGGCTCCGCTATCAAGCATCACAATGACTCTCTGCCCCTGAAGGGTTCCCCGTACCCAAAATATTGTACATCTCGGGCTCCAGCCGAAGCGATGGTCCCTCCACGCCGAAATAGTGTCGCGATTCTCTCCGTACGGTTCAAGCTAACCGTTTTGGAGACCTCCTGCGGGTGACTGTCCTCTGTGGGAAGTTTCTCTTGATCATCCTCATCATCAGACATAACCTCGATGTAGTGTATTTTCCCTTTACCAAGGCATCTGTGCCCAGGTTCCCACGGTTCCTTACAATTAAAACATAATTTCTTCATTCGGAGCTCTTGTCTGGTTGCTTCGTCCAACGAAGGCTTCTTTGGCGGAGGTTTGGTATCTTTGTCTTTGGGAATGAACGACGGTTTGGAGTGGGAGTAGCCTCGAGAGGAGGATGTTGATGATGGTGCCATACTTTGTGCCTTTTTTATAGCCTCCGCAAGGGTGGCAGGATTGAAGCCCTTAACCCATCCCTTCAGTGGTTCGGTTAATCCATCCATGAAGAGAACTATCGGTCTCCTTTCGGAAATGTCTGTAACCAACACAAAGAGCTTCTGAAACTCTGTGATGTACTAGTCGACTGATCCAGTCTGTCTTAACTGAACTAGCTCTTTAAAATTAAGCTCCGAATCTTTATTGTCAAACCGATCTATCAATTTTTCAATGAATTCAACATATGTACTTACTTGGTCATGTCCCAGTGTGATGGTGCCGTGATGCCACCATTCATGTGCCACTCCTTCCAAGTGAAGTGCTGCAAATTTAATTGCTTCCTCTTCTGGCATTGGATTGAGCTGGAAGTATCCGCCTTCATTACCCATGCCTGGGCAGATATGGATCCGGATCCATCAAATGGTGACAAATTTACTTTACTTAGCTTCCTTCTGAGATCATCGTTAAAATATCCTCAACTTCCGCCTCTGGAGTATCGCATTCTCAATTCCGCGTAGTCTTTGTAGGATATATCCCCTTCCAAATTTGTATTCTTCCAATCTTCTTTTAACTGTTCTTGAACTTCCTCAAAGGCGGGTTGCCTTCCTCCTTGTGGTACCTCCTTCCTTGGAGGGAAAATTGGCATGGAAGGACGGGATCATGCCGGATGAGGATTTTCTTTTCCTGTAAACGAGTCGGCACTATGACCATTTTGTTCGCCAGATATTTTATTGTCTGCTAGTTTCTAAAGAGTTTCCTCCATAAGTCGTTGAGTGTCATTGATTTGGGCCTGATTCCTTGAGAGGTCCCTCAAATGTTGGAGATGGTGTTGAGTCAGACACAGCAGTGGCTTCCTCGGGGTTAGATGACGACATGTCCGATGCTTGTACTCAGAGTGTAGAGGTGTACTAAGTACACAGAGAGTGTGATTTCGACGGAAGTTTGTTGGATACAGCTTCCTCTCATAGTGTGGACAACGCATTTGAGGTTTTTCATAGGAGGCCCATTGTGTAGAGTCATCATGTGACTAGCCAGTTGCGAGTGGGTGAGAGAGATATTACTTCTGCACTTGAGCATTCGGATGCCGCTCATCAGTTGTTGGCTGTTAATAGTTGAGGTGCTCCTATGACAGATGAGTCCAGCGGTGGCTACCTTTCATTGACAGAGATTCATGCTTTACGTGAAGCTGTCAAGATTTTGAGACAGGATTACTTACAGATGGTAGCCGACCGAGATCACCTAGTTGAGTGGGGGAGTACAGCCTATGATGCACTATTGGATCAGGAGGAGGTGAGTGAGCTTACCCAAGAGCTCACAGCGACTATTGAGACTTTGGAGGACACTTAGCGGAATCTTCAGGAGTCGCAGTTTTAGTTAGAGGAGGTGACCGTGGAGTTGGAGCATTTGCGGTCCACACCAGCCCCAAATCCAGTTCGAATGTTTATTGAGGTGGTTGGTGGTGAGTTTGCTCCTACAGTTGGTATCAAGGAACATGATGTTGTGGCAGACACATGTTCAGGATTTGGGAGCACTTGGTACAGATGAGGTAGGGGTACCAGTGGAGTCGAGTTCTCAAGTTGATCTTTCTCACATAGCTGACAGCATGGTATAGTTGGCTGTGCCACATTTTCAGAGGGATCATCTGTGGATTGCGGGGGAGTATGTTGACGCTTCCACATATAATTTCTACTGCACTGAATCTTTTATGGAGTATTTGCTGGAGAGTGCAGATGTGCGTCAGGACTCTTATGGAGTGTCTGACGGTACCCTCATCCGAGGCTCTCGTGCTATTCGGAGGTTGGTTGGGAAGATTGTAGAGACTCTTTCTACTATGCTTCCCCACAGAGATTTCGAGGTTGGGTTTGTTGAGAGGATTGCGCAGGGTCCTACCCAGCCTACAGTTATGCAGAGTCAGAGATTGGAGCCATCTTCTGATTCCCAGTTTGGTAATGGTGAGCTAGTGACGAAGATTGGGGTTTCTGACCGACATTTCACAGTGGGGTATGCTCATCATTTTTCTTTTGACCCTCAGGTGGGAGATTTGATCTCACACAGGGGTAAGCTGGCTCCGATATCCTACCATCCATTATGGGATGGATTAGCAGTGAGCACCATCGTTTGCAGATGGTTTGGCAGTTGCAAGTTAGATTACTTGCAGTATCCACACACTCAGGACGGTTTATCAGGTGACAGAGTTGATAACAGTGATCCTGGCACATTTGGTCACTGTTGTTTCCTTAGTGCAGTTGGGTGTGAGTACTGGATTGACAGGGACTCAGATTTTGACAGAGTTGTTATTGCAAATGGGTTGAGTTCCGTTGGGTTGTTTTCAGTATCGGCATCTACAATTGGTTTACAGCTATTGTTTTCAGTGGTGTGTGTTTGGTTGGTGTTGGTTTTTTCTTCACAGGAGTTTAGTGCGGATCGGGACATTACCTGTGACCATCCTTGGGATCCGGGTGGATTGTGATGTTGCTTGTTTTTCCTGATTGCTTGAGGACAAGCAATCTTGGGAAGGGAGGACTGTAATGTCCCCGTTTTCAAACTTCGGGATTAGCTTGGTTTGGCGACCCTCGCAAGCTAATCGAGTGTTCAGAAGGGGTCAGATTGTGGAACCAGCATTGGGATTCCATTCTGGAGATTCAAATTATCAGTTCTGCTCTTCATTCGGGTCATTTTGGCCAACTTACTATTTTTAGTAAGTGGGGTTTCTGGTATGGCTAGGATTGGCAGGGTGTCTGCACGGAGCGTCAGACATCTCAGGATTGAGTTTCAGAAAATTTCCAGTTTGTGTGGCTTACTATTTTTAGTAAGTCTATTTTTAGCAGTGACTATTTCTGGCAGGGCAGTGTCTATTCTTGGCTGAGCAGTTGGTCCTCGTGCTTTGCTAGAATTTCTTGATTGCAGTCTGTCAGTGCAGTGGCTTTGAAGTTTAAATGATGTTATTAAATTAAATTATTTTGGTTTAATTTAATAACTTTTAACTTTATAATATTATATTATAAAGTGGGAGTATTTAATAAAGCCAATTAAGTGAAATATTAAAAAATGTGCTTTTTCGAAAAAGCTATATATTTTGCTCGAAAAAGCACTTTCAATAATTATGCAATCATTATTTTATTGAAGTTTGTGAAGAATTGCCTTGGCTAGGGTTACGAGGACGGATTCCTCTTTCTGGTGATTTGAGCCATTGCCTATAATGGTGAATTTCACAACTGATTAATTCTGTATATCAATTCAATGCTGTTGTATATTGAATTGAAGAAAGTTTTATTTCTGGAGTTGAAGATTTGCAGATGAAATTGTATTTATTTATACAATGCAATGAAGTTTCTGAATATGTGTATTGAATGCTGAAGATTATCGGATGGATGGAAGAATTTTCAAATCTGAAGTATATTTGCTGATGAAATAGTATTTTCTTAATACATTTCGGTTGGAGTTTGAAACTATTCTGGAGGCGTCAAGTATTAAGTCTGATTTGTTGAAGAGGGAGTGAGAAAGCGCTGAATTGCGCAAGTCTGGAACAGTATTGGAGCTGCGAAATTATATTCAGACAGCAACGTCTTGCTAAACAGTCCAAATCCATTTATTATGCTTATCGAAGGCTGTTAGAATAGAGCGTGTGAGAGTGGAGCCAAACCGCATTGCAATTTGGAATTTGCATTTCTAGCTGTAGCAAATCGGGTGACAATATTTTGGGACGGCATCTCTTGTCCAAACTGTTGGCTGGCAGCATTTAGTTCCTTGTAAGCTGCCCACATGAATTTACTAGTTGGCACGTGAGGTAATACTTGGCGGCAGGCAAATCTGGGTGGCATCTATATGCTAGCAGGGCTGCACGTATTCATTTGGGACGGTTTTGTTGTTCTGAGACAGTCACATACATCTATGAGCAGTGACGTGATCAACACACACTTTGGCGGTTGTATTCCTTTAAGACGTCATCAGCATAAGGGAGATTTTGCAAGTACAGGTTGTGACAAGGAAAGATAGAATTAGTGTATGCACAGGTGCAATTCATAAGTTGATTAATTTGCTTATTATATCAGTTGGTTGAATATTAATAATTGAATTAAGGACATTAATTTCAGAATGTTATTTCACTGAATTAGTTAATGAAATTGTTGGTTATGCTATCAAATTTAGCTTTGCATAGTCTATCGGGAAATTAGTTTGCTATTGTATACAAGTTATCATTGAATATTCAGGAAGAGCCAAGTTCAGTTCTTCACATGGAAGTAATAAATTAAATTTAAATTGAATAAATACCTTTTTATTCATTTGGGCTGACCCATGTCTAATGCCCCACTTTATTTGCAAATAAATATTATCATTTTATGGCCAACCCATGCCCTTTTTAGTGTTGTCTCTATTAAGGATTTAAAATAATTTAAATTTGTTTTAAATTAGGTCAGCCTCTCTTAGAGAAAGTTGCCTCACTTTAAGAAGTCGCCTCTCTTGGGTGAGGAGGCACGTTAATAAGGTGTAAATAGAGGTTTGAATAAAAGTTTAGAAGGCTTAGAAGTGTGATTCTTCAAGATAAGTTTTGTGAAGGAGTTTACATATGTAACACTCATCAAAGGAGCAAGAGATTATAAGGAAATTAAATTGTCCATCATCCATTGTAGAATCAACATTCATAAAGGGGAACTTTGTTTCATGGTTGGTGTCTCATATCACCGAGATTTGTGTCTCTTGCTATGTTGGTTCTTAGTTGTGGGGATTGGTGCCTACAAGTTGTGGGAGTTGGTGCCTCCAGTAGGTTGGCACCTATGAATTGTGGGGATTGTTGTCTCTTGTCGGTTGAAGTTTGTAAGACAAGTTTATATAAGCAATAGTTTTTTCATGGTTTTCTCCTATAAGAGTTTCAATTTAAATCATGTGTTCTTTTGTGCTTCTTGTTATTTATAATGTACAATTGATCTTATTGGGACTGTTAAGTTGAAAAAATTAAAAAGATTGGTGTCTCTTGCTAAGTCAGTCCTTAGCTGTGGGGGTTGGTGCCTCCAATAGGTTGGCACCTACAAATTGAGGGGATTGGTGTCTCCTATGGGTTGATTCCCATGAAGTTTGTAAGACAAGTTTAAATGAGCAATATTTTGTCATGCTTTTCTCCTATAAGAGTTCCCACATAAATCATGTGTTTTTGTGTGCTTCTCGTTATTGATAAAGTGTAACTGATGTTATTGTAACTATTAAGTTTAAAAACTTAAAAGATTGTATTATATTGACTTACACTCCCCACCCTTCCCCCTCACAATACAATTTTGTGCTCGTCATACCATATTTCTCTTATACGAAAAAAAAGTGAAGGTTGCTTTGATTGCTTGCCACCTTCCTCAAGTTTGGTAGCAAATGTTGGGATTGAGGTGTCTCAACCTTTGAAGACCTAGCATTGGTATTTGATTTTATATATTTAATATTTGATTTAGTTATAAGCCTACAAGGACAGTTTTGTTTAAACGTCCTATTTTGTCATCTACTGGGAGTTGATATGCTGACTTATCATCCTACTAGGAAGGTGACAAGGATTATTTTGTCCTCACATTGAAATAGGCGTCCCACTTAGAGTGATGCAGAGGGGTGTGATATCATTCCAGGCCCATACCCAGATCAATAAGGAGATTCCTTCAGCAATCATGTAAGATGCAACTTCTTGCATCAAATCCTCATTCAAGGATTCACTATCTAGGCTTTTCCCATGCACCTAGAGCCACCAACTTGCCAAATCATGTAGCAAGGCTTCACCACTTGTTCTAATGCCTTAGAACATCATAACATGGCCTATGTACCATGTTCCACCAGCCCTACAAGGCTGGTCATGAGGGTTGTTATGCAACTCACTCCAAGAGCCTTCTTCCCTTGTAGCCCTGTCAAACCACTAATTTGCCCTTAACACAAAACTTTCCCAAACAACTAGGGAAACCCTTTACAGATTTAGATACCCTTTTCACTGCTACTAAACATATCCCAAACCCAAGGTATGTTACTTTGGACCAGATACTAGATCCACTACCCATGCAACAACCAAATAGGCCTAAAATGCACCCATTTACAAAGAAACCTATACAAGGACTTGCTCCCTTGATCCCAAACCATGAAACAGTCTTATAACATGGCTAAAAACATCGGATTATCAAGTTTTTAGAGTGCCAACACTTACCTATAACTCTAGGTACCAAACCCTCCTTTCTAGGGCCTCTAGGCTAGAGATTTCTCACTTAGGCTCTTACAAACTCTCCAGATCCTCCCAATGGATCTAACACCTCCCCATGAACCCTACTATATCAGATCCATCATAAAATATACCCATCCTTAAGGGTTTTTTCTCACAATAATAGCTGGTGTTGTTTTATGCACCTTCAATCAGCAAATTGCTCCCCAAACAGTGGTCTCTCCTCCACAACACCTGCACATCCCTGCGTCCAAATTACTATACAAGGACATAATATACATTATAAGATTCCTCCCACCAATCACATTAACCACGGGGGGTGGGAGAGTCAAGAATCCATTTAAAACTTCAAACAATCAAAATGCTGATTGCAAAACCCCTGTTCAGGACAGTCAAGAATGGCTCAGTTTCCCTGCCTCAAAACTTCATGAAACGACAATATAAATGCATGGAAATGATTAACAATCAATATATATCATATTACTTCATCCTCCAATCACCAGCACATTGTTTCAAGCATTCAAAGACACCAATTCATGGACTGTGCCCTGGCAGTCAGAATATGGTTTGTGCAAGAAAATGTGTTTGTTATTGATTAAAAACCATTTACAATGGTTCTCCGCACACCCAAACTCCACATACTACAAAGACTCACGTGGATCCTCATTAAATGGATCCTCAAACTCTTCTAAAAACCAAAAACAACTCTCTAACTACCCCCAAACTGCCCATAACAGTCCCAAAACCGACTGTTATCTAATTACAAGTTTTATAAAAGTTGTCAAGTTGACAACTACCATGTCAACTTTGACCAAAACGTGATATCCCTGTGCTTAGACACCTATCTAAGACTAAAGAACTTCAATCTAAATGAACATATTACTCCTAAGGTCATCTGGACCTCATATTGACCCTTAAGGCTTATTTTGCCAATAAGGCACTATTACATCATTTTAGCACACTTAGTGCATTTTACACATTTTAATGGCTCAATTGACCATGTTACAATCATTGATGACCTTATAGGTCTTTAACCAATCTCACTTACCCTCGGATCAATCAAGTGACCCCAAGGTTGCTCTCTAGCCTCCAATGCCAATCAATGGCTTACATAACTTCATTTATGATCATATTACCAAATGATCAATAAACATTAAAAACATCTTTAAAACAACATTAAATAAACAATCATGGTCCATTACAATGCAAATGACCCTTTATGGTCATGTCCCCATCTCCCTAGGATCCATAGTGACCCTGGTGTGCCTCCATAGCCTTGGTGCTCCTGCACCATAGAGGACCTTGGACTTTAGTGGAGGTGGGTGACAAGTGCCATGTAATGACAAAAATATGACAAGACTCTATGACACACTTACCTATGACAGCTTTATGACAGAATGGACAAGTGTTAGGAGATACTTTTTGTAATGTCCTGAGGATGTGATGGTCGTACGGCTGAAAAATCTGATTGGCAACTACCCAACTACGAAGACCAAATTGGAGGGGTACCGACTACTCTATATGGCTGAGGGTAATAGCCTTGTTTTCCGTACTATTGGGGGTCGTACTATGAGGTCAAAATTGTCGTACAGTGGTTGTGGGTGAAATACAATACGGTGTCAAGAATAATTGGTTGTCGTATGTTGTCAAGTGTGTCGTATGGTAGTGGTAGGACAGGTTATACCGTATGGTGATGTGGGGTGCCATACAGTGCAACTCCAACTCCCTTCGTGCAATTCGGTGGACAGCAAGGAGATGTTCGGTTGTTACCAATATTGTATTACCCGATGCGAATATGGAACAATGGAACAGAAGCACAACAGTATCATGCCAAAGAGGGTTCACATATAATAGTAACACATCCGATGACCGATTTTGCACAAGAAGGAACACGAGTTGATAGTAGCCAAAGCACCAGCGACACAAAAGCAATAATATTCAAATAATGATATCACTTCAAATTTGCCAGATCTGAAAAGAAAGAGAACAAAACATAATAGGGTGAGGATTTGCTCCCAATGAAACTGTATTTGCCAAGTAGGGAAGGTCTTTCACTTCCAAAATGGCGATACTAGAACTCCAAATGGAATTCGCAATATAATAAAATAATCCAAGATGCATACCATCTACATCCTACAGTCGGCCTTAAATATGGCTTCGGGGAAACTTCCCGAAGGAATACAAAGAGTGCCGACATGGCTACACACTACTTGACGACTAAAAAAAAAAAAAAATAATGATGGGCCCAAGATATACATTAATCGATCGGGACCTGTTGTGAGGTTTCACACCATCGCCCCAATTCTTGGGGACCCCCGTTTTAAACTTTGGGCCTTTATCTTGCCTCCCGACTTGAGCTGATAATTCGTAGATCCCGGTGGAATTGATGGTTTGATTTGCAGTCATGGCTCGTTGTAGTTTTAAATTTCGAAGGTGGAGTGATGGGCATGGCTCGATTTTTGAGTGATGATGAGGTTTCAATTGCAAGTGATGATATGATTTGGAGTTAATTTTTGCCTTGCTAGTGAAATTTAAGTTTGATTTTTTTGCCTTGTGGTTTAATTGGAAAGTTGAGTGAACTCATTGCTTCAAATCTGGAATGTATCTATTTGTTGTCTATCTTGATTTTGCTTCTAAATTCAAATCTTTATGCTACTATTGGCAAGCAATAATCAAATCTAATTGGCAAGTAATTCAATTTGAAGCTATTTTCAATTTTTTCAAATTGCTAATTGATAGATGGCAAAATCTGAGATTCATTATTTAATTTCGAAAATTCAATTGTTTCTAATTTCAAATTTTTATTTTTTTTGGGATAATCGAAAGTAATGGGATCTTGTGGAAATTTGCAAATGACATTGGCATTGATTTTCGATTTTTTTTTTTAATTGGCTATTGGGCAAACAAACTTAAAATCTGAGATCACTGTCTTCTTTTCGATTTTTCCAGCCCATGTTTGCATTTTCGAAAATTAATTGAGAAGGCATTTTAATTTAATTTTGGGAAAATATGTTTAGAAAATCGAAACTTGTCTTTGGAGGGGCAAATAACCTCAGCCCCATTAATTTTCGGAAGTTTAGAGTATGTTTTTTTTTTAATTTTCGAATTTACTTGGCTTTAGTGCCAAGTCGGCCCCCATATTGTCTAATTTTATTTATCTTTTTTTTGCCAAACAGGCCTGGTCGGCCCTGTTTTAAAGGGGTGGCGTGGGGTATATATTGGAGGCTGCCCCTCCCCATTTCACAAAAAAATTTCAACTTATCTCTCTGCTATTTTTGGCGAAAATCCAAGGGCAGTTTGGCAGCGTCTTCTCATCTTTTAGGCAGCATTTTGGGTCTCTATTGGCAGCGATGTGATTCGATAAGGCAGAGATTCGGTATTGGCTTTCGAAACCCTGAATTTTGAAGAACAATTGAGGGCAGTTCGGAGGGGCAATCAAGGGCGCTAGGGCAGTAATTTTGAATGAAAAAGGAGCAGCAATTTATTCCAGACCTATTGGGAGCCTCATTTCACATGTTTAGACTCAGAAATTCTGACTTTTAGAGGGCAGAATATCACTAATAAAGGCTAGATCCGAAAATTGGAGGAGGCTGCAAATTTTTTTTGAGATATACCAAGACCTCATTCATGCTTAATCGTTTCCAGATTTGAGGTGTGTTAGGAGGGAAGAATCTAGTTAATTCAAGGCTTCATTCTCAGATTTTTACAAGCTATTGGAGGCAGGATCTACATGCCAACATAACTTTCCAGAATTTTCCCCATGCCATAATTCTGATTTGAAGACGAAAGTTCAGATTTTGGAGGGCATTACATTCAGAATTTTGATTTTGAAAGAGGGATTGCATCCATTTGCTCAAGTCCCACACTCAGTTTGCAAATGTTAGAAGGCTAAATTTTCGAAAATTAGTGGGAGAGGTTCTGATTTTGAGGGCGTAACATTCAGATTTCACCGTTTTGCAAGGCGTCTACATTAAGAAATTTCAGTTGGCAAGGTGGAAGGGTTCAGATTTGGGTGTTGAGTTTCAAAATTTGGATAGGTTAAGGGCATCAAGTTTGAGGATTGAAGGCAAATACATCAAGGTAGAATTCAGAATTGCATAACCGGTGAGTGGCTTATCTTGCCATTTTCTTCTTAATTGTTTTCATTTCTTTGGTATTAGTGTTAGGTGTTGAAAACTAGTTTCAAAAGTAGAGTTAGAAGTTTGGTTAGTAGATTGATTACTCGATTGTCTTGATTAGTTTTTTTCCCCAAATTCTTGCTTGCATTTCATCGTTTCATCATCATTAGGAAGAAGTTTGGAGTGATAAGTGTAGTCCATCTCATAGGTAACGGCGAAGAGTGATAAGTGGTAGTCCCACCCCTAGGAAGAAGATTGGAGTGATAAGTGTAGTCCATCTCATAGGTAACGGCGGGGAGTGATAAGTGTAGTCCATCTCATAGGCAACGGCGGGGAGTGATAAGTGTAGTTTCCATCTCATTAGGAGGAAGTTTGGAGTGATAAGTGTAGACCCACCATCACTGTAGAAAGGCAATGCAGATGCCAATGCAAGCAACCAACCAAAGGGAACTAATGCTAAAATAGGAGACAAGGAAGTCATGATACCCAATTCCAACTTCCGCTCGAAACTGAGACACGTTGGAGACACCAACATTGGTACCCTTGATATGATTCAATTAAGAGAGAGGTTGAGAGATAGCTAGTCCCCTGTGGCAAAGAAGATCAAACAGTATGGAATTGTGCAAGAGGAAGGTTCAATCTACCCCAGCAGTGGACATGATACGGCAGAATTGGTTACACCAAGTCATCAAGGCTCACAAAGTCAGATTGCAAATCAGAGTGCAGCGACCTCATCGTGCTTCTCAGTCGGATCCCAGGCTATGCTCAAGGTACACAGTTTGATCCTTGGATTTTTTATTTTATTGAAAGCATTGGAAATGGTAAAGGAAAGATTGATTGGATTAGGATCATTAGCATGAATTTAGAGTTGCAACTTAGATAGTACAAAATCAGAGGCAAGTCTACATGGGGTCCTACCTCTTCAATTCAAATGCAAGACTACTAGTGATGCTTTGCCAGTCGAACCAAATCTAATTTTGGGGAGATGCATTGCACCACTATGGTTGAGGCAAATACTTATGCCAAGAGGCGAGGTCATGGCAGTTCGAACAGTTGGAGGTATTCAAGGGGTTAGCCAAAGAGAGAAGTATGAACTAGGAGGCAATTGATGAACTTAATGATTATTTCGAATCAAGTAGTGGGTGGATTGTGGAGATATGGCCAGGACAGGTGCCCCAAAACTCAAGAGTATTCAAGCAGAGGGGGATGCAAGCAAACCCAAATTCGAGTAGACAAGGTTGAAAAGACCATGAAAGTTAAAGAAGGCAAGGGTAATGAAAGAAAGAAAAGCGAGGTGAAAGGTTGAGGAGGGCCAAGTTTGATTTCAAGGCGATGGCCAAGAGCAAGGCTCTTAAATTGCAAAAGGGTTCACATCAAGGCAAGCCACCAAGGCCAAGGCAGGATTACCCTAGGTGCATGGAGACCTCACCCTTTCGAGGTCAGGACTTCAAGTACAAGCAAGTTCAAGTGGTGATGAGAAAGTTTCTAAGGACAAGCTCATGCATCCAAGGCTTCATCTCATCTCAAGGATTAATGAACTTTATAAGATAAGGTTGATGAAGTGGCAATTTCATGTGCATGCAATCAAATCATGCCAAGTGTCTTATGTTCTCATTGGTTGACAAATTATTGTAATTTTCTCATTGGCCCACAAAGTTGGTGCCCTCATGTAATTGGTTGAAAGATGGTAACCCTAATTAGGGTTTGTAAGGTTTAATCTTGGCCCTTGATTTTGCCTCTTAATCTTGGCCACTCGTAATTTTGAGCCTCTATATAAGGCCATTTGTACTCATTTGTAAAGAGAGAGTTATGTTGGAGAAATTGTTGCCAAAATACTATCAAAATTGTTCTCTATTCATTGTTGTGACTTGCATGGTGGATATACATGATCATTTTGGTGTATTTGCATGGTTCTTCTCATCTCTCAAATTAAAGTAGGATTTCATTTCATGTTGGTAGAATAGAAGTAAATGGTTAGTTGCAATGGTGATATTGGTGAATGTTTGATGAGAATCTATATACTAGGCCACTAGCATCCTAGCGGCTTGTTCGGAAGCCTTGTGTGGTAATCTAGTCCAATTGCTCCCAAGTTCTACTTGCATTTCATCTTTCCGCTTGTACTTCAAGTTGGGTTGGAAGATAGGTGTTAGTGTGAAAATCCTAAGAATATCCCTTAGAATCATCGCACCGATGGAAGTAGCACCGCTGGCAAGCTTTCATTTGGTTTAATCCCCGTCCATTTGCCAATCTTTCCATTCAATAGGAGTAATAGTAGAAGTAATCAGTAGTTCAGTAGTTGAAGTTGAGAAGTTGAAGTTTGAAAGTTTGAAGAGCAAAGCTAGAAGTGATATAAATTAGTTTTGATGAGCAAAGTTGGAAATGATATAAAAGAAGAAAGTTATCTCATCATCATCATAGCAAGAGTTTAACATCTCTGAATGAACAACGTAAGCCCGCCGAAGTGATTACCAGCAAATCACATTTATAAAACTGAATTAGTATCCACAGGTGTAAGGAACCTTGGAGTATTCTTATATACTTTTCAAGAGAGGGTTGAGTGTTTGGTACGCCGTATCAAGTATTTCAATTGCTATATGTTATGTAGTGGTACAAAACTAACATCAATAGGACCCAAATACAATAGTTATTTATTTTATATAATAATGGGGACATTACAGTCTGCCCGTCCTAAAAATTGCTTGTCCTCAAGCAATCAAAAACTGGGGTGCTCCAAAATCTATTCGCCCTCCCAGGTGGCGTCTTCTATTGGCAGGTTCTTCCAAGGCACAAGAAATTCCTTGATGATACCTTTCCTCAACTTCTTCTCTTGGGTGTCAATGATATCAGTTGGCTCCAGCACTAGCTTTCCTTCTTCATTGATGGGCAGCAAATCCTCTAACACAATGACATGTTGTCCCACGGCCTTCTTCAGGCAAGACACGTGGAAAACATTGTGAATTCGACTTCCTTCGGGCAGCTCCAATTTGTAGGCAACTTCATCTACCCTCCAGAATACACGGTAGGGCCAGTAAAAACGTGGCCTTAGCTTTTCTTTGCCACATGTTTTCAGCAAAGATTGTCTGTAGGGCTGAAGTCGAAGGTACACTAGGTCACCAACTTCAAAACTTCTCTCTATTCGGTGCCTGTCAACCTACATCTTTTGTTGTCTCTAGGTCCTCTAAAGGTTCTCCTTGAAAGACCTCAAAATGTCCAACCCCTCCTATAGCCAATCCTTGGCCTCCAGCGCGTGGTTGTCACCAGTGCCATATAGACAAAGGATGGGGGCTCGTAGCCGTAGTGCTTTGAATGGTGCCATGCCAATCAACATGTGGTATGTGGTATTGTAACATTGTTCACCTAAATGCAACCACTTAACCCATGCCTTATGTTGTGCCGAAATGTAGTTCCTCAGGTAGCCTTCGAGCCACATGTTCACAATCTATGTCTGTCCATCAGTCTACAGGTGATAACCGATGCTCGGTGACAACTCTGTCCTTGCGAATCGAAACAGTTTTGTCCAAAAGGTGTTGAGGAAGCGGCTATCCCTGTCGCTGACAATGTTCCGAGGGAGACCATGCATGCGGAATACTTCACGAAAGAGCAAGTCCGCCACTTGTGCGACCTGATACCCTACGGGAAAGGCGAAGAAGTGTGCATACTTGGTCAGCCGATCGACCACCACGAAGATACAATCCTTCCCTTGCACCTTGGCTCTGATACCACGGTAATGTTCCTACGCTACACAACCCTTACGGCTCCCTGGGTTCGCACCTCTAGCAGCAGCACAACACAACCAATATGCCCGTACAACCACCGTTCGACATACAACAACTCCGTACAGTAGTTCCACCTTACAGACAGGATCCCACTAGTCTGTACAATCACCCCCTCTTCGTCATCTTGCCTCTACCGTACAACAAGACTTTCCTTCGTATGGTCAAACCCGTACGGTCAATGCTTCCTTTCGTACAGTGGTGTCAATGCTTTAGTCGTACAAGTGGGTCTTTTACTCCGTACAACAATGTCTAGATACTCTCATTGTGCGGTCCTAGGTGCCACCGTACAGGTACGGACTGTACCATACAGCCTTTACAACCACCGTATGGTAGTTACAGATATCTGACAATTATTGATAAGGGGAATGCACACTTTGGCACAAGATGAAAGCTTGTACAGTTTTCCGATTAAAATGTATTGCCAATACACCGAAAGATGAGAAATAAAGATAACACCAAAATGCAAGTTTGGAAACTCACACATGCCACAAGAAATGGTATTAATAATGGTAGCACTTCAAATTACAATAGTTTCAAATGAATATCAAATATCACTATTTATTGCAAATTTGTCTTCTACAGTAGACTCCACAAATTTGAAGCACAATGTGAAATATTGGGATGATAATTTTAATGGCAGACTAGGGTGGCTATGAACCACCAAAATTGCAACAGGCAGAATAGGGAGGCTCTTCCACCTCCGAAACAACGCACAACTTCCTCAACCTTCAACCTCCGGAAATACAAAGACAAGTCAAATCTAATCCATGATGATTCCTACAATGCCAACAACGACTTTATAAAGGCCTCTAAAAAGTTTCCCGAAGGATTACAAATAGGACTTCGGCCAACAAACTTTAATTATTATTTTATTATTTGGGCCCTTTATTAATTAAATTAATTAGTTGAATAAGTCCTTATCATATTATTTAATTTTTAGGACCATTTAATTAATTAACCTAATTAAAATATTTTATTAAAAATTGGGGACATTACAAATCCTCGCCACCCAATGATTGCTTGCCCTCAAGCAATCCATCATCAAACGGTTTGCCCATTGCAACTCCAAGATCCCAAACCAAACGCGGGCACCGATAGTCGTATCTATTGAAGTCTTCATGCCGCATTATGATCACGTACATGCACTTGGATGTAGGTGA
Source organism: Chamaecyparis obtusa (assembly GCA_027943335.1). Lineage (NCBI taxonomy): Eukaryota > Viridiplantae > Streptophyta > Pinopsida > Cupressales > Cupressaceae > Chamaecyparis > Chamaecyparis obtusa. Next base: position 1,231,966 of record BSBK01001154.1, on the reverse strand, counting down.
GAAAAGTAAATATCCATCAAGCTTTCACTATGCCACTCTGATATAAACATGGCCATGCCCAGAGTCATCAGAATCCCATTGAAACACCTCGATGATCATATCCAAAGCCTTCATACCATCATGCCCATCAATCTCTTCTGGAATCTAATAGCTCAGGTACAATTTGTTTCCATGAGGATGCCCCTCACATGAAGAGGTGGCCATGCATGCTATGTGCCCAGTCAAAGGGGACTCTCCATATTCAACCAATTATAGAGATTGCTCCTGCGAACGATCCTCGGTTGATTCCTCATCACCAGGAAATTGAACTATCGATAGAGCCTGCTCATTCGGAGGGTCACTGGTAGAACCCACATTTCCATCAAGTTGAGTGTCAGGTGTTGGTTAGACGATATTTGAGTAAGCATCTCCTCCAGAATCCTTTCCTTCACCTTGGACTTGAGTACTAAATAGATTTTGTCCTTGTAGCAAATGATGTCGCCAACCACCTTGTATTTGTCATCCTACACTTGACCATCCAATAGTTGGCATGCAAAAGTATTCTTGGAGTATTTGACCAATAGATGTGCCTTCCAATTGGCTGAAACTTGAGATAGAGAACATATGGCATCGCTGGGTGCCATAGTGTGATCCAAGTCAAAAAAATAACTCTTAATTCTCCCAACAGGCTAGCAGGTTTGCTAGCTCTAATACCACTGTAATTTCCCGAGGATTTGATGGTTGTACGGCTGAAAAATCTGATTGGCAACTACCAAACTACGAAGACCAAATTGGTGGGGTACAGACTAGTTTGTACTGTTGAGGGTCGTATGGTGCTCCTGTTGTCCGTACAGTAGGGGGTTGTATGGTGAGGTCAAAATTGTCGTATGGTGGTTGTGGGTGAAATACAGTACGGTGTGAAGAATAACTAGTTGTCATATGTTGTCAAGTGCATCGTATGGTGGTGGCAGGACAGATTATGTCGTATGGTGATGTGGGGTGTCGTACGGTGCAACTCCAACTCCTTCATGCAATTCGGTGGCCAGCAAGGAGATGTTGTTCGGTTGTTACCAATATTGTATTACCCAATGCAAATATGGAACAATGGTACGGAAGCACAATAGTATCATGTCAAATAGGGTTCGCATATAACAGTAACACATCCAATGACAAATTTTGCAGAAGGAACAGAAGTTGATAGTAGCCGAAACACCAGCGACATAGAAGTAATAATATTCAAATAATGATATCACTTCAAATTTGTTAAGGTATAGCTTCATTCGTATTATTATTATTATTATTATTATTATTATTATTATTATTATTATTATATTATAGTATACAAATGATTATAAAGAAGAGTTGTGATTATATTATTACTATCTTATTATTATTATTATATTGATGAAATATAATAATAATAATAACATAGTAATATATATTAAAGTTGTTAAGGAATGTAGCTTCGTTCAGATAAAATCATTGTTATTTAATTATCAAGTATATATCGATATATATGTAATAATAATAATATGTATTATAATTATAATATATATATCCATATAATTAATATAAGTGGATTATTATCATATTGTGAGATATATATATATATATAATTGATATTATTTATATATTAATATACATATATATTTAAATAATTAATAAAGATTAATGAATGGACATGTCCCTTTAAAGGACATGTCTCTTCTTATCATTGTATTGTATAAATACAAAGAGATCGATGCATTTGGAAAATATAGACAATACAACAATACCATTACATTTGCAATCAATCTCTAAACTTAACATGGTATCAGAGCCAAGTTGATTCCTGCCTGTCGAGAAAAGTTTAGAGATCTGCTAGCATTCCTAGAGAAAATTTGAGAGGAAACCTTAGAAGAACTAGTTAAGCAAAGACTTGTACGCTCAGCGATCAATGGAAATGGAGGTCATCATTCGCCAGTATACAGAGGAGGAAGACTTCCCTTAAAGTATTTAACCTGACACTAGAAGTTCTTACGGGGAAACACATTATTAGTTATTTGAGTGGTATTTTGAGCATACATGGGTGGAAATTTGGTGTTGGCTCATATTCAAATAGTTCAAATAAATACAACCAGACAATTCCAAGCATTCAATGCAAATATTATGTGATATATATTGGGGATCATAAAACATATTAGCCTGCTGTGAAAATGGAAAGGAAAGCATTGTGAGAATCTAATCTTCATTCCAAAAGATTAGCAAATGAATTGGGCTCACCTTACGGAAGGAGATAATTGAAACTAAAAGCTTTAGGAGGAAAGCATAAAGACATTTTCATTCAAAGGGAGTCTGAGAATTTAAAAGGAGGTCAAGAGGTTGAGTAACTTGAGCTTCAGAGGGAGAAGATAAATGATATGGTTTAGTCAACTTTTGATAATCTCGGTCATTTTGTGATTGAGAGGGAGTTCACTAATGAAGGTGAAACACCTTTGAGGTAAACTTGATATAATTGATTATTATACTAATGGAATTATTTAATGCTATATGGGCTCTGTGTATATCATCTGGAGGTGACAACTTCCTATGATCATCACTTGTATTTTTGATGTTATTGGAAGGTGACGATCTTACAATAACTTTCTCTTATCATGATAGACCATGTGATGGCTGAAACAAATCATGATAGAGGTATTCTTGAAATAGATCATGATAGACCATGCGATGGCTGAAACAGATCATGATAGAGGAATTCTTGAAACAGATCATGATAGAGGAATTCTTGAAACAGATCATGATAGACCATGTGATGGCTGAAACAGATCATGATAAAGAATTCTTGCGTGGTGGATTAATTTCATACTGTGATAGTCATCATGAGAATGCTGAAACAGATCACAGTTATTAAATGTGATAGGCAACATGTGAGGTTGAAATCACAGTTACCGAAGGTGATATACATCCTATGATGTTGAAACAGATCACCATTTCTCATATTGTGATAGACATCATGTGATGTTGAATCAGATCACAATTATTGATATTATTGAGTTAATGTAAAACATATACTAATTTTATCTTCTCTAACTAAGAGGGAGTGTTAAGGAATGTAGCTTCGTTCAGATAAAATCATTGTTATTTAATTATCAAGTATATATCGATATATATGTAATAATAATAATATGTATTATAATTACTATATATATATCCATATAATTAATATAAGTGGATTATTATCATATTGTGAGATATATATATATATATATATATATTAATATATATATAATTGATATTATTTATATAGTAATATACATATATATTTAAATAATTAATAAAGATTAATGAATGGACATGTCCCTTTAAAGGACATGTCTCTTCTTATCATTGTCTTGTATAAATACAAAGAGATCGATGCATTTGGAAAATATAGACAATACAACAATACCATTACATTTGCAATCAATCTCTAAACTTAACAAAAGTCACATTGGTATTAATCGAACTATGTTCGATAATCTTACAAATGCTAAGTATCGACTATTAAGTTGAATGAATGAATAAACGATGTCATCCTCGATCGTTATTACAGCCGACTGCACTAATACAAGACGCTGTTTGTATTAGTGCTAGCGACTGTTGTTAACAGTCGCTAACACTAATACCAAACAGCAACTATTGGACGTGACTGTTCATTTATGAAAAGGCATGTTGGTTGATGTTTAACCGATCATATGCAAATATATACATGCTGTGATCGCAGGGTTTGAGCAATCAATAACAGAGTTCATTGTCTCCTTCACCTGCGGTCACAGCATTATATATACTTAGTACAATATATAAAAGCATCACAATATTGTTATATATCAGAACAGTTACTTAACAGTAATATAATAAATTCCCAAAGATCTGATTTCCTAACATGGTATAAGAGCAAAGTTAAAGGGAATTAAATTCTGAATTATTATTTGATTGGAATACAAAATAAAAATATTACTTAAAAGTAAAGAGTCATCACAAATTATTAAAAATGACCACCGGAATCAGAATGGAAGATAGATTGGAAGGAGCATCAAATTTTCTATCATGGAAAATTAGAATCACCACACTATTGCAAGAACTGGAATTAGAATCATTCATAGAAGTGGAAAAAGAAATGCCTACAAACAAAGCAGAGAAAACAACTTGGAAAAGGAGGAACAATAAAGCCAAGAAATTAATTGTTGATTCAGTTAAAGATTTCATTCTCCCAAGTATAGCAAGATTAACAACAGCATATGAGGTCTTCAAGAAAATTCAAGAATCATATGAAATAAACAATACAAGTCGAATATTAACCTTGAAGGAACAACTATTGTCAATAAAGATGAATAAAGGGGAAACAGTTACATCTTATTTCCTAAGAATTGCTGAAATTCGAGATCAACTATTCTCTATTGGTAACAATGTAGAAGACATAGAATTATCTCTAATAGCACTAAGAGGATTACCAACATCTTGGGAGAATTTCATTCAATGTATAAGCACTCATCCACCCTTACCAAAATTTGATCAACTTAAAAATGATTGCACTCAAGAAGAATCAAGACTCATTACCAGAGGACTAGGTTTAAAGGAAGAGGGAGAAACACAAGCTCTCAATACAAAGTCTCACAACAAAGAGAGAAAATCCTTCAAAAGAAAGAGGGGATTCAAAAGAGATTTTTCTAAAATTCAATGTTACAAATGTGATAAATATGGGCACACTCATCGACACTATCCTGAAAGACAAAAGACTCAAGCCACCGTCACTGAAGCAAAAGAAATTCCACTTTTCTTTACAGCTCTCTCAAGTGAACTAAATTCAAATAATAGAACTTGGATAATTGATAGTAGTGCATCAAGACATATAACCGGATTCAAAAATCAGTTTGAAACACTTGAAAATTATTCAACCGAAGAAGTAACTATTGGGGATAACTCCACTTACCCAGTCAAAGGAATAGGGACCTGTACTATCAAGATAAAGAATGGAGTATCCTTACAACTTAAAGATGTTCTATTTGTACCCGGAATCAAAAGAAATTTAGTTTCTATATCAAGACTAGCAGATCAAGGGTTTTGTGTCACCTTTAATGAAGACAAAGTTCTACTATGGCCTAAAAATTCAAATATGAAAAATGCCACAATTATAGGGACAAGAGATGGTAGTCTATATAAACTATGTAATGACCAGAAAGCTGCACTAACTCATGAAATTACAAACCATAGTGAATTATGGCATAAGAGGTTGGGACATCTAAGATATAATGCCCTACCTATGATAAACAAAATTACTACAGGTCTTCCACACTTAAAAGCTGATCATTCTGGTATTTGTAAAGGTTGTGCACTAGGGAAGAATATAAAAGGATCTTTCTCTACAAGTGAGCACAAATCTAAAGTAATCTTAGAATTGATCCATACTGACTTGTGTGGACCCATGTCAACACCTTCCTTAATAGGATCACTATATCATATTATCTTTATTGATGACTATTCTCGGAAAACCTGGATATACTTTCTTAAGGTTAAAGAATCAAGTGAGGTACTATCTAAATTCAGAGAATTCAAAGCACTAGTAGAAAATCAAACAGACAAGAGAATAAAAGTATTAAGATCAGATAATGGAGGTGAATACAAATCTGACATATTTAAAGAGTTCTGTAATTCTGTTGGGATTAAGAGGGAGTATACTGTGCCATATAATCCTCAACAAAACGGAGTAGCAGAAAGAAAAAATAGATCCATAATCGAAGCAGCAAAAGCCATGATGCTCGATCAAAACCTTTTGATTCTGATTGGGCTAGAAGTACTACCGATCGAAAAAGCACTACAGGGTGTTGTTTTAGTCTTGGGTCAGCTATGATTTCTTGGTTCAGTCGAAAACAGTCAGCAGTAGCATTAAGCTCCACTGAAGCTGAATACATGGCAACATCCATGGGAGCACGTGAAGTTGTATGGTTAAGAAAGCTATTATTTGGATTGTTTGGAAAATCTCTAGATCCAACTGTGATTCACTGTGACAATCAAAGTTGTATCAAGTTATCTGTTAATCCAGTTTTCCATAACAAGTCCAAACATATTGAGATTCCATATCATTACATAAGAGATATGGTAGAGAGAAATATCATAAAGCTAGAGTACATTAGTACTGAAGAATAGAGTGCTGATATTTTCACTAAGCCACTTGCAAAGCTAAAGATAGAATACTTCAGAAACAAACTTGGCATGATCAAGTTGTGATGTATGGTTTAAATTCCTCTTAATTGTAAGTTTTTATTCATGAATAAATATAAAAAATGTGTATACTGCAATATTGTGTAAAATGATCATTTGTGTGTGGGTTAACATTTCAAGGTGACGATCTTGTAAATAGTTAACCAAAGTGTCAAGATAGACTACTTAATTGTGTGTCCCGACTATGCGGAGATCTTGACTCTTGTTATTACTGGATGTGTAATAACGAAACCATATCATGATAGACTACTTGTAATGTCCCCCACTTAGCCAGTCTAGATATATGTTGTCGTTAGCCTGTTCTTTCATGGTCCCGAGGGCTAACTAGGACTTCAAAAGGGATCCTGAGGTTATTTGGCCTAGTCAAATTTAATTACAGGCCAAATGGAGTTCGTTTGTTGGGTTTTGGGGAGGATTTACTATTTTTAGTAAGCCAATAGGGGATGCAATGCCTTGAATTTTCAGTGACAAGATGTGATGCGTTTTGTTGAGCTCTTTCCGATGAGCTATCATATGTGGGATTCCAAGTTTATTTGGTATATTATTTTAATGTTTGAAGTTATAACGATAAAGTGACTATTTAAATTAAATATTATAATGTTTCATAAAGTCACTTTATAAAAATCAAGTTCCCCCCTTTAAAGGACATACATGGGCATTCGTAAAGGGAAAAAGGTAACATTAAAGCTCATGTTTTATCCCACATTGGCGAGACGGAAGCGTAGAACTAGTGAGGAAGGATTAAAAAAAGGGAGGATAGCTCTCATTTGGCATGCTTGGAGATTGAATGAAATTGGGGAAACTGTGGAGATTATTTCTCTTCTGGCTTGGAGGACGCAAACCCTCTACGCTTTCAATCTTGACGCCATTGAAAGATATGGTCTTGAGATTTTATATTGTAGCTGCAAGATCCTCTAGCAGCGAGAGTTCCTGTAGCAGCGCGGTACTGTAGCAGCGCGATACTGTAGCAAGTTCCTGTAGCAGTGCGGTACTGTAGCAAGTTCCTGTAGCAGCGCGGTACTGTAGCAAGTTCCTGTAGCAGCGACACTGTAGCAGTGCGGTCCTGTAGCAAGTTCCTGTAGCAGTGACACTGTAGCAACGCGGTACTGTAGCAAGTTCCTGTAGCAGCGACACTGTAGCAACGCGGTACTGTAGCAAGTTACTATAGCAGTCCGAATCACTGTAGCTGCGGGTTACTGTAGCAAGTTTAGAATTATTAACATGTTGTAGCTGCAAATGGGTATGGACTACCATTGAACTCTATAGTGATATAATGTGTTGGATTTTAATGAGAAGATATGATTGGCTTTGGTAGTTGTAATTTCTGATTATCTGAAACAAGAAATAAATAAATGATCATTGTTATTAGCTGCATATGGTTTCATGTTGCCTTCTACTGATATCTCATACGAAATATAACAATCTTGAGGACTATTAAACAACATCAATCTGGAAAAAACATAAGAAGGACAGTTGCAGGCCAACTGTTTGACAAAATTACAGGAAGAAACAGACTCTAGAATTACAGAACTAGGCAGCATATTACAGTGGTATCAGAGCTTATCTTTCCTGCCATCCTGTTGGGTTCAGTATAAATTAAATATGACATGACAGATTGGAGTATTCAACCATTGCCACATCACTACAACACAAGAAGAAACAGAGCATTATTGAATACTAACCGAGAGAATATCTTATCGTGAGGAAGCAGTGACTCAAACGAACCGAGTGTTACAGGGGAACAAGCTGTAGAGACTATGGGGGATAGGAATGTTAGGGATCCTGGTGAGGAGCGATTCTTGCAGTTATTGGATACATTGACTCAGGGACAGCGATTAGCAAGCAGAGAGCACAGGAACAGAGTCAGGGATTGGAGTTTACGATGCAGATGATGGCTCGTCAAATGGGGTTGAATGCTAACGTGGGTGGAGGTAATAATCAGAATGGTAACAATCAGAATGGGAATAATCAGGATGGGACATATAATGGAGGTGAACAAGTTGGGAACAATTTCGGTCATGCACCCCAGCAAGCTAGGACAGTGAGTTCAAGGCCCATGATTCCCACATTTCCTCCTAGAGCTCCAGAGCAGCCCGTACCAGAGCCCCAGATCACTGATATACAAGACCAGTTGAGGAGAGATTGGGAAGCCGGAGGTCCAGATTTTACTGCTGCAATTACCTTTAGGGAGTATATGGATGTGCGGATGAAACATATGCCACGTGGACATGATAGGAACCAGAGTTATGAGTTACGAAAGAAAGTAGGGAAACTTCAGTTACCATATTATGATGGCTCGGGGAAATCGACAGCAAGAGCTTGGGTTCAAAAGCTTGACACATACTTTCAATTGCCTGAGGAAGAAGCCATTAAGTACGCAACAATTCATCTGGATGGGTTAGCACACGAGTGGTGGCATCATGGTATGGTCACTATGGGTCATGCACACATTACCTCATATGTGGAGTTTATAGAGAGACTGATTGAACGTTTTGATAGGAAGGATCCAGAACTCCATTTCAAGGAGTTAGCTCAGCTTAAACAGTGGGGATCATTGGAAACATACATTTTAGAGTTTCAGAAACTCGCAGTGTTAGTAACAGATGTATCTGAACGGAGGATACTAGTTCTATTTATGGATGGGTTAGCTGATCCGTTGAGAGGATGGATTAAAGCTCTCAACCCTCCCACTTTGCAGGAAGCCATTAAGAAGGCTCGTGACATGGATTCTTCTTCAGCTTCTAAGAATAAATTCCAGGCAAAGAGTTTCCCTTCGAGGAAAGATAAGGACAGGAAACCTTTTCATAGAGAGGCTCAGCCACCTAAGGAGGAAAGTAAGAGGTTGGATAATGAGACACTTAATGATCTCAGGAAGAAGAAGCTTTGTTTTCATTGCAAGGAACCTTGGGATTTGTCACATAAGTGTCCATTGAAGGCAAAAGCTAAGCAGATGGAGTACTTTTCAGCCGAAGAGTCAGTGGATGGAGATTCAGAGCAGTCATCAGAATCAGATGGAGATGATGATAATTCTTCACATGAGGAAGCACGCAGTGATAGCACGATAGCTCAGTTGTCCAGTATACAGGAGGCCGTCACTTTCAAAGTTAGGGGGACTTTGGACGAACAGAGATTTGTGGCACTCATTGATACAGGGGCAACACATAACTTCATTGATGAGAAGTTTGTGTCACGCAGAGGGCTACATACAGAGGAGCATAGGGGATTTAAGGTGATGCTTGCCGATGGCTTCAAGATTGACTGTACCAAGAAAATCTCCAACTTGCAGCTTCGTTTGGGAGATTATGACATGACAGGAGATTTCTTTGTGGTCAACATTGGTGATCAGGATATGGTGCTTGGGATGAACTGGATGAAGTCTCTGGAGGAGTTTACATTTAACCTTCAGAAAATGGAGATGAGGTTTGAGGCAAATGGTAAGAAGATAGTGCTCAGAGGATTGTCAGATGGGAAGCTTAGAGTGGTGTCACTCAAGCGGATGCAGAGTTTATTTAGACATAATCAAGTACAGTGGGCAGCAGAGTTTAGAGAAATGCCTGAGACGACAGAGCAGCATAAACAGGAGTACCCGCCTGATGTACAAAAAATAATAACCAAACATACTAAGGTGTTTGGTGAGATACCTCCAAGGAGACCCCTGGATAGGGGAATCGAGCATGTTATTGAGTTAGAAGAAGGGGCTAAGCCAGTTATCATCAAATCTTACCGCCATCCAAAAAGATATAAGGATGAGATAGAAAAGGCAATCAAGGAGTTGATTGACATGGGGTACATACGGCCAAGCAAGAGTCCTTTCGCTTCTTCAGTAGTATTGGTGAAGAAGAAGGATGGTACAATGAGGATGTGCATAGATTATAGGGAGCTGAACAAGAAAACAATCAAGAACCGATACCCTATCCCGCGCATTGATGAGCTTATTGATGAATTGCACGGTGCATGCTACTTCTCGAAGATTGATTTGAGATCCGGCTACCATCAGATATGGGTTAGAGAGGAGGATGTGGAGAAGACAGCTTTCAGATGCCACTATGGTCATTTTGAGTTCTTAGTCATGCCCTTTGGGTTGACTAATGCCCCCGCCACTTTCCAGTCTTGTATGAACAGAGTGTTCAGAGATCAGTTGAGGAAGTTTGTGTTGATATTTTTTGATGATATACTGATATACAGCAGTACTTGGGAGGAACATTTGAAGCATATTGATACAATGCTCAGTATTTTAGAGAGGGAGTCATTATATGCCAAGATGAGTAAATGCGAGTTTGGGATGACAGAGTTGCTCTATCTAGGGCATATTATTAGTGCAGGAGGTGTTCGGGTTGACCCAGACAAGATCAGGGCCATTATGGATTGGCCACCGCCAAGGAACACTTCACAGCTCAAGGGATTTCTCGGGCTTTGTGGGTTCTACCGCAGATTTGTGAAAGGATTTTCACAGACAGCAGCACCACTTACAGACTTGACACGAAGAGACAGTTTTCAGTGGTCAGAGAAGGCTCAGGATTGTTTTGACAGGTTCAAGGAGCTGATGAGTACATGTCCCGTTTTGGCCATTCCAGATTTCACTAGACCTTTTGAGTTGTAGTGTGATGCCTCGTGAGAAGGCATAGGAGCTGTCCTCATGCAGGAAAAACATCCCATTGCATATGAGAGCAGGAAATTACGAGGTGTTGAGAGAACGTACAGCATCTATGACAAAGAAATGCTAGCAATCATGCACGCGCTAGCTAAGTTCAGGCAGTACTTAGCGGGAAGTCGATTCACAGTTAAAACAGATCATAACAGCTTGAAACATTTCCTTGGACAAAAGGATCTTAATGACAGGTAACAAAAATGGGTGAGTAAGTTACAGGCCTATGATTTTGACATAGTCTATGTCAAAGGGAAGAAAAATATTGTCGCAGATGCTTTATCCAGGAGGCCTCATTTGCTTGCTATTGGGATAGTCATGGATGATTGGAAAGAGATGATCTTGGCAGAATATGCTCAGGATAGTTGGGCATCTAGTGTTATTGAGGGGGTTACTCAGGATAGCCGATATACTATTGTAAATGATCTAATCATTTACAAGGAAAGGATTTATTTGGTACCTGGGTCTGCTATGAAGCAGAAGATTTTGAGAGCATTTCATGATTCACCATTGGCAGGACATCCAGGATTCTTTAAGACATATCAGCAGGTGAGAGAGCGCTTCACTTGGAAAGGGCTCAAATCACAGGTGCTACAGTTTGTTAGGAAGTGCCCAGTGTGTCAGCGGAACAAACAGGAACATTCCTTTCCGGGTGGTTTACTACAGCCCCTACCCATACCAAAGAAGAAATGGGATAGCATTTTCATGGATTTTATCACAGGGCTCCCAAAGGCACAGGGCCGGGATTGTATCTTTGTTGTGGTAGACAGATTGACGAAGTTTGCACATTTCTTTGCAATTTCGTCTACTTATTCCGCAGCACAGACAACAGAGCTATTCTTTCGAGAGGTATTTAGACTACATGGGATACCACAGAGCATAGTCAGTGACATAGACAGCAGATTTATGAGCCACTTTTGGCAGGAGTTGTTCAGGTTGTGTGGAACAGAGCTCACTCCGAGTACCACTTACCACCCCCAAACCGATGGGCAGACAGAGATAGTGAACAAATGGGTTGAGGGGTACCTTCGAAACTACATTGCAGGACAACAGAGGGCTTGGGTGAAGTGGCTACATCTAGGGGAGTATTGCTACAATACTTCTTTCCATATGTCTATTCAAATGTCCCCTTTCATGGCACTGTATGGGTATGATGCTCCTAATTTCTTGGATTTGTTATTTGGGGACAGTAGGGTACCTAAGGCCAAGGATCTTTTGCAGGAGTGTCAGGACATTATGCGATCCTTGAAGGAAAATTTGCAAAAGGCACAAAATTAGTAGAAGCAATATGCTGATCAACACAGGGTTGAGAGGTCTTTTGAGGTGGGAGACATGGTGTACCTCATGTTACAGCCGTATAGATAGTCCTCTCTCAAGAGGAGTAGAGTAGAGAAATTGAAACCACGCTACTATGGACCATTTAGAGTAATCAAGAGAGTGGGCGAGGTAGCTTATGAGTTGGAGCTGCCTACAGACAGTAAAGTGCATAACGTGTTCCATGTGTCACGCCTTAAGAAGGCATTGGGGCACAATGTGGTGCCTTCAGTAGTATTGCCACCTCTCGATGATAAGGGGAAGCTTATCTTGGTTCCTGAAGCTATACTTGACACCAGGGAGAGGGTGCTTCGCAGGAGGACTATCAGGGAGTACCTAGTGAAGTGGAGGAACCTACCAGTTGAGGATGCAACATGGGAGGCAGAGCAGATTCTTCAGCATCCTGAGTTGAGATTGCTTGGGGACAAGCAATTTCAAGAGGGGTGGACTGTAATGTCCCCCACTTAGCCAGTCTGGATATATGTTGTCGTTAGCCCGTTCTTTCATGGTCCCGAGGGCTAACCAGGACTTCAAAAGGGATCCTGAGGTTATTTGGCCTAGTCAAATTTAATTACAGGCCAAATGGAGTTCGTTTGTTGGGTTTTGGGGAGGATTTACTATTTTTAGTAAGCCAATAGGGGATGCAGTGCCTTGAATTTTCAGTGACAGGATGTGATGCGTTTTGTTGAGCTCTTTCCGATGAGCTATCATATGTGGGATTCCAAGTTTATTTGGTATATTATTTTAATGTTTGAAGTTATAACGATAAAGTGACTATTTAAATTAAATATTATAATGTTTCATAAAGTCACTTTATAAAAATCAAGTTCCCCCCTTTAAAGGACATACATGGGCATTTGTAAAGGGAAAAAGGTAACATTAAAGCTCATGTTTTATCCCACATTGGCGAGACGGAAGCGTAGAACTAGTGAGGAAGGATTAAAAAGAGGGAGGATAGCTCTCATTTGGCATGCTTGGAGATTGAATGAAACTGGGGAAACTGTGGAGATTATTTCTCTTCAGGCTTGGAGGATGCAAACCCTCTACGCTTTCAATCTTGACGCCATTGAAAGATATGGTCTTGAGATTTTATATTGTAGCTGCAAGATCCTGTAGCAGCGAGAGTTCCTGTAGCAACACAGTACTGTAGCAGCGCGATACTGTAGCAAGTTCCTGTAGCAGCGTGGTACTGTAGCAAGTTCCTGTAGCAGCGACACTGTAGCAACGCAGTACTGTAGCAAGTTACTGTAGCAATCCGAATCACTGTAGCTGCAGGTTACTATAGCAATTTTAGAATTATTAACGTGTTGTAGCTGCAAATGGGTATGGACTACCATTGAACTCTATAGTGATATAATGTGTTGGATTTTAATGAGAAGATATGATTGGCTATGGTAGTTGTAATTTCTGATTATCTGAAACAAGAAATAAGTAAATGATCATTGTTATTAGCTGCATATGGTTTCATGTTGCCTTCTACTGATATCTCATACGAAATATAACAATCTTGAGGACTATTAAACAACATCAATCTGGAAAAAACATAAGAAGGACAGTTGCAGGCCAACTGTTTGACAAAATTACAGGAAGAAACAAACTCTAGAATTACAGAACTAGGCAGCATATTACACTACTTAATTGTGTGTCCCGACTGTGCGGAGATCATGATATTCAAGTCTATTTTCATGACGAGACTACATTAACTTGTGTGTCCCGAAGTGGTGGATGTCATGATAGACTTTTGATATTTAATACTCACTCGCTAAGAGGGAGTGTTAAGGTATAGCTTCATTTGTATTATTATTATTATTATTATTATTATATATTATAGTATACAAATGATTATAAAGAAGAGTTGTGATTATATTATTACTATCTTATTATTATTATTATATTGATGAAATATAATAATAATAATAACAGAGTAATATATATTAAAGTCACATTGGTATTAATCGAACTATGTTCGATAATCTTACAAATGCTAAGCATCGACTATTAAGTCGAATGAATGAATAAATGATGTCATGCTCGGTCGTTATTACAGCCGACTGCACTAATACAAGACGTTGTTTGTATTAGTGCTAGCGACTGTTGTTAACAGTCGCTAACACTAATACCAAACAGCGACTATTGGACGTGACTGTTCATTTATGAAAAGGCATGTTGGTTGATGTTTAACCGATCATATGCATATATATACATGTTGTGATCGCAGGGTTTGAGCAATCAATAACAGAGTTCATTGTCTCCACCTGCGGTCACAGCATTATATATACTCAGTACAATATATAAAAGCATCACAATATTGTTATATATCAGAACAGTTACTTAACAGTAATATAATAAATTCCCAAAGATCTGATTTCCTAACAAAATTTGCCAGATCTGAATAGAGAGAGAACATAACAAAATAGGGTGAGGAGTTACTCCCACCGAAACTATATTTGCCAAGTAGGGAAGGTCTTTCACTTCCAAAATGGCGACACTAGAACTCCAAATGGAATTCGCAATATAATAAAATAATCCAAAACGCATACCATCTACATCCTACAACTGGCCTTAAATATGGTTTCAGGGAAACTTCCCGAAGGAGTACAAAGAGTGCCGACATGGCTACACGCTACCCAATGACTAAAATAAATAAATAAATAAAGATGAGCCCAAGATATACATTAATCGATCGGGACCCCAAATACAATAGTTATTTATTTTATTTAATGACGGGGACATTACACTTTTGCATGGAGAAGGTAGGCACCCAAGTTGGGTTATGATAGGTTGTAACAAAATGTGCTATTTATGGTCAGTTATGAAATATTCTCTTGCAACTGTAAATGTTGTAAGTTATGACAGTATTTATGCAATATTCTTATGATAGTTGTAAGATGTGTAAGAGCATTTGTCATATCTCAAGATAGTAAATTTTGGGTGCCCAAATTACGAGGTTTGAATGGGGAGTCAATTTGAGATGTACATGTGTCATTTGCATGGTTTTAGATAACTAGAAAATTGTGTCAAGTATTTTGCATGACCCCATCTTGTATCTTCATCTAGAAGCTAGCTTTTGAATTGCATTTATCTATATAAGGTGGTTTTGGAGAGCATTCCGTAAATTTTGTTTTGCAAGTAAAGTATTATGTTGCCAAAATTAATCCAGATTGTGGGTTGTCAATTGTTGACTCTTGTTGAAGAAGCAAGATAGTGTTATTGTATTTGACCTGTGATTTCAATAATACAAAGTAATATGCTTTTGGAGTGTGAAGTTTTCCTCCCAAAAAGATTTTCCCCACATATATTGTGTTCATTGTGGTTTAACTTTATGTATGTTTATTATCTCATTCTAACCATGTTTCTATTTTTGTAATAGTTAAGATTTGTAAAGAAAATTTGCACTATCTTCCCCACTAGATTAGCGTCTAGAAGTGTATGCCTTGTCTTGCATTCATGAATTGCTGCAATTTGTTTTGTTTCTCCTTTGAGGAAGGACTCAATGAAGGTATATGCCTTGTTTCACTATTGAATCAAGCCTGAATGACTTCTTAGTTTGGAAATAAAATTCCAAAATCATGATATTGTTTACTTTAAAATTGTTGCTACCTTCACAATGTCAGCCCTCACATGACATAGAGTGATTTGAACCTTTGTGACTGAAATTGTCTTTAGTAATAAAAATCTCAAATGAACGTATTTTGAATCCCTTTCTGAAGTTGCATAGTGAATTCACAACAATATTCAAGTCCTAAGCCTCATTTCTGGCATAATACCTCATTTTCAGAAAGTGGGGACAGAAGCACAAAAGGGAATGGAGTACAAATAATTTGAATGCAAAATGGACATAAATCAGGATGTTAATCCCAATTCTACAAACTTCCTTTGAAAAGCAATTTTCCTCTGTTTCCTAATGTTGACTAGCATAATCTTCCTCTAACACACCTAGAAATTTAAAATCAAGCTCAAATGAAGAAGCTACACAAAAAAGAAAATCAGATAAAGAGTAGAAAACTATATTATTAATAGTAGAAGATACATACTTAATTCTAAAGTTTTCAAAGTAGATGAGCAGACACCTATGAACCAGTCCATGTGATAACTCACCTCTTCCTCGTAAGATTTCATTCCTTTGTCTAAAACATAGGCATAGAATTTCTCATACCAAGCCGGTCTGGGAGGATGAACCTCATTCAAAACTTCCTGCAAATCTAGCTCAGTGTTAGTAAAACACAAACTTCATATAGCACATACATCTATTAGCTGAGAAAGAGAAATTGAGCTGCTAACATGATATAACTTGTCAAACATTAAACGAGCTAGTCATAATTCTGTATACAAAACAAATGACTCGGCTGTGCTCATTAGAGAAACAAGGGTCTACTTTTATTGACGAGTATATTAGATTCAAATTTGCCCAGAGCTTTAGTGCTAACCTGACCGAAAAGTTGAAAAATATGCTTAGGAAATCATTTTACATAGATTTGCTAATAGTATTTCTTGCAATTGCCCAGAAGAGCAAGTAGTATTCACGTAATAGCTAGGTAGAATTTGTCACTTGGGAATTACTACATCAATTCCTCCAGAGTTTATCAGTTCATACATATCTCCATCATGAAATAAGGAAAGAAAATGAACATCTTCATTAAATTTTCAAGACATAATACGTCTTCACCATAAGATTGGTGAAGCTCAGGGAGCAAAGTCTAAACCATAAATGCTGTTGAGAAATTAAGATACACAAGTTGAAAACTTGGCTGTTGAGAAATTGGCTAACATAAATGCTTCAACATGGGCACCGGTGGGTGGATTTCGGGCAATTTTGTGACAGAGGAATCTCTCTTAATTGCGGCGGAATTCCCCAGCCCAGTAAAAAGTAAAATCCCAAGAATGTTGCCTCTACATACCAAGCAAGAGGATTGGACCTATCTGATTAGGCATTAGCTATAGCAGCAACAAGAATTGCTATGGCAGCAATAAGAATGGCTATAGCAGTAGTAGAATGACAGCAAGCTGCACAATTCGGTTTGAAAACCCCAACAGGAAAACAGAAATAGCAACAGAACATATCTTTGCAATACCGGTCCAGCTGCGAAGGCTTTATGCTGAAATGCCTATGAAGAACATAAGACGGAACACAATCCTCGACCCAGGTACAAGTCCTTTAAAGGAAGCCCATAACCCTAGTGGGCATGTGACAACATTGTAGTGTAACAACTTGAGGCACATTTGAGCACGACCCGTCTCTAAAAATCTCAAAAATGGGCCTCAAAGTTAACGGAGAAAATAGAAGTACGAGTACAGTTTATTACAGCCAGTAATAAAACATACAGAGCAAATTGGTTTACGTCTTACATTTGAAATTTGCACTTAAATACTAGTTTTTTTTTTATAACGAAAGCTAGACAGCAATGATCCATCTTAAACGATGACATCTAAAGAAATTGAGACATGCCAAAGGTATAAAGAATTGAATTACCAAGGCATTGGAAATTAGGTCTGACGATGATGAATCGGCCTTGGCATTAAGAGTGAAGGATGGAATGGATCCAAGAGAACCTAATAAATGCCTTCGGTTGCATAATCCACACCCACAGACGGTAGATGATCGAATTGCGGTATTCTTTTTGTATTTATCATCCTCGGCTGCGGTCAGATCAGTCTGGTTGAGTACATGCGTGAGCTTGAGCTCTTTCTTTCTCTGAAGTCTGCCCTGTGAGAATAAAGAAGATGGAGGCCTTCTGAGCTGACAGCGTTGATGAAAGTTTGCATGACCACGGTGCGCTTGAGAGCGTAAGCCTGAAATCTCAAGAGCCATGACCGAGGAATCCATTAGTATTGCCATTTTGACGTTGTTTATAAGCTGAGTCCAGCGTGGACATTCGAGATGGAGTTTTTAACGGTCGGGTGTCAGCTTTTTTAAAATGTTGCTCGATTAAGCAAATCAAGTTTTTTTTTTTCAATTAACGTTTCGAATCATTCTCTTCAAGGAAAAAGCAAAAATTATAGGCTGCAAAAAAACTGATACCAAATTATTTTTTGCTCTTATCTTTATCCTTCTTTTTTTTCCATGTTTTTTTATTCTTATGGAGGAGGATTTTCTATATTTTCTATTTTCTATGTTGAATTTTTAATTGATTATAAAATAAATAATATCTCTTAGTTTATTTGAAATAAGTTTTTTTTTAAATTTCATTTTACTTAAATTAAAATTTAATTTATTCACACAAAATTATTTTAAAAAATAATTTTACTATCTACTTTTTTATTGTATAAGATTTGAATTTAGCACTAATGTCCTTTGACACCTTTGATTCATAAGCATTTATTTTCTACATAAATATTATTTGGTCTAGATGAAACCTTGCACCAACACTAAACATCGTCCCTTATGTACACTGCTTAATTCTTCCATCTTTGAATTTCAATATAATCACTTATTTAATATATATTTATACTTTACTATAATCATTATTACGAAGTAATTAATCTAAATTAATTGTAAATCTTGTAACGATTATGATAATTTAATTAAATATTGATTTTTAAAAATTTCCAATCATCAATTAAAGATTGATTTTTAAAAAAAATCAATTTAAATGAAATTACAAAAGCTCACATTCCACAATCTCACTCATCGAAATTTTTGTAGAAAAAAAATAAAAATAAAAATCAAAGCAAAATAAGTAAAAACACTAGAATGTCCAACGATGGCACCTGTAAACACCTCTTCCATTGTCCGAGGGTTTGTAGAAACTGATGTGGCAATCTTCGTGCCCAAACCCCACTTTCTTAATATATTTTTAAGCCAATAGGCTTTGTGTGGGAGCTTTGTTCCCGAAAATAACTTTTTTCTCCCGGATAGTTGTAAGCCCTCTTCCCGAATAATTTTTTCATTTCTGACAATGAAAAATAGCAACTTACCTTGTTTTTTCCTTAAAATTCTCAAAAAATTTGGAAATTAATTGGAAACTTTCCTAATTTAGTATTATCTTCTTAAATCATCTTGTCTATCAAAGAAGTATCAAAGGAAAGAAAGAAAGAAATAGATCAGTTGCAAACGATGGGTTCATCCATGATGATTGAGCTCGCAGTCATTGCATTTACATCACATATCAACTTGCAATGTGTTATGGGTATATTTATATGTACCCAATTTACTTGTTTGTTGAGATTTTGTCTGGTTTAGGATAAAAATCTGATCTTTAATGGAATTGCAGGTGTTTTACTTGCGAGGAGTTGCCTATGCATGTTAGTGCATTTTTTGTTTCATGAGGAGCACATTGTGTTCTTGAGAAATCCATCTTGAGGGACAGCAGTACCCAATACTAGTGTCTGATATGTCAAAAACCCAAATTTTAATCAATATAAACAATGGGAGATCTCTTCTTTTTTTTGGAAAAAGAAATGGTATAATAAGAGTTGACAAAGATGAGATTTCATAGTAATCATTCTGAAATTGATTCTGGGTCAATATCTTTTTACATTCGATGATCGTGTAGATTTTTGTTTCATCATTAAAATATGAAAATAAGAGGAGAATTGTGTTTTCTTGAATCAAACTTCATGATTCATAGAAAATTACGTTGTATTCCCTGATGTATTATCGGGGATGAAAGGAGCAAGATGGGTGGATTGAACATCTTTGTGGATTACAAAATTGAGTTTCATGTAATTGAAAATCATTGTGTAGACATCGAAGGTGATGGAAGAAGAGATAAATGAAAGGATTGAAATAGAGGAATGTTTAAACAAATGTGGGCTTGGGAGAATGGTGGTGGGAATGTCCAGTGATAGTCTACTGGAGTACAGATTCACTAGCAAATTGTGCTCTCCACTATGTTATAAAAACTAACACAATATCTGAATATGCATTTCTGGATTAGATCTTGCTACTTGAGAAGGTAAGAAGCAAATTTTATCATTTTCTATGGACTTTTATTTTTGGGTTTTGAAAGGCTTCTCTAATAAGATTGTATTGTTCCAAGAGTTTACTTGCCTCACCTTTGCCAAGCTCGCAAAAGTGAATCCTTTACGCATGGAGAGAGAAGTTTTGGAAGGTGCAAAAACAAGTATTACAGCTGAATCATTCGAACCCTCTCTCCTCCTCCTTCCACTATGGACATTACAACCGCAATTCCAGTGGCTTCTCAAGTTCCATAGACTACAAAACAAACTTTTTCTTTAAAATAGTTTATATGATATCTTTCAAAGTTCCATGGCTATGTAGGATTGAATCCTTTGTGCAAGGATATTTCCACATCAATTATTATGTTTCATACCCATTTGAATTGTTTGGAATGATTTTTTCCCTCAGGAAGATTTAATTTTCTCTGTCTTTTTTTTAGATCTTACATAGTGGTCAACCTATCAATAAGGTGGGTGGGTGTTTCTTTTCACATATTCTTCTTAAATCGGTATCTATATATTCAATCTATTTAATAGAGAAATGGGATCATGTTCATTCCCTACAAATAAATTCTATATTTGTCCAGTTGTTAATGAAACTTTTGTTCATTTTTAGTTGGTAAGTAAATACATTGTTATGTATATAATGATCTATAGATTGAATGTGGCTTGCTGATTAAATGGAATGGTATAGTTCAGATCAAGGAATATTAAATAGAATTTTTTTAACAATCTAATTTTCTATTAAAAATTAATGATCATTTCACATTTTTAAAAATCTAATTTCCTATTGGTGCACTGTTGCATGCACAAAAGAATGTGACTGCTAGTTTTTACTTTGTATTATTGTTATGGGAGTCAGGATTGTTAGAATTCACTATCTCTTGAGATTAAAGATATATTATTAAAAAACTGTATAAGTCAATCAGGAAAATAGCTCAAAAAAATGGCATTTCCTTAAAATCTATCCATATGGCTTAATTTATTTCAGTCAATAGAATGATAACTAATTTTATAAATAAGAAAATATTTTCTAAATATTTAGATATAATATTATGAAAAAAATGAAAAAATTAGATTGTTGAAATTAAATAATTTAATCACTAATTAAAGACTACTCCTTATTTACATTTTTATAAGAAAAAATATTTTAAAAATAAACATATATTTTAAATATTTTTTATTTTTATTTATAAAAATCTAAATAAAATAATTTTAAGTGTATAAATTTTGATTATTTTTTAATTATTAAAATATACACAATAAAATCAATTAACTATTTTATAGAGATTTGTTTCACACTATTTCAATTAAATATAAATAAATAAATAAAATTTTAACTATTTCATTACAACAAATATTTATAAATAATTATTTTATTATGATTACTGATAATTAATATAACATAACTATAATTAAAATAATATAATCTTACCCTAAGAATTGTTAATCAAATTTAATATTAATTTTATTGTTACAATTTTTTTTTATGAATAGAGGTATTTTCTATTAATAATATATAAAAGTACAGTATTCACAAAAAAGGGGTCGGGGGAAAAAGTCACCCCGCAAAGAGTCACATAGCACCTAGGCTGGAAACATACAACTATTCATCAAAAAAGCATATAAAAAAATAAACCCTCAAGCTATGAGAGTAGTAGCAGAAGAGGGAGGAGGATCTCTATCATCAGGATTGCCCCAAACATTGAGCCCTGGGGTTTGGTCGGGGAGCGACCAACCATCATCTTTATCTTCTTTCTCTAATTCTCCCTCCTCCCGCTTGGGAGAAATAGCAAGCGCCATGCGGGGGAACTTATCAGAAGTGGTAGGAGGCCACGCAGGAACACTAGTCAAAGGCCAAGAAAAAGCAATCGTAGTAGAAATAAGCAAGGGAGGCCAGTTAACATCTGCATCCCTCCGAGGAGGAGGAGAGGCAGAGCGGTGCCACCAAGGGTGCAGCATTTTGGAATGCCTGGCAGAGGAACTCTAGCTATGACAATGACCCCGGGGTGGCATGCGGTCAGCCGAGAGAGAATTCGGTGGCACTCGAGCAATTGTACAAGGGGCATTTCCCCAATGCTACAACAACTCCTACAAATGGGCAACCTCTAGGGCCACTTTGTCAGCTTGAACTTGAATCTGCATCATGACATTATTACATAAACATGCCTTAGCATAGAGATAAATATTGATATCCAAAAAGTTGTGAGAAAAAAGAACAACATTTTGGTCTTTCCATAAAGTAAACAAGATCTCCATCCTAAAAGCATGCTAGATTTGGGTATACTGGGAAGGCATTCTGTGTGAGTCACCTAGGAGTGCCATATGCCAAGAAAAAGGCTCAGGCTAGAAAGGCATAAAAAGGTCATGTATCCAATTCCAATAATTATGGGCCCTATGACATAACCAAAAAATGTGCATAATAGTTTCAGAATGCCCATAAAAAGGGCATTTAGGGTCAGGCACACCAAAATGCCAAAGTTGACCTCCCAAAGGCAAACCTTGGTAAAGAAAACACCAGGCAAAATGAGCAATCTTGGGATCAGTAATAGCAACCCAAATATTACGAAATTGTCAACTCCAGGTTTTCTGGGAGGATGAAAGGTGCCATCGATGATTGAGAGAATCAATCATAGACAAGTGAGGCACAAGCCAAGAATACCCAAGCTTGGGTTTGTAACTGGTAAATGGCATATCAAGGTACCATTTCCAATCTTTCCACCAAGGTTTAAGTGATTGAATTCCCAATTTATGCAGGAAATGAGGCGGACTAGCCAAGACAAGAAAGTCAAAAGTCTAACGATATGGGTAGATGAGCCAGAACTGAACACAATGATCATCCCAAGAGCGGAGACTCATAGTGGCTCTGGAAAACAAATCTTTGGGTGTTTGAATGCCACGTTTGTGAAAATGAAGAGCACTCATCCCTTGGATTTTGGCCAGAGGAAGCCCTTGCTGAGCAAACAAAGGAGACCACTAGATATTTTGCTGGTTGAGAGAAAGGCCATCACGAAAACCATTCCCAACCCAATGAATCCAAGGTTGGATAGCTTACTAGGCCCTCTAAATACTTTTGGCAACAAAAGTACCTTGGATATGAATAGGGGTCTTCATAACCAGAAGGGTTTGAAAGCCAATCCCCTTCCAAGCAAGCTTGTCTAATGGATACCCCGAAGAGATGCAATGTTGAAGCAAAATTTTCCAAGCCTCATTGCCTGTGAGATACCATTGTTAGAATAACTAAGAGGGGGGGTGAATCAGTTAAGTTAGTTATCCTATAGTCCCAAACTCTCAGATGTACAATTCAAATCAATTTCAACAATTTATGCAACTCGGTAAGATAAGATATCAATCTGTCTGTTCATTTACCGAATACCAGTAATTATCCAAACTGTGATTACCGATTAAATCAACTATGCAGTATGTAAAGTATGATAGAAAAAAATCATAACAAACAACACATAACACAATGATTTAACGTGGAGACCCTGCTAAGGGAAAAACCACCTGGGACCGGTAACCCAAAATATTTCACTCTGCTGAAGTGAGCTCGATTAGGAGCCAACCTTGTTAATGGTTACAATGCAGACTATTAGGTGTGACCTGGTTAGAGGATTTATCACTAACAGTTAACTTTTGACCAGCATTCACTATGGGGTCAACAAGATAATAATCAACATTCAATTAATGTCATATGGAAATACAATAAGATTGTTAAGTCCACTCAGTTAAGAGATTTTGCTGAATCAATGGTTAAACTAATACAATTATGATCTGATTCAAATACAACTCAATTACAAATATTCAGATCTATTCTATGCTCATAAAATTCATCTAATCATTAATCAATTCACTTCCTCAATATATCCTCAACTTACTTCACTCGGTAAATAGTTGTCTAATGCTCGGTTATGCCTGTAGCTCGATTTTGTCTATAACCAGTTTGATCAGGAATGCATGAAATAAATCTTCACACAAAATCTTCTGCAGTCT
Organism: Chamaecyparis obtusa; assembly: GCA_027943335.1. Classification (NCBI taxonomy): domain Eukaryota; kingdom Viridiplantae; phylum Streptophyta; class Pinopsida; order Cupressales; family Cupressaceae; genus Chamaecyparis; species Chamaecyparis obtusa. Next base: position 1,207,899 of record BSBK01001154.1, on the reverse strand, counting down.
ATATTTCATTTGGCATGTTTCAACAATGAAACTCATGTCCCTTAAATAGATAAGTAAACCATTTTCATATTAGCCATCGGATTTTGCCTCTTAATCTCCTTCATCCATTTTGTTGCTTAAACCCTCCTCGGCAGATGTGTCCATAACATGTTTCAATCTCATCCTTTAGATCATCTTTGAATTTTGTTAGCTGTGGATCTTATAACTAACTTCATCCTTTACCTCGAAATCATAACAATTTCCAACTCATCAATTTTAGTCAGTTGTTTTTAGCATTTAATGTTTTCATCCATACTCGGTTAATACTGAATGCGTCAGTGATAACTAACTTAGTTATTACTGTCACTTAGTATACATTGCATGGGCTTGGTGTATACAGAAGTCGTCAAATTATCAACCACATTAACTTGTTCAAATCAAATCTCTTCTTCATAATAAATTAATGTAACATGCTCAAGTCAACAATAGAAAGCCATAGACTCATCAATACGTTACCCAATGTATACCTTATCCTTATCTGTCATATCCATCTTTTCCTTATGTAGATATCTCATTTCTTCATCTTTTCTTGCTTCTATAGATGTTCAGATGTTTGTAACTATCATGATAAGTATAGTCAAAACTAGTTGACATCAATGACAACATATTGAGTGATTTAATCATCTTACATATCACTTTACTAGCTCGGTGATCTCTAATCATTGTTCTTCAATTCATCAAGATATTCAATTAGTTGTAGTTCATCAATCTCTCCCTTTGGCATTAATGGCAACACAAACAGTATGAAATATGCCATACAAATACCAAACATGTATTCTACAACTATGTAGGTAAATGTTGTAACTCAGTAAAGCTCTCCCTAGCTTGAAATTTAATATGTTTAATCACTACATACAACATTCCACGTAGACTCTCCCTATGGATTTGATCTTTTTTTCAGCTCTCCAATTCTTTCTCCCTTTAGTGGATAGATATTTCAATCTCTCTCTCTTTGCATGTTCTCATCAATAGATATTTCATATGAAATTCCTCTCTCCCTTTGACAAGAATGCCAAAGAAAATAAATAGCTCTACAATAGCCAAGTAATTCTCTGTTGTTTGGTCCAAATCAAGTACCTTCATGTACTAATATATAATTACTTGTTCCAACCTCTACAATCTTTCACAACCTTAGGAATCCTAAAGTGTGAGCTGTGTGCATCAACTTGAATGATTTTCTGATAAAGTATAGGTTGATGCAACCTCCCGATCACCTTAGTGACTGATAAATAGGGGACATACCCCTAGTCTAGTCCTCAAATACTCAAAAGTATCCTTTGGTAAGGGCTTGGTAAAAATATCAGCAAGTTGACCAATAGACAGGGGACATACCCCTAGTCTAGTCCTCAAATACTCAAAAGTATCCTTTGGTAAGGGCTTGGTAAAAATATCATCAAGTTGACCGATAGATAGGGGACATACCCCTAGTCTAGTCCTCAAATACTCAAAAGTATCCTTTGGTAAGGGCTTGGTAAAAATATCAGCAAGTTGTTCTTTAGATTTCACAAATTCCAATTTCACTTGCTTCTCTTCTACTTGTTCCCTCAGATAGTGATACTTAATAGATATATGCTTGGTTTTTTAATGCATCACCAGATTCTTGGGATTGTTTATAGCACTACTGTTGTCACAATATATAATCACCGGGTCATTGATTACCTCATTCATTCCTTCCAACACTTTTTTTATCCAAGCAATATTTGAACAATTTGCAACAACAACAACATATTCTGCTTCAACAATAGACTGAGAAATGCATGCTTGTTTCTTGCTTATCCAAGTCACAAGCCTTTCTCCTAAAAAGAATGCTCCACCTATTGTGCTCTTTCGGTCATCAATATTTCCAGCCCAATCTACATCTATATAAACTCGAAGTTCAAATTTGCTTTCCTTTGTGTACCATAAACCATAGTCTTCAGTCTTCTTCAAGTATCTCAGAATCCTTTTAACAACAACCATATTCGAATCTTTAGGATTGGTAGAAAATCTTGCCACAATCCCAACTGCATGTGTTATATCAAGCCTACTGTGTACAACATACATCAATTTTCCAATCATTGATCTATATAGTGTTTGATTTACCTTGGTAGATTCATCATCCTTAGTCAACTTACATCCTGTCACCATTGGTGTTCCTACCGATTTTGAATCTTCCATGCCAAAAGTCTTTAACACTTCCTTAATGTATTTTGATTGTGTGATGAAAATCCCATCATTCTATTGTATAATCTACAAACCTAGAAAGAATTTAATCTCTCCAAACATTGACATCTCAAATTCCTTTTTCATTTCATCAGCAAAAGATTTGCAAATCAAATCATGTCCTCCAAAGATTATATCATCAACAAAAATTTCAGCTCAATCAAAATATTATCATCAGATTCTCCTTTCATATATAAATTATTGTTTTCACTTGTCCTTACAAAGCCAATACTGATAAGATAAGCATGTAGTCTTTCATACCATGCTCTCGGTGCTTGCTTCAATCCATACAAAGCTTTGTGTAGTCTACATACCATATTCTTTTGATTTGGATCAACAAAACCTTGTAGTTGTTCTATGTAGACCTCCTCCTCAAGAATTCCATTCAGAAATATTGATTTCACACCCATTTGATATACTTTGAATCCCTTATGTGCAACATATGCAAGTAATATCCAAAATCCTTCAAGTCTAGCCACTAGTGCAAAAGTTTCACCATAGTCTATACCTTCTTCTTGTGCATATCCCTTGCATACAAGTCTTTCCTTATTCCTAGTGACCTCACCATTCTCATTTAACTTGTTTCTGAATATCTACTTAGTACCAATTACATTTTTATCTTTCGGTCTCAGTACCAATGTCCATGTCTTATTCTTCTCAATTTGATCAATTTCCTTATTCATAGCCTTAATCCATTCTTCATTTTCAAGTGCATCTCTAAGATTCTTAGGCTCAAAATGACAAACTAAGCATGTGTTTTTTCTTAACTTACTTTGGGTCATCATGTCAGCTTTCTTATCTCCAATGATTTAGTTATGTAGATGGTGTCTTCTGACAAATCTTGCCAGTTTTTGTTGTCTTCTATGTTCATCATTCAGTTCAGGTTCATTATGTTCCTCTGTATCTTTTTCCTGGTTCTCGGTTTGCATTCGCTGATTCTCAATAGCATTTTCTTAATGCTCGGTAGACTCAACCCGTGGCTTTGGTAGATAGTCTAGATGCTCAATATATTTAAACCTACCATAGTCTTCTAGTCCCTTCCTGCTTTCTTCATCATTCTTTTAAGAAAACTCATCAACTTTTACATTAGTACATTCAATTATTTTATTTGAAACCTTGTTCAAACATTTAAAAGCTTTAATCTATGGAGAATATCCTAAAAATATTCCTTCATCACCTTTAGAGTCAAATTTACCATTTCTATCATCCTTTAGAATATAAAACCTACTTCCAAAAATTCTGAAATAACTTACATTCGGTGTATATCCAAACCATAACTCATAAGGTGTCTTGTTTGTGTCTTTCTTCAGTTGAACTCAATTCAAGGTGTATACAAAAGTGCTAACTGCTTCCCTCCAGTACATTTGTGCAACATTTTTCTCAATCATCAATGTTCTAGCACAATCAACAATAGACCAATTTCTCCTTTCAACAATTCCATTCTGCTGAGGTGTCCTTGGTGCAGAAACTTGCCTTTTGATTCCATGCTCATTACAAAAATTAGTGAATTCATCATAAATAAACTCACCTCCTCTATCATATCTTAAGCATTTTAAGTCTTTCCCGATTTCTTTTTCAACTTTATCCTTATATACCATTTAAACAATTTGAATGCCTCAGAGTTTTCTTTTAAGAACATGACTGTCATCATCCTAGAGTAGTCATCAACAAATAAAATGAAATATTTGTCACCATAGTAGCTTTGAGTTCTCATAGGACCACATAAGTCAGTATGTACCAACTCCAAAATACCTTTAGATGAATAGTCTTTACTTTTAAAACTAGATTTGGTCATTTTTCCTTTCTGACATTGATTGCACATAACATGATCATGTTTGGTTAGACTCGGTAGACCTCTAACTATTCTCTTTTTACTGATCTTAATCATGTTACCAAAGTTCACATGACACGGTCTCTTATGCCACAACCATGTATCTTCATTTTTCACCAATAAACAAGAAGTATCAGCATTGTCAAGATAGAATAAATAACCTTTTGATTATCCTCCAGTACTAACCAACTTTCCAATTTCATCATAGATTTTCACCTTCTTGCTTTCAAATGCAACTTGGTGACCTAAGTTATTCAATTGTGCTACACTCAAAAAATTGTAGTTAAGTCCTTTTACCCAATATGCATTATCACATCTAATCCTATCATTCAATAAGATAGACCCTTTTCCTTTCACTTGACAAGGTGTATCATTTCCCATTTTCATAGATCCTCCATTATAATGCTCAAGATGTTCAAATTTATCTTCATCACTAGTCATGTGATGTGTACAACCACTATCAATGATCCAAGTATCATTCTTACTAACTTTAGAAATAAGGGTTGTTTCTACATACCTTTCCTCTTCTTCTGAATCATCTTTCATTGCAAAAAATACCACTTTAATTTCATCATCAGTGTTAGTGTCGGTGTCATTCTCATCTTCTCCAACAAGGTAACATTCCTTCTTGCTTTTGTCTTTGTAATCTTGGTTGTCTCTATTTTAGTGTCGGTTTCCTATGTTATTTCTTCTACCAAACTTTCCATCACCTAATCTGTCATTGTCTTTATCTTCTTCTTTCCTGTTAGGACATCTAGCAGCAATATGGCCAATCTCTTTACAATTAAAACAAGCTAAAGGTAACTTTCCCTTATACCTTCCTTTACCTTTTTGAAGTCTTTGGGCCATAAGTGCTTCAAGCTCATCAAGCTCATCTTCGCTGTCACTATCACTTTCATTCTTTATCTTATGCTTACTGCTAGATTTACCGATCTTTAGAGATGACATAAAAGCAAACTCAACACTCGGTATGACACTATTATCATAATTATTCAGATCAAAAGTATTTAGTTTTCCAATCAAACCATCAAGTGTAAGAGTGTTATTAGGTGTAGACCTCATCTCATAAATAGCAGATATTCTAATTGCATAGACAGGGAACACATTTCTCAGTATTTTACTTATCACAGTATCTTTAGAAATAATACCTCCTACTCCTCTGATAGCATTAACCACCTCTTTGATTCAGTTAGTGTATTGTGTGATGTTCTCTCCTTCTTTCATCTTCATGTCATCAAATCTTCCTCTTAAGCTTTCAGCTTTGGCTCTCATTACATTCACATCAACACCATGAAAAAGTGCAAGTTTGTCTCACATTTCTTTCATTGTAGTGCATGCTTTGACATCTTCAAATTCAACATCAATTAGAGCAACAACATTCTCTATCATAGTAATATTGTGCTCATGTTTGTCTCTCAACTGATCAACTGTCAAAGGTCCAATAGTCAGTCATATGTAGCCATGGTCTAGTAGATGTAGAGCAGATTATCTAATTCTAGATATGTGAAGCCTCATCATGTTTTTCCATGTGAAATTGTCTTTGTTCAGCTTAGGCACTTCCCTCTTATAGATCTTGCGATATTTTTCTCAAGTCCTTAAAAATTTATCCAAGCAACCAATCTTCTCTGATACCAATTGTTAGAATAAATAAGAGGGGGGGGGGTGAATTAGTTAATTCAATTATCCTACAGTCCCAAACTCTTAGATGTATAATTTAAATCAATTTCAACAATTTATGCAACTTGGTAAGATAAGATATCAATTTGTCTATTCATTTAACGAATACTAGTAATTATCCAAACTATGATTACTGATTAAATCAACTATGCAGTATGTAAAGTATGATAGCAAAACAATCATAGAAAACAACACATAACACAATGATTTAACGTGGAAACCCTACTAAGGAAAAAATCACCTGGGACCGGTAATCCAAAAATTTTCACTATTCTGAAGTGAGCTCGGTTAGGAGCCAACCCTATTAAAGGTTGGGATTTATCATTAACAGTTAACTTTTGACCAACATTCACTATGGGGTCAACAAGACAACAATCAACATTCAACAAATGTCATATAGAAATACAATAAGACTGTTAAGTCCACTCGGTTAAGAGATTTTGTTGAATCAATGATTAAACTAATACAATTTTGATCTAATTCAAATATAACTCAATTGAAAATATTCAGATCTATGTTATGCTCATAAAATTCATCTGATCATTAATCAATTCACTTCCTCAATATATCCTCAACTTACTTCACTCGGTAAATAGTTCTTTGACACTCCATTATGCCTATAGCTTGGTTCTGTCTATAACCAAATTGATTAGGAATGCATGAATAAATCTTCACATGAAATCTTATGCAGTATATATTTCATCCAACATGTTTCAACAATGAAACTCATGTCTCTTAAATAGATAAGTAAACCATTTTCATATCAACCATCAATTTTTGCCTCTTAATCTCCTTCATCCATTTTGCCGCTCAAACCTTCCTTGGCAGATGTGTCCATAACATGTTTCAATCTCATCCTTTAAATCATCTTTGAATTTTTTCAGTCATGGGTCTTATAACTAACTTCATCCTTTACCTTGAAATCATAACAATTTCCAGCTCATCAATTTTAGTCGGCTATTCTTAGCATTTAATGTTGTCATCCATACTCGGTTAATACTGAATGCATTGGTGATAACTAACTCGATTATTACTATCACTCGGTATACACTGTATGGGCTCGGTGTATACATAAGTCTTTAAATTACCGATCAGATTAACTTATTCAAATCAAATCTCTTCTTCATAATAGATTAATGCAACATGCTTAAGTCAACAATATAAAGCTATAGACTCATCAATATGTTACCCAATGTATACCTTATCCTTATCTTTGATATCCATCTTTTCCATATGTAGATATCTCATTTCTTCATCTTTTCTTCCTTCTATAGATGTCCAGATGTTTGTAACTATCATGATAAGTATAGTCAAAACTAGTTGACATCAATGACAACATATTGATTGATTTAATCATCTTACAAATTACTTTACTAGCTCGATGATCTCTAATCATTGTTCTTCAATTCATCAAGATAGTTATAGCTCATCAACCACATATAATTATAATTACATATATTTTTTAATTAAACTAAGTTTATGTTTTTAACAAAAAATATATATTTTTACTATAATATTTATTTTGTATTATAATTATCAATACCATTTTATTGAGTGAGAGTTATACTAATATTGTGTAAATACAATTTTTTCAGTGAAAGGTATATTGTCTAAAATTTGAGCATAAAACATAAAGATTACATAAAATGATGATACCACCATTAGACGAACTATGAGCGGAGATAACTCTTGAGTTACAGATATATAATATGTGAAAAAATCTCCATCAAAACTTAGAAGACCATCCTATAAACTATCATGTGTAGCATAGATGACTTAGAAACAGTTATACACAGAATTATTATATTATTATACAATTAAGTTGTCCCAGAGGAGAGAAGACATGCATATCACTTATACTTGGAAACCACAAGGACTGACTAAATCTGTCATTTCCCAGTAGTAGTAGACAAATATAAACAAAATTTGTACAAAACTACCTCGTGAAGAAAAACTATGAAATGTGGGAACTTTCATCATCCTAAGCTACAATTTTCAAGCATTTTGGGGTCCTACCTAGTCCTTTGTCAGTCTTGCACTTCCTTCCCTTAAACAAAGCACTAAAGTTGGCTTAGAGTGAATCCTCTACACAATAAGGTGATGCATATCATAAAAGACTCATGTGAGATTTCCAACAACCTAAGGAGGAAGAACATTTACAAACACACCAATCTCTCTTTCAAACATGCAACAATTATCTATTTCCAAACTAATTTTCATTGCATCATATAATTTAGCATACACTATCTTTCTCTTCAAGTAACACATTGGGGTCTAAACACTGACCAAAGCTTCTCCTACAAAGAGGTCATACTTTTTCACTACCTCGCCCAACAAAAACCTTAACCTATATTCCTCCTTAACATATTGTGAAACTAATTTCTCTAGTTAACTTTGATCATGAAGGAGATCAAAAGAGTTTGACCAAAAGATCATGATTACCTATGAAGGAAACAAAACCTTGAAGTTTTCAGTAGAAGAATGCCATTACCAATGATAGTCTAGATCACGTTCTCTATCTTCCAGTAGTCCCAATTGAAGGTTTTCCTCATATGCATTACCATAAATGGGCATGTGATGGGTCATTCCCACTACTTTATTGGGATAGGGATGCAACAATTCATAGGGAGATAGGCCATTTCAAATCTTGAAAAGGACTAGTAGAGAAGTAGAGAAAGTGGAATTTTGGAAATAAGAAAGAGACATATCACCTTGAAGCTCATAAACCTCTTTTTAAACACCCAAAATTTGTGTGATATGTACTCAAATAGTGTCAAAATTTTCAAGTATCTAACTCTTTCCTACACATAGGTTGAAGACATGAGTTAAGAATCCCCTTTCATTGATGGAAAGGAAAGAAGGATCTCACTTCAATTATGTTTTTTAACAAAGAAGAGGAAAAAAGTACCCTCAAAATCATAAAACATACATCTCAAGTTCATGTTATCATTTTAAATTTGAAATTATTTTGTAAAGGAAGAGTTTGGCTTCAATAAAAAATAGTCATTAATTTTGAGCTTTAATCTTGACATATACTCAACCACTTGCAATGTCACATGAATTAGGTGAGGTGTTAAGTGTATCATTGAATGCACATGACCATCTACTCATGAGGAGTAATAGAGAATAGAGACCATAGCAACCTATAAAATCCAAAACCATGTTAGATAAAAATTGACTTAGCATTGGCATGTGAACATGTCCTCATGTCCCTGTGTGCTTATTTATCCAACTATTGTTCATTTTCATTTCAGTTTAGAGGAAATCTAAATTAGTCATGCTACGTTGACATGTTTTGTTTTCATGCATGCTTATTTGGCCAATTCCATCTCTACAATTAGATTACTACTCATTTTCAATTCCAATTGCTCAAAATTTTTAAGATGCTTGATCAAATTAGACAACATGAAAGATTTGATCTCCTTGATGAAGCTCTAAAACTATGTTGACAAACTTATCCACTACTTGATTCATCTCTCTTTAGCAATAAGAAAATGTATAACTTTTGTTGGTTAACAGATTTGTCCTTCGAAAAGAATGATAAATAACGACTAAGAATGCTTGAACAAAAGAACAAACTCAACCAACAATTTGAAAGGCTATCACAAGATTGATAGCTTTCCTCTAAATTATGAGGTACAAATCCCTCTTAAATGATATTCAATGAATTAAATACTAGTTATGTCTTTAACCAGAAGACACAAAGGCACTCAACATCCATTCACTAATATAAATGAATGTGTTTACAGATATGAAAGATTTGGAGAAACACAAACAAATGACCAAAAGATCACTTGCTTTCCCTTCTCTCTTACAGAGAAATGAAAGGAAAATTAATTATTTATCTTTGCATATGTAAATGCATAAAACCCTCTGATTTCATAACACATACAAATACTCGATAGATGGAGCAAGATATACTAGAAATAGGATTGCAATAATTGACAGATCACTTACAGTCAAAGAAACATAAACCTAAACCAACAGATTCAACATGACACTTCTTTTTATTTCAAAAAAATATAAACAAAAATGACCAACTGGTCATTTTAGTCCCTGCACCATAAACAACCTACAAAAATAAAATCAATATATCCTCCTTCCTCTCCTTGTTACAATATAGAATTCATAAAATTAATTCCTCTTTCTTGATGTAGCCAACATACCTTCTCAGAAAGAAGAAGAATCTTTTCCAATGAAAATCCCTAAATAAATAACAGCCCCTGCCCTTCATTTAGTTTTTGGATCTCCATAACTAATTCTTGAAGAGTAATCTTTAATAACTTTTTTTATTTTTCACTTCTTGTGTTTATAATGTATAATTCATCATCAATGAATTAAAAAATTAACAACAAGATACCCAATATATTTTATTAGACTTTCTTTTAAGGTTAATTAAATATTTTCTCATGTAATATCCTTCAAGATAATGTGTCTCATAACAAATTATCCAAGTGTCAATTTCTGTATATTTCTCTGTCATGATGACAACATTTTAAGATTAACACAACACCACTTGACTTTATCCCTCATTTCATTATATTTATTGGGTGACTTGATGATAAATATGCAATCCTTTTTATCATACCTCTACATTCATCATTCATGCTCTTTGGTTCTAATCAACCAAATCAAGTATCTCCCAATCAGTGTGACTGTGGTCGATAGTTTTGATAGTTTTGTACTCTTTTATTCATATCTTATAAACCCCACATAATTTTAAAAATCTCTCTGGTGAGGATTTATAAAATTATATTTCCTAAAACATATCCAAAATTTAGCAAGATCCAATGGTTTAATTAGGATTTATGTCCCCTGCACACAAATTGATTTTTTTGTTCTTCAAATAAAAATTATGGTTACATGTTGCACAAATTTCTGATAAATGCTATTTATTCACTTAAAACTAGATATAGACATGAAAATTTATATTATACCTTCCTATTGGTCTCACCACCATATTCTAAGACTGGATCTTCGCAATACATCAAAGTGTTAAGGATTCTCACAGTCTTGATCATTAGCATATTTCTTCATTCTGTGTAAGTTTTTTAATCATATCATATGAAAATATTGTCTTCAAGGTTTGGTACCAATAAAAAATACCTATAAAAATTAACTCTTTGTTATGTTTTCTCTATCTCTATCCTTTAACATGCACTTCAACCAAGCTGCAAAATACCAATGCAATGCATCCACAAAATATTTTGGAGTAGTGAGCAAAACTGATGAGACCATTGACTGATACCTTAGGCATATAAATTATATGCATCATATTGGTATAGTATCAAGTTTCTATTTACTATATGTTCATTATAATAGAGCTTTACATAATACTTCCAATAACTAACACTCAAGTGAAAGAACCACGGTGAGGCCTTTTGAATCTTGAAATTTGAATCATGATTCCAATCCTTTAATTGTACCTTTGAACTTGATTTGAACCTATTTGAACCATCCTGAACCCATGAGAACCTCATTGAAACACTTTGAACCTAGATGAACCTTGTTGTACTTATATGAACCCATGAAAAATTGAACTTTGAACTTTGAACCAAAATGAGGTACGATAGTTCAAGTTCAAAATATGCCAACCTGCGAACCTAAACTTTTGAACCTTGAATTTGAACCATTGAATCTGAAAATTTTTAGTTTAGGGGTTCAACAATTCTCCCAGCTATCGACTTTTCACAAAATGTCAACTTTTCAAAGGCATTATTAACAAAAATTGATATAAGATATGGGACAATTGAGAATATTTTTCCTTTGGGCTTGGTTTTTAAAATTTTAAAATTTGGGGGTGCCATAGACAAGCCAACAAGTGGCTCTAATTGTGGGACATTGACTGAAAAAGGACATAGAGAATCCATAAATTCTTTGGTAGAAGACCAGTGCCTAGCACAATTGGGAAAGAGTCAAAGAAAAATAGAGCACATGGAGCTACTTCTAGATGGGTGGAGGGGAGCAGGGCAACACACCAAAATACTAAAACTAACATGAGCACCACAAAAGAAGCAAAACCAAAAATTATTTACAAATATGTATGGGCAAGAAGATCTCACCATAGGAACCTGAGCTAGGAAAGACTCACACAAAACCATTTATCGGTTGTGAGAAAATCAAGCCTTTTTGAAACAATGGGTTGCATTCGAATGAAATCACCCAACTCAACTTTCATCTAACAAACCCTTCATTGTTGAAAACCAAATTCATTGTATGCAGAAACTTTGTGAACAAACCATCATGCCCAAAGAGTCATGTTTGATCATAGATCTTTGATTTTTCCTAAGCTCCTTGTAGAAAGCTTCTCAAACAATTTCCAACCTCTAGCTGAAAAAAATAATGCTTAGACAATCCCAAAGAAAAGGTTGCATCATTCTCATGATCAACACTCTCGAGACCACCATCTTTAAAAGGATTTCCAGCATTCAAAACATCCTCAGGACAAAGATAAACTTCATCAAGCATAGGGTCAATGTGAATTGGAATAACTTCATCATGCTTTGCTGCAACTAAATATAAGAATTCTTTATCTGAGATTACTGCATTGGGTAAATTAATACCTGATTTTTTCTTCCTAGAATCCTCTTGCATAATGGATGATAAGAACCTTTCAATAATGTCTTCTTCACATAAATAAGTACTATCCATGCAAACCAATGGTTCTTGGAGCTATAGAACTTTAGCTAAATTATCATCTTGCTCCATGTTTACTCTAGAATATACTTTTCCAACTAGATTTTCAAACTTAGAAGAGTCTCTTTTGAAGCATGTTTTGACTTCACTTTTAGCACCAGTTCCATTAGAAGGATATATAATAACCTTATATTCAAGCTAGAAGGATTCCAGAATGGGCATACTACATTCTTTTAGGCAAAAAAAATCATCAACTTGCATAAAATTAAAAGCTTCATATTCTGGTTGTATATAAATCTAAAAATTTCTATCCTTCATACTTTTGGAGCAAGATAGCTTTCTTCATTTTCAAAACTGAAACTCTACTTCTTGAAAGAAAACATAATTCAATAAATCTTTTTCATTTAAACTCACAGGTTTTCCAACGTCATTTTGATCATTCTTGATCACCAATTTTTTATTTTCATGGGGTTGAGTGGTTTCTTGTTGGATTTCTTGCTTGTTCATAACAAGATAATTAGAGTAGAGGGATGAAACTAAGATGACCAAAGCCTCATCATCATCAAATTTCAATTCTTCATTTAGTTGTGATGCCCTTCTTTCATATTCTTGCAACAAACTTGTCTTTTCTTTCAACTCCTTCAGCTTGTGAAATCTTGCACAAAGACTCCTCCACAATAATGTAGATACATGGTCATCTTCTATGCTTAAATTATTATTCACAACATGAGAGATACTCTTTATAATGATCTCAAAATTAATGCAACACCTTATCATTTATCTCAATAATTTTTGGAATGGTAGGGTTTGGTCTTTTCCCCTTTCTCCCACTTTTGGGATTGAGCATGGTATTAAATAGAGTCACTAATTCTACATACACAAAGATATTTGAAATATAACTGAGGAAATAAACACAACACTAGTCTTTTCTTCTGATTCCTTAGTAGAGTCGCCAAAAAATTATCGGTTAATAAATTTGTCCTTCGAAAAGAATGATAAAGAATGACTCAGAATGCTCAGACAGAAGAACAAATTCAACCAACAGTTGGAAAGGCTATCATGAGATTGATAGCTTTCCTCTAAATTGTGAGGTATGGGTCCCTCTTAAATGATATTCAATGAATTAAATACTGGTTATGTCTTTAACCAGAAGACACAAATGCACTCAACATCCATTCATTAATATGAATGAATGTATTTACAAATACAAATGATTTGGAGAAATACAAACATATGACCAATAGATCACTTACTTACCCTTCTTTCTTACAAAGAAATAAAAGGAAGATTGATTATTTAACTTTGCATATGTAAATGCATAAAACCCTCTGATTTCATAACACAAACAAATACTTGATAGATGGAGCAAGATATACTAGAAATAGGACTGCAATAATTGACATATCACTTACAGATAGAGAAATGTAAACCCAAACCAACATATTCAAAGTGGTGTACTTCTCTTTATTTCAAAAAAATATAAACAAAAATGACCAACTATTCATTTTAGCCCCTACACCATAAACAACCTACAAAAATAAAATCAATATATCAGGTCCTTCCTCTCCCTGTTACAATACAAAATCCAAAAAATTAATTCATCTTTCTTGTTGTAGCCAATAGACCTTGCCAAAAAGAAAAAGAAGAAGCTTTTCCAATGAAAATCCCTAAATAAATAACAACCTCTACCCTTCATTCAATTTCTAGATCTCCATAACTAATTCTTGAGGATTAATCTTTAATAGCTTTTTACTTTTTCACTTCTTGTGTTTATAATGTATAATTCATCATCGATGAATTAAAACATTAACAACAAGATACTCAATATAGTTTATTGTACTTTCTTTCGAGATTAATTAAATATTTGTTCTCATGTAATATCCTTCAAGATAATGTATCTCATAACAAATAATCCAGGTGTCAATTTCTGCATATTTCTCTATCATGATGACAACATTTTAAGAATAACTGTAATGCCCCACCAGTGAACCCAAGAGAAATTAACCTAAAACATGTTACTAAGTTTACTGAATAATTTTTTTCTTAAGAGTTTACAATCAATAATGAATAACGATGCAAAAGAAATACAATATAGGACAATACATACTCCTAAATGTAACCCCTTTATAGATTACAAGTCTCAAGGGTTCCATGACATATAATCACGTATAAGTTAACTAATCTACTAAGTACAATTCCAACACATAATCACATGATATATCTTAAGTTCATTTTAAAACCCAATTTATAGTATTCTTAATCCTTTACTTAATCATAATGAAAAGAAAACAAATCATTAAGTACACTAACATATTCATTCCAACTCAATAGTAAGATACATTTATTACATCAATGCAATCAAAGATACAATCTATAGAGTACACCTGATACATCATGGCATAATACAACTTCCACTGCACATGTCACATGGATAACAATAATACAATACAAGTACATATACATCTCTAGAATCAAGGTCACCAACCAATACATAAAATGGAATACAATATATACATCTCATGATGATAAGAAGAAAGTCTCCAAACAATGAACAAACAAATAGAAGCAGCATCAAGAATCATCCAAGTACAAAGTCACGAATGTCGAATCTAAATGGTAATAGAATCACTACCACTCGACCATGTGGAACCAAGAAGTCCACTCAAACTGTGTTGAGGAGATAACAACATGCCACACTCAAGGAAACAACCAAACAAATAGACAACACTAATGTCATGGTACACTAGACAAAATGATAGTAAAGGATATAAGGTTATCAAGTAAAAATGATCCTGACACAAATCAGGTGTACCAAATGCAATGTAGGAACCTAGGACACATATAGGGAAGTGTCATCACATGAGTCAACTCTAAGATCACCTGGTAGCCTCTTTGGACCCCGACCCCTAGTGACTCTATGTGGTATCAATAGTCCTTTCAAATAGACAAGGCTACTAACTATGCCAGAACACACACCACACTAGGTGGAAAGCATCATCTCCCACTCCCATCCTTAGCCTGTACTAGCACTTAAGGAATGGGTGAGGAACCATTATTTTTAAAAATACTTTTATCCTAGTAAATTTATTAAGTTATCACTTATTAAGTCAACTTACAAATGATACCCAAGCAACCACTTTAGGGCTTCGACGCCTCCAAAGTAAGCCACTTCCCTTCTATGCTCCTAGATAACCTACCCTAATGCTCCCAACAAAAGAACCAAAGAATAAGAAAAACCAAAATCATAAAAGATTTTCATAAATCAGTTAACCATAAATGTCATCAAAGACAACTGTTGGAGCATAATAAAATCTCATCCTATCAAAGGATCCAAACTATCTATCCCATACTGGACATAAGAATCACCAAACCATATACACATGGTCCCATAACATAAGTTCAATAATCATCAAAATCATTAATAACATCATTCTCCAACATGGAAAACATTTTAAAGACCATCAGTTACAACGTAGAACAACCATATCAAAAGAAACAAGGTGACCAAGTTAATTAAGATTCCAAACAACAATGGTCATCACCTTATGTGGTTAAAAAGAGTAATGATCGAGACTCAATAGAAACATGACATGACATCACATATATACCTAAAATAACACTCATAATTGAGACACCAAAACAGTTATAAATTTTCCACCATATCAACCCAAAGCATAAAAGACATAAATTCATAAAATAAATTTTAAGTTCCAAAGACAAAATCTCGCCTAGGGAATCACTCTACCCATACCGACAATTAATCACAAATGAAAAAAAAATGAAACTCCAATAACCATACACAACAAATAACATTTAATTATAAGTTCATTAAATTTATAATTCTTTAGATCTTTAGTTAACTAAAATCAAAACAAATTCTTAATTAATTAAATTAATTATACCTTATCCCATAATATAATTAATTAAATAAAACACCAATTAAACAAATATACTCTTAATTGTATGTTTTTTAATTCAACTTAATTTACAAAATTAATATAAATCATAAATTAAATATAATATACTAATTAATATATACATTAATTAAATAATAAAAATCAAATAACATTTATGTGTTAAATTTATTAATTATAAACTAAAAAGTTGATTAATTTATTATTTATTTAAATAATAAATAAAATAAAACAAATAAATAATTTCTCTATACTACAAACTAACTTAACCAAATCATATCTCACACAAACTTTAAAAGGGGAATATATAGCAATATTTATTAATTAAGATAAAAAAAAAAAAAGCAACATGCATTTGGGGGTGGAGTACCTACCCATTTCCTCTCCTAAAAATATGGGGTGTACTTTTAAATAAGCGAATCCCTTTAAAAATAAATAAAGGGTGGGGGAGGCATGCTTGTCAACCCCACTCTAATTAACGCAATGTGGTGGGGGCTGCCTTTTAGGCATGATCTCTCGCCACCCACATTTTTTTTAAACTGATTTTGTTCTTAATATATATCAATTTTCATTTTTTTTATATATAAGTTTATTTTTATATAAGATTTTTTAAAATATTTATTTTTTTTAAAAAAAATTCTACAGAAAATAAAAGAAAATAAATTTCAATCAATCTTTTATATATAATATATATATTTTGAAGAAGGGTTATGTGTTTAAAGGAAGGCTTTTTTTTATAGAGACTAATTTATTTTAAATTGAATAAAAACCAGGTACAAACAATTTACCTTCTTTTTTTTTTTTAAAAACAAACAAATTGGAAGCTTCAGATGCACAAATTAAACTGGGTATTTTCTAAATTATTTTCTAGGGTTTTAATTGAAACTTTCTTTCCAACCCTATATAGATTTGAATTTTTCCTAAAAGATTTATTGTAAAGAATATCAACCTAGGATTTCCAGACAAGTTGTCTTTCACAAAATTTTAACAATCAATATTCTAATTTCTAATAATTCTATTAATTCAAAACCCTAATTGAATTCCAACAAAATTGAATCAAGAATTGCATGCACACACTCATTTTCCTACAACTATTTTTTTAAAATTCTAACATGGAATGAATCGTAAACATCTAAATCTAATAGGCATGAAGACAACACTCATTTCTAAAATAAAAGAAATACAATCACAAAGGTTTCTAATTCCTACTTCAAATTGCCAAATAGATAAATTCAACAAAGACCAGAAAAGAAGACAATCCAAGCTCTCTCAGAAATTTCTTCCAAATTGAATCCTTCACCCAAATTCTCCAAAACCTGTATATCGAGAATAATGGCCAAGCCTTCCTAATATAGGAATTGAATTCCACATGCAAAGTTTTGGAACTCAAATCCACTCACAACCTTCTTTTCATCAATTCCCTAGTTTCCTCAATTCCAGATTTGAACTCAAGTCTCTTTTTCTCTTTTGTTTCTGTTAACCCACTTAACTCAAAATTAACTAATTCTTTTTATTTATTTATTTCAATTTGATTGTGCAACTTGATTCATTTGGATTAAATTAAATAATAACATTTAGTCTAATGTTCTTTTCCACATGTTATTTAATTTTTCAATTAATAAATATCTTTAATTTGAAAAGTTGAATTCTATAAATAATTAAATTTTAAAAGAATGTATTTAATTAATCTTCATTAATTAAATACTTTTATTTCCACAATAAGTCTTTTAATTAAATCTTTAAATTTAATAAATGTATCTAATTAATTTCTATTAATCAAATACTCCCACATTTAAAATCTATTAATCTTTATTTTAATAATTAGGCTTTTAATTAAGTCTTTTAAAATAATCAATGATATTTAATCAATTCTCATTAATTAAATATCCATATATTTAATATTTCTATATCCATTCGATATAATTATTTAAATCTCATAATTAATCTTAATTAAATCTTTAATACATTAATAACATAAAATTCACATCAAAACACCTAACTAACAAACACAAAGGAAAAACTGACTAAACCCAAAAAGTAAATTCAAGCTCAAAGAAAGGGTTCACGAATGATGTCACCTTGACAAATTTGAAGGCTAACTGAAAATATACATGTCCATTGTTTGAGAACAATAATTGGCTTAGGTTGGGATTTAGATGTGGATGTTATCTCCCCTCTCTTACCATTGAGATAATGTGATAGGGCACACTCATCCTGACAATTCAGAGAAGTCGATGTCTCATACCTAAAATCTTACATAAAAGATGAGCATGTGCAAACATGTGTATATGTATAATAGACAATGGCGAGGATCGACCAATCGTGTGTATCTCGCAAGCAAGTAACTACGAATCCATCCCTCAACCACATCAAGCACATCAAATAGAAATATAAAACATACACGTCAACCATACACATGCAAGTATAAGGTTAGTAAAAACCATAACATTAGTAACATCATCGTATGTAATTAATCATCATCATCTAACTAACATGATATAAATCAAATGATTTAAGGTATCATAAAATTAAATCATTAAATATATTCAAAGATCTAATATTCATAAAAAGTGGTCTAAATGGATTGGCATCATAAACATAACTGGTAGTAAAGGGGTGGGCACTACAATAACACAACACCACTTGAATTTATCCCTCATTTCATTATATTTATTGGGTGCCTTGATGATAAATATGCAATCTTTTTCATCATACATCTACATTCATCCTTCATGCTCTTTGGTTCTGATCAACAAACTCAAGTATCTCCCAATCAGGGTGACTGTTGTTAACAGTTTTGTACTTTGTTATTCATATCTTACAAACCCAAAATTATTTTAAAATCATCTTTGGTGAGGATTCAAAAAATTAGATTTCTTAAAACATATCCAAAATTTAGAAAGATCCAATGGTTGAATTAGGAGTTATGCCCCCCTCACAGAGACTATTTTTTCTATTCTTAAAAAATAATTCATGGTTACAAGTTGCATAAATTGATGATAAATGTTATTTATTCACTTAAAACTAGATAGAGACATGATAATTTATCTTATTCCTTCATGTTGGTCTCACCACCATATTCTAAGATCAGATCTTTGCAATACATTAAAGTGTTAAGGATTCTTATAGTCTTGATCATTAACATATATTTCTTCATTCTGTACAAGTTTGTTAAGCATTTCATATGAAAATCTCATCTTTGGTTTGGCACCAATAACCAATAGCTATAAACATTAACTCTCTATTATATTTTATCCATCGTTGTCCTTTAACATGCACTTCAGTCAAGCTGCAAAATATCAATGTAATGCATCCACAAAATATTTTGGAGTATTGAGAAAAATTGATGAGACCATTAACTGATACCATTAGCATATAAATTATATGCATCAGATTGGCATACTATTGAGTTTATATTTACTATATGTACATTATAATAGAGCTTCACATAATACTTCCAATAGCTAACACTCAAGTGAAAGAGTGAGGCCTTTTGAATCTTAACATTTGAATCATGAATCCAATCCTCTGAACTGTACCTTTAAACTTGATTTGAACTTGTTTGAACCATCCCAAATCCATGAGAGCCTCATTGAAACACTTTGAACCTAGATGAACCTTGTTGAACTTGTATAAACCCATGAAAAATTGAACTTTGAACCAAAATGAGGTACGATAGTTCAAGTTCAAAATATGCCAATCTATGAACTTGAACTTTTGAACCATTGAATCTAAACCTTTTTAGTTCAAAGGTATAAGGATTCTCTTGAATGCTACCTTTTCACAAAATGTCAACTTTACAAAGGCATTATTAGCAAAAACCAATATAAGATATGGGACAATTGAGAATATTTTTCATTTGGGCTTGGTTTTTAAAATCTTAAAATTTGGGGGTGCCATAGACAAGCCAACAAATTTCAAATTGAGGCAAAATATTCCATACTTCTAAACAAATTTACTTCAATTATTTATTAATTACTTGTCTGATTGTTAGCACATTTATGATTAACTAGGAGGCACCTTCAATTTGAATATTATAAACTTTACGTAAAAGAGCTATTTTGAGACCACTTATTAGTGCTAAAGATTTAGTAGCATTATTTGTTCCTGAAGGTACCTTGGAAGTCATTAGTGCATCAAATTTACCTTTATGATCTCTAATGACACACCCTGAACCCATGAACCTGAAGGTTTAGGATTTCCTCTAGACGACCCTTCAAAGTTTAATTTGAAAAATACATATATGTAGGCCACCACTTTATATTCTTCTTGTTAGGTTTGGCAAGAGAACTTATGATGTAGGAGCATCCTGGGTTTAAGAGCAATCTTGCATCACCCAAAAATATTTCTAGTTTCTTTTCAATAAGGGCTATCTTGTGTAGAGCTTCTATTTTTGAAAATTTACTATTTTTAGTAAGTTTTTCGTTCATGCTCAAAATGGTCTGTTTTCTTCCCTGGAGGTTCATTTTGATCAAATTAGCCTACCAGTAAAGTTTCATTGACAAATCAAGTCTAGCTTTGTAGATATTGAAGATTTTCGGTATTGGTAGCAGGGTACAGAAACTTTGAACTCAGTTTTGAAGGTTTTAGAAGCCCTAAATAAGGTCGAAACTTCGGTTGAATGAAGCTTGCTTGATTTAGGTTTTTTAGAGTGCTTTGTACCCTTTCTGAAATGGGGTTATAATAGTCAATCAGGTCAATGGGTGATGACTTATGGTCTCCGAAAGTTGGGTCACTTGAAATGATGGAAAATGATTTTCCTTCAAAATTTATGCTTGGGTTTCAAAAGTTATTTTGAGACAACTTTGATTTAATAAATTGTAAAATAAAATAAATCTAAGTTTGGTTGGCCTTATTGGTTAAAATTCTGGAACCTTCCCAGGCGGTGGAAAATTGCCTATATAAGGAAGGTTGTAGTGTTGTCTTAGGCAGTTCAGAGAAGTTTTGGATAGATCTGGGTAATAATTCAAGGCTTTTTCCTACATAATATTGTAAAGGAAAATTCCCATGTGGCTTTGCATATTGTAATTCTAAAATTTATAATTCCACATTTGTGGAGATAATAAGAAACCCATTTTCTGTTCTTCCAAATTGTTGTTGTTTTCTATTTCTGTTATGTGTTTGTGGTATTAGGGGGAGCACCCTTCATCAAGTGGTATCAGAGTAGGAGTTCTTGAGTGTGTAAATATATAGCTGACTATGAGGTAGTTTGCACTAGGACCATGGTTAGGGTTTCAACACGCATCGCGAAAATGCCTTCATGAAGGGAACGTGGGGGAAGAGCTGGTGGTGTAACACCTGAGGTTAGAGTGCTCCATAGACAAGTGTGAGCATTGCAAGAAGAGATTTGTAGAGGAATGAATCTTAATGTCAGAGACAAAAGTGAGGATGAAGACGAATAAGGAAATTCTGAAGGAGAAGTCGAAATTGTGAATCAAGAAGAAGAAAGACTTTTTTGAGCCATTTCCAAGATTGGGAAAAGAACTAAGATTGAGGTTCCTACATTTTCAGGGAATCTTAACCTAGAGGAATTGATCGACTGGATCAATGAATGTGAAGAATATTTTGAGTATGAAGATATTGAGGATCCTGATAAGGTCAAGTTTGTGAAAGCTAGACTGAAGGGTCATGCAAAGATCTAGTGGCAAGAGATTCAATTGGAGCGAAATAGAAGAGGAAAAGATAAAATCACAAGATGGGATCGAATGGTGGACAAATTGAAGTGACAGTTCATTCCTATTGATTATGAGCTTGACCTACTGAAGAAAATGCAAAGTTTGAAGCAAGCAAGAAGATCTGTTCAGGAGTATACGGAGGAGTTCTATCGAATCCTCATCAGAACGGGCCATGCAGAAGTTGATAAGGAGAAAGTTGTCCATTACCTTAATGGGTTGAGGCCAAGCATTCAAGAGGAATTGAATTTGGTTCGAATGAATAGTATTGAAGAGGCATACCGGTTTGCCCTAAAAGTAGAGAAAAAGTTGAACAAGAAGTTTGAGAGCAGACAAAATGGAAGAGGTCGTGATGGAAGATCTATTGGACGGTCATATGGTGGCCAAAATGAAGATCCAAAAAAGAAGGATGAGGCTAGTAGCAGTCAGAATCAGAGAGGAAATAATTCCAATCATTTCCAGGATTAGAGTAATAGAGATTAGAGAGGAAGAGGAAGAGGACAAGGATCTGGAAGAGGAGGCTTTCATGGAACATGTTTTTACTATGGAGAAGAAGGTCATAGGGTATTTGAATATCCTCAATGCCAAGGAAGGACAAATAGGAGAAATGAAGGGCAGGCTAGAGTTACACATGTAGATGAAGATGCCAGATCATCACATTTTGAAGATGCTAAAAGAGGAAAAACACTAATAAACAAAAGATCTTGTTGAGTGGTGAGAATGAACCTGAGCAAAGGAGGACCTATTTCGCACCAGGTGCAAGTGTGAAGGTAAATGTTGTGATGTGATTAATGATAGCAGAAGCAATAAAAATTTGGTGTCAGAAGAGATGGTGACAAAGTTGAAGCTCAAGAGAGAGAAACACCCACATCCATATCAGATTGCTTGGGTATAGGATGACCACAAGGTCATGGTTAGTGAATAGTGCCTAGTAAATTTCAAGATTGGTGGATACCATGATGAAGTACTATACAATACCATACCAATGGATGCATGCCATATGTTGTTGGGTAGACCATGGCAGTTTGATAGGTGTGCTGTACATGATGATCAGGTGAATACCTATTCCCTGACAAAGGATGGAGTGTGACATAAGCTAAAGCCATTGAAGGACATCAAAGAAAAGGTATGTGGTAATGCTAGAATAACTTTTGTTGATGAAAGAAAATTTCTAGATGGTATGAGGCATGAGCATGTGTGTTTTTCTTTAATTCCAAAAGCTAGTAAAGAGGAAGTAGAAGATGTACCTGTATAAGTTGCAGATTTATTGAATGAGTTTCAGGATATTATGTTCGATAATGTTTTTGATGGATTACCACCAGTAAGGAAGATCAGTTATCAGATGGACCTGATTCAAGGAGCTAGTTTTCCAAATAAGGCAGCACACAGAATGACGCCAGTAAAAAGTGAAGAGCTGAACAAACAAGTACATGAGTTATTGCAGAAGGGGTTGATTTGAGAGAGTCTAAGTCCTTGTACTATACTAGCGGTATTAGCACCAAAGAAGAATGGAGAATGGAGGATGTGTACAGACTCCAGGGAAATAAACAAGATCACAATCAAGTATAGATTTCCATTGCCACAAATGGATGATATTATGGACTATTTGAGTGGGGCTATTTATTTATCAAAGATAGATCTGAAGAGTGGATATCATCAGATTTGGATCAGAGAAGGAGATGAATGGAAGACTACCTTCAAGACAAAGGAAGGACTGTATGAGTGGTTAGTCATGCCTTTTGGGCTAACCAATGCACTGAGCACTTTCATGCGGCTCATGAATGAGGTTTTGAAAGAGTTTCTGGGTAAGTTTGTCATTGTTTACCTAGATGATATTTTGATCTTTATTAAGACATTGGAAGAACATATGATGCATATTCGTATGGTGTTTGAGAAGCTGAGAGAAGAGAAATTGTTGATAAATTTGAAGAAGTGCAATTTTGTGAAGAAAGAGTTAGTGTATTTGGGATTTGTAGTTTCAATAGAAGGTCTAAAAATGGACCTAGAGAAAGTACAAGCTATCCTTGAATGGCCTAATCCAAGGAGTGCTATAGAGGTAAGATCTTTTTATGGTTTGGCTAGCTTTTACAGAAAGTTTATCAAAAAATTTAGTAGTATTTGTGGACCCTTGACTGAAACAATGAGAGGGGATAGAAAAGAGTTCAAGTGGACTAATGGGGTGGATAAGAGTTTTAAACTTTTGAAATAGAAAGTTATAGAACAACCTGTTTTAGCACTTCTAGATTTTAATAAGGTGTTTGAAGTAGACTGTGATGCTAGTCGTATTGCAATAGGAGTTGTTATGAGCCAAGAAGGTAAACCTATTGCTTATTTAAGTGATAAGTTGAATGATTCCAAGAGAAAATATTCTATTTATGATGAGGAATTTTATGCTATAGTTAAGGCATTGAAGAAGTGGAGACACTATCTACTTCCTAAGGAGTTTGTTTTGTATACTGATCATCAAGCTTTGCAATATTTGAATAGTCAAGGAAAGTTGAATCAGAGGCATTTGAAATGGGTTGAGTTTTTGTAGAGTTATACATTTGTTTTGAAACATAGGAGTGGAAAGTCTAACAGGGTTGCAGATGCTCTTAGCAGAAGGCAACTATTGCCAAGAATTTGTATCCAAAGGATCTTGATTTTGGTGAAGCTTAGAAAGCTTGTAAAGAACCTGTTACTCTAGACAGAATGAAGTGGTTGGATTTCATCATCCATGATGATATGCTATTTAGAGGGAGTTAGTTGTGCATTCCACAAAGTTCTATGAGGGAGAATCTCATTAAGGAGAAGCATAACAAAGGACTGACTGGACATTTTGGTCATGATAAAACCCTTTCTTTGGTTAGTGAGAATTATTATTGGCCACAATTGCAGCTGAAAGGAAACTAAGTGAGTAGAAAATAGTTCCCTACGCTAAACTTCGAAGGAGAAGACCATGCAAATTTAGATTTAACCCTTATCAATTACAGAATGTTAATACAATTAACTTAGATGTTTCTACAATAACATGAATACATGAAAAAAGATAATGACACAATGATATACTCTGGGGAAAACCTTTTGGTAAAAACCCCAGCACTCCAAAACCTACACAGTGTATTAATCAAAACTGTTACAGTTTACAATACACTTGCAATGCAAGTTATTTTAGGAGATCATAAACACTTGAAGACAAATCCAATGGCACAAAATGTTCCAATAATACACTCACTTCTCATCAGAATTTGCAACCCTAAAAAATGCTTATATCATGCGCTTCCCTTTTTAGGGTAACTTCCAAAGAACAACTGTATTAGGGTTTTACCATTCTCCAAGAAAATAGAAACCCCACAGTTGCAGAAGAGTGTACAGTACTCAACTTTATCAGTTGCCACATGTATTGCATGTCTTCACCCATCATCAAATCTTTCATAATTAGCTCTTAAAAATATTAATGACCATCATAGGAATCTGTCATAACCGTTTCAGTCATGATCACCTTAAACATTGTCCAAAGTACTGACATTTAGCAAATAAAAAATGTATGGAAATATACAAGGTTGAGACACCTTATTCCTAACATTCTCGCACTTGTCAAACACCTTGTAAGAGCCAAAGGAAATAATAGGATTTAATTTCTATAGGCCGAGAGGCCCATAGACTCAAAACACCATCTGAACTTCTCTATGCCCATAGGTTTTGTCAATGCATCCACAACATTCTTTATTGTATCTACCTTCTCCAAACTTACCTTTCCATCCTCTACCATATCTCTCACAAAGTGAAACTGCACATCAATGTGCTTTGTTCTAGCATGGAAAGTTGGATTCTTTGCAAGGAAAATAACACTTTGACTGTCACAACAAATTGTAATCTGTCCTGCATCAACACCAACATCTGAACATCATCTCCTAAGTCAAATGGCTTCCTTACAAGAATGAGTAGCTACCATGTACTCTGCTTCTATCATGGACAAATTGACCACAGGTTGTCACTTACTCATCCAACTGATGACACCACCAAACATAGTGAACACATAGGCACTGGTGGATCTCCTGCTGTCAATGTCACCTGCCCAATTTGAATCCACAAACCCATGAATACAAACTAAATGCAGAGCTCTAGAAGAGTTTCCATGATAGAATATGGAATAATCTAATGTACCTTTCAAATATTTGAACACTCTCTTAACTGCATCCCAATGTACCCATCCAAGTTTAGCCATAAAATGATTTAGGACTCCCACTACATGGGCAATGTCTGGTCTAGTACAGACCATAGCATACATAAGGCTACTAATGACACTTGCATAAGGTACTTGGCACATGTCCTCCACCTCACTAGGAGATTTTGGACAATCATCCATAGATAACTTTGTTCCCATAGAAATAGGAACACACAATGGTCTACAATTTTCCATGCTAAACCTGTCCAACATAGACTTCACATACTTACTTTGACTCAACCAAAGTTTTCTGTTAGATCTATCTCTGGTGATTTCCATACCCAGAATATACCTAGCTACCCCTAGATCTTTCATCTCAAACTGTGCTAACAACTAAGACTTCAAATCAGAAATCATACCCATACCCTTCCCAATCAACAACATATAATGCAATAATAAGAAGGTGATCATTGTCAACTTTGAAATAAACACAATGATCTAATTTTGATCTCAGAAAACCAATCGACAACACAAAGGCATCAAATTTAAGGTACCACATCCTAGGAGATTGTTTCAAACCATACATAGACTTCTTTAATCTACAGACCAAAGACTCTTTACCTTTATGAATATAGTGCTCAGGTTGTGACATATAGATCTCTTACTCCAAATCACCATGAAGGAAAGTTGTCTTCACATCCATCTATTCTACTCTAAATCATACGATGCTGCTAGAGATAACATAAATCTAATGGATTTAATCTTTGCAATAGGATAGAATATTTCACCATAATAAATTCCCTCCACCTATGAGTACCCCTTTGCAACTAGTCTGGCCTTGTACCTCTCAACACTACCATCTACACATAATTTCTTCTTAAACACCCATTTGCTTCCAACAGGTTTCTATCCTTCAGGCAAAGGTACTAGATCCCATGTTTTCTTCTTCTCCAATGAAGCCATCTCATTATCCATGGCCTCAATCTAGGAAACTGAATCTTCCATACCCACAGCCTCTTTCACAGATCTAGGCTCATCTGTATTTGTAATTAGGGCATAAGCATGACTGGAATCTAACATAGAAAATCCAAAACTCTCTGGATGCTTTCTTTCTCTCATGGATCTCCTTAAGGGCTGAGGTTGAGGTTGGTCTACCTCTTCTTCTAAATTTTTAGAGCTGCTAGAGCTCTCCTCATCATTAGATCCATCACAATCTCTCTGCTCTGTCTTCTCAGGGGTAGGAGGCAACTGAACAACATCTTCTTTCATTTCCTTTTCATCTGGTTGTAGCACAATAGGAGAAGGTGTTAGCTCTCTAAAAATAACATTTCTTCTATTTAACACCTTACCAATCACAGGATCCCAAAGCTTGTATCCTTTCACACCAACACTATAGCCGATGAAGATACGTTTTACAGCCTTGTTTTCCAACTTAGATCTTCTCTCCTTAGGCACATGTGCATAAGCTTCACAACCAAAAACATGAAGATATCTAACTGAAGGCTTCTTACCAGATCACACCTCCAAGGGTGTCTTACCAACAAGAGCTGATGTAGGAGATCTGTTAACTAGATAGCAAGCAGTGGCTACAGCTTCAGCCCAAAACCTTTGTTCGAGGCCAGCTCCACTAAGCATACTCCTAGCCTTCTCCATCAGTGTCCTGTTCATTCTTTTTGCAACTCCATTTTGCTGTGGGGTATAAGGAGTTATCTTATGCCTCTCGATCCATCATTCTTTATAGAACTATTCAAACTCTGTCAAACAAAACTCACCACCATTGTCAGTTCTCACACACTTAATTATTTTACCAGTTTGATTCTCTATGAGAGCTTTAAATTCCTTGAACCGACTGAAAACTTGTGTCTTGCTTTTAAGGAAATAAATCCATGTCCTACTATAATCATCTATAAAAGATACAAAATATACAGATTTGGAGAGTGAAGGAACTTTAACAGGACCAAACACATATGAATGGATAAGATTCCAAATACTAGAAGACTTGTGAGAATTAGAGTAAAACTAAACATGATTTTGCTTACCATAAACACAATGTTCACAGAAGTTGAACTCGAGATGACAATCATTTAACCCCTCAATGATGTTTTTATTTTTCAGGGTTCTGAGACCCTTCTCACCAATGTGGCCAAATCTCTTATGCCACAACATTGTCTTTTCTGCAGGAAGTTTTCCTTCCAAAATGTTAGCACCCTTAGGTACACTTGCTGCACTACCATCAGAACCCATTACCATAGACTTCTTCACTGTTGGTTCAGATGGTGGAGATGAAGAGACTACTTCTCTCTTCCTTGAGATAGAAGAAATATTACACTGTGAAGTGCAAGCATCAAGCTGAAACAGGGTACCTCTCCTAGTACCTTTCGCAAGAACCATAGATCCTCTAATCATCTTACATCCATCTTTTAAAAAAACAACATGCACACCTACATCATTCAACATACTTATAGATAATAGGTTTCATGCCAAACCTAGGATGTGCAATGCCCCATTGATCCCCTTTACTCATCCATCAGGGAATCTGATAGTGAGTCTTCCTCGTCCAACTATCTGTAGGTGAGAATCATCACCTAGGTACACCTTTCCACCATCGTACTCCTTGTACTTTGAGAACCAACTTTGATGAGAGGTCATGTGAAAAGAAGCACCTGAGTCAATCAACCACACATCATCAGATGCATGGGTGGCCAAAGCTATGACAAAAGCATCATCATCTTCTTGAGATTTGTCAGAATCTGAATTTGGGCTTTTCTTCTTCTTCTTTGGCTCTTTGCAGTCCTTACAGAAGTGCCTAGGCTTACCATAGTTCCAACATGTAGTCTTGGACTTACCAGGAGTCTTAGATTTCCCATGGGATTTGGATCTACCCTTTTCAGACTTCTTGTCAATTTTCTTTCCTATGTCTTTGGATCTACCGTGAACAACAAGGGCTTCCTTGGTGGAATCAAAGGTCTTTCTTCGCATCTCCTCAAATAACAGCGAAGACACCACATCATCCATTTTGAAAGTGACAATATTACTCCCAAAGGCCATCACAAGATGGTCCCATGTGTCTGGAAAGGAACATAGCAGGGTCATACATCGATCCTCCTCCTCCAACTTGACACCGATTGATGTCAATGTGCAACCAACATGTTAAATGCATTCAGGTGATCTACAACATATCCTCCTTCCTCCATTCTCAGAGAATACAACTTCTTTCTTAGGAATAATTTGTTCACCAAGTACTTGGCCTAATACACAGACCCAAGACATGTCCATAGTTTGTTTGCAGTCTTCTCATCAAGAACATTCAGGAGAACAAAATCTGCTAGACATAGTCTAATGAGACCTTAGCTTTTTGATCCTTGAGTTCCCAATCTGCTTGAGAAATGCTTACTAGTTTGATATCATTTTCAACCACCTCCCATACATCACGGTCTACTAGCATGTCTTTCATCTTGAGTTTCCACAACTCAAAGTTTGTGCCACTGAACTTTTCCACCTCCATTCTACTGTATGAAGAACTTGCCATCTCTTCCTACAATAAGGTTATGAATACTCTACAACAAATTCCCACTAGACTGAAGATTAGCTCAAAAAACCCATACCCTAACAAATAGAACCAAAATTGGCCAAGCTCTGATACCAACTGAAAGGAAACTAAGTGAGCAAAAAATAGTTCCCTACGCTAAACTCTAAAGGAGAGGACTGTGCAAATTCAGATTTAACCCTTATCAATTACAAAATGTTAATACAATTAACTTAGATGTTGCTGCCATAACATGAATACATGAAAAAAGAGAATGACACAATGATATACCCTAGGGAAAACCTTTTGGTAAAAACCCCAGCACTCCAAAACCTGCACAATGTATTAATCAAAACTATTACAATTTACAATACACTTGCAATGCAAGTTCTTTCAAGAGATCATAAACACTTGAAGACAAATCTAGTAGCATAAAACATTCCAACAATACACTCACTTCTCATCAAAATTCATAACCCTAAAAAAATCTTATATCATGCGCTTCCTTTTTTAGGGTAACTTCCAAAGAACAACCATATTAGGATTTTACCATTCTCTGAGAAAATAGGAACCCCATGGTTGCAAAAGAGTGTACAGTACTCAACTTTATCAGTTGCCACATGTCTTGCATGTCTTCACCCATCATCGAATCTTTAACAATTAGCTCTTACAAATATTAATGACCATCATAGGAATCCATCATAACCGTTTCAATCATGATCACCTTACACATTGTCCAAAGTGTCGATATTTAGCAAATAACAAATGTAAGGAAATATATAAGGTTGAGACACCTTATTCCTAACAACAAAAAGATGTCAAGAAGTTTTTACAGAGTTGCAAAGTATGTCAGATGGTGAAAGGAGTGAAGCGGAATAAAGGGTTGTATCAGCCATTACCTGTACTAGAGAAACCTTGGGAGGATATTAGTATGGACTTTGTTCTTGGTTTACCAAGGACACATCGGGGACACGATTCAATTTTTGTGGTAGTTGAAAGATTTTCAAAGATTACATATTTTATTCCCTGCAAGAAGACTAATGATGTTGTTCATGTAGCAGAATTGTTTTTCAAAGAAGTAGTGAGACTACATGGTTTGCCAAAGACCATAGTTTCAGATCAAGACACTAAGTTTGTTAGATATTTTTGGTGTACATTGTGGAAGAAGTTGAAGACAGATTTGAAGTTCAGTTCATCACATCATCCACAAACTAATGGACAGACAGAGGTAGTGAATAGGAGTTTGAGAAATTTGTTGAGATGTTTGGTTGGAGATAAGCCAACAAGATGGGATTTGATTTTACCATAGGTAGAATTTGCATACAATAATTTTGTCAATAGGAGCACTGGTAAATCACCATTCTAGATTGTATATGGAAGTAGTCCAAGAAATGCATCTGAGTTGAGGAAGATAGGTAAAGGAGAAATAAGTAGTGCTGAAGCTGAGGATTTTGCAGAACATTTGAAGAACATCCATGAGGAGGTGAGGAAGCACATTACCAAGATGAATACACAGTATAAGGCTAAGGTAGATGAGAAAAGAAGACATAATGAATTTCAGGTTGGAGATGAAGTCATGGTTCATTTGTGGAAGGAGAGATTTCCAGTTGGTACATATAACAAGTTGAAAATGAAGAAGTTTGGGCCATGTAAGATACTGAAGAAGCATGATTCAGGTAATGCTTATGAGGTAGAATTGCCTACTGAGCTGAATATTTCACCAGTATTTAACATTTTAGATTTGACAGAGTATCATGAAGGAGGTGTTGAAGATGAGATCATAGCAGCACAATGGAGTATTCTAGCAACTATTTCAGCTACTAAGGAGATTGAGGATATACTGGATAGTCATGTTGGTAGAAGCACAAGGAACATGACATATGAAGAATATTTGGTCAAATGGAAAGGATGACCTATTGAAGAGTCATAATGACTGACAAAGGAGGAGGTTAACCATCTTGGTTTTCCTCTTCACACCTAAGACGTGATGGGGTCACTTCTCAAATTACCTCAGGTGTCTGATGCAAGAGCATCCTGGGTGTAAGAGCAATCTTGCATCACCCAAAAATATTTCTAGTTTCTTTTCAATAAGGGCTATCTTGTGTAGAGCTTCTATTTTTGAAAATTTATTATTTTTAGTAAGTTTCCCATTTGTGCTTAGAATGGTCTATTTTCTTCCCTGGATGTTCATTTTGATCATATCAGCCTGCCAGTAAAGTTTCATTGACAGATCAAGTCTAGCTTTGTAGATATTGAAATTTTTTGATATGGGCAGCAGGGTACAAAAACTTTGAACTTAGTTTTGAAGGCTTTAGAGGCCTCGAATGAGGTCGAAACTTCAGTTGAATCAAGCTTGCTTGATTTAGGTGTTGTAGAACGCTTTGTGCCCCTTCCAAAATGAGGTTGTAATAGTCAATTGGGTCAACGGGTGATGACTTATGGTCTCCGGAAGTTGGGTCACCTGCAATAGCGAAAATTGATTTTCCTTCAAAATTTTTGCTTGGGTTTCAAAAGTTATTTTGAGCTGACTTTGATTTCATAAATTGTAAAATAAAATAAATCTAAGTTTGGTCGGCCTTATTGGCTAAAATTCTGGAACCTTCCCAGGCAGTGGAAAATTGCCTATATAAAGAAGGCTGTAGTGTTGTCTTAGACAGTTTAGAGTAGTTTTGTATAGATTTGGCTAATAATTTGAGGCTTTGTCCTACAGATTATTGTAAAGGAAAATGTCCATGTGGCTTTGCATATTGTAATTTTGAAATTTGTAATTCCACATTTGTGGAGATAATAAGAAGCCTATTTTCTGTTCTTGCAAATTGTTGTTGTTTCTCTATTTCTATTATGTGTTTGTGGTTTTAAGGGGAGCACTCTTCATCAACTTAACAATAGAATACCTTTGAAAGATAAAGAAATGAGAGGCCAAATATTCAAGATATTTAAATTTGTAGAGGTGAACAAAGATGATAAATTTTTGGTTTGAGCTTTGTATGCCTCTACACATTCTAAAAATGAGGATTTTATCATTTCAATGACTTGTTGTATTGTCTATTCTTATTTCCTCAGTATTCTCTATTTCTTTCCCACCAAATATTTCACACAAGTATTGGAGGATAAACTCTCCAAATCTATAATACCCCTCCATATTATGTGTCCTAGTTCTGTGTATTCTTCGATGTCTTATCTAGTTATAGTGTTTAACTATTGGATTTATTTATTTACCAAGTATTAAATTAATATTAACCTAAGATAAATGCATAATGATTAAAATCACAAAATAAGGTAGCAATAATGATCACCAATGTTATTTGGTAGTGTCAAAAGCTCTTTTATAATAATTAAAATTTACAATGCATAATATTGCTAAGAAAATTAACATTCAAAAATAATATTGATGAATATGAATATATAAATAGTAGATGTGAATTTCCCAGCCTTGTTATTGGCCTTCTATTATTTGTTGATAATTGAATGGTCTCTTCTTGCCTCTTCATTGGTTTTGTTGAAAATGAAGAGTCAACTTCTTAATCTTCTTAAGAGATTTTAAATTTATTTTAAGGGGGTCATTATTGATTATTAGAAGGTAAAAAAAATGATTTCTAGATTTCATGGAATCAAGTTTGGGGAGAGACATAAGGGTTGGGGATTTGGATTGTTTGATCTCATTTTCATAGATAGAGATATGAATTTGATGTCTTTAATTTCTTACATCAATACTTGATAAATATAATTTTATGTCTTCCTTGTACAAAGAATATTAATGTTTTTAAATCTGCAATTGGTTTCACTATTCCTTTTTCTTTGTTTGGGTCTATTTCATTTCCCATTGTTTAGCGTTATCTCCAAATAGTTGTTTCCACTTAATTTTTGAGATTTTTCTCATTAAAATATCTTGGGTGAAACCTCTGCTAACTTCCACATCCTTGTTCAAAGAAATTATTCCTCATTCACGGGTGTTTGTAAGCAAATTGGGTCACTACATCTTGGTTGAATTCTTCCAAATATTGGCATATTATCTAGACTTCAACATTATTTATCACAGGGACATGGTATTTATCCATCTCTCTACCATATGCATCACCATGCTAATCTATGAGTCAGACCAAAAGGAATGTTTTATATTTTTGGGCCTTCACTTGCATATTATATTGTTACCAACCTCCTTCTTTGATGTCATTTTTGTTGTTTTGTGGCATTAAAATGAACCATAGGCTCCTTCTCCTTTTGGTGTTAATTCCAATTGTATTTCCTCCTCTCTTTGGTGATATTTATTAGAACTCCAACATAATAGTTTGTGGGTTTCCAAATTAAGTCTTCTTGGTATCTCTCCTCCTTGGAATGCTTCAGGTCCTCTTTGACATGCGTGTAATATTTCATATGAAATCTGATTTATATATCACATACATTTTCTTGGTAGTCGACATAGTAAGTGTGTTGGTTTGTCTTCTTGTTTGGTGTCATTCCTTCCCCATTCTTGTGGAAATTAACGAGCATATATTTTATTCCTCCTTGACCATGGGTACTACTCATTCTATTTGTGTTTCACTAATAAAACTGATTTTTATGTCTTATGTTTTGGATGAGGATTTGTGATGTTTTCTACTCAAATGACATATTTTTAGACCTCTCTTACCCGCATTACCTCTTTCTGCTACCAAGTACTTCTCTCTAAGGAAACACATTTTAGTCATGTATGCCTAGCTACTACTTGGGATGTTAGGAAATAGTTTATATGTGATTGTATATGTTTGTTTATATATATATATAGGTCAAGTTCTAAATTAAATTGTTAATTGTTTATTTAGTTAGATTGTGTAAACATTTGTAGAAATCATTATATTCTTTAATGAGTAATATTTTATTTCTAGTTACGTTATTTGGAATCATAAGTTATGGATGATTAGAATAGTTTCTAAGAGAATTGGTAGTTTTAGTTAGGGTCATCTTTGTGGATACTTATTTAGTTGTTTAATTGGTCATTGTTCATGTCAAAATTAAATTTGTTAAATTTGAGATTATCTCATCTGGAATGCATCAATGATTTTAATTAAAAATTTAGGGACTAAATCTTAATGGGTAGAATTCTAATTGTTTAATAAGAAATATATGTTGTTTATTAATTAGAGATTATAATTTATTTGTAGATAAGTAATATAATATATCTAGATAGAAAGTCATATATTCATGTATTGATGTTACCAATTTGAAGAGTAATAATACCTACATAAAAGCATATTAAAATGTATATTTTGTTAATCAAATGTATAGGTGTGATCAAAATAGAATTATGAATTAAATATTACACGATTGTTAATTTTGAGGTGTTTATGGTGTTATTGTGTTTTGCCATTATTTAGCGAGGTTATTATTGTATTTGGGTGTAATATTGGTACATGGAGATTTTAATTCTTGTCTATTGAGAGGATCTATTATTTGTTTTGTGGTCATTGGGTTTTCTTGAGCTTTAGTGTCATGTGAGGGTCTTTTTTTGTTGCTAATAGTGATTTTGATCCTTTTTGTTTAGGTGAATTTGGTATTGTACTATGAAATCAAGAGATTTCTTGTGAGATTTCTATCATGATGTGATTATTGTTGTCTCTTTTATTATGTTATATGTGTAAGGGCTTTGTGATTGGGTTTTCCTTGTGTGTACCAGATGCTAGGGGTGTCATGGTTTTCTACCTTGAATATTTTCCAATACCAAATTGATGATTTCATGACACTATTGATATCTATGTGAAATATAGAGTTTTATTGTTAAATGTTTGTCAGTCCTAATTGTGTAATTGAGGTCACATGATGCAACCATGTTTTGTCCTTGGATATTTTATGGTTGGAATTTGTTTAAATGCTGATTTGATGATGAGAGTGGTTTTATCATTTTACTATGTTATTTTTTGTTGGAAATCTAATATGGGAAAGTGAGATACTAAGAGGGGGGGTGAATCAAATATCTCCAATATTTGATACTTTAAAACTAATTCCACATACATACCATAAACATGAATTTTAATAATAAAATAGATCTAACATTCTAACTTCATCCATCAAATGAAACACATAACACAAAGATTTTGGTTACCCAGAAACCCTTGAAAGGTAAAACCGGGGTGGGCATGACACCCACAAGTCTTCACTACTGCAATATTAAATCATACCTGTTAGGGCTACAATGTTTGATCACTTCAGATGATCTACCCTGTGAGGGGTATGCCCTGTTAAGAGCTTACAAACTTATACAATCTACCTTGATCAAAGGATTTGAAACTTACAACTAAGTAAGCACTCGGTTAAGAGATTTATGAAATCCTATTAGGACTACTCTCTAAAGAGATTTACCCTGATCCACCTGCTAAAATGTATCAATACCTTATCCTTCAGTTTTCACTATAGATGTTGATTATAGATCTCCTCTTTCTAATACTTATCTGATCTCAAAATCAAATGTATCTCTGTTATGTCCTTCAATGCTCTACTCAGTCACTCTGCTTGATCTCTACATTTGATAATCAAAACACTTCTCTGTTCCGCGTACATGAGATCTCATTTGTTCTACTTACTTACATATATTATTTTAGGGTTTAGATCTCACCTTATATAAATATCTGATCAAGCTTCTAGATCAAGATCAATGATCTAGATTCATTACTTATGCCACTTAAGCATTCCTTTTTTCTGATAGGTTACATGACTTACATATGGATTAATGATTATAAATTACACAAAGCATAATAAAATCATTGATTCCCTCAACATTATTAAATCTTGCATAGAAGTTGGCCAAAATGGTTTACCTTGGTGTTTGTGCCATTACAAAAACATATGTCAAAACTGGCTTGCTCGACATATGAAGTCTCTGATGCTCGATCAAAACTATTCTTCATATATTGGTGCTCGACATCGATTCTTCTATACAACTCAACATATACCCTACTTGGTAACTACTGAAGTACTTGACGACCTATGACATGCTCGACAGTAACTACTACTCGGTAACTATACAAAATACAATTCTAAACATAACTCAACCTTTACAAGATGGCTTGGTCGCAGTGATGACCGACCAATATTGCCTTGAAAATGACTAAGTGTTAGACACTAATAGACAACATAACATAGGGATCTACAATCTCCCCCTTTGACATTAGTGGCAAAAATACCTTGTATGACAATTACATTATATAGCCAAAATAGTACTTAGTACTTTGAGTACTCCCCCTAAGACTTTGACTCAGTCTTCAAAAAGGCTATACTATATATACATGACCCTTGGCATACAATAAATATATTTACATTACAAAACAATATGTCATACCTTTCTAATCTATATTTCTATTGTGATGAATACTGTATATACTAACTCATATCTTCCTCATTGTTTCCTCCTTTGTATCATGACAAATCTACTACTTCTCACTTGTGTTACTCATGTCATGTCATTTCCCCTTTGTTTTTGTCACTTGGAGCTTCTCGAGTGTAGGGGTTTGAAAATATTTGTCCAAAAATGGTTTGTGGAGCTGCATAATCATTGCTAAGGTATTATCCCATCTGGATCTCATAGACTCCAAAACCTATATCTTAATTTCTAGCTGGGCAGCTAGATCAACCACACTCTCAACAATAGAGAGATAATGATATCTCTGCATTAGCTCTTGTGCCAATTCCAATTCTCTTTGCATAACCTCCAAATGAGGTGTCAACATGGTTTGAATAGAGATTAATTTGGCTCTTATCCTTCCATCATTAGGCATTAGCTCGACTAATCTCCCTTGTACATGTAGTAGCCATGTAAAATGAATGGAGCTAGAACTTGCATCCATGCTCAACGAATGACTGGTAGACTTTAAATCTAGTTGTAACTTGTCAATTAATTCCTGATTATCCTTTGTGAATGTTTCTACATTGCATAGTTTCTTGTACAAAGAATGAACATTTTGTACAATGTCTTCTAAGTTTTTCACTAAAATAGAAATTTCTACCTATTTGATTTCTATCTCAGTTGAGACCCTATCAATTACCTTTGTCTCAAACTTTCTTTTTGATCACTGCATTAGCTTTTCATTAACTTCACTATCATCATTTTTCACCTTTTTAACAATATGAACCAATTGTTCCAATATAGATGAAGTCTCTTTCACATCACCTCAATCAAAAGCCTCTACAAATATACCTTTTATTTCATGTAGTACCTTATTTTGTTGATGTTCTCTCCTTAGTTCCTCTTGCTTGCTCTTCTTCTTCAAGAGATATTGCAATATTTGCATTTTCTCATAGGTTAAGTTATCAGTGTCCCACTTCAGAATCACTATAACTTCATCTAATGTGACGTGTGTTGGGAGTCTTTTCCTTTTTCTTATGTGATTTCTTCTTTGGTGTGTTGCCACTCGAAAACTATACTAAGGCTTGGATAGCCTCTAGCTCCTTAGTGATTTTCTCCTCAGTCTTCTTTTCTTCCTTAATATGAGGTCCTAAAATTTTTATTGTAGACTTATCTACTTGTTCTTTTAATCTCTCCTCTCCTTTACCTTTATTATTGTCCTCAGTAGGCGCATTTTCTATCGTTATTGTCATCTTGTCCCATTCCTTGATACTGGAACCCTGTGTGATCTTCTGTTCAACTGTGACCGTGTGGTATCTTGTAGGTTTAGTGTCTATAGTTGATGTACCCACAATCCTTGTATATTCACATACCTATATGAGAACTAGATTGGTACTTGGTAGAGAGTGATATGAGGCTGCCTCATCAAGAATTATGCTCTTTATTTCTTCCTCGGTCAAGGCATTTTTATTAACTTGTGTGTCTTCAGGTATGTCCTTAATAGTGATCACATCCTATGATCCACTCACTTCTACCATCTTTCTTTCCTCTTCCTCAAGGTTATGAGGCTCATCAATATCTTTTTTTTTATCTAGTTCCACTTGGATGGTTGTTCCTTCACCTTTTTGTGCACTCTTATCAATTAATAACCCAAAAATGATTTTCCACAACCTTTTACTCCAGGTGACAACTTCATCAACATTATGTTTCAAAATGGAGTAATCCCTGAGCTTAGGTACAAACTTGTTTCTATGTTGCTCCATATATGCCTTTATTTTCTTTGGTGTTAATTCAGGCATGATTTGAGCTAAAGTGCATTCCCTTATCTATCTTTTGGTCATGATGTTATACTGCCATTTCTGATCAATTATGGTAAAAATTTCTTTAGGGATGAGATTCCCAATCTCTAGAGGTGCCATCTTAAATGTGCATAACATTTCTAGCATAACCTCTTCAACTTTTTTTTTGTCATCTTTACTTAATTTTTCAAATTTGATAAACTTAAAACTTGCTAGTCCTGCAGTGCTTTTGATATTTTGGCATATTTCATCCACACTAGTTGGATGTCTATGTGATTCCACTTTCAACTTTGTATTATTATCTATGACTATCATTTCTTCATTATTGTCCTCCTTCTACAATACTAACTTCCTTTTTGGCTTCATCTTAGGATGACTTGACACAGCTCTAGTTTGCATTAGTTTTTTTTTTCTTGAACTTTCCCCTTTAGTTCTTTCTGTTGGTCTCTGGATTTTCCTTTTACTAGGCTTGACAACCTTTGCCTCCTTTCCTTTCTTTTTAATTCTCGCATCCTCCTCTTCACTGTCTTTAGATTCACTAGACTTATCTTCACCCTAACCTTGTGTAATCTCAAGAGGTGCATTCCACTCTTCTCCTTCACCTAGCATCTTCTCTAGATTATTAACTATTTTCTTTCTTTTCCTTTCTAGGGTTGCAGACTTTAATCCCAAAGTAATTTTGGACTTAGCCTCTTCATAAGTTCCAAAAGGTTTTGCTTTCTTTTCAATGTCTTCAGCAAGTAGGGTAGTTATTGCTATTGATGTCTCATCTACATTAACCTCATAGGGTAATGGCCTTATCCATGCTACCCTACGCACAACAACATGAACATAAGTGTGGTCAGTATCCACTAGAAAAAAATATCATTGTAATGTTTCTCTACTAGGGATACATGGATTCTACTTCTCTTTCTCATCTTCTTCTTGAATTCAACAAAATAAATATCCATCACACTATCAAAATTTTCACCTAATTCCTTAATAAACTCATTAACCTGCTGAGTAATAGGTTGGTCCTGACTCCATACTACATCTCCTATAGTAGGAAAACTATTTTATACATAGAAGAATAAAAAAATATAAGGGAACCAAACTTACACATTGATTTTTTGACCTTCCTGATTGATGTAAGGTTCTCAAAAAGTTGAGTCAACTACAGCTCGACAAGATCATAAGTATGATCTTTCTTCACCATCTTCCATTCTTGATCAACTGCAATGTAGGGAATACTATCCAATTTACTTGACTAATAAAACTTGTGAGAAATTACCCTTATTGCAAAATCTATCTCGAGATCTATGATCATAGATATTATCATCCCTTTCTTATTCCATACTACCTGTGTGTTATCTTGAATGACCTCTTTTCTTTGGCATCTCATAGTTTTCTTTTCGGTAAGAATGGGATAACTGATGAATCAGTGAATCATTTCTTTGGTGATCTTCACCAGTCCATTCTCCAACCATAATTGCATGTTATGTACTCTACTCAAAAAAATCTTGATCCATTCAATTTTGAAGTTCTGAGGGAAATCTAGGGCACATGCTAAACCTTTCTTAGA
Source organism: Chamaecyparis obtusa (assembly GCA_027943335.1). NCBI lineage: Eukaryota > Viridiplantae > Streptophyta > Pinopsida > Cupressales > Cupressaceae > Chamaecyparis > Chamaecyparis obtusa. The sequence continues at coordinate 1,167,580 of BSBK01001154.1, read as the reverse complement.
AACTTGTTGATGCTCTTCCTTCAACAGTCTATTGATACACAACCTGTTGTAAGGCTCCCCTAGCTCATAATCTCCAATCTCTCTGATCTTGCACATGTAGCATGCACACACATCATGTATCATCAATACATTAGGTGGAATTGATGATAGGGCTCCTAAGAGATCTCCCTTCACTGTGCTTTCCAATATAGCTTAGAATTTTGGTGGTTTACACACATCAATCCTTACTAATTGGATGTTTAGAATTCTTTCCCTCACTTCTTTACTATTGCAGATAAGGTAGACACCATATCTCTAATCTAGGGTTCAAAAGATAGATTCAAGTAGCTTGGTAATACCTTGTTTCAATGGTTCTTCACACTATTTGTTGAGGACACATAGTAGAAATATTCACAAACTTGACTTAGCACAAATAGCTCTTTCAATCACCTTGAATCGCTCTGCAAATTCTCAAATCATTGGGTGAAAAGAGAATGAATGGTAATATTTCACTTTGTAGACTCAAATAGTCACTTTGAGGGCTTCATTACATGTTTCATACATTTGTAGGTGAAACACAGCTATCTCGGCCTTCACATGTCAACTTGGCTACCACATTTCCATACTCGATTGAAACCATGACTTGGGCAATACTGATATTTCATTTCTTCTTGATAGATATCACATCTCAGCTTATTGTAGGAGATCGACACATACTAAGTGACTCGGTCACTATAGACATAAATACTGATGCTCAACATCAAATATGCAATATAACTCTTTTCTCAAATATTTCCCAATGCATCTTAATTCATCTAGATATGGACTTTAACATATCAAATTCTAGGAGCTGGTGTAAAATATGACATTAGAAAATTTAATTCCTCACATACCTTCTTTGCTTAGTTAGAAGTAGTGTGATCACCTGATCCATTGGATTGGTTAACCTCAAATTCACTGGATCAACTACTGCTTGCTTCCTCTTTCTTTCTCCATGTCTTGTACATCTGATCCCTTATTTGTTTAAAAATATCATTGCTTTTGAATTATTCATTACTCAGTGCTTGTGCTATGTAGTCTCTTTTTATGTGACCAATCTTGTGGCATTTGTAATAGACCAAACTTCCACTCATCCAACTCTTGGATTTACCTCTAAAATGTGTCTTCATATAGTTTGCTCCAATATGACCATATTATCCACAAGAGTGACAACTATACCATGTATTGTAGTCCCAATTGAATGTTTTACCTTTCCTTGGTGCATTACTCTTCTTATTATATGTCCACTTAGGTTTTGCATTGGATCTACATTCTTGTGCTCTATGACCATATTTGTGATAGTTGTTACGATATCATTAAAATCTAGGTGTAGTAGGTGGATTACTAACCTTTGACCTGCAGTCATGTGCCTGATGTCCATGCTTCTTACATTTAAAATAATTTCCATTGAATTTTTGTTTGGAATTGGACTTACCATTCTTGCTTCTGCAGATGTTTGATGTGTGTCCAAACTTTCCACAATGATGGCATGTAGGTCTGTTGTTCATTGGCTTAGCATTTCTTTGTTCTCTATTCTTTGATGATTCTCCTTCTTCAGTGGATGATAGGTGCTCATCATGTCCTAATATAGAGGTGTCATTGGGTTTTTTTGGTGACCTCATCAGTTCCTCAAAATACTTCACAGCTTTATTTGTCTTGTTCATCATCTCATTAAGTTCCTTTTCAGATCTTAACTCATTCTTCAGTTGATTATTCTCTGATCTCAGTTGTAATTCCCATGTCCTTCTTGTTCAACTCTTGATTAGAAAGTAACAGTTGATTGACTATATCCAATTGATTGTTTTTAAGTTTCTGCACATCACATGTCTTTTCATCAAGTCTTGTATCCATTAGTCTCTTATCTTCTTCAGCCATTGTCTTGTCTTCTTCAACTTTCTTTTTTTGTTCAATCACTTTGCATAGTCTTACTGTTTGGATTTCCTATTCTCTCTTTAGACTTCTCAGATCTTCATTCAATGTGTTGTTTCTTTCTAATAGATCTGCTAAATTGTCATATCACTTTGAGTGGAATTACCATTATCAAATAGACCTTTAGTATCCTCTTCTTGATATTGTGTGTCATTCAGTTGGATTGCCAACTCTTTCCTTTTGTTCAAAGATTTCTTCAATTCTCCTCTGGCTGCTTCAAGTTGGTGCAATGCAAGATGGATGCCAATTTTCTTCTGATTCTCTATGATCTTTCACAACTTATAAACCTCCATCTCCAAGACCTTAATTATCAAGTGATTATAATTATTTTAAGAGACCCAAGCTTTGATACTAATTGTTAGAAATCTAATATGGAAAAGTGAGATACTAAGAGGGGGGGGGAGGGGGGTGAATCAGATATCTCCAATAGTTGATACTTTAAAATTAATTCCACATACATACCATAAACATGAATTTCAATACTGAAATAGATCTAACATTCTAACTTCATCCATCAAATGAAACACATAACACAAAGATTTTGGTTACCCAGAAATCCTTGAAAGGTAAAACTGGGTGGGGATGACACCCATAAATCTTCACTACTATAGTATTAAAGTGTGCCTATTAGGG